>CM060975.1:42733192-47533192 GCA_030765065.1 Deroplatys truncata | reverse complement strand
AACTTGGATTATGAAACTAAAGCAGATCCATTTATAAAAATCCGATGTGTTATTACACTCACATGACTTTCTCTACTCTTGTACAAACTATTATTCTCCATATGCTTGATGTTAATCTTATTGCTAATTTTCTTGTAGATGCAAGGGGAATATGGTAGGCTTTAAGCTATAGTCAAATATTTTAAGAGCTGGTTGCTATGTGGAGTATTCCATTCTCTTTGCATTACCAGGACAAAAAAATGAATAACAAATTTGAGAAAAAGTATAAGTATTGGAAAATTTCAGGGAATAACTCGAAAATGGTTCACTCAACAAAAAAAAATGTATATGACATAAATTGTGTATTTTAATGCGATCTACATTTTTTGTGTAGTAAAATTTTGTCTATCTCTTATGGTTTACCAGTTATGCAAAAGTCATTCACAATGAAGAATACTTTTGGAGACATTCCCAGAAAATTCGAGATATACATTTCATTTGTCATGAAAATATCTTAAACATATGATATTTTAATCAAAATCGTTTGAGCCATTTTTGAGAAAACTAAAATTTTCGAAAAATGTTCCATGTAAAGGGTAATCTGGGATGGGGGGATTTTCTTGAAAACCTTCGTGTCACATCTCTGGAAGATACTGAACCTAAATATCAAGTTTGGTGTTTATTCGACTTCATTTCTGAGTTATGCTGTTCACAGACAGGCAGACAGACATGTTTCCAAAAATGCTTCTTTTTGGATTCAGGGGGTCTCAAAACATATATTTCCGGTGAAATCTCGGTATTAAATTTTTGGATTTTTGAATACTTCCCCTACTTACTATACGTAGTAGAGAAAGTAAAAATGTTGCACATTCTGTGGATCACCATGCAACCATCTTTAAGACTACACATGGTCAGCTTCAGCAAGGAAGGGGTTATAGGTGCCCCTTTCTATTAGGCGTTCATATCTTCAGTATGAACATGGTTACCAACACTATTCTTAATTTTATTGAATGTTTAAATAAAAATTAGATATAGTGTACTTTTTGTTCATTAAATGTTAGTATAGAAGTATTTTTTCTGTACATTGCATTTCCTTAAACTGTTAAGAGTACAAATTTTTCAAACTAACCCTGTAGAAATGCAAAAAAGAAGTAGGTTGGGAAGAGAAGGGCTGGCAGTATTCCCCTTATGCAGTGCAACAGTGTGCACATGGTTCTCAGGTACAGTACAACATATAAATTTTTACAGCACTATCAAGAGTTGTTGGCTTTACTTACCGAATGTTATGATAGCATTCCTTTAAAGATGATACTATTTCTTTTTACTCCAAAGGTAAGAAACCAGAGATGAAATTTAATCCCAAGGATGTTTTCTCTTCTTTTCCATCATCGCTCTCTATTTAGATGAATCTCCAGTTCTTCAGCAGCATCAAGAAGACCTTCCCTTTCCATGTACTTTTTTCACTATCTTTGATATGGTTGTGCCTGCTTTGCCACTTGGTTGTTGGTATAGAATTGAACTTCTCAGCAAGTTTTATATCATCCATTTTGAAAGCTACTTTGTTTTCAGCAACCCAAATTTTTACTAAGGCCCAATTGAGCTTATATGAGATTGAACTCAGGATGATATGGGGAGAGAAGTAAAACACCATGATCAAACTCTTGCAGTAGACTATTGATGATGTAACTGTGATGATGTGGCTTAATAGTGAATATCATATCATTTATTTCAGCCTTTTTCATCTTGATAAATTCATGTTTGTACATTCGTCATCTTTCAGATGAAACAAGCCAACCTATCATGTCTTAACCCCTTCAAGGATACCCAATGAGAGTAAGAATAAAAACACAAACGAAAAAATATTTTTGTTACTTTGGGGCGCGAACCTCTGACTATGCAACGTAACCATATCATGCCACAATGCCTTAAACCGCTCGGCCATCTGAACACATGATAGCTGCAGCATCGTCTGATCTCATTAATTAACAAAGAGTAAAAATGAAAAAAAAAATTACTTTGGGGCGCAAACTTCCGATTATGCAACGTAACCATATCATGCCACAATGACTTAAACCGCTCGGCCATCTGAACACATGATAGTTGCAGCATTGTTTGGTCTCATAAACCGCCGCCCAATATAAGGAGTGATTTTTTTTTTAAAAAAAGGGGTAAAATACATGTTCTGCACTTAATTGAAACCCGTCAGCATCCAACCGTGCTGTCACACCGCTTGCTTTAGTTGGGCCCTCCCCATCCTTTTCCACAGTTTCAATTGAGTGCAGAACATGCATTTTACCGAGATTCGATCATACGAATCCTTGGTCTTGATAGGTTAGCTACTCCTATTATGCCTTAGACTGCATGGCCATAAATCCTGATGTTGAAGTCAAGTTGCAGATGGAAACACATTGCTTCCTGTACCCATCCCCTCAGACTTGTAGGAAAACACTTTCCTAAAAGGATACCACCCACCGCAAAAAACCGGCGTCCATTTCGATAGTGTCTGGTGTTTGCAAGGAAGCTAATATGATTTGTCATGAATGTGATGTGCCATTGTGTTTATCTATGTTTTGAGGTATACCATTCAAGAAGGAAATTTTAAATGTAGAATTTATTCAAATTTATTATAAAAGAGAAAAGTTATAATAAATAAGGTTAAATAAGCATTAAATCCATGTAAATCCATGTTTTCTCCTGCATTTTAACATGGACGTCATATGACGTCCATATCCCCGAAAGGGTTAAAGATTAAAAACAGAAGCACTATTAATCGTGAAGTATTCTTCATGATGGTAGATTGAGTCACACTTTTTAACACTCACCTTCACTAATTAAATGTTGTATAAAACAAACGTTTTTGAGGGCATTCGTCCTCATCATCAGCGACTGGGTGACTAACAGTCTCTTTCTCTCATATGCTCTTCTTCCTCTTCCTGTGGATTCTGAACCTGTTGCCATCTGGTGTTGGGGGCACAAAGTTTTAACACATTGTTCACAGGCGGGATTTCAAAATTAATGATGTTGCCGTTTTTGATGATGTGTATTCTTTCCCAGATGTTCAATTCTATTGGTGTGGAGAGGGGTTTTAACAATTTTATACTTTGACCAATATTGTGGTTTTCTGTCCAAAAATGGTGTGATACAGCAGATTTCTTTATTACCCTTCCTGGACCTCATTATAACTAAAGATCAAAATGATTTTAAATTTGGTATACATCGTAAACCTACACATGTGGACAATTATATAAAGAAAAATGGTTGCAACCCAACTTCACACCAACTAGCTGCCTTTAGAAGTTTGATCCACTGGTTACATAGCATCCCCTTGAACAATGAAGAATTTTTAAAATAAGAACACCACATAGAAAAAAATAGCAGTAACTAATGGATTCAACTCAGATCTCATAAGGAACATGATAAACAAGAAGAAGCTCAAGGCAATTTCACAAACTACCACTCTAACACCTTTCTCAAACACAAACTAGGAAATTCACATACCACCCATGAGCCTTTAGAAAATTTGAACGAATCTTCAATAAATTTAACATAAGACTAGCTTGAAGAACTTGCTAAACACACCTCTCAAAAATACCATCCCAAACACATTAAAATCCGAATTTACCAGATTGATTGTGATGAATTGAGAAATACTACATAGGAAAAACAAAAAGAAACTTGGAAACCGGATTGAAGGAACACCAAAGGAACATAAAAGTAAAACAAATAGAGAAATCCGCTATGGCACACCATTTTTGGACAGAAAATCACATTGGTCAAAGTATAAAATTGTTAAAACCCCTCACCACACCAATAGAATTGAACATCTGGGAAAAAGTACACATCAAAAACGGCAACAATGCCATTAATTTTGAAATCCCGCTTGTGAACAGGAAGAAGAGCATATGGGAGAAGAGAGACCTTTAGTCATCAAGTCACTGATGATGAGGACGAATACCTTCGAAAAGTTTCTATTTTATACAACATTTAATTAGTGAAGGTGAGTGTCGAAAAGTTTGACTCAATATACTAGCATGTCTTGTTCACCAGCACATTATAATATGGCACATTGTCTATAACCAGAATAAAGTGTAGTGGGAATATATGGAATTAGCATATGCCACTTTCCATAATTGCTGAAATATATATTGTCACGATAGACCTCATCTCTTCTGTGGAATATGAATAGCAAATAGGAGGTGGGCATAAAACCTTGCTCACCTCCGGCATGAACTATAATTCAATGTGGCCATTGAGATGAGAATACTCGTTATAGAGAGAGTGAAAGGTCTTGTGTAAGTAGTATGTATGTAGGTCTCATCATCTTCAAACTCCTTTGCTGTGAGGCATTGGATTCAACTCTTTCCGTCCATTTCTTCTATATTTCTCTGTCCATACATATTCTTTTTATTTCAAGCATTGTTTTACCATTTAATTCTTTGTCTTCCTCTTTCTATCTTCCTTTCTACTCTCATCTCTATTGCCTGCTTAACTTCCGTTTCCTCCATCTTTCTGTAGACATGCTCAAAACCACTTTGGTTGTTTCTATTTTATAACTTCAGTTATTTAATTTTACTTCTCTTATTCTCTAATTTATAATCCTATTCTTTCTAGTAGTAGGTCTCATCCAGTATATTATAGGATGCCCCTGGTCTCCATACTTTTCATTAGACCTCAGATAGGAACATCACAATGATTCATTGCATTACTTTTGTATAAATGGAAACCCAGTTTCAAGAACATTTTCCTAAGAGCGAGGAAGGCGCCTTGGAAGTCTATTGTGCATTTAACTTTTAAATGCACCCTTTTAATACATAGTGGATCTTTGCTTTTCTTCTATGTAGGTTATTTATTATTCTGTTTACTGCTTCTTTGTTAAAGTCATTCAGAGATGATTTGGGTGAGCTGCAAGGGTTTTCCTTGTGCAAGGTAGAATGAAGTGGCAGCTCCACATTCCATGTTTTTGACTTTTCTGACAGTTATTTTTACATGGCTCACAGATATACCAGTAGGTTCAACTACTTTGTAAACTGTCCATCATTCTTCTTTTTAAAGTATTTATACAGATCGTGTATCACTTCCCTTGTCTGAGAATGGAAAACTTTGCTTCCGTCCAATTTACTCTTGGTCACAGGCATACCAACTCAACTATGTGCATGACTGTACTACGCTCACTCTGAACACATTGAATATGTATCAAGCTGCTCTCCAACAACTGACCAAAAACCCTTGCTGGGAGATAACGGACTTGTTCAGTTGAATAGGGTCAGGAGAAAGAAATTGTACTGTAAATGGAAATGCTGATTTTGCTTTATTTGTTTTTATTGAGCAGTAAAGTACTGACCTCCTTGGCTTTTACATTACATGCACAATAAGTCACTGAGTTAAAACATTTATCTTACTGTTTTATTCAAATTTAAGCAAGTGTATTTTGGCTTTAGTTGCTTTCATTAAAAATAAAAAAAGAACTGCCTTGGGAATTAAACACCATTGCAAAGGTAATATCATTCCTGTAATGTAGGGACAATGGAAAAAGAGTACACATTCTACTCTTAAAAAAAAAAAAAAAGTGTGTATAAACTTTTATGATGTCTTCCTAGAAATCTAGCTGTGGTTTAAAGGAGACATTTATACCATTTCCACACAACATAAATTAACCCTTGAATTTATTAAAGTAGTCTTGTAATACAGTACATGCAATAGTTGCCTTCGAGGTTATGATCTCAGACATCCAGTTCATTTTGGAAGATGACAGGTACCTGTAAGGGAAGGAGGCTCCAGTGCCTTCAAAATGTAGGATTTTATCTCTTAAGAATTTTTGGACATCGGTATGGTAGCTCAGTGGAAAAGTACAAAAAACTTCAATTTTAATGAAAATTATGTGTTACTTTTGAGAAGCGCTGTATATTATGAGTAAAGTATAATTTTAAGGCAACTTAATTTTTAAGTTTGAGTAACTTTTTTGCTTCCTGATTATTTAATGCTTTCATAATTGGGAAGGAAGTACTCTGCCAATTTGCCATGCTCCGTGTATGATTGGAAGCAGCAGACTACTTCTTACTGCATTTAGAATATGTTTGATTAGAATCTAATATAGGTACATTAAGTTGCACTTACGCAGACTTAATGCTTCACGTAATTTTATGGTTTATGAAACTTCTTTAAAAATTTAAATGGATTCTTGCAGCCCTGAGTGCCCACATAAATTTGGCCACTCTTGTAAGTCATGGTGATGGTTTCCTGTCCATCACGAAGTCCCAGCCTGGCCCCCCTGTTAATCACAATGTTCTATATTATTTGTACAACAATACAACAATGTACAACAGGAATAAGGAAGAATACCATTAAATGTATAGCATGATAAAATGACATATCCACTATTCTGATACTTTATTCCTTAGTCCGTTCTGGAGCCTACTGCACACCTTTTGGGCAGCCTTATTTGTAGCTACCATACAAAGCCAATGCTCCTTTCCCACCATTATGCAATTAGCATGCCACCTCGCCCTATCCTCTTAATGTGTTACAAAACTGGAGCAACAACTACAATAAGACTTAATCCTGGAAATTTATCTTGCAATTGTAGAGGAGTGTTACCTTATAGCCACAAAGTCTGGTCTGTTTTATAAATGCAGGCCTAATATCATAACCTCACTCTTGCTTAAAAGGTTGCTTATGATATTATGGCCTTTTAGGGATGGTATTATTGTTTTTCCTGCAATGAATATTTCAGAGATTTCCATCATTTACACTACACACAATGACTACATGAGAAATTCAGTTTCTGCAACTCTCTTGTAAATGTTGTGCGTAATATAAATGCAATTAAATAGTTATACACTTTATCTAGAATCTTTGGTAATGTTGTAACATATACACAAGCTTATTGCTTGTTTAACCACACCTCATCCTGAGCATGTATTTAGTCTGATTCCGAGTCACTAGAAGATGAACCAACAGAATATTCACTGACATTTTCTGTCTCAGTACCACTTGAGTCACTCTCAGTATCTGATGATTCATGATCTGATTCTGACCCCTAGAAAAAAAGAAGAATGTTGTTTTCACATATTGGTTTTAATACATCATAATTTACATTTATTATTAATAAATTATGACAATAATTATTTCATAGAGAGTGTTCCACTTCTTCTGTGCCCTTTTGCTCAACCAATATAGAAGGAAGCATTGCTCTTTACTCAGAATTTATAGAAGAGACTCATACAGCCATATACAGCTGTGGCTGTAAGGCCCTAACTTGCAATTATCTATAGTATGTTACCTCAGTTTATCCCTACAGTCAATATTACCATGCGCACTTAACCACCTCTCATTGGCTGCTAAAGCAAACTTTCTACTGCGATATCAAAATAATTGATTGTGACCTTCAGTTACTAGCTACCAAAGAATCGCTTAGGATACATAACTTTTTTAAAACCTTAAGCCTCATGAACAACTCTGTAAAGACTAATATAACTAAATTTGAACTAAAAAAAGAAAACAGATGCTACACTTCATATTAACCTTGCAGGAGCAGTGATAAAGGAAACCCCCCTCACACAAATTCTTAGGCATACAGGTTGCTAAATACATATCATGGACTAATAACATTGACAACCTATGTAAAAAAATTAGTAAAGGGCTGTACCTGTTGAGAGAGTTTGCAAAAATATGTAACATAAATGTTCTCAAAACTATATCTCATGGCTTAATTTATTTGCACATTCAATATGGTATAGAAGTATGGGGTGGCTGTAGTAATACCCTCATCCAGAGGGTTCTAGTACTCCAAAAGAAATGTATCTGAACAATGTTCAAAATGGGAAAATGTGAGTCCTGTAAGGAAGTCTTCAAAAGAGTAAAACTATTTACTGTAGTGTCTTTGTACATATATAAAGTAATCTGTCTGACTAAACTGCACAAACCTAAAACAAATAGCGAAATACATGGTCATGACACAAGGTGTAAATTGGACTTGCACCAAAATAGTTATAATTTAAAATCTATAAACAAAGATCCCTTTATATTTGGTTTATATATGCACAACCGACTACCAACTGGAAGCAAAATATGAAAGCAACAGCTTTAGATTCAAACAGAGTGTAAAAAAGTATCTTTTAAACAATCCTGTATATAATATTAATGATTTTCTTCTTTGTACTTAACAATGCTTGGAAGAGCCTGTATACAATATTCATACTTTCAACAAAGTGTAAACAAACACATATATTTTCTAAACTGTAATTTAAGTTTTTATGTTCATACTTGACAATGCTTGAAACTTGTAATTGAGTCTATGGGCAATAAACTTATCAATTCAGACTGGAGGATTTGAGGCATTATTTTCACCCAATATGAAATAGTATATGGCACTTTCTCTTCTTCTACAGATAGAAGTGACCTCCTATGAGTTATGATATATTTGATAAATTTTCTACCATTGTAGTTTCTCTATAGAGAGTTAACTAATTTATTTCCAAAATATCTGACTTGCTTGTTTTATTGTTTCACTCACCTTCTGATTGTCTGAGTTAACAATTTTACAGCTGCTGCTGTCATCATCAGAATCTTCAGAGCTTTCTTTGTCTTCTTTTACGCCTTTTTTCCAGCGAGAGTAATGTTTCAGTTCTTCCTGAGACAAGCTCTGCAAAGAGATGTTCATTTAGAGATATCACAATACTAACCACAAAATTCTGTTTTACAACTTAATTACTAATAAGTTGGCTTCTTGCAGTGTTATAATAATTTCTTAAAAATGTAGATGCTAATGATGATATGGGTCTACAGCTATCTACAGGGCTGAAACTCTCTCTTGTAAGGTTTTCCATTAGGGCCAATAACTTGGTGGCCAAAAAGGGATCCCGCTGATACAGAAGTATACATGGTATTTGTGCAATCAACCAAAAGGCAGACTAATGAAGCTCCTTGGTGAGAGCTGGTGCTGGACATCAGGGCATCACTGCCGAGAAGTAATAAGGATCGAATTCATAGTCGTCGTCGCTTATTTCAAGGATGTCCTTAAGCAGCAATGATGCTACTCTTTCAGGCAAATAAGGAAATGCTTATTTATATAAGGAAGCTACAACCTCCACTTATATGCAATAAGGAGAGCTGACACCATCTTGTATCAACTGCTACAACGGAGGTTAACAATAATAGCAATTTTGTGGAGTATATGCAATTTCATATTGAAATTGTGCTGTGCATTAATAAACGAATTTGCGTGATTTGCAGAATTCACTTGAAATGCATAGGGATGCTGAATTTAAGAAGCAATATCGGTTTACCAAAGCTGCTGTTGTAATAATCTAATGCCTCTGCTAAACAACATAACCTTAACAAACAGAGGTTATGAAGTCGCAACGTGAGACAGGCTTACTTGTATAGAATCTCAGTGCTATGACACTATCCATATGTTTTCTGTTCAGATGTTTTCCCATTTATGTTGTCCAAAGTCCTTAGGTGCCTAGAAAATGAGATTCGCTGCACTTATTCAGAATCATTTAATAAAATCCTAAAAAAATAAAATGCGGAAATACTTCTGCAATAAATAAAGCACATCTCTGCAGTGCTTTTCTTGATCAAATTGCCTATTTTGCATAATCACCACCATTGCAATGTATCACGTAACAAGTCACACATCTTTACCATAAGTTGCAAATATACAACTGTTTATGGATTTCATGTCTAAAACCATTATTAAAGCCAAACATTGTAAGTTTTGGGTACTTTTGCTTTTCTGATTATTGCTAGATGGTGTAGTAATTGCATTTGTGATTTGTTTCCATGCATATACACAGTGCGCATATTCCTACTAACACTTTACGCTAGAAAGTCAGGATTTCAATTTTAAAACAGTCTATAAGTAAATACCACTTAAGCCCAGTACGTCACACAGCGTCCGATTGCCTGCATTGTACGATGTCGTTGTATCTCAGCACCAACTATTTTGGTTGGTTTCTTTCCTAATCGCTGAAATGTTTTCCTTTTGGCATGTTTTTGATCTAACTAATGTAACTGTATAACTATTACTACAAACCCTTAACTAAATTTACAATCTACTTGATTTTAAACGAAAGTTAACTAATTAATAAATGTATCATTTAAAACTAGCAAACTTCTACCATGTGCCCAACAGCTGTTGTGAACAAAACAATGAAAATGGTGGCTGGCTATGTGGTGAGCTGCATGTTCGTTTACACATTCCTTCGCGCATCCAAGTGGTTGTGAAACAGCTGAACCATGTTGCCATATGTGCTTCGGAAATAAGTAAGCATTTAAGACTGAGCATATAAGTACTGTCTATGTATACCAAATGGTAATAAGCGTTTCCTTGTCAGAAGGAAATACTTAGTGCTTAAGCATCTCCTTTTCACATAGACAAAGACTATGAATTTGACTCTAAATCTCCTATGAGTGTCAGGATCAACTACTCCGTTGGAACCAATCCAACCAACTCCAAGCAGATGGGCTCAGAGGTCTGCAGCTGAAGGGATCAGGATGCCTGACCCTATGGGAATGTATATGCTAGTAGAATGTACTTGAAGCAGGAAGCTGTGAAAATAGAGCTAATACTTGATTTACAATTCACCTTTAAAAGGTTATTTTTTTCAATTTTAATATCCATTTAGGTCTTCCTGGAATAATGAATAAATTAGTAAATAATTTATTTCTATATACATAGAATATGACCAATGATTATGAATATACAATCTTCTATCAGGCTTCCAGAATATACTCTTACCACTTGCATAGGGTTTTGCATCTCAGCCAAGGGAGGTTGCCCTTTCTACTCATAACCATCTCTATTTTAAAGTTTGGTATGCGATTAACACAAAATGCATAATCAGTCCAATTTCCTATGAGCAGATAATGGAGAGCGATACTGAAATGACATTCTGATTATTATTACTGAAATTGTACAATTCAAATTTGAAAGAATAAATATTTGTAGATAATTGTAGACAAGATGCTACTGTTTTCTGAATGAAAGAAATATTAGCTTTCCTCAAGGGATTAACCCTAGGTATTTGTACTTGTAATATCCAGTCTTTTTCATCAGTTAATTTCCTGTGGTTCCCTTACAAGCTTCCATACTGCCATTCATGCAGGAATTTAAAGTAGATCATCTTAGTACAAAAGGCAGTTCAAGTAACCAAGTAATCACAGCACACTGTATCCTGCTAATGGCTAATATTCTCAGTCAGCCTAACTTGTAAATGATGGAACCTACCATTGATAAGCAAGTGATGCTTTATAAACCCCATAGACTCTACGTTCTATATTGAGAATTTATACAATCACTTTTCTGGAGAGAAAAACCATGCACAAAATACATGCATTATATTGAGTGGTTCACCAGACCCTTATAATGCTTGTGGTAGGTGATACCTCAGTCTCCTGAAGTTGGTATTGATCTGCTTGTCCATTATATGTAGCCATGTGAATCCAGCCTTCTGTTTAATTGAAAACAGACCCTAGTGACAGTACCTATGTCCATCCAAAAACATGAGATGTGATCTTTAACGATAGAATATTATTTTCTTTTAACTACAAAAGAGAACAATATGCAATGGATATTCATTAAGTGCAGAAGTAAAAAAAAAAAATGCTTAGGCTCCATAGATCTCAAATGAAATACCTCTGGTTGAATGGTTATGTATTACAGTCCTGCATCCTCAGTGAATGGAGTAGTTGGTTCAAGTCCTAGGTAGTTCATACAATCAACATGCTGAATTAGAACAGGTTATTGGGTACGTATGCCACACAACCTCTCCAATAAATAGCAGAACAAAGTTTCACACCTTATTACCTATGTATTAAGGTACATCAAAATCAGAACCCCATTAAATGCAACCCCATTAATTTTAGCATTGTACATAGCAATGTACAATTTTGCTATGATTAAAAGCAGGTGTGCTCAGCTCAATTTAAACTATTTAGTTCCTTTTCTATATTGCTGGAAAGCTTCGCAAAGGGGCTGTCTTACAGGCACTATAGTAGCTATTGTGATACAATAAAAGCTTAAAACAAATAATTGGAAAGTTAAAATCAATAAAAAATTGTAATATTAACAGCAAAAACTACAAACTGATATATTTGGCAGGTGGTGTATTTTATTACTTAGTATTTCAATATATCCTATTGTATCTATCTAATTAGACTGATATAGTAAGTGTAATAATGCTACACATTTGAACAACTACATACCTACCTATAATGTTATAGTTCCTTTTATACATTTCCAAAAATGCCACATTATACCATATAGTATGAATTGTACTTAACCTTAATTTGGGGGGGGGTTATAGCACATTTAGATTAACAAACTTAGAGATACAAACTGAGTTAACAATTACAGTACTTGACTAAAAATTGTAATAAATGTGTTTATATTGCCTGTATTGATTTACTTCAATATTGTTGCATTCTCCAACATTTTGAAACCCCCCTCCAAAAAAAAATGTTCCTAATGGCACAACTTGCAAGATGGATCGCTCCCCCCCATGGGCGGCCCTGATTAAAAGTAACAATAGTTAAACACACATAAGCAATAAACAATCATATACCTATATTTTGCACTTTTTTATGCTCACTCAGTTCTTACATGCATTTATTAATAAAACAGAAGGAAAAAACGAGTAGGTACTTGAAACCTGCATTGATGCATCTTGGATTTTCAGCAAATATTATGTATGCTTAATCCATCTTTGTTTTTGTGAAGCTTGAGAGGACCAGTGCAGATCAGTTTATATTCCATACAGCATCTGTTCATAAATTTGAAGTACTAAACTAATTCTTATTAACATTGCAGTCATTGTTAGAGCTCTTTAGTTTCTAAAGTTAGTTAAAGGTTTGTTATAGAGTGTTAACCCAAGTATATACTTTTGCTAAATTACTGCTGGACAGGAATTGGGACTAATATTTGTAGCTTATCTATAAATTATGGGTTACATAAATCCAAATTATAAGGGAGTGGTATACCACCTGATATAGATGTTATGCGCTAACCTTAAGGAATTTTTCATAATCTTTTATGTATTTCTTTTTCAACTCATTCAGCTGCAATTTGTATTCTGCCTTTTCAACATCAGATAATGTCTGCCAACATTGTGGGGCTTCCTTATCTATATTTGAGTCTGCCACAAAACACTTCAGGAACAGCTGGTATGCATTGCTGCAACATTCAAGCAAATTGTTTTAATATATATGCTGTTGCAAAAGTCACTTCAGACTTTAAACCACAATAAATCTAGTAACATTCTAGTTATGACAATATAAAATACTATTTTAATTAAAGCATGGTGTTTCCTAAGTATCACATTTGATATTTTTCAAATTGAGCATCTTTCAAGAATCCAAGATTTTCACTGCACTGTAAACATTTAAACTGTAAAGGATTTTGTTACTTTTTATTTTCTCAAAAATCCCTGTAAAATTTTTATTAAAATGTTATTAATATAATATAATGGCATGACTAATAAAATGTATATCTTGAGTTCCATTAATAGCTCAAGAAGTTCTCTTCATTCTTACTGAATTTTAATTGGGAAGCGGTACAGGTTATAAATATGGCTTACTTTTAAGGGGACCTAAGACAGATTGTATGATTTTCTACAAATTTTTTTCAATGTTTATAAAATTTTGTATGTTGGTTTCCTTCATTCTAAATAGCATTATGTGTAAATTTCATTAAAATTGATGAAGTAGTTTTTCAGATATGAGTTATTTTCTGTTTTTCATATCACGATATTTGAAAATTATGAAATACTCCTTGCAGGACAAATTTTATTTTTCATCAGTACCTCTTTGTCACATTAATATTTGAACTCCAAACAAATTATCCTAGTATTCTTTTTTCATTTTGTGCTTTGAATAACAAATTACTAATTATAATCATTGATGCAGATATTACAGCCTAAAAAGTAAAAATTTTTAGGATTAATAGCCCACTGTGCCCAAGTTTTACATAGCAGCCCAAAAATGATACAACGTCTTTAGATAGAACAGTAGAACTATTATGCCGAGTTTCATACAAAACTAAGGAAAAATGTCCCGCATGGGGCATTTGACATATTGAAAAATTGTCGTTCCGAGAAAACTTCAGTTTTATATTGAAAACATTTATACAGGCTAATGTACCTGGTGTAAAGGATTAAAATTGTCCAGAACCATAGCTCTTTCCCTTCTCCTTCTTCGCCTCCTCTGCTTGCAATTTCAACACCTTCTTCTTCTTTCTGGTGCACTTCTGCTGTTGTAATATGGTTATTTTGAGCTCCTCTCTTCCTCTTTTTTTGTCTCTATCATTTTTTTAAAACTGCTGTCTTCATACCCATTTTTTGCATAACTTTAAGCCTACCACTATTAACCCCTTCAAGGATATCCAATGAGAGTAAGAATAAAAAAAAAAAATTTCTTGGTTACTTTGGGGCGCGAACCTCTGACTATGCAACATAACCATACCATGCCACAATGCCTTAAACCGCTCGGCCATCTGAACACATGATAGTTGCAGCATTGTCTGATCTCATTAATTAACAATGAGAGTAAGAATAAAAATTAAAAAAAAAAAATGTTACTTTGGGGCGCGAACCTCTGACTATGCAATGTAACCATTCCATGCCACAATGCCTTAAACTACTCGGCCATCTGAACACATGATAGTTGCAGCATTGTTTGGTCTCATTAACTGCCTAATATAGTGAGTGAAATTTTTTTTTAAAAAAAGGAGGTAAAATGCATGTTCTGCACTCAATTGAAACCCGTTAGCATCCAACCGTGCCGTCACACCGCTTGCTTTAGTTGGCCCCCCCCCATCCTTTTCCACAGTTTCAATTGAGTACCAAACATGCATTTTACCGGTTTTCGATCCTTCGATCCTTGGTCTCGATAGGTTAGCTACTCCTATTGTGCCTTAGACCTCATGGCCATAAATCCTGATGACGAATTCAAGTTGCAGATGGAAGCACATTGCAGTGTATAGCAGAATGTTTTTCGCGGAAATTCCCTTCCCGGCGTCCTTAATCCTGTACCCATCCTCTTGGCACACTGACTATGGCGCAAATTTGAATGATTTTGCAAGCGAGAACAAAAATGGGTGTGGCAGGCATTTAAACTTCCGTGCATGTTTTTTAAAAGATGCCTGCCAAACCCTTTAAAAAGTTTATATCACCATAAAACGCATTTAAATGTTTGACTAACATTATAAAGAGTTAATTTATTGCAGAAATCAAAAAATTGAAAATGTTGGCAATTTTGACTAAAAAATCTGTCCCAGGTCCCCTAAGGAAAGATTCAATCCTTTATAATATACAGTTACTATAAAACAAAACTACTTGTAGTATTAAATATTTTTAATTATTTGCCATAGTTTGCATAATTTTCAACATTTTAAGAATACCTTGAAATGAAAAGTGACCATTTTTTTTAAACTCATGCAAGGCATTTGTAACATCATGGCTGACACGTCACAAGCTATGTTTTAAACAATTAATGTTATCTCAGAGCAGTGTTGTCATGGGGGCAAAGGGCATATGGGAACTTTAAAGTTGATTGAGAGACTGTATGGAAAACAGAAAATGTAAGCACATATGGTGATGTACACTCAATTCTTTTCTTTTCAAACTCCATGACTCCAACTTCATAACTTCCGCATCACCGCCAAACATGGCATCCTTGTTTGGTGATGCTTTTGTCCTATGAAGTGTTTAGTTACAACTGAAAGTGTGTCCACTGTACATCATAATTAATGTTCATATGCACAAGTCCTCCACCTCTGCAATGCTGGAAGACAGAGCCATAAAGCATGGCTGAAAAGTCATCAAAGTACCATGGAGCACCAGGTCAAAAATGTATGAGAAATCCACTTGGGGCATTCTTTAGTGATGATTTTCTGTTAAATAAATGGAAGGCTAGCAAATTATTATTACTTTATATCCATCAATTCAAACTTTAGCAGAAACAATATGGTAAGTTACAAAATGTTGCATTATGAGATTAATTCATAGCAATATCTTTTAAGATCTTTAAGTTACTCTGAATAAACCTGAAGTCATATAACATAAATTTATAATTATGTTTATTCATTCATTCATTCATTCATTATCTGTTTACCCTCCTCTTATGTAGGACTTACACCCCCCAGGACTTACAGGCAGGTGGCTGGGGTCAGAGGCCCGTCGAGGAGTAGACACTCATGGATCAGACAGAACATCCAGGATGGGTGATCAGCCCGATGCCTGGTATGGGATGAAGGAAGTAGATGAAGCGAAATGTTGGTGAAATGGATGAAAGGAAAGGTGATGATGGAGCAGTTGGTGGAATGAATGGCGGGGGAAACCGGAGAACCCAGAGAAAACCCGCCCAGACGCCGCTTCGTCCACCACAAATCCCACATGCAGGTCCCTGGGATTGAACTCGGGCCGCCTTGGTGGGAGGCGAGTGGTTTAACCACTTGGCCACGGCGCCACCCTATAATTATGTTTAGGTAAAGTTTAAATTTCCCATACAATATTAATTACTTTGAAGACATGGATGTTGGGGTAGTGCAGTGGTTTCATTTCCGGTTCTTGTACTGAGGGTCCAGGGATCGATTCCTAGCTCTGTGGTGGCAATTTTAAGTCAGTCCTGTCCATGTCTTCACCTCTGAATTGTTCATGTGAAGTATCCCCAAGGCCAACATGGTTTGGAGTCCATGGTAAAAGCTGCAGGTCCTTTCATTCCATTGCCATTCTCATCACCCTAACATTGGAGGCAACGGATTCCGCCTGCTGGATGCCTCCACCTCAGAAATGGGTCCATTCATGGTTGGTGGAATGAGGTAACCCCAAAGGTCATAGGCCATATGGGAACATTAGAAACGATGACAACTTTGAAGACATCTTTGAGAACGAGAGGTTTTTATGGCAAAGTATGGCCAAGTAAAAATGTATAATGACAACACTGTCTCAAACTCCTGTGTAGCAGCAATGCTACTATTGCCTAAATAAAAGCATTTCTTGTAAATTTATCATAATCAAGGAGGAGGAGATAGAAAATATACCTTTTGCATGAGTAATTTATTGAATAACTCTATATGTATGTATAAAAATCTGATGTGTTACACTCACATAACTTTCTCTACTCTTGTACAATCTAATTTTACAAACGCCTATTCTCCATATGCTTCATGTTAATCGAGATATCGAGATGTCAATCTTATTGGTAATTTTCTTGTAGATGCAAGGGGAATATGGTAGCTTTTAAGCGATAGTCAAATATTTTAACGCTGGTTGCTATGTGGCGAATTCCATTCTGTTTGCATGTTCAGGACATAAAAAAATGAATAACGAATTTGAGAAAAAGTATAAGTATTGGAAAATTTAAGGAAATAACAAGCAATATCTCGAAAACGGTTCACTCAACAAAAGAAACGTATATGACATAAGTTGTGTATTTTAACGCGATCTACATTTTTTGTGTAGTAAAATTTTGTCTATCTCTTATGGTTTACCAGTTATGCAAAAGTCGTTCACAATGAAGAATATTTTTGGAGACATTCCCAGAAAATTCGAGATATACATTTTATTTGTCATGACAATATCTTAAACATATGATATTTTAATCAAAATCGTTAGAGCCGTTTTTGAGAAAATTAAAATTTTCGAAAAATGTTCCATGTAAAGGGTAGTCTGGGGTGGGGGGATTTTCTTGAAAACCTTCGTGTCGCATCTCTGGAAGATACTGAACCTAAATACCAAGTTTGGTGTTTATCCGACTGTTCGTTTTTGAGTTATGCTGTTCACAGACACACAGACACACAGACAGACACACAGACACACAGACAGACACACACACGGACATGTTTCCAAAAATGCTTTTTTTGGATTCAGTGATTCTCAAAACATGTATTTCCGGTGAAATCTCGGTATCGAATTTTTGGGTGGAATGCAATACTTCCCCTACTTACTATACGTAGTAGAGAAAGTAAAAAAAGCTTATAAGTGGGGGATGTAATGACAATGTTGCAGTTTTTCTTTAAATATAACTACAAGAATAGAAGCATTTCTGACACAATGGTTGAAGCCATTAAAGACACAGAATTTAATTTAAAATAATACTTACGAGGGAGGAGGTTCGGGTTCTCCTTTGTAGAGTTTATCTTCATTTCCTGTCTTACTCTTCTTCAGAACCTGCACACAAACAGATTAAATGTAATAAATTCAGGCTCAGAGGATAATATTTGTCAGATTTGCTTTGAATAATAGAAAATGTGATTCAAAAGTTAGAGACAGTGAAGCGAAGCAATAATTTAATTGAATCTTGAGTCCACTGACTCAAGATTCAATTAAATTAAGTCAGATTTGCTGCTTCTACTCAAACAGAAGTCAAAGCTTTGGCTTTTAGTTTCAAATTTCTATGTAACTGACCAGGTCTGCATCTTCTTGAAAAGTAGTAGTAGTAATAGCAGTTTGAGTGCCGTAAAACTGCGGCGGTCATCAGCGCTACCCTCTGGCTATAAATTTATTCATGTCAGTACATCAATACAATAAAAACAAAACAAGTACAAGTTAAGCAACTCGATTACAGAAGCAGCTCTGGTTATATAGATAATCACATTCTGGTACAAAACCAATACAGTCAGAGCATTCACAGAGAGAAACACCAGGATTACAAAAATAGAAATAGGAAATCAACAAATTCAAAAATTGAGCAATAGAAATCTCACAGAATATGGCAAATAAGAACTAACCCTGAGCAAATGTAAATGTACAATGCAATTCTACACAGTTATAAAAAATAATAACACACGAGAAACTTCCTTCCTTAATAATCCAATTAATTCCAATCACAAACTGTCCATGCAAGGCACCAACCTCGACACCTATAGTTCAAGTAACACTTGCCTCCCCGCCACTCCAGCACCAAAATCACCCAAGAACATCAACGTATCCTTAAACTCCTTCACCATACTCTCCTTCCAAACTCTCATGATAACTCTTCCCTATCAACTCGTCCTTTCCTCCACAGATGCGTACACAGTAAGTATAGTCACATTTCGAAATTGGACCTTAAGTCTATTTTATAGAATCCTTCATTAACTGGGTCCAACTCTATTAGGCTCTTCTTTATTTCCTTTGCGATAATAAATCCTATCTTGTGTAGTCCAGGTTCAGTTGATCCACAATTCAATAATGTGTAGTCCTGTTTATCTATTCTTCCTTTTCCACACCAACGTTTTTCTTGCTACACTACTGTCCAGCCAATACCTCAAGATTTATTTGCCACTTCTTTCATTTTTCCAGGTCATAACATAGTTTGAACATTCCAAGTTGCCAACAACAAACCATCCTTCTTAACAAGGTTTTTACAAGTGGGCTTGAGAGCCCCATGCTTAACTCCCAACCTGGAGGACCAGATCTCCTTATTTCTGACCCCAGGAGACAAGGTAGACTGGTTATACCCCTAGACACTGGGTGGCTCAGGTACCTCGGGGTCGCCACTCCCGTACTCACCAAGGTGAGCTCCTGAGAGCTTCTTGAAAAGAGTTCAGCTTTGACATTGCAGCAATGCTGAGTAGCTACCCTATAGAATTCGCTCAATGCTAACAGTGGCAGTTTGGCTGACAAGAATGGCAGATAAAGGCAGATCTGAGGTGAATGTGGAAAAAAACTTTTATTTGTAAAAATGGCATGTTACAAGTACTGATAGCAAAATACTAATACTATTTTTATATTATTATTTAGATTAATACTTGAAAAGAAAAATTTGTGCTTGTTGCATCTTCATAAAGGGGAAAAAATTGATTACATTAAATAAAGAAAAACACTAATTTATTAGTGAAATAAAAACCATGATTGGTAGTAGTTTATAATTCTAACAGTTAAATAATACGTTTTCTACATTTTAATAAAATATTTTATTAATTTGCTGTTGCTGAAAGAAAAACAATTATTTATTTTATACACAAATAATTAAACAGTAATGTTTATTTGGCTTAGTGTTAGTAATCACATTTATTATTAATACTTTTGAATTTTTGTTATGTTTCTTATTTAAAAATATAACCTAAACATTTGTTCAAAATTACACTATAGAAAAGTAGTTTTCATGTTCATGACTATTTAAAAAAAACAACAACAAAAAACAGCTGTTTTGTTGGAATCTATTTTAATAGGAACAAAAATGCAATGCTATGAGTATTATGATATGATAATAATTGCATTAAATTCTTTCCCTTTGAAACAGGAATCAATTTTAGAGAGCCTAGGTCTACTGCACACAGAATAGCATAATTATAATTGTGTATATATTTCATTGTTATTAATTTATACTTGTTTATCATTGAATTAAAATAATTGTTTCAATACATAAGTAAAAGGAAATTATAAGCAAAACAAGTTTTAATGTGGTATTGAGAGCATAGAAATATGTTCAGAAATAACAAAGCTGTAAATATAGTTTGTATATGGATATAAAATGAAGCAAAGCTTTCAGTTTTAAAAGCCATGTTATTGTGATAACTATGCTTAAATAGAAAAGGAATGTAAATGAAGCCAATGAACAGATGGCTACACAATATGAATGGGATGATACATCATAAAATTGTAAATTAGTCATTACAAATATAAAACCAATCAGAACTACTATATGTAAAAATCCAAGCCAGGCCAATTTAGTGTTGGAACACAGATGAAAGAAGATGTGTACGAGAGCTGGAAAATCACATGTATGCAAATAAAGCAATCTTTAAAATCCTTGGTAATCAATAGCATCACAGATTTTTAATTATAAAATAATTATCTGAGAATATAAAGGAAACTATCATGTTAGTAAGACATGAGAAATTTGAAATCTATTAGATTCAGGTTCCATAAACCTTATCCGTATGCACAAGTAAGTTGTACAAGAAAAGGTTTTAAACAATATGGTGTTTAAACTTAAATACTTGTTTTTATTAATATGTAAATATATGCCATATCTTTGAATCACATCACCTGCAATAATAATTAATATAAATAATAGCTGGGGATATACTTCAAATAAGTTTGTATGATTCTCATGCATATCTCATTAATATTTGGATGCTATCTATACACTTTCTATTCATCATCATACTTTGATAATTAAACATAAAATTAAAAAGAAAATTACTTAAGCTTAAAATGGTAATAGATTAATTGACATATGTGAACAGAATTCTTTGAGAATATTAAATGGATATTATCAGCATAGGAATATCCATACATTTACAAGATATCAGGATAAACTTCAACAAAATCAATTATTGATTACATTAAAGTTAAACAACAAATGAAATTAAAGGTGCAAGATGTGAGAGCGCATAGATAGCTGGCATTTGGTGACCATTTCTTAGTCAATTCCAAAATCCTATTTACGTTTATAACAGTGAATGGAGAAGAAATTCAAATTAAGGGTGATAAGCAAGAAAAAGCAGAAATAAGCGCTCATATATATAATTTGAGAAGTTTAGAAGATGAAAGCACCATTTACTGTATAAGAAAAGATTGAATGAGAAATTAACAAAAACAACATTTGATTCTATGCAAATTCAATACCAGTACATTCTTGATAAAATACGAGGGGTATTTTTTAAGTAAGGTCCGCTGCCCCGTATCGTCGGAAGAATCAGGCGACTGTACTTTCGCGCATGCGCACTCAATCCCGGCATCCCTTGCACACAGTGACACAGCGGTTGGAGTCAGGTAGGCAGTGAGTGTGGACCGTACTGTGTGATGGAAAGGTTTATGACGATCGCGCGGCCCGCCGGGTGTGAAATTAGATCGGTCATTCGATTTTTGACAGCAAGGAATACGACAGCGGCAGAAATGCATCGCCAGATTAGTGAAGTTTATGGCCCCAAAGCCATGAGTGATACCAAAGTCCGTAGGTGGGTGAGGTTATTCAAGGCAGGCAGAGAGAACGTGCATGACGAACCGCGCTCGGACTGGCCATCTGTCATTAGCGAGGATCTTGTACTTGCCGTAAACACCGAAATTCGTGCCAACCGACGGTTCACCGTTTCCACACTGTCATTGCATTTTCCGCAGGTTTCAAGGTCTGTTATGCACAGAATTCTGTCAGAAGTCCTGGGCTACAGAAAATTGTGCAATCGATGGGTTCCGAAGATGCTGACAGAGGAACACAAAGAAAAGAGATGTGCCAGTGCTCTGACGTTCTTGACCCGATACCACAAGGAAGGTGATGCATTGTTGGACCATATCATCACGGGGGATGAGACATGGGTGTCCCGCATGATCGTTGAATCCAAACAACAGTCGATGGAGTGGCGACACACGGCATCTCCGACGAAAGTGAAATTCAAGCAATCATTCTCAACTCGCAAGGTTATGGCAAGTCTTTTGGGACAGACGTGGTATTCTGCTGGTGGAGTTCATGGATCCGGGGACAACAATCAATGCAGCCGTGTATTGTCAAACTTTGAGGGGAACTTCGCCGTGCAATTCAGAATTAACGTCGCGGCCTGCTGTCTGCCGGAGTGATTTTCTTGCACGATAATGCAAGGCCACACACCGCTGCTCAGACACAAGCTCTTATTGGATCCTTTGGTTGGCAGCAGATCGATCATCCTCCCTACAGCCCTGATCTTGCTCCTAGCGACTACCACCTCTTCCTGCATCTGAAGAGGTTCCTCGGCGGCAAGCGTTTCCAGACGGACGATGAAGTGAAAGCAGCTGTTACGAATTGGCTTTCCTCACAGGCGGCGGACTCCTATGACGAGGGTCTACAAAAACTTGTCCCTCGTTACGACAAATGTCTCAACAACAACGGCGACTATGTGGAGAAATAGCTGAATGTATGAAGAATTGAATAAAAAATATTTGACGAAAGTATGTCTCGTAGTTTTTTTACAACGACGAACCGGACCTTACTTAAAAAATACCCCTCGTACATGAAGCTGCAAAAGAAGCTATTGGTGAAAAAGGTGACAGTCAAAAATAAAATAGGTATTATTATTGGAATGAG
Source organism: Deroplatys truncata (assembly GCA_030765065.1). Lineage (NCBI taxonomy): Eukaryota > Metazoa > Arthropoda > Insecta > Mantodea > Mantidae > Deroplatys > Deroplatys truncata. The sequence goes on along the minus strand of CM060975.1, from coordinate 47,510,230 downwards.
GAAACAGGAAAGAACAATTAAAGAGAGATCTTTATCTAAAGTGGCTAAATACAAAGGGCATAAAGATAAAATAGAACTTAGAAAGCAACAAGCAAAGATTAGGAAGAAAATACCAGAAGCAAAAAACAACAGTTGGGGAAAAAAAAGAAAAAAAAAAGACAGAAGAGTTCATTGAAGGAAAAAGGAGTACCTACAAAAGCTTGTAAGACTTTAAAAATATTAGAAGGAATGGTAAAGAAGTGTTTTGTAAATAGATTGATTTTCAATCATCGGAAAAGTATTTTATGGACTTATTAGTAGAAAACAAGAGCAATAAATACATGAGTACAAGGAGGAAGAAGTTAATGAAAAATCGAATGAGTATATGCACTTAGAATTAGAAAATAGTAAAGGAAGGAATAAAATCGTTATAATGTGGAAAAGCACCATGGATTGAAGGTAACCTGGCTGAATTGCTAAAGCATGGAACAGATAAATTATACAAAAACTGGGAGATTTGTTTAAAATGCCTGAATGGTGAGGATGTGCTGGAAGATTGGAAAACGGGATATACTTCCACAATACATAAAAAAGGGAGAAAAGATGAATGCAAAAACTATAGAGGCATTACAATATATAACACATTAAGTAAATTATATGGTAAAATAATTTCCTTGAGCTACTATGCAAAGATTTGGAAGCAGAAGAACAGTCAGGCTTTATAGCAGGCAGATCAACTATTGATCATATGTTTTGTTTACAACAGATAATAGAGAAGAAAACAGCTAGAACACAACCCCCCTATTTGGTGTTCATTGATATAGATAAAGTTTATCATATTGCACTAGTATCATAATTATGGTTAGCCTTAAAAATGGTGGAAATTAGAGCTATTTTGATAAGAGCAATTAAAAATTTATATAAAAATGCATACGTAAAAGTAAAAATGGGAAAATACTTGTCAAGCGGATTTCATGTTAATAAAGGATTATGACAGGGATGCTGTGTATCTCCTACATTATATAAAATTTACAGCGAAAAAGCTATAGAAGGTTGGAAAAATAAGTGTAAAAATATGGGAATTCCAATAGATGATGACTCAACAATACACTCCCTGCAATTTGTGGATGATCAGTTAATTCTGGCCAAAGAATATGAAGACGTAGAATATCTTACAAGGAAATTGAATCAAGAATACAACAAATGGGGCTAAAAGTAAATATGGATAAATCCAAATATATGGTCATCAGAGATGTTCATCAAGGTTTGGTATTGGAAGACAACATGGGGGTAATTAAACAGAGGGGAATATAAATACTTGGGAGTAAAGCTTACAGAAGTTGGGAAACAAGAAAAGGAAACAAGATCAAAGATAAACTCAGAAAAGTATATTATGTCTACTTTGAATGGTATATTATGGGATAAATAGGTCTCAAAAGAAACTAGAACTACAATTTTTAAAACAATAGTTAGAAGTACAAGGCATATTCCAAAACTAAGGTCCAGTGAACAATATTTAATGGATAGTAGGCCTGAATGACATTTCATGTCTGCAGTGCTGTCTACCAACTCCTGAGGAACCTACCGCAGTGTTGGTGTGATGCAATAAGCGTTTGCCAGTTGGTGAGAGCATATCGTAATGGCTATGACAATCGTAGAGTCCACCAGTTGTGAAGCGTGTGGTGCGATTAGATTTTTGCTGGTAAAAGGATCATCAACTGTGCACATTCATCGTGAGTTATGCCTCGTGTATGCACCGGACATAATAAATAACAAACAAAGGTTCAACATTGGTGTTGAGAATTTTGAAATGGCTGCAAAAATGTGCACAATGAACAGCAGAGTGGTAGGCCAAGTATTCGGACTGACAACATCATTGACCAAGTGAACCAAAAACTTCGAAATGATTGGCATTTGACGATTAGTGGTCTGGCTGATGAATTCCCAAATATTGCTCGAACCTCACTTTACAGGATTGACACTGAACAGTTTGGATATTGGAAACTCTGTGCGAGGTGGGTGCCAAAACTGCTCATGTCAGCACAAACAGCAAGAATGCTTAGTGCACGACAGTTTTTGAAGCACTATAGACAAGATGGAGATGGTTTGTTTTCCCACATTTTTAAAAGTGACGAGACATGGATAGTGTACACCAATGCAGAATCAAAACAACAGTCAATGCAGTGGTGCCATTCTGGTTCACCCAAACCAAAAAAGTGTAAACAATCGCCATACATGAATCGCAAAATGATGGCTACCGCGTTTTGGACGAAAAGGGTGTCCTTTTGATTGATTTCATGGACCATGGGTTAGCAATTACAGCTGACATGTACTGTGCAATGCTTACCAAACTGAGGCATGCGATCCAAAGTTGACGCCAAGGAAAACTGTCGTCTGGCATCATTCTCCTGCATGACAATGCACATCCGCACCGCTGCCAAAACCAAAAGTTTTACATGGAATTCTCTAAAGATGTTTTCAAATTTGTGATAAAAATGTGGGTGGTATGTAAATTTGCGGAAATTGTATTGCATTTTGATTGGTTTGAGAGTGGAGACTTCTGTAATCATGCACCGCATAACAAACATGGGATTAAAAATCTCCTAAGTTCAAAATTGAAAGATCAAGTCCCTCCAGAACAAAAATCCGGAATACACGCCATAGAATGCCTAGATTGCAACATGAAATACATTGGGAAAATCAAAAGAAATATTGAAACGCGCAGAAAAGAACACTTCAGGAACATTCACCAAAAACAAATTGAAAAATCTGTGTTGCGAATCATTTTTGGGAGAAAAACCACAAAATAGACCCAGATATCAAACTGTTAAAAGAAGTCTCAAAGCCTATGGAACTATCTGCTAGGGATAAAATCTACATTTAGAAGAACAAAGCTATTGCAATGAATTTCGACATCCCAGCAGAAGACAAACTCAGCAAGTACATCAAACCCTCACCTGATACCACCATAGATGGTCAACACAGGCAGATACAGGACGATCAAACAACCACCAGCTAGTAGGTCAGCAGCTGATGATGAGAGCGAAGGACTCTCGAAACATGTCCAAGTAATTTTACTTAAGTGAAGAGTGTAAATGAGTTTTGCTACTCCTTCATTTTCATATAAATATAATAATTATTGAACTTTTTATGATCTGAATCACTGATGTTTCTATAGACATAACTATCCTTTTAATTCATATCATTATCAGAAATGAGAGAAACTCTCACTACTCTGGCCCTCATTTGTCTGGTCTCTTAGTAATCCGGCCCACATCCGGCCTCTAGTCGCTCAAGCAGAAATGACGCATGCAACAATGTTAGTTAATTATTATGTTATACAGTGCTATATTTGAAATTGTGGCTTCCTTTTACAGTTCAGTATCATGGCTTCTAAAAGGAAACATGTTATGCTAGACCTCAAGCAGAAACTCAAAATTTTAGATAAATTGAACTAGGTCTTTCGAAGTAAACCATTGCTGCTGAGTACAACTTTGGATGAGCAACTATTTATGATTATTACTTTTAAATCAGAAGACATAGTGAAAAGATTAAATATAATATATAGAAATGGTTGCAAATATACAATTTCACTAAAATAGGTTCAATATCTCAGAACTAGTTTCGAGGAATCACTTCCTCATCGTCAGCTGATTGCAACTGGTTGGCTTTCCTCTGATGGTTACAGATGTCTCTTTGTACCTCTAGTGGTGGTTCTACAAGTTTAGTAATCAAATTTTTGTTCATAGGGATGTCAAAATTCATTAACCTTGGACGAAATTTCCAAAGAAATATTTTCTCACAAATGTTTAATTCCATCTCAATTTCATGTCCCTGTATCCAATAATGTGCTGCAACTGCTGATTTTTCTTCTTCCCTGGATTTGATGTTTCGAAAATGTTCCTTAAGCCTCGTTTCTATGTTATGCTTAGTTTAACCAATATAGATTTGTTCACAATCCTTGCAATCTATTCTATAAATCCCAGATTTTTATGAGCTGGCATTTTTTCTTTTTGGTTTGCATTTATGAGGAATTTTATGCTGAATTTATTTTCAGGGATGAGTGCCACATTACTATCATTGAAAACTTTCTTGAATTTGTTATGTGCCCATGGGTGAAATGTGACTTTTTTGTATGTCGGATTTTGTTTGTGTGGTTTGAGGGTTGTATTTTCTTTTATCATTTTTTGTTGCTTGAATTTTTTGATTAACCTATCCACCATATCTGTTTTGTAGCCATTTTTTCTAGCTGTTTTTAAGATTTCTTGGTATTCTAAGTTATGTTCTTTTTCATTGAATTCTGAGGTATTGAACCTATTTTAGTGAAATTGTATACTTGCAACCACTTCCATATATTATAACTATTTATGACATCTAAAAGAAAGTACATAGATGTTGTTCGACAGTGCCTAAGTCAAATGGAAAGCGAGTTGGGAAAATGGAAGGTTATGCGAAAGAGTGAGAATGAAGAACTGGATGCAGCTGTTTATAAATCCTTCATACAACAACACAGTAAAGGAATTCCAATCAGTGGCCCAATAAGGAAAATGCAGTTACATTTAACAAACAACTTAGTGGCAGTAACTTGTTGCAGCAAGCGAGGATTGGCTATCGAACTGGAAAAACAACATGGCATGCGGCAGCTGACAGTCACTAGGGAAAGTTGCTCAGCTAACGAAAAATATGCAGAAGAGCTCGCAAAGGACTCTGTTGCCGTCGCATATTACCATTGCGGCAACTAAAAATTTGAGACATGTTTCATAGTGATGATACTACTGTAGATGTACACACTAAAATGAAACTAAATGTATCTTTGGATTTAATAAAGTATAGTCCCTATTTGTTTAATCTAAATTTCAGACACCCTCAACAATCCGGCACCCATATGTACAAGGAATGGCCAGATTAACGAAGAGATTAGTGTAACTTTGCAAAACAAGATATCTCCATTAATGTGAACCAAGGCTTTCAGCTCCTGGGAATGTGCAGTGTCACAATAGCTTAAAAAATAATTCAAGCTGTTCTACTATAAAAATACAGCATTATACAGTTCTGTCCAAAGAATGAACCAGAAGTTTCACTTTTGTATCAACCATATCTGTTGTTACCTTTGATTTGCTTGCTACCATCTTCTGAACCTGAGCTGCTACTACTTTTCTCTTGGGTTGGCTATTCTGTAATTCTTCTTTCCTTCTGTCTTCTGGTAGTGACTCTAAATATGATGCAAATTCCATTTTGTACTGATCTTGCATCTGTTTTGAAAATTAAAAAAAATGTGCAAAATTATTTGGCATTCACTAAAAGACAATTTTGCAACAAAAACATTAGAGTAGAAGGTTAATACACACTCCAGGGAACTGTACCCTAAACTCTAAATAAGTGAGACAGCATTATATATAGGAAACTATTTTTAGAGAGCATAATTTTTAATGAAGCATATTTCATTGTTTGACAGTTACAATAATAACTGCAAATACAAGTTCATTTTGCCAGATTTAAGGCATAATTTGTCATTTTTCACATGTAGACACACATTTCTACTTTGCCATTTTTCACTCTCATAGCAGAGAAAATTAAAAGAAATATCTGTGTTGCATTCACATGACTTTCACTACTCATTCCTCTACAAACTATTCTTACAAAAAATTCTTATTCTCTTTCTTTCTGGTTAATCCAGACAACTTTCAATTCGCATTTACATGTTTCATTATAGGATACAATAAGTAAAGCAATAGTCAGATTTCTAAAGAGCGTGTAGCTATGTGATGCCTTTGAAATTCCATGCTCTTTGCATAGCCATAAGAAAAAGAAAAAAAAAAACAAATGGTAATTTCCAAGTTGATAAAAGCATAAGTACTTGAAAATTCAAACCAATAACAAGGAATATCTTGGAAATCAGAATGAAGAGGAGTTCATATGCTATTTTCAGAAAATTCAAGATATACATTTCACTTGTTATGCAAATATCTTAAGCACCTGGTATTTTAATCAAAACCGTTACAGCCATATTTGAGAAAATTAAAAATAACAAAAATTTTTCCACCTAAAGAGTAGTTTAGGATGGGGGGTCCTTGAAACTCTTTGTATCGCATCTTAGTATTTTATTTAAGTGACTTTTTGTTTCTGAGTCATGCTGTTTACAGAAAGACAGATAGAAACACACAGACCTTTTATTTTTCTAAAAAAGTTTTTTTTTGATTCAGGGAGTCTAAAACATGTATTTCTGTGAAATCTTGGTATAGAATTTTTGGGTGGAATACAACACTTACTTTACTTAACTATAGGCAAGTAGTAGAGAATGTAAAAATACCTTAAAAATCTATATAAATGACAGGAAAATGTTAAATCTCGGAACATAACCGTTCCACTATAACAATAATTATTTCTCTCCATAGTTTGCTTAAAATCACTGATACTACCCACAAGGACTTGGTGCAATTTTCTGAATAAATGTTTAGTATTACTAATTTTGTGAGGTGGGCTATCTTGGAAACATAGGCAACCTTTGGCTCGCCAAACTATGCAGAATAATTACTATTAGTTATAAAACTTCAGCTTTACTTCAAGCTCTTGTGTTAATGTTATATTGTAATGCTTAAGTAGGACTTACATGATTAACTTGCTCCTGATACTTCCTTTTCTCAAGCTCATTTAAGTTCTTCCACATTTTAGAGATCTGGCCCATGCGTTCCTTAGGTATGCTTCTCTTGATTTCTGGACTCACCAACATGATTCGTGTGAACAAACTGTAACCTGAGTTGGGTGGTTTCTCAGGCTTTCCTGCAGCTCTGTTGAGTTCAATAACATGTATAAGATGTGTATAATACAGAATGAGCCAAAAGACTCCAAACCGCCTGCACAGTGTTTTTCCTGTCCGAGTCCTCAGCGCTTGTTGCCATCATAGAAAGACGCGGATAAAACCATACAACATTTTTAAAACTACTTTTAAAGGCTTTACTTACCAATTTTATGAAAGGAGATGTTGAAACTGGCCACTGTCGTTGTTCATACATTTTTGGCACCTCTTTAGGAAACCATCCATCACTCGCCGTAGTTCACGTTGAGAAATTTCCTGGCGGATATTTTGTTTTAATTCGTCCAGGGTGTGTGGGTTTGTCTTGTACACTTTATGTTTTAAGTTACCCCGGAGGGGTATTTTATGAATATTACCAGCTGCACGGTGTTTTTCCACTGGGCGTGTGGAAACATGATAATGCACGGCTGCTATAAACAAGGTCACGCTGTTGTGATTTTGATGTGCAGTGTGAAGTGCAGTTTTGAGTTGAGGTGATGTGATGTAGTTCAGTTATTACGAGTTATTTATTATTTTGTCCTGTACTTAGTCACAAAGTATATTATGGCTCAGTATGTTTTCTACTGCACAGCGTGTATTTATTTATGATTCATATGTGTTAATTCAGTCAGTTCACCAAGTGAAAGTACGATTTGCAGAAAGATTTCCGGGTGTAAAAGTTCCAGGCCGTACAACAATCAATGAACTTTACAGTAAATTTTGGGCTACAGGAAGTGTTCAGGCTAAGAAATCTAAAAGATGGCGTTTGGTTCTTACCGAAGAAACAGACGACATTGATCATTGTTTGGAAAATTCCACCCAAAAGTTCCATGATGGATACTTTCCTAAAGAGGTGCCAAAAATGTATGGACAACGGCAGTGGCCAGTTTCAGCATTTCCTTTCATAAAGTTGGTAAGTAAAGCCTTTAAAAGTAGTTTTAAAAATGTTGTATGGTTTCATCTGCGCCTTTCTATGATAGCAGCAGATGGCAACGAGCACCGAGGGCGCGGACAGGAAAAACACCACGCAGGTGGTTCGGAGTCTTTTGGCTCACCCTGTATGTGGGGTGGAAGGGGTATAGATGTCCATCTTTAAAGCATGAATACAAGGACTTGAAAGGAACAAAATAGTTTTTATAACTTTTTGTCCATCTCCAAGCATTTTGCCAAAAATAAATAGTACACAATGCAATATTTGGTTACATAGCACCACTGAAACATATGTGCTTGCCATGACAGGCCACCACTATCACTCAAGAGGAAGGGTGAGCGTGTATGAAGTGTTTATGTTTTAAACTCATTTACACTAATATTTAACCATAAGTTACTCAAGAAAGTTCTATGCTGCACAGCAAAATAAAGTTGTTCTCCGTGATATAGTGGTTACCATGCTAACCTCTAGTTCCTGAGGTTGCAGGTTCAAACCCAGTGGAGGACGATGGATTTTTTCGGGCATAAAAATCCTTAGCATGGCTTCCTTTGGAAGGGAGGTAAAGCAGGTGGTCCTGCGTCATAGATTTATGGCACATAAAAGAACCTCAACTCTGATAAAGAGGCCTCTGAGCAAAATTTTCGGTCTTTCACGCCCAATATAGAATGGGACACTAAGGACCACAGTAGCTAAATAGTGTCCATAAATAAAACTCAATTTAATTTAATTTAATTTAACAGCGAAATAAAGGTTCAAGTTGATATTAATGAACATTTTATGCAAGAAAACAAAACGAAACAGTGACATAATTTTATGTTGGAAAACATTCATGTCTTTAGGCATTTATATTCCCATATGCACACATAGGATAGTTGTCAAAACTGAAGACACCATATTTTTGCACACCAGGCTTCATCTGCTACTGGTGTGTTTTGAACAAACTCTTGGTACTAATGTAGTATCGTTAATAAATGCTAGAAGGGTCACTATGAAACTTTTGAGATACACAAACAATAATTTTTTTTTTAAATTATTCTGACTGATACACTTTCTCAAAATACTCGCCACTACATGGTATACACTTTTGCATTCATTAAAACTGCTTCTGGAAGCACTCCTACCACATGTTTTCTTCAATGGCTGCAAGCTCCCCTTTGTAGTTGAAAATCTCTTTCCATGCATGTGAGTTTTTACCATCAGAAACAGAAAAAAAATCTGATGTGTTACACTCACATGACTTTCTCTACTCTTGTACAAACTATTTTTATAAATGCATATTCTCCATCTACTTCATGTTAATCGAGATAAACATTTGCAGACTCTATCTTATTGCTAATTTTCTTGTAGATGTAAGGGCAATATATATTTAAAAGGGCAATATAGAAATACAGTAGCCTTTAAGCATATACATATCTCTTAATAGCTGGTTGCTATGTGCAGCACCATTCCCTTTGCCACAGATTAATACTCTTTGCATATACAAAATAAAAAAATCTGATGTGTTACACTCACATGCCTTTCTCTACTCTTGTACATACTATTTATACAAATGCTTATTCTCCATTTACTTCATGTTAATCGAGATAAACATTTGCAGAGTCTATCTTATTGCTAATTTTCTTGTAGATGTAAGGGCAATATATATTTATAAGGGCAATTTGGAAACACAGTAGCCTTTAAGCACATACATATCTCTTAATAGCTGGTTGCTAGGTGCAGCACCATTTCCTTTCCCACAGATTAATACTCTTTGCATATCCAAGACAAAAAAATGAATAACAAATTCCCATTTGAGAAAATAAGTATTGAAAAATTTAAGGGAATAACAAGCAATATCTCGAAAATGGTTCACTCAACAAAAAAAAATGTATATGACATAAATTGTGTATTTTAACGCGATCTACATTTTTTGTGTAGTAAAATTTTGTCTATCTCTTATGGTTTACCAGTTATGCAAAAGTCGTTCACAATGAAGAATACTTTTGGAGACATTCCCAGGAAATTCAAGATATACATTTTATTTGTCATAAAAATATCTTAAACATATGATATTTTAATCAAAATCGTTAGCCATTTTGGAGAAAGTTAAAATTTTCGAAAAATCTTCCATGTAAAGGGTAATCTGGGGTGGGGGGATTTTCTTGAAAACCTTTGTGTCGCATCCTTGGAAGATACTGAACCTAAATACCAAGTTTGGTGTTTATCCGACTGTTCGTTTCTGAGTTATGCTGTTCACAGACAGACAGACACACACATGGACATGTTTCCAAAAATGCTTTTTTTGGATTCAGGGGGTCTCAAAACATGTATTTCCGGTGAAATCTCGGTATCAAATTTTTGGGTGGAATACAATACTTCCCCTACTTACTATATGTAGTAGAGAAACTAAAAATCACATGGAGCCAGGTCAGGACTGTATGGTGGATGAGTCACAAGTTTGATCTCCGTAGACTCCAGGAAGTGAATGGTGATGTTGGCCATGTGTGCAGACATGTTGTTTGTTGGAGAAGGATCCCTTGCAGCCCATGTGTGGCCGCGATCTTGAAATTTGGTGAAAACGTTTGTCAGGTAAACCGTGGTGTACCAATTACCGGTAACTGTACTTTGCTCCTCCAGAGGAATGGTTGCCACATAGCACCCTTTGAGAAGAATGAGGCCACCATTTCCTTGCTGACACTTTGGGGACGCTTCACTTTTGTTGGTGGATTATCATCAGGAAAGATCCACACCACTGAATGCTGCTTGATCTCCAGATCAAACTGATAAATCCAGGTTTCATTACCTAAGACGATGTCAGAAATTCATCTAGAGTCCCTTCCTTTGAATCTTATCAGGATTTTCTCATACCATTCAACACGGGCATGTTTTTGTTCTTCTGTCAAATTGTGAGACACCCATTGGGATGAGACCTTCTCTACAAGGAATTCATGTCGGATTTTCAAAACTGCTGGCGAACCAATCTGCAATCCTGCCTTAATTTCTTTAAATGTCATGCGATTATGTTTGCAAAGCATTTGCTCAACGGCTGCAATGTTTTCCTCAGTCACTGCCATTGCCAGATGCCCGCTTCTTTTCTCTTTTTTTAAAGATATTCGGCTCCTTTTAAATTCCTGAAACTACCAGAAAACTGTGGCATGGGAAGGAACAATGTCACTAAAAGCCTGCTACAAATGTTCAAAACTTTGGCACTGGTTTAACCCACTTTTAAAATTGTAGAAAACCATTGAGCGAAAATGCTCCCTCTGCAACTTCATTGCAGAGACTGATTATCTACATGCCACAGGTTGTTCATCCTTGCACTGCTGGAATTCCTGGAGTGGGAGAGTCACTAGCTGATACCAGTTTACTCACATCTCAAAACTTTTGTAATGACCCTCGTATCCACAGTTGATGATCATCTTATTCTTAGGGATATGTCACACATTTGTAGTGTTAAGTCCATGTTTCCATCACATTTAAGATGTGTTCAGAAACAACTCAGAAAGAAACTTCAACTATCCAAGCTTTTATTGTTCCAAGATTTTACTCTCTTGGCAGCAGAATACGTTTTTCTGCACCAACACTGTTTGAGTATAATAATAATAATAATAATAATAATAATAATAATAATAATAATAATAATAATAATAATAATAATAATAATAATTTATTTGAGCACTAAGTTATTACATATTTAGACTGCCTTCTCTATTTGGCCCTGGCCATTAAGATGAGCAGTCATTGTGAATTACAATTACATGTTGATACATTTAGTAGTTCTTATATTTATTTTTATTTACACTATTTTTCCCCTTTTAACCGTCCATATCAATTTATTTTTTACTTTCATTAAGTATTTACCCATATTTTTACAGTTTTTATATAGAATATTATGTATATCTTTATTTCTATTCATTCCATACCATAAACTCTCTTTTCTCCAAATCTCTGTTTCTTTGCATTCAAATATAATATGTTGTATATCTTCACTTTCCCTGCATAATGGACATTCACCTTGTGCATAGCCATTTTGCTTCCCTTTTAGCCTCCATATTCCTGCCCTTAACCATGCTATACCTGCTCTTTCTTCTTTATTTGTGTTGTCTACATATTTCTCTCTTTCCCAGTGTTTTTTTTTTATGTTAACATAAAAAATCAAAGATATCTTCTCAGTTATCTGACTAAATAATTATTGTATCTCGATGTCCTCAAATCTTCTTCTAATACTCTTCCAAAAACCTTTGTGATTTGCCTCTCTTTTCCTCCAAACATCTCCCATGTCATTATTCTCAAGGTTATTTCTTAGTTCATTTACCCATCCCATATTTTTTAAACTAGTTTCTTGGTATTTGACATTGTTGTAATAAATTATCGTCGTTAGAATTCAAGATCCTGTGCCAATATTTCAAGGCTCTCTCCATAACCATTCCTTTTCTTGTTACTCTGTTTGAGTAATGTTTAGTCTTCTCTTCTGGTGTTATGATTGACATTTCTGTTTTAGAGTTCAGTATGAAGAGATCACCTAGAGAACCTTATGGCAGACAATTAACATTGATAAATTCTAGCTGTGTCTCAATTCCACAAGATAATTTCTAAGTGCTACCAGTACATGAACATGCTGTGCTCTGACTAGTTTCACCCTGGTGTAATCTGTAACTGCTATTATCCACAAAAACAGTGATGCTAGACAGGGTTGAGGTGCATATGAAAGGTACCTCTCTTCAATGTTGTCAGATATTACACCATGTAAATTACGATTCTGGGGAAACTTCAGTAGTGAATTGTATGAAATGTAGCCCCCCGATTTATATGCTGCCTTTAATATCTTATATCATATTGGCGATTTTGCCTTTGGAAAAATTGCTCATGGCTATGGTGTTCACTTGTTTCCTGTTTGTGTTAACCTTTGAGTTGCCTTTAAATTCACACACATTCACATTCCCTTTCATATTTCCTGATTCTAGGGGAGGATAGGGAATAATCCAGGCTAAAGAAAAATTCAAACCCGGGACATCTGGATTTTAAAGCTAGCATGCTAGCTACAGACCCAGAGGCAGTATAGATGAAATGTGTTGATTCACCCACCCCCAAAAAGAAAAATTTCTTAGGCTACTAAACTGCATCACAGAGTAATACAATAAATGTGCTCATAAGAAAAAACTTACTATATTTTTAGTGCAACCTGCAGAATCACCAATTAAAATATGGACATCTTTATCTCTTCCACCTTGTATACTAGAATACTATTGCTTACAATGACTGTTTTGGTATATCCTATAAAGGGGCAATCAATGTGTGTTTGGAAAAGTATTGTAATCTTTTATTTTCATGTAATGATTATAACTGTCATTGCTATTCTGCAATAACAGTTACAAATATAATTATAACTAATCCATGATTTGCAGTGTTATTATTATGCATGTGCATATATGAGAGATGCAATGAACTATAAATCAAACTGGAGTTTTCTTTCCCATTGAGCATGGTCTTTTTTTATATAGTTTCTAACACATGCTCTTACTTCTAACGCCACCACAGGCTGCAACACCGGTGATACATGAAATGAACATCCAAGGCCTAAGCTTAGGGTAACTCTCTGGTTTCCATTTATGAGGACTGAGGAAAACCTGGAAAAAGACTCAGTCAGGGAGGACTGTCTGGTGGGATTTGAATTGCAAACCTCCCATTCACGAGTCCTGCCATAACCACCTCAGTTATTCATGTGTGATATGTGTCCTGCTGCTGCTTGGGAAGGTCATGCTAACTTCTGAGTGACAGATTTGAATTATGTTCAAATGTTATGTATTTAATACCGAAGTGAATTATGGTTCACCATATGTTTACTACTGCATAATGTGTATTTGTTTATTTGTATGACCAATTTTTGTCAAGACAACAGCTGACACCTCCATATAAATGACTACAATTTTGCAGCCATTTTTAGATAATCTTAATATATTAAAGTCAGTATGTGTGTGTGTGTTCCTTATAGGCTTCTACACTGTTCGACAAAACTTGGCACAGATAACCTTTGACATAAGGCGAAAATTACTGTCTAGCTTAGAATTCAAAATTCTGCCCCATTTCACATGATTAGTTATTTAAATTTATGTTATGCCTACAAAAGCTCACAAGACCACCTATATCTTTCTCAACAATAATCGTAATAGGTCAAACATTGGTAACATAAGAATAATAATTACTTAGGCTTTAATGACCTCACAAAATAACAAAGGAACAGCGAGTTCATATATTCATTGATGCCCCCTCTGACAGTGATCATGGAGTATAACACAGTCAAATAAATAATTACAACAGCTACCCCATCTATGATAATTGTAACAGCATCAAACTAGACAAAATACTATGCCTTCTTTATCTTCGTATGATTATTTATTGTGTATAGGTATAAAATAACACAAAAGGATTCAACATAATCGCATTGACCACAAAAGTCTCTACGTTACGTAAGAGTAATAAATAAGTCAGAGTTAATATCCATACTTTCTGTGATCATACTCTCATATTATAATTTGTAGTTTCTCATTTTTTGTAAGCAGCGGGTTTCTTTCTTTATGGGAAGTTTGATAAGCAGAAAAATAGAAACTGAGTGACTTATAATAATAATAATAATAATAATAATAATAATAATAATAATAATAATAATAATAATAATAATAATAATAATTTATTTCATCCAGTTTATCATACATCTGATTTTGGACATGTCAAAACAATTACATCTTTACAAATCCTTTAAATCATACAGACATTTGTTTATTAGATACACCCTCAATTTCCTTTTGAATTGCTGTTTAGAAACATCAACTACAGATTTGATTTCCAGTGGTAATTTATTAAATAGTGTGATTCCAGAAATATATAAATTCTTTAAAGATACACTTTTTTTTACACTATGCCTAAAGTAGTCCAAGTTTCCTCTTGTATTATGTTTATGGATTTGGTTGTTTTTAATTGGTTTGTACTTATCTATTACATACATTATTGTTCTATGTGCATAGAGAGAGCAAATAGTAAGCAATTTATTGTTAACAAAGGTTTCCCTACACGATTCCCTTGGTTTTAGGTTAAACATGATTCTGATGCATTTCTTTTGGTATATAAGAAATTTATCCATATGCATTTTTGCAGCAGCACCCCAGATTTCAATCCCATAGAGTATGTGTGGATAAAAAATCCATAGTATATTAGTTTCAATATGTTACCATCACTATGATTGTTGAAATATCTGAGTAGATACACTGTTTTACTAATTTTACCACATATATGTTCAATATGCTCAGCCCATGTTAGCTTGTTATCAACAATAAGACCTAAAAATTTATGTGATTTTACATCCAGAATATTATTATTATTATTATTATTATTATTATTATTATTATTATTATTGACTTTTAGTGATATTTTACCATCATTTTTATTGAATTGCATCACTTTAGTTTTTTGCATGTTGCAGTGTAGATTTATCGGTTTGAAGTAATTCAGCAAACAGGAGGTGGTATTGTTTATGGTAGTATTTAATCCTTCTACTGTTTTATTCCAGCACACAGCTGTGGTGTCATCTGCATAAGTTATCACTGAAGTATTTGGTGGATTTTTAATGTCATTAATATAGATAATAAACAATAATGGTCCCAACACAGTGCCTTGTGGTACGCCATATTTCACAGATCCCAAATGTGATTTGATTTGTTGTATACATCGCCCTTTTTTGTATGTTATTTCCATAATTTGTTTTCTTCCAACCCCAGATAACTACGAATTAGGTCCAGGGATAATCCTCTTATGCCGTAGTTTTCCAATTTACTAATTAATATATTATGGTTGACACAGTCAAAAGCCTTAGATAAATCAAAAAATAATGTACTGACCTTCTCATTGTTTTCTAAATTCCCAATTAGACTGGTTAATGGCAGAAATGGTGGATTTCCCTTTTCTAAACCCATGTTGAAACTTCCTTAATATAATGAATTTACTTAGATAATTATCCAGTCTTATATAAAAATGACAGTGGGCATGGATAACAATAACGCATCAAACCAGTTGAAGTACCACTTAGACTAGTTTGATGTAATTGCTATTTTTCTTTTCTATTGTATATTAATTTTGGCCTTCATTTTATTTTGTGCTTCATGTATTTTATTAGCAGTTTTATGTATGTTAGTTACTGAGAATGAACAAGGTTATGCTGATGTTACTTAAACTGCTATTACTTCTTCTCAAACAAGATTTTGTCTATGAATAATGAAAAGAAAGCCCAAATGTGACAACTTGGAAGTCACTCAGCTGCATTCAAGAGAAATCATCATTACAAACTGTGGTATTTAAGGTTGTTCAACAGTGCTTTTGCATAGTATTTTCTCAGTATTTTAGTTTTCTTCTTCTTCTTTATGCACTCCTGAGAGTTTTAATCAATTCTTTATTTAAGTATCTTGTGTAACAATTTTTAAATTCCTCCAAAGAAATGCAAAACTATTGGGTAAGACCTAAGGCTAAATGTTTTAGAGATAAACTGTCAAACCACAGGCAAAGCCAGGTATTTCAGCTAGTTAACCAATATAGAGTATGACTGCTACAGATCATACAGTGTATACAGAAGAAAGAAGTGTAAGATACCATCATTCCATCTTACCAGAGAGAGGAAAATTTTAAGTTTTATGCTCACAGAAGTTATATACATTGAATAAGAATGTAACCTGTGCACAGAAAGATAGGAACAGAAGTCTATTTCTTGCCACAAGCAAGTCGATCAGTCCATTTATAAAACCTTTTATACAACATGTAAATTTGCTTAAGTTGGCATGGCTGTTTGTCGAATCTACTGCAGAAGCACCTTAATGCACTTGAACAATGGATTAACAGCAAATTGTAGTATAAAACATTATATTTCCTTTCCTCAACATTTTTCCATAAACAACCAACACTGCATTATGCCAATGAGTGGAAGTTCTCAGCCTGCTTTTATAAATTTTGAACTTTCCTATATTCAGCAATGTGTGGAATGAATTCTGACTGCATGGTTTATTTGAAACAAAAGCCCGCAATATGCTCCTCCTTTTTAAGTAACTCTGTATTTTAAAACAGAAACTGAAAGTGTGTTTCAGAATAACATTTAATAATGTTATTTATGCCCTTGGTCTCTAGGTTTCTCCATAATGTAGAAAAAAAAAATAGCATGATCTACATGAGGTCCATTCAACTGGAAAAAGTTCTTTTGGAACAATATCATATATATTTAAAATGCTAGAATTTTACAATTTCTGTCCACCTGTATCCATATGACATTCAGTGTAGCTCTTGCTGATTGCTGCAAGTTAACTTATGGTTCATTGAGTCTCTGAGTATTTTCACAATTAACAGCTACCAAGGAAATAGTATTACCTTTCTCTCACATGCTGTTCCTCCTTTGTTAGTATGGTTTTAATGTTTGTTGGCACAAAGTCAGGATTCTCACACATGTACGCCTTTAGTTGTTCCTGCAATGTTTAGACCAATATTATATTTGTGTCTACCTTTAACCCTTCAGTCCATTATAAAACAATTTGTTGTAAAACAAAATATGATTGTATTACACTTTTTACTTTGGACAATATTCTATCCTTACTACTACACATTTGGTAGTTTCATGAAAGTTTTGGATATTCGCACGACCTAAACTAAATAAAAAACATTACTGATATTGTCCCCCTTTTTGTTTTATTAAAAGTGAGTTATAATTTAATTTTGTTTCTCTCTTATAAAAAGGGACATTCTTTCAAAATGTTGTCCTCCATGGTGTAGTGGTTATGCTAGCCTCTAGTTCCCAAGGTAATGGGTTCAAACCCGGCGGAGGATGATGGATTTTTTTTCGGGCGTAAAAATCCTTAGCATGGCTTCCTTTGGAAGGGAAGTAAAGCCGGTGGTCCCATGTTGTAGATTTAGGGCACGTAAAAGAACCTCAAGCCTGATAAAGAGGCCTCTAAGCAAAATTACCGGTCTTTCATGCCCAATATAGAATGGGACGATGAGGACCACAGCAGTTAAAGAGCGTCCATAAATAAAACTCAATTTAATTTTCTTTCATAATAGAGATCTAAGTTTTATATTTATTTTAGAATGACAAAGTACTAAAGAGAACCTTTATAATAAAAAACGGATCACAAAGTATAGAAATTAGTATTTATATATTTGTAGGCCTGCTAACACTTTTGCTAGGATGCATTGCTGATTTCCCCTGCCCCATAAAAAAGGAAGTTTCGAAGACAAAAATGACTTTACTTGTAGGACTAGAGATGTATTTCTGAAGCAAATTTTATTATTTGTGTAAAAATATATACTTCTTATACAAGCCAAAATGAGGATATTTTGGCACAATTCCTAATTCCCTCCTTTTCTTCCTATCACTGTCTTCATTGGAACTGTACCTTGAACCACTACAATCACTTTCTGCAACCTACTCACAAAATTATAATTTGCTACAACCATCAAAGCAAACAAGAGGTGGAAGAATAAAGGCTGGTTCACATCACCCGGGAGCAGAAACTAGAACTAAAACCAGAATGGAAAGCACAACACGCAACATTTTGATTCACAATACACTGAGAATGAGAATGGGAATGTGTATCGATGACCACTAGATAGCAAAGTGGAAAGTGGATTTGGCACATTACAATGCCATTTGTTTGTAACTGACCAATGATATTTTTTCACTGCTTTCAATGCACCCAACACATTACAGTTTAGCCAAATAAAATTTTGATAGAGTAAACCTTTTTTAAATGCAGAGCCATTAATATTTAGTTAGTTAGTTAGTTAGTTAGTTAGTTAGTTTATTCATCCGTTAAAGTGGTTTGGTACAATGTACATTCACTATTGGACACGTCAAGCTATAAACATAAACAATAATAGGTTTTGCAATATATACAATATGTTTTTACATTATACAATAGGTATTTACATGCTAAATACTATGGTTCATGATATACATTTGTGTTCAAGGAAATCATTAATAGAATAAAAGGAGTGGTTAACTAGATGTGCCTTGAGACTGGATTTCAGCTGGTTTACATTTTTAATTGCCTTAATATTACTTGGTAAATTATTATAAAGTTTAATGCCAGAGAATAAGATACTTTTTTGGTAGAGCGGGGTGTTGCAGCTGGTCACATGTATTTGTGTATTTTCCCTAGTATTGTGTTCATGCACCATATTATTAGTTATGAATAGTGAATCAGAAGCATTAATGTTCTTGACTATAAGCAGAATAACTGCATATATGTAAATGCAGGGAAGTGGGAGGATCCCCAGTTTTTTAAAGAGAGGTTTACATGACGACTTTGGGCTGACTCCTTCAATAGTTCTGATAATTTTTTTCTGTGCAATAAAGATTGACTTGCTTGTTGGAGACTCACCCCAGAAGACTACTCCATAACTTAGGAGTGAGTGCACATGTGCAAAATATGCTGCTCTAACTGTTTCTTTACTTGTGCATGTTGTCAATATTCTTAGCATATAACATAGAGAGCTGAGTTTATTATTTATGAGGCTAGTGTGGGCATCCCATTTCAGATTGCTTTGTACGCAGACCCCAAGGAATTTTATAGATTCTACTTTTTTAAGTGTCTGATTAGAGAGTTGTATTTGAGGGGCAAGATAATTTTTGTTCATATTTGTGTGTATATCCATTGCTACAGTTTTATTTGTATTTATAATGAGATTATTCAATGTAAAATAGTTTGAGATTTTCTCTGAGACTATTTCCAATTCCTGTAGCGAAAGTGCCTTACCAAGCATCATTCCTTTATTAATATCATACATTGAAGTTATTTGTTGCCATTCAATACTCAAAATCTGAAGGAATGAGGAATTCTTCCAGTTTGATTTTCCCAACTAACAACTAGAGAGCTTTAGCAGTCGCAGTCACATTCACATTGAATAATTTCCACAGTGAAGAATCTAATATGCAAAAATGGATCTGAGAACTGGAACAAAAATTTAAAACTTGTCCAAGTCTTCTTTCCTGTTACCGATAAAGCTTCCCATAATTATAAACACTCACACTGCAATACATATACTTAAATTTTGTCGTTCTCATTCCAATTCCCAGTCATTGTGAACCAGCACTGAAGGAAATCATAATTTGAGCCAAGCAATTTGGCAGCATAAATTTTTTCACATAAATCTAGATGGCAGTATTATCAAGTATCAAAATCACTAAAAACTTGACTTAAGAAACAGACATATGAGCACAAATGTTGTTCCATGTGGGACATTGCAAAAGGTCTCAAAATGTAGGAGTGATAGAAATAAGCAATATTAAAACTAGAAAAAATAAAGGAAAACAAAAAGTCACAGTCAAAAAGCGAGATTGGGGGAGACGATATAGTTAACACTGGATAATATATTAAACTACAAGGCTAATAAATGCTACAGGATATCTGTACGTTTCATAACACACCTCATATTTTGCTTCCTCTTGAAGAGCCCAGTTGATCCAAATCAATTTCTTTTTATCATTCATTGTCTTCCATTGCTCTTTACATTCTTCCAGGAAATCAGCTCGATTAAAACCTGGGTCATTTTTGTGCTTTTTTATTTTGTCTTCATAAAATAACTGAAAAAATACATGAAGCTAAGACATTTGACATCAAAATAGATAACTTTGAAACATAAATTTTAGCAAACTTTTGTCTGTTCACTATATAAAAAATAAAAGTAAATATTATTTCTTTGTTTAATAAATGTAGCAACCATTTCTATGTTATTTGATTTATGTATGTACAAATTGAAGCATATTTTCAACATTCTTGTTTCTTTAAGCACACCCTGAAAAGCACTATAGACATTTAATTGTTTTTTATTTTATGCAAAAATCAGGTTGATGTATTTTTAAAAACCAAGGAAAAGTAAAGAGAACTAACTGAATATTTCACTTTCTATGCACCAAGTTTTTTTTTTGGGGGGGGGGATGTAAGTGACGCATGAAATTATTCCTTTCTTGTCTTTTTGCCTGATGCAATGTGTAAAACCGCATTTCATCAATGGAAAAGTTAACTGGACACATAATATTATCCATTTGAGTTGTATATAGCTAATTCATACATGCATTATATCATGAGACTGCTTATGTTAGTAAAGTGTGGAATATCATGTCTCCAGCTATTTATTTGTATTTTCTTTTTTTAAATATTAGGGATCAATGAATAAGTATATCAGTAGACCATGCTCTTTGTTGTGTTTCTATTGAATTTTTAATGTTAATGAATTATGGTGCAAACAAAAAACAATTCTGATGAGTTACATTCACATGACTTTCTCTCTCCTCTATCGCTTATTAGTGTGCATACAAATTATTCTTATGAAAGTTTATTTTCCTATGTACATGTACATGATGTTCTGTAAAGAACTATTAGGGTTTATTTATTTATTTATTGTTCTGAACATAACAGAAATAAGTCCAATTACAATGTTCATTACAAAAATATAGTAACATACAATCATTTATAAATATAACTTATACAGAAGAAACAAACAGAAATTATAAATAACAATAAAAAGTTCTGAAGAAGTGGAACGAAATAAGAAAAATAATAAGGAATTTAAAACAACCAGAAAAAGAAAAGAAAGAAAAGAGAAGGTGACATGGTAATTATACAACTATTTCTAATTTAAATATTTGTATTGATCTACGAAAAAATGATTATTGACTATTGCATTTTTGAACTGAGTTTCAGACATGTTGAAAATATCTACATTCAAATAATGAAGTTTGTTATATAAATATATAATTCTGTTTAATGGTGAATTTTTATGGCTTTCTAAGTTTGCTCTTGGGGTGAAAAAAAGCTTCTTAAATCTACTTATTTTATTTGGTACATAAAATATTTGCTATAATATTAATATCATCAATAATAATGTAAAGTTATACAGAAATATTAATCTCACAGTGTCTCTTCTGAAATTTAAAGCTTTAAATTTAAATATATCTAAGAGGGTTTCGTAATTTGTGTATACAGGATAACATCCAATTCTTTTAAATAGTACATATTTTAAAAATTTTGATTGTACTTTTTCTATTAAGTTCACATACTTTGTAATTTTAGGATTCCAAATAATAGATGCATATTCAAGATTTTTCTAACAAAGGAGTTGTAAAGTCGAATTAATGTTTTTTCTTTAAATGTATATTAATTCCTATTAATGAAGCCTAGACATCTGAGTGATTTTGTTACAATTAATTCAATATGTTTGTTAAATCTGAGATTTGTTGCAAAATATACTCCTAAATCTTTATTTTCAATTACTTCGAGTGGTGTCCTATTAATGTTATAAAGATATTTAAAGGGAGTTTTACTTCTAGTGTAGGACATTTTTACACACTTACTAATATTAAATGGAAGTTTGTTTGTTTTGCTCCATCATATAAAAAATCTAGATGATGTTGAAGTTCTAAACAGTCTTTAACAGTATTGACATTTTTTGTATAATTTAACATCAGCAGCAAACATTAATATTTTGGAATATTTAACGACATTAGGTAAATCATTTATAAAACACAAAAATAACAAAGGTCCTAAATTGGAACCTTGGGGGATCCCTGAATTAACAATAAACTGGTATAACACACAATTTTTATAATACTCTACCTGTGATCTGTCTTTTAAGTATGATCGAAGTATGTTCATTAATGGAAAAGAAAAACCAATTTCAATAATTTGGCAAGTAAACAGTCATGATCAACTTTATCAAATGCTTTTTGGAAATCTGCATATATTACATCTACTTGCTTAAAACGGTCTAGTTCTAATGATACAAACTCAGTGAAATTAAAAAGATTCGTAATAATAGATCTTTTGGGCATGAATCCGTGCTGAAACGGTGAAATCGCTAACTTGATATGTTTAAACATGTGCGTATAAATAATGCTTTCAATGATTTTTGCTGGTGTAGACAGAACAGCAATAGGCCTATAATTGCTTATTATCTTAGTATTTCCTGATTTAGGAATAGGAATAACTGTAGTTTGTTTCCACATATTAGGAAAAGTTCCTTGATGCAGGATTTGGTTATAAATTAATGTTAGAGGATACAGTAATAGATCACTACATCCTTACAATGTAAGTTGATATTCTGTCAGGTCCAGGGTTACCAAGATCAGTGCTAGGATGTAGCTTTAGTAGAACTAGGAAAAATAAGAAGGAAAGGAATAATGATGAGAGAATAATAAAATTTTGGCATAGATATTTGGTTAAAGAAGAGGGAGAAATCTCGAAGTTATGCATGAAGCAGCAAAAACATTTAGAGTGTACAAACAGTGATAGAGCAGGATAGGAAGAATTATGGGGAAAATAGGAATGGGAGACACATGGAAGCTAGAAGAAAGGAATGAAAGTGATGTAGGTAAACTGGCAAATAGCAGAATAGAAGACATAGAAAAGCAGCTCATGGGGAAGTTAAGAAAATAAAAAATCATTACAATTTTATAAACAAATAAAAATAAACTGGGAAAGAGAATCATATATAGATTACTGTAATAGGCAAGAAAACAAAGGGATAGCTTGAATGAGAACAGGAACAACATTTCTAAGAGGGATAAGAGGTAGTGATAATGGAATATGTAAAATGTGCGATGAGAAAGAAAGTATAGCACATTACATGACAGAATGTAAGGAGTTAGCATTATGAAGAAAACAGGTTTGGGTGGAAAAATGGGAAAAAAGAGGGAAAATTGTAGTTATAAAAATGTTAACAGGGTAAGAAGAAAGGAAGATTAGAAGTATAGGTGAGTTTTTACTTTGATTGTACTTAACAAAAGTAGCGAGATTTCCGATGTGACAAATGAGGTACTTTTACATTAATTTAATGTGATGAGAATCAAGGCTTAAAAATTATGACTTGATAAGCAATAAAATGTGCTAATGAGGAATGTGTCAATAAGGTTTCACTGTATATTTATTTAACAACTCATATTTTGTAAATTTATATAAATATCAAGAACTTCTCTTGTGTAATTAATTATTAGTAAAGTTAAATATATGTTATGTATTTCATGCAATTGTTACAAATATGTATAAGATATTTTAGAATGAAAAGCGTATAAAAATTGTTTTTCGGGAAATGCAAAAATAAGTTTAAATTTACTGACACTAACAGTGTATAAATAGTACAATATACCGTATTTACATGAATCTAATGTGCACCCCATATTTGAAACTTAAAATAATGAAAAAAGGGTTTGTTTCAAATGTAAAGTGCATCAATGACAGAAAATAGATAATAGGTATTTTATTTAATACAACAATGGATTTATCGTACATATAAACCATTAGATTATATAATTGAAAGAGCCATATTGTTAGGTCACACATTTAATACCAAAGCCTTAGTCTTAAACTCTTGTTTCGGAATACCAAGAACTTCAGCCTCCTCTTTAGCTTTCTTCCGTATAGTGTCACTAGTCATAGGTTGCCCATTCTTCCTCCTTTCACACAAATTCCAATACTTTTTCTTCAACTTCAGCATGTCTTTCTTTGCGAGGACCCTAAATTTCTTCCTACCAGCTTTAGTAGCAAATAATGCCAATTTCTGTTTTTGCTACAAGCGAACATTGCTCTCTGATACATTGAACTCCCTTTCTGCCTTTCTACTATCATTTTTTTCAGCATAAAGGATTACTTTATGCCTTAAAGAGGCATCATAAGACGTTCTTCTCGGTTTGCATTTGCCTTCCATATTGTAACTAAAAACACTCAATAATAGGCCAATGATAAATGAGCGTCTAGTTTGTCGCGAGTTTCCGGATGCATGATAACACCAGCAATCCATTGTGACATAATAAACAAAAAAATTGAATGAAGTTACTGGCATTTTATGGAATGGATTTGCAATTGAATCTAATGCGCCAGCGAATCTATTATGCACCACGATTTTGAGTACTATATTTGGTCAAAAAAGGTGTGCATTAGATTCGCGTAAATACGGTACTTACTGATCAGCTGTTTGATGATGGTGTGATTTTCAAAAATTAAATCTACGTTGATTAAACAATATTTTGGGATGAAAAAACCAAAATATCATTTAGTGTTTATATGCTTTACTATTTCCATAGGTTCCCACCGCTTAAATGATTGAAAATTATTCATTTTACTGAACACACACATTTACAAATGCTCTTGCCATGGAGTGTTTATAAACAGTGAACAGTATGTTGTCAGAGGAACCATATACAGTAAAACCTGCTTTCAACGGATCCCTTGTTAAATGGAAATCTGTCCCATGAATTTTGGGGTGAAAAGCATGCTAAATTCTCTTATTAAATGGAAACTGTCTTATGCGGACAACAGAAATCAAAGTAAGCCTTTTAACGGAAACTTTCTAGTTCCGAATTGTAGAATTTAGAAAATTTTCAGTTATCCTGTGAAAGTCTGCTCTAAATACGTGATATTTAAGTTGAAACATGACGCTTTTTGCTGCTAACTGACCAGTTTAGGAGAGGGTGAGGTAATGACGGTCCAAATATTGAGAAACCTGTCACACTCATCCTTCACTGCATAGTTAAGTTAACAATATGCATGGCTGATTGTCTTTTATTGTTGTCTCTTCCCTTTCCATTTCCTGCTCTAATGACTTGTCAATCAGCATAGAATACTGCTCTTAACTGTACACCTCTAAACTTACATATGTGATGTTTTAGTTCAGCAGTAGTCACCATGGCTTCAAAAACAAGAATTGTGCTAGATCTTAACACGAGAATGAAAGTGATTTATGCTAGTGAATGTGATAAAGATCATGAAGGTGTTCAACGCAAGCAAAACTCAAATTTACGAGATTCTAAAGAAGAAAACAAAAATTCTGAAGCAGTGGGGAAATTGTGCTTAATGAAAAAATAAAGAGAGAACTTAAGAAAACTGAAAACAAGACGTTAATGAAATAGTGGAAGTGGTTTGTTGTGTTAGGGCAAAAAATCACTGCATATCAGGGCCAATGTTACAGGAATATCCTAAAAAGGTAGCTGAAAAACTGGGTAAGACTGAATTTAAAGCATCTAGTGGATGGTTGGAGATTTTCCGCAAAAGCCATCAGATTGTTTCTAACAAAGTTTGTGGTGAATTGAATTACGTTAATATTGAAACCATCGCTGATTGGATTGCTAAACTACCTTCAATAGGATATGAACCTGAAAACACAGCAAACAGCGACGAGACGGGTTACAGAATAAACCATTGTGTTTAAAAGGTGCGAAATGTTCGGGAGGAAAATTGTCCAAGGAGAGATTGACTGTTTTCTTATGTGGTTTTATGTCAGGTGAAAGATGCTCTCAAAAGTTTAAAGGAACTACTGCAATTCGCCTATGACGAAATGTTTGATATGTTTGGTGACCTGTTGGTAGCCTGTTTCTCAGGCTAAAGTGTTGTAGAAAGTCGAGCAGCTAAGCAGCAATGTGTGCAGAAAACCCTCCTTGACTACTGGAAAAAATAAATGAATTGTGTATACAGCTATGTTTTGTTCATTATAAGTTTTGGTGTGTATTATATTGTAGCAGAAATATCTAAATACACAACTGAATAAGGTATGTACATTCTTTATCTCAGTCTGTCCATTTATGCATGTTCATGGTTTAATTTTGTTAATAGCCTAGGCCTATCTTTGTTAAATGGAAACCTATCTTTAACGGAAATGTTCGAGAGTCCCGTTCAATTCCGCTGAAGACACGTTTTACTGTATTTAAACTTTAATTTAATCTAAACAAAAGAAAACACCAGTTTAGATGCTGACGGTTAATTACTTTTTTGGTTTATATCCTCACCCCTCTTTGAAATTTCAAAGAGAATCTTATCTTTGTATACCAGATAGAGCTAAGAGCAAACAGGACTGCTTCATCACCAACATATAAATATGATAGTTCATGCAGTATTCAATAAAGATGTACCTTGAAGGGGGTCCTTGGTTTTCTTGGACCAGTTTCTGTTGCTGATTTATGGTCTCTAGAAGACAGTGGTTTAGGTATAAGTTCTGGATGCTCACAACTGTAAAGTATAATTCATAGGATATTTGTTTTATTAAATTCACAGAGTTTCCCTTTTATCATTATGCACTGCAAATGGATTCTTGTATTGCAGTCATCCTGTGATGATATTGTACAATAAACTTCCTATAGATTTAAAAACGGTAAAAATAAGCCTGTTCAAATCTAGATTAAAAATGTACCTTCTAAATACACCATTGCCAGTTTGGATGAATTTTTGAGAGAGAGAGAGGGAGGGAGGGAGGGAGGGAGGGAGAGAGAGAGAGAGAGAGAGGGAGGGAGGGAGGGGAGAGAGAGAGAAATGTAACTTACTAAAATTCCTCCATTTTTTGGTCATATTCTTGCTTCTGCTGTGCAGCTATCTCCTTGTATTTTTGTTTCTTTTTTATAGGAAGAGTTTTATACATCTCTGCTATCATTTTTGAGACTCCTGTCTGAAAGAAACTAAACCTTAAATGAGAATATAATGCTTAAAACTACAAGTTTCCACAATGATTTCATGTTTATCTATAACAATAGCATCAAAAAACACACTCTTTGTACTCACCATCTCCAAACCAGGGTTTTCTTGAGCAACTTTGTCCTTTTTCTCCATGAAAAACAACATGTAGGTTGAAAGTGGCCTCCTGGGCATAGCTGGATGTCGATTCTAGAAACAACAAAATCTTGATTTTGTGGTTTACTACCTGATTTGGTAGTTTACTATTGTTATTAACTGTGAGAGTTGATACAATACATCACTTACTACCCAATTACAGAGGCAAGCGTTTTAAAAGTTAGGAATTAATAGATGTATTAGGGTTACTATTTACTCATGCAGTTAATAACTACCATTAGTTTGCACCAATGTCATGAAGTTGTAGGCATTCTGTAATTAAGAGGTAATATGTTTAATTACATTTTGCCATAAGTTTAATTTACTGGGTCTTGTGAATGGGAAACAAGACATGGTCAAGTTTTAACTTTTTTTAATGGTATATTACATCCATATTGTGCATACGAGGGTAATCCCAAAAGTAAGGTCTCCAAAGTGCTGAGATCGCAGGGAAACTGTTTGTGTGGATGTTGGTCATACTGCTTTTTTCCTTCCTCCCTCCACTCTCTTCAGAAACCACCGCACATCCCTTAACGCTCTCAGTCTTGGCTTGGCAACCAGTTATAATGGAGCTCCCATTAGCCACTACCGCCAGGTGCGAAGTTCACGCAGTTTTTGCTTTTAGAGTGCAAAAGGGGTTAAACCTATCGAAATTCATCGACAGTTGATGGAAGTTATATGGAGAGTCTTGTATGGATGTCAAAAATGTCCGCAAGTGGTGTAGGTATTTGCAAATGGTCGCACGGAAATTCATGACGAGGAAAGAAGCGGGAAATCGTCCATTTCTGACGAAACAATCGCAAAGTGAACAAATCGTGCTTCAAGATCGGCGGATCACTCTTGATGAGCTCTGCATTGTTGTTCCTGAGATTTCTCGAAGCACTATAAATCGGACTTGATTGAAGAGTTGAAATTTCGAAAGGTGTGCGCAAGATGGGTCCCAAGAATGCTGACAGAAGATCACAAAAGGCAATGCGCTGAAACTTCCCGCCAATTTCTTCAACGCTATGCAGATGAAAAGGACAACCTTTAGGATTGAATAGTCACGGGTGATGAAACCTGGGCTTTCCACTTCACACCTGAGACCAAACAACAATCACGTGAGTGGTGGCATTCCAGTTCACCCAAGCCACGAAAATTCGAGAGAACACAGTCTGCCGGTAAAGTCATGGCAACAGTGTTTTGGGATCGAAAGGGGATATTGTTGGTCGACTTTATGGATCCTGGGACAACAATAAATGCCGACAGGTATTGTCAGACATTAAAAAAACTCAGACGGGCAGTACAGAACCGTAGAAGAGGAATGTTGAGCAAGGGCATAAGCCTTCTCCATGACAATGCTCGCCCCCACACCGCCCGTCAAACCATGAATCTTCTGCAACAGTTTGGATGGGAAACCATCACCCATCCACCCTATAGTCCGGACTTAGCACCCAGTGAGTACCACTTGTTTGCTAAGTTGAAAGAACACTTGGCTGGAAGGCGCTTCGGTGACGATGAAGTGAAAAATGAGGTCCATCACTTTTTCAAGAGCATGGCGGCAAGCTGGTATGACATGGGCATACAAAAACTGCCACAGCGTCTACAAAAATGCATCGACTGAAATGGCGATTATGTGGAAAAATAGACAAATGTTAAAGCTTCAAAACGATGTACCATTTGTTGTCATTAAAAGTTTCTTTGTTATTTTAAAAAAAATTGGAGACCTTACTTTTGGGATTACCCTCGTATTAGACTCTCCACTATAGAAATTATTCAAGGTGGCCATGACCTAAACACAGAGCTCTCTCTAGTTGCTAGCGGCCAAATCAAACTGATTCCAGAAAATGTGCATCCTGCCTGATTCAATGAGTGTTGGTTCTTCTAGAGAAATCATAACCTGCAATTGTTTATTTCACATCTCAAAGGTGGCTATTCCTTAAAAAACTACAAAGCTCAAAAAAAAAAAGCAGTAGATATTAATAGAGTACAACAAATAACTTTAATGTATGCTATATGTAAAAGTTATGTACTATGATACTGTTAATGATAGGAGGAAAGGTACTAAACCCGGGATTGGGAGATATCCACACATGTTGGAAAATCTCACAGACAAAATTGGATTTATGGACAGAATGGAGCAAATGGATAAGTGGTAGTTTGAACAAAGTGGCCAGAGAAATAAGAGGGACGTGAGAGAAGAAATCAATACACTAACGAGAGAGGTGAATGACATGAAATTTGTAATAGAAAGACTGGGTCAGAGGAGACGAAGATTTAACCTGCTCTTTATAGGTATAGAAGAGAGAAGAGGGGTTTGGTCAATGCAAGAGGTTAAGCAAGTTTTGGTTCAAAACTTGAGAATGGAGCTGAAAGGTTGGGAGACAGTGGAGGCATACCGGGTAGGAAGGAATATTGGAAAAAGTCCAATTGTGGCTCAATTCACAACATCATAGTTAATTTATGATATCCCAGGGAAAGCTAAGATGCTGAAAGGCTCCAACTAGTTTTATTAATAAGGATTTAATGCCTGCTCAAAGGGAGATAAAATTAAATTTAATATGAAAAATAATGCAAGTGAGAGTACCTGGTAAGTGATCCTACATTAGGAATTTACAACTCTGGGTAGAAAGAGCAAATGTAACTGCTGGAGACAAAAAGGACATATAGAGCAGGGAGCACACATGGGCAGGAAATTCAATCCAGGGCATTTGGAGGTGAGACACGTGCCACTGACAAGGCAGTTTGGAACCCAGTGTCTACGTCAAGGGCAGGAGTTACATCATCAAGAGAGCCAACTGTTCATCAAATGCTGTCATGGAAGGTGAAGGGAAAGAAGCAGAATGTCAGCTGGGTCGACAGGAACTGTTAGCAAGACACAGAGTGATGAAATGAGAACAGATAAAAGGAGGATTGTGTCCCTGAAGAAAGTGGAGCTAGAAGAATCACACAAATTAGCAGAAAAGGGGAAGAAGGCATGGTTGCAGAGTAGTGGGGAGAGTGTGGGAGGGGGAGTGGATGTGAGAGTGGGAGAAGAGACTTCTGATAGTGTTTTGTTCCTCAGAACATGGTAGTATTTTGGTAGTGGATAAAAATAGAACAAGAATGGGGTATGAACTTAGGAGGGACCACTTGGTAGGTTTAGATTTAGAGCAGGTTCACAATAGGGGATGGAAAACTGTAGGAGATTAGGCTTTTGGAACTGTGAGGAGCTAAAAAGTAAAATTTACACAGGAAGTCTAAACAACTTACTGGCACGCTAGATTATTTGAGAGTAGCCGAAACATGTTTAAAAGAAGAGGATCCTGTGGTAAAAGATTTTATATACACAGGTATAAAGGGACAGAAGATAGCTGTCAAAGGGAGAATGTCTGGTAGTATAGAGTATTTTATAAGGAAATTTTAAGCAAAAGAATTAAAGAAACGTGTTCTAGACAGCAAAGCACATGCTGGGTAGTACTGGATAACAAATATTTAGGTGATTGTATAATTTGTCTGGGAATACTTTACAACCCACCTGTATCCTCACAGTATCACAAACCTAATCTATTTAATCAGCTGGAAGAGGACTGTGAAAAGTTAAGGGAGAAGTATGTGAATACAGGGTTCACATTCATGGGGGAATTTAACATCAGATAAGGAGAAAAAGATGTGGAAACAAGAAACTATTGCCTGAAAACTGAAATAATGCGTAAAAGAGAAGTGGGTAGGAAAAGTAAGGATAAAATTAGGGACAATGCTAGTGACAAGTTTATCGAATTTTGTGAAAATAGCTCACTGCGTATCTTAAATGGGAAATAGAGAGAGGATATTAATGGAGAATTTAAATAAGACTGGACAAAACAAAATTAACTATATTTTATGGCCGATAAATATTGAAGGTGTTCTTAATAATTTCAAAGTTCTTAATTTAAGTTCCAGCAGTGGCCACTTCCCATTGAAAGGTGATTATTGTAGTGAGTTTAAGCAAGTTTTGGTTTTGTGCTATGGGCAGATATGCCAGTAAGGAGCTAGTTTCATGTCAAATGAAAATGAAATAGAGAAAGCAATAAATATTTTCAATGGTGCACTGCAGGTGGCAGGACAGGGAATGAGGGTGAGAAAGAAAATATTTAAACAGGGGGAGGATGGTTTGACGAGGAATGTAAAGTATAAAAAAAACTTGTGAAACAGATGCTCAAAAAAATGGAGAGAACAAGGAAATGTAGAAGCAAAGGAGGAATATCAACAGGGTAGGGTATTTTATAACCAACTTCTAGAACAAAAAAAACTAAAGTGGAGGGAAAAAAAGAAGAGTAGTTTAACTCAGGAGTTAAGGGAGGAGAATGTCAGCAAGATATGGAAGGCTATAAAATCATCATATAGTAAATATGTAGATAAGCCGAATATTGACAAAGAAGGGTGGTTAGCCTACTTCAAAACCCTTTATGGGGGAATATGGAGGCAGTAGGATGACAGACCTCAAGATCACTAATAGGGATGAGGAAGTAATTAGACAGGTTAAAATAATGAAAAGAAATAAAAGCAACTGGCCTAGATGGGATTCCCACAGAATCTCTTAAAGAATGATGCAGTGACATAGATAGAGATAAGAAACTGACAGTTCTGTTTAATTCAATTATGTACCGGTGAACTGGAGAAAAGCAATTGACACCCGATTTATAAACGAAAAGGTAGGACATCCAAACCAAAAAGCTATCGTGGGATTGCACTACTATCTAATGTAGGAAAAATCTTTATTGGAATTTTGGCAAATAAGATACAGAATTGGAAAGAAGAAAATAATATCCTTTTGGAATTTCAAATGAGTTTTAGAACTGGGAGGAGAAATGTTGATATCTTTATAATAAAAACATTAGTAGATAATACCTTAAGGAAAAAATCTGATGTGTTACACTCACATGACTTTCTCTACTCTTGTACAAACTATTTTTACAATGCTTATTCTCCATCTACTTCATGTTAATCGAGATAAACATTTGCAGACTCTATCTTATTGCTAAGTTTCTTGTAGATGTAAGGGGAATATATATTTACAAGGGCAATATAGAAATACAGTAGCCTTTAAGCACATTTATATCTCTGAATAGCTGGTTGCTAGGTGCAGCACCATTCTCTTTGCCACAGATTAATACTCTTTGCATATCCAAGACAAAAAAATGAATAACGAATTCCCATTTGAGAAAATAAGTATTGAAAAATTTAAGGGAATAACAAGCAATATCTCGAAAATGGTTCACTCAACAAAAAAAATGTATATGACATAAATTGTGTATTTTAACGCGATCAACATTTTTTGCGTAGTAACATTTTGTCTATCTCTTATCAGTTATGCAAAAGTCATTCACAATGAAGAATACTTTTGGAGACATTCCCAGAAAATTCAAGATATACATTTTATTTGTCATCAAAATATCTTAAACATATGATATTTTAATCAAAATCATTAAAGCCATTTTTGAGAAAATTAAAATTTTCGAAAAATGTTCCATCTAAAGGGTACTCTGTGGTGGGGGATTTTCTTGAAAACCTTTGTGTCGCATCTCTGGAAGATACTGAACCTAAATACCAAGTTTGGTGTTTATCTGACTGTTCGTTCCTGAGTTATGCTGTTCACAGACACACACACACGGACATGTTTCCAAAATTTTTTTTTTTGATTCAGGGGATCTCAAAACATGTATTTCCGGTGAAATCTTGGTATTGAATTTTTGGGTGGAATACAATACTTCCCCTACTTATTATACGTAGTAGAGAAAGTAAAAAGGGGAAAGTTATATATGACATTACTGATCTAGAGAAAATGACAGGGTGGAGCCACAGCTACTATGGTATAAACTATTATGTAAAGGATTGAGTCAACACATGGTAAATATTCTGATAGCCCTGTACAAGGAGAACACCTTTTGTGTGAGGGTGATAGGAGTAGTACCTAGGGAGATAACACAAGGGAAAGGTTTAAGACAAGGATTAAATTATGTCCAATACTCTTTAATTTATTTATTGATGACATTTTATTAGGTATAAACACGAACAATAGCTGTATGCCTATAATAAATAATATCATAATTCCTGGGCTACTGTTTGCTGATGATCTGGTAGTAGGATCAATTACAGTTGATGTTCTAAATCAAGCGATTCAGGAAGTAGATAAATACTGTAATGAATGGAACCTAACTGTGAATCAGGAAAAAACCCAAAAAGGGTATTTAAGAAAGGAGCAAAATTGAGTAAACATAAAATGTGGAAGAAGGGGAACGAGGAGTATATGGTAGTACGAGAATGTATTTATTTGGGCTTTAAAATAAATGGGGTAGGGGTGGTAAAAACAGAAGAAACTAGCATTGACAAAAGGAAAAGGAACCATGTCAGTAATTAGAAGTTGTAAGTACAGAGTCCGAACACTGAAGTTAAGCGGTTGGAAAAAATTTATAATATGGTGGTGGGGCATAAAATGCTATATGGAATAGAAATATGGGATTGAATGGTGGGGAGGAACCTATTGTTATGGTCTATGGGATATTTTGTATGTAAGTATTGGGCTTACCATGCAGTGGCAAAAGAAGTAACACAGATGGAAATGGGAAGTGTGTCAAGGAAGGGTATATTATAGGAGGAGTGCTACAATATTGAAATTATTTAGAAAAATTGAGTTGGGGTTGAAACATTTAACGCCACTTGCATATTTTTGTCTTGGAACTGGCCAAATGGTTCCTAGTGGTGTTTTCCGGTGTGTGTTTGTGTATGGTACATCTGGTGGTGGAGTGATGAATTTCCATAGTGGGTTTGGTGGCAGCAATTCAAAATTCATTACACGGTGTTTATGTTTTGTGATTAATAGCTTTTCCCAAGTATCTAACTCTGCTGCATATTTTGCTGGTTTAAGGAGTATTATATTTGGTGTGATGTTGCGATTTATTGTCTAAAATTGATGTGCAACTGGATATTTATCCATCGTTTGTATTTGATGTGTCTCAAATGCTCTTTTAATCTGGTCTCTAAATTTCTTTTTCTTTTACCTATGTAGATTTGATCACATTCTGGGCAATTAATTTGATAGAGTCCTGTTTTCTGTTCTGAAGTATTTGGTCCTTTGATTTGTAGCAGAGTAATTTCTCTAGAATGAATCCATTTTGTGGAGCTAGACAGATGTTGTGCTTTTTGGAGATGTGGAATTTGTAATGAGTCCTTGGGTGGAAAGTGAACTTTTTGAAAATCATTTTGCTTCTTTGTTGGGTGAGCTTTTTGGTGTCATTAATGCATTTCTGATTTTTGAAATGTGCTATTTGTTTTGTTGATTTGTTTTGTGAAGCCATTGTTTATAGTTGTGTTTGCTATGTGTTTGTATTCTGTTTCTGTTAATGGTGTGTAAACCAATCTATAGGTCAAACTGTTTAGGACTGCAAGTTATGTGGGACTGATTGAAACTATTGTTTTTTATGCAGTTTTCAGAATGTGTAGTCTTCCTATAGATACCAAATTTGATCTTGTTCTGGTTTCTAATTATTACTTTCCCTACTACATATAGTAAGTAGGGGAAGTATTGTATTCCACCCAAAAATTCGATACCAAGATTTCACTGGAAATACATGTTTTGAGACCCCTGAATCCAAAAAAAAAAGCGTGCGCGTGCGTGTCTGTGAACAGCATAACTCAGAAACAAACAGTCGGATAAACACCAAACTTGGTATTTAGGTTCAATATCTTCCAGAGATGCGACACGAAGGTTTTCAAGAAAATCCCCCCACCACAGATTACCCTTTACATGGAAGATTTTTCGAAAATTTTAATTTTCTAAAAATGGCTCTAATGATTTTGATTAAAATATCATTTCTTTAAGATATTTTGATGACAAATAAAATGTATATCTTGAATTTGCTGGGAATGTCCCCAAACGTATTCTTCATTGTGAACGACTTTTGCATAACTGGTAAACCATAAGAGATAGACAAAATTTTACTACACAAAAAATGTAGATCGCATTAAAATACATAATTTATGTCATATACATTTTTTTTTAAGTGAACCATTTTTGAGATATTGCTTGTTATTCCCTTAAATTGTTCAATACTTATTTTCTCAAATGGGAATTCGTTATTCATTTTTTTGTCTTGGATATGCAAAGAGTATTAATCTGTGGCAAAGAGAATGGTGCTGCACCTAGCAAGCAGCTATTAAGATATATGTCTATGCTTAAAGGCTACTGTATTTCTATATTGCCCTTGCAATTACAAAACAAAGGGAACATAGTACGCCTTAAGCGATAGTCAAATATTTTTAGAACTAGTCACTATATGTAAAATGTAATTCTCTTTGCATGTCAAAAGATCATTTCTGCAAATGTTTATCTCGATTAATATGAAATAGATGGAGAATAAGAGTTTGTAAAACTAGTTTGTACAAGAGTAGAGAAAGTCATGTGAGTGTAACACATCAGATTTTTTCAGTTGGTGTAGGGGTTCATCTATTGGGATACTTGGGAAAAGGGCAGTGATGTCAAAAGATACTAGTTTATCTTCCAGTTTTAGTTTTATATTTTTGTAATTAATTCTTGGGAGTTCCTGATGCTTAAGCTGTTGTATTTAGGTAGTGATGTGATTTTCTGTATAAGCCATTTTGCCAAATTATATATGGATGAATCAAATTTATTATTATGGGTCTCATTTTGTTGCCTGGATTATGGATTTTCAGGAGCACATACAATCTTGGTAATGTGGATTTGGTTTGATTACAGATTTTTTTTTTTTATGTGTTCAGGTTTTAACTTTATTCACAGGAGATTGAAGGATTTTATTTTAGATTTTAGTGGGTCTGTTTTGATTTCTGTGTATGTGTCATCTTGGAGTAGATTTTCCACTCTGGCAATGTAATCTTCTTTGTCAAGGATTACTAACTTGCCACCTTTGTCTGCTTTGGTAAATTACTGGTTTGGATTTTCTTGTCTGGGAAACTGTTGTGATTGATAACTATTGCCTCTTCAAGGACTGCTGTACATTCATTCTAAATTACTACTTTTACTTTACTGTTTTCATCTAACTGACTGGTGGCAATATCTACATCTGCGACTATTTCTTCTACTGTGTTTGTATAGCCTACACAAGTTTTTAAACCTACATTTAGCACTGTAAGCTCTGCTTCACTGAAAGTATGTTTTGACAGATTTACTATTTCCTGGTTAGTAGGTTTTGGTTTTTTGAGGTTATAGTGTCTTGGATTTTGTGTCTGATGTAATTTAGTGAGCTTTTTCTTTAGTTTTAAAGTTTTGTACTCCAAATCAAAACAAACCAAATCAACTCATATTACCAAGATTGTATGCACTTCTGAAAATCCATAAACCAGGCAACAAAATGAAACCCATAAGAATAAATTTGATTCACCCATATATAATTTGGCAAAATGGCTTATACAGAAATTCACATCACTACCTAAATACACCAGCTTAAGCATCAGGAACTCCCAAGAATTAATTACAAAAATAGAGCATATAAAACTAAAACTTTTAAATCTCACAGAGCTTTGCATCACTCAGAACAGTTTCACTTTCAACAATAGATACTATCAGCAGGCTTCTGTTTAGCCATGGACAATCCCTATCACCTTTCCTTGCTGACTTCTTTGCGAGTAATTTAAAAACACACATAACTACCTCCTTTCCCACATTTACAAAGTTTGGCATAGGTATGTCAATGATATATTTGCAATAATACCTAACAAATTCATCCAGGATGCCCTCAAATTACTCAATTTACAGAACAAAACTATACAATTTACTATGAAAACTGAAAATGAAGTCACATTATCATTCCTATATTTAAAAATAATTACAAACCAGAACAAGATGAATTATGGTATCTGCAGGAAAACTACACATTCTGAAAACTACATAAAAAACAATAGTTTCAATCCAGTTCCACACAACTTGCAGTCCTAAACAGTTTGACCCATTGATTGGTTTACACATCATTAATAGAAATAGAATACAAACAAGAATACAAACACAGCTATAAACAATGGCTTCACAAAACAAATCGATCCCCCCCCCAAAAAAAAAGCACATTTCAAGAAACACATTAAGGACACCACAAAACTCACCCAACAAAGAAGCATAATTATTTTCAAAAAGTTCACTTTCCAGCTAAGGACTCATTACAAATTCCACAACATGTCTAGTTCCACAAAACAGATTCATTCTAGAGAAATTACTCTGCTACAAATCTAAGGACCAAATACTTCAGAACAAAAAATCAGGACTCTATCAAATTAATTGCCCAGAATGTGACCAAATCTACATAGGTAAAACAAAAAGAAATTTAGAGATTAAAAGAGCATATGAGACACATCAAATACAAACAGATGGATAAATCTCCAGTTGCACATCACTTTTGGATGGCAAATCACAAGATCACACCAGATATAATACTCCTTAAACCGGCAAAAATGCGGCAGAGCTAGATAGTTGGGAAAAGTTATTAATCACAAAACACAAACACTGTGTAATGAATTTTGAATTACTGCCACCAAACCCACTATGGAAATTCATCACCCCACCACCAGATGTCACCATATACAAACACACACCAGAAAACACCATGAGGAACCAGTTGGCCAGTTCCGAGGATGGGAGCAATAGCTCTTGAAACCGGTCAAGACGAAAAACATGTAAGTGATGATGTGTTTCGACTCCAACTCAATTTTCTAAACAATTTCCAATTCATGTTACTGTTGCTAGCTTATCCATATATTATAGAAACTAAAATATTGGTTTAGGATCATGAATTTAGATAAGAATAATTTATTAAGGCAGCGTGTAGAGTATCAGGAAGCGTGTCTTAGGAACTTTGGATGGACTAGTAGCATCCAAAAGAACCTGGAAGTGAATGGGATGGGGGGAATACTGGAGGAAAGAAGAGAATCATAATAATTTTTGGAAAGTAATACAGAAGAGATTTGAAGACATAGAAATCCAAAAATGTTTTGGTGGGATAATGGAAAAAAGGTCTCTGGTATACTATATACCAATGAAGGATACATGGGAAAGGGAGACATACATTGATAAGGTAAATAATGGACAAAGGGAGGGAATAGATGGTTAAGAACTGGCATTTGGAGATTAAAAGGGATAAGAAAGGACATCCCACAGAGTCAGTACCCCATTTGTTGAAGGAAGGAAGATCTGGGGCATATAGTATTTGAATGTCAAGGAACAGATCTATGGAGGAAGGAATTTCTGAAGCAGAAATGGGCTATGATGGGAAAATACTGTCAAGGGGGATTTTAGAAAGGATGCCAGAAGCTTAGGTCAGTTTTAAGTAAAGTTAAGAAAAAATGGAACTGGTCTTACAAAGAGAATCTGAGATAACATAACTTTTTGTTAGCAATTAATGACTTTTTTTTATATAGTTATAGAGAATTATAAAATGTGTGTAGAAGAAATTATGTTAGGTGGGTATGACGGGCATAGAGCCTGGACTGAATGCCCTGTCATACTCCAGTATGTATTAGATTAACACAAACAAATAAATAAATAAATAAAATAAATATGTAAAGGAATTACCCTTGATAAGGCACTTTCACTAGAGGAATCAGAAATAGTAATGGATCTGCACTTAGAAAATCTTTACTCAATCAAATTTTGATGTTAGCTAAACCACATTATATTGACTGAACTAGAAACAGGTGAAAAAAATATTACTGGTCAGCTACAAACAAATGACATTCCATATGCTGATGCAGTAATTTGTATCATAAATTATTTAAATGTAAAGAATGATTATAGTATGAATATGCATTTTTGTGTGACATTGATTTGAGATGTTTGTTGATTGTAATTATTGTTGAGAAGTAAGTTTATACTGCCTTACTGAAACTGACAATAATAGCGTGCAATAATGCAGCGAGGGGGTGAGCTGTTTATCATTATTAGAGACGAGGAAGTTACGTAATGTTGGCGCGTTTTTCTTAGAATTTGCTGGTACATTCTCCCTAGAGCATATGTATTCATAATTTTCATTGGATATAAAAATAGACGCTAATGTTGGTGCGTTTTATTAGCCAATAGCAACTCAGTTATAATCTTTAGGCATATAGGGGTGTAGGAGTATAAAAAGGGCTAGGTTAGAGATAGACCCCATCAGTTCACTGAAAATATTTGTATGCTACACGTCGCCTTCAGTCCGTCAGTTCATCGAAAATATTTATACGTTACACATCAGCCTTCAGTCCAGCAGAGTTATGAAAAATCTCAAGTGTTGTAAAGTTAATTACACAGAAAGTTGAAGTACTCGAATTAAGAATGATCAGTAATGAAGTTATTATAACAGTTTCAGTTTGGCGAGTGTCAAGATCAATGTGTAAATGTGATAGTGAATGTGTTCGACAATAAAAGTGTAAAACAAATTCCTTCATCAGTGTTATCTTTGGATAAAAGACTCCTTTCCGTTTACACAACCTGTATAAAGAGAAGTGCTCGACCAAAAAGATCATAGCTAGCCGGAGGACAGTGAGCAAAAATTAAATAAAATAACAGTAGCATTCTTTCAAACAAACACTAATACTGCCGCAAATTGCTAACACCAGATGGAGCTAACAAACCTAACAAGTGAATCACGTCACAAAATGGCTTCACTACGTGGAGTAAACATACATACACAAATAACATTATAAATTTACCATCGCAAATTGGCTTCCAAAACGTGGGGCTCAACAAATTAAATATAATAATTGAAGAATACCACCACAATGCAAAATTGACTTTTCACTTTGCTATTAATAATGGTCATCAATATGCATTCTCATTTTCATTTCTGGTTTATTGTGAAACAAAATGTTGCATTTGTTTTGCTTTCCATTCTTGGGTTATTGTGAACCAGTCTATATCCAAACAAAATTTGCTGGGAAAACACAAATGGATGTAATAATAATGAATATTAACCATGTCTGGACCTTACTTCTAATGTCACTATCTGATGAATTACCTTTGAATATGCTTCAAAGGCATGTTGCTTCAATCATTACATCAAGATATTCATGATAAAAGCACTAAGTGAAAATAATTTGTAATACCCCAGTTTCAGCACTATCCTACTAAAAAAGAGTTCATTATGAAGCCTTAACTAACAATGACAAATTCTTAAAATTTGTTATGAAAACTACCTGTGTAAAATGGCTTATTATTCTGTAAATGAGCATATGCATGATACCATATTGGTGTATTACCTCTGCAAATAATATTTTCTGTTTGTAAACTTGTACATAGGTAAATCTTGTGCATTATATAGAGTTAGGAAATACCTAAACTTTTCTCAACTTGCATTCAGTTTACTTTAGACTCTAGAAACTTCTATAACCGTTTCTCTGCTTGTAACATAACCTGTCCTCACAGCCCATGCTATGCTAATATGTTGTTTACAATGCTCCCCTTATGGTCTGCTGCAACCTTCAGGGGAACCTTGTTCCACCAAGCAATAACTGGATTCAATTATTAGCTGGAGTCATTCAGTGGGTGGTGTCTGTGACCTTTGATGGTAGGATGACAGCGGAACAAGGGAACCAACAGCTTTTAGTATGGACTCTGACCCATGTTAGGCCTCAGAGATGCCTTTTATTCACTAGCTGGGCTTGAATAGGAGTGCTTAAAATTGTCAACCCATAACTGGAAATCAAATCACAGATTCTCAGTACAAGACCTGCAATGGAAACCACTGAGCTACCTCAGCACTCATTTATATGGTTTATTTTAATAGAAGACAACTGCGGGGAACTGAATGTTTTAAAGGCTCAAAATACAAGTTTTCAAAATTTAATGAGTATTGTTCTTTTAAAAATATAAACCAGTGGTTTCAAATAGCAAACCTGCGATATTTACCTGTTTTTGGCTGCGATAAAAATTTGTCCAGGGTTTTGAAACCCAAGATTTCCCATCCTCTAACAGCTCTCTAAGTAGCCTGTATCTTCTTAATCTTTTCTGAATCTTGACCCACATTTCTTTGCATTGGTCTCCGGAGTAATCTCCAAAACAAATCTGAAATCAAGCATCAACAGTTGATGAAACATGAATGACCAGCAGCTTTTAGAATGCTAATTACTTGTATATAAAATTTCATACAAGCAAAGACAAAGATGAACCTCATGTATTTAAGGTCAGTCCCGCAATAATGCACACTGCACATATGACTGTTTCATTGGCATAGTTCATCATTATGTCAGTACATCAGCGCAAGTTTGTGCAATGCAGTTAAAGATCAATTTAAAACCTATTCTAACGAGCTTCAACAAACAAATCTAACGTGCTACAAACACATGACTTCAGCTGTCCATTTTAAGTGACTCCTCTGTCCACATTAGACTACCTATGACAGACATTTGTTTTGAAATTACTTCCAAGTAAGCAATATACACTTAGTTACATGCAACATACGGAAACAACATTCAGCTATTTAGATCATAAGTTGGCTTTTTGTTCGTAATGAGCTTATGTGAACATAAAGTGAATAAAAATAATAGCAAATTTTAAAATAGTTACATCCAATGACATGTTACTTAATGAGCAAATTTCAAACAATGTTATTTTAATCAAAATTGTTGGAAACATTTTTGAGTAAATAAGTGCAAAATGTGGTATTTATCTGAATTTTCATTTTTGAGTTGTGCTGTTCTCTTCCTCCTGCTTCCCCTCTCTTTCTCTCTCTGGCCCTCCAATACTGAATTTTTGGGTACATTACAATATTCCCTTTAGCTACCATTGGTAAGCAGTAGACAAAGTAAAAATACTGTTGTAAAAATGTATCTTTTTTTATACTCAACTTCTTTTTGAATAGTTATAGTTATAAAATTATGTTCATACATTAATGATATTAAATATGGTAAAAGAATTATGTTCTTAACTTTGAGAGCTTGACAGACACATTTCAATGCTTCTAAAACCTTTTCTAATTTTGTTTTCTATATCAACCACATACACCAAGTCAAAATTATAGTTACAAAACACACACATTAGTCACTCTATATAACTGATCACACATTATTTTATTATACTATATAAGTGTAAATTCTATTAGTTCTAGCTTATATCTAGTTCTGTCTTATAGTTCCTCTTTTTATTTTCTCTACTTCTTGCTCATAGTAAGTAGAGGAAGTATTGTATCCCACTCAAAAATTTAATACCAAGATTTCACCATAAATACATGTTTTGAGACTCCCTGGATCCAAAAGAAAGCATTTTTAGAAAAGTTCTGCACATGTGTGTGTGTGTTTGTGAACAGTTTAACTCAAAAAAAGAAAGTTGGTTAAATATCAAATTTGGTATTTAAGTTTAACATCTTCCAAGGATAGGACACAAAGATTTTCAAGAAAATCCCCTCACCCCAACTACTCTTTACATGGAAAATATTTTGAAAATTTTGATTTTCTCAAAAATGGCTTTAACAATTTTTATTAAAATACCATGAGTTTAAGATATTTTCATGACAAATGAAATGTATATCATAATTTTCCGGGAATAACCTCTGAAGTCCTCTTCATTTTGAATGATTTTTGTATAACTGGTAATCCCTAAGAGATACACAAAATCACACTACACAAAAAATGTTGATCTTGTTAAAGCA
Organism: Deroplatys truncata; assembly: GCA_030765065.1. Lineage (NCBI taxonomy): Eukaryota > Metazoa > Arthropoda > Insecta > Mantodea > Mantidae > Deroplatys > Deroplatys truncata. Next base: position 47,467,348 of record CM060975.1, on the reverse strand, counting down.
CACAATCAGAGCCGGTTCCAGGAGTTTTACCGCCCTGTGCGATAATTGCAAATGCAGTGCCCCTCCCCTACAATGTCAGTCCTCCATGACTACTTATTCTCACATAATTTTTATTAGTGGCATTCCTGGTTTTTTAGATTTGTAGGATTTAGCTGTTAAGAGAACTTAGCATTTGTAGCTAGGTCTATAATATATTGTAACACCCCTACTGGGGGTGGTTACCCCAGTGGTTGCTTACACTAGGGCAGGTAATAGCTCAGAGATAGGGGGAATGCTTCGGTACCAGGATGGTTGGTAGGCTGGGGTGGGTTCCAGAATAGGGGTAGCTAAGTAATGTACAGGGGATTTATAAATCCTATAAGTTATATTTGCCTATAGCATACATAAGGCCCGCAGTTGGGCAACTTAGATGGGGCAAAAGCCCGTGCAAGCAGAACTTAAGGTTGAAGCATTATCTAGATAACTGCTGTTGAGATGGGAGCACTGGTATGCTGGTGGCTCGTTAAGGCAGGGAAGTATAAGGCACCCCATCAGCTATAGCCTTTGGCCGAGGGTGGACGTCAGACAGCGGGTCACGCACTCGTGATGGTAGGTCAGACAGGCCACAGTGACAAACGATGCACGAGACAGATGACATGTGACAGCCCATGAATAACAGACCACACGCAGGCCTAACCTCCTGCAGTATAAATACTTTCGGCAATGCTGACTTCGCATTCCTGAGCAAGCCCGTGTTGAGGTAAGCACATTTCAACACGTTCTGCTCGGTTACCGCATTTGACGTAATCCCCAGCACTCAAATTGATCCGCTACAATATACTGAAGCATTAAATAATATCAACTTGTGCATTATTTACTTATACTTCAGTTCAATACTTCAGTCTTTCTTGGTGGCAAAAATGTCCATAACTGCATCATGAAAGTTCTGATGGCTTTTATGTTCCCTACACAAAGTCTTTTCTATGAAAATTAAGAACAATCCATTGAGGCAATCTTGAGCTATTGAATTCCTGCGGTAGGTCTTGGTGCATTTTAAAGTAGAAAAACCTCTTTCTGCTGTGAAGGCAAGCTCATAATTAGTTTTATGACATTTGACAGTTGTGCAAAACTTTCACTAAGGTAATTTTCTATTAAATCATCATTCAATTCCAAGTTGACTGACTAATTTGAATGATGGTAAATTATATGTGTAAGTTCAGAATTAAGCCCTGCATCTCAAAGAAATGTCCATAAGGTTATTTAATAAGAGACTAAGATGAGATTTTGGGAAATTAACAGAGTACTCTTCAAACTTCAAGAAATCTAATAGAGCAAAGCATCGCAACTGATGTAGATCAGCAAGCCTTTCTTCGATATGAACTACAAAATTATCCACTACTTTATAATGCAGTCACCAAAATGGGATTTCAGGATCATCTCTGATACAGTATCCAATTGTTGACTCTTGCTGGAATATTCTGTGAATGAATTAGAGTCTGATGCAGAGAAATGTTCCCTGGACCCTATCGTATCATTCCTAAAATTTTAATTTGAGCTTAATATACAAACAGGAATTTATACAAACATAAAGAAACTGTTGTGCAGGAATTTTTTAATTTTAATTAGTTTAAGAGAAAAAAAATGTATACATGTCACTGAATTTTTAACTTTTTCAATGTAAGCTATGAAAACTAATTCATTTCAGTTGAACTATTTATTATGTTTTAACTAGTGGACAAATACTTTTAAATTGGAAGACATAGTGAAAAGATAAAACATAATATATAGAAGTGGTTGCAAATATACAATTTCACTAAAGTAGGTTAAATACCTCAGAACTAGTTTCGAGGAATCACTTAATCGTCAGCTGATTGCAACTAGTTGGCTTTCCTCTGATGGTTACAGATGTCTCTTTGTCCCTCCAGTGGTGGTTCTACAAGTTTAGTAATCAAATTTTTGTTCATAGGGATGTCGAAATTCATTAACCTTGGACGAAATTTCTAAGGAAATATTTTCTTCCAAAAGTTTAATTCAGTAGGTTTTTGTGCCTGCATGATAAGTGTTGCTGTGTCCTCAATTTCATGCCCTTGTATCCAAAAATGTGCTACGACTGCTGATTTTTCTTCTTCCCTGGATTTGACGTTTTGAAAATGTACCTTAAGCCTCGTTTCTATGTTACGCTTAGTTTGACCAATATAGATTTGATCACAATCCTTGCAATCTATTCTATAAATCCTGGATTTTTTGAGCTGGCATTTTTTCTTTTTGGTTTGCATTTATGAGGAATTTTATGCTGAATTTATTTTCGGGGATGAGTGCCACATTGCTATCATTGAAAATTTTCTGGAATTTGTTATGTGCCCATGGGTGAAATGAGACTTTTTTGTAATGTCAGATTTTGTTTGTGTGGTTTGAGGGTTGTATTTTCTTTTATCATTTTTTGTTGCTTGAATTTTTTGATAACCTGTCCACCATATCTGCTTTGTAGCCATTTTTTAGCTGTTTTTAAAATCTCTTGGTATCCTAAGTTATATTCCTTTACAGTGAGGGGGATGTTCACCAATCTATGGGTCAAACTGTTAAAAACTGCAACTTTGAGTGATGACGGTTGTAACTATTGGTTTTTATATAGTTATCCATATAGGTGTTTTTTCTATATATTCCAAAAGCTAATCTATTGTTCTTTCATTGTTCTTCAACCTGGACCTAAAAATCATGAAGAACAATATTTTTCTCCAATGGGAAGTTGTTATTCATCTTTTCTCCTAGTCAAGCCAAGAGAACGGAATTTCAAAGCCATTATACGAGGTGTGATCAAAAAGTTTCCGGAATGGCTTCACAACAATGCTGACGCTGAGATTTCTTTAATTCTTAACCAGACTGTACATGCAGCGTTCCTTCCCAATAAAAATGAGAGGTCACGTGACTTCCTGTGACCATGCAGTGATGAGGTAGACGCTCTGAAGTGAAGACGTGTTTTGCACGTGCTGCAATTTTTCCGCGTAGCAAAAATGTCAGATTATGAAGAACAAAGAAGGAACATCAAATTTTGCTTTAAACTCTGTAAAACTACAACAGAAGCCTATGAAATGTTAAGAACACCTTATGGGGAGAAAGTTATGGGCAAAACTCAAGCATTTGAGTCGTTTTCGAAATTTAAAAGTAGTGTGACATCAGTTAAAGATGCAGATCATTCGGGGCGACCCTGTTCCAGCAAAACTGATGAAAATATCAATCAGGTGAGGGAAATGGTCTTAAATGATAGCCACATTACAATAAGAGAACTTTCTGACTCATTAGGACTCTCCTTTGGAAGTGTTCAAAGTATTTTGAAAGACAATTTGGACATGAGAAGAATTGCCGCCAAGTTCGTGCCCCGCCTGCTTTCAAATGACCAAAAGGAAAGCCGTGTGAATACCTGCACAAATCTTAAAGAACAACTACAAAATGACCCACAGTTTATGGAGAAAATTATTACTGGTGATGAAACATGGATTTATGGGTACCATCCAGAAATGAAGCAACAATCTTCACAATGGAAGAGTCCTTCAGCTCCACGCCCGAAAAAGGCCAGACAAGTTCAATCCAAAGTGAAGTCAGTAATGATTGTGTTTTTTGACATTAAAGGCATTGTAATACGGAATTTGTGCCACTGAGTCAAACAGTGAATCAAGTGTTCTACAAACAAGTGCTGCAAAGATTAAGGGAGAATGTGCGATTCAAACAGCCGGAGAAATGGAGGAGTGGTAACTGGTTCTTGCATCATGACAATGCGCCCATGCACAAAGCCGTTTCTGTTCGCCAATTTTTGGATAATATGAGACGGTAATTTGTATCACAAATTACTTTAATGTAAATAATGATAGTAATATGAATATGTATTTTTATGTAACATTGATTTCAGAGGTTTAATAATTGTAATTATTATTGGTAAATAATAATTTACGGCTCTACTGAAACTGTCAACAATAACGCAATAATGCAGCGAGGGGATGAGTTGTTTATCGTTACCGGGAACCAGGAAGTTACGTAATGTTTCGCGCCTTTTCGGTAAAAGCTTCCAGAATGTTCTCTAAAAGAAATATGTATTAGTGGTTTTCATTGGATATTAAAATAGACGCTAATGTTGGCGCGTTTTATTAGCCAATGGCAGTTCATTTATAATCTTTAGGCGTATCTTTAGGCAAGCGTATAAATAAGCCAGGCCGAGGTAGCGTGTCCCCCAGTGCAACAAGATTCTCAACACATTACACATCGCCCCCAGTGCAACAAGATTCTCAACACATTACACATCGCCCCCAGTTCAACAAGATTCTCAACACATTACACGTCAGCCCACTAGTTCTACAGAATTCTTCATACTACGCGTCGGTCTCTCAGTTCGTTAAGTTACGCGCAACAGAATTACAAGAACTATTATAAAGTATTATACAGTTAAATATATAAAGTTGAAGTACGTGAATTAATTTGTATCACAAATTACTTTAATGTAAATAATGATAGTAATATGAATATGTATTTTTATGTAACATTGATTTCAGAGGTTTAATAATTGTAATTATTATTGGTAAATAATAATTTACGGCTCTACTGAAACTGTCAACAATAACGCAATAATGCAGCGAGGGGATGAGTTGTTTATCGTTACCGGGAACCAGGAAGTTACGTAATGTTTCGCGCCTTTTCGGTAAAAGCTTCCAGAATGTTCTCTAAAAGAAATATGTATTAGTGGTTTTCATTGGATATTAAAATAGACGCTAATGTTGGCGCGTTTTATTAGCCAATAGCAGTTCAGTTATAATCTTTAGGCATGTCGAGGAGTGGGAGTATATAAGCCGGGTCTGAGATAGATCGCCCCCCAGTTCAACGGAATTCTCAATACACTACACGTCGGCCGTTCAGTTCATCAAAATTTCGTGTACACTACACATCGTCAGCCAGTCCTTCATTTCGTCAAGTTACACGAGAATTATTATAAAATATTATACAGTTAAATATACACAAAGTCGAAGTACGTGAGTTAAAAAGTGAGAAGTTATTACAAACAGTTTAAGTATGGCGAGTATCCAGATAAATATGTGAAAGTGTTTCTGACGTGTTCGGCAATAAAAGTTATAAAACCAATTTCTTCGTCAGTATCATTTCTGGATAAAAGATTCCTTTCCGATTCACACCCTGCATGAGAAACATATTCGACCCAAAGAGCTAGCTGGAGGATATTTAAAGTGAATTATTTCAAAACTGATACAAATTGCTACGCCAGATGGAGCTAAACAAACCAACGAATGACGTCACACAAGATAGCATCGCGTGAAGTAAACACAAATTTGCTGTCGCAAATTGGCGCCCAACGTGGGGCTCGAGTAACCAGGAAAGGATCAGGATTAACCAGGAAGAATTGAGATGACCAGGAAGAGGCGAACGCAGCAGTGAAATGATCTACAAGACGCAGATTCCAGAAACAACAGGAACGACAGACTATATGGATGATTGGACATCGTAATTCCGAGATGATACAGCAACAAGGAATTCAACTACAAAACAACAAAACTACGCAGTTTCATCGAAGCGATACACAAATTTAGGAGAATGGGGCAGGAAGCTGGACATCAAAGTAACAGCAACAGACAGCGTCACAAAAGGTCAGAATATAGTAATTTTTTTTAGAAAACGAAAACAATGGCTACTAGTAATATTGAAGAAACAATGATGGAAGGAGATAGTGTAACAGTTAGTTGTAAGTCAATACAGGTTACAAAAAAAAGCTCAAATAATGTAGTTTTTGAGGGAGGAAATGTTAGTGCAGAAAGTCAGAATAGAATAGCAGGAAATGTTAATCTTGATGCTAGTATAATGATGGAAATGCTGAGAAATATGTATAGGGAAACGAGGGAATATATTAGTAAGAAAATAGATCAGAGTTTTATGGAATTGAGAGAAGATATAAAAAAAGATCATAGGAAATCAATTGAAGATATTGGTAGGAGTAATGAGGTATTAGAGCAAAAAGTAGATCAAAGCAGTGAAGAAATTGAAAAGAAAGTTATGAAGCTAGATATTAGCATGCCAAAGATGAGAGATGAAAATGAAGTAATAGCAAGTGAGACAGGAGAAATTTCAAAGAAAATGTTAGACATGAGCAGGGAAATATATAACACAGAAAGTGAGGTTAATACTAAAAATGAACATGTTGATTTAGAATGTACAGAGTCAGATAGTAGAATGAGTAACATTTCAAGTGAGTTAAGAGAGATGAAAGAGGTTAGGAATGTAGATATAAATCAGGCGCAAGTTAATTTCAGAGGGGAGATATCAGAAATACAGGAGTCAGTAATGCAAAGAATGAAAGTATACCAAGATATTCAAATTGAAAACTCCAGTCCAGTACAGTTTAGTACAGATTTGTCAGAGTATTCTCAAATTAAAGAGATAGTTGAAGAGTTGAAAATGAAAGTTGTTAAAAGATGTATTGTTCAAGAAACTGTAGATTGTTTTCAAATATTATCAGGGAACGAAATGTCATATGAATACAAGAGGTTATTCATGAACAATTTGAAGGTTAGGTTACGGCTACGAGTAATGTTTAGCCACACACAATTTGATCCAGGAGGGTAAATAACAATGTGATGTAAAGTAAATGCTGGATAGTTAAAGACTACTTGCAGAGAAATGTATTGGAACGTAAGAGGGTTAATTATTTATATGTCATTTGAAAAGAGAAATAAATTTAAAAAAAAAAATATATATATATACATATATATATATATAAATAAATTTTTAGTAACTGTAACAACATTTGAAAATTAAGAATGCAAAGATTGAAACTTAAGATGATATTAAATTAAAAGTACGTAAATACAATTCCAAGAACATTGTTAAAATAAAGTACAAAATAACAAAAATGGGTAAAAATAATAATAATAAAAAAAAACAAACAAATACTTATGTAGCAAATAGAACATGTAAAACAATGCCTAGATTTAAGAGATGTAAATATTTGTGTAGAGAGTAAATATTTTTGGTAAATGTGTAACAATTACAAAAATCTTAAATGTATAAATTTTGTCAACAACTTAAGAAAGTAAACAATTTGGTAGCAGTGATTAAATAATTTAGGGTAAAGTATTTGCTATATATAAAAAAAAAAAAAAAAAAAAAAATTTTGTGATGTCAGATTAATATCTAAATTAATTAAACCAGAGCCAGTAAGTAGTGGCGAGATAAAAAAGAAAACATATGTCGTGTGTTAAATGCGTGTGAAGTGTTAAGTGAATGTGATAGCGTGTGTTCCAAGATTTAGGAGACTAAAAACACAATTTTAAAATTTCTAAACAAGTTATAAATATTTATAATTATGTTTCTAGTGGGGCATATGAGACGGTAATTTGTATCACAAATTACTTTAATGTAAATAATGATAGTAATATGAATATGTATTTTTATGTAACATTGATTTCAGAGGTTTAATAATTGTAATTATTATTGGTAAATAATAATTTACGGCTCTACTGAAACTGTCAACAATAACGCAATAATGCAGCGAGGGGATGAGTTGTTTATCGTTACCGGGAACCAGGAAGTTACGTAATGTTTCGCGCCTTTTCGGTAAAAGCTTCCAGAATGTTCTCTAAAAGAAATATGTATTAGTGGTTTTCATTGGATATTAAAATAGACGCTAATGTTGGCGCGTTTTATTAGCCAATAGCAGTTCAGTTATAATCTTTAGGCATGTCGAGGAGTGGGAGTATATAAGCCGGGTCTGAGATAGATCGCCCCCCAGTTCAACGGAATTCTCAATACACTACACATCGGCCGTTCAGTTCATCAAAATTTCGTGTACACTACACATCGTCAGCCAGTCCTTCATTTCGTCAAGTTACACGAGAATTATTATAAAATATTATACAGTTAAATATACACAAAGTCGAAGTACGTGAGTTAAAAAGTGAGAAGTTATTACAAACAGTTTCAGTATGGCGAGTATCCAGATAAATATGTGAAAGTGTTTCTGACGTGTTCGGCAATAAAAGTTATAAAACCAACTTCTTCGTCAATATCATTTCTAGACAAAAGATTCCTTTCCGCTTCACACCCTGCAAGAGTTAAATGTCTACCTAAATAGCTAGCCGGAGGACAATATACAAAACTTTAAATTCTTTCGAACCCTAATTGATGCAAATTGCTACGCCAGATGGAGTTAAACGAACTAACAAGGAGTGACGTCACACAAGATGGCATCGCATGAAGTAAACACATATTTGCTCTCGTAAATTGGCTCCCAAACGTGGTGCTATATTAAAATTAAATATAGTAACATTAATACCGCTTCAAATAATAGGATGAATACTGTTCCCCATCCCGCCTATTCTTCAGATTTGGCAACAGCAGACTTTTTTCTTTTCCCATGACTTAAAATTGCGGCTCTGAGGACACCATTTTGAGGACATTGATGTCATCCATCACGAATTGCAGAAAGCTCTGAACATGTTGAGAGAAGAGGTGCTTCCAGCAGTGGCAGAAGCGTCGAGGATGACAGTGCAGATTAGACAAAACAAACTGTTGTGTAGTATTTATGACGTCATTCCGGAAACTTTTTGATCACACCTCGTATAGCGACTAGCTCTTAAAATATTCGGCTATTGCTTAAGCCTACTGTATTTCCCTATTTCCATTGTACCTACAAGGATATATGTAATAAAACCATTTCTACAAATGTTTATCTCGATTAACATGAAGTAGATAGAAGAATAAGCTTTTGTAACAATAGTTTGTTGAAGAGTGGGTATAGAAAGTAATGTGAATGTAACAGTAAGGTTTTTTAACTTTTTCTATCCATACATAGTAACCAAAGAAGTATTGCATTCCACCCAAAAATTTGATATTAATGTATCACCGGAAACACATGTTTTGATGTCCCATGAATAAAAACATGCATTTTAAAAAAGTTATGTGCATGTGTATCTGAAGAACATAACTAAAAAACAAAAAGTCGGATAAATACAAACTTGGTATTTAAGTTCAGTATCTTCTAAAAATGAAACACAAAGATTTTCAAGAAAATCCCCCTCCCACCTCAAACTACCTTTACATTGAACATTTTTTTAAATTTTTATTTTCTCAAAAATGACTAATGATTTTGTTTAAAATAAAATATATTTACATGACAACTAAAATCTATATCTTGAATTTTCTGGAAAGATCCTTTGAAGTCTTCTTTAATCCGAAGGAACTTTATATAATCTTGTGTAACTGGTAAACACTACGTATTAGACAAAAATGTACTAGATAAAAGATGTAGTTTATTTCCAAAAAACTTTTTTGTGGCATAAGCCATTTCTGAGATATCCCTTATTAATGGTTTGAATTGTTCAATACTTTGTCATTCTTTTAAGGTCCTGGTGATATTCAGTTTCTCATGATTGCATGGAAAGAGAGTGGAATTTTAAGGCCAGCATATAGCATTCAGTTCTTTAGCATGACTATTGCTATTCCTTTGTATTGATAATGAAATTTGTAATGCAGCTATTTCTGCAAAAGTTTATCTCAATTAAAACTAAGTAGAAAAATAAGCTTTTGTAAGAATAGTTGTATATTCACAAATAAATGATAAGAGGGTAGAGAAACTCATGTGAATGTAACACATAAGATTTTTTTATAGAGCTCTCATTAGCAAATATACTCTTATTTTGTTTTAAACAGATTTCCATAGTATTTCTTTAAGGTCTTTGGAAGGTTGTTATACAGCTGGATTCTATCACTTATAGATACTTATTAATTGATTTTGTATTGTAACACTTCTGGTGTAAATTTCCTTTGACCCTAGAGTCATTTTTACATGCAGTACTATTCCCTGTGTACATGGCCAATTTTGATTTGATTAATAGTTTTACCCTATAGACATATAAATGAAAAGATGGTGAAATATGAGGCCAGTCCCAGAAGTACCCGACCTGATATATATATAGCAGTTGTATCAATCAAATGACTATGGTAGAAAGTACCACCCTTATAAAGCTTAACTTTGAAGTTTGACGATGCTATGTTGTTTAGTAAATGTTTGGCAGCCATTAATAGTGAACACTCTCAGCAAATTTGTAAACATGGATAAAACTTGTCATCGTTATGTGATACAATACTTTCATTTGAAAGGTCTTAGTCCAACTAATATTAAAGCTGAGCTAAATTCTACTCTGGGGAAGTCTGCTCTTTCATTTACAACAGTAAAATATTGGGTGGCAGAGTTTAAGCGAGGCCATACGAGCTGCCAAGACGAACATTGCAGTGGTCGACCAAATGAGGTGACCATGCCAAAAATTGTAAGAAAATCACAAAATGGTATTGGATAACTGTCAACTGAAAGTGCGCGAGCTAGCAGACATTGTAGGCATTTCAAAAAGTGTTGTACATCGCATACTAACTGAAAATTTAGACATGAGAAAGCTATGCACAAGATGGGTGCCACGTTTACTCACAATGGCACAAAAGCAGCATCACGAGGATGTTTCAGGCGAGTGTTTGGCAATGTTTCACTGCAATAAAGCAGAGTTTTTGCGTCGATTCATAACCATGGATGAAGCATCCATCACTTCACACCTGAAATGAAGGAACAGTGGATTGAAAGGGGAGAATCGGCTCCAAAGAAGGCAAAGACAGTTTCATCTGCAGGCAAGGTCATGGAGTCAGTTTCTTGGAATGCGTGTGGGATAATTTTCATTGATTATCTTCAAAAAGCAAAAGCAATCAATGACTAGTATTATGCAAACTTATTGCAGCATTTGAATGATGAAATCAAGCAAAAATTGCGGCATTTAGCGAAAAAGAAAGTTCTTTTCATCAAGACAATGCATCAGTTCACACATGCAGAATCGCCATGGCCAAATTAGTTAAAGTTCGAAATACTTCCTCATGCATCCTATTTGCCAGACTTAGCCCCCTCTGATTATTTTCTGTTTCCCAAGTTGAAGAAATGGCTTAGTGGTAAAAGATTTGCCAACAATGAAGAGGTGGAGTTTGCAGTTGATGGCTATTTTACAGAACTTGATGTTCTCACTATAAGCAGGGTATTAAAACAATTGAACATCGCTGAGAAAAGTGTATCGAGCTGAAAGAAGACTATGTAGAGAAATAAAGATGTTTTTTCCCAAAATTTCTGTTTTTTCTTTGTTAGGTTGGGTACTTCTGGGACAGCCCTTGTAGTTTTTGTGTTTAAATAGATCTCTACAGCTACAAATGCATCTCACCATGTGAAAGTTCTAATGATTTTAAATTTGCATCTCTACACATTTGTTTCTTATCTAATTTGTATCACTGAGCACACAAAATGTGCCAATGCTTTTGGTTTCCTATAGTGTTTTTTGTTTATTTAATGTTGGCAGAAACTCCTGGTCATCTGTGTTCCACACTGGCCCTAGTTGAGCCAATTTCTTACTGCTTTGAATTCAATTCCCACATACACGTATTAGCCTATGAACAAAGGTCAGGCCTAGATGGGCAACGAAAGGGTAAGAATAGAGAAACATTTCATCTGAGTGGCTGGAAGGCATGCATGTGTGGACGACTGTCCACACCAGCCCCTGGATGGATCTGTCTCGCATTGGTTAGATGTCAAAAGTCAGGCACTCAAACATTAATCTATGAACACAAGTTGGTTCATGCCCAGGAGCGAAGGTAAAGGGCAGTCAGACAAACATTAAACGCAGAGCTAAACTCAGGTAAGGGATAAGGGCCAGGCATGGTAGAGGCAGTTTAGTACTTTCTTACCAACATAAACCAAAGGGCACAACTGGCACAATTCTATTCCCTCGACTGTACATTATTCTTAAACATCTATTTTATAATATTAATAATCTATTCATATATGCATGTGCAATTGAACACCATAATTCTATTCCATATATCAATTTGGAAAGATTACCCCATAGTAAGCAATTCTGAGTACACTTTCATCCAAATATTTTATTAAAATGTTAATGATGTATGTAGATTCCTCTTGCTACCTTTTTATAGATACTATCTATATGTTGTTCATGATGTGTTAACTATAAACAATATTAATTTTAGTTAACTGAGCTTTGAATTTAATTTGCACACAAATTTATTACATACTGCCTCCCAATTCAACCTCTCTGCTCGAGACTCATAACGCAGACTGTCCTTCTGTGGGATTTCCTTCTCCATTCTCTTCAACAGTTCTAGAAGATCCGCCTCCGGCCAATCTGGAATATCTGTAAAGGAGAAAGTTATTAAAGACATTTTATATTCATATACTGCAAACAAGCATTACTTCAGGGGGAAAAAAAAAGAAGGTTACATTCGTTGCTTTTTATTTCTTTGCATTGGTCTCATTTTCCTCAGAACCTTCACAGATATGTGTGTGGTATCTAAGGGGCAAACATTAACCATTAACATGCATTGGATGATGATTATGGAGGTGATGAGGAAATATATAATTTGCACATTTAGAGCTGATATGCCATGTGTGCTTCCTCAAAATGTCTCCTTCCTTTCAGTCCTTATACTTGAATCTTAGTAAAATAATTAAGATAATAATATAAACTATTAATAAAATGCATGATAGTAAATTGACCACATTACACAGGCATGAGATACAGAAAGTATAATAATATAACAAGGATTCTTTCTCTGAGACAATGCCTGGGTAGCCCAAAGAAGAAAACTTATAAATTATCTTATTTTAAAAAGAAATTTGAACATACTGATATCTTGTTTTAATTTTTTCTAAGCTGCAATGAGCCTTTAGTTGTATTCTTGAATCATAGCAAATGCTGATGTTCACTCACCATCACTGGCCACCATTGGCACAGATATATGTTCCTCTAATTCACATGGATCTGTTTCTGGTGGCTCTTTAGCTGTGTTCTTTAATGCATCTTCTTCAGACCCATCTAGCATCTTACTTGTGCCAGCATTATCAGCATCATCACTGTCATTATTTCTTGTTTTCTTTGCTGCAGGTTCACTCAAACTGTCCATCTCGTCTGATTGTGATTGTCTCTTTTGTGACACCATTGCTTACTACTGCAAATATAAAACAGTTTCATCAGTGCAACCAGGAAACAACATATTAAAAATAAGCAAATCATTATGTAATTCATTACAGCACCAATGAAATAACAATTCTGCCACACATTACACTTAATTGTTTCAAGTACATAGAAGGCTAATAGAGGAAAAAGAGTAAAATCGTATATTATTTGCTGATGGTGTGCCAGTGAATGAAGATAAATTCAAAATGACAAAGATTATTGGAAGAAAAGCAAAGAAGATACACTTGTGAATTACAGATTAGGTACTAAGTAAGAAAGGCAGGGTTAGATACCTTGGATATACTGTTATTAATAACATGAGCTGTTGTCAAGAAGTCAAATAGAGGATAGCAATGGCAAAGGAACATCTTTTGTGCACACTTAAAGACACAACTAAGAAAGAGATGGGTTAAGTGTGACACTGTGCAGTGCTATCATGGATGTTGTGCTGCAATGAGAAAAAACTTGGAAGCAAATGAAATGTATAGATGGAGGTAAGGTGGTACAAGTGAATTCAACAGGAAAAATAATGAAGCTATGCTAGAAATAGTATACAGAGGAAGATAAATGATAAAACTATCAGGAAGAAGAAAAGAAATTGGCTGGAACATTGAATCAGAAGAAATTGCTTGCTAAGGGATGCACTGGAAGAAATGGTGAATGGCAGGAAGGTTTGGGATATAAGATGGAAAATATTAAGATAAACCATTTATATATAAAGAGGAAAGCAGAAATTCGGAAGCAATGGCAAAGGCTGAATTTGCAGTGAAAGAATCATAGTTTATTGTCTCTCCTTTCCCTCTCAAATTATATATGCTATGTCACAATTTGTAATTCACAATTATGTTTCTGTATTCAAAGTAAAATTAGTCATTTGTTTTGTATTGCGTATCTATTGTAAATTCTCATTAGTATTTTATTTAATACATTTTTCTTTAAAATCTTTTTACATTAAGTATTCTTTGTCAGATTGACAGCCTAACTAACATTGGTGAAACAAAAACTAACAAACTTTATTCATTGTGACTATAGTGATAAATATTTGGTTTCATTCCCAGTCAGGAAGAATTTTTCTTTAACTAGAGCAAATCCTTGCCCTCTGTAGAATAGAAAGTATAAATATATGAGAGAATACAGTGCATTTCATTGCACTCTAATGAACCAATAAAAATAGTTCATGCAGTTTAAGTGAAATACCAATTACTGTTTTTAAAATGAAAGTTAATTGTGTAGCAACACTATTATGCTCAGTCTGTATATAGCGGTTATAGACAGTACTCTGAGACAATATAGAACCCATGATCACAAACATAAAATGTAAAATTTATGATGGTCAAATGAATAAGCTTTAGTTTGAACTGAAGTGTCCATTTGATATCTGTATTAGTCGTTGATTTACCCTGTGGCTTCAGATCTCCCTATGTATTAACATGACTTAACATCTCCTTAATGATCAAAGTAAACTGGTTTAATAAAAACAATATTATCACAATTTAGCTTTAAAATAATTTGTTGGATAAACACATGGTTGCACTGGTGTGCTAATTGAAATTCAGTTGTTGGAAACAAAATTTATACTAATTTTTTCTTAATGTTGCAAGCTTTGCAAAATATGCCAGTGATGTACGTCACTTCTGAAACTTTGGACCTGTTTTGTAAATCTGAAACCTTTGTCCCTGGGCTAAACATTTCAAATTACTTGCATAGAATGTAGTGCACAAGTAACTTGGTATGGTTTGCCAATAGAATTTAGAACATTTTTTGACTTTTTGATGAGGGGTGGCAGTGTAGTGCAAGCCTTTAATTGGTAAGTTCATAAACAATCAACGAAGTGAATGCACAAATGAACTAAGTTCGTGAAAACTAAAAGAAAACCCTGAATAAGAATTTTAGTCAAGACAGCTTAACCTAGGTTGGGTTCAGGCCTGCCTGAAATGTAAAAGCAAAACCAATGGAGTGTTTTATAAACAATATACATTGAATCAACATAAATTAGGTAATATAATAAATAATACGAATGCTTTTCACAAAAGCCTTTCTCGTCATTTTGGAATATGGTTAAGGATTAATATTGAGTAAACCAATTAAATGGTAATATTCCCATTTACTTTAATGGCTTTTAAATTAATGCATTTTCTATTATTTTTTTCATCCTTTGATACTGCTTAAATTCATACTTTTTTTGTCCATTTTACGTTTATCCAGGCGCATGACAGTTCCGGGCTAATCCGGTGACCCATTATATCGAGCCTGTTGCAACCATTATTCACTAGATATAACAGTTTATTAATTATTTTAACGACCATAATGCACGATGAAGATCTAGTATTGTCTGCACTGCGAATGCATACATTTATAAAATTCATGCACCTTCAAAATTATATCCCTCTTATGTAGATTCCTATCACGTATCACACATGTGAATGAACTAACAGCTGATCACATCGGACACGCGCCCGCAGCATATTACATAGTTATCACAACAGGCATTAAATCATCTAATACAATTCTGAACACATACATTAACATTAGTTTCATAATTTTAAATAACTTTTAAAAATAATATTGAACATAAAGTTTCTCCTTACAACTACTTATTTCATCACATAATATTTTTACTTTTAGTCGTACCTGACTTAAGTTGCCTGATGTGTGAACTGACAGCTGTCAAAGATATAACATTTTGGAATAATTTATACCATATAATTATGCCTATTGGCACCATTGTTGAACCATAGAACACCAAACTAGCTTGAATTCAGCAGATGCCCAACAGTCTTAAATGTATTTGTTGAAATGGGGAGAGATGAGGTTATGTTGTTCATAAAAATATACATTTTCAAAACCTATAAAAAATTCATACTCTGAACTATAGTCTATTGGGATATAGTACGTACAAAGGTGAAACCGCGATTTTTACTGAGCTTAATATGGAGGGGGGGGCCCCTCCGCCCAATGAAAAACGTTTCGTGTATAAAGTATGTTTAGAACACCCAAATTCTTATTATGTACATTCTGCATATTTTACAGGTCCCTGGTCGCAAAGCCTTTATATTTGGCATATTTTTATGTTGCTTCAATATTGCACGGTTTCCTGTTAGTTCCTGATATATATATATATATATATATATATATATATATATATATATATATAATTCAGTGTGTACTGGAGAAATACCCTTAATAGCGTGATCGACTGTGCGTACCATCTGCTTGGCCTTGATGGGCGTAGGCACACAACACCAAACTTGTCACCTCCCTTTCCTATTGACATAGCATACAAGTCGTGAATATGATGGGTATGCAGACGGCCATAGTTGCGTTACGCCTTCCTGTGCTATACGTTTTATTTCTGCTTGTTCTTTGGGCGGGGTATTGGATCGTGGCATTGAATAAACAATCTGGTATTAGGTACTGATAGACCACAAGAAGAAGGCAAGCGAGAGGAATGTGTAACATCAACACTTTCCTGCGTCCGTATCATACTTCGGCTCGCCGTGTGGATACGATAAACATGTCAGGAGATTATAAACTACTACACAGTGTTGTCAAGTACTCACCCATGGCAAGAGCCAATGCGTTAACACTTATTACGGCGATTGCTGATCTACTAGTATCAGATCTGGCAGCATGGGTGGTTCATTTGCACACATAAACACATTTCGTAGTAAACAATCGACACTACGTGAGCAAATAGTTACAGAACCCCGCTCGCCTTCTTCTCGTTGTCCAGCAGTACTGGTGACTGAGGGAGAACATCACACACACAAACTGAAATATGAGAATTGAAACTGTAATCTTTCAAGTGGAAGCTGCAAACTCCACCGCCTGAGCCATCTCCATCGCTAAAATACCTCGTTGCATCCCTCTCCACAAGCTGTATTTTTAAAAATGATTAAAAAATTGTTAGAAAAATTTAAAAACCTTTCTATAGGCACCATAAACTGGAACAAATTACTTTAACTACTGAAAGCTGTATTATTTTAAACATTTGTTATAATATTTATAATCATTCATAAAATTGCTCACCTATAGTAATAACTTCAATTATTTTAGTTTCCAGAAAGGAGTAGCCTTTCCTAATACCACTTCCAGTTTTTACTTTCTCTACACGTGCATAGTAGGTAGAGAAGGTTTTGAATTCCATCAAAAAATTCGATACCGAGATTTCTCCGAAATGTATGTTTTTCAAGCCCTCTGAATTAAAAAAAAAACACTTTTAGAACAAGGTCCGTGTGTGTGAACAGTAGTTCTTGACCTTGGACCTGAAATCGACATACTGGCAAGTGGCTATGGACTTCGGAGACAAAAAGACTGCATTCTCGACAGGACAAGGGCTTTGGCAGTTTATGGTTATATTCTTAGGGCTCTGCACCGCGCCAGCTACCTTCCAACGCCTTATGGAGTGAGTGATGATCACTTACGATGCCTGTCTCCTGACATCGTTATTCGCAGCACCTTCGAAGATCTCGTGAACCTGACCAAGGTATTAGAGACTGCAAGCAGCCAACCTGAACGCAAAGATGTGCCGACTCTTCTGCAAGGAGGTTAACTACTTGGGCCATGTAGTCTCACCAACTGGGGTGACCACAGACTCCAGCTATGAGAGATTAGCCTTGCGCGAAGGATAAACGAAAGTCGCGCAATTTTCTGGTCCTACGCAGCTACTATCGCCGGCTCGTTAGAGGTTTTTCCAACATCGCGAAGCCCCTCACTCCCTAATGGAAAGACACCGGCCCTACATGTGGGCAGAAGAGGCCGAAAATGCGTTCCAGGCGCTTAAGTCAGCACTCTGCAGTGCGCCTGTTTTACGTTTTCCACAACCGCGCGCGCGGCGATTATATCATGGAGACCGGGTCAACGAAAGTGGTATTGGAGGCGTACCAGGAGCAGGTAATAGTGTACTACAGCAAGATGCTCTTGAAGGCATAAAAGGGCTGCGTTACCCAAACTGGCAGTAATGAAGGCACTGGAGCACTTCCATAAGTACCTATATGGTTAGCCATTCCACCTGAGGACTGACCACTCTGCCCTCACTTGGCTGTTGAGCTTTAAGAATCTAGAGGGCCAGGCAGCCCGTTGGGTGCAATGGCTTCAAGAGTACTTCACATCAGAACATTACAGAGGAAGGAACTACTCCAATGCGGTTGTCACGACAAGAAGACCTTACCTGGAGAAGTATGGCCACTGCACTAGAATGGAGGAGCGTACAGCAGCTGTCCATGTTATTTTGGAGGTGCCTGCAGATGGATGCCAACTTTGGGCTGTCCTAAGAGAAGTGGAGGCCGAGCTGGGAAGACATTGCACCCAGGAATAGTGTGTATAAGTCCTACTGGACCCAACGGTACTAGATATTTCACTCTGCCATGTAATATTTTATGCTGCCCCGTTATGTGCAAATTACCTGGGACTTTGTAACAAATGGTGGGGCTTGGTATTAAACACTCTTTTTAAGAGCTTGGAATGTACATGGATAACAATAATAATACATGCAGCAAGTTTCATATGCTTTAACACTTGCCTTGGGGGCACAATATAATGAATTTAATTTTGGCATTAATACATGTATAAGTCTATGGTGTCAATGAATCAATGTATATGTTAGGCATGACTGGCTAGCTGCAATGATGTATTGAGTTGACATACCCACGATTGGAGAAGCCTGAGCTCATTCTACATAGCTTTCTGGTGTTGGCAACACTGTAGCAAACCAAGATGCATTACTAATGTGACTAAATACATGCTAATTTTGAGCTGGTGGCAACAAATTAGTGGCCAAATTACAAACTACAGCTTGATCCCTGCACATTAATTCTAATTTTGAGAGTTGGCATTGGACAAGTTAGTGACCAAACTGTGAACTAAAGTATGATGTAGCTATTTGACATAATTTTCACTAACTCACTAGTAAAAAAAAAAAACACGACACATGGAGAATAATGGGAAAAGAACAAAAACAAAATTTATGTGCGATTAAGGCTGACAGTGTAGTAGAAAATGTAATGCCTTGGATTAATTTAACATAATTAACACCGGTAATATAGCCTTGGGGCTTCCAGACTTACCTGCTTCTCCAGCAGCAGTGATGTCAGGCCCCTACTCTCAAAGTTAGCATTATAGTTCCAATTTCTGCAGTATATGTTAACAAGTTGAGGAATGAACAAGTATGTAACAATTACAATTCTGTAACTTTAACTAATAAATAAATAAATAAATAAAACTTCATTACACTGCTTCAACTTGATTTCTTATCCTGATGAGGGCTTCCCCCCTCTTAAAAATTTCTGCCCATACCCTTGATAATAAGGATACAATGATGACTGTCCTGTACTGTGGCGTAGTGGATTAGAGCATAGTGTTCCAGTTCCCAGCCATGGAATGTGGTGGGTTCAAGCTCACCCATCTATAGATCACAGAATCAAACACTCCGGCTGGAGGAAGCATGGGGCTGACCTAGGATTGCCATATGTCATGGACTGTCCACAAGTTTTTGGTAAATGAGATCTAGGCCGAAAAGACAAAATCTGCAATTTTTTCCATACTTGAATTCAACTTCAACAAATTAAATGTTTCTTTAGGGAGGGAGGCCAAGGATGACAGCTATGAGAATTTGTTGTTTCTTAAGAAATGGGTTGCCTTCATCATAATAGCATTTATAGTGAGCAATATTCCGAGTTGCTAAAAACTGTGGGATACCAATTTTCTATTCCTGATCATAACACCAATATACAGTTTTTCTCCCTCATGAGTGCTCAGTGAACAGAAGAAAAGAATACATTAACAGTAAAATCAGTTAATGCAATGCTGCAAATAGAATAGAATATGAAAAATATAAGTTGTAGTAAGTTTCATAAACTTATTGTAAGCAATACCAAGTTCATTTCTTATATTTCACGTTCTGAGAAATATGATTAGTATAAAAAAAAACCTTAACATTGAAATTGATACTGAATACATTTAATACATTTTTTATAAAATGTGTTTAAAATACATTAAAGCTATCCTTCCAAAACTCTGGATTATTAATTAAATTCTTTCTCCTACATTAGGGTTCATTATTCTTCAAAATTTCATTTTCTTAAATCTATTAAACTATTTTTTTAATGTAGAGTCAACTGAAAAATTCGACGCAGCCGGGATTTGAACAGGGTCCTCCCGCTCTCGGTCCGGTTGCTCTAACCATTGAGCTACTGTGACAACATGCCGGTGGAGCATTGAATTCCCCAATTGACTAAAATTGTTTCCCAGACATACCTACCAAGGCATCTCCATTGAGATGACAAACTTAGCAGCGACCTGCTTATTGCAAGTACTTCAGTGCTGGGTACATAATTTATTCAATGGTTAGAGCAACCGCACGGAGAGCGGGAGAACCGTGTTCAAATCCCAGCTGTGGCATTGAATTTTTCAGTTGACTTTACATTAAAAACTTGCCTCGTCCAGACTAAGGTCTATTAAAAGTATAATTAATTTATACAATAACAATAAAAAAAATCTATTAAACTAACAAAAAAAAAGGTCTTGGTTTTGCATGATCAGATTATGGCAACCATGTGCTGGCCATATCATTTCCCCATGTTGGCTGGGTGATTGCCCACCTCCACCATGGCACAGATTAATAATGATTATGTGCTAAATTAACAACACATTTTTCCTGTCACCATTTGTAATGCAACACGCTTTTAATCATAAATATCATTTCTCACAAACCTCTGACATTTCTTCTTCCACAAACTTATCAGTGTAAACAGCACTTACTCAGCTGTTTTTGCATTATTGCACAAAACTAACTTATTGGCTGGGTTAAGGATGTTAAAGGACAGGGAAAACATTACATAAATAAACCACTTTACTCAAAGGAACATATATTATTTAAATAACAGAAAATCTTTACACTGTAACAAGAAATGTTCACCTTGAGTGAGAAATGGTTATTTATAAAAAAGTCTTGTGATACGTTGCATTCATTCAATGTGATGGTGAAAAGCCATTTTGAAGTTGCACAGGCAAATACGTATCTTTTATACATACTCTCTCAGTGCAAAATAAAGTGTTCCTTAAAAAATATAAAACTGAAAATGTCTACAACAGCCAGATATCATATTTAAAAAAGCTTTAACAACAGCTTTATCAAGTTTTTCTCCTATACAACAATCAGTCACTATTTACCTGCTGCTGCAAGTTTAAAGTCTAAGTTTCCCATTATGTTTGTACTAAGAAACTTTACCAACCACACTAGTTACCTTAGGTAAAAATATATCAAACGTTAAATGCTAAATGGTAGTTACTATAAACGAAAAACATACAATGTAAACATAAATACAATGTTGGAAATATTAAGAGCTTATGCAGTTTTATCAACACACAAATTAAGTCACTATGTATTTCTAATCTTGTTATTGCCTCGATGGTTGCCTGGTTTCGGCTAGGTACGCACATCTGTTAACACTGTAGTGCCATAGCTGTGGTCAAGATTGTGTCGGAAACAGCTGATGCACACATACCTCCAGCGCTAGCACCATATGTCCAAATTGTTATCACCTTTGTCTCAAGAACAGTGCAAATATCAGATTTTAAGAGTATCATATAAATATAATATTATATATATGGCTTCTAGAATATATTTTTATCGCTTGAATGGGTTTTACATCTTGACCCACTCATAGCTCTTCACAGAGCTTAATTAGCACAACATTCATGATCGTCTTTTAGAAGTAGACTGTAAATAGACAAAGGTGCTAAAGTTATACTGATGGTGGTTTTTAATCAGACTTCCCTATTGCTCATATAGCAGGAGTCCATGGGTAAAATTAGGAAAATGTTTGGAGACAGCATTATTAGTGCTGATGTATGGTTCTTTTGCTTCCAAGATCTAACAGTCTGTGATTTTAATTTGTGTGGCAACTTGAAGGAAAAGCATATAAAACAAATCCTTGCACACTGGAAGAACTGAAGGAAAACATGAGGGAAGTTAGCCAAGATGCAAAACCCTGCATGAGCAGTAAGAACATATTTTGGGAGCCATGTAGAATTACTCAACAGAGAATTAAGGAAATATCCCAAGTATTGGAATGTGGCTGCAGAAGAGTACATATAAGAAAAAAAGAGAGCAAGTGTACACATGAATGTAAGATACAAGATATTTTGTCGTTTTAAACAAAAATATTTTTTGAAAATCACTACTCTAAGATCAATATCCTGAAACAATGCTGGTCTAATTGGTCACACTGTCAGCTTGTAGTCACTTAAGGCAATGTATCACTGAAATTCATATAATATAGCAAACATGGCTTTTGTGTTTTCTTTTTTTATCCTTGCACCTTCATGTCACACTGTTGTTTTCCCAATATAAGTAATTCTGAAACCATACGACCATTTAAACAAAGCACAATGTTCAACCTCAAATCCATTGCTCTGGTCCTTCAGCATTTTTCACTATTTAAAATGTTTTGCACACCACAATTTTTAATTTAAATGCTTGAGATTTTCGTAAGAGTTTCAGATAAAATGCACTTAGGAGCTGTTGTAATATTATTACAAAATCTTCAGTAGTTTATCTGCAATTAACTATTTCCTACTACACACATTAGTAAAATTGAAAGTTCAATAACACATTTACAAAATATGTTTTTCTAGTACATTAATTAAAATTAAACCATGTCTATGCAACAATTTTTTTCTTAAGTTCAAAATGAGATTTCAGGGCTGATATAAATTGGCACAAGGAGCATTTTATATTAGCATAGCAAAGTGATTAATTGGTCACTAAAATTTTGAGTGTTTTATTTCTTTTATGTTCTGCATGAGTGGTAAAGTTTTGAAGTTAAACAAAAGGAAATTGAGGATTTTTAGTTTTTTACAGATGCACTACCTTAACAAACGCTAACTGGATAAAATGTTTGTCATTAAGCACTTTTCAAGAAAGTTTTCCACTTGGTACTTTTGTACAAATTATTGCTGCTATATCACAAAAAAACAGAAAATGTGTACAAATTATAAAATGCCTCTTTGTTTTTACTTTGGAAATATTTTAATTCAGAAAAAAGTTATTCAAGTGATTAAATTTGACATTAACTGTCTTTGCTAGCTAGTTTCAAAATTCAGAGGGCATGGGTGTGACTACCATCTGAATGGTGGAATTTAGCCAGGATTATTCCACATCCTCCCTTAGATCTGGAAGTATTAATGAGAGAATGAAAGTTTGTATCATTTGATATTTAAAAAAGAACACTGTTAAAGCCAGCATATTGTATGTAAAATAGAGATGGAGACACAATGAGCTTCCATGCACCATATTGTGTGTAGTGTTTTTTTTTTTTTGACATTGCAATGGCATCTACATTATGAGATCAGATATGTTCACCCAGCTTTGGCTTTGCTTATGCACTGACCTCAGAAATTCCTGTCTGTGCTTCTCCTTAGTTTTCTAAATGGATTTCTTCATAAGTCATCACAACAATGTTATACCTTCCAACCCAGCTGGAGTAATGTCAATTTATTACTTGCATTTGAATATCACTGAGATGTACTAAATTCTAGAAACAAATTAGATCTGTTGAAGGCAATCAAAATCTGTGTAAAGAGAAATCCTTGTACATTAAAACAGCTTATAGCCTCAAAATAGTCTCTCAGGTAAGACAAATACACAGGACGTTCAGAAACTTCCTATCTAAACTGCAGTAAAAGGATATGTCATGTAACATTATCATGTGGGAATGGCCAAGTTGTGTGCACCAACAGTTCAATATGGTGCTGTAACAGTGATGCCTGCTACCTGAGATGCACAGGTAGCAGGATGGCAAAATACAGTAGAGATGACAAACAGATAGCATGGTCACATTACTGAAGGCATGAATGCTACACTACTGAATTCATTAAATTATTAAAGCATGTTTTTGTGTACCATCTAAACAAATATAATACTTATTCATTGTTTGAAAGTTGCCTAACTTAATCAATAATATTTATTCTGAATCTAAACTTTCTTCATTGCCAATTACTGAAATCACATTAAGATTTACAATTTCTGTAGTTTGGTATTGTTTCTCTCATTTGCAGCTATCTAATACAACTGGGCTATCAATTATAAATCATACAGGAAAAATATGAAGAAACATTTGCCAAAATATGAAAATACAAATTCCAAAATAATATTAAATATATATTTTAAAGCCAAAACATCTTATACTTTAAGGGTTTAAAGCAGATTCACTTCTTTAGTTTAAAAACTAGGCTTTATAGGTTTTGTCCATATTTAATAATAAAATATCAAATGAAATACAACAAATTACATGGATTTTAATAATTGTGAAACCCATAAACTTAAAAACACAGAAGTTGCTGGCTGGCTTTGTCCTGCTTAATACTAATAACAATATGTCACTACTGGTTCACGAAAATAAGAACTCTTCAAGAATAGAGAGTGTTTAATTTTGCACTTGACATGGGGTAAAGGAAATGCTACGTTTACTCAGCTGTACATGACTTGTTGGAAAGAGTGCCTTGGGTTTTCAAAATGTGTTTCATAGAAAACTGCCTGAATAGAATGTCTGGAAAAACTATCCTTTGCAAATGGAGATTATTTTAAAAGCAAAAAAAAAACAAAAACAAAAAAAAAAAAAAAAACAAAAAACAAAAAAACAAAAAAAAAAAACAAAAAAAACCTGTAAATGTTACAAAATTTGAAGATCTTGCCAAAGTATTATGAAATATGAAACTTTTTGTGTTTTGTATTGAATTCTATGCACTACTTGTTCCCATAATGATAGCAAGCATGGTTTAGAATATGAAGTTTCATATTTTGCTTGTCGCCATGCATCCATGTTCTAAAGCTAGTAAAGCTTTTCTTTGTTTCACTTAGTTATGATTAAGTGTAGTAGCTTTAGATGATTGTTCTGGGTTTCTTTTCTGTAAATACTGTAAGGCAGCTACTGAACTGGATGTTCACATCTTTGCACATCATGACAAAGCATACAACCCACTTGTAGTCTGCCTGTGCATTATCCTCCCCCCCCCCCATATAGACATTTTTTGTAGCTAACTTTCTATACCCAATAGGGGATATATTTCTGGATAATGTGAGTACCTGTCACCTGACACCCTCAATTCTAACTTTTGTACATGTTGTGACACAGCGGCTACGGTCTAAGGTTATTGAGAGGTTGTGCCATGCAGTTGGAGATAATCAGAGACTTCTGGAAGTCTCCACTGCCTATATAAGTGAGCATTCTTGCGAGATCAGTCAGTTAGTGAGTGAATTAGCAAGTGCATTTCTGGTGTGAAAAGTGCAGTTCTACAAGTGAGTAATGTGATGACAACTGTGACATGCCACGAGTGCTGCTGCAGGACAGATTGAAGAAGTCTTGTGTTCAGCTCCCTAGCTAGTGAACCACCTGGGAGAATTGGCTACGTTGTGCGTATTTCATTACACCGCTACTTCAATAAGGAAAGTGAAGCTGTACTAGATAAAAACAGTGAACTGACATTGAGAACTAAGAGAAGTGACAGTTGAAAAACTGGACAGTCACAAAAAAAAGATATATATAATAATAAAATTAATCATGGAAGGCTATCTAAACCTTGCAAGGAAACTAAAATCTGTATAAAAATAAAGCTCACAATTAAAAAAGTAGATCCATATTAACTAAAACAGGCCTCTAGAGGACACAAATCAAATCAACAGAATTTAAATATAAAAATAGACAAAGAATTTAAAAAGCATGCAGTTGCTTGACTGAAACATTGGGCATACTCTAAAAAGCACCTATGGACATTCAGCTCATCCTCAATATAGAAAGGGCCAATCTTCCATTTTTCTGCATGAAAATCCCAATGAAGCTACAGCATTCCTTGTTTCAGGCACCTTGACCCCCCTCAATCCAAACACCATTGGCTGAACCATAAATGATTCAACCTCTGAATGAATGGAGAATAGGCATCAAGAAGTTGGTATTTTACTATTTTCTCCAGTTCAGCTTTCAACAAGGAATCACCATTCTCATATCTGATCACAACATTAATGATGATGGCTTTGCCGGCTCTGATCATGACAAAACTGGGCTTCCATCACTGCGCCCTAGAACACAGGAAAATACGTTCATGGTACATGCTGCTTGGAGTAGAAGTTTCAATTTTGTTTTAATCTCCATCACCACCATAATAGCCTCCTAATCCTGGTGTCTTGGTGGAAACCTACAGGTCAAGAATATGACCTGCTGTTTCACTTCAGCACTTCACTGCTGACAGTTGACCTCAGCAAGTGTTGCATCTTGCTTCCATGATCCGAGTTTCAGTGCCTCCATAAGCATGATGGATTCAAAATAGTTTAAGGAGCCACTTATTACTGAACAAATCATAAAAGAAGTCCCCAACTCCTTTACTCTGTGAGGGGCATGAGGACCACTCAGCTTCAACACCCAAGACTTCAGGAGCAGCTTATGCGAATTAATGTCTCTGAATGAACAAGGCTACGCTTACCCAAGTGACTGAGTAATACACTGGAATCTAGTAATTAAATTACCCCAATTCAAGACACACTATACAACAGAGTCTTTAGAATCAATGAGCTTCCTCCCAGCCCTACACTAGGTTATTGGAATGAGATATGCCAGTTTAGGCAAACCCAATCCTCCTGTAATTGAAAAAGAACTCAGTGCTTGGAGACCTGAGCAGGTGAAAAATGGATTTAATCAACTGCCTCAGTTAATAGTTTACCATTGTCACCAATGTATTGGAGGGTGGCACCATAACTGATAGATACAATTATCTAGGTGCAATACATCTATTCAGTAATTCTAGTTTTTGTTACAGTTTCAGAAAGATCTCTGTGCATTTCTATGCAGAGGTCAGCAGATGTACTGCCCACTTAACCACTCCAAGAGTTGATGTCCTCCAGATATTGAAAACATTCTCTGGATCAAATGAAAGTATCGGCTTGCCATCAGACATTCCTAGGTTGTCACCTAATGCTTTTATTTCCACATGATATTGTTCAGGACAGTAATGCAGTAGCTTTATCATGCAGTTAACCAACTACCAATGCATGTACACAAAAATCATTTGTTTAATTTCCAGATATGTGGAAACCGAAAAATTCAAGCTGCATGTTGACAGCAAGTGAGTGCTTTTCTGATTGGTAAATTAAGGTCAAAGCTGCAATAAATTGACTATTGTTGTCTCATACTTACTATTTTAGTGTGGAACTGACAAGAGAACATTTTTACTCAATTATTTTTTTATGATTACGGAAGCACAATTATTGGGGCATTTCCAAACTCTGCTCCACCACATCTGCAAGTTTACTGACAGTTTGAAGAAATTTGATGCCACAGGACATTTCTGAAAGACAAACACAACTTGGAGGCTATTGAAAACATTCTTTGCATAGATCCACAACTGATATACAAGCACAGAGATTAGACTCTAGGTACCACTTTGCCATGTCTACCCTGCACCAACATTACTGTGAGAGTAAAGTTTTTCCTAACAGTGCTGCATTCACTGGCAGAAATCAGGTGAAACACTGTCATTACATGACCATGGGGCCTTTTAAAATGCAGCACTTGTCATAACAGGCGATGAAAGCTTGGTATAACAATATGATTAGAAAAACCAAATGTCATCTGGCAATTTGAATCTTTCCATATGAAGAATTTTTTTATTAAGCAAACTATGTGCATTTAGAAACATGGATGTGTGACCAATCTCTCTCTGGAGGAGATTCTACCAGTAATTTTAATTAAACATGACAGACGACCACATCATCCATCTGGCAAAACAATACATGTTGTGATGCAAGCAACTGATTTACTGAAGGAGTATTGTGCCCAGTTCATTACTCATCCTGCCTCAGTCCTGTCCCAGCTCCATGTGACTTCAGGCTGGTTCATAGTAACTAAGAACGGTAACTAGAATGAGAATGACAAAGTTAAAATACATGTATTCTAATGTGAGTGTTCACAACTAATGGGAAACTTTCCCAGGTCCCGGGAATGGGAAACAAGACTTGAAGTTTTAATTTTCTCATTCTCATTTCCCAATACAGCATATTAGACTCTTCTCTGTATAAAGTATTCAAGGCAGCCACGGTATGATACAGCTGCCAGAGCTCCCTAGTTGCAAGCTGGGAAAATGAAACAGCAAAAAAAATCTGGTAGAAATTAACAAAGAACAACAAAAGCTTTAATGTGAGCTACTAATAAGGAATGATACGTTTAGACGAATCAGCAATATTAATGGTTCTGCATTTAGAAAATGCTTACTCTATCAAATTTTGAAGTTGGTCATTTGCATTATGTATGCTGAAATGGAAGCAGGTGAAAAAGTATCATTGGTTGGTGACAAATAACATCCTAATGTGTAAAATCGACTTTCCACTTTGCTATCAATATGGGTCAACAATATGCATTATCATTCTCATTACTGTGGTATTGTGAACCAAAATGAGGTATGCTATTTTGTTTCCTGTTCTCGTTTCTGTTATGGTTTTCGTTCTTGGGTTATTGTAAACTAGCCTTTCGTTTTATTTTCAAAAGTGAAAGAAAATCTTCAGAGGGCATTGACTCAGCAGTACAGAGAAGCCTGTTGGAGTTTAGCTGCAAGGAGTTGCTGGTATACCAAAAGAGGATGGTGTGGTTAATTCCAGGTTTGGTTTCAAAAGATACAAAGTGGCGCAGACCTGAAAGAAAGTATTTGCAGAAGATATGAAGGCTATTTGTAAGTTTCCACTTTTTGCTTTCTTGTTTCTGCAAAGTCAATGACACTCATAAACCATCTGTCAGTAATATTCAGTAGATTGTGAAATAGGTTTTTAAATGTATATCCTATCACATATTCAAAAGATTTAACATTGCCATGACTTACAAAAGAAGCAGCAATAGAAGCTTAGAAGGAAGCAGTAAGGGGATATGCTGGGGGCCTAAGTAATAAAATATAAAAAGAGGAACATGTCACTTTACAATAGTATATTACTTTATGCTATTCTCTGCTATCATTAGGTCATTAGTTGCCATTATTATACAAAGAAAATGGGACAAATTTTAGAGTGAGGGACCTATCAATGTGACTTCCGATCACACAGTCACACCTGCACATAATTTCTAGCTCAACTTGCCCCAAAACTATAGCATAATGCCCTTTAAATTCCAAACATAATGATTTAACATTTTCATAAAGAACACATCTCCATCACACAGCCTTCAATGCTATTTTATATACAGAAGAAATGACTTAGCACAAACCACAGTACAAAAGCTAATTTAAAAATAATATTTTAACCATAACATGGTATTGTTGGTTAATTAACACTGCATACATATATTCGACGTGTTTCAACATTATTATGGAGTGTAAAAATAAATCATAACCTGGCAACTTGTCTCAACATACACTATACACTGGCTACTGGCAGTGTTTACAAACTTTATTTAAAAATGTTAGAATTGCTCAATATTTATTTACATTACTTGAGCATTCAACCATAGTAGAAAATAAATATAGGCAAGTGATTCAGAAAAAAGCTAACTTCATAGGAAAGGTTTAAAAAGTGGCAAACAACACTGAAATTAAAAATATCTTATAATTCAGTAATATTAATCAAATAATGACAAAAGCTCTGCTTGTACCTTACATTGCTTTCTATGGCATTTGAAAAAATAGTTTTACTGCTCCTGTAAAATGCTTTAGATTCTTTGATTTATCTTTGAATGGTAGATAATATTTACTCCAGCAAACTAATATATAGGTGAATATTTGAACTGCATATCTCCCATTCATGATCCATGCTTTAACACCCTCAGCTACCCATGACGATCTGATCTAGTTCAGTATCAACATCAGGCAAAATAGGCTAGATCAAAACTGCTCTTGTGGTATAATGTATAATACAAAATGGGCAACTTTAACTACCTAACACTCCATTTTTTCTTCTTTTACCTTTTGGGGCCACTGTACTGTACACTTGTATGAAACACTAGAGAAAACTTTAATCTTTTACCACTCTGTAGAATCTCCATAATTTTTAATAACATTTATGTACTTGGAATTAATGTTTATTTACTACATAACTTTGATGTAAACTGCAGTGGAATCCCATTAGTATATGAGCATTCCTCAGTAACATGTTTACCTGTATATGGCATCAAATTATAAGTCTTTATCCCAAATGGGCTTATTACTGTAACAACGTTGTTTTAGTAGGTTTAGCCTTCCCCATTTACTATATTCAAATTTTTTTTTGATGGCACTCATTCAATATTTTCATTCCATCCTTGTGCATTTGTCAGTGTAGTTGAACCAGTAACCAATGACAATGGACATATCATAGTGGCAAAATTTGTGTGAGTGATAGACAATGCTTTAGCTTGGCATAGTAACACTGACTTTTGCCATGGGGAGGTTAAACATGAGATAGATGAGTTTTTCGAGAGAAGAGTGACACCAAATAGTAAGAAATTTCCCTTTTGAAGCATTTGCCAACACTGATGATGATCTCCCAGGTTGTAAAACTATGACAATAGAGAAACATTGAACAGAATGTAGAAGCGTTAGTGTCGGATGAAAGTGATAAGTGAGATCCTATGATGTCTAAAGCAATGGAGGCAATGAGTAAAGTGGAGAGTTTCAAAGTTAATGATAACTTAATGATTTTGATTAATATGATGGATAGTACAATTTTGAAACTAAAACTAACAAATCAGTCATCCACAGACATGTGCTTCAAACCAGAGTAAATATTCTATTTTGTTGGAATTAATTGTTCTTTCACACAAGCTGTGTGTTGGACAGCACTGGAAAGGTAGAATCAGATGACTGAAAATTCAATGCCCGGGACTTGAGTACTTACAAAGAATGTAAGTTGCCATTGGGGTATGACATCTCAATACAATTTGAGATCTCCTTGTGGTTTACCGGGAAAAATGCAAATCAGTTGGAAAATTTAATGTCGTGTCAGCATGTTGCCATGGTAGCTCAGTGGTTAGAGCAACCGGACGGAGACCGGGAGATCCGTGGAAAAAATCCCGGCTATGGCATTGAATTTTTCAGTCATCTGATTCTACCTTTCTATTTTGTCGTTTACTTGCACAAATTAAGATTTTTATTACTCTAGTTTCATTTTCTACCGCAGAACTAGTGAAGTAATAAAAGTCTCAATTTGTGCACCCTCCAAAAAATAACTGTTTTCTAAAAAAAGAAGTAAAAACTATTTTGCATTTGGCTACAATGTATTATTTGATTCACATTTTGCAAATTTTGTATTTTTATTATTGTATTTTCCAATTTATATGTCCAAGTTCTTGGGTACCTACAAAAACATACTAATGAGATTACACTGCAAATTAATGAATTCAATAGAAGCGCCATACAGTGGTGATGCTGATAGCAATGATTTTAGCAGTCAGTCACACTGTATTCAGGGAGAGCTATAGTTGATTTTTCTCATGACCTTGGTATTCAAGACTTTTGTGACCTGTAGCTTTCTGGCTCACAAGGAATCTGTATGTCTGACACACTCAAATTCAATATGAATTACAGGAAAGTCTAGGTGCCATGCGATCCAGTAAGAATGGACTGACAGAGGGTTAATACCTTCCAATTTCTTTTAAAAGATGCTTTTTATACCTGTCCTTTGAAAACTGGTTCATATAAAACTAAAACCCCAAATTTTCAGAGTCTATGTAATCATCACTTGTTAGGAAAACACAGTGAAGAGTAATAATATTGAATGGAACTCTCAACGTGCAAACTGAAACAAAATTAATAAAAATGATTCGAAACGCAATCAAGCTGACTATTTGGAAGAAACTATTAATATAGAAAAATAGGAACCAACTTATAAATATCAGCTTCCCAGACAAGAACTATCTCATTTTCAAATACATCTGGCTAAAAGCTACATCTTCATGCACTCAAGGAAACTTGTCGTGGAACACAACTGATGATGGAGGCAAGATGCCTCTGAAACATATTTGATGGTAATTTGTAAAGATAGTTAAGTTGAAGATAAATTTCCATTTGATATTAATTTTAATTTCAAAGTTTACATATATGTGTATACTATTAATCTAACTCATTCTTTTAACCTCTGAAAAATCTAAAGAACTGTGAAAAATTAACACGTGTGCAGATAAAGAATAATGGTTTAGTCATTTGGAGTAATCTTTATGAAATATTTAATTACACCTGCTAAACACATGACATGTTAAATTAATTTTGATTGAACACACACTCAATGCTGCACTAATTTTTGGTATCTTACCTAGCACATGTTTCATGAACTGTTGTTCAGATCTCAGAAGTCAACTTGAACATCCTCCTTGCCACCGATTGAGGTGCCTCTTCTGGGGTTTAACAAACTTTAAATTAAGATTTTCTTCACATGCAACATCAAAGTTTGAGGCTCTACTTCAGTGTGTCTTCAATATGTGTTGGACTCAAAATTAATTTATCCATTTGTGCTTCATTGTGCTAAAGTCCAATTAATGTTTCAACAACATGACATATTTCTGAAGCCATTGCCTCCAACAATAATTGTAGGATGGCTGGAGGCGAGGTTGAGGGCATGCATGAAGGTGTGACAAAACTGCTGTTTCCATCAGTTGGCGGGATTTTTTATGCTTGCATTGTGAGTTTTAAAATTAACCCACACACAGCAGCTTCAGTAGACTATTCACAACTACTTCCAGCTCCATAAATGCTTTCAAACAGTTCTACAGCTGATAATGGAACCAATGGCTTCTAAAACATGCCATATGTTTAACATGTGTAAGTATTGTTTTACAAGTTAACTCAACATTATTAAATTAAATGCCTAGTTCACTGTTACAACTTTCTTTTAATTAAAACTATTACAGTAACAATTTTGTATTTAAGATTGTCTGCTATACTACATGGATTTCTTACCAGTTCTCTAAAATATGTCAAACATCTTTATATGTGTGACTATACATTAGCAGAAGATCCATACATAAATTTCAGCACTGCGTTTTTAGTCCGCTAAACCTGAAATAAATCAAGCAGCTAAACTATTAAAATATATCAGTAACCTGACTAATGTAACATTTGGGGAAAGAATTTTGCTAGCTAATTGCTGCTATAGTTCGCTTCATCTCCATCTAGCAGTAATTGTGGATGTATGGGAGCTTTTGCTGTTATTTGATTAATATTTACTATCAATACATTTTACTTGACCTCGGCTAGCTTCAGACTATTACAGGTTATTATGCTATGTTACATTTTTAAAAGAAAAAAAGGGAAGATGCCAACTTACAACCTAACTTTCATAAATAAATTATAAAATGTTTTAAAAGCTATAACACATCCTCCAAGAGGACTATACATAATGGAAATTGTTGATATCAATAATACAGAACTAATCCGAAGAATGATTTCTGTATTCCTCTCCTGAGTTTATTCAAATACTTCAACCATATGATGTTTTATCTTTTCATACCTTTGGTGAATAAACACATTGTGTTCTGAAGTATAAAATGCCATTCAGCTGCAAGAGAATTCACTAAATTCAAGTTATATTCTCTTAGGGTTTTCTCTTTCAAGTCACACTAAGATGGACGTGCAATAAAATGCGCACAACTCGCTCGCATTAATCAGACTCTGAATCACTTGAAGAAGAATCACCTGAGTCATTAGCATTCTCTCCTTCTGATTCACTTGAGTCACTAGATTCATTAGAGTCACTCCCACTACCTGATGAAGAGTCATCATCTGATCCTGAATCCTAAAACAAACAATTAAACAATGTTAACATAACAATTAAAGGGAAACATAGTGAAGTAGTTAAAATATTATGTAAATAAAATTCTAGTGGAACACACTCTAACTTCACTCTTTCAAGATAATTATCTTCAATGCGTTTCGAAAACACCTTGTCTTCAACATCAGTTATACCCCCGCCGCTGTAACGTTGCACTTGACAGCTAGCGTTTAAGTTGGTACACTTGCGAAAAAACAGATGAAAAGCTTCAACCGTTTGACTTCCCAAGCCAATCACAAGGCAGCATTCCGGATGGTTGATGACAAAGCGGAACCGGAACCAGATTCGGGCTCTGTTGCCGGATGTAACGATTCCCAATCACATGCTTCAGTTTGTGAATCTCTAGCACGAGCGTCGAGTTGTTCTTTGCAAGCTACATATTGTTCATTGTTATTTATATTTGTGGTTATTGTTTAATAGTTTTGTTATTGTTCGTTTATACATATATATATTTATCTATTTTATATATATTTCATTCATATTATTTATTTAAACAAAACTTTAGTGCGACAATGTCTGAAAAACGACACCGATCGCCGAGTGATAGATTCATGAAGTGAAAATCCTTTGTGCCAAGGTGTGCCACTTAATAGTCAGGCATTGGAACTATTAAGGAGAATCCGGGAATTCTTTGAACAGGAAAAGGAGTACGTGAAGCTTCATGGCAATCCCTCTATTTCTGCTGATAAAACCGTACAACGAACTGCAGCAGCTCTGGACTAATCACGAGAACTGTTATTCACAAGGGAGTGAAACTCCAAGAGAAAGAGGACAAAATTCCTGAACCATCTGGAACGCAACAGGTATTTCTATTAACTCCAGGGAAGAAAAGAAAGCAGCCTCGTCCAGTCACAAATCTTGATGCTTTCCAATTAGACGCCATACGTAGACACACTTATGCCTATTATCATAGAAAGGAGTGTCCGACCATACCAAAGCTGCTTATATCGCTTATTTTCAATTAACAATAATAATACGAAATAGTATTCATTGACGTTTGCTACTTACGTACACTTTTTCTATGTGGCTTAGACACGATAGAAAGGAGAACAATCAGCTGTTGTTGTTTACTAGCCATTCTGGCAACGTCGCAACCACAATGTAGCCAACCTTACGCGAAGCCACACGAACTGTCAAGTGCAAAGATACAGCGGCGGGGGTATAAGAGCCACTAATGAGTCTGTCGGTTCCAGTGTAGAGGTCGCCGTTGGGCTTCCTGACCTGGCAACCTCTACACTGGAACCGACAGACTCGTTAGTGGCTCTTAGCTGATGTTGAAGACAAGGAGTCTTCGAAACGCATTCAAGGTAATTATCTTGAAAGAGTGAAGTTGGAGTGTGTTGCCACTAGAATTTTATTTAAATAATATAATTAAACAATGTAATTATATTTACAAGAAACTTAGCCAATGCTAAGAAGGAAGTCAACTAAAAGTGAAATTAACACCAAGTTGAGCTCTGTGTGGGAAAAACTATTTGTACATAAAAATAAACATAATTTGTTAAATTATGATGTGCTATAAGAAAGTCTCATCACATAACCATATTTATTTTGTATACCATGTACAACCCAATTTTAGAAGATGAAGGAGAAAAAGGAGGAGGAGGAGGAGAATAAGAAGAAGCAGTGTAAAGAAAGAGATCTGAGGTGAAAAAAAGATCTTTACAGATTCAAACTCATGCAGTACTTGCACAGCTTTCATGACTTGAAACTGAGGCAGTGTTTTTAACACTTAAATGATTTTCAGCCAAATTATATAATATATAAATTCAATAACAGCCCGCCTTAAAGCAATATGTGTATGTAATAATTTGTAAAATGTATATAACAGTCATTGTATTAATATTTATATTATTGTATACATGTTCAATAATGTTATGTGAATGTATTACGTACTTTAACAATGTAGGAGCTGTGAGAATAATAGGTTAAAAGTTGCTAACAATGAAGTAACAATGAGGTAACCTTGAGGCAATAATGAATTTGAAAGTTTAACAATACTACTTGTGATTCTTGGAAGCAATAATGTAATTTTAGTGACAGTTTATAAAATAGCCAATCAACAACCAGAAAAAGCTTTAGTTAAATAAAAGTATTCTATTGGATTAGGAATAGCCAATCAGAAACTGAAATATAGCAAAATTTACAAATCTAGAAGTCAGTTGCTTGTAGACAGTGCTCATAACTGGATGCGTTGCTAGCAGATAATGTTACTAATCAGACGCAAGATGCGTCCTTGAGAAATTTAATACATATTTGTGTGAGACGAAAATAGTTTACGTGTTAAAAAGTGCAAGTAATTAACAAAAGAATCTCACAGCTCTCTATATCAGCGAAGTGTTATTTAAATCGTGTCAAGCATTAATAAATGGAGTTAAGAAAAACTTAAAATCTGTGTAAGCCTACATTCTTCATTTGCACCACAACCCTGCAAAGAGAAACATGTCTCTTACAAAAATACTGACGCAGCCGAGGCAAACATAAATATATAATATTTAAAGAAAAAGTCAAATTACAAAGTTAATATTTTTAAATTTTTGGGACGAAGGCTACCGGGTACCATATGTGCGGTTGCAATTACTTCAAGTTCGGCTTCCCAACAGTTGAAATATTATACAACTCCTTCAATACAACCTACTTCAAATTGACGCCCAAAGCGTGGTGCAAATAACGTAAAGAAACTATCTACTTAAAAAATTACACATTTCTGTTCTAACGGCATAATCAAACTGATACCTAGTACTTATGAATGCTCCAGTTTTTCCTCCACATCTTAATACTTGGCTGACAATCTTCAGAAAGCCCATCAGTTATGGTTAGTTGCTTGCAGTTTCTCCTCCTTTTTGACCGAATGTGATGGCTCCATGGTAATGTGTGAGACTTGCATTTGGGAAGCGCTATGGAATGGTAGGCAAATGCTGGAGTGGTTCCTCTTCTACTGTGAATTTCCTGTTCATTTCCTTTCATCTGGTCAGGGTTGAAGGACCAGGCAACAGTGTTAAGTGTGTTGCAGCAAGACCATGGATTGTACAATTTGAAAAAATTTCATTTTCTTGGACTGCCAAGGACCCCCTTCTTAGGAGTGGCTCACGTCTCCAGGAACCCCTCCCCCATGCAGCATTTGGGTTATGGCGTGGCTACCTGACATCAGATTGTGCTCCACATGGAATTGTTAAGGATTCTAACCTTGCTGGCACATATTGTAATTTGGATCTGGTCACTTTTAGGGTCTCCTCCCATCAACCCTCCCTTCTAGAGGTCACGTTAGAAGCAAAAATGGCTATTGCAACCTACTTGCAGTGCTCTACTCCAAATTTCTGGAGGCCCCTCCATGTGTGTCCTCCTCCTTTTCCCTCCAGTCTCTTATGTATGATCCCAGAAGATAAAATTTTCTTCCTGTAGCACAATTTCCTATTTATTCCAGCTTCTTTTATAATTGTTGGTTTTTCCCCAGTAGTGAAAGAATGCAATCTTTTGCTACTCATTTTTCTACCACAAATGCTGGACAGTTAATAAAGAATTATGCTTGCAAACTACTGAAAGGACTGGTCAATGCACAAATAATGTTTGGTAGTTTATGGATGCACGCATGCTCTTGCATGCCGAGCACAAGTGTAGGATAGTCAAAACCAATGTTTGGGAGGGGGGGGATTATATGTAAACTTAGTCCTGCATCCTTAAAAGATACTAGACTTAAATACAAAGTTTGGAAGTTGTTGACAGAGCTATTTAACAGAATCAAAGAGAAGAAAGTGATACTGGAGAGCTGGAAAGTGAGCATTATTGCACCATTGTATAAAGGAAACGGAGATGCAAATAATCCAAGCAACTAAAGAGGAATTAGTTTATTATCAATATTAGGCAAAATATACACTGGTATATTAGCTAGAAGATTATATGAGTGGGCAGAGAGGGAAGATAAGCTATCAGAATACCAAGTAGGTTTTAGGAGAGGAAAAAGAACAATAGATAACATAATTTTATTTAAAGGTGAGTCGGAATTGTTACACTAACATGACTTAAGTTTACTCACTTAACATGTTTCGGGAAACGGTTGTTCCCATCCTCAGAAGTTAATTCGACTGGCCCGTGTTGTTGGTGTTTCCGTTTTTTGGACTGGATCCTGTGGTGGCATCTTGTGGTGGAGAAATGTACTTCCAGAGAGGATTTGGTGGCGGCAAATCAAAATTCATTAGATGTGTGTTGTGTTTTAGAATGGTGATCTTCTCCCATGCATCTAATTCGGCTGCAAATTTGGCTGGTTTGACTAATGTAATATTGGGTTTGATGTTGTGATTAGTGATCCAAAAATGGTGTGAAACTGCAGATTTGACAATTTGTTTGTATTTAATACATCTCATGTGCTCCTTTAGCCTAGTTTCTAAGTTTCTTTTTGTCTTACCTATGTATACTTTGTTGCAATCTGAACAATTGATTTTATAGATTCCAGCTTTTTTGTCTTGTGGAATGGGGTCTTTTAACTTGTTACAAAGTAATTTCTCTATGTTAAATTTGTTCTGTGGAGCTAGGCTGATGTTATGTTTCATGAAAATCTTCTTAAATTTGTGAAATGTTCCTGGGTGGTATGTGAATTTCTTGAACTTTAGCTCTTTATCTTGCTGGCTGAGATTTGTTGTGTTTCTGATATGCATCTGTTGTTTGAATTTTGCAATTTTTTAGTCAATAGTTGCTTTGTTGTACCCATTATGTATTGCTGTGTCTACTATATGCTGGTATTCTAACTGGTATTCTTTTTTATTTAAGGGGGTATATACCAGTCTATGTGTTAGGCTGTTTAGTACTGCATGTTTGTGTGTGGTTGGATTGAAACTCTTATTTTTTATGTAATTAGTAGAGTGTGTTGGCTTCCTGTATATGCCAAAGGTTAGGTTCTTTTGTTCTCTGATGATTTTTAGGTCTAAAAATGGTAGCATGCCTTCTTTTTCTATTTCTATGGTGAATTTTATTGATTGGTTCTGTAGGTTTAGTAAGGCTAAGGAGTCTTGTATGAACCTATTAGGGACAACAGCGAAGATTTGGCATAGATATGTTGACGACATCTTCGCTGTTGTCCCTAATAGGTTCATACAAGACTCCTTAGCCTTACTAAACCTACAGAACCAATCAATAAAATTCACCATAGAAATAGAAAAAGAAGGCATGCTACCAAATGTAGACATAAAAATCATCAGAGAACAAAAGAACCTAACCTTTGGCATATACAGGAAGCCAACACACTCTACTAATTACATAAAAAATAAGAGTTTCAATCCAACCACACACAAACATGCAGTACTAAACAGCCTAACACATAGACTGGTATATACCCCCTTAAATAAAAAAGAATACCAGTTAGAATACCAGCATATAGTAGACACAGCAATACATAATGGGTACAACAAAGCAACTATTGACAAAAAAATTGCAAAATTCAAACAACAGATGCATATCAGAAACACAACAAATCTCAGCCAGCAAGATAAAGAGCTGAAGTTCAAGAAATTCACATACCACCCAGGAACATTTCACAAATTTAAGAAGATTTTCATGAAACATAACATCAGCCTAGCTCCACAGAACAAATTTAACATAGAGAAATTACTTTGTAACAAGTTAAAAGACCCCATTCCACAAGACAAAAAAGCTGGAATCTATAAAATCAATTGTTCAGATTGCAATAAAGTATACATAGGTAAGACAAAAAGAAACTTAGAAACTAGGCTAAAGGAGCACATGAGATGTATTAAATACAAACAAATGGACAAATCTGCAGTTTCACACCATTTTTGGATCACTAATCACAACATCAAACCCAATATTACATTAGTCAAACCAGCCAAATTTGCAGCCGAATTAGATGCATGGGAGAAGATCACCATTCTAAAACACAACACACATCTAATGAATTTTGATTTGCTGCCACCAAATCCTCTCTGGAAGTACATTTCTCCACCACAAGATGCCACCACAGGATCCAGTCCAAAAAACGGAAACACCAACAACACGGGCCAGTCGAATTAACTTCTGAGGATGGGAACAACTGTTTCCCGAAACATGTTAAGTGAGTAAACTTAAGTGATGTTAGTGTAACAATTCCGACTCACCTTTAAATAAATTCAATACACATCACTGTTTCTAGCTTCTTTTCATTACAATATCAAGATAACATAATGATAATTCAAATCATAGTAAACAAATACTTAAGAAATAAAAGGGGTAGGGTATATATATTTTTTGCAGACTTCGAGAAGGCTTTTGATACTATAAACAGAGAGGCTTTGGTATATAAATTGAGGAACAAAGGAGTCAGCACTGCATTCATCGAGGGGATACAAAAATTGTATGAAGGAATTAAATTTTGTGTAAAATGTGGAAAAAATAGTACTACTGATTATATACAGCAAAATTTAGGTCTGAGGCAAGGTTGTAAACTCAGTCCAATATTATTTAACTTATTTATAGATGATATTTTAGATAGAATAATGAAAAGTAATAAACACTGTCCAGTTATAGGGAAGAAGGAAATACCAGGGTTATTATTTGTAGATGATCTAGCAGCCGGGGGAGTAACAGTAATAGGGTTGCAACATGCTATCAATGAAATTGCAAAGTTTTGTATGGAATGGGGGCTAAAGGTGAATACAAAAAAGTCCAAGATAATAGTGTTCAAGAAAGGATCAAAATTAAAAAGAGAGTAAAGATGGTATATAAATGGAGAGCAAATAGAGGTGGTAAAAGAATTTGATTACTTGGGGATTAGATTCTCATGCAACGGGAAATGGGAAGCACAATCTAAATATGCACATCTGAAAGGAAAGCTAGCTATGAAAGCTGTTAGAGTTTGCTTGTGCAAAACACCCACGCTAACAATGAACTGGTTGGAAAGGCTATATGAAGCTGTAGTGGAGTCAAAAATGTTATATGGAATAGAAATATGGGGGGTGGCAAAGGGATGGATTAAGATTGATATAGTCCATAGAATGTTTTGTAAAGAAGTTTTGGGTTTACCCAAGAGTTCACCAAGTGGCGTGGCACTGGCAGAGCTAGGAAGGGTACGGAGAAAAGGTATAATAGTGGAAAGAATTGGTATAGATGTTTAAATTTAGAAGATAGTAATATATTAAAAGAATGTATACAATTCCAAAAAGCTGCCTTAGGGGAAGAGTGTTGGATTGGGGAAAAGGGAAATGTGCTAAAAGAAATTGGCATGAGGAATATTTTCATACTAGACAAATATAATAACAGTGGGTTTTGGAAAGAAGCGAGATTGAGGGTGAAAGATATCGAGAAACAAGAGATATGGGCTAGTTTTGAGGATAAAAGATCATTGATCTTGTATAAATCAGTTAAAAGAAATTGGGGAAGGGAGAAATATGTAGATATATGCAATCAATTTGGTAGAATAGCTCTTGCGTGGATGCGCACAGGAGTAATATTTTTAAAAAGGAATGGATATAATAGTTTGGGGAGATGTATTATGTGTGATGAATCAGGTAGTACTTTTCATTGTCTAATAGAATGTGATAAGGTTAAAAGGTGGAGAGAGGTTATATGGAATAAAAAATGGGACAAGCTAAACAAAGAAGCAGTAGCATTAAGAATGTTGGGGAGCACAAAAGTAGAAACAATTAAAATGATGGGGACATTTTTAGGCAACACAAGGGATAAGTGGATAACGAGCTTAAGAAAGGTACAGCAGAACGGGCATAGTTTGGAAAGTGGAGAGATGGTGTAGTAGCTTTATCCCAATATATACAGCCTAGGGGCTAAATATGGGGGAGCTAGAAAACTGGAGCACTAGACATAAGTTTTAGATGTAAGCTTTATTTGTATTATTGTAATAATGATGATGAAATAAAATTACAATTACAAAGTTTGGTATCTAACTAACCTTTAGTCTTTGAGTTGCATTGTTCACAATGAGCTCAGACCTTTTTCTTTATCGTTCCCTTTTTTTTGGAAGGGGGTAAAAATGTATTTCCAATGAAATCTTGCTATCTTCAAATCATCGAGTAAGATGTGCATTCCATTTTTGGAACTGTTTTTTTCTCCAAAACTGATATATGTATAAATATGTAAATAACTGCATGAATAAATCATTGCACAGAAGGTGTATAACTCTACTACAATTTCACGTAAGCAACAGAGATTTTTTTATGTGTTCTAATTAAATTATTAAGTGTTACAATGTGTCAGATAATCATAAGAACCAATTAATACCTGAATATGAGAGCATAATCAAAGATAAGGGCAGCAACTCTGGCATCATCCATAACATTCAGATTTCCATTACCTTCAGCTAAAAAAATCTGATGTGTTACACTCACATGACTTTCTCTACTCTTGTACAATCTAATTTTACAAACGCCTATTCTCCATATGCTTCATGTTAATCGAGATATCGAAATGTCAATCTTATTGGTAATTTTCTTGTAGATGCAAGGGGAATATGGTAGCTTTTAAGCGATAGTCAAATATTTTAACGCTGGTTGCTATGTGGCGCATTCCATTCTCTTTGCATGTCCAGGACATAAAAAAATGAATAACGAATTTGAGAAAAAGTACAAGTATTGCAAAATTTAAGGAAATAACAAGCAATATCTCGAAAACGGTTCACTCAACAAAAGAAATGTATATGACATAAGTTGTGTATTTTAACGCGATCTATATTTTTTGTGTAGTAAAATTTTGTCTATC
Organism: Deroplatys truncata; assembly: GCA_030765065.1. Lineage (NCBI taxonomy): Eukaryota > Metazoa > Arthropoda > Insecta > Mantodea > Mantidae > Deroplatys > Deroplatys truncata. The sequence goes on along the minus strand of CM060975.1, from coordinate 47,424,856 downwards.
TCTTATAGTTTACCAGTTATGCAAAAGTCGTTCAGAATGAAGAATACTTTTGGAGACATTCCCAGAAAATTCGAGATATACATTTCATTTCTCATGATATTATCTTAAACATATGATATTTTCATCAAAATCGTTAGAGCCATTTTTGAGAAAATTAAAATTTTCGAAAAATGTTCCATGTAAAGGGTAGTCTGGGGTGGTGGGATTTTCTTGAAAACCTTCGTGTCGCATCTCTGGAAGATACTGAACCTAAATACCAAGTTTGGTGTTTATCCGACTGTTCGTTTTTGAGTTATGCTGTTCACACACACACAGACACACAGACACACACACACACAGACACACACACACACAGACACACACACGGACATGTTTCCAAAAATGCTTTTTTTGGATTCAGGAGGTCTCAAAACATGTATTTCCGGTGAAATCTCGGTATCGAATTTTTGGGTGGAATGCAATACTTCCCCTACTTACTGTACGTAGTAGAGAAAGTAAAAAAGTGTGTAAAGTTGCTCTTACCTGTTGATTATCAGAATTACCATCTTTGCTGTCATCACTGCTGTCATCATCATCCTCGTCATCATCATCATCTGGTTCCGATTCTGATGTTTCAATTTCCTCCTTAAGGCTCTTTTTTTGGAGAGAATACTCCTTCAGTTCTTCCTGAGATAAACTCTTAAGGAATTTCTCGTAGTCCTTGATATACTTCTGCTTCATTTCATTTAGCCTTTTCCTGTACTTTCCCTTTTCAACATCAGGCAACATCTGCCAGTAACGTGGAGCCTCTTTCTCTCTCTGATCAGGATCTAGGTGCGATGATTCTGTGAGGAATGACTTCAGGAACAGCTGATATGCATTGCTGTAACATAGTGTATTAATGTAAGACCATTGTTCATCTTATTATATAGCAGTGAGATACATAGTAGACTTTAACTTACACAGGTGGAGGTTCCGGCTCTCCTTTGTACAACTGTTTGTCTTCACTAGCTGCCTTGGCTTTCTTCTTCGGCACCTACACCACAACAAAACACACATTCAGGGCTAGTTTCTTCTACATGGCAATAGCTAACTGTGCATTTATCTTAAACCTCACGGATAACTTGCAGTAATTTCTCTTAACTAAGTAATTATGAAGATGTCAGTTAATGAGTCAGGGTACCTCCTATCTTTACAATGCTAAATTTGCAAAATATTGGTAAAGGAGATGACTTTAAAAGGTTCTCTTTTAGTCTTATCTAAAAATTTATGATGCTTAGATTCAAAGACAGTAGATGGATTATCTTTTTAGTTTGTCCACCTAGCTATAGTAAATAGAGGAACATATATTTTTTTTAAACAGCTAGGCAGTTCATATCGGACAGTGAGGAAGTATTGTATTCCACAGAGGAGGAGGAGGAGGAGGAGGAGGAGGAGGAGGAGAAGAAGACGAAGCAGCAGCTTTTGTGTGTGTATGTGTTTATTTGTGAACAATGTAACTCAAAACTGAAATGTCAGATAAATACCAAAGTCGGTATTTAAGTTCAGCACCTTCCAAGGATGTGACATGATTTTCTAGAAAGTGCTCCCTCTCTAAACTACCCTCTATGTCGAAAACTTCTAATTATTCTTTTATTTTCTCAAAAATGACTCTAGCAGTTTTGATTAAAGTACTGAATGTTAACTATTTATATGACAAAATGTATATGTTGAATTTCCAGGGAACGACTTGTGAAGTCCTCTTCTATTCGAATGAATTTTATATAATTTTGTGTAATTGCTAAACCATAAGAGATGGACAAAAGCTTACTACACAAAAATGTTCATCTCATTAAAACAAAACTGAAATAAATTTTTGTGGGATATTAATCATTTCATAGATGTTTGTTGTTATTGGTTTGAATTTTTAATTATTTCATACTTTTTTGAAGTTCTAAGTAGCCATTAAATTACATTGATATTTGAAAAGAAGCTAGAAACAGTGATGTGTATTGAATTTATTTAAAGGTGAGTCGGAATTGTTACACTAATATCACTTAAGTTTACTCACTTAACATGTTTCGGGAAACGGTTGTTCCCATCCTCAGAAGCTAATCCGATTAGCTTCTGAGGATGGGAACAACCGTTTCCCGAAACATGTTAAGTGAGTAAACTTAAGTGATATTAGTGTAACAATTCCGACTCACCTTTAAATAAAGCCATTAAATTGTTTCTCATGCTCATGTAAAGAGAGGAGTTTTAAAGCAAGCATACAATGACCCACATTTTAAAAATTTGACTATTGCTACAGCCTCCTGTATTCTCCCATATACCTACAATGAAAGACTTAATGAAACAATTTCTGTAAACGTTTATCTCACTTGGGTAGAAAGTCACATGAATGTAACATAGAATATTTTTCAGGCATGACATGGCTTAGATTCCTTAATTAGACTTATGTTGTGCTGTACAGACTATGTAGTATTCACATGAATTTGAATGAATGAATTTATTGTATCACCTTGATTACATAGCTTATTTACATGCTGTTTATACAAAATCCTAATCTACCTTTGTACATTTGTCTGGTTGTCTGCTACTCTTAATGTTGCTCGGTTCGCTTGGTATCCTGACCTTATAGCTCACTGAGCAGCATCTTCTACATGTTATTCTACCTCTGCCCCTTCGTCTTTCGTTACCTCACTATCCATATTAAAAGTGATTTTTTAATCCTTGCTATGTTATATTTTGCTTAGGAATGAATTCAAATTAAGCAAGACATGCTTAGTTATAACATGCAGAAACAGTATTCATTCAAATGCTTATTTGTGATAACAAGCTAATGGCATGGAAAGAAAAAAAGGGGATAAAAGAATAGCAAACTTTCAAGCACGTCCGTTAGATGACACTTAGTATGGAATATTTTGAAAACGATATAAATTGCATATTTTAATGTGCTCTATTTTTTCTGTTAGTAATTTTGATGTTTTAATTCAAAATTATAAAAATTCAATAAAATAAACGGGACTTCATAGGCTATTAACAGAAAAATAAGAGATATGCATTTTATTTCTCAATATATTAAACATGATATTGTGGCGAGCACATGGGATTTAATTTGGTAGACCTGACTTGGGATGAACCTCCCAGAATAGATTGGTAGTCATGGACCAGAAGGGTCGACCCAATTCTGGAGCGAATGAACTTTTCAGTAGCTCTTTTAAGGAACCTTTGAGTAGCTTTGGGACACATTGGCAGGAAGTAAGGGTGGAGGTAAGATGATAATAAAATGGCTGGTCCTGGTATGAATAGCTCTCTTAGCATGCAGCCCAATGGAGTGTTAAAGTGTAGTGTGCTCATGGCATCTGTCATGCGGCATGTCATCTGTCAAAGCAACAGGTTTTATTGAACATTTCTGCTGATTTCGTGTGGTTTATGTGTACAATTTCTTAGAGCAGTGACTATATATAAATTGATAAAGAGCATTATAAGCTTTATTTTTCTACATCTAGTAAAGTTTAAAGTTACACAGGTTCAAGGAAATTTCATGTGTTATTAGGTACTGAAGTACTTGTTTGCAATTCTTATATTTAACAGTTTATGTTATTTTCAAGCTCTTATATTTTAAATTTGGTTTTACTATTTTGGGTTTAATAGTTATACTGAATTTTGTTTCTCAGAAAGGTTATTTGGTTTGCGTCAGTTTTATAGTGTAAATTATTTGCTTATTCTAAATTTTTAACTGTTCCTGTAAAGATTTTTGAGCTTTTAACTGGGATTAATATAAAATTTTGAATCATCAGCTTAATTGTACGTTAAATTATTAGTTTTTGCAATACTGTATTTATATGTAGCTGAGCTGACAAAGTTGGCTGTTTTCCATCTGCTGTTTTTTTTTGGGGTGTTTTATATTTCTAATTGTTTTCCCATCATTTGACATTGTTTTTGTAGTAGGTATGTTGATGATTAGCCTGCACATTTGCTCTTCCCACTAAGAATTTGGCAGTTGCAAAATTTTGGTTTTCTATTGTACCTCAAACACAGGTTTTAAATGTTTTGTTACATTATAGTTGAGTCAAGTGAGGCAATCCAATATGATCAATCTCCAGATTTTGTATTAAACCAAGAAGTCAAATGTGCTTTTTCTATGCTGATAGCTAGGCAGTTCAAGATTTTTGACTCTCCTTGATGTTTTCAGTGCAAAATTCCTAGTCGACATCTGCTACATATTAATTTTTCTTTCTCAGTTCAATAGTGTCTGTAATGACACTCTTTTCTTTTCTGCTGTGTATTTTAAGGGTTATCTCATTTGTGTGCGTAAACTGTGCTGAAATGCTGAATTGCTTTCTAATGTAGTTAATTTCATTGGTGTTAAATGGATATATAGGATTTTTTCTTTCAAAGCAGTGGTTTCTTTGTGACATATTGCTTAGTAGTGTCCTTTCTTTTAATTATATGCAGGATGTTTGAATTTCTTTGGGTTCCTGGTAGTAATGCTGTGGGACAGCTGTCACTATTTCAGAAGTGTCTACTGTCAGTGAGAAATTACCTTGTGATTGACACTTGTGTGGAATGCATCAGCTGGCAGGGGCTTGTCAGGTTGTTGACCAACCAGGTAATAAGAATGCATTACCATCATGGCTTTGCAATAGCCAGTTCAATATGAATTTATGTGCATTTTCACATGCATGTATTAATGTAATTCTTTGTTTGCAAGCATTCCATTTAGTGAAGTGTTCGGTAGTGTTATACACAGTGATTCTGTAATGATTTAATCATTCTAAGTGATATATTAATATTCAGAGCTTCACTGTCTTTTATATCTCACGGACATTGGTCTTGTTTTCATCCTACGAACAATTAAGTATTAACAATTAATTCGTAGAACTACGGGTGGCACTGTTGTCTTTAAAATGTCTTATATACGTGGTAAATGCAAGACGCTCATGTTAGGGAAAGATATAACTATCAGAAGCCAAACTAGGGAACTTGTATATGCCATTAGAGAATATTTTGAGAAAAAAAGGAATAATGAAGATGATGTTATGGGAGTGCAGCCGCTGCAGACATAGAGCCAGAAAATATGGCAACAGCACATTGAGATGTCCGTGTGGCAGCAGGAACATCAATCACAAGGTAATTTCTCACCAACTGTAATAAATGCACCGCAAAGGACTTTATTATGACAGGGGATGTATTTGTTTACATAATGAATTAGTGCTACACTCTTGTTAGTTTATGTGAGGGCATGTTTTTCTGATTCATTAGTGTTGTAAATGTAACACTATCATAAAGCAAAGAAAACAAAAAGAAATGCCTATGGTGCATAGTATTTATCATTACTCTTTTGTTTAAAAAAGAATAAAGGTTAAAGAAATGAACATCCATAATGTAATTGTCTTATCGCTAGAAAGAAATAAACTATTGCAATGAAAGAACCTGGTGTTTTAATTTTAAATGTATAAATGAACATTGAGGGCTTAAGAATAAGTGTGAGCACCAGAATAACAGGTTATGGGCCCAGGCACATGAATTACCATGGAATAGAAATTTAACAAATATGTATTACACCATTTGCGGGAAGCAACTTTTGTGTTTTGGTAACAAAGTGTATTATTTGCTTATCTGCCATGTCTTTTGAAGAGTAACTAATTTAGTTTTTTGGTTTATTTCCAGGAGTGAGAATGTTTATTTGCTTATGATGATGTAGTGTGTATTGTTCAATCACTGTATCATGTTTCTCCAATGTTTCATTATGATGCTGTGACTATTTTTTTTGTAAAGTGGTGCATAATTTTTTACAATGATGAGTCTCAGTGGGATTCTGACAGGGTACCCCCGAGGGTTACTGAGTATTTTAAGTATTTGAGATGTTTGTGTGTACTGTTACTTTTTCTACCTTGTACATAGTAGGTAGAGAAGGTATTGCATTCCACCCAAAATTTTGATATTGAGATTTCATCGGAAATATACGTTTTGAGGTCCCCAAATTTAAAAAACAATAAGAAAATGGGCGGATGTGTGTGTGTTTGTCTGCGAACATCATAACTAAAAATTGAAAAGTCAGATAAATACCAAACTTGGTATTTAAATTCAGCACCTTCCAAGGATGCAACACAAAGATTTTCAAGAAAATCCCCCCACCCCAAACTACACTTTACATGGAAAATGTTTAAACATTTTTGATTTTCTAAAAAAATCGCTCTAATGATTTTGATTAAAATACCATATATGTTAACAAAATTTACATGACAAATGAAATATATACCTCAAATTCACTAGGAATAGTCTATGAAATCCTGCTCATTTGGAAGGAATTTGTATAATCTTGTATCTCACAATTTATTTCAAATAACTTTTTTTGTGGCATCTGCCATTTCCGAAATATCCATTATTAATGGTTTGATTTATTAAATACTTTGTCATTCTTTTCAAGTCCCATCGATTTTCAGTTGTTTCTCAAGTATGGAATTTTAAGGCCAGCATATAGCATCCAGTTCTTAAACATGCTACTACTGCTATTCCCTTTGTACTGTAATGAAATGTGTAACATACCTATTTCTGCAGAGGTTTATCTTGATTAAAATGAACTGGATAAAAAATTAACTTTTGTAAAAATAATTTGTATAACCACTAATAAATGATAAAGGTGGAGAAAGTTATGTGAATATAGCACATCAGGTACTTTGTTATAGTGTTGCTTTGATGGGATTGATACAATATACCCTCGAAGTATTATTAGGTTTGATCTGCAAAATTCTGAAATGTGCTTGTAGATTAAATGAGATGTAAATGATAGTATTTGGCTTGATGGGGTTGCTGTTTTGTGCCCATCATTGCTGTGTGTGATGATATCGAGAGCTATTGGTGTAATGAGTTGAATTTTAATGAGTTTTAATGCAAAAATTTCCTGTCTTAATGCAGTTTCTTTCACAGCTTCATACTAACACCTAGTGCAATTATTGGTACAGCAATACAATGATACCACATGCTTTCTGCTCTTGATGTATTAATGAGTTTTGTATTTAAAATTCCTAGAACTAAAATGCCAGGCATTTACCAGATAAAATGTAGTGATAACAAACTTAAATATATAGGCAAAACAAAAAGGAACATAGGGGTGAGACTGAAAGAACATTTTAGAAATATAAGACACAAAGAAACTGAAAAATCTGCCATCGCATATCGTTTCTGGATTCAAACCACAACATCCATTATGAAATAAATCTAATCAAGTCGATCCAAAATCGAATAGAATTGACGATATGGGAAAAACTCCTCATACAAAAAAACAAAGAATTTCAATTTCCCTCCGGAAAAGGATCTCATCTTTAAATACATCAAGCCGAAAATGACATCAACACCAGGAAGTCCAACGACAACCTCTACACCGGAACCGACAGACTCGTTAGTGGCTCTTAGCTGATGATGAAAACAAGGTGTCTTCAAAACATGTTCAAGGTAATTATCTTGAAAGAATGAAGTTAAAGTGTGTTGCCACTAGAATTTTATTAATATTTTAACTACTTCAACGTGTTTCCCATTATGTTAAAGTATTTATGATGTTTGTTTTTTGTTGCTTCTTTTGTGGGTTAATGCATTGTTCTATTGTTCTTAAAATAAAAACTTTTTGTTGAGTATTAAATTATTTACAGTGATTTTCTGTTTTGCTGTGTGTTACATATCTTGTATTTTGCCTTATTGAAACACATGTTTACAGATGGGAACCTGTTGAATTATTGCATATATGTTGCTGAAGCTGGTTCAAAATTTGGACTATATAATGACCCTACAACCAGCACAGAGAATTTTGAGAAAAAGAGTTGATATATTACTCATTTTTTGATCAGCTGATGGAATGCATATTTATAATTTGATCTAGTTTTGAGTATGTAAAAACTTTAGACGTGAAAAGTTGATACATGGGTTTACTGCATGAGATAATTTTTTTGTGGGAAGTACAGTTTTGTTTGCAATGTTGATAGGGTACCCAAAGTGTATATTTGTATTTGCTTTAATATTTTGTGGCCACATATTCTATTGGTTAAGGGTATTATGTGCACATTTTTTATTTTACTGAAATTTTGCTACAGTCTGCTCAGTTTGATATTTTCATGTGTAATATATTGTAAGTTTAAAATTTTCTATGTAAAATTTCTATTTTGTCAATGAGTTTTGGTTATGATGTAATGTATATTTTGTCAACCAGTTTAACTATTCATTTGGTTTAGCATATTCTTTTAGTCCCAAATTTGCATGTTGTGATTGAAAGCTTGCTTTTGTTCCCATATATTTGCTAGATCTCTGATGCTGTTGCACAATGTGTTTTAGGTCACTGAAGTCTTATCAGTTTTGGATCCCAGAGCCTGCAGCTTATACACATAACTACAAGTTTTATTCTCTGGGGGACTCCATATTTAAATGCTTTTTGCTAGCTATTCAAACAAGATTTTTTGTTTCATTTACAGGCTTTGTAAAATGTGTTTTTAGACCTATTATACATTGTTAAACTTTTTTACTTTCTCTACTACGTATAGTAAGTAGGGGAAGTATTGTATTCCACCCAAAAATTCGATACCGAGATTTCACCAGAAATACATGTTTTGAGACCCCCTGAATCCAAAAAATGCATTTTTGGAAAGATGTCCGTGTGTGTGTCTGTGTGTGTGTGTGTCTGTCTGTCTATGTGCGTGTGTGTCTGTCTGTGAACAGCATAACTCAGAAACGAACAGTCGGATAAACTTCAAACTTGGCATTTAGGTTCAGTATCTTCCAAGGATGCGACACGAAGGTTTTCAAGAAAATCCCCCCACCCCAGAGTACCCTTTACATGGAAGATTTTTCGAAAATTTTAATTTTCTCAAAAATGGCTCTAACGATTTTGATTAAAATATCATATGTTTAAGATATTTTTATGACAAATAAAATGTATATCTTGAATTTCCTGGGAATGTCTCCAAAAGTGCTCTTTATTGTGAACGACTTTTGCATAACTGGTAAACCATAAGACATAGACAAAATTTTACTACACAAAAAATGTAGATCGCGTTAAAATATACAATTTATGTCATATACATTTTTTTTGTTGAGTGAACCATTTTCGAGATATTACTTGTTATTCCCTTAAATTTTTCAATACTTATTTTCACAAATGGGGATTCGTTATTCATTTTTTTGTCTATTCTATGCAAAGAATAGTAATCTGTGGCAAAGCGAATGGTGCTGCACCTAGCAACCAACTAATAAGAGATATGTATGTGCTTAAAGGCTACTGTATTTCTATATTGCCCTTGTAAATATATATTCCTCTTACATCTACAAGAAAATTAGCAATAAGATGAGTCTGCAAATGTTTATCTCGATTAACATGAAGTAGATGGAGAATAAGCGTTTGTAAAAACAGTTTGTATAAGAGTAGAGAAAGTCATGTGAGTGTAACACATCAGATTTTTTTTTTCTTTATTACCATCTGCATGCCTTTTATTTATGTAATTTGTCTATTCAGGGTCGAGGGCATTGATGCTTTAGGGCTGGAGGAAATGTGGTGAGCACACGGGGTTTACTTTGGTAGGCCTGACTTAGGGTGACCCTCCTGAAATAGGTTGGTAGTCCTGGACCAGAAGGGTCGACCCAGGCCTGGCATGAATGGAACTTTCCAGACCTTTGAGTAGCTTCGAGATACATTGGCAGGAAGTAAGAGTGGAGGTAAGATGATAAAGCGGCTGGTCTGGTATGAATTGCTATCTTAACATGCAGATTATTGGAGTGTTAAGAGGGTAGTGTGCTAGTGGCATCTGTCCCGTGATGAAGATGTGACTTGGCCAAATTTCTTGTAAAATGTTCAATCTGTAAATCACAGGTAAACAATCTTTGTTATTAAAACTGTGATGTGTTAAAATTGAAATCACTTCTTCTTTTGGATATTCAATAGCTTTCCCAGTTCACTTATAAGTTAAAATCTTTAGTTATGCATGTTTACTGATGCCATTATTAGCAATGCCCCTCTAATTCCCACGACCATAACTAGAAAAATCCAGTGAATCTCGTCAATTGGCATATGGATGTGACAATATTTTAATCAAAACCATTAGATCCATTTTTGAGGAGCGAAAAAAACAATTCCAGGTAAAGGATAGTTTGGGATGGGGTAGGGACTTTCTTGGAAATCTTGTTGCATCCTTGTATGATGTTTGGTATTTAACTGACCCTTCATCTTTGAGTTATGCTGTTCCCTCTCGCCACACAAACTAACACTTTTTTGGGAGGATCCAAGGGATTCCAAAATGTGTATTTGCAGTGAAATCTCAATAACAAATTTTTGGGTGAATACAATGGTAGAGAAAATAAAAAAGGCCAATTTTTTTTAATAGCAGTTATAGTCCACAGCTAAAATAATCCAAAATTAAATTACTTATGGCTTTCATTCCAGAATTCCTCAATTTCCCTCAAAAATGTTGTTTTAATTACTTCAAAGACAAGGCAATTGATTAGAATGGTCTGGATTTCTACTCATATGATACTTGCCAGTAAAGCAGAAGCTAAAATGAGAGGATACCTTGTTCTTTTCGGGTGGTTTTTCTGCAGCAGGTTTTGCTGCAGCTTTTCTCCTCGGTTGGTTATTCTGCAGTTCTTCCTGTCTCTTGTCTTCAGGTAGTGATTCCAGATATGTTGCATACTCCAGTTTGTACTGATCCAGCATGTGGTTTACTTGTTCCTGGTACTTCTTCTTCTCTGTCTCATTCAAACTCTTCCACAGTTTGGAGATCTGACCCATGCGCTCTTTAGGAGCTATCTGTTTGATTTCTGGACTCACCAGCATGATGCGGGAGAACAAACTGTACCCCGAGTTCGGTGGCTTTTCAGGCTTTCCTGCAACTCTTTAAGTACACCAAATAAAATTATTCATCCATAAAAGAATTTATATGTTTGAACATAAAATATAATAATTTAGCTCTGTACTAAAAATATAAAATCCAATCTTTTAGGTTTATCTTTCTTTTATATATATAATATTAATTTTAAAACAATGTTTGGAGGTTCAGCGTAAGTTAAATAAAGAGGATACTTGGTATAAGCGCCTAGAAGCAATTCTCAATGAAATAGGGTGTGGGGATATTTGGAAATATAGACAATCATGTGAGAAGGGATGTTGGAAAAGAGTTAGATTGTGGTTTGAAGATATGGAAAGACAGAAAATAATTGGTAGCTTTAATTCAAAAAGATCATTACATGTAGATACAGAGATTAAAAGGACATGGGAAAGAGAAAACTATGTTGATGTTTGTAATAAAACAGCAAGAGAGGGCTTTGCATGGGCTAGGTCAGGGGTGGTGAGGTTAAAAGGCATAGGAGAAGGAGAAAATAAAGGCAAATGCCCATTATGTAATAGCAAATTTAACAATTACTGGCATATAATGTTAGAATGTGAAGGAACAATGAATATGAGGAAAAAATTACAAAGAAACAATTGGTCTAGATTACCAAATGAAATTATAGGTAAAAGGTTGTTAAAGAGTTAAATCCAAGGAAAGTTTATTTGAAATAGGAAAATATTTAGGCGTAGTGAGAAATAAATGGTTGAAAAAAATTAGAAATAGGGAATAGAAAGAAAATGTAGATTGTTGAATCATAAATTAAATAGGAACCAATGACTCAACAACCATGGTGTTGGATGTTTGCGGGCCCTTAGTAATGCAGCAACTTAGTGAAATGAAATATATAATATTACTACACATACATTTCATGGTTCAACCTATTTTTCATATATTGATTTCCCTAGCTTTTGATGTCTTTATTGAGACATTTTCCCTTTCAAACCAGATTTTTTAATATGGTATTGTAAACTTTTTCCAAATAGCATTAAATATACTGAAAGCAGAAGAGGATAACTTTTGAAGTTTAAAGGAAATAACTAATTGAAACTATGCTTTATTGATTTTTACTTTCTCTACTACGTATAGTAAGTAGGGGAAGTATTGCATTCCACCCAAAAATTCGATACCGAGATTTCACCGGAAATACACGTTTTGAGACCTCCTGAATCCAAAAAAAAGCATTTTTGGAAACATGTCCGTGTGTGTGTCTGTGTGTGTGTGTGTGTGTGTCTGTGTGTGTGTCTGTGTGTGTGTGTCTGTGAACAGCATAACTCAAAAACTAACAGTCGGATAAACACCAAACTTGGTATTTACGTTCAGTATCTTCCAGAGATGTGACACGAAGATTTTCAAGAAAATCCCCCCACCCCAGACTACCCTTTACATGGAACATTTTTCGAAAATTTTAATTTTCTCAAAAATGGCTCTAACGATTTTGATGAAAATATCATATGTTTAAGATAATGTCATGCGAAATGAAATGTATATCTCGAATTTTCTGGGAATGTCTCCAAAAGTATTCTTCATTGTGAACGACTTTTGCATAACTGGTAAACCATAAGAGATAGACAAAATTTTACTACACAAAAAATGTAGATCGCGTTAAAATACACAACTTATATCATATACATTTTTTTTGTTGAGTGAACCGTTTTCGAGATATTGCTTGTTATTTCCTTAAATTTTCCAATACTTATACTTTTTCTCAAATTCGTTATTCATTTTTTTATGTCCTGGACATGCAAAGAGAATGGAATGCGCCACATAGCAACCAGCGATAAAATATTTGACTATCGCTTAAAAGCTACCATATTCCCCTTGCATCTACAAGAAAATTACAAATAAGATTGACATCTCGATATCTCGATTAACATGAAGCATATGGAGAATAGGCGTTTGTAAAAATAGATTGTACAAGAGTAGAGAAAGTCATGTGAGTGTAACACATCAGATTTTTTTAATCTGCCTCCACTATCACCATAGTCGTGTTTCCCTGACTTTCTCTGACCTTTTTTTATTTCCTTGACTTTCCAATTAAGTGTGAACCATGTCAATATAATATAGTATGGCTCATAAGCTTTTGAGACTCCAAAGAAGGAAAACATAAAATCAGGTCTATTCTGTAACTTGCTAAGAAAGTGACTAAAATTATTTGTTAAGCTTAAAAAAACCGCTCTTAACAAATGTGCCAATATTTGGCATTCTGTAACTTGTTTTGTTTTCTTGCGGTTTGTTAGCCCACTGGAATGACGTAAATTCATGTGCTCTGCAATAGCGTTTTGTTTTCACACTGCCACCAGCACCTGAATACCAGCTACAGAGTGCTTTTGTTACTTTTCCTTGCCAAGATGGAAAAAAAAAATGCTGTGAAAACCTCACACAAAAAATACAAAATATATGTGGATTTTTAAAATTTGCACCTATTGCTTAGAATAGCAAGACTTACATCTTCTTGTGCCTCCAAAAAATTAGATTTTTATGGGGAAAACTCGCCAAACTGTCGAACAACTGTGGCAGTAGCCCTGTAAAATGAGTTTAATTTTAGGTTGGGAAAGAATTAGCAGCTCAGTTTCATATTGCTTTGACGCAAGTTTCATTAATTCATATCAAACCTCACAATTACTGCTTAATTTTCTTTATGGTTTTTGGCTTTTAATTATAATTTTTAAAGATACCAGTTGTCATTACAGATTTTTCTGAAATTTAAATGTTTACCATCAAGCAAAAATTATGGTATACTTATTTTTTTATTCATGATTTGGTAATGTTCAGCTTTGGTTCAATTCTGTAAAAATGTTCTTGCATCTTAATCTTTGAATGAAAATCATAATTGCTATCTGATTATTTTAGGTATTTGTTAAGTGGAAGGTGGTAGTAAAAGGATAGATTACTTTCACTAGTTGTGTGACCTGGAGGAATGTTACAGCTACAAGTATTTTATTTTAGATTATTTTCCATACGCAAATTTATTAAATATAAATTATCATTTTATAACCCAACTGACTGCCTTCTGTTATGTTTTACCTATTCCAGCAGCATCAGTATAAATACTATTTTCTAAGATTACGAGAAACTGGTAAATAGTTTCTGCTAGCCATTTCCTTAAGCAGATTGGAAATAATCTTAAAATAATGCTGGGAATGAAAAATTATTGCTGTAATATCCTACAGCTCTCAAAAGTGCTCACTTCCTAATCTTAACATAAAAAGGAGGTAAATATGTTTGTGAACCTGCAAATCAATACACGATTTATCACTATTTGAGCCTATAATTCTTAAATCAAAAAGCATCATTCACTAATGTCATTACCAGAACATTGCTTGCTCAAGTATAATCCGTAACATTTATATTTTATGCTAAAACAAATAAATAAACATTTGATAATTAAAATGTCAAACTTCTATCATGCTTTTCCTCTTATAACAGAATTAAAACAGCGTCTATGCAAATCTGTTACATAACAAATGCTTTAGCAAGATGGGTTTGTTGTGTTTAACAACCAAATCTTTACTCTTAATAAAATTGTCTTTTTATTATGAAGTTACAGAATGCCGAACATTTGGTTTGTGGCTTTTATGATTGTTAAGCCTTAACAAAATGTTACAGAATGGCCCTAAGTATTTCCTTCCTTTAAAGATGAACTGCCATGTGTCTTTAGTAATTTTCTTGAATTGTAATGAACACTAGTGTTATCAAAATAATTCATCACTTGACTGATGCCAGTGCAGTCTACTGATTATCCTGCAATTTTCTTCAAATTCTGGCTTTCTTGGTAATGTTCTTTTAATCAAATGAATTTCAAAATTAGGGAATTGTGTAGAAAATATATTACTTTTGTACCTCTTTATTGCTTCAATAAATTATTATGAAAACTTCTGTTGATATTTTAGCCACTTTATTAACCACACTATGAATACTTCTGATTTTGCACTGTATAAAAATGCTTATTGTATTACCTTTCTCTAAGGTGCTTCTCCTCTTTTGTCAATATAGCCTTAATGTTGCTAGGAACAAAGCTTGGGTTCTCAGACATATATGCCTTTAGCTGCTCCTGTAAACAATAGAGTTAATGTCTAAGTACTGATTGCAAAAATTAATTTTCTTCCACACCACATTGAAATTTATTTCCAAATAGAATGTCACACTTTAGTAGTTATTTTCCATTCTGAATGTTTACCAAAAACTCCAAGAAAAATGCAATATGGGAATATTTTAGATTACATGAAGATAAATCAATGTGATCCATATAACTAGGGACCCCGACTTTTCGCAAGTAGTTAATTCGCGAAATTGGCCGTAAATTAACAATAAGGAAAACCTTTAATCAATTATTTTTAAATTCCACATATATATCCATTCTGAGTTGCGAAATAACGCGACATTAGTTTTATATCGCGAAAACGCGAAATAACACCGTTATGAAAAAAAATGTGCAAAATAACCCGAAATTTTTCTCTCTCTCTCTCCTTTTTTTGACGTTTGTCTCTCCTTTTCACATAAACAATCAGATATTTGGCTTATCAATCATTTACGGATACGTGTATTGTCATTCGCTACAGCCATGCTGCACGGTGTTGTGTGCTGCACGGCACAGAACACCAAACTGCACTGTGATTTAACCAGAGCTTCGCCAAACATTGGTACTGCTTCGACTACCCCGTCCCCTTCAGTCTTCACCTATCGCATGCACAACAAAAGGAATGCCATGTTTATCAGAACTCGGCAACACCGCATCAGTGACGGATTTCTCATTTCACTCAAATTATTCTTTGGATTTAAATGACAATACTACCTGCAATTCTTCTCTAATGCCGTATTTTAACGATTTGTGCTTGCATCGCCCCATTTCATGCCGGCTGGAAAAGACTGTCGCAAAAGTATCGTTAAATAATGCATGAATTTCTAAGTCTGGTTCAAGTCAATTCTGACAGTAGACAGCCTCTTCTACCAATCACTGTCTCCGTTTCCTGTACCCCTCGCACGAAAATTGTTGCTGTCTCGCGATGTTGCCATAATGTGAACGCATGTCTAGGTATATTTTGTGTCCATTATACTGAAAGATTCGTTTGGAGTCAAGTTATATTCTTTAAATTACATTACAATTTAGCGCAAGGAGTCTGTTTACCTTCTGCTCTGAAAATGAAAAGGAATTATGCCGATGGAGCTACGTTTCAAATTAAGCTAGTGCATGCACAATTCAGCTGACGGTGGAGTTGGCAACGTGCCGTTCGCACGCCATACAGACAGCATGTGCAAGACATTGCCAGGTCAGTTTAGTTTTGCGGCACGCGGGAATTCAAACCGATTCCACAGTAGTATTTCAATGCGGTCTCAAAATATAATGAACTGCCAGGCATCTTTCCTTCTTGAACACTGCAAAGACACCATTTGCCTTATTCAAGTGCTTGAGGGATCTAAATATCCATTTGTTCATAAACTATATAGTAAACTTAAAGATATATCAAATGGCTTCACAATAGTAGCTGAAGGCTCGTTTGGAGAGAAAACTTCAAGTCTTCTTCAGAGACTGCCAACTCTCAAGAAGTCTTATGTTATCAGTCAGTTCAAGCAATTGGGCTTAAAGTCAGTTACCAAGCTGAATTCCTTAATGTCAGCTGATCCAGCTGCTGATATTATTCATTCTGCAGGTAAATTGTTTGATGTACGAAAAATAGTATCAAATGAGGCATCTACTGATATAACTATAGAAAAAGCAAGAAGAATGTTACCTTTTCTGCGAGACTTGCCAGAGAAGACATTCAAGGAGGGATATGCTGCTCTGAAGAACATAAGTGTGTGAGAAATTAGATGATGCTGCTGAAGTGAACATATGGATTTACTTTCTGGACTTCAATGTGATCACTTGTGTTTCAGTGAGAAGTGTATGAAACTATTGTGGGTACCCATGTCCAATGTGGGCAGTGAAAGACTTTTCTCTGCATATGGGAACAACATGACAAACTTAAGAACAAATCTTAAGCCAGAGAACACCGAGCTTATGGTGGCTTTGTCTCTAACAAAGTAAATCAGTTGAAATGTATACTATGTAAACATTTTCATGCTCCTCTTTTTTAAGTTACATGTAAGGTGCCCTTTGTTCCACAGTAAAATAGTTTAAACTGTGTTTTTGTTTTTTCCCTTTTTTTTGCACGAGATAACACCGTTAAGCAGTTTTATTTACCGCCCAAAACACCGCTCACTATAATATTTTTACACCGATATTACATTATTTTATTTACCGACAATCTGGGGTCCCTTTACCATTTCAATGAATTACAATTTTTCTTTGGGAGTTAGTAAGAAACTGAAAATGATTCTGCGATCCTGGAAGAATCTATATATTGGTACCTTTGACGTGATTGTTGTCCACTGCTGAAATTTGTATGCAGAACATGTGCTGCAATATTGCAAACATGCAGTACTCAATTCATCAGCATGCTTGTGGGCTGAGAGCATATTGGAAGATATATTTGGTGATTTAAATGTAACAGGAATTTTGAAGAGAACTTTGTGTGCATGAAATTGTAATCTAATCAAGAACCAGTTAGTTGTCTCCAGCTTTTGTGGATGATGTTCATGTATGTATACTGAACTTACAAAAGAATCATTGCAGCAATTAAACTACTTAATTGGAATAAGTCAAAAAGAGGCAAAGTAATTGATTCTGTTACCATAGAGAACATGTACTGCAGGAACTTGAGGAAACAAACTTGCAAAGTGAGTCCGATGAAAACATAAAATTTGTGATATAGCGTGGCACACAGAATGTCATACCATTTAATTACTGTATTAAGGTATTTGGATGCAAAGGGACCACATTTCCATAATTTATTGTATTAAAAATTATTTTCTGAAAACTACTGTTCAGTTAAAAAGTGAATGAGCTTGTGTTCTATATGTATTATAAATAACTTACTGATCAGATATAGGTAAATCAAAATCTTAAGACTATTACTTAAGGTTCCTTCGGAAAGGAAGGCTCGTCAGCCAGTGGTCCCATGTCATAGACTTACAGCTCAGATGGTATATATTATACGCATACTGTATACATAGTAATTTATGTGTATGAATGTTTTAGTTATAAAAGTTATTTATATGTTTTAATTATAAGAAACTGAACAAGTATAAAACTGAAATCTAGAGGCGCCACTAGGCTGACTTCCTGGACGTGCCTCCTTTAACAGGACACAAGGGTGGACGAAGCAAGCAGCATGAGAGAAATGGCACTTGCCAGATGGCTAGAAAATTCTTGACATGCGAGGTGCGATATTCCAGAGATGTACAAAGATATTTGCTGACGTGAGCCAATAAGAGTAACTGAAACAGATTTAAAATGTATAAATGAGTGAATGAGATTCAATGTACAGGGTCTGTTCAAAAAATTCCGGAACATTCATAATTTCGCGCCAATGGAGTGTTGGAGCAAAATGCGGTTGGCATCCCTGCACATGCCTGTGTTTAATATGTAACTGCTGGAAGTTTCATTATTCTATGTCTGCTAGTTATTGTTCAGTGCTGTATTGAGTAGAACGTTGTGTCGCACAGTTTGCGAATTTCGAGATGGCAGAGTTAGAGGAGCAACGCGTCTGCATTAAATTTTGTGTGTAACTCAAGGAAACCTTTACAGAGACACACCAAATGATGCAGGAAGCCTACGGTGATGAGTGCTTAAGCTGTACTCGGTGTTACGAATGGTTCACGCAGTTTAAAAATGGCCAGATGGAAGTTAAAGATGACCCTTGTTCAGGATGCCCTTCGACATCTACCGACGACACTCATGTCAGGAATGTCAACTAAATTGTGCGTGCCAATCGAAGACTGACTGTACGAGAGATTGCAACATTTCAGTTGGATCATGTCATGAAATCTTGACACAGCATCTTGGAATGCATTGTGATGCCGCCAAGTTCATCTCACGGTTCATGAGTCAAGATCAGAAAGACCATCGCCTCGTAATCTGTGAAGAGCTTTTGGATTGCGCAAATGAGAATGAGATGTTCTTTAAAAGAATCATAGCTGGTGATGAGACATGGGTCTATGGTTATGATGTTGAGACCAAGGTTCAATCTTCACAATGGGTCGGGAAAGGTTCTCTAAGACCAAAAATAGCTCGTCATGTCAGTCATATGTCAAAGCCATGCTGCTGATAGTTTTCTTTGACTTTGAAGGATTAGTTCTTCATGAATTCGTGCCACAGGGACAAACTGTTAATCGATGGTACTATTGGAACATGTTGCGACGCTTGCAAGAAAATGTAAGAAGGAAACAGCCTGAAATGTGGAAAGATAATTTATGGCTCTTGCATCACGATAACGCATCTGCACATTCATCCCTGTTGGTGCGTGACTATTGCACAGAAAACGATATCACTGTGCTGCCTCATACTCCATACTCTCCGGACCTGGCCGCTGCAGACTTTTTTTTATTTCCAAAATTAAAAACCCTGTTGAGAGGATGAAGATTTGCAATGATAGACGAGATAAAAGAAAATTCGAGACGGCACTTTGCGCAATCCAGAAAGAGGTGTACCAAGACTTCTTCCGGAAGTGAAAATGGCGATGGGAACGGTGTATCAATTGTGGAGGCGAGTATTTCGAAGGAGACCATGCACAATAAGTAAAAGATAAGCATAGAAAGATGTTGTGGACAAAGTTCCGGAATTTTTTGAACAGACCTCATATCTTAACGCCCAGGAAAAATAGCATCTGTAAGCATTATAGCTAGTCTTGTATAAAGGGCATGGGAGGATGGAACGGCGCGCATTTTCAGATTAACATTCTGCTTGCTCCATGCTAATCGTCTG
This sequence comes from Deroplatys truncata, assembly GCA_030765065.1. Lineage (NCBI taxonomy): Eukaryota > Metazoa > Arthropoda > Insecta > Mantodea > Mantidae > Deroplatys > Deroplatys truncata. The sequence goes on along the minus strand of CM060975.1, from coordinate 47,405,221 downwards.
CTTATAATAGGATGTGTATAGAAAAGAAAGGGACATGTTAAGGGGTTGACGAGTGCCAATGACATTGTGTCAATAATTAGAAAATTGTCAACAATTAATAAAGCCACGTGTAAATAATTAGTGCAGTAAGTGTCATTCAATAAAGCCAAGTGTCAATATTTAACAAAGTCAAGTGTCAATAATTAGCATCTCCATTCATCAGCCTGCAGAACCACACCTGAGGTAAGAGTGAATAGCCGAGTGCAACAGAGACTACATCTTGGCAGCTAATAATCCACCTACTGAGAAAACAACCCACAAACTCATCCGCCACATAGAATGCAAAAAAAACCTCAAGCCTGATAAAGAGGCCTCTGAGCAAAATTTACGGTCTTTCACACCCAATGTAGAATAGGATGCTAAGAACCATAGTAGTTAAAGAGCGTTAGCAAATAAAATTCAATTTAATTTTTAAGACCTCCGCTACCCATTTTAAAAGAAAACTGCAAAAGTTGGCAAGTATATGTATGTAAAATTTTAACTCGAGCATGCAGGGAGTATTTTGCATGATGTTTACAGATGTTCATTTTAATTTTGCACTTTCAATAAAACTTATATGAAACTTGTGTTGAAAATTTCAACTTCATGCACCCAGCAGTATGTAAACTGCATAACACATACAAAACATGGGACAGAAAAAACAATGCAAATAGGTGCTCTACCATAGGGAACGCATTGAATAATTGGGAATTAGTTCTAATATTTTTCTCCTGTGAATCCGCCATTGTATCAAAAGGACTCAAGGCTGGTTCACATTAGTTAGTAGTATTCTGGAAGCAGGTTTCCCTTTAACCACCTCAGTCTAAAAGACTTTTTGCGCACTTCCTGGTTTCTAATTTAGGGATCAATATCTACATTTTTTATTATTTGTAGTATTTGTTTCATTAAATTAGGGCCTGTTTCTAATTTTGTGGTAGCAGCAAGAACTTGGTATCTTGACCATTCTGTGGCTTCACAATCTAATAATGTTGGTTCACAATTTCTGAAAACTGAAACCAGAATGAGCACAACAACGTGTATTTTAATATAAAGTGTTCACAATTAAAGGAAGCTTTCCCAGATCCTGGGAATTGGAAAGAACACTTGGTCAAATTTTAACTCTCTTGTTCACTTCCCTGGGAATGGCATATTAGATATACTGTGCATATTTGATTCTTCACTGTATTAATTATTCAAGGTGACTGTGACATGAAACAGCCACTATACCCCCGCTGTTGAATCTTTGCACTTGACAGTTTGTGTGGCTTTGCGTAACGTTGGCTATATTGTGGTTGCAACATTGCCAGAGTGGTTCGTAAACAACAATAGCTGATTGCTCTCATTTCTATCGTGTCTAAGCCACATACAAAAAGTGTACGTAAGTAGCAAACGCCATTGAATAATAACTATTTCGTATTATTATTATTAACTGAAAATAACTCGGCATAAACACTGCAACGTATGTAGAATAAATTAGCACTTTTGACAATATAGTAACAAAATAATGCAAATGTGCCTGCTACAATGAGGAGAAACAAAATAAATTATAAGCTGCGATAACAAAGTTATTTTCACTCACGCTGCATTCCAGATGGTTCAGGAATTTTGTCCTCTTTCTCTTGGAGTTTCACTCTCTTGTAAATACAGTTCTTGTGATTAGTTCAAGAGCTGCTGCAGTTTTCATTGTACAGCTTTATCGGCAGGAATAGAGGGATGCCTATGATGCCACATACTCCTCCTGTTCAAAGAATTCTCGGGTCCTTCTTAACAGTTCCAATGCCTGACTATTAAACCTCGACGCAAAGGATTTTCATTTCGTGAATCATCACTTGGTGATCAGCATCATTTTTGAGACATTGTCACACTTCAAATCTTGTATAAATAATATGAATGAAATATATATATAAAAAATATATATAAAAATGAAACCAACAATAACCATAAGTATAAATAACAATGAACAATATTAGCTTGCAAAGAACAACTCAGCACACATGCTAAGAGATTCACAAACTGAGACACGTCGTTGGAAATACAGTAGAATCTCGTTAGCACGTTTTTGCAGGGACCTAAGGATTTGGACGTCATAGGCAGGAAAACGTGTTAACGAAAATGCAAAATATGCAATTTAAAAACATATACCCCCGCCGCTATAACGTTGCACTTGACAGTTCGTGTGGCTTCGCGTAAGGTTGGCTACATCGTGGTTGCGACGTTGCCAGAGTGGCTAGTAAACAACAGCTGATTCTTCTCATTTCTATCGTGTCTAAGCCGCATACAGAAAGTGTACGTAAGTAGCGAACTCACTGAATAATAACTATTTCGTATTATTATTGTTAATTGAAAATAAGCGATATAAGCAGCTTTGGTATGGTCGGATACTCCTTTCTATGATAATAGGCATAAATGTGTCTACGTATGGCGTCTAATTGGAAAGCATCAATATTTGTGACTGGACGAGGCTTCTTTTTTTTCTTCCCTGGAGTTGATAGAAATACCTGTTGTGTTCCAGATGGTTCAGGAATTTTGTCCTCTTTCTCTTGTAGTTTCACTCCTTTGTGAACAACAGTTCTCGTGCTTAAATCAAGAGCTGCTGCAGTTCGTTGTACGGCTTTATCAGCAGGAATAGAGGGATTTCCGTGAAGCTTCACGTACTCCTTTTCCTGTTCAAAGAACTCCCGGGTTCTCCATAATAGTTCCAATGCCTGACTATTAAGTGGCACACCTCGGCGCAAAGGATTTTCACTTCGTGAATCATCACTCGGCGATCGGCGTCATTTTTCCGACATTGTCGCACTTAAGTTTTGTTTAAATAAATAATATGAATGAAATATATATAAAATAGATAAATATAAATAAATAAATGTATAAACGAACAATAACAAAACTATCAAACAATAACCACAAATCTAAATAACAAATAACAATGAACAATATGTAGCTTGCAAAGAACAACTCGACGCTCTGCTAGAGATTCACAAACTGAAGCACATGGTTGGGAATAGTTACATCCGGCAACAGAGCCGATTCTAGATCCGGTTCCGCTTTGTCATCGACCATCCGGAATGCTGCCTTGTGATTGGCTTAGGAAGTCAAACGGTTGAAGCTTTTCATCTGTTTTTTCGCGAGTGTACCAACTTAAACGCTAGCTGTCAAGTGCAACGTTATAGCGGCGGGGGTATAGTTATGTAATAAAATCTAATAATTAGTACGTCTCCGTGGGTAATTGAAATCGATTTTGAGTACAATCCATGTTGAATTCAATATATGTTCAAATGGATTTGGATACACAAAGCCTGAGAATAAATAATTCAAGCTTTTATGTTGGTCAACTTGGATTTTTGAGGTTATGGATGGTTTTCAGAAAATAAATTGCGAATTATGGAAGTGACAAGAGTGGCTTTGCTGTGCGTTTTATTACACATGTGATAACAATTTCCGCTAAAAAAGAAAAAAAAATTATGAGCGTGCATCATGTTACGGGTACAATAGGCAAATGTATCTTTGGCTTATTCAATACGATTTGAATACGGTAAGTGTTTCCAAGCAACAAATTTCGTTCTGATCCTCTTCTGATCCTATTTTCCAAGAGGAAAGTTTTGTTTTTGCATTTTACCCTTCTTTAAAAGCAGTTTTAATCAATTTAGGTTTGCTAACAATTGCGTTTAAGGTTGACGGAGGAATGTTTAACTTTCACACTATATCCACATGTTTCATATTAGGATTGTGATCTACTTCAAGGATTTTCAGTTTTTCACTATTGGTTATTTACTACACTTTCTTTTTTTCATTGCAAATGAAAAGTTAAAATACAATCTACGTATGTTTTGTCAACACTCAACAGTAGAAACTATCGTTGGCGTTTACCATGCTAAGGTAAAGCATTCTCTATCACGCCCACACAAATATTCACATACATGCATGTGATTGGCTGCCGGTATCCACCCCGTGACCGAGGATTGACCAAAGTAGCCAATGAGGACGTCAAACTTTTAATGTGTTAAGCGCCTTCTCCCACAGGAGCGATCAAGGATTGGCCAAAACAGTGAATGAGGACGTCAACTTCAAACGTAGTAAGCGGGACCGGGAAAACACACTAAGCAAACATTATTTATTACATTTGGTGATTTGGTACCGGGACTTTTATAATGAACGTAATACACGGGAAAACGTGTTAATGAGGAACGTGCTAACGAGATTCCACTGTAGCTACATCTGGCAACAGAAGCGCTTCCAGTTCTGCTTCCACTTTGTCACAGACCATCCGAAGTTCTGCCTTGTAATTAGTCTAAAGGTTAAAGCTTTTCATCTGTTTTTTTGCGAGTGTACCAATTTAATTGCTAGCTGTCAAGTGCAACATTTCAATGGCGAGGATATAGAGCTATCCTTAGTAGCAATCTGGGAAAATGCAACCACAAGAAATTTTAGCCAAATGTGCATTGTGAGTACCTCAGATTCATTGAGTGTTGGTTCTTCCTCCCATGAAAGTGTCACTTATGTTGGCTGAATTAGAACTGGGTAAAACATACAAACAAAATGACATCCCAATAAGCAAAATCAACTTTCTACTTTGCTATTATATGGTCACTGATATGCATTCCCATTCTTGTTCCTGGAGTACAATATGTTGCATGCCATTTTACTTCCTGTTCTTGGGTTATTGTGAACCAGTCTTTCTTGGTCTTTGAGTCATTACTGACAATATACATACCTCATATTTTGCTTCTTCTTCAAGAGCCCAGTTAATCCAGACAACTTTCTTCTTATCACTCATATTCTTCCACTGATCTTTACACTTCTCCAGTAAATCAGCTCGATCAAAATCTGGTTCATTTTTATGTCTTCTCTCCTTTTCTGCATAAAATAACTATAAAATGGAAAAATAAGAAGTATTGATCAGCATTTGTATTTATCTGATTTCAGAAATAATTTGTTTCATGTACTCCTTACCTTAAAAGGAGTCATTGGTTTTCTTGGACCAATTTCCATTGAGCCTCTCTGCTCTTTAGAAGGCACTGGTTTTGGAATTAATTCTGGATGCTCCCGGCTACAAAAAAGACAAAGATTCGGATTAAACTGAGGGAACTGGAGTACATGTATCACATTGTTGACATGATTTGTATAAACCTTTCAGTCCCTATGTCCATTATTCTGGACATTCTCTAATAAATGATTTTGTGGCAATAGAAAGTAAAGCTACAAGAAACTTTTAACTTCGGAAAATTCTGTCTATATTGCCACATATTATGGCACTTAGACTACATTTATTGATTTAGCATGATAAAATAAAAAAAATTGATGTGCTACATTCATGTGACCTCCTTTTTCTGCCTGCTTCATGTTAATCAAGATAAAGTTTGAAGAAATGATTTCATTACACATTTCGCTTTAGGTACAAGAGGGAGGAAATTGTCAAACCTTTAAAAAGCGGATCATTAAATGGCAGCTTTGAAATCCCACTCTTTACACAAGAAAAAAAACAACAGTGACTTAACACTTGAATTGAATTTTATTTATGGACGCTCTTTAACTGCCGTGTTCCTTAGCGTCCCATTCTATATTGGGCATGAAAGACTGGTAATTTTGCTCAGAGGACTCTTTATCAGGCTTGAGGTTCTTTTACGTGCTGTAAATCTATGATATAGGACCACTGACTTTACTATCCTTCTGAAGGAAGCCATGCTAAGGATTTTTACGCCCAAAAAAATCCATCGCCCTCTGAAGGGTTTGAACTTAACACATTATAAAGGTATGACATATTTGAAAATTCAAACCAATAACAACAAATATCTTGGAAATTATTAATACTACAAAACAATTTGACATAAATTGTGTGTTGTAACAAGATATACATTTTTTATGTAATAAGTTTTTATTTATTTAGGATAGCAACTGGCCACGATTGCCTCACAGAACATCTCTACAAGATATGATGCCTACCTACACCCAAGTGCACTCTCTGTGAAGAAGATGTCATCCTGAACAAACAGCATCTCGCCAAATGCAAAGGCCTTAAAAGTGATAACTTACAGACTTTATATTGGTAAGCCAGAGGGAAAATGATGCAGATCAATTAATCCCCAATGCCATTGGTGAACAACAACAGTTTTTATTTATATCTTATGATTTATGAGTTATAACGAAGTATCCAAAATTTATTCAGAATAAAGGGGACTTCACAAAATATTCACAGGAAATTCAAGATATACAGTTTGTCATGCAATCTTAAACATATGGTATTTTAATTGAATTGTTAAGAGCCATTTTTGAGAAAATCAAACATAATTAAAACATTTTCTACACAAAGGATAGTTTGGGATGGGGAAGATTTTCTTGAAAATCTGTTTCATATCTTTGGAAGATGCTGAACTTAGATCCCAAGTTTAGCTTTTATTCAATATTTTGTTTTTGGGTTATCCTGCTCTCTCTAATGTATGTGCATACACGCACACGTTGAAAAACCTGTGTTCCCAGTGAAATTTGGATATGACATTTTTGGGTACCCACTAGGTACATGGCAGAGAAAGGAAAAATGGCTTTTTTGGATTCAGGTCTTCAAACATGCATTTCTGGTATTTCTTGATATTAAATTTTGGGTCCAATACAGTAGTTACTCTACCTACTATTGAACTGAATTGAACTTATTTCCAACTGAATACAGTTTCAAAACTAGGATTACATAATATGCAACCTCTAATACAAATTATTATTTTCACCAAAAATAGAAATTAAAATCTTATGTACTCTCAATATTTCCTTTATAAAGTTGCTTATCTAAATATATTTAGCCTCGTACACACACAACTCCAGGTTATTTGTGTATTGGCAATTTTATTACATATCCATCCCTATTTATATTTAACCACACTATTATTCTTCTAATATTTCCCTTCCTTCACACTTCCTCTTTACCATTCTTGCCCATTTCTCTCTCACTTTACCTAAATAATTTCCTACACTCTTTATAGTTTTTTCCCCTTTTACAGTCAAAACTTTCCTAATCAACATTTACTGATTAAAATTATTACATTTTTGTTGCCGTATCTTGTTTGATTGCAGTGCAACACACAATGAAAAGCTACGTTTACTTCCCCATGTAGCTTAGCAGTAATTAAATGGTTAATAAAGACTATCAGAAGGACACTATGTAAGAAGATACTTAAAAAAAAAAAAAATTAAATTTTATAAAGTCCTTGCAATTCCAGTCCTGCTATATGGAGCTGAAGCATAGATCCTCACAAGCAAATATAAACAAAAGATTGAGGCATCAGAGATGAAGTTGCTGTGTCCATTGGTTGGATACACTCTGCTGGATCATCAAAGGAATGAAGATATAAGGAAAGAATTAGAAGTTACAAATATAGTAGAAACGATGGAAATAAGACATGAATGGTGCATGCGTCTTCATAGAATGGGCTCACATTATAGTCCCCTCCAAGTACTAAATTACCATTCCAACAGGTAGAAGTAGTGTAGGAAGACCATCGAGAGATAACCAGATTCTTCTGGAAGCGTCTTTCTCCTCTTTTGTGAGCATTTCAAAAACTCTTGCACTCGTATATAAGCAAGCATGCTTGTAAATGAGTCAGTGAGTGATAGTGTGTGTGTGTGTGTGTGATGCAACAAAAAGTGCTGTTCTATGAGTGAGTTTGTGATGACTGTTGTGACATACAATGAGTGTTGCTATTGCAACAGATTATTGAGCTCTTGTGGTTGACTCACAAGGAAGCGAAATGGAAGGAAGAAGAGGCTGCTTTGCATGTATTTCATTATGCTGCTAAAATATAAGAACTATGTGAAGTGACAGTGAACATTGAACTAAATCACATAACTGGAGTGACAGTGGGAAAATAATGAAACTGAACAGTCACATTATTCTAGTAATTGGTCTCTTAATGCTCTTAAAGGAAAACAGATCCATCATCTTTGTCATGTCTAATTTTAATAACTTCGGAAAATAATGGAAAGGGAACAATCACATCTCTGTAGCACAAGCTAAACTTCGAATGGGCTAAAACTTTTTAGTGAGCATTATTATTGTCACTGTGCTCTCAAGACCAGCTGCAAATTCATTTGTCTCAATTTGTATAAAAACCAAGTGCAATGCTTCTTTAAGTTTTATTTTAAAAAATTATGTAAGTTACTGTGTCAATTTCTTCTCCTTGTTTGTTCTGTTTTTGTATAACAATGAGTTTCTAAATTAGGTTCAGGAAAAAGAGGAATCATCCAGCATCTAGTATTGTCTTGTATCCAAAGAAATATCACAGCTAGCCTCTGTCATTGAAATCCTGGACAGAGATGTTCATTGCTTTAGCTAACTTACTAAAAACCCAAAAAAACAGGAGTAAAAGTTTTGGAAGGCACAAATATTTTTTATATGTGCCAAGTCAAAAAAAAAAAAAAAAAAAAAAAACAGTTTTATTATGAAAACCGGCAATAAAATGGTCAAAAATAATTACTTTAACTTTCATTATTTTATTTTGCATTTAATAACAAGTAAGACGTTCCATGCAAGGCTATATCTCAAGGTAAGAGCTTTATCTCTTAAATAACATTTGTAACAAATGCTTTACTTGCTAAGAGGGATACCATGCCAGAGAAAGCTGCTTCAACTTACTAAAATTCCTCCATCTTCTGTTCATATTCCTGTCGTTGTAGTGCTGCCATATCCATGTACTTCTTCTTCTTTTTTTCTGGAAGAGTTTTATACATCTCTGCAATCATTTTGGATACTCCAGTCTGAAAAATAATTAGACATACACTTCAGGCATTTTATGAAAAATTATACCTTAATTCATTATGGTTGATGCATTGTATACTACTGTTTAAATACAGTGACTTCTAGTGGAACAGTAAACTGTGATTTGTGATTAAATGCCCAAAACTGAATTCATATTATAAATTACTACCTTTGTAAAAGAGCTAATAATAGAATTCTGGATGTGCCTTTCATGTGTCAAATGCGTGAAACAACAAAACACATGAAGGCATACACTTCAAATTGTGTCTGAATATGATGTCTACAAATGGAGAGGCAACAAATCCAAAATTCAAAACAAAGGAGAGACAACCTGGTGTGGAACATGGAGGGTAAGCAGAATGCACAAATGGCATGCATGTCAAGCAAACATAACATAAATAGGCATAAGCTTCAACAGCTGGACTCAGAATTCTGACAAGTAGTATCTTCTGGGCAGAGAAGCCACGGTATACTGAAGCAACTGTGAGAGACCTCATCAGTGTTGTGGATGGAGTCTTCTTGGTGAAGGTGACTTGTTTGCTAGAAATGCTGTGGTATTTGTTCAAAGACTGTTTGCACGAGATTGGTTCAGCTGGATGATGCAGTGTGTGTGATGGAAGGGGCTTAGCTGCTCTGTTGTTGTTACTCATTCCTGATTGGTTTATATAATTTCTTGAGTTTTTGTGCCAGTTTAATGTGCTGAATTATTGGATGCCAATTTTATTTGGTTTTGAGTGCTTCTTCTTTCTGTTGAACTTGTTCAGGTGTTTGTTGTACATATCTGTGCTTTTACAATGTATCCTGTTGTGACAGTATGACATGCACGAAAAATGTTCATCTTACTATATGGAATGATGTGCACTCATATACTATGGGTGGAGGGAGAAAGCATTATTTAGCACAATGAGATGATGTTCTGTTGTCCATGTCATACTACCATGCCAGTCTACAAGGTGAAGCAATAGAAATTTATAAACAACCAAAAAAACTTCAACAGGAAGGTACAAACACTCACGTTGAATAAAACCTGGCATCTGAAAATTAAGCACATTAAACTGGCACAAACACTCAGAAATCATATGAACCAATCAGGAACGAGTAGTAATTTAGTAATTGAAGTGACTAGCCCCATCCACAACACAGGTTCTGGTTGCACCACTGATATCTACCACAGCTGTGGATGAAATTTCTAAACGAGTAAACTCCAGCAGTACCTGGGTCCTCAACCTGGAAGATATTCCTAGTTATGAACCTACAACACTGTCCATAAATAAATTCCGAGTTAAGGACAAGTCCATGTGACCAATCAGAAAAGCAGGTTTAAGTCACATGATCACTCAGTCATGTTCCTGCATAAAGTACCACTAAGCCATTCCATCCATAATGTTGAAGAATTTTTTAACACCATTTGCAGAGGAGAATGTAAAAATCTGGAGCCATTAAGATGGAATGCATCACTAACAGTACAGCAAAGATGATATGGGAGAATGGGATATTGTTTAGAAGAGGATTGTACAGGGTGAACCAAAACACTACGAACCACCTGCGCAGTGTTTTTTCCTGTCCACATCCTCGGCACTTGTTGCCGTCTGCCGCTATCATAGAAAGGTACGGATGAAACCATACAACATTTTTAAAACTACTTTTAAAGACTTTACTTACCTACTTTATGAAAGGAAATGCTGAAATTGGCCACTGTTGTTGTCCATACATTTTTGTAAACCTCTTTAGGAAACTATCCATTACTATTCATGATGGATAGTTTCCTAAAGAGGTGCCAAAAATGTATGGATGACAGTGGCCAGTTTCAGCATTTCCTTTCATAAAGTTGGTAAATAAAGCCTTTAAAAGTAGTTTTAAAAATGTTGTAGTGATGGATAGTTTCCTAAAGAGGTGCCAAAAATTATGGACGACGACGGTGGCCAGTTTCAGCATTTCCTTTCATAAAGTTGGTAAGTTAAGCCTTTAAAAGTAGTTTTAAAAATGTTGTATGGTTTCATTCGTGCTTTTTCTATGATAACGGCAGACGGCAATGAGCACCGAGGATGCGGACAGGAAAAACACTGTGCAGGCAGTTCATAGCTTTTTGGCTCACCCTGTATTATATTGTTGCCCTAGATTAATACATATAAAAGTTAAAATAATAATTTTGAAAAAAGAGCATTCAAAAATTTACTTTTTGGGTTGAAAATTGGATGTAATACAGGGGGCATCACAAATCTGCACAATAGTCCAATGGATTTAAATCTGGAAGCTAAAACTCTCTGTTCCAAAACATTCAATGTTGTCCAACAACCAGGTTTAGTTTAAATAACTTCTAAGTTGGTGCACTGTCCACTTTGAAGATGTAAACCTCTCCTTAGCCAATCTGTGCAGAAATCCTCACTTCACTAACATCCAAAATTGTCCTGTTTTCCTGAGGGATTGCCTTGAGTCTTTTGTGATCAGCTCTTGTGCCTTTTGGACACCTTATGGAATATATTCTTACATTCCATTTAATGTTCACTTGATGTAGATTGAGTCACTCTTAGCTTTAAATTCGGTATACATAGAAAACCCACACATGTGGACAACTACATAAAGAAAAATGGTTGCAACCCAACTTCACACCAACTAGCCGTCTTTAGAAGTTTAATCCACCGGTTGCATAGCGTCCCCTTGAGCAAAGAAGAATTTTTAAAAGAACAACAACATATAGAAAAAATAGCAATAACTAATGGATTCAACTCAGATCTCATAAGCAATATGATAAACAAGAAGAAAAAACTTAAGGCAATTTCACATTCCACCACTCTTAACACCTCTCTCAAACACAAATTGGAAATACAAGAAATTCACATACCACCCTTGGGGCTTTAGAAAATTTGAACGAATCTTCAACAAATTGAACATTAGACTAGCTCCACAGAACAAATTCAGCTTGAAGAACTTACAAACACACCTCTCAAAAATACCATCCCAAACACATTAAAATCCGAAATTTACCAGATTAGTTGTGATGAATGTGAGAAATACTACATAGGAAAAACTAAAAGAAACTTGGAAACCAGACTTAAAGAACACCAAAGAAACATAAAACTAAAACAAATAGAGAAATCCGCTGTATCACACCATTTTTGGACAGAAAACCACAACATTGACCAAAGTATAAAGTTGTTAAAACTCCTCACCACACCAATAGAATTGAACATCTGGGAAAAAATACACATCATCAAAAACAGCAACAATGTCATTAATTTTGAAATCCTGCCTGTAAGCAATGTGTTAAAACTTTGTTCCCCAACACCAGATGGCAACAGGGTCAGAATTCGCAGGATGAAGAAGACATGGGAGAAAACGACCCTTAGTCACCCAGTCGCTGACGATGAGGACGGATGCCCTTGAAAACGTTTCCTGTTTTATATAACTTTTAATTAGTGAAGGCGAGTGTAAAAAGGTGTGACTCAATCTACATCATAATGAATACTTCACTGTTAATAATGCTTCTGTTTTTAATCTTTAATGTTCACTTGTTCATATGGAGGAAGTGTCTGGATTAGTTCGTTAACATTTCTAAAGCAACTTGTTTATTCTGTTTTGTAAGGTTGTAGCTAAATTCCAGAAATCAAAACCTATTATAGTTGAGTGTTATTTTGATTATCCACAACATGGGTTTATTAACTGTTTTATTACTTACCATTTCCAACCCAGGATTTTCTCGTGCAACCTTATCCTTTTTCTCCAAATAAAACAACATATAGGTGGACAGAGGCCTTCTCGGCATATCTGGATGTCGATTCTGGAAGCAAGGGAACAAATCAGGAGCTACTGAAATTACAGATTTTGCACTAAAATATACAAGTACATGCAACATGAGACAGACTGAGCATACCTGTTTCTGGGAGCGATAGAAGTTCGTCCAAGGTTTAGAGACCCAAGATTTGGCATCTTCTAACAGCTCACGTAATAATCTAAACCTTCTTAACCTCTTCTGAATTTTCCCCCACATTTCTTTGCACTGCTCTGCAGTGTATACCCCAAAGCTAATCTGAAAAAGACCAACATTGGCTATGAAGTATGAAACCATACAAAAAATTAATTTGGGTTATATCTAGGTTCCAGACGTAGTCTGGACATATTCTTAAAATATTCTTTCTTTAAATACTCTATACAAAAATAACATGCTTCATTTACAAAAGACTTATTTTACATTTGTGTCACAAAACTCACCGATTCCCAGTTGAGTTTGTCAGCCCGAGAATCATAACGCAAGTTGTCTTTTCGAGGTATTTCTTTCTCCATTCTCTTCATCAGCTCCAGAAGGTCTGCTTCTGGCCAATCAGGAATATCTGTTCCAATAAAGAACATTTAACCATTTGTTTTGAATGCTGATTTTGGATAGGTAGACTAAACTAAAAGAAGAAAACATTTTAATACAAAAAAGCATCATCAGCATTCTTCTTCATTCTGAAAAACCTTGTATAATTTAATATAACTGGTAAATCATAAGAGATAGACAAAATCTTAATACACAAGAGATGCACAATTTACGTCAAATAATTTTGTAGCATTAACCAAAGATTTCTGAGATATTAGTTGCTATTGGTTTGAATTTTCCAATACTTTGGCATACATTTTTTTTGGAGTGCTATATCACCATTCTTTTGTTTCTTGCCATGCCATGCATGCAGTTTCAAATTTTAAAGCCAGCATACAGTGGCCCACTATAAAACATATGACAATCCCTTCAGCCTATTTTATCCTACTTGTACCTACAATGAAATGTGTAATGAAACCATTTCTGCATGCATATCTAAATTAACATAAAGCAGATGGAAAAATAAGATTTTGTAAGAACATTTGCACAAGACTAAATGAATACACATTTCTTCCTCTTGAGGAAATAGACCGATTTTTCCAAACTTAAGAGATGCCAATATTTTTATTTATCGTCATAATCATAATCATCATTGATTTCAGTACTGAGTAGTGTGACTACATTAAACATTTTACTTTTTCTGGCGTCATAAAATATGATGACCAATACACTTTTGCAATAGATTTTTAGCCAACTTTTTTTTTTGGTCATGCTTCAGTAAATTTAACATAACACAGACAGCGTACTTTCCTTTCAGTGCAAACAGGTTAAACCTGTGGCACTGCAATGCTGCGTGTGGTGTGAGGTGACTGGGTTTGATTCCTAGTACAGCCATGGGATTTCCCCACTGCTGGGATGCACTCAGCCTCAAATAAATTGAGTTTTATTTACGGACGCTCTTTAACTGCTGTGGTCCTTAATGTCCCATTCTATATTGGGCGTGAAAGACCGGTAATTTTGCTCAGAGGCCTCTTTATCAGGCTTGAGGCTCTTTTACGTGCCGTAAATCTATGACACGGGACCACCGGCTTTACTTCTCTTCCAAAGGAAGCCATGCTGAGGGTTTTACGCCTGAAAAAATCCATTGCCCTCCGCCGGGTTTGAACCCTCGGCCTCGGGAACTAGAGGCTAGCATGGTAACCACTACACCACAGAGGACGACACTCAGCCTCAGGACCACATTCTAGCCCCATTAGTGCAGTCTTCCCATGATGCTGTTGCACCATGGAGTTAAGTCTCCATCATGAATGAAGGTAGCTGCACAGTAACGAAAGCTATGCGATGCGTGGTCTCCTACTTCCTGCCAATCAGCAATAGTCTCCTTCAGAGTGTGTTTATGTCAATCTGCTTCTTGTTTAACAGTGAAGTTTGATAATTTCAAGCTATGTATTGAATCCAATGTGTGGACCCATCATAATTAATCTTCAGGATTCTAAACTGTGAGAATCCAACCATGAAAAATAAGGTAAGATACATAATTATGCAGTGTACTAATGTTTAACAACAGAATGAATGCTAAGCTAGTTGCGGAAGAGAGAGGACGTGTGAGGAGTCAGCTCTTGGAGTGGAAGGAAAAAGGAAATGAGACAATGGGAGTAAGCATTGAGGTATACAGAAGGAGAATTGAAACTTTTAACAGTATAAAGTGGAGTAAGAATAAAACGATACAAGGCCTAGAAGAGATGGTGAATATATTTCTTCTACTTAGTGCAATAGCCACTTTACTGATAATTGGTAGAGTTGAAATTAACCCCGGATCTAATAGAAATCAGGCTGTTATGGAGGAAATTTTGTATAGAATAAAGAACACGGACGAGAAAATTGCTACTAAATTGAATGGAATGGAGAAAGAAATAGTGGAAATAAAGAAAGAAATAAGAAACGAGGTGCAAGGTGTGAGAGTAGAGGTACAGAATGTTAAAAGGGGAGTAGAGATACTGGAAGAGAGATATACGTTTAACTTATGTTATTGATGGAGTGAAGGAAATAAGGGGTGTATGGCCAGCACAAGAGATTAAAGAAATTTTGGAAATGAAATTATGGGGTTGGGAGACTGCTGAAGCCTTCAGAGTGGGGAAGCAAAGAGGAACAAGATTGATAGTGGTGCGATTTTCTTCTGTGCAGTTTGTGTATGAAGCGTTGAAGAAGACAAAGTTGTTAAAAAGAACAGACATTTTTATTAACAAGGATCTATCTGTGGAACAATGCACTATGAAGAAGGAACTTATACAACAAATGAAGAAAGCGAGAATGGAAGGGAAACAGACATATATTCAGAATTAAAGGCTGTGGATTTGCAAGAAAGTGACATAAGAAGCATTAAACCACAACAGCAGGAAATTACTCAGCTCGATCCATTGATGGTCAAAGAAATGGAGGAAATATTCACAGGAAGTATAAAGGGCATTATAATACCAGATGACACAAATGTGTGGGATAAACACAAAAAACATATGCCATTGACACGGAAGAACAATGACAGAGAAATAATTACATCAGGAGATAGTCATGCTGATGACGGAAAGTATATGCCAAGAATGAAAGAAAGAATGACAACAACTAGAAAACGTATTTCACTAGGGAAGGAGGAGATTCGAATGGCATGTGGACTAGCAGCAGGCGGAGCGGGGGCATGGTCACAGAGCAGTGGAACAGAGGAGTATGAAAAGTGGAGGAAAGAAGATAAAGAATACAAGGTGGTTAGAGAATGTGTATATTTAGGGGTTAAAATTGATGAGGGTGGGGCACACGTTTAAACCCTCATCATTATTGTTACTATTATTCATGAGCAATGTTACGAAGATTGGTATATAAATAACATTAGCAATATTGTATCATTGTTAATATTATAATTATTGCTGTTATTATCTTTGTAGTGGTAGTAGTAGTAGTGTAGTACTAGATACAAGGAAAATTGGAGTATGGCTATAACAGCCTGGGCTGATGTTAGCCATATTCTGTGTATTGTGGCTTAGTACAAATAAATACAAACAACAAAATAATATGTTGCCTGGTTGATGCCAAACTGCCACATAACTTGTGACAACCCTTCTCCTCTTTGTGTCCTCCCTTTCTAACAATGCAACTGTCATTCACCACCTTCGTTTGCAACACGGACTAGTCATTGAAAGTTTTTCAGAGGAAGTTCAAAGGGCAATTTTCCTCAATGTTCTAATGCTTCATAAGATCAAGTCAATAATTAATAGATCACTCTTCCTTCGTTGTCATTCCAAAACGAAATTGATGTTCTCCTCAATGAATGTGATCATAAACACAATCAGATACGTAATCTTATGTATTGAATATAAATTTTAATTCATTTTCATTTAATTTTAGGCTATAACTAACATTTTTATTTTGTGACATACAAACATTTAAAGCCTGATGGACAATGTGTTGATACAGGTGGATTAGTGGTACTGATTATTTGCTACAGAATTCTTTATTGTGATTCTAAGTAAAAACATAAGGTTAAACTTTTTATAGAAGCTTTGAGTGTGGAGGGGTGCATATGTAGTTTTGGCAACCCAGCATAACCTGGATGAGGAACTCTGACAATTGAGCTTGGTAAATAAATACTAAGACACCACTCACCATCGTTAGCCACTGTGTGGGGAACAGGATGCTCTTCAAAGTCATCCTCAGTCTTTGGTAGTGCTTGAACTTCTTTAGCTTTTGTTTGCTTCTTTGGGGCTCCTCCTCCCGCTTTGCCTTCCTCACTAGTACCAGCATCATCTGCTGTTCTTACCTTCTTCACTTCACCAGCATCTGATGTACCACTAGGTGAAGCTCGCTTTTTCTTGGAGACCATGATGTACCACTGCAGAACAAAGAAAACATCATTTATAAGTTACATTTGTTGAAATTATGTGTAAATCAAATGAGTAAAAGAATTCATAGCAATTCTTTTCACTCCAAGCAAACAGAGGGGCATTCCAACAGTTCTCTGCCTGACTAATAAAACACGTGATTTAAAGGAAATGCTCTTTTTATTTTTCAACATAGTCACCTTGTAAATCATTTAAAACCCTCAGTAAAATAAAATTTGTCCAATTGTGCAAAATAAGCATTTGTCTCAGCTTCAACCTCATTTGATGTGAATCTTCATCCACCCAATAATTTTTTAGGTTTGAGAACCAGAAGTATTCACTGGGAGCCAAATTCAGTGAATATGGTGGATGTAGAAGCACTTGCAGCAACAATCCCAGGTGTGTGTGAAGGCGTATTATCGTGATGAAAGATCACTTTGTTTTGTGCAGGATATGGATGTTTAGCCTGAATAGCATCCTTCAGTTGGTCCAGTAGTAAAGTATACTCCCTGATGATGGTTCTATGACTTTGGAGACAGTCTAAAAGCATCTCATCATAAGAATCCCAATATACTAGTCATGACTTTTCTTGCAGATGAACCGGGTTTGCTTTCTTTGACGCACTTACACTGTTGTCACAACCGCTTGGATACTCCTTTGTCAAGTGTAAAGCATTCTCATACCCAAAATTTTGTGTGCAATATAGTGTACACTACTTATTGAGGTCTTTGTGAAATCAACCAACTTGCATACCTTCAATTGTCAATCATTGAGTACTTGCATTTTGAATTTTTGTCACAATCTCTTGGTTGTATTGGTTTTGGGATGCCTAAGTTCTCATATTCTGAATGGATGTACGACCATGCTTAAATTCAGCAGCCCACTTTTTAACCATTGAAAACAAAGGGGAAGAATTCTTTAATATTGAATATAACTAACTCCTTTTGTGTTTCTGTTGGAGTTAAATCCTTCAAAATGAAGTACTTTATCAAGTTTGTATTCAGTTTTATCCATTCTTTAGAAAATGTTAATACTAGTTTGTTTATATGAGCATCACAAACAGGTAATTACTCTTATGCATCTGAAACTTCCATCTAAAGGATAATACTTAACTATAATAGTGATTTGGCCATATTTATGACATCTCTGAGTCAAGCTAAGAACTTCTAACCCTTCAAAATTAGTTTTCTATTTCTGAAATGCATTTTAAATTTGTACTTATTCATGAACCCAGTAGTATCAAAAACTTATAACTACAGTAAAATCTCACTAATATGTTCCCAATGATGCTATCCTTTTATTTTTTATGGAATCATAATATGTCAGATTTCTATATAAGTTGAGAAAATTATAATATTTTAAAAACACACTGAAGAAATATATTGCTGTGATTGATTATTAGAAGATAATTCCCAGAGGTAGAGACCTATCTTCCCTCCTCACTCCTCAAGCTAACAATGTGGCTGCTCAAGTTTTATTTGAAATAGGAATTTGTATTTAACACTTAACTACTTTTCTTACCATACAATGAATTAAACATCAAAAGGTTTCTTTTCAGTTTTGAGCTTCTTAATCTGTAATTGAATAATCTTAAGAGACAGGCTTGTTCCGGCTAAATTATAAAGGAAAAACCATTGCTAAAATTGAGTTTCAGATAACGTTTACTATAATTGAAATTTGGTCTCCTCCATATACAGCATGGCCCACATAAAGTGTTACAGGTAAATGAATATCTCTTAAATGAATAGAAAAAAATCTGATGTGTTACACTCACATGGCTTTCTCAACTCTTGTACAAACTATTTTTACAAACGCTTATTCTTCATATGCTTCATGTTAATCGAAATGTTAATCTTATTGCTAATTTTCTTGTAGAAGCAAGGGGAATTGGTAGGCTTTAAGCAATAGTCAAATATTTAAGAGCTGGTTGCTATGTGGAGTATTCCATTCTCTTTGTATTATCAGGTCAAAAAAAAAAAAAAAAAAACGAATTACCATTTGAGAAAAGTATAAGTATTGGAAAATTTAAGGGAATAACAAGCAATATCTCAAAAATGGTTCACTCAACAACAAAAATGTATATGACATAAATTGTGTATTTTAATGCTATCTACATTTTTTGTGTAGTAAAATTTTGTCTATCTCTTATGGTTTACCAGTTATGCGAAAGTCGTTCACAATGAAGAATACTTTTGGAGACATTCCCAGAAAATTCGAGATATACAATTCATTTGCCATAAAAATGTCTTAAACTTATGGTATTTTATTCAAAATCATTAGAGCCATTTTTGAGAAAATTAACATTTTCGAAAACTGTTCCATGTAAAGGGTAGTCTGAGGTGGGGGGATTTTCTTGAAAGCCTTCGTGTCGCATCTCTGGAAGATACTGAAGCTAAATACCAAGTTTGGTGTTTATCCGACTATTCGTTTCTGAGTTATGCTGTTCACAGACACACACACACACGGACATGTTTCCAAAAATGCTTTTTTTTTGGATTCAGTGCACCTCAAAACATGTATTTCCTGTGAAATCTGGTATCAAATTTTTCGGTGGAATGCAATACTTCCCCTACTTATTATACGTAGTAGAGAAAGTAAAAACCTTTGAAACCACAATACCCATGTTCTTTCATTTGATACTTTTATTTCCTCCCCAAGAACACGAGGTCTAATAACTTCAATGACAATATCGTATAACAGCTCAACAATTCATTTTAGAAAAAACAAATTGATAAAACTTGCTTAGTTTATTGAGAATAAAAAAAAATACAAATCATGATTTAATTTAAAATTCTGAGGTTGGCCCCCATGAAAATATTTTCCATATCACAGTTTGGAAGGCCCCTTGTGCCTATAAGATTTGGAATTCTTGGTATTTGGTTTTTACTACTCATTTAAGATATTCACTTGTAACACTTATGTGGGCCATCCTATATATTCTCCAAATGCATCTTCACAGAGTACCATGACAAAGGGTACATCTGTATTAACGCAATATCAAAGCCCAGTGGCAATGGGACAACTTCAAATTCCAGCTGCTTAAGACTGTGCCTAGTAAGAAATAGGTAAGCAGTTACAGAAATCTATTTCACCTCATTCTCATTCTGGGGAAGTGTAAGTTTGAACTTCCATATTTAACAGTAAAATGTAATTAGCTGTTCTAGTAGCATTAACTTAAATAATGTTTGCAACATTTCAACAACTTTTGAACATAGTGTTTGAGACTGGTTTGTATTTTCTGAGTGTTATCAATCACTCGTTTTCATTGTTACTTTTATTTCTGCATGAACCTTTATATCCATAATTTATTTGCAACAGATTTGATTTGTCAACTAAACAACTTATGCAGAGCTTAATGGATGAATAGGCCATCAGAGAGTGAAGAATGCAAAACACACATGAGCAAACCTTGAACCACTTGACATGCAATCTGCAAAGTTGGCCAGCCCAGTTTGAAACGAACCAGTAGATGGAGAAACAGACAATGAACGCAGTGGCGGTTGTTGATTCTTACATAAATACTGCTGATTTCGGTTTACATGTTTACAGATTAACAATTTAGATTAATACAAACAACACTGTATTTTAATTACATTCTTTTACATTTGCAATTATTTAGCTGGGGTTACCTCTGATAGGCTATTTTCAGCTGCGCTAATACAGGTTCATCAGTCAAGTGAGATCTGGATCATTTTAGCTAATTCAGCTATTGGCATTATTCTACATGATACTTACTATGTTATTGCTCCTTTTGCTTTTGACTTGGCACAACTCATTTGTGAATATGTAGGAGAAAACATAGCAAAGTTTTAGCTGCAAAGAATTTTAATTCCATTTGTTTTGCAACTGATAACTGGTTAAATACGTCAACCCAATATTTATTGTGGCACAAATGTCTAAAAAAGTATCATTTTGCATGGATATTCATTGTAGTTGTCAATCCAGCCTTACAATTGCAGTTTTGACATGCAAAGGATTTACAAAAAGGTCAAAATCATTTCCCAGGTTTCTGAAATATACAAAACTTTTTCTAAGAATTCGGCGTTTAGATTTTCATAGAAGGGAATATACTTATTAAATTCACTGTTCTCATTTGTATTTTGGAGGTATAGCAAAGAGGGAAAATGATATAGCTGTCCCTTCCACAGTTCCAACTGCATGGCAAAGGCATGAAATTTGCGTTTATAAACAGGTTAGAATCTGCCATGACAACTTTCCAATTGGAACTATGTCTTGGAACACTGCTTGCTAATAGGCTACGTCATGCACCTTTCACATACACAGAACTTCCACAACATCTTGTCGTATGCAGTAATGTCAAGAACCACTTTTGGTTCCTGAAACAGCAAATGCCCATGTCTGATGCAAAGGTTTACCTTGGCTGTTGTTCAGTACTGGTATTAAGATATGTTACACAAACACTAAGATCATCAATGTTTGCAATATAATCATAGCATTCTTTCTGCTAAAACTCTGTATTGTAAATGTAAACATGTTACATTTCAGGTACATTCATCTCATGGTGGAGGTAACGCCATAGCACGGTAAAGTGCATAATTATGAAGGTTTTGAGAAATAACTTTAAGGGGTGGTTGTATAAATAGTTTGAGTTAACAGAGCACGATGGTTCAGGGGGTAGTATCTCTGGTTCATATTCCAGAAGTTGTGGGTTTAAATCCTAAGTACTGGCCAATCTGATTGTGTTTTCTCATGGTTTCCCTTAAATGCCAGGTAAATATCAGGTTGACTATTTAATAACATAACCCAAAGTTCCACCAACAGAGCAAAAGAAATAAGGGAGGGGGTGGGAAGGTGGTACAGGGAAGTGACTATGCAACTATGGTTATCTGTCAACAATTACCTAAGCAGGAAGGTGACAATGCAACTAAGGTCATCTGCCCAAAATCACAATGACTATGTGTACACTCAAAGAGCAACCAGCAATTCAAACCAGTTGTTTTGGTAGGTGTGTATAAAATGGAGAACAGGCTCCAGACCAAGTTCTGCCATTATAACTTCACTTTATAGATGATTCCATCTCGTACATCCTGCTGTATTTGTCATAAAATGCATTTCATTTGCTTTTATTCTGCTTTCTTCTATCCGTTTTAATGTCCATGCTTCACTACCATAACAAAGAACCGACCTCACTAGTGCTTTATAAAGGTGTAACCTTGTGCTTTTCTGGACTAGGGAAGGTTTCATTACTTTGTTGATTATTCCCATAGTTATGGAATACATTACAATTTCATTTTTACTTTCTCTACTACGTATAGTAAGTAGGGGAAGTATTGTATTCCACCCAAAAATTCGATACCGAGATTTCACCGGAAATATATGTTTTGAGACCCCCTGAATCCAAAAAATGCATTTTTGGAAACATGTCCGTGTGTCTGTCTGTGAACAGCATAACTCAGAAACGAACAGTCGGATAAACACCAAACTTGGTATTTAGGTTCAGTATCTTCCAGAGATCGACACAAAGGTTTTCAAGAAAATCCCCCCACCCCAGATTACCCTTTACATGGAACATTTTTCGAAAATTTTAATTTTCTCAAAAATGGCTCTAACGATTTTGATTGAAATATCATATGTTTAAGATATTTTCATGACAAATAAAATGTATATCTTGAATTTTCTCGGAATGTCTCCAAAAGTATTCTTCATTGTGAACGACTTTTGCATAACTGGTAAACCATAAGAGATAAACAAAATTTTACTACATAAAAAATGTAGATCGCGTTAAAATACACAATTTATGTCATATACATTTTTGTTGTTGAGTGAGCCATTTTCGAGATATTGCTTGCTATTCCCTTAAATTTTTCAATACTTATTTTCTCAAATGGGAATTCGTTATTCATTTTATTATCTTGTATATGCAAAGAGTATTATTCAGTGGCAAAGGGAATGGTGCTGCACCTAGCAACCAGCTATTAAGAGATATGTATATGCTTAAAGGCTACTGTATTTCTATATTGCCCTTGTAAATATATATTCCCCTTACATCTACAAGAAACTTAGCAATAAGATAGAGTCTGCAAATGTTTATCTCGATTAACATGAAGTAGATGGAGAATAAGCGTTTGTAAAAATAGTTTGTACAAGAGTAGAAAAAGTCATGTGAGTGTAACACATCAGATTTTTTTATATCTACATCATCTTCAAATGTTAGTTATAGCCTAAATGTGTTAAGACATTCACTCTCTCTCTAAAATTGTGTTTTCCAAACACATTTTATTGGGGTCAGGGCATTTCCCACAAAAGGCCAAAATTTTTGATTTCTTTGTATTTATTTTCCCAACAATATTTAGATTATGATCAGAGTATTGTAAATCATTTTCAGTAGGTGCTATTATAGTTGTGTTCTGGGCTCATGAGCCCTAGGGATGAGGTGTGGGAAGAGGGGAAAATGCAATCTGAGTTATGCAGCAAGCTACTATGCAATAGGGTCTTAATCAGCATTCACATAGCCTACTTTGTTCAGTGTATCCAAGTAGTTTACTAATATAAGAATTGGATATGGAATTAGCATGGCAAATAATATAAAGTAGGCCGCATGTTATTTTTCAACACTGTGTCTAACTGTACGCGACTTTTAATTTATTATGTTATCATGTCTGTATACTTGAATGTGTGTGTGCATTCCTTCCTGGGTTCGTGAGCTCAGAGCACATCTATAATACCAAATCATCTGCAAATACTAATAAATCTATTTTTAGATTTCTATTGATTTGGAAGTAGTGATGCTGTTTTTGTCTCCATTCTTGAATAATTTTATTCATATATATTATGATCAGAAGGGGAAGAGGCCACAACCTTGTCTTAGCCCTGAATTAATTTGTAGATGGTCCAAATTTTTGTTATTGATTTTAACTATAAATAAATTTGTTTTATAAATATATA
Source organism: Deroplatys truncata (assembly GCA_030765065.1). Classification (NCBI taxonomy): domain Eukaryota; kingdom Metazoa; phylum Arthropoda; class Insecta; order Mantodea; family Mantidae; genus Deroplatys; species Deroplatys truncata. The sequence continues at coordinate 47,381,391 of CM060975.1, read as the reverse complement.
TGTTGTTTACAGATTGTGATATGTTATCTTGTGAAAGAATTTTAATAATTTATTTCTATTCATTTTATAAATGCTTTTTTAGTCAATGAAAGCTAGATGAGTTTAAGTTAAACTCCTTGTGCATTTCTTTTAATAATTTCATTGAAAAATATCCATCACAACATGACCTGCATCTTTGAAAACAATTCTGTTCTTCTGGATGATGCTATCATAATATTTATTTAATTAATTTTTTATAATATAAAAAATAGCAATATCTTCTCTAGCACATACATTGTAGTTAGAGAAGGTATTGCATTCCACCCAAAAATTCTTTACCGAGATTCCACTGAACTACTGAATAATAATAATAATAATAATAATAATAATAATAATAATAATAATAATAATAATAATAATAATAATAATAATAATAATAATAATAATAATAATAATAATAATCTGCACATGCAAACACATGTCTGTGTGAACAGCACAACTCAAAAAGGAAAAGTTCAGTACCGTCCACAGATGTGACATGAAGATTTTCAAGAAAATCCTCCTACCGCAAACTACCCTTTATATGAAACATTTTTCGAAGTTTTTCTACCAATGAGTCTGAAACATTCAATTAACACTGCTTTCCTCCTACACTCTTTTCAACAGCCGGAAGGAAAATCAACTCAAAACAATGCTTTTGTAACATTGATTAGAAATATCTTATTTTAACACAACTTTGTTAATTTATATTTCACTACCCTTTAACACTAACAGGCACTTAATATGCTATTTTTCTGACCTACCCTATTTTCTGCCCATAGCTAACAAGGGGTATGTATCTATACAGGGAGTATGGTTATAATCATTTCCAAAACATAAAATTCTAAATATTTCTAAAAATTATGCATACAATAACAGAAGATAAAATACATAAACATTATTGTTAAAAAAAAAGGATTTAAAATCCGACACAGTTATTGTTACTTTAAATAAAACTTATGTTCTAGGAAGGGAGCTATTTCTGTTGGAAAACATCTATTGTCAGTCTTTGCAAACTGTGAAAACTGCAATGCCATCTGAGTTCTTCAAGACTGATTTGACAACCAGAGAGTGGACACTAGTAAAATGTGAATTAAGACACTGTCACCAGATTCCACCATAAACCGTGTAACATGCAGTGAGCTATGCACTTAGACTAAAAACTGTAACGTGGTTGTATGGATAAACAATCATAAAATGGTGTTCATTTTCAATATCATTTGACCAGATTCTGACCCAGGATGTGTACAAAACCCCAAATTGAAAATTTTGCAGATAGGTACATTTTGAACCAAATGTTTCACATCTTACCTAACAAAATTAATTTTTTCTAAAATTAATAAACAATAACAATAATAATAACAATAATTTAGCATTAATGTAACTACATTTCGCAGAAACTGAAAGTATTCTTTGAAGTATTTTCTTCTTTAATCTTTCAATCAAAGTCTGATTACAATTAAATGAGAAAAGGATAAAAAAGATATCCAGGAAAATTGCACATTTTAATATGCTTATAACAATAATAATCCAGTGCAATATTCTTTAGGTATTGGACAGTAACTGCCCTATGAAACATTAATAGCATGCCACAATTTTTATTTATAATCTGAAGAAACAGGAAACAAAACAACAAAGGTAAATTTTAGTCTGGTTTGTACCCAAGCCAGAGGCATAAATGCTGGTAGTGCCATGAAATAAAAACATGACACCAGGTTCCAGCAATCTTTCTTGGAGATTCTGCTAAAAGGCCGCTTAATGTCAATGATCATTCCAAAATTCTCATATTTGTAATAAGATGAAGTAAAAATGTAAACAATAACTACAAGTATTTACGTAGTGTATTTCTAGCTGTGATATGTACAATGAACGCAGTACTGATGCAACTCGATGTCGACAGTGCCCGGGTAAGCCAAGCAAGCGACCCACATCGAGCGCGCCTAGGACGGTGACGGGGCCTGGGGGGCGGTACATACGACGCACGTCACCGAGGCCAGTCTCTAACGACATGGCGGCGATCCCCCTATCGCCAGCCGGAGTCACGACCAAGCCTCGCCCGCAATCCCCTTCCTACACGCATTTTTGTATTTCCTCTAACTCGCCTTTTAAACTCGGAAATCTAAAATATTTTCACGTTAACGTAATAAACACTACCAAATCATTATGTTCAACTATAGGATAATTTTTAAAACTGGTTAGAAATGAAGATACACCAAAAAATATTCCATCGCAATTTCGGGATATAGCTATCGGGAAGTACAGCCTCGATTGCGGACAACGAAATGCTCTAGCGGCCATCTTGACGAAAAGTCTTAAAGCTATTAAATATGCACGTAATCAATAAACACGACTAATATAAGCGTTGTAAAAGCACCAGAAAACACTTCTAAATTTGTTGCAACACTAATTCATCACGTTTATAACCATTTTCCGATAAAAACATTCACCTTCAATCTCCTTCCCCTCGTTCGCTGTTCAGGTCTTCTAACACGTGTGATAGGACACGCGCCTTCAGAGCTGCCACTACTTGAAAACATGTGCGCTAAAATAAAGTCATTCTATCTTTTGTATAGAACAAGGATTTAAAATCTGACTCCTATAAATCTATAGAATAAACTATTTAACAACGATATTGTTCGTATTACTTTTGTTTGCAGTTAGAAAGGAACAAATACTATTAAGAGTTTTCCAGACGTATGGTTGTTTACTTTGTAGTTTGACAGCAATCGGTGCATTCAACTTCTGAAACATTATGATTGGCTGCATAAAAACCGCGGCAACCCTCTTCCGAATTAAATGCTTTTAAATTATACAATTTTCAATTCAACGTGCGCCCTCTCGTTTTCATCAATTTTCTGTAACCATTCATTCACCATAATCATTATACTGGACTGGTTAGGTGCAATTATTATTAAAATAAGTATGTGACATATATATGACATTGTATGTTGACCAAAACAATCCTCATTACTCCACCCCCTTGAGCAGTCTAATTGCCTAATATTTAGTTTTATTTATCCGATTATAAAAACCAAGTCTTTCAGGCTCTACAACATATTTACTGAATGTTTTGGCCGTCTGTAAAACTGTTCGTCCATTACATCCTATCTCTAGCTTTTTAGTTTCCATTTGCAATGTTTATAAACTCTTTCATAACATAATTATCTCTTGAATCCTGTTACAGGAGGTTTCTATATATTTTTTAAACATGCTTTCATCTGATATTCAGTATTTATGTCTGAATCATCCTAATCTACGTTTTAATAAAATTATCCTTAGTTTTACTTTCCCTACTGCATGCTTATGTTAGGTAGTGGAAGTATGGTAGTCCAACCAAAAATTCATTTGAAATTTTATTGGAAATATATATTTTGAGGTCAAATTAAGCAAAAAGGCAATTTTTATAAAACAGCAAGTTCAGCATAATTAAAAAATACAAATTGGATAAATACCATGCATGGTTTTAACATCCATTATCCAAGGATGCATAGGGATTTTCATTAAATTCTCACATTCAGGGCTGTTCCTCACAGTGAAATTGTTTATAATCTTTTACTTTCATAAAAAATGGCCCTATGATTTTGATTAAAATTTAGTAAGTTTGAAATATTTTCATAGGTTTGAAATATAACCATTTTTTTTAAATAATTAATGCTAAATGCATTACATACTACAACTAAGTGTATCTTAATATAGTAGTTTCATTATCACATGTCACTGTTTGGCAGGAAATTATTCCAATGATAATTCTGCTAAGTATTTGCATTTTTCATGTGGGGACACAAATCACCAAATAGATCTTTGGGTTTTGTCCTTTTGAGACTTGCTGGTACACCAGTTGTTCAATAGAAAAATCACAGTAGGATTTAGATGGTTGTGAAATAGCTTTTCATGCTTCACTGCCATTGTTTTTATTTCTTCACTGACAGTATCTATTTTCAACTGTTTATGGATGTTGTCATTCCTGACATACCATGGAGCATTAACAATACCACGTAGCACTTTGTTTTGAAAGTTCCGTATAATTTTATTATTAGACTTCTTGGTACAGTCTCAAATCTGCAACCCATGCATCCATACACGTTTTAATAACTGCTTATACAAAAGCAATTTATTGTGCATATTGAGCTGGGAATATTTTCCTAAACAATACATTTTTCTGTACTTTATAAGTAGTTATTTTCAGCATGAACCTTCCACCTTAGCTCAGTGTCAAGTCATGCCAAGTACTTGGCCTCATTTGATTATGGGATTATTTGTTTGTTAATAAATACACGTAGCGTTTCTGCTTTTCTGTTTGTAAAATTTACATGAGTTGATTTTGTCTCATTGAGTTTGATGCGCCACCTTTTGGTCCAAGCACTAACTTCATTTACTGCATTTTGAAGCTTACTGGTTGCATTTTCTTCAGTTTTCCAAACAGCAGAATGTCAGTATCATCAGCAAAAGTGGCCATTGTCGTTTCTTGATTTTATGGTATATCATTAGTATGCCACAAGTACAATACCCAAGGACACTTCCTTGTGGGGCTCCTGCACATATTTCCTTGAATTCTGAGTACTCCCTTACATGTATGACCTGAAATAATCTTCTGAGAGATACAATTGTAGAATTTCACAATATAGCTTTGGTAAATCACGTTGTAAGTTATAGTTTAACCCATCATGCAATACCTTATCAAAGGCTTGGGTCACATTAAGAAAGATACCACAGCATATTTTATTTTCTTCTAAAGATTTTTCAATTATTCGGGTTATTCTATGTACCTGATCAATGGTTGAAATATAACCATGAAGAAATGTATATCTTGAATTTTCCGTGAATTGCTTGTGAAGTCCCTTCATTCTGACTGAATTTTGTATAACCAGGAAACTATAAAAGATATAAAAAAGCTTAGGTACCACAGGAAAATGTAGTGCTTATTAAAATACACAAATTGAGTAAAATATAATTTTTTTTGTAGCAATAATCATTTACGAGTTACTCACTATTTAAAGTTTGGACTTTCTAGTATTTTGGAATTTATTTCTTGAAGTTCTAAGTCACAAAGCTTTTGCTTCTCTGGGGGACAACCAAAGAGTAAGCAAAGCAAGCCAGCATATAGTTGGCTGCTTTTTAAACATTTGACTGTTGTCTTAGCCTCCTCTATGCTCCTGTGTGTTTCCCTATAAAATGCATATTGAAGACATCTTAGCCAACATTTATCATACTTAATAGGAAGTGGACCAAAACTTAGCTTTTTTATGACTAATTTGTAGATTAGCCATGAAAATCTATCATAATGGTTCGAAAAAGTCATATGATTGTAGCATATTAGATTTTTGCTTTTTCTAGGAGAGGGATTATTATTGCATTTACCCAATATTTTGATACAATGATTTGCCCAGAAATACTTGTTTTGAGATACCCTTAACCCAAGAAAAGTATTTTCATAAAAAGAAGTCTGTGTGGGTAAGTTTGTAAACATCATGACTTAGAAATGAAAAGTCAAGTTTAATAAATTCCAAAAATGCAACACAAAGCTTTTTGAGAAAATCACTCCACCCAAACTACAGTTAACATGGAAACGTGTTTTTTTATATTTTACTTTTTGAAAAAATGTAGATTTATATAAAATTTAGATCTCGTTAAAACACACAATTTATATTAAATCAATATTTTGTGGCACATTTCTGGGATATGTATTGTTATTGGTTTGAATTTTCCAATACTGTGGTATACATTTTAAAGTTTTAAGCCACAATTTTTTTGCTTCTCCTGAAGTCACAAAGAATAAGCATGTCAAAACCACTCTTGGCTCCTGTCTGCTCCTTTGTGGTTACTATAAAATATTTATTGAAACCTTTCAGCCAACATTTACAATGTTAAACAGGAAATGGCTTAAAAAACTAGTTGTTTTATGAATTTGTAGATTGGGTATGAAAATAATTTTGGTTTAATATTATACAACTAATTTCTCTCAATTCTCCATTAACTACACTCATCTTTAATTGGTTCACATTTATATCAGAATCTTTCTTTCAAATAGTAGAAGTTCAGCATATTTTGTGAATCTTTAAGCAACCACATCTGACATCCTTTTTATATTGGACTTATATTTATGTTGCAAATTCTTAATTCCACATTTAATAACATTAATTTATTCACAGATTAGTGTAATGTGGTTCATTTTCCTGTAATATTCTCGTTTTTATTTTCCCTTGAGTTATTATTGTTTATTCAAAACAAGGTTTTGCAACTTTATAGGTACTCATCAAGCTTAATTTATACCACATTATTTATCCATTTTTACTGTCTCTACTACGTATAGTAAGTAGGGGAAGTATTGTATTCCACCCAAAATTTCGATACCGAGATATCACCAGAAATACGTGTTTTGAGACCCCCTGAATCCAAAAAAAAGCATTTTTGGAAACATGTCCGTGTGTGTGTCTGTGAACAGCATAACTTAGAAACGAACAGTCGGATAAACACCAAACTTGGTATTTCGGTTCAGTATCTTCCAAGGATGCGACACAAAGGTTTTCAAGAAAATCCCTTCACCCCAGAGTACCCTTTACATGGAAGATTTTTCGAAAATTTTAATTTTCTCAAAAATGGCTCTAACAATTTTGATTAAAATACCATATGTTTAAGATATTTTTATGACAAATAAAATGTATATCTTGAATTTTCTGGGAATGTCTCCAAAAGTATTCTTTATTGTGAACGACTTTTGCATAACTGGTAAACCATAAGAGATAGACAAAATTTTACTACACAAAAAATGTGGATCGTGTTAAAATATACAATTTATGTCATATACATTTTTTTTGTTGAGTGAACCATTTTCGAGATATTGCTTGTTATTCCCTTAAATTTTTCAATACTTATTTTCTCAAATGGGAATTCATTATTCATTTTTACTTTCTCTACTACGTATAGTAAGTAGGGGAAGTATTGTATTCCACCCAAAAATTCCATACCGAGATTTCACCGGAAATACATGTTTTGAGACCCCCTGAATCCAAAAAAAGCATTTTTGGAAACATGTCCGTGTGTGTGTGTCTGTGAACAGCATAACTCAGAAACGAACAGTCGGATAAACACCAAACTTGGTATTTAGGTTCAGTATCTTCCAGAGATGCGACACGAAGGTTTTCAACAAAATCCCCCCACCCCAGAGTACCCTTTACATGGAAGATTTTTCGAAAATTTTAATTTTCTCAAAAATGGCTCTAACGATTTTGATTAAAATATCATATGTTTAAGATATTTTTATGACAAATAAAATGTATATCATGAATTTCCTGGGAATGTCTCCAAAAGTATTCTTTATTGTGAACGACTTTTGCATAACTGGTAAACCATAAGAGATAGACAAACTTTTACTACACAAGAAATGTAGATCGCGTTAAAATACACAATTTATGTCATATACATTTTTTTTGTTGAGTGTACCATTTTCGAGATATTACTTGTTATTCCCTTAAATTTTTCAATACTTTTCTCAAATGGGAATTCGTTATTCATTTTTTTGTCTGGGATATGCAAAGAGTATTAATGTGTGGGAAAGGGAATGGTGCTGCACCTAGCAACCAGCTATTAAGAGATATGTATGTGCTTAAAGGCTACTGTATTTCGATACTGCCCTTGTAAATATATATTCCCCTTACATCTACAAGAAAATTAGCAATAAGATAGAGTCTGCAAATGTTTATCTCGATTAACATGAAGTAGATGGAGAATAAGCGTTTGTAAAAATAGTTTGTACAAGAGTAGAGAAAGTCATGTGAGTGTAACACATCAGATTTTTATGACTTGTTTGCAAATTCCAAAGAGAGCTTTTTGAAATCTCTTCTGGCTATGAAATTTATGTTATCCATATATGTGAAGATTTGTTGTTATACTGTGCCATGTCTCTGCATTGTTCTGTCTTTCAATACTAGATTGTGCTGTAAACATGGCTGTATGTCTCTGAATTACACCTTGGTATACTGTGAATAAATCAGACATACCACTAAATAATATGATGTTGCATTTCATTCTTTTAATTAACGTAGCTGTGATATTCAGTTGTTTCATAATGCAGTAGAACCCTAATTAACCATTATAATGGAGGGGGTTGAGCTGATGGTTAACTGAAAATGACAAATAATCCATCTTACTTAGTATAAAAACAAGTTTAATAAGCAATTAGACAAAAAACTCACTAAATGTATGAGTTCTATGTTAAATTCCTTGCATATTTAGAAAATTGGCAATAAAGGTGATTGTTGTCCAAGAGGCAGGCTGCACAGTAAGAGGTAACAGACTTTTATTCTGCAAAACCAATACAACTGCACCTGGTTACTCACATCCATTTTCCATCAATTTTGTAGGTTCATCATTAAGTGACAACAGTAAATTATGATCACCACTATTGTGTGATTGCATGACCCTTTGTGCTTTGAAACTAAAACTTATGTAATGCACAGCTGAAGGCATCAGAACAACTTCTTGACTAGAGTACATGTTTATTCTGCATTAAATTTATAACATTGTTGGGAAGCAATTAACAGACTTTTGTTCCATTATCTTTAAACTGACTTTGCTTGAGAAATTTTGGAATACTGAGGCCATCTGTTGGTATAAAACATGCTCAAACTACCTGCAAATACATATCGAGGACAATTACAGATGTTTTATTTCTGTTTTTTCATGAATAGCTCAACTTTTGCAAAATGTAACACGATGGCAGGAAGAAAGACAGATGATGGCATTTAATGAACCGAATGGTTAACTGAGTGACAGATAATCAAGATTCTACTGTACTCCCAATATTTTTGCTGTCATTTGTGGCCTTGAAATCATTTTCTATATTAATATTATAAAGATAGAAATTTATGTGTGTATCTGGAATAATCAGCAAACCACTAATTCTCATAATTATTCTTAACAGTATTTATGAATATATACATAGTACAAAATAGAAATAATTTTAAATTATAATTTAATTTAAATGAAGAAATCAATGAGGTAAACTAATCCAAATTTTCTTGATAAACCTTCTTCTTGGAGCAGACAAATTGACAAAATCTGCAATAAAGTTACTTCAAGTATGCTCTAAAAACGAACGACAAAACTTATAGATATTAATATTATAATGAATATTTATTATGGATTGATATATCCTCATTTGATGTATAAAATAATGATTTGGAGACAAGGTGTGGCCAAGCATACTGAAAGACTTTTTATATTACACAGAACAATAATTAGGATAATTAATATGGGATTGAAAGTAGGTATATGAATCTTGCACAAATTTTAGAAACTTAAAAGTTTTCTCACCCTATATTCTTTATATAATATGACTGAGATCATTTTGTGTTTAAAACATAATGAAAGTAATAATTAAGTTAATAGTCAGATTCATAACAATTTCACAAGAGGTAACACACGTTTGCATATAGAACTCCAAACATTGCATTATTTAAAACGAAGACTGGTATGCTGGTAATAAACTGCCGATTTATATAAAATACATAAAAGAACTGAAGCATTTTAAAAGGAAACTGAAAAATATATTGTATACAAGGATGTTTTTAAGAAGATTGAATTTTCCCATTTTAATGCATTTTATGTTGTTTTTGTTCACTTACTCAAAGTCTATATATTGTAAAACTAGTATATATGACATTTTTTAAAGCTTCTTTCTTTTTTAAATTAAAATTGACGATATTACAAATTAAGGTATTGTAAGACAGATATATGAGACGTAGAAATATATTGTGCAAGTTTTATTCTATAAATGAATTTTTAGATGACTGACCTTTCTAACTTTATTGTTATAATTATTATTTTTATATTTATATTCTCAAATTGCTTATATTGTACAACCTAATGTATTGCGCTCCATTGTATTTTGTATCATGTTAAAATTTGATTTATGAATTGCTTGTAATTTTGAATGACAAATAAATGAAACTGAAAAGATTTCTTTCCAATGGGCATAGGGTGGTATGAATGCAAGACAAGTGAGAGAGCTGTTGCTCTGAGTATGGGAATCGAGGGATGTCTCTAGGATTGAGAGCCCTCTTTTGGAGTGAGAGACTTTTCTATTTTGGTATGAATAAAATGTATTAGAAGTCTCTCTTCAACAGGAGAGAACTCTCCTTATTTTTTGGGGTGACTCAAGGTTGCACATGACAGTGCCATCTGTCATGAAAAAAGATAAGAAAAAAATGCTTTAGTTTACATCAATGTTGACAAGTAAAGTTATACATGAAACACAAGGATTTATATGCTTATGATTATAAAATTCTCTACAGGTTTGAAAAGCAAAATTTGCAGTAGTTGAAAAATACATTTTATCAGAGACTAATTAAACTAGAAGGCCTTACAAATAAAAAAGAAATAAGAATCTTCTAATGACCTACGATTTAAAATTGGAGTAGCTCAAGATCTTGGTGTAGATCAAATTGTACATGATTTCAAAAAGTAAAATACGTAAAAAAGGTCCAACTGCTGTTAATTACCTTCAACTTTCTAAAAGATGAATGGGCAGCACATTGCACTCTTCCTAAACAATTGAAGCTATAGATTATTCTATACATATGGTCTACCTTCTTGTTTATGTCTGTGGCCCCCCAGATCTCTGCTGCATAAAGCATTCTTGATTCCACTAGTGCCTCATATTATCACTAGTTCAACATCAACTGATTTTTATTAATGCAGATTCCATAACGCACTAATTTTTTATTTCCTCTACCACCTATCCATATCAAAATTGAGATTCAATATTTTGAGGTCTACTAAACATAAAAAACAGTATCTTTAGTAAAAGGTGTGTGTGAGAGACTGTGAACACCATAACTACTCAAAAATAAAAAGTTAGTTAAATATCAAAGTTGGTATTTAAATTTGGCACCTTCCAAGGATGTGAGACAAAGATTTTCAAGAAAATCCCCCCATTCCAAACTACCCTTCTTGTGGAAAAATTGTTTCATTTTTTATTTTCTCTAAGATGGTGCTAGCAACTTCGATTAAAATGTCACATGTATAATAAATTGACATGAGAAATAATTGATTTTCTGTGATTAGCCTGTAACTTCCCTTTATTTCACTGAATTTTGTATAGCAAGGAAATCTTAACAGATTGACAAAAATTTACTGCAGGAAAAATGTAGAGCTCATTAAAATACATAAATTGTCAAATAAGTATTTTTTTCACTTGCCATTTTTAAAATATTCTATATTACGATTTTAAACCTACCCTAAGTGTCATCTAACAGAATGCTTGAGAGTTTGGAATTCTTGCTTCCCACCCCTTGCAACAGCTTGTTACCATTAACATACATTTGAATGCTGTTTCCACATGTTAAAGCTTTCTTGCTTAATGTGAAACAATTCCCAGGTAAAAATATATTGTGTAATATAGCAAGGCTAGAAGAATAAATTTTTATACAAATAATGTTATAAATATATGTGAATTTGTAATTGGCAGAGAAAGTTGTGTGAATGCATCAGATCAAATTTTTATTCTTTTATACAACACAGGATGTTGTCTGAGGATATTTAAGAAGAGATTTCGTTCCCTTGTGTCCTCTTAATAAGTACTCATGTTTATCAGGCTCACCCCCCAAATGCTGAAATCAAAATATGTATGACTGAAAACAAAAGTCAATTTTTTGTTAAATTGCACATCTGGAAGATGTGTAACAAAGTGGAGCGATATCTTAATTGACACAAGTATCTGTCATTTTGCATGTTAATTTTTATTCACACAGAATGGAGGGTATATTCAGAGGAAAAACAACTAACAACTCTTTCAATTATGCAAAAGATATCTTTCACAAGAGAATGCTCATGCTTATTCATATGACCCATAGGCTAAGAGACACTTTTTAATTTCAATTAAATGACCAAAAAGAATTTATAAGGCTTGCATATTATATAGAATATGAATCATAAAAGAACATTCTTGCAAGGAAGGCTTTGACTTTATGTTGACAATGCCAGGAAGTAAAAAAAAATGGTAGTTGTTTCTTTTACTCTGCAGTAAATGTGTTAAACTAACACAAAAGTTCTTGGAGATTTCATTCCAAGCATTATAATTTAACAACTAAGAGAACAAAAGACATAGAAAAACAAAACAAATACATACTTATTTGACGCTTTACTCACACACTGGAAATGTGTTCAGAATTTAGCATTATAACATATGTGTTAACGTCATTCTAATTCTACACATTATGTAGTGAATTTTCTATGCACCAAATCTTCTAATACCCCTTATTATGTAAGAAAGCCTTGCTGCATTTCCTCTGTATGTTGTAATCAAGTTCATGACCAGCATATAATAAATAATTACTTATATAACGAAAATTTTGTCCAGTGTAACACCACAAGCTACTCAACCGATATTTATAATTAACTGAGTAGATTATTTTTCTCAAAAGTTGCAGACTGTATACCATTTCCAAAATGTTTAAATTGCTGGCCTGGGTATGAAAAATGTTTATATTTACCAGTTTTGTTGTTATTTCTTCAAATATTGATGTTGGGGGTTTCTGAATTATGTGAAAACTGTGGAGCCTTTATATTATTTAACATCACAAAGAGAAATATCCCAAAGTTTAAAATTTCATATATTATATTTATCTAAAATTAGTCTGCCATTCTGATAACTGTTTCACCCCTGAAAGATACTTGCACACTATACAATGATTCCAGAACTTGGAAGAAAACTGTTAGGGGAGCATTAAGGTAATCGGAAATACATTTGCCAATATTTCATACCTATTTTCATGACTTCAGGGATTTTTCCATGTAAGCCAGCTAATAAAAAAATATGTTATTTCATATTCAAGTGTATTTTATTAGCATTTATGGTCAATTTTCTTGCCAGAATCCACTGTAATATATTCCTTCATGGTCAGGTACTTACAATCTCTGCTGCATGTGATAGCAGTCTTTTATGGAGTATGTTTGAGAAAATTTATTTATTAGTCCAATAAACCAATTAAACCTCAGGACCCCTGAAATCTTTAGCTTCCCAACATGGCCCTAAGAATAGTTCATGCAATTCTCAAACAGAAAGCCACAATTGAGCATGTTTAAACATTTTTATTGATGAGTTAATAAAGTACATTCACAGAATTTAAATTTTTTTAACAAAAGCTAATCACTGCATTTTACTGTTGCTTAATAAATATCAAACATCTAATGAACTAAAAACATTTGGCAGCTAACATTATGAGAGCTAAAAAGCCAGTTTTCGAAGATTTAACTGAAACATCAACAGTTCCAATACATTACATCTCACCATTCCACATTTACATGCAAAGTTTTCCTGTGAAACACACTGTGGTAGTCCTCCAGAATACATTTTGAATTTCACAACACATTTCATATTGTAACAAAATACATGACATAATACTTTTGTAAATGTGGAATAATCCAAGACATACACTGCACAATACATTTTTCACAACTTCTGAACACGTGGTGCAGAATAAACAAACAAACAGAGTATATTATTAAATAACATGATTACTGATTCCAATGGTTTGTTTTTCCCTGGGTTTGGCATAATGGAAATCATTGTTCCATGTGCACAACTGCAACAACATGGAAGGTATCTACATAGATAAGATACAGCAGAAATACTGGACTGTGCAATGCAATTGTTTTGGAAAACAGAACATGGAGAAATTGTTGAGTCATAAATGCAAATGTACATCACAGACATTTTCAGGGTTGCCACAGAGTTTCACACATTCTAGCCTTGCTTTGGAAGAGAAACATAACACACTCCTGACACGCAATAATCATCTGCAATAAAATAATAAAGCTGTAATCACCGCATCATATAAAAAGGTGAGTTCATATACATGACTGCATCAGGCAACATTTTAAAAAAAACTTGTTGATAAACATAGATCTTTTTAAACAACAATAAATTGATAAAGGGTTCTTAATAGAGGTAACCACAATTTTTGTGAAAAAATAGGATTTATATTTTTTCATATAGTTTGCAGTCTATTTCATTCCTATAAAATGCTGAACAGGCTAATATGCATTTGATTTTTTTCCCTTCTCTTTTACAGTTGTGATCTTCAGAATGACAGGTCATATCAGACAAAGAATGAAGTAACTAATACATTCTGCGCACATCAAGGCTATCAGATGATCATCCAAAGCATGCAGAACCAACTGCTCAACCAGGCAGCTTGACACAACCAGAATTCTAATCTGGGTCACTGTGTTTCAGGTATATCCTCAAAATGCTTCTCTAAGCACAGCCCAAACCTTTGCAAATTGCTGCTAAACCAGAGCATTGAATTAACAATTGTTCTATATCTTTACGCAATTTCAAGATTTCTTTTATAAATTAGCTTATATTACATATATGTAATAAAAACAATTTAAAAAGAATTTACTACATACTATGAGCAAATTTAAACTGACTTACAAACCAATTAATATCGTAACATTTGACTATGGATAACGTTAATCATATTATGATGTATTCCAGTTATGATCCAAAATTCAAATTTCATTAAATATCTTAAATGCAATAATTTATATGTATGAAATTTTTTTTGAGCATCTAGAAGACACACACGTTTGAAATCTGTAGAAAGTTTATAATCTGTTTTAGCAGGCTGTTGAAAATAAGTATTTAGAATTCCTATTCAAAATATACATTAGATTCTTAATTTTAAATGTAAGTTGTTTAAAAGGGTTATATAATTATGTGGTGAAACACAAATGTTTTTTACTAGAGCACAAGTATTGTACTACTATTGCATATATAGGATTCTGCAAAACCATATGATGTTTATCCTTTAAAGTACATTATATTGTATTACTTTATTTCAAATGGAGGAACAGATATAGTGCATGTATTTTGTACATTCTGCAGTAAAAAATAAAATGAAAAACACTTTAAAGTTTTGTAATGCAGATTGAAAAAACTTAATATTTTTGAAACTAAAAAAGAATGCAATGATCTTATGCTGAAACCAAGAGTTATAATTAGCGAAGAAGCAGAAGTGTGCTCATTGCATGCCATTACCTAAATTTTATTCCCTTTCCTAAAAGCATCACCTGAAATATAAAATGAATTTTTATAAAGAATTTGCAAAATTATGTAGGTTATTACATAATTTGTACACCATGTGAAGATATTTTCCTAAACGCTCATGCTCCTCTGCACATATTTTATGTACCATAGCTGTTGCAACCCTGATATGTAAATAAAGTACATTTTAAAATTGAATGTTAAACAAACACATCATATTCAAATCACTACTCTTTTTTAAGTTATAAGTCTTTACAAAATTACTTCAAACAGTCGAGCCTTTCTTCAAAATATTTTTTGTTTTTTGCAACCACAAATAATTAAACCTCCTTTCACCTTTTCACAAAATATCTGCCATCTCATGTAACTTACCTGTATATAAATCTTAATACAGCTTGATTATCATGTACTTACATTAAGTAATATGTTTATTTTAATACACTGCAATTATGGATTCATACTGGCACCAACATTTGTATTATGTTTTAACAATAATAGATAATACAATTGACGTTAGAGTTTGCAATGGACAGCATTAGCGAACATTATCAGCCAAGCAAATATGGGATTAATTATCACAGTTTACAGAAATATATATATTATATATACTTTATTTATTTATATGCATCAGTGGCAGCAAACAAAGATATCTCTATAGCTTTACAGTTTTCTTTTCATCTTTTTAATTTCTTTCATTTAGGGTATTCTAAAATGTTTTAAAACTTCAACTTACATATATAAATTTTATGAAGATATCAACTCAACATCTACATATATTTACAGAAGCTGTAGGGTAATATATATCACTGCTTTATGTCTGATTTCAGACAGAGTGAATAAAACATGTGTAATATATACTAATGTTAAGCTTGATTTATTTGGTTATGTAGGCCAGTTAAAGTATCTCAGTTTGCACCAATCACACAGAACCATCAACAGTTGCAAAGAATGCACAACAAGTTGTCACTTATTTGTTTGTCTCTGGAACATGCATGAACTGCACTTCAGAAATCTGGGTCACATAAAGACTTTACAAACACGCAATGAGCATTTCTACATCTGTTACATTAAAACAGTGCAAGAGAAAATTATTTTGATAAAAGAAACATATCAACACACTTTAACTATATGTGGCATTTACTTCATAAATATATATGTATATACACAAAACTTAATTTGTCAGGGGGCATTGCAAAGCGTATAACACTAACAAAGACAGCCAATATAACAGCCACCCATGCATTTAAATGTTGGAAGCACAAGGAAAATTAAGAACATATCAACTGTACAAGAAAAAGTGTTCAGCTAGTGAATGTAAACTTTTTTTTTAACTTGGAGATGAGCCATTGGTGCAGTTGACTGGATAAAGCTGAAACATTTTGTGAACTGCTGCAGCTCATGTAGTATATCAACTCAACCACTACTTCCAGAGCACGTTCCAAGCCATTTTAGAACAGCTTACCAGAAAATACCAACAAAAGATATATAGTCTAATTGAATTTTTAAAGAATTTCCATATGTTAATTATTGCCTGATATTTCATAAACTTCTCTTAATGCTTTTGTATTTAGGTACTTTCAGTTTTATTTTCATTCTCAGATTATTGTTGTATAATGAAACAATAAAGTAATGTCCAGGCATTTGACTGTTGATAAGCAAATGAAACATTTTATTAAAAATGCAAATGTCTGGTCAATCTTCCATGAACAATGGGGTTAACAGGTCAGTATTTCTTAAATGGACAGGAGCCTCCTAAGAGGGGCCATGGTGCATGTTGTTCCATCCCAGCATCTATATCCACAGCAATATTACAATAATATGGAAGTAATTTAAAAATTCCACAAATTGTTTTAAAATAATATATTAACTGCTTTTTACTGGCATGATTTTTAGAGCACTTTTAAATATAAATTAATTATGCTGCAGAGCTGTTGCCATCTTAAATAAAATACTGTATTATCAAAAACTTAATTTTAGATACTCTAGAACGGTCAGCCCAAGGATGGAAACTGGGTGACATTTGTGTGCTGATTATACACTGTACTATGTTACAATGTGAACTGATGGGCAAAACTGCAGGAAACTATAAAATCACTAGCTTGTGCTTTATTTTAATAAAATAAGCTTGGGACTAAAAACTTGAGAGGAGAGAAAAGAAAGAAAAAAAGTTAAATGACTATTGAAGATGATTTTAAAATTAAAACTATCATAGAAGAATGCCCTGAGATTACTTACGATTTGTTAACTTGCATTTGTTGTCTAAAATTTCTTTTCGCAGAGAAGAAACAAATGCTTTATTTTTATTTTATTGCCTTATATGTAATGAAGCAACTTACTAGAATGTACAGAGAAGTTATATTCATTAAATCAAAGCTAAGATACATAACTGATAAAAAAAACTTTTGACAAACGTAAGAAAATGCATTGATAATACATAATTTACTTACTTTTGAGCTGAATGTGAGCTTATTCCATGAACAGGCTATTACTCTTTCAAATTAATGGGATAAATTACAAAAGTTATGTTACAAATTTGTTCCTGACTGACAAATGTTTTATTACAGAACTGCTGAAAGCAAAGAGTTGTGTCTTTCTGCATTCTAAATTTCTCATTTGTTACAGCAATACAAAAGAATATCAAAGCAAACTGGTGGTTAACCTTTATAAAAAGCTGGTATTATTTTGTTACGGTCGTTTATATAATGTAATAAACTGCAGCAAACATGAAGTAATGTGAGTATTCATCAACTCTAAGAACGTCATTCATAATTTTTTTTTGTCACCAAATATACCAATTATCTACTCTGTTGCAGTTAATGTTGTGTTGAGTTGCTGATAAACATACCAAAGAAACTTCTTGTGAACCACCACTTCTCTATACCACAGCACAGATTTAAAAAAAAAAATTATTGGAATGATAAAATAGTTTAAATAGGAAACCTGAGATCTAATGGCTCATCCCCATTAAAAATCCTAGTTCTTGTATTTTTATTGAAGATAATATAATTTACACATGTTCATGGATATATCACCAAATCTCTTTAAGGACAATCAATAATCCACTCCACGAAACAACAAAACTCACAACAGTTGAAAAACTTTTATTTATACTGTTTATTGCTCCATAGAATTTTAAAGAAACTGCTAAAAAATGCAACACTTGAAACACTATAGTTCTTAAACATCCATATAATGTAACAGTGTACAATATTCATTCTAAAAAATTCTGCTTTTAAGATGTTCCAGGCAAATCTGTATTTCACTGGTTACCAACAATACGAAGCTGCTTCTGCACAAACTTAAACACTGAGTTAAGCTAATAATTAACAAGGGAAGCATTTGTTTCAATGTTATACACTTGTGCAGCCCATGCATGTATATAAGTGTAGTATTTATATTTACACAACCAACGACTATATTTCCATCTGACATCATACAAAGTTTATAATTGTATATTTTTACCAATAAATAAGATTACAGACTTGCTTCACAGAAAGGTTGGCTCACCTGCAGACTTGCAGTTTCACATTGTGATTTCTTTTCAAACAGAGTAGTGTTGCTTTCATTATCCATTCTCATTAAACCATAGAGTGCCACACAAATATTCTGGGATCCCTGACAGTAACGCACTCCCTTCTAAGTTTATCTTAAAATCTTATATAATTTATACAATGAGATGTATGCATAGGGAAGAATATAAAACGAATACCTCATGATAAAGTTACATCCACTGTTTTCAACTTTCAGGTTCACTGCTTTGTGTACACCTATTCTGTCCCTTATGGGTGATGCTGAAACTTCAAGTTAAATCTCTCAGTATTGCAAGTCTGTATAGTTTTCTAGATGCAATAATGGATGAATAAGCACTTATACAGTCAAAAATCCATGTAGTGAAAACAGACATAATGATAAGCTTAATTATCCTATATTTTTTAATGGTCTTGGCAAATTTTCTGTCTTGGTTACATTAATTGCTATTCATTACAGCAACGAAGGAATATCAAAAGCATTCTTTTACAATATGTATCCTGATCTTAAATGGCTTTTGGCAAGTGATAGGCAGAGGTTTCCGACTTCAGAGGGGAATTCTTGATGGAAACTATATTCATTTAAATTTCCTCGATATTATACCTATTCATAAAATTAAAAGATAAAAATACCAAATTTTAAATGTATTGTCAAATGATCTGCGAAATCCATTCTTGCAGCTTTTTGCCTAAAATCATTGATTTTTTAGAGATTCCACATAAAAGCTACCCTTAATTTTGTTTTAATTTCAACCTAATTTAAATGTGTCTAATTTTCTTAGAATGAGGCAGCAACTTCATTATCTATAGCAGTTTGCGAGTTGTTTCACATTTATATAGGGGCAAAGCAATACTATAAAATGGTTAATGAAATGAGAGATCAATATGTTGCTACATAAGGCCATGATCTGCCAAAATTCTCTTCATTTGTTGAACTGCTTAAACTATAAAGCTAGCAATGTGGAAGAGAAGTTGCTCCCAGTAGTCCAAATTCCCTTCTTTAAAATAAAGAGGAGAATGCAGAGTATTTGTGATGCTGACAATGCCTACAAAATAGGATCAAGGTAAGTTCCTTGATTTGTCAGGATGAATTCATATTAGGTCATAATTAAGTCGAGTCCAATAATGACAGATTTACAAAAACAATTATAGCTGACTTTGAAGGCACGGTACAGGAATTGGAAATATGACATTTTGGGATAGCTGAGCAGACAGTTTTTGTGCATCTATTTTTCTATGGAGAAATACAATACACAGGCCTGCAGTATCGTGCTTCATAGATGAGAGCTTCCCTAGAAGTTATTTGTGGAATCAGCAACCGCAGGCTATGCTATGGATCTCATTTCCAACTTACCACTCTTGAAAATACAAGATGTATCTATGCTGGACACATGAACAGAGATTTTGTATGCCGAGCATGCTGGAAAAAGGTTTGAATATTGGGAGAGGATGTAGTATGCATCAAAACAGGAAAGAATTCTTATAAACGTGATTATCTAATACTAATTTCTTCACTGATGTGAACAAATATTTACCATCACTGTAAGAAAATATACATTCTACTGTGAGCTCTTTGACAAGGAAAAAGATCTGATGATACATTTACACAACTTTCTCTACTAATGATAAATTCACATATATTAATTATAAAACATTACAGTATTTATATAAAAAGGGATTCTTTTCTTCCTGATACATTACAATATATTTTTGCCTACAAATTGTTTCACATGCAAAAACAGCATTCAAATATTTATTTGTGATAACAAGCTCTTGTGATGGAAATAAAAGAAAAGGGTGGTGGTGGTGGTGGTGGTGGAAAGAAGAATCACAAACTTTTGTTAGGTGACTCTAAGCAACACAGAATATTTTGAAAATGGCTAATTCTACTTTACTTCACATGAACTTTGTATTCTACATTTTTCCTGCAGTAAGCTTTTGTCTATCTGTTAAGCCTTCCTTGTTAATATACAATTGAATCAAGTAAAGGGAAGTTCACAGGACATTCATAGAAAACCCAAGATATATGTTTTGTTTCTCATGTCAATATATTTGTATGTCAATTTGTGTATTAAATAAAAAGCTATATTTTTTTTTTGTTGAGAAAATAAAAAACGTCTTTCTATGCAAAGGGTAGTATGATTTTTGTTTTTTGAAAATCTTTGGTTATATCCTTGAAGATGAGAAACTTATTGATGTTTAACCAACTATTTGTTTTCGAGTTATGCTATTCACACATGCGCATGCACAATCTTTTTTAAATATACCTGGGGGGGGGGGGGTTAAGGGATCACAAAACGGTATTTCTTGTGAAATCTCAATAGTGAATTTATGAGTGAAATAAAAAAGTTCCTCTCAGCCGCTATATGTAAGTGGTAGAGAAAGTAAAATTACAGAAACAACACAGCCTTTTGTTATGACATAATACACAGCAAACTTTGTTTGAGACAGTATCAACAGGAGCTTAAACATAGCACATAAACTTGTACTGCATATTACTGTACCAGTCAAATTTTATTTTTTTAAGCAGAAACAAAATACACTGCACAAATTTCTGCTATGGGCAAGCAAATGAAAATCCATAAGGAAAAATTGTATCTGCCATTTCATGTGCAGAACAACAGGATTCCATTGTTAAATTATTGAACAAAAAAAAATAAAACCAACAGAAGGTATATTACAGCAAGAGATTTTGCATCATTAATCTAATGTGTGTAAAGATGAAAAGTGCTTGTTTCTGGGAGGTTAATGAGGGGCAAGTTTCTACAGAACTCCATTATGAGATGTCCTGTAAAATTCCTGACACTTGGCAATCTGTTTGGAAGTGATCTGCTATGCAATCAAATGATAAGACATTCACATGGGAAACAAGTCTCTACAAATCTCAGCATAAGAACTGTTGACAGTCTGCTGTTTCACATAGGGAAGTATAAATGGAGGTTAGGCAAGAAAATCTGAACAACAGTAGATAAAGCATTCCTCAATTCAAAATAAATCTAAGGATAAAACATAAAATTTATCTTTGCCAATACTTAACTAGTTGTAAAGTGTGTCTTAATGACATCACAAGAGCTGAATTTTAATACATATGGTGTTCATATTACCATAATCATATACTCCTAATGCACAAGATCTGTGTCTAAAAACATTTTATCCATTTTGAATTTGTAAAAATCGTTGCTGCCTTAAGGGTAGATAATGCTTTGTTACTCTGCAACGAGAAGTTTTGGAATAAAACAAGAATTTTCATCAGTACAAATGTACAAATAAAGTGTTCAAAACAATTCAACTCTATGCAGTGTAGATTTCCTTATCAACTTCACAGCATTTGAAACACGATAATCAGCATTATTACCATCTACCATAAAAAATCAAATCACACATCTCTATGGCAGTAATTTCCAGTTTGTTCAACCCTCCTGGCAGAGGATTTTATTCAGGATTTGTGTCCATCACACCTTAATTCACCGTTTGATAGAACTTGCCTGTTAAAGGATTCTAAAATACTTCCCTAAAATAATTTAGAATACTGCAGTAAAATGTAAGGTAATAGGTGAGAGATACTTAAAAGTATGATATCAGATGGAAAAAATATAAAATCTGTATTTGTAACAACAGCTTAGACTTTGCATTTTCAAAAACAACAGCTATTACTGTAACTCTATTCCATACAAATGCACCGGATTTTTCTACAAAATTTCAAACTTTGCCAGTGCTGCAACTTTTACACCAACTCTACAACAATACAGCTGGAACACAGATTTGCCTTGGCAATATGAATAACATAATCCTTTAACAGAAAGAAAAAAAGAAACAAGCAAGCTCATTAAAATATATTTTCTCTTTACATTAGTGCTGTTGCCCCCACTTCTTGTGCATACAGGATGAGCAAAAGTTTTAGAAAATGGATCAACTTCCAAGCTACACGACTTTTCCCATTATCTACAAACCACATTAAAACAATTCACGGACTCTTAAGTCCTACTGAATTTACTATTCTATGCAGGTTTCATCCAATCAGCATCAAGAATAATGCAATTTTCCTTTTTTGGTTTTGGACAAGTTGAACAACATATATTTTGTTCAAATCAACAATGAAGAAATACCTTGGTCATGCAAAATAATGAGCCAAGACTACAGATTTATAAGTTTTGTTAGTATCTTGCTCATCCCGTATACATTACCCATACACATTTTAAACACATCTATGGCATGAATAACATGCATTTCACTTATTCACAATTTCTTTTTACAAAATATATACTTGTAAATAATTACATTGTCTGCAAAACATATACAGCCATGAAACTCAATTTACATGAATATCTTCACATACATAAGAAATATCTTTATAAATATATACAAAGTATTGTAAAATTAGAGGTATAATGGATAATAATATATCCTGCATAGCATATCCATACGTTTATCTCTGCACAGATAAGAGACACTGATAAGGGAAAATTTGCAATGTTATTTACTCAATACAACCTTTGCCACAATATTTCAAGGGGCAAATTTGATGATGCAATATCCAAGGCAATTCTAGTAGGCATACAAAATTCACAATGCAAATCAAATGCAGAATAGCCGTATGCTATCATCACTTGCTAACCTAAAATATATACCGGTTAATTCAGCATTTTCAACTTTATCCTTTCAAATCAAAAGCAACAAGATTCTTGTCCTCCTGTAGAAACTAAATGTTCACCGTTTTTGAATATAAGAATTTCAAAGCTGGATTCATTGAGCAAAGCAGGGAATGACTGTCTACTTATACATATACTTTTTGGTTCTTCTAAATTTTTGGATTAGTACAATTCTGCTGTATTGCCACCAATATCTAAATAATTTCTGTCCACATTGTTAAGCACTTTGTACTAAAATGAATTGTAAAATTAATGATTTAGAAGGATCACAGCAATTCACTTTCTAAAATGTTTTTTTATGCACAAGTAATAATGCTTGTTATTAAGACCTGGTTTACTTTCTAACAACTGCAAAATTAATTCTCCACAATTCATTCTTGATGCTTGTCATTTAGACAAAATGTTGGGAGTTTTGTAACTCTTACAATGTTTAATACTGATGATGTTGTCATTATGAATGCCACAAATTATTCCAAGCCTTAAACCCATTGCAGCACAGTGGTTTCACCTAAGTATCACAATTTTTAGTGAGCAAGTTAAAAGCTTCAAGCATAGAGATCTTACAATGAAACTAAGCTTGGCTTCACTTTTGCCTCAAAGGCAATTTTTGGGTTAGGAAGCTTTTAAATGACACTATTGCTCAAATCTCATTTGAGTGCCAATATCTGATTCAGAAACAAAACTCAACTGAACAGTGAGTGGGGAATGAGTGTAAACTGAGTGGGGTTTGTGTATTTTTCTAGTGAAATCTGGTGTAAACTTAAGATTCACTCAAAGCACTTTTTGAGGGTTGGCAACTACATTATTAAACATGCTACTAACATTATTCAAACATGTAAGTAATAGCTAAAAGTGGAATGTAGGTGGCATTCTGCATAATTTGCTAATTTAAAATTTGGAGGTTGTAAGTTTAATAGAAGTGAAACTAAAGGCCTAGCAGACTTTGCAATGCAGGTGGGGTGTGCCAGTGATTAACAGGTTTCTAGGCCTCTAATAGAGAGTGCCTATTTCTAATATAGATACATTATTTGAGAATGAATTCCTAATTATACATATTTACAACATGGGTTTACTTAAAATGAAATGCAGAGATGAACTCATTGTCACAATATGGTTTATTGTGCTGGAAAACCAGAACACTATTAGTATATAATAATGCTTTCAGTATCATTGCTCGGACTCAATTTGTGGTTGTTGCATTCAGAATTGTCATCACAGAAGTGTGAAGTGTACCGAGAATGCATTCCTAATGTGCTATTTTTAGGTAACATTCTAATGTTTATGTTTGTTGATAACAGCTGTTATCAATTAGTTTACCCGATCTCTGTGCAGTGATTCAGTTATTTAAAGTGCCAGTGATGTTGACTAAGTCATTTTCAAAACTCAAATTAATAAATGCCTTTTAAGGAGCACAATGGCAGAAGCAAGGTTAAGTGCTTCAGCTGTTGTGAGCACAGAAAATGAAACATGCCTCAAATTCAAGTGTAAAGAAAATTGTGAGCAAATTCATGGCACTGAAATACAAATGCTTTGAAACACCGCAATATTAATTTGATGAGTTAATGTATTTGCTAATTTAAATTTGGTTTTTAATAATCTTTTCATGAAGGTTGCACTTTGAATAAAACCTGAAACTAGTGGTAAGTTTCAAAACTTATGTACAGACTTAAGCAATGTAAATACCTTGCTGGGATCTGTTTAATACATATTTTAAAAACTGACTTTATGTAGTAGGTACCTACTTAAACTTAACACTAAGAATCAAGATTATTTTAAAAGAAATGTAATATTTTTTAAATCAACCATGAGAGACCTCACAGTCTCTTGCAGGCCCCAACAGTTTACTGTATCCTCGTAGTTTATTTTTGCTATTTGCTTCATACAAAAGATGGTTGCATTTTAAACTCCCACATTTTTTATTTAGGTTTTTTTCACATGCAGTCACAAATTACACAGGCCTGCAAAGATTTTGCGGCATGGAATATTTTACATGATAATGGTCAAATTAGATGCTCTGATTTCGAAAATAATAATAGTTTTTGTGTATCACATACAGATTTTGAACAATCTTGTTTCAACACAACATTGAAAGTTCAGTACACAAGTATTAAGATCACTGCATATCTGACTTACAGCATGGTTGATTAGAATATGTAAATAAGCTAAATCATATGTCACCACTGTCTATCTCTATTTACATGTAATGTTAAATCAATCTCATAAACATCTGCCTAGATAACAGGAACCTATCTTAAAATCCTCAGTGCAACTTTAAACTTCTTCTCAGTGGGCCTCTTTTGAAGCCATATTGTGTTGTGAATTTTATTTGTGGGAAAAAATGGCAAGTTCGAGTGGTATATTTAGCAGGGGCTGTGTGAACAATCCTAACAATTCCTGCTATGTCCGTGGGTATTATGTGATAAAGCAGCAGATAAGAAACATTACCACATTTAGCAAGGGTTTGTATGTCGCATATTTTAAAATTAAATTAGGAGATCAAGACAAGAATTTTGCTCCTCATATTGCATGTAAAAGTTGTGTAGAAAATCTAAGACAGAAGTACAAGGGAGTTTGTTCATGTATGCCCTTTGGTGTTCCTATGGTATGGCGCGAACAAAACCATTTTGACTGTGTAATATATCTGGATCAATAAGAAAAGCAAGGCAGACATTATACATCCAAACTTGCCATCAGCAATTAGGCCTATGCCTCATGGACCTGATGTTCCATCACCACCTACGGTATTACCAGAGAGCAGTACTAATGCTTCGAGCGTAGAAGATGATTTAAATTGGTGACTTAGAAGATGACATTCCAAATCCATTGAGCCATAAGTATAAGCCATAATGTATGTTAGAAATTTCCTAGTTCACTGTAAAGTGTTGCATCTGTAGAACTGAGATTGTTTCTTAGTTTTCATGATTTTATGCATTTTAAATTGTACATAAAAACTAGAAATAAACTCAAATATTACATATTTCCTTTCTGCACACCACAAAAAACAGTACGTGATATGAAAAAATGGAAAGCAGATTTGAATTCAGCATACCAAAATTAGGTTTACAGACCTGTTTAACCCCATGACACAGTCTACTTTGTACTGTCATTTGTCATAATTTATGTTGACTTATTCAATTTTTACATAAAAATATCTTGATAAAATGTTTAAATTTATACAAATGCAGACTATGTTCTTGCAGGACAGTAATGAATGTATATTTATTTTTTTCCTTGACATGCTCAATTTCAACCTAATGTTCATTGTTACATAAATGGATAGAAATATTAAGAAATAGTAATAAAACACCGGAGAATGCAGTTGGACACCTGTTAATGATTTTTCTTTGCAGAGAGTAAGTAAATTCATGTGATATGAATTATTTTGCCAATATTTTCTAAGTGGATTTCTTGTTTGAAACACTGATACATTCCTATTTCTTATTTTCTAAACACATCACTATGCTTCTCTACAATTGCGTTAAGCACACATTTGTTTCCAAGGAGAAAATCTTACAATTGTCTGACATTTTAATACATAAATGAAAACCACAAAACACCACAACTCACATGGAAGACTGTGAATAAAGCAACTGCAGAAATCACAACTCTCTCTAGCATTCTGAGTTAGCGCTGGTTCCAGAAAATAAAAACATTTTCGACCTATCAAAGTCTGTCCTTGTAATGATCTAGCAGTGAATGGCCACTCACATTACACTAATATCATACTCGCTCAACTAAATGTCTCTGGCTACCAAAATGAGGAAAAATCATCACTAATACTGGAGAGAGTGACAAATGAATTGAGTAGAGTCCCTAACTACTGCCAGGCAAGCTCATGATTTTATTTCAGAGCCTAGCAAAAAACAGAGTTTCTCTTGAATTTAACTAGATCTAAACTCAGAGGAGTTGTTGGCTATCTTACAGGTCACAACACTTTGTGTGGACATATATACATAATGGGACTTGCTCAAGATGCTTTATGCAAGAAATTTGGAAAGGAATATGCAACCTCCCAGCATACACTATGTGACTGCTAAGGATTTGCTATGCATAGATCTTTAGGTTCCTTTTTCTTGGAACCTGAGGATATAACAAGAGCAGATATCAAGAATGTGGCCAATTTTATTTGGACTATTGGATTGATTAAATGCTCAGGTCAAGAGGCACAAAGGGCTCCAAGACACACATGCAGGCTACTATTGAGGCCACTCAAAGTTCCATCATCAATACAGAAAATTCCCTAAAAACCATGTGGAATTACTAGGACAACATGGCTTTATATTCTAGTAAAACCTGAAAGATGTGTCCCTCAAGTAAGGACTATGAATTTGCCCTGTCATCTGTACTCTCAAAAATATAAAAACCTTATTAATAAAGTATGTTAATAATTCCAATTTATTTACTGTAGCGCTTATACATTTTTGCAATGTATTTGTTGATTTCTTAGTAAATTTTCTAACCAGGGTTTGCTTTGCTTGAAGGATGCAAAGTTCGTTATAGTTCTTGCTTTATGGACTAATGAAGTTCAATGATCCTCCAGGATAGGGACATTATATAATACAAAAATTATAATTTATTAAAATTAATATTTAAGCTTGCTTCATAGGCTATTGAAGTTCAAATGTCTTTCGGATTTGGGCATAATGTGACAAGCATAGGTTGC
The DNA here is from genome assembly GCA_030765065.1 of Deroplatys truncata. Taxonomy (NCBI): domain Eukaryota; kingdom Metazoa; phylum Arthropoda; class Insecta; order Mantodea; family Mantidae; genus Deroplatys; species Deroplatys truncata. Next base: position 47,353,485 of record CM060975.1, on the reverse strand, counting down.
CATATGTCCCAATTTGTGTGCCGAGAAAAGTGTCTTGCCAGAATTCTGTAAAAATTATAAAAATCCCAATTTTATAAATTAGGTGAATTAAGAATAGTCAATAGAAGCCCTATATTAAATTTGTTATTTGTCAGTTTATCATATTTTATTAATATACTACAAAAAAAAAAAAGATATCGAACAGTAATGATTTTGCCTCTTACCAGCTGTTGAAAGAATCTTATTATTACAACAGCTATTAAAGCCATACTTTATATCCTTAGAAAATTGCCCCAAGATACTGAATTATATTTTTGAAAACCCCAAATCTAAAACCAGTTTTGCTTTCTGCATTTTCACAATACTGACTTTCATTGTCTTTATAAACAGAGAATATATCTGCGAGGTATCAGTTATATTAAAGAGTCTACTAGCCAATCTTAAGAGACACATAATAAAAATGTTTTAAGCATTAAGGTCAAGAGTATTTTAAATAAATTCTTTTGAGGAAAACCAAAAGGTTTTATAATGTATGCTATGCATATGTTGAAAAATGGGTGGCATATTTTCAGGCTGTTTTAAGTGGATTCAGGAGATTCAATTAATGTTTCTTTGTTATTTGACCAGTCAGTATTCCTGAGACAGTTGCAGAAATAATTAGATGTGGAGAAAGCTGATAGATTAAAAAATATGCAAACTGAGTGTTGTTTTTTAAATCATTTATCGTAAATATGCTAATCCTAGAGAAGACCATGTCAAACATGAACATTCTTGCAATCAGATCTTAACCACATGGTTACAATAAGAACTGAAGTGTTGAAGGAATGATACAAGTAGTTTTGGAGATTCTAATGAGCAGGCTTCTCCCACCAAACTTGTTTTGTAACCAACATACAAAACCAAACCACCAGAAGATTTATAATCGAGTAAAGCAGGGGTATAAACTCAATAAGCTTAACTATCGGTCTTTTGCCAAGTACTGTCAGGGTGTGATAGAGCCTAATGATCTACACTCACATCCTGCTTTGTTTCATTGACAAAAATGTTGTTAACCATATCAGATATTATTAAAGTAGAAATGAAATAGCATATAAGGGATACAAGCTGCATGTTTGTTTGTCCAACATCATTTTCAAAATTCACAGCAAGAGTCTGCTACTGGAATCTGTGATCGATAGAATCTCACCTAGCATCAATAGTGTATTCTATGTAATTCACTAATAATATTTATTGGATACATCTGGTAGAGAAGTCCATGTATATTAAATTCAGTGTAAGAACCGAAAAAAACCAGAAGTATTTCCTGGGCAAAAGAGGGGTGCAGGTTAAGCAGCCACATGGAATGGGATTGGAGCAAATTTGAAAAAATAGCAGCCTTGTCTTGGGAAAAAGAGAGAGGTGAGTTTTATTTATGGACTGAGCATGAAGGACTGGAAATTTTCCTCAGACCCCTCTTTATCAGGCTTGAGGTTCTTTTACATGCCGTAAATCTGACATGGGACCATTGGCTTTACTTCCCATCCGAAGGAAGCTATGTTAAGGATGTTTACGCCTGAAAAAATTCATTGTCCTCCACCGGGTTGAAACCGCAACCTCGGGAACCAGAAGCTACCATGGTACCTCTAGTCCATGGAGGATGACTTGCCTTGAGCATATGTTAATCCAGAACTGGCAACATGCTATTAACATTAGTACTGCAACATATACTACCATTGATGAGACCGAGTCCAGCAGGCAATGGATTCTCAGTTGCAAGAATACACATATTAAATAGCTATGACGAACAATTCACTTTGACACCAACTTATGAAAGTAAAGAATTTGTTCTCATGACATTACAAAGTGATGAGAAAGCTTAATATAGACACAATCTTTTATCATTTTTTCCCCATGCTACTACTGGGCTCATATAACGATGAGTATATAGAATGAATAGAAGAGCTGTAGTCACAGTGCAGTTTTCATTTGATAATCATTTGTCTTAAAAAGTAGCATTTGATTTTATTTTTTGTATAATCATAGCACAGATATCAAAAAGTGCTTTCCATATTCAATCATTGGGAGTTGTTTCTCACTGTGTGTAAAACGTTTTTAGCAGTGATTACTAAATGTAAAAGTGGTAAGTAATCAATAAAGTTAAAGTGCTGGCTAAACTACAGTAGTGGACTCACGTTAAACAGTGTTAAAGATGTAAAAAGGATTAGTAAGATTACCTTAGAATTGTGTTTTGTAGTAGGTGCTGACTTAAACAGCCACCTACCTACCCTTTTAAGGATCCTTCCTTTTATAGTAAAATCTTGGCATAACGACGACAAACTAAATGATATTGTAGATGTCCTCCGTGGACTAGTGGTACCGTGCTAGCCTCTAGTTCCCAAGGCCGCAGGTTCAAACCCGGTGAAGGGCAATGGATTTTTTCGGGCGTAAAAATCTTTAGCATGGCTTCCTTTGGAAGGGAAGTAAAACCGGTGCTCTAGTGTCATAGATTTACGACACGTAAAAGAACCTCAAGCCTGATAAAGAGGCCTCTGAGCAAAATTACCGGTCTTTCACGCACAATATAGAATGGTACGCTAAGGACTATAGTAGTTAAAGGGCATCCATAAATAAAACTCAATTTAATTTAATTTTATATTGTAGATAGTGTGCATGCACATAGGGAATTACCAATCTATCATAATTAGGCAAATCCACTAGATTGGCATGTCGTAACACATTAATGTTCTTGGTGCAAGGAGTAGTAATAATGTACATACTGAGGCTTTCACGGCTGGCATCATAACTAATAAATGAATTACAACTATCTGGGCTTGTAGGCCGTGGTCTAGAAGGCATCGTGGATACCGACGTTTCGCTAAGTACAGCGCTATGGGGCCTTCCTCCCATACATTAAGAATGTCTCCGATTGAATAGGCAAACTTCTGTGCTCGTACGGGATTGACACGGCCTACAGACCAACACAGAAAATCAAGGACTTGCTGAGGTCAGCCAAAGATAAGCATCACCCACATACATCTGCAGGTGTTTACAAAGTGCCCTGTAGCTGCGGCAAGGTTTACATAGGTACTACTATGCGCAGCGTGGCCACAAGACTGAAAGAACACGAGCGTCACAGCAGATTGGGACAAACAGAAAAATCATCCGTGGCAGAACACTCGCTATTATTCGGCCATGACATCAACTTCAAAGAAGCCGAAGTTTTATCTACAATTACAAACTACCATGCTCGACTACAAAGGGAGGCCATTGAAATATATAAACACAAAAACAATTTTAACCGGAAAGAAGAAGCTCTCCGTGTGCATAAAGCCTGGACTCCTATCTTGGAGAAACAGATACACAGAAATAGCAGACATAATAATACCTCGCCAAACCCACCCACTCCCAGAGACGCAAGCCAATCACTGCACAAGACCTCACAGCAAGCCCCGCCCACCCCCACTATATAAGAGCGCCATCCTCTGGTCTCCACATTCAGACTCCGACCACCGCAGACACTGAATCACTTCACCCTGAAGATGCCAAGCGCTGTACTTGGCGAAACGTCTGTATCCACGATGCCTTCTAGACCACGGCCTACAAGCCTGGATAGTTGTAATTCATTTATTAGTAGTAATAATATTAAGGCTGTAACTGCTTCACTCCTCTACTTATAAAGAAATAAAAGTAAGCTAAGGTTATGTATATTACTATGAATAAAGAGGTGCAGGAGTAGTAATATTAATGCCACAATTGTTTCACTCCTCTACTTATGTAGAAATAAAGGAAGTTAATTGAGCTTGTGTATATAACTGCAAATAAAGAGGTGCAAGGAGTAGTAATATTACTGCCATGCTGCTGCACTCTATTTATAAAGAAATAAAATGAAATAAGTAAAGGATATGTATATTATGGCAAATAAAAAGGTGCAAGGAGTTTTAATATTAAGGCTGCTACTCTTTCGTTATTCACAAAAGGATGGCGCTGTTTGTGAGTCATATGTTCACAGCCCTGTAGTTGTGATGGCAAACGGAAGCAAGCTCAGTGAGATAGAGAAGTAGCATCTGTAAGGAAACTCCATAAGTACTACTGTGTGTCTATTTATCGTAGTTTAAGGAAAGTGTTTAGCACATAGTTATTAATTCATGTAAAGAAATTTGCACAGTTTATTCATCACGTACTTCATACATTGTTTTGTGCTGTAATGTACCAATTTTCAAAATTGAATTGATGTACTTAATAATAGCTATTCGGGTTAAAATATTTTTGATTTGGTTAAGCACATAAGTGATCATGGAGAGTGCATGCAAAAGAAACTAAAACTATGTATTAACCTTTGATAGTGTTGAATACAACAGGATGTGGGATGTAATGGGAAGTGTAGCATTACACTGATTTGATAAAGACCCTACATACCAGGTGGCAAATATACAAACAGAACATGAGATAACAATGGTTGCCATTACAAAATAAAGCACAGGAAAGTTGCATACACCTCTCACTTCAACCTGTATTGTGAGTGGATAATGAGAGAGACAAGGCTAGAAGAAGTACAGATGAGAGCTTATGGGCAGTACAATACCACACTTCTGACAGGAAAAAAGAGGAAAGTGAAAAAGCAAATTGGTTTTGAAAAATATAGGTGATGATAACAGAAATCACGACAGACAACTATTGATGGAGTACTGCTGAAAGGAGTGGACAGCTTCAACTTCTTGGTGGCACTCGTAACCAAAGATGCTTCATGCAAAGAGATAAGAAAGTGCAACATTAACTATGGAAAATATTAAGACATTCAGGCCTAAGCAAGAATGCTAAGATTGCTTATTCACACCATAGGTTCTGAGTACTGTATGGATATGAAAGCTGGAAACTGAACAAAAGGACAGACAGACCTATAGACTTAGAGGAGACTCCTAAAATTCTTGCGGTTGAAAAACAAGAACAAATACATCTGTAACTGAGGAGATAAAACCAAACTATTCTTTGCCATACTTTGGAAGTATGGACAGAAGCCCATTGGAAAAGTAAATAATGCTTGGTGACATGGAAGGAATGAGAAGATCATAAAGACAATGTACAAGATGAATACAAGGAACAAGACAGCAAGGGAATTCAATTGAGAAAACTGATTAGTGCAACGGAACCAGTGGAGATGAGCAACATGGAAAACAGAGGAAAATCTAAAGAGATTGAGCACACAAAATAAGAACCTCCATTGCTGTGAAAATCTATGAATCTTGAGGAGCTATTTGTGACTCAATGGAAAACAACTACTACTGTGAATGTTTAAATAAACAAAATCCAAACAAGGTATCCAGGTTGTCAAAAATATCAATAGTAGCAACAGCACTGCGTGAAATCGAATCACGCAAAATCATTATCAAAACAGCATTTCAATACTTACAGTCACATCCACAGCCTGCACCACCCTTGTAAACACTTGTTTAACTTTACTTTAATAAAAAAATAAACTGAAGCAGGATTTATTTGCCATTTAATTACCACTGGGAAAAACAACTGAGAACTTCTCAAAATCATTTGCTGCAGTACAATGGCAATGTTTTATAGAAGTTAATGCTAGTTTGCAGCCTAATTTAATTACATGTGATGATGCACAGTAGCATATATAATATGCATTAATTTGTGATTATAAATGAGTATAATAGATCATAATTGTTAATTTTGGCAGAGGGGCCAATAGTTTAACAATTCAGATATACTGCAGTATAGAATTATGGGCGAAATCACTATACACATGTAACACACAATACACTGCACTACTTTTATTTCTTTAATAGCATCATTACACACAATAAACAACAATAAACCTGGTGCTTTAGGTATTTTATGAATTTATAGCATATTTTGTCATTTTTGTTCCATATTACTATCAGAAGTTGCATCATGGGAACGTTGGTTGTGTGGTCTTTTTGCTGCCAACATCTGAAATCCCAACATAGCTGAAAATATGATTGAGGGCCCTAAGCCGCAAGGCATAGAGAGGGATTGAGGGCCCTCAGCCTCAAAGCATAGCCGAGGGATGCTTTTTAGAGTGGAGCAACTGTGGCCAAAGGTCGCAACTGCGAAACGGCAACTGGCTAGGATCTGCACATCTAAAGCTCGAATGATTCACATTGGTAGTACTTCCTTCACAATGTCGCCAAAAATTGCCAGAAACCACATATAAGGACAGTCGCATAAAAGGGAGGGTGGGTGGGCCCAATAATTCCCCCACCGCAACGTCTAACACATAAAAAAGTTCCTCATAACACAAGGATTACTCTGGATATCAAAAAGCCACAATTTCATATGTAAAACTCCTCAGTTTTGCCCATAATCCAATACTGCAGTAGAACCAAGAATTTCTACTCAGGTGGCAGCATTATCTGCATATTGGCCTATGGTTCTAATTACTGGCCCTAAAGTGTGTTGTCCTGACACCCTTATTTTGTTTTATTACTGACTGAGTAGACAACTCAACAAAGAGTCACTTTGAAGCGCAAAACAGTAATATTAGTAAAGTAAACGAAACCTCATTACTGATGGAAACTTCCAAATAATTCAATGTTGGAATTACTCATTAATAGGTTAATGGTACCCTCAGCAATATGTCTGATTTGGTCTGCTCAAAGCGTGCAAGAAAAAAGGGGGAAAAAAAAAACAAAAAACTATCGAGTCTTTAATAGTTTTCCAGGAATTTTGTGGTACAACCCTTCTAAATAATTTTAATTCTAACTATTCACCTTTATATCCTGAAATGTTGTATTAAGTACATAGTTTTCAGATTATCATTGAATATTTTTAATGGAAGCTGGAAGGCAAAAAATTTAATATATCTTTTGCGTTTTAATAGGAGGAAAAAAACCGAACATACTCTAAGAACAATTCTAATCTTGTGATACAATGTTTATCACAGTATGCAGCTCAAAAGCAGGTTACTTTGATTGCTAAAAATAAAGGTGACAAGATTTGACACTCTTGATTATAACATGATTTCCTTTAGAATTACACTATGGTCTACGAAGCATATCAACTAGGAAGTTACTGTTGATATCGCTTGAGGGAGAAAAGTTTGCATTTACTCTTGATGTTCTGACAAGGATGGTAGATATTTACTGAGGGAAAACAATTGTATAACTTCCTTTGAAACTTTCAATGCTGCTTCTAAAGATAAGTGATACTGAAGTAGAATTATTTCTGAAAGCTCATTAAAGGCAAATTAGGGCTTCTGCTTTGTGAAAACCTTTTAAGAAAAAAATCAGATTTCAAGCTGTTGTTCCTTGTTCCAGTACTATAAATATTAAAATTCTGCATCAGTGAACAGAAAATGTGTACCAAAATAAGCTGCAGCATTACAGTCCCACTAGTTCTGTATCAACACAAACTTGGTTAATTTAAGATTGGCAAAACAGAGCCTTTAAACATCCATAACTTCAGCCAAGATCAATATAAACTTTTATGGTCATGATAGAACAGAAACCATGTCACTGCAATAATATAGGGGATATTCTGGCTAATTCCTTATAATACCCCATGTCAACCTATTGTATTGTAAATTTTACTTTCTTAATACTGAATAAAGCCTGATTACAAATTTGTGTAGTTCTGTCAATGTCAGGTAAAATCATGTCAGAACAATGGCAATGTGAATGAACTTTACCAGCAGCTTTGCCAAGGAATAAATATCTTCACTATCAACAACAACAACAGCTTTGGGTTAGGCATTTAAAGCTCTATTCTGACAGCCATTCCATACCATGGAGCTCAGATCAACCAAAAACCAGGTCTGACAAGCATAACAGTATTTATGTTTTATTTATATATTTAAAAAAAAAAGCATCTGATTAAAAAATGTGGCATCCCTCTTTAGGAGTTTTTTCCCCTAACCTCCTCAAAGCATACATTGATTTGCCTTTGTCGTAAAATACAGCTCTTATTATACCTACTCCATTTCCTGGGGGTCTAAACGTGTCCCTTGTTTTGCAAACGCAACCACAAAACAAAAAACCTGTTTGCTTACATCATAGGACTATCATATTTGCACTTGTCAAGATTACAACTGTGCAAAATCAGGAATATAAATTGATCGACAAGATGCTCAGTGCTTTATTCAATCGTGGACCTTTCTCTTCTTCCAAACAATCCCTTGCTTGCTCTCACCTTAAGAACAAACACCAACAAGGAATGCTCATATTCCACAAAAACATACATACCTTATGTACCAACTGCCACGGTTGTGCACAAGATTAATGTTGCTTCCTAATTAATGAAAAGCCTCTTTATAGGTTATGTTTTCACAGTGCTGCAGAAAATGTTAAAGATTAAATCTTACATGGCTCGATAAGGACCTTGCATTTTTAAATAGTGAATAACTAGTGATGGACCTCCAGCTACTATTTCAGGGGGGATCTGCGACAACGGACTATTTTCAATGCTCATTATTTGCAAGTTTGTGCAAAGAGCCAGTTCAAAAGGTAAATTGTGAAGATTTGGATTATCGTTGATGTAAAGGGACTCTAAATTCTCTAAAGTTCCTATTTCCTCTGGAAGGTAGCTAAGGTTATTTTCTCCAACGCTGAGATACACAAGATTTGTCAGGTGGCCGATGGCTCTTGGTAATGTGGTGACTTGATTTGACTGCACAATGAGTTTCTGCAAGTTGCGAAGGAATCCAATTTCATTGGGAAGAGACTCAATCTTGTTTTCTTCTAAATCCAAGACTCTCAACTTGCGCAGGTTGCCAATGCTAGCTGGGATTCGTTTCAGAAGATTGTTAGAGAGAATTAATACCTCCAAACATTGCAGACACTGGATGTCATCTGGAATCTTCGTCAGCTGGTTTGTTCCAAGATTCAATTCCACCATGTTAACCCATGTGCCCACGTCAAGCGGTAGAGAAGTAAGTTGATTCTCCTTCATATTCAACTTGGTTAGGTTCTTTGCACGGGAGAATATCCCATATGGAATTTTATCTATCTGGTTATGCTCCAAGTTGATAGAATATACATTTGTAAACTGCGCTGGACCACCAGAAGGGTATGATGTGAAGCTGTTTCGTGACAATGTGATGCTTGTTAGATCACACAAACTTGACAGAAGGCCATCTGGGAGCTGTGAAATTGCATTTCCTTCAACATTGAACTCATCCATGCGTACACAATTACTCAAAGACTTGGGTATGGATGTAAGTCTATTGTAACGCAAACCTAGTCGAGTCAGTGCCAGCAAATTGCCAATAGATTCTGGAATATCCAACAGTTCATTATGCTGAAGATCTAAACTTGACAGTTGAATACAATTGCCTATTTCCGTTGGCAGGTGCTCCAGATGGTTGTGAGAAACATCAAATGTACCAAGGTTTACTAATTTCCCAATTCCAGCAGGCAACTCTTTTATCTTGTTTTCGCGCAGACTTAACATTGCTAAATTCGTTAAATTACTGATGCCTTCACCCACAACCCTGATCCTGTTGAATCTCAAGAAGAGGGTTGTCAATGACGTCAACTTATACACCACTTCGGGGATCTCGTTCAGTTTATTGTGCCTCAAGTCGAGCACTTTTAAAGATTTCAAGTTTGCGAGTGCATCGGGCAGACTTGTTAGCGAGTTTTCACTGAGTGCTAATGTTTGTAAGTTAACCAAACATCCAATTTCCGGAGGTAAAGTCACCAGTTTATTTCCATACAAATAAAACTCAATCAAGTGGGTTAGGTCACGAACAGATGCGGGTAACTGCGTGATACTCGATTTGCTAAGATCTAAACGCGTCACTCCATCCTCTTTGCACCTCAAAAAGTCTTTAGCAACGTCCAAATCTGCGGGAACGGGCCTCGTCTTCTTCACCGTAGGTTTTGGTTTATTGGATTCTGGATGTTTGACGGTAACAACCTTCGGTCTGGCGCCATCACCCCCGCCAAGGGACCCCGATGACAATTTCTTCTCTTTAATGCTATCTTTCGAGTCTTTTCCTGATGATCCACTAAATGTAGTGCCTGAAGCTTGTTCCGAAGACTCCGGCATTTCTGCTGGTAGTGGTAAACACCACCTCTGTTACACGAAATCGCAACAATAAGATGCTTTAGTTTGACACAACTCACATTTTACATATTAGGTGCCATTTTCATCACGATCACTTCTACAAAACCTAAATTGGGATGGCAGATGCAATTAGGTCTGCACCAAGTAGTTGGACAAATTCGACACCTGCGCGCTTCAGTTACCAAATACTTAGTAAATCTGTGCCATAGATGACGCTTAACGCAAACTCATATTCCAAGATTTTGATCTTTTCCATTTCTTTCTTTTTAGCAAAATACATTAACGTTTACATAATCTGCTGTGCTTATGAATTCTTTTATATTGCCTATATAAGTTATGCATCAGCAGATATAACCTCTGTGCGTTATTTAGCTAATTATTTAAATCCGGTTGTGAATATTTCAAGATGGCTAAAGGCGCGAACATTTAAATCAACACAAATCGGCCGCTTTTCATTAAAATAACTAATGGCAAATTGCTCTGCCAGTCATTTTATCGCATCCAAACATTATGTTATTATTTTATACTTTTTTTAACGTCTCTAGACATTTGTATGAAACAGTGTTCAATGAAACAATAACAGTTATAGATATACCTCAATTGAGGGGTAGGATGAAATTAATGTCCTCAAAAAAAAAAAAAAATGTTAGTAAAGGTAATGAAAGATATTTATTGCTTCAGTTTGCGACGCAAATATTAATCATATTAGCATGTTTCTAATTTATAAATATCCTGACCATCTGCAGTGAAATTTTTAATTCCTGCCTTGCCACATGTTTAAAACTAGATATACCAAATAGCAACCAGTATTCATGATGAGAGTGCATATATAATAAACAGTTCAATACATATTTAGGCACCTTATCATTGCTTATGAGTCAATGAAGTATAGGGTTGCCAGATTTCATAAATAAATATCTGATGTACTTACATTACTGTTTCACAGGTACTCATCCCTTACACTTACACTATTCACACAAAAGGTACATATTTGTATACTTTATATATGCAATGAAACTGTATGCCTAAAAATGAATTAAATTAATATGGACTGGCTACATCAAGAGCAGAAACAATATTCTACACTTATATGGCAACTTGTAGGATTCAATGCCAAATAAATATATAGGTATCTACATTTAAATAAAAGGAGAAATCACTCATTTTCATATGTTTATAGATATCAATCATCATCAATTTAACTAGGAAACTGTAAACAAGAAACAAGTAATACTTAGCAATGCCTGATCTTATGAAGAAGTTTACTTGGCACAAAGCCTGTGTTTTAAGGAGCTAATTTGTTCCTATGCAGAATGTCCCAAAATTAGACCAACAAACTTTGTGAGCAGACAAATAACTTTATTTGGGATACAATTTGTTAGGGCACATTTTTTGCTGTGGTACTTCCTTTAAGTGCTAGATGAGTTAATGTCATTGCTGCCTCCCACCCAGTTTGTTTAAATATGACAAAATGAACAATGCAAATTACAGTATTGTATTTATCTCAGTAAGGTTCATAACAGGCAAGGTCCAAGGAACAAAAACAGGGCACACAAGCACACAGCTTTCCCATTCAAAGTAAATGTTGGAACATACGTCCATTGCTGTGAACACAAACAGTGCATTGGCGCGCCATATTCTGCCATACTCTCACAGACACCAGTCATTTCTCTGATTTTGTCAGCTGCACAGGCTATGCGTGCCACAAGTTCCTCTTCAGATTCAACAGGTGTGGCATAAACTACAGACTTCATGTGTCCCCACAAAAAGTAGTCAAGTGGGGTAAGATCAGGGAACTTGTACGTTTCATGTTGTAAATAAACTAAGGCCTGGCTGAGATTAGAGCATGCAGCATGCGTTCTGGAAAACAATAATGCACAATTTCAAGGAAGCTAACATTGAGCTCAGGAAGTAAACATAGGGATAAACTAACTGAGGATTTGTGTTTTGTTTCTTTCATGTGTTCTGTTTCTTTTCTTTGGACTAAGATGATGTGCCTTACTAAGATACACACAGTACTGTAATTTGCATATTTAAACAAACTGGGTAGGAGGCAGTAATGATATTAACTCATTAGCACTTAAATGAAGTACTGCAGCAAAAAACATGCTGTGATAAAAAGTGTTCCAAATAATGTTATCTGTCAGCTCCCAAAGTTTGTCTGTCTAATTTTGGAACATTCTGTATAATATACTGTATGATTCCCCAGTTACATAAAATTCAATGAAGATGAAGGGGACTTCACACTATTCACAGAAAATTTAAGAGACTCCCTTTATTTATGGCAATATCACAAATACAATATTTTTTTAACTAAAGTATTAAGATCTATGTTTGAGAAAATAACAAATGACATATTTTCCATTTAAGGGTTATTTTGGAGTATGGAAAATTTCTGAAAATCTTTCCCTTGCATCCTTAGAAGGTATGTGATTTAAGAATTAAATTTCGTTTAATTATGCTGTGCTTTCTCTCTCTCCCTCTCCCTCTCACATGCACATGCATACAACCTTTAATTTTTACCTTCTGTACCACATATATATAGTAAGTAGAGAAACTACTGCATTCCACCCAAAAATTCGATATCAAGATTTCACCAAAAAATACATCTTTTGAGATCCCCCTGAATTCCAAAAAAGGATATTTATAAAAAGCCTGTGTGAGTGTGTGTGTGTGTGTCTGTGAACAGCATAACTCAAAAATGAAAATTCGAATAAATACCAAACTTGGTATTTAATTTCAGTATCTTCCAAAGATCTGACACAATGGTTTTTGAGAAAATTTCTCTACCCATAACTACTCTTTATAAGGAAGGTTTTTCAAAATTTGTTACTTTCTGAAAAATGGCTCTAATAATTATGATTAAAATATCATATATTAAAGACATTTACATGACAAATAATACATATATCTTGAATTTTCTGGGAAAAGCCTGTGAAGCCTTCTTCATTCAAAAGGAGTTTTATATAATCTTATACATAACTAGTAAATGCTGAGTGATAGACAAAAACGTACTACACAAAAAGTGTAGATCTCTTTAGAGCACACAATTTATATAAAATATTTTTTTTTGTGACATAAGCCATTTCCAAGATATTTGTTATTAATGGTTTGCATTGTTAAATATTTTGTCATTCTTTTAAAGTCCTGTCTACATTCAATTGTTTCTCGTGATTGCATGGAAAGAGTATGGAATTTTAAGGGCAGCATATAGCACCCAATTCTTAAACATCTGACTATCATTGTTCCCTTTGTATCCAAACGAAATGTGTAATGTAGCTATTTCTGCAAAGCTTCATCTCAATTAAAATTAAGTACAGTAAGAGCCAAAAAACTATGAACCGGCTGCGCAGTATTTTTCCTGTCTGCATCCTCAGCGCTCGTTGCCATCTGCCGCTATCATAGTAAGGCGCAGAAGGCTTTTACTTACCAGCTTTATGAAAGGAGATGCTGAAATTGGCCACCGTCGTTGTCCATACATTTTTGGCACCAATTTTTTTCGAGTCAATAGTTGAAGCCCGTGCATATTGAACACAATTTTGCCTCCTGTTTTTTAGAGAATTAACAGACAGGGAGCATGATTTTGCCTTTTTTCAACAAGACTCTGCAACAGCTCATATGGTCAATATTTCGATGAGAACAATTGAAAGTGTGCTTGAGGACAGAATTATTAGTAGGGATTTATGGCCCCCTCGATCCCCCGACCTAACCCCCTGCAATTTCTATCCTTGGGGTAACTTAAAACAAAGTGTACAAGACAAACCCACACACCCTGGAAGAATTAAAACAAACTATCTGCCAGGAAACTGCCAACATTTCTCAACATGAACTATGGTGAATGATGGATAGTTTCCTAAAGAGGTGCCAAAATGTATGGACAACGACGGTGGCCAGTTTCAGCATCTCCTTTCATAAGGTTGGCAAGTAAAGCGTTAAAAGTAGTTTTAAAAAGTGTTATGGTTTCATCCGTGCCTTTCTGTGATAGCGGCAACGAGCGCCAAGGAGGCGGACAGGAAAAACACTGTGCAGCCAGTTCGTAGTTTTTTGGTTCTCCCTGTAGATACAAAAATAAGCTTTTATAAGAATAATCTGCATAACCACTAATAAACGATAGAAGGTAGAGAAAGTCATATGAGTGTAACATATCAAATTTTTTTCTTTCTTTTTTGGGGGCCTCAAAATATGTATTCCTGGTGAAATCCTGATATTGAATTTATGGTTGCAATGCAGTACTTCCTCCATCTATTAGCTAAGTAGTAGAGAAAGTAAAAAAGTGTTAGTGAACTATGCAGACAGAAAACTGAATATAGTTAAAAATTTTAAAAATATTCTGAATAAAATTATTTTAATACATACTCTGGATAACTGATGAAACATATTTTTTTTAATATTACCTATTAAAAGTTTTTAATCATGAAGTGGGTACTCACTTTTGTTTCAAAATGAGGGTCACTCTGAAATTTTGAGAATGGGCAACAATGAGTAGTGGTAAACCAAAGCACCTTTTCCTAACTTCAGATTGAAGTCCAGATAGCAACATGTGCAAGTCTGAGCACACTACAACAATGTGCATCGTGAGCACTGCACATGTGTGTATAGCAGGTGTTGCTATGCCATATGCTAGCATGGATCTCAAGTGAGAGCATTTCCATGCTATGATTTTCTATGACTTTAAGGGAGAGAGAATGCCTTGAAAGATTGTATTATGCATTTGGGGATCTTTGTCCTTTACAACCCACCATTTATCGATGGTATGCAGAGTTTAGAAGAGGAAGAGATTCCCTCAAAGGTGAAGACCAAGCAGGACAGCTGGCTGTAGCAACAATGGGTGAAAATGTGGTGAAAGCAGAGCGCATGTTGTGGGAAGATCATCTTTGCACATATGACCAGATTCAAGAAGCCCTAAATATTGGATCGGCAGCAGTGGAAACAATCCTGCAAGAAAAACTTGATATCAGAAGCTCTGCAATTGCTGGATCCTCCATCATCTCACAAATGAGAAACAAGCACGTATGAATGGTGCCAGGAAATGATTGAAAAATTCAATGGAGGAAGATCCAGAAACATATTTAACATTGTAACAGGTGACAAAAGCTGGATTTACCAGTATGATCCAGAAACTAAATGACAGTCGGGATCTTCCCAGGAGAAGATCCCCCAACAAAAGTGAATTGAACAAGAAGTATTGGCAAGAAGATGATCTGTTCTATCTTCTCAACAAGTGGCCATATTGTGACGATTGCACTTGAGGGACAAAATACTGATCCTGTCAGGTGGTACACCATAAAATGTCTGCCACGAGTGTTCAATGAAATGAGAAAAACGCGTCCTAAGACTGGTTTGCGATGAATCTTGTTGCACCATGACAATGCCTCTGCCCACACTCCACAAAAAACAATCCAATTTCTGCAGGAGTCAGTCAGATATTTGTCCCATCCTGCCTATAGTCCAGATCTGGCCCCATGCAACTTTTTTCTATTCCCCAAAACGAAATAAAAAATTTGAGCTCAACGATTTGAGTCACCTGAAACTGTAGTAGCTGCTTACAAAGAATGTATTTGCTCTCTCTCCAAAGAACAATGGCATTCAGCATTTGAAAAATTGTTTGAAAGGATGAGATGATATATACAATGCAATGGAGAATATTTTGGAAAGATGCAATGATCAGATCTAAATTTTTAAAATTTTATTGTGTCTATTCTCAAAACTTTTGGTGTGACCCTCATAACAGTCCCTGATTATATGGACATTCACAAAAAAGAAATCTGATAGAAATGTTTTCAAACAAGCTTGTGATTAATTTATTTTTTATTTTATTTATTTATTGTGCTAAGAGATTTATAATTTGATTGTCTACTGAACTTTGACCCTGCCCACTCATTCTGTCGACAATCACTGCAGTATATTTACATTTTACAATTTCCCATCAATAAAATATCTTGTTTCAGTTTTTCATGACCCATTTCCACTTGTTTTTCACTTTTCACTTATTGATTACTTTACAATCACACATTCATCATAGTTTTCCATTCAAAAGTAAGATACACTATCTCTTACTTTTCTCTATCCACTGTCCAAAGCCATTTATTTTTGACTTTACACAAAAACTGTCCAATGGTCCTAGCATCCTTGCACATAATTTTGATTATAAGTGCATTTTTATCCCTTCAACCCTTCTTTTTAAAAAATTCTCTTCTCCAATTTTCTGTTCCTTGGCACCTAAATACTATGTGTTCAATGTCTTCACATATCAAACATTGATTTTGAGGAATACCCTGTCTTAATCCTCTTAGCCTCCATGCTCCGGTTCTTACCCATGCAATAGATTCTTTCTCTTCTTTATTTACTATGTCTATATATTTTTTCCTACCCCATGTATTTTTCATTGGCCTATAACATACCAATGAGCTCTTTTCGGCAATCTCACTGAACATGATTTGTATTTCTATATCTTCTAGTCTTTTCCTTGCCTTTTTCCAAAATTTTTTCATGTTATTGTCTCTCCTTCTCCACATGTCTCCTTACCCATTTTTCTCCAAAATGTTCCATATATTACTTACCCATCCATCATTCATTAAGATATTCTCTTGGTATTCTATACATTGTCTTAACACATTACTTTTTCCTAGATTTAAAGTTCTGAACCAAAATTTCAAAGCTCTTTCCATTATCTTCCCCTTAGTTGCCACCCTGCCCATCTCTAATTGTGATACCTGTCTTACAATTGCCTTCGGTAACCCTAGTATTTCTCTACAAAACATCCTGTGCACCTCATCGATACTTTCCCATCCTCTATCTAATCCCCATATTTCTATACCATACATCATTTTTGCCTCCACAACCATCTCATAAACTTTTTCCAGCCATTTAACATTTATATTAGGTACTCTACATTTGCAGCTTCTAATTGCTGCCATCGCCCCTTTACCTTTTGCCAATGCAAACCTCTTTTGTTTCTCCCATTTATTACCTCCATCTATTTTTACTCCTAAATAAATACAGTCACGCACCACCCTGTAATGTTTATTCTCTCCCTTCCACTTTTCATATTTGCTTAATTTTCCCCCCTTTTAGAACTTGAACATAGCATACGGCATGTACATACTATTTCTGACTATAGGCAATCAGTATCAATTTTTTGGAACAAACCAAATTACTACAATTTTATTAAATGCTACAGAGGAAATTTAATGATAAAAAGGTATCGAAGCAGAAAATGTAGGATTTTGACAATGAACAAGCCAATATAATTTATTACATGCAACATACATAACTACATATTTAGCGGGCAAATCACATTAAGTCATGACAAGGAAAATGACAACTGTATTCTGTTTTCTTACTGTCAATTTAATAATTATTACATGCATAAAAATTTGTCATTAATATTTGAGTGAGCTCTGGGGATTCCTTAAGAGGGCTTTTTGTTCAATGTATCACTACACAATTCAGAATGCAATCTATTTCAATTCAGTATGATATCACCGCACAATTCAGAATGTGATCTATTTTAATTCACTAGAATTTAAATTATGCTATTCAGTTTATATGAGGATTGTTTGAAAATTTATCGGTCCGAGAAAAAAAAATTAAGAATTTTAAACTTGTTTTTTCCCTTTAGTTTTTACAAAACAGTTACTGTTCAACTCTATACACTTGGACCAATGGTAATCTTAACTTCTTCATACCCTTCAGTATAAATAAAATGATTTTATTTAAATAATATTAACTACTTCATTGTGTTTCCCATTAACTGTTATGTTGTAAAATGATTTGTTCACTCTGCAAACTAGGAGTTTGTGTAATTTATGGTCTCTGCATCTGAAGTAAGTCTCTGTTCAGTGAACCCTTTCTACAGATTTTGAAAGAGGAAAACATCACTGAGCTGGTCTGGCCAATATGATGTATGTGCCACAGTTCAAAGTGCAAGTCATGCAACTTTGCAATTGCAATTGAAGAAGTGTTCGTCATTGCATTGTCTTGGTGGAAAAGAACTTTCTTCTGTAATAAATGTAGACATTTGTCTTTCATAATATCCTTCATCTGCCTCAGCAAAGCTACATGGTACTTTTGTTGATGGTTTTGCCCTTTGCCAAGTATTCTACCAACACCACACCCCAGGCATTTCAGAAAACAGGCCATCACCTTTTCTGCTGAAGGAACACACTTAGCTTTTTTGGAGTGCTTTCACCCTGTTGAGCCCAATATTGCACTGTTGCTTCATCTCTGATATGTGCTGGTGAATCTACGTTTCTTCAGCATGATGTACATTGCAAAAGACGTTGGTCAAGTTGCATCTGAACATGTCCAAGGACTCCTGTGAGATGTTCATTAGGATGCGCTTCTGGTCAACAGTTAACAAACGTAGTACCCATTGTGCTGCTAGCTTTTTCATGTGTAAATGCTCATGCAAAATGTTCCAGAAATGATCTAATGACAACTTGGCAATGTCAGCAAGCTCATGCAGCTTGATTTGTCTGTCATTTAACACAGTATTGTGGATTTTTGTTATATTTTCTTCAGTCATTACAGTGATGTATATTCTGGATGTTCTTCATAAAAAATGGAAGAATGGCCACATTTAAACCCCACAGCCCATTTATTCACCATAGAAAATAATGGTGAAGGATCTTCCAAATCACTTTGAAAATGGAATACAATTCCTTTTTTATTTCAGTTGGCATTAAACTTTTTAATACAAAGTATTATCACTGTACAACATTAGATTTTATCCATTTTTGGAAAAGCTCAACTTGTTTATTTTGCAGTACTGTAACAACCAAAAAAATGAATGCACAGATGTAACATTGCATTCTAAGCACTTTAAAGGAACATACTTGAGAACTATCCTTGCTATTTCATTCTGCTAGAACCATCTCTGTGCTAGTCTGAGAATTTTTTGAACTGCCCTCATGTAGTCAAACTCAGGCAATTATGTTAGTTGTCCACTGGGTGTTCATTGCAGAAATGCTCCTTCCATCTACATATTGTATGTTGGGTTACTGAGTTTAAATGCCTCTGTATTTGCTGCATTGATCAGTTGATCATAAAATACTCTAATGTAAAGGATATTCTTAATATTAACTGTTGTGCATGAATTATATGAGGAGTAAAGAGATTTGAAAGAGGCTGTTATCAATGATTTGAAATACTCAGTTGAACAATTGTTGTTTCGTCACTTAGAGTTCCAAAAATTAATTTATGGGGCAAAGGAGTACAAATATGGATTTCAAGGA
This sequence comes from Deroplatys truncata, assembly GCA_030765065.1. Classification (NCBI taxonomy): domain Eukaryota; kingdom Metazoa; phylum Arthropoda; class Insecta; order Mantodea; family Mantidae; genus Deroplatys; species Deroplatys truncata. Next base: position 47,334,250 of record CM060975.1, on the reverse strand, counting down.
TGTTGGGATATTTCTTTAAAAAAATGGAATATTGTAAAAGCTATGAGGAGGATGTCTGCATTGATATGAACTAATGAGTAATGGAGATACCTCTTTCCTATGCAACTGTGAATGTAAGGAGAACCAAAAACACTACGAACCGGCTGTGCAGTGTTTTTCCTGTCCGCATCCTCGGCGCTCATTGCTGTCTGCTGCTATCATAGAAAGGCGCAAATGAAACCATACAACATTTTTAAAATTACTTTTAAAGGCTTTACTTACCAACTTTATGAAAGGAGATGCTGAAACTGGCCACCGTCATTGTCCATACATTTTTGGCACCTCTTTAGGAAACTATCCATCACTCGCCATAGTTCACGTTAAGAAATGCTGGAAATTTCCTGGCGGATATTTTGTTTTAATTGTTCCAGGGTGTGTGGGTTTGTCTTGTATATTTTATGTTTTAAGTTACCCCAGAGATAGACATCGCAGGGAGTTAGGTCGGTGGACCGAGGAGGCGACAAATCTCTACTAATAATTCTGTCCTCAAGCACACTTTCAATTGTTCTCATCGAAATATTGGCCATATAAGCTGTTGCAGAGTCTTGTTGAAAGAAGGCAAAATCACGCTCCCTGTCTGTTAAGTCTCTAAAAACAGGGGCAAAATTGTATTCACATATGCAGGACTTCAACTATTGACTCAAAAAAACATTGGCCAGGGAGTGTGATTTTGCTTTTTTTTAACAAGACTCTGCAACAGCTTAGACAAATGTAAATTATGTTGGTGCCTCTGCTTCAGCCAAACAAACATTCACTTGTGTTTAATGTATACTTTATTAGGGCTTTGTGATAGGTAATGTTTATAAAATGCATCCTAGTAACTGTGTTTTGAGGAAGAGAAGTAGCCCTATAATAATTGGGCAAATATAGGTGAATCAGACCAAAAGAATAAGAAAAACATTTTGTAAGTACACTCTCCACTTCCATCTTTATATGATGTCCTCAAACTTATGTCTAGAGGCAAATAGCTGTACAAGAAGGAATCAGTATTACTATTTGTTAAAGCAGCCTGTTTCTGGAGATGTAGTTTAGGTGGTAGGAAATGACAATTTTTCAACACTCTTTGTAACTTGGATTCAGAACAAGTTAGGTACACTACATTATTCTTAAAATAAAAATTCATAACCAAGCCTTTAGAATACTTTATAGAAATTACTTTTATAATGCATGAGAAATAAAAGAATGACTACTTAAAAATTCAAAGTTTGCAATTCAAAATTTGGAAAACTTCAAGTATTTCAGAAATGATTAATATCACAAAGGTTGTTAATTGCTGATATTTTCTCTAGCATCCACCTATAGCATCCCGACCAAAAATTGGATACCTATTAAGATTTCACTGGAAATACCTAATTTGAGGCTTCCTGAATTAAAAAAGAGCATTTTTATAAAAAAGCTCTGCATGCGTGCATGTGTGTGTGTATTTGTGTGCTAACAGCATAATTCAAAAACAAAAACAGATATCAAACTTGGTATTTAAGTTTGTCATTTGCCAAGGATATGATACATAGAGTTTCAAGAAAATTCCCACATCCCAAATTACACCTACATGGAAATATTTTTCAATATTTCTTGTTTTAGGAAAAGTGGCTCTGACTATTTTGGTTAAAAAACTGTATGTTTAAGTTACTTGTATGTCAAATAAAATGTTTATCTTGAATTTTCTGTGAATAGCCTGTGAAGTTCTCTTCCTGTGAATGAATTTTGTATACATTTGTGCAACGATAAACTGTAAGAGATAGAGAAACACTTACTACACATAAAATGTAGATCTTTTTAAAATACACAATTTATATCTCATACATTTTTTGTAGCATGAACCATTTCTGAGATATTCACTGAATTTTCAAATACTTTATACTTTTTTGAAGTCTAAAGCAGTTATTCATTTACTTCTTGCTATGTCATGTAAAGAGAGGAATTCCAAAGTCATCAATTGGCTGTTTAAAGACTTGACTATCGCTTCACTCTCCCCCTTGTGCCCTTGCACTACAATAAAATGTAGTAGTAGTATCTATTGCCCAGGTCTTGGATGCTCCCCATTTGTCATCTTGTTTCCCAGTATAATTTTTGTATACAATGATACAGCAGAATATTTCCTAAGATGGTCCATGTTTATTATTGAGATATCTTCATTGCATAAAATGCACCTTGGTGAGTTCATGATAGAAATTCTGTGGAGATGCACAGTCATACTGTTGTAACCAGTAGTCAGTCTGAAGTGTGCAACTGCTACACACCGGGGAAAGTCTTTTATCAATAGAGGATTATTTAATGGATATGACATGCTTTATTTTTACTTTCTTCAAAGAAAATCATTTTAATTTCTTTTTGAATAATTTTATTGCTGAATGGTAAAATAATGTATAGTTAGGTTCCTGTAAAATTTTGAATCCTTTCTGGCCGATTGATCTGTCTTTTCATTTGTATGGATGTTACATGAGCTGGAATCCATTGTAGTCAGATGGTTTTATTTAGATTCTGGAGCATTCTAATAGATTTTCTGATACCAATATTTTCCTACTCTAGGTATATTTTGTGTTATGATAGCCTGCATAGCTGATTTTGAATCAATAAGTATTGTACTCTTTGGAATGTATTTATTCTACCTAAAAGTTGTGAGAGCGCTGTATCTATTGCAAGTAGGTTACCATCAAAATGCATAAAGTTAGGTCCAACAGGTATATAGAAACTGAAATGATTACTCTAAACTCCAGCTCCTCCTAATTCACAGTTTTTGTCATAAAGTGAGCCATCGTATAAACATGTAGCCATTCTGTTTGTGGGTAGCATGTGTGAATGGTTTCAAGCACTACATGTTTTAGAGCCTCTGGATGAGATGGCTTTTAGTCAGATTTTCCAGAAGCGTGACTGCATAACCAACAGATGAATATTTCAAAGGTGAAGATAATATTAATAATTTCTCAGCTGTAGTATCTAAGCATTGTGGTCTTATTTGCTAGATTTCCTGAATAAAACCTTCTTTAGTTTTTAAGCTTCTTTATAATGATTGGTAACTAAGCCAATAATTATAAAAAGGCATTCTTATTAGTTTCTCACACTGGATCAGAGCAATTGTTTTGATTTCCTTTTTTATTGAATTATTCTTTGTGAGGATTATTCTTTGGCAGTAATAAGGACGATTTTTACAGTACCTGAGATTAACCTCATTGCAGTATTTCTACGCCTGATCAAGTTTACTTGATCACATTTTTACTGGCAGAAATAAAATTTACACCACCATATAGAAGGACTGGTTTTATATATGCTCATATTAACATAATAAACAAAAAACTTAGTTCACTTTGCTACATGATAAGAATATTAACTACATGCACAAGAAAAGGAACAGTTAGGGTAGGATATTTTGCGCATGTCCATTCACTACTAAGATATGGCATAGTTTTCTGGGGTTGTCAGTGAGCAAGACAGCCTTCACAACACTGAAAAAGATTATTAGAATCATGGAAGGTTTTAGACCAAATCTTTCTTTAAAAAACTGGGTATTCTTGCACTACCCTGTTTTTATATATACTACAAAGCAATTATGCTTGTACTTAAGAATGTTAATGCCAGTGATGCACCATTTACAATGAATAATACCGTATATAAACACAACACCAGGAAAAATACACATCTGCATGTAACCAGTCACAATACCATACTCTATCAAAAAAGTACTTTACACTCTGGCATTAAGTTATATAATAACTTACCAAGCTACATTTAGGCAATAAAACAAATAAACCATTTGAAATCATGTCTCAAGGCACATCTAATCTGCATTGTTGTGATCTGGGGAAATATGTCCAAATGGTCAGATCTGTATAGGGACCAGTTAACATTACCAGTTTTGATTATGCTGAATGGAAGATTGTTAATCATAATGTTGAATACCATGGGTGCTATAACAGAACCTTGGAACCCCTTTTTGGTGTTGCTTATTTTTTTTTTTTTTGGACAATGTATTGTATTTATTGTGCTAAGAGTTTTACAGTTTGATTGTCTACTGCACTTTGACCCTGGTCACTCATTCAGTAGACAATCACTACAGTTTATTTACATTTTACAATTTCCTGTCAACGCATTCTGTAGACAACCACTACAGATTATTTAATTTTACAATTTCTTGTCAATAAATTATCTTGCTTTTTTTTCAGTTCTTTTTTCATGTCCCATTTCCACTTGTTATTTCACTTTTCACTTATTGATTACTTTACCATCACACATTCACCATAGTTTTCCATTCAAAGTAAGATACACTACCTCTTACTTTTCTCTATCTACTGTCCAAAGCCATTTATTTTTGACTTTACACAAAAACTGTCCAATGCTCCTAGCGTCCTTGCACATCATTTCGATCATAAGCACATTTCTATCCCCCTTCAACCACTTCTTTTTAAAAAATTCTCTTCTCCAATTTTCTGTTCCTTGGCACTTAAATACTATGTGTTCAATGTCTTCATTACCACCACATATCAGACATTGATTTTGAGGAATACCCTGTCTTAAACCTCTTAGCCTCCATGCTCCGGTTCTTACCCATGCAATAGATTCTCTCTCTTCTTTATTTACTATGTCTATATATTTTTCCCTACCCCATGTATTTTTCATTGGCCTATAACAAACTAATGAGCTCTTTTCAGCAATCTCACTGAACATGATTTGTATTTCTATATCTTCCAGTCTTTTCCTCGCCTTTTTCCAAAAATTTTTCACGTTATTTTCTCTCCTTCTCCACATGTCTCCTAACCCATTTTTCTCCAAAATGTTCCATAAATTACTTACCCAGCCATAATTCATTAAGCTATTCTCTTGGTATTCAATACATTGGGTTGCTTATATGGAGTTACTGGATTTCCATATTTGGTTGCCGAGAATTGATAAAGTTATGGATCTATTTGAGCATGTATGTATACAAGACAAAATGTTACAGTTGTAAGCATACAAGTTTTCTATTAACTTCATTCTCCACACAGATTCATAAGAGTCTTCATGTATAGTGCTAATGTTGTTTCCTCTCTATCTAGAGAGTCTTTAATTTTTTGGCTTAATTTGAGAGTCTGTTGTTTGGATGTGTGATATGTTTGAAATCCAGCTTGCTAGGTGACAGGAGATTCTGGGTTTCAAGTACAAAATCAAACTAGAGCAATAAAATGTATAATGAACCATTCCTGCAGATATTAAAACTCATTAAGATGAAGTAAATAGAAGAATATGCTATTGTAAGAATGGTTTCTAGAAGAATGGATTGATAAAGTAATATGAATGTAATCATTTTGAGGGGCTATCCTAATGAGATTTGGATTTTTATGTAGTAGGTTTTGGTTTGTTTGTTAATGTTTTGAAATTGTATTAAATTCAACAATTAAGAAACTTAAACACTATTTACAAGAAATTTACTTTGCACGTTTTATCATCATTCCAATTTCCCAATCATATGATATTTTCTCCAAAATCATTAGGAACATTTCTGAGAAATAAAAAAAGTTCTAAACTTTGTCATGTAAAGGTTTGCTTTAATTCTAGAAACATTTATGACTTGCAGAATTTATGTATGGATTTTAGTTAATGTTTACCTCTCAGATTATGCTATTCACAGATGGACAGGCAGAAAGAAAATTAAGAAAAAGTGTGTGAACATGCTTGCACATATATGTCAGTCCTTTTTTTAATTTGTACTTAATGGATCACAAAATATGTATTTTGAGCTAACTATTAATATTTAATTTAATTCATTATTTTCTGTAGCATATGTTCCTTATTGACAGAGAAAGCAATTACCAGAGATTATAGAACAAATAGGCTAATTGTCTCCTTTGCTAGGTAGTTTTTCAGACCAGTTTGAAGGTAACTCAACTTAGGGGTTTTGTTCAGTGTCATAGAAGAGCAATAGTTCTTCTAAATGCTGCCATAAAAATAATATTGTGATAAATAAACAAAGAAATTTTGTGTGACAAATGTCATTGATTGATTATTATTGTGATACTTTTGAATTTAATTATTAGGTATATCAAATGAAGATTTACAGTTCATTTTAAATTTTAGTTTATTTTATTAATTTTAAGTTACAATAAAATTCAAAATAAAAATAACTTTACGGTTAATAGTACTCTGTTTTTAATATTTATGAAAGGTATAAAGGCTTAAAAGTTACTAAGTGAAGCAGAGAATTCATTTTTATTGAAACTTTCTTGCTTAAAGTTCCCTAATGCAACAAGAAATTTGTAAGTGGCAAATACAACTAATTTATTGTGTGTTTAAGACATTCATTAAATAATTTATTCTCTAATAAGATTTGTAAGGCTATAACTACTAAAATAGAAAGCATAGAATGTTTGTTTTTAAGTCTATGTTTACAATTATCTTAAACATGGAGAAATATTTATGTAGAAAATGCAACTGACACAGGCTCATTCTTGTGTTAGTTTTGCTTCTTGCATCTAATTAAGTTTGAGAAAGCTTAAAATGCCAATAAAATTGTTTTTATTTATTTACAGTAATGTTATTTACTCTCCTAGACAGTACTATGTGGCCCCAAGAATCTGGGGAAATCAAACCATCTGGTCACTATAAGTAAATTGCTATTTTCATCCTTATACACACATTACACCAACTTGTATAGTTGACATTAGTTTTTCAGAAATATTAATTTTTGCTTTTCCTTATAATAAAATAGTTGATTTACTTTTATTTCCATATCATTCATCAGAACTTAGCATATAGAGAATTGATCAGCAGAATACTCAATGGTTCTAAGCATAATCTATTTTGTATGCAGTGTTACTTTCCCTTTATCAAAAAATAGGTGTTCAGCTATTACTGTTTCTTTGCAAACACTTTTTCTTGAACTTTATGAGCTTTAATAAGGACACATAGTTAAACACAAAATCCAGTAATAAAAATACCTATATAAGTTATATAAATTACTGCAAAGCAATTTATTAGCCTTTATATGAGCCAACTTTTGTATGCCTTACACAACTAATTTGTTTCATTTGTTTTGCATTTAAAAATGTGGTATGTGAAATAATGAAAATTGTAGAAGCCTCAAATACTTTGTATTAAGCGATACAAGTGAATATTTGTTTGTTGCCACCCCCAAACCACGGTGAGGTACAGGGGCATGAAGGGGGAAAAATAAGGGACCACTGTCTCTTCCAGGAAAATTTGGAACACATTGTTGATTTAACAGAAAAGGGCTTTGTTGGTTATGTTGATGCTATGCAAGCTCTGGAGCACCTAGTCCTAACTAAGCCCTACCTACCTGCTGGCTAACCTCAACGCTACCCCTATAGTTGCATACCATACTCACATAACCAACAATACAGTAACTGGGGCATCAGAGCATGCCTTCCTGGACAGCATCTCTGGAAAACATTATGAATGTGAGATTGCCAATGTTTATACAGCCAAAGATACTATACTGCTTTGGCTGATATTTGTTCTGAGAGAAGTATGCCACCCACACACAGATATAGAATAAATGAAATACCTTACCTTGTTATAAAGCTGAAACAAAAGAAAACAATACAAAACAACACCACACTCAATGGTGGCACATTTCTCTCAATGCATGTACAACCCTTGATCATGTGTCTGACATCACCCAGCCAATGGAGAAATCAGGCAGGACGCCTATTGTTAGTACCACGACCTAATCAGGGTAGAGGGGAGGACTGGGTTAATGACAGCACCCACTCTGCAGGCCCCATTGGCTGTCTATCTACTCCCTAACATATCCGCCACAGCCCCCAAGCTAGGCGCCGGATCCTGGGGAGATAGTCACCTGTGGCTCGTAGATGCATTCCTATGAGCAACTCTGTTAATACAAACAGATCACTCAAGGGAAGTACATCTTTAAACTTGGTCGCATCAGACATGTGGAGGTCCTACAGTGATGCCAGACAATGATACAGCGGCAATACATGCGAGTAAATGGCAACTCTTCTCCTACCTTTCGATGTCTTCAAGCCCCGGTGAGAAATACCTGGATAGGAGTCTATAACAAATAACAGGGATTCTGTTAGTACTTATGTTGATTTGTTTTAGGTTGCTTTATTAATATTAGCCTTCTTTAACTCTGCAATTCTATTGGCAACTTTGACTTTGGAAACAAATTTTTATGTTGATAATAATCTAATTCATAGGCAAGTATTAGATGTTACTCATCCATAGGAGATGTAGAATTAACCTTTCTCTAAACACTGGCATAGTGCCTGTTGTGTGCAAACTTGCCAGAATAGTGCCATTGCATAAAAAGGGTGATACATCTTCTCCAAACAACTATAGACCCATAAGCATTGTGTCCACTGTGTCAAAAATTCTTGAATTCATAGTAAAAGATAGGCTTCTAGACTTTCTAAACAAAATAAATTTCTTCTTTAAATTTCAATACAGATTCTTACCCAAACATAGTACCAAAGTAGCACTTATATAATTAATCTATTACAAAAAGCTTTAGACAGTAAACTAATTGCAGGTGGTCTTTTCATTGATCTAAACAAAGCATTCAATACTGTTAATCATGAACCGCTTTTAAAAAAATTAGCATGTTAGGAATAAGAGGAATTGCCTTGCACTGGTTCAGAAGTTATCTCTTAAGAGCACAGTACGTCAACTTAAACAATTACTCCAGTTCAATATTAAGAGTAAAGCATGGAGTCCCACGAGGAACAGTGTTAGGGCCAATATTATTTCTCATCTTTATTAATGATATAGGAAATGTGAAATTAATGGGTAAAATATTTCTATTTGTAGGTGATCTTTGCTTATTCTATGAAAATATATCACAATTACAGGTAATGAAAGATATGCAAACTGACCCTACAACACTACTGACATTGCCAAACGACGCCTCACTTGGTGTAAAGAGCATCAACATTACATGATTGAACAGTGGCAAAACATTATGTGGAGTGACGAATCACGGAACACAATGTGGCGATCTGATGGCAGGGTGTGGGTATGGCGAATGCCCAGTGAACATCATCTGCCAGCATGTCTAGTGCCAACAGTGAAATTCGGAGGTGGTGGTGTTATGGTGTGGTCGTGTTTTTCCTAGAGGGGGCTTGCACTCCTTGTTGTTTTGCATGGTATGATCACAGTGCAGACCTACATTGATATTTTAAGCATCTTCTTGCTTCCCACTGTTGAAGAGCAATTTGGGGATGGCGATTGCATCTTTCAACACGATTGAGCACCTGTTCATACTGCACGGGCGTGACAGAGTGGTTACATGACAATAACATCCCTGTAATGGACTGGTCTGCACAGAGTCCTGACTTGAATCCTATAGAACACCTTTGGAATGTTTTGGAATGCCGACTTGGTGCCAGGCCTCACCGACCTACATCAATACCTCTCCTCAGTTCTGCACTCCGTGAAGAATGGGCTGCCATTCCCCAAGAAACCTTCCAGCACCTGATTGAAAGTATGCCTGCGAGAGTGAACGCTGTCATCAAGGCTAAGGGTGGGCCAACACCATATTGACTTCCAACATTACCAATGGAGGGTGCCATGAACTTGTACACCATTTTCAGCCAGGTGTCCGGATACTTTTGATCACGTAGTGTATTACAGCAGGTATCCTTTGATAATTTTTATATACTGTATTGTATTTCAATATGACGTGCCCATTGTTGATTGTATTTTTGTACTTTTACAAATAACTGGATCAATAACTACTTACTTACTTACTATGAAGTTTGTGATTATTTTTTATATTTCTACACTTAGAATATTTCTACTGCTTTTTTATAATATCTATGGCAAGTGAATATTTAAATACAACTACTTATATAAACTACAATTTATTCTGTACCTTCTTGATGATGGAACAATTCCTTGTTCATGTCATAATATTTCAACACTTGCAGAGGAACCTGTGAATCAAAACGTGTCTAGTTTGAATTCACACATAATTTTTCATTTAAGCTATTTTTTATATCTTGTTCAGTGTAAGAATATTTGTGATTAATAAATTTTCCGTACTTTGATAATGTCTACTACATTTATATATGGCAAACAACAGGTAACTGCATAAATAGGACACAGTATGAAATATGTCAGGCTCTTAACATAGCTTGAAAATTATTCTTTACCTTTCTGATGTGGCGATGAATCTGTTTCCACCATCCTACTCAAGCACTTCAGTCATGATCAGACTAAACAAACACTTGAATCAGGTTTGGAATCTTTAAAATATTTTCACTCATTCACAGACTTGCAATTTAAAATATAATTTTGAAATATTATTGAAATTAAAGTCATGGTGTGTTGTTTCTTGTTTGAAATGAAAGTAGTTTCAAACATTGAGAATAATTCAATATTAAAATTATTCAGATGCATGAAAATTTATGTAGAACTACAACTGATGAAACACACCACAGTACAACTGCAATGAACATTGGTTGCAGAATGCTGAAAAATGGAAGATAATTTGTATGGAAATATTTTGTTGATAATATTATTTGAGTATATGCTGAGACAAAATTCAGCAGTATATACATAACTTTCTCTACACATTATTTTAACTGCTATTCTACAAAGTATCATAAAAAGTCTACTTTTCCATGTATTACCTATGATTTATATTTGATAGGAATGATTTTAATGTGGTAAATAACAACTACACCAAGTGAGGTGGCACCATGGTAATGTGTGCCACTCACATATGGGAGGTACTGGGTTCAAACCCCCGAGGCCGACCAACCAGCCTGAAGGTTTTTTCATGGTTTTCCTCTGTTGCTAGGTGTATGCTGGTTTGGATAATTTGATCCGTATATTTTCCTATCATCCCTTTCATCAAGACTACATTTAATTTCCTTACTCTTCACCGCCATACAGGCATTGAGCTGATCGCCCATCCTGGATGTGTTGTGATCCAGAGTTTGCTTGCTCCTCGACAGGCTACTGACCCAAGGCATTGGCTTGTAAGTGCTTGATGGGTAAGTCCTACAAAGAGGAGGGTAATTTATTGAAGAATAAGAAGAAGAAGAAGAAGAAGAAGAAGAAGAAGAAGAAGAAGAAGAAGAAGAAGAAGAAGAAGAAGAAGAAGAAGAAGAAGAAGAAGAAGAAGAAATAACAACTAAGGTACTACACATTCTGTTATAGGTATCCCGGAAGATGAGACAACAGCCAACTGCTTAAAATGCACATTGATATATGCCAGCCATGATATCAAAAACTCTTAACATGTCTCCTTAAATTGCAAAATATATTGCTTAAAATGTTGGATGTTTTCTAAAAATTCTGTTTTGGTTTTTAGGAGGCTTCAAAAAGTGTATTTGTGTTGAAATCGTAACATTGGAATTTTGGGTTGAATGCAATACTGCCTCAATCTTAGGTAAACAGCAGTGAAAGCAAAAGGAATATACAAGATAAAAGCTTTCACAGTATGTTTGAAAAAAATAAAGTAATAAGTAGAAAGTAAAACTTGCGAATTAGGAAACAATACATTTTCTGTGTAAATGAAAATGCCTCTGAGAAATCAAGATGAACATGAGGTTATTTAGAAATGTCTAAATGTAAAATACTACAGCTAGGAAAAAAGAATGCTAATAAGATGCAGAAATCTTTTGACTTGTCAAATAGATTAAGAAGTTAGAATATAATTTCCAATACATATTAAAGTATTCCAATAATAGAATAAATATTTAATAATAACTTTTAAGTTCCCAGGACTTTTGAACAGAGAAAAAATGAGTCTTAGAACACAACATAATAAATAAAACTGCATTATGTGTCATAATGGAACAGGAAAGGAATTTTACCAAAGTAAATAATTTGCAGAAGTAAAGAGAAGCAATTATATCCAGCAGTAACTTATGAAATATGTGTAATTTATGGAAACACACAATTTTATCACAGATCTAGTAAATGTAGAACGAAAGTCAGATACATCAAATATGCCACCAGAATGGAACAACAACATCTACAAGACTTATATATGAGTTATCAAAAGATATGTAAACAGAAGATTTACAAAGTGAGCCTCTGCCACTAGAACACAAAAGAATGCTGTGAAGCAAAGGGGGGCCAGAGAGAGTAGAGTTACAACATGAAGAACTGAAACCTGACAAAAGAAAACTAGGAGAATAGACATGCATTTACAAGATATGCATGGATTCCACCAGTACAATTTGTATATAAAAACTGTTAAAAAGTCCTGTGTTCGGTTAAAGTGAAAGAAGTCACTATGTGACTGCAGAGAAAATTAACACAGATAAAGTCATTAATGCTCTGTCAAATGCACCTTGCACTATTCTTATTAATTGCTCAGATACTGCTTGACAAATAGAGGATATAATAAGCTGAGGAGATATATTCTGCTAAAAACAAACATATTGCATTTAATTAAAAGGAATCATCTGATTTCTAGCATCATTAGTATGCCACAAGAATACCACTGCAATGTCTGCCAAAAAACAAAGAAAATAAATAAGACAATTTCTGTGTGCGTTTCTGCTGATGCTGTTTGTTAATAGTGATTAGTTTGTTAGTTAAACACCACCACCACCGCCACCGCCCCCGCCGCCGCCACCACCACCACCACCACCACCACCACCACTCAGAAACCACACAAAAGAGAATTAAAAAAAAAAGAAGAGCAAAAATAAAGAAAAAAAGAAGGCAAATCACTGCAGCTGGATAAACCCATGGCAATTAAATAATGAGAAAACACGGATAAACAAGAGCATAAATTTGATGCAATGATGAGGAAGCAATCTTGAAGTCATCAGAATTATAAAGTAACTCAAGTTTTTCTGTAAAGCTATGGTATACAACACATAAAGTCAAATATGAATCCCTGGAGCAAAATTAATGCTGTATTTGTTAACTATAGAAAATGCTTTAGTCTAATGACTTACTGCAAATTTAGAAGACTAATTCAAGAAAATGGCAATACCAAAATGATCAAGCTAGAGACTGATGAAATCAGAAGAATAGAAAAAGTTATTTATATAGATGAGTGAAGTTCAATGTGCCTTCATGATTCTCATTACCCTCAATGGTAGTGCATGGGCTAGGAAAGCCAAAGATCATCTTCTAAGTCCTGGTAATATGGAGTTAAATTTTTAGAATCAAATTCAGCTTTCCAACCTTAGCCTATAATAGCCAGCAAAATAACTAAGAATAATTTAGGGCCCATAGTTTTAAAATCTGAATGCTGCACAGAAGATAATTGTTGTAGGGGAAAAAAAAAGAAGTCAGTAAGCATCCCAAAAGCTGCAAAAAGCTGGAATGTCACCAAAGACTAAAATGGAAAGCAAACTGAACTATGGTTTTTCCGTTGTTGTATGGTTGCTAAGTTGGATTTTAAGAATGGCAAAAGAAAGAAGTAGAATACTTATAACACTTACAACTAAGAGATTTCAAAAAAACCATACAATTTTGATATCAAAGAACATCTAAAAGTTTTTATCACAGGAAAAAAGCAACTCTGTCTTTAAAACCTCACAGTACAAACTTGGGCAGTAGAATTATACATATAAAGGAATAGTTTATGAAACTTATACATTTTTAGCAAGTACAATTGTGACAAGGAAAGATATCTGATCATTGTTCTTTCAACAAGAAAAGAAAATGAGTAAATGTTTAAGTGTAATAAAAATTCTATAAGTGAATTAAGAATTGCTAAAAAAATCAAATAATTTAATGCAATTAATTAAAAAAATGTTCTTAATAAATTTAGAATCTATATAAGTAATAAAGTTGTAACTATGATGTCTCTAGTAGTTTTCAAATTTAGAAAAAAACTGATGTTAATGTTTAGAATGCACTACTATGAGACAGGCATATCACCCTCCGCCAAAAATTCTTCTTTTGTAGTACACAACAGAAATGAAAATAATTGATAAGCAAAGGCATTATAGCAAGCATTTTAGCTAAAATCAATCAGTCCCAGAGAGAAGTATTTTTTCAGAAAGGGAATCTTTATTTTCCAAAGGGAAATTTTCTTACAACAATCTAACAATGTGCAAAGCTTTAAAGGTAGTACTCCTTTGGTTTTTTTCAATGTTCATCTCAAGGTATGAACCATTCTGTCAAAAGAAGCCTCTTCTGTAGAAATAACTTTTTCCCTCTAAGACAATTAAAGACATGCTTGAGAAGCACAGCACCTGGACTTGCCTTGCAGCCAATTCACTGTTATATTCACGTGTCTGATGATGAAGTTGTAGATAAGTTTATTAGTATTCCTAGAAGACTTGATGTATTATGAACGTGTTTGTAGTTTCAAACTGTTTCTAAAATTTTAAATTGAAAATATATTAACACTTGTGAAAAATGTTGTAAAATCCACAATATAGGAATCAGAATATTTATGTAGACATGCCACACAGAAAATAGAGATTTCTGCCTCAGAACCCCAAGAGTGTACTTGTTTGAAATAATAACTCTTGGCAATTGGTTGTATGTATTATCAGTGTATTGTGGTGGTGTCTCATTTGCAAGTGTTATAATTTTTAATTTTATGCAGGTTAGTCACTTTTGTCCCTCCCACCCAAATAAAATTCTATATACATCCCTGTTATGAGGCCAAAAATGGTAGTTTAAAAATTTATGTTTGCTATGAAACTTGGTATAACACATGTTAAGTCCCACTTAAAGAATGTGCTATGTGAGATTTTAATTACTTTCCCCAGAGAAGAACTATAAGTCAACAGTGGGTAAGTCAAAAAATAGAAGTATCTCATAAATTATTAAGTTCTCTGAAATAAATTACATAGGCGCCAGATTAAATTTTATTGCCACACTACTTCTCATGGTTTATGTTAATTTCGAAACTTCTATACAATGAACAGAAAAGGATTTACCCTAGTTTCTCACTTTTATGCCCTGCACATATGCTAGGTATTTGGTTTAATGTACTGTGATCCTAACTCTACGGTGTAATTTTTTTATTGACCATGGCAAACATCAAACTTCTGCAGTTATTGCAGATTTATATGTTCGCAATAGTAGCGCGATTACAATCTTTTAGTGGTATTATTTACGGAAATTCTAGAATTAACGCAAATATTGATTCCCGACACGATAAAACAACAGCTTAAGAACGCTTTATCAAGTGTTTAAGACATCCCAAATTAACAACACGGAGATTAAAATGATACTGAAAGAGTCCAAGCCAATTTATTTTCACGTACAGATTCTTACCGGTGCACGACAGTGCGTTCACTTCAGCGGCATCAGGTTCAAATTTCTGAGTAAAAGAAGCCTGCGCAGTTTGCACTTTGAGTGCGTATGTGAATGGGATGTTCCACAAGTAGGGGGTGTCCGGTGGTCAGCCAAACCGAAAAATTAATGCAACTTACATACGAAATTAATCAGAAATGCATCATGAAATTACGCTCTTCTCTTCATCGATATTTGCTTATTTAATCTTAAAATTAGCAAATTTAAACTAATAACTTCATATTTGCTGCAACAGTTATCCTTCCGACATTGGTTGGCCGACATACGCACACTAAATACCGTATCTAGGTACATGCATAATGATAGAAGCCATGTTTATAGTACGCCTGAAAAAATATTTCAAATTGAACTTCGGAAATTATTTGTAGGAGAATTTTAACGAAATCTGCAAGATTTCATCAGCGTAATACAATTATTACAAATGCAATTAATAATTTCAAACGTAACTAATTGCTGAAAAGTTATATATGGATTTAGAATGATAGTTAAAAATTTGAAAGAGGTGTAAAATATGCCAAAACTCGACACGATGTCAAAGGACATTTATAAATTGAGCACAGTAATTATTTTCTGGAGGACTATATGAAATTCAATTTCAGCAAGCAAATGTACACATAAACTGCGTAGTTAAATAATTGAAAGACGGCTGGCTGTTGATTCAGCATGTGTAGCAAATTAATATATTTTTACATAATTATAAAACTCATGATAAAAATTTATTAATTTAGGTATTTAATTGTTAAGACATTCAATCAATGAACTAAATAGACAACAAAATAGCATGTCAAGGATTCCAAACCAACACATTTCGGTAATAAATTCTTACCGTATCCGCCTCGAACTTTATATTTCGGCGGTCTTCACACAAAAGAGGAAGAAGAAACAAATTATTGCGCCTTTTATATGCTCGTATTGTAGGATGTACCACAGTAGTAACAACTGGAAAAATAGTTCCCTAAAGAAACAAGTAAAATTACTTTTAACATTAAGTTTAGAATTTTTGAGTAAATAAATTACAAGTAATGAGTTTTCTGCTCTTATTTAAATGCCACAAAAAGAGAATACATAAATTAACAAATGTTTGACGTTTCAATTACAGCCTATTGCTACAGCACTTGTTTAGAACTAGTTTTACAATAAATATGGCGCCTTAAAATGTTTTTTTTTAATGAAGGAGATGAATTATAAATAAAGTGAAATTGAATTTGCATGTTTGTAGTTTAAAAAAAATTCATTGATAGAAAAATATCTAATGTGATAACATTGCAAATAGGTTCAGAACAGGGCAACTTCAGCAACATTTAAAATGCAATCCTTTCAAACCACGCTTTGTGTTGATATCTGTTTTCAGTTGCTATTTTAATATAAATAAAAGGGAGATTACGCTAATAACGACTAATTGTTTCTGTTAATGTGTAAATTTCTAGCAATTCACGAAAAACTCAGTATTTTATGCATTATATTCATAATGACTTGAAAACCCTCCCTATGAACATACCAGTAATTATCAATGGACTAAGGAACATAGCATAATTCACGTAAAATATGTCGATACAACGAAAAGAATGCTATAGGTATAACTAAACATTTAGGGATTATAAACAAAATTAAGTGAAAAAGTATCCTATAAACTATTGTCTATAAACTGTTATAGCTATTCTATGCTGTATGCCACATGTGCATAGATACTGTATACTATAACGTAATATATAATTTCCATAATTTTATTTACAATTGAAACTTTTGTGAAGAATCATAAGGATAAAAAATAATTAAACTGATTTACTCGTATTAATATTGAAGATAAAAATAATAGATAACTTCAAGGGAGCGTGGATTTATGATGAATTTATGCATCGAGAAATAGCATTTCTAGCTGTATTATTATATTTTTATTTATTTGTTTTTAGTAAAACTACATGCTTTGGGGAAATTTTATTAAATAAATTACTTTGTTATTTATAATTTGCACCTATTTGAATTCCCGCAAAATTGTGTTAACCAAAATATTCGGTCATGTATTGTTTGTTAGTTAAAGTAAACAATTAAATCATACTCAGAGACCGATAATGACATAATTATGTTATTATTTGTAAATCCTGTATAATGAAACCATAAAATTGCCCGTATTGGATTCAAATAATGGTGCATCATTGTGACCACAACTACCACAAAACGCAATACACTTGCAGTGGTACCAATATGTGGGTACTACATACACGTCATTTCGCAACTGTGGTGCTTTAAGGTCAGCACTTGTCAGCTCTTATTACGAAACGTCATTCCTCTAAAAATTGGGCTAAAAATAAAGACCAAAAGTTGGACCTACAATTGCGAATGAAGTTCATTTGATTGTGTCAATTGTGGTGAACTACATCGCATAGAACAAACAACAGGATGCTGCGACTGGGTCGTGCGCTCTTTTTGAAGCAAAAGTTCATCGAATGTCCAGAAATATGTGCAAGGTAAACAATGCATCGAAAAATGCCAAGTCATGCTAGCATGGAAATACACTATTTTAATATTTGCTACACATTTAATTTTGGGCTTTTCCAGAAGTATGTACCATAAAGTGTTGTCTCCACAAGCATTTATGTTCGTTTTATTTTAGTCAAACCCACAATTGTATTCCTCAAAGTTCTGCTGTTTTAATACTTTTTCTTTGCATTACACATCCTAAAGTCAAATAAATGCACTAGCTTTTCCATTATAAGATAATAATAATAATAATAATAATAATAATAATAATAATAATAATAATAATTGTTTTGCACTAAACTATACACTACATAAGCACATATTAGTTTGAATGAATTAATAATTTAAATATTTTGCATAATTTAGAATTTTTGTCTCTCTTATTTGATCATAAAGGGGTAAGAATAGGTCTATTGGGTCAAGCTCAATTTCTAAATCCTCGTTCATCCCTTAAAGGTTTCTACAATTCCTTACCCTTAATTACATTTAATTGAAAGTAAGCAATTTGTTGACAAAGAAACTTCTGTATACAAGCATACTACTCTCCAATGTAGAGTTCATAAAATGCTCCAATATGGAAAATATAACTAATTGCCCATGAGCTGCTAATTAGTCCAGTAACAGGAAGCTTCAATGTTGTGGATATATTAGTCACTAAATGCAGTAAAACATTTTATTACTTCCTTCTACTATGTGTTTTAAAGATATTTGGCAACAGCTGCCCCACAAGTGGCAAGAAAACCTAGCGAGGCAGAGAAAACTTCCAGTGGTCCAAAGGAGTCACAGTCCTTTACAATGAATATCTTCCGTGGTGTTGTGGAAACGAGCCAGGTATTCCCCTACCCAGATACTTTGACTGCAGAGCAAAAAGACACACTTCACATGCTGGTCGACCCAACTTCCAAGTTTTTTGAGGTTAGTATTAGTTTTTAGTACATATCCATTTCTACATATAGACAAAATAAAAATAAAAAGTTATAGCACTTTGTAAGCCTTGTATGGGAGTATTACGGACATGGTAGGTTTATTTCATCATGTGCTGCACTTAACTGGGGGAAAAAACGTACAAAAACTTACCAAAATTGGTTGTAGGAAGGGTATAAAATAAGATTAAACTGTTGTTCACACTTTGGAAACCAGATTTGGATAGTCAAACGTACTATCAAATATACCATTATATTTGGAGAAGTATTTATTTAAAGATTTTACATAACCTTATCTATCCTGATGTTTTCTTAAATTTCTTACCTGAATTTGTTTGTTGCACAAGTGTGCCCACTGTGACTGTTGTAAGATCATTAGTTGGCTGTGTTACTGACATAAATAAATGGGAAGTATACTATTGACACGTGGGAGACAAATATGCCAACAATGCTAATTAAAGTTAATGGAGAATATTTTGGATTTCTAAGTGAAAGAGAACACAAGCGACATCAATAAATTGGAAGGAACTGCAATAAATCAAAGAGTTCTTTGGCACTTGATAATGCGATTTCAAGCTACTTTGAAGTAAAAAGTGGGAAAATGTGGTTTATCATGTATAATGGCTACATATTAAAGTAGGTTAGGCAACTGGCACATTTGATCTAAAAATTTAACTAGAAATGCATGGCTTATCTTTAATCTTTATTTATCAACCAGAGAGCAGCTTACACTGTAAATGGTGTCATCAGTCCTGACATTTCTAATCAAAATTGCATGTATACAATAAATATATGCAGCACATATTTTCATGATATGCACTATATTTGTAATTAGTTTCTGCTTCATTTCCTTCATCCTAGTGGACATGACTGGGTCATAACTCGATACAAAGGAAAATATGAACAAAGGATCTACATCATAACTTGGAATCGCCCCAAAGAACACATGAAGTTTACTTTGTTTCAACTAAATGTTATCAACAAACCTATGCTTTACAATTTGTCTTAATTTTACATACCTGAGAAAGTAGAAGAAGGAAGAATTAATGCACCTGCCGGGAAATGTAGCAGTCACATCTTGTCTGTTTTGCTGTCCCACTCTTACTCCCTTCGCTAATGGAAGCGCTCCCCCATACCACAGCTTATCCCCACCCCTTACTACCATAGCTAATATGCGTGACCATTTGAACAAGCCCATAAGATTTTAATATATTCCTAATGATTACATGAGTACTTCCCCAGCTTCTAAGACAAAGATGACATCATCCTTTATTACGTAACTTATTTGTGCACTGTTCAACCTCTGTATCAATGTTACTGCAAAAGTGCTATACTTAATACGAAATAATGCAACTGCCACAATATTATATTACCATATTGTTATCTTCCATAAATAATTCAGTGAAATAAAAGGGCTGCTGTATTAACCATTTATATACATATGCTTGAAATATATTGTCAGGAGCATCTCTTACAGATAGTGATAATTTATTATAAAAACTAATTCCATTAGCAAAACAAGTATTCTGACATTTATTAAGGCTGCACATTGGAAGATCAATATTTTGCCCATTTCTTGTATCAAAAGAGTGAAAATTGTGTTCCGTGTGCACAATTATCTAAATTGTTTGTGACAAAACTTAGTACAGATATATTTACAGATTTCATACAATCATAACTTTAAAATGAAATAATGGTCTGCGTGATTCATTCTATTTCCTTTTAAAAACCACTAACTTTTTTGACACATGAGAATATCCTTGGTATTTGATGTGTGACTCCACAAATGTATTCTATAATTAATATGTGACTGCAATAAGGCAAAGTATATTGTCCTATGAATTAAAAAGGATGGGAAAAAAATGCATGTTTCAAAAACTGTGCCCGTGAGTGTCATCTGTGAACAGCATGTCGTCCTCCATGGTGTAGTGGTTACCATGCTAGCCTCTAGCTCCTAAGGTTGCAGGTTCAAACCTGGCGAAGGGTATAGATTTTTTTGTGTGTAAAAATCCTTAGCATGGCTTCCTTTGGAAGGGAAGTAAAGTTGGTGGTCCCGTGTCGTAGATTTACGGCACGTAAAAGAACCTCTAGCGTGATAAAAAGGCCTCTGAGCAAAATTACTGATCTTTTATGTCCAATATAGAATGGGACGCTAAGGACCACAGCATTAAAGAGCATCCGTAAGTAAAACTCAATTTTTTTGAACAGCATAAGTCAAAAACAAAAGAGATGAATACCAAATCTTATGCTTAAGTTTGACACTTTTTAAGGATGCAAGACAAATTTCAAAATATTTCTCCTGTCCTGGAAATAGAGAAAAGTATTATAATTATTATGGTGGACTTTGGTTACTGATTTGGAATAATAATTTGGTAATTTGATTTGAATTTTGCAATGCTTACATCACTTGTTTATAGTTAGTGGAAGATATGATTTATGAGCTAACTACTCCCATCATCAACTCCAGGCAGGGACATATGTGGAGGAGGGGCCTCACGGGGCTTAAGCTCTCCCACCAGATATCCTAAACAGTAATATTAAAGCATGGCAGTGTAATTTTTGTGTTCTGTAACTCTCTTAATCTTGTGGGCTTACTATACTGGATTATATTGTTAATAAACAGGTTAAATAAAGTTACTTTATACATTAAAAAGTGATAAATACTGGAGGATGACAGGGTATTTAATTCATTTTTTGAAACTTATCATTCCATACATTGGCTGGCAGCATTGATTAAATAACTTGCTCTGCTTATTTTATTATCTGCACTCATTTAATCACAGGTAGCTAGCCTGTTTGGTTACTGAGCAACTCCTGTGGTGTAGTAAAGTGAATGTGGAACTTCTGAGTGGGTCTCCCCATAGTCTAGTGGTTAAAACACCTGCCTGGGTATGAGTCCTGTATAACTTGCTCTGCTTATTTTATTATCTGCACTCATTTAATCACAGGTAGCTAGCCTGTTTGGTTACAGAGCAACTCCTGTGGTGTAGTAAAGTGAATGTGGAACTTCTGAGTGGGTCTCCCCATAGTCTAGTGGTTAACACACCTGCCTGGGTATGAGTCCTGTCTGAGGAGTTTAGCTTCTATGTACTCCTGTTTGCCTTTTGGTCCCAAAAGGTTTTTGTTGGTCATGTTGACTTGTCAGATACTTTATTTAGTCAATAGGCCCTATTCAGTGATCTAGTTTGTATCCCCTTCATGGATAAATCTCTGAAAGTGAATATGGAATGAAAGTATAAATCACTTTGTGCATTTCATTTATTTCTGTTTCAGCTCCCTGCAAGCGCACCCTCTGCATGTGTCTTTGACTCCAGGTCAGCTTTTTCTGTTTGAGGTCATAGTGTGTGTCAATCGGATGAATTTTAGAATTAGAATGCCAAAATTGAAGATTCACTCTTTGTTTCCCCAAATTTGGTGCCCACAATGTTCTTGATGAGTATTAGATTTTCGTTAATGTGCTTCCCTTTCCAAAAGTGCCAGACTACAGCTATTTTTCTTCTTGTCTGAGGTTTAAGTTCCTGATGTGTTCCTTTGCTCTTGTTTTTATCTTTCTTTTGTTTTATACAATATAGATCTTTGCATAATCATAGGAGAGCAAGTCAGAAATCTATCAGATATATATGAAAATCATAGGCTGTAAGTGTGAAAAATTAAGCAACTAGGTGATTGATATTTAAAAAATTTATATTTGGATCAAATATAGTCAACATTTCCCATGTTACCCCATTGCATAACATATGGCTAGCACAATAATAAAATTTAGATTACATCTAGTTTTCTTTGTGTTCAGCATAAACTTCTCATTTTATTTTCTACTTTTCCTTTTTTTGTTATACGTCCTTTTTAAAAATGATCTGAGGGTTGGTGATTGTGACTTCTGCAGTCTTATAAATCTAGCCCCTGTGTTTGGAAGAGAAGAAAATGAAAAGCTGAACAGTATAGCCCAGAGGTTTAGATCAAAACTGTTAAGAGTCATTTTTGAGAAAATAAAACATAATGAAATTTTTTCCATGTAAAGGGTAGTTTGGGGTGGTGGGGGTTTGAGAGTTTTGTGAAAATGTTAGTTGTGCACTCATAAGACTTATTTCCTTTTTTCCCCCTTTTTCTTTTTAAATAAGGCTCAGGGGACCTCAAAGCATGTATTTCCAGTGAAATCTTAACATCTAGGTGGAATACGTACTTCCTCTACCTATCATAGGTAATCGGTAGAGAAAGTAAGACATTAACATTCCCAATAAAAGTGCTAAATTCATGAATTCAGTAAAAGTCGGAAATGTAAATATGTTAGCTTTAACAATGTGTTAAACTTGGTGTTAAGTTAACAGGCTGCTGTAAACCAAGCTGTTGATGTGAGTTCTGTATTTGGCATTCTTAATGGTAAAGCAGTTATGTGTGATAATAAATATGAGAACTTGCAAAAGGAGGAATTTGTAAAACGATACAGACTGTCCAAAGCGATCATGAGCATAGTTTGTTTGGGAAATATGAGAGTGGAATACTACAAACAGAAACATGCCTCTATCTCCTATGCTACAAGTGTTAATTATTTTGAGATTTTGTGCTATTGGCACTTTTCATTTAATGAGGTGATAATGTTGGTATTTTCAAAGCTACCATTTGTGAGTTTATCTGAACATTTCTGAAGCAGTTGCTTCAAGAAGCAAACAGTATGTTTGTTTGGGTCTGATGCTTAATCAGCAATAACATGCTTTCATCTACTTTAGTCTCAATGTTGTCCTTCCCCAGTTCTAAATCATTTTAAGTGCTCTTAGCACTTGACATTTTTTGTTGCTGCACTTTATGTTAGCATAACATTGCAGCAGTTGCTTTCTGGACCTAAGAGAAATGTGTTCATCCCAATTAAATTAAATTATTTCTCCCAGGTGCATCCTTATCCTTTAATATAAGACCATCAGTTTTTTTGCACTTGATAATACCTCTGTTCTAGTAACCAGCCTTTCAGATGGTGAAACATTTAGTTCCTCTGTATCTACATTTTTCAGTTGACATCGCAATTCTAACCTCATATAATCAGGAACATCAATTTACCATGAATATAACTGTTGTCTGCTACTGCCAGACAGCACTGTGATACATAGACAATAGTGCATTGGAGCATGTTCAGAAGCAGTTTAGTTTGGTCTACACCTCGAAAGTTATCGTTCACAGTTGTCTTTGACATTAACAAGATGTTAGCCAACAATTTGCTGTAAAAGCATGATGAAATGCAAGACGTTTAACATTATGTTAAACTTGGAACATAATGTTAACAAAACAAGATGGAGTATTTTAAATATTGGTTGGTGAAATCGGCACTAAGTATACTTACTGTCTGGCATCATGATGTCTGTAGTCTTTACTACTAATGGTAAAGGTATTTTTGCAAATATCATGAATTGTGGTTATAAAAGTAGGTAGTTGATTAAGCATTTCTCAACAAATTGTGCCTGTACACAGAAACATGTTTCTCTAGAGCCAGCTGTCAAACCATCTTGATGCAGGTGGGCAGGAAGTGCTCTTAGCATTATAGCTGAGACAGTAAACACTGAATGAGCGACCAAGTTTTGTACTTACAATTGAAAATTACTGAGGTTATGAAATAGGGAAAAAGTTGATTGTTGTGTAAATACTTTTTGTTTTACAGGAGGTGAACGATCCAGCAAAGAATGATGCAATGGAGAAAGTAGAAGAAAAGTCATTGGAGGGTTTGTGGGAACTGGGAGCTTTTGGACTTCAGGTGCCTCAAGAACTTGGTGGCCTGGGCCTCACCAACACCCAGTATGCTCGACTTGTTGAGATTGTGGGAGCGCACGACCTTGGGGTGGGCATCACTCTTGGTGCACATCAGTCTATTGGATTCAAGGTAAGGTTAAACTTTAAGAGTTTCTTGAAAAATTGGAACTTACACACAGTGAAGCATTCAAATATATTGAAGATAGAGTGAGCCGACTTAAGATACTCTTTGCTCCACTTACTACATATTAGATGCAGGACATGTTTTGTGAGGTATTCCCCACATCTTCCGCTGCTATGCGTCGACTGACTTCGGAGTAGGATTCCGGTTCTCTAGTGCCATGTTGACTGATTGATGAACTTAGTGATGAGATCTCTTCCCGGTGATATTTCAAAGTTCATCATTTGCTCTTGGAACTTTTTGATGTATATTTTCTCCCACAAGCTTAATTCTAGTGGTTTCTTGACGTACTTTAGTAACTTTGCTTCCATTTTTACTATGTGGTTCTCTTTCCAAAAATGGTTCGCTACAGCAGACCTTTCCAACTGTTTATATCTGATGTTGCAGTAGTGTTCCTTTAGCCTGGTTCCAATGTTCCTCTTGGTCTTCCCTATGTATATTTTGTCACAATCTTTGCAGTTTATCTGATATATACCGTGTTTCTTTTCATGTGGAGTACTATTATTGTGCTAGATTTTAACATCTTTCCTAAGCTGAATTTATTGTATGGTGCCAGGGTTATCTTGTATTTCTTGAAAGTCTTCTGGAATTTGTGGAAGGCCTAAGGGTGGAAAGCTATTCTCTAGTGAAATGTGTACCAGGACAAAGGCTTGCTATTGCAGTGAATAAATAGTGGAGGAACAATCATGCAGAAGAAAGAAATATGTTTATATATCATTAATATTCAAATTGTATTTTTGATACTCTGGCTTCCTAATTTACGTATAATAAACTTAAGGAATATGTTTCCATCGTCAGCCTAGATTCACAACAGTCTCCAAAACATGTTTTATAAGTTTATTATAAATTATTGAAGCTAGAGTATCAAAAATTTAATTTGAAATACTTACTTAATGTGTTTTAATAAACTTCAATGTGTTTCCCAATAAGAAAACTCAGTGTTCATATTGCTTGCAATGTGTGTTTTCCTTTTTTATTTTTTTTTTCAAAATCTTATTAATTAGAACATATTCTTTTTTTATGGCTCTTTCAAAAGAATTTATGTGAAAGTCTGCAGAAAAGGGCAGAAAAGATAGTTATGAGTTTCTAAAAACATCCTGAGTAAGAAAAGACTACAGATCTTTGTGGCTTCTACTCCTGAAGTATCCATTCCTGAATGCTGTGAATATATATATTTTCACAAGACTTCCTTGTTTCCTTATGACAGCATGCATTTCTTGTCTCATAGAATATAAAATAAGGTTATACATAATTTAGCTATCAAAAACAGAAGCACTACAAACAGTGAAGTTTTCTGTATCTTGAATTTGGAATGAGTCGTAGCATCTTTACACAAGCTTTCATTTACTAAGTTTTACAAACTGGAACGTTTTTGAGGGCGTTCGTCATCATTAGCAGTTAGGTGACTAAATCATTATCCTTCTTTTTTCCTCTTTCTCCTCTCCTGGCTGGGTTGGATGCTGGTGCCATCTGTTAGTAGAGCTTTATCATTCTACCAATAGATGGCATTTGAATCAAAATTGTTAAAACATTTTTGAGAAAATAAAAATTTTCAAAGAATTTTCCATGTAAAAAATAGTTCAGGATTGGGGGTGGGATTTTTCTTTAAAATCGTTGTCGCATTCTTGGAAGATGCCAGCTTTTCATTTTAGTCATGCTGTTCACACACATGCACACACGCGCGTGCACACGCACATTTTTTTCTAAACAATGCTTTTTGGGGGGGGGGGGCTTCAGAGAGTCTCAAAGCGTATATTTTCAGTGAAATCTTGCCATCAAATTTTTTGGATAGAATATAACACTCCTTCTACTTACTATAGGTAAGCAGAAAGAAAGTAATAAATAAGAACCAACGTTAACAAACAACGTTTCAACAGTTAATAGCACCATAGTTGTTTCTCAAATCAAATCCCTTGATATGGCCATAGAAGTTAAAGAGGGCCACATGAATGAAAGTTTAAAAAAAGAAGAATTTGCCAAAGATACGTGGAAGGACCAATAGCAGGAGTAACTGTGGTACATTGCCAACACAAAGTTCTGATACCATACATAACTAAACAAGCTGTCTGCTGTTTATTTCTGTTTGTGTTTCATGCTGATGTTCAAATTCGTATTCATTCATGTTTTAAGGACAAAGTATTCACAAACAGTTAGCACATACTTTCCCTAACTGACCATATTTCCACATGGGGTTTTAGAATGGCAAGTTGTACTATTTACTAATACTGGACACCTTATTTTCAGTATATATCTATTGTTAATCAAATAAAAATTGCCTATGCTCACAAGGAATAATGATATACATTATATACTCTAGGATCAAAGAAAAATTTGCGCTTAGAGTGTTACAATACATATGTGATAGAAACCCAGCTATACACAAGCTTCCCAAGACATTAAAGAATTGCCATGGAAGTCTGTTTTAAACAAAATCAAAATAGTATTTGGTAATGAAAGCTCTCTACAAAATAAAGGAAATAAGACAGGACTATATTATATATAAAGCCAAAATTAATAGAACATATAGCTAAATAGTATAAAATAATGTTTGATATCTGTGATCAATTGTATAAAACAACT
This sequence comes from Deroplatys truncata, assembly GCA_030765065.1. Lineage (NCBI taxonomy): Eukaryota > Metazoa > Arthropoda > Insecta > Mantodea > Mantidae > Deroplatys > Deroplatys truncata. Next base: position 47,307,118 of record CM060975.1, on the reverse strand, counting down.
GAAGGTGTCTATTTTGTAACCCAATCTTCATTTTGTCTACATCATTGTGTTATGATAAATAGACAAATCAATAAAAATAAGTAGGATGATTTTCTAGGTGATAATAACAAATTGTAAGTAAATGAAATGGCCTAGTAATTAGTGTAAGTGCTAATTCTGTGCTTTGAAACTGAAATTACTTTGTGAGCTAAATAAAAAAAATTTAAGTGTATTTATTAGGTTTATAAAACAAAATTAATTAGAATGTATTTTACATATTTGTAACACTGTAACATCGTCACTTTAAAATGTATAGTTCATGAACATTTATTTGAACTGAATAATTACATTGGCAACCTTTATAGGCCAGTTTGCCATTTAGCTCATTGGCATTAGAAGTCAGATTACACAACCTAAGTGTGGAGTCATTGCAACATTGACTGACATTTGGAATATTATGAAAAAGTTGTGCTTCATTAGCATTTAATACTTATTTAATAATTAGAACCAAAGTACAGGTTCACTAAGTGTGTAATGTTCAGATGATGTGTTAGGTAATGATATTAAGGTCAAGGGGAGAAGTGAATGTGTGCCAAGGTTTCTTTAGACAAGAATAAAAACACAAGTCAACTCTCTCAAGCAGATATAACTCATGGATGTAAAAAATAATGTCTGAACCTTAAGGACTGTATAGAGAGGTAACTACGGTTTTTAAAGACTCAGTTTTTATAAGGGATATTAAACTGAGTTTTTATAAGGGATATTAAACTGATTATTTCCACTTTCTTGAACAGGAGCTTGTTTAGAGTGATGTATTAAATTTATGAATACTTGTTTAATTGGTTAAAAGATTTCAATTGCAAATATATTTTCCTTGATTAGTTAATTCCTATGGAATTTAAAACCAGTATATCTAGGTTTTTAAGTAGCTCTTGAGCAAATAAACTGTACAGATTAAAAAAAAAACAGTTACTGATACAATAAAAATATTTACTATAGAACTTGTTAGAGGTAAAAATGGTTGAATTGATGCTTCACAGTTTCCCCCTCCCCACTCTTTATTCTGAGACTGTGTGTTATTGAAAATGTAATGTTTGAATTTTGAGGTAATTCACCAGAGGCCAAAACAATATTTATTAAGCAGAAACAAACCATCCAAACAATATGTGGCAAAAAAAGAGTATGTCATGTAGGCCACTATTCCGAAAGCTAGGTATACTTCCATTGGCATGTATATATTGGAATTAGCACTATTTGTAAAAACGAACGATCATCATTTCCAAACAAATAATAATATACATGAACATGTCACTAGAAATATGAGTAACATACATTTAATTTCCTCCAAATATGTAAAAAGGGAGTTCAGCATTCTAGCATAGATATCTATAACTCTCTCCCTAATTCTGTAAAAGCAACAGAAAAGTATAATATATAAATCAAGGGTGAAGCATTTCTTACAGGAACGCTGGTTTTACAACAAACATTTGAACTATCTGTTGAATGAGTAGCTTTAGCTTCTCTTTTTAAACTAGAAACTGTTGAGCCACAACAGTGGTGAAATTTTATCTCTTTAAATTAAAATGTAAGGTATTCAGGTACAAGCAACAGTAACAGAATTTAATGTCCATTTGAATGCTGCAGACCACTTGACTGTACATTTAAACAAATTCAAGAAAAGACTAAAATAGCAGAAAAATGAAATTCCAAAATTAAAATATTTCCTGCTAATCTTAAGAATATAATGTTACCTGCAGAAAATGGACATATTTACAGCCCAAGCAAAAATGTTCGATGTTTGAATGGTATATTTTTTAATTTGTTCTTTATATATGTATTTCAGGTACATAAAAAGCTTAAGTAATCTTACAACTGTTAATGCCACGTTGTAGCTTTTGTATAATCAAAGTCTGTTTTATAATTACATGTAAGATGTTCAATTATAATTATTATTATTTATACTGGGATGTGTCATTAAATTTTCTGGCTTGCTGAATCGCATTAAAATTGACAAACATTTGCCAATATTGCATTATTTCTGGAATTTTAGCTATTTTGCTTCAGGGCACCTGTTAGTCTTGATTTGTCCATCTGTATACATTGTCTGTGTAGTTGAAATGTTACATATAAGATTTTCAGGAAGCATTTTTGATATAACAAATTTAAATTTGGTTGAAATTGGTACAAAATTAAGGAAAATCTGTGAGGAGAATTTTAAAATCTGAAGGCTAACCAAGGCATGTAGAATGTTCTGCATCGATGTGGTCTATACCGAAAGCCAAAGGAGCATACTATGGACAATGGCCGTGGAAGCCTGCATTCATATTTAATGCATGTAGAAGTTGAACTTTTATGTATTTCAAGAGGATTATTACTATAGAATTAAGGATAATTTATGTGGAGAACATTTAAAAGTTAAGGAAATTTGTAAACATTTTTTATATTTTGTTAAAAGTTAGAAAAACAAGAATGGAATATATGGATAGCGTTGTTACAATGTAAGACTTAAAGAACTGTTTCCCTAATCTGTATTGACATATAAATTTAAACTATTTGAATGTGTACCAAAAGCTTTAGAAATTTTGCTTGGGACCCTGTGAAAGTTACAGGCTATCTTATGACCTTCTACAGCTACCCCATGACTACTTTCAGTGACTGCATACAAATCTATACTGTTTTACCTTTCTGGAAAAACTCTGTGATGTGATGTAGAACCTGGCAAAACTTTTAAGTTACCATGTATAATTTTAATAGCTACCTCTACATACATTTTTAATTCCTTGCATATAAATTTAAATTCTAACATTCAGAGGAAAACTTTAAAATTCGGTTATGCTGTTCTTTTTTTGAGTCTTTTGAGGTCTAATTTTATGTATTGGTTGCAGCTTGACTAATGTATCACAGGGAGGATTATAAATGTAATAAAAGGCCAAAATTGGAAGCTATAAATTATATAATCAATCTTCACAACACTATAGTTTAATTTAGCAGCTTATATTTGGTCAGCACATTTTATTTGGAGTATAAAATTCAATTATATCAGTAACTGTAACATACCTATACTGAGTGTTCATTTTATTTTGGTCCGTTGTTTATCATATTGGACAAGATATGACGTCAGCGTTGACTGGTGATCCTTTAGTCTTTAAATGTTATGAATCTGTACACCAAATGACAGCAGCTGCTACACAAATAAGCTATAGCGTGGAAGAAAAAGAGTTTGAAACTTGGGGTTCATTACATAATATTTTCAGGTTTCTGAAGCATTAATTTCCTTTATTTGCGGACTGACAGGCAGAGAGGATAACAAAATAAATCACTTTACTTTTATGAATAGTAACCTAACTTTTTTTTGTAAGAAACATAAAAATACTCTCAAATTCTGAAATATTTTTCAAGCATTAGCATAACAAAAATTTAAACAAATGATTCATGCATCCACCATTCTGTTGTAAGCATGTCCTCACTCTCTGACCAAGTTATAAAAGACATATTCAAGTATTGTGGGCATGACAGTTGTCATCTCCTGGAGAATGAAGTTAGCAGCTGGTTCAGGTTTTTCATCTAGCAAAGACTTGGTCCTTCAGATAGCTCCAGAGAAAAAAAGTCAGTTGATGTCAAATTTGGGGGTCTTGAAGGCCGTTAAGGGTTGCTGATAATTCTGTCAATTAGAACTTTACATTAAGATTAATTTTAAGATTAAGATTAATTTCCGCATCTCTTACAAAACACCATTTGTTACCCTTGCACACTTTTTCCACCACACAGATGCTGTTTCCCTTAAGTGAACAATGCACCTGTCATAAAAAAACAGAAAATACAAAAGTAAAAATATGACAGATTACTCATAACTTAAATGTTGCACAGCAACATTTTTTTTTCATGCACAACAACATAAAAGATAAATAACTCACTTCTTAACTATCCTCTTCAGATACTTTCAAGACATCTGTTGAAATTGGGGATATTTCTCTGCAATATCAATTACACTTTGATTAATATCATATTGATATTCTCCTTCATGAGAATTTCCATGATTCAATCAAATTTGACTGATCTTGTTTTAAAGGCATCTTGATGCAGGTGCTGATAAGTAGACAAACAATCTGCTACAATATAGGAATCAAAATGGACACTTTAAATGTAAACAGCACCCCAACCTCTCCGTTAGTATGGTAATCTTCTTGGGAGTTGAACTCTGTTGTTTGATCAACAGAGAGTGCTATAGGTATGAGTGCTGTTATAAGACTTTGTTACGCTGTAAGAAGTAAGCTAGTTCTTTGACACAAACCTACTCCGTTTTTGCAGCTCTGATAAGGCAAAACTCGCATCAACTTAGTGATGTAATTTAGAGCAAGAGTGAATTATGGCAGGACCAATTTAAAATGAACACCCAGTACTTGTATTAATTAACAATTTTATTACAGTTTTTTATGATAACTTTAAGTTGTTTTCCACAAAACTATATCTCTGAAAGTGAAACAACAAGGGTGTTTCTACATACTTCAGTTGTAGTAGAGGAGATTAATAATATTTGTAATTCAAATGTTAATTTGTTTTAACCCAGGGCATCCTGTTGTTTGGCAATCCTGAGCAGAAGGCTAAGTATTTGCCACGAGTAACAACTGGGAAACAATTTGCAGCATTCTGTCTCACAGAGCCCTCATCTGGTAGCGATGCTGGCTCCATCAGGTGCGTATTAGAGGACTGCTATACTAAAGCATCTCCTATTGTGTTATTTATCGGATGCCCCAAAGTTTAACTGAACAAATTGCAGAGGAGTTTAAGATAAAATTTTTGAAATAGGGAAATTGTGGTCTTGTCATCAGTAGTGCAACACCATAATATCCATTAAATCAACTAATCTGAGAGAAATGACAGCAGTCATAAGGTCAATTTCTGGCTTTTGTACTGTTATTTATTGATTCCTTGGGGACATTCCAAAGTAGCTAATTTTATCAGCTATTTTAAGAATTATAAGTGTTCCCAGCATGGATCAGCATTATGTTCAACTTTAAATTGAGTTTTCTTTGTTTTAAGTTTTTATGTATTTCACAGTGCTTAAGATGTTCCTTATGATCCGATCTTTAGTTATTTGCAGACATTCTCCGCAGTACATACAATTGAAATCTACAATGTGATATTTGTTCCAAGATATTGTTTGTAATCTTTCATTGATTTAAGTTCAGGTGTGTGCACATAGTTTTTTAAAAAAATTAAGAATATACAAAAAGAAGGCATCTATAAAGTCACTTAATCATAACTCTTAGGTACTAAATTTCATAGCAAGAAATTGAAAATTGCATTGTAAGGACGATTTTTATGAAATCTTTAAAATTTAATTTAAAAAAGATAATAATTTTGAAATTGCTTTATTTAAAAGCATCAACTTTTATACCAGTGGCCCTATAAACATACATAGTTCAAGGTAACCAAATTAATATGTTACAAACTATGCATTTTTAGAATTCATCAGTCGGTCACCGTAAAGTTAGCATGCCACTGATTTAACTTCAATAGAATATAGGAATAAAGGCAACATCTTGCAAAAGATACTGAATATCACTTGATATTGTTTTGGCAGCATGCTTGCATGTGCTGAAGTTATGATCATGGATGCTAAAATTCAAATCACATGAGCTACTGTTTTCTTACGTAAACTTTTTAATTGTTTTGTTCTTCTGAACTACATGTTCACTAATGAATTACATAAGTTTAATGTACAAGTATAATGCATTTAACAAGCCACCTATTAATAACAAAGAGTTTCAAAAATTCAAGCTCACATTCTCTGTACTCAGTCAAAACAACATATGTACATCAAGTGCACTAATCATACTTACAATGTAAATTTAAAGATTCATGTGGCTGGGATGGTGTATTGGGTAATGTGCTGGCGACTCAGGTTTCCAGCAGAGGAAAAGATGCAGAGAGATCATTCAGATGAGTTTCAATTAATCATTGCAGCTATTTAATAACTTTAATATCCTTTAGCTCATGATGAAGATGGAATAACTTCCTTTAATTTTTCTCCTTCAAGCTTGGAAATAACTTTTAATTTTGTAAAACTCAACAGTCATTAATGATTTTCATTGCTTATGGCAAGCAAATGGATTGAATAGCAATTAGTTCTTGAAACAGCTCCACCCTTTCAAGTTGGAGCACATACCAGCAACTGTATCTTCCATTCAAATCAGTTATAGTCTCAAATAAAAGTGGTGGTTGACAGTTTTAAGGAGAAGGGAGATTAATTACAAGCATGCAATAATTTGGTACAAGCTGAGGCAACATTCTTACTTTATTGTTTATCACTGGTTTCCCTTTTAGGGTTTGAATTTCAAAGGGATGTGTTCAGTGGAGTTGATATATAGCTTGAAGTTATCAAATTTCACTGTTAAACACCAAGCAAGTTCACACCCTGAAATAATAATAATAATAATAATAATAATAATAATAATAATAATAATAATAATAATAATAATAGTAGTAGTAGTAGTAATAATAATAATAATAATAATAATAACAACAACAACAACAACAACAACAACAACAACAATAATAATAATAATAATAATAATAATAATAATAATAATAATAATAATAATAATAATAATAATAATTCGTCATTTAGTAATTACATAAATTACAATAGGCTTCATCAAGATAACAAAACAAGATAAAAAAATCTGATGTGTTACACTCACATGACTTTCTCTACTCTTGTACAAACTATTTTTACAAACGCTTATTCTCAATATGCTTCATGTTAATCGAGATGTTAATCTTATTGCTAATTTTCTTCTAGATGCAAGGGGAATTGGTAGGCTTTAAGTGATAGTCAAATATTTTAAGAGCTGGTTGCTATGAGGAGTATTCCATTCTCTTTGCATTACCAGGACAAAAAAAAATGAATAACAAATTTGAGAAAATGTATAAGTATTGGAAAATTTAAGGGAATAACAAGCAATATCTCGAAAATGGTTCACTCAACAAAAAAAATGTATACGACATAAATTGTGTATTTTAATGTGATCTACATTTTTGGTGTAGTAAAATTTTGTCTATTTCTTATGGTTTACCAGTTATGCAAAAGTCGTTCACAATGAAGAACACTTTTGGAGACATTCCCAGAAAATTTTAGATATACATTTCATTTGTCATGAAAATATCTTAAACATATGATATTTTAATCAAAATCGTTAGAGCCATTTTTGAGAAAATTAAAATTTTCAAAAAATGTTCCACGTAAAGGGTAGTCTGGGGTGGAAGGATTTTCTTGAAAACCTTTGTGTCGCATCTCTGGAAGATACTGAAACTAAATACCAAGTTTGGTGTTTATCTGACTGTTCGTTTCTGAGTTCACAGACACATAGACAGACAGACACACACACACACAGACATGTTTGCAAAAATGCTTTTTTTGGATTCAGGGGGTCTCAAAACATATATTTACGGTGAAATCTCGGTATCGAATTTTTGGTGGAATACAATACTTCCCCTACTTACTATACGTAGTAGAGAAAGTAAAAAATGAGAAATATAACAAAATACGTATAAAAATACAAGCTTACAGTTTATTTTTATCTTGTTTATAAAATTCTTGTAAACAATAAAAAGGATTTTTTACTAATCATTTATATAATTTGTTCTTAAATATTTGAATTTTCAAGTTCATTATTTCTTGAGGAAGCGCATTCAAAAGTTTTATTCCAGTTACTTTATAATATTTAAATTTTTTTGCAGTCTGTGGTATGGTATATCAACTATCAATATGAAAGATTCTTTCATACTGACTAAAACATCATAAATGTACAAATTTACTACTGTAGGAGGGAGCCTGGTGCTGACAGCGGTAGGAGAAGCTTGTGCGGAGCGAGAGCTGATGCAACAATGCGTATAGACATGGAAACATATAGAGCATGGATAGGCAGCTTCAGAAGAAGAAAAGTTACGAAAGCTGGAAAGATAATGGTAGACTTCCAAGTATTTTTAGCGGCAGTAATCTTGATGCTACTAATAATTGGTGGAGTGGAGCAGAATCCAGGGATGGGGAAATGGACCAGCTAATGGAATCACTAAAGGCACTTGGAAACGAATTAGGCAAAAACATGGATAACAATACAAGGCAATTAAACAAGGTTATGAAGATGCAAAGAGAATAGATGGAACAGCAGATAATGGATTGCAGGAGGAAAATTGAAGATACAAAGAAAAGAGTCAAAGCAGGGCAGAAGAGAAAGAGCTGTGTAATTTTTGGAGTGACAGAAGAAAACAGAAGCGTAGAAAAAATAGTATACAAGATTATGGAAGAAGGGCTTGGTATAGAAATGTTTGGTTGGGAGATAGAGAACATGTTTTGAATTGGAAAAAGAGGAAGAAAACCTAGACCTATTATAGTAAAAGTAATGACAGTGGGAAAAAGGAGGGAAATTTTAAGGAACGCCTGAAGGCTAAGAGGTACAACGATATTCATAGAACAAGACTACACGAGAGAGGAACAAATTCTGAAAAGGGAACTAATATCTAGGATGAAAGAAGCAAGAGCAGATGGGAAGAAGGCATTTTTGAAAGGATTAAAATTATTTGTGGAAGGCGAAGAATGGAGTATGAGCATACGGAGGAATAAATGAGAAAGAATGTGCAAATGTCAACAGAAGCAATGTCACAGCACATTCAAGTCGAACTGAGCAAACAGCTGAGTTGGTAGCTTTGGGAAAGGAGGGGAAAACATTGGATTCAACATTAGAAACAGCAGGCGCTGGAAGCAGTCACAGGAGTTCAGAAGAAAACTGTGAGGAAGAACCAGCAGTGCAGGAGGGGGAAGAGGAGCTAACATTGATGGCAGTGATAAACGGGGAAGCGATGCAAGGAGTGGGAAGTGGAGAAGAGCCAAGAGGACAGAAGAAAACCAATGCAGCAAGAAATGTGTGTGTGTGTGTGTGTGTGTATGGGGGAGGGAGAGATGCAAGTGATAAGTGGGAAATTATTAAGAGTGGAAAGTGTTAGCCAAGTGGAGAAAATTGCAAGAAAGAGGGGGTTACAAATAATAGAATTGAGGGAAGGGAGGGTAATGCAACAGATGGAGGAAAGTGTTGATGAGGCCAGTACCCAGAATTACTAAATTTAGAGAGGCAATGGGGAAATATAAATATCAAGACAAACCAAGGAACGAATAAGGAAAGGGTATAAATTTGATTTTCTGGAACGTTGATAAACAAAAATGCCAGTAAAAGACACAAGAAAGGAAGAGCTTCAGGAGGAAATGGTATATTTGTTAGAAAAGACTTGGGCATAAGTGTTGAAACAGAAGTGATAGAAAACAAGGTTCTTTGAATGTTAACAAAAGAAGTAAATAAGGTAAATGTATATATTGGAATCGGTGTAGTATATAACTTCCCAAAAATATCAAACTTTTATGAGAATAACCTGTATAAAATTATAGGTGAAGACATGGAAGAAATCAGAAATAAGTGGTCAGCTGTAGAGTTTATTATAATGGGAGAATTTAACACAAGAATAGGGAGGGGAAAGTAGATTACTAGCAAGTACCATGATAGGGAAATGAGAAAAAAATGAAGTAAGAGAAAGGAAAAGTAGCAATAGTGTAATAAATAAATAAATAAATAGGGAAGGAAAAAAAGTTACTGAATTTCTGTGAAATAAATAATGTGTAATATGTAACGGGACAGTAGGAGAGGACAAAGAAGGAGAATTTGCATTTACAAGTGCAAATGGCCAAAGTGTAATAAACTATATGTAATGTGGTGAGGAATCAGAGGAGAAACTTAGGAAATTTAAAATCAGTCATTAATAGCAGCCATTTCCCGTTAACAATGAAATTAAAGGTAGGAGATCAGGAAGCAGTAGATAAAGGGATAGCACAGATAAGGAGATTAAAAACATGTAAATGGAAGGAGGAACTATAAGGAAAATTCACAAAAGATTTAAATTCAAAGGTAAGCCAAATTATAGAATATGAATAAAGATGATCCTACATGAAGGAAAAACAGAAAGTGCTAGAGTTAATGACTATTAGTAAAAAGAGCAGTGACAGATATGGAGATAAAACAGGGAAAGGTACAGACAAACAAGGCGTGGTATGATTGTAAAAATGCAAGAATGGAGGTTTTCAAAAAAGTTATTAAAATGGAGGGGTTCAAAAGAAGAGGACAGGCAAAATTTGATGATTTACAATTGGGGATATAAATGCTTGTTAGAGACAAAGAAAAAAGAATGGCCAGAAAATATGGGAAATAAACTAAAGAGGAAATTGAAAGGAAAGGTAGTAAAATATATATGGGAAATATTAAGAAGGGTGAACGGGACAGGATGGGAAAAAAACAAACAAAGTTACAACAGCTGAATGGTTAGAATATTTTAAAAACCTGGTTTGGGAAGGGATAGAGATAAGGTTAGAACATAGAATGTTTGGCCACGAGGTGATAACAAACGAAAAATTACATAGAGAAATATCAACCCAGGAGGTATATTTACAACTAAGAAATATAAAGAAAGGGAAAGCGGTAGGAATAGATGGAATACCAGGAGAATTTTGGAAGAAATGTGGGGAAACTCAGAGGATTAGAAATAATGATGGAATTATTAAACCAAATTAAATTAAAAAATCTGATGTGTTGCACTCACATGACTTTCTCTGCTCTTGTACAAACTATTTTCACAAACCTTATTCTCCATCAAGCAATATCTTGAAAATGGTTCACTCAACAACAAAAATGTATACATGACATATATTGCGTATTTTAATGACATCTACATTTTTTGTGTAGTAAAATTTTGTCTCTCTCTTACGGTTTACTAGTTATGCAGAAGCCATTCAGAATGAAGAGGACTTTTGCGGATGTTCCCCGAAAATTCAAGATATACATTTCAGTTGTTATCTTAAATATATAATATTTTAATCAAAATCATTAGAGCCACTTTTGAGAAAATAAAAATTTTCGAAAAATGTTCCATGTAAACGGTAGTCTGGGGTGGAGGGATTTTCTTGAAAGTCTTTGTATCACATCCTTGGAAGATACTAAACTCAAATACCACGTTTGGTATTTATACGACATTTTGTTTTTCAGTTATGTTGTTGACAGACACACACATGGATATGTTTCCAAAAATGCTTTATTTGGATTAAGGGAATCTCAAAACATGTATTTCTGGTGAAATTTCGGTATCAAATTTTTGGGTGAATGCAATACTTCCCCTATTTAATTTACATAGACAAATAAAAATACATACCGGAAAGCTGGAAAACAATTGATGGTACCAATTCATAAAGGGAGGGAAGAGTAAATAGGCTTGAGAACTATAGAGGAATAAGTCTACTATTTATACTAGGGAAGGTGTATACAGGAATTTTGGCAAAGAGACTAAGAGAATGCGTAGAAACTGAAAACAACATATCAGAATTCCAGGCAGGTTTCAGGAAAAGAAATCAGACTGTAGATAACATATTTATAATAAAGACTATAATAGATATATATCTGAGCAGGAAAAGAGGAGGGATATATATGTTTTTTGCTGACTTTGAAAAAGCTTTTGATAAAATAAATAGAGAAGCTCTGGAATATTAAGTAAGGGAAAAGGGAGTGAGCGACAAGCTTAAAGAGAGATTAAGAAAATATATAAAGATGTAAAGTTTGGTATTCATAGTAAAAAAAGCAGCATCACAGAGACGATTCAACAAAAAATGGGATTAAGACGGATGCAAGCTGAGTCCAATATTATTTAACCTATTCATAGATGATATATTAGAAAGAGTAAAAATAAGAAATCAGCATTATCCAGTAATAAGGAATAAGGAGATTCCAGGTTTATTATATGTAGTTGGTCTTATGGTAAGTGATATATCTGTAATGGGGTTACAGAAAGCAATAAATGAAAGTCAAGAATTTTGTGAAAAATGGAGAATTAAAGTAAGTATAAATAAATCCAAAGTGATTGTTTTTAAAAAATCTGATGTGTTACACTCGCATGACTTTCTCTACTCTTGTACAAACTATTTTTACAAACGCTTATTCTCCATCTACTTCATGTTAATCGAGATAAACATTTGCAGACTCTATCTTATTGCTAATTTTCTTGTAGATGTAAGGGGAATATATATTTACAAGGGCAATATAGAAATACAGTAGCCTTTAAGCACATACATATCTCTTAATAGCTGGTTGCTAGGTGCAGCACCATTCCCTTCGCCACAGATTAATACTCTTTGCATATACAAGACAAAAAAATGAATAACGAATTCCCATTTGAGAAAATAAGTATTGAAAAATTTAAGGGAATAACAAGCAATATCTCGAAAATGGTTCACTCAACAAAAAAAATGTATATGACAAATTGTGTATTTTAACGCGATCTACATTTTCTGTGTAGTAAAATTTTGTCTATCTCTTATGGTTTACCAGTTATGCAAAAGTCATTCACAATGAAGAATACTTTTAGAGACATTCCCAGAAAATTCAAGATATACATTTTATTTGTCATGAAAATATCTTAAACATATGATATTTTAATCAAAATCGTTATAGCCATTTTTGAGAAAATAAAAATTTTCGAAAAATGTTCCATGTAAGGGGTAATTTGGGGTGGGGGGATTTTGTTGAAAACCTTCGTGTCGCATCTCTGGAAGATACTGAAACTAAATACGAAGTTTAGTGTTTATCCGACTGTTCGTTTCTGAATTATGCTGTTCACAGACACACACACACGGACATGTTTCCAAAAATGCTTTTTTTGGATTCAGGGGGTCTCAAAAACATATATTTCCGGTGAAATCTTGGTATCAAATTTTTGGGTGGAATACAATACTTCCCCTACTTACTATACGTAATAGAGAAAGTAAAAAGGAATTAAACTTGGAAGGAAGGAAGAAAAATGGTTTCTAGGTGGTCAAGAACTTGACTATTTAGGAATAAGATTGAGTAATAATGGGGAATAGGGAGCACATTAGCAGGAAGATGTTAAAGAAGGCAGCTATGACAGGAGAATATGCAAATATAAGTTAGAGATGTCAACAACATGGTTGGAGAGGATGTATGAGGCATTGGTAGAAGTGAAAATGTTCTATGCAGCGGAAATATTGGGGAAGGCAAATTAAGTAAGAAAATTGACCAAATGTATAGAATGTTTGGTAAAGAACTAATTGGTCTACCAAGAGCAGCACCAGACAAGGTTGCATTAGTTGAACTAGGAAGAACTAGGAGGAAAGGTGTGATAATAAAAAGAATTTTAAAATTTTGGTTTAGATATATAACAATGGAGGAAGGTGAAATCTTAAAGATATGCATGACTCAGCAAAAGGTTCTAATAAGCAAAAACAGCTGATGGAAAGAAACCAAAAAATAATAGAGTTAATTGGAATGGGGGATTATGGGGTCCAGAGGAAAGAAACACAAATGGTTTATGGAAAGCAGTAAGAAACAGAGTGGAAGATATAGAACAACAAGAGATATGAGGATGCCTTGAAGATAAAAAATCATTAAGCTTTTATAATGCTTCCTAAAGAAGGGGTGGGGAAGAGAGAGGTACATTGATTACTGTAACAGACAAGAAAGGGAAGGTTTGGCATGGATGATAATGGGATCAATGTATTTAAGAGGGTTGAGAGGCAGTGGAAGAGGAATGTGCAAGCTATGTGGAGGGAGAGAAAGTAAGAACATTATATGACGGAATGTAAGGAAATAAGAAACTGGAGGGAAAGAGTGTGGGAAAGGAAATGGGAAAATATGGATAGAAAAGTAGTAACTATAAAGATGTTGACAGGGAAAGAAGAAAAGAAAATTAAGGGCATGGGAGAATTTTTAAGGAAGGTAAAAGAAAAATGTATAGAAAAATGAGAGAGGCAAATAAAGAAGGGCCACTCAGTGAGCTATAAGGCCTGGGAGCCAAGCAATCTGATTTCGCTCAATAGGAAGATAAGCACCAGATAAAATGTACAAAAGATATATGGGTACAATATATACAGAGTGAGCCAAAAGACTCTGAACCACCTGCGCGGTGTTTTTCCTGTCCTTGTCCTTGGCGCTCGTTGCCGTCTGTCACCGTCTGAAACCATACATTTTTAATACTACTTTTAAACGCTTTACTTACCAACTTTATGAAAGGAGATGCTGAAACTGGCCCTGCCATTGTCCATACCATTTTTGGCACCTCTTTAGGAAACTATCCATCGCTCGCTGTAGTTCACGTTGAGAAATTTCCTGGCGGATATTTTGTTTTAATTCTTCCAGGGTGTATGGGTTTGTCTTGTATACTTGATGTTTTAAGTTACCCCGGAGAGGTACTTTATGAACAATATTACCGGCTGCACGGTGTTTTTCCATTGGGCATGTGGAAATATGATAAAAACATGATAACGAGCTGCTGCTATAAACAAAGTCACCCTGTTGTGATTTTGCTGTGCAGTGTGAAGTGCAGTATTGAGTTGACAGTGATGTGATGTAGTTCAGTTATTATGAGTCATTTATTATTTTGTTCTGTATTTAGTCACAAAGTATATTATGGCTTAGTATATGCTTTCTACTGCACAGCGTGTATTTATTTATGATTCGTATGTCTTAACTCGGTCAGCTCGCCAAGTGAAAGTATGATTTGCAGAAAGATTTCCAGGTGTAAAAGTTCCAGGCTGTACAACAATCCATGAACTTTACAGTAAATTTCAGGCCACAGGAAGTGTTCAGGCTAAGAAATCTAAAAGACGGTGTTTGGTTCTTACTGAAGAAACATTAGACGACATCGATCATGATGGATAGTTTCCTAAAGAGGTGCCAAAAATGTATGGACAACGACGGTAGCTAGTTTCAGCATCTCCTTTTGTAAAGTTGGTAAGTAAGGCCTTTAAAAGTAGTTTTAAAAATGTTGTATGGTTTCATCAGTGCCTTTCTATGATAGCGGTAGATGCCGCAACGAATGCCGAGGATGTGGACAGGAAAAACACTGCGCAGCCAGTTCTGAGTCTTTTGGCTCACTCTGTATATATATAGTATAAAAATTGTAAAACAAATTATTCATTCATACCCAAAGTAACAAATAGTGGTTTCCAGTCTTCAGTTTTTTGGCAAGGAAGCACAAGGCTATATATACATCACAGAGGTTTTGCTACTGCACACCCACCTTAGTTCATAATGGAGATACTGGCAGGAAATTAAGCAAATTTAATCATCTTATAAACTTCTAGAGAATTTTCATATATGTATCACATAACAGCATGCAGTGAATTATTGTTTGAAATGTTCATAGATCCCGAGCAGTACTGTCTCCAGATGGTAAACACTACATTCTCAATGGTAGCAAAATCTGGATCAGTAATGGAGGACTGGCAGAGATTATGACTGTTTTTGCACAAACAGCTGTTAAGGATGAGAAGACTGGTTTGTATCAATGTTCTTTTTTCTTTTAATAATAATAATAATAATAATAATAATAATTATTATTATTATTATTATTATTATTATTATTATTATTATTATTATTATTAATTTATTTATTTTTTTAAAATTTATTTAGTGTTTATGCCTTTACATGCTCTATATGATTGTTGATAAATTCCTGAATGGAACATATCTGATTAAACTGTGATTATGTAAGAAAATATTTCTTTTTATATTCATTAAATCAGGAATTGATATCACATTACATCATAACTTACTGAATTGAATGAGGTATAAATTCTTAAGTATGAAAAAACACATAACCTCAAAATGAAATCCATAACCATGGTGTGTAAAATATAACAATGTCACAATAAAACTACAACCGTATGACAATACAATGTTTATTTCTAAAAAAAAAACTATTTAATCATTAAACACACAATTGTAGCTAGGTGATGTATTAATAGTTGTGTTTTTAGGCATTTGAAAATACAGAAGCATTATTATGCACTGTTCATCCCCTACTTATAACATGAGAATCAACTAGCTATTCGGTTATGATTGGTTGATGTTTAAGGTGCTCATAATTATTGTTAGTCTCTTTGAGTGTTATATGATAATGCTTATTGCATAGGTCAAGAGCGTGACAAAGTTACAGCCTTCATTGTTGAACGATCATTTGGAGGTGTAACAAATGGCCCCCCAGAGAAGAAGATGGGCATCAAGGCATCAAACACGGCTGAAGTGTACTATGAAGATGTTAAGGTTCCTGTAGAGAACGTCCTGGGAGGTGTCGGACAGGGTTTTAAGGTAAGTCACAAACTTAACTTTGTACCGGTACAAGAAAATAAATTGAAGTAACCTTTTTATAGAGCAAGTTACTGAAAACTTAGAATGTGTTTAAATGATTATCGCCATCACCAGCAGCTGCAAATTGATTGGCAGAAACACCTGCAGTTATTTCTTGTGTGTGGATGTTTGAAGACATTCTGAACATGCTGAAGTGACTTATTGTTGAGATATTAGAATTTATAACTCTTTCTTAGCAGTTAGTAAGTGTAATTTTTCTATGGCACTGAAAATTCTGCTGGACTTGAAGTTGCTTTAATAATTTAGCTTGCTGTTTTATTTCCTGATTGCATGACGAAAAATTGTATGACTGTTGCCATATTTTCTAATTGTTGTTTTGATCTTACTTCAAAGAAAGGTTCCTTTGTCCCTGTGTTTGTATTCCTATTATGACTTTTTCTAGTTTTTCATCTGTAACTCTCTCAGCTTCCACTGTCACTGTTTTGTTTTTATCTAGTTCAACTTCACTGAGAGTTCACCTCACTGTCGCTTCACCAAGGTGAACTAATTCAGTTTTCTGTCACTTCACTTTCTGCATGATATAGGCTCCTCTTCCAGATGGTTCACTCATTGGGGAGTCAAACAAAAGACTTCCACAATCCCTCTCTGCAGCAGCATCTGTTGCATGACATGGTAGTGGCCACAAACTCGCTCGGAGAATTGCACTTGATGTTGCATGGGAAACTCATGTGCCAACTCGACCATTCACTGGCTGACCAATGCAACTCAGCTTTATTCACAGTGGCTACTCTCACGAGAATGCTTGTTTATATAGGCAGCGGAATCTTCCACAGAACATTTTAAAACTGTTTCAACACATGTTCTAGAGGAGGGGGGAAGAAACTTCCAGAAGGTTCTGGTTATCTGCTGATAGCATGCCTGGTGTTTAAGTTGAGAGCAGCAGTACTTATTGTTGTTTACTCCAGTTGCCTATAACCTTGGGCCATAGTGCTGCATCACACTAGATTTTATCACGTTTGAGCAATCCATATGACATATGCTCGATTTCTTATTTTGAGCAGTTTTATCTTTTAAAGAGGCATTCAGTAAAGAAGCTACTCAACTGATACTTGTAATTCATAATGAAAATAACAAGTAAAACCTGTCTTCAATGGAATTGAACGGGGCTCTTGAACATTTCTGTTAAAGATAGGTTTCTGTTTAACAAAGGTAGGCCTAGGCTATTAACAAAATTAAACCATAAACATACACGTATTCTCACGTTTTAAACACAATAATTTATTCGGTAACGCACAGAAGAATAGTCCCGCCTCATCGTTTGCTGTATTTTCAGGTTTGCATCCTTCGATTATTGAAAGTAGTTTAGCAATCCAATCGTGATAGTTTCAATATTAACGTCTTTTGATTCACCACAAGGTTCGTTAAAAATTATCTGATACCTTTAGCGGAAACTCTCCAACCATCCATTAGGTGCTTTGAATTCAGTCTTACCCAGTTTTTCAGCTACCTTTTTAGTATATTCCTGTAACATAGGCTCTAATATGTGGGATTTTTTGCCCTAACACTAACAAACTACTCCCACACTATTTCATTAATGTCCTGGTTTTCAGTTTTCTTAAGTTCTCTCTTTATTTTTCCATTAGCACAATTTTCCCACTGCTTCAGAATTTCTGTTTTCTTCTTTAGAATCTTGTAAACTTGAGTTTTGCCTACATTGAACACCTTCATGATCTGCTTTCCACTCAATTTATCACGTTCACTAGCATATATCATTCACTCCCATGTTAAATCTAGCACAACTCTTGTTTTCGAAGCTGTGGTGACTATTGCTGAACTAGATCACCACCTATGTAAGTTTAGAGGTGTACTGCTTAGAGCTGACAAGTCATTAGAACAAGAAATGGAAAGGGAAGAGACACCAATAAAAGACAATCAGCTGTGCGTATTGTTAACTTAACTATGCAGTGAAGGACGAGTCTGACAGTTTCTCAATATTCAGACTGTCATTAGCGCAGCCCTCTCCTAGATAGGTCAGGTAGCAGCAAAATGGCCATGTTTCAATTTAAACATCACGTATTTAGAGCAGACAATGCAGACTTTCACAGAGTGCCTGAAAATTTTCTAAACTGTGCACTCCGGAACTGGAAAGTTTCCGTTAAAAGGTGTACTTTGATTTCTGTTGTCCGCATAAGACAGTTTCTGCTTAATAAAGGGAATTTAGCATGTTTTTCACTGCAAAATTCATGGGACCATGATATACCCGTTTAAGACAGATTTCCGTTTAACAAGGAGTCCATTGAAGACAGGTTTTACTGTATTATGTATTTTAAGGTTTCAGTAGTTCATATGCTTAATGTGTAAATTGGTGGACTATGGGTTAGCAAATCTTACCCCTGCCAATTTCATTCCTATTTCTTTGAATGCTGATATAAAGTTATCCTTATTTACTTTAAGGTAAAAGTTGTGCTGCTTTTATATTATTTATTTAAAACACCATTTATCTTGCAACAATTATTGTCATTGTGGCACACATAGTCTAATAACTTCACTAAGTTTGAGATTTACTTTGAATGTGTTTCGGAGACATCTTGTCTCCATTTTCAGCTAAGAGCCACTAACAGCTTTTAGTTTCCCTCTAGGTGTCACCTTGGTTTGATGTATTTTGTCTTTTGCGAAACTAAAATTCGTAAGATGATTCTTGTACTTTTGTATCCAAAGTTTTTCCCATATGCTTAAGTTTTAGGCTTTTGGACTTCCTTTGTTAATTTTACCTCTTTTAGGATATTGTGATTTTTTTTTATCCATAAATGGTTGGTAATTACAGATTTTTCTGTTTCCTTGTATTTAACATGTTTAAGGTGTTCTTTAAGCCTCAAACCAATGTTTCTTTTTGTTTTATGCATATACATTAGTTGGCAATCATCATATTTGATTTGGTAGATACCTGGCCCTTATTCTTTGGAATTTTATCTTTGGTATTGGTTTTCAATATGTTATTTAGACTATGTTTATTAATCAATGCTAATTTTATATTAGCATATTTGAACATTTTTTGAAATTTGTCAAATGCCCCGCATGATAAGTGAACCTTTTAAAGGTTTGTTTCTTTGAGTTTTTGCAGTGTTGTAGAAACTCTTATTTTCTTCAGGTTTTTTAATTTTTTAATTTTGTTCTGTATTAAATTGCTGGAAAAACCATTATTGTCCACTATTTTCATGATTTGTTCTATCTCTTCCTTGTATTCCTTTTCCTTCAATGGTATGTTTTCCAAACTGTTGAATATAGCATGTTATGCTCCCTTGGATTGTATCTCCAATTCTTTATATAGTTGTTGGTATGCATGGTTTTTCTATAAATCTCATATTCTGCTTGTTTAGCATTCCTAATAATACTTATGTCCAAAAACAAACCATTTATTATCATACTTAACTAAAAATTATTCTACCAAAATTATTATCACCAAAATTTGGAAGATTGTCAGAACACATTAAGGACATCAAAAATACAACATCCTCCTACCTCCATGAATAATGACAATCAGGAAATTCTGGTTCATTATTATGTATATTACATGGGCTTTATGAAAATAAGATCTCAAGGGAGAAAAAGGGAGACTTCAGTATTGACAAGAATTCTTGTAATTGTAATTCTTTATTGAATGTTGAGGTTTTACAATTTATTTGGGCATGATCAGCATCGAGCCCTGGCTGCTTTTGCTGATCATATCCAAGCTTACAGTATTTAACAATCATTAGCACTAGTTTTGCTTTTCGCTAGCAGATTCTATCATTGTCCGCCTTACCATCTTGCTACTTACCATTTTTTTTAGTTTTTAATTTGAATGAATTTATTTATTTTTGTACAACTTCTTACACTTTGTTTACATAGCTTTTACCATTTCTCATATATCTACCCTATACTATGTACAAATATTCATTAACCTTATTGCTACCTTGGTTTGTCTGGCACCCAGACCATTTGCCTCCCGGGTAGCTCTTCAACCCTTCCCTCTTTCCCTTAATTATTCCTCTCCTCCGCTCTATTTTCTACTTTTGCGCTCCTTAATTTTCTTGCCCATTTTTCTTTTACTTTCTGCAAAAACCCACCTATACTTCTAATGTTCCATTCTTCCTTCCTTGTTAACATTTTTATAGCTATAATTTTCTTCTCTATTTTTTCCCATTTTCCCCCCCAAATTCTTGTAAATCATTGTACTACTAAGATTTCAGTGTCCTAAGAGAACAGGGTGTAGATCAGATTAATATAAATGTCACCTGAGATTTATAAATTACTGCTTAATCATGGATAACACAGTAGTAGCCAAATGTGTGGGAGGTTTGAAGCAATGAATACCAACATAAGCTTAAATAGGTTACTGATTTCCACTGCCTTAAGGCTTAATTCACAATGAAAATCAAGTGTAAGCATAACATAAACTTAAAAACTAGATTATAATGGAACCGTTCACAATGAATCATGTAAACATAAAATAAAGACTGAATTAAACATCAATTTAGAAGCTTGCAAGGTCCAAGCCTTCACTTTATGTTTATGTCAAACATAAGAAACTAGTCAATCAGGGAGCATTTCTCATCACATGATTATTCTGCCATCTCATACAGATTTTCCATCGCCATGTGTTCACTTGGGTAACTGACTTTCTGTGTAAGATCATGGACCAGGAGTCACTGGGTTACCTATTAAAAATTTCAACAAAACAAATTATGAAGTTATGTGGTATGTATTTGTGAGTTTAATGCCCTTTATCTGGGTAGCTAGCACTTATTGATTTTGATACATGTGGATAACCTCTTTTGTCATGTGTACCTGTCAGTTGTTCCTTCACAGATCACCATATTAACCCAGCTGTTTCATGCTCTCTTGCGATTGGTTGCTGTTTGTGTTTCCATTTGTCATGAATGACAATTTATTCTGTTTATGCTTTACATCGTTATGCTAATCCTTAATTTTCATTGTGAATGGCCCCTTACCTAAATGCTTACGACTCCATTGTGGTGGATTGCGGTATCACTTCCCTGAATGAGCTGTTCTTCAACCTTCATGCTTTGTATTCTTTTCATGAAAGTACATAAGCTGAACTAATTATTCTTCCACACTGATGTGTGTAGGACAAGGTTGGAAAGGTAGAACCAGAGGACTGAAAAATTCATTGCCATAGCTGGGATTTGAACCACAGATCTCCTGATTTCCATCTGGTTGCTCTAACCACTGTACTACCATTGGCAACATGTGGTAGGAACACTAAATACTCCAGCTGACTCACATTTCTCCCGGTAAACACATGTCAGTGTGGAAGAACAGTTCATTAATTGACCTGATAGAGGCTAAACTAATGAAGCCAGAACTTAAAGTACGAATTGGCATATGTCTTCTCAAGCCAATTTGAGATCTCCATGTGGTTTAAATTTTAACACTTAAAAATTATCTTAAATTATCTTAATCCTTAAATTTTAATTAAGTAGGTCATATTGGACAGTGAATGAATGAATCATAGAAACAAATGATGCTTAAATAAGCCCAGAATCCTTGGCATTTAACGCTGGTTCACAATAACCAGGAATGGAAACCAGAAGAAGAATGATGTAGTTATAATATGTGTGTTACAATGTGAATATTCACAATTAATGGAGTCTTATTGGGTTCCACTAACAGGAAAGAAGGTTTCATGAACTTTTAAACTTTCATGTTCTCGTTTGTGCATTTATGCATATGCTTCTTCACTGTAGAAATTATTCAAGGTGGCTGTGTTCTAAACAGCTACTAGAGCTGGGAAAATCAAACTGGAATGAGCTCTGGCACATGTACATCCTCACTCCCTCAAATTCATTGAGTGTTACGGAAAAACAAATAATAAAAAACAACAAATAACTTTAATGTATGCTGTTAATAAAGGAAAGATACTGTCTAGAGAAATTGGGGAAAAATAATGGCTGTGTATGTAGAAAATGTTTACTCTTACTATATTTTGATGTTGGCTAACCTGTATTATGTTCACTAAATTGGAAGTGGATGAAAAAATATCATTGGTCATTTACAAACAAACAATATCCCAATACACAAAGTCAACTTTCCACTTTGCTCTTGATATGCATTCCTATTCTATTCCTGGTGTATTGTGAATCAAAATGTTGCATTTGTTTTGTTTTCCGTTCTTGGATTATTGTAAACCAGCCTTCATAGTTACACAACATTCATCTTCTAAGGATAGAGAAAACCTCAGAAGAAACCTTATCCACATAAAACTCACAGCAACTAAGATTTGGACTTGGGACATCTAGAGTAGGAGGCAGACGTGCTAGCCCTTGTGTAATAAGATTGTGCTCGCCTTATCTTAGAAGTGCACAATTTCTTTACCTTAGGAGCATGATGTATTGTTGTAGGTTGCGATGAACATCCTAAACAATGGCCGTTTTGGTATGGCTGCTGCTCTCGCTGGCACAATGAGAGCAGTCACTCGAAAAGCTGTTGACCATGCCACCACAAGGCTTCAATTTGGGCGTAGAATCGACTCTTATGGAACAATCCAGGAGAAGTTGGCAAGAATGCAGATGCTCCAGTACATCACGGAATCCATGGCCTATATGATTAGTGGTAACATGGATACGGGCTCTAAGGATTATCATTTGGAGGCTGCAATATCCAAGGTGAGATGAGATACTGTTGTTTTGATTACTTACACTGTAATCTGTCATTATGCTGCCAATAAAGTTAAGGGGGTATTACATAAGAGAATCATCTTGAAAATGTTGAAAATTTCATTTTTGTAGGATTAATGCTCACAATAGAGTAGAGGAACTTAATGTCATTTTCCCCCATCTACATAAAACAAACTATAAACCTTTGTTGGTCACCCATTTAAAAAGCTACAGTGAGGCTCGCCCATTTTGTGATACACACTTGAGCTAAATTCAAATAATGTTTGCCATTTTGTGTGAAATTTTTATCTGTCTGAATGGCATCATAGTCAGAGATCTTCTTCACTCGTCATAGTTCATGTTCAGAAATTTCCTGGCAGATATTTTATTTTAATTCTTCCAGGGTGTGTGGGTTTGTCTTGTACACTTTTTGTTTTAAGTTACCCTGGAGGAGTATTTTATGAACAATATTACTGACTGCGCTGTGTTTTTCCACTGGGTGTGTGGAAATATGATAAAAACATAATAATGCACTGCTGCTATAACCAAAGTCAAGCTGTTGTGGTTTTACTTTGCAGTGTGAAGTGCACTTTTGAGTTGATGGTGATGTGATGTAGTTCAGTTATTACGAGTTATTTATTATTTTGTCCTGTACTTAGTCACAAAGTATATTATGGCTCAGTATATGTTTTCGACTGCACAGCGTGTATTTATTTATGATTGGTATGTGTTAATTCGGTCAGCTTGCCAAGTGAAGGTAGGATTTGCAGAAAGGTTTCCAGGTGTAAAAGTTCCAGGCCGTACAACAATCCATAAACTTTACAGTAAATTTCAGGCCAAAGGAAGTGTTCAGGCTAAGAAATCTAAAAGACAGCATTCGGTTCTTACCGAAGAAACATTAGATGACATCATTTGGAAAATTCCCCCCAAAATTTCCATGATGGATAGTTTTCTAAAGAGGTGCCAAAAATGTATGGACAATGACGGTGGCCAGTTTCAGCATTTCCTTTCATAAAGTTGGTAAGTAAAGCTTTTAAAAGTAGTTTTAAAAATGTTGTATGGTTTCATCCGCGTCTTTCTATGATATCAGCAGACGGTAACGAGCGCCGAGGATGCGGACAGGAAAACACTGCACTGGCAGTTCAGAATCTTTTGGCTCACTGTATATATAGTAATAATTTTCCCAAGTTTCATTTGTTTGTGTTAAACTCTGGACATAGAAAATGTTTAACTTTCCAATGTCAGCTATGCAACCTCTTAAAGCAATGTATAGCGCCTACACAAATAATTATACAGGTTTTAAACTTATATTTCTTCTCATAGTTTGAGGAGTTACTATGGAAGTTTGAATTTTAAATCCACAGATTCTGTTTTGTAGCTATTGTAATGAAATTAAAAAAAATCTGATGTGTTACACTCGCATGACTTTCTCTACTCTTATACAAACTATTTTTACAAACACTTATTCTCCATCTACTTCATGTTATTTGAGATATTGAGATGTTAATCTTATTGCTAATTTTCTTATCGATGCAAGGGGAGTGTGGTAGGCTTTAAGTGATAATCATATCTTTTAAGAGCTGTTTGCTATGTGGAGTATTCCATTCTCTTTGCATGTCCAGGACATAAAAAGTGAATAACGTATTCCTATTTGAGAAAAAGTATAAGTATTGCAAAATTCAAACATATAACAAGGAATATCTTGGAATTGGTTCACTCGACAAAAAAAGTGTAAGTGACATAAATTGTGTGTTTTAACGAGATCTACATTTTTTGTGTAGAAAAATGTTGTCTATCTCTTATGGTTTACCAGTTATGGAAAATCCATTCAGAAAGAAGAGGACTTTTGGGGACATTCCCAGAAAATTCAAGATATGCATTTTATTTATCATGAAAATATCTTAAATATATGATATTTTAATAAAAATTACCAGAGACATTTTTGAGAAAATAAAAAATTTCGAAAAATGTCCCGTGTAAAGGGTAATTTGGGGTGGAGTGGGAGGATTTTCTTGAGAATCTTTGTATCACATCTTTGAGAGATACTGAACCTAAATACCAAGTTTGGTTAAAGATTAAAAACAGAAGCGTTATTAACAGTGAAGTATTCATCACGATGTAGATTGAGTCACACTTTTTTACACTCATCTTCACTAATTAAAGTTACATAAAACAGGTAACTTATGTAACTTTAATTAGTGAAGGTGAGTAAAAAAGTGTGACTCAATCTACATCACCAAGTTTGGTATTTATCCGACTTTTCGTTTTTGAGTTATCTGTTCACAGACACACATCCACACAGACCTTTTTCTAAAACTGCTTTTTTTGGTTTCAGGAGCCTCAAAACATGTATTTCGGTGAAATCTCTGTATTGAATTTTTGGGTGGAATGCAATACTTCCCCTATTTGCTATATGTAGTAAAAAAAAAAAAAAAAGGCAACTCATGTACAAAAAGCTTTTTGTGTTCTTGAATTCATGAAACCTACTTCAGTGGGTGTATAGGTGATACACCCACTGAATTGGTGTATCAAAGATTTGTTATTAAAACACCTTCTGGTAATAGTAGTGTAGATTATACAATCGGATCCAAACCACAGGGTGTGCATGCAAATAAAAAATCTGATGTGTTACACTCACATGACCTTTCTCTACTCTTGTACAAACTATTTTTACAAACGCTTATTCTCCATATGCTTCATGTTAATCGAGATATCGAGACGTTAATCTTATTGCTAATTTTCTATAGATGCAAGGGGAATTAGTAGGCTTTAAGCGATAGTCAAATCTTTTAAGAGCTGGTTTCTATGTGGAGCATTCTCTTTGTATTACCAGGACA
This sequence comes from Deroplatys truncata, assembly GCA_030765065.1. Classification (NCBI taxonomy): domain Eukaryota; kingdom Metazoa; phylum Arthropoda; class Insecta; order Mantodea; family Mantidae; genus Deroplatys; species Deroplatys truncata. The sequence continues at coordinate 47,281,450 of CM060975.1, read as the reverse complement.
GAAAAAAAATGAATAACGAATTCCCATTTGAGAAAAACTATTGGAAAATTTAAGGGAATAACAAGCAATATCTCGAAAATGGTACACTCAACAAAAAAAATGTATATGACATAAACTGTGTATTTTAACGCGATCTACATTTTTTGTGTAGTAACATTTTGTCTATCTCTTATGGTTTACCAGTTATACAAAAGTCGTTCACAATGAAGAATACTTTTGGAGACATTCCCAGAAAATTTGAGATATACATTTCATTTGTCATGAAAATATCTTAAACATATGATATTTTAATCAAAATCGTAAGAGCCATTTTTGAGAAAATTAAAGTTTTCGAAAAATGTTCCATGTAAAGGGTAATCTGGGGTGGGGGGATTTTCTTGAAAACCTTCGTGTTGCATCTCTGGAAGATACTGAACCTAAATACCAAGTTTGGTGTTGATCCGACTTCGTTTCAGAGTTATGCTGTTCACACACACGCACGCACACAAAACTTATTTTAAGTAAATTGTATGTTTTAAAGAGATCTACATTTTTGTGTGGTAGGTTTTCATCTATTGTTTAACATTTTCAAGTTATACAAGATTATACAGAATTCCTTCCAAATGAAGAGGACTTCCTAGGCTATTTTCAGAAATTTCAACATATACATTTTATTTGTCATGTAAATATCTTTCATATATGATATTTTAATCAAGATTGTTAGCCATTTTTTAGAAAATCAAAATTTTTGAAAAATGTTCAATTTAAAGAGTAGTTGGGGCTGGGAGGATTTTTTTTTTTTAAAAAAATCTTCATGTTGCATCTGAAGATACTAAACTCAAATATCAAGTTTGGTATTTGTGCCACTTTTTGTTTTTGAGTTATGCTGTTCACACAGACACACACGCACATGCGCATGCGCACACACACATTTTCAAAAATGCTTTATTTGGATTCAGGGCATCTCAAAACATGCATTTCTGGTGAAATCTCGGTACGTATCGAATTTTTGGGTGGAACGCAATACTTCCTCTACTTACTATACGTAGTAGAGAAAGTAATAACAAAGAAGAAACTATGTTTGTCATGTAAAGAGGAGGTGGTAAAGATATTTCAACAAAATTTGAGTAAATCTGAACCATGATTGGTCATTATCTCCTGTTTGGGGTCATATGAAATAGTCCCTTAGTGACAGAAACTATCCCATCTATATTATGTACAGTATTATAAATTCTGTACATTTGGGTATTTTGAATTTGTAGACAATGTTTATCATGTTATTAAATATTAAAAGTGTATTCTCTCATAAGGAAAACTTTAAATATACATTTAAAAGATTTATGAAACACATGTTGCACTGAAATTTTTTTCATGTGCTTTTGCGACAGTTAGGATGAAACTAATTGAATGAATTGTTTCATTCTTTCTGTGTATATCAATATAAAAATAAAGTATCTAACTTGTCAGTATAGGATTGATTAATGGATCTTTATTTTCTTCACATAGTGATGTCTTACTAACATACTAATTGAAATGATGAGTTTGATCTAGTTCTGTACTAAATGCATCAGCTTCTGGAAAATAACTGTCAAAGTTTATGTAAGTGAAGCATAGGTGTTTAAATGTCAGTTCATTTTATAAAAACTGTCACCTGTTCTTTAGTCAAAAAGGTTTGCAACCTTGGCGCTTCAGTCAGATTCAGAATGGCAAATTTGCTACAGGTTTGTTACACAAGAACAAGACTTGTTGATCAGATAAATTTATTTTGTTGTGTTGTGTTGCAGGTGTTCGCCTCTGAGTCAGCATGGATGGTTACAGATGAAGCTATACAAATCCTTGGAGGAATGGGCTTCATGAAGGATTGTGGCCTTGAGAGAGTAATGAGGGATCTGAGAATATTCAGGATTTTTGAAGGAACCAATGACATTCTAAGGCTATTTGTTGCATTGACAGGTAAATGAAAATAAATTAGGAGTTACATGGTGAATTTTCACCAAGGTTCTGTAAATATACACTGCTCTTGTATTACCAAACATATCTCGAACCATCATCGGAAGTGGCCGATGGGAGGAATTAGCTCCCGAAACTGGTCAAGTTGTAAAACTTGTAAGTGATGTTAAGTGTTTCAACTCCGACTCAAATTTTCTATATAATTTCAAATTCACATCACTGCTACTAGCTTATCCATATTTTATACTAGTTTATTTTTATGTTTGTGCGATTAATTGTGAATGGCTCCATTACAATACATAGCATCTAGCTTTTAAGTTTACGTTATTCTTATGGTTAATTTTCATTGTGAATGGGTCTCATGCCTTGTAATTTACCTGAAAAAGATTTAAGTTCTATAAAAAGGTTTTCTAGATAAAGGCCAAAAATTTTATATCTTTAGATGCCTTTTTCTCAGAAACCATTTAAAGCGGCTGATATTTTTTGCTACATATGAAGACATTGTGCCTCATACCACTGAAATAAAGAAATTTATGTTGAGTATGGAATGAGCCACACTATCTTTACACAAACCTTCACTTAATAAGTTTTTAAAACTGGAACGTTTTTGAGGACATTTGTTCTCATTATCAGCAGTTAGGTGATTCAATTTTAACCCCTGCAGGAATGAAGCTGTTGATAGGATTTTTGGTTCTAAATGAATATGTACATCTAAATGTTTTAAACAAATTCCTCAATTTTTAAAAATGTATTATGCTTAACAATATAATTCTTCTTAAGTGCATGTAATAGATTATGTTACACAAGTATCCAAAATTTTAGCCTTGGAGCATTTACAGTTTTTTATAAAACGGAATGTATGTTGGAAAAAATGTAGTTTTGAGATAATCACAGTTGAAGTGTAAGTTCAAAGGTATGACTAACATTAGTATATTCCAGGGAAGTAGTCATCCTGATTTGCCGTCCCATGCCTTTTGACCTGGAACTCCTTAAATGAGTCTGTGACACCTTTTCAGCAGAAAACGTGCATTGAGATATTACAATTTTTAGTAAAAGGGACATGGAGCCCCAAAGTTTAAAACAAAATGCAGCCGTTAATATATATTTTTTTAAGGGTTAAGGCCTTTAAATGACCAATAAATCACATATATTCTAAATCAGAAAGAATCACATAATTTATTTTTCCATTAAAAACAGAAAATGCCAACTTTTACTATTTTACACTTCCCAATGCCCTTAAATAGGGTCTACATGACACTCTTAATCTACACTTCATTATTATTCTAATGATTCTGTTTAGTATTATTAACACTGTTTTACTATGGTGAGTTTCCGCAGAGGATATACCATACTTTGTAGTCAAATTTAATAGCCAAATCTTAGGCAGGAGGTTTGTAAAAATCCTTAGCATGGCTTTCTTCAGAAGGGAAGTAAAGCCGGTGGTCCCGTGTCATAGATTTATGGCACGTAAAAGAACCTCAAGCCTGATAAAGAGGCCTCTGAGCAAAATTACCGGTCTTTCACGCCCAATATAGAATAGGATGCTAAGGACCACAGCAGTTAAAGATCGTCCATGAATAAAACTCAATTTAATTTAATTTTAGGCAGGAGGAACAAATCAGTGACTATTCTTAGGGTAGAGGAATTTTGTAAACTGTTTTGCAAAATTATCTATAGCAGGTTTTGGTTTATGGTGTTTCAGGAATTCAGTATGCAGGAACTCATCTGCGTGAACTGCAGAAGGCATTCAAGAATCCTGCTACAAACTTAGGCCTTATATTTGGGGAAGCAACGAAGCGTGCTATAAGATCAGTAGGCCTTGCGAGTCCACCTTCTCTAGGACAGCATGTTCATTCCAACTTGGCACCATCTGCAGCACTAGCTGCCAAGGTAAAAATCTATCCCCTATACCAAACAAAGAATTGGAAATATTTCAAGAACTGGACTACATTTTGACATAATTCTGTTGTGATGTTGCTTTTCTGTTAGGAATTTTACAGCAGCCAGATAATAAATTACCACTTCATGTACTGTATATAGCACTCTACAGTACTAAGGAATGTAGAGTGCTATCAGATAGAGCCATTTGTGTTAGTAGAAAAATATAGTGTTGCACATGAGGTGTATCAAAAAAATCATTCTGTTTATGATAGACATGTTGTAGATTATTTCAGCCTCATCCGTAAAGATATAATTTTTATTTAATTTCTTGAAAGTTAAATGAATAGGGCATGCTTTTTATGCTAATTGCACACTGTTGCATTTCCCACAGTGTACTTTATTATGCAAGAGCAATGCATGGAAGAACAACTCATTTTTCACTAAACTATAAATGAGCTTCTTAGAAACATTAAGAAAACTCAGCAGTAGCAGCCATTTTTGGCAGAAGAACCGTGAAATAGACCCATCCAGTAATTCCAAATGCAATTAATTCCAGGAGAAGCTACCAGAGGACAACTTAGCAACCCCCAGCAATAGTTGGCAGTTGCTTGAGAATGGAAGTAAACCTGCTTCCAAAGCATGTCCCAATTAATTTTGAAAAATATTGCATTGTTCATCCTTGGTTTTAGATTGAGTTATTCGTATTTAAATGTGCTTGACTCATACAAAAGTGTTTCTTGACAATGGTTTAGATAAAGGAACTTTATTTATCTGTTAACTTCCATATTTATTTCATTTAGTGGAGCAAAGCAAGTAACAGAAATATGCATTAACAGTAAATCAGCATAGCTGGATCAGTATTGTAGATACTCAGTGAAATTGAATCAAGACTTAAAGCATTCAATGCTGTGACTAGGATTCAAACCACAGATCTTTGACTCTCAATAGTGTGCTGCTCTTACCACTTGATCTAGTATGGCAAAATACCTGTGTGCATTAAATCTTCTCATCTGATTCAACTTTGTAAACCTTCTAGGCAATCTCAAATATTAGAGGTATCATAGCTCAAAGGTGATTTCTAATGTTGCAAGCCTTTTAATTTTTGGACTTTATAGTTAACTGCTATTAGGGTTAATTGCGCATTATAATTGTTCTTCTACACTAGCTGTGTGTGGGCACAGCACTGTTGCAAAGTTGAATCAGATTTAAAAAAATCTGATGTGTTACAGTCACATGACTTTCTCTACTCTTGTACAAACTATTTTTACAAACGCTTATTCTTCATATGCTTCATGTTAATCGAGATGACAGTCTTATTGGTAATTTTCATGTAGATGCAAGGGGAATATGCTAGGTTTAAAGCGATAGTAAAATATTTTAACGCTGGTTGCTATGTGGCGCATTCCATTCTCTTTGCACGTCCAGGACGTAAAAAAAAAAAAAAAAAAAAAAAAAAAAAAAAAAAAAAAAAAAAAAAAAAAAAAAAAAAAAAAAAAAAAAAAAAAAAAAACGAATAACGAATTTGAGAAAAAGTATAAGTATTGGAAAATTTAAGGGAATAACAAGCAAAATCTCGAAAACGGTTCACTCAACAAAAGAAATGTGTAGGACATAAATTGTGTATTTTAATGCGATCTACATTTTTTGTGTAGTAAAATTTTGTCTGTCTCTTATGGTTTACCAATTATGCAAAAGTTGTTCACAATGAAGAATACTTTTGGAGACATTCCCAGAAAATTCGAGATATACATTTCATTTCTCATGAGAATATCTTAAACATTTGATATTTTAATCGAAATCGTTAGAGCCATTTTTGAGAAAATTAAAATTTTCGAAAAATGTTCCATGTAAAGGGTAGTCTGGGGTGGGGGGATTTTCTTGAAAACCTTCGTGTCGCATCTCTGGAAGATACTGAACCTAAATACCAAGTTTGGTGTTTATACAACGGTTCGTTTCTGAGTTATGCTGTTCACAGACACACAGACACACAGACAGACACACACACGGACATGTTTCCAAAAATGCTTTTTTTGGATTCAGTGAGTCTCAAAACATGTATTTCCGGTGAAATCTCGGTATCGAAATTTTGGGTGGAATGCAATACTTCCCCTAATTACTATACGTAGTAGAGAAAGTAAAAATGGCTAAAACTCAAACCATGGACTTTGACTCTGTGGCAATGCTCTTACCACTTGAGCTGCCATAGGGAGACACTGATTTATGCATTAAATCTTTTAATTTGATTCAAATATCCTAGTAAACTTTTAAGGTGATCTCAAATATTAGAGATATACTTAAAAGACGACTTACACTGTGGACATTTGGGGAGCTCAAGTGGAGATAAGAGTGATAAGAGCATTGCCACAGAGAATTGAAGATCTGTGGTTGGAGTCCTGGCCGTGACATTGGATTTTTCATTTGATTCAACTTTTCTAACTTAGTGTCTATACACTATTAGTGTGAAAGATCAGTTAAAACTCAGTTATAAATGAAATGTTTGCTGTGTAACGTTACATAGAATATTAATCCTGAGGAGTATAATTTAGAGATGGAATACTACATATTTTCCATTAATGGTATATTTGCTGTATCCTAAATACAATAAGTTAATACATCTCTCTGCAGTTATGCACAAAATTTTCAAGCAGTTCTGTCTATTTCATTTCATTTCATTGGACAGTTAGTACATGGCACATAACTGATACTGGCTTCAGAGTATTATATGCTGTGAAAATGGCAGTTGTTAATTTTATGAAAACACATGCTTAAAAGAAATTTATCCACGACTATCCACATACAGTAAGTAATTTATTACTGCTCTTACTGAGGTAATAATTAATATAGTATATATCATGTTAACATTCAAAACGACTCCTGAAAAAAATATGTGGTTCAAATGCCACTTCATATTTTACCCTCTATTTACTTGGCAAAAGCGATGCAACAGCTTTCAAAGCTGCTACTTCAATATCTGAAGGGTTACTCTCTTCAGAATCACTCATTATTCAGAACGAATTACCCAATTTTTCTTAATTCCAAATAATCTATGCCATTCTATAGTTATTTGTAAACAAATTAATGTTGTTATTTTTAGACCAACTTTACTATGATCAATGGAATGATATTAGTTAGGTAACTTTTGTATCTAGCTTCTCTTAGCTAAACTCTTGTTTCCTCTGACTGAAGGTTTTAGAGGCTCTCGAGACTTGGGGATCTTTTCATTGTGTTTCCTGTCTCTACTTTACTGTAATAAATCTACGCAAAGTTGTTTGTGTCTGTAAAATTCTATATGTGCCTTTGGGTGATGTAAAATGAACAACATAATAGTCCAATAAATCCTATATTTGTGCATTATATTGGCTGACTTCTGCACAATGATGTAGCCTATTTAGTGTTACCCAGGGGAAACCACGAGGAGGCAGGCTGCTTTATCCCCCAAAATCCTTGTTTCCTCCTGGGAGCGAAGAAGAAGCAGTGAAAACAATGCCAGTCAATGCGCTTCTTGCTGGAACAAATAATAACCCAATGAAAGCCAACATTGAAATACAAGCTGCACAATTAATGTAAAATTGAAAACAAACCCAAGCAAACATCAATGGTTTCAACAACTACCTAGAGAATACAAGCTAAAAACACAGATTACAAACAAATTCCTTTTTAGAGAAGAATTATAATTACTTAAATTTATCAGAAAAATGCACTCCTCATCCTCCTAGAACTAATCCAATGGATTTTATCAAGCTAGTAACAAATAAAGAGCTGACAGAACAACTAAATAAACAAGAAGACTCACCAGAAGTATGCAGAGTTGCTACACTTCAACATCTACATTATCAATTCCCTGAAACAGAGTGGCTTAGAATTTATACAGATGGTTCTGCAGATAAATTGAGAAATAACGTGGGAGGTGGTATATACTGTAAATACTTTTCACATTATTTTACGTTGCCTAGACAATCCACAAACTTTGATGGTGAAGTTGTTGCAATACAACGAGCATTAGAACAAATATACTACAGGACTGATATAAAAGAAAATAAAGTAGTTGTTCTCACAGACTCAGTTTTTGTCATTCAAGCAATAGAACGATATGATAGTCCAGATGAATGTTATAATATTAAGGATGTGAGATCTTATTATAGATTACTCCAAACAAAATTTCAACAGATAATATTACTGTGGATACCAGCACACATGGGAGTGAATGGTAACGAGACTGCAGACTTTCTGGCCAAAAAGGGTGCAGTGTTATACTCAAAACCTATAAAGTCTTGTGGACTAGATATGAACTTAAAAAATGTAAAATTAATATAGAACAAAAATACCAACATAATATTCAAAAAGAAGTTACTAAAAAATTATTCCAACATAAAAGAAATAGTACAAAAAATAAAAAAAATGTCCCAAGGAAAGAAGCCGTTGCTCACCTCAGATTAGCCACTAGTCATGACTATCTAGCGGAACATCTACATAAGTTTGCTTTTATGAATGACAAAGCATGTAAGATCTGCAATGCTGACAAGATTTTAAATGGAGAACACCTACTAGAATGCCCAGAATTGAGGAAAGCTGTACCAGATGGTAAGATACACAATTCATCTTGGCTAGCAAGGGAAAAATTGATGGATCAAAATCCTGCACATTAGATCAACAACAACATAGTCCAATAAATAATGATATGAATAAGGATCGCCTTTCTAACTGTTCAGCTCTTAAGAATTCGCCTATAAGAACACTGAGTGGACTCTTTTGGGAACAAGAAAGCAAATGGAATACAGTGGAATCTCGTTAGCACATTCCTCATTAACACGTTTTCCTGTGTATTATGTTGAATTATAAAAGTCCCGGTACCAAATCACCAAATATAATAAATAATGTTTGCTTAGTGCGTTTTCCCGGTCCCACTTACTACGTTTGAAGTTTGACGTCATTCGCCGTTTTGGCCAATCCTTGATCGGTAAAGTGGATGTAGGCATTTAACACGTTCATAGTTTGACGTCCTCATTTGCTACTTTGGTCAAACCTTGGTCACGGGGTGGATATCGGCAGCCAATCACATACATGCATTTAAATATTTGTGTGACACGATTTCTGTTGGCGGGATAGAGAATGCTTTACCTTGGCGTGGTAAACGCGGTAAACGCTAACGATAATTTCTAATGTTGAGTGATGACCAAACAACCGTAGATTGTATTTTAACTTTTCATTTACAATGAAAAAAAGAAAGTGTAGTAGGTAAATAACCAACAGTGAAAAACTGAAAATCCTTGATGTAATACAATCCAAATATAAAACATGTCGATATAGTGCGGAAGTTAAACATTCCTCCGTCAACCTTAAACACGATTGTTAGCAAACCTAAATTGATTGAAACTAAATACTAAAACAAAACTTTTCTCTTGGAAAACAGGATCAGAAGAGGACTGGAACGAAATTTGTTGCATGGAAACACCTCCGTGTTCAAATCGTCTTGTATACACCAAAGATAATATCGTCTATTGTACTCGTAACATGATGCACGCTCATAATTTTTTCTTTTTTAGCAGAAATTGTTATCACGTGTGTAATACAACACACAGCAAAACCACTATTGCTGCTTCCACAATTCGCAATTTATTTTCTCAAAAACATTCATAACTTAAAAAATCCAAGTTGACCAAAATAAAAGCTTGAATTATTTATTCTCAGGCTTTGTGTATCCAAATCCATTTAAACATATTGAATTTAACATGGAAACGGGATCGTATTCAGTATGAAATTGTACTCAAAATCGATTTAAATTGCCCATGGAGACGTAGTAATTATTAGATTTTTATTACCTATGTTCTTAAATTGCAGATTTTGCATTTTCGTTAACACGTTTTCCCGCCTATGACGTCCCTGCAAAAACGTACTAACGAGATTCTACTGTATATCCAAGCAAATTTGCTATTAGATAACTACTTACAACTATGTTAACTAGGTCTTGGTTTACATTGAATCACTGAGTATCACAATGTTCATTGCATGGTGATATTCTCATTTATAAGTCAGCAATCATACCATGAATGCAGATAAGATAAGCAGCCATTACTAAATGTTCAGATAAAATATTGTATACAACTAGTGGGATGAGCATAATACTGCTCTCATTTAATTACAGAACTCAGCTTATGCCTTTTCTTACAAATACTTTAGAATGGTAATGATGCTCATATACCACTAGTTGCATAAGTAACTATTAATTTATAATTTTAAACTAAAGAATTATTTGTTATAGTGTTGTTAATATATAAGAATACCTGTGGTATATTTTCAAATAGGGGATTTTAAAATTATTTCTTAAGAAGTTTATTGTTTTAGAAGATCATTTCATTTCTTTTAAAATAAGATTTAAAAATTTTTTTGTTTAAGTTCTGATTTATTATTCTGTGACTTTTACATTATGCTTTCTTGCAGAGTATTGATGACTTTGGGAAGGTAATAGAACAGACCCTAATCAAATATGGTAAAGGTGTGGTAGAGGAACAATTTGTCTTGAACAGGTTAGCAAATGCAGCCATTGATACATATGCAATGGTGGTAGTACTTTCGAGGGCCAGCAGGTCGTTACAGATGGGACTCCCTTCAGCACAACACGAGGAACTCATGGCAAGAGTTTGGTGTAGTGAGGTAAGTGTTGTGGTCATGCTTTCTTCAGCATTATCTAGCTATATGGAACTAAATCAGTGGCGGCTCGTGATCTGTTGCAATGGGTGTGCAGTTTGTTACTTGCTCTCTTTCTGATACACACGCACGCACACACACACACATACACACACTCAATGCAAAAAAGAAAAGTTGACTCACTAAAAAGCTCTTACAGCTTCCAATCTCTTTCACTGTTTCACATCAGCTTACAGGACATGGCAATGCATGAAGTCCATTCGGCAAACTTCTTAGTTGCAAACTGGTCTATTACTCTCTCATTGAAGTCTGAAATATCCCTTACAAGGCTTTTCTCTATTGACAACATGGCTAGAGAGCCAGGCGTTCTTCTGACATCGTGGACCAAAGGAAGGTTTTTATGCACTTTAAACTTGAAAAACACCTTTCAGTTTCACTAGTTGACATTGGCACTGTTACAAGTGTTTCAGTAATTTAGAAACTTTACTGAACGTTTTCTCTAGATTATTTTCCACAAGAAATCCTAAACGATCTACAGCACCCGATGCATTTCTGAATGCTCTGCGCATGTACATCAATTGCAACTCCGTTCGTAATCTGGTCGTGTCTAGAATGGATATGCTTCAGTTAAGGTATGTGTATGTATTTCTCCGGATACGTTTTGTTGTATTCTCAAATCTTTCGGAAATGAAGTAATTTGACGCGACAAGGTGATTGTGATATGAAAACCTCTCCTTTGCCTGTAGCAGAATCGCGTCACACACCTCTGTCGCAGCAGCTTTTCTTGACAAGTGGTCAACCTTACGTCGTTTTACAGCGTCTCTGAATAACATGGGTTCTCGGCTATATCATCAATGCTTCGTCTAACATCCTTTATTGCACTTTCAAATGTTCCAATGGTAGATTTTGCAAATACTGCATCAATGGATCGTCTTTGGAACTGATTAGATAGCATATCCACATGTGGCATTATAATGAAGAATATTTCTAGGCAGAACAAGAAATCTGGCTGTACCAGTTTAAGGCTCAGTCCTCTAGCCTAAATTATTGTGTTGCTTTGTTTACTGCTCCTCTCTATGTTCTCCAAATATTCAGTAATTGATTCCTTATGCTTGAAAACTGTTTGCACTAATCGGGATTTGAAATTCCATCTTATTGTTGAAACTCCAGGTATCCTCCTACCTACAATCTCATCCAAAACACGAACTCGTTGCGGAGAATTAGAAAAAAAATGCAGGAATTTCATTTAATTCTGCGAAAAATATTCGAACTTCCGTATTTTGACTTGCTGCTTGCGCCATAATTAAATTCAATTTGTGTGCATAGCAATACATGTAGTGAGCGAAAGGGTAATCTTTCTTCACCAATGCTTGTACACCAGCATGCTGCCCACTCATGACATTTGCGCCGTCATAACTCTGAGACACGACTTTGTTTTTTTCAGTTTCAGATACCACCATTGAGAGCGCATTTTTTATACATAGGGAGAGAGCGTTTGCATCTTGTCCATCTGGATTTAAAAATGTCCAGAATCTTTCCGATGGCGTACCATTTGGTAGCAGGTAACGAAACACAACCACCATTTGAAAAAGAGATGAAATATCAGATGTTTCGTCAGCAATTACAGTGGTATAGTCTGCTTCAGAAATTTCGCTCTTAATTTCTTCTTGGCATACGTCAAGCATACTGCAACAGATCATTCTGTATTTCTTTCGACGTTGCTCGAAAAACGCTGGCCTGCTGGAGATGATCTTTCACCGCGGAATCTAATTCTGCGGTGAAGTTTATTAGTCCACGAAACACTCCAGGGTTCAATGAACTTTGACTTTCGTCGTGTCCCATGAGAGCTAACTTGAACGCTCCGCAGAATTTTATGCAATTAATTATCTGCGACAAGACATATCTGTTCTTAGTAACTTCCTCATTGTGCTTTTCCACATTATGCCTAAAAGCACTGTCTAACTGCTGAGATATATTATATTTTCCCAGAACATTTAGTTCTAATTCGCAATTTATATGGGCAATTGAGCTCTCATGTTTTGCCATTTTTGTTTTAAATTACCAGTATCACCACAATCATTATTTGTCCAGGTGCCGTTTCTCTCACTCGCAAACAATAAACACGGAAAACAGAAGAGCCGGTAAGTTGCTTCACGAGCACATATCCACGAACAATTTTTATACACACTTTCGTTAAACTTTCTTGTAAAAGTCTTCCCTTTACAATTAGTCACTTGAACTAAATCGATTGGTGGCAGCGGTCTGCCTTCATTTTTAATTTGCAGCTTTTCTTCTAAGGATAAACCCGAAAGGTTTATCTCTCTTAGTTTCGCAAGCTATTCATTTTCACACTTACACAGATTCAAATCTACTGCTATGAACCGACTCAGCCACTAGGAACACAAACATAACAAATAAAAATGTAAACACCATAAGAAATTAACTAACTCAAACTGAAATATTTACCTTAGTATATTATGCAGAATAATTATATGCATTTATAATAGTTTAATCTAAATAGATGTAATGTGTTTGCAGCATTAACATAACTCTCACGTTAATACAGAAAGTGGCTAGATTGTACTTAGAAACGTAAAGTTGGCTAAGTGTGGAGCAGGTTGATTGCAACTTCTGCTAGACAACAGCGAGGGAAATGGTCGTAGCGAAATTGTATGGGAACACAGTGCGCTTGCGCCATAGCAATCGCATCTCTTGGGCTTGTCGATTACACTGCGTTAACTCGCCGTACTTTCAAATACAAGCGTTGCCCCGCTCCCCGCAACCTCTCGCCCTAAAGTTTCCTTCGCCAGTCGCAAAATCTTGTTTGTGCGTCTCTACAGCTTGTTGACCAAATGCACTGGCATTTAGCAAAGAAGGCGCGGGGAGTTTAAATAAGCTCTTCATACAGAAGAAAGTTTGACATTTGCCCTTCTTGTATACATACCTATAGAGGCATTCCCTATTCACATATAGGGAAAAATTAGTGGGTGTGCATTTGCGAGTTTGCGATCACCCAAGAACCGCCACTGAACTAAATGCTACACTTATAGCAACATAAATGTGTTCAAATTTCCATCAAATATGGAAAACCTTATATGTATGTTTTTAATAACTTCTACATTTAATCAACGTGGGTGTTTTGCCCTACAAACTATGCATTGCATTGTTTCATTATATTGCAGTATTTTATCTTTGTTGTATTTGTATTAATGATTGCCAGAAACTAACACAACAGTAATGGTTTGTAATGGTTACAATATTATAATGTTTAAAAAAGTAATGATACCAGTAAAGAATGCAAAATTATTCAGAACTGCATCTCCATTCACTGCTCATGCATAGACCTACATGTCATTGTTAGAACTTCGTAGCTAACTCCATTACATATAATTACACTCTTCCTCAAGATTGTTACAACTTGGTATATAACCACCATTACATATAATTACACTCCTCAAGATGGTTACAACTTGGTAACTAACCACCATTACATATAATTACACTCCTCAAGATGGTTACAACTTGGTATATAACTACCATTACATATAATTACACTCCTCAAGATGGTTACAACTTGGTAACTAACCACCATTACATATAATTACACTCCTCAAGATGGTTACAACTTGGTAACTAACCACCATTACATATAATTACACTCCTCAAGATGGTTACAACTTGGTAACTAACCACCATTACATATAATTACATTCCTCAAGATTGTTACAACTTGGTAACTAACCACCATTACATATAATTACACTCCTCAAGATGGTTACTACTTGGTAACTAACTACCATTACATATAATTACACTCCTCAAGATTGTTAGAACTTGGTAACTAACTACCATTACATATAATTACACTCCTCAAGATTGTTAGAACTTGGTAACTAACCACCATTACATATAATTACATTCCTCAAGATTGTTACAACTTGGTAACTAACCACCATTACATATAATTACACTCCTCAAGATGGTTACTACTTGGTAACTAACTACCATTACATATAATTACACTCCTCAAGATTGTTAGAACTTGGTAACTAACCACCATTACATATAATTACATTCCTCAAGATTGTTACAACTTGGTAACTAACCACCATTACATATAATTACACTCCTCAAGATGGTTACAACTTGGTAACTAACTACCATTACATATAATTACACTCCTCAAGATTGTTAGAACTTGGTAACTAACCACCATTACATATAATTACATTCCTCAAGATTGTTACAACTTGGTAACTAGCCACCATTACATATAATTACACTCCTCAAGATTGTTAGAACTTGGCAACTAACCACCATTACATATAATTACATTCCTCAAGATTGTTACAACTTGGTAACTAGCCACCATTACATATAATTACACTCCTCAAGATTGTTAGAACTTGGTAGCTAACTACCATTAGACCTTAATATTAGGATTGGGGAAAGTGATGTGAATGATGGAAGTGAATAGATAATTGAGAGAAAGAGAGAAAGAGAGAGAGAGAGAGAGAGGGAGAGAGAGAGAGGGAGGGAGGGAGGGAGGGAGAGATGCTCCCCTCTAAAGTACCCTTTACATGGGAAACTTTATTTTCACAAAATTATACAAAATTCAATCTAATAAACAGGACTTCAAAGGCTATTCACAGATAATTCAGGATATACACTTTACTAGTCTTGCAAATATCGTAAACATACAGTATTTTATATAACATTCTGACCTACTTTTGTCTGGTTTGTGTGATGAATCAACTATTTGCGTTGTGTGCAAGTTTCCTAAAAGGAATGTGTAGCTTCCACAAATAATTTGCGTGCTGGGCCAAATAACTTTTATTTTTAAAACTGTGAAACATACTCACTCTTGTAAGGAAAAATAATGTAATGGCTGACCCATTTAAGACAAGGAAAGCCAAAAGGTTTAAAACACAAATGAGGGTCATTCTGAAAGTTTTGAGAATGGATAGTGGTAAGCCAAACCAGATTTTCCTAACTTCAGATTGAAGTTCAGATAGCAACATGTGCAAGTCTGGGCACGCTCCAACAATGTGCATTGTCAGCATCATATGTATATGTATTGCAGGTGTTGCTACGCCATGCGCTAGGACGGATCTCAAGTGAGAGCATTTCTGTGCTGTGATTTTCTATGACTTTAAAGTCTGTTTAGGGGAGAAAGAATGCCTTGAAAGACTGCATTGTGCATTTGAGGATCTTCGTAATCCACCATTTATCAATGGTATACAGAGTTTAGAAGTGGAAGGGATTTCTTCGAAGGTGAAGACAGAGCAGGATGGCTGGCTACAGCAGCAATGGATGAAAATGTGATCAAAGCAGAGCGCATGTTGAGGGAAGATCATCGTTGCACATATGGTCAGATTCAAGAAGCCTTAAATACTGGATTGGCAGCAGTGAAAACAATCCTGAAAGAAAAACTTGATGTCAGGAAGCTCTGTAGTCGCTGGATCCCCCACCACCTCACAAATGAGTAGAAACAAGCAGGTGCAATGGTGCCAGGAAATGATTGAAAATTCAATGGCAGAAGATCCAAAAAAAAAAACATATTTAACATTGTAGCAGATGACGAAAGCCAGATTTACTAGCATGATCCAGAAGCAAAACAACAGTCATCGGTCTGGGCCTTCCCAGGAGAAGATCCCCCAAGAAAAGTGAAGCAAACGAGAAGTGTTGGCAATAAGATGATCTGTTCCTTCTTCTCAGCAAGTGGCCACATTGTGACAATTCCGCTAGAGAAACAAAAGACTGTTACTGTAAGATGGTACACCAGAAAATGTCTGCCACAACTGAGAAAAAAGCATCTTAAGACTGATCTATGTGGAATTTTGTTGCACCATGACAATGTCTCTGCCCACACTGCACAAGAAACAACCCAATTTCTGCAGGAGCGATTAGTCAGATATTTGTCCCATCCTCATTACAGTCCAGATCTGGCCCCATGCAACTTTTTTCTATTCCTCAAAATGAAAGAAAAAATTTGAGGTCAACGATTTGAGTCACCTGAATTTTTTTCTCTGACACTTTTTGCCTAATTTCCTGCATTGTTCTTTGGTAGTATCTAATACATAATTCTTCCTTAATGTTGAACGGAACTACCGTTACAGCTTTCCAGTATATTTTTCTCAGAAGGTATGTAACTTTGGATTATTCACTTTGTTCAGTGGAATATCTACACAAATGAACGCTTCACAGAGTTATTCAAAGAAAGATGAACCTATAGAAGAGGTAGCCTCAACAAGCAACATTTAGTGTGCTGTGTCTGTCTGTACCTTCAAGCAGCTGTAGACCTTAAACGTGTTTTTCTCTCCTCACGTGTTGGTCAATAGCAACTTCTTTTTGGCTGCCACTCTTACTTCACATACCTTTCAGAAAGCTATATTATCATCCTTGGAGAAAACCTTTTCACCACCATAATGTGAAACAAAATTATTTAACTTATGCACCATGCTTTGCTTTACTTTAGACATAATAAACTGCACATTACAATTCTTTATATTGTATAAGAGACACCTAATCTGCACCTGCTATTCATATGACATTAACAAACACAATGAGCCATTTACAGAGAGAGTCTAAAAACTATGAACCGGCTGCACAGTGTTTTTCCTGTCCGCGTCCTTGGCACTCGTCTGCCGCTATCATAGAAAGATGCAGATGAAACCATACAACATTTTTAAAACTACTTTTAAAGGCTTTACTTACCAACTTTATGAAAGAGATGGCGAAACTGGCCACCGTTGTTGTCCATACATTTTTGAAACCTCTTTAGGAAACTATCCATCACTTGCTGTAGTTCACATTGAGAAATGCTGACACTTTCTTGGCGGATATTTTGTTTTAATTCTTCCAGGGTGTGTGGGTTTGTCTTGTACACTTTGTTTTAAGTTACCCCAGAGATAGAAATCACAGGGGGTTAGGTCGGGGGACCAAGGTGGCCACAAATTTCTATTAATAATTCTGTCCTCAAATGCACTTTCAATTGTTCTCATCGAAATATTGGCCGTAAGAGCTGTTGTAGAGTCTTGTTGAAAAAAGGCAAAATCACGCTCCCTGGCTGTTAATTCCTCTAAAAAAAAAAAGGGTACAAAATTGTATTCACATATGTACGGCCGTCAACTGTTGACTCGAAAAAAAATTGGCCCTATAACTCTTTCTCCGCTCATGGCTCACCATACACCAATTTTTTTGCCATGAAGGGGTACTTCATGAACAATATTACTGGCTGCGCGGTGTTTTTCCACTGGGCGTGTGGAAACATGATAACACACTGCTGTGTACAAGGTCACGCTGTTGACGTGGTTTTGCTTTGCAGTGTGAAGTGCAGTACTTAGTTGATGGTGATGTGATGTAGTTCAGTTATTAGGAGTTATTTATTATTTTGTCCTGTACTTAGTCACAAAGTACATTATGGTTCAGTATATGTTTTCTACTGCACAGCGTGTATTTATTTATGATTCTTATATATTAAGTTGGTCAGCTCGCCAAGTGAAGGTACGATTTGCAGGAAGATTTCCAGGTGTAAAAGTTCCAGGCTGTACAACAATTTATGAACTTTACAATAAATTTCAGGCCACAGGAAGTGTTCAGGCTAAGAAATGTAAAAGACGGCGAAAGAGTTATAAGGCCAATTTTTTTTTCGAGTCAATAGTTGAAGCCTGCACATACGTGAATACAATTTTGCACCCTGTTTTTAAAGAATTAACAGACAGGGAGTGTAATTTTGCCTTTTTTCAACAAGACTCTGCAGCAGCTCATACAGCCAATATTTTGATGAGAACAATTGAAAGTGCGTTTGAGGACCGAATTATTAGTAGAGATTTGTGGCCCCCTTGGTCTCCCGACCTAACCCTCTGGGGTAACTTAAAACATAAAGTGTACAAGACAAACTCACACACCCTGGGAAAATTAAAACAAAATATCCGCTAGGAAATTGCCAGCATTTCTCAACGTGAACCACGGCAAGTGATGGGTAGTTTCCTAAAGAGGTGCCAAAAATGTATGGATAACGACAGTGGCCAGTTTCAGCATCTCCTTTCAAAAATTTGGTAAGTAAAGCTGTTACAAGTAGTTTTAAAAATGTTGTATTATGGTTTCATCCATGCCTTTCTATGATAGCGGCAGACGGCAATGAGCGCCAAGGATGCGGACAGGAAAAACACAGCACAGCCAATTCATAGTTTTTTGGCTCTCCCAGTACTAAGGAATGTACCTACCTTATACATATTTGTGAAGTATTGTTACAACTAGCAACTGGGGAAGTTCATTGTTGATCCATGGAAGTCTGGAAGGGAAGGAAGATAGCCTTTGTATAGTTTCCTGGAACTTAAGTGTAATTCTAAATCTAGTACTGCTAAGAATCAAGCAAAGTAACATACTAGAAAATTAAATGTAAAGATTGGAAGTCTTCCTTTGCTCTTGAAACAGAAAAAAGGCAGAGTGTACATAAGATGTACTTAAAAATGCATAAATATGCAATAAAAATCTTAAAAAGATGCTCTATTCCACAAAATAGACAAAAGATGCAAAAAATGTCCTAGCAAATATGGTTAGTTTAATTCCTTTTACTCTTAAACAGATTTATATACAAGTCATTAATGAATTAGACTTACCAAAAACAGATGCAAAGTCATCGAAATCCTAGCTCTAGTCATAAGTCACACAAACTTTTATTTTGTGAAGTTGGACAAATAATTTTATAGTTGAGTTGAAGAGCATCACTGGTCCAAATGTATAGAGTTGAAAACTAAGTTAAAAAATAAAAGTTAGATTAAAAACCTTATTCTTCTTTCTCATACCAAGAACTTTCCAAACAACCTTGCAACTCAGATAAGCTGTTTCATATATGAACTACCTTATTTATAGCCCTTTCTTTCCAAGCCATGTCAGTATTAATATTTATTTCACTTACAGGCTTCTGAACGTGTATCCCTGAACCTTGGTGCTGCGAGGTCAGCCAATACCCTAAAGAACTTCAGTGATTTGAGCACCATTGCCAAGAACATCTGTGAGGCAGGGGGACTTGTCCAAGCAAATCCCCTGAATCTCTAAGGACAGTTGTTTAATGTGATCAGTGAGATTATAACACATCCTTTATGATGCATTTTTGTTTCAGCTAGCAATGCTTTTGCAATAATGAGTTCTCTGTGCTGTTTGTCATTGGTTACCCAATTCCTTCTTTCCAGTGAATCTATCCTAGCTCATCTCTGTTCAGCTTTGATTTTAAATGTGTCTTTCAGAAGTTTTAACTATAGCTCTTGCCATCTTTGGTTTATAGCTATTCACAAAGGATCCTATTTTCAGTAGTCAGAAGTAGCTGCGTAATTCATTAATAAACCTGCAATTGATTCATACAAGTATTGTATAAACCATAAACTTTTATTATAATTTTCTCATTTTTATAAAATGTGGTTATGGTTTAGCTTCTTAAGAGTATGCGTATAAGATGATTTAAAATAACACTGACTACACATGTTATATGATGTGGGCAGCAATTTTATCATTTTTAAAAATAGTACCCAGATCCAGAAATGCAGGATTTGGTCGCATTGGGCATCAAAGTTTGTTTTCTATCTAGTATGCAATCACTAAATCATCAACATAAAGTGGGTGGACCAACTGTTCCATGTCAACAGATCTTACACCTTTGAGCCTCAGGGTGATCAAATGTTTTAAAATAAAGAGAGTTGAGGGTTGTTACACTACATCACTATAATATTATCACTAATATAATCACTATATATAATATAATCACTATATATTATAGTGATGTAGTGTAACAACCCTCAACTCTCTTTATTTTAAATTATGACACATCACTGTTACTAGCTTCTAAGTCTTCAAAATTAGTCAATGATCAAATGTTGTTCTGCTTGAAAATTTAGTTATCAGGCCTGTTACACTGAGCAAGATGGCTTTGCTGTAACTTGAGAGGCTTGCATTTGGGATATATGTGTTTCAAATCCTACCAGGTTCTCCTCAGTCTTTATAATGTCGGGGAGGCACCCTAAACTTAGGCCTGGAACATTTCTTTTCCAAACATCATTTCATTGCGTGTACCATCAGTGTCCACCGCCTGTGATGCTATATGTAGTAAGAATGGGCATTAAGCCTACAACACCAACACCACCACCTAGGCATGTTACTGTTATCACTTAATGGAGGTTCAATAGTCTTCATTCCATTGAATATGTGCTGCTTTCTTTAATGAAACAAATGCATTTACTATATTTCATTGCTACTCTTCTTGTGAAGAATAAGTTAATATTATAACCAAACGTTGCATCAGCTTTCTTAATTTATTTGCATGTAATGGGGAAGTAAGCAAGTCCAAAGTTTATCAGGCTATGCAATTTGCAGTGGTAGAGGAAAGAAAGGGGAAGAAGCCAAAACAAAACTAGCACATTGCTGAAGTGACAATGTAAATAACAACCTAATAAGATAAAGTATCAAGCCTCTAGTTTTATAGAACTAAAATGTCTTACAGAAGTTTACAAAGAGCATTCACGATATTTTCAAACTATGCATGTTTGGTAAAGTGGAAGTGATATCTGGCTATTAGACCAATCTATGGAAACAGGATTAGTACTGGAAAAAAGTTAAAACATGTCATAAGCAAAACTTATTGCAACCAATATGCAGTTAAATGTAAAAATTCAGCACATATTGCAGAATAACGTAGGAAATAAATTATCATCCTGTTCTGCAAATCAAGTTTAAAGCCTGTTATATAATTCATGGTATTTCACAAAATAAATCTTGTAAATACCTTGACATTACCAACAGCTATATGAAGCCTGAATAGGATTATTATTGTCTTGATGCTAATTATGTGCTAACAGCTTGCACCCCCTCCAATTCTCCAGTTCACATTAGTCAGCACCAATGTACATTCATCCTTAACCTAATGGTGCTCTATTGCAGTGGTGGTCATAAATATTTCTCAATCATGATAAACAGTAATATTCATGCATTGGTTATGCTGTAATTTTAAGTCCTTATTACCCTGTCTGTAAATAAAGGTGCAACCATTATGCAATCAAGTACAATACTGATCTTAGTCATTTTGTTTAGTGCAACTGAGAAAGAGCTCATCACAGAGCAATGAATTTTCATGGTTGTTAAATTGAGTTTTTTATTTATGGACTCTGCTCTTTAACTTCTATGGTTCTTAGTGTCCCATTCTATTTTGGGCGTGGAAGACCGGAAATTTTGCTCCTGAGGGCTCTTTACAGGATTGGGGTTCTTTTATGTGCCGTAAATCTACGATATGGGACCACCAGATTTACTTCCCTTCTGAAGGAAGCCATGCTAAGGATTTTTACACCTGAAAAAATCCATTGCCCTTTGCTGAGTTTGAACCCTTTTCATGGTTGAATATTATATAAGAACTGGGAGGTGTTTTTAATTCATTGAATCTATTAACATAATGATTAGGCAATATGACAGGAAGCTATGAACAGTTATGAACTCTTTACTGATTTAATTTTAATTGCTCATGTTCTTTCCTTGAAAACATTTATCATTCCACATCATTGTGGAATGATTATAATCAACAATAGCAAGAAGTTTATCTCCGGAAACTTGAGAACTAAAATGACATGAGTCTACCCTATCAATTGGGACTCATACAACATATATTGCAGGTAACTTTTCATAACAGATTACTGCATAAAGTTTGTATTTACAATTCCACCAGAAGTACCAAAAATATTTGACCATCTTGTATTTTGATCCAAAAACTATAAGTGGTACTCAGTGAAGTGCAAATAATAATACCTAATTGCAATGTGAGTGGAATGTACACTTGAATTGCTTCACTAACAGTTAGTATTATCCTGTTTTGTTTGGGATACTACCTAGTATGACATACATGATGCTTATAATACCAGAGGGCCTTACTGCATTAATCTATATGGAAGTGAAATAGTGAATCACATCTCTTTGACGATAGGATTGTTCTGTCATTTTGCATTGTTTGCTGATTGTCATCATGGCTACATTGTTCCTATTGTCCTGGCATCTTTAAATATTCATGCCACATTCCATTCAGTTAAAAAAAAAAAAAAAAAAAAAAAAAACACTAAGAAAGATGAATGCATAATTGATGATGTACCAAGTGAATTATTTCTCCTTTTGGTTCTCATAACCCTATCCTCACTACACACATCACGCAGCATATCTGAAGGCATTATTACTAGCTCACAGCATCCATAAAGAATGTGTTTAATTGGTATGATGTATATATATAAATTATATTCAAAGCAATTTCCTTAGGATAGCAATTGTAAAGTATATTTTTTTAATGTAATGTAAAATATTGTACATTACAAAGCAAGCACATCTAATGCAAAACATTGTAATTAAATTTTGTATTGTCATTGTATGTAATTGTTGTGTGTTTTCAAATCCCTCATGTAGTCACCATAAGCCATGTGTCTTTTTTGTTCTTTTGTTATAAATTCTCTGCAGCACAGAGGTGTCTAGAATAGTAAACTGTTAATCCATGGGAAATATGGTACTTAACAGAACTGTAAAACTGAGCGCATATTGTGCTCCAAAGCAGTTTGAATATCATAAAACAATAACAATTTATAATGGAATAAAATTTAAAATCTTGAAAATAAGCAAAGAGAATCTAGATGTGATATCATTTTGGAGGAGGATAAATCAGAAATGCAGCAGATTTTCTTTTAACTTTGAATTCATTGTGTTGGATTTTCTTATTGGATTTAAACTCTATCAGCATTGCAATATACCAGCATGCTTTGGAAACCTTGCCTCTGCAGGAATCCATCATGGATTGGTTAGATGTAAATAAGTGGATGCACTTTGTGTTAATGTGAAGTGCTTTTTTTTCTGATACCAATAAGTGAATGCTTCCTTTGGAGTAACAGAAGACTTGGCTCTCTACTGTTTGCTGTTCTCAGTTGCTCATTATGTATAGTTTTCATGTAGTTATTGTTATAATGTGAGAAAAACTGTATGTATACCAAAATCACGTTACCATTGTGAGAGACTGACAGTATTTGTGTTGCTCGAAAGAATCTTCCTACAGATTTTCTTCAGAAGCTGCTATTTTCTCTTAATGCACATATAGTTTAAGAAAAATAATGTGATAGATTTTTTAACATGAAATATGCACATTTTACAGCACTCTAGGAATAATCATATTCATATAATATAAAAATATGTAGCAAGAGTAGTCAAGGCTACATTGCTAATTTTCTCTTTACTTATCCTTTTTTAAAAAGTAAGTTTTGACAATAAAATATTCATACTTAATTTTTATGGTGCAATTAGTTCCTGTTTTTATGTTTTTTTTTTTGTTTTTTTTTTTTTTTTTGAATTCTTACCCAGGCACATTTTTGTTTTAGGTTTAAAAATGTTTTCATAACATTTTATAGCCCACTCATGTTTGTGCACATTTACATGGCAACTTTATTATATATTTTTAAAATTGAAAAGATTGGTAAAAATAAATTTTGTGATCTTGAAAATTGTAATACATGTTTATATTATTTTTATTTTCTGGAGATTTCACAGTAAATTAAATAAATTGGCAGTGTGTTGCATTTTTAAACGTTGTTTAAATTGGATTGTGTAATGCTGTAATTTAGTGCTCTTTTTTTACTTTCTCTACTACGTATAGTAAGGGGAAGTATTGCATTCCACCCAAAAATTCGATACCGAGATTTCACCGGAAATACATGTTTTGAGACCTCCTGAATCCAAAAAAAGCATTTTTGGAAACATGTCCGCGCGTGTGTGTGTGTGTGTCTGTGAACAGCATAACTCCAAAACGAACAGTCGGATAAACACCAAACTTGGTATTTAGGTTCAGTATCTTCCAGAGATGCGACACGAAGGTTTTCAAGAAAATCCCCCCACCCCAGGCTACCCTTTACATGGAACATTTTTCGAAAATTTTAATTTTCTCAAAAATGGCTCTAACGATTTTGATGAAAATATCATATGTTTAAGATAATGTCATGAGAAATGAAATGTATATCTCGAATTTTCTGGGAATGTCTCCAAAAGTATTCTTCATTGTGAACGACTTTTGCATAACTGGTAAACCATAAGAGATAGACAAAATTTTACTGCACAAAAAATGTAGATCGCATTAAAATACACAACTTATGTCATATACATTTCTTTTGTTGAGTGAACCATTTTCGAGATATTGCTTGTTATTTCCTTAAATTTTCCAATACTTATACTTTTTCTCAAATTCGTTATTCATTTTTTTATGTCCTGGACATGCAAAGAGAATGGAATGCGCCACATAGCAACCAGCGTTAAAATATTTGACTATCGCTTAAAAGCTACCATATTCCCCTTGCATCTACAAGAAAATTACCAATAAGATTGACATCTCGATATCTCGATTAACATGAAGCATATGGAGAATAGGCGTTTGTAAAAATAGATTGTACAAGAGTAGAGAAAGTCATGTGAGTGTAACACATCAGATTTTTATTATTATTATTAAGATCAATATTCCCACATCAAACCTATATTTTATGCAGCATTTATTCATTGGCATAAATGCTAGACTAATGCAGGTTATATTGCCAATTGAAAGGCTTCTCAGTTTGGAATTTTTTGCAGCTATGGTTTTCAGAAGCAGTGGCAGCTTAGTCTTCGACCAGTTGATTGCTGATTTCTTTCTTATACTTTGAATGTTTGAAGTTCAGCAAAGTTACAGATAGAACGCCACCACTATTACTCAATACCTGCATGGTCATTCTGATGATGGAGGTGAACATCTCTGAAAACATTCCACAATTTTAACAAGTGATGTAAGCAAAGTTTGTACTTTGCTTACATCATACTTCCAAAAAATTTCCACTAAGTTTTGATATAGAAACTGAAGCTAGAGCAATTAAAAATTAATTTTAAGTATGTAGTTTTAATTAACTTCAATATGTTTTCCCAAAAGAGAAGACATAACTATAACGAGTATACTGTAAGTTCAATT
The DNA here is from genome assembly GCA_030765065.1 of Deroplatys truncata. Classification (NCBI taxonomy): domain Eukaryota; kingdom Metazoa; phylum Arthropoda; class Insecta; order Mantodea; family Mantidae; genus Deroplatys; species Deroplatys truncata. The sequence goes on along the minus strand of CM060975.1, from coordinate 47,256,000 downwards.
AAGACATGCTTAAAATATAAGGAAAATTCATGAAGTGTTTGAATGATAAGCTAACTGAGTTAAGCTTTTGTGTATAAAAAGTCAATTCAGTTTGCTAATTATGCTTAAGTGAATTAGGGAACATTTTCCATAGCAAGAACGCACAGCTGATTGTAACCATGGTTAGGTTATCATTACATATAATGCATGAAATGAGAACACACAATCTGCTATCTTCATACTACCAGATACCATATTTTAAGCATGTTTGCACAATTAATTTTGAAGACTGAGAAGCTAGTAACAGTGATTTGTCATAATTTAAAATGGAGAGAGTTGGAGGTTGTTACACTAGATCACTAAAAGGTTCTACTTCACGTGTTTCGGGAGAACAGTTTGCTCCCATCATCAGCTTGTTTCCAACTGATTTTGCCGGTTACTGTCTGGAGAATGTGTAGGGTGAGTGGTGTTCTCTGGTGCTGTGTTGATGAACCTCCAAAGGCTGTTGGATGGCGGTAGTTCGAAAATCATTAGGTGATTCCTGTGTTTGACGATAAGTATTTCTTCCCAGATGTCCAATTCATTGCTGCTGTTGATCGGTTTCAAGAGTTTTATGTTTGGAGTGAAATAAGACTTAAAGAGCACATGAGATGCATTTACCAAAAACAGACGGATAAATCAGCAGTAGCACATCATTTCTAGTCTTCAAACCATGAAATCACTCCAAACATAAAACTCTTAAAACCGATCAACAGCAGCAATGAATTGGACATCTGGGGAAAAAAAATACATATCGTCAAATACAGGAATCACCTAATGAATTTCGAACTATACCCAGCAGCCTTTGGAGGTTCATCAACCCAGCACCAGAGAACACCACTAACCCCACACAGTAATCGGCAAAATCAGTTGGAAACAAGCTGATGATGGGAGCAAACCATTCTCCTGAAACGTGTTCAAAGTAAGAACCTTTTAGTGATGTAGTCTAACAACCTCCAACTCACTTTATTTTAAATGTTTGCACAATTTTAAGTATAGCAACATGCATTATGCCATTTGAATATATTAACTCATGTCTTTTCAGGATGAGCTTATAATATCGTCGCTTTTTGCTGCCTGAGGCCTTCTTAAAGGGACTATATTACCACACAATGTATCAGATGTCTGATCTGTACTGTAACTTCTTTGGGCATGGAGTATTAAGAAAAACCAAAAACCAATATTTCAGGGGGGTTTTATTTGTGCCAGTGAACCTTGATACACATAATACAATAAAAAGAACAGAGAAAAACATGCACAGCAAACATGGTAGTTACATTAATAATTGTGGAACCAGTCTACATACAACAGAGAGGAAAATTCTGCCTTATCACAATATAACCAACCTCACACAAAACTGAAGCATCATCTACAACACAAAATAAAACAGCTGCCAATTCTGTAGAAACAGTCTTTGTTGTGGTATGCTATTTACAATGTTCAGTAGTAGTTTTATTGGAAAACATCAAACAAATCCCAGGAAGGGAATCAAAAATACAATTGTGTTATCATGAAAGGTGCAAATTAGGATCATATATTACAACTGTTTTCAGAGTTGTCTCTTGGAAACATCAAATTTCCACATCTTTCTTGCCCTTTTAAATAACATGGCAGTAAGCTAGGTTCAAAGGTCCAGCATTTTGACATTCTCTACTGGTTATGCATTCAACCAAAAAATTCAATACCAAGGTTTCACACAAGAAGAAATGGTAGAAGTGTATAATAAGAATGAATAGATCTAACGCTCAAACTTCACTACTTGATAAATTCTTTCAAACACCGAAAAGTTGAATCACACTTTAAAAATGCAATCCTGTGGCTGAAGCTAACTATGGGTGTTTGGCTCTGTGCTGATGCTCTTCCCACTTAGAGTATCATCGTGACACACCTGTACATGCATTATATCCTCTTGTCTGTTTCAACTACTCCAATAAACCATTTTGTTTTCTTTTACTGTCTCATACATGGTTCTTTTACAATTTTGATTAAAATGTTTCACATAATGGCATGACAAGAGGTGTGTGTCTTAAATTTTCTGTAACTAGTCTGAGAAGCAATCTTCACGCTTAATAAGCCTAGGGCTCTGGAGCAATGATGGAAATCTATATCATACAGGACAAAACAGGACTCTTCATTCTTACAGCATTTTATATAATGATAAATCTCCAATAGCATGTAATTTCTAGAATGCTAAGCATTACATAGTTCCAAATAAAACTTTTACAGTGAACAAACTTGGGCTTGTCAGTACCAGAGAAAATTTACATGCAAAAGAAAATATCAAAGCAGTGGCTAGTCTGTTATTGCACAGACTTGTGGACAGGAAGGTCTGTGGTTCAAATGCTGGCAAGATAACCTATACTTAGGCCTAAAACATTTCTTTCCCGAATTTTCTTTCATGTACCACCTGTGTTGTAAAATGTAACAATGGACACTGAACATACAAATTAGACATCTACAACAGCAAGTGACCCTGAAATGTTCTGGGGTAAATACGAGGGTCACTCTGAAAGTTTTGAGAATTAGCAACAAAGTTGTGGCGAGTCAAAGTAGGTCTTCCTAACTTTAGATTGAAGTTAAGATAGTAATGTATGCGAGCCTGGTTACACTCCAACAATGTGCAGCCTCAGCATTTCTGTGTATGTACATGCAGGTGTTAATACATAAGCTATGGTGGATCTCAAGTGAGAACATTTCTGTGCAATGATTTTTCTATGGACTTTTAACAGACAGCCAGCTACAGCAACAACAGATGAAAATGTTATGAAACCAAAGTGCACGTTGCAGGAAGATCATATTGAACATATCAGATTCAATAAGCCCTGAATATTGGATTGGTAATCCTTAAAGCAAATGTTCATGTCAGGAAGCTTTGCAGTTATTAGAATCCCCACCACCTTGCAAATGAGCAAAAACAAATATGTGTGCAACGTTGCTAGGACATTTGATGGAAGTTCCAAAAACATATGAACAAAGCATCTTAAGATTGGTCTGCATGGAATTTTGTTACACCATTACAATAGCTCTGCCCTCACTGCATTAAAAAACCACAAAATTTCTGCAGGAGTCAAGCATTTGTCCCATCCTCCCTACAGTCCAGATCTGGCCCCATGCAACTTTTTTCTACTCTCCAAAATAAAAATAAATAAATCGAGGTCAACAACTGAATCACCTGAAGCTGCTTATAAACAATGTATTTGCACTCTCTCCAAAAAAGAATGGTGTCATGCATTTGAAAAGCGGTTTGATGTGGATGAGACATTGTATAGAATGCAATGATCAAATCTAAATTTTAAAATGTTATTGCATTCATTCTCAAAACTTTTAGAATGAATTCATATAGCCAGTCGTGAAAATGAATGGAAATAGTTGCATTTTTAATAACTAATGCAAATGTTATTTAATGAAATACCTTGAGCCCTATATTCAAATTTTAAACTTGGAATGTATCTAATTGACAATTCTTTTATAAATTTAAAACAACAGCTAGTTTTAAACTCTAAATTAAAATTTTATTTTCTTAAATATTCCAATGTGAACATTGCTGCTAGGGCATATAAGTGTATTCGTTTTGCTTTAAAACGAATACAAACTGCCATTTCCCTTGTGAAGAGTTCTCTCAAAACATAATTTTAGATGGGAAATTGCACGCCTTTAAGGCAATTTTAAAATGAGACAATCATAGAAACTAGCATCTATTATAAAATAGTACATGTATTCAACAATAATTTGGTAATTTTATCACATTAAAAGCAAAATTTTAAGACAGCAAATTAATGTGAAAAAGTCATTCAATTTGAAGCAGAATGAGAATGTATTCTATAACTCCTGTATTTCATTAACATGCTGGACCTCAAATCCTCACTTACTGAACAATAACCATTAGAGTGCCTAAAATACAATCTGATTAAAGACAGCATGTTTGTTATTCTAAACTGCCTAATAGTGACAGTTACATACAAGGTGAAAGGGTTATATGTGCAAATATTTTTTAAATTTGTGAATAAAACTTCCATGTAAAGCCCCTTGTACCCGATCAAACCTTTTTTTCAATTCAAGAGTTTACAAGAAAAATTGTGAAATGTTGCGAAGACTTGGCAAGACTTGACAATGTCAAAAATGTGTATTTACAAGTTGTCTCTTCGCCAAACTGAAACCCTTCAGAACACTGATAATTTATCACGTGCAAAGCAATTTAGTATAACAATTCGCAATGAAATATTGTTCTTTACTAATATTATGTAGCACTTTCACGTATTATATCCAATGAAATCACATTACTACTGTGGAATACAATGGAAATAACACCAACCAATAGGTTAACCACACTATATAACATTGCATTAATGTATACATAGTTCGAAAAACTGCCTTCATCTGCTCCATCTTGTGGTAATCCATGGAGCTCTTGATATGCAGACATGGCCAGCTTATATATACCCTAATCAGTTCGCATACGACATACCTTGGCCGGGTAGCCATTTTTGTTTACTTTTTGCTTTCAGCCATGTTACAGATATTGTAACACACTGTGAATATTCGCATTTCATTGGCCAAAGCAATCATTGTGAAATCTTTGACCGTTTAGAGCATGCCCTTATTTGCTTTCAAGACTTTAAAAGTATTGGAAGCAATTTGACAAGAAAAGTTGTGACAACTCTTGAAAAGTCTTGTAAAGTATTGAATTTGACAAAAATTTGATCGTGTACAAGCGGCTTAAGAATGGATTACTGGGCTTCACTGTGTTGTTAAGGTTTTAAAATGCCTATTCCTGCATATCTATAGACATACAACTTCCAAATTAACCTTTAACTCAAAGCCTTGTTACATCAGCGCAACTTGGCAAAAAAAGCTGAATCTTGGCCATGGTACTGGATTTTTCAAACGTGATTCAACTAACCTTATTCTAACAGTTTAGCATCAGCACTTCCAAGTGTGTGTATGCAGATTTTAGAAGAGAAAGGGACTCCCTCAAAGATGAAAACTGCAAGTTGGCCTGCTACAGCAACAGTGGATGAAAATATGATGAAAGCCAAATATATGTTGTGGGAAGATCACTGTTGTACACATTATCAGATTCCAGAAGTGAATCAGCAGCAATGAAAAGAATCCTCAAAGAAAAAACTTGACATTAGGAAGTTCTGCAGTTGTTATATCTCACATCATCTTGCAGATGAGCAGAAAAAAAAGCTCATATGAATTTGCAACGAAAGTCAGATATGCCAGTATGATCCAGAAACCGGACTTTTCCAGTAGAGGATCCTCCAACAATACTGAGGCAAGCAAGAAATATTGGCAAGAAGATGATCTATTCCTTCTTCTCAGCTAGTGGCCATATTGTGTGCTGGATGGTACACTACAAAATGTCTGCCTCAAGACTTATTTGTATGGAATTCTCTACTTACACTGCACAGGAAACAACTTAATTTCTGCTGTCATAGTGGCAGCATATGAAAAATGTATTTGCACTCTAACCAGAAGCTTGGTGTTCAACATTTACAAAATCATTTGAATGGATGACAGGTTGTATAGAATGAATGGAAAATGCTTTGAAAATGTCAATGACAAGACTAATTTCTTAATAATTATACTCTATTCATTCTCAAAATTTCAAGAGTAAATCTCATTTAGACACCTCCTTTGTGTACAAGGATGATTCAAAAAATAGATGGTTCTTTGTTACTAGTGCAGGTATCAACAAACCTTCACAAGATTGTGCTTTGTGAGTTAAGGGTTTTTTTCCTATGATGCAGTAAAATAAAAGAAGCTTTTTATTATATTTTTTATTCTATGCTAAACTAATTGGATGAGATTGATTCCAGTGAACAGGCAGTCTGCTTATCTTTTACTTCTCATTTCAAGAGCAGGTGTATGGATTGAAGCGACGGGACTACATTCTAGATCTGATGCAAAAACACAGATATTCAGTTGCTTAGAATACTTTTATTTAAACCAATGTAGCCCATAAGCAAAATAAACACTGCAATTTTACAAAGGTTTGCAATGCCTGCGCATAGAAGTCCTTGTCTGCCTAATATGCATTTTCAATGTTTTAAAAGGTACTTAATACTGCTGAAAATAATCATACCCAGGGATGGTTTATAATCTAAAAACTAAAGCTTTCTGCATACAACTGAAACTGTGAAAGTTGAAAAAAATTATATTATTAGCTTCTCACACCATTCCAAACAGCTACTGGAAATATTTGCACAATACACCTAACACTCTGTACATTAACTAATACATATCTCATTACTTTATTTTAGAAGGAACAAAATAGTACAATCTAAATATGTATATTATTGTACAAAAACCCAAAAACCTTCAAAAGCAACTAATGAACCTGCCACAAAACTTTTAGGCTTCTTTAACACACTATATACAATATGCATATATTTCTTTAAATATATCTATATACTTTTTAATGTAATGTGCAATTTCATGGTAGAGGGTTAATGACTGTTAATGATTTTTGCCGTGAGAAAAAGTCTGCTGAATGTAACACTGTAATAAGATGTAATTATTTTATATTAGACCTCTGCACACCTTTCCTCCACATGTAGTCATAGCCCAATTCACAATTGTCTGTAAGCAGAAGTTCTAATCTCAATTTGATAATTGGAATTTATTGGCTTTTAAGGTTCTTTCACAATCAATCAGGAATGGGAATCAGAACAAGAGAAAACAAAAAGACTTGAGCATTGTGCACTTTTTATTATTTGCAATGAACTGAGGATGGGAATAAGAAAGCATGGTCAATAAGTATATCCATATCAACAGCAAAATTAATTTTGCATATTTGGATACACTTATCACCAATAATATTTTTTCGTTTGAATGCAGGTTAGCTAAATTTCAAACTCAGTATGGTAAACATTGACCCTCATTGACAGCAAAAATGGAAGGAAGTGCAGCTGCCAAGAATCATCTTGGTTAATTTTTTCCAAGCCTGTTGCCAGAGAGCGCTCTTTGACTACTTTATGCAGTGAAGAGAGTTTTGATGTTCAAGGACAGGAAACATAATCTATTTGGCTTTCCTGAGCTCCAAAACGCTTCCCATTGATTGTGCATGCTACCACTAAGAAATTAGTGTTTTTAATTTCTTCCCATTGTGATTCTTGTTCCTATTCCTAGGTAATTGTGCACCAGGCTTAATTCTCAAATCAGGCTCCCTTAAGGATAATGTACATTTTATTTGGTTCTCCCAAAGTTATAGATATGTAGTAACAAGTACCACTCTAATTTAGGAGACTCCAATGAGGGACTCTTATCTCAGAAACTGAGACATTTTACTCGTTATTTGAGCCATGGAAATGAACACCAAAAAATCTGTGTAAAGCACTATGGATGAATAATAGCAACTGATTGGCAAAATTTCACATAAAACTAACAATGAGCTGTTTACTAATACATGGTTTGTATTAAATCGTGAATAAACACTTCATATATGCATTTTACAGTATTAAATTATATTTACTAATTACTGAAAAACAAGAAGGAACCATGTGTGGTATAGACACAAACAGAAGAACAGAACTTGAACATAATTACAGAGAGAAATACTGAAGAGCACACAGCATAATGCTCAGCTTTATGAAACATACATTAGCTGCCTATGTATAGTATGTGTAGCAGCCCGCACAGTCACAATTCTGCCTAGAAAATGCAAACAAAGATTGCCAATTGCTAAACAGTGACTGCATGTAACCATATCTGTAACTGCTAGCTATGGCTTCATTTTTAATGGGCCTACATATAGTGTATACCTTATAACTACATAAGTGGATGTGATATTATGAAGACAAATATTGCAGATGACTGCATGTAATCTTGTTTGTTACTTTTTGTCTTATGCTGTCTTAAAAGCATTACAAAATAATGTAAATTACACAATGCTGAAAATTGTGCAACCACAAATAGAAATGATAAAACAAAAAAACTGAAGCGGCTGCAAAAAAGATGGAATAACAGATGGGAAAATGTTACTTCTATGAATGTTGTAACAGATTTGATCTATATAATGTGTTTAATAAGGCTTGAGATTCATTAACAGTGGCAAATTTTAACGATAAATTCTCAATACACACAAAATTGCACATAACGTTTCAATTTGCATTGCTTTTGATTTAAAACAAATTCCACCAAAATGGAAATATATCTATGTACACACAATATACTGGGACATCAATTTCACAACTCATATTAAGTATACAATGAATACAGCCAACAATAACATTACTTAAGGGGAAATGCAGTCATTATAAAAAATATGGACACCTGTCCTGCAAATGAGTGGCCCTCCACTCAGGCTGAGATCTCGCTGTTTAATCAACATACAATTTCAGAACTTGCATTTTGGTCTGATAGCACTAAGTGTGCATTTACTGTCACAGCTTTCTAATTAAACTATATCCAAAAAGTTACAGCAATTGTTAAATTAGAACATGAGTTACAGGGCATGCAATAATGGTTTTTACTTAATGATCACCTTGTAAAATTAAATTACTTCACCATGCAGTGAAGATGTTATGCTTCAAATTAAACTTTTTTTTTTTTTTTTTTGAAATGCTGATTGTTATGGAGGAAATTCTTGGCATTTACATATAACAGTCCACACTGATTCCATAAAGGAACAAACAGGATTAAGAGTTCTGAACACTTTATAGAGCCGTTTTATGTAATGTCAATGTCGGAAAACATGGTTCCATTCCATGCAAGAGAGATGCAGTAATGCTGGAACAGCTGAATCAGCAGTTCTTGTTCATCCAGAAATTCTATGTGCTCAATCCTGTGCCTGTCGCTACTTGGAAGGGCATTGTATACCTCGACCATGTCCCAAGCAAGGGAACCACTCCAGTTTGTTGACAAGAACCTGCAACATTTTAGCAAAATGGTTACTTGAGTCGCATGCAACAAATATACCAGTTTCTGGTACATGGCAATTATGATACTGATAGCAAACTGTGAGTTTATACAAGCTGTTACCTAACACATATCAATCTGATTTAGTGCATCAGATACTCGATAAATCTTGAGTGGCCTCTTTTAGAGGCCTGCATGTAGCTCTTAGAGCCCTTTGTGCCTCTTATCCTGTGCATTAATCAAGTCTAATGGTCTGGATGAAATGGACCACATCCTCGATATCTGCCCTTCTTATTTCCTCAGGTTCCAAGAAGAAGGACCCTAGGGATACATATCTATGCATAGTGAATCCTTCGCATTCACATAGTATATGCTGTGAGGTTTCAAAATCCCTCACACATTTCCAGCATAAAGAGTCTTGAGTAATTCCCATTATATATGAGTGTCTGCAAAGTGTTGTGGCCTGTAAGATAGCCAACAACCCCCCTGAGCTTAGTTCTAGTTAAATTCAGGAGAAACTCAATTTCTAGCCAGGCCCCGATATAAAATCATGGGCTTGCCTGACGGTAGTTTGTTAATTCCAGAACTCAAAATGAGCCCTTGCTGTAAGCTGGGTTCTCTCATACTTGACACTTCTGGGAGACACACCACAGAAGGGCTAGGGACCAAAATAATCAAGCCCTGATCTCCTCTTTGCAAGAGTGTCCGCCTCTCATTTCCTCTGATACCAGCATGCCTGGGAACGCAAAGAAGAGTGCAGCTGGCACACAGTATCCAACATCCTTTGGCATTGCCACACCAATATGGATGTAGTTTTGACTGCTCTAAGGGCTTTCAAAGCTGCCAGGCTACCTGAGCAGATAAACACCTCCGCCCATCTGTCTGGTAAAGTAAGAATATGCATAACACAGCTAAGATTACATATATACGAGGGCTGTCCCAGAAGTACCCGACCTAACAAAGAAAACACAAAAATGTTGGGAAAAAACATCTTTCTGTCTCTACATAGTCTCCTTTCAGCTTGATACACTTTTCCCAGTGATGTTTGATAGCTTCGATACCCTGTTTACAATGAGAACCATCGAGTTCTGCAAAATAGCCATCAACTGCAAACTCCACCTCTTCATTGTTGGCAAATCTTTCATCACCAAGCCATTTCTTCAACTTTGGAAACAGAAAATAATCAGAGGGGGCTAAGTCTGGTGAATAGGGTGCATAAGGAAGCAATTCAAACTTTAACTCATTGATTTTAGCCATGGTGATAATAGATGTGTGAACTGGTGCGTTGTCTTGAAACAGAACTTCCTTTTTCGCTAAATGCGGCCGTTTTTGCTTGATTTCATCATTCAAACGCTGTAATAAGTTTGCATGATACTCGCCACTGATTGCTTTTCCTTTTTGAAGATAATCAATGAAAATTATCCCACACACATCCCAAAAAAACTGATGCCATGACCCTGTCTGCAGATGGAACTGTCTTTGCCTTCTTTGGAGCAGATTCTCCCCTTTCAATTCATTGTTCCGACTTTTCCTTCTTCTCAGGTGTGAAGTAACTGACCCATGTTTCATTCATGGTTATGAATCAATGCAAAAACTCAGCTTTATTGCAGCGAAACATCGCCAAACACTCGACTGAAACATCCTCACAACACTGCTTTTGTTTCATTATGAGTATATGCAGCACCTATCTTGTCCACAGCTTTCTCATGTCCAAATTTTCAGTCAGTAAGCGATTTACAGCACTTTTTGAAATGCCTACGATGTCTGCTAGCTCGCGCACTCAGTCGACTATCATCCAATATCATTTGGTGGATTTTCTTCACAATTTCTGGCGTGGTCACCTCATTTGGTCGACCACTGCAATGTTCGTCTTGGTAGCTCCTACGGCCTTGCTTAAACTCTGCCACCGATTATTTTACTGAGTAGAATTAAGCTCAGCTTTAATATTAGTTGGACTAAGACCTTTCAAATGAAAGTATTGTATCACATAACAATGGCCAGTTTTATCCATGTTTACAAATTTGCTGAGAGATTTCACATTAATGGCTGCCAAACAATTACTAAACAACATAGCATCATCAAACTTTAAACTTAAGCTTTATAAGGGTGGTACTTTCTACCATAGTCATTTGTTTGAAGCAACAACTATATATATATGTCAGGTCAGGTACTTCTGGGGCTGCCCTCATATCTCAGCCTGAAAAACAGTGGCAACATTTCCAAGGAGAATGACAAGCCTGGTCCCAGGGCCCCAGCTGCTGAAGCATGAACCATGTCTGGCTTCCACTTCTCTTTGGAAGGTATTATCATGTGTAAGATGGACTTAAATTATATCTAGTTCCCATCAGGATAATGGGGCACATCTGCTGAAGTCTGGTAAGTGGCCTTTGTAGGGTAGCTTGAAACACCACCACCCTACAGTCTAGAGGTGGTGCACACCCACCCTTGCAACCTCCTTCACAAACAAGTACAAAAGAGGAAAGTCCAATGGTATCTCTTAAGGTGAACTGTGGGTTAGTTCGCACTGCCCCTGTTATCATGAAACATCCAGCTTGGCAGTAACTGCCTTCACAAGAGAGGTAGGCCGCCAAACCAGCATTACATAAGATATCAAGTGTCTTATTACCGAGGTGTATAGCCATTTGACCACCTTAGGTCTTAAGCACCATCTCAGTCCAATGGATCTCCTACAGGCCCACAAAGCATTGTCTTCTTTACTTTATAATTCACATGCTTTTTCCAGCTTAGCCTAGCATCCAGAATGACACCTAGATACTTAACATTCCAGAAAACTTCAATTTCTTCTTAAAGAGAAGGGGCTCTACCACATCCAGCAGCCTCCTCCTCCTTGTGACAATATTATTTCAGTCTTGTCAGGATTAACAAACAAGTCTGTTTCTGTACACCATTCCTTTAGAGTGTGCAGGGAGCCTGGAATGAGCTCTGAGACAGTTTTGGGGAATTTTCCACTTGCTACAAAGCATACGTCATCAGCATATCTGAGCATGAATCCCTCCTCTGTTGAATCTATTCAGCAGATCAGACACCACAGAGTAAATGACAAAACTCCCCCTTGTGGGCAGCCTCGCAGTACTGATGCCCTAGAAGTTTCATTCCCCAGAGCCACCATAGCCTGACAGCCTTCTAGGAAGGACAAAATCTAGTCCATCAGATACTCATTAGATGGCTCTACTGTTACTGGAAATGCAGTACAGGGAATGTTTAGTGATTGTTTAATTATTTCTAGTAGCTTTTGCATGCATAAGTTTTCATTTTATTAATCCGTTGACTAATAACCTTTACTCATATTTTGGGCAGAACAACAAACTAAACAAATCTGATGTCTAATTCACACAACTTTCTCTATGAATGATAAATTCATTTATATTCATTATATATTATACCATTCATACAAAAAGTGATTCTTCTATTCTTGCTATGTTGAAATACATTTTCACATAAGAATTGTTTCAAATAAAGCAAGAAGGTTTCAACATACAGAAAATGAATTATAGTATTTATTTATGATAACTAGCACTTGCAACTGAAAAGAAAAGAAAGGGGGCAGGGAAAGGAGGGATTGCAAATTTCAGGCATGTGTATTAGGTGACACTTATTGCATAAAAGTTTCTAAAGCCATATTTACACTAAATACTTGATTGAAATTTTGAGCTTAATAGGATCTTACATTAAATGTTCTTAGGGTTTTTCTTTTGCTTTTATATCTGACACTCACCTTTGAATCTGAGTGGACAGATTTTGACAAGCACTTACTCCATTCAGGGGACATCCTCGTGCACGGAGATTGCGAAGCATAACTTCACCAAACTTGTCTCCCATGTTTACCTGAGATAAGAGACAAAGCAAAAATTATGTTGCATTATGCAGCTGTAACATTTCTGAAAATTTTCAAGTAAAATAACTCAAGAAAATAAAGAAAAAGCCTCTGAGAGAATATGCTATCAATATGAGGTCTCACATCTTTGAGTTCAAGCTTCACAAATAATGAAGCCTTAGCAGGCTGAATTAATATATTACTGCTGTGCCAGTTTCTTAAGGGAGGCATTAAATATATTAAATGGAAACTTCACAGGTGAGACTGGCTCATAGTTTTCAATTTCTTTAGTAGATGTTGCTAACAGTTGCATTTGCATGCTTTTCAACTATTACTGGAGAAATGAACACTTACAGGTTTGATTTTGCAGTGCTACAGCAAGGTGTATTGTTCAGTGTATGATGTACTGTTACGTCTCTGGAATTTTTTTGCACACTTTGGAGTTTTATTGAAAATGGCAAGAAAACAAGGATTGAGTGATGAAGAGAAGGCTCATTCGCCAAAAGTCTGATGAAAATTTCAGTGATGAGGACTATTTGATAGTGATGAAGAAGAAAGCGATTTAATTGTATCAGAGTGCCATAAAGTTGACAATGGCTCTGATTTTGACAACTGGAATGGCATGAGTAATTAGAATAATACGTAATGTTAAAAATAGACACACATGTAAATCAATGTTTAAACAATATGGTATATTGACTGTTCCTTGTATATACATTTATGAGACGATAAAAGATCTTTTGGAGGAAAATGAGCCAAAAAATGCTGGTATACACATGTATAACCTAAGAAACAATGATGATTATTTCAGAACAGCAATTAAAGGCACATTAAACAGAGTGTAAAAAATATGGGAAAAGAAGTTTATAATAAGTTACCTGAAAAAATAAAATTGAATAAAAAATGCTGATCAAACTGTGAAAGAAATAAAAAGGCATCTACTAGTAAATGCATTTTATAGTCTGGAGGAATTTAAGCGTGGGACTGGTAATCAGGAATTGTAAATAAATTGTATTTGTAAATATTGTAATTGTAAATAATTATTGTACTTGACGAATCCACAACATGTAGATGTTCTCAAGGATGAAAATAAATTGAAATTACAATCCTGATTAGATAGCATACCAGTTACTAACATTATTTATTTCACAATTAACCTTAATGAGCTAGAGCTCTACCCAGGGCAGCACATATAATTTTTGTTGGTGTAACAACAAAACAAATTTACACAATACATTTGTGGAAACACAATTTTAACTAATGTAAATACTACACTACTGTGGGGGAGTTTTATTATAAATTTGTCCTTCCAATATTTAATAAATAACTTTTTGTTTAAACATAAGTAATCTATCTTGGTCCAGACCTCCTGGTGTACACCTACCAATGTTTTGCCCATCTTATGATATAGCTTCCTCAGGGCTATGTGCATCCTGTCCTTTTTTTTTGGGGGGGGGGGAAACAGGAATAAAGGTTTAAGGAAAAACAGATATATGTATAAAGGTTGTAGAAAGGAAAAAGGAAGAGGAAAAGAAGGATCTTGTACTGTGGTGGCGCTATTTATTGGGGGCATAATTGGTGTCATGGTGGCTGGTACCGCCGAAGCAAACCTGCGGTTCGTGGGTAATTACTAAAATACGGAGAGGCCCAAAGTGGACACACTCCTCAGTGGTGAATAGGTAAAGGTCATGGCCGAGGCCCTGACAGTAACCTAGAAAACAGTGGTGGCTTAACAGTTGATGATGGTACCGAGCCCGGGCCTGTTACCTCCGGGCATCGGAGTGTCGGTGGTGAGTTAACAGGAGATGGAGGCTCCAATCCCGGGCCTGTTATCTCCGGGAGTTGGCACGTCGTTGTGGATGATGATATACTGGAGGAGGTGGCTGCCGCAGTCTGTCGATCTCATTGAGGGTGTCCATGTTGCTCACATTCCTTCTTTTATACTCTGTCAGAGAGAAGAGAAGTACTGCCTCATGCGTTCTTATTGGCTGGTGGTCATCCAATTGTTGGGGTTGTCTCTCTTGCGCTGCTATTGGCTGATGATTGGCCAATAGTTGGAATCTCCCTCTTTAGTAACCGCTTCCAAATGGTATTAAGATTTTTGCCGTTGTCCTGATTAACTTTTTGTTCTTCTTTGAAGATCTCAATGCTTTCTCATATGATGCGATGTTTATAATCTCCACAAGGGACAAGTAATTTTATATCATCGAAATCAATATGGTGACTAGTCCCAATAGTGTGTTCCGCTAGTGCAGGCTTTTCAGGTGATTAAGTTTTAAACTCCTGATGTGTTCTTTACGTCACGTGGCCACCAACCTTCCAGTCTGGCTGATATAGGATTTTCCACAGTCATGTATTTTGTAAATTCCTGGGTTGAACAAAGGATCAGATTTATCCTTGGTTGACCAAAGTACTGACTGTATCTTTTTAACTGCATTATTACGGGTGCTGATCCCATGCTTGTATAAAACTTTACTTATTCTTCGGTAATACTTTGGATAAATGCAGACAAGCCCAACAGAAATGTTGGTAGGTCTACACCAGAAGGACTGGACCAAGATAGTTTCAACACTGGCGGCGGAAACTTATGCAAACATAAATAATCTATATATTGCTTTAATTTCTTTTTAAATACATATAGTTTTTGTTTCACTTGGTAAGGAATTACAATGTCTGAAACCTGTGTATAATACAGACTGAATGCTGTATTTAAAGAAATTTGTCTCAACATTTTTATTTATAGTTTTATACATAAAAGTTGTTAATCCGAGTTTTACTCCGACATTTGAGGCTGAGACTTTCTGGCTAAATATAATTCTCTGTTTGGTTTGATATGATATCCCATACAATATCCTTGTTGCCCTCCTCTGTAGCATCTCTAATTTATCTATTCAACTATTGCTGCATATTCCCCAGACCTAATTCAAACAAGTGAAATGGGAATGTATAAGTGCATAATAAATGCTTTTTAACTGTTTCCCTTTTAATAACCTTTTTAGCCTAAATAAGATACCAATGGCATGAATTATTTATTTCTTGATATGGTTAACATGTTCCTTTCAGTGTAATTTACGCCTATTACTAATCCTAGGTAGTTAGTGGTTTAAACCCTTTCCACAATTTCAGACTTTATTTTAATTTCACAATATGTAGTTTTTTCCTAATTTTTAGTAAATATTATATATTTGATTTTTTTTTTTTTGTGTTTATTGTTAGTTTATTATTTATTGCCCATTTAAGAAGTTTACATCTTGTATTGAATTCAAGATGCTTTCAATACTTTGTCTATGTAGAATACATTATACAATTAAAGAATGTTATAAATAAAAATAGCTTTTACATACACAAAAAAAAAATTGTGACGAAACGGCACAGTAATGCCACATCAATGCTCCTGGTGCTAAATTACACTTGTGCCATTCTTGTATATATGAGCAACCAATACGAGTTTTCATTTTTAGCTATATGCATCCGTGGGGAACTAAACTGTTGCAACAAAAAGTAAAACTTCATTTTACACTTGAGTATTTCAGCTAGTTAGGATTATTTTTATTTTGTGCTTTACTTTCAAATGTATTTTTTTCTACTAGGAGCTGTAATCATCGCTGCCGACAAAGAAGAAAACCACATCTATGGTGGTAGTGCAGTCAACTGTAAGTAAGTAATTTTATTAATAACCCAATTGATTGTACAAATTTACAACAACAATTTTACAAATTTATTCTTAACACAGTTTCTAAAAATAACAATAAAATAAAATATAAAGAAAACTAACCTCTTAACTACTGGTAGCCAGCATTTCTTCTAATCTATAAGTACAATTATGAATTTATTAAATCTCCAATACTAACTCTAACTCTACCTTGAGTTGCTTTACCTTGGGCCCCAACAAACTCAAACCTTGAGGTTGTCGAGTTGTTGGGTCCTACTTGCGACATATCCAATAAAAAGTACTGTAATTTAATTTAATACTCATTTACCTCTTCCTTGCTAATTTTCATCCATTTTGCTCTTACTCTGCCCAAAAAGTTTCCTACTTCTATTGTATTTTTCCTAGATTTTACACTTACTAACTTTTTAGCTTGAATTTCTATTCGTAATTTAACCATTCTCTCTTCTCTATTCTCTTTCTAAGCAACTTCGTTTCTTCACACTCTAAAACTATATGCCACTCTTTAACTTTCAGGTGGCAGAGTGGGCATTTCTTCGAATCAATCTCTTTTCTCAAATTCACCATCCTTATCCTAGCCCATGCAAATCCTGCTCGTGCTGTTTTATCGCATATATCAACATACTGTTCCCTGCTCCATACTACTTTCATTTTTCTGTATAATTTCAGTGAGCTCTTAAAAGTAAAACTCACTAATAAATCTTGTTTTTCCATGTCCTCTATTCTTGTCCTAATTTCATTCCAGAAACCTATTTGTAGTAATTCTTTAGCTCTCCAAAACCTATCTTCATCAAGGTTTCCTTTATCTTACCTAGCCAAGACTCTTAATGATTATATCTTTCCTGCACTATCAAACATTGATGTAAAATGTTCTGACCCTCAAACTTTGTAATTCTAATCCAATATTTTAGCACTCTTTCCACAATTTTTCCTTTAATTCCCATTTTCCCTAATTCCGCTTGAGATACTCCGTTGGGTGATGATCAGTCAACTAGAATAAACTCCAATTAGTCCTGTGTTCACTCTTCCCTTCAGTTTACTCTACATGACTACGAAAAGATTAGGTTTTTTAACTTTATGTGCTTGAACAAATCCATCCACCGATGGGGACAAACATGTCTGCCTCACATACAAAAGGTACTGAGTTCAAATCTCTGTTAGGATTATACCTAAAATTAGGATTTTTTCAGAATTTTTCTTTAGTTTCAGAAGATGGAAGGATGGATAGTGGGACTTAATGGTGCACAACTTCTTAGGCCAATAGCATCCTGATAAAGCTGTATCCAGAAGATGAACACTGGCTATGTCTAAGCTCTCTGGACCTTGGGCTCATATGAGCAATCATATCACCCATTTCTTTCATTCATGTTTGATATGGTCTGCAAAGTTAAAAGACTTAAGCATTATTTACATTAACTTCAGCCAATTAAAGGTTATCCTTTTCCTCATCCAATAAGAGTAAACACATGATACTAACTTTCAAATCAGTCAGGGTTCATTTTACTTGACTGCCTTTAGCAATGAATTTTAAAACCAAACTACACATGTGTCTGCCTCTCTGTCTGTATGAATGCATTAATCTTAATAATTATGCAAATATTTTTACTGTTATCACAGTTTTGTTGTACATTTCAGCGCATATATAAATTACTAGTATCACCAGAAGAATTGAGTAATTAAATAAATTTAAGAAATTTAGAAAATCACTGACTCCCTTGCAAAGTATCATCCATACTATTATAAAGGGAGAAGATTTGAATGTATGGGGGTATGTTGAACAGCTAATTAAAAAAAACATACTCAGCAAACTGTAATTTCCTCAGGCTTCTAACCAGGCAAATAGCTGTTTGAAACCAACTTTCATTATCTTCATCTTCAGGATAAATTGATGAAAATGGAAGTCTGGCTCTCCATATTTATAGTGCCAGAGTGAAACTGAAATCTCATTGGTTCGCATGATTTTCTTTGGTATAGGCATATAGCACACAATGTTTTAAATTCAAGCACGCACATTGTAGAAATTTTCTAAAATCTTGGAAGATGAGGGTTGACAACTAGGTGTTATGGTTTTTTATCATCGATGCCCATGCTGAACTTAGTTGTAGGTCTGAATCATTGTTAAAATTATTTATTTCAGATGAGATGGCTAAGGCTTCTTTTATCTTTCTTCCCCAGTAGCTCAAACACTTCACCACTAACTTGGTCTTGCTGAAATTGGTCTTCATAATACAATATTCAGTAATGCATGTGGCAATGGTGTATCTGTTTGGCTGATGTACGCTGCACCACATTCACGAGGAATGTAGTACAGACCACGTACCCTAAAGCTAAGTTGTCTTTTACTGGCCTGAACACCTAAGTTGTCCTTTATTGGCCTAACCAAGTTTCTGATTTTAGGCAGTGGTTGTGGATGGCTTTGATGTCATATTTGTGGAGCAGTGTACTTATTTTTCCTGAAAAATACCCATTGGACGGTATGCATGCAATTATGGTTGGTTTATCTTTCTCTTGAGTGTCTGTGTTGGGCTTCCTTTTTTGTCCAGCTCTTCTCAAAGCAGCTGTAATATCTTTGGCTGAATATTCATTCTGTTAGGGTGTAAACTTTAGGTGTTGCATTTCGGTTTGTAGGTTTTTTGCATCCAAGACAGAAACTGCACTGTATGTCGATGTGTTAAGGATGCCCATTTATTGAGCTTTATAGTAGAAACTATTTGTGTTGAGGTAAAGATTGGTATGTGTAGGTTTGCAGTATATGGCATGACTAGGAGTTCTGCCCCCTTTTCTGGAAACAATGATGTCCAGGAAAGGGAGGGAACCATCCTTCTCAATTCCATGGCGAACTGTATTTGCGATCGAAAGCTATTTATATGTGCAAGAGAATCTGGCAGAGTGTGGAATCCATGTGGCCATATCACAAATGTGTCATCTACATACCTGAAAAAATGTGTAAGCTTCAATGAGGCTGTAGCAAGTATTTCATGCTCCAGAAACTGGCAATAGCTGGTACAGGGAGAGAGCCCATGACAACATATACTACAAGCAGACAGACGGTGTCCCCATGGGTTCTCCACTAATTACTTCTTAACTTTCAAACACTATCCCTACTCATATTTTCAATCCCTTATGTACAAATGTGCACTATTTTATCAATGTAGACAACATTTGGACATTTACACTTACGATCTCAGCAAAACTTATAGGCTGCTTACAACTTATCTTTAGTTTTAATCTGCTTATGTTCACTGCTTAACCTATGTGGATCTACTTTGTACATTATGCTGTGGGACCCAGCAGAAAATCTAAGCTACCTTACATTTTCCAAAAATTACCTTTCATCATATTTTTGAACCCTTGTGTAGAAACCTGCACAATTTTATTGATTTAGAGGGGGGGAAGGGAGGGGGAGGAGATGGAGAAGGAGAAGAAGACCCAGCCCAAATTTTATGATATATAGCTTTATAAAACTGGCCCTCGCTTATTAATGCTATTTGAATTAAACAAAATTTATACTTTAGGATCCAGTAACAGAAAGTGCAACTCACATCTTTGTTTTCAAGCACCCAGGTACAAATCAATACTGTTTGGAAGAAATTTTGGACACATATCTTAAGATACGCAAATGTTACAGGCTTGCAACAACTTTCAATCTTTACTTCAACCTTTACTGTTTAACCCATTTGAACAAAACTTAGTACCCTAATGGACCTGATCATTATGGGTTACCTTGCAACACTAAAAAGCTATACATTCCCCTGTATTTTAAACCCTTACACATAAATCTAAACCGTTTGCTGATCTAGAAAAATGTTAGAAACTTAAGCATCAGGAATCTGCAAAAATGACAGGAATGAAATAAACACTAATGAGGTATTCTCTCATACTGAAGCCTAATTTTATGTTTTGGTTATAATTTTTACAAACATCAGTAGAAGCGAGTATGTCCTCCTTAAAGGGGAACGAAACACAAATGAATATTTCATTCATCACATTAGTTTATTTGTCGTCAGTAATAAATAACAATGCATGCTTTTCACCATCCTAAGGTGAATGGTTATCGGGTTACGGCCTGTTGTTGAGTTGACACGTGATGTCATGAGAGCCACACTGCAACTAGACAAGACGTATGCAGCATATGTGTTTTAAATTACTAACAAGTTCATGTGTTAATTTCACTACAAGTTCATAACTTCTCTGAATAACAAAGAGTAGAGCTAAAGCTAGCCTTTCACTTTTTATAATCAGTTAATACCTATAGGTGATAAACAGTAGTCCAACATCTGCTTTGAAAATGGGTGTATGTGGTATCCGGCCTTATCAGTTGAATAAAAAAAGAGCAATTTTGAAGATTTACACCATTCTGAAACAGTTGGTGTGAATACCGAAAACCGTGCTGGTTCCATCAATCTGTGTAAGAGTAAGGAATGTATACCAATGGATAATGACGAGAAAAGTGTGTGTTGCTCGGATTATGAAAACACTCAATTGGTGAAGGGTGATTTAATCTGTGTCACAAAGCAACCTAATTTTCAAATTAGTAATAGATTGTGATATTTTGAATATTGTGAGGCATAATTTAGTGTTAAAAACAAAAAGTCAAGCTAAAAAGAAATTACTCACTGCCAACAATCCTACTAATAAGATCTGACGATATTCCTGCTACAAACAGTTTACTGGATTAATTCATGGACTGCTATTGGACAAGAAGAAGAGTTGTCACACATCTTATATAGTACTTAGTATTAGAAATGCTTTTCCAGAATTTAGCGAAGTATATGTAGGCTTCAAACTTCACTATTAAACACACAAATTAAAAATAGTAAGTTTTAAATTCAACCATTATTTATTATTATTGTTTAAAATTTTATAACGTGTTTGTGACGAACCTTCTTATGTTGACTGAAAACGTGAGAAGTGCTTCAATTATAGTAACTATAATGGAGGTTGAAGAATGGGAGCTATATTCTTCAGTAGTGACTGATCAATTGCTGCATTCGGTAATGCATCCACACAACATGCGTGCAGAGATATTTTTATTTCACGAACTATCAGCAGTTTCCATTCTTTGTTAGATTCCTCATATTTATTTTTAATGATCCAAGACCCAGATGCTTTGGAGTACTGGGTTTTGACACCAGTCTTTTATTTTATTTACATTGAAATTGTGATCTAGCAGTGCTATCATGGATCTAAGGTAAAGGCCATTATATAAAAAATGTATTCTTTTCGGAGCATATCTGAGACAAAGGCTGTGATAATATTCTAAACTGCCAGTATGTATATAATGTTGAATATGAGCCAAATCTTTTAGGAAGGTGCTGTCCAAACTAATTTCTTCAGAGCATGATAAGCATTTGATTTGCCTTTAATCCATAAAGTATTTCTTTTATCTTCTTCCAACAATTCACATTCACAAGATTTCCATTCACTGTTTTCTAGCCATTTATTTTCATTTTTTATATAAGAATTGGTGTGAATTTTGCAATTAATATGGTATCGCTCTCATTAGTGTTTTCCGCAGCCATGTATAAATGGTTACTTATCTGGCTTTTCATTCCATTAGCTCTGGGTAATTTTTTTCTACCATTTTAATTTTTTCATTAGACTTTTAAACAAATACGGTACATTAAATTCATGTTCAACTTCAGGATACTGAGCTTTTAACAAGCGTCTAACACACCTTTATGTCTGCTGGAGAGAAAAACTTCAATACTACACATTTCCTGTTTTGCAAGTCTTGTCATTAAGTTATCTAAGCAGCCTTTTCTAAAATGCCTTTCACCATATCTCTTTGAACAAGTTCAAGTTTTACAGGAATTAAATCCTGATAGAATAGACCAAATATTTGACTGAAAATCCTGGGTAGTCATACTGCCCATCCCCTGCCAACCATATAGGTATACCACAATCTTTTAACGAATTCAAATACTTTTATCTTTCTTGAATCCAAAATGCTCTGCTGCCATGTTTCGAATGGTTTTATCGAATGTATGCCTTAAAAACATTGCCAAACCCAGTGATTTGCAGGACTTAAACTGCTGAAACAATATACCAGATAATAACAAACAACTTGCTGTTAAAGCATTTCCTTCTGGTTTCTTTCGAACTGTTAAATTTTGCGAGTTTCAAGTGAATGCATACTACTGCAAAACACTGTTTTAACACATAGCACTGTCCCTTTAATGTAATGAGAAATTTTTTTGGCTCCATTTCTACATAAAACACATACCTTGAAAAATAAAAGTAGGGATGTCCAAGCAACAATGAAATATTCCGCTGTAGCTTCATTTCCATGTATGAAAGGCTCTTCCTTTTCGCTATCACTTGTATCAGAATCTGAAGTATCAGGTTCATAGAAACCTTCATTCAGCTTATTCAGATCTTCCTCATCATTGCTTGTTCAGTTGATTTTTCAAGTTCCAACAATATATATTTACTTATGATTTCAGTACCTAGTTCACATTGTACTTTTGAATTCTCTTTCACTACTTTAATCATCACCACCTTCTTTATCAGTCTTATTGCAAGTAGCACTATTGCATAGTGTAGAAACTATGCTTTTATGACTTCTAGCCTCATATACTTCTGTTCTTTGTCGTTTGCTCTTGGATGAAGATGGTGAAGGATCAATTGTCTTACTAGAACTTGACATATGGAAATTGGCATAATTTTTCCTTATAGTAGGAATAGTTACACGTTTTAATAAAGGCCCTTTGAAATTTTCATTCGGCATAAGTTGCTTTTTTAATAACTGTGCCTGTTTATAATCTGTGTCCTTGAAATGGAAGGAACATAAACGTGCACTGGGACCAGTCTTTTCTTTTGCAAAATTCTACCCACATCCTATATCTTTTGGGAGATTTGTCTCTGTTTGGAAACACATGAAAATGAGTTCCCTTGTGTTTCCCTTCTCGTATTACAGCTATATGAACATCCAGGCATTTTATTTTTACAATACTACATTGTGAGTGAGTGAGTGAGTGAGTGAGTGAGTGAGTGAGTGAGTGAGTGAGTGAGTGAGTGAGTGAGTGAGTGAGTGAGTGAGTAATTTTATTAACCCAATTAATTGTACAAATTTACAACAACAATTTTATAAATTTATTCTTAACCCAGTTTCTAAAAATAACAATAAAATAAAATATAAAAAAAACTAACCTCATAACTACTGGTATCCAGCAGTATGGAATACTGGTAGCCAGCATTCCTCCTAATCTAAAAGTACAACTATCAATTTATTTAATCTCTAATCTAACTCTACCTTGAGTTGCTTTCCTTGGACCACAAGAAACTCAAACCTTGAGGCTGTCGAGTTGTTGGGTCCTACTTACAACATATCAACTAAACACTACTGTAATTTAATTTAATACTCATTTATCTCTTCCTTGCTAGTTTTCCTCATCCATTTTGCTCTTACTCTGCCCAAAAAGTTCCCTACTTCTATTATATTTTTCCTAGATTTTACATTTACTATCTTTTTAGCTTGAATTTCTATTGGTAAATTTAAGCATTTTCTCTTTTCTATCCTCTTTCTAAGTAACTTCGTTTCTTCACACTCTAAAATTATATGCCACTCTTTAACTTTCCAGTGGCATAGTGGGCATTTCTCCAGATCAATCTCTTTTCTCAAACCTTTCAAATTCACCACCACTGTCCTAGCCCATGCAAATCCTGCTCTTGCTGTTTTATGCATTGTTTGTATAACACTAAATTGACTCAGTAACACCATCATCAAAACACCACCACAAAGTACACTACTCTTGAACTTACAAGAACAATTTTTGAAAACGTATTACTGCATGTGCAGCAATGACTGACTTGCGATCTCTCAGTTGCTTGGCTCTGATGACGTATAGGGTTATTATTATTATTTTGATGGCTCAGTGATGTGTGGCGGAGTAAGAAAACAATGTTACCACTACATTTTACAGGTCATATCCTTCATTTAGGAAGAAACATATTTTTTGTGTTTCGTTCCCCTTTAAGGTGTACAATAATACACACACTGTTAATAATTCATAACTAGTTACTTTATTTCTGTCCTCTTATGTTGTTTTAGCATAAACACTCAACACTTAATTATGTCTCTTTACGTTAAACCATTTGCATCATATGCTGAGCCGTACTCATGTATTTAAATTGCATGACGAGCACAGCTTGCAATATATATATTTGCATTTTTAACTAACAGGTGGCATTCAAAAGATCTGCACATCTCCTTACGAGACTAATGAACAGAATACCTGTTGGTACCATGAGAGCAAATAAGGATATTATGTCATCTGATGTATTTCGTAATAAAGTGAAACATTGCGAGTATGAATCATGGTCTGCAGTGAATGTGCTGTATAAGAAGTGGAAGTATAATAAAAATATTTATTTCCTATTGATGCAACACGAAGCTGCTGACATTACAGCAACAGGCAAGCTGAAAAGAAGGAAAGATCACCCAGAGAGGCAGTAAATAAATCACAGTGTGCCCTTGAGTACCCAAAGTGAATGGAAGGTGTCAATTTGTAAGATCATGTGACAGTTTTGTTTCTTATTGTTGTGTTTCGCAAATGATTGGTAAGCAAAAGACGATTACACAGACTTTAGAAGCAACATCGCTCATCAGCTGCTTCAAATGTAAGACTACCAGAGTTCAATGTTAAGAAGTTGACCTTCACCCTACTGAGACTGCAAGCTAATAAATGCACCCATTTTCCAATACACATTCCACCCATAGTAGAAGTAAAAATGGGAAAATGCTTGACAGTGCAAAAAGTCTTATGTCACCCTTCATTTGGAGAACTGTTTTTTGATCTACCACACCAACAATCATTTTAGGCCATCAAAATCTGTGAGTCAATACTCCCAGTATCATCCATGCAAAATTTCGGGAAAGAAATCAATGGTTAATTTTATATAAATTTTTAAACTTCAGAATGCAATTGCACAGCTGTACAGGGATTTAAATCAGATTTCTGAGGTAACCATGGGGGTATATAAATAAGGCACCAATGGGTTAATATGACTAAGAGATAAGCATAAACTACGATATCATAGCACGCCATAGTGAAACCAGTGTGTTCTGTAGTGCTATTCATCTGATTTAAGAGAGAGAGAGTGACTGAGTGAGTGAGTGAGTGAGTGAGTGAGTGAATGTGTGAATGTGTGAGTGTGTGTGTGTGTGTGTGTGTGTGTGTGTGTGTGTGTGTGTGTGTGTGTGTGTGTGTGTGTGTGTGTGTGTGTGTGCGCCTCGCATGTACAAGGTTAAAGTGGTGGATTCATTACTAAAAGCTTCATGCTTCAAATTCTTAACAGGAAATTAAAATCAATTCATGCCCTCAGTTATAAATTGTGTATAATGTATGCTACACATTACATATGAGGGCAGATCGAAAAGTAACACACAACAATTTTTTTCTGCCTTGGTATTGCAGCTGGAATGTTGCAATTTCACACAGATATAGTTTGAAGTTTTCACTACAGAGGGTATTTTTTTTCATGTGCATCTCTAGCGAGAGAAGCATGAAATATGCAATAAAGATGGTGCGCATGTTACTGTCGTCCATGTGTGAAGAGCAAAGAGGTGTGGTTCGATATTTGTGGGCCAAAGGGCATAAACTGAATGATATTCACAGGGACATGTGTGGCTTGTATGGGCATGATTGTATGACTGTAGTAATGTCTCCAGGTGGTGTGCATTCTTCCTAGAGGGCCATGTGAACCTTAGTGATTTGCCACGCTCCAGAGGCCAGTAACAGCTGCAACCCCGCAGAATGTCAGAGGCATTGAGTCACCAATTTTGAATGACCAGCATGTGCAACTGCGAACCTTATCACAACAGTTCAACATTTTCTATGGTGCAGTGTACGATATTGTTTATGACACATTGAAATTTCGTAAAATTAGTGCTCGCTGGGTGCCCAAGAAACTGACAGACAACCACAAGGGCCAGCGAATGATGATGAGCTTGGATCACTTAACGCGGTACACCGCAGAAGGGCATGACTTTTAGAAAGGAATCGTCAGTGGTGATAAGTCGTGGGCATACCACTACATGCCCGAAACCAAGCAGACAAGTATGGAGTGGAAACATGCTGGTTCCCCAGTATGGAAAAAATTAAAAGTGACTCAATCTGCTAGGAAAGTGCTTGTGACGGTGTTCTGGGGTATGCATGGTGTTGTAATGGTGGACTTTGCTGAACATGGGACCACTGTGAATGCTGCAGCCTACATGAAAACTTTGGTGAAGTTGCGTTGTGCCCTTCGTGACAAATGCCACAACCTGAATGCTGACAATGTCAAAATTCTTCATGACAATGCTTGCCCCCATGTTGCTGCTGCTGTTCGTCAGAAAATCACCAAATTTGGTTGAAAGGTGCTCCAGCATCCACCATACAGTCCGGACCTTGCACTGTCGGACTTTCATCTGTTTGGTCCCATGAAGAAATTCCTGGCCGGCCAACGCTTTGTGACAGATGCGGAAGTGAAATCAGCAGTCTGCAGATGGCTAAAGTCCAAGGAAATGGATACTGAAACTGGTATCATGATGGGATAAATGTGTTGAGAAACTTGGTGACTATGTTGAAAAGTAGGTAAAAGGTGTAAGTTCATTTGTGATTTTTGTTGTTGTTTTAACTATTAAACTTTTTTGCAAAAAAAAAAAAAATTATTGTTCATTACTTTTCGATCTGTCCTCATGCAATATGTATAATGTGCTATATGTTGTAGAACAAGTATTTCATTTATAAAAAAAAAATGTAAAAGAGGTAAACATAAATGATACTAGAGTAGTGAAAGTATTACACCATATGCCATTTACATCCAAATCACCAAGTTCTTACTCTTGCCCAGTGTAGTAGAAGGTGTCTGTGAAGTTTCACTACAGTGCAGGAGACAAAAATCCTTGTTGCAGCACTACCAGGACTTGCCTGGGAAGGGAAGGGGAGGGGGGTTGGGTGGGCAGAAGTTGAATAAGAAAAGGGAGGAGAGAGAAAAGTTGGAGAATAGGAATATGTCGTGTTTCTACTGGTGCCTCCTCTAGTACCCTTGGGCTTTACTCCATATCTACTTAACTAATTAGCTCACAGTTTGACCTTTAGTGGATTCTTTATGGTTGTGCAGTTTATCCTGAAGAGCTGCTAACATGTGAGTGAAATGAGCTCATTAAATGAATAGATATGATTAATATTAAGTATGTCATTAAACAAAAAGGAAATAAAAACAGAAAGAAGCAAGTATGAGACAAATAAGAGGCCATGGTGAGCAACAGTGAATTGACAGGGTCCTTTGGTTTTGAAATTTACTCAAGGTTAGGTTTAGTTGTATGTGTATATATGAACTGGTTTCAGATAACAGGTATGGCATCATAAATTGAGCAGTAAAGAGGCAAGAGCAAACTTTATATGCGCTTAAACCTTCAGCAGTTAAATTCTTAACAAGTGTGTAAGAAGAAGTAAAAAAAATCACTATTTTTTTACAATTATGCTAATACTGTTGGGTTGACAATTTCCTCTGCACATGCACAGTATTTACAAAATAAAGTACTTGTTGACATATTGTAATGAATTTGCTATATAAGAAAGTGTCTTATAAAGGATAGTGGATGAATTACAGGCTGTGTGACTACTCACATCTCCTCTTAAAGCCACTGTTATATGCACTTTCGTTTCTTAAATCCTATTTCTTAGTATCTTAAAATTAAACAGATATGAAACTGTAACCTTCCTCGTCTTCCTTATTTCTTCCTTCCCAAAAAAACTTATTGTACTTATGATTTACACTTAGCGTATGTATACATTAAAATTTCACAATTATACTTTGCTAGAACTGTATATGAACCTTTGTAATACTTCTTGTGGCCGATCTCAACATCAGCAAACTATTCATTCGGCCACTTAAAGAGAAAGGAGGTTGGGAGAAAAATGTTCTATTTGTGTTGCAGACCTGGTTTCAATAAATGACTTGGTAGTAAAGTATTTGTTTCATTATGATGGTTCTGAAAAGGAGCTAAAATTCCATTAATAGATAAATGCTGGGTTATATTTGTACACAAGGTACAAAAATAGCAATATAAACAAGTTTCACAAGAGGCAGCAAATGACTGAGGAACACGAGCTGCTAACAGAAGCAACTGAGATAAGCACATACATCAAAGACTTAGCTACACTCCATACAATGAAATATCAATTGCATCCTAAATTCATTACGCAGTACTCAAAAGAAACCAGAGATTTGGTTTTGTTACATACCATTTCATAATTGATAAACAGTGCAGACTCAAACTTTTTGGATACCCAGCTCAGTAGCTGTTCAACCTGAGGAACATCTATGTAGACGAGAACACATTCTGCTAGGAACAAAGTCGGCAGATTGTATTTTACTTCAGATTCATGCAGCTTTGATTCAACCTCATGCAGGTTTCGAAGATCAACTCCCACTATATGGTAGTTGCCAGCATGTAGATCTGTGGCACTTAAACGAACCTCACCATCTGAAACATATCAAACATTCTGCTCTATGACATATTACTTTGCTAGAATAACTAATAAATATGGTTGCTTAGATTGAGCAGGAAGTTTGTGTCACAGTTCTACCAAAGGATACATTACAACATTTAAGACTAATTAAACACAATGCAATACAATGTTCTACATGGCATGTTTAAAAAATGAAGCACCTTCTACATGTATTTTTTCAAGAAGCAATTTATTTCTCTTAATCAAATAACATTTTCTCGAAGTAACATTGGGAAAATCCATTTCGACAAAGTTTGTGACAAATTTGCCTGCATCCTTCAGTCTCCAATATAACGTATCGAAACCGGAGCCTAAGTTGATTATTTGACGTTCACTCCCACTTTTCTGAAATGCAAACAGAAGCAAAGCATTAGCAGTAACACAAATGTAATTTAATTGATCTCTATAATCTAAATTTGCTGAGGGATGAATAGCAATACCTTTAAGAATTTGTCTATAAACATTTCCACTCCTTTTGTCCTTGCATAATAGCCCCGGTTTATTTCAGGAGTTTTTCTATCGCCCGCCCGTACGAACAACGGGATATAGCGATCTTCCCAGTACCCCAATTGAACTGCACAACGTTTGCATTCGCTAGCATCATCATTAGTAGCTTGAACACCTTCGTCACATACCACTTCACTCATTTTTTAACGTTGTCATTTACTTTTACAGCCCCAAGTAAAATGAAAATTAAGCTTTGCACAGTACTACTATCGCATTTACCAACATTATGTACAAGCCATGTTAGGAATGAACAATTATGCCAACAATGAACAAATCAAAGGATATGGTGTAAAATCACAGTTAAATTTAATTATCCCAAAAGTTTATTAAACTCAAACATTGCATTTGTAATCAAGCTTGAAAGGTAGTTTCATTCTCAAAGACAAGCATTGTTTTTAATATACTTTTAATTTATTTGGATTCGTCTGTTGTTGCTACTGCAATGTACTACATTGATTTAGCATATCTATATTTAAACTGTTTTTGCGAGAGAGTATTTTATATATTTAGGAATGTACTACCATCTTTTACATTTTTTATAAAATTATTTTCATGTTTGAATATGACAAAGACGTTCTCTGAAGCATCATAAAACAAATGCTAGTTGAAGTGCGACAACATTCAATTTCCGTTTCAGTTCGCGGGAAATAAACATGGGTGCCATGGATGAAGATACGTCGAAGTTGTATATACAAAATCTCGAAGAGTACGTGCTTGACGAAGGAAAGATTGTAAGCCTATATATTTCCATTAGTGCCAGTTTTCTGCCAGACAGTAAATTATAACCGTTAATATCAATCATTCTTTTTCATTTCTAGGTCACCTACAAATGGCTAAGCAGAGAACTAAATTTACATGTAAACTTAGCAAAACAGTAAGTGAATTTTAACTTGTATTCAATTAACTTTATATCTGAAGATGTGGCTGAACATTAGACAGTCCTCTTTTACACTCTCAGTGTGAAATCTAAAGGTTGTCATTTGCAAATAAAAAAAGGGGGGTTATTTGCGTGACGCATTCAGTGAGGCGTATGCTGTAATTTCAGAAAAACTACAACGTTTATATTCAGGGGGACTGCTCATTACATTTCATGGAATACTTTTAGGGTTACTTTGTACCCACATTTACAACTTTGCTGAATCCTGCCATAAAATGCTTTGGCTTATTCATAGAGATCATGTGAACTACCCATTTATCATGTTTGAATCATTGTTTCTTTTATATTGATTGTTCTCTACTGAAGCATATTTCACTTATAGCCAACGGCAAGTTTGTCAACATATTAATTAAATGTAAAACTTGCACAGTTGGAGTATTTACAAGGGACAGTGAAGGTCACAACTACTTTGGTAAACATGACGTTCATTCTACCATGACTATAAGGAGAAATACACAGTTAAAGTGCTGAAATTTACACTGACAGAGTTGCTGCGACAATTGGCAATGTTCTTTTGGGCTTAACTTGATTATTTGTTCAGGATTTGAAAAACTGATTCAAAGCGAAAAGAATGTGATTAAATTACCTCAGGAGTTGTGTTTGGAGTGGATGTTATCTGTTCTAGACCTGGTGCCCACCTACCGTCCCTTTTAGGTGCTTTACTTTTATAGTAGAAATATGATCTACCTAAAGACAACAAACAATGCCATCTTGTCGCTACTGCATTTGTTCGATGGGAACTGCCAACTTAAATGAGAAGCAAAATCCGCATGATAGAATGTGTCTTCATTTTTGTTTCCCGCTGATATAAAGGCTGAAAGTGCAGTACATGAAGTAAAATGGCTTTACGAGTGTGTGTTTGTAAGTACTGGTTGCTAATTAACCTAAGCTTATATAAAAAAGAAACTAAACCTAACCTAACCGTCCATGAGTAAGAAATCTTAAGTTTGGGAATACATTCTCGCTTCACTCACATCTTTGGTGTAAGTAGTGGTTGCTAATTAAACTAAGCTCATATATATAAAAAAAAAAGAATAACCTTACCTCCTGTGAACAAAAAACCTAAGCTTATATAAAGAAAAACTAAACCTAACCACCCATAAATAAGAAATGTAAGCTTAGGAACGCATACTCACTTCACTCGCGTGTTTTGGTGTAACCACTGGTTGCTAATTAACCTGAGCTTATATTAAAAAAAATCTGATGTGTTACACTCACATGACTTTCTCTACTCTTGTACAAAGTATTTTTACAAACGCTTATTCTCCATCTAGTTCATGTTAATCCAGATAAACATCTGCAGACCCTATCTTATTGCTAATTTTCTTGTAGATGTAGGGGAAAATATGTTTACAAGGGCAATATAGAAAAACAGTAGCCTTTAAGCACATATCTGTTAATAGCTGGTTGCTAGGTGCCGCACCATTCCCTTTGCCACAGATTATAACTCTTTGCATATCCAAGACAAAAAAAATGAATAACGAATTTGAGAAAAAGTATAAGTATTGGAAAATTTAAGGAAATAACAAGCAATATCTCGAAAACGGTTCACTCAACAAAAGAGATGTATATGACATAAGTTGTGTATTTTAACGCGATCTACATTTTTTGTGTAGTAAAATTTTGTCTATCTCTTACGGTTTACCAGTTATGCAAAAGTCGTTCACAATGAAGAATACTTTTGGAGACATTCCCAGAAAATTCGAGATATACATTTCATTTCTCATGACATTATCTTAAACATATGATATTTTAATCAAAATCATTAGAGCCATTTTTGAGAAAATTAAAATTTTCGAAAAATGTTCCATGTAAAGGGTAGTCTGGGGTGGGGGGATTTTCTTGAAAACCTTTGTGTCGCATCTCTGGAAGATACTGAACCTAAATACCAAGTTTGGTGTTTATCCGACTGTTCGTTTTTGAGTTATGCTGTTCACAGACACACACACACGGACATGTTTCTAAAATGCTTTTTTTGGATTCAGGGAGTCTCAAAACATGTATTTCCGGTGAAATCTCGGTATCGAATTTTTGGGTGGAATGCAATACTTCCCCTACTTACTATACGTAGTAGAGAAAGTAAAAATTAAATGTAA
The DNA here is from genome assembly GCA_030765065.1 of Deroplatys truncata. Classification (NCBI taxonomy): domain Eukaryota; kingdom Metazoa; phylum Arthropoda; class Insecta; order Mantodea; family Mantidae; genus Deroplatys; species Deroplatys truncata. The sequence continues at coordinate 47,223,575 of CM060975.1, read as the reverse complement.
CCTAACCTTCCATGAATCAGAAACCTAAGCTTAGGATCACATAGTCACTTGGCTCGCTGGCAGTAGTGGTATTTGTTATCCATATGTTGCCAGCATTTTGTTTATACATTTGGAAACCACATGCAGCTAGAGAATAAAAAAAATTGAGTTTTATTTATAGATGCTCTTTAACTGCTGTGGTCCTTAGCATCTCATTCTATATTGGGTGTGAAAGGCCGGTAATTTTGCTCGGATGCCTCTTTATTAGGCTTGAGGTTCTTTTATGAGCTGTAAATCTGACACAGGACCACTGGAGCTAGAGAGTGACATCTGTAGGAGAAGTAAGGCATTTTTCCTGACCAAGTATTCAGGCTTTTCCAAAGGTTTTATCTGAAACAGCTCTGCCCCCTTTAGTTTGGTTAAGCTGGGCTCTACTGTAGTTATGTTACAGTCTGTCTTTTAATATTTTTATTGCATTGTAATTGCAATAGTTTGGTTAAGCTGGGCTCTACTGTAGTTATGTTACAGTCTGACTTTTAATATTTTTATTGCATTGTGATTGCTATATTATAAAATTGCTTGCATATTTACTCATGACGTATGAATACAATGCCATATGTACAGTTGTCCCTGCTATGCCAGTGTAGGTTGGTGTAAAACTCATATTAGCTCCATGAAATGTCAGTTGCTGTCTAACGTAACAAAATGCAGGTAACAATTGGTATAGTAACTATTACTTTCTTTACTACGTATAGTAAGTGGAGAAGTATTGCATTCTACCCAAAAATTCGATACAGAGATTTCACCAGAAATACATGTTTTGAGGCCTCCTGAATGCAAAAAGAGTATTTTTGGAAACAAGTCCATGTGTGTGTCTGTCTGTGAACAGCATAACTCAGAAACGAACTGTTGGATAAACACCAAACTTGGTATTAAGTATCTTCCAGAGGTGCGACACAAAGGTTTTCAAGAAAATCCCCCCAACCCAAATTATCCTTTACATGGAACATTTTTCGAAAATTTTAATTTTCTCAAAAATGGCTCTAACGATTTTGATTAAAATATCATATATTTAAGGTACTTTTATGACAAATAAAATGTATATCTTGAATTTTCTGAGAATGTCTCCAAAAGTATTCTTCATTGTGAACGACTTTTGCATAACTGGTAAACCATAAGAGATAGACAAAATTTTACTACACAAAAAATGTAGATCACATTAAAATACACAATTTATGTCATATACATTTTTGTTGTTGAGTGAACTATTTTCGAGATATTGCTTGTTATTCCCTTAAATTTTCCAATACTTATACTTTTTTTCAAATAGGAATTCGTTATTCATTTTTTTGTCCTGGTAATGCAAAGAAAATGGAATACTCCACATAGCAACCAGCTCTTAAAATATTTGACTATCACTTAAAGCCTACCAATTCACCTTGCATCTACACGAACATTAGCAATAAGATTGATACCTTGATTAACATGAAGCATATGGAGAATAAGCGTTTGTAAAAATAGCTTGTACAAGAGTAGGGAAAGTCATGTGAGTGTAACACATCAGACTTCAGAGGCTAATCCTAGAAAATTCAAGATATACATTTTATTTGTCATGAAAATATATTAAATGGTATTTTAATCAAAATTACTTGCCCATATTAGAAGTTAATTGTGGTATGTCTCTCCCTGTATGCTCTAGGCATAGGAAGCATACAAGGACAACCCTGAACATTTTTAGAAAATCAAACAAAGATTAGTTTTAAAAAAATGTAAATGATTTTATTGTTTTTCAAACGACTCCCATGTAACAGCAATACATTTTTGCATTCAATGAAACCAGTCCTTAAAGCAATGATGCCACGTTTCCTGAGGCATTTCAGAAACCAGGTTTTTATAATGTTCTGCTGCTTCATGTGATGACAAAAAAGTGATTCCACACAGTTTATCTTAATTTTGGGAAACAAAAAGAAATTACTAGGTGCTAGGTCAGGGGTGTATGGTGTAGGGTCCATGGTGCTGACCTTTAGGGCATCTAGATACTCAGTTATTAGTTTTGCTCTATGCGACGATGTGGTCATGATTTATTATTACTTTTCCTTTTGGCATTTTTCATGAGCTTTTTAAAAAATTTGCAGTAACAGTACATCTGTCTTCTAATGCTATAGTAGCAAAATGGCCCAGTTTAGACAAAAAAAAACTAGCAACTATCTTCCTATCAGCACTGCAAATTCGTTGGACTTTTATAAGCTTAGATTCTGTTCAAAAGACCCATTCAGCCGATTGCCTTATCTTTTCAAGATCATAACAATAATCTAAGATTCATCAGTAGTAACAGTATTCCAAACCAAATTTGAAGTACCAACTTTGAATTTTTCCAGAATTTTTCTATACCAATCAATGTGTTGTTGTTTTTGATCAGGAGTCAGTTTATGTGGAATCCATCAGCAACATTTTTTTCACATTGAACTGTTGATGTAAAATGTTTTGGATTTGACTCATACCAGTGCTCAATGTTGCCCAAATAAATTAATAAGATGTCTATCAATCTTCAAGCATTGCTCAAACAGTGGCAATATTTTTATCAGTAACAACAGTTCTTGGGCATCTTTCACAACTAAGAAGATACCGATCTCTTATGAATTTGCCATGCCAATTATAAATTGTTGGCTTACATGGGACTTCTTCGCCAAATGCATTTCTAAGCTGATCTTCACATTGTTTAGGTGTTAATGACAATTTAAAATCATAAAAAATGATAGTCTGGAAATATTCTCTAGTCAAATTCATTTTTGGATGAACAGAAAATCTTTAAAGGATGATAATTAACAAACTATCAGAGCAAATCAAACAAACTACACTACACTCAATTTGCAAAGCATTAGAAAGTAGCTGTTCAAATATAAACAAATTCCATTTGTTTTTAGAAACCTGGCATTCTAAAAACTTTCAGTATCACCCTTGTGTTACTCTAGTTTTAGTTTAGACCATGCATATCACCACATCTTGTGCTTTGTGTCCGATGGAGAGGCCCTTCTCAACATATTGCATCACACAATGGGTGGTATCAATTAAAGCAAGCATTAGCTCATTTCCCACTAATTCCAAGCAATTGCTCGGTTTCGTGTAAATAAAACTTTTCTGCTCTTCCTCCTCGCGAGGAAAAGCTTGCTGACCTTGATCGCTGAGCTTTTCCTCGCGATATAGTATAAATAAAAACAAGCCCTGCTTGCCTTTAGTAAGCTTTTGCTTGCTATTTCTTGAGGTACCTCCGTAGGTACCTCAGCTTGCTCAACTGCATTTAAGTACCATGGTGGAGTTCATGATAGGAACATGATAGTTCCAGATAGGAAAATAAAAATCACAGGACTTGCATTCACATGACTTTCTCTATCACTCTTTTACAAACCTGGTTGCACTGTCATTTCACTTTACTAATGTAACTTAGTTCAACTTCACTGTCACCACTTTTCTGGTGTAAGTTAGTTCAGTTTCACTGTCACTTCACTTTACTAATGTAACTTAGTTCAGTTTCACTGTCACTTCACTTTTCTAGTGTAACTTCATTTTTGCTGCCATTTCACTTTACTATTGTAACTTAGTTCAGTTTCACTGTCATTTCACTTTACTAATGTAACTTAGTTCAGCTTCACTGTTACTTCACTTTTCTAGTGTAACTTCATTTTCACTGTCATTCCACTTTACTAATGTAACTTAGTTCAGTTTCACTGTCACTTTACTAGTGTAACTTAGTTCAGTTTCACTGTCATTTCACTTTACTAATGTAACTTAGTTCAGTTTCACTGTCATTTCACTTTACTAATGTAACTTAGTTCAGTTTCACTGTCACTTTACTAGTGTAACTTAATTCAGCTTCACTCACTTCACTTTATTAGTGTAACTTAGTTCAGTTTCACTGTCACTTCACTTTTCTAGTGTAACAATTCACATTTTTTATAAAATAGGGAAACTTACTTATTGAACACCCCTCGTTCTATCATAATTTGCCATCTTTTGTATTTGAAGTGCAAGATGCTTGATAATGCATGCATTTCTGTAATGGAATATTTTTTTTCGCTTGAAAGGTATGCTGTGGCATTTGTTTATTATATAACTTGTGTTATAATAATTGCTCATGGTTTTATGTTCATCTGGTTTAGGACCCTTTCTTGGGCTGGAAGGAGTATAAAGTTAAAAGCTCTTCAGTGGTTGTTTAAAACAATCTATCAATAATACAACATTTCATTAATTTTTTTGAGCAGCCCAACTTCTGCATAACTGCTGTAAGATGTTTATAGGCATAAACTGTGTTGAAAATATCAAAACAGATCACCTGAATCACATCTGAAAATTTGACGGTGTGACTGACTCGCTCTATATATAGAGTTTTACGAGTTATTTTTAAATTGTTAAAGTTTAACATAATTTTATTATTTAAATTAATAACATTTTATAAACATGCTTTCTAAAAATAAGTAGCATTTCAATAAAGAAAGTAATGCAAACTGTTTCAGATTGCTTCATACATTTTTGAAACTACACGAGAAGGTTGTGCATGCTACATATTTGCTCAGTGGGCTGTTACAAGATGAAGTCACCCACAAAGTATTAATAGTCCAGGAAGATGATTTGGAGACAGCAAAGGTGCAATTTAAAACGCTATCTTCAGAACATGTGTACAGTGTACAGAAGGCCAAACAAATTGCAGACCTCAATTCCCTCTACATTATAGACAGGTACAACAAGGATGACAGTGATATTAAAAGGTTAGTGTCTGTCACCATCATATGTTTTTGTGTTGATTTTTTATTGAATACTAGCCTTTACCTACAAATGCTAGTATTTATTTGATCAGTATTACGTGACATCAGTTTCTTCATTTTGTAGCATAGTGGTATGAGCTGCAAGTGTTGCATCACTCAAAATATGTGAGAACTCCATAATCAATATGTAGTATCTGTATACCTTGTCCAAATGAATACTTCTGTATCTCTATAGTACTACTTAAAATCCACATATCAGATTTTGTCATAAATACAAATGAGAATTCCATGCACTATAAAATTCCAAAATATGCATGCATTCATGCACTATTAACTGCAATACATGCATGAAAAATACTTTAAAATATGCACTATCATTTTTGTTCTCAATTCATTAATCCATTTCCCTTTTTGCACAGTTAACAGCTAACACATTTCTAAATTTTTTTCTGTGAGGTTCCTACATTTATTATTAAAAATATTTTTGTAGGCAAAAAAATGACCCCTCTACATCACAGGAAAGTTAAAGGGCAAATTTGAATAAACATATTTGTGACAGTGTCATGACAAGTTCTTTATTCATGCTTTCACCATAAAATACCTTCACTGAACAAACGTATCCGTAGTCTGGGTTGCTGTTTATGACACTGTCCAGTTTGTTCTTTGCATCTACTCCCACTTTCTCTCCTCAACAATTGACATTGAGTCTACCAGTGGCAGACATGTGGCTTCTAATTTTGTTATTGTAGAGGCAATTTAGAGAAGTTTGTCTTAATGTAAAATAAATCCTGCTGCACATTTTTACAACTCTGGTACATACAGCATCATCTGCCAAGAAACTGTTTACTATCTAAAATGAAAGAAGTATTTGCTTTAAAATTAAATACTGAAGTATTAACTTTATTGCAATTAACTATGTATCAATTTTATTTCATGCCGATTTAATGGCATCAACATTGTCTGAGCAAAAAAACATTACAGCTACCAACCAAGTACCCCATCTATACCCCCCCCCCCCCCCTGCGGTAACTTTGCACTTGACAGTTTATGTGGCTTCGCGTAAGGTTGGCTACATTGTGGTTGCAATGTTGCCAGAGTGGCTAGTAAACAACAACAGCTGATAGTTCTATCGTGTCTAAGCCGCATACAAAAAGTGTACGTAAGTAGTGAATGTCAATGAATAATAACTATTTCATATTTTTATTGTTAATTGAAAATAACTCTGCATAAACATTGCAGTGTATGTAGAATAAATTACGCACTTTTGACAATATAGAAAGAAAATAATACAAACTTCCTGCTACAATGAGGAGAAATAAAACAAATTATAAGCATGCCATAACAAAGTTATTTTCACTCACCCATTTAAAACTGCAATGGCTCAATTCCATCCAAATCCCCGTTGTCATCATCATCCCTGGAAGCGCCATTATCATCATCTTCACCAAGGCAAATCATCAATGGTTCACAGTCACTAATAATTCTGTCTATTTTTTGTGCTTTTCGTATTAGCTTATTCACATGATCTACTTTCTTCTTCCATGAAGCCGCATCCACCGTAGCCTTGTGAATAACAGTTCTCGTGCTTAATCCAAGAGCTGCTGCAGTTCGTTGTACGGCTTTATCAGCAGGAATAGAGGGATTGCCATGAAGATTCACGTACTCCTTTTCCTGTTCAAAGAATTCCCGGGTTCTCCTTAATAGTTCCAATGCCTGATTATTAAGTGGCACACCTCGGCGCAAAGGTTTTTCACTTCGTGAATCATCACTCGGCGATCAGCGTCGTTTTTCAGACATTGTCGCACTTAAGTTTTGTTTAAATAACTAATATGAATGAAATATATATGAAATAGATAAATATAAATAAATATATATATATATGTATAAACGAACAATAACAAAACTATCAAACAATAACCTAGATATAAATAACAATGAACAATATGTAGCTTGCAAAGAACAACTCGACACTTGTGCTAGAGATCCACAAACTGAAGCACGTGGTTGGGAATATTTACATCCGGCAACAGAGCCGATTCTAGTTCCGGTTCCGCTTTGTCATCGATCATCCGGAATGCTGCCTTGTGATTGGCTTAGGAAGTCAAACGGTTGAAGCTTTTCATCTGTTTTTTTGCGAGTGTACCAACTTAAACGCTAGCTGTCAAGTGCAATGTTACAGTGGCGGGGGTATAGTAAGGATGGGCTGAGGGGGTAACGTTAACTCAGGTAGACTCTCTTTGTAAGCAGCTACACATGCAGGGGCTTTTGAAAACACCTGTATAAAATAAAATGTCAAAATGACTAATTTATTTTTATAGCTTTGGGACCTTAAAACTGATATAAACCTAAAGTTTACACATACCTTTTTAGTTGAGGATATAAAATTATTGACATTGTCATAATTAGAATGTATTGCTTCTGCAACATGATGAAGCTCATATTTTAATTGCTTTCCCAGCCTTCAGCATGTAGGGTGCAGCATCACTTAACAGCAAAAGAGCTCTGCTTTTGTTTCGATTATTTGATCACAGAATACTTAAAATATAAGAATCATTTTCTCAGAAAATGGTTTATAAAAATAGGATCTTATATGAAAATAAAATAATTATTTAAAATTTTATTTAATTACAATATCTGATTAAAACTTAAGCAATCCATCAAAGAAACTAGCAATTGTGGAGTTATTAGCTTTTTGCAGGACTTTACAGCACACTAGATGGGGTTGACCAGGCCCATCCTCAGTTAATTTTCTTACAATTAGGTTAGCAACGTAGCGCCCCATAGGATCAGTTGTTTCATCTACAGATGTTGATATGTTTGAAGTTTCCAAGTCCTTGTGAATTTTATCCAATACCTGGTTAGCAAAACATAGCAAAACAACAAGTATTTTTATGTGTATGAAAATAGTTTTCATTTATTTTTACACAAAATTAAATTTATTTAAGCAAATACATTATGAGGCCTGATTATTAGATTTTGGAACATAAATTTTCCTCAATGTCGAGGGATCAGGGAAATCTTTTGAGGCATACTTCTCCAAAAAAAACCTCAAGAGTTAGGTTTCGGAGTTTCTCAAGCAGTATATTTGCTCCTAAAATGCATCGCACAAATCCATATAAAAATATTTTGCAGTGCCTTAGCTGCAGGAGCAGTAATAAATGACTGGATTTGGTGTGTTGCAGATTCTTTTGTTTTTTGCATTCTTGCAATTTGTGATGCAGATGCAACATGCTGTTCGACTTGAAATTTTTTAGTACATTTTATATGAAATTATAAAGGAGCTTCTTCTGGTTAGATACATATGATTTTAAAAAAGTCTGGCATTCTTATTTAATTAATTATTTAAAATAAATTTTGTAATGTTTTACAAAGAACAAGTGACATAGAAATTTTTGGAAAAAGAATAACTTACCTCTTTACTGCAATAATCACAGAATACATCCCCATCTGCTCTCATAAAGTCGTTTCGTTTTATCAACTGTGCAAGGAGTACACTTCTGGAACTTTTAATTGGAGGCATATTAGAAACACATTAATGCACCCAAACAGAATAACAGACATTTACCATTTACAAGGTTCACACACACACTGCGAAGACAGTTTAGTGAATGATTTGTTTTAGAAGGATCAAAGTTGCTAGTAAGGTTTGTTCAAATTCCACAAGACTGCTCTGCAGCTGTGTTTGTCATATCAGTTGCAGTACCTGACTTAGAAGGCTAAATTTGCATTGTCGCGAAATCAAAGGCTTGCCGGTGATTGTTGTGGATAAATAAATCTGTTTGTGAGAATCTTAACTTTCTATTTGTTATCCGCCCCCCCCTTTACTTTCTTCAATCCTGATTCCTGAAGCAAAAATAAGGATCATAAAATCAAAAAACTGAGGTGTCTATTCAAAACCATTAAAACATGCATTTAAATGAAAATAATGTATATTATATGCATAATTAAGTTAAATATGCGTTATATATGCATTATGTATGTTTTTATCCCCCAAAAGGCCAAAATATGTAAATATTCATGGAAAAAAAATACATATTTGGAATCAGAAAGTAATGAAATAAATAAGTACTAAGTTTGAGCTATGTCCAATAATCCTATAAAAACATGCATTTGCATGGAATTCTCGTCTTTAGTAATAAAGCTGCACTGAGAAATAAAACCTAATCCTTTTTAATAGTTGCAATAACTTTATTTTAAAATTACAATTCACCATAAAGACTCCTCTTGAGTAATCCTCTGAAATGTTTTGGGTGCTTGTCAAAATTTACCTTATACTGTAGGATCACAAAGAAAGTGGCATAACAATCACAAGTACTTATGGCAAACCTTTACTACATGGAAGCAAAAGCTGCGACTACCATGGAAGGTTGTTCCAATAGTTGTGTAGAAGCGCTAATGCCTCTTTAGATGGTAAAGGCAGTGGTATGGAAGAAAATTTTTATTTTAACGGCTACTGTAAATGTTGTAACAAAACTATAAATTTCTCTATAATGTATGAAATACCTAGAGCTAAGTTGGGAAATTCTTCCATTAGAATATGGGATGTACACAAAAAGTAAAAACCTGTTAGTCCAGACTGGATTCATAGGTGTAAATTCACTATAAGATGGTTAAGCATGAAGATTTGTTACAGCTGTATAACTTGGCTTAGCATCAAAATAAAAACAGAATTAAATATTATGCATATATTTATGTTCATTAATACAAACTAATATTTTATCTTTTATACAGATGATTTGGAATTTGAAACACTATACACCTGCCATTGAATCTTTGCAATTGACAGTTTGTGTTGCTTCGTGTAATGTTGGCTATATTGTGGTTGTGACGTTGCCAAAGTGGTTAGTAAACAACAACAGCTGATTATTCTCCTTTCTATCGTGTCTAAGCCGCATACGAAAAGTGTACGTAAGAGCGAATGTCAATGAGTAATAACTATTTGGTATTATTGTTAATTGAAAATAACTCAGCATAAACATTGCAACGTATGTAGAATAAATTAGCACTTTTGACACTGTAGAAACAAATAATGCAAACATGCCTGCTACAATGAGGAGAAATAAAACAAATTATAAGCTGCGATAAAAAAGTTATTTTCACTAGTGCTGCATTCCAGATGGTTCAGGAATTTTGTGATCTTTCTCTTGGAGTTTCTCTCCCTTGTAAATAACAGTTCTCGTGATTAGTTCAAGAGCTGCTGCAGTTCGTTGTACTGCTTTATCAGCAGGAATAGAGGGATGCCCATGAACTTTCACATACTCTTCCTTTTCAAAGAATTCCCGGGTGCTGCTTAACAGTTCCAATGCCTAACTATTAAGTGGCACATCTCAACGCAAAGGATTTTCTCTTTGTGAAGCATTACTCGGTGATCATCATCGTTTTTGAGATGCTGTCGATCTTCAAATCTTGTATAAACAATATGAATGAAATATATATAATCAAACACCAACAATAACCACAAATATAAATAACAATGAACAATATTAGCTTGCAAACAACAACTCGACGCACGTGCTAGAGGTTCACAAACTGAAATGCATGGTTCGAAATAGCTACATTCGGCAACAGAGCTGCTTCCAGTTCCGCTTCCGCATTGTCATAGACCACTCGAAATGCTGCCTTGTGATTGGTTTAGGAAGTCTAATGGTTAAAGCTTTTCATCTGTTTTTTTTTTGTGAGTGTACCAACTTAATCATTAGCTGTCAAGTGCAACGTTTAATGGCGGGGGTATAATCATCACAAGTGAAAAGTACCTGAGCATGTTTTGAGGACATGTCCCCATCATCAGCAGGTGTCCAACCGGTTCAAGTGCTTCAAATTCCAACTCATCTGTATAAATTTCAATGCATCACTGTTTCTAATACTTCTACTGAACTGTAATCATATTTTATCATTTGCGTAATAGATTGAATGCTATTCGCTGTAATGAAGCTGTGGAGAGAGCTGCTGATGAAATTGCCAAGTTAAAGATAAAAGCCAGAGCAACTTCGGGTACTACAGATGCAAGAGCTTGGCCAGCTGCTAAGAAGAAAGCAACAACAGAGGCTAATAAAGAGGTAATGTTTTGGTTATTGCACACACCATGCAACTTACTGAATACATACCTTTATTCTGTTACCTACATATCCGACAGGTTGAAAAGCTGTTGGTGACTTCTAAACCTCACATAAGAACCTATGTATAACTCAGAACTTATATACGAGGGTTGTAAACAAAGTAGTGGCACCTAAGCCCAGAAGGTCGTTAGAAGATCGGGCATGCACAAAAAGGATATGGGAGCAATGAGGTGGTGCTGTTGTCTATGTGTAGAGTGCATAAAACAGTCAATCCAGTTAGAAAGGTAGTTGCTTTGCAGTGTTGAAGTGGACAGTGTCGTTTCTACTACTCTGGGTCAAAGCGTTTCGTGCGAGTTGGAATGAGACTGCAGGTCAGCTGTTCACACCTCAACATCAAATTGACATTGTGATTGGTCTTCTTTCCATAGACTGTCGATGGTCTGTCTGGGAATTATCCATTGGTTGGTCTCAGTCATCAAACAGTGTGGCAATAGTGAAGAAATTCTTAACCTGAGGAAGATTGCGTCTTGCTGAGTTCCACATTGACTTACTGACATACAGAAGAGGCACAGGTTTACACGTTTGGTATCCACCTAGACAGATACCACAATGATGGTGACACGTTTCTTGAACGTATTGTTGCCATCAATGAGACGTGGGTACGAGCCTGAGAGCTGAATTAAAGTGTCTATCAAATGAATGGTGTTTTGCCACGTCTACAGAAAGTTCAACAGGAACCCAGATGGGTGAGGATTATGCTGATTGTGGCATACGTCTGTGACCGTGTCATTCTTCGCATGCTGTTCCTCAAGGGGAAACTGTCAATGCAGATTACTATTGTGATTTCTACAAAACCATCTGCATCCAGCTATGCGCAGCAAAATCCATGTTTATTGTGAGACAATCTCCGTTTTGTATGACGCTTGTCATGTTGCACACAATGTAACCAATCTCGTATTGTGACAGTGATATTCGGAGGTCTTGGAACATCCTCTGAACTCACCTGACATGATTCTTTGTGACTTTGTCCTGTTTCCTAAGTTGAAAGAACCCCTCTAGGACATCCGATTTCCTGACATGACATCTGTGCTTTGAACAGTAGGGTGCTCCGTCCTGTCATCAACAACCAACACCTTGCCAATGGCTTCCTGACATTTGGCAGAAGGTACTAAACTTTGCCGGTGATTATATTGAGGGAATGTAATGCAATTGTACTTGTAAGTTCATTAAAAAATATTTTCTATACATGTTGCCACTACTGTTTTTACAACACTAGTATATATGTTTTCTGTTCTTGCTTAAATTTTCACCAGTAGTTGAACATTTTATTCTGGAAAACAAACGGAGCATACTGTGAAAATAAATAGTAACTCCTTTACCATTTTGCAAATAATGGTTCCTCTCAAAATGCACTACCTTACAAATGTTACAGACATAATTGATTCACAAATTGCCAAATGCAGTTTAAGGCTGCAAAGGCTTGTTGTACTATGAAAAAAGCAGTGAAGTGGAAATTGAGCTGCATAAGATTTCCCAAAACTCATAAAAGGGCAAAAGGAATTTAAAAACAATAAAAACGTTAAAAAGAGCGCTATTGAAAAAAAAGTCATACAATATCATTATCATGTTAGTTTAAATATGTGAAAAAGAGAGAAGAAGAAGAAACCAAGTTGTGTAGAAATTTATAAATTCATGTCTTATTGTGGTATTCAAATGAAATCATATTTAATTATAAGAATCTAATTCAGAATAGGTTTTTGTTTGTTTGTTAGTTTGTGTTCATTTGGCCCCACTGTGAACAATGCTCAGGAATATTGAACACATCATACAATCATGAAATATGAAGCTTAACTAATAAGATACCCATCACCAAGAATAACTTTTTTGTTTTTCCCTTTCCTCGTTCATGCATTATCTAAGAGATGAAAATTGGTAAACCATCGCCATTTCAAGAGTTAACTTCTCAGCTTGCAAATAGTAATAACTCCATAGTATATGAGGAGTGAGCATATAAGAAAGACTTTAAATCCTTCTTGAAGATTTTATGTTGATTAGGATCACCTAACAGTTTTAGGTAGCATGGAAGGTTATTATAAGCTATTATTGCACAATAGTAACATGCTTTTTGGAACAGTTTTGAGCTATTTGCTGGCTTATGCATATTGCCTGCATGCCTCGTACTGTTGTCATGCACAGCAAGGTTTGTTGTGAAGTTATCATAACTATCTGTAAGCTAGCTGAAGAGAGAATATATGTATTCACCAGTAAGATTTTGAATAAGGGCCTACAGGAATGATGGGGCCCAACACCATAAATAATGTGTATGGCCTTCTTTTGTAATACAAATACTTGCTTGGCATGTGCTGAATTATCCCAGAAGATTATTCCATATTGCAACAGGCTGTGAAAGTAGGCAAAATATGCTGTTCTTAAGGCATTTTGGTTAAGGGGATTTTTTAAGTTTCTTAAGGCAAAGCAAGCAGAGCTAAGTTTTGGTAGCCTAATTTTTATTTGTTTTCTCCAGCTGAGCTCTCCATCTACTTAAAACCCAAGAAATTTTGTATCAGATACTGTATTTATGGTGTAATTGAGGTGCTTATAGTAGCAAAGACATATGCGCCAAAAGCTAGTTTTGAGAAAAATGTGATTAAAGTTTTACTAAACATTATATATTAGAATAATTGATAAAGACATAAAGTAATGTTCAGATGCCCTACTTTTTTGGCCTTTACAACATTTTTTGTTTTCAAACTTACATATTCTTCACCTGTATTTCTCTTTTTCTTGGCCACGTTCATTTTCCATTGGTTTTTCTGCACGCAGCGTTTTCTAGGACGACTTACGTGACAAGAAGTAGAGTCACTGTCTGTATCACTCATTGTGCTTAATAAAAGTAAATTACGCTAAATGCACTAAAGGCTTGTTCAATGGTTGTTATTAAACAACACTCTTTAAATACACAACACTAAATGTACTAATACCATGCAAGCCTCTAGTTCTGGAGGTCGCGAGTTCAAACCTGGCGGAGTGCAGTGAATTTTTTCGGACGTAAAAATCCTTAGCATGGCTTCCTTCGGAAGGGAATTAAAGCTGTTGGTCCTGTGTCGTAGGTTTACGGCACGTAAAAGAACCTCAAGCCTGATAAGGAGGTCTCTGAGCAAAATTTCCGATCTTTCACGCTCAATATAGAATGGGACGCTAACAACCATAGCAGTTAAAGAGTGTCCATAAATAAAACTCAATTTAATTTAATTTTTCTAAATGTATTAAATAAAAATTAATCTGAACGCTGCAGGCTACCAGAAGGCACGTTACAACTTTCTTTAAGAGCAACAGACTAGACTGAACAGATACCCCGTACAGGAAGGAATACTTCCAGACAAAACCTATTTACAAAATCACAAAATCCTTTAAAATGGTTAAGGAATAATAATTTATGAAGGTTAAAGGACTGAAAATAAACAGCCCTTCTGTTAAGTGATTTATTACTACGTTCTGTTAAAGAGCTGCTGTCGCAGCATAGCGGCCAGCCCCAACCGGCAGGCTGGCTCATACGCTTTTGCTATTGTCGAGATTTGGCTGCAGCACGTATGGTCGAACACCATGCTGTATTCAAATGGAGAGTTTGTTCATTTCCAAGGCGTATCTACCATTAACACTAACAGGCATGAAAGAGTATTTTTCATACTATATGTTGCAAGAAAAAAAAAAAAAAGCATACTTTGGCGCATACACCTCTACTATTCTAAACGCCTCAATTGTTGTACTTGATTGTTTATTAATTTACTTGTTTATGCTTCATTTGAAATTGAATAAAGTTTATTTTATGTAGTTTAATGTAAGCTTATTAGCTTCAAACCAATTGTTGAGTTGTTCAAACACTTTATTGACAGAATCTCTTAATTGCTGATGTAACATTTTGGATATAAGTACACTTGTATCATCTGCAAAAATCACAGCTATTGAATCTTTGCTAAGATAATATGGAGGTCATTTATAAATATTAAAGTAACAAAGGGCTGAGTATAGAACCTTGTGGGACACCTTTAGTAATAACACCTGGTTCAGAATCACAACCATTGATTCTGGTTTTCTGGATTCTGTTTGTAAAGTAAGATCTGAACCAATTTATAAAGATATATTTTGAAGCTGTAACTTTTATTTTTTGCAGATTGTTTGCAGTAAGAGGTTGTAATCTATGCTGTCAAATGTCTTAGTTAAGTCACAAAATATTTTTAATGGTTCCTTTTTATCCAAGTAAGCATGTATGTTGAATTTTTTGTTGACTTTTTTTTTTTTTTTTTTTTTTTTGTTTCCTAAATCTGAACTGGGATGCTGAGAGAATGTTGTTGAACTCCATGTATTTTATAACCTGATTGTATAAAGCTTTTTCCATTACTTTAGAAAAGGCTGTCAAAAGAGAGATGGGCCTATAATGGAAATCAGGTTTTTGTCTCCTTTTTTATATAGTGCATTCATTTTTTCTGGAAATATCCCTAACAAAAGGGAATGATTGCATATGTAACTAAGAGGCTTACTTAACTCTGGCAGACAATAGTGTAACAATTTGGTACCTATCTCATCCCATCCATGAGAGGTTTTGCTTTTCAACGAGCTAAGAATCTTTTCTCTCTCTCTGGGGGTTGTGGAGACCATCTTAAATTTACAATTGATTTTTGAATATGCCTTTTTTAGCATTTTAAGTGCAGTTGAGTTTGCGTTGAATATGTTGGTTTTGCATTTTGCTGCATTAAGGAAATATGTGTTAAAGGTATTAGCAATGGCACAGTAATTACCGGCTTCTTTGTTTCCAATAGTTATGTGAGCAATATTACTATTTGAATTAATTCTTCCTGTTTCAGTTTTTATTATTTTCCTCATTGTTTTAATTTTATTATTAGTTTCATCAGTGACTAGTGATAATACCTTCTTTTTGCTTCATTAATTACTCTTTTAAGTATTTTATAATATGGTTTTTAGTGTGCTTAAAGTAATCCAGGGTTTGACCTTTTTTTTACCTGAGATGAGGTTATTGTTTTCTTAGGGAAAATAGCTTGAAATGTTAATGGCACAATTTTAGGGAATTCATCAAATTTGTCATTTACTTGCATGATGGAATGGACAGTAGTCCATTTTTCGTTTTTTAACAGTGGTTTAAATTTATTGATATGCTCATCACTAATTATTCTTCTTGTAATTTTACTTTTTCTATTGTCTGTTTGCTAGTTATGGCAGGCACCAACAATACCCGATCATCATGATCAGACACGTCATTTACAATAGGAATTATGGTATAATTTGGAATTTTTTTTTGTCTAGAAAAATATTATCTATAGCTGTTGCAATGTTCCTATGAATTCTGGAGGGAAACTGAACCATGTATTTCAAGCTAAATGTGTGTAACAAGAAAGTGAGGTTAGTTTTCATTTCACTGTCATTAAGTGTCTAAGATGTATAAGATCTACCTAATTAATAAATGAGAAATTGTTTATGATAAAATATTTTGTTAGTAATAAGTTTTCCAAAAATGTGATTTGTAAATAGGATAAGCATTGAGGGTAAACAAGTGAAAGACAATGTCTGCCGTTGCTAAGAAGAATAAATAAGTAAGGAAGAAGGAGTAAAAAATTAAAATGGCATTTAAAAAAATTCAACGTGTAATAAACACAATTGATGCCAAATATAAAGCATTAAGGAGCATCATAGTAAAGAAAAAAGAAGTTATTTTTATATGTAATTATTATGTGTAAAATGGGTTAAGAAAAAGAAAATAATATAATTGAAATACTCCCCATAGGTGGATTTAAAGAATTGAGAACTAACAAAAAGATAAGCTTTTATTTAAAGGTGAGTCGGAACTGTTACACTAACATCACTTAAGTTTACTCACTTAACATGTTTCGGGAAACAGTTGTTCCCATCCTCAGAAGCTAATCCGACTGGCCCGTGTTGTTGGTGTTTCCGTTTTTTGGACTGGATACTGTGGTGGCAACTTGTGGTGGAGAAATGTACTTCCAGAGAGGATTTGGTGGCGGCAAATCAAAATTCATTAGATGTGTGTTGTGTTTTAGAATGGTGATCTTCTCTCATGCATTTTATTCAGCTGCAAAATTGGCTGGTTTGACTAATGTAATATTGGGTTTGATGTTGTGATTAGTGATCCAAAAATGGTGTGAAACTGCAGATTTGTCCATTTGTTTGTATTTGATACATCTCATGTGCTCCTTTAGCCTAGTTTCTAGGTTTCTTTTTGTCTTACCTATGTATACTTTATTGCAATCTGAACAATTGATTTTATAGATTCCAGCTTTTTTGTCTTGTGGGATGGGGTCTTTTAACTTGTTACAAAGTAATTTCTCTATTTATTTAAAGGTGAGTCGGAATTGTTACACTAACATCACTTAAGTTTACTCACTGTTAACAGTGAGTAAACTTAAGTGATGTTAGTGTAACAATTCCGACTCACCTTTAAATAAATTCAATACACATCACTGTTTCTAGCTTCTTTTCATTACAATATCAACGTAATTTCTCTATGTTAAATTTGTTCTGTGGAGCTAGGCTGATGTTGTGTTTCATGAAAATCTTCTTAAATTTGTGAAATGTTCCTGGGTGGTATGTGAATTTCTTGAACTTTAGCTCTTTATCTTGCTGGCTGAGATTTGTTGTGTTTCTGATGTGTTTCTGTCGTTTGAATTTTGCAATTTTTTTTTGTCAATAGTTGTTTTGTTGTACCCATTATGTATTGCTGTGTCTACTGTATGCTGGTATTCTAACTGGTATTCTTGTTTATTTAAGGGGGTATATACCAGTCTATGTGTTAGGCTGTTTAGTACTGCATGTTTGTGTGTGGTTGGATTGAAACTCTTATTTTTTATGTAATTAGTGTAGTGTGTTGGCTTCCTGTATATGCCAAAGGTTAGGTTCTTTTGTTCTCTGATGATTTTTAGGTCTAAAAATGGTAGCATGCCTTCTTTTTCTATTTCTATGGTGAATTTTATTGATTGGTTCTGTAGGTTTAGTAAGGCTAAGGAGTCTTGTATGAACCTATTAGGGACAACAGCGAAGATGTCGTCAACATATCTGTGCCAAACTTTAAACATGTATGGAAAGGAAGTTGTTATGTGTGTTTCTAAGTAGCTCATAAATAAATCTGCCAGGAAAGGTGAAAGTGGGTTGCCCATGGTTAGACCTGTTGGTTGTTGATAGAACTTCTTATTGAAACTAAAACAATTTTGTGTAATGCATAAATTGGTAAGTTGTATGAGGTCTTCTATTTCTTCTTCAAGCAAGTTAGTCTGCTGTAGCCATTTCTTTAATTGACGCAGGAGTTGATCTGTAGGGACACTTGGAAATAGTGCAGTGACATCAAAGGAAACTAATCTGTCTTCTGGTTCGAGTTCCAGGGATTTTATTTTCTGTATTAAATCTTCTGAATTCATTATGTTTTTGCTATTGAATTTTGGTAGTGAAGAGAATCTGTGTACTAACGATTTTGCCAGTTTGTAGGTAGGAGAATCAATATTGCTGACAATTGGTCTCATCTTATTACCCGGTTTGTGTATTTTAGGTAGAGCATACATTCTTGGTAAAGTGGGGTGGTCTGGTTTTAATCTAGATTTATCAGTGTCTGTTATAGTTTGCTTTCCTGGATGGTTTGATTGAAGGCTTTTAAATGTAGTTTTAATGGGTCTTCTTGAATTTGTTTGTAATTTTCTTGTTGCAGCATATTTTCTACTCTGGCAATATAATCATCTTTTTGAAGTACAACTAGTTTATTTCCTTTGTCAGCTTTTGTGTATACTACTGGTTTTGATTTTAATGTTTTGATCACATGTTTGGTTGGGAAATTGTTATGTTTATCTGCTTGTATTTCTTGGAGAACCATTTCACATTCTTTTTTTATAGTGGTTTTACTATTTTCATTTAGGTTGTAAGTAGCAATCTCAATGTCTGCGACTATTTCATCGGTTGTTTTTGTGTAGCCAACACATGTTTTTAGGCCGAGGTTTAATACCGATAATTCCGCTTTGGTGAAAGTTACATTTGAAAGATTAATTACGTCTGGGTATTCAATACACATCACTGTTTCTAGCTTCTTTTCATTACAATCTCAACGGAAAAAGATAAGCGTTAATTATGCAATTGCATTCACGAATGAAGTATCATAAATTGATTTCAAGTTAATTTGTTTAATACTGATCTAGATATTTCCTCATAATTTATCATTAGAAATAAAAAGAAAGTTCAAATGAAATTGATTTATTTATTAAAATAAGTTTAACAACAACAGTCAAATTTCTATACAGTAACACTAAAGTTATCACATCTTTACACATCAGAATAAAATATCCAGCATCTGTAGTAACAAACCTTGATATTAAGAGCACCCAACAAATCTTTGATACTAGACTGCTGCTACTGTTAAATATCAACTGCCTCAAGAATGGCACCAAGTAAGGGGCGTTCCCATTGTTAAATACCAACAACCACCCCAGTAGTTAATTATAAATCTAATGGAAGAGATGTATGTAAAGCATTGTGCATTAACACACTTTCAGAATTACTATTGTGGCTTTGTCAAGTTTTCCACCTTTTTTACTGTCACTTCACTAATGTTATCTAGTTAAATTTTTCCTGTCACTTCACTTTTCTTTGTGACATAACAGCATAATGCAATACACCTGAAGCAGCCTCTTCTTCCTTCTGCTTCACTCGCTGGGATGTCAAACATAAGACTTCTCTAATCTCTCACAGTAGTTGCACTCTCTGTGCATCACAACTATTTTTGCAATCACACTTGGAGAAAGCACTGAATAACCAGCACTTTGTCTCAACAAAAACAACTCATTATCTCACTAACTTCTCACTTATATAGCCACTGGAGTTTTTGAGAAAATTCTAAAATGTACAGGAGATGGGGAGATAGAAGGTTCCAGAACAAACCTGTTTTCTCTTGATAGTGCTTCTGGAGTTTATGCTGGGTGAGAGCACTTATCTCACTGAGTCAGTTGGTTGGCACCTTCCTCCCAATAAGCTCGGCCCATAGCAGTGTTTTATGTGATTTTACAGTTTCTTAGTACATCAAATCTTTTTTGGGTGCTTATAGCATTTGTCTACATATGCTGATTTATTGTAAAAGCAAACTGTACCTGTTTGCTTACTTTATTTCTAAATGGATGTTACAGCACATTATATGTTATGCACCATTGTACCAATTAGAGTTATGAGGGTAATCCCAAAAGTATAGTTTCCTATTTTTTTAAAAATATAGAGAAACGTTTATTTTCAATACATGGTACACAGTTTTGAAGCTTGAACATTCTTCTATTTTTCTATGTAATCGCATTTCAGTCGATGGATTTTTGTAAGTTCTGTGGCAGTTTTTGTATGCCCATGTCATACTAGCTCGCCACCATGCTATTGAGGAAGTGTTGGACCTCATCTTTCACCTTGTCATCGCTGAAGCATCTTCCGGCCAAATGTTCTTTCTACTTGGGAAACAAATGGTAGTTGCTGGGTGCTAATCCATCCAAACTGTTGCAGAAGATCCACGGTTTGACAGGCGACGTGGGGTTGTCATTGAGGAGGCTTATGCCCTTGCTCAACATTCTTCTTTGGTTCTGAATCGCCTGTTTGAGTTTTCTGAGTGTCTCACAATACCTGTCAGCATTTATTGTTGCCTCAGGAGCCATGAAGTCAACCAACAATGTGCCCTTTTGATCCCAAAACACAGTTGCCATGACTTTACTGGCTAACTGTGTTCTTTTGAGTTTTCGCAGCTTGGGTGAAGAGGAATGCTGCCACTCATGTTATTGTTGTTTAGTTTCAGGTGTGAAGTGGAAAGCCGAGGTTTCATCACCTGTGATAATTGAATCCAAAAGGTTGTCCTTTTCATTTAAATAGCGCCGAAGAACTTGGAGGAAAGTTTCAATGTGTTACTGTTTGTGATCCATCTGTCTGCATTCTTGGGACCCATTTTGCGCACACCTTCCAAAATTTCAGGACATGAATAGCACTTCAAGAAATCTCAGGAATAACAATGCAGATCTCATTAAGAGTGATCCTCTGATCTTGAAGCAAGATTTGTTCAATCTTTGCAATTGTCTCATCGCAAATTGGCAGAGTCCTGCTTCTTTGTTCTCGTGAATTTCAATATGACCAGCTGTAAACTCTCTAAACCACTTGCTGACATTTTTGACAGCCATACACGACTCTCCATACGCTTCATCAACTGTTGATGAATTTTGATTGGTTTAATGCCTTTTGCATTCAAAACCCAAGTAACTGCGCAAACTTTGCACCTGGCGGTAATGGTAAACGGGAGCTCCATTACAACTGGCTGCCAAGCCAAGATTGAGCGCCTCAGCTGCTGTGTGATGCAGTCTGTAGCGAGTGGGGGAAGCTACAAAAACAACAGTATGGCCAAAAGTTGCGCAAAAGGTTTCCCTACAGCCCCAGCGCTTTGGAGACCTTGCTTTTGGAATTACTTTCGTAGAAAAAAGATAACATACATAAATTTCTTATATGTTTAATAACCAACACTTCATTTAAGCTTTTTAATTAAATTCAAAGTAGACATGTTTTCTAATCTGAAGGAATGAATGATTTATTGTCTTTAAACTTTACATACAACTTATACAATGTGTTAACCCCTCTTGGAGTTGCTTATTATTTTTCTTCCCCTTATATTTAACATTCTGCTGTATATATAATGGGGAAGTATAGGGTGATTTTAAATGATGGACCCATTTTATAAAATTTGTATTTATGTTATTTTGGGACATAATTCTTATCATTAGCATTATGTCAACCGATAGAAAACTTAAACTACAATAAATTTGTTTATGAATTTCTTTAGCATAATTTAAAAGTACTTTAAGTATTTAGATGTAATATGGCACATGTGCTGTTAGCGGTATGTTACAAATTCACATATGCATGGCTGAATGTAGGGTGGGAGAGTAAATAGGTGGGGACCATTGTCTTGATGCTTGGCAATACTTATAACAGAAGAAGAGTCATGGCTTGATATGAAAGAACTTGAGTCATTCAAGTTAACATTTGACTAAGATTATCTTGTTCTTTTGGTTGTGCATAAATTAAGTGCCAGTATATTGTGAAATCAAAATTGGTGTAGAATTAAAAATACAGTGGTAGCCCATATTTATGTAGTGTAGTATTTTTTACAGATTGCCTAGCTATAGGACCTGTTGTTTCTGATTGTTTCAGACTGATACTACAGCAACTGCCTCAGAAGAAAAAGCAGAGACTAAAAAAGAAGAAACTGTCAAAAAGAAAGAGATAAAGACTGGTGGAATTGCTGCAATGTTTGCAGCACAGAGCAGCAAAACTCAGAAACAGGAAACAACAACTGAAAAGGTTTTTTCTCTTGTTATGAATATTTTAGAGCAGGAGGATCTCGATGTAGAATGGTATTAAAGTCTTAACATAATAAATTTCCTCCTGTTACAGAGCAAAGCAAATGGAAAACCTGCTCCAAAGGCAAAAAGTGGCATTGCAATGTTTTTCAACAAAAATGCAGAGAAACCAAAGGAAAAGAGCAAGCCATCAGCACCGCCAGTTGTCAAGGATGAGAACAGTGATAGTGGTTTCGACTCTAAGGACTCTCAACCAATAACTGATGATGAAGACAAGCATAAAGAACGTGTCAGTGATAAAACCAAAACTCCTGAAAGTAGAGCTAGTGCCAAAGGGAAAAGCAAACCAGACCCAGTTCAGAAAGAGAAGAAAGCAAACAGCGTGAAACCAATCGGAAAAGCAAAGAATAAAAGGAAGGCATCTGATGATCTTCAAACAACAAAAAAGAGGAAGAGAATTGTGTGTGTTTCAGATTCAGAAGACAGTGATAATGGTAAGTTACTTCAGATGGGGGAGCTATACCAGGTTCCCAGAGCAGCGTATCCGCTGTTTTTTCCTAAAACTATAACACACTTGTTATTCACAAAAACAATTTGATAACCAAAACCTATGTAAAGAATCGATTGGTAGTATTTCCATTTCCCGGAACAGGCCGGAAGTAGGGGTACATATGGTCAACTATAAAATTTTAAATTCAAAGGTATCATTGGATAGTACTTTTAAAGTGAAACAACTTTTACTAAAACTTCTTTTTTTTTCTGTCTTCCAATGTTTACTCACAAAAGAACGATAGACTTCCTCGTCAACATTTTGCACCAGTTGCTTCAACAATAGTTGAAGCCCATGCATACAGTTTTGCCCCCTGTTTTTAGAGAGTAAACAGGGAGAGTGATTTTGCCTTTTTTCAACAAGACTCTGCAACAGCTCATACGGCCAATATTTCGATGAGAATAATTGAAAGTGCGTTTGAGAGGACAGAATTATTAGTAGAGATTTGTGGCCCCCTCGATCCCCTGACCTAATCCCCTGCGATTTCTATCTCTGGGGTAACTTAAAACAAGGTATACAAGACAAACCCACACACTCTGGAAGAATTAAAAAAAATATCTGCCAGGAAATTGCCAGCATTTCTCAACGTGAACTACGGTGAGTGATGGATAATTTCCTAAAGAGGTGCCAAAAGTGTATGGACAATGACAGTGGCGAGTTTCAGCATCTCCTTTCATAAAGTTGGTAAGCAAAGCCTTTAAAAGTAGTTTAAAAAATGTTGCATGGTTTCATCCGCGCCTGTCTATGATAGCGGCAGACGCAATGAGCGCCGAGGATGCAGACAGGAAAAACACAGTGCAGATGGTTCATGGTTTTTTGCCTCTCTCAGTATATGTGCCCTTGAAACAACCCAACTTCGTAGCATTTCCTATTACACACAACTTTATTATGTGTTTGCCTGTCACAATGCTGCACCTTAAAACAGTGATGCACTCCTTGGATGATTTTTGTCCAGGAGCACTAACTTCATTCTTGAAGGCAAGTGTCTTTGTGGGTAGACATTTTCAATACAACCCTGTCTCATCGATATTGTGTATATTTGAACAGGTTGTAAATTTTCATTGCTTACAAATTCTTGAAATTTGGCATGAAAAGACACTTGTCACAATGTATTCAGCCACTTCCCCAACATGGGAAATTCATGGATTCCATGATGCTGTTTGAATCTTGTGAGCCATGTAGAAAAACCATTAAACTCTCCTTTTAAACCCAATGTTACGTGGGTTAATTTGTACTGCTGTTGATAATACCTTCTATCCCTTTTTAGTTAAACCATTGTAGAAGTGTGACATCTAATTGTTCAAATGTAGACATTTTGTAGCTTTTACGCTTTGAAGGTTAGTTGCTGTCACTATTCCATACAAATTCCTCCAACTTTGCCTTATTTCTCTTAATATCATGGACAGTTTATATTCCTATTCCATAATCTGTTGCTGTCGTAGCAGCCTCTCCTTTTATCAAATTTTTCAATCACCTTCTAATTTCTTTTCTATTGCTAAAACATTTTGTTGCTTTGCCATGGTGTGAAATTAACACTAAGACCATGTAGTGTCAGCAGAGAACTGGGCTTGTGTTTATTTTCACAGAGCAGTTACACAGACAACAATAGAGACGTAATGGTATTCCACACACTGTTGTGTTGGAAGTATTTTAACAACTCGTCTTGCAAGAAATCCAGTTCACAACTGGACTATGTTGCACAAATAACCCACAAACCTATATTCCACACACAAGTAATGGGGAGTTTACTTTGTTTTCTATAACTTTAAATTGTTAGTGAATTTTAATCTTATGTATAAGATGATACTGCATATTCTACACCCATTGTGCATATCACAGTAAATACTTATGAAGTTGTATACAGATTTAAAAGTAGCCCTGTGTACTTCTTGGTGTATGCAAATAATCAACTTTTACATTACCTAGGTGCCTATTCCTGGTGATTAGAAGCTGGAGTATACTGTATTAGCAACAGTGATAAATATGGTACAAATTGTTCTCTTGCCATCAGACATTCGAATGTCTTTATCACTGCATTGCATTAGCTAATACAGAACCACAGTTAGTGGTTACACAGTTACACACTAATGAAATCACAATTTGCTCTTCTATTTTCCAAATTTTTTGGATGAAATAAAAACCAGTTAGAACACTTTATTGTATTTTTAATGCTATATTAGCAGCAAAACAAATTAATTGACGTCTAGTTTTTAAGAACAACATGTCATCTTTTCAGATATCTTTGGTAAAGATGAAGATGAAGACGAAGCACCAGATTCCCCACTGCCAGTGCCAGAGGCTTCCCCCGCACCTGTGATAGAAAGTGATGAGGAAGTGATACCACCAACTCCACAAGGTGAAAAGAAACCTGGACGTAAACGTGAACGCAAGTTGAAAGTGAGCACCTTCATGGATGAAGAAGGCTATGTTGGTAAGCATGTATAACAATGTGACTTACAAAAACCTTGTACTTCCCTGGTGGTATTCCTCAGGGGGCCATTACTTACAAGGGACCATCAATCAATGTTAAGAGAACTTGAAATTGATTTATACACATTCGAAAGAGCACACTGAAATATGTAAAATCCTTGAATATTACATCCTGTCATGCATATACAAGGGCTGTTCCAGAAGTACCCGACCTAACAAAGAAACTAAAAATCTTTTGGGAAAAAACATCTTTATTTCTGTACATAGTCTCATTTCAGCTTGATACACTTTTCCCAGCGATGTTCAATCGCTTCGATACCCTGCTTTAGGGAGAACCATTGAGTTCTGCAAAATAGCCATCAACTGCAGACTCCACCTCTTCATCGTTAGCAAATCTTTTACCACCAATCCATTTCTTCAACTTTGGAAACAGAAAATAATCAGAGGGAGGTAAATCTGGCGAATAGGGTGAATGAGGAAGCAATTTGAACATTAACTCATTGATTTTGGCCATGGCGATAATGGATGTGTGAACTGGTGCATTGTCTTGATGAAACAAAACTTTCTTTTCCGCTGAATGCGGCCGTTTTTGCTTGACTTCATCATTCAAACACTGCAATAAGTTCGCATAATACTCGCCATTGATTGCTTTTGCTTTCTGAAGATAATCAATGAAAATTATCCCACATGCATCCCAAAAAATGATGCCATGACCTTACCTGCAGATGGAACTGTCTTGACCTTCTTTGGAACTGATTCTCCCCTTTCAATCCTCTGTTTTTTTTGACTGTTCCTTTGTCTCAGACGTGAAATGATGGATCCATGTTTCATCCATGATTATGAATTGGCACAAAAACTCGGTTGTATTGCAGCGAAACATCGCCAAATACTGGACTGAAACATCCTCATGACACTGTTTTTGTTCCATTGTCAGTAAACGTGGCACTCATCTTGTGCACAGCTTTCTCATGTCCAAATTTTCAGTCAGTATGCAATGTATAGCTCTTTTTGAAATGTCTATGATGTCTGCTAGCTCGCTCACTTTCAGTTGAAAGTCATCCAATACCATTTTGTGGATTTTCTTCACAATTTCTGCCGTGGTCACCTCATTTGGTCGACCATTGCGATGTTCGTCTTGGCAGCTCGTACGGCCTCGCTTAAACTCTGCCACCCAATATTTTACTGTTGTAAATGGAGCAGACTCCCCCAGAGTAGAATCTAGCTCAGCTTTAATATTAGTTGGACTAAGACCTTTCAAATGAAAGTATTGTATCACATAACGATGACCAGTTTTATCCATGTTTACAAATTCGCTGAGAGAGTTCACTATTGATGGCTGCCAAACAATTACTAAACAATGACGCATTGTCAAGCTTCAAACTTAAGCTTTATAATGGTGGTGCTTTCTACCATAGTCATTTGAAACAACAGCCGCTGTATGTATGTATGTATGTATGTCAGGTCGGGTACTTATAGGACTGCCCTCACACACACACATGCACACACACACAGAGAGAGTTTCCAAAAATGCTTTATATGCATTCAGTGCACCTCAAAATATGTATTTCCTGTGAAATCTCGGTATCAAAGTTTTGGGTGGAATGCAATACTTCCCCTACTTACTATACGTTAGTAGAGAAAGTAAAAATACTTTGATAAAATGTGAAGCCCATTAAAACAATTTATGTAAAATAGCTTTTGTCCTAGTATTAGCAATTTCTGAAGTAGGTTTAACTCCTCCCATATTTTCAACCCAATGTATTTTTGAGATGTTAATGCCCATTTGTTTGTTTTTGTGCGCTTGTACCAAGCACATTTTCAAGCTTTCTTATTAACAGCTGCCTTGTTTCAATCTGCTGCATAGTACTGTATGAATGTTGGCAAGGAGAATACTTTTGTATACAAATGCGAGGTGCTATCCAAAAGTTCCTGGAATATACCTTAGCTGGATCTTATTCACCATTTTCACCTTCAGAGTAGTTCCCTTGGAGCTGTATACACTGTTACCAGCAATTTTTCCATGAACTGAAAGCTCCCTGGAATGCATTTTTCATGAGCCTGTTTAGTATTACCTACGGTTCCGCTTGAATATCCTCAAATGTGTGAAATCTTCCGCCCTTTAATGTGAGTTTCATTCTAGGGAATAAAAACAAATTGCTTTGCAGGTCGAGTGAATATGTCGGATAAGGAACAACTGTCATTTTGTTTTTCGCCAGAAACTCCTGGATGATCGATGCACTGTGTGATTCCGCATTGTCATGATTGAGGAATCAATCACCCGTGCACCACTTTTCTGGATTTTTCTTCATACCTTCTCCCTCAACCGCCTCAGGACATCACAGTAGAAAACAGTATTGACGGACTGACGAGGAGGGACAAACTTCTTATGGACAATTCCTTCCATGTCGAAGAAACAGACGCGAGTGGATTTTATATTACTCTTCACTTGTTGGGCTTTCTTGGGACGGGATGATGATGGAGTCTTCCATTGTGACAACTGCTGCTTAGTTTTGGGATTGTACCCATAAACCCAGCTTTCATCACCAGTAATAACCTTCGAAAGAAAGTCTGGTTCACTTTCAAGCCTTTCATGAAGTTCTCTGCAGACTTGCACGCAAATCTGTTTCTACTCATCGCTGAGAATTCACGGCACAAAATTTGCAGCAATCCGTCACATATCCAGTTTGTCGGACAAACCTCTTGACACGTCCCATAGGACAGCCCCACAATATTACATATGTCCTGGGTGGTTTGTCTACCATCTTCCAGCAGCGACATTTTCAGGAGCAATGCTGGTTGATGGACGTTCTGAACGAGGATCATCATCGAACGATGTTCTGCCATATTGAAAACGTTTAAACCAATCGTAAATTTGACTGACCTAAAGCGTCTTTCCAAAATGCTTGCTTCAACATGTTATGAGTTTCTGCCACGGTTTTTCCGGTCTGAAACAAAAGTTTATGCGCACACATTGCTTTTGGACACTCCACATTGTCAATTTCACAGCTCACACAATACAAACAATGGGGAAATGTGCATAAAAACTAAACGCTTCCACCTAGCACAAAGCTGCTTGCACAGAATTGCAAAGCATGTACGAGGTACCACCTGGCGACGTTTCGTCATACTAGCTAGACTTCACGAGCTACACACACATTCCGGGAACTTTTGGTTAGCACTTCGTATTTTTCTGGTAATATGTTTTTTCATGAACTTACTATTCATCATGATGTACCTTAGCCAACCTAACCTATCCATCTCTTTGATGTATTTGTAGCCAATAGGTACTACTCATATCACAGCCATTAGTGTTTAATGTTTTTGTTATTATGGGCATGGAATATGATAATATTTTTGGTTAAAGTTTTACTATTTCAGTCTTTCCTCTGTCTTTTTGTTTTTATTTCTTAATATACATTTAATTGCGTATCATGCTGATTTTCACACTATATAATAAATATAATGTGCAAACATAACATTTTTTATTTTATCTTGTATTTTCAAACTTTCCCTCGATTCTGTTATAGACCATTTATTATCTTTGTCTCAATATAATATTTATGATTAATCTGAAGTGCATAAAAAATAAGTTTAACATAAATCTTTGAATCACAATGAAATGATAACAGATAAAATGATGTAATTATTAAAATCAGAATGTTTTAATTTTTATCTTCCAAGAAAAGTTGAATTTAAAGTGATTTGTTATTTGATTTGCAGTTACAAAGAGGGAGTATGTTGTTGAGAGCTGTACAGATAGTGAAGGAGAGGAGAAAAAAGAGAACATGAAGACAAAAGACAATAACAGTGAAAAATTGAAGGATGAGAAGAAGTCTCCAACTTCAGAACCCCCTACAAAGAAGAAATGTTCTCCGCAAAAAGTAAAGCAGGCAACACTTATGAATTTCTTTAAAAAAAAGTAGTATTGCTTTTAGTGAGAACAATATTTTTTTATATTATTTTATCATTTAATGTATATATATAATGCTTTGCTTATGAGTTAACAAGAAGTTATACTACGGACATGCATTACAGCATAGCCAGCTTCGTGTGATGTGTTATATTTATTTTAAGGTGCAGTGAAGTTTTAGTTTAAACGCGTCTTATTTCATTGCACCCTTCAGTCTGTATGCTTGAAAATAATTAAATTTATTTGTAAATAGGTATCTCATTCCATTCCAGTGTATCTTCAAAACCCTTACGAACAATATTGATATGAACATACAAATCGGTTATAAGAATTTTCAGACATTATAGATATTGATTTTACCTTTCCTTTTTTCCTTCATCATATTCACATTGCAAATAATTGTAATAATGGAAGTCATTTCAACTAAGATTTATGGTACCGTACTGGTTTTGGATATTGATTGGAGTTTTGAAACCATATTCATAGATTTCATGCTCAGATGGTTTATCTCCAAGCACCTCAAATGGTATCATATATGCTGGATGCATCAGGTCCAAGTAAGAACATATCATCTTGAGATGTTCTTACACAATGCAGAATGTTGCTCTGCGAATGCGCAGACCAGCAGTGCTTCTCTCCCTCCATCCTCTCTTCATCCCCTTCTCCTCCTCCCCATGTCCCCCTCTCCCTTTTACTTTAGCACTATAAACTCTGCCTGCAGGTGATGCTAGCAGTAAATGGATCACCAACTAGACCCCAAGCAGGAGGGTTTTCTGTGACTTGTGACTTCTGGACAGGATATTTACTAAGGTGCCTGTTCTAATGGGCTGTAAGTACAAAATGAGCTTGTCGTCTTTAATCCCAAAATCAATAATTTGCAATAACAAAAAACAAAACATGACCATCAATACAGGCAAAAGAAAAAATAAATAAGGCCAGTTTATCTCAGAACGAAGGTTATATCAGAGAGGTTTGTGGGGAAGTAGAGAAGGAAGATGACATCACTATATGGCATTCATTTTAGAAGGCATTTGGGACCAGTATTGGACAAGGTTTGCATAGAGCAACTGGCCTATTATGGATGCACTGTGTTGTGTTGTCTAATTAGGATGCAAGCATAAGCAATAAAGTACCCTATTTTTCTTGTGCCCATAAATTCTATTGTGAAAAATTTATCATTGAAATCTATGTAACAAAGTGCAACAGAAAATTTTGTAGCTGAAACAGCCATGCTTCTATGCCATGTATATACATCTCAAGTTATCATTCCACAGGTAAATAAAGGATATCAATTATATGACCCTTGTATTTCCAATACTAGACATACCATTCTTGTACTTGCAGCTGAGTTTGCGGTGTTTAATTTCAGATTGTATGAATTTTTCATTTCATTTGTTCATTTCAGTATAGCTCAATCCAGAAGAGCATGTGTTCAATGTTAGTTTGGTGCAAGAGTACTTGCATAGCACAAGTAACTGTAGCAATTACCCTTTATATAGTGTTTGTTCTAATGGTGTCTATTCTGTGATATTTTCATTTTTACTTTCACTACTATTTACCTGTAGTAAGTAGAGGAAGTATTGCATTCCACCAAAAAATTTGATATTGAAATTTCACCAGAAATCATATTTTGAGTCTCCCTGAATAAATAAATAAATAAATAATAAAATATATATATACACAGTAAAACCTGCCTTCAGCAAAATTGAACGGGGCTCTCGAACATTTCTGTTAAAGATATTTTTCGTTTAACGAAGGTAGGACTAGGCTATTAACAAAATTAAACCATAAACATACATAAATGGGCAGATTAAGATAAAAACATGCACATACCTTATGGTTTCAATATTAACTTCATTCGATTCTCCACAAAGTTTGTTAAAAATTAGTTAAAAACTATCTGATGTCTTTTGTGGAAACTCTCCAACCATCCATTAGTTGCTTTGAATTCAGTTTTACCCAGTTTTTCAGGTACCTTTTTAGCATATTCTTGTAACATAGGCCCCAATATGTAGTGATTTTTTGCCTTAACACTAACGAATCACTCCCACACTATTGACTAATTTTGAAGATTTAGAAGCTAGTAACAGTGATGTATCATAATTTAAAATAGAGAGTTGAGGGTTGTTACACTACATCACTATAACATTCTTACTTGAACGCGTTTCGGGAGACGGCTTGTTCCCATCCCCCAGACGATGATCGGCAAAAATCAGTTGAGAGAAAATGCTGACGATGGGAACAAGCCGTCTCCCGAAACGCGTTCAAGTAAGAATGTTATAGTGATGTAGTGTAACAACCCTCAACTCTCTATTTTAAACTCCCACACTATTTCATTAATGTCCTGGTTTTCAGTTTTATTAAGTTCTCTCTTTATTTTTGCATTAGCACAATTATCCCACCACTTCAGAATTTCCATTTTCTTCTTTAGAATCTCGTAAACTTGAGTTCTGCCTATGTTGAACACCTTCATGATCTGCTTTACACTCAGTTTATCACGTTCACTAGCATAAATCAGTTTCACTCTAGTGTTAAGATCCAGCACAACTTTTGTTTTCGAGACCTTGATGATTTCTGCTGAACTAAATCATCCTATGTAAGTTTAGAGATGTACTGTTAAGAGCTGTATTCTATGCTGTCTGACAAGTCATTAGAGCAGGAAATGGAAAGGAAAGAGACAATCACCCGTGCTTCTTGTTAACTTAACTATGCAGTGAAGGATGAATGTGACAGGTTTCTCAATATTCGGACTGTCATTAGTGCACCCCCCTCCTAGACCGGTCAGGTAGCAAGATGCCTGAAAATTTTCTAAAATCTGCATTCCAGAATTGGAAAGTTTCCGTTAAAAGGCATACTTCGATTTCCATTGTCTGCGTAAGACAGTTTCCGTTTAATAAAGGGAATTTAGCAAGTTTTTCACCTTAAAATTCATGGGACCATGAAATATTTCCGTGTAAGACAGATTTCCGTTTAACAAGGGGTCTGTTGAAGGCATGTTTTACTGTATATATAATTTATAGAAGCAGGTTTGTGTATGCATGAGTGCATGCAGTGCAACTCGAAAACCAAATGTCAGTTAAATACCAAACTTGATATTTAAATTCCAACCTCCAAGGATGCAACATGATTTTCAAGAAAATCCACCTACTGCACCGCACCCATCCCAACCCCCAGGGGCACTCTTTATATGGAAAATGGTTTTGTTATTTCTGATTTTCTCAAAAACGACACTAATGATTTTGATTCAAATACCATATGTTCCAGATTTTTGCATACCAAATAAAATGTGTGTCTGAATTTTCTACAAATAGTCTGTGAAGTCCTCTTCATTCTGAATGACTTTTGTATAATTGGTAAACTGTAAGAGATACACAAAATCTTACCACATAGAAGATACAGATCCCATTAAAGCACACAATTTATATCATTTTGTGGCATTAGCTATTTCCAACATATTCTTTGTTATTGGTTTGAATTTTCAAATATTTTTTACTTTTTTCAAGTGGTAAGTCACTATTCATTTCTCCTCGTCATGCAAAGTGCATTGAATGTTAAAGCCAACACATAGCTATCTGCTTTGTAAAAATCTGTGTGTCACTTTAACCTTGTGTATCCTTAAACCTACAACAAATGTGGGAGATACTTTTGAACATGTGAACATGAGAAATTTTCTAAGTCCAAAGGTTCTCCAATGCGCATGCGCAAGCAGACTGAAATGACTGATGGTTTTATTGCTTCTTGCAGAACAGCCAACATGTGCTTCATTTGTAACAACCATAGCCAACCTCTGAAATAAAATTCCCATACATGTGCACAACAATTTGGAAGTGATTAGCAACCAGTCACTTTTTAAAAGTCCTGACGATGCTTTCTCTCAGGTTTTATTGCTTTGCAATCATGGTCAGGCAGTGAAGTAGAATTTATTGTAGTGTGAGAAGCAAGGTGTGTGTGTTCTTGGAGATATTCTTGCAAATAATAAAACTTTTAGAAATGGCTCATTCAATTAATAAGACAGATTTGTCGGTTTACCTCAATGATACAGCGAACACCTAGATGCTCACATTTGTTAGTATTTGTGGCATCCTGACACCAAGAACCGTTCAGAGATCTTTCCAGGAACTAATGGAAGACATTAGGCAGGTCTAATCTGTGGTGTAGTGCTTAGATTTAGTTAAAGTTTAGTCTAGACATAGTTCAATTAACAAGTTAGTCAGCATAATTTAGGAACAATGTATATAATTACATAGTAATTTAGAGTCATCCTCCATGGTGTAGTGGTTACCATGCTAGCCTCTAGTTCCCAAGGTTGCGGGTTCAAACCTGGCGGAGGGCAATGGAATTTTTTGGGCATAAAAATCCTTAGCATGGCTTCCTTCGGAAGGGAAGTAAAGTCGGTGGTCCTGTGTCATAGATTTATGGCAAGTAAAAGAACCTCAAGCCTGATAAAGAGGCCTCTGAGCAAAATTACCGGTCTTTCACGCCCAATATAGAATGGAACGCTAAAGACCATAGCAGTTAAAGAGCGTCCATAAATAAAACTCAGTTTAATTAATTTAATAGTAATTTAGTGATAAAAAAGAGTGTTGGCTGCATTACTTTGAGTGATGCAAGATGGAGACTTTGACTGCCCTGCGTTCTTCTATATGGCTACATGTGCAGTAAGTAAATAAATAATTATAAGGCTGAAATTACATAAATAAAATGTTTACCAAAAGAAATCATCCATATAAATAATTCTAAAAACATATTACACCAAAAAATGCGAAGCTGTGCTTCAAAAAATATGCCACAGATGGACGTAGAAAAAATCTTGCATCACATGTTGTAAATTGAGCCAAATGTGTAATGAAAATTTATCTCTATTAACAAGAAGTAGACAAGAAAGTAAAATTTGGTAAGAATAGTTTGTAGAAGAGTGAGTAAAGAAAACCATATGAATTTAACACAATTTTTAATGTCACAATTGCTGGTTAAGATTTTTTTAATCTAATAGTAGCATTCTGTGACATAATATTTTTTTTTAGACAGCTTGGCCTAAAGGTAGAACTTTTAACATAGTGCACACGAACTAAAAGCTTTACATTATCGCATTAGTGCAGTAATATTTTTATACCACTCCATTGTGACCAACTTTGGTTTCAAGTCTAATCACATGGCAATTACCCTTTGTATTTGCACATGCTTAATAACTTAAATATTGACTTGGTTTAATTAGGTTTTACTTTTCATTATGTCTTTTTACATGATTAATTTCTCATGGCGCTCGAATTATCTGTTCACAATACAAATCATCATACTTCAATTTATTACAATTCGTTGTGGAGTTAACCTATAACTTATATTGGTAGCTTTGAGCTTTCTTTGATCTAAAACATTATTCTTTTATCTTGAAGTAGAATATTTGTTGGTAGTTGGAAGATGCTTCATGTTTATCTGCCCCACGTATGGGAGCCAATTTGTCGTGGTCTAGTTCGTGTTATCTATTTCTGAGCGCCTGTTATTGTTTTACTACTTTGAATGTTGGGTTCTTTGTCCTCCGGCTAGCTATTATTACTACTCAGTCGAGCATATCTCTTGAACAGGGTGTGTAAATGGAAAGGATTTGTTACTGAAAGATAACACTTATAAAAGAATTTGTTTTTACACTTTTATTACCGTCACAATTAATTAATTTCACATATTGACTCTTGATACACGCCCGACTGAAACTGTTATATTTTCTAATATCACTATAATCACTTATTTGCTGCACATTATTAATTCGCGTATTTCACATTTATAACTTACTTTACAACGCGAGAGATTGTTAAACTGTGCGACGTGTAACCTGCGAATGATTCTGATGAAATGAGCGACTTATAACCTTTGTATGATTCTGTTGGACTGCACGACGTATTACCCGCGAATGCTTCTGTTGGACTGAACGACGTATAACCTGTGTATGATTCTGTTGGACTGCATGACGTATTACCCGCGAGTGCTTCTGTTGGACTGAGAGACGTTTGCCTTGTGAATTATTCTGTCAAACTGCGTGTTACCCGTCTCTGGCACGGAATTTATACTCCCTCACCCCAATATGCCTAAACATTATAACAGAGCTGCTGTTGGTTAATAAAACGCGCCAACATTAGTGTCTATTTTTATATCCAATCAAAATTACGAACACATATACTCTAGGGAAGAAATTCCCTCCATTTCTACAGAAATGCACGCTACTCTGACGTCATTTGTTTGTCTCTTCTAATTGATAAACAACTTACCCCCTTGCTACATTGTTCCCGCTCTTATTGTCAGTTTCAGTGAGGCCGTGTAAACTTATTTCCTCACAATGCTTATAATTAACAAACATCTCAAATCAATGTCATACAATAATGCTTATTTACACTACAATCACTCTGGCATTTACATTGTGATATAAAATACTGCCACAATCTAGTATAACCTACATAATGATAAAATGGCGGCAGTTATGAATTTAGAAGAAACTGAAGTGGTAGAGCCAGGTGAAATTACATAAGCAGCAGAAAGAATAACACTAGCAGTACTTACCCAAAAAATCCAGAAAGCAATATGATATAGCATTTAATCGCTTCACTGCCTGGTGTAAGGCAAAACATGTTGAAAATAATTTCACTGAAAATTACTGCTAGTGAATTAACAAAACATCTCACATCTTGCTGCACATGAGAGTTGATCTCGTTTGTAATGCCATTTCTTTTGTTTCAAGGATCTCATTGATCCCATTCTAAACTTGATTTCTCTTAGTTTCACGAATCAGTACAATAATATTTTATTGATGTTTCAGAAATTTGAGTGATGTCTAAAAATAGTATATGCCACATGTGTTAAAAGTGGTTTTATTTTGCTCATAGGATTGCAAAACTCGGTCTACGTCTTTCATTTTGCAAACATTCCTACTCACAAAATAAAACCTTACTTTTAACACTTGTATCATAATCTACTATTATTGCATTTCCATGCTAGAAGAATTATTTAAAGTTTGCAGTTTATTAAGGGCTAGTGCCTAAAGAGGCATATGGAAAAAGTAATTTTTTTTAAAGCAAGGAATTCATGACCAAAGCAAGGTGTGCACTGGCTGTCCAAGGAATAAAGGGAAGGATGAGGTACTCAACTTTAACTTATCCAAGAGTTTATAAACATCTCTTCTAGCATTATGCGTTGTTTGCTTAATGTTGCCAACTGTTGTTCACTAATGGCTCTGGGGATTAATTGATCTGCATCATTTTCCCTCTGGCTATATAAAGTCTGTAAGTTATCACTTTTAAGGCCTTTGCATTTTGCTAGATGTTCAGGATGACATCTTCACAGAGCGTGCACTTGGCTGTAGGTAGGCATCCTATCTTGTAGAGGTGTTCTGCGAAGCAGTCGTGGGCAGTTGCCATCCTATACTCTGTGAGGTTTAAGTTGGCAGGTTTTCTACTGTCCTTGTCTCACATAGAGTGCTGTCCTTGTCTAGCAGAGGGGGTGGGACAGCAACCACTTCTTTCTTGCAATTTGTGGAAATTCCAGACCCGTAGAAGCTGGCAACCCTCCCACTTCTATTGTATGCTGACTGAAGGTTGCAGTGGCGTATGAGCTGTGGAACTATGAGTTTGTTATTTTGCGGTTCTACACGATACGCAAGATATTTTCTTTGTTACAACATATGGATATAATGTTGAATTATTTTCTAGTAGTTTTGGTTGTATTTGTATTGTTTCAAATTGGCTCTCGAGGGAAAATTCCAAAATCAGATGGTAGGGAAATGTAGTTAAAGTTCACAGTTTCTTCAGTGATGAATGTGATGCATTGAAATGTGGAAAGCCGACTACTTCAGTGACAAGTGTAGTTGAGAGAACTGCTGCTGCTACAGGTATTTCTGCTCCTTCCGTCCGGTGAATTTTAAAAGAACACACAAATACTGAAGCTAATGGCGGTAGGTTGCAAACTCCAGGCAAGAAGCGCCCAAATAGGAGATTGCAACAAACAAAAAAGCAGAAATAAACTCATTCACTGCAGCTGCTATTAAGCAAACAATCTATTCGTTATAGCGTATGAACTTTCTGCCTAGTTTGCAGGACATATATGAGGCTTTGAAAGTTCAAGGCTTACTGAAAGGAAGCGTGTAGTCGTTAAGAAAAATTCTTAAAAAGCTTAATTTCAGTTATAGTAAAAATTCGCAAGGAAGACTTTTTTAATGGAACGAATGAATATTGTTTCTAAACGATTTCGGGTTTTAAGACGAATGAAGAACTGAGGGCTTCTAGTAGGCCTATAGTGTACCTTGACGAAACGGGTAAATATAAACCATACGAGAAATAAGTGTGACGGTGATGAAAATGATTTCCCTCTTAAAACACT
Organism: Deroplatys truncata; assembly: GCA_030765065.1. Taxonomy (NCBI): domain Eukaryota; kingdom Metazoa; phylum Arthropoda; class Insecta; order Mantodea; family Mantidae; genus Deroplatys; species Deroplatys truncata. The sequence continues at coordinate 47,186,148 of CM060975.1, read as the reverse complement.
AATAGGCAAAGGAGCGATGCCCAACAGGGTTCATTCCTAATGCTTTACTAACTTTAAAGCCAAATCCAGTAAAGACTACCATGAAGAAATGGATAACAACATTTTCAAGGATTGGTTTGTCAGTAAGTTGCTACTTAACAATCCTTCTAATAGTGTCACCGTTATGGGCAATGCCCCTTATCATTTCATAGAAATTAATAAAACACCCACTTCATCTCCATTCAAATCCCATACGCAGGAATGACTTCGTAATAGAAATACTGAGTTTGGTTCACGAGCGACAAAACAGTACTGCACGATTTAATTAAATTGAAAAAAGACAATCTCAAAGCTTATGAAATTGATACACTCGCGAAATGCATGGACATACTATAGTACGGTTGCCACCTTATCACTGTGATTTCAATGCTATAGAGCTTATATGGGCGCAAGTCAAGAACAATGTTGCCAAACATAATTTTCATTTAAAATTGGTGATGTAAAATTGTTCTTTGATAATGCGATTACAGAAGTGACTCCAGACAAATGGAAAAGGGCGTGTGAGCATGTGTAAAACACTAAACAGTTTTACTGGGAGAAATACGGTCTGGTAGATGAAATTACGGACAGATTAGTCATAAATTTAGAGGAATTGGAATCGGAAGAAGAGTACGAAGATTTGTTTGAAGTTTCTGACGGTGAATCCGAGAATGAACAACAACCGGTCGGAGAGGTGGACGGGCACCCCGCCACTGATGCGTGTTTTACTGGTGTATCTGCTTTGCCTGTGTCACTATAAAGTGAGAGCGAGATGGTGAGTATTCCTTTCTCTGTCTAAAAGGGACACGACTACTTAAACCTCACGGACTTTAAATAAGACCACTGCAGTCTTCCTCAGCATTTTTTGTATATCAACTCTATCTTTAATATTCTTATAATCTTTATCCTTTAATTTATCTTCATCAAGTCTCTGCTGTCTTTTGAAATGTTGTTTAATGTTATTTAATTGTTTATTTATTTCTATTTGTCCTACAGGTTTTATTTGTTGTATTGCATCTTCCTTTGCTAATTGATCCGCATGCTCATTGCCCAAAAGTCCAGCATAAGCTGTGAGCCATTGTAGTGTGACATGATTTCTAGTTTCTGTTGCCTTAATTAGGCTTCTTATTTCTTTAATATTTTTTGTTTTATTCTTGTAATTTACTATTCCATCTATGGCTGATTTTGAGTCTGATAAGATGACTATGTTTTGTTTTATGTATGGTCTATATAAAATGTTCTGTAATGCTGCTTTTATAGCTGTTAATTCTCCATCATAGAGGTTTAACGTTTCATCTAATGTTAGATACTGTGCAAAATGTTTACAGTATACTCCTGCACCGACATTTTTTTTTATTGATGAGGGATCCATTTGTATATATTCGGAGCCATTGTTTTTCTGGGTATCTTTCGTTTTCTGTAGCTATTGCTATGGCTCTCATTTCATCTGGTATATTGTTTTGTTTGTGTATTGTATATATCAGGTCATTCCGATATTGTATATCAATATATTTAATTGGACTTGTTACCTCTGTTGCAATTATATTTAATGTTGCCAACTTAACACTAATATTAATAACCGTTAATAACACTAATATGGTATAATTATTCAGTCTTAGCTGATATCTCTGTTTCGTTTGTGATGTGTTATGACAACTAGTGCAAGAATGCGAACATTCGACAAGTGCTGTCAAAGTAAGGAGGAATTTGGCATTCACATCAATACTAATGCTGGGAACAGACACACAATAATTTAAATGGATAGCGTGAACAGATTTCTGGAATATTCTCTTCTCATTTACAAGTAACTAAAAGTGGCTACAATGGACATGTTAAATTTGAAAACTGTATTTGAGAAAAAATTAGCTCCTAATTTGGTGCCTTCTTCTGTTGTAGTCTTAGATAATGTTCCTTATCACACTATAGAGGTGGACAAACCCCCGTCTAGGAGTTCCTTGAAATCTGCTATGACATCATGGTTGCAAAGCAAAATGGTTCATGGCGACAGTTAGATGCATAAATCATAACTACTCAAGTTGAATGAAATAAACAAAGCTAACAAGATGTATAAAATCATCAAATTTTTGCCTTGTTTGGGCCACACTTGTTCACATGCCCCATACATGTGTGATATGAATCCCATAGACCAAGGTGAAACGAATGGTTAGGGAAAGAAGAGCAATAGGTGATTTATTACTGCAGAAACTGTGTATGCTTAGGGATATATTGCCTGTGACTGAAACAAACGTAAAGGTTTTTGCAAGTTTATAGAGAAGTTAGAAAATTATTACTTGGAGAAGAATGGTATGGTGGAAAATGTCATCAATAGTGCTGTTTTTCACTGGAAGATAACAGCAAGGATTGATTTTCCTCTTTCTCCTCAGGAGAAAATGAATTGAGCTCCAAAGTTTCCACACCACTTGTTTCAAGGAAGTGCATCTTTTTTTATAAGCTAACCATAGTATATTAAATGAAATAACCTTTACGTTTTATAATCATTTAGTGACCTCACTTTTACCTAGCAAGAATATATTCTTCAAAGTTGCCACTACTGATGTACGAGGGTAATCCCAAAAGTAAGGTCTCCAAAGCGCTGGGATCGCAGGGAAACTGGTTGTGTGGATCTTGGCCATACTGCTTTTTTCCTTCCTCCCTCCACTCTCTTCAGAAACCACTGCACATCCCTTAGCGCCCTCGGTCTTGGCAGCCAGTTATAATGGAGCTTCCGTTAGCCACTACCGCCAGGTGCGAAGTTTGCGTAGTTATTCGCTTTGTGAGTTCAAAAGGGGTTAAACCTGTCAAAATTCATCGACAGTTGATGGAAGTGTATGGAGAGTCTTGTATGGATGCCAAAAATGTCCGCAAGTGGTGTAAAGAATTTGCAAATGGTCGCACGGAAATTCATGATGAGGAAAGAAGCGGGAGACCGTCCATTTCTGACGAAACAATCGCAAAGGTTGAACAAATCGTGCTTAAAGATCGGCGGATCACTTTCGATGAGCTCTGCATTGTTGTTCCTAAGATTTCTTGAAGCACTATTCATCGGACTTTGATTGAAGAGTTGAAATTTTGGAAGGTGTGCGCAAGATCACAAAAGGCAACGCGCTGAAACTTCCCGCCAATTTCTTCAATGCTATGCAGATGAAAAGGACAACCTTTTGGATTCAATAGTCACGGGTGATGAAACCTGGGCTTTCCACTTCACACCTGATACCAAACAATAATCACGTGAGTGGCAGCATTCCGCTTCACCCAAGCCGCGAAAATTCAAGAGAACACAGTCTGCCGGTAAAGTCATGGCAACTGTGTTTTGGGATCGAAAGGGGATATTGTTGGTCGACTTTATGGATCCTGGGACAACAATAAATGCCGACAGGTATTGTCAGACATTAAAAAAACTCAGACGGGCAATTCAGAACCGTAGAAGAGGAATGTTGAGCAAGGGCATAAGCCTTCTCCATGACAATGCTCGCCCCCACACCTCCCGTCAAACCATGAATCTTCTGCAACAGTTTGGATGGGAAACCATCACCCATCCACCCTATAGTCCGGACTTAGCACCCAGTGACTACCACTTGTTTCCCAAGTTGAAAGAACACTTGGCTGGAAAACGCTTCGGTGACGAAGTGAAAAATGAGGTCCATCACTTTTCAAGAGCATGGCAGCAAGCTGGTATGATATGGGCATACAAAAACTGCCACAGCGTCTACAAAAATGCATCGACCGAAATGGCGATTATGTGGAAAAATAGACAAATGTTAAAGCTTCAAAACTCTGTACCATTTGTTGTCAATAAAAGTTTCTTTGTATTTTAAAAAAAATTGGAGACCTTACTTTTGGGATTACCCTCGTAAATATAGCTAAAAGAGTGAGTCCAGCATTAGTTATAACAATGTGGCTGGAACTGTTTACTGTGCTGCCAACTGATTGTGTTCCTGCCTGTGGATAGACAGTAAATGTACATACTGTTTAGTGCATTATGAAACAAGGCAAAACAGAAATTGGTGAACCTCTATTCTATCTCTTGAAAAGCTTGCCTAAAAGCAGGAAGTTTAGTCGATTGTGAAAAATTGCACAATGCGGAAATGTTTGGCAATGGTAAATTGTATTAACTAACTTATCCATATTACGAGGCAGAAGTTAACAGTAGAGGTTAGTTTACTTCATGGGGTCCAATCTCTTTTTAAACAAAAAGCATATTTTTCTCTATTTCTGATAACTTGTGAAGCTTTTAATTACCAAGTCTATGTGTTTCAAAGAGACTGTTGAAAAATAATGAAATTTCTCTGCTTCATTGTTGTAAATTATAACATACTAGCATTATGCACAGCTTTCTGTGTGAATATTTGTGTTTCCTATGACTCATTTCACTCAATTCTTGTTGCACTGATGTTATCAGAGGCAAAGTATAGGGTCTTTCAACAAGTGCCCTATTTGTAACATGTGATAGCTGCCGTTGTTATTGAGATACAGCAGTCATTTTTTTCATGTGGTTACAGTTGTTATTGACAAATAGCCATGGAACGTTACAGCGTTCAGCAATGCGTAGAAATTGTGAAAATTTATTATCAAAATGGATCATGTGTTCGCCAAACCTTCCGTATATTGCATGAAGTTTACGGTGTGCATAATCGTCCCTGCGAGAGAACGATACGGTGTTTGATCGATAAATTTGAAAGAAGTGGTTCTGTCAGCGATCAAAGAACGCCTGTACGTAATTGGTGTAGGCGCCATTCGTGAGAGTGTACATGAGAACGGAAACAAATCAATTGCCCGTTGAGCGAAAGAATCGGGGCTTTCGCCGACCAACTGCATGAAACTTTCCACCCATCCACGGCTAGCCTTAAACTCTAGTTTCGGAATATCAAGAAATTCAGCCTCTAACATTCTTTCGTATAGTGTCACTAGTCACAGGTTGCCCATTCTTCCTCCTTTCACGCACAAATTCCAACACTTTTTCTTCAGCTTCAGGATGTCTTCCTTTGTGAGGACCCGTAAATTTCTTCCTACTAGCTTTAGTAGCAAATAATGCCAATTTCTGTTTTCGCCACAAGCGAACATTGCTCTCTGATACATTGAACTTCCTCCCTGCCTTTCTATTACCATTTTTTTCAGCATAAAGGATTACTTTACGCTTTAAAAAAGCATCATAAGATGTTCTTCTCTGTTTGCCCTTGCCCTCCATATCGAAACTAAAAATGCTCAATAATAGGTCAATGATAAATAAACGGCTAGCTTGTCACGAGTTTCCGGATGCATGTTAACTCCAGCAATCCATTGTGAAGTAATAAACGAAAATTTCGAATGAAGTTACTGATGTTCTACGGAAGGGATTTGCACTCGAATCTAATGCGCACCACGATTTTGAGCATTACATTTGGTCAAAAAAGGTGCGCATTAGATTCGCGTAAATACGGTAATTTAATTGCCCTAGCTGTTGAGACAGCTGTGAATTGCTTTACTTTTTGGCACCTAGTGCTCTATAATGCTTAAAAAAAATAATAAAATAAAGTTTAGATCAAGATAGCCATCCTTGAAATACAGGAACTCAATACAGAAAAAATATTTTCATTATTGTATACATTGTCGCACTCATTGATGTCACATCTACATACTATAACGTATTCCTTTGCATTTCAGTAACAAAGCCCTCTCATCAGAAACAATGCTTCTCTTAATATTGAGGTTATATGCAAGTGAAAGCATGTTAATTGCATCTAGAGATTTTTCAAGCATCTCAAGACTTTCAGCATACAGAACTATCAAAATTGTTTCATACCATTCTAGTCCACCTTTTGTATTGCAATTTTCCCCCATGTTTGGTTTTTCTTACTCCATAGTAATTTATCCTATTGCTTGCACTCTAATACATGCTTTTGCTACTTCATAATTTCTAGGAGAATACTGACCTTTTGAGAAGTAAAGTTTTACATTCTGACTGATTTTTCGGTCATTTTAACTGTATGTTACCGGATAACCTAAAAAAAGCTTATTTTAGGAATAGCGTCACCATAAACAAATGAAGGGAATTCACTTGATGCACAAGTGTTACAAACTTTATTGTTCTGTGGAATTTTTCAGCCCAGTAAAGCCAAACCTGGTCGCCTTATTGTGAAACTTGCAAAGTTTAAGCTTGCTTAAGCAGCATCTGTAGCTTACTAAAGCTTTAGCTTAAACTGTGAAATCAGCCCTTAATAACATATTTATATATAAAATGATAGGCTACACCAGATACAAGAGCTTAAGCTATTGAAGAAATGGTAAAAATTGGACGAGTTTTCTGAGATACTTTGGAACCAATATTGTTATTATGCTTCTTTATGTATTAGTAGAGATTAGCTTGTTTTTATAAAGGTAAGGAAATTGATACAGTGACATGATGAATTAATTAGTTTTACACGCCCTAAACATGATCAACATTTTAGCTTAACCAGAAATATGTTTTCGAAATTGTTACACCATCTTCAGCTAAATCCAGACTAGGTAATACTTGATTGTTTGCTAATTAGCTTGTAGAACAACTTGTACTCATAGACAATGCACAACAGCTTTGTTAACATTTTTATTTGTCATAGTTTTCATAGAAAACAAAGGCAGTAAATTAAAAGACAATTTCCATATCAAAATATCTTATAAACTAATAAGTACAGAACTGTTATACAAGAAAGCTTATATTAACATTGAAAGTTATGTTAAAATTGAGCCTTATGTTATTAAAACTTTTAAAATGCATTGGCAAATGTAATACCTGGCATTTATTGTGCTGTCCACTTAGTTAATGTTTAAAAAGTTTGCATTGACATCAAAGAACAGTGTTACATATGAAGCAGCATTTTTAAGATGTCAGCAGTTATATAAGTACAAATGACATCTGTGGATGGGCAGTTGTGAGCATTAGCAAACTTCACAATTTGTAACAAAATGTCACATGGAAACTTCTGGCAGTGGAAAAAAAATAAAGGCTACAGAGGAATGGATAAGATCACCAGATATAACTTGGTGGTGATGCTGGTGAAATTAGGTTTAAAATCCTGGTTCCAAACAACCTTCCACGATTTTTCATAACTGTAAAGGTGAATGTTGGATTCATGTTCAAAACGACAGAAAAAAGATAAAGTAGTAAAAATAAGATTACGGTGCAAAAGGGATGCCTTAATGCTATGCACTATTAATGCAAATTTACAATAAAAAAATCAATCTCAGACTGTCAATTATCAACTCTCAGAAGAAATAAACTGATACAGAATGTAGAAGTGTACCAACAAGTACCTAGGTGTATGTAAACATACAGGAGATCAGTTTGGGAACCCAAAATAAAAACAAAGTAACATGAAAATTAGTCCTGTTTACTTTTCTGTAGTTGCATTTTAAAACGATGGGAGTTTTCCATTATTGTTGGTACTGCACAAGGACTAAAGCAAGTTGCTTAACGAGAACTAAAAATAAAATGGTTCTTGCAGCCGAGCAGTGACCTAAATGTTTACTATAGTATTATAAACCTTTGGACCACATCTGCAATGAGAAGATAACATGGATATGCTGTTCCAGTAGGATGGTGCACCACCTCACTGAACAAAAGATATCCATGATTACTTGAGTGACACACTTGGTAACAACTGGCAGTTTGAGGTAGACCAGTTATATGGCTGCTACATTCTCCATACCTCATACCACGCTCTGGACTTTAATGAAGAATGTCGTGTATGTATAGCAACCTGTGGATCTTCATAATCTCAGACAAAATGCTAGATCTTACACAGTGGTGGGTACATTGTAGTCTAATCTGAAGAAACCTTCATCCTTCTAGAAAATATTTAGAGATTATATAAATATCAACAGAAACGATCTACTCATGTTACATTTTCACTTCCCTAGTACCTAGTAGAAGTGTTGCACCCCATTCAAAAATTCTGTATTGAAATTTCACCAGAAATTTATGTTTTGAGGTCCCTTGAATGAAAAAAAAATGAATATTTAGAAAAAGATATGTATGTGAGTGAGAGTGCACCATAACACAAAAACGAGAAGTCTGATAAATAGTAAGCATCATATTTAAGTTAATGTCTTCCAAGGAAGTGACAAAGATGTTCAAGAAAATCTCCCAATCCACCTACTCTTGCAAAAGCTTATTTTACTCTGCTTCATTTTAACCATCATAAATGATTTCATTGCATATTTCATTGTAAGTACAAAGTGAATGCAGGAGGCTGAAGGGATTGTCAAATCTTAAATAAGGGGTTACTATATGCTGGCTTTGAAATTCCATGTTCTTTCCATGACATTACGAGAAACAACTGAATCATGACAGCACTTAAAAAATGACAAAGTATTAAAAAATACAAAACACTAACAAATACCTTGGAAAAGCCTGGGCCACAAAAAGGTTCTTTGGCATAAATTGTGTGCTTTAAAGAGATCTACGTTTTCTGTGCAGTAGATTTTTAGATATCTCTTATGGTTTATCCGTTGAACAAATTGTTATATGGAATTCAGAATGAAAAGGACTTCACAGGCTATTCATAGAAAATTCAATGTATACAGTATATTTGTCATGTATCTTGAAACATATGTTACTCTTATTTTAATCATCAAAATTATAGAGCAATTTTTGGGAAACTAAATTAAGAATACATTTTACTGGTAAAGGCTAGTATGGATGTGGATGGGATTTTACAGACACACACATGGACCTTTTATTTATTCAAGGGATCTCAAATCATGTATTTCAAATCTTGATATCAAATTTTTTGGTAGAATTCAATACAAACTACCTACTATTGCAATGCTAGAGAAAGCTGAAAGCTTCAGCCTAACACTGGTATAAGTAACAAATGTTGTAAGTTGTGCATCCAGATTTAGACAATGTAAAATTATAGCTCCTTTTGACATTAGAATTGGGCAAAGAATCAGGCCCATAGTTGTAATCATGTGGCAGCCTGCAATGAAATGGGGAAGGGTAGTTTCACAAATACAGCGAAAGTATAGCAGCTTTTAGGAAATGAAACCTTTCAGGTGCTGGAACATTCTGTAGAATGAGAAATGCCTTGAACCAGAGATAACTACCTAATCTGCTTAAGGACTACAGCAGTGATTTTAAACTCAAGTTGTCAACATGCAACAGCAAGCAGACTGAAGATTGTTCCTAGGGCTTAATGACAGGTGGAGTGGAATAAACATGTCTTTAGTTCATATCCTGAGAAATTACAAAATGTGAGACAATGAACTGTATATCTAGGAAGTGCAAATTGTGAAAAATCTGCTGTGGCATCCAGTAATTGTTTATCCTGGGATATAGTCCATTCAGAATTGATGCATCTGTTAATGTGTAACATTTAATGGAGTTAAAACTGTGATACATCCATTTTTATTTGTGGTCCAGTTAAAAAAAAAAATTCTGATGTGTTATGATCACATGATTTTCTCTACCCATTATTTATTTTTATAAACTGTTCTTATGAAAGCTTATTTTTCTATCTACTTCATGTTAATTGAGATAAACTTTTGCAGAAATAGTTTCATTATGCATTTCTTGTAGGGAAAAGGAGGTTAGAGGAAACAGAATCAATAGTCAGATGTTTAAATGTAAGTGGCTACATGCTGGGCTTCAAATTCCATACTCTTTCCATGATACTGCGAGAAAGAAGTGGAATAGCAACAGCACTTTAAAAGAATGACAAAAGTATTGAAAAATGGATATCTTGGAAAAGGCTGATGCCACAAAAAAGGTTATTTAACATAAATTGTGGTTTAAAGAGATGTATATTTTATTTGTCATGTAAACATCGTAAATATTTGGTATTTTAATCAAAATCGTTAGAGCCATTTTTTAGAAAATAAATTTTTTTAAAAATATTTGCATGTAAAGAATAGTTTGGAAGTGGGAGATTTTTATGAAAATCTTATTCACGTCTTTAAAATATACTGAACTTTTAAATACCAAGTTTGGTATTTATCAGAGTTTTTTGATTTTGGGTTATGATGCTCACATGGTGATGATAGATACTTGCACACATGGACCTTTTTTTAAAAATACATTTTTTGGGTTCAGGGTGCCTCAAAATATGTATTTTCAGTGAAATCTTGACATCAAATTGTAATACAGTATTTCCTTTACTTACTGCAAATACATAGGAGAGAAAGTAAGAAAGTTTGCAGTTGAATCTGTGGAGTAGTTCTCAGCCCTCCAAAACATCAGGGGTGAGCCATCCATGTGGTACCGCATCATGATAAAGTTTTCCAAGAAAGAAAATTTTAAGTGGAACACAAATGGAGCCCAAGATTGAAACTTGTAATATTTGTGGACAACGCCAAATATTTCTGAAGGAAGGAGAAACTTTAGAAAACAAAAGGAGATAATGATGGTCAAAGATTAATATTATTGGGAAAGAAATTTGAGTTGTTGCAACTTTATTTGTCACATCATGTGTTGTAATATATTCACAATTATTTAATACAACCTGGACTACCAAAAAATCTCATCTAGATGAGCCGAGCGCATTATTGAGCAAAAAGTTTCTACTTTCTGGATAACAGGATCACAAAACCCCCTAGCTTTATCTAGCAGGATTACAAGCAGACAGACAGAAGTGTCTCCAGAAACTGGAGCTCAACACCACAATGGCTTGTCTGCTAGGGACTAAGACGAAATTAATACAGTTGTTCTTTGAATCAGCAAATCACAAGAAATAATGTCTGATTCATTTTGGTAGCACTCTATGCATCACACAAATGCAGTGTTTGTAGAAGCTAGTATGAAATGAGGCAGATTGACAGAATTGCTACACACTTTATGGTGCTGGCTCAGCCACTCCAACATTGCTCACTCTAATCTTGATACTTTCTATATGATTTCAGGGTAGAATAAATAGGGTATGCCACCATGTCAGTAGAAGTCATGTCGGCATTCATCAGTAAACAGGCTTAATTACAAATGAAACAAGCAATACCTGTATAAAATGGATATAAATACAGGTTCTTTATTATCTAAACAGTGAAATAATATCTACATCCAAACAAAAGCCAAAGTCTTAAACACTAATTGCTCACAGGATAGACAGTGGGTGGTACATCTTCGAGTGTACAGATGTTTCCAAGAGGGAAGAAGAACACAAATGAATTGTATATGATGATCATGAAATAAGACAGCACTGTGAGAGATAAGCATATCATAAGTAGTGGAAAGGTTAGTTGTGAATCTTGATGTTACTATTTCAATACACATCCTCATGAAACAGGCAGTTATGATGGATATTTGGTCCAGCAATAGATCTGTAAAGTCTATTCCATTCTGTTACCACTTTGTGAGTACAAGTATTACATTTGAAATTAAGGTTTTGAAAATAAATAATGCTCTTCTGCAAAACATTTTAAGAAATTAAAATAAACATTTGGAAAATGTGATAAACTATAGTGTCCTTGACATGCGGGTTGATAGCGTATACATTATATACTAAATAAAATATTGTAATAACCAGTATTTTCTCTGAGCACTAGATAAGGCATGAAAATGGTTTATCGAAATTTCACTATGGACAGTTTAAAAGAAACCATACCGATTTTTCCTCTGCATCCTTTTTGTAAAATGAATTGGCTTCACACAATTTACAATTGAAGTTTCCACACAATTGTAATTTTTGTAGTGTAGTACATCTGGCAGTGGCACACAGTTCATTCATGTTGTATCGACACCCTGATCTTTCTTAAAGGTTTGATTGAGGTGTGTCAAGCTGTTAAACAAGTTGATAAGGTTACGATAACTGATGAAGGGTTGAATAAAGAAGTCAACTATGGAAGTTTTTACAAATTGGGATCACCTAAACAAAGTTTAATTTATGGGCACTAGCATGTAGCACTGGAGGTGCATTTGAAAGTTTATCAAGCTAATATATCTAGCAAAACTTCCTTAATAGAATGACTTGTGTTACAAATGTAATGCCTTACATGGAGAGAGAGAAAGAAAGAGATTGTAAAGTGTATCCAAATTTCTCAAAACAGAAAAGTGGATTTGTGTCAATAGGTAAAGTATCTCCAAAGGAGAAAAAAAAATAGGTACAAAGATTGGAGTTTTTCACCAAGTTATTCTAAAGATGTTAATTAACAATTTGTTGTAAATACTCTTTTTCTTTACTATGGATGCTAGTGATAGATACTTTGAGCGGCATATAGGATTTTGTATGTGTCTGCTATCACCACATGGAGCAGATGCTGTTGACAGTTTAGGCTTGTTTTACAAAATTTGTAATCTCTATTTTTCACAACAAATATGAACTTAGAGGAAAATGAAATGTTCAAAAAGCATGATCATTTTCAAGGAACATTTGTCAAAAGCTTCATTTTAGTGCTTTTTTTTGTCCTACTGTAATGTCAACCTGTCATTTCTTTTGTATTACCACACACATTTGGCATAATATTTCTCATTAATCAGTGTAGATTAAAATAGCAAACACTTGACACAAATAAACCTTCCTCTATCACAGCACAGAGGAAATAGGTTTTCTCTGGACATACAGATGCAGCAACAATGCCAATGTTATGCATACTTTCTGATACTCTTGGCGGTATATCCAGTTGTAGTGTGTATAATATAGACAAGAACAGGTTTTGACACTGACTGATACTGGTTGGTTTTGGGGTAGTATGCCAGCTTTCATATTTGTTTACTGCGTGACGTACAGCAAGGCCGTACATACCATGTATTCTTACTTGCTTCACTGGCGCAGCATTACAAAACACTGCATTGCAAGTCCCTTTTTTTAGATAAATACTTGGAAATAGAACAAAGTTGTTAAATTTTTTTGTTTCTTTCAATGAGTTCTCTTAGGAATTTAAAGATAAACATGTATATCTTTTTTATTATAATCTACATTACTAAGAAATATGTTTTCAGAAAAATATTATCTTTTAAGTTTATCAATCGAAATAATTTTAACATTTCCTAGCCCAGATAATGGGTATCAATATCTGTGTTAACAATGTTTTCATCATTAATCAATGTACTTAAATATTTTACATTTGTATAGATACCAAGTTCTTACACAAAATATTATTTATCCACTTCTTCTGTGTTACATGTAGAACTTTCATTTCATTTAAGGATTTTGTACCAGTAATGACACACTGAAAGAACCTATTTGAAGCAAGATAGTAGGGGAAGTGAACCCATTATGGGAAGTGTTCCAAATATGGAGAGGGGTGGAATGTGACCTAAGGAGGTACCGGAGCCTAACAGTGCTAAACAATACTTCAAGCGACATCTGTGAAAGTGCTGTAGTTGTAAATTCCAACACCAGGGCCTTACCTTCTACACGCCAGTTGTTTGTGTTTGTGCATATCCCAGAAGTTTTTCAGTGTTCACATACATTTTGTCATTGGAATCAATTTTAGTTCAGCTTTCATCCCAGGTTTTATTTAATTTGTGGATATCTATACAAAACAGAAATAAGTGTTTGTAAACTATACTAGCCCGATCCTAATATGGGGAGGTTGTGTTATGCTGAATATGGGGCTCCCCTATTAGGAACACCATTTCTTCCTGGTGCGGAATGTATTTTGAACAGTCCGAAAAATCAAGAAAACTATGGGTATGTATATTTCAAGGTTCCCCAAGAAGAAGACTATTTCGAGAAAGACATCTATCTGTGTCTGTAATCCTTTGAGGTAACTGATGATGCTTCATTCAGTTTAACTGAAATGTTTTATGGTGGCATCTGTTAGTCATCAGATGCAAAAATTAAATTTTGGTTGTAATAATGAATTGGTAAAAATAAACTTTGTTTTTGAATGCCGGTAAGGAAGAAATGGAAACCAGAGCAGATGAAAATGGCAGTGAAAGCAGTACAAAACAGAAAATTTGGAAGTTTTAAGGCTGCAAGAATGTATAATGTTCCTCAAACGACCTTAGAATGGTATGTGAAAGACAAGATAAAGAGTCCCATAGATGTTGTAAACATGAAACTGGGAAGAAAGCAATATCTACTATCTGATCTGGAGAAAGATCTCGTCGAACACTGCATTCTTTTGGTTTGACTCAAAAAGACCTCTGCCATTTAGCATTTCATTTAGCGAAGAAGAATGGAATCACACATCTATTTTCAAAGAAGAGTGAATCAGCAGGGAGAAAATGGGTAAAGAACTTCTTGTGACAAAATCCACAATTCTCCATTCGATTGCTGCAAAGATTATCTTTTACTAATGTCCAAAATTTCACACCCAAGGCAGCAGCAAAATGTTTTGACATTTTTGAACCTGCTATGGAAAAAATTAAACATCAACCTCACAGTTGTCACTTGTTTCAGGGCGGCAGGTCATTGTGTTCCCCAATCATAATTTTTCCACAAAATATTGCATCAAAATATACATCTGTTGCTTATAAACATTGCACCAAAAGTCCTTACCCAAGTATGTTCCTTTTTAGATACTGAAGTTATTGTTAAAAGTTAAAACCATTCAGTATTTTATTTTATGTGCGTATAATCACATCTAGAACAAATACTCCTCATATTAGGCTCAGTTCCCCTATATCAGTAAATTTATCTGCCCTTACTGGAAGTCTTTCGAAATATTGTTTTTTGAAGCTGAACCGGAATTGAAAGGCAAGTACTGATCCTCCTAATTCAGACCAAAAAGCTGCCTTGCTTTTCATAGGAATCTTACACATTGGCTGGCAAACTTATTAGGCATATAAACCAATGGTAAATTCTGATGTTTACAAGGTCTGAAATGGAACACACATGTAGAAGTTATAATAATGTCAACCTTATTCAGCTAGACACATATGACATCTCCATCTATAATCAACAAATGAATTTAGTTTTCATGGTTTTGCTAATGCTCTAAATCTTTTCAGAAGTGTTGCCCATCCCTCTGTATTGCCTCACAAAAGAATGACCATATATTGATGAATGATTTCTTGCACTAAACATTTGCTCATACTGGAGGCAGCTGTATTTCATTAGCAAGGCAGGTCTTGCGCATGGCTATCTTTGCAAGACTTAGTGCATCTTCCAGACGTTGCACCTTGGAACTGCAACTAGTCTTGCACCTGCGCCTCAGTTTCTTTTCTCTTCGTCCAAATTTGCTCACATGCCCTGAAACAAATTCAAATTTAATTTAATAGGGTGATAAGTATCAGCTGAGGGCAGTTGTTCAAATATTTGGGAAGGTACTATTAGTTGGAAATAATGTTAATCAGTATATCCTAAACAACTGTAAGACATATATTAAGAACACTGAAGTATGAAATACCTTCAGATATATTTAACCCCTTCATGGTTATGGATGAGACATTCTGCCAATTTGTGTATCTGTGTTAGGTTGTGGTTAATTATACATGTATTAAAATAGGCTCAGTATGTCAACCATGTTACATCCCACTTAAACTTAATACTTTGTGTACTTTTATGTTTCATTTATATTTCAAACATTCCTGCATGCACTTATAAAATTGATCTATACTGCCTCTTTGGTCGGGTGATCAACATTCTGGCTTCTCAAACCAAGAGGTCCCAGGTTTGATTCCCAGCTGGGCAATCTTTAAAATTGAATCATTGCCTACTCTCTTGTGGAAAAGAATGTGAGTGTGTTGTACGATTGAACTGAATAAATCCAATGTAAAAACCTATAGCTCAACAAGTAATAACATGATCAGTTGGTTCTGAAGTCAAAGCCCAATATATATGAGGGGCATCCAATAAGTAAGTTTCCCTATTTTATAAAAAAACATTACACAAATTGATCATGTTGAATTAATTTTATTTATATTGTACAGTCCTGTTACTTTTATACATAGAACATGTTTTTACAAGCATTTTTGGGGACGTGACACAAGTTTTTCCAAGCCATTGTTGTATCAGGTCACGTCCTGTGCTCGCAACCAGCTGTTCAACGATTTGACTGCATCAAAATTAAATTAAATTGAGTTTTATTTTTGGATGCTCTTTAACTGCTATGGTCCTTAGCGTCCCATTCTATATTGGGCGTGATAGACCGGTAATTTTGCTCAGAGGCCTCTTTATCAGGTTTGAGGTTCTTTTACGTGCTGTAAATCTACGACATGGGACCACCAGCTTTACTTCCCTTCGAAGGAAGCCATGCTAAGGATTTTTACGCCCGAAAAAAATCCATCCCTCCGCCGGGTTTGAACACTGACTTTGGGAACTAGAGGCTAGCATGGTACCACTAGTCCACAGAGGACGACTTTTACTGACTGCATCATTGGTGTTAAAAGTGTTTACCTTTGAGTTGGAGGAACACGTGAAAATCACTTGGGGCAAGCTCCAGTGAATATGGAGGATACGGGAAAATTTCCAAGTTGAATCTTGACCCAGGCAGAGCTCAGAAGATTCAACTGGGAAGTTTTCTCACATCCTCCATATTCACCAGATCTTTTCCCAAGTGATTTTCACATGTTCCCCTGACTCAAAGGTCATCATGGAGGTAAGCACTTAACACCATGACGAAGATCAATCAGAAGTGAACTGCTGGTTACGAGCACAGGACCCAACTTCTGGTTCACTTCTGATTAATCTTTTCCAATATTTTCAGACCCCCTCCTATTTCTTTCAATTCCTTTACCCCTGTTCGGGCTCATGCAGCTCCCTCCCTCATCCTCTGGTTGTCTTTATCAACATAATTTTCTCTACCCCATACTTTCTATCTCCCTGTATATCCTCAATGACTTTTTGTTGCTGAAACTACTAAATATCTCCTGAATTTCAATGTCCTCAATTCTTTGTTTGACTTCTTTCCAAAAACCCCTCTCTTTAATCTCTCTGTCACACCACATCCTACCTAATCCGATTTTTTCCATGGTCTCTTTGATTCTATTAACCCAGGCATTACTCCTCATTGTTTTGTCTTGAAAATTTAGGCAATGTTTCAAGATATTGTCTTCCAAGTTCTTGATCCTAAACCAGTATTTCAAAGTTCTTGTCATTATTTTTCCTTCACTCCCAACTCTACCTAGTTCAGTTTGTGCAACCCCATTTGGTAGCCCCAAAATTCATTAAATGCAATGAATTAGCATGGTCATTTGTCTAGAATTTTATCTATTATTAATCTGAATGCAGACAAAATGGTAATAGGGCACCAATTACTTACATTGTCAGTGTTGCCACTTTTGTATATTAATACATTCTAGCAGTCTGGAGACACAGAGGGTTGTGTACTGTTTCCTACACCCTGGAAGTTATGGGTCAGATTATATCAGTAACAATGATGTCCTTCTTGAATCTCATCACTAAATTATCAAGACCTAGGACTGTGTCTACTGTATTGCTACCTACAGCATCAGTAATGCCACTCTTGTATATTAACACAATTCTACGATTATGAAGATATGGAGGAACATGTGCTGTTTCTGACATCATGGAAGCTATGAGTGAGATTATATCAGTCACAATGTTGTCCTTGTTGACTCTCACCAGTGCATGATCAGATCTGGGGCTGTGTCAACTTACAGCATCAGTATTACCTCTCTTGCATATTAACACATTGTAGCAGAATGAAGACATGGAGGAATGTGTGCTATTTCTGACATCCTGGAAGCTATGGGTGAAATTATAATAGCCACAATATTGTCCTTGTTGACTCTCACAGTGTATGATCAGACCTGAGGCTGCGTCAAACTATTGTCAACTTGTTGTCCTATTGACTCTCACCAGTAAATGATCAGGACCTGGGGGCCAGTCATCTTCTGTGGTCTAGGGGTACCATGCTAGTCTCTAGTTGTTGAGGTTACGGGTTTAAATCCGGTGGAGGGCAATGGATCTTTTTGGGCGTAAAAATCCTTAGCATGGCTTCCTTTGGAAGGGAAGTAAAACCGGTTGCCCCTGTTGCAGATTTACAGCATTTGAAAGAACCTCACCCCTGATAAAGAGACTTCTGAGCAAAATTTCCAGTCTTTCACACCCAATATAGAATGGGATGCTAAGAACCATAGCAGTTAAAGAGTGTCCATAAATAAAATTCAGTTTAATTTTCTGGGGCCTGTATCAACTAGTGTTACTTACAGCAACAGTATCACACTCTTGTATATTAACACAGTTCCAGCAGTCTGAAGACCTGGAAGAATGTGTGCTGTTTCTGACATCCCAGAAGCTATGCATGAGATTAAATCAGCCACAATGTTGTCCTTGTTGACTCTCACCAGTTTATGATCAGGACCTAGAGCTTTGTCAACTGCAATGTTACTTGCAGCATCAGAATCACCATTCTTGTATATTAACACAGTTCTAGCAGTCTGAAGATGTGGAGGAATGTGTGCTGTTTCTGACATCCTGGAAGCTATGAGTGAGATTATATCAGCCACAATGTTGTCCCTGTTGACTCTCACCAGACGACTTACATCGTCAGTATTACCATTCTTGTATTTTAACACAGTTCCAGCAGTCTGAAGATGTGAAGGAGCTGGTGCTGTTTCTGACATCGTGGAAGTTATGAGTGAGATTATATCAGCCACAATGTTGTCCTTGTTGAGTCTCACTAGTAAACAATCAGGATCTGGGGGCTGTGTCAACTACAGTGCTACTTACAGCATCAGTATCACCACTCTTGTATGTTAAACCGGGTCTCTCCTGGCCGGGTATATGCGGCTTCCTTAACCTGGAGCCTCTACTTTTCAATCAAGCAGCTCCTCATTTGGTCCCTCAGGGACCTAACAAGGCTGAGTGCACCCCAGGCCAGGTCTCCCAGTGGGAGAAAATCCCCATGTCGGTACCAGAAATCAAACCCTGCTAGCTATGAGTGGGATTAAAACAGCCACAATGTTGCCCTTGTTGACTCTCACCAGTATATGATCAGGACCTAGAGCTTTGTCAACTGCAATGTTACTTACAGCATCAGTATCACCATTCTTGGATATTAACCAGGTTCTAGCAGTCTGAAGACACAGAGGAATGTGTGCTGTTTCTGACATCCTGGAAGCTATGAGTGAAATTATATCAGCCATAATGTTGTCCTTTGTTGACTCACTGGATGAGGTCAAGGGGCTGAGTCAACTGCAACTTTACTTACATCATTAGTATTGCCACTATTGTATTTTAACACAGTTCTAGCATCTGAAGATTTGGAGGAATGGGTGTTGTTTCTGACATCCTGGAAGTTATGAAAGAGATTGACTTTCACCAGTATATGATCAGAATCTAGAGCTTTGTCAACTGCAATGTTACTTACAGCATCAGTATCACCATTCTTGGATATTAACCAGGTTCTAGCAGTCTGAAGACACAGAGGAATGTGTGCTGTTTCTGACATCCTGGAAGCTATGAGTGAGATTATTTCAGACACAATGTTGTCCTTGTTGACTCTCACCGGATGAGGTCCCGTGATTGAGTCAACTGCAACTTTACTTACATCATCAGTATTGCCACTATTGTATTTTAACACAGTTCTAGCATCTGAAGATGTGGAGGAACGGGTGTTATTTCTAACATCCTGAAAGTTATGAATGAGATTATATCAGCCTCCTTGTTGACTTTCACCAGTATATGATCAGAATCTAGAACTTTATCAACTGCAATGTTACTTCCAGCATCAGTATCGCCACTTTCGTACATTAATTTTTCTAGCAGAATGAAGATGTGGAGGAATGTGTGCTGTTTGTGACATCCTGGAAGCTATGTATGAGATTATAGGCTGTGTCAACTGGTAACTTCTGAGGAGATGGCTGTATTGTACGATGTCTCATTTAGTTGAACACGTTCTGCTGAGGTTAGGATTAATGGGTATTCAACAATGCAGCAATTGTTAGGTGCTGAGAAGAGCGAACAGAAGTTCTCATATACTATTTTCTTTTAATCTTGCAGTAAGGCTTGTTGTTCTGTGTAACCACTAATGCCTTTCCTTCTCTGAATATAATATTGAAATTACATCAACTGATATTCTTATTTACTTCTCCTCTTTTCTCTGTCTCTTTTTGTTGCTCATTCTGGATTGACAGAAATAGAAAATGTTCTTTGTGTGTCATGTTCTTTTCTACTTTTTCTGACTTCATAATATTTTCTAGCAGGGTTTTTGGAGTCCGGAAGCAAGCTAGTTGCTTCAGCTAGGAATTTTGCAATGTTCAGAACATTTTCATCAAATGTCTTATCTTCTGTTGTATTTTCAAATTTTATTTTCTATGATATATATTACTTTGAAAAAAATGAACAGTCTTACATTGCATATAAACTTTGGAGAAGTAGTGGTAATTCATAAGATCAAACTAGATACCCCCAAAAAGCTTTATTTACGCTACTAACTATAAGTAAAATATATTTGGTTTTTAAATAAAAGTGTTTTGTTTTGTTAAAAAAGTTTTCCAATACAGAAAAAACATTTTACATTTATGCAATTTGATTTATTATTTAATTCATAATCCTCCAATTCCCACCTGTCATTCCATTACACCATTTCTCCCTTATCATATAACAGAGTAATGCATTCTAAAAAAAAAATAGTTATATATGCTTATATAAGAAACAAAGAATAGTTACTTCTAATTAAGTTGATTAACTCCAAATACAACCACTAAAATTTCATCTTAAATATACAACAATGAGGTGAAGATTCATAATGAGTCTATTTATCACATGGCAGTATGGCCAATTGTGAAATGATGGAGGACATCAAGATAGCAATGCATTATTATTTTTGAATTGTTGGAGAAAATTCTATTGCAAGGGAATTTTCAAGCTTCCACAGTGGTAGAGAAAAACCATCCAAAAATGGTGACTATTGGAAAAATAGCCTTCACCCTCTGTTCTAGAATTCTTACAAAAGCTTGGTTTTTTATCCACTTCATGTTAATCGAAATGAATGTTTGCAGAAATGGTTTTGTTATGGGTACAAGTGGGGTGGAGGAGATTCAAGCAATAGTCAGATCTTTAAAAGATGGATTGCTGTATGCTGTCTTTGAAATTCCATACTCCTACATGACATGAGAAGCAAGCAAGCAAATGGCAGTTTAGCACTTAAAAAAAAGCATAAAGTATTTGAAAATTCAAATCAGTAATAACAAATGTTATTATTGAAGTGGTTACTTCAACCCCCCCCCCAAAAAAAAAGACATAAATGTGTGTTGTAATGAGATCTACAATTTAGTGTAGTAAGTTTTCTTTTATCCCTTAATGTTTACCAAAATTTATTTAATGGAGAGGCTACTCATACAAAATTCCAGATATATATTTTATTTGTTATAAAAATATTTTAAAGGTACGATTAATTAAATTAAGAGCCATTTTTGAGAAAATAAAAAGTAAGAAAAAAAAGTCTTTCCAATTAAAAAGGCTTGTTTTGGGCAGAAGGATATTGTTGAATTGTTGAAAATCTTCATGTCGCATTTTTAGAAGATTCTGAACTTAAAGGCAAAGTTTGATATTTATCCAACTTTTCGTTTTTGAGTTATGCTGTTCATAGACATACATATGGACCTTTTTCTAATCCTTTTATTTAATTCAGGAGGCCTCAAAACATGCATTTCTAGTGAAATTTTGAAATTGAATTTTTGGATGGAATACAATGCTTCCTCTACCTATTACAGGTAGGTGCTAGAAAAAG
The DNA here is from genome assembly GCA_030765065.1 of Deroplatys truncata. Classification (NCBI taxonomy): domain Eukaryota; kingdom Metazoa; phylum Arthropoda; class Insecta; order Mantodea; family Mantidae; genus Deroplatys; species Deroplatys truncata. The sequence goes on along the minus strand of CM060975.1, from coordinate 47,164,596 downwards.
TAATAAATAAAAGTTTAAAATGAATATGGCTTCATGGGAGATCAGCTGTGTGAGAATTAAAATGTTGAGTTTCGGCCACATGGCCATCTTCATGAACTGGTGACTGGCTGTTGAATGTAGATTTATGCAAGTTTGCAGGTGTATCTTAGGCCAGGCTAGCAAATAATGTTTGATAGGAGTGATTAGTCCACCGTTGGTTCACTTGGGAAGGGGGCATACTCCCATTGTCTCAAGTTTTCTGAGAGGTCAGTGCTGTGAGAAGTGTACTCGGTATCAGTGTTCTCTTTATCAGGACACCACTGCAGTCTCCACGATTCTCCGCAGTGATCAATCATTGGTGTTCCTCGGGATCTGCCAACTCGATACGTCTCCGCTGCAGCCCAACGCCGCTGGCCTTCGACATTGAAGGCCACCAGAATCATCACATCCCGGGGACCCACCACCTCCGTTCGCTTGGTACTGGCTGACCAGGCCGACTGTGAGACGGCCTGCCCTTATTAGGGCGGGTTCTGCCTGTAGAGCCTAGTCGATCAGAAAGCCACCAGCCATGCCGACGATGCTACTGCTACGGACACAACTCCAAAACCTGCGCAGCACCTCCCAGGTGCCACTACTGTGGTGCACCAAGCCTAACTGCTCAATGCACCAGCCACGACCTCCGCCTCCTGTAATGGCTGCAGCCACTTTACCGGGCAGGCGCAGTGTCCCCTATATCCAAGAAACCACCGACCGACTCCGTCTGCTACTGTGCACATGCCACCAACTCCAACGACACCACCAGCTCCAGAAACCACCGACACCACCCGAAGCGATGTGGCCCATACAGGGTCCCGCATCTCTCCACAGGACGAACGCACTCCACCACTCACCAGCGCCGCAAACTCCACCATCTGCGACCATCACCTACGCCGACTCGCCACCATCGAGGAAGAACTCCACGTCACCACCGCCGCCCTCTCCACCGCCCTCAACATCACCACCAGCTGTCCACAGCGATCTGACTCCGCAGACTCAACAACCAGTGGCCTGGGCCATGTCATCGTCTGCCCGCCACAAACTTCACCATCGCCTGCCTCAACAGTTCAATTGGAAGAGCTTATGGGCAGCATTGCAGATCTCACCAACCTGATAAGCCTCCTGATCACTAAGACGGCCGATTGGACTTCGGTACTTGAGGACCTGAAGAGTGGTCAGGAAAGGCTACGGAACTTCCTTTTCACACAAACTAGATATTGGAAACATTGCAGCAGATACTACCGGCCAACTAACACCTAATTCCAGCCGGGGGCAGTCAGGGCTCGCCATGGCTGTCTCCGTGTCCATACCAGACGCTGACAGCACAACGCTGCAGCAAGTACAACCAGAACTTTCGGAGGTGCTCAGCGGAACTCCACTAGGTCTTCAATACCACAACCAAACATTAACACGCACTACTCACACCTTACTACTTACCTAACTAGAACCCAGAACTCCTTCTTACAAAAATGTCCTCCTTCTTCGGCGAAATAAGCCAACTCTTTATCCCTACCAACTCTGTGTCTTCCTTAATAAAAACTGTTTATCAGCTGCTCAGCAAGTTTTCTTGACTGGGTAGTTTGACACCACATCGAGATTCAACACCATAGACACATCCATCAGAGCTCAACAATCTACATCAGACACGACACAGCAACACCTCGACTCCATAGAGATGACACCTAGATCTCTGGAAGAACAACGGCATCAACTCCAAGCCCACTTCCAGCAGTCATCCACGCAACCGGAGTCCTTCAGTACTCGCCGAAAGCCTCCGATCAGCATGAACTACGCCGAGCAGTACCGAAATCGGATAGTTCAGTGACGACGCTCAAATGACTGAGTAAGTACAACTTCAACCGTCCTCTCCTACGCATTTACCACTTCCATTCCCTTCTAAATCCTCGCCGTACCCACTAGTGTTGCAGTCAGGTTACATGGTTATTACCTTTACCCGCTCCCGCCCAAAGGGCGGCAGCCAACAGCTCTCACATACTAACGCGGGTGCTATGCGGGACCGCGCAACCGTTTCGCTTAATTCCACTCTTTCTATCCATTTTCCTTCCGGTGGAGGAGTTTTAGTGGGCATGCCGACGCTTGGTGAGTCCCACACTCTCAGTCCCGACTTCCATTGGGGCTGGGGTTAGTGTTTAAATCATTTCCTCCTCAACTCGAAAAAAAATTCTACCTACTTCGAGAAGAGATGGGAAGAAAGAAACAACGCCGTGTCGCCGTATCTTCAAGAACCACTGCTGCTTCCCCGTCAACCGCCGAGGATGCCGCTGCTCATCAGCTGACTGCGACCCCAGTTGCTGCCGTCTCACCGGCAGATCCCTCGGCACTAGCCGGGACCACCGCTTCGCCACCACCACTGCCTGGACCGAGTTATGCCCGAAGGGGACTTTCAACGCCATGGCTGGACCTCCCAATGCCGTCGCTCACAGCAGCCCTGTTCTGTCAGTGCTGGTCTCTTCGACACCACCGATCACCGCTGGCCAACCATCACTCCCGAGCTGAGCTTTCAGCCTCTACCGCCGCAGCCTCCAATGGATGGTCGTCACAGTGTGAGCATCTGTAGAGTGCTTAGGGATCTTCCAGCCCACTATGTCCTGGAAGCTTCAAGACATCACTGGCGCTCAGCATTACGGGCCTCAAGAATCACTTCTGTTCGAGGACCAACGACGCTGGTCCTCCTTAACCTGGGCGCTGCATCGGATGCGCAAGCGGCCGTGATGTCAAGCCTGCCTCTGCTTGGGCAGCGCTTTCGCAATGAGGCCAGTAGAAACGAGCATCCAGTGCCCTGCCGCCGCTGCTGTGCCTTCGGGCACTTAGCGGAGGCCCGCAGCGCAGCACCCAGGTGCCACTACTTCGGGGCAGGCTGTCTCACATCATGATCTCCGCCGACGTCAACGTTTCTGCGCCACCTGCTCCAGGCACACACACTTGACAGGTCATGCGCAATGGTCCCTGTACACCCGGAGCAGACAACCTCCAGGACCATTGCCACCACTAGCTACCTCGCAGCAGTCACCCAAGAAACCGACGCCGCCCGGTGGAAGGGCCAAACCTCTCCAGACTGCTGACTCCTCAACACATCAACGACTACACGACACCTTGTCTGCAATACAGACAAACCTGACGGACTTCGCCACACAACCAGCTGAGCTGCACTGTGCAATCAACACACGTTGCGGCAGTGGAGACCAAGCAGCGAACTTCAGCCAGAGTAGTCAGTACTCTTTCCAGAAAGATCACCAATCTCCAGGACGATGACGGAATGCTCGCATTGAGTCTCATCTCGTCCATCCGGACGAACCAACAGGCAGCAGCGACGACCGTCCCACGCGGCTGGGTGCCCTTGAGGCCTCAGTGATTGGGGTACGAGAGCTCCAAGCACATACCGAAACTACCATCTCCCAGAACTTCCAGCAACTCCAAACACCTACCTCCAAATACAAGAAGGTTACAAGATGATATGCAACTTCATGGAGTCCCATGTGTTGCCACAGTCACATCAACCTGCATCTGGCCAACCACCATCATCTCTCCGGAACACCGCAGCAACTCAACAGAGACCACCGTTTCAAGTACCACCAGAACACCAGCTCATGCTCGCGAGATGTCAGGCAATCAAAGAAGAATGAACAAAATGTCAGAAATATCTATAACGCACTCAACCTTAGCATTCCTAAACATGATCATTGAGCCTCTAGGCTGCAGCCAGAGCTGTTTGTCATGGCTGTAGCCTAGGACCCTACATTTCATAAACACTTCGTCATCCATACTGTCACCTACATTCCTCAACATTACCATCTTCCATTCACTAGTGTTGCAGTCAGGTTTATTCATGGCTGCATCCTAGAAATTTTCCTTCACTCCCGCAGACAGGACGGCAGCACATTACCTTACAAGTACTAATGCGGGTACTACGCAGGACCACGCAACCTTTCGCATTACTCCACTCTTTCTCCTTCTTCCTATTTTCCTTCCGGTGGAGGAATTTTTAGTGGGTATGCTATTGTTGAGTCCCACACTCCCAGTTCCAACTCCTACCGGGCCGGGGTTAGTGATTAAATCATTTTCTCCTCCACTCGAAAAAAAATGAAGAAAAGAAAAACCAACTCTCTATGCATTTGGTGTGTGCATTATTCTTTTGCAGCTTTTGTTCAATTTTTGTTCCAATCAGTCCAGATTGGACTCCATCTCTGTTGAACTAGTCTTTCATCCTGATTTCGATGGCTTCTTTTATTAGACAATCCCAATGTTTATCCATGCAGTGAAGTCTCATCACTTTGTTAAAATGGATTTTATGTACCATTTCTATGCCATGCTCAATCGCAGCTAATTTTTTTGGGATGAAGAAGTCTGACTTCCCATTGATGTTCTTTGCACCCTTTTTTGATTGTTCTTCCGGTTTGTTCAGTGTAGACTTCCCCACATTTATGGAGATTCTCTATACCGCTTGTGTCCTCTGTTGCAAATCACCCTAACTGATCTCAAGAATTATTTCATTTTCTTTACTGGAATGCAGACTATAAAAAGGTGCCTCTGTAGAATTAATGAAATCTTATTTGATGTGTTACCAAAGTAAAGAATAAAAGTGGTGGGATTTTTTTTCCCTGTGAAGGGTAAATGGTGTTATTGACTCCAGTGAAGCCGATAGTGTGGGATTCACCATCCTTCGAGAATGGCCCTACTCACTAAAGCCCTCCACATATTAGTGCATATTAGTTTTTAGTTCTCATGAATGTTATTTGGGTTAAATTAAATTAAATTGAGTTTTATTTATGGACGCTTATTAACTACTATGGTCCTTAGCATCCCATTCTATATTGGGCGTGAAAGACCGGTAATTTTGCTCGGAGACCTCTTTATCAGGCTTGAGGTTCTTTTACATGCCGTAAATCTATGACACAGGACCACCGACTTTACTTCCCTTCCAAAGGAAGCCATGCTAAGAACTTTTACGCCTGAAAAAATCCATCGCCCTCCGCCGGGTTTGAACCCACGACCTCGGAAACTAGAGGCTAGCATGGTAACCACTACACCACGGAGGACGACAATGTTAGTTGGGTCCTGCATAGCACCTCAGTTAGTCACTGAAGGATAAGAAGATGGCATGCATTGCATGCAAGTACGTTAAACGTTACTTAACCAGGATTGCACATAACATATGCCCTAAGCAATTCTGTATGGTTAGTAGTTTAATATGCTTGCAGTTAGTGCATACATCTAAGATTAGCGAAATACGTTAAGTGTCGTGCATTAGCCTAAGTGAAGTAACTATTGCATCTACTTCAAAAGGTGAATAGGTATTGTTGTAGAAGTATACACAATGGATTCTTAGCAAATCCAGTTGTCAGGCAGGTCAGGTGTTCATCACCTGGATGGGAAGAACATCATATTTTAACGTGGTTATCTCCCCAGGGAGAATGCTCCCAGGTTGTCAGACTTATCCTACGTGATTTGCAAGGTTTCCTTGTCAGTTTTTAGTTCGTTTTCTTGCTCTTTGTCGTTTTGTTTTGTAAATTGTCTTTTGTTATGTCCTAGCTCAGAGCTCAGACCTGCCAGAGTACCCAAGCAAATCAATGATGGATTCACCATGACTTTCAAGCATATCATTCACCAGCCTGGCCTACACCTACAAGCATATATACATATATAATCATAGTTTCAACAGCTGCTGGCCAGTTCCTGAAAATGGCCATAGAGCCTGTAAAGCCAGGATTAATTATACAGGCCTGTAAAGATTTTGCGACACGGACTATTTTACATCATATTGGTCAAATTGGATGCTGTGGTTTCGAAAATAATAATAGATTTTGCCTATCACATACAGATTTTGAACAATTCTGTTTCAACACTAAATTGAAAGTTCAGTATGCTAGCATTAACATCACTGCATATCCAGCTTACAGCATGATTGACTAGAATATGTAAACATGCTAAATCATATGATGCCATGTTGTACCACTGTCTATCTCTGTTTACAGGTAATGTTGAATTTATCTCATAAACATTTATCATCTAAGATATCAACAAGAACCTATCTTAGAATCCTCAGTATAGTTTTTAACTTCTTCTCAGTGGGTCTCTTTTGAAGCCGTATTGTGTTATGAACTTTATTTGTGGAAAAAAATGGCAAATTTGAGTGGTTCAAGTGGTATATCTAGGAGGGGCTGTGTGAACAATCCTAACAATTTCTGTTATGTCTGTGGGTGTTATGTGATAAAGCAGTAGAAAAGAAACATGTCTATCAAGAGTTTGTATGTGGCCTATTTTAAAATTAAATTAGGAGATCATTCATCTATGCCTTTTGGTGTTCCTATGGTATGGCGCAAACAACAAAATAATTTTAATGATTGTTATTTTCGTGTGTGTAATATATCTGGATTCAATAGGGAAAATAAGGCACGCATTACATATCCAAATTTGCCACCTGCAAATAGGCCTGTGCCTCATGCACCTGACTTTTCTGTTCCATCACCAGAGAGTAGTACTAATACTTCGAGTGTAAAAGATGATTTAAATTGGTCCCACACTTAGAAGATGACATTCTAAATCCAGTCAGTCACAATTAAATGATTTGATACGTGATTTGGGTTTCACCAAAGAAAAACGTGAACTTTTAGGTTCAAGGCTGAAAGAAAACAATCTTTTAGGACTTGGAACAACTTTCTACTGGTACAGACATCGAGAAGAAGAGTTCCAGAAATATTTTGTAAAGGAAGGGGAACTATTGTATTGTTGTGATATCCCTAACTTGATAGGTCGTCTTGAAACAGCATACAAAGTAAAAGATTGGCATCTATTTATTGACTCAAGCAAGAGAAGTCTGAAAGGTGTTCTGCTGCACAATGGCATATGTTTGCTTCAGTTCCGAAAGCTCACCCTATATCCCTTAAAGAAACATACCAAAATTTGTATACTGTCCTAGAAAAAATTAAATATAATGAACACATGTGGACGTGTGCTGTAATCTTAAAGTGTGTGGTCTTTTATTGGGCCAACAAACAGGGTACATGAACTTCCTGTGATTTTTATGTGAATGGGACTCTAGAGCCAGATAAAGACACAGGGGTGAAATTAATTGGCCAAAAAGAAAAGATTTAATGCCAGGGACAAAACTGTAATAAATTGCCCGCTGATTGATTCATAAAATGTTTTGCTACCCCCATTACATATCAAATTAGGGATAATGAAGCAATTTGTCAAAGCTTTGGACAAATGCGGTCTGTGTTTCCAACATCTTATTCAGAAATTTCCAATGTTGTCTGAATCAAAAGTTAAAGAAGGCATTTTTGACGGCCCCGATTTGCAAACTCATGAAGGGCATTCATTTTGGAAACATAATGACAGACATAGAGCTTCAAGCTTGGGACTCATTCAATGAAGTTATAAACAAGTTTTTGGATAATGTTAAAGATAACCAATATGAGCATACTGTTAAAACCATGCTCAAAAAGTTGAAGGTACTCAGATGCAATATGAGCTTAACATTGCATTTTCTGCATTCGGATCTTGAATTTCTTCCTGAAAACTAAGTGAAGAACGGGAGAGAGATTCTAACAGGACATAACCAAGGTACCAGGGTCGATGATGATGGCCGACTACTGTTGGCATTTAATTAGAGACAACCCTCGTCAGGACCACAAACGTAAGTCAACTCAGCATTCGTTTTCAGCAAAGCATAGGAGAAAATAAAAGCATAAGGTATGTTTGAAATTTCCAATGTAAACTGCTGCATCTGTAGGATTGACATTGTTTCTTAGTTGCATGATTTCACGCATATTAAATTATATACTTAAAAACTAGAAATAAATTCAAATATTACATATTTCCTTTCCGCATGTGAAAAAACAGTACATGATACGAAAAAACGGAAAGCAGATTTGAATTCAACATGCCAAAATTGTGTTTAGAGACCTGTTTAAGCCCGTGCTGCAGAAAAAAAAATAATAAATTCGCAGGCCTGTGTGTGTTATCATTGCAGTAAAAGCCTCAAAACACATAAAAGTCTGAAAAAGTAACACTGTATTTGTTTTTCTATAAGTAAATTTATATGATATATAAAAAAAGTCTGCTCATAACTTTTAATATGGACCAAACATTTAATCTGTATAATTTGCAGGTAATTCTCAAGCTTCATTTATACTTTAATGACAAATTAAGAACATGATTTGTAATTAATAGCATTATCAGTTCTGATGTATATAATTTTGAAATAAAAAGTAAAAATACTTGACTATGCTAGTAATTATACATGGTACATGTGCTTAATGTAACTGCCATTAAAAAGCATAACTAAAACTGCAAAGTAATTAATTATACAGATTAGCACTTTGTAAAGAAATATTTTCTGTTCAAAATAACTAAAAAGTTGTTGCTCTCCTTATGATCATCTGTTGATAAAAGAGCTTCTAGGCTCCTGGAAATAATGACTTGAGTACTACACGCACTTTGAAGTGTAGTTCCCAGTGGCACAAATCGGAACTTGTGTCGGAGATCCACAAAGTCGCTAGCAGTGATGGTCTGGATCTGGAAGGAATGCACAGCTCCACTACGCATTACCCAAGTATGGAGTTCTGCTTCTGCAGCATTCTTAGCACCAGGCTGCTGGAATGCATACTGTAAACACAAATGTTGTTTGTTACTCAAAATCTAGTCTTGAGGTTTCAATAAATGTGTGTTGTCATTAGATACCAACCTGCAGGAACTCTGAGAGGTTACCAGCTCCTTGAGCTCTGTACGCCACAAGTTCAGTAGCTTTTGGAACACACTGTAGTGAACCACTCTCAGGCAGGTCTCCTTGTTGTACTGCTATTTCTGTAACAAAGATATAGCAACACTATAACTGTGCCCAACATTTCAGGCCCCATATGGGCAGATGGTTTTTGACATATTAATTACTAAGTATACAAAATTATGCCTTTTATCATATTTGCTAATACTACATTAAGAAGCTGACTGCATATTACTTATAGAATTATATTTTAACCAGAAAACGGACAGTTCCAAATGGTACATTAAAAGTAATGTTCTCGTGATACATCTGTGAGTAGTAAATATAGAAATTCTCTATTTATTGTAAGTATAAAATATGATGTTTATATTCACATGACTTTCTCTATCCTCTATTGCTTATTAGCAAGCATACAAATTATTCTTATGAAAATTTATTTTCTATCTAGGTACTTCATTTTAATCAAGATAAACCTTTTCGGAAATAGCTGCATTACACATTTCATTATAGATACAAAGGGAATAGCAATAGTCAAATGTAAAAAATTGAGTTTTTATTTATGGAGGCTCTTTATGTGCTATGGTTCTTAGTATCCCATTCTAAATTGGGAATGGAAAACTGAAAATTTTGCTCAGAAGCCTCTTTATCAGACATGAGGTTCTTTTATGTACTGGAAATCGATGACATGAGATCACTGCCTTTGCTTCCCTTCTGAAGGAAGCCATGCTAAGTATTTTTACGCCTGAAAAACTCCATCGCCCTCTGCCAGGCTTGAACCCGCAACCTCGGGAACTAGAGGTTAACATAGTACGTCTGACATAGTTAAATGTCTTAGAACTGGACGCTATATGTTGGCCTTAAAGTTTCATCTCTTTCCATGACATCATGAGAAATAACTGAAATTTGACAGGGCTTTAAAAGAATGACTAAGTATTGAACAATTCAAACCATTAATAACGTTTATCTCGAAATGCCTGATGCCATAAAAAAAGCGTCTTGAAAGAAATTGTGTGTTTTAAAGAGATCTAAATTTGTTGTGTAGTATGTCGTCTATCGCTTAGCATTTAAAATTAAATTGAGTTTTATTTATGGACATCCTTTAGCTACTGAGGTCCTTAGCGTCCTATTCTATGTTTGACGTGAAAGATGGGAAATTTTGCTCAGAGGTCTCTATCAGGTTTGAGGTTCTTTTACATGCTGTAAATCTATGTCATGGGATCACTGGCTTTATTTCCCTTCCAAAGGAAGCCATGCTAAGGATTTTTACACCTGAAAAATCCATTGCCCTCCTCCAGGTTTGAACCCGTGACCTCATGAACTAGAGGCTATTGTGGTACCCCTAGACCACGGAGGACAACTGCTTAACATTTATCAGTTATGCAAGATTATATAAATTTCCTTCCAAATGAAGGCTTCACAAGCCATTCCCTGAAAATTCAAGATATACATTTTACTTTTCATGTAAATGCCTTTAATATATGGTATTTTAATCAAGCTCGTTAGAACTATTTTTCAGAAAATCAAAAAATAGAAAAATGTTCCAAGGAAAGAGTAGTTTGGAGTGGGGGGATTTTCTTGAAAATCTTTGTGTCGCATCTTTGGAAGGTACTGAAATATAAATACCAAGTTTGGTATTTATGCGACATTTCATTTTTGAGTTATGCTATTCACAGACACACATACATGGACCTTTTTCTAAAAATGCTTTTTTTGGATTCAGGGGCTTCAAAACATGTATTTTTTGTGAAATTTCAGTATCAAATTTTTGGGTGGAATGCAATATCTTCTCTACCCACTATGTACATGGTAGAGAAAGTAAATGTACTCTAAGCTGACAAATGTGCTATTTTAAACTTTCAATAATTAAAGATATAATCTTTAAGTTTTGTTCAATACATGCTTGATTATGTCCAAAGTATGACTAAAGTTTTATCTAAATTGGTAAAATAGCATATATTTGTTTTTAGGAGGTTGATAACATAGGGATATATTTTGGAATTCAAAGGGTAACCTGTAATTTGCATGGGTTCTAAAATTGCAAGCGACTGTAGGTTCTGTCAAAATTGATCAAATTATACAGATTTGTATGTAAGTGTTTGAAAATATAGGCAGGGTTAGTTTCGAAATACGCAATTTTTATTGGGACCTTTAATATAAGTTTTATCTGGATCACATCAAAAATATTCTGTGGGATGAGTATTCAACAAAATTGGAGGGAAATTAGGTAATGCAAGCATGAAAGACTAATTTAAACATTTTAAGCTCTCTCTCTTTTATCCTTTAGTTCCAGGATTCACAAAACGTCTGCCATAATTTTAATAAAGGACCAGAAATATTTCTTGAGGAAAGAGTGAAATTGGGTGTCCTGAATGTGAAACATCTTAATATAAAATTTAAAAGTAGCCTGTGTTAATTGAGAAGAACAGTACCTTTCAGCGGTGAAGGAATTATCAGAATCAGTTAAATGGTTCCCAAGATTATCCTAGGTACATGCAAAAAAATCCTGTCTCTCCATAATATTAATATGTATGCAGGCTAAGTCCACTGAAAAACTTTCAGGCATGATTCAGGGGACCTATTTGATTATTTTCAAATTGGGAATATATACCCATAAACCTCTTGTTATAGAGCTGTATGGCATTGTCTGGTTAGATGAAATTTGGTCAAATAATCTCTATGCATGCTTTCGAACCATGCACCTGTTTTCGCATTTTTGGAAGTTGTTGAGGCCTGGCAGTAAAACAAATGTCTCCTGAAATAAAACATAATGTAAGGATCGCATATCCTTGCAGTCCTCCAAGCAGACCATAAATATAGTGTACGTCTGTCAGCTCTGTGTAACGCCAAAATATTTTCTAATAGCCTGAATGTTTAAAAAAAACTTTTGGAAATCCTTCTAGTAAACATAGCACTTTGATCTGTCCTAGTATAAGCTTGGTTTGCTTCTCTGCACCTCTTGTAAGCTTTTAATGTCACTTTAAGTGTGCAAAGCTCACACTTAATCAATTAAGTGTATCCAGTTTAAAGTTTGTGATTATATAAACAATGTTAACAAATCTGAGATGTTGCACTGATATGATCTTCACTAGCCATTTTTTGTTTTAATGTTATCTATCTTCTACAAACCTTTCTTACAAAATTTGTTGAGGCGTAACTCATAACAGCGAAGCAAATTAATAAATGAAATGAATTTTGATCTGATTTGTTGCCCAGAACTTTAATTACTTCAATTATTTGCAGAACTTGTTTCGGAAACGGTTACTCTCATTATCTGCTGCAGGAAATGGTAATATCACAAATACATAATTTGGAATAATCTGTGTGTTTTAATAAGATCCTCATGTTATGTGTAGTAAGATTTTGTCTATCTCTTACGTTTACCAGTTATACAAAAGTCATTCAGAATGAAGAGGTCTTCACAGCCTATTCATAGAAAATTCAAGATGTACATTTTATTAGTCATATATTATTTATTTTAAACATATGGTATTTTAATCACTATTTTAGAGTGTGTTTTTTTTTTGAGAAAATAAAAAATAATGACAATTTTTTCATGTAAAGGGTAGTGTGTTGGGAGGGGGATTATCCTTGGAAGATGTTGAATTTAAATACTAAATTTGCTATTTATCTGACTTTTTGTATTTTAATTATACTGTTTACATACACCTACTTCAAAAATAATTCTTTTTTTTGTATTCAGGTGACCTCAAAACTTATTTCAAATAAAATCTTGGTATCAAATTTTTGGATGGAATGTAATATTTCCTCCACCTATTATCAGTAGATGCTAGAGACAGTAAAAAGGGAACACAAGTGGTATTCCAAAAGCTGAGAAAAAAAAATTCAAAACATCATGAAAGAACATATCGCCTGAATGTCAGCTAATTCGATGCAGCTATTTAATAACTTTAACACTGAGGGGATTGAGAGTCTCTGACTACATAGAAGGATTAACCCATTATTTTAATGGGTGCAGTTTTATTTGCTTTAAAAAAAATTATGTATTATGTGTATTAAGCACAAGAACTTTAATTTTGATATGAGGGGCTTATTTTTATTTTTGCAATAGTTTATTAGTACTATAAATGAAATGAATAACTTCATTCTTTTGGGAAATTAGGATATACTTTACATAAATTATTAATGGAAAGCAAATATAATTCAAAGCCTTTAAAAATTACTCTTGTTCATTCAAACCCCTGATTTCAACATCATTCTTTACACTTGTATATTCAGTATTGCCTAAACACAGTTTGCAAACATATGTGGAGCACTGTTGATTGAATATATATTTTTCTGCAGGTTTTGTCTGCATTTTACAATTTTGTAGGTCTTTTTAATATTGCTACAGGGTGATTTATGAAGAACTGACACATTTATTTCTTTAATTGTTTCAAAACGAGTTATGCTAGTGACAACTTATACCTGAAATGGAGAGGAATTTTGGGAGATTATTTACCTCTATAGCAAATGTTGAAAATGCCCTCCCTGCATAAGGTACAACTCAACATGTTGTTCCATGTTACTGCCCACTCACTGGAGGACTCTGTTGTCAATAGCTTGAATCTCCTGTGTAATGTTGTGCTTCAGATCGTCCAATGTCTGGGGACGTGTGGCATAAACCCTGTCTTTTAAGTAACCCCATAGAAAGAAGTCTGGCGATATCAAATCCAGGGATCTCGGTGGCCCCAGATTCTTGGAAATTATCCAGTCATCAAAGAAACTTGCAATTAGTGCCATGGATTCATTTGATGTATGGCATGTAACGCCGTCCTGCTGAAAATATCCTTGACTCAGCTCTACATCATCTAGATGCTCAGCAAATTCCATGAAAATCCATCCATTGTTACTCTGCAGTGTTCACATTTTTTTAAAATTGGTCTCACTATTCTCTGTGCGGATATTGTGCACCAAACTTTGATTTTAACTGGGTGCATAGGGGCTTCATGACTAACATGTGGATTTTCGCTGGCCCAATAGCGTGAGTTATTTGAGTGAGTTATTTATAGCCAGATAAATGTAACCATGCTTCATCTGTGAACCATGTGATGGACAATATGGCAGGATTTTGCACAATGAACGCCTGAAACCAACGACAATAATTCGGTCATCTATCCTTATCTGGTTCCTTTAATTGATGGACAACTGTAATGCTATACGGCTTTAGGCCTGTACCTTTCACAGCTCTCTGACACATACGTCTTAATGATTTTTTGGGGTGACAGATCCAGTCGTGCTCTTACGTCAACAACAACAACCACCATGGGAAGCCTCGATGAATGAGTTTTGCCTTTTTCACTCACTAGGGATCCAGTTGTTTCCAATTTGTTAACCAGTCCCAGTATTGTGTTTCTTTGGGGAGGATTCCGAACACCAAATTCTCTCAAGTATGCCCTTTGAGTAGCAGTAATTGAATTCGTAATCCAGTATTGCTTTACATTTAATGTGTACTCCATTTTCACGTTGACTAGAACAAAATCTCAAAAACAGATGACGACAATAAAACTAACAATTATGAATAAAACATGAACATCTGCATACCTAGTAACAGACAATTGAAACTCCAGAACATTCTGCTTAATTTGGTGCTAAAATTGGGGCATTGAGTGAATTTTGAACAGAATAATTAAAGAAAGAAATGTGTCAGTTCTTCATAAATCACCCTTTATAACAATACATTGAGCAACTTATTTTGTCGTGAATGTTTGTGCTATAGATAACTTTTTTGCCATCTTGTATATGAATTGGTGGTAGCCTAATATTTTCAAAGAGAAAAACAAATAAGTAAACAAAGAAAGAAAACATTAATGTGTAACATTCATATGACTTTCTCTAGACACAATTGCTTATTTTTATTTAGATTCTACAAATTATTCTTGCAAAAGCTTTCATGCCCAATATAGAATGGGACTCTAAGAACCATAGTAGTTAAAGAGTGTACATAAATAATAAAAAATAGTAGTAAACATTTACAGAAATAAGTTCATTATGAATTTCATTGTAGGTAGAAAGGGGAAACAGGAGACTGAAGCAGTAGTCAAATCTTTAAAAAGCAGGTCACTATAATATACTGGCTTTGAAATTCCATACTCTTTAAGACATTGCCAGAAACAACTGAATAACAACACTTCAAAAAATGACAAAATCATTTAAAAATTCAAACTAGTAACAATGAATATGTCCGAAATTATTAACACCACAAAAAGGGTTATTTAAAATAAGTGTTCTGTTTTAAAAACTTATACATTTTCTGAGCACTAAGTTTTTGTCTATCTGTTTTGGTTTACTAGTTATATAAAATTATACAAAATTTGTTCCAAATAAACGGGACTTCACAGGCTATTCATAGAAAATTCAAGATATACTTTTTAATCATGTAAATATCCTAGACGTCCAACATTTTAATCAAAATCATTAAAGTCATTTTAGAGAAAATAAAAAATAATTAACAATTTTCATGTAAGGGGCAATTTGTGGTGGAGGAATTTTCTTAAAAATCTTCACGTTGCACCCTTGGTAGCTTGATACTTATCTGACGTTTTAGTTTTGAGTTATACCTTTCACAGTCACACACACATTTTTTTAAAAATGTTATTTTTTTATTTAGGAGACCTCGAAACATGTGTTTTTGGTGAAATCTTGTTATTGAATATTTGGGTGGAATACAGAATTTCTTTATCTACTATAAGTAGGTGCTAAAGAAAGTAAAAACTTATGAAAAAGCTTTCATTACAACTTCTCTTGTTGCAAAAGGATTTGTCAGAAAGTCGTGAACTTCAGCAAAGCAAGTACAATAGCTATGAACATTTAAAATGACATACTAAACAAGATTATATCGCTGTTATGACAAGCAGCAAGACTTCTAGTAGGAATTGGTTCTATGGCTTATCAGAAAGGCTATAAACAGCTAATTCTTTGCAGATATGCGCTTAACAAAGAATTAGCAAAACTCAAGAAACGTAAGGAGTTTATAATCAACCATTTACAAGAAATTATTCTTTTAAAACTTTTGTCTTTTTCTCATCCTGTATATGTTGGAGCAACGTTACACACCTGTAGCAGGACAAACTGGGCAGCATAAACCAAACTGTTTGACAGGCTTAGAACAGGACAGTTCACTGCGTGATGGACATTTGAACCTATTACATTCTATGTTGCCACTGTTACACTGGCACATGACACAGTCCATGGGACCAAATGGACCAATCACAGGATGCCATGTGGAACCATCTAGATAGTACCTGCAAGTATGAACAAAAATGGGTATTATACCCTCTTGATGTATTTTCTTTTAAAAATGATAAACATACTGAAAGAGAGTACATCCTTACTTCCCAGCAGAAATGCAGTCCTTATCTCGTCTATCTTTTGGAGCAGTAGGATCCTTGAAAGTTACTGGTGAGGACATATCATTGCTGCCAACTTCTGCTGTAACATACAAGTCATGACTGTATTTATTAAAATAAATTGTTGGCTTATGATCTAATTAAACAAATGAGAACATTCTGACTGCTGACCGTGAGCATTCCAAGTAGTGGACATGGCAATTACAGTTTTTCCCTTCTGGCCATTCAAATGCCCAAACAATAACATTTAAATGTATGTACAGAGGTGGGTGAAATAGTGCAAACATTTTAAAACTCGATTATCTTGTATTCGTGTGTTTTATCACTTTAAAATATGTCTTGTTATGCAACTTTTGTTCAGTTCCTATCATATTTTCAGTTTGCGTTCTTTGAAGGTTGCTGAAGAGATCTAAACAGCCCTTTTTATATTCTAATATAGTTTTTGATTTAGGGTTTAAATAATTGTATAGGTGTAGTATATAGGGTATACAATGAAGGGGGACACTTTATGCACTGCGATCTATGGGAGATCTATTGTGGCTATTACCCTGCCAGGAGGAAGGGATGAAGCGAAGGAACCGCAGGCGGCTACAGGCCACAGAGATGTGCAGAAGTCCACCAAAATTAGCATTGTGTTGTTGAACAAGTCTGTGATAAAACTGTCAATTAAATTGGTTAAAATTTATAAACATTAGCAATTTAGCAATACCCTTAATCTCCATCTTCAAAAAAAGAAAGGAAAATACTATAATATAGCTATTCTTCACATCAAACCCATGTGTTGTGTAGTTCAGCTGATGTAAGTTGCCAATGTCTCACTTTTGTGCTGGAACTGTCAGAGTATATTCATTTGTTTAATTAGATTAATACAGAAGGCAAAAATATCTCCAATTTTGGTCTGGTTTGAGATTTTTGTATTATGCACTAAAAAATAAATTATTTAGCTTATCAGTTGAAATCTCATAAAACCCATTGATTCCATTTGCAGTTTAAATTACTAAGGTTGTGAACACTTAGGTGACAGGTCTGTTTGTTTTAGTTTTATGAAAAATGTTTTCATAACCCCAATTATTATTTAAATAAAACAATGTGAAGAACTGACAAAAAGGAAAAGAAATGAAACTCAGGTGTATTAACAGTGCAGTTCATGACTCTAATGCTAAACAATCTTATGTGTAACAGTCACACAATATATCAACCCATTATTGTTTATTTTCTTAGCTATTCTATTAATCAATCATGCAAAGATTTATTTCTCTATTTACTTCCTGTTAATCATGATAAATATGTGTCAGAAATGGTGTCAATTAGTTAACAAGTAATACATTTTGTAGACTCAGACAACACTTAACTGTTTAAACTGTAGTAAATAATAATACACTAGTCATATTATATACTCATTGAATGGTTCAAGAAGAAGAAGAAAGGAACAGCACTTAACATTTCAAAGTGCACAATTTAAAATTTGCAAAACAAAAAAAATTTAATAGACTGTCTCTGTGGTCGAATGGTCAGCATTCTGGCTTCTCAAACCAGAGATCCTCGGGTTTGATTCCCGACTGGTACAGCAGAATTTTTCTTTGTTTGCTTTGTAGATGCTACATGACTGTTCAACCTGTAAAAATTTAATGTAAAAAAGAATATTTCAAAAGCAGCTAATAAAGCACCAAAAAAGTTATTTGACATAAACTGTATATTTCAACAGTCTATATTTTTCATGTTGTAAGCTTTTGTCCTCTCTAAATAAAGGTCTATTTATAATGAGGCAATTAAGAAAGAATATGGATTATGAAACATTAAAACAATTGTACTATGCGTTCATTAAAGAATGGGATAACGCTATGGGGAAACATTACTGCAACAGAAGTAAGAAGGGTTTTCAAGTTACAAATAAAAGCTATTCAAATAATTGGGAAAATAAATAGTAGGCATACATGCAGTTTAAAGTTTAAAGAGTTCGGTATTTTAACTGTTCCATCCATATATATGAAACAATAAAAATTATTTTACAAGAAAAATAACCAAAAAATCAGTGTATACATAAGTATAGTTTAAGAAATAATGAGGATTATTTTAGATCAGCATATAGGGACACAGTAAACAAGTCTTGCAGTATAAGCATGGGTAAAGAGCTTTATAATTAGTTACCCGTTGAAATAAAAAAAAATCAATAAAACAGAATACAAACTAAAAGAAATAAAAAAGTTCTTAATAATGAATGCATTTTATAGTCTAGAAGATTTTAAGTATTGGGATATGTAAAACCTGTATATATATATATATATGTATATAAAATTGTTTTTGATGTTTCCTTGAAATCTTGTATTTCAAGGATGAATAAAAGTATCTCATCTTATGCTTTACAAGTTAGGCAAACTTATACAAAATTCAATCATAATGAAAATGAACTTCGCAAGCTATTCCCAGAAAATTCAAGATATGTATTTTATTTGCTATGCAAACATCTTAAACACATGGTATTTTAATCAAATTGTTATAGCCATTTTTTGAGAAGATAAAGAATAAGAAAAGATGTTCAAATTAAAGGGTAGTTTGGAGTGGGGGGATTATTTGTTAAAATCTTTGTGTCATATTCTTGGAAGAGCTAAACTCAAATATCAAGTAGTATTCAACGGACTTTTCATTTTTTGAGTCATGCTGTTCACAGATACACAGAGAGACAGATATACAACATGATCATGCATGCGTGTGCACATGCACACACACAGACCTTTTTCTAAAAATGCTTTCTTTTTGGGGGTAGGGGTTTCAGGGAATCTTGATATAAAATTTTTGGGTGGAATGCAAATACTTCCTCTGTTTACTATAAATAAGAAGTAGAGAAAATAAAAATTTTGATGCCCCAAAAGAAAATGATCTCATGGGTAGTATGTCCAGGCAGGAAATGCCATCTACAAGCCACAGAAGGAAGCATAGCATTGAGTCTATGCTGATGATGGATAGTCTTTGAAACACATTCAGGTTAGTTAGAAGTGAAGCTAGAGCAATTAAGAATTCATTTTAAGTAGGTAATATGTCAAATAACTTCACTGTGCTTTCCAAAAGAAAAGAATAAAATTCAAATATGAAGTTTGGTATTTATAAGATTGTTTTGCTTTGTGATGTGCTGATAAATACACATGTACAACCATGGCCCTTTTTTGTAAAAATGCTTTTCTTTTTCTGATTTAATATAAATCAGAATTCTCTAAGTAATCCACAACTCATTGTTATATTGTACAGACCTGGACATTGTGGGCAGCAGTTGTCAGGGAGTGTGACTGGTTCAAGACATTCCAAGTGTGGACAAGTCTGCACCTCACAGAGCACTAGACCATCCTGCAACACAACAGAGATCCATGTGAGTATTATGAAACCACATATAACCTACAGAGTGGCTTATCAAATACGAAAATGAAACAATAAGTACTTTCTGACTAACCTAGCATTATCAGGTATTCAAATTTAAATGGGAGCTTACATCATAGATGGTATGTTTTTTTTTTTTTTTGTAATGTCTTTCTCTATATGTAATAAAAGCTGAAAAATAGCATTGTTAATTAAATGCAAGAGGCTCCCATTTAAATTTTAACACTCATATCGTATCAATCTGTAGATCCTATAGTGAGTTAGGCCAGCTTAAAAGAGCTAGTCTAATTTAGGATGTAGATTACGCCAAAACTACACACATTCTGCACATTTGTGAAAATAAATTATACTCTTATGTAGAGTATGTCAGAGCTGAAAATTACAAATAAATTTTATTTACATTTAAATTATTTACAAAAATATTTATAATGGTAACTAAAATATTTATATTTAGTATTTCCAGAACTGGTTTAATTTTTGGAGTAAAATTAGTGGCACAGTTATTTTTTTTTTGAATGATTGAAATCCTCTATATAGAAGGTGTGAGTGATAAGGTCTCTTTCTAATGCTAACTTGAATTTATTTTTGTTAGTTTTCAGTTCCTTTATTTATGATGGAAGTGAATTAAATAATACTATGCCATTATAGTAAACTCCTTTTTGGAATACCTGTAGGTTATTGCCTGGCCTGTGTAAGTCCTGTAAGATAATCTGGAAACACCACATACAAAAGAGTTGCAATTTGGCATATTTTTCAAAAATTTGTAAAACTGATAAAATGAACGATCCGCAAAACCGCCAAACACGTGAACAGTATTACCATTTGATCTTTGTCCCAACAATTAAAATTTTCCCTCCATTAATTTGGCTACTAGAATTTTTTAAAGTGCAGACGAATACTTTCTTGAGGGGGTGTACCTCTTCCCAAGGCACTTAACGTAAACACATATAGCGGTACAATTGCTTTTCGATCTGGTATAATAACATAAAGCGATGTACTTATTCCTGAAGAAATTAATACTAATGCATACTTATAGCGCTACAATTACTTTTCGATCTTGCAGGGCGATAATTTACTTCCCGATGTACGAGGTACCTAATGTTAACGCATAAGGCGGTACAATTACTTTCCGACCTGACATAACGCGCAGGGTGATATACTTACTTCCCGAGGCACCGAATGTTAACGCATATAGCTGCAGAATTACTTTCCAACCTGACATAACGCGTAGAGCGATATACACTGGTGTGCAAAACCTAAGGACGAAAGTAATCTTCGCATGCTGTGACACTGCCAAGTAACATAGCTCGATGAAACTTGCGTCATACATAGAGGGAACTGCTACAGTAGACAACTAAACGAAATATGCAATGAGACGAACAGAAATGTCACCTTTATTCATAGACCATAAGCTACACTAAGGTCAATACGACATCTAGATTTACAGAAACAGATACATGGTGCTTAAAAAGGGTTATGATCACCACGGACAGCAATGCATGCTCTGCATCGTGCTCCCATGCTGGCCATAAGGTTGGTAAGCAGTTCTTGTGGTAGGACGTTCCATTCCTCCACCAGCGCTGTTGACAACTAACTGTTGGATGGTCGTTGGTGCCTGTGGATGTGCTGCAATGCGTCTCCCCAAAGCATCCCACACGTGTTCGATGGGATTTAAATCGGGGGAACGGGCAGGCCAGTCCATTCGCCGAATATCCTCTCGTTCCAAGAGATCCTCCACCTGCGCTGTTCGATGCGGTCGCACATTGTCATCCATAAAAATGAAGTCAGGGCCGACTGCACCCCTGAAAAGACGCACATGGGGAAGGAGTACAGTAGCACAATAACGTTGACCAGTGAGCGTACCGTGTTCATAGATTTGGAGGTCGGTGCGCCCATGCAACATTATTCCTCCCCAAACCATAACACCCGTACCACCAAAACGATCATGTTCAAGGATGTTCCTGGGTTCATTACGTGTTCCCACCTCCTGCCAGATGAGGGGTACGTCGAGAATCACTACTTAGACTGAATCTGCTCTCATCCGAGAAGATCACGCGACCCCATTCCTCGTTGGTCCAATTTTGATGCTCTTGGGACCATCGCAAACGGTGCCGCCGTTGTGCGGATATCAATGGAACACAACGTACTGGCCTACCACCTCTGTGTAGCCGCCGTGCCACTGTGTATCGTGAGATTGCGTGCCTAGCTGTCCTGTTAAATGTGGTTGCAATTGCACCCGCTGTTTGGCGTGGATCCCTTTTTGCCTGATGCACAATGTAGCGGTCATCTGCTGCTGTAGTTGAGCGTGGTCGACCACCACCTTTCCTTGGGACACCAGTGCCTATGGTTTGGAAGGTTCCCCATGCACGTGAAACAATGCTGTGAGCAATTCCAAACTCCTGAGCAACACTCGTCACACTTCGCCCTTCTTCCAGTTTCCCGATGATTCTTCCCCGTGTGAAGTCATCCAAATGGTGTCTACGGGCCATGTTGAAAAGAACACCACTACAGTGCACTGTAACAGCTCGCTAATTGCCACACACCGTCTTGTCCTGTTTCGTCAACTGCCCCGTGTTGCGGGACCAGACCCATTTGGCACTATGGACTCGCTACACTCACGCCATGTGACGTCCAGCTTTCTGTGTACGTATGAGAGATCTCTGGCAACATGCTCCCGCACCTTCATCTACTTCCACGAAGTAGTTCATTTGTTATGAACCATCTCGTCCTTAGGTTTTGCACACCAGTGTATTTACTTCCCGAGGTTTGTAATGTTAACGCATAAGGCGGTATAATTACTTTCAGATCTGAAATAAAGCGTAGAGCGATATACTTACTTCCCGAGACATGTAATGTTACCGCATATATGGCACAATTACTTTCCGACCTAACATAACGTGTAGAGCGGTACATTTATTTACCGGAGTACCTAATGTTATCCCATATAGCGGCACAATTGCTTTCTGACAGACCAATACTTACTTTGTGAGCTGCACGTGTATAGCGTTACAGATAACAGTTGCTGTCCGATCTGCCTGGCATTAACGTTTGCAGAGGTGTTACTTTCCGAGTTAAACAACATTAATATAGTGACTCCATAAAATTGAAAGTATTCGTCTCCACTTTAAAAACTTCTAGCAGCCAAATTAATGGAGACAAAATTCTTTATTTTTATTTTCTCTATGTACGTATAGTAGGTAAAAGAAGTATTCCATTCCATCCAAAAATTTGATGTCGAGATTTCACCGTAAATTTTGAGGCTCTCTGAATTAAAAAGGAAGGAAAGAAAAAAGTTTTAGAGAAGGTTCCGCGCGCACGGTGTATACGTGTGTAAGTGTGAGTGAACAGGGGAACTCAAAAACAAAATGTTGGATAAATACTGCACTTCGTATTTAAGTTCAGTACCTTCCAAAGATGCGACGAACATTTTCAAGAAAATCCCCTCACCCCAAATTATCCTTTACGTGGAAAATTGTTACTTATTTTTTCAATAATGGTTTTCATTAATGTATCATACATTTAGGATATTTAAATGGCAAAATCCACATTTTGAACTTTCTGGGAATGACCTGTGAAGTTTCTTCATTCGGGAGGAATTTTGTATAACTAATGATAAACCATAAGAGAGAGAGAGACAAAAGTGTATTACATAGAAAATGTAGGTGGCTTTAAAACACACAATTTATATTTAATAACTTTTTTTTTCTGTGACAATTCCAGATATCCGTTATTATGAGTTTGAATTTTTCAATACTTTGTAATTTTTTGAAGTGGCTATCATTAAGTTGTTTCTCGCGATGTTATGAAAAGAGTATGGAATTTCAAAGCCAGCGTATAGCTATCCATTTTTTAAAACATTTGACTATCGATTCGGTCCACCTTGTACTTAAAACTATATGTGTAACGCAAAATTTTCTGCAAACCTTTATCGCGATCAGTATAAAGTAAACAGAAAAACAAACTTTCGTAACATAAGTTTGCAGAAGCTATGTAAAATAAACGATAGTGGATAGAGAAAGGTATGTGAAAGTTATTGTTTCTGAGACGAATGTTTTGTGAAGTTGCTATGTGTAACGGTAAAGGCGATCATTTATATTTGGTCTCCCTGACATTAATGCATGCAGCGGTGTGTTTATTTTCTTACCATTCTGACACTAAGCACTTTCTGAGTATTGTTAGGGATTCGGATTAGAAGCGGAGGAGGATTTGAACAGTGCAACAAAAGTTAGACCTATTGCACCTCCAGGATAAAGGGATGAGGGGAGAGAGTACAAAGAGCGACCAGATTTGGTGGCGGCAGGTGGATCCCTAACGTTTCCAGATTGAGCATTGAGCTCCCTTGATATGCTCCTATTCGGGTATAGGACTCCATGCCAAGGAAGAAACACTTATCTTATTAAAGCACATACACCGACACCACCGAACTTCGAACCTAATCCTGCAACCCTGCAAAATAAAATGAAATGAGGGATGGGAAAATTCGTGATGCCCATAACCCACCCCAGCAATGGCCTACGACCACGAGAAAGCCCAAGGTGAGACAGTGTGCGGTTTAATGTTGCGACCTACCTGACATTTACACTGCACACACTGGTTGGGCCCGTGAACCTTCATCCCTGTGGAGTTGGACGGGAAGCTCTGCCCATCCTTGTAGATTTTACCGTTGTGTATGCAGGCCACTACCTCGGGAGCAGCGGGACGTTGTGGCGTTCTCGATTCTGTAACGATACAAACGGCTTGGTATCCACTCTTACCCAGGCATACCTAGAGTCAGTGTCTTTGGCAAAACTCACCTGCACAGATCCTGCAGCATTCTGACGAGTCTTCGCCATTAGAACAAGTCACAGGGCATTCTCTACTCGAGCAGTTCATTCTGCCACCCTGAAACATCAAAGTGCAATCTTTACTTTCTCTGCTGCTGCTGATTCTTAGATGTGGTCTTTTCTGCTGCGGCGGAATTGTTGAGTGGGGTTCTTATTAACTTAGTTAAGCGATGAGTACTCTATATTCATCTCAGGGTCTTGTTATAGGTAAGATTCCTTAACATAAATAGCAATTCTTTCTCAACTCAAAATGCATTTTATTCATTAAATTTCTTTTATATTCCAAAATTAGTTTAAAAGTATCTCAATTCACGCCAACTTATTAAATGCCCATTATATCCAGGAATTCATTACTGTAATTTTATACTACACTGCCGTTTGTGAAAATTGCAGCACCAAGAAGGAAACACATGAATTCAATGAATTTAATACCACACGTACATGACAAGTAACAAATGATAAACTTTTCAAATCTATATATGACCTTTGAGGCCTAGTATTCAGTATTTGGTGTGGCCTCCATGCGCTGCAATTAGAGCTACTATACGCTGTGGCATTGAATAAAAAAGGTTCTGAATAAGTCCCTGAGGGATTTCCCTCCACGCAGTTTGTATTCGAGCCCACAAATCCGTGAGGACCGTGACGCACCAGGTGCCGACCAACCATAACCCAGACATGTTCGATGGGCGACATGTCAGGCGAACGTGCAGGCCAGGGAAGCAATGGTACCCGTCGCTCTTCGAAGAAGGCTTGTAAATTCCTCGCAATATATGGACGGGCATTGTTCTGTTGAAATGTGGCCTGTGAAAATGACTGAAGCAGGAGTACCTCAGGCTCTACAACCACCGTTAGGTATCGGTTGCTGTTCAAAGTGCCCTCAATTCGTAGGAGGCGAGATCGGTTGTTGTAACCAAACCATCACACCTGGTGTTTATCCGCTATGCCTCTCAACAATGCAACCCTCTAGGTTGCGCTCACCACGGTACCGCCGGACACGTATGCGGCCATCACTGTAGGACACGTTGAAGCGGGACTCGTCCGAAAAGACTACATTTTGCCACTCAGCACTCAAGTGACGGTGTTCACGTGCCCATTGCAGTCGGAGGAGCTTGCGGTTTCTGGACAATGGAAGCCGACGTAATGGCATGCATGCAATCAGTTCAATCTGCAGCAGACGGCGACGAACCGTTGATGCAGACAAGTTCACACCTGTTGCAGTGCTCCAGCGTCGAGCCAGTTGTACGGTCCGTTATGGCCATGCGGACAAGATGACGGCCATCCCGTGCTGTGGTCATGTTCCGTGGTCCAGTACCTGCTCTTCGCTGCGTACGACCTTCATCTATCCACTGCTTCCACACACGCATCACTGTCGTGGCAGCATGTCCTGTACGAGCCGAAATGTCACGGTATGACAAACCCGCTTCCTGGAGACCGATCATTCTGCTCCGTTCGACTTTACATGCCGATATGGCTTCCTTTGACGTCGACGAGGCATACTGGCACTCACTTTATTGTTTCCACCTTGTTTGACAGGTCTGTACTGACTACACTGGACGCAACACTGACCTTGTCGGACCGACACGAGAGGGCTCTGATCGGCCTACGTGTACCCCATCTCTCTGCAAACCTAATCACTTATTGCTTGCACACTCTTCTACACTTCCACCAAGTTTGGAGTTATTCGGGAAATTCTTTCTTGGTGTTGCAGTTTTCACCACAAACGGCGGTGTATTTTAATGTATGGCTGAAGATACTAATATGCACAGGAAAGATGTCAGTGAAGAATTGATCTGCACAGCTTAAGTGCTGTTGATGAACTGATACAGAATTTAATAATTTCTAGTAAAGGAGGAATACTGTTTACTTCTCCTTGGTAATACCTTTTGTTATTTTATATTTTCTTTCTAGTCTAATAACAGGCTATGCTTTTTGTTTAGTTTTCTATGGTCGTCTAAAGTAATTGCAAAATTTATCTCCATTTATATGTTTAGTTAAGGTTAGCCATGTTATGCTTTATATTGCGATAATTTCAATAAATAAACCTAAATCCTGGATACTCAAGCATTAATAAGTAGACATTCATAAACAAATAAATACAATAATCATAATAACAGCATCAAAATTGTTCATATAACACAATATAGAATTGCATGTAGTTTTATGATGCAACGGAGTATGCAGTATTAATAAAGTATACCGGGTGTTTCAGAAATACTTTTACAAACTTCGGATATGGGTTCCTCACATTAAAAGAAGGAAAAAAGTTCCTATGAACATATGTCCCATAATCCTTGGTTTTCGCGTTATTCCTGTCACAATGAAAGTGTGAGTTCAACGGCCTTCGGGGTCCAACCTCAAAACTTCATTTCTCTATGCATACATAGAAGGCGTTGACCCATTGTACTACATACGGTAGATGGCGAAGTGTTGCCATGGAGACTTGTTTACGTTTGTCATTTGTCATTAGTTTGTCTTCAATGTTTCAATTGTGTACATGTAGTGAGTTAACTGCACATGTTTCGTTCCACCATTCTGGATATTCATTTCGTGAACAGGCAGACATGATTTTTATGTATGGTCGCGCGAATGGTAATGGACGCGAGGCTGCACGGCTCTATCAGATGGAGTTTCCAGACCGAAGACAACCGAGTCATCCAACCTTTGTCGCTGTTTATCGTCGCCTTGCTGATAAATGTGATAAATGCCTGGCTCCGGCACATTTGAGTCGCATTGTTCGAGATGCACTGACTGGTATCTACCATGACCGATGGATAAACAGAGGAGGACCAGTTCCATGGCCTGCACGTTCTCCCGACCTCAATCCTGTGGATTTTTACCTCTGGGGCATCTTAAATCATTGGTTTATGGAGCAGCCATCCCGGACAGAAACGCTTAATCGACGTGTCATGGAAGCCTGCGAAACCATTTGACACCATCCCGGAGGTTTTGACAGGGTGCGACATTCCATGATTCGACGAGTACAGCATGCTTAGAAGCAAGAGGAGGACATTTCGAGCATTTATTATGAGTTTTGTGTGTTATAAGTGTACCACTGTGTTGAACACCTACTAACGAGAAAACAAAGGATTATGGGACATATGTTCATATGAACTTTTTTCCTTCTTGTGGTGTAAGGAACCCATACCCGAAGTTTGTAAAAGTATTTCTGAAACATCCTGTATAAACAAATACTCACTACACACACACACACACACACACACACATGCAAATCAAATTAAATAAGGTAAGTTAAATTAGATATTAAATATATTTTCGCTTCACTACCCAAAATTACATGATTTGAGGTCTGCTGATTACAACAGAAGCGCATGCGTGTAAACAGCATAACTCAAAAGCGGAATGCCGGATAAATTCTACACTTGATGCAGTATCCGCTAAAGATGCGACATGAAGATTTTCAGGAAAATTCCACCACTCTAAACTACTCTTTACATGGATATTTTTGGTTATTTTTTATTTTCACAAAAATGCCTATAATGAGTTTGAATAAAACATCTACCGTATGTTTAAGACATCTGCATGAGAAATAACTGTAGGCATATCTTGCATTTTATGCGAATATCCTGTGAGTCCTATTCATTCTGAATGCATTTTGTATAGCTGGTAAACCATAAGACATAGACAAAAAACTTACTGAGCCAAAAATGTAGCTGTCGTTAAAACACACAAAATATATCAGATACAAATGTTTGCGTCATCAACCTTTTCTGAGATTCGTTGTTATTGGCTTGATTTCCAAATACTAAACGTTCAAATTTTAATTGGAAACGCGAAGGAACGAATTGGGAAATCGTAGTAACGAGCTCTTTGCTGAGGAATGCTCCTCCAGAAAAGAAAGAAAGGAAAAAATCTGATGTTTTACACTTCCATACCTTCTCTACCCAACATTGAAGTCGTTGCTACCCCACTTATGGGACGCCAATTTGATGTAGTTGCAGCCCCACTGTTGGAGAGCCAAACTTGAAGTTATTGCAGCCCCACGTATGATACAAACTTTCCGGTGGCCTTCACCCCACGTTCACTTTTCTGGTGGCCTTCGACCGACGTTTAAAAATCAACTTTGTATTTTTATGTTTATTTTTTTATTATATATGTATACCTCGGCTGCGCCAGTAGTAATTTTCAGAGCACGTATTTCTTAGCAGGGCTGGTGTGGCTAAAGAATGAAGGCTTACACAAATTATAATTGTATTGTACTTTATTTATTAATCCTTCACACGATTAAATAACACTTCACTGTTGTATCCTATGTAGAGCTGTGAGATTATTGTTAATTACACTTTTTTAACACGTAAAATTTATATTATTCTCACCGCAATAAATTTTCATGTCTCACACTGAACACATACCAAATCTAACTGACTGGGTACGTTATCTTTAGCGTCTCCCGCCTGAATTTGTACAATTTCTCTATTTAAAGTCTCTGATTGGTTAAGCCTACTCCAATAGAATGCTTTTATTTAACTTAAGCTTTTTGTAGTTGTTAATTGGCTATTTATAAACTGTTTTAAATATTACATTATTGTTCCAAGAATTATTAGTAGCATTATTCAACTTTCTAATGTATTGATGTCCCAAGGTTAACTCATTGTTAGCAGCTTTCGGCTTCTGCTTTATAATTCTGTTTGCTACGAAAAGCAGCTTGCTTCTATTTTCACAGCTCCTACATTGTTAAATTACGTAATACATTCACATAACATTTTTATACAAGTACATAATAATATAAACATAATACAATGATATTACATACATTTTATATATTATATTATACAAATATTACTTTAAGGTGGGCTGTTATTATATTTTATATTATATAATTAGACTGATATCATTTAAGTGTTAATAATACTGCTTCAACATGATTTAACAACTGTTCTATCGAAAGCTATCTACTTCGTATTAAGAGAGATAAATGTTTGAAATGACTTCATTACACTTCTCGTTGTAGGTGCAAGAGGATTCTAGGAGACTGGAGCGATAGTCAGATGTTTAAGACGCGGGTTGCTGTACGCATTCCGTCACCAAACAATTGTGACTTAGCACCAATAAATGTGTGATAAAATATTGGAAAATTCAAACCAATAGCAGCGAATACCTCCGAAGCGGTTAATGCCACAAATGTTGTGTATATCTTTAATGGTTTACCAGTTATACAAATAATGTATACAAAATTTATTCCAAATGAAGAGGACTTTTTAGGTTATGCGCAAAAAATTCAAAGATATACATTTCATTAACCATGAAGATGGTAATCTGAGGTGGGGATTTCCTTTGTGTGTCAAATCCTTGGAAGGCATTGAAAATTAAATAACAAGTTTGGTATTTATTCGACATTCCAATTAAGAGCTATGCTGTCCATAAACACACACGCGCACACACACACACACACACACACACACACTTTTTCTAAAGCTCTTTTTGGGGAGAGGGGGATTCAGGGGCCTTAAAACGTACATTTCCGATAACACACGACATCGAATTTTTGGATGAAATACAACACTTCCTCTGTTTGCCATAAGTAGGCGGCCGAGAAAGTAAAAATCTGATGTGTTACACTCACATGACTTTCTCTACTCTTGTATAAACTATTTTTACAAACGCTTATTCTGCATATGCTTCATGTTAATCGAGATGTTAATCTTATTGCTAATTTTCTTGTAGATGCAAGGGGAATTGGTAGGCTTTAAGCGATAGTCAAATATTCTAAGAGCTGGTTGCTATGTGCAGTATTCCATTCTCTTTGCATTACCAGGACAAAAAAAATTGAATAACGAATTTGAGAAAAAGTATAAGTATTGGAAAATTTAAGGGAATAACAAGCAATATCTCGAAAATGGTTCACTCAACAACAAAAATGTATATG
Organism: Deroplatys truncata; assembly: GCA_030765065.1. NCBI lineage: Eukaryota > Metazoa > Arthropoda > Insecta > Mantodea > Mantidae > Deroplatys > Deroplatys truncata. The sequence continues at coordinate 47,134,416 of CM060975.1, read as the reverse complement.
ACATAAATTGTGTATTTTAACGCGATCTACATTTTTTGTGTAGTAAAATTTTGTCTATCTCTTATGGTTTACCAGTTATGCAAAAGTCGTTCACAATGAAGCATACTTTTGGAGACATTCCCAGAAAATTCAAGATATACATTTTATTTGACATGAAAATATCTTAAACATATGACATTTTAATCAAAATCGTTAGAGCCATTTTTGAAAAAATTAAAAATTTTCGAAAAATTTTCCATGTAAAGGGTAATCTGGGGTGGGGGATTTTCTTGAAAATCTTCGTGTCGCATCTCTGGAAGATACTTAACCTAAATACCAAGTTTGGTGTTTATCCAACTGTTCGTTTCTGTTCACAGACATACACATACACACACAGACACAAACACACGGACGTGTTTCCAAAAATGCTTTTTTTTTTATTCAGGGGGTCTCAAAACATATATTTCCGGTGAAATCTCGGTATCGAATTTTTGTGTGGAATACAATACTTCCCCTACTTTCTCTACGTAGTAAAAATATGTTTTCAGCGCAGCTCCATTGTTTAAAACCTACTGATTCACCTTTAAGCTGGCCAGTGATATATATTCTTTAGGAACGCAAAAGATGACCAGAAATACAGTGGATGAGCTTGCACAGATAAATTCTGAATCGTATTCAAAGAATTTATTTTTTCGAAGAAGGTCGTGGCAGCTTTCAACGTGGGATTTAAGTGAGCTGAATGACACGCGATATCTCGACCATCTTTCATTATCTTGCCCATCAGCAAACATTCGCGTGATGCGCAAGAATAAACGCAGTGGCTTCAGGAACATTCTTAATAATCATTTATCTTGGTCACGGTATGTTAACAGAGCTGCCAACTGTCTTATGTCGTTCATCTAGATATAACTTAATGGGGTAACACTGAAAAACACTACCCGTACCGGATGACCAGTATCTTGAGCTCAGTTTTACCTATCTGATACAGAAGACTTTTACTCGCTAACCGACATACCAAGAGAAAGGGATATGGGAGGTGATTCTGGGTACATTTCTGCGTCAGCACATTTCGTTGCATTCTAATTCAAATACGGAGCGATTAACTCAACAGCTGATCTACATGTATACGTTCTCAGTTACATATGGCAGGTAGAGGAAATATTACATTCCACCCAAAAATTATTTACTACCAAGATTTTACCGGAAATATGTTTATGAGGGCCTTTGAACACAAAATAAAGCATTTTTGGTAAAAGACGCATATATTTGAGGGGGAGAGAGAGAACAACATAACTCAAAAACGAAAATTTGGATTAACACTAAACCTGCCATTTAAATTCAACAACGAATGTAACACGAAGCTTTTTAAGAAAATCCCGCACCTTAAGCTACTCTTTGCATGGAAAATAGATCGTTCTTGGTTGGTTTTCTTTGTATTTATTTTATCAAAACTAACTCTTAACAATCTTTATTAAAATACCACGTTTAAAATATTTTATTATAAGGGAAATGCATTACGTACCTTGCATTTTCGTGATGAGCCTATGAAGTTCTTTTAGTTTTTTTTATTAATTTTGTAGATTGAATTCATTTTGTAGATTTTGTATAACTGGTAAATTTATTCATCTCCTCCCCGTATCGTTTTAATGATCGCCTACCCCTGCAGTGCATATGTGGGCGTGAGGCCGGCAGTCGGGTTGACAGGCTAAGGCCCAGCATGGGCTGTAGCGCCTTGGGAGGTAAACATATTACATGAAAAATCATAACTTATTCAAGTATGTCAAGCAACGTTTTCTTTAGCATTAGTAGTTTTTGAAATATTAGTTGTTACATATTTTAAGTTTTTTTAGGTTGAAACCACGCGGCATGAATAAGGCTCCTTATGTAATTTTGTTCCCCCCACTATGGTTTCATTAGTAACCAAATTTGGCTTACGATTTGCGAACAGTTGCATTTGTTTTCGTATTGTGCGTGCAACCAAGTACGTATTGCTTAATTTGAGATTATTTATCGTCAAAAATGTATCACGAGTAACGTAATAGGAATAGGAAATTCACTTTTTATACGAATTTGTAAGTGATTTGTGAAGGTGCAATGGATAAAAGAAATCGAGTCTTCATAAATGTATTTAATGCACTCGCCGAGATCTCTGTCTGCATTTTTATCTAGTCGTGTTACTTCGGACGTCAATATTATCAAAAGCGTGTATGGTATAAAATTCACTATGTATCACAATTTCATTGAATCCACCGAAAAATATATTAGTTGATATTAAACGCGCAATGGCAGTACCAGCTGTTTATCCTTCAGATTGTACAGTGCGGAGCTTTTCAACGCATAGAACCGTTAAACACTACATGTTTCCTTGGGGAAAATAATTTCCTGAATTAACCCTGTTATTGTTAAAAACATCTGCCTGTTTGTGCCGGACCTGCGAGTGTTGCCTGCATTGGCTTTTGGGTGTTGGGTTGGTGGCTCCTCGTGTATTGCCCTCAGCAGCTAGTGTCAGCAGTCGGGATCTACCATCCGTTGAAGCTGCGCTCAACTCTCCGCCTCTCCTTATGTAATAAAAGTTGAGTATTTGCGGCCTCTTCTAAACTGTTAAGATAGCAGCATTTTATTTTCTGATATCTTTGTTGGGGTGAGAGGGTGGCAGCTTTGAGAGATCATTAGGGCTCACAAGTATAATGAGTTAGTGAAAGGGATCTCTTTTAGGGTTCAAGTCCCATACCGCGTGTGTTATCAAGGACCGTAATAAAAATTCTTCTATTTCCCCTTTTCTGCTTCATTTGTAACAGCCTCTTTGGCCATATCAGAGACTGACCCGAAAACCCACTTTTGGTGAATCTCATTGAACTATAAACTATCACTGAGTATTTATTTATATACGGTATAACACTGTCACATTCACTCCCACATTAATGCTTTCAGATTCTGTGTAGGGTAGGGAAATTATTCTAATCAATGAAAAATACCATCGTCCCAGTCGGAAATCAAACCCTGGACACGCATGTTATGATTTGTGAGAGAATTCTGAGAAAATCTTCGGCTTGCCTAAGAAATGATGCTAAACTTAAATAAGAATTTTGGATTATTTACGAGGTTTCGTTTTTGAGTCATGCTGCTCGCACGGACAGGGACCCGGTGCAAGGATACGTTTCCTCTGTAGGCTAGCGTTAGATAAAGTAACGTATTTAAAAGAGTATAAATTTTGTTTTCTTTATTCTGACAAAAATAAATATGTTTGTAGGCTCTATCATACAGCACACTCATGTCCATGCTGTGAATCGGGCGTTCTGTAAGGACAATTATATGACCTCGAGGTGACACCCTCCATTTAAACAATTTAAAATCGCCTTGTATCCTTGAGTTTTATCGCACAAACACATGGGCGCACACACCCATTTCCTCCCATTATAATTACGAGAAAGGATATGCCATAACAGATATGCAGCTGAATGAGCGTGTGGGAAATATGAAAGAACGGCCAAGGTGGATTATGTGATGCTAATTACATCATATTTACACGATATGTTTCACATGGTAACATTGACACGTTACACAGAAGACCGTATCCCGTTCTCTGTCACCACAACTGACTCGCATCGTAACAATGGCACGTTACACAGAAGACCGTACCTTGTTCTCTGTCACCACAACTGACTCGCATCGTAACAATGGCACGTTACACAGAAGACCGTACCCTGTTCTCTAGCACCACAACTGACTCGCATCGTAACAATGGCACGTTACACAGAAGACCATACCCTGTTCTCTAGCACCACAACTGACTCGCATCGTAACAATGGCACGTTACACAGAAGACCATACCCTGTTCTCTAGCACCACAACTGACTCGCATCGTAACAATGGCACGTTACACAGAAGATGGTATCCTCTTCTCTAGTGCCACAACTGACTCACCTGGTAACATTGGCAGGTTACACAGAAGACGGTATCCTCTTCTCTAGTGCCACAACTGACTCACCTGGTAACAATGGCACGTTACACAGAAGATGGTATCCTCTTCTCTAGTGCCACAACTGACTCACCTGGTAACATTGGCAGGTTACACAGAAGACGGTATCCTATTCTCTAGTGCCACAACTGACTCACCTGGTAACATTGGCAGGTTACACAGAAGACGGTATCCTCTTCTCTAGTGCCGCAACTGACTCACCTGGTAACAATGGCACGTTACACAGAAGACGGTATCCTATTCTCTAGTGCCACAACTGACTCACCTGGTAACAATGGCACGTTACACAGAAGACGGTATCCTATTCTCTAGTGCCACAACTGACTCACCTGGTAACAATGGCACGTTACACAGAAGACGGTATCCTATTCTCTAGTGCCACAACTGACTCACCTGGTAACAATGGCACGTTACACAGAAGACGGTATCCTATTCTCTAGTGCCACAACTGACTCACCTGGTAACAATGGCACGTTACACAGAAGACGGTATCCTCTTCTCTAGTGCCACAACTAACTCACCTGGTAACATTGGCAGGTTACACAGAAGACGGTATCCTATTCTCTAGTGCCACAACTGACTCACCTGGTAACAATGGCACGTTACACAGAAGACGGTATCCTCTTCTCTAGTGCCACAACTGACTCACCTGGTAACATTGGCAGGTTACACAGAAGACGGTATCCTATTCTCTAGTGCCACAACTGACTCACCTGGTAACAATGACACGTTACACAGAAGATGGTATCCTCTTCTCTAGTGCCACAACTGACTCACCTGGTAACATTGGCAGGTTACACAGAAGACGGTATCCTATTCTCTAGTGCCACAACTGACTCACCTGGTAACAATGACACGTTACACAGAAGATGGTATCCTATTCTCTAGTGCCACAACTGACTCACCTGGTAACAATGGCACGTTACACAGAAGACGGTATCCTATTCTCTAGTGCCACAACTGACTCACCTGGTAACATTGGCAGGTTACACAGAAGACGGTATCCTATTCTCTAGTGCCACAACTGACTCACCTGGTAACATTGGCAGGTTACACAGAAGACGGTATCCTCTTCTCTAGTGACACAACTGACTCACCTGGTAACAATGGCACGTTACACAGAAGACGGTATCCTATTCTCTAGTGCCACAACTGACTCACCTGGTAACAATGGCACGTTACACAGAAGACGGTATCCTATTCTCTAGTGCCACAACTGACTCACCTGGTAACAATGGCACGTTACACAGAAGACGGTATCCTATTCTCTAGTGCCACAACTGACTCACCTGGTAACAATGGCACGTTACACAGAAGACGGTATCCTATTCTCTAGTGCCACAACTGACTCACCTGGTAACAATGGCACGTTACACAGAAGACGGTATCCTCTTCTCTAGTGCCACAACTGACTCACCTGGTAACATTGGCAGGTTACACAGAAGACGGTATCCTATTCTCTAGTGGCACAACTGACTCACCTGGTAACAATGGCACGTTACACAGAAGACGGTATCCTCTTCTCTAGTGCCACAACTGACTCACCTGGTAACAATGACACGTTACACAGAAGATGGTATCCTCTTCTCTAGTGCCACAACTGACTCACCTGGTAACATTGGCAGGTTACACAGAAGACGGTATCCTATTCTCTAGTGCCACAACTGACTCACCTGGTAACAATGACACGTTACACAGAAGATGTTATCCTCTTCTCTAGTGCCACAACTGACTCACCTGGTAACATTGGCAGGTTACACAGAAGACGGTATCCTATTCTCTAGTGCCACAACTGACTCACCTGGTAACAATGACACGTTACACAGAAGATGGTATCCTCTTCTCTAGTGCCACAACTGACTCACCTGGTAACATTGGCAGGTTACACAGAAGACGGTATCCTATTCTCTAGTGCCACAACTGACTCACCTGGTAACATTGGCAGGTTACACAGAAGACGGTATCCTATTCTCTAGTGCCACAACTGACTCATCTGGTAACAATGACACGTTACACAGAAGATGGTATCCTCTTCTCTAGTGCCACAACTGACTCACCTGGTAACATTGGCAGGTTACACAGAAGACGGTATCCTCTTCTCTAGTGCCACAACTGACTCACCTGGTAACAATGACACGTTACACAGAAGATGGTATCCTCTTCTCTAGTGCCACAACTGACTCACCTGGTAACAATGACACGTTACACAGAAGATGGTATCCTATTCTCTAGTGCCACAACTGACTCACCTGGTAACAATGACACGTTACACAGAAGACGGTATCCTATTCTCTAGTGCCACAACTGACTCACCTGGTAACAATGACACGTTACACAGAAGACGGTATCCTCTTCTCTAGTGCCACAACTGACTCACCTGGTAACAATGACACGTTACACAGAAGACGGTATCCTATTCTCTAGTGCCACAACTGACTCACCTGGTAACATTGGCAGGTTACACAGAAGACGGTATCCTATTCTCTAGTGCCACAACTGACTCATCTGGTAACAATGACACGTTACACAGAAGATGGTATCCTCTTCTCTAGTGCCACAACTGACTCACCTGGTAACATTGGCAGGTTACACAGAAGACGGTATCCTATTCTCTAGTGCCACAACTGACTCACCTGGTAACATTGGCAGGTTACACAGAAGACGGTATCCTATTCTCTAGTGCCACAACTGACTCACCTGGTAACATTGGCAGGTTACACAGAAGACGGTATCCTATTCTCTAGTGCCACAACTGACTCATCTGGTAACAATGACACGTTACACAGAAGATGGTATCCTCTTCTCTAGTGCCACAACTGACTCACCTGGTAACATTGGCAGGTTACACAGAAGACGGTATCCTATTCTCTAGTGCCACAACTGACTCACCTGGTAACATTGGCAGGTTACACAGAAGACGGTATCCTATTCTCTAGTGCCACAACTGACTCATCTGGTAACAATGACACGTTACACAGAAGATGGTATCCTCTTCTCTAGTGCCACAACTGACTCACCTGGTAACATTGGCAGGTTACACAGAAGACGGTACCCTGTGTCTCCAGTCTGGGATGCCACACCTGACCGACCTCGTATTCTGCTCCGCCGAACCTGCACTTCACCTCTCCCTCACACGTCCCATTTCCTATAACATTATAGAGGAATTTTTCAAAGAAGTGTTAATTTATTTTCTGACACTGTTGACCTCCATATGCTGTAAGGAATAAGGAATTGAAATGTATATATATATATATATATATATATATATATTCAAATAATATTATTGAACACAAGAAATCTTTCTTAAAAGCTAATTTGAGATAAGGACTTAATTTGTTGGTGTTATATGCCCGGCATACCAGATTAGGTGTATAATCGCTTTCCTATATTCGGAATGAATAACTGATAGATGGTCCTAATTGCATGACTGCCTCCTGTACTATCTGCTGGGCAGTCTTGGTGATAAATGACCTTAGCTCCATCATGTACTTTCTGCTTCGTATCTTGTTATTTTGTTTTGTGTGGAACTTTAGTTCGCAACCTTGAAAAAGCACCAATCAGGCTGGATGGTACTGGGATTTTGATCCTTGGATGAATAGGTTGGAACGAATATACTAGAGCGGCTTCAAGTCTGGTAATAATTGAGATAAACTTAATTGTTAAAAACCAATGAAGTGTGTGTTCACAGCTTAGCGTTAAAAACATCTACAAGCTAAACAAATGATTGCAGGGCACTGAGATACATCCAGCTTTTAAAAATAAGATCGCGGATACTATGTTTATCCTACAGTTGTAACTTTACAGGTATCTGTTTAATGGCATGTATACCCTTTAGAAAGCACTGATATATGACGTTTAAGCCTCTGACCCTGTGTTTTCTATCTAAAATTATCTGTATTCTCCACATAGGCTTAAGTAAAGATGTTCGTTTTCGGGCCCTGCCACGGCTCGCGTTTATGCGTGATTCGCTTGCAATGCAGTGACCTCGGCATTGTTCCGCTGGCTCACTAGCGGTAAATAACCCGCGCAAGGCTACGCTGATCGGCTGTGAATGTCAACAGTCAGTTGCTAACTTCTGTTCTTGTTGTAAAGATTAGAATTTGTTCATTGTGCATCTCAAAAGTAAAAGCTTATTCAAACTTCTGTGTTGTGTGTGAATTAGGTTAGAGTATTCTTATTATTTTTATGGTTCTATTTATAACCCCGCCTTTAAGTGTAATAGTCATATCGGCGGCCTTTTACCTTTGGAACATACTGTTCATCGTCAGTGGTGTTAACTCGTATACCGTTGTCATTGGATTTCTGATTTTTATTTGAGTTTTATACGTTAGATCACACACTCTCATTCATACTTCCAGACTATAGGGAGGATAGAGAATAATCTTGGCTAAAGATTCCCCAGCCGGTCCTAGCACAACATACAGGTTCTCTACCGACTGAGCTACGGGGCCAGCTTATTATTGTTGTTGCTCTTGTTTTATTATTAGTCTATTGTTCACGCTCGAACAAATAATGTTTATGTACGATACACACGTACATAAATCGAATCATGTAGAGAGGTGTGTAGAACAATTATTTTCAGGAGAGATTTCCTGCTATTCCAATTCTAAATAGGGATCTCTGGTTGTCTGTCAGATGCCTGATAAAAAGTAAGTTCAGAACAACGGGATCGCTAAGCGCTAAACGTAAGAAGCGAAAAAGACAAGTTCTAACGGAGGAAAAAAATGACGAAATTAGTGCCTCATTCGAACTCTCTCCAAATGAGTCTCTAAGACATGTTGCACAGCAAGTGAGTGTTTCGAAGACCTCTGTCCACACAGGTGCTAAACTTTTAAATTTGAAACCCTACAGAGTGATTCATGAATTACAACCTCGTGACGAAGAGGAATGGCAGGAAATACATGTTCACGAAAACTTATAATAAGGTTAGTACTGATTATAGTGAATGTTACTATTTCTCATGAGTATGTAACGCGGGAGTTTTAGAATGGAAGTCCCCTCCCTCCCCCGGTGTAATAGGCATTGGTCGGAGCACGCATACACGCGATCCGAGCCGAGCCATAAAATGACCGCTCTGTATTTTGGGTTTGTTATTTTAACTTTTTTATGTTTCTCTGCAGGGTATAAAATAAAGTATGTCATTCTCTCTCTCTCTCTCTCTCTCTCTATATATATATATATATATATATATATATCTACCTGTCTGGCTCATTGGCTATCTGTGGTTGCCTGATTGACTGTAAACAACCCGAAGAATTTGTTCGCGCTTTCCGCCGCCTGTATAGCTTTCCTCCAGGAATATTTAGGTTTTTAAACCTTAATTTGTAATCTAACCTAGTCTTCTTGACTGAGAAATTTAACTGGTGTTGTCTATCCTCACCCCACCCACGCAAACCTTGAGGAGGCTAATATCTGAACTACTGAAGAGAGTTGCCGACAGTTAGAAGATGAAGAATTAAACTGATTCTAAATCTTAGCACAAGAAATTGTAACAATTGAATTATTAGATTTGTTTACTTCTGAAGTATCAAATTTACGGTTTAAAGTAACTGTTTCCGTAATAAAAACCAGAAGCTTAAGTTGCCGTGAGTCGCTAAAATGCTTACCGGCTATTCCCTCTGCAGCTGCCGCTAAGTAAGTGATAACTATCTTTAGGCGCTACGGACCGTCGATCAGCGTAAAAGACTGTAAGCTCCCAAGGCTGTAAACGAAAGGCAAAAGACTCTAATTTTGGATATACATACTCTTTTATTAAAATCCCGCTTACTTTACAATTACAACCCCCTCCCCCAAGTTCCTATATTATACGTTGCCAAATCTTTTGCATTACCTGAACCTTGAGCTAATGGGTTTCTTGTTGACTGAGTTCGCCGAACACTAATTGCCTTACTACTCTGACTTCTAACTAATTGAGTTTCCCTAAACTCGTAATTTTCCTGGTAATGACTTCCTTGTTCACTTACAAAATTGTAACCCTTTCTTCTTCCATTATGCATTATTTTATTATATAGAACTTATTTATTGCAATTATTTCTGTATAAAATGATTAATCCTACGAGTTAATAATTCCGGTATCACGCCTTTCTTCTAAGGGTTTTGCTGCACCGCCAAACAACTTAATTTAAGCTGGAGTTAACTTTAGGCAAGCACAAGACGTGACAACATTTATAATCATGCAGGCTATATTAATCTTCAAAGGTCATAAACTTAATGATGTATTAAGTGAACCTTTTACCGATTTCAAACAATTGATAGCACGACGACAGACTTTCTTCACGGGTGGGCGGTCTAAGAAGGCTGAAATTATCGCAAGGCTTTGTTGATATTAACGCGGGAGGGCCATAAATCCGGCGGCGAGCTTGGCACGATGACAAACTGAATCTTGAGAGATAACTTCGCCATTTGCAAATATCGATTCTTCACCCACGCGGCAATCTTTGTTTATTGTCGCAGTGTTGATTGATGGGGTGGATGAAGAAGAAGAAGCAATTGATTGGTCCGGGGAGCAAGGTCTGCTCCACTTCCCACGTGTCGTCCTTGTTTGTAGGACACGTGCTGCTGCAGTCGTTATTTACAGTCATAGGCAACTCTACACGCTGCGTATATAGACCGTTCTCCAGAAAGGATGCATGGCTTTTCCACGTTTTGCAGTTAAGCGTAAAATAATCTTTTGTGGCTTTAAATTTGTGTCTGTTGAAAGAGGGTGTATACAGCTAGTTTTAATTTAAAATAGGAGAAAGTCATATCCAGGCAACTCATAGACAAATGACACACTACCCCAATTCTACGGAAGTGTACAAAAGCGCATGTTTATGTTTTACCAGGTTAAGGCTCTACGTAATTGTGGTTCTTTTTATTTAACTGCAGTAAACACAGGAGGTATTGCATTCCACACAAATATTCGATATGGGCATTTCACTGAAAAACATGCTTTGACTTCCCTCGAATAAAAACGTTTCTCTTAAAAAGCACCATAATTAAAAAAAATCTGATGTGTTACACCCACATGACTTTCTCTACTCTTGTACAAACTATTTTTACAAACTCTTATTCTCCATCTACTTCATATTAATTGATATAAACATTTGCAGACTCTATCTTATTGCTAAGTTTCTTGTAGATGTAAGGGGATAATATATTTACAAGGGCAATATAGAAATACAGTAGCCTTTAAGCATAGACATATCTCTTAATAGATGGTTGCTAGGTGCAGCACCATTCTCTTTGCCACAGATTAATACTCTTTGCGTATCCAAGACAAAAAATTAATAACGAATTCCCATTTGAGAAAATATTGAAAGATTTAAGGGAATAACAAGCAACATCTCGAAAATGGTTCACTCAAAAAAATGTGTATGACATAAATTGTGTATTTTAACGCGATCTACATTTTTTGTGTAGTAAAATATTGACTATCTCTTATGGTTTACTAGTTATGCAAAAGTCGTTTACAATGAAGAATACTTTTGGAGACATTCCCAGAAAATTCAAAATATACATTTCATTTGTCATGAAAATACCTTAAACATATGATATTTTAATCAAAATCGTTGGAGCCATTTTTGAGAAAATTAAAATTTTCGAAAAATGTTCCATGTAAAGGGTAATCTGGGGTGCGGGGATTTTCTTGAAAACCTTCGTGTCGCATCTCTGGAAGATACTGAACCGAAATACCAAGTTTGGTGTTTATCCGACTGTTCGTTTCTGAGTTATGCTGTTCACAGACAGACAGACACACACACACAAACACGGACATGTTTCCAAAAATCTTTTTTTTTTTGGATTCAGGCGGCCTCAAAACATATATTTCCGGTGAAATCTTGGTATCGAATTTTTGAGTGGAATACAATACTTCCCCTACTTACTATACGTAGTAGAGAAACTAAAAATGTGGAATAAATACCACTTGATATATAAGATCAGCATCATCGAAGGATGCACCACCCCATACTACCGTGTACAAGGAACCTTTTTAGTAATTTTTTATTTTCTCAAAAATGGCTCTAACGGTATTGATTAAAATACCATGTTTAAGATATTTACCGTACTAATAAAATATGTAATTATCTTGAATTTATTTGTATATAATTTTGCGTAACTAATAAATCATAAAATAAACAAAGACACAATTTACGTCAGCTTTTTGTGGCATTAACAATTTCAAAGATATTAGATTTTTTTTGGTTTCAATTGTCCAATACTCTAAATTTTTTTAAGCGATTTTTCTTTCTTGTGCTGTCATGCAAAACGTATTTTTAATAGTGTTTAACGCCCACTCTCAACTTACAGCACCACAGGCGATAGACACTGGTGATATATGAAATGACAATTGGGAAAGGAAATTTGAGACGGAAAATTCCAGGCTTAAGCTTAGGGTACCTCCCTGTCATTTGCCAGTTATGAGGATTGTGGAAACCTGGTAAGCAAACCCGTCAAGGAGGACGGTCCTGGTGGGATTTGAACAGCTGAGCTCACGTTCACGAGTATATGCCTTAATACCCTCGGCTACCAATGTCGGTATTGTATGGAATTTAAATGCTAACATATCCACTTTTTTAATATTTGACACTATCGCTTCAGCTTCCTATATCCCCTATGTACCTACAACGATATGTTTAATGAAACTATTTTTGTAAACGTTTATCTCGGTTAACATCGATGGATGATTAACATGGATTAAGCAGATGGAAGAAAATCTTTTGTAAGAATATTTTGTAGAAGAGTGAGTAGCGAAAATCATGTGAATGTTACACATTTGATTAACATGAAGCAGAGGAAGAAAAGCTTTTGTAGGAATATTTTGTAGAAGAGTGGGTAGAGAAAAGCATGTGAATGGTACACATTTGATTAATATGAAGCAGACGGAAGAAAACTGTAAGAATATTTTGTAGAAGAGTGGGTAGAGAAAAGCATGTGAATATTACGCATTTGATTAATATGAAGCAGATGGAAGAAAAGCTTTTATAAGAATATTTTGTAGAAGAGTGGGTAGAGTAACCATGTGAATGTTACACATTTGATTAACATGAAGCAGACGAAAGAAAAGCTTTTGTAAGAATATTTTGCAGAAGAGTGGGTAGAGAAAACCATGTGAATGTTACACATTTAATTAACGTGCAGCAGGTGGAAGAAAAGCTTCTATAAGAATATTTTGTAGAAGAGTGGGTAGAGAAAACCATGTGAATGTTAACATTTGATTAACATGAAGCAGACGAAAGAAAAGCTTTTGTAAGAATATTTTGCAGAAGAGTGGGTAGAGAAAATCAAGTGAAGGTTGCACTTTTTTTCGCACGAACTCGTTACTAGAAATCAATGAAATGTGATATAAACAGCGAAGTATAGTTTTCTCAACTAGCATTTAATTTCAAATTGCCAAATAAATTTGAAATCATTTCTAAATAAAACATTTAAATAACAAGCGAAAAGTGAATGGAAGAATAATTTTTATATGAAATAGAGAGTTCCATTAGCAAAAGCCAAATAAAAACTCTGTAATATGGGTTTCACTGTTTATTACTTTCTCTAGCGCGTACATAGAAGGTATTGCATTCCGCTCAAAAATTCGATATTGAGATTTCACCCAAAATACGTGTTTTGAGGACCCTGACTCCAATAAGGGCATTTTTAGAAAAAAGGTCTGTGTGTATATGTGTGTGTGAACAGCATAACTCTAAAACAAAAGGCCTGATAAATACCAAATTTAGTATTTAAGTTCAACATCTTCCAGAGATGCGACACGAAGGTTTCCAAGGAAATCCTCACACCCCAGATTTCCCTTCACATGGAACATTTTTCGAAAATTTTAATTTTCTCAAAAATGGCTCTAACGATTTTGATTAAAATATCATATGTTTAAGATATTTTCATGACAAATAAAATGTATATCTTGAATTTTCTGGGAATGTCTCCAAAAGTATTCTTCATTGTGAACGACTTTTGCATAACTGGTAAACCATAAGAGATAGACAAAATTTTACTACACGAAAAGGAGATCGCGTTGAAATACACAATTTATGTCATATACATCTTTTTTTGTTGAGTGAACCATTTTCGAGATATTGCTTTTTATTCCCTTAAATTTTTCAATACTTATTTTCTCAAATGGGAATTCGTTATTCATTTTTACTTTCTCTACTACGTACAGTAAGTAGGGGAAGTATTGTATTCCACCCAAAAATTCGATACCGAGATTTCACCGGAAATACATGTTTTGAGACACCCTGAATCCAAAAAAAGCATTTTTGGAAACATGTCCGTGTGTGTCTGTGTGTCTGTGTGTCTGCCTGTGAACAGCATAACTCAGAAACGAACAGTCGGATAAACACCAAACTTGGTATTTAGGTTCAGTATCTTCCAGAGATGCGACACGAAGGTTTTCAAGAAAATCCCCCCACCCCAGATTACCCTTTACATGGAACATTTTTCGAAAATTTTAATTTTCTCAAAAATGGCTCTAACGATTTTGATTAAAATATCATAGGTTTAAGATATTTTCATGACAAATAAAATGTATATCTTGAATTTTCTGGGAATGTCTCCAAAAGTATTCTTCATTGTGAACGACTTTTGCATAAGAGATAGACAAAATTTTACTACACAAAAAATGTAGATCGCGTTAAAATACAGAATTTATGTCATACTTTTTTGTTGTTGAGTGAACCATTTTCGAGATATTGCTTGTTATTCCCTTACATTTTTCAATACTTATTTTCTAAAATGGGAATTCGTTATTCATTTTTTTGTCTTGGATATGCAAAGAGTTATAATCTGTGGCAAAAGGAATGGTGCTGCACCTAGCAACCAGCTATTAAGAGATATGTCTATGCTTAAAGGCTACTGTATTTCTATATTGCCCTTGTAAATATATATTCCCCTTACATCTACAAGAAAGTTAGCAATAACATAGAGTCTGCAAATGTTTATCTCGTTTAACATGAAGTAGATGGAGAATAAGAGTTTGTAAAAATAGTTTGTACAAGAGTAGAGAAAGTCATGTTAATGTAACACATCAGATTTTTTTATTCTGATTTATTTTACGTCGCTTTAACTCCTTGGTCATATCGCGACGGATCTGTTGGTGGATATCTCTTTGAACGATATGTGATGGACAGTTAGCCTTCTAGGTCTCATTCCTGTAACCTCTCTTTCATGCCGTTCAGACGGTGTTAGGGTGCCGTGCAGTCTAACTGCTTACATTGTCTGTAGATAGACTGCATAGCATTCGTTATTACCACTTATTTTTCATTTTTTTACTATTGTTTTAAACTTAAGATGGAACTTTGGGTCGTGGTATTAAATATCAAATCCGGCATTTACCTTGGCGACTGAGGAAAACCACGAAAAAACCTTAGACAGATTGATCGGCCCACGGGATTTGAATCCGAATGCGAGCCACAGACTTTACCGTCTGAGGCATCCCTCTCGGTCCTACTGTATTCTATCGTACAATAAAATGTGAATTAAACGTTTATTTGAATTAACAAGATACGGATAGAGTACTAATATTTTATAAGAATATTTTGTGGAAGAGTGGGTAGAGAAAGTCATGTGAACGCAACATGTCAATTTTTTTTCTGTAATGAGCAACTGCAGATTAGAAGGATAGGAGTTTGTTTGTTTTTTAATTAGTCTTTAACGTGTCCACCGTTATTTACACAGGAAAATTATGCATGAAGCTAATTCATCCCATAATATGTGATCTAACATCTTTGTGCATGTACGACATTCTAAACAAAGTCGTAGTTGAAATGGGGTGGTGTGAGATCACATAACTGGTCCACGTCGAGGGACATGTCATTCGAAAACATACAGTCTTTCTTCACGGTTGGACAGTGTACCTATGTTGGGACAAGATGTCCACGATGTCACACCTTAAGTTTACATTTAGCTCCTTGCTGAGCTGTACACGACATTTTGTTTGTTTTAATTATTACTACCAAGAAACTTCTTTGTTTCTAATGCAGTATCAATGGCAATGCAAAACTCGCATTCTTTTAGAGAGCCTGCTTAATATTTCTGCCACTTTCCTATAGTAGGCAGTGGTACGAGAGCAGTCCCAGAAGTACCCGACCTGACGTATAGATAGTGGTTGTTGTTTCAAACAAATGGCTATGTTATAAAGCTTAAGTTTGAAGTTTGACGATGCTATGTTGTTTAGTAAATGCTTGGCAGCCATTTATAGTGAACATTCAGCAAATTTGTAAACATGGATAAAACTGGTCATCGTTATGTGATACAATACTTTCATTTGAAAGGCATTAGTCCAACTAATATTAAAGCTGAGCTAGATTATACTCTGGGGGAGTCTGCTCCTTCGTTTACAACAGTAAAACATTGGGTGGCAGAGTTTAAGCTAAGCCGTACGAGCTGCCAGGATGAACATCGCAGTGGACCACGCCAGAAATTGTGAAGAAAATCCATAAAATGGCATTGGATGATCGTTGACTGAAAGTGCGTGAGCTAGCAGACATCGTAGGCATTTCAAAAAGTGCTGTTCATCCATACTGACTGAAAACTTAGACATGAGAAAGCTGTGCGCAAGATGAGTGCCGCGTTTACTCACAATAGAACAAAAACATCATCGTGAGGATGTTTCAGTCGAGTGTTTGGCAATGTTTCGCTCCAATAAAGCCGAGTTTTTGCATCGATTCATAACCATGGATGAAACATGGGTCCATCACTTCACACCTGAGACAAAGGAAGAGTCAAAACAGTGGATTGAAAGGGGAGAATCGGCTTCAAAGAAAGCGAAGACAGTTCCATCTGCAGGCAAGGTCATGGCGTCAGCTTTTTGGGATGCGCGTGGGATAATTTTCATTGATTATCCTCAAAAAGGAAAAGCAATCAATGGGAAGTATTATGCAAACTTATTGCAGCGTTTGAATGATGGAATCAAGCAAAAACGACCACATTTAGCGAAAAAGAAAATTTTGTTTCATCAAGACAATGCACCAGCTCACACATCCATTATCGCCATGGCCAAAATCAATGAGTTACAGTTCAAATTGCTTCCCCATGCACCCTATTCACCAGATTTAGCCCCCTCTGATTATTTTCTGTTTCCAAAGTTGAAGAAATGGCTTGGTGGTAACAGATTTGCTAAGAATAAAGAGGTGGAGTCTGCGGTTGATGGATATTTTGCAGAACTCGATGGTTCTCACTATAAACAGGGTATCGAAACTATTGAACATCGCTGGGAAAAGTGTATCGAGCTGAAAGGAGACTATGTAGAGAAATAAAGATGTTTTTTTCCCCAAATTTTTGTATTTTCTTTGTTAGGTCGGCTACTTCTGGGACAGCCCTCGTAGTATTCCACCGAAAAATCTGATGTGTTACACTCACATGACTTTCTCTACTCTTGTACAAATTATTTTTACAAACGCTTATTCTCCATCTACTTCATGTTAATTGAGATAAACATTTGCAGACTCTATCTTATTGCTAATTTTCTTGTAGATGTAAGGGGAATATATATATGTACAAGGGCAATATAGAAATACAGTAGCCTTTAAGCATATACATATCTCTTAATAGCTAGTTGTTAGGTGCAGCACCATTCCCTTTGCCACAGATTAATACTCTTTGCATATACAAGATATAAAAACGAATAACGTATTCCCATTTGAGAAAATAAGTATTGAAAAATTTAAGGGAATAACAAGCAATATCTCGAAAATGGTTCACTAAAAAAAATAATGTATATGACATAAATTGTGTATTTTAACGCATCTACATTTTTTGTGCAGTAAAATTTTGTCTATCTCTTATGGTTTACCAGTTATGCAAAAGTCGTTCACAATGAAGAATACTTTTGGAGACATTCCCAGAAAATTCAAGATATACATTTCATTTGCAATGAAAATATCTTTAACATATGATATTTTAATCAAAATCGTTAGAGCCATTTTTGAGAAAATTAAAACTTTCGAAAAATGTTCCATGTAAAGGATAATCTGGGGTGGGGGGATTTTGTTGAAAACCTTCATGTCGCATCTCTGGAAGATACTGAACCTAAATACCAAGTTTGGTGTTTATCCGACTGTTCGTTTCTGAGTTATGCTGTTCACAGACACCCCCCCCCCCCCACACACACACACACACGGACATGTTTCCAAAAATGTTTTTTTATTTTTTGGATTCAGGGGATCTCAATATATTTCCGGTGAAATCTCGGTATCGAATTTTTGAGTGGAATACAATACTTCCTCTACTTACTATACGTAGTAGAGAAAGTAAAAATTGATATTGAGGTTTCATCGAAAGTACAAGTTTAGAGATACCTGAATAAAAACTTTTATACAAAAAGGGATCGGCGCGCGTGCGAACGAGTGTGTGCGTGTGTGACCACAAACTACCCTTTACATGGAAAATTTTTCGTTATTTTTCGTTTTCTGAGAAATACCTCTAATGATTTTGATTAACATATCTGCTAAAATAGTCTGTGTATAGTTCTCTTCATTCTGAATGAATTTAATATAATTTGTGCACCATAAGATAGACAAAAATTTACAATACCATTTATGTGAAATACATTTTCTGTGGCTTCAGGCATTTTCGAGATATTCGCTGTTATTGGCTTAAATTGTTCATGCTACATTTTTTTTAAGTGCTGTCCATTTAGCTTTTTCTCGCGATGTCATGCAAAGAGTGGAATTTAAAAACTAGCATGAGCGACGCTCCCTTTAAATTTGACTATCGCTTCAGTCTCCTGTTTCCCCCTTGCTCCTACAATGAAATGTGCACTTAAACCAGTTATACAAACGTTTTACTCGAGCAACATGAGGCAGTTGGAAAATTAAACTTTTGTAAGAATTTTTGTAGAGCTAAATAAAAATAAGCGACAGTGGCTAGAGAAAGTTATATGAATGTAACACATTTTGTTGGATTTAAGATTAAAATCATTTTCTCTTAGCTAATATTTTTCAAACTTAGTGCAGCTTTGTTTTGAAGCGATGTAAACTAAATTCACGAATTTTTGAGCAGCGGAATTTTGATACAATTGTTGATTCTCTTTTGACATTGCTGGAAAGGAAAACGCTTTCGCCCTTCTTTCCAGATTGAAATTTAAAATACCAACTAATCTGCAGGAATAATTCACACAACCGTGATAAATATCTAAATACTATAAATCGTGATCCAAACCAAGTAGATGTAAGATCTACGTACCCACGAGTATGTGTGTTTCACATTTTGGAAACGTACCTACCCGTATGGGGATTTTACTCTGATTTTAGGATAAATGCCTATTTTTATGTGCACGCATAACTAAAACTAGTTAAATACGAGGGTGGATCGAAAAGTAACACACAATAATTTTTTTACAAATAAGTTTAATAGCTAAAACAAAACAAAAAAATCACAAATGAACCTACACCTTTTACCTAGTTTTCGACATAGTCATCAAGTCTCTCAACACATTTCTCCCATCGTGATACCAGTTTCAATATGCCCTGTTCGTAGAAGTTCGTTTCCTTGGAGTATAGCCATCTGCGGACTGCTGATTTCACTTCCGCGTCAATCGCAAAGCGTTGGCCGTTAGGAATTTCTTCATGGGACCAAACAGATTGAAAGTCCGGACTGTATGGTGGATGCTGGAGCACCTCCTAACCAAATTTGGGATTTTCTGACGAAGAGCAGCAGCAACATGGGGGGGGGAGGGTGAACATTGTCATGAAGAATTTTGACATCGCCAGCATTCATGTTGTGGCATTTGTCACAAAGGGCACGACGCAACTTCACCAAAGTTTTCATGTAGGCTGCAGCATTCACAGCGGTTCCGTGTCCAGCAAAGTCCACCAATACAACACCATGCATATCCCAGAACACCGTCACAAGCACTTTCCTAGCAGATTGAGTCACTTTGAATTTTTTCTTCACTGGGGAACCAGCATGTTTCCACTCCATACTTGCCTGCTTGATTTTGGGCGTGTGGTGGTATGCCCACGATTCATCAGCAGTGACGATTCCTTTCAGAAAGTCAAGCCCTTCTGCGTTGTACCGCGTTAGATGGTCCAAGCTCGTCATCATTCGCTAGCTCTTGTAGTTGTCTGTCAGGTTCTTAGGCACCCAGCGAGCACTAACTTTACGAAATTTCAACGTGTCATGAACAATATCGTACACTGCAACATAGGAAATGTTGAACATTTGCGATAAGGTTCGCAGTTGCACGCGCCGGTCGTTCAAAATTGCCGCCTCAATGTCTCTGACATTCTGCGGGGTTGCAGCTGTTACCGGCCTCCTGGAGCGTGGCGAATGCCTAAGGTTCACACGGCCCTCTAGGAAGAATGCACACCACCTGGAGACATTGCTACGGTCCATACAATCATCCCATACATGCCACGCATATCCCTGTGAATATCACTCGTTTATGCCCTTTGGCCTACAAATACCGAACCACACCTCTCTGCTCTTCACACGTGGACGACAGTAACATGTGCACCATCTTTGTTGCGTAGTTCACGCTTCTCTCGCTAGAACTGCACATGAAACCAAAAATATCCTCTGTAGTGAAAACTTCAAGCTATATCTGTGTGAAATTGCAACATTCCAGCTGCAATACCAAGGGCAGAAAAATTATTGTGCGTTACTTTTCAAACCGCCCTCGTATTTTCATTTCATATAAAATATACTTAAATCTATGGAAGGGGTTCTGTGCTGCCTAAAATACCTACTTTGACAATTGACACCTGTTTTAAGGTTTTAGAGCCTAAATGTGTCTATTTTACATTTTTTTTCATTAACTTTTTTCATGCAGCAATGAAGGATAACGTATAGATATAATGGAACTGATTTTATTAAAAAGCTTTATAATAATCTGCTTGTAGGAATGGGACATTCAGAGAAAACGACGGGTTTAGTTTAACGCTTTAGCAGTTTGATTCATTCGTTTTGTGGAAAGAGAATTGGAATAGTTGCATCCGCTAGGTCTCTTTGTCATACTTTGGTATTGGTCGGTGACTGCAATATGGCAGAAATTCCTTTCAAATAGCATGTTTCCTACTGACTCGCATACCTCGTCCCCTTCATTAACTGTTTATATGCACGCATTCTCAAGATTTCTCTGTTTTCTCTGCTGCTTTTCAAATGCATTTCAAACAGTTCTTTTATATTGCTGTTCTCAGCGGTATATTATGTTTGGGGGTGACTCCATGACAATTAGAACATCTAAGTCACAATGATATGTCTGTAATGTATGGTGCATTGAAATGTCCTTTTCTCAACTTTATAAGTTCATATTATGTACTTCAACCATAAATTCAGAATTTAAGACATAATAAAATGTTTCTAGTGATAATAGTTTAGTAAATTTACTGTTTTGCTTTTGAGCAACTTTTAATTCTCACTAATTAATTGCATATTTAAACTTTCAGAAAGTTAGCTCGTGGAAACTGTACTTTTGGTGCCTAAAACTGTCTTTAGTGCCTAGTTTTATAATTTGAGAGCCTATTTTTGGTGCCTAAAAATTGAGACTCCTCAAGGCTTTATTTACTTTTAACTGTAGCATTACATTATATCTTAGGTGGTTTGCGGGCACTCTTGACCTACACGAGTAGACAAGGTCGTTAAGGCACGGACTCGTGAACGAGTGATCAGTGGTTCAAATCCCGCCAGGACCGTTCTCGCTGAGTGAAATTTTTTCAGGTTTTCCTCAGTCATAACTGGCAAATTCCGAGGGGCGTTTCCTTTTCCAATCATCATTTCATGCATCATCGGTGTCCATCGCCTGTGTTACCGTCTACAGTGAGAATGGGTGTTAAACGTTACTGCTAACAACCCAACCTTAGGGCATTCTCAATTCATGGAAATACATGTAGAGTAGAAAGTGTAACAATTATGGTCGTCGCCATAATAGCAGATGACCATAGGACAAATTATATGCTTGCAGTACGGTATCCAGTCCTGCGCCGTGGTGCTGCAAACTAGAGCGTGAAGCTCTGGTTCCCGACCACGGAATGCGCTCAGGTTCGATTCCACACTGAGTTGCGGTTTTTAAGTCTCGGGCATAGGACTGGTGTCCATTCAGCATCGCGAGGAAAGTGAGGAGCTGCGATAGTCAGCAGCGGTCCTGGCCTCGTGAGTCAATTTTCCGGCTGGGGGAAGCTTGATGCTGGCTACATCACCTCTCCGTATCGGTTGGATGATCGCCCACTTCTGTCGTGCGCAAGTGGGCGTGATGTCGGCAGTCAAGTTGCTAGGCCCAGGCCCCACGCGGGCTGTAGCGTCACAGAATTTATTTACGAGGTTTGTTAAAAAATTCCTGAACATTCGTAATTTCGCGCCAATGGAGCGTTGGAGCCAAATGCGGTTGGCATCCCTGCACACACCTGTGTTTAATGTGTAACTGCCGGAAGTTTCAATATTCTACGTCTGTTAGTTATTGTTCAGTGCTGTATTGAGTAGAACGTTGTGTCGCACAGTTTGCGAATTTTGAGATGGCAGAGTTAGAGGAGCAACGTGTCTGCATTAAATGTTGCGTGAAACTCAAGGAAAACCTTTACAGAGACACACCAAATGATGCAGGAAGCCTACGGTGACGAGTGCTTAAGCCGTACTCGGCGTTACGAATGGTTCACGCGGTTTAAAATGGCCGGACGGAAGTTAGAAATGACCCTCGTTCAAGACGCCCTTCGACGTCTATCGACAACGCTCATGTCAGGAACGTCAACGAAATTGTGCGTGCCAATCGAAGACTGACTATCGGGAAGTGTTGCGACACCTGCGAGAAAATGTGAGAAGTAAACGGCCTGAAATGTGGCGAGACAATTCATGGCTCTTGCATCACGATAACGCACCCGCACATTCATCCCTGTTGGTGCGTGACTATTGCACAAACAACGATATCACTGTGCTGCCTCATCCTCCGTACTCTCCAGACCTGGCTTCTGCGGAATTTTTTTATTTCCAAAGTTGAAAACCCCGTGGAAAGGACGAAGATTTGCAACGATAGACGAGATGAAAGAAAATTCGCATACGGCGCTTCGCGCGATCCAGAAAGAAGTGTACCAAGACTGCTTCCGGAAGTGGAAACGGCGTTGTGAACGGTATGTCAATTGTGGAGGAGAGTATTTCGAAGGAGACCATGCACAATAAGTAAGAGGTAAGCGTGGGCAAAGTTCCGGAATTGTTTGAACAGACCTCGTACTTAGTATGGTGTCGAACCCCAATCAAACACGCGGCTATCGCCATATCTTAACCATCACACCACAAAAGTCATGGATAAGTAATATCTATAAAGACATCAATATCATTATGGCTACTGTTTAGATTGTACTTCAAATCTAGTCGCAATAAACATTAAATAAAACAGCTGATCTATCCCTTCCCATCGAGTTGCAGTCCATTACGTATAAGTATTTGAAGGCACCGTATTTTCCTTTTAGTTAGCAAACGTTCCAAGTGTAGCGCATTGGTTTCGTTTCCGGCTCTCGTGCTAAGCGTCCGGGGGTTTGATTCCCGCCTCTGGGGCGGCGATTTTAAGTCGGCCCTATCCACGCCTTCACCTCTGACTTGCTCACGTGAAGTGCCCTCAAGACCCAACGTGGTTCGGAGTCCACGGTAAAAGCTGTAGGTCCTCTCATTCCACTGCTATCACCACCCTAACATCGGAGATAACGAATTCCGCCCGCTGGGAGCCTCCACCTTAGAAATGGGTCCAGTCATTGCTGGTGGAAAGAGGTATCCCCCTAAGGTCATAGGCCATATGGGAAGCGTTAGAAACGACGACATTCCAAGTGTTTCGGAAACATCAACTGCATGGCTTCTGAAGCACTACGCTATGGATAATATACGGACTTTAAATTCTGCTGTAATACGTTAAATGCCAATAATTTACAGTTTTTAGATGTTTTAACGGTGAGCACATAAAAGATTTCAAAATAAGGCGAAAGCTTGTTATATGTTTCAGCAGAACGCCGTAACTAAGGGTATCAAGAATCCCAATTAATTGAAGTACACAGGGCCGGATTAAGTGTTTTAAATGTACGTAAGATGACGGAGAATAATAAACTTCTGTACATGTAAATGGTAGTGATGTTCATACAATATGATGGTAAACTTCCAGAGAGAGATGTATGGAATAATTTACTATTTCCATAATAAAGCCCCTCTGTGTGCCATTGTGCTTTAACAATTTTTTATGTGTTCCACTCAATCTTCTACAGAATATTTTCACAAAAACTTATTATTCCAGCTACATCTTCTTAGTCCAGACAAACTTTCAATTATTCACATTCACACATTTCTTGTAGGACACAGTAGGTAAAGCGATAGTCATCTGTTTAAAGAGTGTCACTATGTGATGGCTTTGAAATTCCATGCTCTTTGTATGATCAGAAGAAAGAAAAAAAATTCTGATGTGTTACACTCACATGACTTTCTCTACTCTTGTACAAACTATTTTTATAAACTCTTATTCTCCATCTATTTCATATTAATCGAGATAAACATTTGCAGAAACGATCTTTTGACATGCAAAGAGAATTACATTTTACACATAAAGGCCAGTTCTAAAAATATTTGACTATCTCTTAAGGCTTACTAGGTTCCCCTTGTTTTGTATTTGCAAGGGCAATGTCAGTAGTAGCCTTTAAGTATAGACATATCTCTTTAATAGCTGGTTACTAGGTGCAGCACCATTCTCTTTGCCACAGATTAATACTCTTTGCATATCCAAGACAAAAAAAAATGAATAACGAATTCCAATTTGAGAAAATAAGTATTGAAAAATTTAAGGAAATAACAAGCAATATCTCGAAAATGGTTCACTCAAAAAAAGTATATGACATAAATTGTGTATTTTAAAGCGATCTACATTTTTTGTGTAGTAACATTTTGTCTATCTCTTATGGTTTACCAGTTATGCAAAAGTCATTCACAATGAAGAATACTTTTGGGGGCATTCCCAGAAAATTCGAGATATACATTTCATTTGTCATGAAAATATCTTAAACATATGATAGTTTAATCAAAATCGTTAGAGCCATTTTTAGAAAATTAAAATTTTCGAAAAATCTTCCATGTAAAGGGTAATCTGGGGTGGGGGGATTTTCTTGAAAACATTCGTGTCGCATCTCTGGAAGATACTGAACCTAAATACCAAGTTTGGTGTTTATCCGACTGTTCGTTTCTGAGTTATGCTGTTCACAGACACACAGACACACACACACAGACACACACACGGACATGTTTCCAAAAATGCTTTTTTTGGATTCAGGGAGTCTCAAAACATGTATTTCCGGTGAAATCTAGGTATCGAATTTTTGGGTGGAATACAATACTTCCCCTACTTACTATACGTAGTAGAGAAAGTAAAAGCACCGACTACCGTTGGAGAATGGTATAAGTATTTGAAATTTCAAACCAATAACAAGGAATATCTCAGAAACAGTTAACTCTACAAATTAATTTATATGATATAAATTATGTGTGTTTTTTTTAACATTTACTTTTTTATGCGGTAAGATTTCGTGTATCTGTTACGGCTTGCCAGTAGTGCAAAAACCATTCAGAATGAAGAGCACTTGAGAAACTATTCGGAAAAATTCAAGTTATACGTGTCATTTGTCAAGAAAATATCTTAAACATATGGTATTTTAATCAAAATCGTGGTAACCATTTTTTGGAAAATAAAGATTTTCGAAAAATGTTCAATGTAAAGCGTAGTTTGGGGTGAGGGAATTTTGTTGAAAACTTTCGTGTCGCATCCTTGGAAGATGCTAAGTTTAAAAACTAAGTTTAGTATTTAACCGACTTTTCGTTTTTGAGTTATACTGTTCACACACACACGTACACACGGAGTATGGCTTCCTTCGGAAGGGAAGTAAAGTCGATGATCCCATGTCTAGATTTACGGCACGTAAAAGAACTTCAAGCCTGATAAAGAGGCCTCTGAGCAATATTTCCGGTCTTTCACGGCTAATATAGAACGGGACGCTAAGAACAATAATAGTTAAAACCGCTCATAAATTAAACTCACTTTAAGTTTTAGACCTTTTTCTAAAAATTCTTCTTTCGGATTCGTGGGACCTCAAAACGTATATTTCCAGTAAAAGCTCTCTCCAATTTTTGGATGGAATACAATAATTCCTCTACTTTCTGTAAGTATGTAGCAGAGAAATTAACAAAGGGTTGTAAAATGGGACTTAGAGATTAAAACGTTATATAAAAAATCTGATGTTTCATTCACATGACTTTCTCTAACCTCTATCGCTTATTAGTGTATATACAAAACTATTCTTACTAAAGCTTATTTTTCTATCTACTACATTTTAATCCAAATAAACCTTTGTAGAAACAGCTACATTACGCATTTCGTTATAGATACAAAGGGAACAGCGATAGTCAAATGTTTAAGAACTGGACGCTATACGCTTTCTTAAAATTCCATACTGTTTCAAGCAAGCTATTCCGTAAGTTGATATAAATTTTATAATAATATATTTGTATTTATGATTTCATCGCGAGAAAAAAACTGAAAATCGACGGGAGTTAAAAAGTTTGACCTAATACTGAACAAATCGAAGCATCAATAACGGATAACTGGAAATGACTGATGCCACAAAAAAAGTTATTTGCAGTGAAGTGTGTTTTAAGGAGATGTACATTTTTTGTGTAGTACGTTTTCGTCTATCGCTTAACGTTTATCAGTTATACAAGATTATATGAATTTCCTTCCGAATGAAGAGGACTTCACAGGCCATTCCCAGAAAATTCAAGATACACATTTTATTTTACCATGTAAATATCTTTAATATATGGTATTTTAATCAAATTCGTTAGAGCCATTATTTTTAGAAAATAAAGAATTTCGTAAAATTTTCCATGTAAAGGGTAGTTTGGGGTGGGAGAATTTTCTTGAAAATCTTCATGTCGCATCTTTAGAAGGTACTGAAACTAAATACCAACTTTGGTATTTATCCGACTCTTCGTTTTTACTTTCTCTACTACGTATAGTAAGTAGGGGAAGTATTGTATTTCACCCAAAAATTCGATACCGAGATTTCACCGGAAATATATATGTGTGTGTGTCTGTGAACAGCATAACTCAGAAACGAACAGTCGGATAAACACCAAACTTGGTATTTAGGTTCAGTATCTTCCAGAGATGCGACACGAAGGTTTTCAAGAAAATCCCCCCACCCTAGACTACCCTTTACACGGAACATTTTTCGAAAATTTTAATTTTCTCAAAAATGGCTCTAACGATTTTGATTAAAATATTATATATTTAAGATATTGTCATGCGAAATGAAATGTATATCTCGAATTTTTTGGGAATGTCTCCAAAAGTGTTCTTCATTGTGAACGACTTTTGCATAACTGGTAAACCATAAGAGATAGACAAACGTTTACTACACAAAAAATGTAGATCGCGTTAAAATATACAATTTATGTCATATACATTTTTTTTGTTAAGTGAACCGTTTTCGAGATATTGCTTGTTATTCCCTTAAGTTTTCCAATATTTATACTTTTTCTCAAATTCCTTTTTCATTTTTTTTATGTCCTGGACATGCAAAGAGAAAGGAATGCGCCACATAGCAACCAGCGCTTAAAAGTTTTGACTATCGCTTCTCGATATCTCGATTAACATGAAGCATATGGAGAATAGGCGTTTGTAAAAATAGTTTGTACAAGAGTAGAGAAAGTCATGTGAGTGTAACACATCAGATTTGTTGAGTATATTGTTCACAGACACACGGACCTTTTTATAAAAATGTTTTTTTATTTAGGGGACCCCAAATTTCCGGTGAAATCTCAGTATGGAATTTTTGGGTGGAATGCAATACTTTCTCTATCTACTAGTACGTGGTAGAGAAAGTAAACACCATAATATTATTACACGTGGTTTTGAAAAGTGTGATAACTGTGTTAGAAACCTTAGCAAATACTGCTAAGGCATGGATTTCCGACGCACATGTTTGATATATGTTATCTTAAAGCATTTCCTATATCTCATATATATTTTAATTATCACTTCCAGCCGACAATTGTGCAGACAAGCTCCGCTATCTCGCTTTCCTTTTATTTATGTTTCTTTGTCCCTTTGCTCTAACCGTCGCGTCCCCACGCTTTTCGATGTTGTTTTATTGTAGAGGAAGTTCCCCTTGCACTTTTAGATATATCTCTCAACCCTGTGTCATCTTTATTCATTCTTTTAAACCATTAACATCTTCTCTTCGCCTCCCCTAAGCAATTTTGGTATGTATTCATCGTTATTATCTTTGTTTTTTGTATTATATTTTAAATACGCTCTCTTTTAATTTTCTTTTGTGCATCCCTTGGTTGGCTGAGCGAGCGATTGACATTTTTATTTGTTTTTCCAGAGTGCCGAATCTTTATCGTGCGCATTGGGTCGTAGCTTAAGCTGCACTTTACCTTTTCTAATATCGAGTAGGGCCTCTTCACGGAGAAGGGCCCTCCTCATTCTAACAAAAGGGGCGAGTTGGGAATTATGTCCGCACAAAGTTTTCTGACGCTCTACCGTAAAATTCGATGGAAGGATTTGTTATTCGAAACCTTCTCGCTGCCGTTCGGCTTTTGTTTCTTTATGGCTCCGCTCAGCTAAATATACAATTAGTTTCAGTCCCCCCAAGAAGATGGCAAGCACTGACAAAACAGGAAAACATCTCAAGCGAAAGAAGAAATTATAAAAGTGAAAATAAAAGCGAAGAAACAATTTTATTGTGCACATACCGATGCAGCATTTAAAGTTGACATAAAATATAATAATGTATTAGAGGTTGAACCGTTTGGAAATATGTAAAATAGAAACGTTGTTTCTTGATAAGCATTTAAATTTATTGTAAATATATTCTACAAGGATGGAAGTTTTGTTCAGATTAGACTACATGGTCTCATCATTACGGCCACAGCACAGTCCTTACCTGGGGATAGCTCCTCCCATGTAACTCGTCTAAAGACTTTGACAATATTTTCTGTGAGATCATGACTATCCACTAAACCCGAGCAAGAATTCCGATGCCGTGAGATATGGTGCAACCAGTTGTTGCTTTCAAATAATCAGATTTCTGTTACCAGTGAGGTGATACACCATCATGTTGGAACAGATATCCCGGTTTACAGATTGCTGCGAAAGTTTATCATACACACATTCCACCCGTTGCTCGCTATTAAACGGTCTTTTGATTATTCTTAGTTGTTTCTAAGCAGTTTCTTTTATTTCATGGTATCAATGACGGTGGAAAACTGCATCCTTATAGAATATATTTACCAGTTATAGAAAAAAATCTGATGTGTTGCACTCACATGTGTTGTACAAACTATTTTTACAAACTCTTATTCTCCATATGCTCCATGTTAATCGAGATAAACATTTACAGAAACTATCGTTTTGTTAATTTTCTTGTAGTTGCAAGAGGAATAGGTAGGGTTTAAGCGATAGTCAAAATTTTTAAGGGATGGTTGGTATGAGGAGCAATCCATTCTCTTTTCATGTCCAGGACATTAAAAGTAAATAAATAAACAAATAAAAACAATAACGAATTCCCATTTGAGAAAAAGTATAAGTTTTGGAAAATTCAAATAAATAATAAGGAATATCTTGGAAATAGTTCACTCGACAAAAACAAAGTATATGCCATAAATTGTGTGTTTTAATGAGATCTACATGCTTTTGTCTATCTCTTACGGTTTACCAGAAATGTGAAAGTCATTCAGAATGAAGAAGACTTTTGGAAACGTTCCCAGAAAATTCAAGATATACGTTTTATTTGACATGAAAATATCTTAAACATATGGTATTTTAATCAAAATCGTTAGACCCGTTTTTGAGAAAATTAAAAATTTCGAAAAATCTTCCATGTAAAGGGTATCCTGGGGTGGGGGGATTTTCTTGAAAACCTTCGTGTCGCATCCCTGGAAGATACTGAATCTAAATACCAAGTTTGGTGTTTATCCGGCTGTTCGTTTCTGAGTTATGCTGTTCACAGACAGACACACACACAGAGAGACAGACAGACAGACACACAGACAGACAGACAGACAGACACTCAGACAGACAGACAGACACACAGACACACGGACATGTTTCCAAAAATGCTTTTTTTGGATTCAGGGGGTCTCAAAACATGTATTTCCGGTGAAATCTCGGTATCGAATTTTTGGGTGAAATACAATACTTTCCCTACTTACTATACGTAGTAGAGAAAGTTAAAAAAAAAAAAAAAAAATTTATCGTGATTAGTAGGAAGTGGACAGAAAAACATACTCTTTTACGGATAACATGTAGAAAAATGTTTTGTTTGTTAACGACGCTGTCAATTACCAGGTTCATATCAGTGCCGCCGGTGTGCCGGAATTTCGTCCCGCAGGAGCTCTTTTACATGCTAGTAAACTCTACTGACATGGGGCTGTCGCTTTTAAGCACACTTAAAAACCATCGGACTCTGCCGGGTTTGAACCCGCGACTTTGGGATCAGAAGGCCAGCGCCTAATTTTTTTATTTTATTTTATTTATTTGTGCTAGCAAACTTCCTTAGAATATGGCTATACATCAGCCCAAGCTGTTATCTTGCCATATTATCCCATATTACTTTCTTTTTATAACATAAACAATTTATAATAATAATATAATAATAGTAGTAATACCAGAAGGATAATCTAATAATACTAAAGCGCCTAACTAGTTGAGCCACTCAGACCGACAAATAATATGCAGAGTATACATATATAAATTAGTGGGTAGAGAAAGCTGGATGATTTTAATACGTCAATTTTTTTTTTAAAGTTTGTACAATATTTGTTGGAAACATGCTATTTGGGTGGCGATTAATGTGTTATTATTTGGAACGCGTTTTCATGAAAACTATTCCTGAAATTAATTTTGCACTCTGAGTTAGTCATGAAGCATTAAACTCATGTAAGGTAAAATAGGATAGGATAGGACTAATAGCGGAGGGGGACTTAGCACCACGACCTACGTAGATCTTTAGTACTTAGGCCCCCCCCCCGGGAGGGAGGGATGAGGTGAGAGGCATGACAGGCAGAGGGCATGTTCCCTACCATTTACAGATTTAAACTCCCGGATAAGAGATGGTGCAGCCGGCGCCCCTTCCCCCTGTGGGCTTGCACATCCCCTAGGGGTCCCGGAACCAGGAGACCGTCTCTATTCCAGGGACCGAAGCTTTGCTCAGAGCATCCTTTTCCCCTGCCATGCACACGCCAAGACCTCCCGCCGACACTTGCAACGCTGAAAGAGACCAAGCAGATGAAGGGTGAAGTGGAATGAGAATGGAGGTGAAGTGGAGGGACAGGAAGTTTAGGGGATGTAGTGATTCTTCCCAGCATTCGCCTAGCGACCCGGGCCACAGACGTTACCGCCTGAGCCATCCCGCTCAGTTATTTAAGGTAAATACAGTTTGATTTTTACTTTCTCTATTACGTATAGTAAGTAGTGAGAGTATTGATTTCCACCCAAAAATTCGATACCGAGATTTCACCGGAAATACATGCTTTGAGACCCCCTGAATCCAAAAAAAATCTGATGTGTTACACTCACATGACTTTCCCTACTCTTGTACAAACTATTTTTACAAACGCTTATTCTCCATCTACTTCATGTTAATCGAGATAAACATTTGCAGAGTCTATCTTATTGCTTATTTTCTTGTAGCTGTAAGGGGAATGTATATTTACAAGGGCAATTTGGAAATACAGTAACCTTTAAGCACATACATATCTCTTAATAGCTGGTTGCTAGGTGCAGCACCATTCCCTTTCCCACAGATTAATACTCTTTGCATAACCAAGACAAAAAAAAAATGAATAACGAATTCCCATTTGAGAAAATAAGTATTGAAAAATTTAAGGGAATAACAAGTAATATATCGAAAATGGTTCACTCAACAAAAAAATCTGATGTGTTACACTCACATGACTTTCTCTACTCTTGTACAATCTGATTTTACAAACGCTTATTCTCCATATGCTTCATGTTAATCGAGATATCGAGATGTCAATCTTATTGGTAATATTCATGTAGATGCAAGGGGAATATGGTAGCTTTTAAGCGATAGTCAAATATTTTAACGCTGGTTGCTATGTGGCGCATTCCATTCTCTTTGCATGTCCAGGACATAAAAAAATGAATAACGAATTTGAGAAAAAGTATAAGTATTGGAAAATTTAAGGAAATAACAAGCAATATCTCGAAAACGGTTCACTCTACAAAAGAAATGTATATGACATAAGTTGTGTATTTTAACGCGATCTACATTTTTTGTGTAGTAACATTTTGTCTATCTCTTATGGTTTACCAGTTATGCAAAAGTCGTTCACAGTGAAGAATACTTTTGGAGACATTCCCAGAAAATTCGAGATATATATTTCATTTCTCATGACATTATCTTAAACATATGATATTTTCATCAAAATCGTTAGAGCCATTTTTGAGAAAATTAAAATTTTCGAAAAATCTTCCATGTAAAGGGTAGTCTGGGGTGGGGGGATTTTCTTGAAAACCTTCGTATCGCATCTCTGGAAGATACTGAACCCAAATACCAAGTTTGGTGTTTATCCGACTGTTCGTTTTTGAGTTATGCTGTTCACAGACACACACATACACAGACACACACACACACACACAGACACACACACGGACATGTTTCCAAAAATGCTTTTTTTGGATTCAGGAGGTCTCAAAACATGTATTTCCGGTGAAATCTCGGTATCGAATTTTTGGGTGGAATGCAATACTTCCCCTACTTACTATACGTAGTAGAGAAAGTAAAAAATGAATAACGCATTTGAGAAAAAGTATAACTATTGGAAAATTTAAGGAAATAACAAGCAATATCTCGAAAACAGTTCACTCAACAAAAGAAATGTATATGACATAAGTTGTGTATTTTAACGCGATCTACATTTTTTGTGTAGTAAAATTTTGTCTATCTCTTATGGTTTACCAGTTATGCAAAAGTCGTTCACAATGAAGAATACTTTTGGAGACATTCCCAGAAAATTCGAGATATACATTTCATTTCTCATGACATTATCTTAAACATGATATTTTCATCAAAATCGTTAGAGCCATTTTTGAGAAAATTAAACTTTTCGAAAAATGTTCCATGTAAAGGGTAGTCTGGGGTGGGGGGATTTTCTTGAAAACCTTCGTGTCGCATCTCTGGAAGATACTGAACCCAAATACCAAGTTTGGTGCTTTTCCGACTGTTCGTTTTTGAGTTATGCTGTTCACAGACACACACATACACAGACACACACACACACACACACACACACACACACACACACACACAGACACACACACGGACATGTTTCCAAAAATGCTTTTTTTGGATTCAGGAGGTCTCAAAACATGTATTTCCGGCGAAATCCCGGTATCGAATTTTTGGGTGGAATGCAATACTTCCCCTACTTACTATACGTAGTAGAGAAGGTAAAAAAATGTATGACATAAATTGTGTATTTTAACGCGATCTACATTTTTTGTGTGGTAAAAGTTTGTCTATCTCTTATGGTTTACGAGTTATGCAAAAGTCGTTCACAATAAAGAATACTTTTGGAGACATTCCCAGGAAATTCAAGATATACATTTTATTTGTCATAAAAGTATCTTAAACATATGATATTTTAATCAAAATCGTTAGAGCCATTTTTGAGAAAATTAAAATTTTCGAAAACTCTTCCATGTAAAGGGTACTCTGGGGTGGGGAGATTTTCTTGAAAACCTTCGTGTCGCATCCTTGGAAGATACTGAACCTAAATACCAAGTTTGGTGTTTATCCGACTGTTCGTTTCTGAGTTATGCTGTTCACAGACAGACACACACACAGACACACAGACACACACCCACGGACATGTTACCAAAAATGCTTTTTTTTGGATTCAGGGGGTCTCAAAACATGTATTTCCGGTGAAATCTCGGTATCGAATTTTTGGGTGGAATACAATACTTCCCCTACTTGCTATACGTAGTAGAGAAAGTAAAAAGCATTTTTGGAAACATGTCCGTGTGTGTGTGTGTTTCTGTCTGTCTGTCTGTGTGTGTCTGTGAACAGCATAACTCAGAAACGAACAGTCAGATAAACACCAAACTTGGTATTTAGGTTCAGTATCTTCCAGAGATGCGACACGAAGGTTTTCAAGAAAATCCCCCCACCCCAGACTACCCTTTACATGGAACATTTTTCGAAAAGTTTAATTTTCTCAAAAATGGCTCTAACGATTTTGATTAAAATATCATATGTTTAAGATATTGTCATGAGAAATGAAATGTATATCTTGAATTTTCTGGGAATGTCTCCAAAAGTATTCTTCATTGTGAACGACTTTTGCATAACTGGTAAACCATAAGAGATAGACAAACTTTTACAACACAAAAAGTGTAGATCGCGTTAAAATACACAATTTATGTCATATACATTTTTGTTGTTGAGTGAACCATTTTCGAGATATTGCTTGTTATTCCCTTAAATTTTTCAACACTTATTTTCTCAAATGGGAATTCGTTATTCATTTTTACTTTCTCTACTACGTATAGTAAGTAGGGGAAGTATTGCATTCCACCCAAAAATTCGATACCGAGATTTCACCGTAAATACATGTTTTGAGACCTCCTGAATCCAAAAAAAGCATTTTTGGAAACATGTCCGTGTGTGTGTGTCTGTGAACAGCATAACTCAGAAACGAACAGTCAGATAAACACCAAACTTGGTATTTAGGTTCAGTATCTTCCAGAGATGCGACACGAAGGTTTTCAAGAAAATCCCCCCACCCCCGACTACCCTTTACATGGAAGATTTTTCGAAAATTTTAATTTTCTCAAAAATAGCTATAACGATTTTGATGAAAATATCATATGTTTAAGATAATGTCATGAGAAATGAAATGTATATTTCGAATTTTCTGGGAATGTCTCCAAAAGTGTTCTTCATTGCGAACGACTTTTGCATAACTGGTAAACCATAAGAGATAGACAAAATTTTACTACACAAAAAATGTAGATCGCGTTAAAATACACAACTTATGTCATATACATTTCTTTTGTTGAGTGAACTGTTTTCGAGATATTGCTTGTTATTTCCTTAAATTTTCCAATACTTATACTTTTTCTCAAATTCGTTATTCATTTTGTTATGTCTTGGACATGCAAAGAGAATGGAATGCCCCACATAGCAACCAGCGTTAAAATATTTGACTATCGCTTAAAAGCTACCATAATTCCCTTGCATCTACAAGAAAATTACCAATAAGATTGACATCTCGATATCTCGATTAACATGAAGCATATGGAGAATAAACGTTTGTAAAAATAGTTTGTACAAGAGTAGAGAAAGTCATGTGACTGTAACACATCAGGTTTTTTTTTTTTGGATATGCAAAGAGTTATAATCTGTGGCAAAGGGAATGGTGCTGCACATAACAACCAGCTATTAAGAGATATGTATATGCTTAAAGGCTACTGTATTTCTATATTGCCCTTGTAAATATATATTCCCATTACATCTACAAGAAAGTTAGCAATAAGATAGAGTCTGAAAATGTTTATCTCGATTAACATGAAGTAGATGGAGAATAAGCGTTTGTAAAAATATTTTGTACAAGAGTAGAAAAAGTTATGTGAGTGTAACACATAAGATTTTTTTAATGCTTTTGCTTGAACTTTAAGGTCCTTTAACGTGGTAAGTCATATCGGGCGGTGAATGCAATGGGTGAAATAATGTTCAAACGAACCCGGGGCTTAGTTACTCGACATTCGTCTTTTCAGGATAAAGGAAACCCTGGAAAAATCTTATCCGGGCAACTCAGTCTAGCCGAGATTCGAACTCGGGATCTCTTGAATGTGAGGCAGACATGCCTCCCCCGCACCACTGTGTGGTTTATATAGTAGTGTTTTATTAATGGTCCTTCAGGCTGGTCGTTAAAAGCTGTTGCTGGAATTTCGAATATTGTGTATGCTTTTGGAAATGTAAGTAGTAGAAATGTAGTGAAATGGTACACGTTTTATCTTCTGTATTGCGTAAAAAATTGAGGTTGAGATTTCACAAGAAATACACGTTTTAAGCACCCTTGAACCCCCGCCCCAAAGAGCAATTTTTAGAAAAGCTTCTGTGTATGTGTGTCGGTGAACTGCATAACTAAAAAACGCAAAGTTGTGAAGTACCAAACTTGACATTTAAGTTCAGCATCTTCCAAGCATGCGACAGGTTGTTCAAGAAACTCCTACATCCCAAACTACCCTTTACATGCAAAATTTTTCGTTATTTTTTTATTTGATCTAAAATGACTTTAACGATTTTGATATAAGTTCACATAAATAAGATACTTGCTTACATTATAAGATGTCTATTGAATTTTCTAATACCCTGTGAGGTCCTCTATTTGATTAAATGTTGTATAATTATATGTAACTAGGAAACTATGAGAGATAGATAAAAGCTTACGACAGGACAATTATAAAGCTTATTAAAATACACAGTTTGTATCAAAACATTTTTCTTGTGGCGTTAGCCATTTTCGAAATATTCCATGTTTCACATTTACACCTTTTCCAAATGTAAGCGCATCATCTAATGGACATACTGAAAATTGTGATTCTGTTTTTAGTTTCTCTACTACGTATAGTAAGTAGGGGAAATATTGTATTCCACTCAAAAATTCTGTACCGAGATTTCACCGGAAATATATGTTTTGAGACCCCCTGAATCCAAAAAAAGCATTTTTGGAAACATTTCCGTGTGTGTGTGTCTGTGTGTCTGTGAACAGCATAACTCAGAAACGAACAGTCGGATAAACACCAAACTTGGTATTTAGGTTCAGTATCTTCCACAGATGCGACACGAAGGTGTTCGAGAAAATTCCCCCACCCCAGGTTACCCTTTACATGGAACATTTTTCGAAAATTTTAATTTTCTCTAACGATTTTGATTAAAATATCATATGTTTAAGATGTTTTCATGACAAATAAAATGTATATCTTGAATTTTCTGGGAATGTCTCCGAAAGTATTCTTCATTGTGAACGACTTTTGCATAACTGGTAAACCATAAGAGATAGACAAAATTTTACTACACTAAAATGTAGATCGCGTTAAAATACACAATGTATGTCATATACATTTTTTTGTTGTTGAGTGAACCATTTTCGAGATGTTGCTTGTTATTCCCTTAAATTTTCCAATACTTATTTTCTCAAATGGGAATTCGTTATTCAGTTTTTGTCTTAGATATGCAAAGAGTATTAATCTGTGTCAAAGAGAATTGTGTTGCACATAGCAACCAGCTATTAAGAGAGATGTCTGTGCTTAAAGGCTACTGTATTTCTATATTGCCCTTGCAAATACAAAACAAGGGGAACATAGTACGCCTTAAGCGATAGTCAAATATTTTTAGAACTGCTCGCTATGTGTAAAATGTAATTCTCTTTGCATGTCAAAAGATCGTTTCTGCAAATGTTTATCTCGATTAATATGAAATAGATGGAGAATAAGAGTTTGTAAAAATAGTTTGTACAAGAGTAGAGAAAGTCATGTGAGTAAACACATCAGAATTTTTTTTATTATTCTTTCCATCGCAAGAGCTTGTTACCACAAATAAACATTTGACTGCTGTTTCCGCATGTTGTAACTGAATACTTCTTGCTTAATTTGAAACTATTCTTAAGGAAAAATATATCTTGAGTTATGTAATGTGGATCGAAGAATCATGCACTTTATAAGTACTATAATTGCAAGAGATACGTGTAGCTTGTCATTGGTAGAGAAAGAAGTGTGAATATATCAAATCATGTTTTTGATTTTTTAAAAAAAATCTGGTGGTTTCAGAATTGTCCTGTTGAAGAAATCTTGATGATCACGTTCTGGGGTTCGAATGTGATATTTCCTACACCCTAGGTACCTGTATATAGAAAGTAAACAATGGAAATATTCTGCTAGTATTGAATGCTACAGAGAAGATGCTTTTGTTGAAATTTAAACAGATTGATCACATGGCCCATGTGTGTTTGAACATGGACGGTTTTTCTCATTGCTAATATGGATAAATTGGTTTTGTAATGAAACAACCTCTGCTAGCATTAAGTGACACTGGCTTTGTGACTGTTACACATTACACCTGAATATGCTGTGGAACGAGTTAAAGACAAAGAAAAGGGGAGTGCTCTAGCCCCTATTGATCTGGATATGCATTGCAGACGTTAGGCACTGGGCCAGCTTGGTCCACTTAGGTCATCTCGTCGCACAAGCGCCATCTCTGGAGGTCCTCGCAACCAAATTAAGTCTAATGGACCAACTTCAAGCTAATCATCTCTGCGAGCTCCTAACTTTTCCTGGCAGCTTCAACATAGCATTAACAGGTTAGCCCGCGACGGTCTCGGAAACTTAACCAAAACAAAATTCTGCGGTCACATCACTTCTTATCTCTCCTACAAATTTTATTTATACAAAAAATTATTTTTCTGCCTACCCCGCGCTGATCAAGACAAATGTTTGCAGAAATGGCTTCATCATGCGTTTTTTTGTAGGTACACGGGGGGCACAGGAGGCTGAAGTGATATTCAAAAGCTAACCTATATATTGCACACTCTTTGCATGCCCTCACGAGAAACAAAAGAATAATGACTTACAACAGCGATTAACTTGGAAATGGTTAGTTCCACAAACATTTTATTTGACACAAACTGTACATTTTATGAGCTCTATATTACTTTCTCTACTACGTACAGTAAGTAGGGGAAGTATTGCATTCCACCCAAAAATTCGATACCGAGATTTCACCGGAAATACATGTTTTGAGACCTCCTGAATCCAAAAAAAGCATTTTTGGAAACATGTCCGTGTGTGTGTCTGTGTGTGTGTGTGTCTGTGTGTGTGTGTGTCTGTGTGTCTGTGTGTGTGTGAACAGCATAACTCAGAAACGAACAGTCGGATAAACACCAAACTTGCTATTTAGGTTCAGTATCTTCCAGAGATGCGACACGAAGGTTTTCAAGAAAATCCCCCCACCCCAGACTACCCTTTACATGGAACATTTTTCGAAAATTTTAATTTTCTCAAAAATGGCTCTAACGATTTTGATGAAAATATCATATGTTTAAGATAATGTCATGAGAAATGAAATGTATATCTCGAAATTTCTGGGAATGTCTCCAAAAGTATTCTTCATTGTGAACGACTTTTGCATAACTGGTAAACTATAAGAGATAGACAAAATTTTACTACACAAAAAATATAGATCGCGTTAAAATACACAACTTATGTCATATACATTTCTTTTGTTGAGTGAACCGTTTTCGAGATATTGCTTGTTATTTCCTTAAATTTTGCAATACTTATACTTTTTCTCAAATTCGTTATTCATTTTTTTATGTCCTGGACATGCAAAGAGAATGGAATGCGCCACATAGCAACCAGCGTTAAAATATTTGACTATCGCTTAAAAGCTACCATATTCCCCTTGCATCTACAAGAAAATTACCAATAAGATTGACATTTCGATATCTCGATAACATGAAGCATATGGAGAATAGGCGTTTGTAAAAATAGATTGTATAGAGTAGAGAAAGTCATGTGAGTGTAACACATCAGATTTTTTTTTACTGCACTAAACTTCTATCTCTTGCGGTTTCCCAGTTGTACATTGCTAATGAATGATGCCTCACAAGCTACATATTTGCAGAAAATTCAGAATAGACATTTAATTCGTCGTTTGATTATCTCAAACATTATATTTTCATGTAAATGGTAAGAGCGTTTTCACTTTCCTGAATAACGAGTCGCATTCTTGAATAATAGCGATTGAAATACGAAGTTTGGTATTTATTTGACCTTTGTTAATAGTTATGTTGTTCACAAACACCCCCTCCCCAACACAGGGTACTTTTTTCCAAAAAATTATTCCGAAGAATCAAAACGTCAATTTCAAAGAAATAATATTGACTTTTTTTGTAGGAGTGCAATACTTACTTTACGTACGTAGGAGATGCCTAAGCGGTTGAGACAATAAACATGTGTCATTATATCACCATATCTGCAACTTTGCCCTTATTTCCCTTTAATAAGACAGTTTCGTGATGGAGCAAGTGGTTTCTTGTTTTTTTTCTCGGAATTTGCAACAATTGCAGATTTACAAATGTTAAGGATATTTTAAAGTTTGATATTTCATTACTGTGTAAGATAGTTTCATTATTTTTGCAGTCCTATGTCCTATGAAGTAAATGAACCTAGTTTTGGGTAGACATTGTAGGTTTGTATCTAAAGTATTCATAATAACAGTAAGAGAAGATTTCTAAAGTTATACAATAAATAATCATTTTTGTACGTCGTAAACACAAGTGTATAAATGGTGTACTTAAACATATTTGGTGAAATCAAAGGAACATAGGAACATTCGTTGATAATGAACAAGGAAGACCCTTCCTTCTCCAACGTCCCAATTTTAAACATCTTAAGATTCCTTATACTTTTAGGGTTGAAATGCAACAAAGCATCGGGAGACTCGCAAGAAGAACTTGAAATATCCTCAGACATTAATATCCAACAAAATTGTTGTGGAATTTGGTAAAATATAAAATGTGTCCTTAATCCTAATTTAACTCCGGAGCTCAGTGTGTGACAGAAAGAGGGGCTTATGGGTAATCGCCATCTGCTTCAGTAACCAATGTCGCCTTCTTTGTCACCTATTTCATCGCAATTTATTTAATCAGAGGGTTTACTTTTGTGGTACTCTGATTATTAACAGTATTATGTCTACAGCTCATGATCCCTGAGAAAGATTTATTGTTTCGCTATTTGCACCACGCTTTTGGCGTCAATTTGAAGTAGTTTGTATTGAAGGAGTTGTATTATATTTCAACTGTTGGGGAGCCGAACTTGAAGTAGTTGCAACCGCACGTATAGTAAACAGTTTCCGGTAGCCTTCGCCCCAAATGTATTTTAACTGTTTCTTTAAATATTTAATATTTATGTTTGCCTCGGATGCGTCATCCCTGGCAGAAATGCAATCAGTCGGTAGTTCAGTAAACTATTTAAGCTTCACCTTAATATCTGACATTGGAATCGCGCCTTATACAGTAGTGCCAACATTGGAGTATGTACTCTCATTGGATTGAAGCGAAGAAGTCGCTGAATGATCGCGAAAACTAAAGCTAAAAGTCATTCATCTGATGTGCTGTGTGCTGAGAGATCTGTTGCGGCTAACACCTCCCAGGAAGAAGAGAGATGTGAAATTAAATTGTGTTTTATTTATGGACGCTCTTTAACTGCTGTGCTCCTTAGCGTCCCATTCTATTGGGCGTGAAAGACCGGTAATTTTGCTTAGAGGCCTCTTTATCAGAGCTGAGGTTCTTTTACGTGCC
Organism: Deroplatys truncata; assembly: GCA_030765065.1. Lineage (NCBI taxonomy): Eukaryota > Metazoa > Arthropoda > Insecta > Mantodea > Mantidae > Deroplatys > Deroplatys truncata. The sequence continues at coordinate 47,093,129 of CM060975.1, read as the reverse complement.
GTAAATCTACGACACGGGGCCACCGGCTTTACTTGCCTTCCTAAGGAAGCCACGCTAAGGATTTTTATGCCCGAAAAAATCCATCGCCTTCCGCCAGGTTTGAACCCGCAACCTTGGGAACCAGAGGCTAGCATGGCAACCACTACACCACGGAGGACGACAGAGGGATGTGAAGGAACCACACAGGAGGCTGCAGGCCACAGAGACGCACGGAAATCCCTAATATTTCCTCGCTCGAAGACTCGTCCCACTACTGAAGCTGCCCAAGGAGGGCGATGAATGACTGGCAACTAGGCAGCTCTCTACTGTAGACGGGGAATACTTTTTTCTCGTAGCAAGCAACCGCGCTGTGTCCGGTACCGCTCACTCCACGGAACCTAGAAGCACACCTCAAACATGAGAAGGAAACGGAACGAAAGGGAAACGAGGGAAAGGAAATCGTTATAGATGAGAAGCTACCACAGCATTCGACTACCGACCAGTCGAAATCACGAAAAACCTAAGGTCAGACTGGGGGGGGGCCGATGAGAATCGAACCTGGGACCTTGCGAATGTGAACCTCTGCAGAGGCTACTGCAGAGCCAACTCGCTCTGTATAAAGTAAAAATACTGTGGCTACTATCATAAAAAGCAAACCCTACAGAAGAGGGGTGGAAAATGTTTGGCTGTAGGAATTTGTAGCATTCTCAGCAAGAATAGGCTTTTTGTTAATACTTGTGCTCGCTCGCTTCATTCTTCTTGGGGCGATGATGGGCCCGCCCAAAAACAGTCCTATTTTGAGGCAGGGTTGAACATTTTCGACGGGGGCAGTTTAGGGAATTTTCAGGATTAATGAAAAGTATTACACATATAATCCTTAGGATAAGACTAAACATACAGTAGGGTGTTATCACAAAAAAACATCCCTTACTGAAGAGGGGGCGGAAAGTGTTCTGCAAGAAGCAATTTTGAGGGTTTCAGCTTCTTCCAAGGGTGCGACACGAAGATTTTTAAGAATACTCCTCCCACTCCAAACTACCGCTTATATAGAAATATTTTCTTTAATTTTCATTTTCTCAAAAATAGCTTTAACGATTTTGATTATAATGCCATTTGTTTAAGATATTTGCATGACAAATAAAATGTATAATTTGAATTTTCTATGAGTAGCCTGTGAGGTTCTCTTCATTCTGAATGGTTTTTTTACAACTGGTAAACCGTATGACATAGACAAAATCTGACAAGAAAGAAAAAAAAAGGAAGAAAAGATCTTGTTAAAGTGCACAATTTATGTTTTTGTTTTCCTTTCTTATCTTTTTAGCGTTAACCATTCTCGAGATATTCTTTGTTATTGGTTTGAATTTTCAAATGCTTATACTTTTTACTTTCTCTACTGCGTATAGTAAGTTGGGGAAGTATTGCGTTCCACCCAAAAATTCGATACCGAGATTTCACTGGAAATACTGTTTTGAGACCCTCTGAATCCAAAAAAAAAGCATTTTTGGAAACATGTTCCGTGTGTGTGTCTGTGAACAGCATAACTCAGAAACGAACAGTCGGATAAACACCAAACTTGGTATTTAGGTTCAGTATCTTCCAGAGATGCGACACGAAGGTTTTCAAGAAAATCTCCCCACCCCAGATTACCCTTTACATGGAACATTTTTCGAAAATTTTAATTTTCTCAAAAATGACTAAAGATTTTGATTAAAATATCATATGTTTAAGATATTTTCATGCCAAAAGAAATGTATATCTCGAATTTTCTGGGAATGTCTCCAAAAGTATTCTTCATTGTGAACGACTTTTGCATAACTGGTAAACCATAAGATAGACAAAATTTTACTACACAAAAAATGTAGATCGCGTTAAAATACACAATTTATGTCATATACATTATTTTTGTTGTTGAGTGAACCATTTTCGAGATATTGTTTGTTATTCCCTTAAATTTTCCTATACTTTTTCTCAAATGGGAATTCATTATTCATTTTTTATGTCCTGGACATACAAAGAGAATGGAATGCGCCGCATAGCAACCAGCTCTTAAAACATTTGACTATCGCTTAAAGCCTACCTACCATATTCCCCTTGCACCAAGAAGAAAATTAGCAATAAGATTAACATCTTGATTAACATGAAGTAGATGGAGAATAAGCGTTTGTAAAAATAGTTTGTACAAGAGTAGAGAAAGTCATGTGAGTGTAACACATCAGATTTTTTCAAGTATTAAGTCGCTATTCGCTTTATTTCGTGCGAAGAGCATGGAATTTCAAAGCCACCACATAGCGACACGCTCTTTAAAATCTGACTATCGCTTTGCTTGGTCCTTACACCTTCAATGCAATGTTTAAATGTGTAATGAAAGTAATCTCTCCTAACAGAAGTAGACAGAAGAATAAACTCTTGTAAGAATAGTTTGTAGAAGAATGATTAGAGAAAGTCATGTGAAGGCAGCACATCAAACTTCATTTTTATTGCAATTCGTTATATTCTGTGGATGGAACTTTGGGTGGTGATACTGAATAACTAAACCGTATTTATGTGAATGACTGGGGGAAATAAAGACACAAACATACAGTCAGATGCTACAGCCTCAGCATCTCACTCGTTAATATTGCGTACCACGTGACCTATGTTCAATGAAGAGCACTGAAGAACTTGTGCGAGTGGTGTTCAGGTTGCCTATCCTGGACACATGTAATATTAGTATTTGAATGTTAGTGAACTATCACTGTAATGACATTGTTCTGAAGTGAGGCGCGCGCCGTGGTGACGTTGTTATGACAACGAAGAAAGAAGTGACTCCCTTCTCACGCAGGGTGTGTCGAGTGCACTCCGATAAATTAGGATTCTCTTTCCTAAATCATTCCACCCTCGCTCTTTTCCCTGGTATTTTATCATTTATTAATGGTTACTGTTCCATTTTTATCCGATGTCGTGATTCAACCTACTTCATTATCAGAAGGCCATCGAAGTTGCAAGTGTAATAGTGGGTCAACCGCCTAATATTCCATAAAAAGCTGGATATTGGCGTGCTACCGATCTCACAAAGTTCTATCGCAGGAATAACTTGCGAGCCACGGAAGCGGGAGGAAGGAATGAGGTGAGGGAGCAAGGGCGGGAGGGTCCCTAACGTTCCCAGCATCACCCCTCTCCAGGTTAGAGGTAACCATGACAAGGTAGAGCAGCACTTTCTTCAAAGCACATCCATTGGACTCGCCGCTCACCATCTTCCACCCCGATTCGTCTTGCAACCTTGAAGGTAAATAGGAAACAGGAAACTTAGAGGCACATAAGAATCCATTCCAACATTCGTCTAGCAATCAGGGAAATGTTTAAGTCACGATTAGAACCTGAGACCTCCCGGATGCGAGCCTCCGTGTTTCTTTATAAGTGTACTTTTGTTGTAGAAGACATGATCCGCACCACTGTTGCAGACTGGACCTGTTCATTCAAGTATAAAAGGTTCGTAAACTGCTGAGGTTGCCTTAATTTTCATTCACCAATCAGCCCTCTGAATGCAACCTTAAAGGAGCTGTCCGCTCTAAATATCACGATGATTATCTACAATAATTGGGGATTACTGGTATGACGTCTTTTGTTCGAACTCGATGGGATTACGTGAAGCGAGAATACGAAGCTTTAAAACAATAGTGTGACGTCACTTATCCCAGTCGCTGTAAACATAAATACACAAGTAGTTCGAGTGTTAACAAGATGGTCTGGTGGAGGTTACGGGTTCGATTCCCGGCTGGAGAGTGGGGGCTTTTCTTTAGCCAGGATTATTCCCCATCCTCCCTAGAATCTGGGAGTGTGAATGTGTGTCTTTGAATTTAATGTAATAACCAAAAATAATATCAACCGAAAGATACCGCAGTAAGCGAGAGAACATCATTGCTGTTGAGGAATTGTTCCAAATATAAAAAATCTGATGTGTTACACTCACATGACTTTCTCTACTCTTGTACAAACTATTTATACAAACGCTTATTGTCCATATGCTTCATGTTAATCGGGATGTTAATCTTATTGCTAATTTTCTTGTAGGTGCAAGGGGAATATGGTAGTATTTAAACGATAGTCAAATGTTTTAAGAGCTGATGCTATGTGGCGCATTCCATTCTCTTTGTATGTCCAGGGCATAAAAAATGAATAACGAATTCCCATTTGAGAAAAAGTATTGGAAAATTTAAGGGAATAACAAGCAATATCTCGAAAATGGTTCACTCAACAAAAAAAAAATGTATATGACATAAATTGTGTATTTTAACGCGATCTACATTTTTTGTGTAGTAAAATTTTGTCTATCCCTTATGGTTTACTACTTATGCATTTGTCATAAAAATATCTTAAACATATGATATTTTAATCAAAATCGTTAGAGCCATTTTTGAGAAAATTAAAATTTTCGAAAAATGTTCCATGTAAAGTGTAATCTTGGGTGGGGGGATTTTCTTGAAAACCTTCGTGTCGCATCTCTGGAAGATACTGAACCTAAATACCAAGTTTGGTGTTTATCCGACTGTTCGTTTCTGAGTTATGCTGTTCACAGACACACACACACGAACATGTTTCCAAAAATCCTTTTTTTGGATTCAGGGGGTCTCAAAACATATATTTCCGTTGAAATATCGGTATCGAATTTTTGGGTGGAATTCAATACTTCCCCTACTTACTATACGTAGTAGAGAAAGTAAAAATTGTGTTCTTTAGGTACTTCAGCTGAGATGGAGGTAATTAAAATGCGTTTAACCCATTTAAGACTTAAGAAGATACATAAGATACATAAACATTTTAATATCTGGTGTATAATCGAAACTAGATCTCCGTGACAAGCAAAAACGCAAACCTTTATACCACGCAGTGACAGCTTTAATAGGGGTTTATAAACACGTTAACAGCGTTTGGGCCACTACCTTGGATTCCATTATGGTTGTGTTCCGCGTCTAATGACAATAAAAGCTAAATAAAAACTTAAAGAGAGCGTATGTATTTCTTCCCGCGGTATGCATTATAGTGTCTTTTAGCTAGCAAAGTTTCAAAACCTGTAGCCTCGCTTTGGAAATGTTAATACAATCTCGATTTGAAGGCTCATTATCTTAATTGCTCCTAATTTTGTAAAGATTTCAACAAAATTTGAATTGTATCGACAAATTTTGTTCAAACTCTTGCGTATAAAATTTCAAATCTATACGCACCGTTTCCCAATTACTTTTGTAAACACATTGTCTCGATAAATTCCATGAGAACTATTATATTATCAGGCCAAAGCTGTACAAAATGTAAAAATTTAAGTTCTTTTGTTTTATTGTTCTGAGATAATTGTGATGGCTTACGTTTTGAGAACCAACCATTAAAGTATACGTAGCGCTTCATGAGTGGCTTCTTGCGTGTACGGGAAACGCTCCGCAAATCGGAAACAACAAAAGAAACGTAAGAATGTGTCGGAGGGAGAGGAAGGCAAAACATTAGGGCACTGGAGGGAGAGTAATGAAATAACTTGATAGGAAAATAAAAATGGGGAAGAGGAAATAGTTATGAGTGTGCACCTGGTCTAGACGACGGCGGCAGTTAAAGACTTGACAGACAGTCTGAAGCAATTTTATGTTCTGGATCAATATCCTCATAAATACACACTCGAGAAGACTAGACGGCTTTCAAGGTCATCATACAAGTTCCTAACTTTATGGCACACTTCAGAAACACGTAAAAAACTCTACGCTGCTTTTAAATAAGTGCACCCAATGCAACGAAAGATATCAAAGAGGGGGGGGGGATTTTGCTTCAAATGAGAAACCATAGAAGGGGAAAATAATTTGCATTTATTTCTTACTTGCATCCAAAATTTTACATTAAGTGTACAGACACATGATTACGTTTTTACATACCTAACGTCAGTTAAAATCTCCTAATAAATAATTTGACAGAAAATGAAGCCCAACTATTATTAAGTACGAGCATGTCACAATAGCATATTGCAACATAAGTTTATAACACAACAACAGAGGACGCCTCGTGTTTATAATTCCCGATATCAGTTATGAACTAAGGTGAAAGTATCGCATACCCTATTTGGCACGTTTGAATGTCTTATATTATCTTGAATGAATTTAAATAAGAACATTCCATGGTTGCTGATAAACTTTAATTCCTGAAAATCTAGAAAAGTACGAAAAGTGTTTTCAAATTTGAAAACAGAAAGGGAAAAAAAACACGTGTCACATTATCGTGACTGCTATCCATTCTTCCACAAAATATTCTTACAAAAACATGTTTTTCTTTCTGCTGCATGTTAATCGCGATAAAGCGTTTGCAGAAATGGTTACATTACACATTAGGTACGAGGGGCGTCCAATAAGTAAGTTTCCCTATTTTATAAAAAACATTACACACAATTGATCATATTGAATTAATTTTATTTATATTGTACAATCCTTCTGTTACTTTTCTACATAGTCAACATGTTCTTCCAAGCCAGTGTTGTAGCAGGTCGGGTCCTGTGCTGTTTACTGATTTGACTTCATCATCGGTGTTAAAAGTGCTTAGCTTTGAGTTGGAGGAACATGTGAAAATCACTTGGGGCAAGCTCCGGTGAATACGGAGGATGCGAGAAAACTTTCAAGTTGAATCTTGACCCAGGCGGAGCTCAGAAGATTCAACTGGGAAGTTTTCTCGCATCCTCCATATTCACCAGATCTTTTCCCAAGTGATTTTCACACGTTCCCCTGACTCAAAGGTCATCATGGAGGTAAGCACTTTAACACTGTGACGAAGATCAATCAGAAGTAAACAGCTAGTTACGAGCACAGGACCCGACCTGATACAATACTGGCTTGGAAAAACTTGTGTCACGTCCCCAAAAATGCTTGGAAAAACATGCTGACTATGTAGAAAAGTAACAGGACTGTGCAATATAAATAAAATTAATTCAATATGATCAATTGTGTGTAATGTTTGTTTTATAAAATAGGGAAACTTACTTATTGGACGCCCCTCGTATATCGGGGATAAAGGAGGCTGTAGAGATAGTAAAACATTTAACAAGTGGGTCGATATGGTGGCTTTGAAATTTAACTTTTTACATGCCCACCAGAAACACACAAATGACGACTTGGGCACTTAAAAAAGGTATGAATTATTTGAAAATTCAAACCAATAACAACGAATATCTCGGAAATAGTTAATGCTGCAAAATTTTATCCGACATAAATTGTATGTTTTAAAGAGGGCTACGGTTTTCGTATAGTAAGTTTTTGTATATCTGTTACGTTTTACAAGTTATAGAGAGTTCACTCAGAACGAAAGGGACTTCACAATCTATTCGCAGATAATTCAAGATACTCATTTTGTCATGGAAATTTCTTAAGGATATAATGTTTTAGTCAAAATTTTCAGAATCATTTTTTAGAATATGAAAACTAAACAAACATTTTTCATATAAAAAGTAATTTCACTTTGGTGGATTTTCTGAAAATCTTGTGCCGCATCCTTGAAAGATGCTAAACTTAAATACGAAGTTTGTTATATATCCGAATATACATTACAAGTTTTATACTTCATAGTGAAGCACTTAAGTAAATAATAGTAGGTATCTCAAATTTGCAAACGTTATATACATCCATGGATGCTCTAAATGAAGAAAAATTCCACCGCCATATTGCCAGTTTAGCAGCAGTGGTGTTTTGGTCGAAACTGCTGTTAAACCGAGTTTCAATGATTATCAAATAAAGCTTAGATTGATAACTCATACCAAAAGTACTGGATTTTGAGTGTGGAGATGTTTTCATTATCATGAATTTAAACGAACAGGCCACGAATACGCCATAATTAATTGAAAGTTAGTACACACACTGAATATTCTGATTGCAACAACATAAATGTCCTATTTACGTGTATGCGTTGTGCTAGCCACAAACGGGTCATACATTTCAGGTCCTAATATCCTGTGAATGTAGCTCCGTGTTAGCGCAGTGGTTTCATTTCCGGCTCTCGTTCTGAGGCTCCAGGGTTTGATTCCCGGCTGTGGAGTGGCGATTTTAAGTGGGCCCTATCCACGCCTTCATCTCTGACTTGCTCATGTGAAATATCCCCAAGGCCCAACGTGGTTCGGAGTAGGTAAAAGCTGTAGGTCCTCATTCCACTGCTATCCTCATCATCACCCTACTACAGGAGGTAACGGACTCCGCTGCTGGGGCCTCCATCTCAGAAATGGGTCCAGTTATCGCTTGGTGGGATGAATTGAGTTTTCATTTATGGACGCTCTTTAACTGCGTGGTCCTTAGCGTCCCATTCTATATTGGGCGTGAAAGACCGGTACTTTTGCTCAGAGGCCTCTTTATCAGGCTTGAGGTTCTTTTACGTGCCGTAAATCTACGACACCGGACCAACGGCTTTACTTCCCTTCTGAAGGAAGCCATGCTAAGGAATTTTACGCCCGAAAAAAATCCATCGCCCTCCGCCGGCTAGAGACTAGCATGGTAACCACTACACTACGGAGGACGACGTAACCCATGATGATCATAGGCCATATATGGGATCGTTAGAGACGACGATATCTTGTCAGTGAACGAGATCCTAGGCTATCCTCGTGTCGGCCTTTCTTTTCTTCTCAGCACTGTTATTACAAACTCCAGCAGAATATGCAAACAAACTGTGCAAAATCATTTCCAAAAATATTCTCTGTATGTGCGCAGGAGCACAATCAAAGTATGAACTTGTTTGTGGATGTGTTAGTTCATCATCCTTGTTTTAATGCCTCGTTGTTGATTCACTTAACAGTTTGATATTCCTAAAGTTAAAAGATTTACGAAGAATTAAACTGTTGCAGGCCGTTAGTAAGGACAAGAAAAACAGAGTGGCTCTTGGAACGAGCTGAAAATTTGAAAATAATTGGCCCATAAATATAAACTGCAATTCCCTCACGTTTGATGACGTAGCAGTGAGCTTGTTGGGTATGGTCAGTGACACATTTGTAAGTTTTTATTGCGTTATCTCGGCAGACAAGTGTATGTTTTGGCCATTTCCTCTTTCGCATCCAGCCATCTCTCAATTTAACGCCTTTCGCACTCGCGCTATTCTTCTTCTGTCTGCCGCTTCTCTTGAACTCAGCCATTTACACGGCGAATTGGAAATGCCTTTAAAAGTTGTACTTTATTTACCTATATAAAACGACGCTATGGAGATAAAGCGGTTCGTCTCTGTTCTTTGCTTTTTCCTCCGTCTACTTGTCAGATAAACTAATCATAGATACTTATATCGCTAATATATCTCAGATAAGCGAAATATTGATTACATTTTCAGTCTTTTTCCGTACCGCTTTTTGTTTTTTATTCAGGGAGTACAGCATTCGACATAAAAGCTGGATATTGTTATTCCATCCATAATTTTGGAAAAAAATCAACAAAAGCATTTTTGGAAAAATGAGTATATATATTTGTGTGTGCCTGACTCTTAAAGGGTCGTCCTCCGTGGTGTAGTGTTTACCATGCTAGTCTCTAGTTCCCGAGGTCGCGGGTTCAAATCTGGCGGAGGTCGATTGATTTTTTCGGGCGTTAAAATCCTTAGCATGACTTCCTTCTTCGGAAGGAAAGTAAAGCCGGTGGTCCCGTGTCGTAGATTTACGGCACGTAAAATAACCTGAAGCCTGATAAACGGGACGCTAAGGACCACAGCAGTTAAAGAGCGTTCCTAAATAAAACTCAATTTAATTTTGACTCATAAAGGGAACGTTGGATACATCGATGGCGAAGATTTCATGGAATTCCGTTTATACCAAACAGTGGGGGGGGAGGAATCAGGGTATTTACATTCACAAGGCTTTATCTAGCCACTATCGTTTATTTTCTTTTATTTAGCTTCTACAAACTATTCTCGCAAAAAATTATTTTTCAATATACTTCATTTTAATCAAAATAAATATTTTCTGATACAGTTTCATTACAAATTTCGTTAAGTACATAAGCAATGCAGAAGGTTAAACTGATAGTCACGTGGTTAAAAAGCGGATGGTTATATACTGCAGCGAAATACGCTCTTTGCATGATATCACAAGAAACCATTAAACTAATTGGTGACATCGCTTTAAAAATGACAAAGTTATTGACAAATTCAAATTAATAACAATGAATATCTCGGAGATGATTCATGTCACAAGTTTTTTAAATAAATCGTATTTTATAAAGATACGCATTTTTTATGTAAAACGCTTTTGTCTGTTTGATATGATTTACCAGTTACAACAAATTATATAAAATCCATTCAGAATGTAGAGAACTTCATGGGTTATTCCTAGAAAATTCAATATACCATATATCTTAAATATTTGGTATTTTAATCAAAATTGTTTGAGCATTTTTGAGAAAATAAAAAATAACGAAAAGCGTTTCACGTAAAGAGTAGTTTGGAATAGAGTAATTTTCTTGAAAATCTTTGTATTGCATATTTGGAACAAGAACTTAAATACGAAGTTACATATTTATCCGACATGTTATTTTGCGCGCACACACACACAGACACACACACAGACATTTTTCTAACAATGCCTCTTTTGGATACATGGTGCCTCAAAACATGTATTTCGGGTGAAATCTCGACATCGATTTTTTTTTGTGGAATCCTCAGTCTAGGTACGTGGTAGAGAAACTAATGTTGATTGAAATATAACATTTTTGGATAGTGAAAGACGATGAAGAAATGTATTTTGTATTTTATGTGAATAGCCTTTGAAGTCCTCTTCCTTCTTATTGGGAAGGAAGAACAGTATAAAATGATACATCATGGTAGTGAAATACACACATTTTTAAACTTTCCGGTCAGTTAAATCCTCCCCCCGCCTTGTGTGCGTCGCTGAGCAACTTTATTTAAGAGTAGTTTAAATTATCTCTTCCTGAACTTTTGCAAGATAAAGTATTTATTTTTCTACGAATAAACTAAATTTCAATATTTAGTTTTGCAATTGTAAACACCAAAATGCGTCATACATTTTTTGTTTTACTCTACTGAATGAATATGTAATCACTTCCGCACGTTTTATTTCTTCCGTGTCAGCCGCCCTTTTCGAGACTTTTTACAGCCTCGAACTCAAACTCACGCTGCCTCGATTCTGTATCAGTCTAGGCAGCTGCTGGCAGTGCCTTCGCTTGCCTCGCAAGGTCTCAACTGAACTTTATCGCACGAGCTGTGACCGAATAACGTACTACATGTTCCCTTAATATAGAGGCTGGAGTTTATCCTAGTAGTTTCGGTGTCACTTTTCTGTAAATTTAGTCATTTTTTAATCTTTGGTCTTTTTGCCGTCCTGTTTACTTCTGGTAGCAACAACGACGATGCATTTCCATTATTACAATACTTAGGCAATTGTTTAATATCTGCTTGTGTGTGTGTGTGCGTGCGCGCGCGCGCGCGTTTTTTCGCCGTGGACGTACTGTCTGTTTTGTTATTTCATTTGACAGAGTGAAAGACATAATCTTATGGTCTAAACTCCTACTAGAATAAATTATTAATAGTATTCTCTACAACATAAAAAGAGCAGTAAATTAAATCATTAACATTTAATTAAATAACTTTCAATTAATTTATTACTTTCTTTATCGGTATCTAGCAGGTAGAAAAGGTATTGTACTCCGCCCAAATATTCAATAGCGAGATTTCACCGCAAATATATGTTTTGTAGCCCCCTGAATACAAAAAAAATCTGATCTGTTACACTCACATGACTTTCTCTACTCTTGTACAAACTATTTTTACAAACTCTTATTCTCCATCTATTTCATATTAATCGAGATAAACATTTGCAGAAACGATCTTTTGACATGCAGAGAAAATTACGTTTTACACATAGCGACCAGTTCTAAAAGTATTTGACTATCGCTTAAGGCGTACTATGTTCCCCTTGTTTTGTATTTACAAGGGAAATATAGAAATACAGTAGCCTTTAAGCATAGACATATCTCTTAATAGCTGGTTGCTATGGGCAGCACCATTCTCTTTGCCACAGATTAATACTCTTTGCGTAACTAAGACAAAAAAAATGAATAACGAATTCCCATTTGAGAAAATAAGTATTGAAAAATGTAAGGCAATAACAAGCAATATCTCGAAAATGGTTCATTCAACAAAAAAAAATGTATATGACATAAATTGTGTATTTTAACGCGATCTACATTTTTTGTTTAGTAAAACTTTGTCTATCTCATATGGTTTACCAGTTATGCAAAAGTCGTTCACAATGAAGAATACTTTTGGAGACATTCCCAGAAAATTCAAGATATACATTTATTTGTCATGAAAGTATCTTAAACATATGATATTTTAATCAAAATCGTTAGAGCCATTTTTGAGAAAATTAAAATTTTCGAAAAATGTTCCATGTAAAGGGTAATTTGGAGTGGGGGGAGTTTCTTGAAAACCTTCGTGTCGCATCCCTGGAAGATACTGAACCTAAATACCAAGTTTGCTGTTTATCCGACTGTTCGTTTCTGAGTTATGCTGTTTATAGACAGACACACAGAGACACACACACACACACACACACACACACACAGGCACACACACGGACATGTTTACAAAAATGCTTTTTTTGGATTCAGGGGCTCTCAAAACATATATTTCCGGTGAAATCTCGGTATCGAATTTTTGGGTGGAATACAATACTTCCCCTACTTACTATACGTAGTAGAGAAAGTAAAAATTTGTTTAGAAAAATGTCCGTGTGTACCTGTAACTGTCTGTGAACAGCATAAGTGCAAAACGAAAAGTCGGATCAACACTAAACTTGGTGTTTAAGTTGAGTAACTCTCAAAGATACGACACAAAGATTTCCCCCTATCCCTAACTACCCTTTACATGGAAAAGTTTTCGAAATTTTTGATTTTCAAAAAAGTGACTAACGATTTTGATTAAAGTACCATACACGAAAGATATTTACATGGCAAATAAAACGTATATATTGAATTTTCTGGGAATAGCTTCTGAAGTTCTCTTCATTCGGAAGGAATTTTTTAGAATTTGTATAACTGGTAAACGTTAAGGGATAGACGAAAACGTACTACACAAAAAATGTAGATCTCTTTAAAACACACAATTTATTTCAAATAACCCTTTTTTAGGCTTCAGCCATTTCCGAGATATCCGTTATTAATAGTTCGAATTGTTCAATACTTAGCCATTTTGTTTTAAAGTCCTACCAACATTCGTTTGTTTCTCGGGATTTCATTGAAACAGTGTGGAATTTTAAGACCAGCATATAGCGTCTAGTTCTTAAACATTTGACTATCGCTGTTCTTTTTGTATCTATAACGAAACATGTAATGTAGCTATTTCTGCAAAATTTTATTTGAATTAAAATGAAATAGGTATAAAATAAGGTTTAGTAAGACTAGTTTGTATACCCACTAATAAACGATAGACGGTAGAGAAAGTCATATGAATGTATCACATCAGATATTTTTTTCTCCATTGTCTCATATCAGTTTCTGTCCATAAAGTGCAATATTCAAACAGAAGTAAATCCTATTTATTTTAACACCAAAATGCCATTTTTTAAAAGTCTTAAATGCAGGTCTAGACAGATCATGATGCAATGAGTGTTCAAAAGAACTCGGTGTCTGAAAAACTGAAAATTATTCACATATTTATTTTTAGAAAAAGGAGAACACTGGAAAAGCACTTACAAAAAGAACTCATCGCAAGATTCGAACCCGAGTAGGCATTTGCGCTACCCTTTACACTAAGGAAACGGGCCTATCATTATTATTAATATGTCAGAGGAATAGCAAACACGCCGCTTTAGTATTATGTATACACATATGTTGAGATGCCCTTTATTTATACCGTAAAGTAGGCTACGACACTTTTCCTTGTCCACTGACGCAAGTATGAAGAGCTGCCCTTTTGCATGTTTTGCCCGTTTACAATAAATCGATTGTGAGAGGGTTCGATTTGATAATCGAACGGCTTCTCGTATCGAGAGAAGATTAATCTCTGGCCGGCCAAGACGCAAGGGGCCATTAAGGGAGGCTGATCTGTCACAGAAAACAAATGATACCTTAGGGCGAGCGTGCTTTCTCCCCCCTGAAGCACCTCACTTCGTGTCCCGGTCGGTAGGAGCCGTGATGACAAAAAGTTTTATCGGATAGAAAAAAAAAGTAAACGGTCTTTTTTCTATGTTTTTTATGTTACTCGCGATAAATACATGCTTATAAGCTATTTCAGCTGGGACACGCAGGAGGCGAGATAAGAGTCATCTGCTTACAGAACAAGTTCTATGTTTTATTCATGATCTCCTCAGAAACAAATAAATGCGCACTTGGAATCTCACAGCGTATTACTTATCAGCTGTTAAAGCTTAAATGTTCAACACAGAATGTTTCGGAACTGTTAGTACTATGAAAGTTATTTGACGTAAATTGCAAATTTACTTCCTTTAGTCCGATTACATATATTTTCACAAGAATTGGACAATTCTAGCAGTACGTTTTGCTCGTGTGTTGTTTATCTGTCGTTAAATTATTTTAAATACATGATATTTAAATTAAGATCGCTAGAACCATTCTGAAAGAACTTTTCGGTGAAAATTTCAGAATTAACTAGGATTGTAATTCTAATTGAAAAATCTGATCTGTTACACTCACATGACTTTCTCTACTCTTGTACAAACTATTTTTACAAACTCTTATTCTCCATCTATTTCATATTAATCGAGATAAACATTTGCAGAAACGATCTTTTGACATGCAGAGAAAATTACATTTTACACATAGCGACCAGTTCTAAAAGTATTTGACTATCGCTTAAGGCGTACTATGTTCCCCTTGTTTTGTATTTACAAGGGAAATATAGAAATACAGTAGCCTTTAAGCATAGACATATCTCTTAATAGCTGGTTGCTATGGGCAGCACCATTCTCTTTGCCACAGATTAATACTCTATGCGTAACTAAGACAAAAAAAATGAATAACGAATTACCATTTGAGAAAATAAGTATTGAAAAATGTAAGGCAATAACAAGCAATATCTCGAAAATGGTTCATTCAAAAAAAAATGTATATGACATAAATTGTGTATTTTAACGCGATCTACATTTTTTGTTTAGTAAAATTTTATCTATCTCATATGGTTTACCAGTTATGCAAAAGTCGTTCACAATGAAGAATACTTTTGGAGACATTACCAGAAAATTCAAGATATACATTTTATTTGTCATGAAAATATCTTAAACATATGATATTTTAATCAAAATTGTTAGCCATTTTTGAGAAAATTAAAATTTTCGAAAAATGTTCCATGTAAAGGGTAATTTGGAGTGGGGGGAGTTTCTTGAAAACCTTCGTGTCGCATCCATGGAAGATACTGAACCTAAATACCAAGTTTGCTGTTTATCCGACTGTTCGTTTCTGAGTTATGCTGTTCACAGACACAAAGACACACACACGGACATGTTTCCGAAAATGCTTTTTTAGGATTCAGGGGTCCCAAAACATATATTTCTGGTGAAATCTCGGTATCGAATTTTTGGATGGGATACAATACTTCCCCTACTTACTATACGTAGTAGAGAAAGTAAAAATCTTCTCCATGCGTGATTTAAATCAAAGTACAGTGTGTGTACAAGTTTTCGCAATTTATAGATAGACTTTTATTTCTGAAACGGCAGTTTTCGGTTTAGATCGCCTCAGCAGATCTCGATAGCTGCTCTATACTGGGTGATGCCAGCACGCAAGCTTCACACCACCCTATACTGGATAGCGTCTTGGAGGGATTTTCTTTTTTCCGTTAGGGAAGCGCCTCACGTAAACAGACGACACTCCCCTCTTGGCTGCATAACCAAAAACGCTTTTAAGTGGCCGTCGCTTTGCATGTCAGCATCATGTTAATTTGTTTATTTAGCTTTTTCTGCCGCCGCAGTATGCGATGAAATTACTGCAGACACAAAAATACTCCGCCATCGCATTTGCAGACTTAATCAATATCGCAACAACGTGGTGTATTTGACTTTTGCACATTCTGAATGAAAACTGCGCTCAGTTGTTTAAAATAATACATAGTAATGTAGCACAAAAACAAATCGGGTGTGTTACATTCACGTGACATTCTCCACGTACTATCATTTATTACTTTCTCTACTACGTACAGTAAGTAGGGGCAGTATTGTATTCCACCCAAAAATTCGATACCGAGATTTCACCGGAAATACATATTTTGAGACCCCGTGAATCCAAAAAAAGCATTTTTGTAAACATGTCCGTGTGTGTCTGTCTGTGAACAGCATAAGTCAGAAACGAACAGTGGGATAAACACCAAACTTGGTATTTAGGTTCTGTATCTTCCAGAGATGCGACACGAAGGTTTTCAAGAAAATCACCCCATCCCAGACTATCCTTTACATGGAACATTTTTCGAAAATTTTAATTTTTTCAAAAATGGCTCTAACGATTTTGATTAAAGTATCATATATTTAAGATACTTTCATGACAAATGAAATGTATATCTTGAATTTTCTGGGAATGTCTCCAAAAGCATTCTTCATTGTGAACGACATTTGCATAACTGGTAAACCATAAGAGATAGACAAAATTTTACTACACAAAAATGTAGATCGCGTTAAAATACACAATTTATGTTATATACATTTTTTTGTTGAGTGAACCATTTTCGAGATATTGCTTGTTATTCCCTTAAATTCTCCAATATTTATACTTTTTTCTCAAATTCGTTATTCATTTTTTTTTGTCCTGGTAATACAAAGAGAATGGAATGCTCCACATAGCAAACAGCTCTTAAAACATTTGACTATCGCTTAAAACCTACCATATTCCCCTTGCATCTACAAGAAAATTAGCAATAAGATTAACATCTGGATTAACATGAAGCATATGGAGAATAAGCGTTTGTAAAAATATTTTGTACAAGAGTAGAGAAAGCCATGTGAGTGTAACACATCAGATTTTATTATATACTTCTACAAAGTATTCTTACGAAAATTAGTTTGTCAATTTATTTAATGTTAATCGTGATAAATATTTGCAGAAATAGTTTCATTGCACATGTCGTTGTGGACACAAGGGAGACACAGGAAACCGAATCGATAGTCAGATGTTTAAAAACTGGGTCGCTCTATACTGGCCTAGAAATTTTATACTCTTTCCATGACATCGCGGGAAACAACTTAAAAGCGACAGTACTTTAAAAATGACAAAGTACTGAAAATTCAAAAGCAACAACGGATATTTAGGAAATGTCTTATACCACAACAATTATCTATTTGAAATATATTGCGTATTTTAAAGAGATATACATTTCTTGTGTAGTACGTTATATCTTAAACATGGGGTATTTTAATCAAAATCTTTTAGCCATTTATGAGAAAATCCAAGATTTCGAAAGGGTAGTTTAGGGTGGGGTATTTTCTTGAAAACCCTTCGTGTCGCTTCTTTTAAAGATTATGAACTTAATACCAAGTTTTTTTATTCGACTTTTTGCTTCTGAATTATTTTGTTTACACGCATGCAACACATATCTTTTTCTAAAAATACTTTTTTACTTTCTCTACCACGTACGTACTAGGTAGAGAAGGTACTCTATTCCCCCAAAAATTCGATACCGAGGTTTCACCGGAAATACATGTTTTGAGACCCCTGAATAAAAAAAAAAGCATTTTAAAAAAACATCCGCGTGTGTGTCTGTGAACAGCATAACTCAAAAAGTAAAGTCGCATAAACACCAAACTTGGTATTTAAGTACAGCACCTTCCAAAGATGCGACACGAAGATTTTCAAGAAACTTCCCCCACCTCAAACTACCCTTTACATGGAACACTTTTCGAAATTTTTGATTTTCCAAAAAATGTCCAACGATTTTGATTAAAATACCATATATTGAATATATTTACATTACAAATAAAATGCACATCTTGATTTTTCTGGGAATAGCCTTTGAAGTCCTCTTCATTCCTGAGGAATTTTGTATAATCTTGTATAACTTGTAAATGTTAAGCGATATACGAGAACGTACTACACAAGTAATGTAGATCTCTTTAAGACAGTTTATTTCAAATAACTTTTTTGTGGCATCAGCTATTCCCGAGATATCTGTTATTAATGGTCGGAATTGTTCAAAACTTGGTCATTCTTTAAAGTCCTTTCAACATCCAGTTGTTTCTCGCTATTGCATGGAAAGAGTATGGAATTTTAAGGCCAGCGTATAGCGTCCAGTTCTAAAACATTTGACTTTGATGCAGTAATTTGTATCACAAATTATTTAAATGTAAAGAATGATTATAGTAAGAATATGCATTTTTATGTGACATTGATTTGAGATGTATATTGATTGTAATTATTGTTGAGAAGTAAGTTTATACGGCCTTACTGAAACTGACAATAATAGCGTGCAATAATGCAGCGAGGGGGTGAGCTGTTTATCATTATTAGAGACGAGGAAGTTACGTAATGTTGGCGCGTTTTTCTGTAGAAATTGCTGGAACATTATACCTAGAGCATATGTATTCATAATTTTCATTGGATATAAAAAAAGACGCTAATGTTGGCGCGTTTTATTAGCCAATTGCGGCTCAGTTATAATCTTTAGGCATATCGGGGTGTAGGAGTATAAAAAGGGCTAGGTTAGAGATAGACCCCGTCAGTTCGTCGAAAATATTTGTATGCTACACGTCGCCTTCAGTCCGTCAGTTCACCGAAAATATTTGTATGCTACACGTCGCGTTCAGTCCGTCAGTTCACCGAAAATATTTGTATGCTACACGTCGCCTTCAATCCGTCAGAAATATTTGTAAAGTACACGTCGGCTATCGATTCGCAAGTTACGCGTAGCAGAGTTAGGAAAATTCTCAAGTGTTGTAAAGTGAATTATACAAAAGGTTGAAGTACGTGAATTAAAAGTGATCAGTAAGAAGTTATTATAACAGTTTCAGTTTGGCGGGTGTCAAGATCAATGTGTAAATTGTGATAGTGAATGTGTTCGACAATAAAAGTGTAAAACAAATTCCTTCATCAGTGTTATCTTTGGATAAAAGATTCCTTTCCGTTTACACAACCTGTATAAAGAGAAGTGCTCGACCGAAAAGATCGTAGCTGGCCGGAGGACAGTGAAACAAAATTAAATAAAATAACAGTAGCATTCTTTCAAACAAAAACTAATACTGCCGCAAATTGCTAACACCAGATGGAGCTACGAACCTAACAAAGAATCACGTCACAAAATGGCTTCACCACGTTGAGTAAACACACATACACAAACATTATAAGCAATACCACCGCAAAATTGGCTTCCAAACGTGGGACTCAACAAAATAAATATAACAAGTAAACCACTACAAATTGGCGCCCATACGTGGGGCAGTTAAAATTATGTAACCAAACAAAACAAAAGCAGCACAATATAAGATCTTCAAGTTCTAATAATTTACGTAAAAACATATTACGTAAGCACTAAACCATTTCAAATTGGCTTCCCAAACGTGGGGCTTAATAAATTAAATAATATTACAATTATAACCATCAAAATTGGCGCCACAACGTGGGGCTACAAAAATGTTAAATATAAATAACATTAAACCACTTTCAAATTGGCACCCAGAACGTGGGGCACGATGACCAGGAAAGGAGCACGATGACCAGGAAAGGAGCAGAATAACCAGGAAGGGGCGAAGGAACCAGGACGTGGAACGAATGGAGCAGTGAACTGAACTACAAGACGCAGATTCCTGAAACAACAACAGAGACGACAGACGACGCGGATGAGTTTACATCGTAATTCCAAGATTATAAGGCAACAGGGGAATTCAACTACAGAACACCAAAACGACGTAGATTCATCATAATACGACGCAGAAGCAACATATAATCTAGGAGAGAGGGGCAGGAAGCTGGACATCAAAGTAACAGCAACAGACAGCATCACAAAGGTCAGAGTATAGTATTTTTTTTTTTAGAAAACAAAATTGTAACAATCAAATGTACTTGAGGAGCGGTAGGATAAAGAAAACAATGGCTACTAATAATACTGAAGAAACAATGATGGAAGGGGATAGTGTAACAATTAGCTGTAATTCAATACAGGTTACAGAAAATAGCTCAAACAATGTAGGATTTGAGGGAGAAAATGTTAGTGCAGAAAGTCAGAATAGAATAGCAGTAAATGTTAATTTTGATGCTAGTATGATTATGGAAATGTTGAGAAATTTTGGTTAAAAAAGTAGATCAAGATATGCAAAAGAATAATGAGAAATTAGAAAAACTAACTTAGAATATGGAAAAGAATAATAGGGAATTAAGGGAAGGTATTATTAAGAGTGTAGAACAAAAAATAGATCAGAGTTTTGAGGAATTGAGAGAAGCTATAAAAAAAGATCATAGGAAATCAATTGAAGATATTGGTAGGAGTAATGAGATATTAGAGCAAAAAGTAGATAAAAGCAGTGAAGAAATTGAAAAGAAAGTTATGAAGCTAGATAGTAGTATGCCAAAAATGAGAGATGATAATCAGGAAGTAGTAGCAAGTGAGATAGGAGAAGTTTCAAAGAAAATGTTAGACATGAGCAGGGAAATAGGTAACAAAGAAAGTGAGGTTAATACTAAAAGTGAACATGTTGATGAAGAATATACAGAGTTAGGTAGTAGAATGAGTAACATTTCAAGTGAGATAAGAGAGATGAAAGAGGTTATGAATGTAGATGTGAATCAGGCGCAAGTTAATTTCAGAGGGGAGATATCAGAAATACAGAAGTAGTCAGTAATGCAAAGAAATAAATTGTACGAAGAAGTTAAAGTTTTCCCTGTAAATAATCAAAAGCTAACTTCTGAAAATAACAAGTACCAAGCTGTTCAGAATGAAAACTCCAATCCAGTACAATTTATGACAGACTTGTTAGAGTATTCTCAAATTAAAGAGATAGTAGAAGAATTGAAAATGACAGTTGTTCAAAGATGTGTTGTTCAGGAAAATTTAGATTGTTTTCAAATGTTATCATGGGACGAAATTTCATATGAATACAAGAGGTTATTCATGAACAAACTTTGGAAGGTTAGGATACGGCTACGAGTAATGTTTAGCCACACACAATTTGATCCAGGAGGGTAAATAGCAATGAGATGTAAAGTAAATGCTGGATAGTTAAAGATGACTTGCAGAGAAATGTATTGTAACGTAAGAGGGTTAGTTATGTATGTATGTCATAAGAAAGGAGAAATAAATTTTGGACATAACTAAATGTTTAAAAGGAAAATAACATTTTATTAGTAACTGTAAAAGCATTTGAAATAAAGCATGATGTTATATTAAAGTAAAGTACGTAGATATAATTCCAACAGTATTGTGAATATAAAGTACAAAACAACAAAAATGGGGTAAAAATAATTAAAAAAAAACAAATACTTATGTAGCAAACAGAACATGTGAAACAGTGCCTAGATTTAAGAGATGTAAATATATTTGTGTAGAGGGTGAATATTTTAGTAAATATGTGTAGTAATTACAAAAAATTCTTAAATGCACAAATTGTTGTCAACAATATAAGAAAGTAAACAATTTTGTAACAGTAACTAAATAACTCAGGGTACAGTATTTGCTATAAAAAAATGTGATGTCAGATTAATGTCTAAACACATTAGACCAGAGCCAGTAAATAGTGGCGAGATAAAGGAAAAACATATGTCATGTGTTAAATGCGTGTGAAGTGTTAAGTGAAAGTGATAAATAGTGTGAGTTCCAAGATTTAGGAGACTAAAAACCCAATTATAAAATTTCCAAACAAGTTGTAAATATTTATAATTATGTTTCTAGTGGGGCATATGATGCAGTAATTTGTATCACAAATTATTTAAATGTAAAGAATGATTATAGTAAGAATATGCATTTTTATGTGACATTGATTTGAGATGTATATTGATTGTAATTATTGTTGAGAAGTAAGTTTATACGGCCTTACTGAAACTGACAATAATAGCGTGCAATAATGCAGCGAGGGGGTGAGCTGTTTATCATTATTAGAGACGAGGAAGTTACGTAATGTTGGCGCGTTTTTCTTTAGAATCTTCTGGAACATTTTCCCTAAAGCATATGTATTCATAATTTTCATTGGATATAAAAATAGACGCTAATGTTGGCGCGTTTTATTAGCCAATTGCGGCTCAGTTATAATCTTTAGGCATATCGGGGTGTAGGAGTATAAAAAGGGCTAGGTTAGAGATAGACCCCGTCAGTTCACCGAAAATATTTGTATGCTACACGTCGCCTTCAGTCCGTCAGAAATACTTGTAAAGTACACGTCGGCTATCGATTCGCAAGTTACGCGTAGCAGAGTTAGGAAAATTCTCAAGTGTTGTAAAGTGAATTATACAAAAGGTTGAAGTACGTGAATTAAAAGTGATCAGTAAGAAGTTATTATAACAGTTTCAGTTTGGCGGGTGTCAAGATCAATGTGTAAATTGTGATAGTGAATGTGTTCGACAATAAAAGTGTAAAACAAATTCCTTCATCAGTGTTATCTTTGGATAAAAGATTCCTTTCCGTTTACACAACCTGTATAAAGAGAAGTGCTCGACCGAAAAGATCATAGCTAGCCGGAGGACAGTGAAACAAAATTAAATAAAATAACAGTAGCATTCTTTCAAACAAAAACTAATACTGCCGCAAATTGCTAACACCAGATGGAGCTACAAACCTAACAAAGAATCACGTCACAAAATGGCTTCACCACGTTGAGTAAACACACATACACAAACATTATAAGCAATACCACCGCAAAATTGGCTTCCAAACGTGGGGCTAAATAAATAAATAACATTTAACCACTTTCAAATTGGCTACCACAACGTGGGGCTACAAAAAAATGTTAAATATAAATAACATTAAACCACTTCAAATTGGCGCCCAACGTGGGGCTACAAAAATGTTAAATATAAATAAAATTAAACCACTTTCAACTTACGCAATACCCTTTGTATCTACGTATAACGAAATTTGTAATGCAGCTATTTCCGGAAAGTTTTATTTGGATTAAAATGAAGATAGTAAAATAAACTTTCGTAGGAATAATTTGCATACCCACATATAAGCGCCAGAGGGTAGAGAAGATCATGTGAAAGTAACACATCATATTTGTATTTAGGAAGCCTCAAAACATGTATTTACGGCGAAATCTCGACATTCAGCTTTTAGTCGGAATAGTGTACTTTCTCATCTATTGTACGTAGCTGGCAGATAAAGTATAAAAAATAATAGCCAATCTTTCGGTAAGCATCGTTTCTTCAAAATATTCAACTCAAAATTTCACATTCTTCTTCAACTCAAAAATGTTTATCCTGAAGCTTCCAACTTGGTGAGAATAATTCAAATTTTCCAATAACGACTGTTTACAAGTATTCTATGCGCTTGCATCGGTACCTTCATATTTCAAATACAGACTGAGTTAACCTCACGTTATAACTGTTTATATTACCTTCATTTGACTCTGTATTAGTGTGAAGAGGAAGAAGCGCAATAATTACAAATTACGCTTTGAAAGTCAAAGTATTATTATTCATGTTTTTCGACGTGCCGAATAAAATCTAGTTTTAACACAATTTGTTTAGAACAGAAAATACGAATATAAAGAGCTGCCAAGAAGTATTTCAGAGACTATTTACTTCATGGGCCAGGCATTCACAACTTAAAAATTCAATTCACGCCCCGTGTGAGTTTGAGCCAATCACATAAATTAACTTCAGTAATACCACGAGTGCTGATTCCATACCACCTTTTTGATTGAGTTGAGTTTTATTTATGGACGCTTTTTAACTGCTGTGGTCCTTAGCGTCCCATTCTATATTGGGCGTGAAAGACCCGTAATTTTGCTCAGAGGCCTCTTTATCAGACTTGAGGTTCTTTTACGTGCCGTAAATCTACGTCACGGGACCACCGGCTTTACTTCCCTTCCGAGGGAAGCCATGCTAGGGATTTTTACGTCCGGAAAAAATCCATCGCTCTCCGCCGGGTTTGAACCCGCGACCTCGGGAAGTAGCATGGTAACCACTACACCACGGAGAACGACGCTTTTAGGTTGTTTTTGTATTATGCGGCATTAAATCTTGTAACCATTCCTTTTATATTTTGAATTAGCTGATTACCATATCTCGCAATTTTATAGTTTGTATAACCCCCAATAATGAACAAGACAGTGCTTGATAATAAGCTTCTTAGATCCCTAGTCGACTCGAAACAGCGATTATAGGAATGAAAAAATGAATACAGTAGAACGAAACTATCACTCATTAATTTTTGAACACCATGCTTTAGAACCATCGATTTAATTCGATTCTGATTGGTGTGTAAGGCATTAATGAGTTCGTACATTGGCTGAAACGCACTCGCGTGTAATTATCATTGAAATTTTGTCGAAATATGATTTTCACACCTGATTTGCAATTGTTTGGGATTTGTTGCAGCTGAATCGCAATTGTTCCTGGATTGTAAGCAAGTAAACGAAAAGAAAGAAAGAAAGAAAGAAAGCTATCTTAAAGAACATAGAAGGTCGTGCTACGTTACGATACTGTTAAGCAATAAACAGAATAAAATAGTATTAGTGCTTTTGTTATTTTCATTCTATTTACATTGTTTAGTAAACATTTTAGCAAATACCACTCGTGAGTTCAATAGCTGCGCCCTCGACCAACTATCGACAATGCCGAACTCAGGAGTGGTATTATGAAAAGCCGATTATGATTGAATCTGTCAAAGCTTAGCAAAGTTGAAATCGATCGTGTGTACCGTTCAATCCATGCTAAAATACGTGAGTTTGAGATTTTTCTTGCTGTGCCCCTCAATGGGACACATATCAGACTGCAAAAGTGTCTGAATGAAATGCTGTTAGGCCTTCATCCGATATTTATTTTGGTGACAGTATGCACAGAAAAAAAAAATCGGTGACTTGCTGTTTGTAGTTACGTCTAACTTAAAACAAAGGCTGCAGACGAATGCTAAATTTCACTGTAATAAAATGCAAATATTTATTTTAAAAAATCTGATGTGATACATTCACATGACTTTCTCTACCCTCTATCATATTATTGGGTATACAAAGTATGCTTACTAAAGCTTAATTTTCTATCCACTACATTTTAATCCAAATAAAGCCTTGCAGAAATAACTACATTACACATTTCGTTATAGATACAAAACGAACAGCGATAGTGAAATGTTTAAGAACTGGGCGCTATATGCTGTCTTAAAATTGCACAGTTTCCATGCAATCGCGAGAAACAACTGAATGTTGACAGGACTTTAAGAGAATGACCAAGAAATGAACAATCCGTTAATAACGGATATCAAACCAAACATTTCGAAAACTTTTCCATGTAAAGGGTAGTTGGGGTAGGGGGATTTTCTTGAACACCTTCGTATCGCATCCTTAGAAGATATGGAAACCTAAATACCAAGTTTGGTACTTATCTGACTTTTTGTTTTTGAGTTATGCTGTTAACAAACACACAGACCACATGAGGATTTTTTTTCTAAAATGTTTTTTAATTCAGGGGACCTCAATACATGTATTCCGGTGAAATCTTGGTATCGAATTTTTGGGTGGAATGCAATACTTCCCCTACTTACTATACGTAGTAGAGAAAGTAAAAAAATAAAAAAATTAATTCAGGGGGCCTAATCCGGTAAAACATCGGGTTAGAATTTTTGGGTGGAATACAATACCTTCTCTACCTGCTATGTACGTGATAGAGAAAGTAAAAAAGCTAGAAATTTCTATACTACAATTACGAAGATGTGCCAGTTTAATAAAACATCCTAAGTAGTAATTCTGAAAAAGCTGTCTTATTTCATGAAGGTACAAAGCTCAAATTCACATCAATGATTTATTCGTCACTAAATGTTCATTCAATTGTAAGTTGTGTATACAATTCCTTGCATTTGCATTTTAAGACCACGTGCTCCTCAGAATTTTTTTTTCTGTACAAAGCAAAATTTTAATTTACACTCTAATGAAGTAGGCCCGAGCTGTTCCCATTAACATTAATATCGAGTATTGATAATCAATTCTTCTTCCACACAAGCCGTATGTAGGCTAATGCTGTTGCTCTACCACTGAGCTACCGTGGCAACATACCCGCACGACATATTCCAACTTTAGCCAGCAGACGGCTTGTGTGGAAGAACAGTGAATTATTATTGATTGACCTAATAGTGGTTAACTAGTGGTTAAAGCCCGGGACTGAAAGTACCTGCGATATTGTAAGTCGCCATTGGGGTATGTTATCTGAAAATGGATTTGAGGACGCCTTGTCGTTTATTGGAAAAAATGCGAGTCAGTTGGAGAATTTAATGTCATGCTATCTCAGTGGTAGAGCAACAGCACGGACATCTGAAGATCCGTGGTTCAAATCCGGGCTATGGCACTGAGTTTTTCGGTTGGTTCTACCTTTCCAGTATCCAGCATTATTGATTACATATTTTATACTCTCTTTTTCAACTATTAATTCTAAAGTTCATAACGAGGATACAATTCAAATGGATGCTGATAACACTGAAGCTAGATCAGTGAAAGGAAGTGGGCTGCAAGAACGAATATTAACTTATGAATAACTTATTTGAAAGGGCTTCAGTTCTCTTTATTTTTGAGGAAATATTTATATTTGCTTTTATTGTTCAGAATCTGTTTTGAGCTACCTGTTGTTGATGTTACTCCGAAACCTCGTAATTCCAGCAAACCACTGAATTAAATCTCCGAGTACACAGAATAAAATAAATTGATCCTAATTCTCCATCACTCTATACAGTTGATATAAAAATTTCAGGCTGGCCGCCCCGTAGTTCAGTCGGTAGAGCACCTGCCTGCTGTGCGAGGGGTCCCGGGTTCGATTCCTGGGTGGGGTGGGAATGTTTCTCTAGCCAAGTTTATTCCCTATCCTCCCCAGAGTCTGGAAGTATGAATGAGTGTAAATGTGTTTTTGATCTAACGTATAAAACAGAAATCTAATGACAACTGTATATGAGTTAAAGCCATTGTCACCGAGCTGAATGGCTCAGGCGGTAACTTCTGTGGCCCGCATTCGGGAGGTCCCGGGTTCGATTCCCGGTGGCCGCCCACTCTGACCATGGGGGGTTTTCTTGGTCGCCTAGGCGAATGGTATGGGTGGTGTATTGTACCACGATTTCTCCTTTCTCTTATTCCCTGTTATTTCATCTTTCGGGTCCCATGGTGCGTCTGGTGATGGACGGATGGCACGGTTACTGCGCTTTGAAAAACTTTCTTTCCGCAAACGTCAGGGAACGTTGGCCTGCCTGCAAGGTCCGCTTCGTCGCCCTCTCGTGGAAATCTTCGCCTCCACTGGCGAGCACGGGTGTCTCTGTAATCCCGTCTGCCTGCGGACCTGCGACCTCCTGCGGCTG
Source organism: Deroplatys truncata (assembly GCA_030765065.1). NCBI lineage: Eukaryota > Metazoa > Arthropoda > Insecta > Mantodea > Mantidae > Deroplatys > Deroplatys truncata. The sequence continues at coordinate 47,065,757 of CM060975.1, read as the reverse complement.
CTTCACTTCATCCCTGCCTCCCAGGGGGTGTAGCCATAATAAATCTAGTTGGTTGCAGTGGCGACATGTCCCACTCTGGTAATTCCTACACCCTAAGATTATTGTCGCTAGGCAATATGTTCCAAAAATATGACCTTGCAGTTAAAGACGGATTATAAATGGAATAATAAAAAAAATCTAGCCCCTACACTAGAATCGCTACTATTCCCTGTCACCTCTCTTTAGGCCGAATTTCTTGAATTGGTACTGTAAGGTATTTTATGACCTCATTCGTGTAAGGTGCTATTCCTGAGCATTTGTGTGTGCTGCATGTAGATAATACAACAATCACTCCAATTGTGCACCTAAGTTTCGTTTTCACATATCAGAAACCCAATAAGCTATTGTATGTATGGCCCAGGTAGTACCTTTAGGAGTTTCCCGATAGGTGCCGCATTCTCCGTCTTGTTGAGCTTGCTTCATTGTCTTCAGAATTGCAGCGCTGCCAACATATGACTAACAAACAGCGCCTTCCTTTGGCGAAAAACGAATACTCCTTGCACCTCTTTATTTGTAGTAGCGGCCTTAATATTATCACTCCTTGCTTAGGTTAATTAGCAATCAGTAGTTACACCAAAGCACGCGAGCGAAGTGAACGTGCGTTCCTTAACGATGTTTATAATCCTCTATTTATATAAACTTTGATTTCTAATTCAGGGGAGTCGTTTTCCGTGGTCTAGGGGTACCATGTTAGCCTCTAGTTCCCGAGGTTGCGGGTTCAAGCCCGGCGAGGGCGATGGATTTTTTTTTCGGACGTACAAATCCTTTGCATGGCTTCCTTCGAAAGGAAAGTAAAGCCAGTGGTCCCCTGTCGTAGATTTATGGCACGTAAAAGAACCTCAAGCCTAATAGAAAGGCCTCTGAGCAAAAATTCCGGTCTTATAGTGGGACGCTACGAAGCATAGTAGTTAAAGAGCGTCCATAAATAAAACCTTATTTTTTGATTTACATGAGGTTAGGTTTAGTTTTTTTATATGTATAAACTTAGGTTAATTAGCAACCGGTGATTCACGGGAGGTTAGATTAGATTTAGTTTTTTTTATATAAACTTAGGTTAATTCGCAACCAGTGATTCACGGGAGGTTAGGTTAGATTTAGTTTCTTTATATAAGCCTACGTTAATTATCAATCAGTGGTTACATCAAGGCACGTGAGCGGCGTTCCTTAACCCCACAAGCGATTTTCTTTGGTGTAATGCATTACCAATGCGTTTATGTAAGCGGGAAGCGAACAATAAGAAGAAGAAGAAGAACAATAAAATCAAAACATCGGCAATCTAGCGGATTTGCCTAACTACTATAGATTGGCAATTATTTACGCGTATGTGGTTAACCAAAGATTTTACTAAAACAAAAGATCCTTGAAAGGGTGAATGGGTGGGTCAAAGGCTGTGGAAGTGCCAACATCTACTACAAAATACAATTCTAATGTAATCTTACTAATTATTTTACGCTTTTAACACTAAGTAACGAGGTCATAGATACAATAGTTGTATACCCAAAAAGCTACAAATGCTTTAGTTAAACAATACAACGAGTTGATGCTAAGAAAGTAAATTAAAGGGCAGTAGTTCACAAAAATACTTCTCTATGAAAACATACAGAGAATAAATATTATTGTTTTCACTTACCAGCCTTATTTCATTGTCCTTGTAGTTTTCTTTAGCGTAAATTACTAGCATTTTGCTAAAATAATATAAACAGAATATTCCAGAGCACAAAAACTAGAAGCAGCAACATGTTGTAGAGTCCACAACAATTACAATGAAACAAATTCGCAATGAAATGACAGAATCACCAACACATAAAAGGTTGTAGGATAACTTACCCAAGAGAAGAAATAGGACGAGAAATTTGCAGGAGAAAGCCACGACCAGTGCGTTTGATGCCATACTTCCGACACTGAAACATGAACATCAAAAGCATAATTTTATTCAGGTCTATTTTAATTCCTTAAGAATAAGTTTAATATGAAGCTGTATAAATTTACCTGCAGGCTATTCTTAAGGTTTTGCGTATTAATAAACGAAACATAAATACTTAATCACTCTTTTAGCCAAAGAGCGTTACTTTATTTATAGAAGAAGCCCAATAACACAGCGTTTCATTTTTACATTTTGTATCACTAGCCTGTTGAAAGCACAGAAAATATTGTAATCTTCAAAAAAGTGACGGAACTTCACCATAAATACACGTTTTAAGGTCCCCTGGAAAAGGTCCGTGTGAATAGCATAACTCAAGAACGAAAAGTCGGATGAATACCAAATTTAATATTTTTTAGCTTCAGCATTTATCAAGGTTGAAACAGGAAGATTTTCACGAAATTCCCTCAATCCAAACTACCCTTTACATGGAAATATTTGAGTTTGATTAAAATACTATATGTTCAAGACAATGACATGAAGAATAAAACGTAGATATGAAATTCTCTATGAATAGCCTATAAAGTTTTCTCGTAGAGTTAGCAGTTTTCGAGATATCCCATGCCTATATTGGTTTTTTCGCATTGAAATGTGTCATCCAATAGAACATTTGGAGATTTGCATTCATCCTTCACCCCCCCCCGCCCTTAGCTCCGAGTTACTGGAGCTCGTTACTAACAAAATAAATCTGAAGATTAATTCTACATGTTGTTTGTCACTAAGGCATTACTGCTTCGTTGGAAATTCTTTATAGAAAATCTCTTAGTGGTGAAAAACGTAATGCGTGTCGATGATTCACTTTTTATTTCAATTCTGTAATATACAACGGAACGTGTGTATTTGCAATGGATAGAGAGAGACGTGTTATTGTAATACATCAAAATTTTGTTTGGTGTATTAAATCGAGAGGTATGGAGTCTTTTGAACGCCAATTTAAAGTTAAAAATAAAAATGGAACAATACAATCAAAATGCATGGTCAAGTTAAATAATTTATTAAATTTACTACATTACTAATAGTTAGTAAATGTTATAACAAAGCATTAAAATAAGCTTTAAAACGCAAGTGAAACAATGTTAACTTGAATCCTAATTTTTTTGTGCGTGAACTAAATCGTCCCGATATGTATGCAAGATATTGAAAATGTGGGGTGTCATTTTTACTTTCTCTTCCTCGAACATAATAGGCAGAGAAGGTATTCCATTCCACCCAAAATTTGATGCCGAGATTTCACCGGAAATGCATGTTTTGAGGCATCTTAAATAAATGTTTTTGAAAAAGGTCCACGTGTGCGTGTGAGGCAGCATTTTTTAACACTTAAACGATATCAGTTTAATTATATAATATAAAATATAATAACAGCCCGCCTAAAAGCTGTATGTATATAATATATATAGTGTATGTAACAGTCATTGTATTATGTCTATATTATTATGTACATGTATAATAATGTTATGTAAATGTATTAAGTAAATTAACAATGTAGCAGCTGTGAGAATAGAAGCCTAAAGTTGCAAACAATGAGGTAACCTTGAGGCAATAATGAATTAGAAAATTTAATAAAAGCTACTAGTAATTTTTGGAACAATAATGTAATCTTTAAAACAGTTTATAAATAACCAATCAAAAACTATAAAAGCTTTAAATTAAATAAAAGTATTCTATTGGAGTAGAATTAGCCAACCAGAGACTTAAAATAGGGGAAAAGTGCAAATTCAAGCGGCAGACGCTACAAAACAGCGTTCCCAACCAGACGCTAGAAGATAGCGTACCTAAGCAGTTTGTTCGCTCGGTACGTATTAAGTGTGAGACATAAACAATGCATTACGGCGAGAATAATATAAAGTTTACGTGTTAAAAAGTACAAGTAACAATAATCTCACAGCTATACTGTAGGATATATCAGTGAAGTGTTATTTAATCGTGTGAAAGATTAATAAAACGAAGTTAAATACTATTATAATTTGTGTAAGCCTTCATTCTTTTGCCGCACCACCCCCTGCTAAGAGATACGTGTTTCTGCAAATTAATACTGACGCAGCCGAGGAAAACATACATACATAATATTTAAAGAAACATTCAAATTACAAAGTTGTTTTTTTTAAAAAAAGTGGGGCGAAGGCCACCGGAAATTAAACGTGGGACGAAGGCCACCGGAAAGTTTGTATCGTACGTGGTTGCAACCAAGTTTTGGCTCCCCAACAGTGGAACTACAGCACACCCTTCTTCACGTGTCTGTTAACAGCATAACTAAAAACAAGTCGTATTAACACCAAACTTGGTATTTAAGCTGAGTTCATTCTAAAGACGTGACACGAAGATTTTCAAGACAATCTCTCGCCCCAACAACTTTTTTCGAAAATTTTGATTTTATCAAAAATGGCGCCAACAATTTTGATTAAAATACCATGTATTAAAAATCTGATGTGTTGTACTCACATGGCTTTCTCCACTCTTGTACAAACATTTTTACAAACGCTTATTCTGCATCTACTTCACGTTAATCGAGATAAATATTTGCAGAAGCTATCTTATTGTTGTCTTGTAGATGCAAGGATAATATGGTAGGCTTTAAGCGATAGTCAAATGTTTTAAGAGTTGTTGCTATGTGGAGTATTCCATTCTCTTTGTATGTCCAGGACATAAAAAAATAAAAAAATAACGAATTCCCATTTGAGAAAAAGTATAAGCATTGGAAAATTCAAACAACAAGAAATATCTCCTAAATGGTTCACTCCACAAAAAATGTTTATTACTTAAGTTGTGTGTTTTAATGAGATCTATATTTTTGTCTATCTCTTATGGTTTACCAGTTATGCGAAAGTCATGCAGAAAGAAGAGGACTTTTGGGGACATTCCCAGAAAATTCAAGATATACATTTTATTTGTCATGAAAATATATTAAATGTATATTTTAATAAAAATCGTTAGTCATTTTTGAGAAAATAAAAAATTTCGAAAAATGTTTCATGTAAAGAGTAGTCTGAAATGGGGGGATTCTCTTGGAAATCTTCGTGTCGCTTCTTTGAAAGATACTGAACCTAAATACCAAGTTTTTATTTATCCGACTTTTGGTTTTTCAGTTATGCTATTCACAGACACAGACGCATACACGGACATTTTTCTAAAAGTGCTTTTGTTTTATTCAGGGTGCCTCAAAACATGTATTTCCGGTGAAATCTCGGTATCAAATTTTTGGTAGAATGTAATACTTCCCCTAGTTACTATACGTAGTAGAGAAAGTAAAAATATTTACATGACAAATAAAATGTAGGTATAACTTGAATTTTCTGGAAATAGCCTGTGAAGTCTTCATTCGAAAGGAATTTTGCATAATCTCGTATAACTGGTGAACGTTAAGCTACAGACGAAAACACAGTACACAAAAAATATAGCTCTCTTTAAAACAATTTATTTGAAATAACTTTTTCGTGGTCTCAACCATTTCCGAGATATCCGTTATTAATGGTTCAGTTGTTTCTATCGAGTCATGGAAAAAGTATGGAATCTTATTAATTGGAAACGGTAGTTTTCCTATGAGATATAATGTTAATGAATGACCTGTTAAACCATGTCTAGTCTTCCTTATTAAATAAAGTTAAACGCTTTCGAAGAGACTTAAGTTTAATGTGTTCGTCTGCGAACTACTTTCCTGGTGGAAGTTATTCTTTTAGGTCATGTATTATTGAGCACAAACAAAAGTCGATCGTTAACAATGCAATATTGCCTTGGCAAACAGTTTGGAGTAAGCAGGCGGTGAAAATAAGTTTAAAACAAAAGAAAATCACGTCTGGCGTGTGTACAAGACTGCATTTTTATGGTATGTTGCAATTCGGTCCGTGAAAATAACGGAAATAATGTGTCCCATCTTTTTAATCTTGTTGCCCAAGTGTTGAAGTAATGACCGGCGCTTCTGCTGAGTTGTGTAAATGTGATTGTCGTCTAAACTCGTCTTCAAGTTGTGATTTGTAACGACTTAGTGAAGGAATATTATAACATGTAAAATAGGACGCTGAAACTCTCGCATTTTTATTTTGCTTTATAATCGGCTTGCACTGTTCTACGCAATTATGAATTAAAATGTTCCTCCACCCGTCAGTTTGTCTTTCTGCCTAGTTGTCTGTCTCTCTATTCGTCTGTCTGTGCGTCCGCTTGTTTGTCTGTGAACGCTAATCTCGAGAATCACTCGACGAACTTTTTGCTGTTTTCACAGTCCTGTAAAGTGTTTCTCCAGGAATGTTTAAGTATATAAAACATTAATGTCTGTCTATGTGAAAGCGCTAATCTCGAGAATCACTGAATGTATTTGTGTGTTGTTTCAAGATCTACAGAATGATTCTCCAGGAATATCGTCGTTGCTCCCCATATGGCCTATGACTTTCGGGGGTTACCTCATTCCATCAAGCGATGACTGGACCCATTTTTGAGGTGTAGGCACCCAGCGGGCGGAATCCGTTCCTCCGATGGTAGGGTGATGATGAGGATGGCGGTGGAGTGAGTGGACCTACAGCTTTTACCGTGGACTTCCAACTACGTTGAGCCTTTGGGATACTTCACATGAGCAAGTCAATGTGAAGACGTGGGTAGGGCTGACTTAAAATCGCCATCCTAGAGCCGGAATTGAACCCCGGACCTCAGTACGAGAATCGGGAACGAAACCACTTCTCTCTCCAGGAATGTTTAGGTATAGAGAACATTAATGTCTGTCTGTGTGAACGCGTTAATCTTGAGAATCACTGGACGGATTGGTTTGCTACTTTCATAGTTTCTCCAGGTATTTTTAGGTATATAAAACAATGTCTATCTATGTCACTGGGCGGGTCAAATTGCAGTTTTGCGCTTTTTGGGTGGTATTTAAATGTCCAAACGCGGGTTTAGAACGTATGTGATCAGGTGTGTTCTGTGGTCATATCGGGGACTTTGAAGTAAGAAACAACTGTTGAACTGAAGGTTTTAATGTTGTTTTTATCCCTTTTTAGTATGAAACACACTCATATTCATACTTCCAGATTCTGAGGAAGGTAAGGAATGATTCTAGTTAAACAAAAATTCCGTTTCCCCAGCTGAGAATCGAACCTGGGAAATAGGGGTTGAGAACTCGTATGCTCGTTTTCTTATATTTTTTTTGTCACATTAAAGTGTTTCTTGTGATGCAATTTTTGCTTAGTTCATCTCATATTTTTAGTTTTCTTTCTTGGAAGGTGGATGTAGAGATCGAAAGAGCCTCTTATTGATATCAAGTAACTTGTAACTATTTGTAAGTTCTCAGTCCAGAGATCTCGGGTTCGAATCGCGGCTGAAGCGGGGAAATTATTTTTAATTAGATCCTATGCTCCTCAGAGTCTGGAACTATGAATGTGGTAGTGAATGTGTGTTTACTAACGAATTTTATTAAAACTAAAGTTAAAAATCTGGAAACTATTGCATAAGGGTTTTAATAATTTAGCATATGACTGATTTTTGTTAGAAAATTAGAAGTGTTACGTACTTTATCACCCTTTGCTCGAAAAGGTTTAAAGTTACCAAAATTTAATCTTTGATTGTTAAGAATTATATACGAGGAAAATAATATGCAACATTTAAAAGTTCAAAAGTTTATAATTTTCATCACGTGGGGCCTTTCAAAAATGTCTATATTTCTATGTTTTGAAAATTATTTTCTTGGAAAGTTAGATAGGTATACTCCGTCAATTTAAAACTGGCCATCTGAGGGACAGAGCTCAAATTATGTGCTTCCGTGAGCGCTCGGGGCAGTCAGGCTTTGTTCACAAGACTGCGTATATTCTTTTAGTAGTTATACTGGGGAATACAACTATAATCACAAGAGTATTCTGAGAAAATAATTCATATCAGATTTCAAAAAAACAGATGTTTCAAATTGTTTCAATACTGAATATTTGTAACCAAAACACACCTTATTGAATTATGCTTCTCAAATGGTGTATAACTAAAGCTGCTACAACGCAACGCTTCTGTAGCACACAGTAATAGAAAGTTAACTTACTGTTCGTTACTGAGGTTGATAGTTCAAATCTTCGTAGAGCTACTCAGTTTTTTACTCTCTCTAATACGTATAGTAAGTAGGGGAGGTATTGTATTCCACCCAAAAATTCGATACCGAGATTTCACCGGAAATATATGTTTTGAGACCCCCTAAACCCCAAAAAAGCATTTTTGGAAACATGTCCGTGTGTGTGTCTGTGAACAGCATAACTCATAAACGAATAGTCAGATAAACACCAAACTTGGTATTTAGATTCAGTATCTTCCAGAGATGCGACACGAAGGTTTTCAAGAAAATCTCCCACCCCAGATTACCCTTTACATGGAACATTTTTCAAAAAATTTTAATTTTCTCAAAAATGGCTAACGATTTTGATTAAAATATCTTATGTTTAAGATATTTTCATGACAAATGAAATGTATATCTTGAATTTCCTGGGAATGTCTCCTAAAGTATTCTTCATTGTGAACGAGTTTTGCATAACTGGTAAACCATAAGAGATAGACAAAATTTTACTACACAAAGATGTAGATCGCGTTAAAATACACAATTTATGTCATATACATTATTTTTGGTTGAGTGAACCATTTTCGAGATATTGCTTGTTATTCCCTTAAATTTTTCAATACTTATTTTCTCAAATGGGAATTCGTTATTCATTTTTTGTCTTAAATATGCAAAAAGTATTAATTTGTGGCAAACGGAATGATGCTGCACATTGCAACCAGCTATTAAGAGATATGTCTGTGCTTAAAGGCTACTGTATTTCTATATTGCCCTTGCAAATACAAAACAAGGGGAACATAGTACGCCTTAAGCGATAGTTAAATATTTTTAGAACTGGTCGCTATATGCAAAATGTGATTCTCTTTGCATGTCAAAAGATCGTTTCTGCAAATGTTTATCTCGATTAATATGAAATAGATGGAGAATAAGAGTTTGTAAAAATAGTTTTTACAAGAGTAGAGAAAGTCATGTGAGTGTAACACATCAGATTTTTTTATGTCCTGGACATACAAAGAGAATGGAATGCGCCACATAGCAACCAGCGTTAAAATATTTGACTATCGCTTAAAACCTACCATATTCCCCTTGCATCTACAAGAAAATTAGCAATAAGATTAACATGAAGCATATGGAGAATAAGCGTTTGTATAAATAGTTTGCACAAGAGTAAAGAAAATCATGTGAGTGCAACACATCAGATTTTTTCCTCTTTCATTTTAAATACATAAGTAAAATATGACAGGTTTTCTTCGTTTTTACTTTCTCTACCACCTACAGAGTATGTAGAGAAGGTAATGCATTCTATCCAAAAATTCGATTTGAGATTTCACCGGAAATACACTAAGTTTTGAGGCCCCCTGAATGCAAAATAAGGATTTTTAGAGAAAGGTCCGTATGTGTGTCTGTGAACGACATACTCAGAAACTAAACGTCGGATAAATATCAAACTTGGCATTTAGGTTCAGTACCTTCCAAAGACACGACACGAAAATTTTCAAGAAAATTTCCCCACCCCGAACTACCCTTTACATGGAACACTTTTCGAAATTTTTGATTTTCTAAAAAGGGTTCTTTAACGATTTTGATTAAACTACCTTATATAAAATATGTTTACATGACATAAAATGAATATCTTGAATTTTCTGGGAATAACTTGTGAAGTCCACTTCATTTGGAAGGACTTTTATATAATCTTGTATAACTGGCAAACGTTAAGCGATAGACGAAAGCACACCACACAAAAATGTAGATCTCTTTAAAACACACTATTCCAAATACCTTTTTTTGTACCATCAGCCATTTCAAAGATATTCGCTGTTAATGGCTGGATTCGTTCAATACTTTGTCATTATTTTTAAGTCCCATCGATTTTCAGTTGTTTCTCGCGATTGCATGAAAACAGTATGGAATTTTAAGGCCAGCATATAGCGTCCAATTCTTAAACATTTGACTATCGCTGTTCTCTTTGTATCCTGGTAAATCTGCAAAGGTTTATTTGGATAAAAATGTGTTGGATATAAAAAAATCTGATGTGTTACACTCACATGACTTTCTCTACTCTTGTACAAACTATTTATACAAACGCTTATTCTCCATCTACTTCATGTTAATCGAGATAAACATTTGCAGAGTCTATCTTATTGCTAATTTTCTTGTAAATGTAAGGGGAATATATATTTATAAGGGCAATATAGAAATACAGTAGCCTTTAAGCACATACATATCTCTTAATAGCTGGTTGCTAGGTGCAGCAACATTCCCTTTCCCACAGATTAATACTCTTTGCATATCCAAGACAAAAAAATGAATAACGAATTCGCATTTGAGAAAATAAGTATTGAAAAATTTAAGGGAATAACAAGCAATATCTCGAAAATGGTTCACTCAACAAAAAAAAATGTATATGACATAAATTGTGTATTTTAACGCGATCTACATTTTTTGTGTAGTAAAATTTTGTCTATCTCTTATGGTTTACCAGTTATGCAAAAGTCGTTCACAATGAAGAATACTTTTGGAGACATTACCAGGAAATTCAAGATATACATTATATTTGTCATAAAATATCTTAAACATATGATATTTTAATCAAAATCGTTAGAGCCATTTTTGAGAAAATTAAAATTTTCGAAAAATGTTCCATGTAAAGGGTAATCTGGGGTGGGGGATTTTCTTGAAAACCTTCGTGTCGCATCCTTGGAAGATACTGAACCTAAATACCAAGTTTGGTGTTTATCCGACTGTTCGTTTCTGAATTATGCTGTTCACAGACAGACACACAGACACACACGGCATGTTTCAAAAAATGCTTTTTTTGGATTCAGGGGGTCTCAAAACTTATATTTCCGGTGAAATCTCGGTATCGAATTTTTGGGTGGAATACAATACTTCCCCTACTTACTATACGTAGTAGAGAAAGTAATAAGCTTGAGTAAGATACTTTCTATACCCGCCAATAAACGATAGAGGGTAGAGAATGTTATGTGAATGTAACATCAGAATTTTTTTATTATATACGCGGCGTTTATTTAGCAGTCCGCTATACCGGTAGATGACAACCATGACATTAATTTATCGGGAGAAGGTTTTATATTCAGTTAATTGAATTTATAACCACGAATTTCACCATTATAGTAATTATATTTGTAAGTAAAATGAAGTATTTCAGTCAATATTATTTAACTATAAGGAGCTGTAAAGAGTAAAATATAACAATTAGTACAGAGAATCGAATGCGAGCTGCTTGTACAGAAGCTAAGTAGCTTAAGCACTACTCCACGCCAAACACGGCGTGGAGGTAGCCCAGATCAGTGCCTTGTGGTTTGTATTATAGAGTTAGCCAAAGCGGTAAACAGAAGTTGGTTGTGAATCGCGCGCTCGTTTGAAGGGTGTTTGAAAAAAAATGTAACCGGCCACTTTTAGTTTATGCGAGTGTACCTACATAGGGCGACGAAAGTTAATTTCATATTATAATTAAATTAAACAAATCTATAATAACTTTTTGAAACAAAATTGGGCGAAATTTGTGCAAATTAGCAATTTCAAGTACCTTTAAATAAACCTAGGATGAAGAAAAATGTAGCTTCGTGTTACCATGGTAACTACCATCTCACGGTTTTGCTGGTACCACCGGAGCACAGGAAATTACAACTGCGGAAGTCTGTTTGCTCTTTATTCTTTTGTTTTAATAGTTGTAAAGTTTGCTCATTATTGATTCATGTTCTGTAGCCAGTGCCCAGTTTCGGCCCTCACATCCATCACGGGTGAAGACTGTTTGTTTTACGTCAGAATTCAACCGTCGGCGAACCGAGAGGCGAAAAATATATGTGTAAAAAAGTAGTAATATATCCTTCCTGTAGCCCGAGAATTTATGTGCCGCCCGGGTTCCTAAGAAACACGAAGGCGGCCGACCGGGCTCTCGTTGCCAGATCTGGTGCGTTAGGTTTGGTTACCATGTCACTGCGGTTTGTATGTAGTAACACTGTCTTTCGGTTAACGCGCTAATCTCGAGGTCCACAGGACTGATCTCTCCGCTCGCTGTTCTTACACTGCTATAGAGTGTTTCTTCAGGAATATTTGGGTACATAAAACATTGATGTCTGCCTGTATGAATGCTCTAATCTTTAAAATCACTGAACGAACCACTCCGCTGTTTTCACATTTCTATAACGTGTTTCTCCAAGAATGTTTAGGTATATAAAATATTAATGTCGTATCTGTTTGAACGTGCTAATTTTGAGAATCACTTCAATTTTTTGCTTTTTTCACACTTCTTTAGTGTGATTCTTCAGGAATGTTTAGGTTTATAAAACAAACTTGTTAGACTCGGGAATCGTGGAAGGATTTCTTTACTGCTTCCGCAGTTCCATAGAGTGTTTCATAAGGAATATTTAGAAGTATAAAAATCTGATGTGTTATATTCACATGGCTTCCTCTACTCCTGTACAAACTATTTTTACAAACGCTTCTCCATCTACTTCATGTTAATCGAGATAAACATTTGCAGAGTCTATCTTATTGCTAATTTTCTTGTAGATGTAAGGGGAATATATATTTACAAGGGCAATATAGAAATACAGTAGCCTTTAAACATAGACATTACTCTTAATAGCTGGTTCCTATGTGCAGCACCATTCTCTTTGCCACAGATTAATACTCTTTGCATATCCAAGACAAAAAATGAATAACGAATTCCCATTTGAGAAAATAAGTATTGAAAAATTTAAGGAAATAACAAGCAATATCTCGAAAACGGTTCACTCAACAAAAAAATGTATATGACATAAATTGTGTATTTTAACGCGATCTACATTTTTTATGTAGTAAAATTTTGTCTATCTCTTATGGTTTACCAGTTATACAAAAGTCATTCACAATGAAGAATACTTTTGGAGACATTCCCAGAAAATTCAAGATATACATTTTATTTGTCCTGAAAATATCTTAAATATATGATATTTTAATCAAAATCGTTAGAGCCATTTTTGAGAAAATTAAAATTTTCGAAAAATGTTCCATGTAAAGGGTAATCTGTGGTGGGGTGATTTTCTTGAAAACCTTCGTGTCGCATCTCTGGAAGATACTGAACCTAAATACCAAGTTTGGTGTTTATCCGACTGTTCGTTGCTGAGTTATGCTGTTCACAGAAACACACACAGACAGACACACACACGGACATGTTTCCAAAAATGCTTTTTTTTTTTGATTCAGGGGTCTCAAAACATGTATTTCCAGCGAAATCTCGGTATCGAATTTTTGGGTGGAATACAATACTTCCCCTAATTACTATACGTAGTAGAGAAAGTAAAAAGTTAATGTCTGACTGTGGAATGTGCTAATCTCGAGAATCACTGGATGGATGTTTTTGCTGTTTTTACAGTTCTATACAGTTCTATATTTCTCGAGGAATGTTTAGGCATATCACTTTCTCTACCACGTCACAGAAGGTATTGCACCCCTCAAAAATTCGAAACCCGAATTTCACCGGAAATACATGTTTTGAGCCTCCCTGAATCCAAAAAGACTTTTTTAGAAAAAAGATCCATGCGTGTGTCTGTGAACAGCATAACTCAAAGACGAAAAGTCGGATAAATACCAAACATGGTAGTTTAAAATCTCCCAAAGATGCGACACAAAGATTTTCAAGAGAATCACACCCCAAACTACACTTTACACTGAACTTTTTTCGGAATCTTTGATTTTCTAAAAAATGGCTCTGACGATCTTGATTAAAATACTATATATTAAATATATTTATATGACAAATAAAATATATATATTGAATTTTCTGGGAATAACCTTTGAAGTCCTCTTCATTTGGAAGAGATTTTGTATAATCTTATATAATCTTTTCGTTAAGCGATAGACGAAAACATACTGCACAAGAAATATAGATCTCTTTAGAACACACAATTTGTTTCAAATAACTTTTGTTGTGGTATCAGCCGTTTCCCAAGTATCCGTTATTAATGAGTCGAATTGTTAATTCTTGCCATTCTTTTAAGGTCCTGTCGATTTTCAGCTGTTTCTTGCGATATTATGGAAAGAGTTTTAATGCAGCATATAGCGTCCAGTTCTTAAACACTTTATTATCGCTGTTCCCTTTGTATCTGTAACGAAATGTGTAATGCAATATTTCCGGAAACGTTTACCTGGGTTAAAATGAACTAGATAGGAAGAATGATTTGTACACCCACTAATAATGTATAGAGAGTAGAGAAAGTCGTGGGAATGTAACACATATATTTTTCTTTTGTCTGTGTTTACCTTTCTTTTGCTGGATAAAGGGAGACAGACTACTTGATAGACAGCAACTTGCGCGCATACCTTTCTTTGTTCAGCGTGTTTCTTTTCTGTATTAGGGGGACTTAAAAACACGCATTTCCAGAGAATTTTAAATATAAAATTTTTGGATTGGATACAGTTACTCTTCTACCGTAGGTAAATGGCAGACAGTGAAAAATCTGGTATATAAAGTTTTTCTACCACGTACCACTTCTTGGGTATGCCTGTCTTGTATATTGTGCTAACCCTATGATAACTGATTCTTTTATCCAATTTACGACATATGGTTTCTAATTAGGCAATGCAGTCTTGCTTCCTAGCACGATGGGAAAATAAAACTCAGCTCTTTATACCATAAGTCAGCTTTTATTACTAATGAGCATATACTCATATGTGTGTGTGGAGAAAACGTGCTTTCTGAAAAATGTGATTTGATGTCGCGCTTCAACTAGTAAAATGTAAACATAAAAAACGAATATTTTGGAAACGATTAATGTTACAAAGTATACAATTTTTAAAATAAAAACAAACGCTCCATTTTTGTGTATGGTAAGGTTCTATCTGTCTTTTATAGTTTCCAAGTTATTTTATATAATAATAATTATATTATTCTTACTACATAGGGTATCACAGGCGGTGGACACTGATGATGCATGCAATGAAATGATAATTGAGAAAGGAATTTTGGGAAGGAAACGTTTCAATCCTAAGTTTAGGGTATCTCCCCGGCATTTCCCAGTTATCAGGACTGAGGAAAGCCTGAAAACCTGTCAGGAAGGACAGTGCTGGCGGGATTTGAACCGCAGATCTCCTTATCTTAACGACTTCGGCCACCCGTGTCGGTTAAACATGCGCAGTGAATACAATAACTATTCATCCACAATTTAAAAAAATTCTGACAGCAACGGAGAGAAAATTCTCACGTGGAAACAACAAATTATACTATTGTAGTGTATGTCTCCTATCATTTTTTAAGATTTTTCACTTTATTAATTTTATATATGTTTTAAATTCCACTAATTTTACTAATTTTCGGTGTGTGGCGTTTAAAAACTATTTTGCATCCAATTAATAGAAATATGGTTTTGATACAATACCTAAAGTTGAAAATGGGTTTTTATCTGACGAAGAGAAAAAATATAAAAGTTAGCGAATATTAACGTTTTTATGAACTTCCTCATCAACACTTCAACGTTTACGACTTCCAAATTTATTTTCCTTCGGTTTAAATCATCTAGGCTGGTACTGTCAGGTATTGTATAAAAATTCTGTACTAAATGCATCTAAAACAATTTTGTATACAACACAAAAAAAATTGAAAAATCGGGGCAATCTAAAAAAAACAAAAAACAGAATACGTAATTTTATATATCGTTTGTTCCTTCAGCGTGTCAAAAGTAAGAATTTTCTCCCTGGAAATTTGAACATTATAGTGTTTTAATGTGGAGACAAATGCCCTCTGAGTCACTGTATATGCGCTATTATCTGAGAAGGCGTATTGTCTTTACGTTGTTTGCACCACTTTTTGGGCGCCAATTTGAAGTAAGTTGTTGCTTCACGTATGGAAAACCAATTTGAGAAGGTTGTTTATTTTAGAAGGAGTTGTAATTCGACTGTTGGGGAGCCGAACTTGAAGTAGTTGCAACCGCACGTATGGTACCCGGTAGCCTTAGCCCCAAGTTTAAAAAATATTAACTTTGTATTTTTACTGTTTCTTTAAATATTATATATTTATGGTTGCCTCGGCTGCATCAGTATTAATTTGTAGAGATATGAATAACTTAACAAGGCGTGGTGCAGCTGAAGAATGTAGGCTTACACAGATTATAATTTTTACTTAAATCCATTTATTAATCCTTGACACGGTTTAAATAACACTTCACTGATATAGAGAGTTGTGAGATTATTTATGAATTACTTACACTTTTTAACATGTAAACTATTTTTGTCTCACACTGAATAAGTATTAAACTTCTCGCGTCCGGTTAGGAACGCTGTCTGCTAGCAACTGACTTCTGAATTTGTACAATTTGCTCTATTTCAGTTTCTGATTGGCTATTTCTACCCCAATAGTATACTTTTATTTAACTTAAGTTTTTTTCTGGTTTTTGATTGGTTAATTTATAAACTGTCTCAAAAATTACATTATTGTTGCTCCAAGAATTACCAGTAGCATTATTAAACTTTCTAATTCATTATTGCCTCAAGGTTACCTCATTGTTAGCCACTTTTAACCTGTTATTCTCACAGCTCCTACACTATTAAATTACGCAATACATTCACATAATATTATTGAACATGTACATAATAATATAAACATTAATAAAATGACTGTTACATACATTTTTTACTTTCTCTACTACGTATAGTAAGTAGGGGAAGTATTGTATTTCATCCAAAAATTCGATACCGAAATTTCACCGGAAATATATGTTTTGAGACCCCCTGAATCCAAAAAAAGCATTTATGGAAACATGTCCGTTAGTGTGTCTGTGTGTGTGCGTGTGAACAGCATAACTCAGAAACGAACAGTCGGATAAACACCAAACTTGGTATTTAGGTTCAGTATCTTCCAGAGATGCGACACGAAGCTTTTCAAGAAAATCCCCCCACCCCAGATTACCCTTTACATGGAACATTTTTCGAAAATTTTAATTTTCTCAAAAATGGCTCTAACGATTTTGATTAAAATACCATATGTTTACGATATTTTCATGACAAATAAAATGTATATCTTGAATTTCTGGGAATAGCCTCTGAAATTCTCTTCATTCTGAATGACTTTTCCATAAGTGGTAAACTGTAAGAGAGACAAAATTTTACTATACCAAAAATGTAGATCTCGTTAAAACCCACAATTTAGGTCATATACATTTGTTTTGTCCAGTGAAACGTTTCGGAGATCTTCCTTGTTATTTGTTTGAATTTTCCAATACTTATACTTTTTCTCAAATGGGAATTCGTTATTCGTTTTTTTATGACCTGGACATACAAAGAGAATAGAATGCTCCACATAGCAACCAACTCTTAAAACATTTCACTAACGCTTAAGGCCTACCATATTCTCCTTGTACCTGCAAGAAAATTAGCAATAGATAGTTTCTGCAAATGTTTATATCCATTAATATGAAGTACACCGAGAATAGACGTTTGTAAAAATAATTTGTACAAGAATAGAGAAAGTCATGTGAGTGCAACACATCATTTTTTTTGGTTTTAACTTATAAAGTTCACAGATAAACTGTTAGAAAATGCATTACCTTAACTAGCCAAATTGAGTGTTGACGGGGAGACGGTACCCGTGATGTATAGGCAACTTCTACAGCATAGTGTGTTGCGGTTTGTGGGTCTGCAGGCGTTACGAGTGACAATGTTGTATGCTCAATTCTTAGCAGTGTGTAACGATTTGTATGGGGATTCAACTTCTCAGCTGTTCCAAAATAGTCAGATACAATAACAACCCAGATTTAAATACATAATACTAGGATTATTATTTGTTTTAACCTTGCGGCACACATCTTAGAGCCACGTGTGCTCATTATAATGATAAATGTATCATGCTTTCTTTGAAGCTGACAATGACAATGGCATGCCATGGGAAATACCCAGTAAGATGTAAAATAGCAATTGAAAATTTGTTCTTGGACCAAGTTTAACATTTCAACTATTTAGGAAGTTGTATTACTTTTAACCAGGATAAAGATTTAGACATTAAATTACAGAAATATCAGAGTATCTGCGGTACTATAAGCAGAACATTAAAAATCACACGAAGAGAAACAAAAATTAAATTTTATAAGGTGATGGCTCTACCTGTTCTATTATATGGCAGTGAATCCTGGGTGATGAGGAAAGAAGATTGTAGTCATGTTCAGGCTACAGAAATGAAATTTTTAGGAACAGTTAAAGGTTGTATTAAATTGAACAGGATCTCTAATGAAGTAATTAAGCAAGAACTGAATATTTTTGCAGTGAAGGATAAACTAGAAGAACAAAAACAAAAATGGAAAGAGCATTTGGAAAGAATGGACGAAAGAAGGATTCCAAAGATAACTTTACAATATAAACCTATAGGAAAGAGGGACATAGGAAGGCCAGTTAGAAGATGGAATTGAGGCCGGAACAGGTCGATAGGCCTAATCCTTGAAAGGCAGAAGAAGAAGGTATCATATATTGACCGAGCGGGATGGCTCAGGCGGTTACGTCTGTGACCCGCTTTCTAGAGGTCCCGGGATTGATCCTCGGCAACCGCCCATCTGACCCATGAGTTTTTTTTCGGGGTTTTCCCGAGTCGTCAGGCGAATGTTGGAGTGGTTTCTTTCATCCCCCGAATTTCCTGTCTCTTTATCTCGTTCTATTTTTCATTTCATTCATCTTTCATCCCGCTGGTCTCTTTCAGGGTCGGAAGTATTGGTGATGGTATTTCGGTGCAGCGCGGCAGGGGAAAACGATGCCCTTCGGCTGGCTGCCTGGGTATCCGAAACCCTTTGAGGGGCTTTTGATCCCCTCTGTGTTGGGTGGGGTCCTCGTTCTGCCTGTGCGTCTGTCTCTATCTGGAAACTTAGGGACCTTCTCATTGTAGTGCGTCGCTCCTGGTTCCAGCCGCCCGGTGTCTCCTCTCGCCTTATTCTCCCTCCCGAGGACGCCTCCTCCTGGGGCTCTGGATCAGTGCCGAGTCCCATCCGTAGTCAATCCAATCACATACTGACACTACAGCATGCATTCAGGCATCTGCCCGGTGACAGTCCTGATATAGGCTGTTTATTAAATAACCGAAACACATGCAAACACACTCATATTCATACGCCAGACTCCGGACACTTCAAAGAATCTTCTTTATCAAAGAGATATTTCTCTAGATCAGCCGGGAATTAAACCTGGGACCCTTGGAACAGCAGGCAGGTGCTCTACCAGCTAAACCGCCAGGACAGCCTCTAGGAATTTAAGATATATACATATTAGGAATAACATTTAAAGTCATTTTCTGTACCCTGCAGAGCTGATGACTACTTATTTATTCAGTTAACTGCGGGGATCTTTCTCTATTTTAATGTTGTGTTTTAAACTCTATTGTCTTCTGCATTTCTGAGATCTCATCCGAGTTAGATATATAAGCACGCTGTACTCAACACATGGCTGCAATATACAGTGACACAAAGTTTATACTGTTTGAAATTGCAACAACTTTTTCCGGAAAAATACTAAACATTAACCTAGTACATGCAGTTTTGCTAAAACTTCTGATGCCCTAAGAGACAATTGCGATACATTTTCTAGTTTTAACCCAAATTCGCAGAGGCATACCAAAAGTAGATACTTACCATTTACTTGGAATAATCGTGGTAGAGACGTCAAATTTTACAATTTCTCTTAAACATAAAGTGTTATTCAATCTGTGAAAACCTTTAAAAATTTTGAAAAATGCATACTTTGTGTAGTAATAAATGCTGGTAGTTTTAATACGAATGGGTATATAATAGCATAAATGGAAATCATTAAGCTGCCAGCCACAAGAGTGCATTTTTTAAATCTGAATCATTTCTCTTTTCTGCATAATTTTTTTCATTGCCCGTTATCAATTAAATGTGTCCTTGCGGTTCAGTTTTACACCCAATTACTTTGATAATTTTCCCCAGGAGTTTTAGAAGAATAAAAGATTAAAGTTATCACTGAAAATTTTGGGGAAAGTAATAATGACTAAGTGCATGCATTAGAAATGGTTTTGTTCATTAAAAAGCGTAAAAAGCAAGACATATGCTTTTGAATTTGTTTTTTAAGGCGATCCATATTTTAGTTGCATACAATGTGGTGATTTGGCAATAGAGATTTATTTTAAATGTTACTCTGAAACTTTTTTCTAAAATTTTGAAAACTGCAAGTCAAAAGATTTTCCAGTAGATCATTAAAAACAGAACTTTTTCTTCTCAAGAACTACTCAAGGAATTGATTTATAACACAAATATGCGGCAAAGGTCGTAACTAATGGCTTAAGAAATACAGAATTTCCAAATTTCAGATTTTCCTCCCGTTAATCTGTTGAATTTCGTAATCCTGCGATAAAAACATGAAAAAGAATCGGTACGTTTTATAAATGCTAAACGGATTTATCAATTAGAGGCGTTTGCAGTGTCAATGATTCAAAATTATGTGCAAAGAAATATGCTGTGTTATAAATAATCTATAAGTATGAAAATGACTTGAGTTTTTTATTTATGGACGCTATTTAACTGCTATGTTTCTTAGCTCCCCATTCTATATTGGGCATGAAATATCAGAAATTGTGCTCAGAGGCCTCTTTATCACGCTTGAGGTTGTTTTATGTGCCATAAATCTACGACAGAGGCCATGGGCTTTACTTCCCTTTCTGCTAAGGATTTTTATGCCGTTACTGAATTGAGAATGACTTACAATATGATAGACATCGTTCAAGGAATTTACTGTATGCGATTCCTAAAACTAATGAACTATTATTAAGAATCTAAAAATACACTCGTCCAACGTCGGTTAAGACAGCTAGTTCAATAATAAGACTTACACCGCCAATATTAGTACATATGAAGCTGGTTTAAATTTGTATGAAGTAACAGCAATGGTTGGTGTTACAGCGTGGCTAAACCAATTTGTATAGGAAAACATTCAGATGACTTTCTCTACCCCTAAGTTTATATGTTGAAGTTGTTGCAGTCCCACGTATGGAAGCCAAACTTGAAGTGGTTTATATTGTTGGGGTTGCACCACGTATAAGCACCAATTTGAAGCTGTTTTAGACCACACACGTAATGGAAGCCAATTTGCGGGAGATTTTTTCTTGGAGTGTTCGCCCCACATACGGTACAAAGCTTCCGGTGGTCTTCGCCCCACGTTTAAGAACCAACTTTTTATTTTAATGTTTATTTATTATATATATATATGTATACTCGGCTGCGTCATTAGTAATAATTTGCAGAACATGTATCTCTTAGCAGGGCTGGTACGGCTAAAGAACTAAGCTTACACAAATTATAATTGCATTGTGATTTTTTTTATTAATCTTTCACACACAATTAAATAACAATTCACTAATATATCCTACTATAGAGCTGTGAGATTATTGTTTAATTGCACTTTTAACAGGTAAACTTTATATTATTCTCACCGCAATGAATTTTTATGTCTCACACTGAACCTGTACCGAGCGAACTGCTTGGGTATGCTTCCTTGTAGCGTCTACCGCTTGAATTTGTACAATTTCTCTATTTCAAGTCTCTGATTGGCTAATCCTATTCCAATAGAATACCTTTATTCAACTTTTAGCTTTACTAGTTGTTGATTGGCTATTTATAAATTGTTTTATGTATTACATTATTATTGTTCCAAGAGCTATTAGTAGCCTTATTAAACTTTCAAGTGTATTGTTGTCTCAAGGTTACCTTATTGTTAGCAGCTTTCGGCTTCTACTGTATAATTCTGATTGCTACGAAAAGCAGCTTGCTTCCGTTCTCACAGCTCCTACATTGTTAAACTACGTAATACATTCACATAACATTTTTATACATTTGCATAATAAAATAAACATAATACAGTGACTGTAATATACATTTTATATATTATTATACACATATTACTTTAAGGCGGGCTGTTATTAAATTGTATATTATATAATTAGACTGACATCATTTAAGTGCTAAAAATACTGCCTCAATGTATATGGTTCCCAAAAGTATCCTTGCGAAAGTTTATTATTCTGTCGATTTCTAGTTAATTGAGATAAACTTTTACATAAATAGTTTCATTACACATTTGATTATTATTATTATAAGGGTAATGGGAATAGCGATATTTATATGTTTAAAAACTGGTCGCTATACATTGGCCTTTAAATCCCATACTCCTTTCATGACATCGTGAGAAACAACTGAAGGTTGGCAGTACTTCAAAAAAGAATCTGATATGTTACATTCACATATCTACCTCTACCTACTATCGTTTATTACTTTCTCTACTACGTATAGTAAGTAGGGGAAGTATTGCATTCCACCCAAAAATTCGATACCGAGATTTCACCGGAAATACATGTTTTGAGACCTCCTGAATCCAAAAAAAGCATTTTTGGAAACATGTCCGTGTGTGTCTGTGTGTGTGTGTGTCTGTGTGTGTGTGTCTGTGTGTGTGTCTGTGAACAGCATAACTCAAAAACGAACAGTCAGATAAGCACCAAACTTGGTATTTAGGTTCAGTATCTTCCAGAGATGCGACACGAAGGTTTTCAAGAAAATCCCCCCACCCCAGACTACCGTTTACATGGAAGATTTTTCGAAAATTTTAATTTTCTCAAAAATGGCTCTAACGATTTTGATGAAAATATCATATGTTTAAGATAATGTCATGAGAAATGAAATGTATATCTCGAATTTTCTGGGAATGTCTCTAAAAGTATTCTTCATTGTGAACGACTTTTGCATAACTGGTAAACCATAAGAGAGAGACAAAATTTTACTACACAAAAAATGTAGATCGCGTTAAAATACACAACTTATGTCATATACATTTCTTTTGTTGACTGAACCGTTTTCGAGATATTGCTTGTTATTTCCTTAAATTTTACAATACTTATACTTTTTCTCACATTCGTTATTCATTTTTTTTATGTCCTGGACATGCAAAGAGAATGGAATGCGCCACATAGCAACCAGCGTTAAAATATTTGACTATCGCTTAAAAGCTACGATATTTCCCTTGCATCTACAAGAAAATTACCAATAAGATTAACATCTCGATATCTCGATTAACATGAACCATATGGAGAATAAGCGTTTGTAAACTTAGATTGTACAAGAGTAGAGAAAGTCATGTGAGTGTAACACATCAGATTTTTTACTTTCTCTACTACGTATAGTAAGTAGGGGAAGTATTGCATTCCACCCAAAAATTCGATACCGAGATTTCACCGGAAATACATGTTTTGAGACCTCCTGAATCCAAAAAAAGCATTTTTGGAAACATGTCCGTGTGTGTGTCTGTGTGTGTGTCTGTGTGTGTGTCTGTGTGTGTGTGTGTCTGTGTGTGTGTGTGTGTGTCTGTGAACAGCATAACTCAAAAACGAACAGTCGGATAAGCACCAAACTTGGTATTTAGGCTCAGTATCTTCCAGAGATGCGACACGAAGGTTTTCAAGAAAATCCCCCCACCCCAGACTACCCTTTACATGGAACATTTTTCGAAAATTTTAATTTTCTCAAAAATGGCTCTAACGATTTTGATTAAAATATCATATGTTTAAGATAATGTCATGAGAAATGAAATGTATATCTCGAATTTTCTGGGAATGTCTCTAAAAGTATTCTTCATTGTGAACGACTTTTGCATAACTGGTAAACCATAAGAGAGAGACAAAATTTTACTACACAAAAAATGTAGATCGCGTTAAAATACACAACTTATGTCATATACATTTCTTTTGTTGACTGAACCGTTTTCGAGATATTGCTTGTTATTTCCTTAAATTTTACAATACTTATACTTTTTCTCACATTCGTTATTCATTTTTTTTATGTCCTGGACATGCAAAGAGAATGGAATGCGCCACATAGCAACCAGCGTTAAAATATTTGACTATCGCTTAAAAGCTACGATATTTCCCTTGCATCTACAAGAAAATTACCAATAAGATTAACATCTCGATATCTCGATTAACATGAACCATATGGAGAATAAGCGTTTGTAAACTTAGATTGTACAAGAGTAGAGAAAGTCATGTGAGTGTAACACATCAGATTTTTTACTTTCTCTACTACGTATAGTAAGTAGGGGAAGTATTGCATTCCACCCAAAAATTCGATACCGAGATTTCACCGGAAATACATGTTTTGAGACCTCCTGAATCCAAAAAAAGCTTTTTTGGAAACATGTCCGTGTGTGTGTCTGTGTGTGTGTCTGTGTGTGTGTGTGTCTGTGTGTGTGTGTGTCTGTGTGTGTGTGTGTCTGTGAACAGCATAACTCAAAAACGAACAGTCGGATAAGCACCAAACTTGGTATTTAGGCTCAGTATCTTCCAGAGATGCGACACGAAGGTTTTCAAGAAAATCCCCCCACCCCAGACTACCCTTTACATGGAACATTTTTCGAAAATTTTAATTTTCTCAAAAATGGCTCTAACGATTTTGATTAAAATATCATATGTTTAAGATAATGTCATGATAAATGAAATGTATATCTCGAATTTTCTGGGAATGTCTCTAAAAGTATTCTTCATTGTGAACGACTTTTGCATAACTGGTAAACCATAAGAGAGAGACAAAATTTTACTACACAAAAAATGTAGATCGCGTTAAAATACACAACTTATGTCATATACATTTCTTTTGTTGACTGAACCGTTTTCGAGATATTGCTTGTTATTTCCTTAAATTTTACAATACTTATACTTTTTCTCACATTCGTTATTCATTTTTTTTATGTCCTGGACATGCAAAGAGAATGGAATGCGCCACATAGCAACCAGCGTTAAAATATTTGACTATCGCTTAAAAGCTACGATATTTCCCTTGCATCTACAAGAAAATTACCAATAAGATTAACATCTCGATATCTCGATTAACATGAACCATATGGAGAATAAGCGTTTGTAAACTTAGATTGTACAAGAGTAGAGAAAGTCATGTGAGTGTAACACATCAGATTTTTTACTTTCTCTACTACGTATAGTAAGTAGGGGAAGTATTGCATTCCACCCAAAAATTCGATACCGAGATTTCACCGGAAATACATGTTTTGAGACCTCCTGAATCCAAAAAAAGCATTTTTGGAAACATGTCCGTGTGTGTGTCTGTGTGTGTGTCTGTGTGTGTGTGTGTGTGTGTCTGTGTGTGTGTGTGTGTGTCTGTGAACAGCATAACTCAAAAACGAACAGTCGGATAAGCACCAAACTTGGTATTTAGGCTCAGTATCTTCCAGAGATGCGACACGAAGGTTTTCAAGAAAATCCCCCCACCCCAGACTACCCTTTACATGGAACATTTTTCGAAAATTTTAATTTTCTCAAAAATGGCTCTAACGATTTTGATTAAAATATCATATGTTTAAGATAATGTCATGAGAAATGAAATGTATATCTTGAATTTTCTGGGAATGTCTCCAAAAGTATTGTTCATTGTGAACGACTTTTGCATAACAGGTAAACCATAAGAGATAGACAAAATTTTACTACACAAAAAATGTAGATCGCGTTAAAATACACAACTTATATCATATACATTTTTTTTGTTGAGTGAACCGTTTTCGAGATATTGCTTGTTATTTCCTTAAATTTTCCAATACTTATACTTTTTCTCAAATTCGTTATTCATTTTTTTGTCCTGGACATGCAAAGAGAATGGAATGCGCCACATAGCAACCAGCGATAAAATATTTGACTATCGCTTAAAAGCTACGATATTCCCCTTGCATCTACAAGAAAATTACAAATAAGATTGACATCTTGATATCTCGATTAATATGAAGCATATGGAGAATAGGCGTTTGTAAAAATAGATTGTACAAGAGTAGAGAAAGTCATGTGAGTGTAACACATCAGATTTTTTTATATAGCTCCCACAAACTATTCTTACAGAAGCTTATTTGTTCTATCTATTTCATGTTAATCGCGATAAACCTTTGCAGAGATAGTTTCATTATACATGTCGTTGTAGCTACAGGAAACCTAATCGATAGTCACATTTTAAAAGCGAACAGCTAGACGCTCCGTACTCTTTCTAGACATCAGGAGAAACAACTGAATAGGCGCAAAGCTTTAAAAAATGACAAAGTACTGAAAAATTGAAACCAATCACAACGGATGGCTGATTCCACGAAAACGTTATTTTAAATAAGGTGTGTTTTAAATAATCTACATTTTTTGTGTAGTTCGTTTTTGTTTTTCACTTATCGTTTAACAGTAATACAAAATTACATAAAATTCCTTCCGAATGAAAAGGGCTATTCCCATAAATTCAAGATATGCAGCCCCACGTATGGGAGCCAAACTTGAAGTGGTTTGTATTGTTGGGGTTGCACCACGTATAAGCACCAATTTGAAGCTGTTTTAAACCACACACGTAATTGATGCCAATTTGCGGGAGATTGTTTCTTGGAGTGTTCGCCCCACGTACGGTACAGAGTTTCCGGTGGCCTTCGCCCCACGTTTAAGAACCAACTTTTTATTTTAATTTTAAAACTTGTGCTATTTTAATCAAAGTCATTAGAGTCATTTTTGATAAAAATAAAATTTTAGAGAAACTTTCCATGTAAAGGGGAGTTATGGTGGGGAATTTTCTTTAATTTTCATATCGTATCTCTGGAAGACACTGAATCAAGTTTGGTATTTATCGAACTTTTCGTTTTTGAGTTATCCTGTTCACACACACTCACAGAAATTTTTATAGAAAGCCTTATTCTTATTCAGAGGTCCTCGAAACATTTTTTTTTCGGTGAAATCTCGACATCGAAGTTTTGGGTGGAATACAATGCACTATCTAGCTACTAGGTGAGTGGTAGAGAAAGTAATGAAATAAAATATTGCAACACTCAAACAATTAGCAGCGAATATTTCGGAAATGGCTAATGCTACAATAAACGTTATTGGAAATAAATTAGTGTTTCAAAGAGTTCTACATGTTTTGTGAATTGCATTTTTCTTTCTTTCTTCATTCCTTTATGGTTTACACGTTATAGAAAATTATATAAACTGAATTTAAATACTTAGTTTGGTGCTTGTATGTTATTTAGTTTTTGAGTTATACTGTTTACAGATACAAACACGCACACGCACACACTTGGAACTTTTTGTAAAAATACTATTTTTTTATTCAGGAGGCCTTTTGCGGTGAAATCTTGGTGTGAATGTTTGGTTGGCATTTCAATATTTCGTCTATCTGCTGGGTACGTGGTAGAGAATGTAATAAACTATAGAAAGTCATGTGAATCACATCAGTTTTTTTAAATGTACATAATCTGCGAGCTAATACTACAGTCGTGTTTTGTATTGATAATTACTATTTTGAAAACATGAAACTCTATCTTGCATAAGAAAGGTAATAACTAACGGCACAAACGTTACAGTATACTTCAGGTGTTTTAATTAGTTTCAATATATAGGCCACATTCGTGTTTACGAAAAGCGATATGAAGTTTTCGGCGAAAAAGTCCGCACGGTAAGTGCCTAAGAGCAGACCGTCCCGCAAGTCAAAGAAGGTGAAGAAGTTGCCTATCCCAAAATCTGACAGGGGATGTGGCAGTACCTTGAAAGTGGAGGCTTTCAGGCGGCTTTGCAAAAGCCATGACACTAAGATGTATTTTTGGGCGAATGAGAGGTTAAAGCAAAATTCAAGTAAATATTTAAAAGTTTTTATTTCTCTCTGTAACGAGAAACTGTTATATTACTAAGCTGTGTAAGATGTTTAAGTGACCGAGAATTATGATACTTTGCAATGCGATTCGTGTAGGTCCTTTCATACATTGTTACAGAGCGAAGTGATGGAGTGCCATAATGTTCTCTTCTTACCTAAATAATATATACAGGATGTTTGTAAATTCCGATTACAAACTGCTAAGAATCTTAGAGGGGACTGCTTAGATAATGTTTTGAATAGAACCTACCGAGCGCTCGTTTTGTGGCCCGGCTAAAATCGCGTGTATGCGTGGTTTACTTGCACTAAGGAGACCTCGGTATGTTCCGCTAGCTCACTAGCAGTGAATGACCCGCTGGAGGTTACGCTTTATCGGCTGTGAATGTCAAATGCCAGTTGCTACCTTCTGTTCCTGCTCTAAAGACTAGAGTTTGTTCATTGTGCATCTCAAAAGTGAAAGCTTTTTCAAATATCTACAGACACATACATGTGTCACACATGATACATACGTAAAAACTGAATCATGTAGACAGATGTGTAGACAATTTCAGGAGACATTTCCTGGTATTCCAGATCCAAATAGGGATACTGTCTGATGTCTGATTAATATGTTTAGGACAACGGGAACGCCAAACGCTAAACTTAAGAAGCGAAAAAGATACGTCCTCACGGAGGATAAAATTGACGAAACTGGTGCATCATTCGAACGCTCTCCAAAGAAGTCTCTTGGACATACTGCACAGCAAATGGGTGTTTCCAAAACCTCTGTTCGTACAGCTGCTAAACTTTTAAAATTGAAACCCTACAGAGTGACTATTGTTCATGAATTACAACCTCGTGACGAAGAGGAACACCAGGAATATCTTAATTAAGATGGACACCACTTTCAACACCACTTATAACGAGGTTAGTACTCATTATGGTGTATGTTACTATTACTCATCAGTATATAACGCGGGAATTTTGGAATGGAAAACCCCTCTGTGTAGTAGACAGCGCGCGGAGCACGCAAACACGGATCCAGGCCGGGGCATAAAACGACCTCTCTGTATATGCCGAAACGTTTTGTTGGATGTTACAAATACCATCATTTCAAACCAAATGTTAAAAGCTCCCTCTTAGGAGTGTAAAGGTAAAACATATGGTATGTTACATTCACATGATCTTCTTTAACTGCTCTTCTTCAAAATATTCTTTCAAAACCTTATTGTTATGTTTACTTCATGTTAATCGAGATAAACGTTTGTAAAAATTAGCATTGCACATTTCTTTATAGGTACAAAAGGATACAAATAGCGGAAGCGATAAATAATAAAAATGTGAGTCACTGCTAGCTTTTAAATTCCACTCCTTGCATCAACACTAGAAACAAACGAATGGCGTCTTAATATTTCAAAGAAGTATAAATCATATGAAAATTCAAACCAATAATAACAAATATATAGCAAATGGTTAATCCTATAAAAAACTTTGAAAAACAGTTTGTGTTTTAACGAGATACACATTTTTTGTTGTTGTGTGCTTTTATCTATCTCTTACGGTTTACCAGTTTTACAAAAGTGTACAATATTCATTCATTGAAGAGGACTTCACAGGCTGTTCACAAATGTTTCAAGATATACATTTTATTATCATGCAAATATCTTAAACGTGTAGTATTTCAAACTCTTTAGAGGCATTTTGAGAAAACAAAGTGTAACCAAATGTGTCCAGTGTAAAGGGTGGTTTGGGTCGCGGGATTTTCTTGAAAATCTTCGTGTCGCATCCTTAGCTGGTGATGAAACTAAATTTGGCATTTATTCAACATCGTTTTTTAATTATGCTGTTCACAGGTTTTTTGGGTACAGGTGGCCTCAAAGCGTGTATTTTGGGTTAAATAGCCATATTGAATTTTTGGGTGGAATGCAATAATTCCACTAGTTACTATGGCTAAGTTGTAGATTAAGCAGCAATGTTTGCTTAATTATTTTGTTACTTTCAAATTTATTTTATGTAACCTTCAGAAAAAAAATTGTGTCATTTTTAAAATACATTATATATTTATATAAATATGTATATTTTATATACTTTATTATAAGAGAGGTTAGAAATTTTGTCATCATTTAGCCACATATTTCTGGCATCTTCTCAGGAAATTTTAATTCACATTGGAGAGTTCAATTTCCGAAATTGAGTGAATTTCTCGCCTGTTTTCTTTTAGTTCTTTCAATGTATGAGGTTTGTTGCATACGTCTTATTTTTAAAGATTCCCCATAGATAAAAATCATATAAGTTAAATCAGGGTATCGTATCAGAGGGCCATAATTATTCTTTACTAATTACCCTATTTTCAGTTTTTTCCTAAATTAAATGTAATGACTGCGGTATGTGCGGTAGCAAAGTCTTGTTAGAAAAATCCAGACTGACATTTAATGTCCGTCAACTATTCAAAACTGGTAAGTAATTTCTGTACCTCTCTCCATTTATTGGTTTTTCAAAACAAAATATAGGCCCTATTATTCTTATGCTTTTAGTGCCAACAGTATTCGCGTCAATCAAGCGAAATCTCGTGTATAAAATCGGGGTTCTCTGAATTCCAATATCTGTTATTTTGCGACGAAACATAGCCATATAAATGGAACCATGCTTCGTTACTGGAATATTTTCTTAAAAAGAAAATCAGGCGAAAATTTCACTCAATTTAGGATATCGGACACTCCAGTTTAAATGAAAATTCGCTGAAAAGATGCCAGAAATATGCGGATAGTGAAAGATAACATTTACCGTATAACTGATAAGTAAGATTTCCATCACTTATGATAAGGTAGTTGCTTATTATCATTGTAATTTTAATTAACTATGAGACGTGAGGTGGGATATAAATGTTTCGGCGGGAGTCCGAGCTGCAGCGGCCGGCGCGCGAGCCGCCGTACACTGACCCACTGTGAGAGGAAAACATTGTACTGTGTTTATAATTGACTGAATACCGGCAGGAGAAAACACATACATTCTTTTGTACTTTTATTTAACTTTGGTTGCCATTAGCGGAATACAACCATAATAGAATCGAACACTGTGGCTGAAACGCTGTTGATTTGTTTATAGAACCCCATTACAAAAACGTTGTTGCATGGTATAGTGATTTATATATGTGTTTGCCTTGCAGGAGGCAGGTTAATTCCACACTGGATATTACAATTTTAATCTTGTTAAGCCATACCTGAGTTAATCGTATTTTTATTACCTTTAGTCGACTGAAGCAGACAACTACGTTTTTTATTTTAAATTTACTGTCATTAATTGAAAATTTTAAAACTTCTCAGCCCCGGTTAAGACATATTGAGCTTGAACCTTGATTAGGAGACTCAAACTGCCTCTGATTTTGTACGGTTTGAAACAAATCTGAAATATGTTTACAAATTCAATTCAAAGTCTTAAACTCTTGTGTATAATATTTCAGCTCTATAAGTGCGATGGTCCCCCTAAAAATTGAAAACGTATAGGAGGCTGCCCATCTAAAGTAGTATTCGTTTGTTTCTGGTGATGTCATACAAAGAGTGTAGAATTTCAAAGGCAGGCTATTTTGACCCCCTGTTTAAACATTTGACTATCCCTTCAGCCTTCTGTATCCCCCTTTTATCTAAAGCGAAGAAATCAGTTTTAATAGTATTTGCTCATACAGCACCACAGACGGTGAACAAGTATGACATATGAAATGAAATGATAATTATTGGAAAAGGAAATTTAGGAAGATTATGTTCCAAGCCTAAATTTAGTGTTTCTTAATTTGCTTTGCCGATTATGAGGACTGAGAAAAAAAATCTGATGTGTTACACTCACATGACTTTCTCTACTCTTGTACAAACTATTTTTACAAACGCTTATTCTCCTATGCTTCATATTAATTGAGATATCAAGGTGTTACTCTTATTGCTAATTTTATTGTAGGTGCAAGGGGAATATGGTAGGCTTTAAGCTACAGTCAAAAATTTTAAGAGTTGGTTGCTATGTGGAGTATTTCATTCTCTTTGCATTACCAGGACAAAAAAATCTGATGTGTTACACTCACATGACTTTCTCTACTCTTGTACAAGCTATTTTTACAAACGCTTATTCTCCATATGCTTCATGTTAATCGAGATGTTAATCTTATTGCTAATTTTCTTGTAGATGTAAGGGGAATATATATTTACAAGGGCAATATAGAAATACAGTAGCCTTTAAGCACATACATATCTCTTAATAGCTGCTTGCTAGGTGCAGCACCATTCCCTGTGCCACAGATTAATACTCTTTGCATATCCAAGACAAAAAAATGCATAACGAATTCCCATTTGAGAAAAGTATTGAAAAATTTAAGGGAATTACAAGCAATATCTCGAAAATGGTTCAGTCAACAAAAAAAAATGTATATGACATAAATTGTGTATTTTAACGCGATCTACATTTTTGTGTAGTAAAATTTTGTCTATCTCTTATGGTTTACCAGTTATGCAAACGTCGTTCACAATGAAGAACACTTTTGGAGACATTCCCAGGAATTTCAAGATATACATTTTATTTTTTATGAAAGTATCTTAAATATATGATATTTTAATCAACATCGTTAGAGCCATTTTTAAGAAAATAAAAATTTTGAAAAATGTTCCATGCAAAGGGTAATCTGGGGTGGGGGTATTTTCTTGAAAACCTTCGTGTCGCATCTCTGGAAGATACTGAACCTAAATACCAAGTTTTGTGTTTATCCGACTGTTCGTTTCTGAGTTATGGTGTTCACAGACACACACACACGGACATGTTTCCAAAAATGCTTTTTTTTTTTTTGGATTCAGGGGGACTAGACATGTATTTCCAGTGTAATCTCGGTATCGAATGTTTGGGTGGAATACAATACTTCCCCTACTTACTATACGTAGTAGAGAAAGTAAAAAGTGGAAGAAAAAAACCTCAGTCAGGGAGGACGGTCCTGGCGGGTTTTGAACCCGTTCAAGAGTCCGTGACATAACGACAATGAGTTCACCGACATTCCATTTCTGGAAACGTTTATTTCGGTTAGTTTAAAGAAGATAGAACAAGTTTCTGTAAGAAAAGCTTGTGGAGCAATGGGTTGAGAAAGTCACGTGAATTAATATGTAGTCCTTTTCTTCAGTTTTTACTAAAATTCATTCAATTTCAGTAATGTCTTTCCTTATGTTAATGGGCAGAGCATGCACATGACTTAAACATTAATAATGGGGCTTTGCTTTGGACTGGCCGATGATAGTTGTGAGTGTGTTGGACGGAGACAAAAGAAGAAGGATATCCGGTAGGGAAGGCTTCACACTTAGACACAATCGTAAATCTGCTGGGGCAATATAATGCCGTTCCCGGAAGAATTATGTTGGTCTGAAGTTGGCGAATTCTTTCTATTGGGGTGCAAGTGTACGGGATTACTTTATGTGACTTTAGATCACTTTTTGAAAACAAATAAAATGTGAGGCAGGAGATTTAAAAAGTGGTCGCAGGTTATAAAACTAGTTAACTTCAAAAATGATTTAACTAGCATCATTTCGAACAGCCTTGCCCTCAAAGCGAAGTGTACTGTCTTATACGCCTTCCCAAACGCTTGTCAGTCAACCGGAATTCTTAAATGTTACATTTTTATTTCTTTATCGCTTATGACAAAGAAGGTATTCCTTTTTATGAAAAATTGGTAAATACTTGCCTTGAGTTCCCCTAAATCAACATACATGCGTAAGTTATAAAAATCTGTGGTGTTGGATTCACATAACTTTCTCTACTACTTTTCTAAAACTATTCTTTCAAAAGCCCATTCTTCTGTCTACTGCTTGTTAATTGAGATAAACATTCATTGCACATTTACACATTGTAGATATAAGAAGAATACAGTAGTTTAAGACGATAGTCAAGTTTTTAAAAAGCGGAACGCTATATCATGGCTTTAATAATAATGAGAAAAGTGCGCTCCGGTTGAGCAGTAAGTTTCATGTTCTTTGCATGACCAGAGAAAAAAATCTGATGTCACTTACATGACGTTCTCTACTCTCTATTTGTATTAGTGTGTATACAAACTTTCTTACTAAAGTTTATTATTCTGTCTACTATATTTTAATCCAGATAAATCTTTGCAGAAATAGCTACATTACACATTTCGTTATAGATACAAAGAGAACAGCGATAGTCAAATGTTTAACAACTGGACGTTATATGCTGGCCTTAAAATTTCATACTGTTTCCATGTAATCGTGAGAAACAACCAGTGGCGTAGCATAAGGGTAGACTTTGAGACTGAGTCTACCTAAATAAATTTCCAAGAAAATAAGTAAATTTTTAAACATATAAATAAAGACAGCCTCTAACAAGTGATGAAAAACTAATTAATAACAACCACCTTAACCGCTGCTTACCCCAACGTCCCAACTCCTACTGCTGCTTCGTGTCGGATTGTAGTGCTGCGTACTTAGGCAGCTTCGAAATCTCGAGAATAGAGAAAAGTCGAGTAGAGACTGGGATGGCTGAGCGAGTTCAAGTCTCATCAAGAGTGGACTTATATAGCTTTTCCCACTAAATTTCGACCTCTCGTTGTAGTAAGACATGTCTATATTTTGTTGTACATTAAGGGCACAAACGCAGCAGCAGAGACTTAACACGTTTAATGTGGTGTTTAGTCTCTGTGTACCTGCTCTCTCCAAGCTCCTGAAACACGACAATAGGGGTTGGAGACAAGGGTAGGGCAAGGCAGTGTAACAAACATTTCATTCCTCAGTTATTGGTGAAGTAGCATTATGTGCGTGCTGCCGTGCAGTGCAGTAAATATTAATTTTACGTAAACCTGTGTATTGTTTTCATTGTGTGCGCTTTATTTATTTATTTATAAATATGGACAATTCCATTTACTGAATTACTTATTAAAAATTCAGCAACAAAGGCAGTTTTTTTTAGAGTTATTGGATCAGAGTTACTTGGTGAACAATAATTTGGATAGGGTGTACACAGAGACCACTAAATTATTGCGACTAGTGTTAACATTGCCTGTCACTACAGCCAGCAGTGAACGTAGTATGAGCAGTTTGAAAGAATTAAAACTTATTTGAGGAACTCTCATGTTTAGCGACATTAGCAATTGAAAAACAATTATTAAGTAAAATGTGTGGTGATCATACTTTTAAAGAACGTGTGATTGACAGCTTCGCGGAGAAAAAAAACCCGACTAGAGCTTATATACGAGAAAATCTAAGTGAGTATTTACATTGTTTTCATGACTTACAATCATACAATGGTTTGTGAGCAATTTGTAAAGTTACACCTAACACTATATTTTTATAATGTAGTTTAGTTTAAAATGTATTTTCAGTCAATTTCAGCACTTAGTAGTGATGTTAATGACCACTAAAACAACAACCCAATAGTAATAATAATAATAATAATAATAATAATAATAATAATAATAATAATAATACAATAATAATGGAGTCGATTTGGAGAATTCAAACTTGAAGTAGAATATATTTTTTTTTGTAGTTGGAAGTTGCTTCATGTTTATCTGTCCCACGTATGGAGCCAATTTGTCGCGGTCACTTCGTGTTATCTTATTGCTGAGCGCCTGTTATTGTTTTACTACTTTGAATGTTGGGTTCTTTGTCCTCCGGCTAGCTATTATTACTACTCAGTCGAGCATATCTCTTGAACAGGGTGTGTAAACGAAAGGATTTGTTACTGAAAGATAACACTTATGAAAGAATTTGTTTTTAAACTTTTATTACCGTCACAATTCATTAATTTCACATATTGACTCTTGATACACGCCCGACTGAAACTATTATATTTTCTAATATCACAATAATCACTTATTTGCTGCACATTATTAATTCGCGTATTTCACATTTGTAGCTAACTTTATGACGCGAGAGGTTTTGTAGAATTGTGCGACGTATAATGCGTGAACGATTCTCTTAAGCTGTGCGACGTATAACCTTTGTATGATTCTGTTGGACTGAACGACGTATTACCCGCGAATCCTTCTGTTGGACTGAACGACGTTTGCCTTGTGAATTATTCTGTCAAACTGCGCGTTACCCGTCTCTGGCACGGAATTTATACTCCCTCACCCCAATATGCCTAAACATTATAACAGAGCTGCTATTGGTTAATAAAACGCGCCAACATTAGTGTCTATTTTTATATCCAATCAAAATTACGAACACATATGCTCTAGGGAAGATATTCCCTCCATTTCTACAGAAAAGCGCGCTACTCTGAAGTCATTTGCTTGCCTCTTCTAATTAATAAACAACTCACCCCCTCGCTCATTGTTGCCCGCTCTTATTGTCAGTTTCAGTGAGGCCGTGTAAACTTATTTCCTAACAATGCTTATAATTAACAAACATGTCAAATCAATGTCATGCAATAATGCTTATTTACACTATAATCACTCTGGCATTTACATTGTTGTGATATAAAATACTGCCACAAACTATTTTATGAAACACTAATTTGTGTATTTAAAAATTCTAAATTCAGTTTTTAAATTCTAGTATACCCAGAAGACAGTGTCAAGCTACGCCACTGGAAACAACTGAATGTTGACAGGACTTAAGGAGAATGACCAAGTATGAACAATTCGAACCATTAATAACGGATATCTCAGAGACGGCTTATGCCACAAAAAACTTAATTTAAATAAATTGTGTTTTTAAAGAGATCTACATTTTGTGTGTAGTACGTTTCCGTCTATGGTTAACGTTTACCAGTTATACAAAATTATACAAAATTCCTTCCGAAGAGGACTTCACAGGCTATTCCCAGAAAATTCAAAATACACATTTTATTTGTCATGTAAATGTCTTTAATATATGGTATTTTAATCAAAATCGTTAGTCATATTTTAGAAAATCAAAATTTTCGAAAAAGGTTCCATGTAAAGCGTGATTGGGTTGGGGAGATTTTCATGAAAATCTTTGTATCGCATCCTTGGAAGATACTACTTCAATACCAGGTTTGGTACTTATCCGACTTTTCGTTTTTGAGTCATGCTGTTCACAGACACACATACACGGACCTTTTTTCAAAAATGCTTTTTCTTAAATTCAGGGCACCTCAAAACATTTATCCCCGGTGAAACTTCGGTATCGAATTTTTGGGTGGAATGCAATACCTTTTCTACCTATTAGGTACGTGGTAGAGAAAATAAAACACGAATAGCTATTCCCACTTAAACAAAAATTCTGATGTATTGCATTCGCATGACTTTCTCTAGTCAGTCTTCTACAAACCATTCATACAAAAGTTTATTCTTCTATCTGCTTCTCTTTAATAGAGTTAAATATTCGTTACACATTTAACAATTCGTTGTAAATATAAGAAAGATACATAAACTAAAGCGATAGTTAAATCTTTTGAAAGTAGGTCGCTATGTGATAGCTTTGAAATTCCGTTCTCTTTGCATGCGCGGGGGGGGGGGAGACTGCCTCTCTCTCTTTTTTATTTGGCATCCATAGTTGCCATAAGTGAAAGCGTTTTTCTTTTTCTTATTTTTCTCTTTTTTTTTTTTTTTTTTTGCCTGTCAGAGTCTCCTCGTGTTCTTACTTTTTTAGTACCTTTTTTTTGTTCTGAACTTTCAGTTATTTATTTCTTTCACGTAGAAAGTCTTCATTTGCTTTTTTATTTTATTATTATTTTTTTAAATTACAGCGTGAAATTCAACTGAAAATTTAATACATTCCATATCCAAGGTTGTCGCTGAAGTTTGTATCGCTCTGACCGAAGCCATTTTTGGAAAGTGAGGAGAGATGGGAATTCTTCCTGCAAACAGTAATGATAGAGTGCCAATGTTAACCACACCTGGGTAATTTCAGTAGCTCCCTTCTGAAACTCCCAAGCTAATAGGACAGAGGTAATTCGATGTTCCAAACAGCTGCCGATTAAATGACCTATATGTTTCTTGGTCCAATTCCATATGTCATCTCTCGCCTGGTAGTTGGCATGCCAGCTTCCCAAACCAGAGGTCCCGAGTTCGATTGCCGATTGGGGGTTACCGATTTTTCTTTAGCCAGGATTATTCCCCATTCTTCTTACAGTCGGGAAGTATGACTGCGATTGTAAAAGTGTGTGCGAATTTAATGTTTATAAAGAAAAAACACAAAGTAATAAAATCCAAAGATTAGCGCAAAAGTTAACCAGTGAATATTATTGCCAATGAGCAACTGTTCCAAAGGCAAAGCCGCAGATATTACCTTGGTTGTTAAAGGCGGCAAAGAAAATTCAACCAATAACAAAGAATATCTCGGAAATGGTTTACGCCGCAAAATTGTTTTTTATTTGATATAAATTGTATGGTTTAAAAGGATCTGCAGTTTTGTATAGTAAGATTTTGTGTACTTCAGGCTTTTCCCAGAAAATTTAAGATATACATTTTATTTGTGATGCAAATATCTTAATTATATGGTATTTTGATCAAAATAGTTAGAGACGTTTCTGAGAAAATTAAAGATACGAAATATATTCCATGTAAAGGGTAGTTTAATGTTTGAAGCGATTTCCTTAAAAATCTTCGCGAATGATCTTTTTCTAAAATGCTTTTTTTGTTCTTTTTCTTCAGGGATTCTCGGTAATGAATTTTTGGGTGGAATACAATAGGTATTTCCTATACTTATTATAGGTAAGAGGTAGCGAAAGTACCTCTTCAGGGATTCTCGGTAATGAATTTTTGGGTGGAATACAATAGGTATTTCCTATACTTATTATAGGTAAGAGGTAGCGAAAGTAGTAACGGTCCTTATGTTTGTGTGTGCGCGCATGTCTGTGAGCAGCAAAAGTGAAAAACGAAAAGTCAGACTCTCCTTTTGAGCACAAGGATACAAAACGAGGAGGATTTCAGCACTGCTGCCAAGGCTAGGCCTATTGCGCCTAATAAACCTCCGGGTGAAGGGATGTTGAGATAAGAGTTCGAAGGACGGCTAGACCTGATGACGGTAGCTTCGGCGCAGCATAGCCCATAATGTTTCCAAATTGAAAAACAACGAACATTTTTCCATGTAAAAGGGTTATTTGGGATTGTGGATTTTAACGAAAAGCTTCCTAACGCAATGGTATTCATCTGACTTTTGGCTCTTAGGTTATCCTGTTCACATACACGCGCGGGCACGGACGATTTTCTTAAAATGTTTTTTCTAGATTCAGGGATCTCAAAGCGTGTATTTCCGGCGGAGTGCAATAATTCTTCTACTTTCCATTAATAAGTAGTACAGGTAAAGAAAGTACGAATGACCTGTATGAGAGGGGGCGCAACCAGGGCAGAGCACCGCAAGAGGCCGAGAGCGTTTTTTTTATATTTTAACGTAACCCCTTGGAGGGAGAGATGAGGGGAGAGACCCGAAGGGCGACCGGATCCAACGGGCGCAAGCACGGACGGGGTCCCTAATGTTGCCAGTTCGAACGCATCCGATGCTGCCCTGGCCCACCCACAAGCCTCCAGACCCCGACGGCCACTCGGAGGCGGTGCTGAGTAGTCCCGTAACGACGTCAGGGAAGAAGCCTATACAAAGAGCACATCCACCGCCCAGCCGCAACGCGCCGAACACCGCCCCTGATCCTACAACTCTGAAACAGATGACAATGGAAATGGTGGGTAAAGGAAAGTCGTGGTAGAAGAGGAACCACCCGTGGGTCAGAGTAGGTGGTCGCTGTGCAAGCAAGAATTTTGGAACATGGCAAAAATAATACCGTTGATGTATATAATAACTGGCATTAATTGCACAATATCAAATTAAATTGAGTTTTATTTATGGACGCTCTTTAACTACTATGGTCCTTAGCGTCCCATTCTATATTGGGCGTGAAAGATCGTTAATTTTGCTCAGAGTTCTCTCTATCAGGCCTCTCTATCACGGGACCACCGGCTTTACTTCCCTTCCGAAGGAAGCCATGCTAAGGATTTTTACGTCCGAAAAAATCCATCGCCCTCCGCCGGGTTTGAACCCATGACCTCGGGAACTAGAGACTAGCATGGTAATCACTACACCACGGAGGACGACATTGCACAATATATCTTACATACTGCGGATTTTTTCAAACTTTACAAATTCATTGCCTTAAATAAAAATAAGCAGTAAATAAATTTATAATCTTTTAATGCTGTGAAATAGTAATTAAATGATATTCAAATTTAAATCTATTATCGGTATACAATACATTCTACCGTGCATTAGCGCTTTTGAAAACAAATACGTTTTGAAACCAAGACTTTAAACTTCTCTGCAAGCATGAAACGTGTGTTTAGAGACAATATTTAGGTAAATACGTGCGCTTTAGGGATATAGTAGAATATGTTGGGGATATAGCAGTGAATAAACTCTACAGAATTTGCTACAGAGCCTCAGGCGCACGTCAAATGTTTTGCATGTCGTTTCCCTGGTTACGTATTAAATGGAAAGCTTGACGCAACTAATCAAACTGAGTATTTATTGCTAAGCAAATCGGTCTGGTTCTGTGTCTCTGAGAAGTAAATTGTTTGGGAACGCGTAATAGAAAAATCAAATATGTTACAGCGACCATCATTTATTTTCATATTTGCTCTACAAATTAATCATAGAAACGTTACTCCATGTTAATCAAGATAAATGTCGCCTGGAATTCTTTTATTACACGTTTTTACTTTCTGTACCACGTACATAGCAGGTAGAGAAGGTATTGCATCTCACCAAAACGTACGATACTAATATTTTATCGTAAATACATGTTTTGAAACCCCCTAAATTAAAAAAAACAACATTTTTACTTTCTCTATGTGTAGTAAAGAAGTATTGTATTCCACCCAAAGATTCGATATCGAGATTTTACCAGAAATACATGTTATGAGGTGCCCTGAATCCAAATAAAGCATTTTTGGGAACATGCTCGTGTGGTGTCTGTCTGTCTGTGCGTGTGTCTGTTTGTGAACAGCATAACTCAAAAACGAAAAATCGGATAAATACCAAATTTAATATATTTAAGTTTAGTAACTTACAAAGATGCGACACGAAGATTTAAAGAAAATCCCCCCTACACAAGACTACCTTTTACATGGAAGAATTTTCTAACTTTTGATTTCGTAAACAATGGCTACAACGATTTTGATTAAAATATCATATATTAATGATATTTGCATGACAAATAAAATGTATAACTTGAATTTTCTGGAAATAGCCTTTGAAGTCCTCTTCATTCAGAAGGAATTTTGTATAATCTTGTATAATTAGTAAACGTTAAGCGATAGACGAAAACGTACTACACAAGAAATGTAAATCTCCTTAAAACACACAAGTTATTTTAAATAACTTTTTTGTGGGATCAGCCATTTTCTAGATATCCGTTAAACATGGTTCGAATTGCTCATGACTTGGCCATTCTTTAAAATCCTTTCAACATTCAGTTGTTTCTCGCGATTGCATGGAAACAGTATGGAATTTTAAGGCCAGCATACAGCGTCCATTTCTTAAACATTTGAATCGCTGTTCTCTTTACATCTATAACGAAATGTGCAATGTAGCTATTGCCAGAAAGGTTTATCTAGATTAAAATGAAGTTGATAGAAAAGTAAGCTTTAGTAGGAATAATTTGTATGTCCACTAATAAGCGATATAGGATAGCGAAAGTTATATGAATGTAACATAAGAATTTTTGTAGTAGTAGTGTTATTTATTAAGTACTTAGTATTACATTAATTGCATAACACAATCGCATGGGTCGTAAGACCGTACATGCTCTCTAGAGAAATACCTGGTCTGTATACGTGACTTGCAGAATCGACCAGAAACAACTATGTTTATAATCACCACATTATATACATACATATAAAATTGAAAAACACTCTGAATCACACACACAAGTGCTCAAGCACCATATATATTTAAAGAAAATTTAAATAAACACCTTATCTCTTAGTACACGTACTTCCATTAAGTATGTGCCCAAGCTTGGCCAGTTTTGACTGTTTAGAATCAAGTCCCAGCATGCTGTCCTCCGTCTGTTGGAAGGCAAAAATACTTCCGGTAATAATTTTTTCCTAATACTCTTCGTCGCAAAATATGCGTCCAGTCTTCTTGTTCCCCGCACAATGGGCAAATCCTCCTGCCATCATCATCAGCAATCTTGCGAGCTTTCCACCCTCCCAATCTGAGCCATGCTATTGTATACAGGAGCATATCGGAGACCGAGGGGAAAATAAAAGTTCGGCGGCGTTACAGTTTCGGTTGAAAATAGGGGAAGTTGGAGTAATGATTATTTTGGAAAGAAAAAAAAGGGTGGAATAGATTTATTTGGCTATCGAAATTAATAAACTGGAATATTTTAAAAGGAAGAAGAGTGGATCAAAGTTTTAGAAAATCAAAGCTAAGAATGTTGTGTTCAAACTAGGAAAAATAAATTGTCTTTCATAAAATTACAAGATTGTGTGCATCAAGAAGGAAATAAAGAAAAAAAAAGGGGGCAAGAAATTTCAGGATTCAAAAATACGTATTAATTTAAATTCACTAAGTGCTATTAA
This sequence comes from Deroplatys truncata, assembly GCA_030765065.1. Classification (NCBI taxonomy): domain Eukaryota; kingdom Metazoa; phylum Arthropoda; class Insecta; order Mantodea; family Mantidae; genus Deroplatys; species Deroplatys truncata. The sequence goes on along the minus strand of CM060975.1, from coordinate 47,023,641 downwards.
CAAAAGTAAAAGTAAAGTGTCAATACTTAAAGGTGATATAATTAATCGATGGTTAAAGTGAAGTTTATGTAAAGTGAAAGCATTTTAATGAAGTAATAGGCCCATTTAAGACAAATAAAACAAAAGAGGTCGTTAACAATGAAATGTGTTAATAAGAAAAACAAAACCCACATGTGTAAGATAAAGTGGTAAAATAAATGAAGCTATTAAAGTGTAATAAAATTGGTGGGTATTGGATAATCGAATAAAAGAATAATAATAAACTTTTGTTGAGTTAGACGACAATCTCAGGTTGACATTAAATAAGACGTGAAATAAAGGAAAACTGGCTGATAATCAGAGGCTATGTGGAATAAATAAAAGAAACGAAGGTCGCTATTTGTTGACTTTAATTACTATTTGCATGGCATCACGAGAAACAAAAGAATGGTGTGTTACATTCACATGACTTTCTCTAACTACTATCGTTTATTTTTATATAGTTCTACAAACTATTCTTTTTAAAAACGCTTAATTTTCTATCTACTTCATGCTAATCGAGATAAACTTACATTACACATTTACACATTTCGTTTTAGGTATAAGAAGGATACGGTAGGCTAAAGCGACAGTAAGATTTTTAAAATGCGGCTTGCCACATGATGGATTTGAAATTCCATGCTCTTAGCATAGCAACGAGAAAAGCGAATAGCGACTTACCACTTGGAGAAAGTATAGCTGTTTGAAAATCCAAACCATTAACAAAGAATATCTCGGAAATGGTTAACGCCACAAAATCTTTATTTGATATAAATCGTGTCCTTTAACGAGATCCACACTTTTCTGTAGTAAGATTTTGTCTATCTCTTACGGTTTAGCAGTTACACAAAACCATTAACAAAGAATATCTCGGAAACGGTTAACGCCACAAAATCTTTATTTGATATAAATCGTGTCCTTTAACGAGATCCACACTTTTCTGTAGTAAGATTTTGTCTATCTCTTACGGTTTATCAGTTACACAAAACCATTAACAAAGAATATCTCGGAAACGGTTAACGCCACAAAATCTTTATTTGATATAAATTGTGTCCTTTAGCGAGATCCACATTTGTTGTGTAGTAAGATTTTGTCTATCTCTTACGGTTTAGCAGTTACACAAAAGTCATTCAGAATGAAGAGAACTTCGCGTGCTATTGATAATTCAGGTTATAAATTTTATTTGTGATACGTATTGTCCTAAACATCTGGTATTTTAATCCAAATCGTTAGAGCTGTTTATGTAATAATAAACAATGAAACATTTTTCCGTGTAAATAGTAGTTTGGGTGGGTACATTTTCTTGAAAATCGTGTTATCCTCGAAATATGCTGAACTTAAATAAGCATCTTTGGTATTTAACCGACTTTTCGTTTTTGGGTTGTGGTATTCACAGACATGAGCGCGTTTTATGTGTTTTCCTAAAAATTCCGATGCCTTTCTTTTTGTTTCTTTTTTTTTGCATTCAGGGACCTCAAAGTATGTATTTCCGGTGAGACTTCAACGTATAAATGTTTATTGCTACCTACTTCCTCTAGCTAGGGCGACATTGATTTTGTTTTAGAAAATCAAACAAGGATTAGTTTTAAAAATGTTAAATGATTTTATTGCTTTTTCTAAGTATTCCCCTTTAACATCAATACATTTTTACATTCGATGAAACCAGACCTTAAAACAATGATGCCACTCTTCCTGAAGTACTTCAGAAACCAAGTTTTTATAATATTCTACTGCTTCATCTGATGATGAAAAAGTGATTCTACGCATTTTATCTTTAAGTTTTGGAAACAAAAATAAATCACAAAAAATTAAATTAAATTGAGTTTTATTTATGGACGCTCTTTAACTGCTGTGGTTCTTAGCGTCCCATTCCATACTGGGCGTGAAAGGCCGATAATTTTGCTTAGAGGCCTCTTTATCAGGCTTGAGGATCTTTTTCGTGCCGTAAATCTACGACACGAGACCACCGGCTTTACTTCCCTTCCGAAGGAAGCCATGCTAAGGATTTTTAAACCCGAAAAAAATCCATCGCCCTCCGCCGGGTTTGAACCCGCGACCCGGGAACTAGAAGCTAGCATGGTAACTACTACACCACGGAGCACGACAAAATAAATCACAGGTGCTAGGTCAGGACTGTATGGTGGAGGGCCCATGGTCCATGGATATCCAGATACTCCGTTGTTAGTTTTGCTGTATGCGAGGATGCGTTTTCGTGATGTAACATTATTTTTCCTTTTGGATGTTTTTCACAACTTTTTAAAAAAATTGTGGTAAACAGACCTTTGTGTACCAGCAAACATCTTCTCACCAGTACTGTAAATTCGACGGACTTTTGTAGGCTTAGGTTCTATTCGAAAGACCCATTGAACCGATTCAATTTTTCTTTTCAAGATCATAACAATAAATCCAAGATTCATCACCAGTAACGATATTCCAAACTAAATTTGAAGTGCGCCCTTGGAATTTTTCCAGAGCTTTTCTGCATTGTTGTTTTTGATCGGGAGTCAGTTTATGTGGAATCGATCGACAACAAAGTTTTCTCACGTCTGTTGATGTAAAATGTTTTGGATTTGACTCATACCAATGCACAATGTCCCCGAATAAGTTAATAAGATTTCTGTCAAACTTCTTCAAGCATTCCTCGAAGAGCGGCAATATTTTCGTCAGTAACAGCAGTTCTTGGGCGTCCTTCACGAAATTCACCACTAAGTAAAACCCGATCTCTTTTGAATTCGCTGTACCAATTACAAATGTTTCCTTAGATGGGGCTTCTTCGCCAAATGCATTTCTAAACCGATCTTCACATTGTTTAGGCGTTAATGACGATTTAAGATCATAAAAAAATCATAGCCCGGAGATGTTGTTTAGCCAAATTCATTTCTGGGTGAACACAGAATCTTTAAAGATGATAATTAACAAACTATTAGAGCAAATCGAACAAACTATATGGCAATCAACTCGAAAACATTATAAAGTTGAAGCAGTAATTTGTATTACAATAATGTAAATGTCAAAGTGATTGTAGTGTGAATATGCATTGTTGTGTGATATTGATTTGAGATGTTTGTTGATTGTAAGCATTGTTGAGAAGTGGGTTTATACGGCTTTACTGAAACTGACAATAATAGCGTGCAATAATGTAGCGAGGTGGTGAGCTGTTTATCATTATTAGAGACGAGCAAATGACGTCAGAGTGGCGTGTTTTTCTTAGAATTTTCGGAAACATTTTTCCCAGAGCATATGTTTTCGTAATTTTCATTGGATATAAATATAGACGCTAATGTTGGCGCGTTTTATTAACCAATAGCAGCTTGGTTATAATCTTTAGGCATATTGGGGCGAGGAAGTATAAATCCAGTGTCAGGGTCAAGTTCCACGTAGTTCAACGGAGGCATTCATGGAGTATGCGTCGCATGCAGTTCATCAAGGTTGCGCGTAGCAAATTTATGACAAATCTCTCGTGTCGTAAAGTTAATTACATAAAAAGTTGAAGTACGCGAATTAATAATGGGCAGTGAAGAAGTTATTATAACAGTTTCAGTTTGGCGAGTGTCAAGATTAATAGGTGAAAGTGAATAATGTGTTACGACAATAAAAGTGTTAAACAAATTCTTTTATCAGTGTTATCTTTGGATAAAAACTCCTTTCCGTTTACACACCTGTACAAGAGAAGTGCTTGACCGAGAAATCATAGCTAGCCGGAGGACAGTAAACCCAAAATTAAATACAATAACAGGCGCTCAGTAAAAGATAACACGAAGTGACCGCGACAAATTGTATTCCATACGTGCGGCAGATAAAGAGTAGTATCTTTAAACTACCAACATTAATACCACTACATATTGTTTCCCCAATGTGGGGCGAACAACAAATAAACTACTTCAAAGTAACCGTCAAATATAAACAAATTTCATTAATTTTTAGAAAAATGATATACTAAAAATGTTCAGCATCGACCTCATATGGGTAAAAACAATGACTAAGGTACTTAGCACTTCAAAAACGTATGAGCTTAAAGTGTTGTAAAATTCATACAAATGACGGGAAGTATTTCAGAAATAGTTAAAGCCACAAAACGTTTATGTGAAGTAAATTGTATATTTTAAAATAACTGCATTTTTACGTTCTCTACCACTTACCTAAAGTAGGTCGAGGAAGGATTGTACTCTACCCAAAAAATCGATATGGAGATTTCACCAAAAATACAAGTTTTGAGGTCCCTTGAATTCAAACAAAAGTGTTTTTAGAAAGTATCCTCTTTTTATGTTTGTATCTGTCTGTCTATGAACATCATTCAAATACGAAATGTCCGATAAATTCCAAATTTCAGCGACTTCCAAGGAGGGCGATGAACATTTTCAGAAATATCCACTCAACCCAAACCACCCTTGAAATGGAAAATGTTACGTTATCTTTTATTTTCTCAAAACGGCTGAAACAATTTGAATTAAAATAGTATATGTTTAGGATATTGCATGACATAAAATTTAAATTTTTAATTTTCTACAAATAAGTCATTAAATTCATCTTCATACTGAATTAATTTTGTATAACTAGTAAATCAATGAAATATTCAAAGCTTATGATCAGAAATGTAGATCTCGTTAAAACAGATCATTCAGGTTAAATTATTTGTATTAACCATTTCCGAGAATTTGCTGTTACTGATTTAAATTGTCCAGTACGTTATAAATTTTTAAGTGCTAAGTAGCCATTCCTTTGTTTCCCTTGATATCGTGCAAAGATTGGAGTTTGAAGTCAGTATATAGCGACTCGCTTTTTAAACATTTTACTATCCTTCAGCCTCCTGTGTCATTCTTGTGACTATAACGAACTGTGTAACGAAAGTCTTTCTGCAAACATTTACATCTCTTAATAGAAGCAGATAAAAGAATAAGCTTATGTAAGAATGGTTTGTAGAAAAAAATATAGAAAAATCATAACGCGTAGAGAAACCCATGCGAATGTAACGAATCAGGCTTTTTTTTTCTGTAGAAAGGTTTTGTCCACATGTTGAAGTCTCTATGTTATCCAAAATTCTAATAAATTGAATAATAGTGAGTCTGAGTATTCACCTACTGTTTACAGAAGGTATATAAACATTTAGTTCGTCATATCAGTATCTCAAATAGATAACATTTTTATTAAATTCGTTACAGCCTCTGTTCAGAAGGAAGGAAATAACAAATAAAAAAGTTCAGTGTAAAGGCTTGTTTTATAGAATAGCATACTCCGATACTACAAGAAGAGCCAAATGACTACGAACCGCCTGCGCAGTGTTTTTCCTGCCCGCGTCCTCGGCGCTCGTTGCCGTCTGCCGCTATCATAGAAAGTTGCGGATGAAACCATACAACATTTTTAAAACTACTTTTAAAGACTTTACTTACCAACTTTATGAAAGGAGATGCTGAAACTGGCCACCGTCGTTGTCCATACATTTCTGTCACCTCTTTAGGAAACTATCCATCACTCGCCGTAGTTCACGTTGAGAAATGCTGGCAAATTACTGGCGAATATTTTGTTTTAATTCTTCCAGGGTGTGTGGGTTAATGTTTTAAGTTACCCCAGAGATAGAAATCGCAGGGGGTTAGGTGGGGGGACTGAGGGAATCAAAAATCTCTACTAACAATTCTGTCCTCAAACACCTTTCAAATATTGGGCGTATAAGCTGTTGCAGAGCCTTGTTGAAAAAAGGCAAAATCACGCTCCCTGGCTATTAATTCTCTAAAAAATTCTGATGTGTTACACTCACATCACTTGCTCTACTCTTGTACAAATTATTTTTACAAACGCTTATTCTCCATATGCTTTATGTTAATCGAGATGTTAATCTTATTGCTAATTTTCTTGTAGATGCAAGGCTTTAAGCGATAGTCAAATATTTCAAGAGCTGGTTGCTATGTGGAGTATTCCATTCTCTTTTGCAATACAGGACATAAAAATCTGATGTGTTACACTCACATGACTTTCTCTACTCTTGTACAAACTATTTTTACAAACTCTTATTCTCCATCTACTTCATATTAATCGAGATAAACATTTGCAGAAACGATGCTTTGACATGCAAAGAGAACTACATTTTACGCATAGCGACCAGTTCAAAAATATTTGACTATCGCTTAAGGCGTACTATGTTCCCCTTGTTTTGTATTTGCAAGGGCAATATAGAAATACAGTAGCCTTTAAGCATAGACCTATCTCTTAATAGCTGGTTGCTAGGTGCAGCACCATTCTCTTTGCCACAGATTAATACTTTTTGCATATCCAAGACAAAAAAATCTGATGTGTTACACTCACATGACTTTCTCTACTCTTGTACAATCTATTTTTACAAACGCCTATTCTCCATATGCTTCATGTTAATCGAGATATCGAGATGTCAATCTTATTGGTAATTTTCTTGTAGATGCAAGGGGAATATGGTAGGTTATAAGCGATAGTCAAATATTTTAACGCTGGTTGCTATGTGGCGCATTTCATTCTCTTTGCATGTCCAGGACATAAAAAAAATGAATAACGAATTTGAGAAAAAGTATAAGTATTGAAATATTTAAGGAAATAACAAGCAATATCTCGAAAACTGTTCACTCAACAAAAGAAATGTATATGACGTAAGTTGTGTATTTTAACGCGATCTACATTTTTTGTGTAGTAAAATTCTGTCTATCTCTTACGGTTTACCAGTTATGCAAAAGTCGTTCACAATGAAGAATACTTTTGGAGACATTCCCAGAAAATTCGAGATATACATTTTATTTCTCATGACATTATCTTAAACATATGATATTTTAATCAAAATCGTTAGAGCCGTTTTTGAGAAAATTAAAATTTTCGAAAAATGTTCCATGTAAAGGGTAGTCTGGGGTGGGGGGATTTTCTTGAAAACCTTCGTGTCGCATCTCTGAAAGATACTGAACCTAAATGCCACGTTTGGTGTTTATCCGACTCTTCGTTTTTGAGTTATGCTGTTCACAGACACACAGACACTCAGACACACAGACAGACACACACACGGACATGTTTCCAAAAATGCTTTTTTTGGATTCAGTGAGTCTCAAAACATGTATTTCCGGTGAAATCTCGGTATCGTAATTTTGGGTGGAATACAATACTTCCCCTACTTACTATACGTAGTAGAGAAAGTAAAAAATCTGATGTGTTACACTCACATGACTTTCTCTACTCTTGTACAAACTATTTTTACAAACGCTTATTCTCCATATGCTTCATGTTAATGGAGATATCGAGATGTCAATCTTATTGCTAATTTTCTTGTAGATGCAAGGGGAATATGGTAAGTTTTAAGCGATAGTCAAATATTTTAGCGCTGGTTGCTATGTGGCGCATTCCATTCTCTTTGCATGTCCAGAACATAAAAAAAAAATCTGATGTGTTACACTCACATAACTTTCTCTACTCTTGTACAACCTAATTTTACAAACGCCTATTCTCCATATGCTCCATGTTAATCGAGATATCGAGATGTCAATCTTATTGCTAATTTTCTTGTAGATGCAAGGGGAATATGGTAGCTTTTAAGCGATAGTCAAATATTTTAACGCTGGTTGCTATGTGGCGCATTCCATTCTCTTTGCATGTCCGGGACATAAAAAAAATGAATAACGAATTTGAGAAAAAGTATAAGTATTGGAAAATTTAAGGAAATAACAAGCAATATCTCGAAAACGGTTCACTCAACAAAAAAAATGTATATGATATAAGTTGTGTATTTTAACGCGATCTACATGTTTTGTGTAGTAAAATTTTGTCTATCTCTTATGGTTTACCAGTTATGCAAAAGTCGTTCATAATGAAGAATACTTTTGGAGACATTCCCAGAAATTTCGAGATATACATTTCATTTCTCATGACATTAACTTAAACATATGATATTTTCATCAAAATCGTTAGAGCCATTTTTGAGAAAATTAAAATTTTCGAAAAATGTTCCATGTAAAGGGTAGTCTGGGGTGGGGGGATTTTCTTGAAAATCTTCGTGTCGCATCTCTGGAAGATACTGAACGTAAATACCAAGTTTGGTGTTTATCCGACTGTTAGTTTTTGAGTTATGCTGTTCACAGACACACACACACACAGACACACACACACACACACACAGACACACACACAGACACACACACAGACACACACACGGACATGTTTCCAAAAATGCTTTTTTTGGATTCAGGAGGTCTCAAAACATGTATTTCCGGTGAAATCTCGGTATCGAATTTTTGGGTGGAATGCAATACTTCCCCTACTTACTATACGTAGTAGAGAAAGTAAAAATGAGTAACGAATTCCCATTTGAGAAAATAAGTATTGAAAAATTTAAGGGAATAACAAGTAATATCTCGAAAATGGTTCACTAAACAAAAAAAATGTATATGACATAAATTGTGTATTTTAACGCGATCTACATTTTTTGTATAGTACCATTTTGTCTATCTCTTATGGTTTACCAGTTATGCAAAAGTCTTTCACAATAAAGAATACTTTTGGAGACATTCCCAGAAAATTCAAGATATACATTTTATTTGCCATAAAAATATCTTAAACATATGATATTTTAATCAAAATCGTTAGAGCCATTTTTGAGAAAATTAAAATTTTCGAAAAATCTTCCATGTAAAGGGTACTCTGGGGTGGGGGGATTTTCTTGAAAACCTTCGTGTCGCATCCTTGGAAGATACTGAACCCAAATACCAAGCTTGGTGTTTATCCGACTGTTCGTTTCTGAGTTAGGCTGTTCACAGACACACACACAGACACACAGACACACAGACAGACAGACACACAGACACACACACGGACATGTTTCCAAAAATGCTTTTTTTGGATTCAGGGGGTCTCAAAACATGTATTTCCGGTGAAATCTCGGTATCGAAATTTTGGGTGGAATACAATACTTCCCCTACTTACTATACGTAGTAGAGAAAGTAAAAATGAATAACGAATTCCCATTTAAGAAAATAAGTATTGGAAAATTTAAGGGAATAACAAGCAATATCTCGAAAATAGTTCACTCAACAAAAAAATGTATATGACATAAATTGTGTATTTTAACGCGATCTACATCTTTTGTGTAATAACATTTTGTCTATCTCTTATGGTTTATCAGTTATTCAAAACTCGTTCACAATGAATACTTTTGGAGCCATTCCCAGAAAATTCAAGATATACATTTTATTTGTCATGAAAATATCCTAAACATATGATATTTTAATAAAAATCGTTAGATCCATTTTTGAGAAAATTATAATTTTCGAAAAATGTTCCATGTAAAGGGTAGTCCGGGGTGGGGGGATTTTCTTGAAAACCTTCGTGTCGCATCTCTGGAAGATACTGAACCTAATTACCAAGTTTGGTGTTTATCAGACTGTTCGTTTCTGAGTTATGCTGTTCACAGACACACACACACACACACACACACACACACACACACGCGCGCGCGCGCGCGCGGACATCTCTCCAAAGGGGGCAACATTTTATTCACATATGTACGGGCTTCAACTGTTGACTCGAACAAAATTGGCGAGTGATAGATATTTTCCTAAAGAGGTGCCAAAAATGTATGGACAACGTCGATGGCCAGTTTCAGCATCTCCTTTCATAAAGTTGGTAAGTAAAGTCTTTAAAATTAGTTTTAAAAATGCTGTATGGTTTCATCCGCGCCTTTCTATGATAGCGGCAGACGGCAACGAGCGCCGAGGATGGACAGGAAAAACACCGCGCAGGCGGTTCGTAGTTTTTTGGCTCTCTCTGTAGTTTGGTAAGCGCTTGATACGGATCGTGGAAAGAGTTTTTTCAGTTTCCGAGAATCCGCTATGCGCTTACCAAATGTGAATTGCATACCGCTTTTTGCACAATGGGTATTTATATGCGTTGAATTATATTAACTGAGATAGCTGAAACAGTTACATTTATTATTGAAGATAGATGTTACATTTTAGAAGGTGTTTCGCCCGTATGTTGCTATGGGAATAGAACGTTTTTAAGTGTTGCTCTCCGGGTCGCCATATTACGTTGTAGCTTTATAGTTATGTTAGAAATTTGATTTATTTTTACATCATTATGGAAAAAGTAATAGACGATGTGTCCAATAATGTGGAAATCGAAGCAGCTTGGCAAAGTGGATGTGACGAGTTAATACCGAAGATAGAGAAAGAATTTATGAAAAATTCTGCTTCCTTCAACTAAAGGCTGTGTATACAACGCTTACTAGGATACAAAACATTAAAATACAAATACGAACATAAATAAACAATTTTTACAGATTAAAATATATAAAAATAGCGAATATACGATATATTTTTTTAAAATTTTCTTTTAGGAAAAGTGTCATTAGTGAAATCTATTACTTTCTCTACTACGTATAGTAAGTAGGGGAAGTATTGTGTTCTACCCAAAAATTTGATACCGAGATTTCACCGGAAATATATGTTTTGAGACCCCCTGAATCCTAAAAAAGCATTTTTGGAAACATATCCGTGTGTGTGTGTCTGTGTGTCTGTCTGTCTATGAACAGCATAACTCAGAAACGAAAAGTCGGATAAACACCAAGCTTGGTATTTAGGTTCAGTATCATCCAGAGATGCGACACGAAGGTTTTAAAGAAAATCCCCCCACCCCGGACTACCCTTTACATGGAACATTTTTCGAAAATTTTAATTTTCTCAAAAATGGCTCTAACGATTTTGATTAAAATATCAAATGTTTAAGATATTTTCATGACAAATGAAATGTATGTCTCGAATTTTCTGGGAATGTCTCCAAAAGTATTCTTCATTGTGAACGACTTTTGCATAACTGGTAAACCATAAGAGATAGACAAAATTTTACTACACAAAATATGTAGATCGCGTTAAAATACACAATTTATGTCATATACATTTTTTTGTTGAGTGAACAATTTTCGAGATATTGCTTGTTATTCCCTTAAATTTTCCAATACTTATTTTCTCAACTGGGAATTCGTTATTCATTTTTTTGTCTTGTATATGCAAAGAGTATTAATCTGTGGCAAAGAGAATGGTACTGCACTTAGCAACCAGCTATTAAGAGATATGTCTATGCTTAAAGGCTACTATATTGTCCTTGTGAATACAAAACAAGGGGAACATAGTACGCCTTAAGCGATGGTCAAATATTTTTAGAACTGGTCGCTATGTGTAAAATGTAATTCTCTTTGCATGTCAAAAGATCGTTTCTGCAAATGCTTATCTCGATTAATATGAAATAGATGGAGAATAAGAGTTTGTAAAAATAGTTTGTACAAGAGTAGAGAAAGTCATGTGAGTGTAACACATCAGATTTTGGGGGGGGGTTAGTTTCGCCCATTAGTCATGTGTTGCCGATCCCTCCCTCATCGATCGTAAAGTATGAATCAACAGCATATACTATAGAGAAGATTAACGAATACAAACAAATAAAATCTCTGAAAGTTCAATACGCTTAAAGCAAAAATCTGATGTGATACATTCACATGATTTTCCTACCTTCTGTCATTTATTAGTGGGTGTACAAAGAATTGAAAGTCAAGTGTTTTTTTTTACAGCTTGGTTTCCGTTTTTTATGTTTATTTATTTTTATTTTTTATTTTTATATTAAATATAATCTCATTTAAGCGCTATATTTATTCTGGAAAAAGTGAAACAAGCAATGGATAGCATTTTAGGGGTTATACAATGGTTTTTTTCAAGTTTTTCATCTATTTATCTCATGTTTATAACAGATGTAAAAGAGTCCGTGTAGGTCATCCTTATCAGTTTGTAACATAGGCCACTTTCTTTTAATATTGGGATTTCGGTACAACAGCATTAATGAGTGACCTCAAAACGTGAGATAAAGGGCTGCATTGAGTGGATGAAACCGGACTTTATCAGCTTCTGCCGTTCCAGTCTCAAGAAGCCAAACCATTCCATCCTCTTTGCAAATATTAAAACTTGTTGATAATTCCTGGCACATAATATAATTTATAAATAACAAGTCTAAAATTAGAAAGTTAATTCATAGAAATAGACATAAAATAAACAGAGATATGGGTTAGTATATACTTCATTCTGCAAACAGTTAAAAGAAAAAGGTGTAGATATTATTTCGTTCTAAAAAGTAGTATGGATCCAGGAAGTTTGTGGTCGAAATTTTAGATGTTGAAGACTGTGATTTATTGGAGCTTTCAACAAGTTAGTGTATGCATTGTATGATTGTACTTCCCGCACTAGTGCTTTTGGTCATTTCTTTCAGCATTGAGACTTCTTTTGTTTTCATAGCAACCACATTGCACGTGGGAATGTCAACTTCTGATCCATAGCAACATATTGATAAGTACCACAAATTAGTTACATCATGCAAAATATATTCAAATAGCGTCCTTAAATGCTGTCTGAGTTAGATGTGAAATTTTGCATTTATTCGACTTTTCGTTTCTGTGTTAGACTGTGCTCACGCGCACGCGCACAACCATATACATACCCTCCCAGCCGTTGTTGCGGGTTGATTGTATGTTCATTAAAACAGACCAGTATCTTAAGTTTAAAAACATCTTTAACTGAAATATTCCTTTCTAGTATGTTTCTTCTACCCATAACTTTATTATTATTATTATTAAAATATATATTTAATGAAATAGCATATTTTAATTCTGTTCTATCCTACACAAAGTTAGAATAATGTTGATTTTTACTTTCTCTACCAGTACATTAGTAGGTAGAGAAGGTTTTGCATTTCACCCAAAAACTCGATATCGAGATTTCACCGGAAATACATTTTTTGAGGCCCCTGAATCCAAAACATAACTCAGAAAGGAAAAGTCAGATAAATACCAAACTGGGCATTAAGTTCAGTATCTTCCAAAGATGGACACGACATTTTTCAAGAAAATCTCCCCATCCCGAGCTACCCTTTACATGGCCAATTTTTCGTTTAATTTCTCAAAAATGGCTCTTAACGATTTTGATTAAAATATACTAAAGTTATTTATATGACAAATAAGATGTATATCGATTTTTGGTGGAATAGCCTATGTAGTACTCTTCATTCGGAAGAAATTTTGTATAATCTTGTATAACTGGTAAACGTTAAGCGATAGACGAAAATGTACTATACAACAAAATGTAGATCTCTTTAAAACACACATTTTACTTAAAATAACTTTTTTGTGGCATCAGTCATTTCCGAAATATCCGTTATTAATTGTTCGAATGTTCAATACTTTGGTCAATCTTTTCAAGTGCTGTGGATGTTCAGTTGTTTCTCACGATGTCATGGAAACAGTATGGAATTTTAAGGCCAGCATATAGCGTCCAGTTCTTAAACATTTGACTATTGCTGTTCTCTATGTATCTATAACGAAATGTATAATGTAGCTATTTCTTCAAAGGTTTATCTCGATTATAATGAAGTAGACAGAAAAATAAGCTTTCGTAAGAATAGTTTGCAGACCCACAAATAAATGATAGAGGGTAGAGAATTTCGTGTGAATGTAACACATCAGACTTTTAGTTTTAATAGATGCAATATGTGTTACATTCACATTACGTTCTCCACCCACCATCGTTTAGTTTTATATCTCTTCTTCAGCGTATTGTTGCAAAAGTTTTGTTTTGCTGTGTATATCTTGTTATTCGAGATAGACGTTTGCAAAATGGTTACATTCGTAGTTTTAGGCACAAGAGGATACAGGAAACGCGATAGTCAAATGTTTCAAAAACTGTTCGCTATATGCAGGCCTTCAAATTCTATAGTCTTTCCGTGGTATCGCGAGAAACAATTGTATTACGACGGCACTTTAAAAACATGACAAAGTATTGAAAAATTCAAACAAGTAGTAACGTATATCTCGGAAATGGTTAGTGTCGAAAACGTTATTTGAAATAAGATATCAAACTGCAATTTTGCAGACGTGTTAAATATCGTTCAGTGAATGGCTTCTGTGAGTTTCAGTATCCTATTTGAATTGTTTTAGATTTTATAAATGTATTTATATTCTGTAAATTATGATTATAAGTAGACGCACCATTTTATTCAGGAAAAACGTTTACTAGTATATATACTATATATATATATATATATATATTGGAGCTTCATCAAACTTATACATGATATTTAGAAAGTCAACATCAACATAGTGAGTAAACTTTCCTTACTTTAACTGTTATAAGCTAAGATAAAAAAATTATTTCTTGAAATTCAAATGTTGACAATTTTTTTTAAAAAAAATTTAATTTACATTCACGAACTTTCTACCTAAGTATGAGTTTAAGCTTCATAAAAAGTTTCAAGGTTCTAGGTGTGCTCGATCTTGAGAAACATGTTTCTAAATGTGAAGAAATGAGTTTGCCAAAAATAGAATATTAATATATTTGTATATTTAAAAAATATAAAATAATTGGAATTGGACAATAGAGCTCACAGAATAGTATTTTAACATTACTGCAAAACTACAGTTTAATGTCTTTTATAGTTCGTGTAAAGTATGATTTTATGTAATACCTTGCAAATTTGACCAGTTTGACGTACATGTTCCCTTAGTCAAATCCGTTACAGCCATTTTTGATAAAATCTAAAATTTCGAAAAATATTCCATGTAAAGGGTAGTTTGGGGTGGGGGGATTATTTTCTTGAAAATTCTAGTGACGCTCTTTGAAAGTTGCTGAACTTAAATACCAAGTTTGGTATTCATTTCCTTAAAAAATTCCAAAGTAATGGCTCGCCAAGGAAAATACTCAGTGAGAACAAAAATATGCATTGGAAATGATATCCTGGAACAAGTCATGAATTTTAATTACTTGGGTTATGACATAAGTTTCGATTTGGATAGGGATATAGGTAATAAAATAAATAAATTTGAACAAATATTTAAGCAATAACAAGAACTCTACAAAATAAAACAAGGAAAGTAACAAAGCTGAAGTTCTACAAGACCATGGTAGTCCCGGTGATCATGTATGGCAGCGAATCTTGGATAATAAAAGAAAACGATAAAAGTAAAATTCAATCGGCGGAAATGAGATTTTTACGGAGAACTAAAGGATGCACTAGATTAGGCTTAATAAGAAATGAAACAATTAGAGAAGAACTGAATATTTATAAATTATATGATAACATTGAAGAAAATAAACATTGTTGGAAAGAGCACATGAGCCGCATGAGTGAAGAAAGAATATCATTATTAAATAATAAATATAAACCGCCAGGAAATAGAGACATCGGACGCCTAAGAAAGAGATGGGAATGAAAAAAGAATGCGAAGACGGAGCAGGTGTAATACCTAATCCTAGAAGTGAAGAAGAAGAAGGTATTCATCGGGCATTTTGTTTTTGCGTTGTGCTGTACACGGACACATACACACGCACACAGACGCGCGCGCGCGTGCACGGACTTTTTTTCTAAAAATGCTTTCTGGGTTTCAGAGTTTCACAAAACACGTATTTCCCGTGAAATCTCGACATCGAATTTTCCCTCTACTTACTGAAAGTACGTAATAGAGAAAGTAAAAGCGAGATGGCAGAAAACAGAAAAAGAAAGACGCGTCCACAGACAATGGGATGCGTAACAATTTCTAGAGTTGTGATTATTTTAAATTAACTGTTAACTTCATTACTGCGTATGGAATATCACATATGTATGTTTGGTAGGCGATAACAGGCTTCCGAGCGCAGTTACATGTCGAAGAATAACCACAAATGCATATAAAGCAAAATGAAATAAAAGCTGTCAAAAAATCTGTCATTCTTATTGGGCATTCTTAATTGTGTTTACTAAACTTTATGAAAAAAAGTAATTATTGAAAACTTAAGTTCTACATCTTTAGTAGTTTCGAGAATATATAATTTTAAACATAATTATTCATTTATCTCCGAAAATTTTGATACATGGAAGCTATATAAATATTATTTACAAATTATTTTTCTAAAGAAAAGATGTTTTTAAGTAATTGAATCAATTATTAATTAAATGTGCATTAACTTTTTCTAGTGTTTTTTTTATAAAGGAGCAGTTTCAAAGAATAAATTCATAAAGTTACTTGTGTAGGGTAAAATATAAATGCAGGAAAGTACGCAAGAGGTTTTTTTGCATAGAGCTTCGTTATGTATTGAAAATATTGTAGAAAAAGTAATTTTGAGAAACCATATGTATCAGTTTTGAAGTTTTAATTCACTTTAAATAACCAAAACTTTTAAACTATGGACTTGCAAAAGCTTCAAGTATAAGCGATAGACATACATAAAACATACTTTTCCATATTTTCACTAAAATTTCAATCCTGAGTTTATTTTATTTAGAAGAAATCATGTAATAAAATAAATGTTTTAATTCAACATAAATATGTTTAATGTATGCCTTAGTATTTACTAAGTATTGCTTACATGCAGGAATTCACAGTAAATATCTATCGTCCCAAATTATTAAAATATAAAAACAACTTTGCATGCAAAATTAACCACTTGAAGAATTGAAAAGTAGCTTTCTACTTGGCTACCATGGAAACATTCAGTTGTACGAAAACACATAGAATAATGAGGTTTCCATAGTAACCGTGTTGCATTATACAAGTGTTGTCATGGAAGCGAGGAAAGAAGAAGAAAGAGACATACGAACCTGAGTGTTGTGACTGCCGACCGTCGCGACGTGGGTCGTGCGATGCTGAAGGCGTCCTCGAGGCGTCTGCCGAGCTTTATACCAACTCGGATACCTGTTGCTCGGCAGCGCGCATGAGCGTACATTCGCAGAGCTTTCGAATCACTGACACAAATCACAATAATTATGTGATTGATAGAAGTAGAGGGCGTTAGTGTAGGTAAGGGAAATGTTCATTGTGTTTCAAAGCGAAGTACGAGTATAATTGAATTTCCATATTTTGGCAGATGGATTTACATTGAAAAAAATGTTTTTTCAAATGTAAACATATATAGCTTCCTGTTTGTCAAGGCAATTGATACCAGGTTTCTTAAAACTCGGATAGACAGTTTTTTACTTTCTCTACTACGTATAGTAAGTAGGGGAAGTATTGTATTCCACCCAAAAATTCCATACCGAGATTTCACCTGAAATATATGTTTTGAGATGCCCTGAATCCAAAAAAAGCATTTTTGGAAACATATCCGTGTGTGTGTCTGTCTGTGAACGCATAACTCAGAAGCGAACAGTCGGATAAACACCAAACTTGGTATTTAGGTTCAGTATCTTCCAGAGATGCGAGACGAAGGTTTTCAAGAAAATCCCCTCACCCCAGATTACCCTTTACATGGAACATTTTTCAAAAATTTTAATTTTCTCAAAAATGGTTCAAACAATTTTAATCAAAATATCATATGTTTAAGATATTTTATGACAAATGAAATGTTTATCTCGAATTTTCTGGGAATGTCTCCAAAAGTATTCTTCATTGTGAACGACTTTTGCATAACTGGTAAACTATAAGAGATAGACAAAATTTTACTACACAAAAAATGTAGACGCATTAAAATACAAAATTTATGCCATATACATTTTTGTTGTTGAGTGAACCATTTTCGAGATATTGCTTGTTATTCCCTTACATTTTCCAATACTTGTACTTTTTCTCAAATGGGAATTCGTTATTCATTTTTTTGTCCTGTAATGCAAAGAGAATGGAATACTCCACATAGCAACCAGCTCTTAAAATATTTGACTATCGCTTAAAACCTACCATATTCCCCTTGCATCTACAAGAAAATTAGCAATAACATTGACATCTCGATTAACATGAAGTATATGGAGAATAAGCGTTTGTAAAAATAATTTGTACAAGAGTAGAGAAAGTCATGTGAGTGACAATGACATTTCAGCGGAAATACACGTTTTGTGACTATGCAACAGAAAGTTTTTTCAAGGAAAATTCCTCCATCCCAAATTATCCTTTACATGAAACAGTTTAGATGTTTTGAAGTTTCTCAAACCTTCCTGAAACGATTTTGATTAAAATGCCATATATTTAGGATATTAATTGTGTGATAAGTAAAATTTATATCTTAATGTTTCTGTAAAAAAAAAGCATGCAAAGACCTCTTCATTCGGAAGGGATTTTGTATAATTCTGTGTGACATGTAAATCATAAGAGACAAAAAAAAGACTTACTAAACCAGAAATGTAGATATCCTTAAAATGCACAATTTATTTCAAATTATTTTTGTGGCAGCTGCCATTTTCGTTACTATGGGTTTGAACTTTTCAATACTTTCTAATTTTTAAAGTGAGCCGCTATTCTGTTGTTTCTCGCAATATCATGGAAAGAGCATGCGATTTCAAGGTCAGCATAGTGCGACCGATTGTGTGTCCGCTGTTCCCTAAAACGAAATGTGTAATGAAATCTTTACTGTAAAGGTTCATCACGATTAACACGAAGTAGGTAGAAAAATAAGCTTTCGTAAAAATAGTTTATAGAAGCTATATAAAAATAAATGTCACCGGATATAGAAAGTCGTGAGTGTAACGTATGAGGTTTTTATTTTAATTTTTGGTTCAGCTATGAAGAAATTGTGTGAAGGTGAAGGAGATTTCTGAAATGTTTACGCAAAAGAAGTTTATATTTATCTTATTATACTACATATATTGAAGTAATTCGGGAGATCGCGGGTTGGTTTGCCATTGCTGTGACCCATGTTTTTTTTTTTGTGGCTTCCTCGTGGTCGGCAGGCGAATGCTGGGGTGGTTTCTTCTGTACCACGATTTCCTTTCCATCATTTCTCTTTCATTCCGTTTCCTTCTCATCTTTCAGGTGTATTTCTACGTTTCGTGGTGTTTGGCGATGCCAGTCAGATGGTGCGGATGCATGATCAATGGAAAGAATACTCCCTGTGGACATCAGAGGGCTACTTGACTGATGGGTCGTTCATCGCGCGCTCTCTCTCTCTTTCTCTAGGCGTCTCCAGCAGTGGAACGAGTCTGCAAACTTGGAAATGTTAGGGACTTCCGCGCGTCTCTGTGGCTTGTAGCCTCCTGTGGTTCCTTCACCTCAACCCTTCCTCCTGGAAGGTGGTAGTCACAATAGATCTGCGCAGGTGGCCCGTTGAATAACCTACATAAGGTAATAACACGTAATTCCGTTGCTTGCAAGAAATTGTAGGAAACTATGTGCCTTATTCAATCCGTTATTAAGTTAAAAATATTGTAACCACAATTCCTACTTTTTTAGTAAAAAAATCTGATGTGTTACACTCACATGACTTTCTCTACTCTTGTACAAACTATTTTTACAAACGCTTATTCTCCATATGCTTCATGTTAATGGAGATGTTAACCTTATTGCTAATTTTCTTGTAGATGCAAGAGGAATATGGTAGGCTTTAAACGATAGTCAAATGTTTTAAGCGCTGGTTGCTATGTGGCGCATTCCATTCTCTTTGTATGTCCAGGACAAAAAAATGAATAACGAATTTGAGAAAAAGTATAAGTATTGAAAATTTAAGGAAATAACAAGCAATATCTCGAAAATGGTTCACCTAACAAAAAAATGTATATGACATAAATTGTGTATTTTAAGGCGATCTACATTTTTGTGTAGTAAAATTTTGTCTATCTCTTATGGTTTACCAGTTATGCAAAAGTCGTTCACAATGAAGAATACTTTTGGAGACATTCCCAGAAAATTTAAGATATACATTTTATTTGTCATGAAAATATCTTAAACATATTATATTTTAATCAAAATCATTAGAGCCATTTTTGAGAAAATTAAAATTTTCGAAAAATGTTCCATGTAAAGGGTAATCTGAGGTGGGGGATTTTCTTGAAAACCTTCGTGTCGCATCTCTGGAAGATACTGAACCTAAATACCAAGTTTGGTGTTTATCCGGCTGTTCGTTTCTGAGTTATGTTGTTCACAGACACACACACGGACATGTTTCCAAAAATGCTTTTTTTGGATTCAGGAGGTCTCAAAACATGTATTTCCGGTGAAATCTCGGTATCGAATTTTTGGGTGAAATACAATACTTTCCCTGCTTACTATACGTAGTAGAGAAAGTAAAAATATGGTAACCACAATTTCTACTGTTTAGTAAAAAGAAAATACAGTCAAGTATTGTCATAAATACGAACTATAAGCGAATTATTACGAAAGGTGAAGGCCCGCTGGATGCTCAAGGATTGTTGAATCTGATTTCGTTGTCCTCCAACAAAAGGAGACAAGTATGTATTTTTGTGGAAACGCGTCTGTTACTTATCTGGTTATGTTTACTATATTTTTTTTTCCAATATGTTATTAATTCCTGGTGCTAAGTATCAATGTTCGCATAAACCGATACCATTATGAGTGCGGGCTCCGGAGAAAAACTGAACCAGCAGGTGCTTTTCTACGGACGGATGAATAGACGGGTCCCCGAAACCAGACAGAGAATCGCCCGCAAGACATCCGGCCCCATGTGCTTCCATCGTGACTCCTGGTAGGGAGGGAGAAATCCAAAGGGCGACCAGATCCGGATGACGACGGGCGCAAGCGTGAACGGGGTCCCTAATGTTTCCAGATTGAACGTATCTGACGCCGCCCTAACCTCCGGGGGTCCCCCGAGGGAGTGCCTGTCCGGGAGCACCCGGAGGCGGGTCCTAACTGAGCTGTCCCCGGAACGACGTCAGGAAGAAAGCTCTGCATAGCGCACAGCCTCCGCCCAGCTGCAACCCGCCGAACACCGTCACCTAGTACTTCAACCCTAAAACAGATGACAAGGAAGATGATGGTACAGGTAAGCCGTGATAGAAGATGAACCATCCCAGTAATCACCTGCCAACCCGGGGAAACGACGAAAAACCCGTGGGTCAGAGTGATTGGTCGCCGAGATCGAACCCAGGACCTCCCGAATGCGAACCGCATGCGTTACTGAGGCGCCACTGCGCTCAGTTTTCCTAAACGTAAGTGACCGGAAGCATTTTGTAAACGTATAAAATGTAGATGGCAAATTACGTTTTAGAAACAGTCTCACATGGATGCGACTTAAATGCTCAGTGTGAGAGCTGCCTTGTTTTACGTTTCTCTGTCGAGATCACAAATAGTCGTTTATATGCGCGTTTCCATGCGTATACTTTGTGATTTTGCCTGATATATATAAGAAACAATAAGTCTACATGAAGGTTGCTTGTCTACATCATAGGGTATAGGGTTCTACAATGGAGAGGGACACCTTGCGCACTGCGATCTACATAGATCTGTTGCTTCTACAACCCACCAGAAGGAAGGGATGAAGTGAAGGAACCACAGGAGATAACAGATCACCGAGACGCGCGGAAGTCCCTAACATCTTATGGCCCACTACTGGAGCTGCCTGATGAACGAACCTCGACCGAAGAAACCCTCTAGTGTCCATGGGGAATACACTTTCCTTGGAGCAAGATCCGCGCCCTCTGTGCGGCATTCGCCACACACCACGCAACCTGAAAGCACGCCTGAGACATAAGAAATAAACGGAATGAAAGGGAAACGAGGAAAGGAAATTGTGGTAGATGAGAAATCATCCCAGCATTCGACTATCAACCAGAGAAAACCACGAAAAACACAAAGTCAGAGTGGGCGGTCGATGGGAATTGAACCCGGAACCTCCCGAATGCGAGCTTCACGCGTTACACCGGGGCCAACTTGCTCGATTGTCTATCTCAAACTCTCGAGGTTTCCAGTTGGAGTTGAGTAATCTGGATGAGATGTTTACTTAGATGAGGATTTTCCTTTCTTAAGAAGCCACATCTCAGGTAATTCTAAGCTCTATGGATCTTGGGAAACTTCTTGTCTTTGGAAGATTGATTCATTCATTCTCTGTTTAACCTCCTCTTATGTAGGACTTACACCCCCCAGGACTTACAGGGGGTGCCTGTGGTCAGAGGCCTGTCGAGGAGCAAACACTCATGGATCAGACAGAATATCCAGGATGGGTGATCAGCCCGATGCCTGGTATGGGAGGAAGGAAGTAGATGAAACGAAATGATGGTGAAATGGATGAAAGGAAAGGTGATGATGGAGCAGTTGGTGGAATGAATGGCGGGGGAAACCGGAGAACCCGGAGGAAACCCGCCCAGACGCCGCTTTGTCCACCACAAATCCCACATCCCGGGCCGCCTCGGTGAGAGGCGAGCGGTCTAACCCTAGGCCACGGGACCACCGTCTTTGGAAGATGCTAAATTTAAATACCAAATTTGGCATTTATCGGACTTTAACTTTTTTATCTATGATGTACACAATAAGGATCCAGAGGACTTCAAAACACGTATTTTCGGTGAAAATCTCAATATCGAATTGCTTATTCAAACACAATACTTTCTCTACCTGTAATAGATAACTGGTAAAACAAATAACAGTCGTGCTACTCAGAAAATGTATATTAATGATATTGTATATATTTTTTTCTGTAGAAAGTTTATGCCTATTTCTTAGTTTTACAAATTATTCAAAATGAAACCAGAAATATGAAGACTTCACACACTGTTTACAGAAAGTCTACGTTTTATTCTTCATGCCATTATTTCATACATGATATAACGAAAATTGCAAGTGCCGTTTTCGAGAACGTAAGAGATAAATATTTTTCCACGTTAAGCTTAGTTGGCGTGGAGAAGTTCTCGTGAAAGCACGCTCATTTAGTTTATATTAAAATGCTTCATGGT
The DNA here is from genome assembly GCA_030765065.1 of Deroplatys truncata. NCBI lineage: Eukaryota > Metazoa > Arthropoda > Insecta > Mantodea > Mantidae > Deroplatys > Deroplatys truncata. The sequence goes on along the minus strand of CM060975.1, from coordinate 47,001,012 downwards.
GGTGATTATGTGGTCGGTTGTGGTTCATATTGTAAATTTGTCCTAATCTTTGTCTAGACACTATTTGATTTTTCCTGCACGTAGCATTATATTTAGCGCGCGCGCGCGCGAGCGCGCACACACACACACACACACACACACACACACACACACACACACACACACAGAGGTTTGCGATCAGCCTTCCTTTTATACCATAGCGTCATCTTACAGAATAGTCGCCGAAGCCAGAAGGAGCGAAGCAATTCTGAGACTTCTACTCGCATCCCGATATGAGTTACCAACATTTTCATAAGATAACATCAACTACGCCTCCTCTCCGTCCAACCACATCCAGCCGACGACGAAGGTGGGGCAAGCAGGTTGAGGCGATCGCCACGATATAGGTACATATTAAAACATTTATCAGAATGTTAACAAATACTCAAATAGATGTGGATAATTATGCCCAAATGTAGACGAAAACCTATAGATGCAATAGTAATATAATGTTTTTGGAGCTTTATGGTATAAGAAAGTTGAGCTGGTGGCGCTAGGCCTGAAACGTATTGCTGGAAAAGATTAGGGACCAGTCTAAGTTTATAATTTTCATTTTCTCTGCCACGTCTCGTAGCTAGTAGGTAGAGGAAGGGTTGCATTCGTTACGGAGATTTCACCTGAAATATGCAATTTAGGCTCCTCTGAAAGCAAAAACAGCGTTTTTTGAAAAAGGTGTTTATGTGTGTATGTGTGGTGTGTGCGCGCGTGTCTGTGGACAGCATAGCTCACTGAAACATATACTTTATGTCCAATAACTTTCTGTTAACCGTCTTCGAAATACTTCGATGTTACATATTACTTTCTCTACTACGTATAGTAAGTAGGGGAAGTATTGTATTCCACCCAAAAATTCGATACCGAGATTTCACCGGAAATACATGTTTTGAGACCCCCTGAATAAAAAAAAAGCATTTTTGGAAACATGTCCGTGTGTGTGTGTCTGTGTGTCTGTGTTTGTCTGTGAACAGCATAGCTCAGAAACGAACAGTCGGATAAACACCAAACTTGGTATTTAGGTTCAGTATCTTCCAGAGATGCGACACGAAGGTTTTCAAGAAAATCCCCCCACCCCAGATTACCCTTAACATGGAAGATTTTTCGAAAATTTTAATTTTCTCAAAAACAGCTCTAACGATTTTGATTAAAATATCATAGGTTTAAGATATTTTTATGACAAATAAAATGTATATCTTGAATTTTCTGGGAATGTCTCCAAAATTATTCTTCATTGTGAATGACTTTTGCATAACTGGTAGACCATAAGAGATAGACAAAATTTTACTACACAAAAAATGTAGATCGCGTTAAAATACACATTTTATGTCATATACATTTTTTTTGTTGAGTGAACCATTTTCGAGATATTGCTTGTTATTCCCTTAAATTTTTCAATACTTTTCTAAAATGGGAATTCGTTATTCATTTTTTTGTCTTGGATATGCAAAGAGTATTAATCTGTGGCAAAGGGAATGGTGCTGCACCTAGCAACCAGCTATTAAGAGATATGTATGTGCTTAAAGACTACTGTATTTCTATATTGTCCTTGTAAATATATTTTCCCCTTACATCTACAAGAAAATTAGCAATAAGATAAGAGTCTGCAAATATTTATCTCGATTAACATGAAGTAGATGGAGAATAAGCGTTTGTAAAAATAGTTTGTACAAGAGTAGAGAAAGTCATGTAAGTGTAACACATCAGATTTTTTTCCTAGGTTGAACTATGAAGTGGCGTCTACAAAGCATGTTATGCGACTCGTATTTTTCCCCGTATTGATTCATTAGCAGGAAAAACTGACTTACGATATGCGAGCAGTTGTGTTCATTTTCCGTAATGTGCATGTCACCAAGCCAATATTGGTTAATTTGAGATTAGAGTGTAATCACTTTTCATATGAAGACTATAATTCATACGGTGTTCCCGACTCGCCACCCACTTTGTTCCTGGCGGAGGGCGATGGATTTTTTTGGGCGTAAAAATACTTAGCATGGCTTCCTTAGGAGGGAAGTAAAGCATGTGGTCCCGGGTCGTAGATTTACGGCACGTAAAAGAACCTCAAGCCTGATAAAGAGGCATCTGAGCAAAATTAGCGATCTTTCACGCCCAATATACGAGTAGAATGGGACGCTAAGCAACACAGCAGTTAAAGATCGTCCATAAATAAAAACAAATTAAAAATCCACTTTGTTCGAATAGCCAACCCAAGTGAAAACATCAGGGATGGTAAACTATTCCTTGTGTTGTAATTACATTGCATAAGACTGCTTGCTTCTGTTTATTTAAAAGTATTCTGGTTTTGCGTACACTGTCACCGCGTACGAGGCAAGCGAATTTGTGTACTAACATTTAGCTTTGATTATTACATCGATATAACCGACATACACTTTGTGTACTATTAATATTATATTTCGTGTAGTATTGTAATGTTTATAATATGAATATTAATGTAATATTCCGTAATGTATTACACAATAATAATACGTCACGTTGTGGCAGTAATTTGTATCACAATAATGTAAATGCCAGTGTGATTGTAGTGTAAATAAGCATTATTGTATGACATTGATTTGAGATGTTTGTTAATTATATGCATTGTTAGGAAATAATTTTATACGACCTCACTGAAACTGACAATAATAGCGGATAACAATGAGCGAGGGTGTGAGTTGAATATTAATTAGAAGAGACAAACAAATGACGTCAGATTGGCGCGCTTTTCTTAGAAATAGCGGGAATATTTTCCCTAGAGCATTTGTGTTCGTAATTTTTATTGGATATAAAAATAGACACTAATGTTGGCGCGTTTTATTAACCAATAGCAGCTCGGTTATAATCTTTAGACATATCGGAGTGTGGGAGTATAAAAAGCTAAAGTCAGAGGCAGATTTCGTCAGTCCAACAGAAGCATTCGCGTGTAATACGTCGATCAGTTTAACATAAGTATTCGTGAGTTATACGTCGCGTAGTTCAACGGAAGCATACATAAAGTACACGTTACGCAATTCTACAGAATCTCTCGCGTCTTAAAGTTTGTTATAAATGTGAAACACGCGAATTAATAATGTGAAGTAAATAAGTGATTATAGTGATATTAGAAAATATAACAGTTTCAGTCTAGCGTGTATCAAGAGTCAATATGTGAACTTAATTAATTGTGACGGTAATAAAAGTGTAAAAACAAATTCTTTTATCAGTGTTATCTTTGGGTAACAAGTCCTTTCCGTTTACACACCTTGTTCAAGAGATGTGCTCGACTGAATAATAATAATAGCTAGCCGGAGGACAATGAACCCAACATTCAAAGTAGTAATACAATAACAGGCGCCCAGCAAACGATAACACGAAGTGACCGCGACAAATTGGCTTCCATACGTGGTGCAGATAAACATGAAGCATCTTCCTATTACTACAAATATAGTACTTCAACGTCCTCATGAATTAAAATCTGAAGATTACCTGTTAGCAACTGTGCTATGTGTATGAGTACTTAAGGCGGTGGGTTTCTAACGAAGAAGTCCCGAGTTCGAATCCTGTTCCCGTCGGCGGAGTTTTACATGTGTAGTATATACTGTACTTTACATGTATGCACAGATCCATACCTCCAAACTGATTAAAATGCATGCCATTACTGCAGTGCTTCGCACAACTACGACATATAACTTCAAGAAATGGACGGGGATTCGGAAACGCCGTGTCTAAGGGATTAGGTGAAGTTATAATGGGTAGAGAAATTCAAAAGAGTGTGCACATAAGATTTTAACGTACTTTAATTAGATGTAGAATATTGGACGGTGAATGATTGAAATGGTTGTAACGTTCTTATGAGCCCAGGGTCCATAGAGCTTATGGTTTGCCGAAATTCGTCCTCTAAGATAATGTAAAATTCATCCTAACAGGGATTCGAACTCAGAAATCTTGAATGTGATGCAGACACTTTAACCCCTCACCACGGAGATAGGTTTCCCAACGGTTTGATATCTGCTGGATGCTATTTAATTTTCTGCATGCGTCGAATTACGGCTGAAGTCATGCTATCTAACACTGTAAAACGCTGATTACGAAGTGGATTTTCAGTTTGAGGAAAGTTCAAAATATTTTGACGTCTCGGTGAGAGAGTATTTCCCAATTGCAGTCGGTCAATATGCGCCGTATTGGCTTGCCGATATGCGATCCTGAAATATCGTGGAGAAACATTGGCCAGTCTTAGATAATGTAATGAAGTAAGACATACCTATGACATAGGTATACATTTACGAGGTTATCTCTTTACAAGACATCCGTGAGTCTTTTTCCAAAGTATGGAAAACCAAAACTTCTGCAGTGAAGTCCATAGATGCTATCGGTCTTCAAAAGCATGTTAACTTCTCGTTAGTGTGTACATATACATTAATATCCCATTAGTGTTTTCAAGAACATCAAAATCGGACTAGTTTGTGCCGATGTTTTAAATTCCATATGTGTGTGCCGATACATTAAATTCATTAGTATATGCCGATGCATTAAATTCAATTAGTGTGTGTCGATACATTAAATTTCATTAATGTGTGCCGATACTTTAAATTCCAGCAGTGTGTGCCGATACTTTAAATTCTTATTAGCATAAGCCGGTACATTAAATTCTATTGGTGTGTGCCGATACATTAAATTCCAATGGCGTGTGACGATACATTAAATTTTATTAGTATGTGCCGATACATTAAATTCCAGTAGTGTTTGGGGATACATTAAATTTGCATTATTTTGTTCCGATACATTAAATTATGCCAGTTGCCCATACATTAAACTCCATTTGTGTGTGCAGGAAATTCAATTTCACTAATGTGTGCGGATACTTACATTCACTAATGTGTGCCGATACATTAAATTCCAATAGTGTTTGGGGATACATTAAATTTTTATTATTTTGTGCCGACACGTTAAATTCTGTTAGTTGCCCATATATTATAATCCCGTTAGTGTATGCCCATACATTAAACTCCATTCGTGTGTGCCAATACATTAAATTTCATTAATGTGTGCCGATATTTTAAATTCCATTAATGTGTGCCGATATTTTAAATTCCATTAATGTGTGCCGATACATTAAATTCCAGTAATGTGTGTCGATACTTTAAATTCGCATTAGTATACGCCGGTACATTAAATTCTGTTGGTGTGTGTCGATGCATTAAATTTCATTAGCGTATGTCGGTACATTAAATTCTATTAGTTGTGCCGAGACATTAAATTCCATTAATGTGTGCGAATACATTAAATTACAATAGTGTGTGCGGAGACATTAAATTCCATTAATGTGTGCGAATACATTAAATTCCAGTAGTGTGAGCCAATGTTTTAAATTCCCATTAACATATGCGGTACATCAAATTCTATTTGTGGTTGCCGTTACATTAAATTCCATTAGTGTGTGCCGATACCTTAAATCCCCATTAGTGTGTTCGATAGATTAAATTCCATTAGTATATGCCGATACATTAAATTCTATTAGTGTGTGCATATACATCCAATTCCCGTTAGTGTGCGCAGGTATATTAAATCACAGTTAGTGTGTGCATAATTATACCTTAAATTCCCGTTAGTGTTTGTCTATAGATTAAACTCTCATTAGTATGTGCTGAAGAATATTAAGCAACACCTGATATCTATTAATATTCATAAAATGTCATATACTCTGCGGTGTATGACAAAGTTTCCACGAGTGTGAAATTACTTGTTTGGCACTCTGTAGCGAGTTACTGTGTTCATATCTCAGCGAGAACAAGTAAAAACTGTTGCAGAGGCAGATGATTTATTCGTTATTACCATCACAGCGGGATTAATAGATGGCCCCCAGTTAGAGACAGACCGAATAAATGTGACGCAACTTTTACTGCGGTCTGTGGAACTCATATTCCAATAAGGAAGCACCGTGTGGCGTAAACTTCCGTCAAATCCACGCATTGCGTCCAACCAGCGGCTCGGCTTAGCAAGAACCCTAGGCACAAGTACTGTTAAATGTAACATGGAATACACCTTAGTGCTGCAGGCAGTCTCAAATTTTTCCATATAAACTCCTCAACTCAGACCAGTCATTTTTACTTTCTTTACTACGTATAGTAAGTAGGGGAAGTATTGTATTCCACCCAAAAATTCGATACCGAGATTTCACCGGAAATACATGTTTTGAGACTCCCTGAATCCAAAAAAGCATTTTTGGAAACATGTCCGTGTGTGTGTCTGTGTGTGTGTGTGTCTGTGTGTCTATGAACAGCATAACTCAGAAACGAACAGTCGGATAAACACCAAACTTGGTATTTAGGTTCAGTATCTTCCAGAGATGCGACACGAAGGTTTTCAAGAAAATCCCCCCCCCAGAGTACCCTTTACATGGAACATTTTTCGAAAATTTTAATTTTCTCAAAAATGGCTCTAACGATTTTGATTAAAATATCGTATGTTTAACGTATTTTTATGACAAATGAAATGTATATCTCGAATTTTCTGGGAATGTCTCCAAAAGTGTTCTTCATTGTGAACGACTTTTGCATAACTAGTAAACCATAAGAGATAGACAAAGTTTTACTGCACAAACAATGTAGATCGCGTTAAAATACACAATTTATGTCATATACTTTTTTTGTTGAGTGAACCATTTTCGAGATATTGCTTGTTATTCCCTTAAATTTTCCAATACTTACACTTTTTCTCAAATTCGTTATTCATTTTTTTTATGTCCTGGACATGCAAAGAGAATGCAATGCGCTACATAGCAACCAGCGCTTAAAAGATTTGACTAACGCTTAAAGCCTACCATATTCCCCTTGCATCTACAAGAAAATTAGCAATAAGATTAACATCTCGATTAACCTGAAGCATATGGAGAATAAGCGTTTGTAAGAATAGTTTGTACAAGAGTAGAGAAAGTCATGTGAGTGTAACACATCAGATTTTTTTACTTTCTCTTCCACGTGCCCTGCAGGTAGAGGAAGTATTGCGCGCCAACCAAAAATTCTATTTCACTGGAAATACACGTTTTGAGACCCTTTAAATCAAAATCGTCCGTGTGTGTAGTTTCTTAAATCATTTAACAACATGGTCCATTTCATGTATAGTAATACTATGTGTACTAGAAATCATTTTATATAATTTTGGCAATAGTAATTATACATTAGTTGTTGAATATGAAATACATAAACACACTTTTAAGCTTTCAGTGTTTTTTCCTATTCTGTTATTATTGTTTTTGTTATCTATACTATTTATGTTACTGAGGTCTAAGATTTTTTATAAATTTCATGAATAATTTTAAATATTTATTTGCTAAATCAATTGTAGTTGGAGGCCAAGTTCTCATCTGTCATTTGATTTCGCACAATATTCCTTTCTTTTCTCAATGTTTACATTCGTAAATTAAATGCAATACTGTTTGGCTGTGTGTGTGTGTGTGTGTGTAAAAACAGGATAAATAAAAACTAAAAAAAAACTTGTATTTATAAGTTTAGTATCTTCCAAAGATGTAACACGAAGATTTTCAAGAAAATCCCTGCACCCCAAACTACTCCTGACATGGAAAATGCGTCATTCATTTTCATTTTCTCAAAATTGACTAACAATTTTGATTAAAATACCGTATATTTAAGACAATGTCGAATAGAGTATACCACGAACTTTCTTGGAATAGCCTCTGTAGTCCTCTTCATTCGGAATGAATTTTGTATAACTGGTAAGCCTAAGAGATATATAAAATTTACTATACAGAAAAGTAGATCGCTTTAAAAATTTACAATTTATTTTAAATAACTTTTTTGACATGAGCCATTTCCAAGATACATATTTGTTGATGTTTTGAACTTTTCAAAATTGTTGGCACTTTTTGAGCTGCCATCACCACTCATTGTCTCTTGTGATGTCATGGAAAGAGTGTAATTTCAAAGCCAGCATATAGCGACCCACTGCTTACTGTATTCCACCGAAAAATTCGATATACAGGTTTCACAGAAACTGCGTTTTTAGATCCCCTAATAAAAAATATTTTCTAGAAAAAACGTCCATGTGTGTGCGTGTGTGTCTGAATATGTCTGTCTGTCTATCTGTGAACAGCATTACTCACCGTTTACATAAAAAGGTTTTCTTACTTTTGATTTTCTCAAAAATGGCTATAACGATTTTTTATTAAAATGCCGTATGTTTACGTAAGAAACAAAATGCATACCTTAATTATCTACGTATTTTCTGTGAAGTCCTCTTCATTTGGAATGAATTTTGTAATTTTTATTATTGTTAAACCACAAGAGAAGAGAAATACTTACTTACTACACGAAAAACGTAGATCTCGTTAAAACGCATGACTTATCTCAAATAATTTTCGTGATATTAACCATTTCCGAGATATTTGGCCTAAAATTTTAAATACTGTCACATTTTGAAGTACTGTCGCCAATTTCATACGAAGACTAAAATTTCAAACGGGTAGTCTCGTACCTACAATGAAATGCGTAATACATAAAACCATTTTATAAACGTTTATTTAGATCAACATTAAGTAGATAGAAAAGTAAGTCCTTGTAGGAATAGTCTGTGTAGGTAAGCTGTATAAAAAAATTCTGATGTGTTACACTCACATGACTTTCTCTACTCTTGTACTAACTATTTTTACAAATGCTTATTCTCCATATGCTTCATGTTAATCGAGATGTCAATCTTATTGCTAATTTTCTTGTAGATGCAAGGGGAATATGGTAGGTTATAAGCGATAGTAAAATATCTTAAGAGCTGGTTGCTATTTGGCGCATTCCATTCTCTTTGCATGTCCAGGACAAAAAAATGAATAACGAATTTGAGAAAAAGTATAAGTATGGAAAATTTAAGGGAATAACAAGCAATATCGAAAATGGTTCACTCAACAAAAAATGTATATGGCATAAATTCTGTATTTTAACGCGATCTACATTTTTTGTGCAGTAAAATTTTGTCTATCTCTTACGGTTTACCAGTTATGCAAAAGTCGTTCACAATGATGAATACTTTTGGAGACATTCCTAGAAAATTCGAGATATACATTTCATTTGTCATGAAAATATCTTAAACATATGATATTTTAATCAAAATCGTTAGAGCCGTTTTTAAGAAAATTAAAATTTTCCATGTAAAGGGTACTCTGGGGTGGGGGGATTTTCTTGAAAACCTTCGTGTCGCATCTCTGGAAGATAGTGAACCTAAATACCAAGTTTGGTGTTTATCCGACTGTTCGTTTCTGAGTTATGCTGTTCACAGACACACACACGGACATGTTTCCAAAAATGCTTCTTTTTTTTTGGATTCAGATGGTCTCAAACATGTATTTCCGGTGAAATCTCGGTATCGAATTTTTGGGTGGAATACAATACTTCCCCTTACTATACGTAGTAGAGAAAGTAATAAATGATAGCAGCTAAATAGGTCATGTGAATGGAAATATCAAATGTTTTGCTTTACTAATGCAAGAACTAGTTTGACCATCATAGTCATTCTGCAGGTTCACATAAAGAATAAAACTAAATATACTTCACTTGTTGCAGAAAGCGTATGCTATGGAAATTCTAGATACATGTGCTTTAAGCCTAAAAGTGAAAATAAAAGACTGAGAAGCGACGCGGCGCGCTGTGGGAAACAAAAGAAAATTGCATGATGTGCAAACATACCGTAAATAAGTTGCGCCAAATTGATATTTATTGCCAAAGTTGTATGATGTATTAGTTAGCGAAGGCATGCCAAACTGTGATATGATTACGTGACCTTTGCTTTTCGTTGCAAAACAAACAAGCAAAAAATACAGTTGCAGTGAAAGGAGTGCCGTGTCGCTACCTACCGTAAAAACTCTTAGTATTATTTTTTCCGAATATACTTTCGTTGAGCACAAAATATATGTAGCAAGGGTTTTATGTGTAACATTTTAATTTTTTCCTTTCTCTATTGCTTTGGTACCTAATGAAGAGGAAGTGTGCACATAATCTAAGAATTCGAAATTGAGATTTCGCAAAATATATGCATTTTAATTCCCTGATTCCAAACAAGGAAGATATTTTTAGAAATAAAGTCTGTCTGCGAACGTCAATATGAGTGTATACGTTATTGTGTGAACAGCATAAGTTAAAAACAGAAGCCGATTAAACACCAAAAGTCTAGAGGGTTTATTTTGAATTACACGACTGGTGGACGCGGGTCTGACTCGTAACATGTATCGCATTAAATGCCTCTCTCTGCGGTAGCCTTGCTCACGGCAAAGCTGGAATAACGTTATGTGAAACTATATTGTCGTAACCACTTTACTACTCTAGCTCAATGGGAGGGGGGTAGAGCAACAGGTACCGTGAACATATAGAATATTTGTCACACATTATGCGAGGTCCGACGGGGAATAGCTCAACGAAATTATGAAAAATATACCAAAATGTCTCTAGCAATATCTATAATTCATTATGTGGATAAGGGAAAGGTCTATCTACTATAGAAATTTACATTAATACGAACTGGATGACAACTGTATGTTATGATAAAAAGGAATTACAATACCTCCTTGCCTGTCGGTGGGGACGCCATGCTGTATGCATGGACAAGCTGCACACACCTGATCGCTAGCAGAACCTCGACTCGACTGACTCAACCCACGCTAAACTCGGCGTGGGAACGCTACGCTAGAACTGGTTTTTCATCCCCTCCACTCTTGCACAATATCCGATCTGGGCCACCAGGTCACGTACGCAATAATGCTAATAATATAACAAATATCACAATATGTTGTTATGGTATATACACCGCATGTGTTTATTGTGTTAAGTTTTGCTCGACTTCAAGCTGACAGTCCACTTGTGACCGTCACCTTGAAATACCAGAGAGATTCCCTGGCGTCACTTTCCTAATAAATGTTCAATTTGTAGGTTGTTACAGTTAAGCAGGCTGGATCGTGTTGGCCAACAGCCTAACCAAGGAAACACTGGACGGGATAGGGAAATCGCTGCCTCGATTTGCTCTACAACTTGTCTTTTAATGGCAGAATAATTGACTTGCTCTCCAAATCTAAATCCCTTCTTATATACTGGCTGGCTTGCCCGACATTGCACAGGCAGCTTTTTAACTTCGAATGACGAGTTAATTAATTCCTTTTTACCTCCACCCGTTTTATTAAATTATTGTACAATTACCTAAATGTTTATAATGAGATCTCCCTTTTATCCCTTATAATTGTAATCGTCATAATCATATTAAAATCATGCATTATGCATTAATTTCATAAAACTCGTCAACTTTATTAAGAGGGCCAAAAATCAATGATGCCCGGATCCTTCTCCTAAATGCAGGAGGAAGACACTTTACGGATACTATTAGAAAACTATTTTCTTACATTTGCTTGTGTACAAATCGAAATTTTTACGTTTAGGATAAGCACAAACGGTTGGTATCGCATGCGTATCGTACCGTTATGAGCAAATTTGATTCTCTTTTGTTTTGCTGTGTTTTCGTTGCTAAATCGTGACCATCTACACACACACACACACTATATATATATATATTATATATTTTGCTTGGAACGAAATCTCCTCGACTTATCTTAATTTACGGCATTTTTTGTGGAGTAAGAACAGCTATTTTCTACTCCATGGCATTCTCAACTTAAAGTCAAAGTTTTCTTCCAAAGCATCTTCCTTTATAACTCCAATGTGTTCGTATTCAAGCACAAGGACTTTATAAGTATGTTACATGTATTAGTAACTAACGAAATAAAATTAGGTGTTTTATGGACCATTTCCATCAGAAAGAATTGGGCTCTTCCATGGTGAAAGAATTATCAAAATTGGTTGAGTAGTTTTTGATATTACCCACAAATTGTCTCTCCTTATAATGTTATTATAGATAGGGAATGCTAAAGTTTGTGCAAAAAATTCCTAAGCACTCGACAAATTAGAAGATAGTGACCGGTGGCTTTTTCAATATTTCGGTTGCAGAAATAAGTCAGTTTCAATAATGTGCTCAACAGATGCAAGACGTATGGTGGAGCCCTCACACTGATGTAGGCCAAGGTTGCCGTGGTAATATAAAAATCATTAAAACTACAGAAGACAAACGGAACAGCTTGTATATATGGAGACGAACCTTATTTCCAACCCCTTTTATTTCAAAAGGCAAGCATAACATATTCATTATTTAGGGGAGAAATCGCGGGCCGGTCCACCGTTAACGTACTAACGGATTCGTATAGCAGTGCCGTAAGAGCGGCGGGCTGCCAGTGTCGTCATTCAAGAAAAACCCGTACTTAGATACCATTTTAAAGAAAACACCCTGACTGCAATCAGCCCTTTTAAACGTTTCTCGTTATTGTATTGTTTTCCAAATAGCTCTATTTATTTTACTTTAAAATATGGTATGTTTTAGAGATTCGATTGATAATAGGGGATAAGGTATACAACAAACGGGGACACCTCGAGCACTAGGACGTATGGGAGATCCATTGTGGCTACCAACTCCCAGGAGGAAGGGATGAAGAAAAAGAACCACAGGAGGCTACAGGTCGCAGGCAGACAGGCCTCAGAGGCGCGCGGAAGTCCCTAACGGTTTTAACTCGAGGACCCGTCCCACTACTGGAATTGCCCAGAGCGGGTGATGAATGACCCGTCCAAACAGGCAGCCTTCTAGTGTCCACGGAGTCTAATGTTGCAGCAAGCATCAGTGCTATCTGTCCGGCATCACCACACACTACGAAGCCTAGAAGCATACCCGAAACTTGAGAAGGAAGTGGAATGAAAGTGTGACAAAATTGTGGTGGATGAGAAATCACCTCAGCATTCGCCTACAGACCAAGGAAAACCACAAAAAACCAAAGGTCAGAGTGAACGGTCGACAGGAATCAATCTGGGATCTCCCAGGCGTTACCGCAGCGCCATCTCACTCGGTTTATCGGGGTGATTAATGAAGTGTATATTTGAATAGTCTGGAAAGTCCTCTTCATTTTCGTTGAATTCTAGAAAACTTGAAAACTCTAAGAGGTATGGAAAAGACTGATGCAATTTCTGTCAAACAGCTTTTTGCCATTTTCGAAATATTCATTCTTGTATGCTGAATTTTTCCCAAGGTAAAATTTTCTTTGATGAGCTGTGACTCAAAGTCTTCTCTTTGTATTTTGATAAAAAATTGTGTGATATACTTATATGACGTATATCTCGAGGTTTGTGTAAATATCATAAAATTATTATTATTATTATTATTATTATTATTATTATTATTATTATTATTATTATTATTATTATTATATGGTTGAGAACCAATTAAAACAGATGAACTCTTACTATGGAAAAATATATAGACTCATTTTTACTTTCTCTATTACATACAGTAAATAGGAGAAGTATTTTGTTCCACCGAAAAATTCGATGTGAAGATTTCACCGGAAATGTGTTTTAAGGCCCCCAGAACTCAAAAAAGCATTTTTAGAAAAAGATCCCTCTGTGTGTGTGTGTTTATGAACGACTTAACTCAAAAACGAAAAGTCGAATAAACACCAGGCTTAGTATTTAAGTTCAGGACCTTCCAAAGATGCGATAAGAAGATTTTCAAGAAAATCCCCTACCCAAATCAGCCTTCACTTGGGCGATTTTTCGAAATTTCTATTTTCTAAAAAATGGCCGAACTATTTTGATTTAAATAACTCCATATTAAAGATATTTTCATGACAAATAAAATGTATATATTGCATTTTCTGGGAATAGCCTGTGAAGTCCTCTTCATTCGGAAGGAATTTTATATAATCTGGTATAACCGGTAAATGTTGAACGATAGACGAAAATGTGCTCACAAAAAATGTAGATCTCTTTAAAACACACAATTTATTTTAAATAATTTGTTTTTGTGACATAAGCCATCCCCGAGGTATTCGTTATTAATGGTTCGCATTGTTCAATACTTTGTCATTCTTTAAAGGCCTGTCGATTTTCAATTGTTTCTCGCGGTTGCGAGGAAAGAGTATGACATTTTAAGACCAGCGTATAGCGTCCTCTTCTTAAATATTTGATTATCGCTGTTCCCTTTGTATCTATAATGAAATGTGTAAGGTAGCTATTTCTGCAAAGGTTTATTTGGATTAAAATGAAGCAGATAGAAAAATAAGTTTTCTTAAGGATAATTTACATACCTACTAATAAGCAATAGACTGTAGAGAAAGTCGTGTGAATGTAACACATTCATGTTTTTACTTTCTCTACTACGTATAGTAAGTAGGGAAAGTATTGTATTCCACCCAAAAATTCGATACCGAGATATCACCGGATATACATGTTTTGAGACCCCCTGAATTAAAAAAAACATTTTTGGAAACATGTCCATGTGTGTGTGTGTGTGTGTGTGTGTGTGTGTGTGTCTGTGTCTGTGTCTGTGTGTGTGTGTGTGTGTCTGTGAACAGCATAACTCAGAAACGAACAGTCGGATAAACACCAAACTTGGTAGTTAGGTTCAGTATCTTCCAGAGATGCGACACGAAGGTTTTCAAGAAAATCCCCCCACCCTAGATTACCCTTTACATGGAATATTTTTCGAAAATTTTAATTTTCTCAAAAATGGCTCTAACGATTTTGATTAAAATATCACATGTTTAAGATATTTTCATGACAAATGAAATGTATATCTCGAATTTTCTGGGAATGCCTCCAAAGGTGTTCTTCATTGTGAACGACTTTTGCATAACTGGTAAACCATAAGAGATAGACAAAATTTTACTACACAAAAAATGTAGATCGCGTTAAAATACACAATTTACGTCGTATACATTTTTGTTGTTGAGTGAACCATTTTCGAGATATTGCTTGTTATTTGCTTAAATTTTCCAATACTTATACTTTTTCTCAAATTCGTTATTCATTTTTTTGTCCTGGTAATGCAAAGAGAATGGAATACTCCACATAGCAACCAGCTCTTAAAGCTTAAAGCCAATTCCCCTTGCATCTACCAGAAAATTAGCAATAAGATTAACATCTCTATATCTCGATTAACATGAAGCATATGGAGAATAAGCGTTTGTAAAAATAGGTTGTACAAGAGTAGAGAAAGTCATGTGAGTGTAACACATCAGATTTTTATTTTCGCGTGAATGAACAGTATGCTGGAGGTATGTTATATGTTGGTGCACAAAGGAACTATACACGATTTGTAGCCTTTCTGCATCGGTGTCTGGTGGGAATTCATGTTGATCCCGAAACGAAAACCTTCTGCTTCATACGCTACACAAAAATTGGACATCATATACTAAATAAAAGGGAAATAAACACATTGCGTCTTCGTTTCATATAGCACATTATTATTTTTGTTAGACGCGCCAGCATAGACAGTGACGTCAGACCAATAAGGACACGTTACCTCACGTGACCTCTTTGCAGATTGAATTGTAATTTAATTAATTATTTGTAGAGTTATTATTTTTATTTACTGATATTATTTTCGGATTCTGCGTGGCAATTTCAATCAAAATAGCTCATATGTGCATAATTATATTTTCGTGCATGTTCTTAATTGTTTATTTTGGAAAATAATTAAATTTGTCTTGCAATGGCAACCAAAATGCGCGTACTGAGAAAGGCACCCATGACCCATTGAAATTTAGAGTTTCTTAACAAATCATAGCCCTCTATAGTAACTTTTTCTTTAGATAGATGTCCTTTAGGAAACAACGCTAACCTACCCATGACCTATAGACGCATTTAAGTCCACCGACACGCAATATGTCAACACAAAGAGAAGGACCGCAATGTCAGCGACCTCTGGCAAGTCCCCGAGGGAAGACATTATTTGTCACGGAATTCCTGCAGGATGTCGGTATTTCACAACAAAAATCGTTCGTGCGTACCAAGTACACCAGATCTGACAGATTTGCTCAAACGACAACACGCGCATTACAATGTTCCTAAAGCGATACAGTTGCCACGACAGAACGTAATGCATTTCACAAGAGAGCGTATAAATAAATAAATTAAAAAACTGATTTGGTGATTTTGAATTATCAAACAGAGGTAACACTGTTCAAAAGTTATATACAGTTATTTTGTTCCAGACAGTTGAGAAAGTTATTGTTTTCCGTATGGAGAAGCCGATTTGAAGTAGGAGTTGTATTATATTTCAACTGTTCGGGAGCCGAACACTTGAAGTAGTTGCAACCGCACGTATGGTACCCGGTAGCCTTTGCACCAACTTTTAAAAATATTGACTTTGTAATTTGACTGTTTCTTTAAGTATTAAATATTTATGTTTGCCTCGGCTGCGTCAGTATTATTGTTAGAGACACATTTCTATTAGCAGGGTTGTGGTGCGACTAAGAATGTAGGCTTACACAGATTATAATTTTACTTCACTCCTTTTATTAATGCTTGGCACGATTTAAATAACACTTCACTGATAGAGAGCTGTGAGATTCTTTTATTAATTATTTGCACTTTTTAACACGTAAACTATTCTTCGTCTCACACGAATACGTATTATACTTTCGAGGACGTGTCTCGCGTCCGGTTAGGAACACTGTTTGCAGGCAAGTTGTAAATTTCTATATTTCAAGTCTCTGATTGGCTATTCCTAATCCAATAGAATACTTTCATTTAACTAAAACTTTTTCTGGTTGTTGATTGGCTATTTTTATAAACTGTCACTAAAATTACATTATTGCTTCCAAGAATCACAAGTAACATTTAAACTTTCTAATTCATTATTGCCTCAAGGTTACCTCATTGTTACCTCATTGTTAGCAACTTTTAACCTATTATTCTCACAGCTCCTACATTATTAAATTACGTAATGTATTCATATAATATTATTACACATGGATACAATAATATAAACATATACAATGACTGTAATATACACTTTTTATATATTGTTAAATACACATATTACTTTAAGGCGGGCTGTTATTGAATTTTCATATTATATAATTAGACTGACATTATTTAAGTGTTAAAAATACTGCCTCACAGGTTATAAAGTTGCGGATTCAGTTGGCTGTACGACATAGTAGCATTGTTATTCTGTTATTCCTTCAGCACATACACCATTATTGAAAAATCTGATGTGTTACATTCACATGACTTTCTCTACCCTGTTTTGTTTATTATTGGGTGTACAAACTATTCTTAATAAAGCTTATTTTTCTATGTACTTGAGCGCCATGTTTTAAAAAAAATAAAACACTTCGAAAAATGTTCCATGTAAAGGGTAGTTTGGGGTGGGGGATTTTCCTGAAAATCTTCGTGTTTCGTCTTGGGAAGGTACTCAACGTAAATGCGAAGTTTGCTGTTTATCCGACTTTTCGTTTTTAAATTATGCTGTTCACAGACACACACACACGGACATGTTGCCAAAAATGCGTCTTTTATTCAGGAAGCCCCAAAACGTGTATTTCCGGTTAAATCTCGGTATCGAATTTTTGAATGAAATACAATACCTTCTCTACCTATTATGTACGTGGTAGAGCAAGTAAAAAGCAATGAAAGAAAGTTCATACGTGACAATATAAACACCCTAATTTCGCGCTGTTTTGTTTCTACCTTCTTTAGTACTTAACTATAGATATTCCTTCTAAAAACTCGATTTCGAGATTTTTCGAGATTGCTTTGCAGTCCACTAAATCCGAAAAAGAAGTACGTATATTTAGGAAAAGGCACACATGTCTGTCGGTCTGTGTGTGTGTCTGTGTGTGTGTGTGTGTGAACAATACTCAAAAACGAAAATTCGGAAAACTACCAAACTTAAGTTTAAACTTAAGTTTAGTGTCTTCAAAAGATACGAAAACAAAATCGTCTCACTCTAAACTGTACTTTGCATGGAACATGTTTCATTATATTTGATTTTCTCAAAAATTGCTCTAACGATTATTATTAAAATAACACTATTAACATAATTGTATAAAAATAAGATGTATATATTGATTTTCCTGAGTAATCCTCTTCAATCTGAATGAATTTTGTATAATATTGTTAACTAGTAAACAGTAAGAAATAGAAAAAAAACTTACTTCGCAAAAAGTATAGATCTCATAAAGACCATTCAATTTGTCAAATAGTTTGTTTGTGGCATTAATCATTTCCGGCATATTCGTTGTTATTAGTTTGAATGTTTAAATAATACTTTTTGAAGTACTAAAGCTGTCATTCATTTATTTCTTGTGGAAACTAAAGAGTGGAATTTAATGGTAGAATATAGCTGCCCATTATTATTTTTTTTATTTAGAGACTATTCCTTCATCCTACTTAATCCTCCTTGTGTATACATACAACGAAATGTGTAAAGGAAACCAGTTCTGCTAACGTTTATTCGATTAACACAGAGTAAATAAAATAAAAGCCATCTCCAAGAATGGTTTCTAGAAGACGGGGTAGAGAAACTGGTGTAAATATAATAGATCGGTTTGTTAAAGTTAGGATCAAAAGGCTTTCGGAATTTGGTTAGAAACGTTGCTTTAAAAATTTCCACCATAACTTTTTTTGGGCGGTACAATGATTGGGAAAAATGTAAAATAGTCAAGTGCAATGTAGTATGAAACAGTTGTGTAATTTCTACTTTTATATTTCTGCGAACTTCTCTTGAATGACGGGACTAGCAGCCCGCCGCTCCCACGGCACTGTTGTACGAATCCGTCACCACTATAATAATTACATTATAAATGTTATACATTATATACCGGCGTAATTCTTAGTTTGCTTAATATACTTTTATTTCTTTAAACACTGGATTGCTGATGGCGTCACTCATGTTGTCCGGAACTTCACAATCTAATCTTGCACTTGTAAGGTGTTGACAATCCAGGATTATATGAGGTACAATAAGTGGACAGTTACAGAAGTTACAAAGTGGAGGAGGATCTTGAGATAGGAGTGAGTGATGACTATGTGTCCTTTGCGTAATCGTGTGAGAACAACTTGGATATTTAGGAGAGCAAGGAGAGTAGACGTCATGCAGTTTATTGCTTCCATATCTGAGTGATCTTCTTGTGGGTGTATCTGAAGAAGTCACAGTATGGTATTCTACAGTTCTTTGGAGGATGCTTGGTGGCCTCTTTAGCTGCAACGTCAACTTCCTCGTTCTCTTGGATGCCGACGCGAGACGAAATCCAGATAAGCTTGATAAATTTGCCAGATTGAGTTGCTGTGTTGTATATCATTAATAGAACTCTGCAACCAGTGAGTTAAGACGAAGAGTTTTTGGTGATGAAACACTACTCATAAGAGTCCGTGAATATGTCATACTGTGCGTTGTCTAGAATGCATTCCAGAGCAAAGCGGATTGCATATAACTCTCCCGTGTGGACGCTGAGTAGCATCGTGTGATCAGAGAACACAACTGCGCAACCACAGTTGTCGACAAGTTTAGAGCCATCACTATAAATCGAAAATGAAGATGAATTTGAAGTGTAGAGATCTTGAAACATGCTTCGCAATGTAGAGCTCTCAGTAATGGGGTTTGCTGCATCTGGACGTGGAGATATCAACTGGGGGAGGCTTGAGCTTCCAGGGTGCTATAGGGGGACAGCAACAGGCAATTATTTCAGGTATTGCGATGTTAAATTCATCAAGATATTGAGAGAGGTATTAGCGAGGCTGGCTTGTTGGAACTGAGGCTTACCCCTGTGTTAGTGGGAAACACGTAGGAATGAATTGCAATTGCACCTTGTTTAACCAATATACGAACAGCATAAAATATACTTAACATTTTCCTTCTGATGGAGGTTCATCGGCTTCTATACAGAGACTATCAAAACAACATGAATATGCTACGTTTACCTTTGTTATATATTATGATCGATACAAGCGTGACACCTGTTGAACATTATTGAACATTAGACGTATTTCTGCAGCCGAAATATTGAAATGCGCACGGATACTAGTTCATAATTCGTCAAGCTTATGGGAATTTATTGTATAAGCATTATCTTTATGCATTCACCACAGGTAACAATCACTTGTATTTGGATCTGAAGAGCGAGTCAATTATTATGTTATCAAAAACACGTTGTAATGCAAGGCAGCGATTTTCTTGGTTCTCTTTCCATGGCAGCCCCTATTTCGTTAATTTTTAGTTGGCTAAAACTATGGACCGTGTCTCTTTTTGTCTATTACTACCCAGTCTATTTACATTTTTCTAATGATCTATAAACCTGAAATCTTTTTAGGAACGGTGACACTAGCGAATTTCTGCAATAATTTAAGCTGACTGCCCATATGTGACTCTAAATTAGCAAAACTTAAAGGGTACTTAATACTAAATTTTCGAGAAAACTTCGAATAAAATTACATTTTTAAAATTTTTGCACAAAAAATCCAATCAAAATCAAATTACGAGTTTGCCTTGGCAATTTAAATAAACAAACAAACAAACATTCTTGTTTAAATGAAAATACACTGTGTGTGAAAATAACGTATGAAATTTTAAAACTTGATTTTCTCATAGTTTTGTTTTCTTACATTTTTGGCACTTTAAAATATTCCCCATGATGCAAGTTTTCTCAACTTTCTTTCAAATTTTCAGTATACATACTATGAAGATGGTGGAAGTCAAGTAAAGAGCTTTTTCTTGATATTAAGTATAATTTGGGTTTAATGATTCAATATAGATTGATTTTTAGAAAATAAAAAAATGACTCATACTTCGTTATTGTTTAATGTTACAAAATTTAGTTTTTGAATGTAAAGAAATGTGTTCAAGGAATAACGTGCAAAAATTAAAAGTTTAAATTTTCGTCCTATGGGGCATTTCACATGATATTCAATTTACAGTTATTGAAAATTATTTAGTTATGTACATAGGGCCTGAAAATAGATTTTCTGTTAGTATGTTAAAAACATCTGTAATAAATTCGCCAGTTACATTGATTAAAATTTGTAGAATTTAATATTTTCAGTACAGAGAGCCCTCAACACAATAAACAGTGCTGTTCTATAGTATGCATCATGATAACTATGCACAGCAGCATGGTATCTACAACCGTTACCCTCAATAGGCGCGTGAGATGATCTACCGCAGAGCGAGGCCATTCAACCCGATACTTGCTGAGTCAAACCCTGCCCTCATCAGACGCGTCATTCAAGATAAACCCGGTATTATCCTTTAGTAACCTGAAACAAATTTCTTTCCGTACGTTGGTAAACATACGGCAAAGAAAACACCTACTGGAGTGAAAAGTTCCATTTTCTGCACTGTAAATTTGGACACAGTCTGGAAACAATCAAGTATATATTCCTACTTCTCTCGTGAAGAATCCTACCACTTTCTTTAACAGACGTATACATAATTAGTACTGTACTGAATTTTGTTGTAAATGACAGTTGTTAATTATCACAATTAATTATTTATAATCAATAATAATGTTACAATTTAACATCATATATCGGCATAAATGCTGTTACTCTGTAACTACTCAGAAAAGACCCAAAAAGGACATTAACAATATTGATCCCTGAGGTTTATCCTTTAATTCACCCCAGGGCTACTTCCCGGAATATGCGTGTTCCCGGAAATACCGGAAGGGTGGCGCAGCAGCAGTTCCTGCAACTCCTGTAACGGGAAGAAGGCTCGAACCTCCACCCTCTTGTGAGGTGGCGTTGTTTACTCCGGGGTGAAGATCGCCTGCCGATGATTGATGATATGGACAAGAAACTTGTTTAGTGATATGGAAATTCTCCTCTCCCTTCATCTTTTGTGTTGCGTTTCTTGCAGGGAACGAAAACGTTCGCAAGGTCTGGTGTGTTGCCTTCTTTGCTTCAGGTTAAGTGGTGTTGGACTTGGTCAGTACTGGGGCGGGTGACCTTGCAGCCTGCTGGGCAAGGACAGCATCAAAATTGGAAATGCACGTTTAACTAGGAGATTTGTCGCATAACGATACTTAAAATGTACGTGGGCGAGACCTTTTTATGGCTTACGGCAAAGTAGGCGTTTTTACGGGTTTTGGGCAAATTCAAAATGCTACTCGTACATATTTTCAACACGAGCATGACAAAGCATTGAATTCTGTTGCATTATATTGTAGCTTCAGTGTACTGCATTAATCGGTATACAGTGTTACGATAGGCCAGAGCTTATCCGTGCCTCTAGCCTTCATGATCATGGTTCACTGAGCTGCAACAAAGTGCATATCGTATGGATTAAAATTAAATTGGGTTTTATTTATGGACGCTCTTTAACTACTATGCTCCTTAGCGTCCCATTCTATATTGGGTGTGAAAGACCGGTGATTTTGCTCAGAGGCCTCTTTATCAGGCTTGAGGTTCTTTTACGTGCCGTAAATCTACGTAAATCTAGGACACGGGACCACCGGCTTTACTTCCCTTCGGAAGGAAGCCATGCTAAGGATTTTTACGCCCGAAAAAATCCATCGCCCTCCGCCGAGTTTGAACCGGTACCACTAGTCCACGGAGGACGACATATCGTATAGATGTGAACTTTGATTGCAACACTGGTGGTCCCTAGTAACGGATGAGCAATAAATGGACGCGAACATTCAGTAATGGACGACGTAAATTGTAAACTCATTTCCCTCACGTAAACTATCTTATTCGGGTTATATGGCTGCGAGGTATACGTTTCCCATTTTTGTGATGGTTTTTGTTTATATTTCGTATTGTAAAGATAGAATATGAACTTTAAATCTGTGTATAGCCTAGGAAGTGGTTGCAAGTCTTTGGGGGTGTAAGTCCTACAAAGAGGAGGGTAATCACTTAAAGAGAAGAGAGAGAGAAAGAGAAGAGTATGACTGTGAGTGAAATGAATGATTCCATTACGAATAAAAAACAAGTGTGCTAAATAATCAAACGCATGCATCGGAGAATTTTGGCATGTTTACGTTTACAACCATCTCAATATCCACACTAATGAATCCGAAGATGATGTTGTCTACGGAACTGATCGTAAATCTGGGACCGGTAGTTCGCCGCAATTGAGATGTATATATGAGCCATCTACGGAAACACGAAGCTTGCGAACACTTTCAGTCTACTATATCGCGAAGGTAAAGCCTCATTAAGCGGCTAGGTACTGTGACGATTTTCATCCCGGCCAGGTAAATCCGGGCGGCGACCTGCTGGAAGAAACCAAGAGTAATACCATATGCGGAGAAGGTCAAAGAAGTTAATTATTATTATTGGTTACTTTGAGGCAGTATTTTTAACACTTAAATAATTTCAGTCTAATTATATAATATATATAATTCAATAACAGCCCGTCTTAAAGCAATATGTATATGTAACAATATATAAAAATTGTATATTACAGTCATTGTATATGTTTATATTATTGTATACATGTAATAATGTTATCTGAATGTATTACGTAATTTAATAATGTAGGAGCTGTGAGAATGATAGATTGGAAGTTGCTAACAGTGAGATAACAATGAGGTAACCTTGAGGCAATAATGAATTTGAAAGTTTAACAATACTATTTGTAGTTCTTGGAAGCAATAATGTAATTTTTGTGACAGTTTATAAAATAGCCAATCAACAACCAGAAAAAACTTGCGTTAAATGAAGGTATTCTATTGGAGTAGGAATAGCCAATCAGAGACTTGAAATGCAGAAATTTACAAATTTATTCGGTAAAAACCAAGTCAGTTGCTTGTAGACAGCACTCATAACTGGACGCGTGGGTTGTAGACAGTTTTCCTAACCGGACGCGAGATGTGTCCTCGAGAAATTTAATACGTATTTGTGTGTGAGAAAATAGTTTACGTTTTAAAAAGTGCAAGTAATAAATAAAAAATCTCACAGCTCTCTCTCTCTCTATCAGTGAAGTGTTATTTAAATCGTGTCAAGAATTAATAAAAAGGAGTGAATGAAAAAATTAAAACCTGTGTAAGCCTACATTCTTCAGTCGCACCACCTCCCTGCTAAGACATTCATGTCTCTAAAAATAAATACTGACGCAGTCGAATCAAACATAAATATATAATATTTAAAGAAACAGTCAAAATTACAAAGTTAATATTTTTTAAACATTTTTGGGGCGAAGGCTACCGGAAAGCGGGTACTATACGTGCGGTTGCAACCAACTTCAAGTTCGGCTCCCCAACAGCCGAAATATAATACAACTCCCAACAAACTAACTTCTTCAAATTGGCTCCCAAAGCGTGGTGCTAAAAATAACGTAATAAATAACAACCATCTTCAAACTGGCTCCCAAAACGTGGGGCAAATAAGTCCTCAACTTCCTGGTGCTCCTAAACACCACAAAACAACGTTCAATCCTACATTTTGGTGTAAAGTTACTGTATGGACGTAATCGCAATAGTATTATTTATCCAAAGTGAACACGATGCTCTCTCGTTTTTCCTGTAGTTATATCCTCACGACAGTATCCAAATTATCGGTCAAAATCACACTAAGTGATATCCCTCGAGCGAAAAACAAGGAGTGTAAATATTTCTTTTTGCGTTCTAAACTTGTTTCATAACAGTATGTGAGATTTTTACCCTCCTGAATGTTTGCTTGTGAGCAACAATAATACCTGAAAATTGTGACATGGATCGCCTAGCATTAATTAATTAAAATCATATTTGTTCTTGAGCTTGCAGATCTCCGAAGAAAGGACGCAGTAACGGCAGTTCATATATCACAGTATACATCATACGAAGTAAATACGGTACACATACACGTATTTATTTTCCTTATCCGGCTTGAATTTACAATAAGTAGATTGTTTTATCTCGTACTTCTAATTTCTTTTTGGCTGTCAGTTTTCCTAGACTTTCTCTCTTCCTTTGGTCCATCTTCCTTCTTTAGTAAGTACGAGGGGTTATCAGAAACTAGGTTACAAGGCCGATATTCCTGGAGTTTCGTCCGTTATAGAGAAATTAGTGGTGAGCGGTAATTCTAATACATGCGCTTGGTAACTGTGCAGAGTTTCAGTCATCCGCCACCTACAGCGCTGGTTGTAGGTAAACGCAAATGGCGACTGGTCTGGCGAAGAAATCCGCTCCGTTGTTAGCTTTCTGTGGGCTAAACATGTAACCGCGACTGAAATTCACCGGCAGCTGGTAGAGGTTTACGGAGAGACTGTAATGTCTCATCAGAATGTCGAAAGTTTGCGGCCGGTAGAGAAAACGTCACCAACGAGGATCGCAGTGGCCGACCCAGCACGGCATCAACAGATTTGAACACAGCTCGGGTATAGTAGTATTTCAGCACAACAGGAGGATTACATTATGACATACATATGTCGGTAGAATTGGGAATGTCGTTCATCACATAGTTCACGGTATTCTGCAGTACCGGAAAGTTTGTTCTCAATGGCTTCCACGAAATTTGTCCAACCAACACAAGGAGAAGCGCATGGGGGCAAGTCTGCAACTTCTGTTGTTTTCTTCATCACATTGTCACGGGTGACGAACCATGGATCCACCACTACACCCTCAGCAGTAAGCGATCGTCAATGGAGTGTAAACACCTCTCCTCTCCAAAGACAAAGAAGTTTAAGG
The DNA here is from genome assembly GCA_030765065.1 of Deroplatys truncata. Classification (NCBI taxonomy): domain Eukaryota; kingdom Metazoa; phylum Arthropoda; class Insecta; order Mantodea; family Mantidae; genus Deroplatys; species Deroplatys truncata. The sequence continues at coordinate 46,975,526 of CM060975.1, read as the reverse complement.
TGACGCCATCTGCCGGGAAGGTGATGACCATAGTGTTTTGGGACAGCGCGGGTGTCATACTCGTGGTGATTTTGGAAAGAGGGCACACAATGACCGCTGACACGATTGCGCGAAGCATTCAGGAGGAAACGGCCAGAACTTCTCACCAAGGGCGCCATCTTTCTTCACGACAACGAGCGACCTCATAGAAGAGCACCAAGCTGTTGAAGCAGTTTCGCTGAGACTCATCGACCACCATCTTTATGGCCCGGACCTCGGTCCAAGCGACTTTCACTTGTTTTCCTCGCTTGAAGGAGCTCCAAGGAGGTCGACGATTCGCTTCAGACGAGTACGTGAAACATTTCGCGACAACTTGGCTGAACTCTCTAGGACAGGATAATTTACCAGGAGAGAATATTCAAACTCATCCGACGAAGCGACAAGTCCTAAGCCGATATGGAGACTATAACCTAATGCATGTACTCTCAGTTGGCTGTGTCGGTTGTATGAAATAAAATATACACATTTCACTGCAGCCTTTGTAACCTTAGTTTATGATCACCCCTCGTACAGCCCATGTGGAAAGTTTACACGAAGAACACGGAATTTAAAAAGTCGTTTATGAAATTAAATCTGCAGTTGAGCAGTATGCATATCCTAATTTATCTGTAGACAGGGAGAAAAATATCTGTGTTACACTCACATGTCTTTTTTTACTCTTGTACAAACTATTTTAAAAACTCTTATTCTCCATCTATTTCATATTAATCGAGATAAACATTTGCAGAAGCGATCTTTTGACATGCAAAGAGAATTACATTTTACACATAGCGACCAGTTCTAAAAATATTTGACTATCGCATAAGGCGTACTATGTTCCCCTTGTTTTGTATTTGCAAGGGCAATATAGAAATACAGTAGCCTTTAAGCATAGACATATCTCTTAATAGCTGGTTGCTAGGTGCAGCACCATTCTCTTTGCCACAGATTAATACTCTTTGCATATCCAAGACAAAAAAATCTGATGTGTTACACTCACATGACTTTCTCTACTCTTGTACAAACTATTTTTACAAACGCTTATTCTCCATCTACTTCATCTTAATCGAGATAAACATTTGCAGAGTCTATCTTATTGCTTATTTTCTTGTAGATGTAAGGGGAATATATATTTACAAGGGAAATATAGAAATACAGTAGCCTTTAAGCACATACATATCTCTTAATAGCTGGTTACTATGCGCAGCACCATTCCCTTTCCCACAGATTAATACTCTTTGCATATCCAAGACAAAAAAAAATGAATAACGAATTCACATTTGAGAAAATAAGTATTGAAAAATTTAAGGGAATAACAAGTAATATCTCGAAAATGGTTCACTCAACAAAAACAATGTATATGACATAAATTGTGTATTTTAACGCGATCTACATTTTTTGTGTAGTAAAATTTTGTCTATCTCTTATGGTTTAGCAGTTATGCAAAAGTCGTTTACAATGAAGAATACTTTTGGAGACATTCCCAGAAAATTCAAGATATACATTTTATTTGTCATAAAAATATCTTAAACATATGATATTTTAATCAAAATCGTTAGAGCTATTTTTGAGAAGATTAAAATTTTTGAAAAATGTTCCATGTAAAGGGTAATCTGGGGTGGGGGGATTTTCTTGAGAACCTTCGTGTCGCATCTCTGGAAGATACTGAACCTAAATACCAAGTTTGGTGTTTATCCGACTGTTCGTTTCTGAGTTATGCTGTTCACAGACACACACACACACGGACATGTTTCCAAAAATGCTTTATTACTTTCTCTACTACGTATAGTAAGTAGGGGAAGTATTGTATTCCACCCAAAAATTCGATACCGAGATTTCACCGGAAATATATGTTTTGAGACCCCTGAATCCAAAAAGAGCATTTTTGGAAACATGTTCGTGTGTGTGTCTGTCTGTGTGTCTGTGTGTGTCTGTGTGTTTGTGAACAGCATAACTCAGAAACGAACAGTGGGATAAACACCAAACTTGGTATTTAGGTTCAGTATCTTCCAGAGATGCGACACGGAGGTTTTCAAGAAAATCCCCCCACCCCAGACTACCCTTTACATGGAACATTTTTCGAAAATTTTAATTTTCTCAAAAACGGCTCTAACGATTTTGATTGAACTATCATATGTTTAAGATATTGTCATGACAAATAAAATTTATATCTCGAATTTTCTGGCAATGTCTCCAAAAGTGTTCTTCATTATGAACGACTTTTTCATAACTGGTAAACCATAAGAGATAGACAAAAGTTTACTACACGAAAAATGTAGATCGCGTGAAAATACACAATTTATGTCATATACATTTCTTTTGTTGAGTGAACCGTTTGCGAGATATTGCTTGTTTTTACCTTAAATTTTCCAATACTTATACTTTTTCTCAAATTCGTTATTCATTTTTTTATGTCCTGAACATGCAAAGAGAATGGAATGCGCCACATAGCAACCAGCGTTAAAATATTTGACTATCGCTTAAAACTTACCATATTCCCCTTGCATCTACAAGAAAATTATCAATAAGATTGACATCTCGATATCTCGATTAACATGAAGCATATGGAGATTAAGCGTTTGTAAAAATAGTTTGTACAAGAGTAGAGAAAGTCATGTGAGTGTAACACATCAGATTTTTTGGGATTCAGGGAGTCTCAAAACATATATTTCCGGTGAAATCTCGTTATCGAATTTTTGGGTGGAATAAGTTATTATACTATATTTTCGCAAATAGATTGTATTCAAAATTGTGATGCGCATTAGATTCGAGTGCAAAATCGTTCCGTAGATCGACAATGCTTTGTTGTCATTCTCTACTTTGTTACATTTTTCGCTGGCCTATTATTGCAAGGGGCGTTGAAAGGTAGGAAATGTAAGGCAAAACGTCTTATGACGCTACTTTCAAGCGTAATGTAACACTTTATGCTGAAAAAAATGGTAATGAAAGGCAGGAAGAGAGTTCAGTGTAGCGACGAGTAACGTTCGCTTATGACAGAAACAGAAATTGACATTATTTGCAACTAAAGCTAGCGGAAAGGTACTTGTAATACCTACTGATAATAGTAACTGTTCATTCCATACTGTCGCATAGGTATTTCATGTTCACTTTAATAGTTAGTGGTAATTTCTTTAACATTGACTGTGTCGAATAGCGATAGGCTACTTACGTGGGGCACTATTTATATGTTGAGCCTAATAATTGAAACAAAGTAATTTTTGATTGAAAACTGCTTTATTGTATTTCAAAGTATTCCCCTTTATGATCAATACACTTTTGCATCCGTTTGAACATTTGTCAAAACATTTATTCCAGTCTTTTTGAGACACCTCCAAAACATGATTTTTGAAGGCATCAACGGCTTCTTTTGCCAACGAAAATCGTTGTCCACGCAATTTATTCTTGATGTTCGGGAACAAAAAGAAGTCATTGGGTGCCAAATCAGGACTGTATGGCGGATAACCCATCAATTCGATTTTGAGCCTTCAAATGCTCTGTTGTTAGACGAGATGTGTGTGCGCTCCATTGTTTTGATGAAGAACGATCCTACGGTTCTTGTTGGTTTTCCTTACTTCACCGAAGACTTTCGGCAAACACATGGTTGTGTACCATTCGGCATTGACCGTTTTACGTTTCTCTAAAGGCACTGTTGTCACATGACCAGTTTTGCTGAAAAAGCAGGCGACCATTTGCTTCGAAGTGCTTCGAGTGCGAACAACTTTTGTTGAATTTACTTCATCTTGAAACACCCATACAGTCGACTGCTGTTTACGTTCCGGCTTATACGCATAGATCCATGATTCGTCTCCTGTTACAATCTTTTGAGGCACCGCCATTGTATTTCTTGAGCATTTTTGAACACCAATCATACGAGCATCTTTTTGAGGTTGCGTCAAATTATGTGGGATCCAACGAGAGCAAACCTTTTTCACGGCTAAATAATCATGCAATACGTGCTGGTGGAACTAATGCCTAGAATTGCCTCAATCTCACAATACGTCACATGACGATCTTTCATTATTAGTTTTTGCACAGCATCAATGTTTTCTGGCACAACAACTGATTTTGGAGGACCTTCACGAACTTCATCATTGAGCGAACGGCGGCCACGATTAAATTCGTTATACCAGCGTTTCACAGTGGCAAAGGATGGAACTTCGTCGCCAAATGTGGAAGTTAGTTGATTGATGCACCCTTGTTTTGATAATCCACGTCGAAAGTCGTAATAAATCATTGCACGAACATTTTCACGAGTGAATTCCATGTTTTTGTTGACACACAATCTTTAAGTTAGTGTAAAGAAAACAAATGACGTTCTATTGGCGAAATGCTTGAAGTAGATTATGGTCAAAAATGTCAAACTTTCCATTGGAAACGTCAGATGGCACCTACAACATTCAGGGTTGCCAGGGCTCAAACTATAATTAGTGCCCCTCGTATAAACAGGTACTATTTATACATTTGTGAAACATCATGTACAAATCCACTATTGTATAAAATAAATTTAACCTATCATCGATGCGCATCGTCAACACTCTCTTTCTTATTACTTTAGGTTTCAAATCTGGAGTGCGCATTAGATTCAATGACGCACTGGATTCGTAAATGTGTATTATTTTGTTCTTTTCGTTGTTATAATGGCTCACATGCTTTATTTTGTGTGCATGTTCTGTGTTTGATAATGAGTCATCATTTAAGAGAACATCCATGATAGCGTGGTATAGTTACTGAGAAATTCAACAGCAAGATCCAGAATACGAAAATATTCATGAGAGATGCAAATCCCTTATATTGAAAACTGTTCAAAATGAAAACCCTGTTGTAGGATGGAAATTTACTCACAATACTGTGTTTTAAGTTATATGCAATTAAGTATATGAATATTCTTGATAAATACATTTCTCTTGTCAACAATTACGTCTTTAATTTGCAGCTAAAGCTGCGATTAGCCGCTACTCTTATTTATTGTGGAACCGTAAGATTTAGATAAAATATTTTTGCAAGAAGCACCATTGATTGATAAATAGCTTTCATCGTAAAATTAGCGGTTGCTGAACGATTTGCTAATTTGTATTTAAGCTTTTCCGGTTTTAAGCCTGGATGGGCCGCCATCTATGAAGATTTGAGACTTGGAGATTCTCTCTCTCTCTCTCTCTGTAAGCTCGTGGCAAACAAATCCCGAATTGTGATATAAACAGCTGACTCTTTTTTCCCCATCTTGAATGTAATCATGCGGATTATTTACCATTATGCCCATTCATCCTAATTTGAAATTATTTGTGGACATTCTTTAGCAGTTAAAATGAAATGATCAGAAGAATCACTTTGTATAGGTGTATATGCATAATATAATATATAAAGGACGTACATATGGAATAGCAATAGAGAAGCTCATTCCAGTGTACCAAATCACAATTCTTATTTATATTTACGAGGGTTGTCCAGAAAGTAACCTCCGTTCATGCATCGCACGAGAAGTAGTGTGGTTATTGTCGTCATTTCGACATCAGCGTGCGCAGTGTTTCAGTGTGCTTCTAGCTGTGCGAGTATCGTACTGTCGCGTCTTTGCTAGTTATAACCTAACAACATGAGCGCCGAAATAATAAATCCCGTCAAGTGTGAAGCATGAAAAGGCTAAGAAGAGCAATCCAAAACAAGCGTCTAGGTCTTCTGACATCTTTTGCATGACAACGCTCGCCCTCACACAGCGAACAACACAAATGAACTTTTGCTCAAATGGGAAGTTTTTGACCATCCCCCGTACATCTCGGACTTGGCCCCTAGCGACTTCCATCTGTTGTCGTACATGAAAAAGTGGCTTGCAGCTCAGCGCTTTAGCAATGACACAAAACTTCAAAACGCCATGACAGGATGGCTTAGTTAACAGGCGGCAGAAGTTTATGCAGAGGGCATTTCAAAACTGTGAAAAGGTTAGACAAGTGCTTGAATCTGTTTAGAGACTATGTAGAAAAATAGGGAAAAAGTTTTAGTTTTCAGATGTGTATAATACAGCTTTTGTGTGTATACCGGTTTCATATTTATTTCAAAACGGAGGTTACTTTCTAGACAGCCCTCTTATTTTAGTTTTGCTAGTTAATTGAATGGTAAAGTATTTCATGGTTTTTCCAGCAGGACTCTGCGATGGCACATGCCGATTCTGAACAACACGTAATCTTTCACGCTCCTTGGAAGAACGACGTTCGCAGTTCCAGCATCTCCATCGCTGACAAGGTAAACACACAACAATGTAAAAGTGCAAATAGAAGTTAAACAAGTCAGTTTTTTTCATACAAATTAGTCATTGCACATGGAAACTAATACTTAAGGGATGCTGAATCTGAATCGACATGGGATGTGTCCAGTAAAATTCTCGGTTAAATCTTCGATCCGACCAACCAGTATTGTTAGTCTTTAAATAAATCAGGGCCATACTTTAATAACATAGTCCGAAGTAAGTTTGTAATGTAATAATTGTGTAATATTACAAAAGAATTTCGTATGTCATTTTTGTTTAAAACAAAATTATAAAACATAAATAAAATGAATTCAAAATGATTGGTACAAAAAGATAATACTGATGTGACTATTAGAATGAATTTACTTCACAAGTGTGAATACAGCATGGAAGGTTAATTCTCTAACTTCCGGTTGCTAATAATGAAAACTCGCCGATATGTGCTGTTAATCAAAATGGCGGCATCAGCGATAGAAAAAGCATTTTGTGTCCTAGAATTCGCAAAAGCTTCATCGCTATCGTTTTTGGATGCATTTTCAGACCAAGTTTGGTAAAGTGGCACCCCACCGTCACAACATCACAGGATGGGCAGAGCAATTAGAGCCGACAGACTGCATATGCAAGAAGAAAAGCCAGGTCGACCATCCTCAAGAACAAAATGGTGGAAAACATTCGCACGACCTAAGTACGAAGTTAAAAAAATACATAATATCGTGCCAGCAGACAGCTTAGCGTGGCGCTTGTTGCTCAAGTGTTTGCAGTTAAAGTCTTAGGCGTGCTATACACGCGAGCATACCTTACAACCTTGCGTGAAGCATGTACTTATTGTCTTTTCAGCAACATTTTATCTAGTGGATGGGATGGCTTGTCTCTCAGGTAAAGCTTTTAACTGGTGGAGGGGTACACAGCTGAACTGATGCCGCGCGTGACGCGTACAGTGGTAAACAGCCAACAATATTTCACTATCGTGCGTCTTTACCCCTCAATTGCCTCACACCAAGTATATACTACCCCCTTCCAGTAGCTAAACTCCTACCTTCAGAAGGGTTCCCCCCATCCCCTAGCTAAAATGTCGCTGAACAGGCAGTATGATCCATATGCTGTACAATTTGAGTCGTCACCAGACCGCACAACTGTAAGGACTGGCCTAATTAAAAGAAAAACTTTTTATTACATTAAACTACAGATTGCATTTAGAACAATTATTATAATGTAAGTGCTTTTTCGCCTTATCATGGTATTGGTTGGACTTGATACGCCAGAGGGCATGACTGACTTGGGTAAGTTTTAATGAACTCTTCGAGTAATTCACGACTCCCCTTTCGCAGCTCGGCAGCCATGTTGCTAACTGAACAAGTGCTTTTTCACTATCACCGAGAGCTCACTAGCGACTTGCACACGTTCAGTTTTGTTTGCGCAAGCGCAAGCTTGTCTAGCATGCAGATAAAGGTTCAGTCAATCTTCAGGCCACTTCTACAATCAAAATATTTGGGCAAATTTATCATAAAGACGTTAAAGCATGCTTGTACATAAAGAATTATCATGCATCCTTCTGCAGTTGCGTGTGTAGCCGCCTTTACAGGTTTCAAATGGTATGGGCACTAAACCAAACACAAACCAAACTGGAGAGAGTTGTGCTTGGATTTACTGGAGCTGGAAGGTTTCCTGGGCGGCGCCGTGGACGAGTGATTAGACTGTTCGCCTCGCTGGCGGCCCGGGTTCAATCCCAGGGACCCGCATGTGGGATTTATGGTGGACAAAGCGGCGTCTGGGTGGGTTTTCTCCGGGTTCTCCGGTTTCCCCCGCCATTCATTCCACCTTCCCATCGCCTTTCCTTTTATGCATTTCACCATCATTTTGTTTCATCTACTTCCTTCCTCCCATACCAGACATCGGGCTGATCACCCCTCCTGGATATTCTGTCTTATTCATGAGTGTCTGCTCCTCGACGGGCCTCTGACCTCAGACACCCGCCTGTAAGTCCTGGGGGGTGTAAGTCCTACATACGAGGAGGTTAAACAGAGAAAAAAGAAGGATGGTTTCCTGACGAAGCCATGTGGCAAAGTGAACAATTATAATTTAAAAATTAGAGCTCATAAAACCCACATGCCACCCTGGAACATGAATGTGATTATCCGGTGTTTTCTGCGGCATGACCAACCTTGGTGTCTTTGGTCCGAGTCGTGTCACAGATTGAGCCCACATCGAACATCTGTGAGTGTTCATGGGAATTGCAGAGTCAACCTTTCAGGATGTAGTTGTATTTGTGAAATAAATTCATTAGTAGTCACTGCAATATTCTATTTTTCTACCAATCATTTTGAATTGCCTTGTATTTTCTAGGGAATTACTGTGAATTGAGTGTTTGTGTGTGGTATTAGCATGTAATTTTACCTATGGAGCTTATTGTAGTTAATTTGTTAGTTGAATTAAAAGCACAATTGTTCTTAATTCCAAAGAAATGACATGCTAGTTATAAAAAAGAATACAAATGCTTTTTTTAATTGGCTGGAGATTAATCCTCGTATTTACTTATTTAATTATAATTGTAGTACATTTATTATAGTTTGGTGTGTACAGCTGTCAGCATTATGATGTTTTCACTTGAAACGTGGTCTTTTGATCCAAGAGGAAGTGGATTAGTTAGGAATAATGGCAGATTGCTACTTGAAAATATATTCCATAAATTAATTAACACGCCGAATTTCTTCCATTTAACAAACTGACACTTCAATAACATAGATAATTACCATTAACAAACCCTTATTCGTTCACCATTCTTTACGGCTTCAGTGCTTTAAATTAAATTACAATAATTACAGAAATGCTTCCTGCTCTCACATTTACCGATATATTTCTAAACTAACAGCAAAAACTTTATAGTTCAGACGATCAATATTTTCCCAGTGAAGAATTACTAAAGAGAATTTTGAATACGTTAAGCCAAAAATGAATTTAGAAATACCTTCCAGAATGCCTTCTATCTAAACGTTGTCCTGTTGTTTTCCTCGTAACCTAGCTCGCCGTCGAAGAAAGACTAATCAGCCTTGTGGACAGGACGTTGAAGAAAGCTGGAACTGATCCGGCGCCTGCGCAGTTGACGACCACAATCGCCTGACGTACTGCGTGACTCAAAATAACTGCGCCCTTTCTTCTTGTTGTTGTCGTCTGCTTGAGAACCACTACCATAGTCGTTTCACTTCTGTTCCCGTACATGTCAGCCTTCCTTTAATACAGCCCAGTCGCCTAAAGTAGATTTCTCCGGGAAGGGTCAATTTGGCACACACTCGAAATTAAAATGTACTAGATAGATCGTGGGAATAATTCGCATAGCTTGGTAAATATGTAAATAGACCATAAACTGTCGTTCACACCAGTCTAATCCAAGTAGAAATGGTTTTGGTCGACCTATGTATCTATGTATGTTCACATTTTACAAGCGTACCTACCCGTGTGGAGGAAGATCTTACTGTTGATGATACTAGTTACTTAGTAACCAATACTTACTTTACTTTTAACGGTAGCACTACAATATATCTTATGTGGTATTCCGGCACTCGTACATACCTGAGCATATTCGCAGTTCATCGCAAAAAATGCAAAATAGAAAGCGTAATAATCATGGTAGTCTACAAAATAATAGATAAATGATAATACAATTAACCACTAAGGACTAATCAGGAAGGAAAAACATTATAATTAACTGTACTGTGGTATCCAACCGCAATCAAACATATGGCAGGTGCTTAGCTTAACCGTTACACCATAAAATGTATGTTTGTTAATCACCTAAACAGACATGCATAGCGTAACACATTATTGTTATTGTGGCATTTGGTTGTGGCAACACTGTAAGAACATATGTGGTTATGGCAACATTGTTTGGTGACTATGTTAAGTTGGCAATACAGACCGGTAATGATGCAATAGGAGTGGGGGTAAACCGGTTGTATCTTGAGTTAGCGTTTAGGACGCTCTCTCTTCTAATGTAACCAGCGAGCAGTGTAGACGTGTTAGACATGACTCTTCGTCAAGCAGGGAGGTAACATGTATCTTTCTTAATTATTAATATAACTTGCCATCCAAATTTCTGTCATGTAGTTTATTAATGTAGTTAGTTTCTTCTTTCCCTAACCATAATGATTTAGGAATATTTAAGTACTTTTCAGGTGTTTTGGGAACTTTCTTTAGCTCGCCCCGTCGGACCTCGTGTTAGTTTGATATGATTTAGACTCCGGTACCATGCTCTACCCCCCGTGATATGTGAAAATATAAGAGGTTATGCCATTATTATTATTATTATTATTATTAAAATGAGCCAAACGTTTCTGTGTTTCAGTAGAAAACCGACACAAAAGGTCTCTACAACCCCCATTCGAAGTACACAGGGCCAGATTAAGTGTTTTAAATATAATATATTGAACATTAAAAAAGGAATTAATTGTTCTTCCACACAAGCCGGGTGTTGGACAGAATTGGAAAGGTAGAATCAGACGACTGAAAAATTCAATGCCATAGCCGGGATTTGAACCACATTCTCCCGCTCTCCGCCCGCTTGCTCTAACCACTGAGCTACCATGGCAGTTGCCGGTACGACATTAAATTCTCCAACCGATTCGGATTTTTCCCGGTAAATCACGAGATCTCAAATTGCATTAAATAGTGGTTGAAACTATGAAGCCCGGGACTTAAAGTACTTACAACATTGTAAGTCGCCATTGGGGTATGTCATCTCAATACAATTTGAGATCTCCTTGTGGTTTACCGGGAAAAATGAGAATCAGCTGGGGACTTTAATATTGTACCGGCATGTTGCCATGGTAACTTAGTGGTTAGAGCAACCGGACGGAGACCGGGAGATCCGTGGTTCAAATCCCGGCTATGGCATTAAATTTTCCATGTCGTCTGATCCTACCTTTCCATTAAGAGAGGAGTCGACATGTTAAGTTTCCCAAGGTCGCAGCTTTATGAAAAATACAACGTAACTATTTTATAACATAATTGTTACTATGGTAGTTTTATTAAAATTATGCCACAATTTAGCAATTTTGTGTATAATTTTGGAATGCAAAAGTAGATTTAATTGGTGTAGAACTTTAAACTAAGCATTATAATGTTTTATGCGGGTTTTAATTACTTTATTTAGTTACAGAGCTTACGCACTAATCTGTGAAGTGAAGAGAGTAAGGTATATGGGGTAGCACTTCAGTTTACAAAATGGGGGCGTGTGTTATCTGATTGCAACTCCTACATGCAATAATAATTACCTATTGTAATATAAACATTGAGCTGGTACTCCAGGTAGCCGATGACGTCGGATTGCCCCTCACTTAGCACGAGAGCACTTAACCTGTATCCTATGCCCAGGAGGAATCGAACCGCATCCACTTGGCAGTCCAGTTATCGCGCCCCAATCAATTAACGGTGAGGAACACTCCATTACCGCTCGCTGACGTCATAACAACATAGATATGGTTGGAATAGCCCGCAAACAAAGTGAAAGATGTCGTATTAGGCCAGACGTTGTCGTATACCACGTGGGTTGCATATCCCATGACAGCAAAAGCAAATCATTACAACGTTCGTCTCTTGCAGGAAATCGTTTATGTCCAACCGGAAGTTTCCTACTTGGAAGTTCGCTTCTGTTTTCATGTTTCAACAGATATCACGTAAATCTTAAAGTATTAATAAGCGCTCCACACACAATTATGTAAACATGTGTCGCTATATGATGCCTTTGAAATTCCACACTCTTTGCATGAACATGACAAAATAAAAAATCTGATGTGTTACACTCACATGACTTTCTCTACTCTTGTACAAACTATTTTTACAAACGCTTATTCTCCATATGCTTCATGTTTATCGAGATGTCAATCTTATTGCTAATTTTCTTGTAGATGCAAGGGGAATTGGTAGGTTTTAAGCGATAGGCATTCCATTCTCTTTGCATGTCCAGGACATAAAAAATGAATAACGAATTTGAGAAAAAGTATAAGCATTGGAAAATTTAAGGGAATAACAAGCAATATCTCGAAAATGGTTCACTCAACAACAAAAAATGTATATGACATAAATTGTGTAGTTTAACGCGATCTACAATTTTGTGCAGTAAAATTTTGTCTATCTCTTATGGTTTACCAGTTATGCAAAAGTCGTTCACAATGAAGAATACTTTTGGAGACATTCCCAGAAAATTCGAGATATACATTTCATTTGTCACGAAAATATCTTAAACGTATGATAATTTAATCAAAATCGTTAGTCATTTTTGAGAAAATTAAAATTTTCGAAAAATGTTCCATGTAAAGGGTAGTCTGGGGTGGGGGTATTTTCTTGAAGACCTTCGTGTCGCATCTCTGGAAGATACTGAACCTAAATACCAAGTTTGGTGTTTATCCGACTGTTCGTTTCTGAGTTATGCTGTTCACAGACACGCACACGGACACAAGGACATGTTTCCAAAAATGCTTCTTTTGGATTCAGGGGGCCTCAAAACATATATTTCCGGTGAAATCTCGGTATCGAATTTTTGGGTGGAATGCAATACTTCCCCTACTTACTATACGTAGTAGACAAAGTAATAATAATAATAATAATAATAATAATAATAATAATAATAATAAAAGACAACGTGAATACCACTTGAAAAAAGTATACATATTTGAAAACTCAAATCAATAACAAGGAATATTTCACAAATGGCTAATGCCACGGAGATTTTATGTAAATTGTGTGCTTTAATAAGATCTACACTTTTAGTATAGTAACCGTCTATCTTACGGTTCACCAGTTATACAAAATTCATTCAGAATGAAGAGAACTTCATAGACTATTTCGGGAAAATTCAATATATACATTTTATTTGTTATGTAAATATTTTAAACACACATTTTAATTAAAATCCTTAAAACAAGTTTTGAGAAAATCTAAAAAAGCAAAAGTTTTCCATGTAAAGAGTAATTTGAGACGGGAGAATTTTCTGGAAAATCTTCTTGTTGCATCTTTGGAAGATGCTGAACTTAAGTGCCAAGTTTGGTATTTATCCGACTTTTTTTTTGAGTTGTGCTGTTCTCAGACACACACACACACATACACACACACTCATACACACACGCACGCACAAGCACACGCACAGGGACCATTTTTCTTTAAAAGATTACTCAGAGGACCTCAAAACGTGAATTTCCAGGGAAATTTCCAAATATAATATTTGGGTGGAATACAGTACTTCCTCTACTATATATACATACGAGGGCGGATTGATAAGTCAGTGACTTTTTAAAGAAAATATGATTCATATTATGCAGCAATGCTGGAACAATTTCACAACGAATTGTTAAAAAAGACCCCATTTGGTGAAGAAAAAGGTTCTCTTTCACCAGGATAATGTACCCGCATACAAGTCAGCCATTGCCATTTCAAAATTTGTGAAATTGGGCTACGAATTGCTACCTCACCCACCATATTCTCCTATTTGGCTCCGAGCGTATTCTTTCTCTTCGGAAACCTTAAAAATTGGCTCGCTAGGAAGAAATTCACGTCCAGTGAACACATCATGGCAGAAACATATTTTGCAGACTTCGAAAAATCATATTTTTTGGAAAGGTTAAAAAATTGGAGAAACGGTGAACAATGTGTATTGAATTGAAAGGAGACTATGTTGAGAAATAAAACTTTCTTTTTAGAAAAAAATGTTATTTTCTTTAAAAAGTCACTAAGTGTTACAGAAAGTAAAAATTATACATACATATTTCAAAATTCACACCAAAAACAAAGAATATCTTCGAAATAGTTAACGCCACAAAGAATGTTATTTGATATAAGTTGTGTGCTTTAGCGAGATACACATTTTCTATGCAGTAACATTTTTTTTGTCCCCCTTTTATGCAAAAATCATTCAAAATAAGGACTTAATAGGCTGTTCGCAGAAAATTCAAGATATACGTTTCATTGGCTATGCCAATATCTTAAACGTATTGTATTTTAATAAATAAATATACAGCCAATTTTTAGAAAATAAATGACGAAACGTTTTCCATGTAACGATAACTTTGCAACACCAAGAAAGAATTTCCGGAATAACTCCGAACTTGGTGGAAGTGTAGAAGAGGGTGCAAGCAATAAGTGATTAGGTTTGCAGAGAGATGGGATACACGTAGGCTGAGCAGAGCCCTCTTGTGTCGGTCCGACAAGGTCAGTGTTGCGCCCAGTGTAGTTAGTGCAGAGCTGAAATTAAATTGAGTTTTATTTATGGACGTTCTTTGGCCACTGTGGTCCTTAGCGTCCCATTCCATATTGGGCGTGAAAGACGGAAATTTTGCTCAGAGGCCTCTTTATCAGGCTTCAGGGTCTTTTACGTGCCGTAAATCTACGACACGGGACCACCGGCTTTACTTCCCTTCCGAAGGAAGCCATGCTAAGGATTTTTACGCCCGAAAAAATCCATCGCCCTCCGCCGGTGTTGAACCCGCGACCTTGGGAACTAGAGGCTAGCATGGTAACCACTACACCACGGAGGGCAACGTGCAGAGCTGTCAAACAAGGTGGAAACTATAAAGTGTGCCAGTATGCCTCGTCGACATCAAAGGGAGCTATATTGGCATGTGAGTGAGAGGGGCAGCGGGAAGCGGGTTTGTCATACCGTACATTTCGGCTCGTACGGGACACGCTGCTACGACAGTGATGCGTGTGTGGAAGCAGTGGATAGATGAAGATCGTACGCAGCGAAGGGCGGGTACTGGACCACGGAACAAGACCACAGCACGGGATGACCGTCATCTTGTCCGCATGGCCATAACGGACCATACAGCTTCACCCACAGTGTTGGCTCGACTCTGGAGCACTGCAACAGGTGTGAGCTTGTTTGCATCAACGGTCCGTTGCCGTTTGCTGCAGGTTGGACTGGTTGCATGTATGCCATTACGTTCGGCTTCCATTGTCCAGAAACCACAAGCTGCTCCGACTGCAATGGGCACGTGAACACCGTCACTGGGGTGCTGAGTGGCAAAATGTAGTCGTTTCGGAAGAGTCCCGCTTCAACGTGTCCTGCAGTGATGGCCGCATACGTGTCCGGCGGTACCGTGGTGAGCGCAACCTGGAGGGCTGCATTGTTAGCGGCAAAGCGGACAAACACCAGGTGTGATGGTTTGGGGCGCCATTAGTTACAACAACCGATCTCGCCTCCTACGAATTGAGGGCACTTTGAACAGCAACCGCTACATAACGGTGGTTTAGAGCCTGAGGTACTCCTCCTGCTTCAGGCATCTCCACAGGCCACATTTCAATAGGACAATGCCCGGCCACATATTGCGAAGAATATAAAAGCCTTCTTCGAAGAACGACGGGTACCATTGCTTCCCTGGCCTGCACGTTCGCCTGAAATGACGCCCATCGAACATCTCTGGGATATGGTTTGTCACGGTCCTCCAGTAACCAGAGTTACGGATTTGTGGGTTCGAATACAAACTGTGTGGAGGGAAATCCCTCAGGAAATTATTCAGAACCTTTATGATTCAATGTCACGGCGTATAGCAGCTCTAATTGCAGCGCATGGAGGCCACACCAAATACTGAATATTAGGTCTCAAAGGTCATGTATAGATTTGAAAAGTTTATCATTTGTTACTTGTCATGTCCTAACCTGTGGTATTAAATTCAATGAATTCGTGCGTTTCCTTCCTAGTGTTGCAATTTTCACAAACGGCAGTGTATGAGCAGAAAGATTAAATGCAGACAACATTTAGATATTCCTCGAGAATCAGTCGTATAATCGTGCTGTCACGGCGATATCTATGATCAGAGATTACAATTATTTAAACAACATGTAAGTATTCCTCGAGAATCACGCGTATGTACAATAATTTGTGCAGATATGCTGACATCTGTGAGCAGAGGGATAAACTGTAAACATTCCTTGTTAATCAGGCGTACTTGTGCAACCATAGTGACATTTTTCAGCAGAGAATTTAAGCGTAAATATTGTTTGATAACACTATTTTGCAATGAAGTTACAGAACTCCAAGGCTTCAATGTTTTAGGGTATTGTTAGCATGTAAATTCAAATTCAAAACCAAAAGTTCATATCACGTACTATTTGGTGTAATTTTTATATTCATTTTCTTATAATATATTTTGAGTTTTATAGGGTAATTATTTAAACTGTAGTAGTACTTTAACATAATATATAGTTTTAGGATGTCAGGATATGAAAACTAACTATCTTCAAAGTATTTTTAAGGTGTTAACGGATGTTTCTGTTGTGATAGGTGAAGCAGTATGTTTTGAGTAGTTAATTATAATCTTAGGGAGAATAAGTATCGATAACAGTAAGGATAGTGTTAAATAAAACAGAAAAGCGAATGTTACTGTAAGTGGAAATAAGGGTTGAGAGACAAGGCCATCAGCGGCCGTAAACGGGTGGATTTTCCCTCTATTGTTAAGTGTCTCGTTAGGTTGCTGGAAGGCAGAGGGTAGAAAAGGGTCAATGTTCGCCAAAAGACTGATAGCCTGAGGACTCCAATGAAAGAAGCTAGAAATCAGGTGATAATGGAATAAGGAGATGTAGAACGTTTGAAACAGAGAAAAAGGAGAGTTTTTAGAATACACACTTGGCCGTTGTAGCTCCTTGGAGATGTTTGGTGGAAAATGTGTAGAAGACTTTAGAATACACACTTGGCCGTGGTAGCTCCTTGGAGACGTTTGTTAGGAAAATGTGTAGGAAAGTTTAGAATAAACACTTGGTCATAGTTCCTTAGAGATGGTTGTCAAAAGAGGTAGAATACACACTTGGCCGTTGTAGCTCCTTGGAGACGTTTGTTAGGAAAATGTGTAGGAAAGTTTAGAATACAAACTTGGTCATGGAGGTTCCTTACAGATGGTTGTCAGAAGAGTTTAGAATACACACTTGGCCGTGGTAGCTCCTTGGAGATGTTTGTTAGGAAAATGTGCAGGAAAGTTTAGAATAAACACTTGTTCATGAAGGTTCCTTAGAGATGGTTGTCAGAAGAGTATAGAATACACACTTGGCCGTGGTAGCTCCTTGGAGATGTTTGTTAGGAAAATGTGCAGGAAAGTTTAGAATACACACTTGGTCATGGAGGTTCCTTAGAGATGGTTGTCAGAAGAGTTTAGAATACACACTTGGCCGTGGTAGCTCCTTGGAGATGTTTGTTAGGAAAATGTGCAGGAAAGTTTAGAATAAATACTTGGTCATGGAGGTTCCTTAGAGATGGTTGTCAGAAGAGTTTAGAATACACACTTGGCCGTGGTAGCTCCTTGGAGATGTTTGTTAGGAAAATGTGCAGGAAAGTTTAGAATAAACACTTGGTCATGGAGGTTCCTTAGAGATGGTTGTCAGAAGAGTTTAGAATACACACTTGGCCGTGGTAGCTCCTTGGAGATGTTTGGTGGAAAATGTGTAGAAGAGTTTAGAATACACACTTGGCCGTTGTAGCTCCTTGGAGATGTTTGTTAGGAAAATGTGTAGGAAAGTTTAGAATAAACATTTGGTCATAGTTACTTAGAGATGGTTGTCAAAAGAGGTAGAATACACACTTGGCCGTTGTAGCTCCTTGGAGACGTTTGTTAGGAAAATGTGTAGGAAAGTTTAGAATACACAGTTGGTCATGGAGGTTCCTTAGAGATGGTTGTCAGAAGAGTTTAGAATACACACTTGGCCGTGGTAGCTCCTTGGAGATGTTTGTTAGGAAAATGTGCAGGAAAGTTTAGAATAAACACTTGGTCATGAAGGTTCCTTAGAGATGGTTGTCAGAAGAGTATAGAATGCACACTTGGCCGTGGTAGCTCCTTGGAGATGTTTGTTAGGAAAATGTGCAGGAAAGTTTAGAATAAACACTTGGTCATGGAGGTTCCTTAGAGATGGTTGTCAGAAGAGTTTAGGATACACACTTGGCCGTGGTAGCTCCTTGGAGATGTTTGTTAGGAAAATGTGCAGGAAAGTTTAGAATAAACACTTGGTCATGGAGGTTCCTTAGAGATGGTTGTCAGAAGAGTTTAGAATACACACTTGGCCGTGGTAGCTCCTTGGAGATGTTTGTTAGGAAAATGTGTAGGAAAGTTTAGAATACACACTTGGTCATGGAGGTTCCTTAGAGATGGTTGTCAGAAGAGTTTAGAATACACACTTGGCCGTGGTAGCTCCTTGGAGATGTTTGTTAGGAAAATGTGCAGGAAAGTTTAGAATAAACACTTGGTCATGGAGGTTCCTTAGAGATGGTTGTCAGAAGAGTTTAGAATACACACTTGGCCGTGGTAGCTCCTTGGAGATGTTTGTTAGGAAAATGTGCAGGAAAGTTTAGAATAAACACTTGGTCATGGAGGTTCCTTAGAGATGGTTGTCAGAAGAGTTTAGAATACACACTTGGCCGTTGTAGCACTTGGAGATGTTTGGTGGAAAATGTGTAGAAGAGTTTAGAATACACACTTGGCCGTGGTAGCTCCTTGGAGACGTTTGTTAGGAAAATGTGTGGGTAAGTTTAGAATACATACTTGGCCGTTGTAACTCCTTGGAGATGTTTGTTAGGAAAATGTGTAGGAAGGTTTAGAATACACACTTGGCCGTTGTAGCTCCTTGGAGATGTTTGTTAGGAAAATGTGCAGGAAAGTTTAGAATACACAGTTGGCCGTTGTAGCTCCTTGGAGATGTTTGTTAGGAAAATGTGTAGGAAAGTTTAGAATAAACACTTGGTCATAGTTACTTAGAGATGGTTGTCAAAAGAGGTAGAATACACACTTGGCCGTTGTAGCTCCTTGGAGATGTTTGTTAGGAAAATGTGCAGGAAAGTTTAGAATACACACTTGGTCATGGAGGTTCCTTAGAGATGGTTGTCAGAAGAGTTTAGAATACACACTTGGCCGTGATAGCTCCTTGGAGATGTTTGTTAGGAAAATGTGCAGGAAAGTTTAGAATAAACACTTGGTCATGGAGGTTCCTTAGAGATGGTTGTCAGAAGAGTTTAGAATACACACTTGGCCGTGGTAGCTCCTTGGAGATGTTTGTTAGGAAAATGTGCAGGAAAGTTTAGAATAAACACTTGGTCATGGAGGTTCCTTAGAGATGGTTGTCAGAAGAGTTTAGAATACACACTTGGCCGTTGTAGCACTTGGAGATGTTTGGTGGAAAATGTGTAGAAGAGTTTAGAATACACACTTGGCCGTGGTAGCTCCTTAGAGATGTTTGGTGGAAAATGTGTAGAAGAGTTTAGAATACACACTTGGCCGTGGTAGCTCCTTGGAGACGTTTGTTAGGAAAATGTGTAGGTAAGTTTAGAATACACACTTGGCCGTTGTAACTCCTTGGAGGTGTGTTAGGAAAATGTGTAGGAAAGTTTAGAATACACACTTGGCCGTTGTAGCTCCTTGGAGATGTTTGTTAGGAAAATGTGTAGGAAAGTTTAGAATACACAGTTGGCCGTTGTAGCTCCTTGGAGATGTTTGTTAGGAAAATGTGTAGGAAAGTTTAGAATACACACTTGGCCGTTGTAGCTCCTTGGAGATGTTTGTTAGGAAAATGTGTAGGAAAGTTTAGAATACACACTTGGCCGTTGTAGCTCCTTGGAGATGTTTGTTAGGAAAATGTGTAGGAAAGTTTAGAATACACACTTGGCCGTTGTAGCTCCTTGGAGATGTTTGTTAGGAAAATGTGTAGGAAAGTTTAGAATACACACTTGGTCGTGGTAGTTCCTTAGAGATAGTTGGCAGAAAAGTTTAGAAGACAGCGGATAGGCGCAATGATATGATGTGTAACAAATAAGAAGGCGCGCGTGTGTGTGTGTGTCGAAGTAATAGCAGGAATCAAATGTTAAAACTGTGACGGTAAATAAACGAGCAGGAAAACAAACAGTTGTATTCACCACTAATCCGAGATCCAAGATACATGCAAAATCCCTGAGCTAGTACCGAACCCGGGACCATTCCTACAAATCCTGTACCTTAAAATAGCCACATACCACAGAAAATTGCCGCCCAAACGTGGGGCCCACAATCAACAAGAAGAAATACCAACGCATAGGGGTGCAGCTCATAAGAAAGTTAGAACGAGATTACACACAGCCTTACCGAGTGAGGTGGCTCCACGGTAAAGTGTGCGATTCGTATTCGGGAGGTGCCGGGTTCGATACCTGTCGATCGCTCTGACTCATGGGCTTTTAGTGGTTTTCCCGGGGTCGGCAGGCGAATGGTGGAAGTGGTTTCTTCTACCATTTTCCTTTTATTCCGTTTCTTTCTCCTCTTTCAGGTGTTCGTCTAGGTTTCGTGGTGCCGGGCAGATGGCGCGGATGCATGCTCAATGGAAAAAGTATTCCCTGTGGACAACAGAGGGCTGCCTGATTGGTGCGTAGTTCATCGTTCTCTCTCGGTGGCTGCAGCAAAGGGACGATTTTGCGAGCTTGAAAATGTGAGGGACTTCCGCGTGTCTCGTGGCCTGTCTGCCTCATGGGGTTCCTTCACCTCATCCATTCCTCCTGGGGGGTGGTAGCCGCAATAGATCTGTGCAGGTCAAGCGCGCGAGGAGCCCCCCTCCGTTGAATCACCTCTTCCTCTACCTCTACGCGCAGTCTTGCCATTTATTTTGTTTTGGGAGATAGGAATGTCAAGGACTCTTTGGTGAGAGACACATCTTAACTTTGAAAGCATGTACATATCCCACCTGCTTCCTCTCTCCTTTCATTAGTCTGTGTTTCATCTGGAAAATAAATCAATTTAAAGCTTTGTTTTGGAGTAGAGTGTTCTCAGTTTCTAGTTCAATAACAAAGTACGAGGGCGAATCGAAAAGTAACGCACAATATGTTTTTTACAAAAACGTTTAATAGTTAAAACAAAACAAAAAACACAAATGAACTTACACCTTTTACCTACTTTTCGGCATAATCATCAAGCTTCTCAATACATTTCTGCCATCGTGATACCAGTTTCAATATGCCCTGTTCGTAGAAGTCCGTTTCCTTGGAGTATAGCCATCTGCGGACTGCTGATTTCACTTCTGCATCTGTCGCAAAGCGTTGGCTGGCCAGGAATTTCTTCATGAGACCAAACATGAAAGTCCGACGGTGTAAGGTCCGGATTGCAGCAACATGGGGACGAGCATTGTCATGAAGAATTTTGACATCGTCGGCATCCATGTTGTGGCGTTTGTCACGAAGGGCACGACGCAACTTCACCAAAGCTTTCATGTAGGCTGCAGCATTCACAGTGGTCCCGTGTTCAGCAAAGTCCACGAATACAACACCATGCATATCGCAGAACACCGTCACAAGCACTTTCCTAGCAAATTGAGTCACTTTGAATTTTTCTTCACTATGTGCTGTTATGTGTTCTTTTTATGTTTTGTATCTGTATTATACATCCAGCCAGTCACTTTACGTTGCTTGTCCCCTTTGCTTAACGCCCTCTTTGGTGCTCTCTTTTTTTTTCCTCTGTGGGTTGCTGACGTGGCATGTGCTTTGGCCGTACGCGCTGAGTGGTGGATTTCTGTCCGCATTGCAGGGATAGCTCTCTGCCCGGCAACTACTCATGCGGATGGTGGAAGTTTTTGTAATGAATTTTTAAGGAACGTCTTTGTGATTTTCGGTGGATCGACCTTATGTAAAGGTAGGCTTTATTATCAGTTTTATGTCCTGGTAATGGTGAGTGAATTTTGGGACGGAAAACGTTATGTGTGTTTGAAAATAAGAGTTCGTAAAGTGACTGGCTCTTGGAGTTGTTCATAGGTTTAGTGTGTTTTGTTTCTTTTCCAGTTGAGTTATATTTTCAGTACGTGATTTTCAGTGTATAGTTAGTTTAAAATTTGTGATAAGAGCTTTACACAGTTGTGCAATTTGAAAATGCATATTTTGATTCATGAAGGTAAAAAGCATCAGTAGTGTGAAATTTGTGAGAAAAGCTTTTGGCATTTGTCGTCTGAAATTGCATAGTTTGATAAAAGGAGGGCAAGAAGCAATATAAGTAGAAATTTGTGAGTAGAGCTTTACATATTTTGGGCACTTTGAAAATGCATAGTTAATTCAAAATTACAGATATTCTGTTGTGTAAATTATGAGAGCAGTAATTGCAGTTAAAACCCAGTTATGCTGAACCCATTTATGCTGAACTTTGTAACTGAAAACGGTTGGGTTGTAAAGCTATCTACATCTAGCTTAGCTGGACTTTGAAGCTCTCGGTTTCCTGAATTTCATTAAAGTCTGTTTCGGTCTTGTTCAACATTCTTAGCTAGTCTTTGACTAGCTAAACATAATTAAATTTTTTGGTCTGATGTTTATAGTGGCCTTGTTTTATAAACTTTCTAAATTGATTTGGTTTGTTGAATTTTTGGATTTACTTAATTTTGCTGTATTTAAAACTTGCCTTTACTGCTCTGCTCAATTGGTTTTGGTTGCTTTACTCTTTAAGCCATTTTTGTTTTACAGTTATTCTTTTATGGTTGCTTTACGGTTCTGGTTATTAATGTTTGTTTATTATTATCATTAAAGTACCCAAAAACAAACTTATCAATAGTAGTATATTTTTGAGAGTTCTGGTTTCCTTTTGTTTTCCCCTACGGCACTCGTTAGGGCTTCCCCGTTTGGCCGGGGTTCCCTAACTCAGTCAAACAGCGGAACCATTGCAAATTACTGGTAGCAGAGCGTGGTTTCGATCCACGGACCTCTGGGTTATGGGCCCAGCACGCTTCCACCAGTAATTTGCAATGGTTCCGCTGTTTGACTGAGTTAGGGAACCCCGGCCAAACGAAAAGGGAAGCCCTAACGAGTGCCGTAGGGGAAAACAAAAGGAAACCAGAACTCTCAAAAATATACTACTATTGATAAGTTTGTTTTTGGGTACTTTAATGATAATAATAAACAAACATTAATAACCAGAACCGTAAAGCAACCATAAAAGAATAACTGTAAAACAAAAATGGCTTAAAGAGTAAAGCAACCAAAACCAATTGAGCAGAGCAGTAAAGGCAAGTTTTAAATACAGCAAAATTAAGTAAATCCAAAAATTCAACAAACCAAATCAATTTAGAAAGTTTATAAAACAAGGCCACTATAAACATCAGACCAAAAAATTTAATTATGTTTAGCTAGTCAAAGACTAGCTAAGAATGTTGAACAAGACCGAAACAGACTTTAATGAAATTCAGGAAACCGAGAGCTTCAAAGTCCAGCTAAGCTAGATGTAGATAGCTTTACAACCCAACCGTTTTCAGTTACAAAGTTCAGCATAAATGGGTTCAGCATAACTGGGTTTTAACTGCAATTACTGCTCTCATAGTTTACACAACAGAATATCTGTAATTTTGAATTAACTATGCATTTTCAAAGTGCCCAAAATATGTAAAGCTCTACTCACAAATTTCTACTTATATTGCTTCTTGCCCTCCTTTTATCAAACTATGCAATTTCAGACGACAAATGCCAAAAGCTTTTCTCACAAATTTCACACTACTGATGCTTTTTACCTTCATGAATCAAAATATGCATTTTCAAATTGCACAACTGTGTAAAGCTCTTATCACAAATTTTAAACTAACTATACACTGAAAATCACGTACTGAAAATATAACTCAACTGGAAAAGAAACAAAACACACTAAACCTATGAACAACTCCAAGAGCCAGTCACTTTACGAACTCTTATTTTCAAACACACATAACGTTTTCCGTCCCAAAATTCACTCACCATTACCAGGACATAAAACTGATAATAAAGCCTACCTTTACATAAGGTCGATCCACCGAAAATCACAAAGACGTTCCTTAAAAATTCATTACAAAAACTTCCACCATCCGCATGAGTAGTTGCCGGGCAGAGAGCTATCCCTGCAATGCGGACAGAAATCCACCACTCAGCGCGTACGGCCAAAGCACATGCCACGTCAGCAACCCACAGAGGAAAAAAAAAGAGAGCACCAAAGAGGGCGTTAAGCAAAGGGGACAAGCAACGTAAAGTGACTGGCTGGATGTATAATACAGATACAAAACATAAAAAGAACACATAACAGCACAACTAGGAAATCAGCATGTTTGCCTGCTTGGTTTCGGGCGTGTAGCGGTATGCCCACGACTTATCACCAGTGACGATTCCTTTCAGAAAGTCATGCCCTTCTGCGGTGTACCGCGTTAGGTGATCCAAGCTCGTCATCTTTCGCTGGCCCTTGTGGTTGTCTGTCAGGTTCTTAGGCACCCAGCGAGCACTAACTTGACCTCTCTGTCATCTCATTTCAACAATCTCGTACACTGCACCAAAGGAAATGTTGAAATGTTGCGATAAGGTTCGCAGTTGCACGTGCCGGTCGTTCAAAATTGCCGCCTCAATGCCTCTGACATTCTGCGGGGTTGCAGCTGTTACTGGCCTCCCGGAGCGTGGTGAATCACTAAGGTTCACACGTCCCTCTAGGAAGAATGCACACCACCTGTGGACATTGCTACGGTCCACACAATCATCCCCATACACGCCACGCATGCCCGTGTGAATATCACTCGGTTTATGGCCTTTGGCCTACAAATATCGAACCACACCTCTCTCTGTCGTCCTCCGTGGACTATTGGTACCGGGCGTAAAAATCCTTGGCATGGCTTCCTTCGGAAGGGAAGTAAAGCTGGTGGTCCTGTGCCGTACATTTACGGCACGTAAAAGAACTTCAAGCCTGATAAAGAGGCCTCTGAGCAAAATTACCGGTCTTTCACGCCCAATATAGAATGGGACGCTAAGGACCATAGTAGTTAAAGAGCGTTCATAAATAAAACTCAATTTAATTTTCCACACCTCTCTGCTCTTCACACGTGGGCGACAGTAACGCGCGCGCCATCTTTGTTGCGTAGTTCACGCTTGTCTCGCTAGAGCTACACATGAAACAAAATACCCTCTGTAGTGAAAACTTCAAACTATATCTGTGTGAAATTACATTCCAGCTACAATACCAAGGCAGAAAAAATTATTGTGTGTTACTTTTCGATCCGCCCTCGTATTTACCATGTTGCACGAGGATGTATAGACAATCCAGACCACTGTTGTTATATATTTATGTGGGAAATACACATGACTAAGCAGAGGCATGATATTACAGTTTTGTGAAAAAATCATATCATGCTTATTTTAGAATCAAACTTGGAGACTAAAGCAAAGCTTTGGCACCACAGAAAGTATCCAGAACATGCACTGAAGAACTTCGTCATTTGGTAAATGTAGAAGTCCGTATCTATCTTTGAACCATAGTTTTGACTGCTACTTCTGTCCGTGTGATGTGAAGGGATACAATTCTAAAAATAAAAGGCAAATCAGTTGTTTGGTCAGCCGTTTTACCTGTGTCCCCTGGGCTTCATCTATTCCTGTGCGTCCAGAAAACGTTGAACAGTTTTCATCCGAGACTGATGTAGAAGTGAGGATAATTGTGATGAATGATAGCGACCATCTACCAGGCTTAACCAGAGTGAATTAAATAAAAACTGACAGATTTACTGCAAACAAAATGTAGACATTTCTCAAGAATCAAGCTTATAAATGTGCAGTGACATCTATGAGCAGAAAGATTAAATGCAGACAACATTTAGATATTCCTCGAGAATCAGACATATAATTGTGCAATCACGGTGACGTCTATGAACAGAGATTACAATTATGTAAACAACAAGTAAACATTCCTCGAGAATCAGGCTCCAAGAATCGTCTGCTGCAGGACGTGAATGTTTCAACCAGAGTGAATTAAATGGCTTAATGAGGGGTCTTGACCTCCCTAAAGAGTTAACTGAGTTAAGTTCTAGACTCCAAGAAAAAATTCTGATGTATTATATTCACATGGCTTTCTCTACCCTCAATCGCGTATTAGGGGTGTACAAATTATTCTTACAGAAGTTTTTTTCCTATCTACTTCATTTTAATCCAGATAAACCTTCCCGGAAATAGTTACATTACAGATTTCATTACAGATACAAAGGGAATAGGGATATTCAAATGTTTTTAACTGAATGCTATATGCTGGCCTTAAAATCTGATACTCTTTCAATGACATCACGAGAAACAACTGAAGAGCAATACGACTTTAAAGAATGATTAAGTATTGAACAATTCGAACCATTAATAACGGGTATCTTGGAAATGGCTTATGCCACAAAAAAGTTATTTGAAAGAGATCATCTACATTTTTTGTGTAGTACGTTTTCGTCTATCGCTCGCCTAACGTTTACCAGTTATACAAAATTCCTCCGGAATGAAGACTTCACAAGCTATTCCCAGAAAATTCAAACGATACATTTTATTTGTCATATATGGTATTTTAATGAAAATGTTACAGCAAGTTTTCGAGAACCAAATATCTCGAAAATGTGTTCCAATTAAAGGTTAGTTTGGGGTGGGGGATTTTCTTGAAAATCTTCTTTGGAAGGTACTCAATCTAAATACCAAGTTCGGTCTTTATGTGATTTTCATTTTTGAGTTATGCTGTTCACAGACAGACAGATGCACATGCGCATCTTTTTTACTGAAACTGTTCCTTTTTTATTCATGGGTCCTCAAAACATGTGTTTCCTGTGAAATCTCGATATCGAATTTTTGGGTGGAGAGCAATGCCTTCTCTGTCTGCTATGTATTTGGCAGAGAAAGTAAAATCTGCTGTGCCAGAACCATCATTATACTGGTACGACAACGTGAAATAGGTTTTAATTTCTTTTTTCTCCGAAGATGGACGTCTTGTACACTGCATTAATATGAGGGAACGTATGCTGAAATTTGGACACAAGCGAATGAAGACCGTTCATTGTTACTTGCAAGCGAAGTTTTCGGGCGTAAAAATCCTTAGCAAGGCTTCTTTCGGAAGGGAAGTAAAGCCGGAGGTCCAGTGTCGTAAATTTAGGCACGTAAAAGAACCTCAAGCCTGGTAAAGAGGCCTCTGAGTTGAGGCAGTATTTTTAACACTTAAATGATTTCAGTCTAATTATATAATATATATATATATATATATATAATTCAATAACAGCCCGCCATAAACCAATATGTGTATGTAATAATTTGTAAAATGTATGTAACAGTCATTGTATATGTTTATATTATTGTATACATGTAATAATCTTATCTGAATATATTACGTAATTTAATAATGTAGGAGCTGTGAGAATAATAGGTTAAAAGTTGCTAACAATGAGGTAACAATGAGGTAACCTTGAGGCAATAATAAATTAGAAAGTAACAATACTACTGGTAATTCTTGGAGCAACAATAATGTAATTTTTGAGACAGTTTAATAAATAGCCAATCAACAACCAGAATAAGCTTTAGTTAAATGAAGGTATTCTATTGGACTGGGATTAGCCAATCAGAGACTTGAAATACAGAAATTTAAAAATTTAGGCGGTAGAAATCACGTCAGTTGCTCGTAGACAGCGCTCATAACTGAACGCGTTGGTTGTAGACAGTGTTTCTAACCGGACGCGAGACACGTCCTCGAGAAATTTAATATGTATTCAGTGTGAGACGTAAAATAGTTTACGTGTTTAAAAAGTGCAAGTATTTAATAAAAGAATCTTACAACTCTCTATATCAGTGAAGTGTTATTTAAATCGTGTTAAGAATGAATAAAAAGCAGTGAATTAAAAATTATAATCTGTGTAGGCCTACATTCTTCAGCCGCACCACGCCTTGCAAACAAATCCATGTCTCTAATAATAATACTGACGCAGCCGAGGCAAACATAAATATATAATATTTAAAGAAACAGTCAAAATTACAAAGTTAATATTTTTTTAAACATTTTTGGAGCGAAGGCTACCGGAAACATTTTTACCATACGTGCGGTTGCAACTACTTCAAGTTTGGCTCCCCAACAGTTGAACTACAATACAACTCCTACTTCAAATTGGCTTTCCATACGTGAAGCAACAACCTACTTCAGAGTAAAATTTCCGATCTTTGACGCCCAATATAGAATGGGACGCTAAGGGCCATAGTTGTTAAAGAGCGTCCATAAATAAAAGTCAATTTAATTTCCCGTTACATATTCGGCGATCATCAAAGAATCATATGGAAATTTGGAAGTGCTCTTATTGCGACTGAACTACAGTGAACACAACTAGCAAGTTGGGTCAACAATGTCATTTTACCAAGTTTTCAAGCTTTCTTTGTTTGTGGGATAGCAGAGCACGAATTGACCATTGGACTAAGAAAGACTGGCCACGTCGAGAAAATTTGGAAGCCAGTTAGTCCTGAAGGTGTGCTGCAACCTCTTCACATTAAGCTCGACACAGTTAAACTGTCTGTAAAGGCTTTAAATAAGAAAGGAGGCTGTTTCAAATACATATGTGAGACTTTTGAAGAAAAAGTTAAAGAAGGTATATCTAATATCCTGATATAAGAAAACTGGTGTCTGTCACACAATTTAAAAACACTATGGATGAAAAAGAAAAAGCTGATATCTTTCTGTGAAGTTATTTCAAACTTTCTCAGTAACAAGGGTCCTAATTCCTGAACCATTGTGGCCAGCATACTCGAAGCATACAACACGAGTCTCAAGTTTCATTTTTACTTTCTCTACTACGTATAGTAAGTAGGGGAAGTATTGTATTCCACTCAAAAATTCGATACCGAGATTTCACCGGAAATATATGTTTTGAGACCCCCTGAATCCAAAAAAAAAGCATTTTTGGAAACATGTCCGTGTGTCTGTCTGTGAACAGCATTACTCAAAAACGAACAGTTGAATAAACACCAAACTTGGTATTTAGGTTCAGTATCTTCCAGAGATGCGACACGAAGGTTTTCAAGAAAATCCCCCCACCCCAGATTACTCTTTACATGGAACATTTTTCAAAAATTTTAATTTTCTCAGAAATGGCTCTAACGATTTTGATTAAAATATCGTATGTTTAAGATATTTTCATGAATTTTCTGTGAATGTGTCCAAAAGTATTCTTCATTGTGAACGACTTTTGCATAACTTAAATTTTCCAATACTTATACTTTTTCTCAAATGGAAATTCGTTATTCATTATTTGTTGGTCCTGGCAATGCAAAGAGAATGGAATATCCACATAGCAACCAGCTCTTAAAATATTTGACTATCGCTTAAAGCCTACCAATTCCCCTTGCATCTACAAGAAAATTAGCAATTAGATTAACATCTCGATTTACATGAAGCATATGGAGAATAAGCGTTTGTAAAAATAGTTTGTACAAGAGTAGAGAAAGTCATGTGAGTGTAACACATCAGATTTTTTATTTTCTCACCTAGATTATTTCTTTGAAAATTTTTTAGCAAAGGCCAAGATGAACGGTTTCACAAGGATCTGTAGGAGTTTGAAAGGAGGTACCGGGGATGCTGGAGCATTAGTATGCTTGCTGGTAAAGAATGAAATATTTGAAGACAAACAGAAGGAGCAGGAGAACTTTCATAACTAAGATGTTTGATACAGGGTGCTAATTTATACATCCAATAGTGAAGTAAACAAGGCAAAACAAAGGAAAAACACTCTAGTGACATGTATGAATACCTACACACATAGGTTTAGCAAGTTGCGTTAAATATGGTTCATGAATCTGAAATAAAAAAGTGAAACGAAAGAGTTTGTAATGTAATTCACGTGAATACACAATACATTTAAAGTGATTTTGCAAAAACTCCTGATGTGACAAGAAGTAATCGGCTTTAAATTTGGATTCCGCACATCGGAATTACACAAAATCATTTTATTTAATTTAGGCAACAATCACAATGTGTATGTTTTCTAGTCATCACGACGCATGGTAAGCATTCCTTGAGAACCAAAGGTACAAACATTTTTGACCATGGATTAAGAAACACCTTGCAGGGGAGGGGTGGAGACAGAAGTGACAAACGACTGTGTAGCAGACCACAGAAAGCAAGTTTTGTGCTAGTAGAAAACTGCGTCAACAGAATCAGTGGACAGAGGGAGAGAGAGAGAGAGAGAAAGGTGTGTTTTTCTTTTTGTGGCCTCAGACTTGGCTTGATTTATATGTAGATAGTGGCGGACTGTGAGTTTCGCGCTAAATCAACGGGGGCCAGACAATGTCGTGTTGTTCAACAGATTAGGAAAAACTACCGTCGAATAAAGCCGTATAACTTGGGGTATATCCGTGCAGGGAAACATCGGCATTCACCAAGCTGTTCGTTGTTTCGCATTGAAAATAGCAATTGTTTTGCTTTCTCTGCCACCTACCTGTACTAGGTAAGGGGAGGTATTGAACTCCATCAACAAATTCGACGTCGAGATTTCATCTGAAATACATGCTTTGAGACCCTCTGAATCCAAATAAAGCAGTTTTAGAAAAAGGTCCGCACGCGCGCGCTTATTTGTATCTGTGTGTGAACAGCATAACTCAAAATTGAGAAGATAATTTATTAGCCCGAAGTTTAAAAAAATATTAACTCTATTTTTTTTACTGTTTGTTTAAGTATTAAATATTTATGCTTGCCTCGGCTGCGTCAGCATTATTGTTAGAGACTCGTTTCTCTTAGCAGGGTTGTGGTGCGACTTAGAATGTAGTCTTACACAGATTATAATTTTACTTCACTCCTTTTATTAATGTTGGATACGATTTTAAATAACACTTCACTGATATAGAGAGAGCTGTGAGATGTTTTTATTAAATACTTGCACTTTTTTATACGTAAACTAATTTCGTCTCACACGAATACGTATTATACTTCTCGAGGACGTGTCTCGCGTCCGGTTAGGAACACTGTTTGCAGGCAACTGAATTGATTTCAACCGTCTAAACTTGTAAATTTCTGTATTTCAAGTCTCTGATTGGCTATTCCTAATCCAATAGAATACCTTCATTTAACTAAAGCTTTTTCTGGTTGTTGATTGGCTATTTTTATAAACTGTCACTAAAATTACATTATTGCTTCCAAGAATCACAAGTAACATTATTAAACTCTCAAACTCATTATTGCCTCAAGTTTACCTCATTTTACCTCATTGTTAGCACTTTTTAACTTATTATTCTCACAGCTCCTACATTATTAAATTACGTAATACATTCATATAACATTATTACAAATGGATACAATAATATAAACATATACAATGACTGTTACATACATTTTACAAATTATTACATACACATTTTGCTTCAAGGCGGGCTGTTGTTGAATTTATATATTATATAATTAGACTGAAATTATTTAAGTGTTAAAGATACCGCCTCAAAATTAAAATTCGGATAGATACCAAACTTGGTATTTATGTTCAGAATCTTCCAAGGATACGACACGAAGATTTTCTACAAACCCCCCCACCCCAAACTACCCTTTACATTGAAGATTTTTCGAAATTTTTTATTTTCTCAAAAATAGCTTTATTTTGATTAAAATACCATAAATTTGACATATTTACATGAAAAATAAAATGTATATCTTTAATTTTCTGGGAATAGACTGTAATGCCACTAGGCTCTTCATTTAGAAGGAATTTTGTATAACTGGTAAACCATAAGACATAGGTAAAAACATATCACACAAAAATGTAGTTCTCTTTAAAAAACACAGTTTATTCCAAATAATTGTTTCGTGGCTTCAGCCATTTCCGAGATATCTATTGTTATTGATTAGAAGTCTCAGCACTTTTGTCATTTCTACTTTCTCTACCACGTACGAGTACATAGTAGGTAGAGCAGGTATTGCATTCCATCAAAAACTTCTATACCGAGATTTCACCGAAAATACGTGTTTTGAGGCCCTCTGAGTAAAAAAATTTAAAACAGGTCCGTGTGTATGTGTGTATCTGTGTGAACAGCATAACTCAAAAACGAAAAGTCGGATAAACACCAAAATTGGTATTTATATTTGGTACCTTCCAAAGATGCAACACGAAGGTTTTCAAGAAAATTCTCTTACCCAAAACTACCTTTTACATGGAAAATTTTTCGAAATTTTTTATTTTTTACAAAATCGCTCTAACGATTTTGATTAAAGTGCCATACATTAAAGATATTTACATAACAAATAAAATGTATATCTTGAATTTCCTAGGAATAACGCGCCAAGTCCTCTTCATTCGAGAGAAATTTTGTATAATCTTGTATAACTGGTAAACGTTGTTTAGACGAAAACGTACTGAACAAAAAATGTACACGTCTTTAAAACACACAGTTTATTTCAAATAACTTTTTTTGTGGCATCAGCCATTTCCGAGATATGGGTTATTATTGGCTCGAATTGTTCAACATTTAGCTATTCTTTTAAAACCCTTTTTCTCGCGATTATAAAAAACGAACCCCATAATCCACCAGCTTATGAAAATCGTCAAGGGGCAACTTCTAATATAGATTTAACCCCGTGATTTAACAAAATCACGAATTATAAAGTAGGGCAAGACCTTACTTCCAGGGACCACAGATTAATATATTTCAATTACTGTATAGAAATATCCCATGACGGGCGTGTTAAATTTGGTAAATTAAGCTACATTATGCACTAGCGCATTGGCAGGAAATTACAAATATTTTTGTTAACAGTAACCTAGAATGCTTCGGTTGATGAAGATGCCAACAATTTGGTGAGTATAAATAAATTAGTTATATCAAAAATAGTATCCAAACAAAGAATTAAAAATCTCATGTACTACACTCACTGACTTTATGTGCTCTTGTACAAACTATTTTTACAAACGCTTATTCTCCATCTACTTCATATTAATTGATATCAACATTTGAAGAAACTATCTTATTGCTAATTTTCTTGTAGGTGCAAGGGGAATATGGTAGGCTTTAAGCAATAGTCAAATATTTTAAGCGCTGGCTGCTATGTGGAGCATTCCATTCTCTTTGCAATTCCAGGACATAAAAGAACGAATAACGAATTCCCATTTGAAAAAAAGCATAAGTATTGGAAAATTCAACAAATAACAAGAAATATCTCCGAAATAGTTCACTCCACAAAAAATATTATGACATAAATTGTATGTTTTAACGAGATCTACATTTGTTGTTTAAAATTTCTTTGTCTAACTCTTATGGTTTACCAGTTATGCAAAACCCGTTCATAATGAAGAATACTTCTGGAGACATTCCCAGAAAATTCGAGATATACATTCCATTTGTCATGAAAATATCTTAAACATATGATATTTTAATCAAAATCGTTAGAGCTATTTTTGAGAAGATTAAAATTTTTGAAAAATGTTCCATGTAAAGGGTAATCTGGGGTGGGGGGATTTACTTGAAAACCTTCGTGTCGCATCTCTAGAAGATACTGAACCTAAATACCAAGTTTGGTGTTTATCCGACTGTTCGTTTCTGAGTTATGCTGTTCACAGACACACACAGGGACATGTTTCCAAAAATGCTTTTTTTGGATTCAGGGGTTCTCAAAACATATATTTCCAGTGAAATCTCGGTATCAAATTTTGGGAGGAATGCAATACTTCCCCTACTTACTATACGTAGTAGAGAAAGTAAAAATTAGGAATCAATTAAGAAGTATACAAAGAAAAATTCTACTTCATTATACAGGAGCAGTTAGCACCACACCCACAATTGCTTTATTAGTCTGTAAAGGAATTTGGCCAATTGATTTATTAGTAAGATTGAGAGGGGTAACATTTTGGCTTAAGAGAGGAAATTTTGAAAAAGTAGAAGAAATTATAGGTTCATGTTGCAATTCCATACACGAAATAAAGAACAAATTAAAATTAATTTTGCAGCTAGAGTGGAATGAAATAAACGAGGAGAGAAGAACCCACAATGTATTCGGTAATATAAACAAAATGTTAAATTTAGGCATATTAAACCAATGAAAGGACTAATACATTATCTGACAGGACATGTGCCTTATAGACTTATTGGAAAAAGGTTAAGAAGTCTCAGAATGGTATCTGTACACGAAGTGGCACACAAGATCAGGTCCTGCTTGAATGTGTAAGATATGTGGAACAAACATTAGAGGAGAGAACAAAATTAAGCGGCTATAAAATTAGTTATATATTAACGAATGAAGACTTATGCATATATCTTGAAAAATTAGCGCATAAAATTAGTAAGCTAACCTGGGGCGAAAGAATAGAATAGGAGGAGGTAGCAGTACTAGTTTAAGCAGTAGAAGAAGTTAGAACATCAGAAAGAATAATAATACAACGTATAATTAGTTAAATGATTCATTTAAAAAAGATACATCAACCAGAACCGGTCGATGGGGGAAGAAGAAGAAGACGGTGCAGATGAAAGAGATGGAGAAGAAGAGGTAGAAGGAGAAAGGGATAATGATCAAATTTATAGCGGAAGAACATCTTATGGGACTACTATGGGGGACAACATTGGGCAGATAGAAAAGAATATAACCAAGGAGACGATTAGAAGAAATTCATTAATAGGAATGGTGAAGGCGAAAAAGAAAAGAAGAACGTGAAGATGACAATTATAGTGGGAAAGGAGAGGTTAATACAACGACTAGAGAAATGGTGGAGTAACGGCGGAGATGAAGAAGAAAACAAGAGGATGAAGATTATAACTATAGTAGGAAAGAAGGAAAATACGACGACCAAGGAAACGACTAAACCAAACTTACATTATTAATTAACAAAACTGGAACAGGAATGGCGGAGGAACAGCGGAGGTGAAGAAAGAAGAAAAAGAGGAAGAGATGATAATTATAGTGGGAAAGAAACGATTAGAAAGTTTATTATATTATAATTAACAAAATTAGAACTGGTGCAGGAATGGTGGAGGCGAAGAAGAGAAGAAGAGGAAGGAGATGGTAACTATAGGAGGAGGAAGGAGAAGGTGGTGCCAGGGTGTGAGCGGTTAGCTGCAGGAAAAGGGGGAAGGAGTCAGCCGAGGAGGATGGGAAGTAGTGTGGCAGCAGTGACCGGGAGAAGATTAGTGTGAAGTGTAGTGAATTATAGTGCCGATTTAAAAGGCTAAAAATAAATAAAAAATGCTATAAATGAAAAATAGGTTGAGTGAAAGTGAGTTCTAACCTATATGGTTATAAAAGATAGAATTCAAAGATGAAATAGTGAAGTGTAGTGAGTTAAATTATTAACCCAAGAGGTATAAAGTCAAATTAAAGTAAAATAATCTGAAAGTAGGCAAGTGAGTTAATGAAGAATAGTGAATTATAATTTTAAAGTTAATAAGGAAAAGAGATATAAGGGATTTATTGTATTGCGAAGCTATGCAATAGTAGATAAATAAGTAATTTAAATTTAAAGGTAGATATAATAATAGCGAAAAGTGATAAGTGAAGTATTGGGTTGTCTCATAAGTTCGTTCGTTTTGCTCGCAATAGCGCCTGAAAACCCTGAACCCTCTGTACACTCAAGTTGTCATAGTTGCCTAACCATCCCTACGATTTAGAAGTAAACAACCAGACTCGCTGCTGGATTAGTCAGTGAGTGTTTGTGACTGACGTTGGATGGAACAGCGTGAACTTGTGTTTACCAACTATGAAAAGCAAAAAGGAACATTTCCGACATCTTATGCTGCTTTACTATCGTAAGGGTAAAACCGCCTCATAATACCGGCAGATAATTTGTGCTGCCTACGGGGAAGATGCAGTAACGAAGCGAGCGTGTCGAAAACGGTTTAACCGATTTCGAGCTGGGAATTTCTCCCTAAAAGAGAAACACTCGATCTGGTCGGCAATGGTTACGGACGTGAAAAGAATTCATGAAATGATAGTTAACAATCCACGAATGAAAAACGCAGGTGTTAGCATTGGAGCTCAATTTAGCTCGTGCTATTGTGGCCAGGAACTTGAAAATACTAGGTTACGTAAATATTCGCGATGTATGGGTTCCTCACGAACTGAGTGAAGCGAATTTGATTTAGCGCGTTTCCATCTGTGACTCCTTATTGAGACGCAATCAGAATTACCCTTTTCTGGAACGACTGGTAACTGGATATGAGAAGTGGATTGTGTGCAACAGCGCCCGAAAGAGTAAATCATGGCGCAAGAAAGGGCAACCACCACTATCGGTTCCTAAGCCAGGGCTGCATCCGAGAAAGGTTATGCTATGCATTTGGTGGGATTGCAAAGGAATCCTATATTACGAACTTCTTCCGAGTAATGAGACTATCAATTCCGAGAAATACTGTTCTCAGTTGGATCGTCTCAAGGCAGCCATTGAAGAGAAAAGAGGGGAATGGAGAAACGATGTCGTCTTTCGCCACGACAATCCAAAACACATACCTCTATGGTGACTCGTCAAAAGTTCCGTAATTTTGAATGGAATGTGTTACCCTAACCGCCGTATTCTCCAGACGACTTTCATCTATTCCGTTCCCTGTAGAATTTCCTGAATGGTAAACGCCTAACTTCCTTGGAGTATTGCAGACTAACCTCGAAGAGTTCATCAACCAGAAAATCCCCACATTTTGGAGAAGTGGAATTTATAAGCTTCCAGAGAAATGGAATACATTGTCGACAATAATTGTATACTGCAGGTAATAAATTGTTTGTTTACAAAACCTAACTGCCGTAGTGATTTCTCTTTTGAACGACCTTGTGTTTAAAGTTTGTAAACTGCAAGTTCGGCAACTACGCTGTCATAGCTATGCTGCGGGTGAGGTGTGTTCCCAGGCGTTCTCAGTGATTGAAACTTAACGAAAAACGAACGAACTTATGAGACAACCTAATAATATGGTGAAATTATTTTAGATGATAAATAAGTAAAATAAACGAGAGTATGGATTATGTAGAATTTAAATAAAATAAATAACAGAAATATATGGTTAAAGAGATAAATAAAACTTATAATTAAGTAATTAAAACAATTTAATTTAAACCAAGTAAGTAAAAATAGCATGATGAAGTTAGATGAAGAGTTTAAAGTTATAATAATAGTGTAAAATGAATAAGTAAAGTTGTATGGTGGATTTATTAGAAAAGATAATTAAATGAAACAAATATTGTAGTTGTACACAATACCTAGTAATAAATAATGCATAAATTAAATAAAATTATACAACATTGATATGTGACATGTAAAATATTACACTGAAGTAATAAAGTTTTAATAGTAAGCAAAGTAAAAAATAAGTTAAATTAAGACTAAAGAAATAAATTACACACATAAGCGCAGAACTCATAAAGAAATATAAAAGATAGAATATATTCGAACTGGATACCAGTACGTTCTAATGCCGGATATGGGAGATAATTTTAGATCTAAAATAAATAATTTACTTATGGGTAGTAGCTGGTTTCCAGTTACTTGTTTTTGTGGGCTTCCAGCAGTCAGAAATTAGTTAAAATATGGGTACTTTATTTAGTGTTAATAATTTTCCTTTTTATTTTACTCTTATAAATTTGTTTCGTTTTGTTTTTATCTAGTTATAAGTGAAATCTGTAAAATGATAATGTATATGATATGTTTTTTTTTGGTAAAGGTGGAATAAAGTATGAAGGTTTGTAATGCACGTCCCGTTATTTGTTTCTCGCGATGTCATGGAAAGGGTATAGAATTTTAAGGCCAGCGTAACATTTCACTGTCATTATTCCCTTTGTATATACAGTGGAATGTAACTATTTGGCTGGCCTAGTAGCTCAGTCGGCAGAGCAACTGCCTGTTGTGTGGGGGTTCCGGGTTCGATTTCCGGCTGGGGTGGGAATTTTTCTCTAACGAAGATAATTCCCTATACTCCCCTAGTCTGGAAGTGTGAATGTGTCTGTGATCTAATGAAGAAAACCCAACGTTTACCAGGAATTCAACCACAAGTGAATAGAGTTAACACCATTGGATTTAAAGGCGAAGTATAAGTGGAACTTTAAAAAAAAAATATGTGACTATTTCTGCAAAGGCTTATTTGGATTAAAATTAAGTAGATACGAAACAAACTTCATAATCATAATTTGTATATATATATTTATTTATTTATTTATTTATTTATTTATGAAAGCCCTTTAACTTCTGTGGTCATTGGCGTCGCATTCTATATTGGGCGTGAAAGATCGGTAATTTTCCTCAGAGGCCTCTTTATTAGGCTTGAGGTTCTTTTAGGTACCGTAAATCTACGACACGGGACCACCGGCTTTACTTCCCTCCCGAAGGAAGCCATGCTAAGGAATTTTACGCCCGAAAACACTCCATCGCCCTCCGCCGGGTTTGAACCCGCGACCTCGGTAGCTAGAGGCTAGCATGGTAATCACTACACCACAGAGGACGACTAATCATAATTTGTATACCAAGCTATACAGGTAGAGAAACTCATGTGAATGTAAACACATTTGATTTTCTAATGTGGTGTCGCTTTTCAGGCTTCTCGCGATATCATGGGAAGTATGTGGAATTACAAGACCAGCATATTGTCACGAACGGGACTGAGCAAATCCATATTATGTGTTACACAGATGCTCCACTAAACAAATGACATAAGGGATAATTAATACCAGTAAGATGACAAATATACAGAAACATGAAAGTAAGTAATAATGCAATATAAAAAGTGATGCACCCTCATTAACAAAAGAAGGAGATGCATAAAATAGTAACAGAAACTGAGAAAATATAAAATGAAATTCGTAGAATTCAGACACTTGTGACAGGTTAATTAATATCAAATAATAAACATAATATGAATCTCCTCAGTCACTTTCGTGGCAATATAGCGATCGTTTTTAAACATCTGACTAGATACGGTTTCCTATCCTACTTGTACCTTCAGAGAAGAGTGTAGTGAATCTATTTTCACAAATGTTTACCTCGTTTAACATGAAGTAGACAGAAAAAAATAAATTATATCATAATGATATAATTTAAAATGACATTGTTTATGTCACCCAAAAATTCGATACCGAGATTTCACCGAAAATGCATGCTTTGAGGCCCCCTGATCCAAAACCATTTGTGTCTGTGCGTGTGTGTGTCTGTGTCTGTCTGTGAACAACATAACTCATAAACGAAAAGTCGGATAAATACCACACTTTGTATTTAGGCTCATAGTACCTTACAAATATGCGACACGAAGATTTTCAAGAAAATCCCCACCCCAACTACCCTTTACATGGAACATT
Source organism: Deroplatys truncata (assembly GCA_030765065.1). NCBI lineage: Eukaryota > Metazoa > Arthropoda > Insecta > Mantodea > Mantidae > Deroplatys > Deroplatys truncata. The sequence goes on along the minus strand of CM060975.1, from coordinate 46,936,310 downwards.
TTTCAAAAATTTTGATTTTTTAAAAAATGTCTCTAACGATGTTGATTAAAGTACGCATATATTAAATATATTTATATGACAAATAAAATGTATTATCTTGAACTTTCTCGAAACAGCCTGTGAAGCCCTCTTCATTCGGAAGGAATTTTGTATAATCTTGTATAAACGTTAAGCCATAGACAAAAACGTACCATAGAAAAAAATGTAGATATCTTTAAAACACACAGTTTGCTCAAAATAAGTTTTTCTGTGGCATAAGCCGTTTCTGAGATAACCGCGATTAGAGTTTGGAATTGTTCGATACTTATCTTTCTTTTAAACTTTCAGCAATTTTCAGTTGTTTCTCGCAATTGCATAGAAACAGTATGGAATTTAGGGTCGGCATATAGCAATCGGTAGTTAAACATTTGTCTATCCTGTTCTCTTTGTATCTATAACTAAATGTGTAATGTAGCTATGTTTGCAAAGGTTTATTTCTATTAAAATGTAGTAGATAGAAAAATAAGCTTTGGTAAGAATAGTTTGTATACTCACTAATAAAGATAGAGCATAGAGAAAGTCATATGAATGTATCACATCAGATATTTTTTTACTTTCTCTACTAGGTATAGTAAATAGGGGAAGTATTGTATTCCACTCAAAAATTCGATACCGAGATTTCACCGAAAATATATGTTTTGAGACCCCCTGAATCCAAATAAAGCTTTTGGGAAGCATTTCCCTGTGTCTATGCCCGGTGTCTGTGAACAGCATAACTCAAAAACGAATAGTCGGATAAATACCAAAGTTGGTATTTGAGTTTAGTATCTTACAAGGTTGCGGCACGAAGGTTTTCAAGAAAATTCCCCCATTCCTAACTGCCTTTTTTGATCTTCTCAAAAGTGGCTCTAACGATTTTGATTAAAATACCACACATGAAAGATATTTACACGGCAAATAAAATGTGTATTTTGAATTTTCTGAAAATAGCTTAGGAAGTCCTCTTCATTCGGAACGAAGTTTGTATAATCTTGTAAACGTTAAGTGATAGACAAAAACGTACAACACAAAAATGTAGATCTCTTTTAAACACACAGTTTACTTAAAGTAAGTTTTTTATGGGGTAAATCATTGCTGAAATATGCGTTATCAAAGGTTCGAATTGTTCAATACTTCTAATTCTTTTACAGTCCCATCGATTTTCAGTTGTTTCTCGCGATTGCATGGAAACAGTATGTACCTTAAACAACAGCATATAGTGTCCAGTTCCTACACATTTGACTATCGCTGTTGTCTTTGTATTTATAACGAAATGTGTAATGGAACTATTTTTACAAAGGTTTATTTGGACTAAATGTAGTAGTTAGAAAAATAACATTTAAGAATAGTTGGTATACTCAATAATAAAGATAGAGGGTAGAGAAACTCATGTGAATGTACCACGTCAGATTTATACTTTCTCTACTACGTATAGTAAGTAGGGGAATTATTGCATTGCACCCAAAAATTGATACCGAGATTTCACCGGAAATACATGTTTTAAGGTGACTTGAATCCAAATAAAGCATTTTTGGAAACATGTACTTGTGTGTGTCTGTCTGTGAAAAACATAACTCAAAACGAAAAGTTGGATAAATACCAAACTTGGTATTTGAGTTTAGTATCTTCCAAGAATGCGGCATGAAGGTTTTCAAGAAAATTCCGCCATCCCAGACTACCCTTTAAATACAACATTTTTAGAAAAATTTGATTTGCTCAAAAAACGCTCTTAACGATATTGATTAAAACATCATATGTTTTAAGATATTTTCATGGCAAATGAAATGTATATCTTTAAACCGTAAGAGATAGACAAAATTTCACCACACAAAAAATGTAGATCCCCTTAAGACACAATTTATGTCAGATTTTTTTTTGTCCATTGAATCATTTATCATTTCCGAGATATTCCTTGTTATTTGTTTGAATTTTCCAATACTTATACTTTTTGTCAAATGGGAATTCGTTATTTGTTTTTTTTATGTCCTGGACATACAAAGAGAATGGAATGCTCCACACAGCAACCAGCTCTTAAAAGATTTGACTATGCTTAAAGTCTACCATATTCCCCTTGTACCTACAAGAAAATTAGCAATAAGATAGTTTCTGCAAATGTTTATCGCGATTAACATGAACTAGACGGAAAATAAGCGTTTGTAAAAATAGCTTGTACAAGAGTAGGGAAAGTCATGTGAGTGCAACACATCAGATTTATTAAAAATTTTGTTTCTATTGTGTATGTGTGTGCGTGTGTGGGGTGTGCATTAACTCAAGAATGGACAAACCGATTGTTATGAAATTTGGTATATAACACCCCTTAGAGAATAGTTTATATGATAGCTTAATTACTTTCCCCAAAAGGAGGGGTTGTGTTCCCTTGGGACGCGAAATAATAACGTCGAAATATGTAAGAAATGTTTCATAGGGATAGGTGAATAATCAACAAAGGCAGGTACCTCGCGGTGCGACCTGCACAGATCTATTGCGGCTACCACCTTCCAGGAGGAAAGGATGAAGGAAGGAACCACATGAGGCTACAGGCCGCAGGCGGATATGTCGCAGAAACGCGCGGAAGTCCCTAAGTTTTTCTAGACCTGTCCCACTGCTGGATCTGACGAGAGACGGCGATGAACGACCCACCAATCAAGCAACCCCCCGGTTTTCCACAGGGAATACTGTTTCCATTGAGCATTCATCCGCGCCATCTTTCCGGCACCGCCATACGCCACGAAACCTAGAAACACACCTGGAAAAGGAGAAGGGAACGGAATGAAAGGGTAATGATGGAAAGAGAATCGTGAATGAGAAGAGACCACCCCAGCATTCGCCTACCGACCCGGGGAAACCACGTAAAGCCCATGGATCAGAATGGGCGAATGCCGGGGATCGAACCCGGGACATCTTGAATACGAGGCACACACGTTATCACGGCGCCACCTCGCTCGGCACATATCTCATTAGAAAACGTTATACGCGTGATATTTCTGACAAGGTTTGTTATGTACAAAATTTCGACATAAATAATTAAGAGTTTGTATGAATCTTTGTGTATTATTTTGTGTACTTAAACCAGTTACCGCGAGAAACAGTATAGTTCCGATCACATTACCATCACGAGAAAGAGACACAAGCTTGTGTACAGTTAAATCTTTTTTTGTGTTTTAATTTTAATGAAAAACAGAAAAATCAATGTTTAGCTGTTTTTAAAACATCGTATAGGGGAGAGAGGGAGCGACAGAAAGAGCAAAATGAGGGAGAGGGTGTGAAAGTTATTTCCCCTGTTCCATTTCATATGAAACGAGCCCAAGGTATAAATACTACCTCACCTGTGAAGTGAATCACTTGATGCGTGCTCTTTAATGTGTTTCTAAATATCAGTAGTGGGATTCGAACAGGCGGTTTCTTATTACATTAGAGCGTCTGGCAGAAATCCATGAAGCAGTTCCAGGATTTATGTGCCATATTTTATCCAGCGTTGCTCTTCTGTTTCCTTAACTCTCAACTTCGGCTTGCGTATTATTTTTCCAGTCGGTAATGCAGTTGTCTGTTTTCAGAGGCGCGGTAGTCTGTCCTGTCCCTCTTCTCAGGAAGGACGCCAAAATTTAGTGACGCTAAAAGAAAAAGAAAAGCACACGCGTAGCGTTTAATGAAACATTTACATACCAGTGGAGCAGAGGAAGGAAAATATGCATAAGTTTTACATTTCATTTTTACTTTTCTACCGCTTAGCTGTGGTAGAGGAAGTATTGTCCTTACTCAGAGTTTCGAAACTTCGCAGAAAATACGTGCTTTGAGGTCGCCTGAATATAAAACAGTTTAAGAAAAAGGGTAATATGTGCGAGCGGGTGTATGAGCGCGTGCTTGTGTCAAAACAGCATGCCTCGAAAGAAGAAATTTCGAGTATGATGTATTGGGATATAAGGGTGGTAAGTGGTTAATAAGAGAATCGAAGAAAAGTTTGAAAATAAGAGACGAAGTCGAGATTCTGTTATGCACTTAGTACTTGTATACAGCATAATATGTTTGTGCGATCGATGATAATTATGTAAACAGTAGTATCATCCACTTAGTAGCTCATTCGTATTATTGATTATCTAAATGTCTGGCCATTACAAGCCTCAAACGTACTGCATATGAATACCTGTTCTATTACCAACTTAAATTTCATATAAACACCAGATGGAATGAAGTCGAGTCAAGAAAGTTCATTGGCATCGATAACTTTCCTTTTGTACTAAGAACATTTTAGGAAGTTGCTACCATCGCGGAAAACTTTGAGCAGGAAATTGAAAGGTTGTGGCAAATAGAATTTGATTCTTTTGTTCTTAATGAATCCAAATCAAGAAATGATAGAGTGTATGTTATATTAAAAAGATCTGATGTGATACATTCACATGACTTTCTCTACCATCTATCCTTTATTGAGGGTATACAAACTATTCTTACCTAAGCTTATTTTTCTACTATATTTAAATCCAAATAAACCTTTGCAACCTTTCAATGCCTTACATATTTCGGTAGGATACAAAGAGAACAGCAATAGTCAAGTGTATAAGAACTGCATTATGTATGCTGGCCTTAAACCATACTGGCTAGAACCATCTCTCTAATACTAGCAGGTGACTTCAATTGTCGTAAAGGCAAGTCCGACAGGAAAGCTCTTGCTGTTTTCGAAATAATGCTGCAGGAAGAAGGATCCTCTCTGGCCAGCAAAGAGATAATACCAACCTACATCGTCTATAATGGATCCAGTATGACAGGTCTAATATTTTACAGAGGAAAGCAAATAAGATAACGGATCGGAAATGTCTGTGTACGCCCATACTGAAGCACAAGCCGATCCAGGCAAACATCATCATAGACTTCACAGAATCCATGAAAGCAACACAACGATGGACACCACGTCAAATCAACACGATGCTACTCAAAAAAAATCTGGACAAAGGCGCAATTATGACGCTCATTGAGACAGGAAACATCGACAGAGCATTAGAGATGCTCGAGGCCTCGCTCATGAAGTCAACCAGAAATATATCTCCGCAGAGAAAAAGTAAACTGGTTCGATGAAGAGTGCCACATGCTCACAAGATCAACACTAGATAAACTGCAGAAATAGAGAGAAATTCCAACAGAAAAAACGCTGACGGAATTCACAGAAGAAAGAAGAAGATACAAAACCCTATTGAAAGAAAAGATACTCCAGTTTTTCAGAAAGAAAGAGCTTGAAACCATATTAGAAGTGGAAAAAACGCCTTATAAAATACGGAACACAGTCGATGTAGTATAAAGTCCCAAGTTACGATAGAGGTATGGAAAAAGCATCTCTCTAGGATATACAGTAAGTCACAATTGCTCGAGGTGCGACACAAAGTCGCAACAGAGGACATCATTATACCAATCACAATAGAAAACGTCTGGTTGATCTTCCAGCGAGGCAAACAGCGAAAATCAGCAGGATCTGACAACTTGACTAATGAAATTCTAAAGGAATCACTACAATCTACTATCGAGATCTGGTCAGATATGTTCAAAGAATGTATCAAACAAGGAGATATTCCTAAACAGTGAAGAAAATCCATCATTCAGATTTGTACGAGGGAAAATGACCAAAAGACGCCCCACGTACTTGTGCTTGAATGCGCTCCCTTCAAAGTCCTCTTCAAAGATACTCAAGGATCATATTAACATACATCCTGCCACTAGCCGTGACACACATGCCAGAAGAACATTGCGGTTTCATAGTTGGTAAATCCAGCTCCAGGCTATTAAGAAAGTATTTGCCAGCATATGGGATGCAGCCAGCATAATAGGAGCACATCTATTCGCTGCCTTCGTTGACTTCACTAAAGCCTTCGACAATGTAAATCGGAACATCCTGATATGTAAACTCTGCTCTATTCTTGGGCAACAAAACTCTCTCCTGTTACTAATTGAGAGCATACTGGCATTCAACCAGTCACTGACAGAGTAAGCCAATCTAGGCTCATAGTCCAAACAAATGGCGATCTCTAAGGAGACCCTCTCAGCCCACTCTGTTCAACATATTGACCCATGATGTATCCAAAGAAGTTGCGTCAGAGCAATCACTGTGATTTTCTGTGCGAACGACATGATTCTTCTCTCGAAAAACGGACCGGTCCTGCAGGAGGAATTAAGCAAGCTTTATAAGTGGCCGCAAAGAAATGAATTAGACATAAACACTAACAAAATAAAAGTCATGAAATTCAGGAGAGGAGGCAACATCGCCAAGTTAGAGAACGTCCACTGCGGAAATGATAAGTTAGAGTTAGCAAATTCTTACAAGTACCTGAGATTAACAATCCAAGTCACGGGAAAAAATTGCATGAAGCATGTAGAAGAAAGATGCATTTTTGGCATTAAGGACATCGAAAACTTATCCCTTGATACAGCCTTGAGACTATTACACATAGCATGCTATGCAGTTTACCCGCAAATTTAAACCAACTGGAGGCAGCGAAAGCAACCTACCTACACAGAGCCGTTCGACTATTCCGAACGACAATGGCTAGACTCGTCTATTTCTTGGCCGCCATAGGCTTCTTCATCAGGGAAGTAACAATAAAGAACAATCTATTCCATATACACCAGCATACGTAGCCCACGTTAGAAAAGGGAAGAAAAGTCACTGGCAGTAAATCAAAGTTTTCATTATACGCCAGCCATGAATTCAGAAGAATAGAAAGAACCAAATTCCCGATCTACATCTCTTAGTCGATCCTGTACCTTGCTCCATACATTCGTTCTATTTCGGAATGTTATTTATACTGTGACGGACGCCTATGACTAATTACCCGCCCTGGACAGGGTGGTTGGAAAGAGGGAGACGAGAGGCGCTCTCAGCTTATCCAAGTGTCCGGAACTCTTATCGGGACGCGGTAAGAAGTCTTCAGAACTTCCCACCACTGGTTCGAGAAAGCGCCGCTAAGGTATAAAAAGAAGGTGATTGCTGGTCCTGGCTGTATTCGATTCAGTTCTGTTCTGCTGTTTCGTCAGCAAGTTCTTGCAGCGTGCGGGCAAGTAGCAGTTATCTATGTGAGGAGATACAGAGATTGCTGTGTTAGCGAGCGACCGGAAGAGAGAAGATGCTGAGTAGTGCTCTGTTAAATGAAGTGTACTTGCAGGAAACACAAAACAAATGTCGCTGGAATTGAAGTTAATCACTTCACTGTACCAGGAGGCTGCAGCTTTGGCCCACTACTGCTTGTCATATTTCTCGGTCCACCTAGAGATCTTTATTGTGTGAATCATCATGAAGATATTCTGGCGCACAGGAAACCCCGCAGTAAACATAAGCAATGTTGGTCAGCCCTCCAAAATCCGCTTAGACTGCTTAGAGTTATGGCAGTCATCGGGTATCATGGAAAAAAATGATGCACTCGTAAATGTGTATTGCTAACAAAAATGTCTGTTATTGCCTAAACTAGGGATATTCTAGTGTGTAAAAACTAACTGTAGGATAAGTACCAAACATGGCATTTAAGTTCGGTAGCTTTCAAAGATGCGACACGAAGATTTTCAAGAAAATTTCCCCATCCAAACTATCTATTAAATGAAAAACAAATCTTTCTTTGTCTTTGTTTTTCTCAAAAATGACTAAATGCTTCTCATTTGCTACATTAAAAAGATCTATACGTTTTGTTAACATTTATATTGCATAGCTTTTTGTGCAGTTAACCATTCGCGAAAAGGTCGTTGTTAATGGTTTGAATTTTCCAATAATTTATCAATTTTTAAGTGCTTAGTCACCATTCGTTTGTTTCTCGCCATGTCATACAAACAGCATAGTATTTCAAAGCCAACATATAGCGACCAGCATTTTTAAGATCTGACTATAGCTTCAGCCTCCTGTATTCCTCTTGTAACTACAACGAAATGTGAAACTATTTCTGCAAAGATTTATGTTGGTTAATGTGAAGCAGACAGAGAAAGAAGCTTTTGTAAGAATAGTTTGTAGAAGAGATGTACAAATAAATGACAGTGTGTAGAGAAAGCATTTGGGCGTAAGGCAGAAAGTGTAATCATTTGCAATTTTCCACTCCACATTCAGTCAGTATGAACATATTGTAAGCTGTGAGAAGAATAACAAGTGGAACTGTGCATGATGAAGTACTGACCTACATAACCTGGCACTCGTCGTCGCCGAATAAACACTGGCTGGTCCATTTCTGAGCGGTCAGGGACGGTTCAGCGTCTCATAAATACATCTTCAAGTACCGCTCATGAACTGAGCGAGATTACTCAGGCGGCAGCGCATTTGGGAGGTCCCGAGTTCGATTCCCGGTGACCACCCTCTCTAACTATAGGGGTTTTTGTGGGTTTTCTCTGGTCGCTAAGTGAATGTCGGGGTAGTGCATTCTACCACTATTTCTCCTTTCTCCCATTTCCTCCCATTTTATCTCTCCCTTTCACGTTTCATGCGTGTCTTCAGATCCTGCGTTGCTGGCGGCGTCGGGCAGATGGCGTAGTTGCTTGAGCATTGGAAATTTTTCTCCTCGTGAACGTCAGGGTGCGTTGTCCCGCCCGTTAGGTTGGCTTCGTCGACCTCTCGGGATTTTTCATCTTTACTGGTGCACGGGTGTTCAAACTGAAAATATTAGGGACCTTTGCGCGTCGCTCTGGGCCTGTCTGCCTGCAGACCTGAGACCTCTTATGGCACCTTCACCTCATCCCTGCCTCCCGCGTGGTGTAGCCACAATAGATCAAGTTGATGTAGTGTCGAGGTGTCCCCCTCCGATAAACACAACCTATATCGTGCTTTCCCCTGCTTGTGAACAGGTTTGTAATGCGAAAGACACAAATATTTATTATTTACTTATATTTTATGACACAGCTTAGGCCAGCTGGCCTTTTCCTCTCGACGACACGATACAATATCTTAGTTATGTGCAAACGTAATAAGAGTTATACTCTAGAGTCCCTATATGTAGATTAATATTTATTGTTTGACTACCGCTTCAGTCCACAACGAAATGTTAAATAAAATAATTTCTGCAAGGATTTAACCTGCAGTAGAAAGAAGGATAAGCTTTTGTAAGAATAATTTATGGAAGATTGGGTAGAGAAAGTCATGTGCATGTAACAGATAAGCCCTTTTTAACATATGCTGTGGTACTTTTGATTTTGATTTATTAGGAGGCAAAGAAGCAAATCCTATTTGCCATTCCTCTTCAATTCCGACTCAAAAGTTTCCGCCAGGATACTAACTTCTTAATGCTCCTCTAATACCAGGCGAAAGTGCCTTATCGATGGCAATGAACTTTTATGGCTCGACTCCAATTGATCTGGCGTTTATTTGAAAATTAAGTTGGTCATGGAACAGGCATTCATATGCAGTACTCTTTTGGGAGGGGCTTGAAGTTTAACGTCCTTACCGGGTAAGTCATATCGGACGGTGAATGAACGAAATGGCTCCCTAGAGCTTAGAGTTACCCAACATTCGTCTTCTCAGGATAAAGGAAAACCCCGGAAGAAGCCATATCCAAGTACTCACCCTATAGCCGTGATTCGAACTCGGAACCTCTTTAATGTGAGGTAGAAACGCTACCCCCACACTACAGAGGCGGGCTGGAGTATTTTTAAGAGTGATTGTGCTAGCCATTTTGATACAAGCAACATAGTTATCATCAATTGCACAAAAATAATATGGAATATACATGTGTTGTGTTGTCTCGTAATTTCAAAAGTTTCCTCGATGCTGTTATAAACCATTTACCGCACTTATATCGCAACACTGTATCAAAACAGTAAAAGCTAATGTGGCAAATGACCAACGACGGTTTCATGGGATTGTAGGACTTAATGAAGCACCGAATGAATCAAGAAGTTGAACAGTCAGTGTGAATGCTGGTCCAATGAAACCGGTTTGTCGTCGTTCCCAAGAATTAGGCCTGAGTAGGCAAATTCCCCGGTATGATCTGCATTACCACCTTTACAAAATTCAGTTAACGCAGCAGCTGGCCGATCACGAGAAGGCTTGACTGGGTTCTGTGAAGGCAGCAGGAAGACGACAGCAAATCATCTTCAGTGACAGGCATATTTTCACTTAAATTAATTTGGGGAATCAGAACAACCGTGCCTGATTCATGAAAGTAAAGATCCATCTACTCTGTATTCACTCTTAGGTTGATCCGCGTCAAAACAAACCCCAGGTGACCAGTGCACCGCTATAATGTATCCTTCCGCCATTCGCACTAGAAATATTGTCACACTTTCAGACCATGTGCAAAAAGGAACCGAGTCCTTATTTCGACAACTGAAACGGTGACTAGCATATTCTGTTAAGGGTTAAAGGTGATAAGATTGATAGTTGCAACAAAATAAACGTTTGCACATATAATAATAGTTCATTCTGAAATAAATGAGCGAAAAATAAAGTAACAGATATGCGGTAACCTAATTTATTCGCTCTCTGGAAGCGGCACTTTATTAACTGTTGGCGGTTCAGTTTAAAAAAGAAATTGTGCACTGTTACGCAAATAGCATTCTTTTTAAAATCACTACATTCTTGCATCGCGTATTTCATATGCTTTCTTTTTTTCCGGGTATAACCACATTTCTCATTTCAGAAGAAGTTAGTTTAACCATTTCTTTTGCGGAAAGTGTTGGATATTTCTCACATAACTTATAATATTAAACACTATTGTTTTTTCACCACTAGTCAATGGTTTGCGCGGCTAATGCTTTATGTAATTCGACGAAAACACAAGAGCGAATTCACCGTCCTCCATGATACTAAACACAACTGCAGCTTTCTGGCTGTAAACAATATTCTGCGCCTACCCGGATGTCAGGTGACTCATACGAATTGCGTCATGAGACTTGTATCTCTGTTTTACGGTATAAATCAGCGTTAAATAAAACCTTAGGTATTTGTATAGAATATTATACTATTTAAGGATTAGCACGTGGGTTTGTTTTGCCGCGGATCAACCTAAGAGTGAATATAGTTTACAGCCAGGAATGGTTTGCTGTGAATTTTGATCAGGTGGCATCATCGGCCATCAGTATGAGACATGCCATGTTGAGACTGATACCGTTCATAATTATTATTGTATTGCTCCATGAGAAGTTTCCGGATCAATTAATCTGGTGACAAGCCACCAAGGTCAACACTCCTTTGTGATTTTTACTTTCTCTGCTACTACGTATGGTAGGTAGAGGAAGTATTGCATTCCGCCCAAAAATTATATACTGAGATTTCACAGGAAATATATGTTTTGAAGCCCCCTAAAATAATAAATTTTTAGAGAAACTTCCGTGTGTTTGTGTGTGTTTGTGTGTGTGTGTGTGTGTGTGTGTGTGTGTGTGCCTGAACAGCATAACTCAAAAAGAAAATCTCAGATAAATACAAAATTTGGTATTTAAGTTCAGCACCTTCCAAGGATGGGACACTAACATTTTCAAGAAAATCTGCCCCACTACAAACTACCCTTCACATGGAAAGTTTTTGGTTATTTTTGATTGTTTTAAAAATGGATCTTACGAGTTTGATTAAAACACCGTATATTTAAGATATTTACATGGTAAACAAAATCTATAGCTTAATTGCCTGCGAATAGCCTGTGAAGTGTTCTTCAATCTGAATGACTTCCACATAAAGGCTGGATCACAACCACCCGGTAACGGAAACGAGAACGGGAAGCAAGAAATTTTGATTCACAACAGCCTGGTAACGAGAACGGGAATGCATATCGATCACAAAGTGAAAGTCGATTTTGCGCATTGGGAATTTATTTGTTTTTAACTGACCAATGACATTTTTTCACCTACTTCCAATTTAGCCAAGCCAACGTCAAAATTCAATAGAGTAAATATTATCTAAATGTATATCCATTACATTTCCGATCCCCCTACTTATGCCAAACTTTCATTCCTTTATTTAATGGCATACATTAAAATTGTTTATTGTTCTTTTTTCATTTCCACCGGTTTTAGCTGTTCTTTGTAGTTTTGCCATTGTTTTTTAGGTAATAGCCAGTTTTGAGTTGCATATAAACAAACTGCAAATGATCCCTTCACCAGAGGAACCAACGCTGATTAGATTTGCGGGTGTCGGGATGAGGTTAGGAAGCACATTTACTACTAATTCCTTCCAGTTTCATGTTTCCAGCTTGCAACTATATAGAGCACTAGTGGCTGTTTCATGTCACGGCCGCTTAGAATAACCTCTAGAGTGAAGAGCCTAATAAGCACAATATGGATCTAATTTGCCGTGCCCGGGAACGAGAACGAGAAGGTTAAAAGTTGGGCAACTCTTCTTTCTCGTTCCCGGAGCCCGGGAAGGCTTCCCGTCGATTGTGAACATTCCCATTTGAATACATGTATTTAAACTTTCTCGTTCTCGTTCTGGTTACCGTTCTCGTTGGTTGTGAACCAGCCTTAACTGGTAAAGCGTAAGAGATAGACAAAATCTTACTACACGATAAATACAGATATCGTTAAAGCACACATTGGTTTATTATTGGTTTGAATTCTCAAATAGTATTCGTTGCTATTCTGTTTCTTTTCCTTCGTGGTCATGCAAAGAACATGGGATTTAAAGGCATGACGTAGTGTCCCGCTGTTTAAATATCTTACTGTCGCTTTACTTACTGTATCCTCTTATATGTAGCTACAAAGAAATGCGTAATAAAACTTTATCTCGATTAACAAGAAAACGTATGAATAGTTTGTAGAAAAGTGAGGAGATAAAGTCAAGTAAATGCAACAAATCAGATTGTTTTTTCTTTAGGTCTGTTAAATTACTTGTTTATGTCAACAAGCGCCGGAAATTACCGCGAATTAAAGGAGGAAATTCGACGACTTGTTCGGAGAAATAGCAATGTAAGTGTGTGAGAGAATCATCCTGAATTTCGTGGACAGAGCTCTTACTTGCCACAGGTAGGGGGTGCTCATATGCCCGATATTGTTGTCCATGCTGAGCATGTTTATGTCCTTCTTCAAAGTTTGTACTTAAGGGTACAAGTTACTCTGAAATGGTCAAAAATCACGTTTTTTTTGTTTTAAGCACTAATAAAATCTCTATTATTTCCAGTTTCAGAAAATATATACTTTTTGGGGGTTCAGAGGTTTTTAATACATTTAAATACCATTTAAATGCTTCTCTGCATTCCTTTAAAGCTGTCATGCAACGCCCCTTTTTAGAACATTTTTGTATCTTTTAACAACGAACGACTATACCATGCCTAGCGAGCAGTTCAGCAATTAACAAAAGAGGCCAGGAACAAGAGAAGGCAATCAGAAAAGCTGAAGTAATCCAGGAATGAAAGTGCAGATGATTATGACCCTGGACTGTACTGAAGTGTGTCAGAATTTTAATGTTCAAACTTTAAATTCAGTTTTCTCAAAACAACATTTTTGATATTTATGTACATTTTTCTCAGAAAATATGAGAGGTAGAGAGCTGAAATTTTCTGTACATGTGTACAGCACATAGCTAAACTTTCTGAACCACAATCATAATTTTATCATGTATATTAGTGACATTAAGAGAGCATTAACATTGCAAGTTTTCCACATTTTTACTCTTTTGACTTTGCAAATATTTTTTTTCAGTTTCTAGTGAAGTGATATACATAACTAAATAATTGAGGTTCAGGTGAAAGCTGATTATACTAAGAACAAGCATGCAACAGTGTAATTCTGTATTGCAAGTAGTATCAGAGAGAAAGGTACATCAATTCACATGTTTTAAGAGTAAATTGTATTATTTTTCTGCTGAATGAATAATTTTATGGACTCTACTACATAAGCTATCAATGCAAATAATCACTTAAAATAATTATCATGATTTATAGAATCATTCATAAAAATTTCATGAAAACCCATTGACAACTTTAAGACAGTGGCAATTTAACACACTTAAGTTTTTTAATCACTTTTTATAAACAAGGCAGGAATAATTGTGCAGAAATATAAGAACGTCAATATTATAGAAATCTGATGAGATGCGCTCACACTACTTTCTCTGTCAATGAAAAATTCATATGTATTCATTGTGTACTATATTATTCACATAAAAAGTTTTCTTTCTAACCTCGCTACGTTACTCACAATATATTTTTACCTAGGTATTGTTTCAAATTAAACAAGAAGGTTTTAATATGCGGCAACAGCATTCGAGTGTTTATTTGGTAACAAGCTCTTGCGTTGCAAAGAAAAGAAAGGGGAGGGAATTAAGAATCACAAGCTTTAAGTATGTTCCTTAGCTGACGTTAAGTAAAGAGCTAAACTTGCATTGTAGAATATTTCGAAAAGGTCTAATCCTAGGAACAATTTAACAGAAATTGCAAATTTTAGAAAGCTCTACATTTTTCCTGTAGTAAGTATTTATCTTTTAAGATTTTTTTTGCACAAAGTTACACAAAGACTTACTACACAAAAAATGTAATGGCTCCTTGAAACACACAATTTAACACAAATACATGCTTATGCCATTAACAATTTCCAAAATATTCGTTGTTACTGGATTGAATTTTTAAATATGTTATAATTTTAGAAGTGCTTAGTCACCATTCGTTTGTTCCCTATATTTCAAAGCCATCCCCTTCTATCTCTGTATGTACTGTATCCTGCATGTAGTCGCAAAGAAACGTGAGTAACCACTTCCGCAAACGTTCCCCTCGGCTGATTAACGTGAAGTAGATGCAAAAATAAGCTTTTTAAAATAATAGTTTACAGAAGATATATACAACTAAATGAGTGGGTAGTGGGTAGAGAAAGTTGGGTGAGTGTAATGCATCATATTTTAAATATTCGCAACCTTTCAAAAGCCAAATACACGCGCAGGGTTTGCGAGCCCCCAAAAATAAACCGCAATATTAATTCCTATTGTTATTATTGATGATACTCAAGGGGAAAACGCACATGGTGTGGTTGGTACACATGGCACAGTAATCCCTCGCCGTAATTACAGAGATGTTACCCAGAAGGATAATCAATTTCAGCATGTTGGCTCCCCTGGGACTGTCAATAAAAACAAGTGAACGTTGAAGTAGCAAACAGCATATCAACAAGTGAATATCGCCAACATACAATGTGATTCCCATCACTAGCAAACCTGTTATACATCTAATAAACACCAGATGGTAAAGAAATTTCTTCCGAATTAAGAATATGTGAAATGCAATTCGTTTTCAAATGAAAGCCTTGTTCTTGAAGATATTTATTAACAATCTTACTTTCTATAACGATCTTCCGTTAAACACAAGAAGCTTTTTTTTTTAAATATAATTCTTAAAAATACACAGGAAAAGTTTTCAAATGATTACCGGTTTTAACGATTTCTTAGAAAACGTTCACATAACTTAAATGTAATAATATTTATGACACAAGCAGTTACACAAATGGTTATTTTCTCTGGTGTTTAACCATTAGAGGAAGTATAGCATTCAAGACAAAAATTTAATACAGAGATTTCATCGGATATGCATGTTTTGAGATCCCCTGAACTCAAAAAGCATTTATAGATAAAGGTCCACGTTGCCGACGTGTGTGTGTGTGTGTGTGTGTGTGTGTGAAGGTAAATAAAAAATGAAACATCGTTAAATACCAATCTTGGTATTTATAGGTGTAGGTTATACAATGGAGGGGGACACCTCACACACTGCGACTTACATGGATCTATCGTGGCTACCACCTCCAGGAGGAAGGGATGAAGTGAAGGAACCACAGGGGGCTACAGGCCACAGACACTGCGGAAGTTCCTAACAGTTCAGGCTCGAGGATCCGTCCCACTGTTGAGCTGCCTAGAGAGGACGATGATCGTCCCGTCGACCAAGCAGCCCTCTAGTGTCACAGGGAATACTCTTTTCTGTGAGCAAGCATCCACGCCATCTGCCCGACACCGCCATACGTCACGAAACCTAGAAGCACTCCTGAAGGATGAAAAGGAAACGGAATGAAAGGGAAATGATGGAAAGGAAGTCGTAATGGATAAGAAACCACCTCAGCATTCGCCTAACGACCAGGGAAAATTTCGAAAATTCCAAGGTGATCAACGGGAATCTCGAATGCGAGTCTCACACGTTACCGCAGAGCCATCTCGCTCAGTAACTTGGTGTTTAATTTCAGCATCTTAAAGGATGCGACACGACTATTTTCAAGAAAATATCCCACACCATCCTGCCTTTACATGGGAAATGTTTTGTTAATTTTTATTTTCTCAAAAACTGATGAAACGATGTTGATTACAATGCCACATGTTTATTATATTGAGAAATAAAATATATATCTTGAACTTTCTGTGAATATCTTTTGAACTTTTCTTTATTTGATTGAAATTTTGTATACTTTTGTATGGAAAGCTTAATAGATAGACAAAAACGCACACCATTAAAAATGTCTATGACGAGCGGAATGGCTCAGGCTGTAAAGTCTGTGGCCCGCATTCGAGAGGTCCCGGGTTCAAATCCCGTGGGCGGACCAATCTCTCTGAGGTTTTTTCGTGATTTTCCTCAGTCGCCAAAGTAAATACCGGATTGGATATTTAATACCACGACCCAAAGTCTAAAATAATATTAAAATGAAAAATAAGTGGTAATAGCGAATGCTGGACTGGACGGCACCTTAACGCCATCTGCACGGTACGAATCAGAAGATCCGGCTGCCATGCGCTGGGGGTCTCTGTAGGCACGTGACGAAGCAAGATGGCATTTCCAAGGATGAGACCTAGAAGGCTAACTATCCGCCTTTCTGTGTGAGGGTGGCGGTTAGACTGGCCATCTGCACGGCATGAAGCGGGTGGTTACAGGGATGAGACCTAGAAGGCTAAATGTTCGTCTTTATATGGACTGGTCGGCACCCTAATGCCGTATGCACGTCACGAAGCAAAAGATTCGGTAGCTATGCGCTAGGGTCTCTGTGACACGTGACGGAGCGGGTGGTTACAGGGATGAGACCTAGAAGGCTAACTGTCCATCACATATCGTTCTAAGAGGTATCTACCAACAGATCCGTCGCGATATAACCAGGAGTTAAAGCGACGTAATATAAAACAGAAAAAAAGTATAGCTCATTAAAATACAGAATCTGTGTGAAATAATTTTTTTCATACTGTAGGCCATTTTTCGAAATATCCCATATTGCAATATTAGACGTTTCCTAAGCGTCACCTAACACACATGCTTGAAATTTCGGTTTCTTGATATCCTGATATCCCCCCCCTAGCTTTTCTTTCCATCGCAAAAGCTTCGTATCACGAAGAAACATTTGAGTGCTGTTTCCGTATAATGAAACCTTCTTGCTTAATTTGAAACAATTCCTAAGTAAAAATATGCGAACTATATATCTATCTTGAGAATAGAAGAATCAGTTTTTATATCAGTGGTATACTAAATTATGAATATACCTACACTTTTCATTGGTTGTGAAAGTCGTGTGAATGTACGACAGAATTTTTTTGCAATAATAGCCGCATAATGTTCCGCTCTTTGCTAAGAATTATTTATCGCTGCTTTCTCTTTTCCATATTAATTTATTCCACTTTGCACTACACAACGCGAGCAGGTAGTAAACATTATGAAGAGTCTTGTACAGGGCACGCCTTCAGCTTGGCAGTATTGCATAGCTGTTCCATTTGATGAACTGCGTACGCTCCGTTTTAAAGGTAAATTAGCTATAGTAAGGACAAACACCAATTGGGTTGTATATAACCTAAAAGGCTGTGTATAGCCATTTGTGATAAGGTAATTAGTTGTAATTAGTGAAGGGACGATACCAGTATTTCTCGATACTCGATACCGATACTGATTTTTGAGCAACGATACTCGATACTATACTCACTTTATAAAAAAACTTAAAGGGCGGTAGTTTGTTCACCGAGTTATATTTTTATTAGTAGTTTTCTGTGTATAAACGCATGTAACCAATTTTGTATTGTATACTAATTCCGGAATTGTTCCTGTTTGACATTCTCCAACTGGCAGGATTTTTTTTATCTTGATAATCCCTCAGGTTATATATTACCTATTGTAGGGTAAGGCTAAAAACAACAATAATAATAATTTCTTTATTTCGCTTTTTGTGTAGCTATATGGGTGGCGCCGTGGCCGAGTGGTTAGACCGCTCGCCTCTCACCAAGGCGGCCCGGGTTCCATCCCAGGAACCCGCATGTGGGATTTTTGGTGGGCAAAGCGGCTTCTGGGCAGGTTTTCTCCGGGTTCTCCGGTTTCCCCCGCCATTCCTTCCACCGACTGCTCCATCATCACCTTTCCTTTCATCCATTTCATCATCATTTCGTTTCATCTACTTCCTTCATCCCATTCCAGGCATCGGGCTGATCACCCATCCTGGCTATTATGTCTGCTCCATGAGTGTCTGCTCCTCGACGGGCCTCTGACTCCAGGCACCCGCCTGTAAGTCCTGGGGGGTGTAAGTCCTACAGAAGATGAGGATAAACAGAGAATGAATGTAGCTATATTTTGTGCTGAAAACTTTCTTTTAAAGGATTTTCTATCCATATTATATAAGAGAGAAAATCGCACAATGTGCATAGTGACATGTAGTTTATTCTTGTCCTAGTCTTATTATTGATGTCCTTTCTCTGCAATTTTGCGCATGGTATCTTTCGCAGTGTTTGTTGCACATTTTGCACACGCATTCTTCTTCTGGTTGGTGGAATCTTTGGTTTCGGCATAGTTTGTGATGAAGCCCGTGCGTTCCTGTCACTATGTGTCTAAGTTGGTAATTTAGCACTTCCAATCTGCTGTCGTTATTGCGTCTGTTGTGTAGAAGTCCCGCCACATAGCGTTACTCTTCTCGTTTAGTAGTCGTAGTGTCTCCTCATAGGTCTTGGTATTTGGTAGCCAGAATTCTGCTCTGATGTCCTCGATGAAGAGGGTTTCTTTTGCTAGTACGTATGTTAACCTGGATGGTGCTGATTTCCCTATTCCTAGAATCCGTTTTGACTCTCTCAATTGTTGATAAGTTGGTGATTGTAAGATTGTCCCAGATGATGTTGATCCCATAGGTTCTATGCATATTATGGAAAATAGTCGTACGGTATACCTGTAAGCTACGCTCTTGACCCAAGTTTGACTTGCGTAAACACAGATAGATGGAAGGAAAAAACAAATATATCCATGCGCTGTATTATCTCACGTCTAAGTTCTGATATGTTTCTATGGATTCACAGATTTTGGTCACCAGAGTAGGTAAATGTAATGGCTGCGAGTGAGTCACCAAGCGTGCCATTGCAGAAGTGTGATTTAGTGCGTTAGCTAAATCGCCTATATTCACAACTCAGTTAACGCATGGCATGTTACTCCTTCCCCCATTGTTTTGCATGTTTTCATTTAGACACAAGAGTCTATGGAATGTTGCATTCATTCACCCACAGGAAACGCAGTGAAGGTCCATCAAGAACTACAGTCCAGCATTTCTGAAGAAACGTGCGAGGCAATAATGAAATCTCGACGCTTTTCATTCCTTATCTGCATCAAGTTAAACGCAAAAACTTTCAATAATGTCAAACTTAAACATTTAAAAGCATCGAAAGTTTATCTTAGAGTATTAGAAATGATTCGATACCACCGAGTATCGAGGGTATCGACGGTATCGAGGTCCTATCCCTAGTTGTAATAATTCCCTTATTACACATAGGTGTATTACAATGTTTCTGATTATCAGCAAAAGGTATGGCTCAGAAAGTCTGTTTATTTTCTCAACATTAGCCGCATCACACTCCTGCAACACGCGCAAGCATATATTGTGGTCCAGTATGCCGGTGTGCTTCACTGCAGGAGCATCGTAAAAATATAGATGTCTGTTTTGAGTTTATCGTTTGAAGAAAAATATTCACATATTAAATAGCTTGTGCTAAGTGTTTTATTTGGACGCATACCTAAAACTACCAAGGCGTTACATTCACATCACTTTCTCTACTCACTCTTCTACAAACTATACTTTAAGAAATGTTATTACTTTATCTACGTGGGCAGTCCCAGAAGTACCCGACCTGACGTATAGATAGTGGTTGTTGTTTCAAACAAATAACTGTGGTAGAAAGTACCAACCTTATAAAGCTTAAGTTTGAAGTTTGACGATGCTACGTTGTTTAGCAAGTGTTTGGCAGCCATTAATAGTGAACTCTCAGAGAATTTGTAAGCATGGATAAAACTGGCCATTGTTATGTGATACAATACTTTCATTTGAAAGGTCTTAGTCCAACTAATATTAAAGCTGAGGTGGGGGAGTCTGCTCCTTCGTTTACAACAGTAAAATATTGGGTGGCTTCGTTTAAGCAAGGCCAAGATGAACATCACAGTGGTCGACCACGCCAGAAATTGTGAAGAAAATCCACAAAAATGGTATTGGATGATCGTCGACTGAAAGTGTGCGAGCTAGCAGACATCGTAGGCATTTCAAAAAGTGCTGTGCATCGCATACTGACTGAAAATTTAGACATGAGAAAGCTGTGCGCAAGATGGGTGCCGCGTTTACTCACAATGGAACAAAAGCAGCGTCGTGAGGATGCTTCAGTCGAGTGTTTGGCGATGTTTCGCTGCATTACAGCCGAGGTTTTGCGTCGATTCATAACCATGGATGAAATATGGGTCCATCACTTCTCACCTGAGACGAAGGAACAAACAAAACAGTGGATTGAAAGGGGAGAATCGCTCCAAAGAAGGCGAAGAAGTTCCATCTGCAGGCAATGTCATGGCGTCAGTTTTTTGGAGTGCACCTGGGATGATTTTCATTGATTATCTTCAAGAGGGAAAATCAATCAATGGGAGTATTATGCAAACTTATTGTAGCGTTTGAATAATGAAATCAAGAAAAAACGCCCGCATTTAGCGAAAAAGAAATTTCTGTTTCATCAAGACAATGCTCCAGTTCACACATCCATTATCGCCATGACTAAAATCGATGAGTTAAAGTTCGAATTGCTTCCTCATGCACTATATTCTACAGAGTTAGCCCCCTCTGATTATTTTTGGTTTACAAAGTTGAAGAAATGGCTTGGTGGTAAAAGATTTGCTAACAATGAAGAGGTGAAGTTTGCAGTTGATGGCTATTTTGCAGAACTCGACGGTTTTCACTATAAACAGTGTATCGAAGCTATTGAACACCGCTGGGAAAAGTGTATCGAGCTGAAAGGAGGCTATGTAGAGAGATAATGGTGTTTCTTCCCAAAATGTTTGTGTTTTCTTTGTTAGGTCGGGCACTTCTGGGACAGCCCTCGTACATCACGTTAATCGAAATAAACGTTTGCTGAAATGGTTTCATTATACATTTTGCTGTAGGTACAAGGGAATACACGAGGCTGGAGCGATATCAAGTATTTAAAGAGCGGATGGCTATGTAATGGCTTTGAAACTCCACACTCTAGAAAAAATGCTCATGTAGGATAATTTGGGGTGGAGGAATTTCCTGGAAAATCTTCGTGTCTTTCCTTGGAATATGTCGAGTTTAAACACCAAATGCGGTGTTTATCAGACATTTCATTTGTGACTTGTGCTGTTCACACGCGCACACACATACACGCGTAACCAGACCTCTTTCTAAAAATGTTTTATTTGTTAGTTCATGGTACCTCAAAAATATGTGTTTATGGTTAAATCTCATTACTGAGCTTTTAGTTGAATGCTATACTTCATTTACTTATTGTAGGTAAGTAGTTGAGAAAGCAATAATGGTTAGAGAAAGTCATATGCATATAATGGATCACCTAGTCTGAAACATATAAACTATATAAGGTGATTTATGAAGAACTGACACATTTATTTCTGTAATTGTTTCAAAACGAATTATGCTAGCGACAACTTATTATACCTGAAATGCAGAGGAATTTTGGGAGATTATTTACCTCTATAGCAAATGTTGAAAATGCCCTCCATCCTGCATAAGGTCCAACTCAACACGTCGTTCCATGCTATTGGCCCTCGTTGGAGGACTCTGTTGCCAATAGCTTTAATCTCTTGTGTAATGCTGTGCCTCAGATCGTGCAATGTCTAAGGACATGTTGCATAACTCTGTCTTTTAAGTAACCCCATAGAATGAAGTCTGGCGATTGAAATCAGGAGATCTCGGTGGACACAGGCTCTTGGAAATTATCCAGTCGTTAAAGAAATTTGCAATTAGTGCTATGGATTCATTTGATGTATGGCATGTAGCGCCGTCTTGCTGAAAATATCCTTGACTCAACTCTACATCGTCTAGTTGCTCAGCAAACTCCATGAAAATCCGTCGGTACTCTGCAGTGTTCACATTGTTTTAAACAAATCTGATGTGTTACACTCTCATGACCTTCTCTACTCTTGTACAAACTATTTTTACAAACGGTTATTCTCCATATACTTCATGTTAATCCAGGTGTTAATCTTATTGCTAATTTTCTTGTAGATGCAAGGGGAATACGGTAGACTTTAAGCGATACTCAAATATTTAAAGAGCTGGTTACTATGTTCAGTATTCCATTCTCTTTGCATGTCCAGGACATAAAAACGAATTCCCATTTGAGAAAAAGTATAAGTATTGGAACATTTAAGGGAATAACAAGCAATATCTCGAAAATAGTTCACACAACAAAAAAATGTATATGACATAAATTGTGTATTTTAACGCGAACTACAGTTGTGTGTAGTAAACTTTTTCCTATCTCTTATGGTTTACCAGTTATGCAAAAGTCGTTCACAATGAAGAATACTTTTGGAGACATTCGCAGAAAATTCGAGATATACATTTCATTTGTCATGAAAATATCTTAAACATATGTATAAGATATTTTAATCAAAATCGTTAGAGCCATTTTTGAGAAAATTAAAATTTTCGAAAAATGTGCCATGTAAAGGGTAATCTGGGGTGGAGGAATTTTCTTGAAAACCTTCGTGTCGCATCTCTGGAAGATACTGAACCTAAATACCAAGTTTGGTGTTTATCCGACTGTTCGTTTCTGAGTTATGCTGTTCACAGACACACACGGACATGTTTCCAAAAATGCTTTTTTTGGATTCAGGGGTCTCAAAACATATATTTCCGGTGAAATCTCGGTATCGAATTTTTGGGTGGAATACAATACTTCCCCTACTTACTATACGTAGTAGAAAAAGTAAAAATTGGTCCCACTATTCTCTGTGCAGATATTGCGCACCAAACTCCGATTTTAACCGGGTGCATAGGTGCATAGCCGGATAAATGGAACCATGCTTCATATGTGAACCATGTGATGGAAAATATGACAGGATTTTGCACAATGAACGCCTGAAACCAACGACAATAAATCAGTCGTCTATCCTTAGCTGATTCCTGTAACTGATGGACAACCGTAATTCTATACGGCTTTAGGAATGCACTTTTCAGAGGTCTCTGACACATTGAGTAGCTGTACCCTGTCTCCTGCGACAAACGTCTTAATGATTTTTTTGGGTGGCTGATCCAGGCGTGCTCTTACGTCAGCAACAACCGTGGGAAGCTTAGATGAACGAGGTTTGCCTTTTTCACTCACCAGAGATCCAGTTGTTTCCAGTTTGTTTACCAGTCCCAGTATTGTATTTCTTTGGGGAGGATTCCGAACACCAAATTCCCTCTGGTATGCCCTTTGAGTAGCTGTAATTGAATTCGTAATCCAGTATTGCTTTACAAGGATGAGTCGTTCATTTAATGTGTACTCCATTTTCACGTTGACTAGAACAAAATCTCAAAAACAGTTGCCGACAATGAAACTAACAATTACGAATAAAACATAAACATCTGCACATCTGGTGACAGACAATCGAAACTCCAGAACATTCTGCTTAATTTGGTGCTAAAATCGGGGCATTGGGTGAATTTCGAACAGAATAATTAAAGAAAGAAATGTGTCAGTTCTTCATAAATCACCCTGCATAAACATGTACGGTCTATCTAAACCTTGCGATGTATGTGTTTGAGCGTGTAAAATGTTTTAAGACTAATAAATACACCACTCTACTCTACTCTATTATTTTTTAAATTTAATTCGTATAGCCACGTTTTAACTTTGGGGACTTTGACCTGAGAAGCGACCGGTGTGTAGACTTTAAACGTTGATTCTTTTTCTATGAAACACATATTCATTCCCACATTCGTGATTCATTCTCTACGAAGGCTAAGAAATAATTTCCATCATGGAAAACTCTCCTGCCCTAGCCTTTATACAGTATGATATATTCTATTTCATGCTTATGATAGTATTTTACAGAAATATATTAGGATTATATTTTGTTGTAGATGCGAGTACATTAGATTCCGACGACAGTCAGCTGTTCAATAATGCAAGGCGAAAGATTTTAAAGATTTTCTTTCGGATAGAATACGTTTTTCAAACTGGCTGTAAAGGCTTTGATTAAAATAACATAAGATTCAAATATTAGAGTGATTAATGAAATGTGCACCTTGAGTTTACTGTAAGAGGATTTGGATACCCTTTTAATACTCATCAAACGTTATATAACTGATAGACAAAAGCTTACTACAGGGAAAATACAGCTTTCGTTAAGATATACAAGTTAAATAACATTTCTGTGGCATTATCTTTTTCCGAAATATTTCATGTTCCTCATTTGAACCTTTCTATATTTAAGTAGTACGCTTTGAAGGGTTAAGTGAATATTATTTACGTTTCTCATGAGTTCATGCAAATTCCACTCAATAAATGGCCAGCGTATAGCAATTAAATCACCGAATTGTGTATTATGATACCATTTCCGGTCAGACATATAATGTTTGTAAACAAGAAGTAAGTAGAAAACTAAGCTTTGTTTAAATAGTTTGTTGAATAAATATAAAAAAATCTGATGTGTTACACTCACATGACTTTCTCTACTCTTGTACAAACTATTTTTACAAACTCTTATTCTCCATATGCTCCATGTTAATCGAGATATCGAAATGGTAATCTTATTGGTAATTTTCTTGTAGATGCAAGAGGAATTGCTAGGCTTTAAGCGACAGTCAAATATTTTAAGAGCTGTTTGCTATGTGCAGTATTCCATTCTCTTTGCATGTCCAGAACATAAAAAAATGAATAACGAATTCCCATTTGAGAAAAAGTATAATTATTGGAAAATTTAAGTGACTAACAAGGAATATCTGGAAAATGCTTCACTCAACAAAAAAATGTATATAGCATAAATTGTGTATTTTAACGCGATCTACATTTCTTGTGTAGTAAAATTTTGTCTATCTCTTATGGTTTACCAGTTATGCAAAAGTCGTTCACAATGAAGAATACTTTTGGAGACATTCCCAGAAAATTCAAGATATACATTTAACTTGTCATAAAAATATCTTAAACATATGATATTTGAATCAAAATCGTTAGAGCCATTTTTGATAAAATTAAAATTTTCGAAAAATGTTCCATGTAAAGGGTAATCTGGGGTGGGGGAATTTTCTTGAAATCCTTCGTGTCGCATCTCTGGAAGATGCTGAACCTAAATACCAAGTTTGGTGTTTATCCGACTGTTCGTTTCTGAGTTATGCTGTTCACAGACACACACACACACACACACACAGTCATGTTTCCAAAAATGCTTTTTTTTTGGATTCAGGGGGTCTCAAAACATGTATTTCCGGTGAAATCTCGGTATCGAATTTTTGGGTGGAATACAATACTTCCCCTACTTACTATACGTAGTAGAGAAAGTAAACATTATAATGCATAGAGTATGCATCAGAATATTATTTTTCTTCCTAGACATCTTCTAATCTATTTTTCCAGGTTTATGCTACACGCAGCATGTAAGAAAGCACAATTAATGATCATTGGTTCACCTAACAGTGGTTAACTACGAAGCCCGGGACTTACCGCACGTATGATATTGTAAGTTTCCAGAGGGGTATGTTATCTGAAAATGAATTTGAGAACGGTTCACAGGCAAAATGCAGTCACATGAGAATTTAATGTCGTGCAGGCATGTTGCTGTGGTAGCTCAGATGGTAAGAAAAACGGCACGGTAAACGAAAGATTCGTGGTTCAAATCCCGACTGTGGCACTGAACTTTATAATCTTACTCTAATTTTCCAACTTAAGCCTACACACGAAAATGTTGAAGATTTAATAACATTTTCGATTTTTAATAAAAACTTCTACCATTAGATAAGGGGCAGAGAAGTGAAATAAATGAGTCACGGGCTATGTGTAGAGTTTGAAAAGACGGATTGCTGCCGATACATGACATGACGATGTGAAGCTGTGCGTGTTATTGATTTAGCATAACCAGAAATCGCACATTTAGTTTCCAAGTCAAGGTAAAGGAAACCTATCTGAGACAATGTAGCAAGAGATATGGCGGAAACTACAATAAAAGAGACAAAAGAAGTTGGTGGTGCAAGTTGACGCTAGATGGAACTGTTGTGCGACCTTGGCGACCAATAGTAACGGAGTAAATCACTCGCCGGCCGCCGCGAGATACAGTCGGTAAATCAATGCTATCGAAGATTCATCTGCGGTTGGTTCCCTCGATATTTATTGCCCAGTCGGCAAAGTAGCTAACTTCCGCGGATGTGGGCGAACATTTTGAGCTTCACTAATTTGTTTCTTCTTTCCAAAGATAGGGAATTATGGCGCAGCAACTGAATTCTCTACTTACGTACCACATTTCTCTGCATCTTTTGTTAGATTCGTCTTCAGGAAGAGAAGTGCGGGAAAGAATAGAGTTACTCAAAAGTTAGGAAACGTTTGGAAGCCTGCTGGCAGTAAAATAGCGCTAGAGGGGGTAGCTATTGTTGCGAAGACAAATGTTCCAGAACAACTCATCATGCAAATTAAGTCAAATAAATAACATTTTTGTTTCTAAAGCCTGTGAAAACTTGCGCAAGCTGATAAATTTCGGAATTGCAAATTACCTATTATTTTGAATGTTTGTAAAACATCAAATGATGAGGATGACTCTATGATAGGTAGAATTATCATGTTCAGATTTTTCATTAGCATTAAATTTACAAATTATGAGGTATATATAGTTAAAGTTGTTGCTGATAATACAGGTGAAGCGGTACACATTACAGTTTAAAGATGCTAACAAGTCTCTGTAGCGCAGGGGATGGCTCAGGGGTAACGTCTGTGACTCGTATTCGGGAGGTCCCGGGTTCAAATCCTGTGGGTCGACCAAACTGCCTGAGGTTTTTTTGTGGTTTCCCTCAGTCGCCAGGTAAATACCGGATTGGATATTTAATACCACAATCCAAAGTTCCACCTTAAGTGTAATACAATTGTAAAATGAAAAATAAAAGGTAGTAGCGAATGCTATGCTATCTATCCACAGACAGTGTAAGCAAACTGGACGGCACCCTAACGCCATCTGCACGGCACAAAGCAGAAGATCCGGCTGCCATTCGCTGTGATCTTTTATGAGCACGTGATGAAGCAAGATGGCATTTCCAGGGATGAGACTTAGAAGGCTAACTGTCCGCCATTTTGTGTGAGGACAGCGCTTGGACACGACGGCACCTTAATGTCATCTGCACGGCACGAAGCAGGTGGTGACAGGGATGAGACCTAGAAGGCTAACTGTCCGCCATTCTGTGTGAGGACAGTGGTTGGACTTGGACGGCACCCTAATGTCATCTGCACGGCACGAAGCAGGTGGTGACAGGGATGAGACCTAGAAGGCTAACTATCCGCCTTTCTGTGTGAGGACAGCGGTTGTACTTGGACGGCACCCTAATGCCATCTGCACGGCACGAAGCAGGTGGTGACAGGGATGAGACCTAGAAGGCTAAGTGGCCGCCTTTCTCTATGAGAGCGGCAGTTGAACTGGACGGCACCCTCATGCCGTCTTCACGGCACGAAGCAGAAGATCCCGTAGCTATGCGCTAGGATCTCTGTGACACGTGACGGAGCGGGTGGCTACAGGGATGAGACCTAGAAGGCTAAGTGGCCGCCTTTCTCTATGAGAGCGGCAGTTGAACTGGACGGCACCCTCATGCCGTCTTCACGGCACGAAGCAGAAGATCCCGTAGCTATGCGCTAGGATCTCTGTGACACGTGACGGAGCGGGTGGCTACAGGGATGAGACCTAGAAGGCTAAGTGGCCGCCTTTCTCTATGAGAGCGGCAGTTGAACTGGACGGCACCCTCATGCCGTCTTCACGGCACGAAGCAGAAGATCCCGTAGCTATGCGCTAGGATCTCTGTGACACATGACGGAGCGGGTGGCTACAGGGATGAGACCTAGAAGGCTAACTGTCCATCACATATCGTTCTAGGAGTTATCCATTAACAGATCCTCGCGATATGCCATCTGCACGGCACGAAGAAGGTGGGGACAGGGATGAGACCTAGAAGGCTAAGTGGCCGCCTTTCTCTATGAGAGCGGCAGTTGAACTGGACGGCACCCTCAAGCCGTTTTCACGGCACGAAGCAGAAAATCCCGTAGCTATGCGCTAGAATCTCTGTGACACGTGACGGAGCGGGTGGTTACAGGGATGAGACCTAGAAGGCTAACTGTCCATCACATATCGTTCTAGGAGTTATCCATTAACAGATCCTCGCGATATGACCAAGGAGTTAAAGCGACGTAAAATAGAGTTAAAAAAAAGTCTCTATACATATCGAAATGCATAAAGGGGCCTGGATGTGTAAAGTGCCAAAATCTAACAAATTTTGCTCATAACGAAAGAAGTGGTATTATTCTTACTGGTTTATAATATGTTCAACGTATGTATTTATACAGGATGAACCAGAACTCCACCAACAGAATTTCAGAGGTTGTACAGGGATACCTTCTGAGTATTTTTACTTACGGGACCCACGGTCTCAGGCGGCTCGTTACAGAGTAATAACTTTGCATTTCGTTTGGTTTCTTGCCCCAATTAGCTTTGTATCTGTATTACACTGAAAATACTGTACAATAGTGGAATTGTAGACTGTATGCACTGTGTGTATTGTTTGTAAACAATGATTTTCCATTCACTCATGTTGTTGACAACAGTAATGTCCTCTTTAATTCGTTGCCCTCAAGTATGCATTTAGTACTGCTCGGTTCTGGCTAGGGTTGTTTTACTTTCTCTACTACGTAAAGTAAGTAGGGGTAGTATTGTATTCCACCCAAAAATTCGATACCGAGATTTCACCGGAAATACATGTTTTGAGACCCCCTGTATCCAAAAAAAGCATTTTTAGAAACATGTCCGTGTGTGTGTCTGCGAACAGCATAACTCAGAAACGAACAGTCGGATAATCACCAAACTTGGTATTTAGGTTCAGTATCTTCCAGGAATGCGACACGAAGGTTTTCAAGAAAATTCCCCCCACCCCAGATTACCCTTTACATGGAACATTTTTCGAAAATTTTAATTTTCTCAAAAATGGCTCTAACGATTTTGATTAAAATATCATATATTTAAGATATTTTCATGACAAATGAAATGTATATCTCGAATTTTCTGGGAATGTCTCCAAAAGTATTCTTCATTGTGAACGACTTTTGCATAACTGGTAAACCATAAGAGATAGACAAAATTGTACTACACAAACAATGTAGATCGCGTTAAAATACACAATTTATGTCATATACATTATTCTTGTTGAGTTAACCGTTTTCGAGATATTACTTGTTATTCCCTTAAATTTTCCAATACTTATACTTTTTCACAAATTCGTTATTCATTTTTTTTTATGTCCTGGACATGCAAAGAGAATGGAATGCGCCACATAGCAACCAGCGTTAAAATATTTGACTATCGCTTATAACCTACCGTATTCCCCTTGCATCTACAAGAAAATTAGCAATAAGATTCACATCTCGATATCTCGATTAACATGAAGTATATGGAGAATAAGCGTTTGTAAAAATAGTTTGTACAAGAGTAGAGAAACAAAGAGAGTAGAGCCGTCCAACACACGGCTTGTGTGAAAGAACAATTAATTCCATTAATTGACCTAATAGTGGTTGAAACTAAAAGCTCGGGACTTAAGTACTTACAAAGAATGTAAGTCGCCATTGGGGTATGACATCTCAATACATTTGAGATCTCCTTGTGGTTTACCGGGAAAATTGCGAGTCAGCTGGAGAATTTAATGGCATGTCGGCATGTTGCCATGGTAGTTCTGTGGTTAGAGCAACCGAACGGAGACCGGGAGATCCCGGCTATGGCATTGAATTTTTCATTCATCTGATTCTACTTTTCCAACACTGTTTACAAGTTACAAGTAGTGAAATTTGTTGCTGGTAGTATAGTTACAACTGTATAGCTATAATTTAAGTACGTTAACAGGTTTGTGTTCATCAAATAACTGTTATAGTTATGTAACAGAGGAGCCAGCTAAAGTTACTCTTCGGAAGACTATAAATGTGCACCACACTTCTGAAATTATATTTCAGTTGACGATCTGGAAGCGGTTTATTTAACATTTTTATCAGAAACTATGGTACCCATAAGCGTGTAATTTTGCGCACTAGTTATTATAATTTGTTTGTGTAGCAGATTTTATAAAATTGGGTATATAAAATCAGGGAATATAAAAAGAAATGTAAAGTTCATATTTCTCGAATGCCAGAGGAAATACTGACAAAACAGGCCTTGCAACATAAACCACTTGGACAAGAGATGTTGGAAGACCACGTAGACGCTGGGAAGATCCCTTCTGAGCCGAAAAGGCCTATGGCCTATCCTGAAGGTTGATGATGGTTTAATATAGTTTCTCATATCTAAATAAAAAGTATAACTGAACTGCTGTTGCTGTTTGGAGTCCTACAGTTCAGCGTGTAGGTGTGTAAAAAGAGTCAAACTCTCTACTTCAATTAGTATCTGAAGATATAGAAACAAAAGATCTAACATTTCTTTACAATTTCTAGTCAAGTATTTTTCAGAAACAAATATATGCATACAAGGTATAAACTTGAAAGGTAATAATTAGTCTTAATTATCCATAACGTATCCCAGAAATATTGTATTTCTTCAGCTTTGTACATATACACGTTATTTTGAAATATTCAATATGATTTACACTGGACATACTCGAGGTTAAGTTACAAAATGAGTGACCAAATATATAGTTAATAATTATTAATTCAGAGTGTATTGTTTTTACATAGGAAGACATTCTGCTGTCCCTGCTACCGTTTTAGTCAATGCTGGAACGTTTTATGGTATATTAACACAGGTATAATCTATGTTTATTTGGAAAACACCTTCTGGCTGTTAGTGGACTGTACTCGACATCTTAAGCTGCAGAAGAACCACCAAATAGGTTACCAACAGAGACACCAGCTGAAAAAAGAAAAGAAAAAGAAATCTAATACAGTTGAAGAAGTTCATACATTGGTTAGGTATTTGAACACATTCCCCTTGCATCTACAAGAAAATTGGCAATAAGAGTAACATCTCGATTAACATGAAGCATATGAAGATTAAGCGTTTGTAAAAATAGTTTGTACAAGAGCAGAGAAAGTCATATGAGTGTAACACATCAGATTTTTTGCGAAGATGTCGTCCCAACACTGAATAAACGGTCGACAATTGTATTTTGCTTCACAACTCATATGTTTACATACTAGAGACCACAATTGGGAGTGTTACAGTAAGTGCAGTAAACAGTATTATTGTAAAGCGACATAATCTCGCAAGTGTATAGCAATACGCAACATCACTTCTCACAGCTTGTCTGACAACTCAGATATTTACATTTTAGGGGCTGAAGGGTGAAAGGTACACACACCACGAACTCTTCACTTGTTCGAAACTTGTGTTTCGTTTGGGCTGAAAGTTTAAATGTTTGAGGTGATCTGTTTGTCATAGAGTGAAACGGTTTTGGTCCAAAGTGATAATTAGAAGAGCTTTTTTAACGCTGAAGTTCGGGCTGTCGCCTTTGTTCACAACGTGAAAGGGGTAAGGGAGAAGCCGACGAGTGGGATGGCTCAGGCGGTAACGTCTGTGGCCCGCATTCGGAAAGTCGTGGTTTCAATTCCCGTGGCTGACCTTCCTGACCCATGGTTTTCTTTGGGGGGTTTCCCCGAGTCGCTAGGCGAATGGTGGGAAGAATCATTAAGTTCCCAAACTTCCTGTCCTTCTATTTCACATCAATTCTCATTTACTTCACCTTTCATCTGCTTGGCCTCTTTCAGGGTTGTACGTGTTGGCGGGAGGTCTCGGCGTGTGCATGGCAGAGGAAAAGCATGCTGTGTGAAAACTTCGTCCCCGGAATGGGGATGGTCTCCGGGTTCCGGCCCTCCAGGGTTTGTGTAAGCCCACATCCTGCACAGCGCCCGTCCGGAGAGTTTCAATCTGTAAATGGCAGATCCTACCCCCTGTTTGTCGTGCTTCCTTGATCCGGCAGCCCTCTGTCCCCTCTCGCCTCATCCCTTCTCTCCCGGAGGTGTCCCGTGCGGGCATAGGTACAAAAGACCTATGTAGATGGACGTGCTAAGTCCCCCTCCTTTGAAACCTAATTCTAAGGGAGAGGCCGAAGATATATAGACCCCTCAGGAGAGAAGCTCAAAGAGCAGAGCAACAAAACCCATCAATCAAAGTATCACTTCTAGCCAAAACTGTTTCCATTTCTGGGAAGTATCTACATGGCCTTAGCTAGATAACTTTGCCGAGCGAAGAAATCCCGGTTTTGAACAAGTGGAGAGTTCTTACAAGTGCAGTATCCAAAATGATTGTTGACCTATATAATCTCGCAACTGTATCGTAAAAACTAACATCGACTCACACAATGTTTGAGAACTAATATTGTTATATATTTGGTGCTAGAGAATGAAGGTTCTCTCAGCAAGTGCAGTATCCAACATTATGGTAGACCTACATAATCTTGCAACTGTTTGGTGACAACTAACATCGCCTCACACAATGTTTGACAACTAATATTGTTATATATTTGGTGCTAGAGAATGAAGGTTCTCCCATCAAGTGCAGTATCCAACATTATGGTAGGCCCACATAATCTTGCAACTGTTTGGTGACAACTAACATCGCCTCACACAATGTTTGACAACTAATATTGTTATATCTTTGGGGCTAGAGAACGAAGGTTCTCTCAGCAAGTGCACTATCCAATATTATGGTAGGCCCACATATGGTAGGTCCTATATAATCTCGCAACTGTATCGTAAAAACTAACATCGCCTCACACAATGTTTGAGAACTAATATTGTTATATATTTGGTGCTAGAGAATGAAGGTTCTCTCAGCAAGTGCAGTATCCAACATTATGGTAGACCTACATAATCTTGCAACTGTTTGGTGACAACTAACATCGCCTCACACAATGTTTGAGAACTAATATTGTTATATATTTGGTGCTAGAGAATGAAGGTTCTCTCAGCAAGTGCAGTATCCAACATTATGGTAGACCTACATAATCTTGCAACTGTTTGGTGACAACTAACATCGCCTCACACAATGTTTGACAACTAATATTGTTATATATTTGGTGCTAGAGAATGAAGGTTCTCTCAGCAAGTGCAGTATCCAACATTATGGTAGGCCCACATAATCTTGCAACTGTTTGGTGACAACTAACATCGCCTCACACAATGTTTGACAACTAATATTGTTATATATTTGGTGCTAGAGAATGAAGGTTCTCTCAGCAAGTGCAGTATCCAACATTATGGTAGACCTACATAATCTTGCAACTGTTTGGTGACAACTAACATCGCCTCACACAATGTTTGACAACTAATATTGTTATATATTTGGGGCTAGAGAACGAAGGTTCTCTCAGCAAGTGCACTATCCAATATTATGGTAGGCCCACATAATCTTGCAACTGTTTGGTGACAACTAACATCACCTCACACAATGTTTGACAACTAATATTGTTATATCTTTGGGGCCAGAGAACGAAGGTTCTCTCATCAAGTGCACTATCCAATATTATGGTAGACCTACATAATCTTGAAGCTGTTTGGTGACAACTAACATCGCCTCACACAATGTTTGACAACTAATATTGTTATATCTTTGGGACCAGAGAACGAATATTCTCTCGGCAAGTGCAGTATCCAACATTATGGTAGACCTAAATAATCTTGCAACTTTTTGGTGACAACTAATATTGTTATATATTTGGGGCTAGAGAACGAAGGTTCTCTCAGCAAGTGCAGTATCCAACATTATGGTAGACCTACATAATCTTGCAACTGTTTGGTGACAACTGACATCGCCTCACACAATGTTTGACAAGTTATTATTGTTATATCTTTGGGGCTAGAGAACGAAGATTCTCTCATCAAGTGCAGTATCCAACATTATGGTAGACCTACATAATCTTGCAACTGTTTGGTGACAACTGACATCGCCTCACACAATGTTTGACAAGTTATTATTGTTATATCTTTGGGGCTAGAGAACGAAGATTCTCTCATCAAGTGCAGTATCCAACATTATGGTAGACCTACATAATCTTGCAACTGTTTGGTGACAACTGACATCGCCTCACACAATGTTTGATAACTAATATTGTTATATATTTGGGGCTAGAGAACGAAGGTTCTCTCAGCAAGTGCAGTATCCAACATTATGGTAGACCTACATAATCTTGCAACTGTTTGGTGACAACTGACATCGCCTCACACAATGTTTGATAACTAATATTGTTATATATTTGGGGCTAGAGAACGAAGGTTCTCTCAGCAAGTGCAGTATCCAACATTATGGTAGACCTACATAATCTTGCAACTGTTTGGTGACAACTGACATCGCCTCACACAATGTTTGATAACTAATATTGTTATATATTTGGGGCTAGAGAACGAAGTTTCTCTCAGCAAGTGCAGTATCCAACAATATGGTAGATCTACATAATCTTGCAACTGTTTGGTGACATCTAACATTGTCTTTCACATTTCGTTTGACAACTCAGATGGCTATATGTTTTTGGCGGGTACAAGGTGCAATATCCACATCGTTGTAGATTGACAGAATCACACAAGTGTATGGTGGTACGTGACATCGCCTCTCCAATTTGACATGAAGTGTCTAGAAGCCTGTGATGGAAAATGTATGATCAACAGCAATATCTGCATTAGGGTAGGATATGGACCAGAAGCTAATTAGATCTGCTGGTCTTCGATCGGCTCAAAATCCCTAATGGAGCTGATTTTTATTTCCTGGATGGAATTCAGTGCTTTCGGAGCTCCTAATTAGTCAAATTCACTCTCCTTACCTCCACACTGAAGCTCTTTGACATAATTACGGTGTAAAAGAGAGTGATGAGCGGAAATTTATCGTATTCGCTTTTCGTTCTAAAAACCTTTTGAAATTAGCGTTTAATCGCCAAAAGGAACACCTTCTGTGAAAGCTTGGGAAAAAAACTGAGAAAGGGATTGCTTGTGGAGTTTGGCATTGTACATTGACGAAGTGAGGAATTGTCAGTGACCATCTGGCATGTGAATTTGGGGAAAATGACCGTTTGAATGAGCAGACACATAAAACTCTTTTAGAAAGAATGCGCGAATAAGAAGATGCCGGATGATAGGGCAATACTTAACGAAGAAGAAAAGAGGGAAGAATGGAGGAGACTAGTTGGCAATGAAGGGCTGAAAAGTATGATTGACTTTTACAGCAACACAGTGTTGTAAATGTATCTTGCAATATATGCAATATCACAAGGTTTTACAGTATGCCATCGTAATGCCCGTTAAAATAACGAAGTTTATTCATCCACACATTATCAAATTTGGAGCTTTTTTATTTTGATTCACGGTTGGTCACCAAATAGTAAGTCTTACCGTTACTATAACTCCACGGTCGAGGGTGACGTAACCTGCCAGCGTAACCAACGGCGGATGTAGTTTGATTAATTCAATGAACGTTTGTATCTGAAACACAAACATATTACTGTAGTCTAATGCAAGTTGGTACTCCTGCGTAAATCGAAGCCTCTATCCTGCTCCTGATCGTTCTCACCTCCTTGTCCTCTTTACTGTTTCTTGTAGAAGTCGTCTTCAGATGCACTAGTTTGGTCTTGAATGTGGTCATCACCTGTAAATAAAAACTATATAATTGATGTAATACTTTCTCAACCACGTACATAGTACGTAGAGAAGGTATTGCATTGCACCCAAAAATTAGATACCGAGGTTTCACCGGAAATACATGTTTTGAGACACCCTGGATAAAAAAAAGTATTTTTAGAAAAAGTCCGCGTATGTGTGTCTGTGAACAGCATGCCTCAAAAACGAAAAGTCGGATAAACATCAAACTTGGTATTTAGGTTCAGTACCTTCTGAAGATGGGACACGAAGATTTTCGAGAAAATCCCCAACCCTAAACATGGAATATTTTTGAAAATTTGACTTTCCAAAAAATGGCTCTAACAATTTTGATTAAAATAGCATATGTTAAAGTTTACACCACAAATAAAATGTGTATCTTGAATTTTTTGGTATAGCTTCTGAAGTGCTCTTCGTTCAGAGGGAATTTTATATAATCTTGTATAACTAGTAAACGTGAAGTGATAGAGAAAAAGGTACTTCACAAGAAATGTAGATCCCTTTCAAACGCACAAGTTATTCTAAGTAACGTTTTATGTGGCATCAGCCATTTCCAGATATCCGCTATTAATGGTACGAATTGTTCATTACTTGGCCATTCTTTAAAGTCCTTTCAAATTGAGTTCTTTCTCGCGATTGCTCAGAAACAGTATGTAATTTTAAGGTCAGCATATAGCGTCTAGTTCTTAAACATTTGGCTATCGCTGTTTCCTTTGTATCTATAACGAAATGTGTAATGAAGCTATTTCTGCAAAGGCTTATTTGGATTAAAATGAAGTAGATATAAAAATAAGCTTTAGTAAGAAGGATTTCTATACCCACCGATAAAGATAGAGGGTAGAGAATGTAATGTGATATATCGCATCAG
Source organism: Deroplatys truncata (assembly GCA_030765065.1). NCBI lineage: Eukaryota > Metazoa > Arthropoda > Insecta > Mantodea > Mantidae > Deroplatys > Deroplatys truncata. Next base: position 46,899,501 of record CM060975.1, on the reverse strand, counting down.
ATTTTTAATGGTAATTAACACAAACTCATAGGAGAATCGTGTTTTTATAAATAATACAATATATAATGATTATAGTTACCTGTGAGCTGGTAGTGGATGGAGAAAGTTATGTGAGTGTTGCATACAGATATTTTCTGATTACCAAACAAATAATATTTTCTTATCAGAAGTGTGATAGATTAAAGCTTCGAGATGTTTGAGTTTGAAAACAGATTGTTACTCAAAAAAGTTACGCAACAATGTTTTATATACACTATGTGATCAAAAGTATCCGGACTCCCTCACAAACGTACGTTTTTCATCTTAGGTGCATTAAGCTGGCACCTACCCATTATCCGCGACCTCAGTAGTCATTAGACATCGTGAAACAGCAGAATGGGACGCTAAGTGGAACTCACGGGCTCCGAACGTGGTCAGGTGATTGGGTGCCACTTGTGTCAGAAGTCTGTACGCGAGATTTCCACACTCCTAAACATCCCTAGGTCCACTGTTTCTGTTGTGATAGTGAAGTGGAAACGTGAAGGGACATGTACAGCACAAAAGCGTACAGGCGGACCTCGTCTGTTGACTGACAGAGACCGCCGACATTTGAAGAGGGTCGTAAAGAGTAATAGGCAGACATCTATCCAGACCATCACACAGGAATTCCAAACTTCATCAGGATCCACTCCAAGTACTATGACAGTTAGGCGTGAGGTGACAAACCTTGGATTGCATGGTCGAGCGGCTCCTCATAAGCCACACACATCACGCAGGAAAACGCCAAACGACGCCTCGCTTGGTGTAAGGAGCGTCAACATTACACGATTGAACAGTGGCAAAACGTTGTGTGAAGTGACGAATCACGGTACACAATGTGGCGATCCGATGGCAGGGTATGGGTATGGCGAATGCCCGCTGAAAGTCATCTGCCAGCGTGTATAATGCCAACAGTGAAATTCGGAAGTGGTGGTGTTATGGTGTGGTCGTGTTTTTCCTGGAGGGGGCTTGCACCCCTTGTTGTTTTGCGTGGCACGATCAAAGCGCAGACCTACATTGATATTTTAAGCATCTTCTTGCTTCCCACTGTTGAAGAGCAATTCGGGGATGGCGATTGCATCTTTTAACACGATCGAGCAGCTGTTCATACTGCACGGGCTGTGGCGGAGTGGTTACACGAAAATAACATCTCTGTAATGGACTGCACAGAATCCTGACTTGAATCCTATAAAACACCTTTGGGATGTTTTGGAACACCGACTTCGTGCCAGGCCTCACAGACCTACATCGATACCTCTCCTCAGTTCCGCACTCCGTGAAGAATGGGCTACCATTCCCCAAGAAACCTTCCAGCACCTGATTGAAAGTATGCCTGCGAGAGTGAACGCTATCATCAAGGCTAAGGGTGGGCCAACACCATATTGAATTCCAGCATTACCGATGGAGGGCGCCACGAACATGTACATCATTTTCAGCCAGGTGTCCGGATACTTTTGATCACGATTATATATTGCTTTCACATGACTTTCTCTACTCACTCTTCTACAGACTATTCTTACAAAAGCTTGTTTTTCTATCTTCTTCATGTTAATCGAGATAAATGTTTGCAGATATCATTACAAATTTTGATGTAAGTACAAGAGGGATACAACAGACTGAAGGGATAGACAAATGTTTAAGAATGGGGTCGCTATGTGCTGGGTTTGATATTCCATACTCTTTGCATGACCACGAGAAACAAACGAACAGAGACTTGGTATCTAAAAAAAAGTGTTACAAAATATTAGAAACTTAAAATCAATAATAATAAATGTCTCGTAAATTGCTAATGCCACAAGCATTTGATATAAATGGAGTATTTCATTGGGATATAATTGTTTACTACTAAGCTTTTGTTTATTTCTTTCGGTTTAATGCTTATACAGCGGTTTTCAAAATTCATTTAGAAATAAGAGGACTTCACAGGCTACACTCAGAAAATTCAATATATACTTTTTATTTGTATTGAAATCACCCTAAACATATGGCATTCTAATAAAAATCGTTAGAGCCATTTTTGAGAAAAACGACAATTTTCCATGAAAAGGTTGTTCAGTTTGGGGGGATTTACTTGAAAATGTTCCTGTCGTATCTTCAGAAGATGCTGAATTTGAATATCAAAGTTGGTGTTTTTCAAGCATTTGGTTTTTAAGTTAAGCTGTTTGCAGACACACACAAACGAACCGTTTCTAAAAATGCTTTTTACTTTATCTACTACATAGTTACAGTAAGTAGAAGAAGAATTTGCACTGCATCCAAAAATTCAATTTCGAGATTTCACCGGAAATACAACTTTTGAAACCCCTGCACCCCAAAGAGCATTTTTAGAAAAAAGGGTTCGTATGTTTGTCTGTGTCTGCGCGCGTGCGTGTGTCTGTGTGTGAACAGCATAGCTCAAAAACGACATATTGGATAAATACAAAACTTGGTACATACGATAAAATTATCTTCCGAAAAGTGCGACACAAAGATTTATGAGTAATTCTCCCCATCCGATACAGTTTATATGCAATTTTTCGTTATTTTTAATTTTATCAAAAACGGCTCTAGCGATTTTGGATTAAAATGATATATATTTGAGATATTTACATGACATGAAATGTACGGGGACTATACTGAAAATGTTTAGAATGCCATGTTTCTAAAAAGAAGTGAAATTTGTTTATATTTGATAGCTACTTTCTAATGTTTTGCGAGTTGATTACCGTGTAGTTTGTTTGATTTGCTTCAATAGTTTGTTAATTATCACCATTTAAAGATGTTGCGTTTTCCCAAAAATGAATTTGACTGGAGAACATTTCCAGGCTATGATTTTTAACGATTTTAAATCGTCATTAACGCCTAAACAATGTGAAGATCGCTTAGAAATGCATTTGGCGAAGAAACCCCATCTAAGGCAACAATTTATAATTTGTACAGCGAATTGAAAAGAGATCGGTTTTTACTTTCTCTACTACGTATAGTAAGTAGGGGAAGTATTGTATTCCACCCAAAAATTCGATACCGAGATTTCACCGGAAATACATGTTTTGAGACTCACTGAATCCAAAAAAAGCATTTTTGGAAAGATGTCCGTGTGTGTGTGTCTGTCTGTGTGACTGTGAACAGCATAACTCAGAAACGAAGTGTCGTATAAACACCAAACTTGGTATTTAGGTTCAGTATCTTCCAGGGATGCGACACGAAGGTTTTCAAGAAAATCCCTCCACCCCAGACTACCCTTTACATGAAACATTTTTCGAAAATTTTAATTTTCTCAAAAATGGCTCTAACGATTTTGATGAAAATATCATATGTTTAAGATATTGTCATGAGAAATGAAATGTATATCTCGAATTTTCTGGGAATGTCTCCAAAAGTATTCTTCATTGTGAACGACTTTTGCATAACTGGTAAACCATAAGAGATAGACAAAAATTTTACTGCACAAAAAAAGTAGATCGCGTTAAAATACACAATTTATGTCATATACATTTTTTTTTGTTGAGTGAACCGTTTTCGAGATATTGCTTGGTATTCCCTTAAATTTTCCAATACTTATACTTTTTCTCAAATTCGTTATTCATTTTTACTTTCTCTACTGCGTATAGTAAATAGGGGAAGTATTGCATTCCACCCAAAAATTCGATACCGAGATTTCACCGGAAATACATGTTTTGAGACCTCCTGAATCCAAAAAAAGCATTTTTGGAAACATCTCCGTGTGTGTGTCTGTGTGTGTGTGTGTCTGTGTGTCTGTGAACAGCATAACTAAAAAACGATCAGTCGGATAAACACCAAACTTGGTATTTAGGTTCAGTATCTTCCAGAGATGCGACACGAAGGTTTTCAAGAAAATCCCCCCACCCCAGACTACCCTTTACATGGAACATTTTTCGAAAATTTTAATTTTCTCAAAAATGGCTCTAACGATTTTGATGAAAATATCATATGTTTAAGATAATATCATGAGAAATGAAATGTATATCTCGAATTTTCTGGGAATGTCTCCAAAACTATTCTTCATTGTGAACGACTTTTGCATAACTGGTAAACCATAAGAGATAGACAAAATTTTACTACACAAAAAATGTAGATCGCGTTAAAATACACAACTTATGTCATATACATTTCTTTTGTTGAGTGAACCGTTTTCGAGATATTGCTTGTTATTTCCTTAAATTTTCCAATACTTATACTTTTTCTCAAATTCGTTATTCATGTTTTTATGTCCTGGACATGCAAAGAGAATGGAATGCGCCACATAGCAACCAGCGTTAAAATATTTGACCATCGCTTAAAAGCTACCATATTCCCCTTGCATCTACAAGAAAATTACCAATAAGATTGACATCTCGATATCTCGATTAACATGAAGCATATGGAGAATAGGCGTTTGTAAAAATAGATTGTACAAGAGTAGAGAAAGTCATGTGAGTGTAACACATCAGAATTTTTTTTATGTCCTGGATATGCAAAGAGAATGGAATGCGCCACATAGCAACCAGCGTTAAAATATTTGACTATCGCTTAAAACCAAGCATATTCCCCTTGCATCTACGTGAAAATTACCATTAAGATTGACATCTCGATATCTCGATTAACATGAAGCATATGGAGAATAAGCGTTTGTAAAAATAGTTTGTACAAGAGTAGAGAAAGTCATGTGAGTGTAATACATCAGATTTTTTTCTTACAGACAAATTTCGCGAAGGACGCCCAAGAAATGCTGTTATTGATGGAAATTGTGCGATTGTTCGAGCAATGCTTGAAGAAGATCGATGGATAGTATGAATTTATTCGGGCGACACTGGACATTGGTATGAGTCAAATTCAAAACATTTTACATCAACAGTTAGACACGAGAAAACTTTGTTGTTGATGGATTCCACATAAACTGACTCCCGATCAAAAACAACGCATTGATTGGTGCAGAAAAACTCTGGAAAAGTTCTAAGGCGGCGCTTCAAATTTGGTTTGGAATGTCATTACTGGTGGTGAATCTTGATTTATTGTTATGATCCCGAAAAGAAAGTCAATCGACTCAGTGTACAAAAGTCTGACGAATTCCCAGTGCTGGAATGGTTGCTAGTTTTGATACCATAGCATAGGCGTACCGTTACTGCCGATTGGTGCACAAATGTCTGTTTACAGAAAATTTTTGAATAAGTTCATGAAAAACGCCCAAAAGGAAAAATAATCTTACATCATGACAACGCATCTTCGCATACAGCAAAACTAACAACTGAGTTTCTGGATGCCTTAAAGGTCAGCACCATACAGCCCTTACCTAGCACTCTTTTTGTCTCCAAAAATCAAAGATAAAACCTGTGGAATCACTTTTTCGTCATTAGATGAAGCAGTGGAACATTATAAAACCTGGTTTCTCAAGTGCTTCATGAAGAGTGGCATCAGTGCTTTAAGGACTGGCTTCATCGTATGGAAAAATATATTGATGTTAAAGGGAAATGTTTTCAAGAACAATAAAATAATTAAACTTTTTTAAAACTAATCTTTGTTTGATTTTCTAAAACTTGTCAGTGTCGCCTTCGTGTATATTGAATTTTCTGGGAAAAGCCTGAGATGTGCTTTTAATTCAAAAGGAATGTTGTATCATTTTGTATAATGGGTAAAGCATAGATATGAAACGTACTATTAACAAAAAATATAAATCCTTTTAGGACAAGCAATTTGTTTCAAATAACCATTTCCGTGGCTCTAACAATTTCCGCGATATTCATTATTATTGGTTTGAATTTTTCAACGATCCTTTTCTTAATGCGCTGTCATTATTTAGTTGATTCTTGGGTTGTCATGGGACGGGCATGGAATTCCAAAGCCAGAATATGGTGACTAACTTTTAAACATCCGATTACTGACTCAGTTCTTTCTTCCTCCCTTGTATGTACCGACAACGGAATGTGTAATGAAGCTATTTCTGCAAACGTTGATTTCAATTAACATGAGGCAGACAGATAAATAAGATTTTTTAAGAATAGTCTGTAGAAACTAACATGCAATAAATGGTAGTGGGTAGAGAAAGTCATGTAAATTTAACACATCACTTTAATACTTTCTCTACTACGTATAGTAAGTAGGGGAAGTATTGTATTGCACCCAAAAATTCCATATAGAGATTTCACCGGAAATACATGTTTTGAGACCCCCTGAATCCAAAAAAATCTGATGTGTTACACTCACATGACTTTCTCTACTCTTGTACAAACTATTTTTACAAACGCTTATTCTCCATGTGCTTCATGTTAATGGAGATATCGAGATGTCAATCTTATTGATAATTTTCTTGTAGATGCAAGGGGAATATGGTAGCTTTTAAGCGATAGTCAAATATTTTAACGCTGGTTGCTATGTGGCGCATTCCATTCTCTTTGCATGTCCAGAACATAAAAAAATGAATAACGAATTTGAGAAAAAGTATAAGTATTGGAAAATTTAAGGGAATAACAAGCAATATCTCGCAAACGCTTCACTCAACAAAAGAAATGTATATGACATAAATTGTGTATTTTAACGCGATCTACATTTTTCGTATAGTAAAACTTTGTCTATCTCTTATGGTTTACCAGTTATGAAAAAGTCGTTCATAATGAAGAATACTTTTGGAGACATTCCCAGAAAATTCGAGATATACATTTTATTTGCCATGACAATATCTTAAACATATGATGTTTTAATCAAAATCGTTAGAGCCGTTTTTGAGAAAATTAAAATTTTCGAAAAATGTTCCATGTAAAGGGTAGTCTGGGGTGGGGGGATTTTCTTGAAAACTTTCGTGCCGCATCTCTGAAAGATACTGAACATAAATACCAAGTTTGGTGTTTATCCGACTCTTCGTTTTTGAGTTATTCTGTTCACAGACACACAGACAGACACACACACGGACATGTTTCCAAAAATGCTTTTTTTGGATTCAGTGAGTCTCAAAACATGTATTTCCGGTGAAATCTCGGTATCGAAATTTTGGGTGGAATACAATACTTCCCCTACTTACTATACGTAGTAGAGAAAGTAAAAAGCATTTTTGGAAACATGTCCGTGTGTGTGTGTCTGTCTGTGTGTCTGTCTGTGAACAGCATAACTCAGAAACGAACAGTCGGATAAACGCCAAACTTGGTATTTAGGTTCAATATCGTCCACGGATGCGACACGAAGGTTTTCAAGAAAATTCCCCCACCCCAGATTACCCTTTACATGGAACATTTTTCGAAAATTTTAATTTCCTCAAAAATGGCTCTAACGATTTTGATTAAAATATCATATGTTTAAGATATTTTCATGAGAAATGAAGTGTATATCTTGAATTTTCTGGGAATGTCTCCAAAAATATTCTTCATTGTGAACGACTTTTGCATAACTGGTAAACCATAAGAGATAGACAAAATTTTACTACACAAAAAATGTAGATCGCGTTAAAATACACAATTTATGTCATATACATTTTTTTTGTTGAGTGAACCATTTTCGAGATATTGCTTGTTATTCCCTTAAATTTTTCAATAATTTTCTCAAATGGGAATTCGTTATTCATGTTTTTATCTTGTATATGCAAAGAGTATTAATCTGTGGCAAAGAGAATGGTGCTGCACCTAGCAACCAGCTATTAAGAGATATGTATATGCTTAAAGGCTACTGTATTTCTATATTGCCCTTGTAAATATATATTCCCCTTACATCTACAAGAAACTTAGCAATAAGATAGTCTGCAAATGTTTATCTCGATTAACATGAAGTAGATGGAGAATAAGCGTTTGTAAAAATAGTTTGTACAAGAGTAGAGAAAGTCATGTGAGTGTAACACATCAGATTTTTTTATTCATGGATGCCTCAAAAGATGCATTTCAGGTGGTCTTGGTATCAAATTTTTGGGTGGAACTACTATAGGTATTAGGAATAGAAAGTATAAAATGTTCGTTTCCGTAACAATCTAAGTTAGCTGACGCGGTTTTTTTTAAAGGGAGAATAAACAGAAGACAATCTTACGTTAAAAGTGACGTTGTGAGCACTCTCGCAAATGACGTAGAGAACGAGGCAGATGACGACAGACTCGGTGATGATCCATAGGTTCCCCCACTCCAGGTGTAGGTGCCCTACAAATCTGTTTAGAAGTTCGTACATAGTCACCGTTAACACCATGAACAGATAAACCATGTAGAAACCGAAGGTGTAGCCGGCCGCGATGCCCGTCCGTGCTGCTAGTCTGCTCAACTCCAACCAGATGGCTCTGCAGGACGGGTAAGAGATGGCGCCGGCGTTAAAAACCTGCAAACATAATTCCGCTCAATATGCGTACAACATGTAATAACAATTATCATAAAACGACATAAAGCACCCTTCGGTCAGGGATTGGCTGATATTGCAACTAAAAGCAGTTTACAAGCACTGTGATGTTTAAATAACATTGCAGGGATGCCAATCTCTAAGCCAGTAATTGCATGTTACGATAATTTACAAGCAGAACCCGGCTGCAGGAGTTTGCCGCCCCCCCTCACGCTTTTAGAGAACTATTTACTTTCTCTACCGCGTACATAGTAGGTAGACAAGGTATGCGTTCCAACCAAAAATTCCATACCGAGATTTCACCGGAAATACATGTTTTGATGGCCCCTGAATATAAAAAAAGCATTTTTAGAAAAAGATCCGGTGTGTGTCTATGAACAGCATAATTCAAAAACGAAAATTTTGGATAAACACCAAACTTGGTATTTAGGTTCAGTACATTCTGAAGGTGCGACACGAAAATTTTCAAGAAAATCCCCCCACCACAAACTTCCATTTACATGTAACATTTTTCAAATTTTTTTATTTTCTAAAAAATGACTAACGATTTTGATTAAAACATCACATAAGATATTTACATGACAAATAAAATGTAGGTATATCTTGAATTTTCTGGGAATAACCTTTGAAGTCCTCTTCATTCGGTAGGAATTTTGTATAATCTTGTATAACTAGTAAACGTTAAACAGTAGACGAAAACGTATTTCACACACACACACACAAGTGTAGATATCTTTAAAACACACAATTTATTCCAAATCACTTTTTATGTTGCGTCAGTCATTTCCGAGATATCGGTTATTAATGGTTCGAATTGTTCATTACTTGGTCATTCCTTAAAGAAAGTGCCGCATGACTGAGTTCAAACGGGCAGTACAGGTACGAAGCAGTGCTACTGTCTGCAGGTGTGGTCATCGCAGCCTTCGGATCCCCAAGCGGCGACCTTTGTGCAGTAGCCAAACACTTGTTCCCTACCCTCCCTAACCGCAAGCACCATAAAATCTTAGTGACATCCATGTGCATATGCGCGTTGTTGCCAAAATTAAAAATAGTATTTAAAAGCAAAACTTTGCAGGTGATTTCCACATGTACAGAATACAATCATGCAGTTTGTCTGCTTGCTTTACACACAAAATAACTATGTAAATAACTATGAATCGCATAGTAATTACATTTAAGTTGCAAACGCTTTAAAATATAACTGAACTAATGAATGATCTGAACTAATATACTGCGCTACAAGAATAGAAATGCATGTTAACATATCCGAGAGAAACTTAGAAACATGTTCCGAATAAACTATACATTGTTGGACTATCATTAAATAATTAAAATACATAAATATTAATTTATTTTGAAAGGAACTCTTACTCCCAAACCAAAGCATCATTTTTGATTATGCTGTGCGCGGAGCTATGGTAAAAAGTTTTTTATCACTTGTATCACAACAATGTTTTATTAATATAAAGCTAATACAAGAAGTTGTGTATTGTTTAAGGTGTAAGATTTATAAGCATGACATCTTCTGTTTACTTAAATGAATAGCTTTATTATAAAATGCAGGATAAGTAAAAATACGAAGGCAAAAGAAAGAAAATAAAAAAAAATCTTATGTATTATATTCACAAGATTATCTCTACTCACTCTTCTACAAACTACTTTCACAAAAGCTTATTCTATCTACTTCTTAAATAATAAGATAAAATTTCATTGCACATATCGTAAATATAAGGATACATAGGCTAAAGCGATAGTCAGATTTTTAAAATACAGATGACTATATGATGACTTTGAAATTCCATGCTCTTAGCATGACCACGAGGAAAATACAAACAGAGACTTCCAACTTGTATTTCAAAATTCAAACCAACAACAAAAAATTTCTCGGAAATGGTTAGCACAATTTGACCTAAAATTTGTCCTTTACCGAGATTGCATTTTACGCAGAGTAAGATTTTGTCTCTCTCTTAGAATTTACCAGTAATACAACAAGTTGAGAACGAGGAAAATTTTACAAGTTATTCCCAGAATATAAAATTCATGATACAAATTTTATTTTTCCTGCAAATATCTTAAACTTGCGGTATTTTACTAAAAATCGTTAAGCTGTTTTTGAGAAATTCAAAACAATAACAAACATTTTTCCACATAAAAGGTTCTTTTCTACATGTTCTTGAACATTACACATAAAAATCTGGCTTTGCTTATTCAGTTTTTGTAGCCCTTTTCTTCGTGGTCTTGGCATTACTGATATTCGGCAGAGGGTCACTTGCTGGTGCGACCGGAGGGGCATCAACTTGGTTCGTTTCCCAAGGTCTCCACATCTTAATTAAACTATTAAACGCTAATAACTATTAAACACTGCTAAACTTACAAAACTGCACTAAGTAAAACACTATATAACTTCTCTGAAGAAGTAATATAGAAGCTTAGCTGAACATGGAAGAAAAGCACGAGCGAACAGTCACAGCTGCTAAAATAAAACCGAAGAAACAGCAGAAATGACATTGCAACAACGCTTTGCTTTGGTAGAGCTAGAGAAAGGACCACGTGTTGTGTTTAAGGGATGGGAAGACCCTACTAATCGTTTACTGATGGGTTTATGGTCAGGCTTCAAAGCTTTCCGTTCGCTTTGAAGCCGGTTGGGGAAAGGATGCCCGGGACTAGTATACAAGTTAATTTCGTACTGATACGCGTCGCGTGGTCGCCTACTTGCAGTTCAGGCCAGATCATTCAGACAAAGAGGTAATGTTTTAACTAATAACGAACATACGGGTATGGTTATGATGTTGCGGAGACGCACCAAAGTGCAGCTGAGGCTCGAAAGCTGTGTTCTGAACAATTTCAGATGCGGCATGTCTTCTGCGCACCGTTGGGGGGGGGGACGTACAGAGATGATATTAAGAAATGATGGATCATTTCAGGTAGAAAGGCGCAGGGGCGTATTTAGAGGGGGGTTTAGGGTTAAACCCCCCCGAAACTTCTTATTTTTTAAATTCATATCAAACCAATATGGGAAAATGTCGTTAGATAACAGTAGGTCTACTGCTAGTAGCACATTTACAAGGAAAAGGGAAATTTAATATTGTCACCATACATCTTGGTTTTCGAAGCAGTCTGGATGTTTTGTGCTGTAAGGTAGAATATCTTCATTCTGCTGAGATTTTCCTGTCTCTATAATGTCTCCAAGCAATTTTCTTATCTACGTAACGTCTATTTACTATGGAGTAGGTACATAGTAACTGTGTGGGGTACTGTTAAGTCTAGATCTAGTTATGGAGAGCCCTCCCCGAAATTTTTTTCTGGGTGCGGGCATGCAAAGGCTTATTATGAATAATGCACTAATATAAAATAATTTAATTCTAATGATAAGTATTGGAAAATTTAAAGGAATAACAAGCAATATCTCGAAAATGGTTCACTCAACAAAAAAAAAATGTATATGATATAAATTGTGTATTTTAACGCGATCTACATTTTTTGTGTAGTAAAATTTGTCTATCTCTTATGGTTTACCAGTTATGCAAAAGTCGTTCACAATGAAGAATACTTTTGGAGACATTCCCAGAAATTTCGAGATATACATTTCATTTGTCATGAAAATATCTTAAACATGTGATATTTTAATCAAAATCGTTAGAGTCATTTTTGAGAAATTTAAAATTTTCGAAAAATGTTCCATGTAAAGGGTAGTCTGGGGTAGGGAGATTTTCTTGAAAACCTTCGTGTCGCATCCTTGGAAGATACTGAACCTCAATACCAAGTTTGGTGTTTATCCGACTGTTCGTTTTTGAGTTATGTTGTTCGGAGACACACAGACAGACACGGATATGTTTCTAAAAATGCTTTTTTTGGATTCAGGGGTCTCAAAACATGTATTTCCGGTGAAATCTCGGTATCGAATTTTTGGGTGGAATACAATACTTCCCCTACTCACTATACGTAGTGGAGAAAGTAAAAACGAACAGTTGCTTAAATACGAACTTATTATTTAAGCCAGCATCTTTAAAGGATGCGCAGGAAAGATTTTTAGGACCCCCTCCCCAAACCACCTTTGCATTTTAGTTACATTTTATTTTCCTAAAAGGGCAGTAATAATTTTGATTAAATGTTAGATGTTTAATACAGGGGTGGACAAAACTAGGTATACAATTGTACATATAATATTAGTATTCCACCCAAACATTCGATACTGAGATTTCACTGGAAATACATATTTTGAGGTCCCCTGAACCCAAAAACTGCGTTTTTAGAAAAAAATCTGATGTGTTACACTCACATGACTTTCTCTACTCTTGTACAATCTAATTTTACAAACGCTTATTCTCCATATGCTTCATGTTAATCGAGATATCGAGATGTCAATCTTATTGGTAATTTTCTTTTAGATGCAAGGGAAATATGGTAGCTTTTAAGCGATAGTCAAATATTTTATCGCTGGTTGCTATGTGGCGCATTCCATTCTCTTTGCATGTCCAGAACATAAAAAAAAATCTGATGTGTTACACTCACATGACTTTCTCTACTCTTGTACAATCTAATTTTACAAACGCTTATTCTCCATATGGTTCATGTTAATCGAGATATCGAGATGTCAATCTTATTGGTAATTTTCTTGTAGATGCAAGGGAAATATGGTAGCTTTTAAGCGATAGTCAAATATTTTAACGCTGGTTGCTATGTGGCGCATTCCATTCTCTTTGCATGTCCAGGACATAAAAAAAATGAATAACGAATGTGAGAAAAAGTATAAGTATTGTAAAATTTAAGGAAATAACAAGCAATATCTCGAAAACGGTTCACTCAACAAAAGAAATGTATATGACATAAGTTGTGTATTTTAACGCGATCTACATTTTTTGTGTAGTAAAATTTTGTCTATCTCTTATGGTTTACCAGTTATGCAAAAGTCGTTCACAATGAAGAATACTTTTGCAGACATTCCCAGAAAATTCGAGATATACATTTCATTTCTCATGACATTATCTTAAACATATGATATTTTCATCAAAATCGTTAGAGCCATTTTTGAGAAAATTAAAATTTTCGAAAAATCTTCCATGTAAAGGGTAGTCTGGGGTGGGGGGATTTTCTTGAAAACCTTCGTGTCGCATCTCTGGAAGATACTGAACCTAAATACCAAGTTTGGTGCTTATCCGACTGTTCGTTTTTGAGTTATGCTGTTCACAGACACACACACAGACACACACACACACAGACACACACACAGACACACACACGGACATGTTTCCAAAAATGCTTTTTTTGGATTCAGGAGGTCTCAAAACATGTATTTCCGGTGAAATCTCGGTATCGAATTTTTGGGTGGAATGCAATACTTCCCCTACTTACTATACGTAGTAGAGAAAGTAAAAATGAATAACGAATTTGAGAAAAAGTATAAGTATTGTAAAATTTAAGGAAATAACAAGCAATATCTCGAAAACGGTTCACTCAACAAAAGAAATGTATATGACATAAGTTGTGTATTTTAACGCGATCTACATTTTTTGTGTAGTAAAATTTTGTCTATCTCTTATGGTTTACCAGTTATGCAAAAGTCGTTCACAATGAAGAATACTTTTGGAGACATTCCCAGGAAATTCAAGATATACATTTTATTTGTCATAAAAATATCTTAAACATATGATATTTTAATCAAAATCGTTAGAGCCATTTTTGAGAAAATTAAAATTTTCGAAAAATGTTCCATGTAAAGGGTAGTCTGGGGTGGGGGGATTTTCTTGAAAACCTTCATGTCGCATCTCTGGAAGATACTGAACCTAAATACCAAGTTTGGTGCTTATCCGATTGTTCGTTTTTGAGTTATGCTGTTCACACACACACAGACACACACACAGACACACACACACACACAGACACACAGACACACACACGGACATGTTTCTAAAAATGCTTTTTTTGGATTCAGGAGGTCTCAAAACGTGTATTTCCGGTGAAATCTCGGTATCGAATTTTTGGGTGGAATGCAATACTTTCCCTACTTACTATACGTAGTAGAGAAAGTAAAAAGGCTCGTGTGTGTGAACAGCATAACCCAAAAATAAAAAGTCAGATAAATTAGCAAACTTGATATTTAGGTTCATTATCTTCCAAAGATGCAATACGAAGACTTAAAGAAAATTTCCACACCCCAAACTACCCTTTAATTTTTTATTTTCTAAAACGTACCTCTAACGACTTTGGTTAAAATACCACATACTAAAGATATTTACATGACAGATAAGATGTATATCTTGAATTTTCTGGAAATAGTCTGTGAAGTCACTTCATTCGGTAATCTTTATATCCAGTTCTTAAACATTTGACTATCGCTGTTCTCTTTGTATGTATAACGACATGTGTAATGTAGCTATTCCCAGAAAGTTTTATCTCGATTAAAATGTAGTAGATAGGAAAATAAACTTTCGTAAGAATAATTTGTACACCCACTGAATAAGCAATAGAGGGTAGATGGAATATAAGACTTCAGAACTTTTTTATAATACTGTTTAATGCCCGTTTTTACTGCACAGGGCACCACATACTGTGGGCACTGATGATGCATGAAATTAAATGATAATTAGGAAAGGAAATTTGGAAAGGAAACATTGCATTTGCGAGTTATAAGGACTGAGAAAAACCTGGAAAAATATCGTCATTCAGGGAGGGCGGTTCTGGCGGGATTTGAACCGCAGATCTCCCATTCAGGAGTCCGTGCCTTACCGACCTCAGCTACGCGTGTCGGTATAAACATTCTGGGTGATAACGAGTTCTATTTTCGGCAAGATATCCCTCCTGCTCACTAAGCACGAATTGTGCGAGACTTTTAAGCGGAAGAACTTGCAAATAAATGAATAGGAGGAAGGGAATCAATTGAATGGCCTCCAAGATCTTCGCATCTTACTGTTATGGATGGTTTTCTTAGGAATGTATTTAAATGCAAGGTTTTTGCAAGAAGACCAATAACTGTTGATCACAAGATTTAGTTTATTAGGTAGCCATGCGAGAAACTGCTACAGTTAAAGAACTGAGTTGTAAAATATGCCAGAATGTTAAACCTAGACTACAGCAGCATGTAATGCTGAAGAGCATCAGATTGAACATTCACAAGAGAATATTCCATTGCTATGAGTTGTTTCATAATCATTATCATAATTAGGGTTTTTTGCATACTCACATTTCAGTACTATATACGTACTTTTGCCCATCCCTGTATATTGACATGATAAATGTCGCACATCTTGAATTTGTATGAGTACCCTGTGAACTTCCATTTATTTGATTGAATTTTGTATAATTTATATAAAAGGTAATGGTAACAGATGCTGCAAGTTTAGACCTTTTCTTAGCATCACCTAATGAACATGCTTAATAAATTGCGATGCCTTCTTTCTTTCCCCTTTCCTTTTCTCTTAATCGCAAGAATGAAAAATGCATTCAAATGTCGCCGGCCCTCGTAGCCGTGGTCACTGCAGTGTGTAGCTTCGGCGCTCCGCCAAGCTGAGAGTCGTGGGTTCGAGTCCCGCCTTGGGCATGGGTGTGTGTGTGTGTAATTGCGGTAATAAGCAAACTGGGAAAACAAGGTAACTTAAAAAATAGTTTATTCGTGATAACAAGCTCTTGCGATAGAAAGGTGGGAAGAGGGAAGAATGACAAACCTTCAAACACGTCCGTTAGCTGATGCTTACGAAATGTCTGAACTTGCAACAAGACGTATATCGAAGTGGATCAACCCTTGAACATTTTGTATTTCACTAATTTTAATGAGCTCTGCATTTTTCTGTAGTAAGTGTTTGTCTATTTCTTTAGATATGGTTGTTATACAAAATTGTACAAAATCCAAACAAATAAAGGTGAGTTCACAGGATATCTGACTAAAATTCAGAATATATATTTTATTTCTCCTGTCATTATATTAAACAGAAGTCGATAGAGACGCTTTTAAGAAAATAAAAACTAAGGCAAATGGTTTCGTAAAAGGCGAGTTAGGGGTTAGAGAATTTTATTGAAAAGCTTCGTCCACGTGCTGCTAAGTTGCTGAACTTAAAACTAAGTTTGGTATTTACCTGATTTTTTATTTTGAGTTATTCCACCTACTATAGAGAGCTGGTAGAGAAAAGTGAGAAAAGGAAGAAAATAGCTTTAAACTCCGTTTGTTATTAACAAAGGTTTAAAAATGTATATATTATTGCTTATGAGCAATTGTTTCGAAAGTGTAAGCCATCTATACAATCTTAGATATTAAAACTGATTGTAAATTGAAGAAACAAAACACGGTATTGTTTTAATTGCACAATAGAATATCCTATAATTTGTAACTTCCCTACAGAGATTCAAAACAACTCCTGGCATTAATTTAGTTTGCCAAACCTGTTTGATTTCTAGTTCTCTACTCTAACGCTGAGCCTCGAAGAATAAGGCTGTTTACTGGAATATATTAGATTATTTACATTATCAGATGGTCTGTGAGTAAAAGATAACAAGTCAATCCTTAACATGTGGTACTTACAATCTAAATGCATATTCATAGAAAGTGAAATACAACGTAACATTACTTTTTGCTACAGTTGGTTTGGGTCTCTTGCTGCGCTAAAATAAACAAATGCGACTTATTTCCCTTTACCCACGCCATCAGATTATTGTATTGACGTTACCGCTAATAGTTGGGTAGATACTCGACAGATGGCAGCACACTCGAGATACCACAGCACCACCAGCACGCCACGTACAGAGTTGACATACGTGAAATATGCGAGGACAATGACAAACCCTGCCCAGTCATCAATCCCCATCACTCCATAGAACAACTCCACGGCTAGGACGGTGATAGGTATCGTTATCACTAACATCACACAGCGTCGGTACAACCCAAGGCGTATTGTCTTCCCACCGGTGAGTCGTCCATACGTCTCCTGTAAAACAGACGTTTGGTAGCTAAGCAGACTTATAGACACCCAGGTCCTATTATCTCAGATGTTTAAAGACGATAACAATACTGTTGGTAGCTAAGCAGGCTTATAGACACCCAGGTCCTATTATCTCAGATGTTTAAAGACGATAACAATACTGTTGGTAGCTAAGCAGACTTATAGACACACAGGTCCTATTATCTCAAATATTTAAAGGCAATAACACTACTGTTGGTAGCCAAGCAGACTTATAGGCACCCATGTCCTATTATCTCAAATATTTAAAGGCAATAACACTACTGTTAGTAGTTAAGCAGACTTATAGGTACCCATGTCCTATTATCTCAAATATTTAAAGGCAATAACACTACTGTTGGTAGCTAAGCAGACTTATAGGCACCCATGTCCTATTATCTCAAATATTTAAAGGCAATAACACTACTGTTGGTAGTTAAGCAGACTTATAGACACCCAGGTCCTATTATCTCAGATGTTTAAAGACGATAACAATACTGTTGGTAGCTAAGCAGACTTATAGGCACCCAGGTCCTATTATCTCAGATGTTTAAAGACGATAACAATACTGTTGGTAGCTAAGCAGACTTATAGGCACCCAGGTCCTATTATCTCAGATGTTTAAAGACGATAACAATACTGTTGGTAGCTAAGCAGACTTATAGACACCCAGGTCCTATTATCTCAGATGTTTAAAGACGATAACAATACTGTTGGTAGCTAAGCAGACTTATAGGCACCCAGGTCCTATTATCTCAGATGTTTAAAGACGATAACAATACTGTTGGTAGCTAAGCAGACTTATAGACACCCAGGTCCTATTATCTCTGATGTTTAAAAACGATAACAATACTGTTGGAAGCTAAGCAGACTTATAGGCACCCAGGTCCTATTATCTCAGATGTTTAAAGACGATAACAATACTGTTGGTAGCTAAGCAGACTTATAGACACCCAGGTCCTATTATCTCAGATGTTTAAAGACGATAACAATACTGTTGGTAGCTAAGCAGACTTATAGGCACCCAGGTCCTATTATCTCAGATGTTTAAAGACGATAACAATACTGTTGGTAGCTAAGCAGACTTATAGACACCCAGGTCCTATTAAATCAGATGTTTAAAGACGATAACAATACTGTTGGTAGCTAAGCAGACTTATAGGTACCCAGGTCCTATTATCTCAGATGTTTAAAGACGATAACACTACTGTTGGTAGCTAAGCAGACATATAGACACCCAGGTCCTATTATCTCAAATATTTAAATGTGATAACACTACTGTTGGTAGCTAAGCAGACTTATAGACACCCAGGTCCTATTATCTCAAATATTTAAATGTGATAACACTACTGTTGGTAGCTAAGCAGACTTATAGACACCCAGGTCCTATTATCTCAAATATTTAAATGTGATAACACTACTGTTGGTAGCTAAGCAGACTTATAGACACCCAGGTCCTATTATCTCAAATATTTAAATGTGATAACACTACTGTTGGTAGCTAAGCAGACTTATAGACACCCAGGTCCTATTATCTCAAATATTTAAATGTGATAACACTACTGTTGGTAGCTAAGCAGACTTATAGACACCCAGGTCCTATTATCTCAAATATTTAAATGTGATAGCACTACTGTTGGTAGCTAAGCAGACTTAGGTATCCAGGTCCTATTATCTGAGATATTTAAAGGCGATAACACTACTGTTTGTATCAGAGCAGGCTTATAAGTACCCAGGTCCTATTATCTCAAATATTTGGGAGCGATAACACTATATGTTGGTAGCAGAGCAGACTTGTAGGTACCAGGTCCTATTTTCTCAAGTATTTGGGGGCGATAACACTACTTGTTGGTAATAGAGCAAGTTTATAGGTACCCAGCTCTTATTATCTCAAATAAAAGATGACGTAGATGAACTTACTATTAGTCTTAATACTGAAAACCCACTGCCACACATTTTATGTTTATCCGAATACCACTTGACACAACAGGAATTTCAGCCAATTTTACTGCATGGGTACTCTTTAGCAGCAGAGTTTTCAAGAAAAAACATACATAAATGTGGGGTTTGTATATATGTCAGAAATGATGTGACTTATAAATGTGACTTTAGATTTATCTAAGTTTTGTAGTGAACAAAACCTTGAACTCTGTGCAGTTCAGCTAAATGAAAGTAAATTGAATGTAACTATAGTAGCCCTTTATTGATCTCCCTTAGGCAATTTTGAAATATTCAGAAAGCAACTTGAACATCTTCTAAAATTTTTATTCAAACCAGTAAGAGAATTAATCATATGTGGTGATATAAATGTTGATTATTTGAAACCTAGTCTTCAAAGGGAACAGCTCAGCACTTTACTTACAACATACCACATGACACATACAGTAAACTTTCCAACAAAAATCCAAAACAGCTCCTCTACAGCTATAGATAATATATTTGTAAATTCAGATAGCATTAATTTTTGCAATATCTAATCAAAATCTAATGGCCTGTCGCATCATGATGCACAAGTTCTACACATTAAAAAGTTAAATTTAAAATCCAAACCTAAATATACTTATCAGAAATCCAGGGAAATAAATGAAAATACTCTGAGTCAGTTTAGTAAAATACTTAAACGAATCATGGAATCAAACTTATCAAACGAATGGAACCAATAATAAATATAACATCTTTCTTCAATGTTTCAAAACCCACTTTGACGCTTGCTTCCCGGTCAAGTTAAACAAAATATCTAACTTCAAATGAGAGAATGCCTGGATCACTTTAGGAATTAGGACGTCATGTAGACATAAAAGAGAATTATATGAGCAAGTAAGAATTAGTAATAATATAGATTTAAAACACTACTTCAAAAAATATTGTAAGCTTCTAAAGAAGGTTATAAAAGCGGCTAGAATATTGCATTATAATAAACAGACTCAACTCTCCGACAATAAAATAAAAACTACTTGGAATATAATAAAAAGAGAAGCGGGTAAATCCTCATTACAAAATGACTTAATAACACTAAACATTGACAATCAAGAAATTAGTAAACCTCACGAAGTTGCAGAAATTTTTAACAAATTCTTTTTGGGTGTAACAAACAAACTGAGTATTAATTTTGGAACTAAAAGGGCAGCTTTGAAATTTCTAAGATCAAATTTCACTAATGAAGTGCCTGAATTTAAAGTTAACCTGACAACGCCTTCTGAAATAAACAAAATTATTAACTCCTTCAAAACAAAAAATTCTTCTGGTTATGATGAAATAACAATAAACATCTTAAAATCATGCTCATCTCAAATTTCCACTTCCCTTAGTTATTTGTGCAACGAGTCACTAAGCTCAGGAACTTTCCCTGACAGAATGAAAATTTCCATTGTTAAACCAGTTTTCAAAAAAGGCGAACGCAATAATGTTTCAAATTATAGACCAATATCTCTCTTGCAAATTTTTTCAAAAGTTCTTGAAAAGGTGATGTTTAATATACTTTATAAATACCTTGAATGTAACAACATACTTATCAGGGATCAGTTCGGGTTCAGAAAAGGAATGTCGACCAATAATGCAACTTATAAACTTACTCATGAAGTATTAACTGCATTAAACAAAAAAGGCATGTAGGTGGGATTTTCTGTGACTTAGCAAAGCCATTTGACTGTGTTAATCATGATATTCTGATAGCAAAATTGAAATTATATGGACTAAAAAATGAAAGTCTAAGTTGCTTCGTATCATATCTAAATGAAAGAAAACAAAGTGTTGAAGTTGTCAATGATATTGAATTTGGAAAACATACATGAAAATGGAAAACAGTAACACATGGAGTGCCCCAAGGTTCAGTCCTAGGACCTTTATTACTTTTGATCTATATAAATGACCTATCATTTTATATAAATGATATTGCAAGTATAATTCTGTTTGCTGATGACACGAGTGTTCTGGTGACTAGTAAAAACTTGAATGAGCGTGTAATTAAATTGAATTATGTTTTGAACTGTATGTCACACTGGTTTAAAGCTAACAAATTATTTGTAAATCTAGACAAAACAAAAGTTGTTAAATTTATGACCCATCGATCATCACACGCTCCAGTAGAAATTGGGATTAATCACATGTCACTAGAACAAATAGACAACATTAAATTTCTGGGCCTCCAAGTAGACAAATATTTAGATTGGAAAGTTCACATTACGTATATCTTACCCAAACTAAGTTCTGCCTGTTATGCTATCCGAGCACTGGTAAATGTCAGTTCTATAGATACACTTAAATTAGTATACTATGCATATTTTAACTCTATCGTTGAATATGGAATATTAGTTTGGGGAAACTCGGTAGAAAGTAAACGAATATTCCTCATGCAAAAGAAGGTTATAAGAATCATTTCCAGCACCCATAGCAGACACCCTTGCAAACATCTTTTTAGATGACTGAAGACATTAACCCTACCTTGGATGTATATATTTTCAATCTTAAAATTCTATGTATGCAATCGAACCACATTTATTACAAACATGGAAATTCATGAGATAAACACTAGACAAAAGGGTAACATCCATCATCCCAGTGCAAAGCTTTCTTGCTTCCAGAAAGGTGTATTACGAGACCATAAAAATATGTAATACTGTCCCTAATGATCTTAAGAGAAAAGTTGACAATTTCAATGTCTTTAAAACTGCCGTTAAAGAGTACCTATGCTCAAAAGCATATTATTCTGTACAAGATTATCTGAATGACAAATTATCCTGATGATAATA
Source organism: Deroplatys truncata (assembly GCA_030765065.1). Lineage (NCBI taxonomy): Eukaryota > Metazoa > Arthropoda > Insecta > Mantodea > Mantidae > Deroplatys > Deroplatys truncata. Next base: position 46,877,531 of record CM060975.1, on the reverse strand, counting down.
CATATATAGCTCTGTAAGTAGTATTAGTAAATATTAATGACAATTGCCAGTTATATTTGATGCCTGCTCTAGAATTAATGAAGATATTTAAATGTATGTATATTAAGAACTGACAGTAAATGTTATGCATTACAAATCAAATAGAACAAGATGATGAGACGAACAAAGGTACAAGCCTAGTGATTGTTAAAATAACTGTTCTTGCCTATACGTATGTTAACCTTATAACGGTAAGGAGGTATTCGACTCTGTACAAAATTACACTTGATTTGTTTCATTTTGTATATACTATGTCTCTATTTTATTTTAAATGTTCTGTATACTATTTAATATTTATGTATATATGTAACTTTATTGTACATTTCCTTGACACGCATATTGAATGTGTCTATTTTATTTCAAATGTTCTATGTTCTGTGTAATATTTATGTTTATATGTAATGTTCTATGTTCACAAGTCTTTATGGCTGCTAGTGAACTCACAGAATACAATCCAATCTAATCTAATCTAACAAAGCGCACCCAGAAAGTAAGTTTCCGTTTTTTTAAAACAAAGAAAACATATTTACGTGAACTTTATTGGCAACACTTACAGCAATGTTTGAGCTATTGTTTCGACATAGTCACCACAAGAATTGAGACACTTGTCATATCGTGGGATCAACTTTTGTATTCCTGTGTCGTAGAAGTCTACCGCCTGTGAACGGAACCAGAGTGTGACAGTCTTCAGCTCTTAATCGTTGTCAAAACGCTGACCGGAGGACAGGAATTTCTTGAGGTGCAAAAAAAGATGGAAATCGCTGGGAGCAAGATCAGGACTGTATGGTGGATGATCAAACGGCTTCCAGCCAAACTTCTGCAAAACAGTTGCTGTGTGCCGAGCCGTATGTGGACGAGCATTGTCATGGAGCAGCACAACACCTGCAGTAAACATTTCACGCCTCTTGTTTTGAATGGCAAGTTGCAATTTCCGCAGTGTTTCACTGTTTCACTTCTTGGCAGGAAGTCAATGAGCAGAATGCCCTTCCTGTCCCAGAACACCGTGCACATTACTTTCTGCACCGACACAATCTGTTTGAATTTCGTGACGCCATTGCATTGACTACTACTTGTTTTCCGGGATAAAGTGCGAAATCCACTTCTCATTGCCCGTGACGAACCTGTCGAGGAACTCGTCGCCGTCATCATGATACCGCTGCAGAAATGTCAGTGCTGCTCCTAAGTGTTTCACTTTGTGCTCGGATGTCAGGTTTTTCGGCACCCACCTGGCACACAATTTCCTAAACAGCAGGTGCTTTAGGCAATTTCATGCAACAAGGACTGCAGTGTCTGCGGGAAATGCCTGCTGAGCTCTGTAATCGTGAAACGACGGTTCTCCACGATGCGCTGCCGCACCAGCTCAACAAGGTCTTCGTTGACGAGGGACAATCGCCCACTGCGCTCTTCATCATGGACACTTTGACGACCTTCGGAAAACTGTCTACACCAGCGACGCACCATCTGTTTGCTCATAATGTTCGACCCATAGACCTGACAGAGCTGACGATGAATTTCGATGGACGCTATGTTTTCTGCAGGAAGGAACTTTATCACTGACCGAACCTCGCAGGCGATGGGAGAACGAATAAGAACCGTCATTTCGAACCACTACTGCCGCGCTACTGGCACCAGCGGGACCTGTCCCGCCGTCATATGATTGATACGTCATATATCTGTTATGCATGGGCAATTTTCGCGGCTAAGTACGTTAACTTTAAAGCAAACAAAATGGGAAACGTACTTTCTGGATGGCCCTTGTATTTGGAGGCAATGACACTATCTCTTGGCAGCAGAGCATGGTATAGGTACCCAGCTCCTATTATCTAAAATATTTGGAGGTGGTAACTTATCTGTTGGTAGCAGAGCATGGTTATAGGTACTCAGGTCCTATTATTTCAAACATTTGGAGGCGATAATACTAACTGTAGCACAGAGCATGATTATAAGTACTCAGGTCCTGTTATCTCAAATATTTAAATGCGATAACACTAACTGTGGTAGCAGAGCATGATTGTAGGTGGCCAGGTCCTATTGTCTCAAATATTTAAAGGCAGTAACATTACCTGTTAGTAGCAGAGCATGATTCTAGATACCCAGGTCCTGTTGTCTCAAATATTTAAAGGCGATAACACTACCTGTTGGTAGCAGAGCAGGCTTATGGGTACCCAGGTCCTATTGTCTCAAAATTTTAAAGGCAATAACACAACCTGTTGGTAGCAGATCATGGTTATACATACCCAGCTCCTTTTGTCTCAAATATTTAAAGGTAATAGCACTAATTGTTGGTAGCAGAGTGTGGTTACATATATTCAGGTCCTACTATCTCAACTATTTAAAGGGTATAACACTATTTATAGTAAAGTGAGGTTACAGGTATTAAGGTCTTATTATTTCAAATATTTATTCTGGTTGGAACTTAAAGGTAATGCAAATGTTTGGTAGGAGAATGTGATTTCTGTGTTCAGATTCCATTCAATTCAAATACCCAGACCTGCATCTCTAATAGTTGTGTGGAACTTTAAGGCGCTAACACAATGTGGCAGTATTTTATATCACAACAATGTAAATGCCAGAGTGATTGTAGTGTAAATAAGCATTATTGTATAACATTGATTTGAGATGTTTGTTAATTATAAGCATTGTTAGGAAATAAGTTTACACGGCCTCACTGGAACTGACAATAAGAGCGGGTAACAATGAGCGAGGGGGTGAGTTGTTTATCAATTATTAGAGACAAGCAAATGACGTCAGAGTAGCGCGCGTTTCTTTAGAAATGGAGGGAATTTCTTCCCTAGAGCATATGTGTTCGTAATTTTGATTGGATATAAATATAGACGCTAATGTTGGCGCGTTTTATTAACCAATAGCAGCTCGGTTATAATCTTTAGGCATATCGGGTGAGGGAGTATAAATTCCGTGCCAGAGACGGGTAACGCGCAGTTTGACAGAATAATTCACAAGGCAAACGTCGTTCAGTCCAACAGAAGGTTTCGCGGGTAATACGTCGTTCAGTCCAACAGAATCATACAAAGGTTATACGTCGCACAGTTTAAGAGAATCGTTCACGCGCTATACGTCGCACAGTTTAACAGAATCTCTCGCGTCGTAAAGTTTGTTATAAATGTGAAATACGCGAATTAATAATGTGCAGCAAATAAGTGATTATAGTGATATTAGAAAATATAACAGTTTCAGTCTGGCGCGTATCAAGAGTCAATATGTGAAATTAATTAATTGTGACGGTAATAAAAGTGTAAAAACAAATTCTTTTATAAGTGTTATCTTTCAGTAACAAATCCTTTCCGTTTACATACCCTGTTCAAGAGATATGCTCGACTGAGTAGTAATAATAGCTAGCCGGAGGACAAAGAACCCAACATTCAAAGTAGTAAAACAATAACAGGCGCTCAGCAATAAGATAACACGAGGTTACTGCGACAAATTGGCTCCCATACGTGGGGCAGATAAACATGAAGCATCTTCCAACTACCAACAAATATAATCTACTTCAACAAAAGGTTGGCATGATTGCAGGTGTTCAAGTTTCATTCATCTCAAATATCCATTACTATACTTATAGTAATTGCTGTGACTTTAAAAAGCAAACACGAAAGAGACGGAGAAGAAGAAAGCTGCTATTTACACTACGAAATATAACATGCTGCTCATATCTATTACCCCTACAAAAACATATAAATCTATATAAAATAAAAGCTCATGTTACATTCACATGACTTTCTCTACCCTCTATCGCTTATTAGTAGGTATACAAACTATTGTTCGAAAGTTTATTTTCCCATCTACTTCATTTTAATCGAGATAAGCGTTTCCGGAAGTAGCTGCATTCGCATTTCGTTATACATACAAAGGGAACAGCGATAGTCAAATGTTTTAGAATTGGACGCTATACGCTGGCCTTAAAATTCCGTACTCCTTTTAATAACATCGCATAGAACAGTTGAAAAATCGACAGGAGTTTAAAAGAATGACAAGGCATTGAACAATTGGGACCGTTATTAACGGATATCTCGGAAATGGCTGATGCCCAAAAATTTATTTAAATTAAATTGTGTGTTTCAAAGATATCGCCATTTTTATGATAGTGTGTGTAGTACGTTTTCGTCTATCGCTTAACGTTTCCCAGTTATACAAGATTAGACAAAATTCCTTCCGAATGAAGAGGATTCACAGTTTATTCTCAGAACATTTAAGGTATACATTTTATTTGTGATGTAAATATATTTGATTATATGATATTTTAATCCAAATCGTTAGATTCATTTTTTTAGAAAATAAAAAATTTCGAAAACTGTTCCATGTAAAGGGTAGTTTAGGGTGGGGCTATTTTGTTGCAAATGTTCGTATCGCGTCTGTGGAATGTAGTGAATTTAAATACCAAGTTTTCTGTACTTTCTCTGCCGTTTACATAAACATAATATTACATTCGACTCAAAAATTTTATATCTAAATTTCACCGCCAATATACGTTTGTAACATTAATAATAAAAAACGAAAATTCGAATAAATAAATTTATTTAATTCAGGCAGATTTGAAGGATATGAGGTAAAGCTTGTCAATAATTCTCCCACATCAAGCAAACGTTTACATCGATACATTTTCATCTTCTATTTTATAAAAATGTCTTTAATGATTTTTATTAAAATGTCATCTGTTTGACATATTGACATGAGGAATGAAATCAATATCCCGAATTTTCTAAGCTGGGGAGATGTCGCTACAGGAAAGATGTGGATATCGCTAAAACAGTCTGACGCTGAGTCATGAGTAATAACAAATGCAACTCGATGGGGATATTAACAATTCAGTGAATAGAGAAGTGACTTTTTTATATGGACAGTGGGTAATGGATACGAAAATTCGTATGATGTTAAACCTAATATTCCTTTTAATTCAGATCAGGAATCAAAGAAGTTATTACAGGTTTTGAAACAGAAAATCTTGGAGTATTAAGATATTATGTTTTTTTTTACTTTCCCTACTACGTATAGTAAGTAGGGTAAAAAAGCATTTTTGGAAACATGTCCGTGTGTGTGTCTGTGAACAGCATAACTCAGAAACGAACAGTTGGATAAACACCAAACTTGGTATTTAGGTTCAGTATCTTCCGGAGATGCGACACAAAGGTTTTCAAGAAAATCCCCCCACCCCAGATTACCCTTTACATGGAAAATTTTTCGAAAATTTTAATTTTCTCAAAAATGGCTCTAACGATTTTAATTAAAATATCATATGTTTAAGATATTTTCATGACAAATGAAATGTATATCTTGAATTTTCGGAATGTCTCCAAAAGTATTCTTCATTGTGAACGACTTTAGCATAACTGGTAAACCATAAGAGATAGACAAAATTTTACTACACAAAAACTTAGATAACAATTTATGTCATATACATTTTTGTTGTTGAGTGAACCATTTTCGAGATATTGTTTGTTATTCCCTAAAAATTTTCAATATTTATTTTCTCAAATGGGAATTCGTTATTCATTTTTACTTTCTCTACTACGTATAGTAAGTAGGGGAAGTATCGTATTCCACCCAAAAATTCGATACCGAGATTTCACCAGAAATACATGTTTTGAGACCCCCTGAATCCAAAAAAAGCATTTTTGTAAACATGGCCGTGTGTGTGTCTGTTTCTGTGTGTGTGTCTGTGTGTGTGTGTGTGTGTGTCTGTGAACAGCATAACTCAGAAACGAACAGTCAGATAAACACCAACCTTGGTATTTAGGTTCAGTATCTTCCAAGGATGCGACACGAAGGTTTTCAAGAAAATCCCCCCACCCCAGAGTACCCTTTACATGGAAGATTTTTCGAAAATTTTAATTTTCTCAAAAATGGCTCTAACGATTTTGATTAAAATATCATATGTTTAAGATATTTTTATGACAAATAAAATGTATATCTTGAATTTCCTGGGAATGTCTCCAAAAGTAATCTTTATTGTGAACGACTTTTGCATAACTGGTAAACCATAAGAGATAGACAAAAGTTTACTGCACAAAAAATGTAGATCGCGTTAAAATACACAATTTATGTCATACATTTTTTTTGTTGAGTGAACCATTTTCGAGATATTACTTGTTATTCCCTTAAATTTTTCAATAATTTTCTAAAATGGGAATTCGTTATTCATTTTTTTTGTCTTGGATATGCAAAGAATATTAATTTTTGGCAAAGTGAATGGTGCTGCACCTAGCAACCAGCTAATAAGAGATATGTATGTGCTTAAAGGCTACTGTATTTCTATATTGCCCTTGTAAATATATATTCCTCTTACATCTACAAGAAAATTAGCAATAAGATAGAGTCTGCAAATGTTTATCTCGATTAACATGAAGTAGATGGAGAATAAGCGTTTGTAAAAACAGTTTGTATAAGAGTAGAGAAAGTCATGTGAGTGTAACACATCAGAATTTTCTTTTAAGTTATGAGGTTTAATTTAACTTCCAAGCAGTGCTTTTTAAAGACATATTTAGGTCAGATATCGTAATGCCAGAATTTTCGTTTCATAAATTGTTGGTTTTGGTCTGGATAGAACTGGTCTACAGTTTATTTACTTTTCGAGGGGAGAATGCTATTTGAAGAATTTTTGGGAACGTATTTGTAATTTACTGTTTTAATGAAACTTACCAGAAACTTGTTCCACCGTGCGAACATGTCTGCTACACCTGGTGCCTGGGACCAGAAGAAAGCCGGAGTGACAAATACTGGTATACTCAATATGAAAGAGTAATAGGTATACAGAGAGGAGTCAAAGTTATTTTGATCATTGAACACATCGCTGCTGTGTCCAGTCTGGAGATACAAGTACAGCACTGCCAACATGACACAGTACACAAGCGTGGAATACAGCATGATGAGCGAACGGACGGCAAACTTCAAACATCCTGCAACATAATATTTAAGATTGTGCACCAAAAATACCGCAAATTGTAGGTAGTTTACTTCAGTTTTGCTATCGGAACTATAATATTCTCAGTAACACTGTGCATTAACGTCAGTAAAGTTTATAGGATTGTTATGTATATGTGTATACATATTGTAACAAATGATAAACACCAGTCACTGCCAAACACACTTTATTTATCACATAGGTACTCGGCGTAGCACAAACGTTATACTTGCGTCACTTTTGGCACACATTCGGAACATAACACAACTGATCCGACGAATCACAACTCGTAACTGAACTGCATTGCCACTGTCCATTTCATAACTTCTTAATTGAACTCCCGGGCAAGAGGAGCCCTTATATAGGTTCGCTTTATAGCGGACTATCTAGAAGCAGAACCTACTTGAAACGGCCCAAAATAATCCTCTGGAGCGGCACACAATGTTCCGGCGGCCGGTCGAAGGCTCCGTGCAGGTGCCGGGTCGGAAGGCGCTTCGCTGGCGCGGTCACAATATTTAATCTATAATCTGAAATAAGTACATAATTGATACTACAAATTCCAAACCTAGAATTACTCAATAGTCTGGTTGGCACCTCTGGGTGCTTGCCCCCACCTTGGGCGGGACATTCTTTTCAGCGTCCTCTGGCGTGTAGTTGATAGGAGAGAGAAAAGAGGATGATATTCTAAACTCATCAAACTGTCCGGAACTCCTATCAGGGACGTGAGCAGAAATCTCCAGAATTCTCCCTCCCATATAGCCTTCTAGGAAACTGTGGCCACGTTTTGCTCAACATTTCAACGATGTATTAAATAGCTTATCACTTCATTTTATCTCAGACTGCAAAATGTGCACCATCATACAGTTAATTCATACCGTTAACAATTAGCATGATTAGAGGTCAATGCATAGAAAAATTAACCTTTGTATGACTAATTTGCAGAATAGTCAGGAAGCTAAAGTGTAGTGGTAAGAGAAAGACGCACCCTGTTAGTGTATCATAATAATTTTCATAACCAGTATCGAAATGAGTTTGATAAGTTACCTGCAGGTGACGTCCTTAGCGGCATTACTCCCAGTAACCTCAGACACCAGATGGCAGGGGCTACGTTGTCATAGAATTCGTTGTCAAGGAAACCGGCACTCATTTTTTCTCTCTATCCTGCCTGTGAAATATGATACGTAAACACAGTTTAGCAGCTCCGTATAATTTTTCTATGAATTGAAGCACGCAGTTTTGCGATGTATTTTACCTTGTATGTTCACTTACCCTTATGTGAATGTTTGCTACACGCAAGTTGTTGTCCCTTTTCGATATTTCTAATCGATTGTAACAGTAATTACTGACGCACAGTGTTTTCTTGATTGCTCTCATTAGCGGCTGGTGTCGAAAATAAGCAGCAGAAATAACATTGTATGTACCACATAGGTCGTTAAGTAAACAGGTTAAACACTAGGCTTTCACTAAGCTGCGGTGCTTATAATTACATGAATGTTCACAAGATAAACAGCGCCCTGTTACTTCAAGAGGTTCACTTCATAAGTAACGTCCTATTCCTTGTATTCACTGAACGCGCTTGTTCCATACGTGGAGTATTATTGTGATGTCAGGGTCTTATTCCACTTAGGTAGTAACCCAAAATAATTAAAGAAAAAGAAACGGTTGTATGACGAATTAAGGCTTTAATTTATTCTTAAAGCGTAACCTTGCTGACTTTATGTGTTACGCATGCAGCCGTTAGGTTGGTGCACAGTTCTTTCCAACCCTCGGAATGAAATGATACATGAATCAGTAGGGCAATGGGAACCGCTGGATAGCTTCTTACATCCTTCTATCTGCACACGACACGACTGGCACGGACTCAGAACTGAAGTCCGCTGTTCAAATCCCGCCAGGACCGCCCTCCCTCACTGAGGTTTTATCTAGGCTTTACTCAGTCCTCATAACTGGTAAATGCCGGACTAACTTAAACTTCCTTTCCAAAATTCCATTCGCAAATATCATTTAATTGAGTGTATCACCGGTGGTCACCCCCTGTGGTGCCGTATGTAGGAAGAACAGGCGTTAAACACTACTAAATAAACTCCGTGTGCACAGAACGCCTGGTTCAAGAAACAATTTATCGTACTAGACCAACAAGTTGGCGCTGCGAGATTTAACACGGTGTTTAGTGCTTTAGAACAAGGGTGGCGAAAACGCCTTCCTTCCGTGAGTCACCAAATATGCAACACCACTGCATCACTCAGCAGCATGTGGAAAACAAATGGACTGTGGCAGAGAGGGAACGAGGCCTACGAGTCAAAAAATCTCGCGAGTCTCGTTTTCGCCACCTCAGCTTTAGAACATGAGTGGGAATCTGCACTTCGTTTTCTGTGCAAGTAAAACAAAAATATAGTATTTCATCTCATATATACAAAGTAAACGGAATTACGTTATAGTTTAATAAGTTTCAACATGTTAAGGGCATAAAGGTTGCCAAATTCTAAACAATACATATGCTGTACAGTGATACGTTTAAGTGATTTTAGGAGTGATGGGTAGGTTGGTACAGTCACTAACTTTATTGAAGTGCAAGAAATCGTTTTTGAGGTCTCAAATTACCTGTCTACCCTTAAACGTAATGTATTCGTTGTCCATTTCAGCCCTCGTTATCACTCAAATTGCTTCTTGCGGTGCAAACTTTTGCCAATTACTTTGAAAATTTTACCCCGGAGTCCTAAAATGATTATAACTAAAACCTGTCGCTGTATATTTTCAGCAAACTAAAAATTACAAAGTACCTACCAAATTACCTACTTTTGGATGTGTTTTATTTGCAAATCATGTAAGTTTGGAACACAAAGTTGTTTCCAAAAATTTGAAAACTGCACCACAAGGAGATTTTCCTGTAAACCAATTAAAAGACCGGAAAAAGCCTTTTTTTCTTGGGAACTACTCAAGAAATTGATCTGAACATTTCTATATCTGTTATGGAATATGTCATAAATAATTGATAAAAGTATCATACTAATTACCTAAGAAATACGCAATTTCCAAATGTCACAGGTTAGTCTCCTTAAAGCATTTGGCAGCACCTGTCTTCTATTTAGCCGTGAAACTAATGTGTGGTTTGCTGTAACGTGCCTACGGTTAGTAAACATTTTTTACGCCACACATTCCAGTGGGCATAGTTTCCTGCGAAAAAAAAGACGAACATTTCGTTGTTTCTTATTAAGCCTTCTTTTGTACCCAGAGAGGAGTATCCTAATTGTTTTAAAACATTATAAGTAGGCACAGTACTGTGGAATATTTCAATTATTAACATCAAACTTGAGCTGTGGTGACCTCTAGCGAGGTTTTCTGCAGTAAGTTAATTTTCTGGGTATCTGCTATCTGTCACTATAGCCCACGGTTATGAGTGATCGGCTGAATTCCTGTATGATGGTAATGGGGAGAAGAAAACATGTTTTGGGTGTGAAATGGTCGAAGTATTTTTGCTCGGATTGTTTCTATTAGAATAAGGTCTTCTTTTGGTTGCGAATAAATATTCCAGATCATAACTGAGGAGACTAGATGACAAAAATTGTGAAAATGACAGTTTTAGTTCTTTATGCGGTCTTATGAATTGGATATTTCTCTTTAACTTTATTTATAGTCTGTCAATGTAGGCTCAATGGTTATATTTTAAATACACCGAACTGCATTTTATAACTGTACTTGGAATTCTGCACCACTCACAGAAAAAAAACTCCTACACACTTGGAGTAGAGCGATAAACGTTAGCTCATCTTTTAGGAGACGTTTTGTTCTACAAATTGGTACAAGTGTTAAGGTATGGTACCCTCTATATACTCAAGCCATCTCTTTCAAGCTCTCTTTCTTTGCAAATATTTGCGAGTTTGTTTTTTCCAGTTTTACTTTGAAGAGCTCTTTCTGTGAACGGAATTTTCTGGTATATATACGAGGGCTGTCCCAGAAGTACCCGACCTAACAAAGAAAACACAAACATTTTGGGAAAAAAAACATCTTTATTTCTCTACATAGTCTCCTTTCAGCTCAATCCCAGCGATGTTCAATAGCTTCGATACCCTGTTTATACTGAGAAACATCGAGTTCTGCAAAATACGATTTTGAAGATAATCAATGAAAATTATTCCACACACATTCCAAAAAGCTGACGCCATGACCTTGCCTGCAAATGGAACTGTCTCATCTTCTTTGGAGCCGATTCCCCCCTTTCAATCCACTGTTTTGATTATTCCTTCTCAGGTGTGAAGTATTGAACCCATGTTTCATCCATGGCTATGAATCGGCACAAAACCTCGGCTTTATTGCAGCAAAACATCGCCAAACACTCGACTGAAGCATCCTCACGACGCTGCTTTTGTTCCATTGTGAGTAAACGCGGTACCCTTCTTGCGCAAAGCTTTCTCAGATCTAAATTTTCAGTCAGTATGCGATGTACAGCACTTTTTGAAATGCCTACGATGTCTACTAGTTCGCGCACTTTCAGCGACGGTCATCGAATACCATTTTGTGGATTTTCCTCACAATTTCTGGCGTGGTCACCTCATTTGGTCGACCACAGCGATGTTCGTCTTGGCAGCTCGTACGGCCTCCTTAAATTCTGCCACCCAATATTTTACTGTTGTAAACGAAGGAGCAGACTCCCCTAGAGTAGAATCTAGCTCAGCTTTAATATTAGTTGGACTAAGACCTTTCAAATGAAAGTAATGTATCACATAAACGATAGCAAGCTTTATCCATATTTACAAATTTGTTGAGAGAGTTCACTATTTATGGCTGCCAAACAATTACTAAACGACTAGAATCATCAAATTTCAGAATTAAGCTTTATAAGGTTGGTACTTTCTACCACAGTCATTTTTTGCAACAACCACTATCTATATATCAGGTCGGGTACTTTTGGGACTGCCCTCGTAAATGACCCGTTTTCTCACAAACGAGTGAAGGCAATTAGATTAAATTATAGGACGAGTGTGGCTGTGGATCTACTTTGGTGTTAATAACAGCTGAATATTTTTAAACAAATAGTTGCTGATAAATTTTAATCAGAAGATGATATAATTAAGGAAATATGTTACCTAACTTAATAAACAAAGCTAGTGCATAAAATTATGTCAGTGGAGTTAGAAGACATGTATCTACACCCAGTAAAAATGTAAGTCTGATGTCTTAAATAGTTTTGGAGGTAATGGGAGCAGATTAAGCAGATTTAACAGTGGCTGGGGAGGGCGTTTAATCTCCCGTTAAGTAGTTTAAGCATCATGTATGTAATGGGAAAGTATAGGAAATGAAACAGTTAGACAGAGGTTGCAAGTAAGAAATAACATCGTAGATGTATCAACAAGACAACTAACATGCTATGGACATGTGATGAGAATGACTGAAAAAATCTGATGTGTTACACTCACATGACTTTCTCTACTCTTGTACAAGCTATTTTTACAAACGCTTATTCTCCATCTACTTCGTGTTAATCGAGATGTTAATCTTATTGCTAATTTTCTTGTAGATGCAAGGAGAATTGCTAGGCTTTAAGCGATAGTCAAATATATTAAGAGCTGGTTGCTATGTGGAGTATTCCATTCTCTTTGCATTACCAAGACAAAAAAAATGAATAACAATTTGAGAAAAAGTATAAGCATTGGAAAATTTAAGTGAATAACAAGCAATATCTCGAAAATGGTTCACTCAACAACAAAAATGTATATGACATAAATTGTGTATTTTAACCGATTTACATTTTTTGTGTAATAAAATTTTGTCTATCTCTTATGGTTTACCAGTTATGCAAAAGTCGTTCACAATGAAGAATACTTTTGGAGACATTCCCAGAAAATTCAGGATATACATTTTATTTGTCATGAAAATATCTTAAACATATGATAATTTAATAAAAATCGTTAGAGCCATTTTTGAGAAAATTAAAGTTTTCAAAAACTGTTCCATGTAAAGGGTAATCTGGGGTGGGGGGATTTTCTTGAAAAGCTTCTTATCGCATCTCTGGAAGATATTGAACCTAAATAGGAGGTTTGGTGTTTATCCGACTGTTAGTTTCTGAGTTATGCTGTTCACAGACACACACACGGACATGTTTCCAAAAAGGCGTTTTTTGGATTCAGGGGGTCTCAAAACATGTATTTCCGGTGAAATCTCGGTATCGAATTTTTGGGTGGAATACAATACTTCCCCTACTTACTATACGTAGTAGAGAAGGTAAAAAAGATTACCAAGGATGGCATATGAGTGGATTTCACTCAGAAGAAGGAAAAAAGCAAAACCAATGATAGCAGGAAACATAGCATTATGGTTGGATAGAGGAGAACGGCTTTCTGCAGTGAGAGAAATTTATACATAACAGTGAATTGACATTTGACTGTGAGAAGATGTGAATAACACTATGAACTCATTGAACAATAATCATGAGCGTAATATCATTCTTCTGCTGAGCTTCTCTTTCGTAATAATATGTACTGTAAAGAAAGTATATGGTGTAGCAAGCAGCAATCAGTGTGAGGACGGCACATAATAATAATAATAATAATAATAATAATAATAATAATAATAATAATAATAATAATAATAATAATAATAATAATAATAATACAGAGGACGTTCTGGTACTCAGGTTAGTATTGTTGTGGATACTCCTCAAAGAGATCGCTTCGTAAGTAGTGTCCTCTTGCTGAAGAGTTATTTCATAAGTAAGGTCTTTCTTCTTTACTTTTGTATTTCAAGTAATAAAAATGTCCCAGGTTCTTTGGTCGAGCAAGTGTCTCCTCAGACCAGGTGTCTCTGAATCGATTCCTGACTGGGGTGGGGTAGGTGTTCTTACATCTGTAGAGCCTGGGAGTGTAATCCGAAAGTGAATGAACTGTGTTTTAAAGGAATACAATATAAACCTAAAGTAAAAACCCATCGTAAGCGGTTGTTGAAATCAAAACCGTTTATCCAGAGGAGTTAAAGGTGTATGAATTTGAAAATACGAATTGCTAGAGCAGAAAGAGTCATAGGTTTAGGAAGATACTTAAAACGCAGCAAATCTTTAACAATTTCATTAGTTTTATTGTATACATTGTAAATAGATAATTTTAAATGGTATTTTAGGCATTACTAAGAATATATATACTTTTTTTCTCGGTGTTAAACTAATTGAAGTTTGGAGGCTCGCCAGATTTCCACAAACGAATATTTGTTTTTATTTTTATATATTATTTCTTCTTGTAACACCCTCGGAGTTTTTCAGCTTTTATATTCGAAACACTAGACTCTATTGTTGGAAAGGCACTTAGAATCTCAAAGGCTACGAATATCTAAAATCATTTATGTGAAAATAAATGGTAGCAGAAAAGAAAAATAGCTTTGGTTCTGAGAAAAAGTTTAACTTCGCTGCATACGACACCTATTGAATACACCAAATGACCGGAATCTTTTTATGCATTGCTTCCTTTTCATGAACTAATTCTACAGAACCTATCGACAGCGAGATGATTATTCAGGGTATTGACCACATCCTAGTAGGTATCTGTTGATATCAATCAGTCATTACTTTATATCTAAAAACAGATCCTGCACTGCAAACTCAGCTTCCTCCAGCCTTCCTTCCTTCTTTGCTGCTGCATTTCTTTACATATGTTTACCTTAGTATTTTCCGTCATCCGGGATCTTCTGACCCGAAATTTTTTTACCAATACGCCATTCCTTCCAGTGCATTTCTTAGTAAGTAGTATCTTCTCATCTAACGTCCTGATGACTGTATTTTCCGCTTCCAGATCAGTTTAGCATTGTTCTTTCTTTACCCTATCTTACTGAAAGACAGCTTTATTTATTTTGTCTGCCCACTTCTTGGACTCTATTCTTCTCGTATCATAGTTAAAATGTTTCCAGTGGTTTTTGAGTAGTTTCTTCCTCGCTTCGACTGCACGTCAAAGTTTCAGTGCTATACAGTTCCATACTCCAAAGTACTTCTCTTCTCCTTAACTCTTTCTTCAAGTTTTACAGTTGTTTCTTTTTATGCTAAAAGCTTCGTTTGTCATTGCTACTCTCTGTTTGACTGCTTGACAACGAACTATGTTACATCCAACCTGTACACTTACTCCACTGTCTCATCTCGAATTCACAAGTGCATCTTTGCTTTTCTTCCATTAGTCATAGTTATTCGGGTACGTTGCTTTTAACCTGCTCTCCATTATCATGTTCCTCAAAATCTTATTCCCGCTGGAGAGAAGCGCCATATCCTCAAGGAATCTTACTCTTATTTTCTGAAATAAATTCTTCAACAAATTCTTCAAGTAGATGTTGAAGGGCGGATCATGAGGTGCATTTCTGTCGTACCCTGCTTCTGATTCCCTCTAATACATCTTTTCGTGTCTTCATACAGAGATTACTTATGAGCTTTCTTTCTATCTATCCCACATCAGTCAGTGAAGTCTGTATAAGTTTCTTTCTATCTATTCTTTCAAATTCCTCATAACTTCTTTATCGCTTGCCGATTATTCCCAGCAGTCCGCTGCCATGTTTCCGTTCCAAGCTGTCCTTGTATATCGCCTTCCATCTTAGAATGTGGGGGTCTATTCAGTATTCTCAGTAGAATCCTTTCCGATTAGATATCAGAATAATAATCCCAAAATTAGATGTTGATAAAAGTAATATTATTGCATGCTTCAATTATTCGACTACATTATCAATAATCAAATCTCCCATTTTGGATCGAGCCGCTCGCTTGTAAAACTTTCAATAAATTGCTTTGATAGATGTGCTGTTGGTATTCACCGTAATAGGTTTGAAGATTAAAAATGATTCATCGTGAAAACAGGAAGGATAGTTATACAATTCATCGAGCTGTTTCCATGCATTACAGAAACAATACCCAATCTTCTCCTAAATACAATCCAGATCAGAGTTTCCAGGAATTTGCACTCGATATACGAAACTGCACGAGGACTACTAGATAAGTTACTAGCATGGATCCAACCTGAAAATAAACACCAAATTAGACACTAGGTAATATAATGTTGCACTGTATTTATTAAAAGAAATGCTGACTTTCATGCAGCTGAGATGCATACAAACCGATGAAAGTAGGGCTCTGTTGATGGTGGCGTATCCGTTCAGACTGATAACAGGAGGTTCAAAATCAAGTATCCTGAGAAATGCGTCAACCTGTAACAAAAGTCTTTTGAAAAGCATTGTATTAGTTTAAACACGTATTAGTGTTGTAATACTTCCTTACAAAGGAATTGTATAATTTTCTGTATTGTAATAATGTTACGTTATAAAATATGAATATACATAATTGTAGTTGAGCCAGACCCTAGCCTAGATATAACTTCCCTAAAAGTTACCACGAGTGCTAAGGGGAGAGATGGTAGAGAGATTAATGCACAGCCAAAATCTATTTACAGTCCACAAGATTTCAATAGTACGCTAGAGTTGCCCAGTGTTTTCCTGATGTATGCTGGAAGCCAGGTTTAACAACAATTTCTAAGTCTATGGCATTAATTTACAAGCTCTTAAATGTCAAATATAACGACTTGGCTATCAAACCGGACAAACTGAAAGACATCTCAGGCAAAACTGCAGCCAAAAATCATGTTGGAACCGATTTTTTCCAAGCCACACAAGGAACTGGAGTTGACAGATACTTTACGAACAATTCAGAAATTGCATTACTTTACGAAAACTGCTATTGACAGTAGAACACTGTGCTTTTCTATGAATATTTCCATTTTATGCTCACTTAATGTAAACATTGGCCAACAAGCTGTTACTGTAAGATCATGAAACAAATAACTGTAGTTATTCAACATTGGCAAGAATTTCGTAAATATATTTCTGGATATACCTAGTTTCCCATCTGTAACATGAAAATATGATTAAACTACAGAGTAAACATACAAGATGGTTTCCATAGCTATAACATTATGAGGCAGTATTTGTAACACTTAAATGATTTCAGTCTAATTATATAATATGTAAATTCAATAACAGCCGCCTTGAAGCAATATGTGCATGTAATAATTTGTAAAATGCAGTCATTGCATATGATTATATTGTTGTAAACATGTTCAATAATGTTATGTGAATGCATTACGTAATTTAATAATGTAGGAGCTGTGAGAATGATAAGTTAAACGTTGCTAACAATGAGGTAACCTTGAGGCAATAATGAGTTTGAGAGTTTAAATGCTACTAGTCATTATTAGAGTAGCAATAATGTAAATTTTGAGACAGTTTAAAAATAGCCAATCAACAGCGAGAAAAAGCTTTAGTTAAATGAAGGTATTCTATTGGAGTAGGATTAGCCAATCAGAGACTTGAAATACAGAGATTTACAAGTTTAGGCGGTTGAAATCTATTCAGTTGCCTGCAGACCGTGATAGTAACCGGATGCTTGTGCGTCCTCGAAAAATACGTATTTGTGTGAGACGAAAAATAAGTATACGTGTTAAAAGTGCAAGTATTAAATAAAAGAATCTCACAGCTCTCTATATCTGTGAAGTGCTATTTAATTTCTGTCAAGGATTAATAAAAAGGAGTGAATTAAAACTTAAAATCTGCGTAAGCCTACATTCTTGTCGCATCACGCCCTGCCAAGATATTCATGTCTCTAGAATAATACTGACGCAGCCGAGGCAAACATAAATATTAAATATTTAAAGAAACAGTTTAATTACAAAGTTAATATTTTTTTAAACTTGGGGCAAAGGCCCCCTGAAAATACATTTGGGGCGAAGGCTACCGGAAACTGTTTACTATACATGCGGTTGCAACGAATTTTAAATTCGGCTCCCCAACAGTTGAAATATAATACAGCATCTACAAATTGACTTTCAATACGTAGCAGCAACTAACTACTTCAAATTGACGCCCAAAGCGTGGTGCAAACAACTCCAACAAAACCTTCATCTTCAATTATCAATTAGAATAACAGACAGCGTTACTTTTCTGGAGGAATTCAAACCTGTCGCGCGTAAGGATTTGGAGAGAAACTTGTGTTTGCTAACCCATTTTGTGGATTTTCTTTGTGACTGACGAGCTAGGAATTGAGAACAAGATTCCGATTTTATCATTTTCGTTTTAAAACAGGCACTGATATGTGTTGTTGATCCGACTCCAACAAAAGCAAGTATATACAAAAGTCAAATTTGAAAAGAAGGTTCAACAGGAAATCCATTTATGTGTGTAACATTAGTGGTAGTACGAAAACAACAAGGGGGATTATTTTCACTAGATAGGCCTAAGTAATAATTCACTGTAATGCCGATTTACTGTAATATGCATGTCAACAACCCAGATGGAAGACTACCAAAGAACCTTGGTAGGGCAGATAGAGTCTAGCTCGCTGTCTACCAGCTGTTCATGTGTACCTAGTCTCGATGGATGACGGGACTCACTTCCCCGTCGAGACCAACCAAATCCGAAGAGCTCCTAAACGGGAGAGGCTCAGACGTGCAGCCAGACATACTTTAGTAACATCAGAAGTCAACGCAGCGCCCGCACCACGATAGCTGATAGGGTAGGAACCAAGGGTGTATTTAAGGGTGGGGGTCCTGGGGGTCGAGCCCCCCGAAAGATCCTTCACCTTCTATAAGAAAATCAATCACAGTACTTTGTTGTGAAACACTCCTATAATAGTCTATGCAAATATGTTAAATAACTTTTAGATACATAATATAATATAAAGCAGCAACAGTTTCTTTTCTAATCGTTGCTAAATAATGTGCTGACGATGGATTAGAGGCACGCAAGACAGCGAATAGGGTTGCTATTTATTCTTATTCTTAAAATTTAATGTTTTAAGGAGGTTCCTTGTAGAGGCACAAAAATGACAAATTCATATTGAATTTTACTCATTTGTTTTCAGGAAAAGAGGTTATCTATCAAACCTTTAACAGTTGGTGGCATTAACAATGTCAGTAATAATACAAAATGGATATGTGACAAATTGTTACACATGAACTTTTGTGTAAAGTTAAGTGCAACTGAAGGAAAACCTTGTTTAAAGCATAGAAAATGGTGAAACCAGAACAACGAGAAAAATAAGTCTTAAAATTTAATATATACGAGGGTTGTCCCAGAAGAAGCCGACCTAACAAACAAAACACAAAACGTTAGGGAAAACACCTTTATTTCTCTACATAGTCTCCTTTCAGCTCGATATACTTTTCCCAGCGATGTTCAATAGCTTTGATACCCTGCTTATAGTGAGAACCATCGAGTTCTGCAAAATAGCCATCAAATGCAAGCTCCACCTCTTCATTCTTGGTAAATGTTTTACCACCAAGCCATTTCTTCAACTTTGGAAATAGAAAATAATCAGAGGGGGCTAAATCTGGCGAATAGGCTGCATGAGGAAGCAATTCGAACGTTAACTCATTGATTTTGACCATGGCGATAATGGATGTGTGAACTGGTGCATTGTCTTGATGAAACAAAAGTTTCTTTTCGCTAAATGCGGCCGTTTTTGCTTGATTTCATCATTCAAACGCTTCAATAAGTTTGCATAATACTCGCCATTGATTGTTTTTCCTTTTTGAAGATAATAAATGAAAATTATCCCACGCGCATTCCAAAATCTGACGCCATGACCTTGCCTGCAGGTGAAACTGTCTTCGCTTTCTTTGGAGCCGATTCTCCCCTTTCAATCCACTGTTTTGTTTGTTCCTTCGTTTCAGGTGTGAAGTGATGGACCCATGTTTTATCCATAGTTATGAATCGACGTAAAACCTCGGCTTTATTGCAGCGAAACATCGCCAAATACTCGACTGAAGCATTCTCACGACGCTGCTTTTATTCCATTGTGAGTGAACGCGGCATCTATCTTGCGCACAACTTTTTCATGTCTAAATTTTTAGTTAGTATGCGATGTGCAGCACTTTTTTAAATGCCTACGATGTCTGCTAGCACGCGCACTTTCAGTCGACGGTCATCCAGTACCATTTTGTGGATCTTCCTCACAATTTCTGGCGTGGTCCCCTCATTTGGTCGACCACTAAGATGTTCGTCTTGGCAGCTCGTATGGCCTCGCTTAAACTCTGCCACCCACAATATTTTACTGTTGTAAACGAAGGGGCAGACTCCCCCAGAGAAGAATCTAGCTTAGCTTTAATATTAGTTGGACTAAGACCTTTCAAATGAAAGTATTGTATCACATAACAATGGCCAGTTATACCCATGTTTACAAATTCGCTGAGAGAGTTCACTATTAATGCCTGCCAAACAATTACTAAACAATGTAGCATTGTCAAACTTCAAAATTAAGCTTTATAAGGGTGGTACTTTCTACCATAGTCATTTGTTTGAAACGACAGCCGCTATATATACGTCAGGTCGCGTACTTCTGGGACAGCCCTCTTACATATAACGTTTTTTGCCTTAATATGGCTATCATAGTTTTTAAAAGTGGCATTGAATTAAAAAAAACACGTTTTGAAAAAAAAAACTTTATAAAAACCAATTTTGATTCTCTAATTATTTTCACCGATCCATCTAATGAATTGGACTCCCGGAAATGGATTTCTGAGTACGTGCTTTGTAGGAACCACCCTCTTAGAGTGTATTATGCGGTACCATGAAGTAAAAAAAAAGGGTGTATATAGCTTTTTTAAGTAGTGATTTACTTTCGTTCTTACCGGATACAACACCACAGGCGGTGGACAATGATAATGTATGAAATGAAATGATAATTTGGAAGGCAATTTGGGAAGGAAACGTTCCAAGCCTAAGATGTGTGTGTGTACGTGTTGCTTGCGGTAGCGGCGGTTTTGCCTGCGGGCTGCTCAGTATATGTGGAATAGAATTTTAATCCTGCGGGATAATACGAGTATATGAATGGGCTTGAGAAGTCCAGCCGTCCGCCATGCTTCAGCTAGTTCTAGTCAATTTCTCCGGAGTGACCTGAGAAGTCCTGGGTGGCAAGTGTTAACACCGCTTTATGATCGAGATAGTGTATCCAGGGATGGTCATAAAGTAGTCCTGTATCTTGCGGATGGTAGAGGTAGAGCACACATGCATGACTGTCACCGGGCTGAGGCTATCTCGAGAGATATTTCTCGCATGCTTGCTTATCCTTTAAGGGGTTTTCCAGGGCGAAAGTAAGAAATAGCATTAATTACTCTTCGAAGACTGCCTGTCAGGATGCAACAGCTCTTCTGCACCGCTCATCTTTGTTTTCCAAAAAGAGGCCATACAGCTCAGCAAGGTGTGATGAGGCGGAACATCAGAGAACCCTCATCTGACTAGTGCTCTATTCTAGCTACCAGATCCCGACCAACCACGGGGCAGCTCCCTGCTCGGGTATCCTTACGTTATGTTAGCTATATCATTTAATTATTAATAGTTAATGATTGCTTTTCATAAAGTTAGCTGCCTTTCTATCACTCCTGATGGCATTATAAAAAAAACTAGAAGGCGTTTTAGAAATGTGAAGAAGGTTTGTTGCTACTATGTATGGAAAGCAAGTTTGAAGAAGGTGTATTATATTTCGACTGTTGGGGAGCCGAACTTGAAGTAGTTGCAACCGCACGTATGGTAAAAAGTTTCCGGTAGCCTTCGCACCAAATGTTTAAAAAAATATTTACTTTGTAATTTTTACTGTTTCTTTAAATATTATATATTTATGTTTCCCTCGGCTGCGTCAGTATTTATTTTTAGAGACACGAATGTCTTAGCAGGGAGTGGTGCGACTGGAGAATGTAGCCTTACACAGATTATAATTTTATTTCGCTCCTTTTATTAATGCTTGACACGATTTAAATAACACTTCACTAATATATAGAGAGAGAGCTTGAGATTTTTTTTTATTAAAAACTTTCACTTTTTAACACGTAAACTATTTTTGTCTTACACAAAATACGTATTAAATTTCTCAAGGACACATCTCCCGTCCGATTAGTCTACAAGCAACTGACTTCTGAATTTGTAAATTTTGCTCCATTTTAGTTTCTGATTGGCTAATCCTAGTCCAATAGAATACCTTCATTTAACTAAAGCTTTTTCTGGTTGTTGATTGGCTATTTTATAAACTGTCACAATAATTACATTATTGCTTCCAAGAATCGCAAGTAGCATTATTAAACTTTCAAATTCATTATTGCCTCAAGGTTACCACATTGTTAGCAACTTTTAACCCATTATTCTCACAGCTCCTACATTATTAAATTACGTAATACATTCACATAACATTGTTACACATGTATACAATAATATAAACAATGACTGTAATATACACTTTTTTATATATTGTTACACACAGATATTGCTTTAAGGCGGGCTGTTATTGAATTTATATGTTATATAATTAGACTGAAATCATTTAAGTGTTAAAAATACTGCCTCAAATGGTATTACAAAAATGTTAATTCTGTTGTAGCTTATACTTCTTACCTCATTTTGTACACTCCAGTACTTCGGGTTTAAGCGAAGACTCAACAGGTAATCGCGAAAACTGACTCTTACCTGTGCGGACAAAACATTTTTAAATTTTAGTTGTTTTCTCCTAAATTAATTGGAAGAAGTTGCTCATTTGCTGTATCAAATTTAGTACTGATGAACAAATAAGCATATATACACATAAATATAATATAACCGTGACTCCTGTAATACATAATTAAAATAAAATTCATGAGATAGGTACTCTTTAACTTTAAAGACTAATCGGATACAAATTAAAATGTAAAATAAGTTTTTTATGGCTTAATTGAATAGCTATGTGCAAGAAAGTCAAGGGAAGGTTTACATTACTCCATCTATAACCTGATTTTAGAATTTTTTTCAGAACTTAAGAGAATACCTTCTTTCTCAAAGTCTGAATGTTACACACAATCAAACTTTAAGAATGTCGTGTTGTTTCTAAATTTACTACAAAAAATCTAAACTAGAGAAGAATTTTGTGTTATGCTCATGGTTATAGACGGAGGGAAAAATTGACAAATTTCAAACGATGACATTACTATGTATGGTTTAAAACTGTTCGTCGAGTAGGTAATATATTTAATTTTTTATAAACAAAGTAATAAACGAATAAATAATATAATAAACTCAAATGACAACTGACCAGTCTTAAATCATTTCTATTCATTAGTGTTATAATCGATTTACCTTTCTACTCAATTCGACCGGGAAATAAATTGTAATTTCAAATTTATATTAATAAAGAAGAGCGCACAGACTGTGCATAATAAAAACACGTGCGTCTAGTTGTCCTTGCTATATGCAGATTGTTAATTTAAAATTTAATTTGTAGGTGTTAAAACAACCAAATGAGTTGATAGAACTTGTATATAACAATTTGATTGTTCATTATTTCCAGCACTAAGATCAAATTATCTTTCTTATATTGAAATGTAACTACAATATTTAAAAAATCTAATGTGTTACACTCACATGACTTTCTCTACTCTTGTACAAACTATTTTTACAAACGCTTATTCTCCATCTACTTCATGTTAATCGAGATAAACATTTGCAGACTCTATCTTATTGCTAATTTTCTTGTAGATGTAAGGGGAATATATATTTACAAGGGCATTATAGAAATACAGTAGCCTTTAAGCACATACATATCTCTTAATAGCTGGTTGCTAGGTGCAGCACCATTCCCTTTGCCACAGATTAATACTCTTTGCATATCCAAGACAAAAAAATCTGATGTGTTACACTCACATAACTTTCTCTACTCTTGTACAATCTAATTTTACAAACGCTTATTCTCCATATGCTTCATGTTAATCGAGATATCGAGATGTCAATCTTATTGGTAATTTTCTTGTAGATGCAAGGGAAATATGGTAGCTTTTAAGCGATGGTTGCTATGTGGCGCATTCCATTCTCTTTGCATGTCCAGGACATAAAAAACATGAATAACGAATTTGAGAAAAAGTATAAGTATTGTAAAATTTAAGGAAATAACAAGCAATATCTCGAAAACGGTTCACTCAACAAAAGAAATGTATATAACATAAGTTGTGTATTTTGACGCGATCTACATTTTTTGTGTAGTAAAATTTTGTCTATCTCTTATGGTTTACCTGTTATGCAAAAGTCGTTCACAATAAAGAATACTTTTGGAGACATTCCCAGAAAATTCAAGATATACATTTCATTTCTCATGACATTATCTTAAACATATGATATTTTCATCAAAATCGTTAGAGCCATTTTTGAGAAAATTGAAATTTTCGAAAAATCTTCCATGTAAAGGGTAGTCTGGGGTGGGGGGATTTTCTTGAAAACCTTCGTGTCGCATCTCTGGAAGATACTGATCCTAAATACCAAGTTTGGTGCTTATCCGACTGTTCGTTTTTGAGTTATGCTGTTCACAGACACACACACACACAGACACACACACACACACACACACACAGACACACACACGGACATGTTTCCAAAAATGTTTTTTTTGGATTCAGGAGGTCTCAAAACATGTATTTCCGGTGAAATCTCGGTATCGAATTTTTGGGTGGAATGCAATACTTCCCCTACTTACTATACGTAGTAGAGAAAGTAAAAATGAATAACGGATTCCCATTTGAAAAAATAAGTATTGAAAATTTTAAGGGAATAACAAGCAATATCTCGAAAATGGTTCACTCAACAAAAAAATGTATATGACATAAATTGTGTATTTTAACGCAATCTACATTTTTTGTGTAGTAAAATTTTGTCTATCTCTTATGGTTTACCAGTTATGCAAAAGTCATTCACAATGAAGAATACTTTTGGAGACATTCCCAGAAAATTCAAGATATACATTTTATTTGTCATGAAAATATATTAAACATATGATATTTTAATTAAAATCGTTAGAGCCATTTTTGAGAAATTTAAAATTTTCCAAAAATGTTCCATGTAAAGGGTAATCTGGGGTGGGGGGATTTTCTTGAAAACCTTCGTGTCGCATCTCTGGAAGATACTGAACCCAAATACCAAGTTTGGTGTTTATCCGACCGTTCATTTCTGAGTTATGCTGTTCACAGACACACAGACAGACATATTTTGGGAAATATTTTAGATAAAAATTAAGAATCGTGTATACACACAGAATCATTTCTTGCCTGCTGATACACGCCGGTGGCGCTGTCACAGATCCCAAAGAGTATAACAATGGCCAAAGCTGTCTCAAGGAGCAGCCATGCAAAATTGCCAGTAACTCCCTCCATTAGCATGAAGATGAGGTAGTACAGGTATATAGTCAGCGTGGCAACAAGGTACACTATGAGATGGCAGTAAACATTACAGAAGGCCGTGCCAATGTAAGCTGCTAGTCGACTGAGCTCCAACCACAGTCCCATGTAGTTGGAAATTGTGTCAGTAGGCCGTGTAGACGTCTCCATGTCCTGCAGTAGAAACAGAAGAATATCACGTCCCAGGGAACAGTTTCTGAATTTTTCTGACAACTCCCTCTTTTACCCTTTTCCGTGTATAAACAAATAAGGTGTTAACATACTTATAACAACTAATAAGTTAATAACATATACCATCTATACAATCTGCCCCCTGTGAGTATGCAAATTAAGTACGCCCTTACAGTTAAATGTTACTAATTCATTCCAGTTTCTAAATGAACATTGCGCATTTGTAAATGACACGGAGTGAGTTCTGTAGCACAGTTCATGTTCTAATCTCCAGTTTATCTGTTCATTTTAGAAATTGTCGCGGTAACTTTCGTGTTATCTTATTGCTGAGCGCCTGTTATAGTTTTACTATTTTGAATTTTAAGTTCTTTGTCCTCCGGCTAGCTATTATTACCCAGTCGAGCAAATCTCTTAAACAGGGTGTGTAAACGGAAAGGAGTTGTTACTAAAAGATAACACTGATAAAAGAATTTGTTTTTACACTTTTATTGCCGTCACACATTATTAATTTCACATATTTACTCTTGATACACACCAGACTGAAACTGTTGTATTTTAGAATGTAACTATAATCACTTATTTGCCGCAAATTATTAATTCGCGTATTTCACACCTTTTAACTAACTTTACGACGCGAGAGATTCTGTAGAACTGCGCGACGTGTAACCCGTGGATGATTCTGTTGAACTGTATGACGTGTAACTCGTGAATGATTTTCTTAAACTGCGCGACGTGTAACCCGTGGATGATTCTGTTGAACTGTGGTTACTTGTCTCTAGCACGGAATTTATACTCCCTCACCCCGATATGCCTAAACATTATAACAGAGCTGCTATTGGTTAATAAAGCGCGCTAACATTAGCGTCTATTTTTATATCCAATCAAAATTACGAACACATATGCTCTAAGGAAAATATTCCCTCCATTTCTACAGAAAAGCGCGCTACTCTGACGTCATTTGTTTGCCTCTTATAATTGATAAACAACTCACCCCCTCGCTACATTGTTACCCGCTCCTATTGTCAGTTTCAGTGAGGCCGTGTAAACTTATTTCCTAACAATGCTTATAATTAACAAACATCTAAAATCATTGTCATACAATAATGCTAATTTATACTACAATCACTCTGGCATTCACAGTGTTGTGATACAAAATACTGCATCAAAATATCAGGTGAATCAGCTGACCCTCTTTTGTTTCGTATCTATACAGCCCGCAAATTATAGTCTTACTTGAAAACATCGCTCCATTTGTCAAGCAATGGATTGTTTTGTAGCTTTATAGTGTCAAATATAGTTAATCCTTCTTAGGTCTATCTGATATCAATGACAAAAAGTTCCGTGAACACTAATAAGCTGACATGGGCTAAATATAAATCTCATTCGTAGACTAGAAAGCCGTTTGATATCGAAATGTTTCGTATGAGAGAGACTAGTAGAGGCTTGCTGTGATCGAGTGGGGTCGACGTCAGTCTGTTATGGCTAAATAGATATTTCGTAGGTTCAAATACCTTATAAGAATTATGTTTTTGTTTGTTTGTTAATCAATAATTACCACCTTTAACGTCTTTGTGTACTCGGTAAAGAATGAAAACCAATTTCTGAGAAGGCACGTAATATCGTTACATATGTGTCTTTGTAATTTAATCCATATCATTTAGCAACTCTTTACACAAAAAATTGCAATATAACAAGAAAGAAAAAAGCAATGCATTGTAAATACCGAAAAATAGTTGCATATTAATATTTTAACCCATTTAAAATCACATGTAAGAATAAAATGAATTCAAAAGGTACTTGATTAACGAACCAAGTGCTCAAAATGTTGCCCTATTTCTTTAAAACACATTTGAGCGCGCTGTTGCAGAGAAATTCTTGTGTACCTCAATAGTGTGACATGTCTTCAGGCTTCGATGGTCAGCAGCTATAATTGATTTGGATTCTGTGGTTCTTCTGCAGAGACCCTTTCCTTTAAGTAGCCCCACGGGAAGAAATCCAGTGGAGTGAGATCGGGATATCTAGCCGGCCAAGTGATAGGACACCCTCGTCCAATCCATTTTCTGGATATACTCCGTGAAAGTAATTCCGTACAATTACGGACCAATGTGGGAGCGCTCCATCTTGCTGAAACCACATTCACACCCGTTTCATCAGCGACACATTTTCTAATAATAGCGGAAGATCTCGATGAAGCTGAAAATATCGAGTTAGAGTTACCTTCGAAAAAATAGGTCCTATTAGTTGATCGCCTAGGATTCCAAACCACACGTTGATACTCCATTGCGCCTGAAACGTAGCCTGTCTAACTCAGTGTGGGTTATTTATACTCCAATAGTGCACATTGTCGGTTCATTGTGGAACGCAACTTGGTCACTAAAGAGCACATTGCTTAAGAATTGCGTGTTGCAATAACCATTGCGAAAACGCCACTCGCGCTTGATGTCGCGTTCGTAGAGAGCCTGGTGTAGCTGTAAGTGGTAGGGATGAAATTTATTGCAGTGAAATATCCGCAACTCTGATGCCTGGCTAATGTTCATATCCCGTGCAATGGCTCTAGAACTGGTATGCGGGTTATTTTCAATTGCATTACACACCGTTTCTTCATTTATTTCCAGAAGTCACTGAAGCATCCCGAGCAGGAGGTGCCTTTTTGATTGACCCTGTTTCATGGAGGCATCTTTCAACTCTTCGAAACGTGTCTGTAGTTGATCTTCTTCCCGAAAATTGTTCTTGATATAGGCGTCGTGCTTCCACTGCATTACGTCGTTACTTCATCATAGAGAAACAGCATATCCACATGTTTGATTACATCGCCGTGTATGCCTTAGTAACAACTGAAGCTAGAACGTTTAGAAGCCCCGCAAATAACACAGAAGGTAAAACCATGCCAGATTTCGACGCAAGTGCGCGGTGTTTCCCATTTTGAAAGATACACAGCTTGATTGAATGGGCAAAGTTTAATGCCGTAATTAGCAAGGTGCTTTAGACTATTTGCTTCCGTATTCAGTATGCGTGTACCATAAAAGAGCATGGAGTATTCTCATCTGTTTAACGCAATTTGTTTGTAATGGACATAAAAATAATATTTAGTTTTGTAATACCTAATCATTGGTCGAAAGACGTAAAATGGAAGTTAAACGGTTTGACCCGTTACCGCATATTCGAACATGTATCCTCAGAATGCCGCTCTGACCAAAACAGCGAGGTCATCACAACGTTTAGATATTAGCCTTTTAAACTCCAATGCTAGCTGAGGTATACTGGAACTAACGCTCGCTTTGTAACTTTACTAGTATTTTATAACCAGGTAGAGGGGTTTTAGTAAGTAAATAAGCAATCGTGTTACCGCACGGAGTATAGCTCACGTCAGGTATTGTGACAGACAGTCTCCTCTCCAACCGACCAAACGGTTTCGTTGCGATTGTTCCATTTATTCGATACATATATAGACCACTGGAGAACTGTGGCAATATGTCTAAAATTAGAAAGAGTCCATACATAAAAAACACCTTCGCAATAAGCTTCGTTTGTACCGGAATTTGGCATAAAAACTTCAGCACAAATGACGAAACCGTCATATGTAACATTAGAGCTCAAAGGACGTTTAAAACATAATGTTAACAAGCTGCAATTCCATTAAACACAAAGAGCATGTGAAATTATTAGAAAGGAACAATGAGGAAAGTAGAATTTAAACCTCCTCAGCTCCAAACTATGGATCAGAACAGACGCTAATAAGAGTGGATACTGCTTTAAAAATGTACAGCTTTCAGTGTAAAAGAACAGGCAATATAACCCAGATTTCTCTATATTAGAGCCTTAATTAAATCATGAGGTAACTTTATTGTACACCATCAATATATATTGTACAAGGTCACAAGGGCTTCCACCTTCTCTCGCCACCAACTCTCGGTGGGTTCCTAATTTTATGGTTTACTTACTAAAACCCCTCTGCCTGGTTATGACACTGGTGTAATTTTAAGTTTGTTTTGGTGCTTTGATCTCCATTAATAACATGGCTCAAGCTATTACGCTTGCTATACACGTTAGTATGTGCTGGGTTTATGCCAGAATTGAATTATTAACTTATTTGATATTTATTGATGTGACTGTACAACTCCTTTATGAATGTAGGCGTGTCTTTAATTGGTCGTAACCTATCGCTTTCCCTTTGCATAGATCGTCATTTTGTTTTGAATCATTTTTAAGGTGGGTCCATTATGATAGGTGCTCGTTCAACAGGAATTTTCAATGTGTGAGTATGTGTGTGTTTGTGTATCTAGGTACAAATGCATAGTGTAAAAAAAGTTTATAAATTGTGTAGAAACCTAATGAAGTTCTCAGTGTACGATGTTTTTGGAATGGATTTATATTGCGAATACCTTTTGTCCCTTAAATCACTTACTAAGTGAGTTGTTAAGCCGTCTTCTGCCTGTGTACATAATTATGTGAGGTGTAGAGCGAACGGTCAAGATAGACTCAAGGGGGATCTGTTTCTTAGTGAGTTGCATAAAATACAGCAGGTGATTCACCTGGTTTAAGTTAATAATGTCTTCTTGTTAAATGACAATTTTGCAAAACGGAAACGATAAATAATATGCTAAAGTTTTATTCTATTATAATGCAAACAAATGTGTATATTGTCATTGAAAC
The DNA here is from genome assembly GCA_030765065.1 of Deroplatys truncata. NCBI lineage: Eukaryota > Metazoa > Arthropoda > Insecta > Mantodea > Mantidae > Deroplatys > Deroplatys truncata. Next base: position 46,847,564 of record CM060975.1, on the reverse strand, counting down.
CTAATTTTTATCTTAAATACAGTTAATACCATATAACAAAATTATATTTTTATAAAATATTAAATTAAAATTAAATTGAGTATTATTTATGGACGAGGTGAAATATTGTAGTTCAACATAATATGCATAATAATAAAAATTTTAATTAAAATATATGTTTAAAGAAATCTAAATTACAATTATTATACTTTGAACAATTAAAACTGAGTAATTTTACAGGTTCCAGCAAGTATACATTTCTATAATTATTATATTTTATATGACTGTCATCATGCCAAATGTAGATGCTTTTAAAAAATAAAACAAACTTAATATTAAAGTTAACAAGCTTTTAAGATAGTATTCCACATTTGCAAAATATAAACTATAATTTACCTCAATAAAGCCCCATTAAGAGGGAGTAGATTGTGAATGTGAGGCAGTATTTTTAACACTTAAGTAAATGATTTTAGCCAAATTATATAATAAAAAATATAATAACAGCCCGCCTTAAAGCAATATGTATATGTAACAATATACACAAAGTGTATATTACAGTCATTGTATATGTTTATATTATTGTATACATGTGTAATAATGTTATGTGAATGTATTACGTAATTTAATAATGTAGGAGCTGTGAGAATAATAGGCTAAACGTTGCTAACAATGAGGTAACCTTGCAATAATTAGTAAGAAAGTGTAATAATGCTACTAGTCATTCTTGGAGCAACAATAATGTAATTTTTGTGACAGTTTATAAAATAGCCAATCAACAACCAGAAAATAGCTCAAGTTAAATAAAAGTATTCTCTTGGATTAGGAATAGCCAATCAGAGACTTGAAATACAGAAATTTACAAATTTAGGCGGTAGAAATCAAGTCAGTTGCTTGTAGACAGCGCTCATGACTGTACACGTTGTTTGTAGACAGTGTTTCTAACCGGACGCGAGATGTGTCCTCGAGAAGTTTAATAGGTATTCAGTGTGAGACGAAAAATAGTTTACGTGTTAAAAAGTGCAAGTAATTAATTTAAAAAAATCTCACACCTCTCTATATCAATGAAGTGTTATTTAAATCGTGTCAAGCATTAATAAAAGGAGTGAAGTAAACATATAATCTGTGGAAGCCTACATTCTTAGTCGCACCACTCCCTATAAAGACATTCATGTCTCTAAAGAAAATAAATACTGACGCAGCCTAGGCAAACATAAATATATAATATTTAAAAAAGCAGTAAAACATTACAAAGTTAATATTTGTTTAAACATTTTTTGGGGCAAAGGCCACCGGAAAGTACATTTGGAGCGAAGGCTACCGGAAACTCTTTACCATACGTGCGGTTGCTACTACTTCAAGTTCGGCTCCCCAACAGTTGAACTACAATACAACTCCTACAACAAAATAACTTCTTCAAATGTCGGGATCTACTGCGTTAATAGACACAAATAAATAATTGATGGCGTGTGACAGTACCGCACCTGTTTGAAGTGTTGCAGCATACTCCTTGCAGCCATCTTGGTGCTTCTGCACAGAAGCACCCAAAGAATGGCGGTGAAATTGCGCAGTTCGAAGATAAGAATGTAGATTGCTATATCGCGATAGTTCCATGCTTGCAGTTGATAGTTGTAGAAGAGCAGCTCATATACACATTCTTGTGCGATCAGTATAACAGTTGCTACCAGTAACAGCGCTATCAGGCGGCCTCCGGGTAAATTAAACTGTAGGGACTTCCCCGTTCCTCGTGTGTACATGTCCTGCACGGAGAAACATGACGTGAAAGTAAAGGTAAAATTTCAGATCATTTTTGAACGTCATAAATTATGAAGGAAATTCAGAATTAAATATAATGAATGTAAATAATTTGTAGTTTACACTTTCTTATACTTATTAAATTTGTGTGTTTGCTGCAATCAAACAATAAAATCGTAATGAATTAAAACTCAGCGAATATTTTGTTCCCGTTTCTCGTAATAAAATTATTTTATACTTAATAAGGAAAGCTTTCTGTTATCGAATATTTACCTAATTTGAGAAAGATCTATCAAATATTAGAGCAATTTTCGGTTGTAGGCATATTGGTTATAATAATTAATACAATACATAAAATTAAAGCAATTTAAAAATAATACATAACTAATTTAAATAACCATATATATCCAAAACGTAACACATAAATCTCAATTTGCAATGTGTACTTAATTTTAACGTATTTTTTATTTTACTGCTGTCCGGTTAGTTGCCTAAAGTAGAGAGAATATTGAATTTGATCCAAAAAATCAAATCGAGTGTTTAAACTATAAATTAAAACAATAAGACATTTTAGAACAAATAAAGTGCGCATCCCGTACATCGTCCAGCCAGTCTATTTATCTCTGTGTTTGTGGACAGCATAACTCAAAATCGAAGACTTTTTTTAAATACCCTCACCCCGAACAGATCTTGACATGAGATTTTTTTATTTCTCCAAAAAGACACAAAAATATCTAAAATATCGATTACTGGAACAATTATTAAAATGTATATCTTAAGTGAGCGTTAATATCCTTTGAAATTCTCTTCATTCTCAAACCTCCTTCAGAAAGTTACACACCTCGACAGATGCATAGCTTTTATGAAATAGAACCTTTACAGGAATCTTTATCGAACTGCTGTTACTTCGAGATGTTTAGTTAACTTTAAAATTGTAAGTGGTCGTTGTTTTGTTTCTCGTGAACTTATCCTTAAAGTATGTAGAATGTGGAGAAAATAATAATTATCGACATAACAAAATTGTTCCCAGTTGACAAAATACTTTCTAGGAAATGTTTATCATGATTAACAGGAATTACTTATTTGAAAATGCAAGCTTCTCTATAGGTATGAGAATACATCGTGTGAATAGAAAAGATCATGTAAATGTTGCGCCTAATTTTTTTTGGGGGGGGGTGAAGGGGCTTTAATCTGTCTTAATATAGACTGCTCTTAAGATCGAAATGGGATCGCTCAAATACGAGGGGCACTATTTATATTTTGAGCCTTGGCAACCCTGAATGCTGTAGGTGACATCTGACGTTTCCAATGGAAAGTTTGATATTTTTGACCATAATCGATTTCAAACATTTTATCAATAGAGCGTCATTTGTTTTGTTTACACTAACTTGAAAATTGTGTGTCAACAAAAACATGGAATTAACTCGTGAAAATGTTCGTGCAATGATTTATTTCCACCTTCGACGTGGATTGTCAAGACAAGAGTGCATCGATCAACTAACTTCCACATTTGGCTCCATCCTTTGTCACTGTGAAACGCTGGTATAACGAATTTAATCGTGGCCGCCGTTCGCTCAATGATGAAGTTCGTGAAGGTCGTCCAAAATCAGTTGATGCTGTGCAAAAAATAATAATGAAAGATCGTCATGCGACATATTGTGAGATTGAGGCAACCCTAGGCATTAGTTCCACCAGCATATATAAAATATTGCATGATTATTTAGCCGTGAAAAAGGTTTGCTCTCTTGGATCCCACATAATTTGACGCAATCTCTAAAAGATGCTCGTGTCGATTGATGTGCAAAAATGCTCAAGAAATACAATGGCGGTGCCTCAAAAGACGTATATAAAATTGTAACGGGTGAAGAATGGATCTATGCGTGTGAACCGGAACGTAAACAGCAGTCGACTGTATGGGTGTTTCAAGATGAAGCAAATCCAACAAAAGTTGTTTGCACTCGAAGCACTTCGAAGCAAATGGTCACCCCGCTTTTTCAGCAAAACTGGCCATGTGGCAACAGTGCCTTTAGAGGAACGTAAAACGGTCAATGCCGAATGGTACACAACCATTTGTTTGCCGAAAGTCTTCGGTGAAGTAAGGAAAACCAACAAGAACCGTAGGATCGTTCTTCAAGACAATGCGAGCGCACACACATCTCGTCTAACAACAGAGTATTTGAAGACTCAAAAAATTGAATTCATGGGTCATCCGCCATGCAGTCCTGATTTGGCACCCAATGACTTCTTTTTGTTCCCGAACATCAAGAATAAATTGCGTGGAAAAATAAATTGCCTTCATGTTTTGGAGGTGTCTCAAGAAGACTGGAATAAATGCTTTGACAAATGGTTCAAACGGATGCAAGAGTGTATTGATCATAAAGGAGAATATTTTGAAAAACAATAAAGCAGTTTTCAATCAGAAACTACTTTGTTTTAATTATTAGGCTCAAAATATAAATAGTGCCCCTCGTAATAACAGCAGGAGATTTGCGGATTAGAAACGGAGGAGGTTTTCAGCACTGCGGCCGAGGTTAGACCCATTGCACTTACTAAACCTCCGGGAGGAAGGAATGAGACGAAAGAGTTCGAAGCAGTGGAGCGCAGTGGGGTACCTAATGTTTCCACATTGAACATCCCTGGCCTCCCATCCTCACGGACAGGTTCGGACAGATAGTTCCATGTCAGAAAAGAAAGGTTCTCCCCTCAAAGCACATACACCCTGTCTGATTCTGCAAGAGTGAAATGGAAGGAGAGGAAGTGAGGGACAGGAAAATCTCTGCTAATATGCAATCCAACCGAGCATTCGTCTACCGGCTTCGGAAAACCACAAAAGAATCCAACCTCAGAGTGGCCGGTCCAGCGGGAATTGAACCCGGTCTCCCGAAGGAGCCTCAGATACTACTGCCTGGGTCATCCCTCTCGTTTGATAATAACAGAAGTCATATATTTTGCAATTTTAACAAAGGAGTTATAATTCCCTGAACTTCTTTTATTAAGCCAATGAGATTAGTTTCATGGACAAATATGCAGAAAACCTTACAGTAGAAAGGGGTACCAAACTAAGCATTTTGAGGTTAGGAGTTTTGGCGTCACACATGCAGTATGAGCGCAGGAGCGCTGCGTGAACATAATTGAAATCTGATTCAATGAAACATCTTCAAATTGAAATCTAACTCACGTAACGTCAAAGCTAATGAGTTGTGGTACACAATGAGACATTACGTACGTGTACTGTACTGAACAAGGCGGTATTACCAGTAACCTTCACATCAGGTATGACTTAGTAGTGTCAAGTGTGCGTTTTGTTTACAAACAGGTTTCGCACTCGGTATTTAATGTTGATGCATGTAGCTCTGTAAGAAAGCTTCAGGTTTCTAACCTCAAAATGCTTATTGTGGTACTGCATTTCTACTTAAAAATTGTTTTGTAGTTGAGCGCCCTAAAGCATGAATCCTCCTCCCCTCCGTACCCAGTACATTTTGTTTATTTATATGGAAATGCTGTTTCGTAGATTTGTTTTGCATGGGTTTGAAACGTGGGACCAGGTTGTTAAAGCAACATTTTACATAATCTCATTAGAAACTGTCTCCATAATTTGTAGTAAAATGTATTATAGAAAAAATCTGATGTGTTACACTCACATGACTTTCTCTACTCTTGTACAAACTATTTTTACAAACGCTTATTCTCCATCTATTTCATATTAATTGAGATAAACATTTGCACAAACGATCTTTTGACATGCAAAGAGAATTACATTTTACACATAGCGACCAGTTCTAAAAATATTTCACTATCGCTTAAGGCGTATTATGTTCCCCTTGTTTTGTATTTGCAAGGGCAATATAGAAATACAGTAGCCTTTAAGCACATACATATCTCTTAATAGCTGGTTGCTATGTGCAGCACCATTCTCTTTGCCACAGATTAAAACTCTTTGCATATCCAAGATAAAAAATCTGATGTGTTACACTCACATGACTTTCTCTACTCTTGTACAAACTATTTTTAGAAACGCTTATTCTCCATATGCTTCATGTTAATCGAGATGTTAATCTTATTGCTAATTTTCTTGTAGATGCAAAGGGAATTGCTAGGCTTTAAGCGATAGTCAAATATTTTAAGAGCTGGTTGCTATGTGGAGTATTCCATTCTCTTTGCATTACCAGGACAGAAAATTTAAGGGAATAACAAGCAATATCTTGAAAATGGTTCACTCAACAAAAAAAATGTATATGGCATAAATTGTGTATTTTAACGCGATTAACATTTTTTGTGTAGTAAAATTTTGTCTATCTCTTATGGTTTACCAGTTAAGCAAAAGTCGTTCACAAGAAGAATACTTTAGGAGACATTCCCAGAAAATTCAAGATATACATTTTATTTGTCATGAAAGTATCTTAAATATATGATATTTTAATCAAAATCGTGAGAGCCTATTTTGAGAAAATTAAATTTTAGAAAATTTTCGATTATGTTGAAAACCTTCGTGTCGCATCTCTGGAAGATACTGAACCTAAATACCAAGTTTGGTGTTTATCCGACTGTTCGTTTCTGAGTTATGCTGTTCACAGACACACAGACACATACACAGACATGTTTCCAAAAATGCTTTTTTTTGGATTCAGGGGGTCTCAAAACATATATTTCCGGTGAAATCTCGATATCGAATTTTTGGGTGGAATACAATACTTCCCCTACTTACTATACGTAGTAGAGAAAGTAAAAATAGCATTACATCTTCTCGGTAATTCCACAAAGTAGGGAGGATATGTTGCTACTGGTAACAATACAGAGTGTAACAATAAGGTACGCCAGGCTTTCAGGAAACATTTCCTCACGTCTAGAAGAGGAAAATATGTTGCATATACATGGGTCTGAAAACGGTTTTATTTTCATGTTAGAACTCGTGCACCATATGTAAGATCATGCAAGCCATAAAATTGTTAGAGGCACATTGGTCTGTTGATCTTTATCTCTGGCCTTTGCCATGATCCGTTTTACAAGAGCGATAATGACCTACAGATGAGCGCACTTAAACAAAGCAAAACCAAAACCTTGGTCTGAAATTATATAATATATTTCCAAGTAAGTTTAGACAAATTTCAGAAAAAACACATTTTTGACTATTATTAAGAAATGCTTAATTCATCACGTTTTATATAGTATTGAAGAATTTTAAGATTGAATTTAATATGCTTTATTAGTATAATCACTTTGTATCTCCTGGTACATGCAATGTGACATTTGGAATTTGACGAAGTCTTTTAAAATTTATTGATTACTGATGAATAAATATTCTATTCTATTAGTTTTCTACAACTTACATAGTACATTAATCAAGGAAAACGTACCGGAACTGAACATACCGCCATACCACATGAAATGTTCAAAACCTCCTTCGTTAACATTAATACGTGCAATCAACCCGCCATCGCATTGTATATTGTTTTACTCTTCCACAATACGGGCATGAATACTCTCAAGCAGTGAAGTTTGTCTGACATCGACAATACCTTACTTGAAATGGAATACAAAATACTGGCGGTAAAGCTAAGAATTACAACACAACCAAACCTAAGCAAAACATTTTGAACACTTCATGTAAGAAACAGTTTCATGTGGTATGCTGTTACGCTCTATCCCTGTGTGTTTCCCATGATTAATGCACCAAGAAGAGTTGTAGAAAATAAGTTCTAGCATGTAAATAAAGCTTTTCCGGACCCATTTCTATATACCATATTTTCTACGGTGAGGATGTCCTGAAAGTTTAGCCGTATCTTATTGCTAAGTCCTGTATATTGCACACAAATAAGAAATTACGACACACCTTCGCTTTGTGAAAGATTAGTAAACATAAACAGCCGTTGTACCTGAAAGTTAGACCAGTCCGAGAGCAGCGTGGCCATGTTCCGAGCCTCGAACCAATATGTGGCTGGTGTAACGGCTACCTGCGATGCAAGGATCATTGCGAGGACGCCAAACATGGTCTCAGAGAAGTCTACACTTCCTTTGATGCCTTCGTTCAACCAGGAGGCAAAGGTGAACCTCATGGCCACGAGTAACAGTAAGTAAACACAAAGCGAGTAAAACATGACTCGTGAGAACAGCCGGAACCGCGCCGTCTTGCCTGGAACACAAGTTGGTAATCTCTAAATACACTTCTGTGATTTTCATACTAAACCAAAAATACAATATTTTTAATTAGTGTTCATTATTCCGATAAGGCTGAAATGAGAGGACAACAGAAACCAGAAAAAATGCGTAAATGTTGGCCTTTCTGAGTAATATTTTACAACCATGCGTTTTAATAATAAAAATCTGATGTGTTACACTCACATGACTCTCTCTACTCTTGTACAAACTATTTTTACAAACGCTTATTCTCCAACTACTTCATGTTAATCGATATGTTAATCTTATAGCTAATTTTCTTGTAGGTGCAAGGGGAATTGGTAGGCTTTAAGCGATAGTCAAATATTTTAAGAGCTGGTTGCTATGTGCAGTATTCCATTCTCTTTGCATTACGAGGACAAAAAAAAAAAAGAAAACCAATCCCCATTTGAGAAAAAGTGTAAGTATTGGAAAATTTAAGGGAATAACTTGCAATATCTCGAAAATGGTTCACTCAACAAAAAAAATGTATATAACATAAATTGTGTATTTTAACCGATCTACGGTTTTTGTGTAGTAAAATTTTGTCTATCTCTTATGGTTTACCAGTTATGCAAAGGTTGTTCACAATGAAGAATACTTTTGGAGACATTCCCAGAAAATTCGAGATATACATTTCATTTGTCATGAAAATATTTTAAACATGTGATATTTTAATCAAAATCGTTAGAGCCCTTTTGAGAAAATTATAATTTTCGAAAAATTTTCCATGTAAAGGGTAATCTGGGGTGGCGGGATTTTCTTGAAAACCTTCGTGTTGCATCTCTGGAAGATACTGAACCTAAATACCAAGTTTGGTGTTTATTCGACTGTTCGTTTCTGAGTTAATGCTGTTCACAGACACACACACGGACATGTTTCCAAAAATGATTTTTTTGGATTCAGGGGTCTCAAAACATATATTTCCGGTGAAATCTCGGTATCGAATTTTTGGGTGGAATACAATACTTCCCCTACTTATTATACGTAGTAGAGAAAGTAAAAATGAAAAGTCGGATAAATACCAATTTGGTATTTACGTTCAGTATATTCCAAAGATGCCACACTAAGATTCTCAAATCCCCCACCCCTAACTATCCTTTACATGAAACATTTTTCAAAACTTTTGTTTTTCTAAAAAAATGGCTCTAGTTTCTTGTGGCATAAACCTTTCTGAGATATTCGTTATTAAAGGTTCAAATTGTTCATTTCTTGGTCATTCTCTTTAAGTCCTGTCAACATTCAGTTGTTTCTCGCAATTGCGTGGAAACAGTATGGAATTTTAAGACCAGCATATAGTGTCTAGTTCTTAAACATTTGACTATCGCTGTTCTCTTTGTATCTACGTATAACGAAATGTGTAATGCAGCTATTTCTGCAAAGGCTTATTTGGATTAAAATGTAGTAGATAGAAAAATAACCTTTAGTAAGAATAGTTTGTATACTCACTAACAAATTAGGGAAAGTCGTGTGAATGTATCACATCAGATTTTTACTTTCTCTAACACGTACACAGTAGGCGGAGAGGTATTGCATTCTACCTAAACATTCGATATAGAGATTTCACTGGAAATACATGTTTTGAGGCTCTCTGAATTAAAACAAAAAGCATTTTTAGAAAAGTCCGACAATACCAAAGTTGGTATTTAGGTTCAGCACCTTCCAAAGATCGACACGAAGATTTTCAATACAGTCTGCTCACCCCAAACTACCCTTTACATGGAACATTTTTCGCAATTCTCATTTCCTAAAAATTACTAATGATTTTAACTAAAATACCATATATTAAAGATATTTAGATTAACAAATAAAATGTATATCTCGAATTTTCTGGGAGTAGCCTGTGAAGTCCTCTTCATTCGGAAGGAAGTTTGTATAATCTTGTATAACTGGTTAACGTTAAGTGATAGACGAAAACGTACTACACAAAAAGTGTAGATCTGTTTAAAATACGCTGTTTATTTCAGATACCTTTTTTGTGGCATAGGCTATTATTAATTGTTGGAATTGTTCATTACTTGGGGATTCCTTAAAGTCCTTTCAACATTCAACTGTTTCTCCGATTGCATAGAAACAGTATGGAATTTTAAGGCAGCATATAGCGTCCAGGTCTTAAACATTTGACTATCGCTATTCCTTTTGTATTTATAACCAAATGTGTAATGTCGTTATTTCTGCAGAGGTTTATCTCGATTAAAATGAGTAGATAAGAAAATTAACTTTCGTAAAAATAATTTGTGTACCCACTAATAAACGATAGGGGTAGGGAAAGTTACATCAGATTTTTTATAAACAGAGGTAAGAAAGTTTCAAGGTATGTTTGCATCTGAATCCTCACCTGAAGAACTAAAATGAAGTGGCAGACCTCCTAAAAGTCGTAGCACCTGCAGAACTGGCATCATCTGTTGTAAAAGAGTTTTTCCTGGAACTTGTGCAGATATAACGGTCGGTCGTATTTCATCTTCTTTAAATGCTGAAAGCATACAAAACTAGATCATGGCTTGTTTATATTCTGACTGTCTCGTATACTAGTCGGCCACGCAGTGGGTGTGTTCGGTGGAAAGAGGAACTAAAGAGTTACGAAACAAGTGGGCCGGCCATCTGAAGGACAGTGATGTAAAGAGAACAGCCACAGTTCCGAGTTGCATTTACTAGCGAAGCTAAGGCGTTCAAATATTGTGCTGTTTTAATTATGCAACTGTACATTCCCCTACCGCCTAGCCCCTCGTTCCCGTCTGATTCCTAGACCTTGATGACTTTAGGTATGTCAACAAAAACAGTGGCGCCCTCCTCCAGGCGCACCCCATAGCCGAATAGTACATATGAGTATTACAAACTATCAAAACCTGGAGCATTTCTCGCGTTACTGCGATAAACACGGAGATTACACTAGTCTCATGATATTGGATGACTGAAAACTAATAAGTGATTCTGACTCAGTTTTTAGTTTTTTTCTATCGCGTACAGTTTTTTCACAATTTCACTTCAATAATATGGAGTTGTGCCAGTAGAAGATGAGTATTGTTGAAGGAAAATTTATCACTTCTTGGAGGGAAATTTCTCAATACAGACTTGCAAGTCTTTAGGTTGTTACACCTGTAGATACTGGTTGTTATTTGTAATTTAGACATTGTTGTTAATATCAGAGGCTTGCATTACCAGTGCTATATCGTGATTGAAGTTATAAATACATTATGTCTACACGCAAGTGTGTGAACAATCCAAATGTTTTCTGCTACATTTGCGGAAATTATACAGTGCTTCAGCAGAGAACTGATATAAAAGACTTTGTGAAAAAAGTGTACCATGCTTATTTTAAAATGAAACTTGGTGACCAAGGCAAGGCCTGGGCTCCAAAGATAGTTTGCCGCTATTGTGTTGAGAGGTTAAGATTGTGGATAAAAGGAAAGAAATCATGCATGCCATTTGCAATTTCTATGGTGTGGAGGGAGCCTAAAGGCCACCTTAAAGTCTGTTATTTTTGTTTAGTTAATGTTCAGGGGTGCAATTCGAAAAATAAGAAATACATTGTGTATCCAAGTTTTCCTTAAGGCATCAGGCCAGTTCCACACGAAGATCTGCCTGCTCCTCTTCCTCTAGCTGTTTTAGAGAACTTGGAAGAAGATGGTGTTGAAAGTGAACCTCATGCAATCACCGAAGACGATTCTGATGATGTCTACTGCCCTGAATACGACGTGACTCCACAACTGTTCTCTCTGAGTTAACTATATGATCTAGTACGTGATTTGAATTTGCCTAAGGAATCTGCAGAGTTACTAGGCTCCCGTCTTAAAAATAAGAATCTTCTGGAACCAGGAACACATTATTCATGGTACAGACACAGAGATCAAGAGCTAGTTCCTTTTTTTCTCACAGATGGAGTTCTTGGTTTACTGCAATAACATAAACGAGTTAATGCACTTTTATGATGTTGAACATGATCCTACTCAGTGGAGACTTTTTATAGATTCATCACAGAGGAGCCTGAAAGGCGTGTTACTGCATACTGGGAATGTGTATGGGTCCATTCCTGTCGCACATTCAGTTCAAATGAAAGAGACCGTTGTAAACATGAAGATACTTTTAATAAGTATCCAATACGAGGAACACAAATGGCGTATCTGCGATAATTTCAAAGTTATTGGAATACTATTAGGACAACAAGCTGGGTTCACAAAATCCTTGTTTTCTGTGCGAATGGGACAGTCGGGCAAAGCAAAGACATTGGAATGTGAAAGTATGGCCACAGCGGAGAAACTTATTGACTGGAACTGAAAACATCCTGCACGAACCGCTTATAGGGAGACAAAAGATATTGCTTCCGCCACTACACATAAAATTGGGGTTGATGAAGCAATTTGTAAGGGCTCTAGCACAGGATGGACCCTGCTTCAAGTACCTTTCCAAGAAATTTCCCTTCATTACACAAGACAAATTAAAGGCTGGAATTTTTGTTGGTCCTCAAATAAAGAAATTGATGAAGGATGAAGATTTTGAGAAGACAATGAATGAGAGAGAAATAGAAGCATGGACCGCCTTCCGACCAGTTACTGAAAACGTCTTAGGCAATAACAAAGATCCTAATTACAACGCCATTGTCGAAACAATGTTGGAAAATTTCTAGAAGATGAGTTGTAACATGAGTGTAAAGGTGCATTTTCTGCATTCACATATTGACCACTTTCCAGAAAATTTGGGACATTATAGTGAAGAGCAGGGTGAACGTTTTCACCAAGACATTAAGGAAATAGAGAGGAGGAGGTATCAGGGGAGATGGAATGAAAATTCAATGGCCGACTACTGTTTGATGTTGAGGAGGGACAGTCATCTTCAAGGATCTGCAAAGAAGTCAAAGAAGAGAAAGTTTGAAAAAAAAATTATGAAACACTTTGGCTTCTTGTTTTGTTAAAATGTAGTCATGAAATAAATTAGGGGAGTTCTGGAGAGTATTCTTAAAATGTTTCTTGAAAAAAACTTACCTTGTGTGGAATGGTATTTGAATACTTTTCTACACTCATAGTAAAATTGTCAAAACATTACTTCTTATTTTGTGTAAAAACCTGACGTGAAAGAAAAAAAATGGAAGTTATTTCTGGAATCAGCATAAAAACTTGATTCAAAAACGCCTACTTTTAAGAAATCAATTGACAAAAAGTTTGAAAATGCAGACTAGTGTTATTATATCTCTCTCCTTCCCTCTCCTTTATCCTTTTTCCCTTATGTTTCTCTTTCTATTTCTACTTCTCTCCCTTTTCACTCTCTCCCGCTCCACCATTTTAACTTTCTCTCTCATCTCTGGGCAACTTACATTCATTTTGAAAACCGGTAGTTACATGATTTTTCTGAGGTGTTATTTAAAATTGAAGCTTAAGGTTTAACAGCACACGAGTTTATGCCCCTTGCTTATGCTTGCAAACTATACTGTTTCTCATGGTAACCGGTTTGCGTACAGGAATACATGTAATATTAGGAACTTTAGGTATAGCTTCTTACTCATCCCATCGAATTTTTTTGAACAAAACTTATCAGAAACGTAATATTTGTAAACTGTTTTTACTTTTTCTATGTACTACGTACTCACGGAAATAGAGCAAATATTGTAACCCATCCAAAAATTAGATACGGAGAATTCATTGAAAATACATTTTTTGAGGTCCCAGGGCATAAAAAAACCGTTTTAGAAATATCTCCGCGCATGTGTGTGAACTGGCGTAAATAAAAAATGGAGAGCCCGATAAATACCAAACTTCGTATTTAAGTTCAGTATCTTCCAAAGATGCGACGCCATGATTTTAAAAAAAATCACAACCCTAATTTTCCTTGGCATGGAAAAATGTCTTTATTTATTTATTTTCTCAAAAATGACGATAATGATTGTGGTTAAAATATTATATGTTTTTCAGATATTTTAATGTATATCTTGAATTTTCTGGAAATGGCCTGTGAAGGCCTCTTCGTTTTGAATTAATTTTATATAACTGGTAAACCGTAAGAGATAGACAAAGCCTTATTCTACAAAAATTATAGATCTCGTTAAAGCACACAATTTATGTCAAATGCATTTTTGCCAAGTTTACCATCTCCGAGGTATTCATTTTTATTGTTTTTAATTTTCAAATACTTATACTTTTCTCAACTGAGAAGTCGCTATTTGTTTCTTTCTCGTGGTCATGCAAATACATGGTATTTTAAACCACCACAAAGTAACACGCTTTTTAAACATCTGGCAGTCACTTTAACTGCTGTATCGTACAGTCAAATGTGTCAATGTGTTGAAAGCGTATCTGAATTAACAAGAAATAGCTATAATAATACGTTTTGCACGAATAGTTTGTATAAGAGTGAGAAGAGAAAGTCATGCAAATGCACAGATAAGGATTTTTTACTTTCTCTACTACGTATAGTAAGTAGGGGAAGTATTGCATTCCACCCAAAAATTCGATACCGAGATTTTACCGGAAATACATGTTTTGAGACCCCCTGAATCCAGAAAAAGCATTTTTGGAAACATGTCCATGTGTGTGTGTGTCTGTGAATAGCATAACTCAGAAACGAACAGTCGGATAAACACCAAACTTGGTATTTAGGCTCAGTATCTTCCAGAGATGTGACACGAAGGTTTTCAAGAAAATCCCCCCACCACAGATTACCCTTTACATGGAACATTTTTCGACAATTTTAATTTTCTCAAAAATGGCTCTAACGATTTTGATTAAAATATCATACGTTTAAGATATTTTCATGACAAATGAAATGTATATCTCGAATTATCTGGCACTGTCTCCAAAAGCGTTCTTCATTGTGAACGACTTTTGCATAACTGGTAAACCATAAGAGATAGACAAAAGTTTACTACACACAACATGTAGATCGCGTTAAAATACACAATTTATGTCATATACATTTTGGTTGTTGAGTGAACCATTTTCGAGATATTGCTTGTTACTGCCATAAATTTTCCAATACTTATACTTTTACTCAAATTCGTTATTCATTTTTTTTGTCCTGGTAATACAAAGAGAATGGAATACTCCACATAGCAACCAGCTCTTAAACGCTTAAAGCCTAGCAATTCCCCTTGCATCCACAAGAAAGCAATAACATTAACATCTCGATATCTCGATTAACATGAAGCATATGGAGAATAGGCGTTTGTAAAAATAGGTTGTACAAGAGTAGAGAAAGTCATGTGAGTGTAACACATCACATTTTTTGAAACATATCCGTGTGTATGTCTGTGAACAGCATAACTCAGAAACGAACAGTCGGATAAACACCAAACTTGGTATTTAGGTTCAGTATCTTCCAAGGATGCGGCACAAAAGGTTTTCAAGAAAATCCCTCCACCCCAGATTACTCTTTACATGGAACATTTTTCGAAAATTTTAATTTTCTCAAAAATGGCCCTAACGATTTTGATTAAAATATCATATGTTTATGATATTTTCATGACAAATGAAATGTATATCTGGAATTTTCTGGGAATGTCTCCAAAAGTATTCTTCATTGTAAAAGACTTTTGCATAACTGGTAAACCATAAGAGATAGACAACATTTTACTACACAAAAAGTGTAGATCGCATTAAAATACACGATTTATGTCATACATTTTTGTTGTTGAGTGAACCATTTTCGAGATATTGCTGATTATTCCCTTAAATTTTCCAATACTTATACTTTTTCTCAAATTCGTTATTCATTTTACTTTCTCTACTACGTGTAGTAAGTAGGGGAATTATTGTATTCCACCCAAAATTTCGATACCGAGATATCACCGGAAATACATGTTTAGAGACCCCCTGAATCCAATAAAAGCATTTTTGGAAACATGTCCGTGTGTGTGTCTGTGTGTGTGTGTGTGTGTGTCTGTCTGTCTGTGAACAGCATAACTCAGAAACGAACTGTCGGATAAACACCAAACTTGGTATTTAGGTTCAGTATCTTCCAAGGATGCGACACGAAGGTTTTCACGAAAATCCCCCCACCCAGAGTACCCTTTACATGGAGGATTTTTCGAAAATTTTAATTTTCTCAAAAATGGCTCGAACGATTTTTATTAAAATATCATATGTTTAAGATATTATTATGACAAATAAAATGTATATCTTGAATTTCCTGGGAATGTCTCCAAAAGTATTCTTTATTGTGAACGACTTTTGCATAACTCGTAAATCATAAGAGATAGACAAAATTTTTCTACACAAAAAATGTAGATCGCGTTAAAATACACAATTTATGTCATATACATTTTTTTAGTTGAGTGAACCATTTTAGAGATATTGCTTATTCCCTTAAATTTTTCAATACTTATTTTCTCAAATGGGAATTCGTTATTCATTTTTACTTTCTCTACTACGTATAGTAAGTAGGGGAAGTATTGCATTCCACCCAAAAATTCGATACCGAGATTTCACCGGAAATACATGTTTTGAGACCTCCTGAATCCAAAAAAAGCATTTTTGGAAACATGTCCGTGTGTGTGTCTGTGTGTGTGTCTGTGTGTGTGTCTGTGTGTGTGTGTCTGTGAACAGCATAACTCAAAAACTAACAGTCGGATAAACACCAAATTTTAGTATTTACGTTCAGTATCTTCCAGAGATGCGACACGAAGATTTTCAAGAAAATCCCCCCACCCCAGACTACCCTTTACATGGAACATTTTTCGAAAATTTTAATTTTCTCAAAAATGGCTCTAACGATTTTGATGAAAATATCATATGTTTAAGAAAATGTCATGAGAAATGAAATGTATATCTCGAAATTTCTGGGAATGTCTCCAAAAGTATTCTTCATTATGAACGACTTTTGCATAACTGGTAAACCATAAGAGATAGACAAAATTTTACTGCACAAAAAATGTAGATCGCGTTAAAATACACAACTTATATCATATACATTTTTTTTGTTGAGTGAACCGTTTTCGAGATATTGCTTGTTATTTCCTTAAATTTTCCAATACTTATACTTTTTCTCAAATTCGTTATTCATTTTTTTATGTCCTGGACATGCAAAGAGAATGGAATGCGCCACATAGCAACCAGCGATAAAATATTTGACTATCGCTTAAAAGCTACCATATTCCCCTTGCATCTACAAGAAAATTACAAATAAGATTGACATCTCGATATCTCGATTAATATGAAGCATATGGAGAATAGGCGTTTGTAAAAATAGATTGTACAAGAGTAGAGAAAGTCATGTGAGTGTAACACATCAGATTTTTTTGACTTGTATATGCAGAGTATTAATCTGTGGCAAAGGGAATAGTGCTGCACCTAGCAACCAGCTATTAAGAGATATGTATGTGCTTAAAGGCTACTGTATTTCCAAATTGCCCTTGTAAATATATATTCCCCTTACATCTACAAGAAAATTAGCAATTAGATAGAATCTGCAAATGTTTATCTCGATTAAGATGAAGTAGATACAGAATAAGCTTTTGTAAAAATAGTTTGTACAAGAGTAGAGAAAGTCATGTGAGTGTAACACATCAGATTTTTTACTTTCTCTACTACGTATAGTAAGTAGGGGAAGTATTGTATTCCACCCAAAAATTCGATACCGAGATTTCACCGGAAATATATTTCCTGATAGCCCCTGAATCCAAAAAAAGCATTTTTGGAAACATGTCCGTGTGTGTGTCTGTGTGTCTGGCTGTCTGTGTGTCTGTCTGTCTGTGTGTCTGTGAACCGCATATCTCAGAAACGAACAGTCAGATAAACACCAAACTTGGTATTTAGGTTCAGTATCTTTCAGAGATGCGACACGAAGGTTTTCATGAAAGTTCCCCCACCACAGATTACCCTTTACATGGAACATTTTTCGAAAATTTAAATTTTCTCAAAAATGGCTCTAACGATTTTGATTAAAATATCATATGTTTACGATATTTTCATGACAAATAAAATGTATATCTTGAATTTTCTGGGAACGTCTCCAAAAGCATTCTTCATTGTAAACGACTTTTGCATAACTGGTAAACCATAAGAGATAGACAAAATGTTACTACACAAAAAATGTAGATCGCGTTAAACTACACAATTTATGTTATATACATTTTTACTTTCTCTACTACGTATAGTAAGTAGGGGAAGTATTGCATTCCACCCAAAAAATTCGATACCGAGATTTCACCGGAAATACATGTTTTGAGACCTCCTGAATCCAAAAAAAGCATTTTTGGAAACATGTCCGTGTGTGTGTCTGTGTGTCTGTGAACAGCATAACTCAAAAACGAACAGTCGGATAAACACCAAACTTGGTATTTAGGTTCAGTATCTTCCAGAGATGCGACACGAAAGTTTTCAAGAAAATCCCCCACCCCAGGCTACTCTTTACATGGAACATTTTTCGACAATTTTAATTTTCTCAAAAATGGCTCTAACGATTTTGATTAAAATATCATATGTTTAAGATAATGTCATAGGAAATGATATGTATATCTCGAATTTTCTGGGAATGTCTCCAAAAGTATTCTTCATTGTGAACGACTTTTGCATAACTGGTAAACCGTAAGAGATAGACAGAATTTTACTGCACAAAAATGTAGATCGCGTTAAAATACACAACTTATGTCATATACATTTCTTTTGTTGAGTGAACCGTTTTCGAGATATTGCTTGTTATTTCCTTAAATTTTCCAATACTTATACCTTTTCTCAAATTCGTTATTCATTTTTTTAATGTCCTGGACATGCAAAGAGAACGGAATGCGCCACATAGCAACCAGCGTTAAAATATTTGACTATCGCTTAAAAGCTACCATATTTCCCTTGCATCTACAAGAAAATTACCAATAAGATTGACATCTCGATATCACGATTACCATGAAGCATATGGAGAATAGGCGTTTGTAAAAATAGATTGTACAAGAGTAGAGAAAGTCATGTGAGTGTAACACATCAGATTTTTTTACTTTCTCTACTACGCATAGTAAGTAGGGGAAGTATTGTAATCCACCCAAAAATTGTTATTTTCTTTAAAAAAAAAGACTGACATCAATCCGCTCTCGTAGTTATGTCCTTCAGTCGAGCTGCAAATAATAAAAAATCTGATGTGTTACACTCACATGACTTTCTCTACTCTTGTACAAACTATTGTTTCAAACGCTTATTCTCCATATGCTTCATGTTAATCGAGATATCGGGATGTTAAACGCTAATTTTCTTGTAGATGCAAGGGGAACTTATAGGCTTTAAGCGATAGTCAAATATTTTAAGAGCTGGTTGCTATGTGGAGTATTCCATTCTCTTTGCATTATCAGGATAAAAAAAAATCTGATGTGTTACACTCACATGACTTTCTCTACTCTTGTACAAACTATTTTTACAAACGCTTATTCTCCTTCTACTTCATGTTCATCGAGATAAACATTTGCAGATTCTATCTTAATGCTAAGTTTCTTGTAGATGTAAGAGGAATATATATATATATATATATATATATATATATATATATATATTTACAAGGGCAATATAGAAATACAGCAGCCTTTAAGTACATACATATCTCTTAATAGCTGGTTGCTAGGTACAGCACCATTCCCTGTGCCACAGATTAATACTCTTTGCATATTAAAGACAAAAAAATGAATAACGAATTCCCATTTGAGAAAATAAGTACTGAAAAATTTAAGGGAATAACAAGCAATATCTCGAAAATGGTTCACTAATCAAAAAATCTGATGTGTTACAATCACATGACTTTCTCTACTCTTGTACAAACTATTTTTACAAACGCTTATTCTCCATTTAGTTCATCTTAATCGAGATAAACATTTACAGAGTCTATCTTATTGCTAATTTTCTTGTAGATGTAAGGGACATATATATTTACAAGGGCAATATAGAAATACAGTAGCCTTTAAGCAAATACATATCTCTTAATAGCTGGTTGCTAGGTGCAGCACCATTCCATTTCCCACAGATTAATACTCTTTGCATATTATAGACAAAAAAATGAATAACGAATTCCCATTTAAGATAATAAGTACTGAAAATTTTAAGGGAATAACAAGCAATATCTCGAAAATGGTTCACTCAACAACAAAAAATGTACATAACATAAATTGTGTATTTTAACGCGATCTACATTTTTTGTGTACTACAATTTTGTCTATCTCTATTGGTTAACCAGTTATGCTATAGTCGTTCACAATGAAGAATACTTTTGGAGACATTCCCAGAAAATCCAAGATATACATTTTATTTGTCATAAAAGTATCTTAAACATATGATATTTTAATCAAAAACGTTAGAGCCGTTTTTGAGAAAATAAAAATTTTCGAAAAATCTTCCATGTAAAGGGTAATTTGGGGTGGGGGGATTTTCTTGAAAACCGTCGTGTCACATTCTTGGAAGATACTGAACCTAAATACCAAGTTTGGTGTTTATCCGAATGTTCGTTTCTGAGTTATGCTGTTCACAGACAGACACACACAGGTCATTTTTCCAAAAATGCTTTTTTTGTTTCAGGGGGTCTCAAAACATATATTTCCAGTGAAATCTCGGTATCGAATTTTTGGGTGGAATACAATACTTCCCCTACTTACTATATGTAGTGGAGAAACTAATAAATTGTGTTTTAAAGAGATCTAAATTTTTACTTTTTCTACTACGTACAGTAAGTTGGGGAAGTATTTTTTTCCAGCCAAAAATTCGATACCGAGATTTCACCGGAAATACATGTTTTGAGACCCCCTGAATCCAAAAACAGCATTTTAGAAACATGTCCGTGTGTGTGTCTGTGTGTCTGTCTGTCTGTGTGTGTGTCTGTGTGTCTGTGAACAGCATAACTCAGAAACGAACACTCGGATAAGCACCAAACTTGGTATTTGGGTTCATTATCTTCCAGAGATGCGACACGAAGGTTTTCAAGAAAATCCCTCTACCCCAGATTACCCTTTACATGGAACATTTTTCGCAAATTTTAATTTTCTCAAAAATGGATCTAACGATTTTGATTCAAATATCATATGTTTAAGATATTTTCATGACAAATGAACTGTATATCTTGAATTTTCTGGGAATGTCTTCAAAAGTATTCTTCATTGTGAACGATTTTTGCATAACTGGTAAACCATAAGAGATATACAAAATGTTACTAAACAAAAAATGTAGATCGCGTTAAAATACACAATTTATGTTATATACATTTTTTTTTGTTTAGTGAACTATTTTCGAGATATTGCTTGTTATTCCTTTAAATTTTCCAATACTTGTACCTTTTCTCAAATTCGTTATTCATTTTTTTTTTATGTCCTAGACATGCAAAGAGAATGGAATGCGACACATAGCAACCAGCGGTTAAAATATTTGATTATCGCTTATAACCTACCAATTCCCCTTGCATCTACAAGAAAATTAGCAATAAGATTGACATCTCGATATCTCGATTAACATGAAGCATACGGAGAATAAGCGTTTATAAAAATAGTTTGTACAAGAGTAGAGAAAGTCATGTGAGTGTAACACATCAGATTTTTGGTTAGTACGTTTTCGTCTATCGCTTAACGTGTGCCAGTTTACAGCAAAATATAAAATTCCTTTCGAACTAAGAGCAGTTCACAGGCTATTCCCAGAAAATTCAAGATGTAAATTTTATTTTCCATGTAAACATCTTTAATGTGTGGTATTCAAATCAACATAGTTAAAGCCATTTTTGAGAAATTCGAAAATTCCTTAAAAATTGCCATTGTAAAGGGTAGTTTGGGTTGGGGGATTTTCTTGAAAATCTTCGCATTGAATCTTTGCAAGATACTGCGTTTGAATACCAAGTTTGTTATTTAGCCGAGTTTTCGTTTTTGAGTTATGCTGCTTACAGACATGCGCGCGCGCACACACACACACACACACACACACAGTCACACGGACCTCTTTCTAAAAATGTTCTTTCTTTATCCAAGGAGTCTCAAAACATATATTTGCGGTGAAACGTGTATATGTTTAGTCATTCTTACGGTTTTAATATACTGCAGTTAAGATATTTTCCGCTCCTGATATTTCAGTCAGTAGAAAATGACGAGGTCAACATTAACAAAACAAAGCTTCTCACCTCTATACAGTATTACTCTAGCCAGTATATAGTTGAGTGAAGGTCTCGTCACTGTCAGGGTCGTCCTTCTTGGTGTAGTAGTTACCATGCTGGCCTCTAAATCCCAAGGCTGCGGGTTCAAACCAGGCGGAGGGCGATGGATTCTTTTCGGGCGTAAAAATCCTTAACATGGCTTCCTTCGGAAGGGAAGTAAAGCCGGTGATCCCGTGTCGTAGATTTACAGCAGTAAAGGCACCTCAAGTCTGATAAAGAGGCCTCTGAGCTAAATTACCGGTGTTTCACGCCCAATATAGAATGGGACGCTAAGGACCATAGTAGTTAAAGAGCGTCCATAAATAAAAAGTCAATTAATTTATTTAGCCACTGTCAGGAAAATTGTGTCTTCGAACGGCATACTTAGACTTTCTCGATGCCTAATGTCTCCTACAAATCCATTTTCTTCGATGACTTTCAAAATCAATTTGTTCAGTTGAGAATGCAAGTTTTCTGATTTACGTTTCACTGCTGCTCTGACAGTTTCTAGTTCCACTTGATCAGTATCTGTTTCTAGTGATTATGGCCAAAGTTTGTAACCGTTAACACTTCATTTCAAGTCATTTATGTAAACATTAATTGCATTGCACTTACTATTTGTACATCTGAAGCAAATAGACCAGCTTCGCTAAACTAGGACTAGAGCTAGGCTAGGAACGGGCGGGGACTTAGCTCCGCAACGTAAGAAGATCGTTTGTGTCTCCTAACGGAGCGCCACCGGGATGAGGGGTGAGGTGAGAGGAGACAGAGGGCGGCCGGATCAGGAGGCACGACAGGTCAGGGCCCCAGCATCTTCCAGATTGAAACTCCCCGGATGGCAGCTGGTAAAACCGGCTCCCCCCTGCAGGCTCGCACATCCCACTAGGGGCCTGGGACTCGGTGACCGCCCCCATTCCAGGAGACGAACTTTTACAGAAAGCATCCTTTTCCCTTGCCATGCAACGCCGAGACTCCCGCTGACGCCTGCAACCCTGCAACAACCAGATGGAAGGTGAAGTAAAATGTAAATGGAGGTGAAATGGAGGGACAGGAAATTCGGGAGATGTAATTAACCTTCCCAGCACTCGCCTAGCGACCCAAGGAAACCCGGTGAAGCTCCTGTGTCAGAAAGGTCGGCTGCGGGAGTCGAACCCAATCTCCCGAATTCGAGTCACACTCGTTACCGCGTGAGCCCCAACTTGTAGTTGTCTATTAAGCACAATTTTCCCATTTTCGTTTTAATTTTATTTCTCACGTTTATATTGATGCAAGTCGGAAATGTCAAGCGGCATGTGCTTGTAGCCTACGTAGAGCGAAGAGACTGTTCCGGCAGACTGTTAATGGCAACCTACGTATTCAGCTGGACAAAACGGAATACCATTACTGGTCCAAACATAGGCACCACTGATTTGAATAAAATATTATCGAACCTGACTCAACTTCGTGCAGCGCGTTTCGCCTTTCATAAACCTTAGAGCTTTCCATTGGGGTTTTGTTCGGGTTGCAAGCATAGCTCCTGAGGTAAGCGAGTGAGTTGGCGAAGCGGAAGGCTCCTGGATTATATTCCCCTAGGCCCGGCCACTCTGATCATTGAGTTTTTCGTGGTTTCCCCGGATCGATAGGGAATGCTGGGGTAGCTCCTCTTCCTGTCCCATCATTTCCCTCTCATTTCGTTTCCCTTTTCATGTTTCACTGGGTTTCACTGCTGTGCGGTGTCTGTCACTGTCGGACTGATGCTTGCTCACTGAAAGGTATTTCTCGGCCTTGCCAGATGGTGACCTTCTTTGAGCCGCCTAAGGTGGGTCGAGTTCTGCCCCAATTCCGACGCTTTGATCGGCTCTTCAGCTTGGGATCGTTAGGGGCTTCTGTGCGTCTCTGTGATCTGTCTGCCTGTGGCCTCTAACCTCCTGCGGTTCATTCACTTCATCCGTTCCTCCTGGGGGTGGTAGTCGCCTTAGGTCGAGGTGAGCGAGACGTACCTCTAGCTACTGAGGTAATGTGCCCAAAGTGATATTTAGGACCGTTTACGGGAGTTGAGGTTCGAACTGTCGGCCTTTGTCCAGTGGATAGAACATAATATAGAGCAGAGGTGGCGAAAACGTGACTCGCGGGTTATTTTGACTCGCAGGCGCCGTTCCCTCTCTGCAACCGTCCCGTTTGTTTTTCACATGCTACTGAGTGATGCAGTGCGTGTTGCATATTTGGCGACTCGCGGAAGGAAGTCGTTTTCGCCACCCTTGATATAGAGTAAGAGTGACCGTCTCAAAGCGACGAACCGACCGTAAATTCAATGTTCAAAAACAGCCCTAAATATCGCCATGAGCCAAAACAGTTTATTTGTTCGTACTGTAGATCTCACCAAGAGCAAAACCGCACATATTCGTACAACAACATCACTAATAATTCTCATGTAGCAAATATAAGAGTCAAGTCAGTAGCAAGCACGTTATTATATAAACCAATAAAACTCAGCCAATTTAACATTGAAAACTTGCATATCTCCCACATTCATCCACATGTATACGATGAAAGAACGGATCATGTGGCCATACAAATCATTCGTACACATACACATCATTCAAGTAACTCATCTGGATAATTATACACGTGCAAACATCGCTGTTCTACTTTATGAAAGGAAAGTGCTATTACAAGCAAACCCAGCTAATCTTGTAGCCCGGACGAAATCCCAATTATCAAACAAATGGAGTGATCCTTGTTGCTTTTATTTTTGCTTATTTTCATAAAATTATTTTAGCAGTGCTCAACGCCCGCCCCTACTACGTACGGCACCACAAGCTGTGGACTGTGGTGATGCATGCAATGAAATTATATTGGAAAAGGAAATTTTAGAGGAAACGTTCCAGACCTAAGTTAGGGTACCTCCCCGGCATTTAACAGTTATGAGGGCTGAGGAAAATCTTAGTGAGGGAAGACAGTCCTGGCAGGATTTGAACCGCGGACCTCCAGAATAGGAGCCTCTAACGTTACCGCGGGGCCATCTCGTTGCTGCTTGTGAGTGTACAAGTGAAGTGGTAGATATCACTGAGCCTTTTTGCTGCCCTAAGGGCGCGTGCACAACCTGGAGTAAGCTCTACTTTCGTAGTAAACTACTATTCAAGTCAACACTCGACGACTTCCATACGAGAGTAAACTACTTCCGAAGAATT
The DNA here is from genome assembly GCA_030765065.1 of Deroplatys truncata. NCBI lineage: Eukaryota > Metazoa > Arthropoda > Insecta > Mantodea > Mantidae > Deroplatys > Deroplatys truncata. Next base: position 46,822,446 of record CM060975.1, on the reverse strand, counting down.
TTACTCCTCTCAGATACTCCAAGATTAAATTACTGCAGAAGTAAATATCTGAGAACACCGTCATGTGGCATATTACTACGGAATTAAATAGAGCACAAATATAGGTTAGAATTTACTCTTGCGACCTGGATGGAGTCACTAACCTGTCTATTGAACTAGATTACTGTATGTATTTGGAGGAAGATATTTTTGACGTGTTCATGGATTACTTAGGTTACATTGATGAACTCGGCGAAAAAACAACAGAAATGCGATAGTGGTATGCGACAACCATACGATACTTATACGGAGAGGGAGAAAGTTCAATGAACATTTCGGTATTAGGAAAAAATCTTACACGCGCCCTTTGAACCTACTTGAAGAACATTTACAACAAAACTCAGACACAAATTCAACTCTATAATCCAAACTGCAATTATGTGTGTCCTATTGTACCGGGAACTATGATATATAGGGAACATAAATGTAATAGGAAATAAACTGAGTATTGTAACATATATGTAAGATGTGAAGCTAGCTAGCCGTGAGAAGAGAAACAGGCAGGTAGAAAGGGGTTTAGGGCTGGCAACACAAACAGTCACAGGCACGGAGAGAGATAGCAATAAGATGGAAAGAGAGGGAGAGAGATTTTGACACCTTGGAAATCCCAAACTTGTCAAGACTGCAGATTTGGAGGCAAATGTTTTCATAGCACGCTTAGGGGAGAACCAATAACAGAAAAGATTAGAAAAGAGCTAGGCGAACTTAGCGTCCCCTAAGCGAGTATAAAAGCGCACACGTGCAGAGCTCGCGCGTCTGTTCGTTTTCATCTGGTCCCGAAGAAGAGGCAACAATTCACGCCATGTTTGTGGCGATGCGTGTGAAGTTAGATATAGGAGACATAGCTAGCTTGGGGAGGTAAATTGTTGAAGATAGGCCCATTTTGAAGTGCACATAGGTTTAAAAACACACGGCTAGCGGCACCACAAAACAGTATTATCACAATGCAATAAAGTAGAGTTCAAGTATCTGGAGTTTCATTTCGTCTACCGTCACCACACCCTGGGAAAGAGTTTAGAAATAGGGCAACACACAAGGGTGCTAGGCTTGAATTCCAGGAACCAGCCATCAACAGCTCCAAGAAGGAAGGAAGACGACGCCACGTGGAGGTCCGTCGCACTATGAGTGTTTCGTATCGGAATATTTCAGATGCTTGAGCCGGCATTACGATGAATTTAACGTAATGTGACAGTCTTATGCTGTATTAAATGGAGATATTAGGAATTGACTTAACGCGATGTAACTTAAAAGTTTGGCAATGTCGAAATTTTCTTACCCGTTACGTAAAGTTTGATTTCACATGATAATTACAACCAGTCGGCACTAGCTCGAAGTAATAAAAGAACAATAAATCAGGAGTCATTCGCATTACGTTAAGCGCATGCCAATTATACCTTTAGTTTACCAGCATTTCCATGCCACGTTAAGTAAAGATCATCGTAATCCCGATCTTATAAATAAATGTTCACCACGCGTCTGCTGGCCGTGTATTTCACTGCGTTGTTAGAGCGCTTCTGAGGTTACACATATAAATGTACGAGTACACGAGTGTTCAGAAAATAAAACACAATTCTTCTTCACTTTTACAGATTTCCCCACACATTGTGTGCAATTGACTACACGCAAGTTACTATTTTATACTCATCCGTGAATATGGTGAGCTTTTCCGAAATCAGAAAGAGTATTTCTCCATCAACACACAAGTGATCTGCGAGGCAAAATGAAGCTTAGAAACATTGTTTCCAGAATTTTAAGCTGCTCTTCAGTACGTTTCGAATTATTAAACTCGTCAATCACGACTTTCCAGCATTTCTCTTCCAGCATCTTTATAACACTCTTTTTTACACTCATATTGTTGAAATGGATTTTCTTTATCTCTACCAACAAACATTTATCTCTTTCGCTGACGTTTCTCCCCTTTTCCTATCGCACATAACCTTATTCATGATCGTATCCAGTAAATCGCGCAAACAAAACAGAACCTCCGGAAGAAATGTCACTTTATTTTCTAAGTGAATCTTAAAATGTTTAAAGCCACTAGTTAGCACTTACCAATAATAGATAAAGTATTGTACTCCAGGAAAAACCTCCATTTCGGGATTTCGTAGGAAATACATATTTTGAGAATGAAGGGGTTTAATTGTTGTTGTAGCGGTTCACCACGTTTAGGCATCAATTTGCGTGAGATTGTTTCTAGGAGTGTTCGCCCCACGATACAAACTTTCCGGTGGCCTTCGCCCCACGTTTACGTTTCCGGTGGCCTTCGCCCCACGTTTACTTTATGTGTAATAACTAATCTAAGGCTATTTATTTAAATATTATATATGTATATGTATGTATACCTCGGCTGCGTCATTAGTAATTTGTAGAACATGTATCTCTTAGTAGGGCTGGTACGGCTAAAGAACAAGGCTTACACAAATTATAATTGTATTGTATTTTGGAAAGGTAGAAGCAGATGACTGAAAAATGACATTGAATTTTTCAGTCATCTGATTCTACCTTTCCAACCCAGTCCAACACACGGCTTGTGTGAAAGAACAATTAGTTCCATGTATTTTACTTTTTTTATTAATCCTTCACACTATTAAATAACAATTCACTGATATATCCTACTATAGAGCTTTGAGATTATTGTTATTTGCACTTTTTAACAGGTGAACTTCAAATTATTCTCACCGCTATAAAATTTCATGTCACACACTGAACCCGTACCGAACTGCTCGGGTATGCAATCTTGTAGCGTCTACCGCTTGAACTTGTATATTTTTTTATAATTCAAGTCTCTGATTGGCTAATCCTACTCCAATAGAATACCTTTATTTAACTTTTAGCCTTTCTAGTTGTTGATTGGCTATTTATATACTGTTTTAAATATTACATTATTATTGTTCCAAGAACTATTAGTAGCCTTTATTAAACTTTCTAATTTATTATTGTCTCAAGGTTACCTCATTGTTAGCACCTTTCGGCTTCTATTCTCACAGCTCCTACATTGTTAAACCACGTAATACATTCACATAACATTATTATACATTTAGATAATAATATAAACATAATACAATGACTGTAACATACACTTTATATATTATATTATATACATATTGCTTTAAGGCGGGCTGTTATTATCCTTTATATTATACAATTAGACTGATATAATTTAAGTGTATAAAAATACTGCCTCAAAAACCACTAAACTACAAAAAACAAGCAAAAAAGTATTTTTAGAAAAAGGTCCGTGCGCGGATGGTAAACATCATGCGTAGTTCAAAAGCGAAAAGTTGAATAAATATCAAGGTTCGTTTTTAACTTCATCTTCCAAGAATGGCACATGAAGGTTTTTGATAAAATGTCACCAACCAAACTACTCTATATGTGGAGAAGTTTCTTTATTCTAAATTTTCTCAAAATTGATCAAAAGATTCTGATTAATAATCACATGTTTAAGACGTTTACATGACCATTGCTTATGTTGAATTTTCTACAAATAGTCCGCGAAGTCCGCTTCGGACTATATATATATAGCAATGAGAGACAGTCGAAAACTTAATGCATACAGCAAAATGTAGAGTTCTTTAAAACACAGAATGTATTTCAAATAACTTATTATGCCATCAGCCATTTCTGAGATATCCGTTATTGGTTATATTGTTTAAAACTTTGTCATTTTTTGAAGTGGTCACTTTTCCTCGGGGTGTAAAAATCCTTCAGAAGGGCAGTAAAGCCGTTGGTCCCGTGTAATGTTTGTTTACCCGTAAAAGAGCCGCATGCCTTGAAAAGGAAAGTTCCTAAGCAAAAATTGTTAGCTATTTCACGCCCGTAGCTTTCTGCTTCTCTCCTTTGGCGTATCTACGGAGGGTGGGCTAATCCATGCGCGCCTAGTGGCGAAAACAGTAACTGTAGAAATTCACCTGATTATAGAAAATAATGATAATGTGTACCTTACAACAACGGTGTGTCAGGAATCTTAACTAACATAGAAGGAGTATGGAATTTCAAAGCCAGCATATAAAGATTTGACTATCGCTTCCGTTTCCTGTATCCCTCTTGTCCTACAATGAAATGTGTAATGAAATCATTTCTGCAAGGGTTTATCTCGATTAACATGAAGTGTGTGTGTGTGTGTGTATGTGTGTGATGAAAATTCTGATGAGCTCTTTACTTCGTATTTAAGTTCAACATCTTTCAAAAATAAAATAAGAAGATTTTCACCTTATTTCCCCCAACCAAACTATCCTTTACTTGTAAAATGTTTCATTATTTTTACTTTTCCATATTAAAATGCTATAAATATGATATATTTAAATTAAGAAAAAAAGGTATATCATCTTGAATTTTCTAGGAATAAACTGTGAAGTTGTCCTCATTTGGATTGAATTTTATATAACTAGGAAACCGAAAGAACAAGACAAAACCTCTTGGAAGTGCTGTGATGGAGCATTTTGAGAATATGCACTCTTCTTATTTTCCTTTCACTCCCTCTAAGTGTTCCAGCCTGTTACTAAAGTAAAAATCTGATGTGTTACACTCACATGACTTTCTCTATTCTTGTACAAACTATTTTTACAAATGCTTATTCTCCGTATGCTTCATGTTAATCGAGATGTCAATCTTATTGCTAATTTTCGTGTAGATGCAAGGGAAATTGGTAGGTTTTAAGCAATAGTCAAATGTTTTAAGAGCTGGTAGCTATGTGGAGTATTCCATTCTCTTTGTATTACCAGGACAAAAAAAATAAATAACGAATTCCCATTTGAGAAAAAGTATAAGTATTGGAAAATTTAAGGGAATAACAAGCAATATCTTGAAAATGGTTCACTCAACCAAAAAAAAAGTGTAAGGCATAAATTGTGTATTTTAACGCGATCTACATTTTTGTGTAGTAACATTTTGTCTATCTCTTATGGTTTACCAGTTATGCAAAAATCGTTCACAATGAAGAATACTTTTGAAGACATTCCCAGAAAATTCGAGATATACAGTTCATTTGTCATGAAAATATCCTAAACATATGATATTTGAATCAAAATCGTTAGATCCATTTTTGAGAAAATTAAAATTTTCGAAAAATGTTCCATGTAAAGGGTAATCTGGGGTGGAGGGATTTTCTTGAAAACCTTCGTGTCGCATCTCTGAAAGATACTGAACCTAAATACCAAGTTTGGTGTTTATCCGACTGTTCGTTTCTGAGTTATGCTGTTCACAGACACACATACGCAGACACACACACGGATATGTTTCCAGAAATGCTTTTTTTGGGATTCAGGGAGTCTCAAAACATGTATTTCCGGTGAAATCTCGGTATCAAATTTTTGGGTGGAATACAACACTTCCCCTACTTACTATACGTAGTAGAGGTAAAAACAGCTGAAGAATGATTCTGCACTTCTACGTAACTAGGACTGTATTGCTTAATGTAAAATCAGTTTTAGAAAAATATTTATCATGAAAAAACAGAATGGATGAAGCATTCGCTTTTTATCTAAATTATTTAATGGGCGTTTGCAAAAAACTTAAATTGAGTTTTATTTATGGACGCGCTTTAACTGCTGTAATCCTTAGCGTCCCATTCTATATTGGGCGTGAAAAACCGGAAATTTTGCTCAGAGGCCTCTTTATCAGCTTGAGGTTCTTTTGCGTGTCGTAAATCTAATACCCGAAAAAAATCCATCGTCCTCCGCCGGGTTTGAACCCGCGAGCTCGGTGACTACAGGCTAGCATGGTAACCACTACACCACGGAGGATGACCAATAGGTGTTTGCAATGGACAGATAAAAATCGTGTGAGTGTTGCACACTAGGTTCCTGATATAGTATCAATTATAACAACTTCTATACTTCCCTTTTAATTTAAGAAATTAGACTAGTCGTGAATAAACTTTATACGTTTTAAGCTTAGTTAAACACTTACAATATGACATGATTAAGAACCCTTTAATTTATGGGCTGTAATTTAACGATATAATATTTTTTTAACTTTGGGGAACCCATTATTGTCATATAGTTGTACTCATTGCCGATTAACTGTAGATGGGCTCAGGTTTTTACCCAGCGACAATCCTAAAATCTTATTTATGGACGAATTGGTTATTGAATAACGGATAACACACACACAAGCACACTCACATTTGCCATCGGACTCTGGGCATACCGAGAAATCTCCTTGTTTAAAGAAAAACGCCCTGACTCCAGGCGGGATTCGAAACTCACCTCACTCAGTCTTGCAGGTGCTCTACCACTGAGCTAGGAACCAGTGTTCAAAAACTAACTTAAACAAACCATCAGTTGTTTCTTAGCTAAAAGATCTCAATATGACCACAGAAGTTAAAGGGAGCTATGGCATGTATCAAATAAAACCAGAACAAATGTCTACACTTTCGTTTTAAACACATTTTATTCTGGTAGACATGCTTACAAATTTGCTCGCATGCAGTTGGTATAGAATAATATACTAAGGGATTTTAATTCTAGAGGGAAGAGCTTCAAATTTACAGAAAATCATAATTATTTTACCTAATAAAGCATAATTTTCTTATTCTAAAACTTCAAGATACTCATGCACCTCTTTTATTTCAGAAATAATTAAGAGAACATGTGTAAATTTAGAAATCGTTGTAAAATGAGATGCAAATTGCATTTATTGGCGCTATTCTTGTTTTACTGCTAAATATGTTACTTTCTGGGGTTTAGAAATCATATTTTGAAAAAAAAGATAATTTTTAACACTTTGGGTGGAAATAGTTGAAAACTGTAGAAAACAAGTGAGTGGACATTCCCAGAAATGTGATAAACTTGCGCAATTTTATATATTTTGTCATTCAGTAGAGAATCAGAATTAAATAATTGAAACTTAAGTTAACCACACAATTTTAAATGCTCGTTATACATTGTTTAACTATGCTTGAGCTAAAATAACAACACCGCACTGTATGCGAATGATGTTTGTGATAACTTACTGTTTGTTGTAACATTTGGTCCAGATCTATCCATATTCAGTCCTTGATTATGTAGAAAATACCTTAGAGGCATAGGTGATTTATTTCTTGACTCTGCCCTGCTCACTTCCATGATCGCTTCAGACCTGTATTCATTTGTGACGTCAGTTCACAATTGTAAATGTGGTTCTTACAGGTAATATGAGACAGTCGTTTGTCTTACCGAATACTGAAGGCTTTGGTTGGATATATCATGTTGTACGGCCGCATTTTGTTTCTGTAATAATGGTGGCCATGGCTGTCCACTTAACATATTATGTCAGCTTTGTGAACATGTAATGGAAATATTAAATTAACGGCTGTAAACATTATAAGCATGATGTAAGTTTTACTGAGGTTTTTCTTCTGATGACGGCGCTAATGCACTACCATCGAGAACCACCAGTAGCACGCCAACATTAATAATGTACTTGTATAGCGCGGTTTATCACAGTGGAGGGGATCGATTAAGTGTGTTTAGTGTACACTCGTCATTTTGCCTGAGCGGCGCTAATAAAAATTATTTGCTCTGGGTGTCCTGTAGGACATAAAAATATAATAAGTTGATTTTCAACAACACTTAGACAGACAGAAAGATAACGGTGAAAACTAGGACATACGTGTTTATCTTTCCAAGCGCATGCAGTGTGAAGTTCACTAAAAGGACCTTTGACAGAAAAGCAAGATAATGTTTTACTTTTTCCGTAATATCCAAGCTTTTCGTCTTCCTTGTTGTCTAGGTGTTAGCGTCACGCATTCTATGAGATTTAAATTGTAGATGAGTTGATACCCTTTTTAAAGGTTTAGCATCGTTAATATTTAAAATTATCTGATGTTTACACACAAGTTTACACAATTAACTCAACCCACACATTGCGGTATAATACTCGTTGCTGGTAGCCTAACTCGCAGTAGGTTAGCATGTTTATATATTAATATCTGAATTAATATATAGAGTATTTCAACAAGAGTGTCCTATCTTTGAACTTAAATAAAACACGTTCTATAAATGATAGAGGTTTATTTATTTTTTTATTTTGGAACATAATGTCATTACGTGTGGAAAAGAACATCAGTTAAGTGGCCGCCGCGACTTCGTTGGGTTGCGCGTATACGGTTGACCCAATTTTCAATGACAGAAGAATGTACATTAGGGGATGTTATTCATAAGATCATTACTGTTTCTGGCTTGTTGACACAAACTCGAGATTTAACATAACCCCACAAGAAGTAATCCAACGGCGTTAAATCACATGACCTGGAGGGCCAGTTAACATCACCACCACGGGAAATGATGAAACCTCTGAACTTCTCCTTCAAAGATCGATTGTTTCAAGAGCAGTATGACATGTGGCACCATCTTGCTGGAACCAGATGTTTCTGAGATCCATACCATCCAATTGAGGCCAAAACTAGCCCATTATAAGAGCCCGGTATCTTTCTCCATTTACAGTTAGAGCTTATCCATCTTCATTGGAAAAACTATGGACCAATGATTCCACTATACCAAAATCTACACCACACAGTAACCTTTTGGGGATGAAGTGGTCGTTCCTGAATCTGCATTGGGTTGTGGTTGCTCCAATAGCGGCAATTTTGTTTTTTAACGCAACCATCCATCCAAAAGTGGGCTTCGACGCTGAAGATGATTTTTCGATAAAAATCTGGGTCAGCTTCCAATTGCTCCATAGCCCAGTCAGCGAATATACGGCGCAACCTAAGGTCGTTGGGCTTTAGTTCTTGAGTTAACACCATTTTTTAAGCGTGAAACTTCAAGTCCAGATGCAAAATTCGCCAAGTTGTGGTCGGCGAATGCCCAAATTGTTGCGCTCCTCGAGTAATTGATTTGTTTCCGTTCTCGCGTATACTCTCACGAACGGCGCTTATGTTTTCCTTGGAGCGCTTACGTCGATAACGTACAGGCGTTCTTTGATCATTGACAGAACCACTTCTTTCAAATTTATCGATCAAACGCCGAATCGTTCTCTCGCAGGGACGATTATGCACACCGCAAACTTCACGCAATACACGGAAGATTTGGTGAACATATGATCCATTTAGAAAATAAGTTTTCATAATTTCTACGCGTTGCTGAATGCTGTAACGTGGCTGTTTGTCAATAACAACTGTAACCACACGAAAAAAAAGTGATTGCTGTAACTCAATAACAACGGCAGCTATCACATGTTAAACATAGGACACTCTTGTTGAAAGACCCTTTATTATCTTTGATGATTATAGTTGTGTTTAGGTTGTTAGAATTAAATTGCCAATGATGTTATGTTTCCTTCTTGCCACGGCTGCTGTTGTATGGGTTTATGATAGAGCATGTATAACTTATCAGGGTCTGGTACGGGAAGGAAAGTATGTTGTAAAAACGCTTAACACATGATTAAGTCAGTGGAGGAACACAATATGTTAATTACCCACGCATTATATGCTGTAGTAAGAAGTTATGCTATTACTTTAGTAATAACCGAGTTTGTTGGAGCTGTAGAAGATTCCTTAGCTAGGTAGCTTAGCAATCAACGTATTATTTTTATAAGTGCTCGATTAATAATGGAACTATGTATCACACGTGCCTAAACTATACCTCGTTTCCCTTGTAATACCTCGCACTTTCAAATTTAGATAATTTTAACGTTCCCACTACATTATTTGAAGTAATTATTAACTCTGGCTTCGGAGAGCTTACCCTATGGTCTGTACGTCAACGCATTTTACACCCAACTGATTTAGGCTTGGGGACGCTATAACTAACTTCTTGAACTTAAACATTCAAGCATATTCTTCTTAAAATCTTATTGGCTGCGTTCCTTCAGCTTGGAACATTCTCGAAAACTTAACAGGCTATCCTTCGCTGTTTCCAGACATATGACCTCTCTTCAAAACAAATCTGATCTGTTACACTCACATGACTTTCTCTACTCTTGTACAAACTATTTTTACAAACGCTTATTCTCCATATGCTTCATGTTAATCGAGATATCGAGATGTTAATCTTATTGCTAATTTTCTTGTAGATGCAAGGGGAATTGGTAGGCTTTAAGCTATAGTCAAATATTTTAAGAGCTGGTTGTTATGTGCGAGTATTCCATTCTCTTTGCATTACCAGGACAAAAAAATGAATAACGAATTTGAGAAAAAGTATAAGTATTGGAAAATTTAAGGGAATAACAAGCAATATCTCTAAAATGGTTCACTCAACAAAAAAAATGTATATGACATAAATTGTGTATTTTAACGCGATCTACATTTTTGTATAGTAAAATGTCTATCTCTTATGGTTTACCAGTTATGCAAAAGTGGTTCACAATGAAGAATACTTTTGGAGACATTCCCAGAAAATTCAAGATATACATTTTATTTGTTATGAAAATATCTTAAACATATGATATTTTAATCAAAATCGTTAGAGCCATTTTTGAGAAAATTAAAAATGTTCCATGTAAAGGGTAATCTGGGGAAGGGGGATTTTCTTGAAAACCTTCGTGTCGCATCTGTGGAAGATACTGAACCTAAATACCAAGTTTGGTGTTTATCCGACTGTTCGTTTCTGAGTTATGCTGCTCACAGACAGACACACACAGACACACGGACATGTTTCCAAAAATGCTTTTTTTTGGATTCAGGGGGTCTCAAAACATGTATTTCCGGTGAAACCTCGGTATCGAATTTTTGGGTGGAATACAATACTTCCCCTACTTATACGTAGTAGAGAAAGTAATATACTTTGAGCTAGCTTGTGACTTTCTCATACACAATGACTCAAAGTTCCGCTATTGTGTCAGGCCGCTACAAGTCGGTTCGCCTGCATCCTAATTCTAACAAAAATGTGGTTTGTCTGTTTTATATACGTGTCCCACAGTTGCTACACATATATAAAATTTAAACTTAACATCTAACTACATAAGTATTTTGTTTATTACTATTATTTTACATTACTATTATTAATATGTGTATACATATATGCTCATAGTTACTGTCTCAACATTCAACAACTAGTTGGCTTACCTGACGTTGGACGGTTAGCTTTTTAAAGTCGAATGACGAAATAATTAGTTTCATTTACCTCCCTTCGTTCATTATGAAGTTACTGTACAATGGTCCAGAGGATTTTTATGACGAATCCTCTCTTTTACCCCTTATCATTGCAATAGCCCCGGCTATTCCTAATGGCGGAACTTCTGACTTGCTTAACCTCCCAACGACAGCCCTCCAAGTTCTGGAAATTCTGCATAGCCTGTAAGTACCCTTTGTCGTTGAACGATCATCAACCGGAATAGTCGAATACGTTTATAAGATAATTATAGTTATTGAAATTTTAAACTTCATTTTGTTCCCGTAGTTGCAGTATTTTTAACACTTAAATGATTTCAGTCTAATTATATAATGTAAATTCAATAACAGCTTTAAAGCAATATGTGTATGTAACAATATATAAAAAGTGTATGTAACGGTCATTATATATGTTTGTATTATTGTATCTATGTGTAATAATGTTACATGAATGTATTATGTAATTTAATAATGTAGGAGCTGTGAGAATAATAGGTTAAAAGTTGCTAACAATGAGGTAACCTTGAGACAATAATGAGTTTGAGAGTTTAAATGCTACTTGTGATTCTTGGAAGCAATAATGTAATTTTAGTGACAGTTTATGAAATAGCCAATCAACAATCAGAAAAAGCTTTAGTTAAATGAAGGTATTCTATTGGATTAGGAATAGCCAATCAGAGACTTGAAATACAGAAATTTACAAGTTTAGGCGGTTGAAATCAGTTCAGTTGGTTGCAGACAGCGTTACTAACTAAACGCAAAAAGTGTCCTCAAGAAATTTAATACGTATTCGTGTGAGACGAAAATAGTTTTACGTGTTAAAAAGTGCAATTAATTAATTAAAGAATCTCACAGCTCTCTCTCTATATCAGTGAAGTGTTATTTAAATCGTATCAAGCATTAATAAAAGGAGTGAAGTAAAATTATACTCTGTGTAAGCCTACATTCTTAGTCGCACCACAACCCTGCAAAGAGAAACGTGTCTCTAACAAAAATACTGACGCAGCCGAGGCAAACATAAATATATAATATTTAAAGAAACAGTCAAATTACAACGTTAATATTTTTTTAAACATTGGGGCAAATAACCTTCATAGTTACTTAATAACATAAAAGCTACATGATGCAGAAACCCTTAACATGTACAATGAAATAGAGGTGAAGCTGGTGAATTATAAAGATTCTCACTCCCAGGCCACCAAGTTAATCTCTTTGGAAAAGACTCCTAGTCTATGACCACCGAGAAAAATAATCTTCTCAGTGTTAGTTATAAAATATCGGTTCGCTGATTTTTCAATGTTAGCAATTTTCTCTCCCTGTACAATTATTTAGTTTGCCCTGCTTGATTGTAACATAAGCACAAATGAAATAAGCCAAAACCTTCTTCACGAAGTTTATGTATATGAAATGAAATATCCGTGGAATTTGTGTTATTTTACAAGCATTTTTGTGGAGTAATAACTATTTTCTTCTTCATGGAAATCTCAAAAAAGGCTAAAGCCTTGTTTGCAACTATGCTATTTTATGACTCCAATGTGTTCGCATTCTTTGTAAATCCTTTTCGCTCTTTTAATAATTTATGAATTGAAATTAGAAGGTGTTTTATAGCCGATCTCCGTCAGAAAGGATAGCTAGAGGTTTTCAATGGCGAGAGGATTATCAAAATCGGTTGAGTAGTTTTTGAGATTACCCTGCACACAAACAAACATACACACACACGTACATACATGCACGGTGTTTCAAAAATAGAGGGCATAGAATCAGGTATGTATTCCCCATATGTAGACAATAAAATGGTCCATTACAACATGTGTCCGGAGATGTTTGGTTTCTGAGTTATGACCTTCAAAACAGTGATATTCACCGGAACGTAGGTATTTCTTACCGCAGGTATTGCCGTGACAGAAGGCATTAACAGGACACTCTGACAGTTCATTCCGAGGCAAAGGGTACATTGAGTGTTGTGTTTGGCGTTCGATTGAGCCACAGTACTCAAATCATGAGCTGCCAGAAGTGCACTTCCTGTACGGTAAGGCGGATGGCAATACTGCACTGGCTCGTCGTTTGTACCATGAGAGGTACCCACAGCGAAGATGTCCAGATCGGAAGACATTTGAACGTTTCCATCGCCGTCGTACGCTCATGGGAAGTTTACATCTCCTGGTTTGGGGAGGAGACGATCTACAACTCCAGATGTAGAGGAGGAGATTCTGGATTCTGTGTACACGATTCCTTGTATCAGTATACGAAGGTTAGCTTTGCAAGTGAATGTTCCTCATACGACTGTTGTACCAGTTAACAGCTGATCTGTGCATCAGAGCAACAGTTGTATCCTTATCATTCGCAACGTGTACAGGCCCTGTCACCAGCAAATTGCTCTGCTTGATTGATGTTCTGCCAGTGGTTTGTGCAGCAGTGTGCTACCAATCCGAACTTTCCTGCCTTAGTATTATTTACAGATAAAGCACAGTTCACACGAGATGGCATTACAAATTTCCACAATCAGCATGTTTGGACGTATGAAAACCCACTTGCAATCGTTCCATCACATCACCAAGTGCGGTTCGCTCTCAACATGTGGACCGGTATCATTGGGATCGGTTAGTTGGACCCCATGTACTTGTAAACAGACTTACGGGGCAGGCGTACACAAACTTCCTGAAAAACACCATACCTCATGTGTATGAAAACTCTCCACAGCATTCATCAACAAACTCACTTCTTGCATGATGGCGCTCATGCACACTTCAGTTGTACCGGTACTTGGATAGAAGGTTTTCTGATCGATGAACAGGTAGAGGTGGCCCAATTGCTTGGCCACCACGTTCACCTGATTTGAGCCCTGACGATTTCTACCTGTGGGGCCATTTAAAAGCGTAGGTATATTCGTCTCCGGTGCCTGGCATGGAATCCCTTCAGAATAGAATTGTTGCAGGTTGTGAGGAAATATGCAATACTCCTGGAATTTGGGGTCGTGTTCGCACGGTCATGAGACGTCGATGTGAGGCGTGTATTCAAGCAGGAGGTGTACACTTTGAATATCTTCTTTAAAGAAAACTGCCCGCGGAAGAAACACGTACCGGTGAATATCACTGTTTTGAAGGCCACAACTCAGAAACCAAACATCTCCGGACACATGTTGTAATGGACCATTTTATTGTCTACATATGCGGAATACATACCTGAAATTATGCCCTCTATACATTAGAGGTCTACACGGGCCAAAACTTCTTATGGCCGGCCCGAATCAAGCCCGAGAATAGGTTATACCTACTGTACCAACCGACCCGGGTCCGATTGTCCTATTTTATTTAAATAAAATTATGTTATAGTTATTGATTATTATTATTATTATTATTATTATTATTATTATTATTATTATTATTATTATTATCGTCATCATCAGTCCACCAATCGCTGCTGCCTGTGGTTCGAAGGGTCTCATTCGATTTCCCGAATGGGGAATTTTTTCCTTGCTGTGAGGCCTGGTGGATGCACTTAGGCCCTTGGGACCAGCTGAGGAGCCACTTTACATAAATATCGGTGGCTGAGGTCCTGGAATTCGCACGTAGTAAGCGACTTGTTGACGGCACACTGCTTTGATCACATGCCGCCCCTATTACTGCACTCTGCCGATAATGTCCTGGGCGTGGGTGGATGGAGGGAGGCCGAATTTGCAACTGCTGTGCTGTTGTAACGTCATCCGCAACTGACTAAAATGAACATTTATCACTATTACTGTTACTACTGCTATGCGTTGTACTATTCCGGACATCTCAACATTACAGAACAAAACATGTGATACGTTAATTCTTTTCATCTTTATTTTCCTTTTACATGGAAGCTTTTTTAATGTTTTTTTTATTTTTCTCTGGCGCTAGTTACTTTGGATTAAGACTGTTTATATTTAATATTTTACATGACAAAATGAGTATGTTGAATGTGATAAATTAATTTTTTCATTTTTATTTTCCAGCCCGAGACAGGCCCGAACCCATTCAGATCTCAATATATATATACGTACGGTCTTACAATATTAGTATAGATAGCACTCATAGAAAGACTGATTATTTAGATTAATAACGATGGCATATCTCGTTTAAATTGCTGAAAATTGGATGCTACGGAGTGTTTTGTGTAATTCCTTTTTTCCCCTTTAAATGCGTGTTGACAAAATAGTGAATCAGGCCTTTAAGAGTGGAATTTTCTAACTTAGAAATAGCAGACGCTTCCAAATATTGTGCCTTTTCAAAGTTTTATAAAATACAAACTTGAGTATCGTTGTTCATCTGGTCACCGAATTGTAAATCATATATTAAGCACTAAACTGAAAATCCATATTTTACTTTCACGTGGTTCCTCTAATCATTGTCGTTTATTTGTATATTTCTTTTGGAAACTATTGTTACAAAGGTTTATTTTTCTATCTACTTCATGTTATCTAATGAAACAGTTTCATTAGACATTTCCT
The DNA here is from genome assembly GCA_030765065.1 of Deroplatys truncata. Taxonomy (NCBI): domain Eukaryota; kingdom Metazoa; phylum Arthropoda; class Insecta; order Mantodea; family Mantidae; genus Deroplatys; species Deroplatys truncata. Next base: position 46,806,904 of record CM060975.1, on the reverse strand, counting down.
TGTAGTCACAAGAGGGCTATACGAGACTGAAGCTGTACTCAAATCTTTAAGAAGTGGATCATTGTGTGATGGCTTTGAAATTCCACTGTTTGCGTGACCACGAGAGAAAAAAATCCGATGTGATACATTCATATGACTTTCTCTATCCTCTATCTTTATTCTTACTAAAGCTTATTTTTATATCTACTACATTTAATTCAGATAAACCTTTGCAAAAACAGTTACATAACACATTTCGTTAAATACAAAGGGAACAGCGATAGTCAAATGTTTAAGAACTGGACGCTATATGCTGGCCCTAAAATTCCATACTGTTTCCAGGCATTCGCGAGGAACAACTGAAAATCAATGGGACTTAAAAGAACGACAAGTATTGAACAATTCGAACCTTTAATAACGGATATCTCAAAACACGGCTTATGCCACAAAAAACACTTACATTAAGTAAATTTTGTGTTTTTAAAACATCTACATTTTTTGTGTGATACGTTTTTGCTTAACGTTTGCGAGTTATACAAGACTATACAAATTCCTTCCGAATGAACAGGACTTCCTAGGCTATTCCCAGAAAATTCAAGATATACATTTTATTCGTCATGAAATATCTTTTATATACGGCTTTTAGTCAAAATGGTTAGAGATATTTCTTAAAAATCAAAATTTTCGAAAAATGTTCCATGTAAAGTGTACCCTGGGGTGGGCGGTTTTCTTTAAAATCTTGCGTGTCGCATCCTTGGACGATACTAAACTCAAATACCAAGTTTGTATTCATTCGACTTTTCGTTTTTGAGTTTTGCTGTTCACAGACACACACAGGGACATGTTTTCAAAAATGCTTTATTTGGATTCAGGGTGCCTCAAAACATGTATTTCCTATGAAATCTCAGTATCGAATTTTTGGGTGGAATGCAATACTTCCCCTGCTTACTAGTAGCAGAAGGGCTTTTATTGTGAAGTTTCAGTCTACTCTTGTACAATACAACAATCGCATGGGCCTCATTGCCGTATATGCTTTTCCTGTACCTATAATCTAACAATGTGCTATAATACTAAATATATACTTACTGTATATATGTATGTGTGGGTACTATAATACATACATAATGAAGTAAAAAAAATAATTACTATCATATTACAAATATACACAGTGTTCCGACCCTTAAGAACTCCCTCTTATGTACCGTCCCCCCTCTTCGTTCTTCAGGACAATTAACCTCCTTTGCCGAATCTTAGACAAAAAAATCTGATGTGTTGCACTCACATGACTTTCTCTACTCTTGTACGAACTATTTTTACAAGCGCTTATTCTCCATATACTTCATGTTAATCGAGATATCGAGATGTTAATCTTATTGTTAATTTTCTTGTAGATGCAAGGAGAATTGCTAGGCTTTAAGCGATAGTCAAATGTTTTAAGAGCTGGTTGCTATGTGGAGCATTTCATTCTCTTTGCATGTCCAGGACATAAAAAAAGTTAAAAAAAAATAACGAATTCCCGTTTAAGAAAAGTGTAAGAAAATTCAAGCAAATAACAAGGAATATTTCGGAAATGGTTCACTCGACAAAAGAAAACGTATATGACATAAATTCTGTGTTTTAACAAGACCTACATTTTTTGTGTATAAAAACTGTATCTATCTCTTACGGTTTACCAGTTATGCAAAAACTATTCACAATGAAGAGGAGTTTTGGGAATATTCCCAGAAAATTCAAGATTGTCATGAAAATATCTTAAACCAAATCATTAGAGCTATTTTTGACAAAATCTAAATTTTCGAAAAATGTTTCATGTAAAGGGTAGTTTGGGGTGGGGGAATTTGTTGAAAGTCTTCGTGTCGCATCTTTGAAACATACTGAACCTAAATACCAAGTTTGGTATTTATCCGAATTTTCGTTTTTGAGTTATGCTGTTCACAGACACACACGGACCATTTTCCAAAAATGTTTTTTTATTCAGGGATCTCAAAACATGTATTTGCAGTGAAATGTCGGTATCGAATTTTTTGGGTGGAATGTAATACTTCCCCTACTTACTGCAAGTAGTAGAGAAAGTATGGCACCCCGCGTCCAACATTACATCCAGCAGGCCTCCATTCCCTTATTTGACTCCTGAAACTGTGGTGGTAAATATTGTTTCTTTAGTAATTCCATTTTCGTGCACTGAGCCAGAATATGGTCCCATGATTCCCTTTCACCACAGAGTGGACGTATTCTCATTCCGGTATCACCAGTTAATTTGCTCCCTTTCCAGGCGCCCAATCTTAGCCACGCTAAGCCACTTACTTCCTCTCGCGTACAGCTATCTAAATAGGCCTCCCTCCCCCAGCCCCACGCTATTTGACGCTCTAAGTTAAGTGAAATGTTAGCCTATATTGTGATTCTAAATACTGTCTATCAATATCACGTAGTCGTCTCAGAATTATCTTCCACCCGCTACATTCCATGTCGCTCCCCTGTAGCCAAATGTATTCCATTCCAATTTCTTCTAAGCCCCTGCGCAATTTTGTTGCCCAACGGTATCCCACCCCTCCTGTACTTGCTCCCTGAAACACCACGCGTAGAAGTGCCTGATCTCCCCGTACTATGCGTAACCAGTAGTTAACTGCCTTTATTTTTAGATGTATGGTTCCGTTGTATACGCCGAATTCTTTAAGAACCCCACAATTTGCAGTACCCCTCCCCACCTATAGAGTTCGCACCTCAGTGAACTTAATCTTAGTTTACAAGGCAAACACAACACATTTCTACAGTTAAGAGATTGTGTGAAAGCATTCATGCAGAAATTAAAAATGTGGCAAAGCCAAATAGAACACTACAAACTGCCATTTTACAACTTTAAAATCGGTTATGAAGGGTGAAATGCATTATACGAAACCAAAATACATTACTGTATTAGAGGAGTTATCAGAAGTGTTCTCAGCGACATTTTTAGACGCGCAAGCGTTAGACGACTTCAGGCTTTTCGAAAATCCATTTACATATGATCCTTTGGTGGCCCAAGATGAACTGCAATTGGAATTAATTAACCTTCATAGCAACACACTGTTGCACAGTTCAGGAAAACTTGGTTTGGATTTGTGCACATCACTGCCGAAAACATTTCCCAAGCTACGCCTCTTTTGCAAGCAAATTACTGGCTACATTTGCCACTACTTTTTAACGTGAACAATTGTTTAGCATATTGATATTGAACAAGAGCCTGCTACGTAGTAGCATTTCGGATGAACAACTTCAATGTGTTCAACGTTTACGTTCATTTAGTTTGCAGCCGGACATTGAAACGCTAATATTTACAAAGAAACCAGCAAAAGATACCAGTCGTGCAAATCAAGGGAGTATCATGACTACGCCACTATCTAACAATGTACATTTTAAATAATTGCAATACACTATTCAGCTAAATTGTGACGTTTATTTTTGAGAATACAGTATAGAAACTACTTAAAGCTTCTTAGCAGCACAAGGGAAACAATTAGCACTGTATAACAAATATTGTATAATAAAATTCAACAAAGATAATAAAGATGTTAATTCTATAGACCTTCTTTTGTTAGCTTAAGGTTTGGCTATAGTTAGAAATGTGGTGGGAGAGCGGTTTCATACACAATGTACAATATAGCTGTCACTACGTCCTTCACTCAGATTCTCTAGTTGTCACTCACTCTTTGTGCTTTCCTAGCCAACTCTTGAGCTCAAAAGTATGCATTTGATTACGTCGGAAAAGACGTTTCATCCACAACCCGAATGACCGCCACTGTGGCACACGTCACCTGTCTGGTTACCTGCCAGGTAGAAGGAAAAAAGGAAGGGGTAAATATAGGCGATGACCGGCGATGTCAGTTTTATACGTCAATTGCGTCTCTGGATTTTTTGGGGCCATACGTCAGTTGCGTCCCTGAAAGATTTGAATTGTTAGTCCCAGTATTTTCAATTCCTGCACAAATGATATTTCCCTTCCCATTCTACAGACTTAGGATTGTCTGTGATATTTTTAATTTAAACCCCACAAATGGATAAATTTTGTCATGTATTGTTAGATTACATTGCGTTATGTATAAAAATCTAAGAACAGAGCGAGTTAACAAAAACAAATGGTATGATTGAAACAGTAAGTAGGTTAAAAATGTTGGTTAAAAATAAAAGCGTCCCCTTCTCGACTCGTGCACAACTCAGAATGAGAACTATCACGTAGGTCCAGTTTGACCGTTATACCGTATATGACGTAGCAGAAAGCGTTCTAAACAATGGTTTGTTGTGTCTCGTCGCAGAACGCGTTCTATAATGTTTGGCTGTGCCTTATCGAAGAACCTAAACCTCCCAGGCTATCTAAGCAGGTAACTGTGGACGCTGAAGTAGTTGTTTATATTGTTTTACCCCACGCTTTGGGAGCCAATTTGAAGAAGTTTTGTTGCTGCTCCGTATGGAAAGCCAGTTTGAAGAAGATGTAGTTGCAACCGCACGTATGGTAAAACGTTTCCGGTAGACTTCGCCCCAAAATGTACTTTCCGGTGGCCTTTGCCCCAAGTTTAAAAATATTAACTTTGTAATTTGACTGTTTCTTTAAATATCATATGTTTATGTTTGCCTCGGCTGCGTCAGTATTTATTTTTAGAGACATGAATGTCTTAGCAGGGAGTGGTGCGACTGAAGAATGTAGGTTTACACAGATTATAATTTTACTTCACTCCATTTATTAATGCTTGACACTATTTAAATAACACTTCACGATATAGAGAGCTGTGATATTATTTTGTTAATTACTTGCACTTTTAACACGTAAACTATTTTCGTCTCACACTGAATACGTATTAAACTTCTCGAGGACACATCTCGCGTCCGGTTAGCAACTATAAGCAACTGAACTCTGAATTTGTAAATTTTGCTATATTTCAGTTTCTGATTGGCTAATCCTATTCCAATAGAATATTTGCATTTAACTTAAGCTTTTTTCTGGTTGTTGATTGACTATTTATAAACTCACAAAAATTACATTATTGTTGCTCCAAGAATTACCATTAACATTTAAACTTTCTAATTCATTATTGCCTCAAGTTTACCTCATTGTTAGCAACTTTTAACCTATTTTTCGCACAGCTCCTGCATTATTAAATTACATAATACATTCACAAAACATTATTACACATGTATACAATAATATAAACATATATAATGACTGTAATATATACTTTTTATATGTTGTTACATACACATATTGCTTTAAAGCGGGCTGTTATTGAATTTATGTATTATATAATTTTACTGGAATCATTTAAGCGTTAAAAATACTGCCTCAACGCAACTAACGTATATATTTAAAAAACCTAAGACGCAACTGACGTACTGATTTTTCATAAACATTTTTACGTGCACGCAACTGACATAGTCCCATTGAGGGGTAGAGCATTTCAGACTTCGGGTGCTCATCATACCGGCCCTAATTTAGTCAGTGCGTGTTGCTTTGAAATTCCAAACTGTTTGCATGACATTCGCTAGAAACAAAATACTGGTGATTTAGTATTTTAAAAAATGTACTATAGGCGCCGTGGCCGAGTGGTTAGACCGCTCGCCTCCCATCTAGGCGGCCCGGGTTCAATCCCAGGGACCTGCATGTGGGATTTGTGGTGGACGAAGCGGCGTCTGGGCGGGTTTTCTCTGGGTTCTCCGGTTTCCCCCGCCATTCATTCCACCAACTGCTCCATCATCACCTTTCCTTTCATCCATTTCACCAACATTTCGTTTCATCTACTTCCTTCATCCCATACCAGGCATCGGGCTGATCACCCATCCTGGATGCTCTGTCCGATCCATGAGTGTCTGCTCCTCGACGGGCCTCTGACCCCAGGCACCCGCTTGTAAGTCCTGGGGGGTGTAAGTCCTACATAAGAGGAGGGTAAACAGATACTGAATGAATGAATACTATAGTGATAAGGTACTCTTAGGAATGAAGTTGGGATTGTAAATTAAAACACCTCACGGCATAGTACTAATGATATGTATTTGAATAAGGTAAGCATAAAAAGACTGAATGTAAAACAAATTTAGTTACAATACATTACTTTTTCCCTCATCCAACTGTTACGAGGGCTGTCCCAAAAGTACCTGACCTAAAACATTTTGGGAAAAAACATCTTTATTTCTCTACAGTCTCCTTTCAGCTTGATACACTTTTCCCAGCGATGTTCAATACCTTCAATACCCTGTTTATAGTGAGAACCGACGAGTTCTGCAAAGTAGCCATCAACTACAAACTCCACCTCTTCAATGTTGGCAAATATTTTACCAACAAGCCATTTCTTCAACTTTGAAGAGGGGGCTAAGCCTGGCGAATAGGGAGCATAAGGAAGCATTTCGAACTTTAACTCATTGATTTTGGCCTTGGCGATTATGGATGTGTGAAGTGGTGCATTGTCTTGATGAAACATAACTTATTTTTCGCTAAATGCGGCTGTTTTTTGCTTGATTTCATCATTCAAATGCTGCATTAAGTTTGCATAATACTCGTCATTGATTGCTTTTCCTCTTTGAAGATAACTAATGAAAATTATCCCACATGCATCCCAAAATACTGACGTCATGACCTTGCTGCAATGGAACTGTCTTCGCCTACTTTGGAGCCGATTCTCCCCTTTCAATTCACTGTTTTGACTGTTCTCTCACCTCAGGTGTGTTGGACCCATATTTCATCCATGGTTATGAATCGACGCAAAAACTCGGTTTTATTGCAGCGAAACATCGCCAAACACTTGACTGAAACATCCCCACAATGTGCTTTTGTTCCATTGTGAGTAAACGCGGCAATCATATTGCGTCCAGCTTTCTCATGTCTAAATTTTCAGTCAGAATGCTATGTACAACACTTTTTGAAATGCCTACGATGTCTGCTACCTCGTGCACTTTCAGTTAACACTCATCCAATACCGTTTTGTGGATTTTCCTCACAATTTCTGGCGTGGTCACCTCATTTGTTCGACCACTGCTATGTTCGTCTTGGCAGCTCGTACGGCCTCGCTTAAACTCTGCCACCAAATATTTTACTGTTGTAAACGAAAGAGCAGATGTCCCAGAGTAGAATCTAGCTAAGCTTTAATATTAGTTGAACTAAGACCTTTAAAATGAAAGTATTGTATCACTAAACGATGGCCAGTTTTATCCATGTTTACAAATTCGTTGAATGTGTTCAGTATTGATGGCTGCCAAGCAATCACTAAACAACGTAGCACCTCCAAACTTCAAACTTAAGCTTTATAAGTCACTCGATTGAAACAACAACCGCTATCTATACGTCTACTCGGGTACTTTTGGGACTGCCCTCGTATATATGAATGAGGATATAATTTCTCTATTTCCTAATTTTACTCCTACATTTTTAGAATATATGTTTTCCTATTTTCTACCCTTACTCTTATTTATTGATGAGTAGAGCCTTGACCACACCCTCCAGATGACTGAGCTGTCTTCTGCTTCTGGGACATCATTTCGTGTACTTGGACTTACTTTTTAACCTCAGTCATGCGGTGATATGTCCTGACATAGGCCCGCAGACGTCAATGGGGATATTATCCAGGAGATAAATGTATTATGTTTGCAATAGCTTGTTTTCTGTAAATCATAATTACTAATAAGGCATATGTTTTTGGCAATTGGACACCTGTATGTCCTCACAAATAATAATGATTGGTCACAATATCATAGGATCACCACGTGTTAATAACAATACCTTACACCTTCGTTGTAAGGGTGTGAGTCGCTTTAATTGAATGAATGAATTTTATATCATCAGCAGTGATATAATTTGTCATTTACCAGATGATTCTTGCATCTAATTCTATAATTGCACACATTCGGTTATATGACCACAAATACATATTATAATAATAATTTTACAATCTCTTAGTAATACAAAACAAACATGTCATTACTTGGTAATATTTGTCTCATGCTCATGAATTGTAAATAGCCAAGTTGCTCAGACAACTGTAACACTGGTATTCAGCTACCTAGATCACTTCACTCATGAAGATAGCTTTATTCACTTTCCACTTTTAATTAAGTCTCTAGAATGTCTGTTTCTCCATGATTATTAATTTTCTTCATCCATTTGCTCTTTATTTTATCTAAATATTCCCAAACTCGATAATGTCCTTCCCTGATTTCAAGTTCAGCAACTTATCCCGCATTATATCTGATTGTAGATAGTCTCATTTTTCAAGCCTCAATTTTTCTCCAATTTTTACTTTCTCTACTACGTATAGTAAGTAGGGGAAGTATTGTATTCCACTCAAAAATTCAATACCGAGATTTCACCGGAAATATATGTTTTGAGACTCCCTGAATCCAAAAAAATCATTTTTGGAAACATGCCCGTTTGTGTGTGTGTGTGTGTGTGTGTGTGTGTGTGTGTGTATCTGTGAACAGCATAACTCAGAAACGAACAGTCGGATAAACACCAAACTTGGTATTTTGGTTCAGTATCTTCCAGAGATGCGACACGAAGGTTTTCAAGAAAATTCCCCCACCCCAGATTACCCTTTACATGGAAAATTTTTCGAAAATTTCAATTTTCTCAAAAATGGCTCTAACGATTTTGATTAAAATGTCATATGTTTAAGATATTTTCATGACAAATAGAATGTATATCTTGAATTTTCTGGGAATGTCTCCAAAAGTATTCTTCATTGTGAACGACTTTTGCATAACTGGTAAACCATAAGAGATAGACAAAATGTTACTGCACAAAAAATGTAGATCGCGCTAAAATACACAATTTATGTCATATACATTTTTTTATTAGGTGAACCATTTTCAACATATTGCTTGTTATTCCCTTAAATGTTTCAATACTTATTTTCTCAAATGGGAATTCGTTATTCATTTTTTTTGTCTTGGATATGCAAAGAGTATAATCTGTGACAAAGAGAATGGTGCTGCACATAGCAACCAGCTATTAAGAGTAATGTCTATGCTTAAGGGCTACTGTATTTCTATATTGCCCTTGTAAATATATTCCCCTTACATCTACAAGAAAAGTAGCAATAAGATAGAGTCTGCAAATGTTTATCTCGATTAACATGAAGTAGATGGAGAATAAGCGTTTGTAAACATAGTTTGTACAGGAGTAGAGAAAGTCATGTGAGTCTAACACATCAGATTTTCTTCTTCTTCTTCTGTAACATTCTTGCAAAGCCGATTTAAATATAGTCAATGTGTAGGATGCCACAAATTTTTAATAAAAAGTTAACTGAAACGGTAAAATTCCGAGCCCAGTCTAGAATGCATTGGAATTCAGCATTCCCCCAGAATAATAATCTTTGTACTACAAATGAGGTAAGAATTTTACAGCTCTAAATGAAATTAATGATTCTTGCACCCTCCAAAGCGCTGAATATATTCACATTCAAATCCAGAAACATTAATAAATTACAACTGAAATACATATCATTTTTACTTTGTCCTTCTCTCACAAATATTTGCCATTTTAAATAGAATTTAACACGTAGTGATGTTGCAATATAAACTCGCTTCGATAAGATTTAACTGCCGCTCCACACAATAAAAAGAATTTAGAAGTTTACTTACGCCGAAAAATATGTTTAATTTAGATAAGACCGAAAAGTGTGGAGACGGCCGCTCCCAGACCCGAAGCTCAAGAAAGTCCTTCTTCGCTGGTCGTCGAGAACTAAGTCTGTTACACCACGCTGTCTTCTTCGTTGGAGCGCATCGCTCAAGGAGCATCGGAAAGGTCAGGTGATGATGACGTGGAGACTGCATAAGCGCTATCTATGCTGGCGGAGAGGGAGCAACGTGGCGAGCACTGCAGATGCCTGGTGCAGCCAGCTACTGACTATTAATCGGGCTGCCAATGTAGTGAGAAGCAGGGGCCGAAAACTGTAGTTGGTCATTCCAGATACGTTAAGAAACTGCGGCCATCTCTGCTAAAACAGCTACACGTTGAAAGAAGAGCCATAATTGGCTCACTTCATATTCAAGAAACATATGCTAATTATCTCCATCCCACACAATGACCATTGCTCTAAATTCCTGAGTTCTTGTATCCCTTTCATTTTCACTACACCTGTTCTAGCCCATGCAGCTCCCTCCCTTATCCATCTGTTGCCTTTTTCTACGCAGTTTTCCCTAACCCATTATTTCTTTGGTTTCTTGTTGATCCTCAGTGATTTTTTGTTGTTGGAGCTACTAAATATTCCCTAAATTTCAATATTTTCGATTCTTTGTTTAACTTCTTTCTTTATGTTCTCTATCTTGCCAAGTCGTCTGTAAGCTAGCTTTTCCCATGATGCCTTTAATTCCATTAACCAGGTCTTACATCCGGAGTTACTTTAATTAAATTGCAATACTTGCAACATTATAATAGGTATAATGAAGTATAAATGGAAACCAATCGCAACAAATATCTCGGAAATGCTTAATGTCAAAGAAATGACATAACGTGTTTGTTTTAACGAGTTTATGGTTTAACAGTTATACAAAACTCATTCAGAATTAAGGGAACTCGATATCTATTTACAGAAAATTCAAGATATACATTTTATATATTACTGCTTTAAACGAAGTCATCAGAGTCAATTCTGAGAAAAGAAATATAACCAAACATTTTCCAGTGGGGGAAGGGCTCTTGAAAATCTTTATGTTGCTTCCTTGGAAAGTATTTAACTCAAATCATAAGTTGGCTATGCATCCTATATTTCGTTTTTGAGCTTTTCTGCTCATAGACACACACACACGCGCGCGCGCGCGCGCCCGCCGGTACGCGAGGACCTTTCTAAAATATTGGTTTTTGTGGGGTTCAGAGAACTAAAAATATTTTATTTCCAACGAAATACCGATACCTAATTTTTGGGTGGAATACAATACTTCCTCTGCTTACCATATGTATGTAGTACATATGCAAACAATTTATTCATTCTCAAATAATATTTTCTGTTCGAAAAGCAAACATATCAGTATAACACGTATTTCCTAAGAATACATTATAGCCATTTACAATAAAGTTCTTTTTTCGATTTCCTGGAACTGATTTTGAAGCTTAGGGAATTATTTTGTATCTCCTTGTGTCTTTGCAATAACATTGTTATGTAGACAATTAAATGTTCTTGCATATTTTCAGTACACTTTGCTAAATATTGTGTTGCCTTCTTTTATAACAAACTATAGCTTACCAAAATCCTCTACAAATTGTTTCTTCTGAGAACGCTTGTAATTTTCGGCATTCAACTCACTGCTGTGTAACTTTTTTACTCTCAGGAGCTGCAGTACGTCTTGTGAGCGCATGAACCCAAACCACAAGGGAGAAGAGATAATACAATTTATTCCGAAACCATCTATACACACGTGCTGCTAGCTTCTCCTGCTGGTTTTGACCTAATTCTCCTACGCGTGTACCTTAGCTTCAGTGAGGTGACTCTCCCTCGAGCCCCGATTACAACTGAAGTCGCCTCTAGGTAAGTAACCTACTCAATTTTATGTGTCCTTTAAAAACGGCTTAAACAACTCAGTATTTCATTTACTGCTTAATATAAAAAGTGTATTTGCTTTTGAGGATATTATTTTACAATCTCTAATCGGTGTTCGACTGATTTGAACAAAATTGTTCCACCTTGAGATGCCCTTCAAGCATCCTGTGACATTAAATGAGTTGCGCTGAGTCTTGATACATTATGATTAATTGAGTCACATTATCTGTTGAGATATGAGAGTATTCAGTCACATCATATGGAGGTAGGCAATACTTTGTACATTTTCCAAGTCACTTCTAAGATCACTGGTGTGTTCTGTTTGCATAGAGTTAAATGTGGGACCAAACGTCAAAGTTTCAGCAGTATCTGATAAAGAAGGCCAGCTTCCAACAGGAAACAGTATCAACAAGTCGAACAACACTTCCTAACGATATCTTCTTTATAAACTATTTTCTCAAAGCCATAAAATATATAACGAGAATGTCCACAGCCTTTGTAATGTCATCATCAAAATTTCTTTGAAGTTGATCGAGAGCGTGTTATGCAGGGTGATTCGTTTGGGTACGGATAATATTAAATACAATTAGTGTATATCATAAAAGCTAATATAGTAGGACCCATTTCTTTCTGGTAATATTTTATTTAATAAGTGGGAGTTTCCGTACATGTCGAGAATGAAAATCAACAATGCATGATGATAAATCATAAATGATTGAAATGGCTACTAGAAATCTACAAATAATGAAATGTGTTCTTTGGTAAGCTAAATTTGAGAGTGTTAAACAAGTTCAAAGAGAATTTCGACGTGAGTATGGTATACCTAAGTACGATTCCATAATGTTGTTGTATCGAGCATTTGTAAAACTAGGCTCCGTGTTTTAAAAACATGGAGCACTTCACAGGCGAAACGCAGTAGGAGAAGCAGTTATCTCCGAAGCCATGACAAGGAGTCCTACGAAAACTTCAAGACTGTCAGCAGAGATGAATGTACCACATACGTTCTGCGAGCGTATTGATCGAAAATACCTGATACCTGCGGTGGTATAATTCTTGACCCCACGATAGGCAGGCAATTTGCAGTGGTACTTCTGGTCGGTGATTGTGGGCCCCACGTTAGGCAGGCAATTTGCGGTGGTACTCTATTTTACGGTACGGTATTTTTAAGAAAGCTTCCGGATTCGGTACTAGCTCAGGGTTCTTTGCATGGATCTTGGATCTTGGGTCAGTGGTGAACACGACTGTTGGTTTTCCTGCTCGTTTATTTTACCGTCACCATTTTAACATTTAATTCCTGTTATTTACTTCGACACACACACACACACACACACACACACACACACACACGAGCTTTTCCTAATTGTTACACTTTTTTATCATCGCGCCTATCCGCTGCCTTCTAAACTTTTCTGACAAGCATCTCCCCAGGCTTACTACAACCATGTGTGTCTTCTAAAATCTCACGACGAAGTGTGCATTCTCAAATCTCACGACCAAGTGTGTATTCTAAAATCTGACGACCAAGTGTGTATTCTAAAGTCTTCCGTTTCTCTCTTTCAAACGTTCTATATCTCCTCATTCCACTATCACCTGTTTCTTAGCTTCTTTCATTGGAGGCCTAAGGCTATCTGGCTTTTGGCGAACATTGACCCTTTTCTACTAGCCTGCGTTCCCAGCAACCTAACGGGACGCTTAACAATAGAGGGAACAACCATCCGTTTCCGGCCGCTGATGGTCTTTCTCTCAACCCTTATTTCAACTTACAGTAACATTTGCTTGCCAGTTTTATTTAACACTATCCTCGCCGTTACTGATATTTATTTTCCCTATGATTGTAATTTTATTTTACTACTCAAAATATACTGCTTCAAACCCCACCGCCCATTTCACCTACAATGTCTGCAAGAGGATAAACAAGCTGATTTCAATTTTGCATCCATGATGTGCCAACGGATTGAAGATGATGCCGGCTTCTTACACAAACTGTTATTTACAGATGAAGCTACTATTTATGCCCACGGGAGTGTAAAAACTCACAACTGTATATATGGGCAAGGGAGATTTTACATGTCATCTACCGCTTGAAAGATCAAGTCCAAAGTTAACGTACGGTGTGGAGTGTGCCGCAATAAAGTGTATGGATCATTCTTTTTTGTAGAAAAGACAGCACGCTGTGGATCGTATTTGAATATGCTGCAGCCGTTTCTGTTGTCACGGCCTAATGCAATATCAGCATGTATTCCAGCAAGATGGGCAGTTCGTCAGTTTCTAAATATCGCTTTTAATCGTATGTGGTGTGCTCATGACGAACCAATTTCATGGCTCCCAGACTCCGCAGATCTGATCGCTCCTGACTTCTTCGTGTGGGGTTTACAGTGTCTGTTCACAGAAACCCGAGGAACATTGATTAACTGAAATTAAAAATAATTCAAGCTTTCGAGAAAAAAAGTCACCTCCCTGATGTTATAACGGATATGGGCTGAATTGCATCACCACTATGAGTTGTGCAGAGTGCCAGTGGGAGCCATGTAGCATTCTGAGAAATTTCGCGTCTTCAATGTTGCATACTCCAAGTTTCAATTTATAAAGTTCAGTAATAAATGCTTTACAGTGTTTCCATTTCCTCCATACCCAAACGGATGACCCTGTAAGATACCTTAGCTGTCGTGTTTATTACGAGCCTTTAAATTGCATTAAGAAACTGACTATTGCATCCGTTATCTTCCTTGTATCCCAAACTGAATGTGGGTCCACATAGTTGTAAGTTTCCAGGAAGACTAATTCGATAAACGAAACTGCACCAGGACTACCAGATAAGTAACCAGCGTAGATCCCACCTGAAAATAAACAATACATTTCAATATCTTCATACGCAACTGCAATTGTCTAAAATGATATAGATCAGACTATGTGATAACATACATTATAATAAAATAATCCGACTTAGATATATGTATTGCGAACAATCATATACTGGTGAATCTGTGGCAAGAATATGAGTAAACGGCGCTACGAATATACGCTGTTTGGGCCACGCAGAGAATGTGAGATATTGTAGCGTCCCAGGGCTGGGTATCATAGCAAGTTGAAATCAGGGTACGTAATGTTTCTGGATGGAAAATATTTGAACTGGTCAAACTGAGACACGACACCGGACGTCTCTGCGACACTCAGATCGGCGTCAAGTATTTGTTTTGTAAGTTATGCATTTGAAGTCATCTCTAGAGATGCCCATCCAACGAGTTTTGGTCATTGATTTGTACCATTCATGCCTTCGAACACAAATGCGCTATCGTTCTACTCCGTATCGTACACCGAACGAGTTGGTGTATCATTTCCTGTTCGAATGCTCAGTGTGACCAGATGAAAGGGAAAGGCTCGGCTTGTTTACTTCACTGGCGTTGTTGCCGCAGCCTAAGTTCGCGTGATATTGCGGTATGGAGTCCAGTCAAACAAGTGAAAATGTTTTCTTAAAATTAAATGGAGGAGTTTATCAGTTATCTTATCTTATCTTTCTTCCTTAACGGAGGGGACTCGGCACCCAACCAGAGGGGATATTGTACCTACGTTCCATAAGGGGGCGTCCCCGGAAGGAAGAATAAGGTTAGAGGAGACTCCGGGCGGTCGGATCCAGGGGCGATGGTCCAGCAATGACAGGTCCCTAAGTTTCCATAAGTAGACACCCCGGCAGACAGACAGGCAGATCGAGGACTACATCTCACACAAGGGGTCCAACGCCCGTCAAGGGGGTTCGGATACCCCAGCCGAAAGCCAAGGGACGGAGATAGTTCACACAGAGCATCCTTTTCCCCTGACACGCTACACCGAAACACCATCGCCGACACTTCTGATCCTGAAAGAGACCAACGGGATGAAATATGAATCAAATCTGAATGCAGTGCAATGGAGGGACAGAAAATTCGGGGCTGAAAGAAACCTGACTACCCGAGAAAACCCCTTAAAAACCCATGGGTCAGAGTGGTCTGTTGCCGGGGAACCCGGGACCTCTCGAATAAGGGCCACAGATGCCGTCTGAGCCTTCCTTTCGTGGTTATTAGTTAGAGCATAAAACCGAAAGAAATTACGTATGGAAAGGCTTCGGATTATTGTCGAGCTAGCGACGTAATAATAATAATAATAATAATAATAATAATAAAATCGTAGAAATGTTCTTAGATTTACTTTTAAACAAACGCTTAGGTTTTATACTTATAGTATTTGAGATTTCGTATTGTAAAACATAAAAGTGAGCTCAAAGTATCCCTAGTTTTCCAATGGGGATTATTTCACTGCCAAGTTTGTTCTAAGTTTGTTAATTTGTATGTGGTTAAAACAAAACGTAGTTTTAAGTAGATACAACAAACTTTTTTTCAGTAGTGCACCTAATTGAATGTAGCATTAATATAGAGTAAGAGCTTTTCAGTTAATTAACCTTCCTCGTTTTAAAGGTTGGTAGTAACATATACTTGCTTTAACGACAGTTGTACAAGTTCCAGAGTTTAGACAATAATCATTATTTAATTGATTTTATTATATATAATTTGTAATGTTTATTTAACTAAATGTTTATAACCCGACTTGAAGTAGATTGTTTGTTGTATTGTTATTTGCCCCATGTTTTGGGAGCAAATTTGAAGAAGGTTTGTTGCTTCACATATGGAAAGCCGATTTGAAGAAGATGTATTATATTTCGACTGTTGGGGAGGCGGACTTGAAGTAGTTGCAACCGCACGTATGGTACCCGGTAGCCTTCGTCTCAAAAAAAAAAATTAAAGGTATTAACTTTGTAGCTTGACTGTTTATTTAAATATTGTATATTTATGTTTGTCTCCGCTGCTTCAGTATTTATATTTTTAGAGACATGAATGTCTTAGCAGGGGTGTTGCGACTTAAGAATGTAGGCTTACACAGATTATAATTTTACTTCACTCCTTTTATTAATGCTTGACACGATTTAAATAACACTTCACTGATATAGAGAGCTGTGAGATTCTTTTATTAATTACTTGCACTTTTTAACACGTAAAATATTTTCGTCTCACACGAATACGTATTAAATTTCTCGAGGACGCATCTCGCGTCCGGTTAGGAACACTGCCTACAACTAACGCGTCCAGTTATGAGCGCTGTCTACAAGCAACTGACTTGATTTATACCGCCTAAATTTGTAAATATCTGTATTTCAATTTCTGATTGGCTAATCCTAGTCCAATAGAATACTTTCTTTTAACTAAAGCTTTTTTGGTTGTTGATTGGCTATTTTATAAACTGTCACTAAAATTACATTATTGTTGCTCCAATAATGACTAGTAGCATTATTAAACATTCTTAAATTCATTATTGCCTCAAGGTTACCTCATTGTTATCAACTTTTAACGTATTATTCTCACAGCTCCTACATTATTAAATTACGTAATACATTCACATAATATTATTGAACATGTATACAATAATATAAACATATACAATGACTGTAATATAGACTTTTTATATATTGTTACATACGCATATTGCTTTAAGGGGGCTGTTATTATATTTTATATTATATAATTAGACTGAAATCATATAAGTGTTAAAAATACTGCCTCAGACTCTGTGTTGTTGTTTCCTCACACAGGAATTCTGAATGAAATTGTATATAAAACTTGTATAATATTTCATATAATTAAATATACGTTTTGACCGAGCGGCATGGCTCAGGCGGTAACGTCTGTGGGCCGTATTCGGGAGGTCCTGGGTTCAAAACTCCGGGACCGACCAATTTGACCTAAGGGCTTTTCGCTGTTTTCTTCGTCGCTGGGTTGGATAATTTGATCCGCGAATTTCCCTGTCATCCTTTCATCCCTACAGTTCATTTCCTTCTTCTTCACCGCCATACCTATCCTGGATATGCTGTGATCCAGAATTTACTTGTTCCTCGACAGGCTACTGACTCAAGACATTGGCTTGCAAGTCCTAGGGGGTGAAAGTCTTACAGAGAGGGGTGTAATGCGATAAAGAAATAACTTTTATATTAGTTAATTGTTATGCTGGTGGGATGTACATCTGTATTTGTTACAATTGTTAGAATTGCTCAACATGAGCTGGTCGGAAGTGATGTAGTTTACAAAGGCGCATGAATATATTTAAATTGTTGGAGAAACTAGTAGAACTCACAGAAACTGGTAGAAGGGTTTTGAGCGGACTGTTAGCAGAAGTTGGAGTGGGGGTGAACGCGTGACTCACCAAGGTGGTTTGTGTAGCCGTTAGCGTGGTGTTAGAGAAGAGGGTTTGTAGCCAAGGAAGTGTTTCGATCCGTCTCTCCGGTGGGCACCAAAGAAGATGACTCCATTACATAAGGTTATATACTGTTAAATTTAAACCATTAATAAAGTAGGAAAGGTAGAATCAGACGACTGAAAAATGCAATGCTATAGCCGGGATTTGAACCACGGGTCTCCCGGTCTCCGTCTGGTTGCTCTAACCACTGAGCTACCATGGCAACATGCCGGCACGCCATTAAATTCTCCAGCTGACTCGAATTTTTCCCGGTAAACCACAAGGAGATCTCAAATGTATTGAAATGTCATACCCCAATGGCGACTTACATTCTTTGTAAGTACTTAAGTCTCGGGCTTTTAGTTTCAACCACTATTAGGTCAATTAATGGAATTAATTGTTCTTTTACACAAGCCGTGTGTTGGACAGGGTTGGAAAGGTAGAATCAGCCGACTGAAAAATTCGAGTCAGCTGGAGAATTTAATGGCGTGCCGGCATGTTGCCATGGTAGCTCAGTGGTTAGAGCAACCGGACGGAGACCGGGAGATCCGCGGCTCAAATCCCGGCTATGGCATTGAATTTTTCAGTCGTCTGATTCTACCTTTCCAACCCTGTCCACACACGGCTTGTGTGAAAGAACAATTAATTCCATTAATAAAGTAAGTAATTGAAGTTTGGTTATTTTTGTGTGTTGTGCCTTGCTCCTTCGCCTTTCATTCCTGAGTTGCGATATGATTTAGGTTAAGTTCTTAAATGTCCTCCCCCGGGGAGTTAAATCTGTAGTGTTGGGCTTCGGTTTTGAAATCCTCTTGCAACAAAGCGAGTGTAATGTTACTTTGGGCTTATTTAGGAACGGGGGATGCGACAATATGGGCCGTATTCATAGACTTCACATTGGTCTGGACTATCTCCAGACTCATTTGGTCCGGACCAAAGACCGACCAAATTTCTGGTATTCATAGATGATAAAAAGTCTCGGACCAAGGAAGGCCGTGGATCAGCAAAGAGAAAATGTTACACGACGAAAAAAGGTAGTTCTGCGCATGCGCGACTGCCATAGAGTAGTAAACTAACCATTGTCACTCCCTAGTTTTTTACTTTCTATGGTCGTTTCACAGCTGTTTTTCCATCGGTTCAGTGCTGACTCCTCGCCCTCAGCAAAAAAAAAAAAAAAAAAAAAAATGTAGATAACCTAGAAGCCTGCATTAAAATGGTCGGGGGAGGAAAATGCCTGTTTTCCTTACTAAAAATGATGGATATTATTGAAAACAAATCGGTTTCGACAATGCAAACGCAAAAAAGAGGAGGTATGGAGAGAGATAATACATATATAGGCAGTTTCGTGCATGATTCTAAACTATTGTTGCCATCGCTCCCTTTTTAAAAACGTTTTTATCCACCATATACACAGTTTCATTGCATTGTTAATCATTTCAATAAGAATTTAACTTGCTGGAATATTAACTTTTAACCTTAAAATTTTAGAATCAAATCGTATTTAAATAGGAAGGAACATTTGCTGTTATTAAAATCTCATCCTGGATCTTAATCAAATAAATATTGTGTGATAGTAATTATACATAAACAATTACCTGAGGAAATTCTAATACATCATAAATCTTCCGGGAGTTGTAATCCTCCTCTCCTGGCCGGGAAAACGCAAGTAAAGCCTGAATTACTTCGAACGTAACCCAAGTGACTTAACGTGAAGATCTTATACATTGTATTAAATGGAGCTATTTCGGGTTGTGTTAACGTGGCTTACTTTAACGACGTAACTTAAGAATTTGGCAGTGTCAGACTTTTCCTTCCCGTTACGTCAAGTTTAATATGCCATGGCAATTAGAACCAATTGGCGTGAAGCAGTAGCATGAAATAATAGAAGAACAATCAATCAAGATTCATTCCCGTTACGTTAAGTGCATCCTAATTAAACCTTTACTGTAGCAGAATTTCTTAACTTCGCGCTACATCCCGTCATGTTACGTAAAGTGCATCGTAATCCCGGTTTAACGAAGATAAATCTAGCATTGGCACATGAGACATTAGTTATAATGCGGCTTACTGGCGCCTTACTAAGGTCAGTAGTGTTTTCTTGATACCCTTCTCTTGCATAATATGGAAGTGCTGTTACCATCGTATCAATTGAGATACTTAAGCCTCGGTTATCGTCTCTGTCATATAGGTTAGAATGAATCTGTTTTATCTGACTTCTAACCTTTGCTTTACTAAACCAGTATTTGTTTTGAAGTTTAGGTCGCCATACTTACCAATTATGTCTAACTTTGGTAGATAGTTTTACTCTACCGTCTCATTTCGCGAATTCTACGCAAGCAGCCACGCCTATTACTCCAAAGTCATCCATTTTTTTAAGGATGGTCTGCCTTTAATCTACCCCTCAGAGGTAGACCAAAATTTAGTCCTGACCAAGGACGTTTGATCCCCGGACCAACGCAAGTCCCGGTCTATGAATAAGAAAATCGATGGTCCGCTGTAAATCCACCGGAAGTAGCAAGTTGGTCCGGCCCAAAATCGACTATGAATACCGCCCTATTGTTTTTCTTAGGGTTAATGGCAGAAAAAATGTAACAAAATTGAAGCTTTGATCCTAACAGCAAGTAAAACAATGTCGAAAACGCAGTAACATGGCACATACACTACTGCAATTCATTTACCTAAACACACTGAAGCAATGCGCTTGACAACAACGCTATGGTGTGAACAGTCGAACGAGTAAATGCCCATTTCCCAACTTTCGACCATAGTTCCGATATTCGCTGCTGCTTTTCGAACAAGTTGGGCTTGAAGAAAGAGCAAGTCTCATGTACTGTATCAAAAGAAACGAGTAAAACGTATGCCCATGACAATTCTAGCCATCTCGCTAGCCGCCAGCATGTAACACAGCTGAAGTACTTCCAATTTGGGCTGTAGGCCCCTAAGCTAGAATAAAAGGGGTAGAATCTACATCACTACGACATGAAGATATGTAAACTGCGCCAAGAGAAAAATTCCTTCCTCACTCATGCTCAGAGCTTACAAAATATTGAGCCTCATTTTGAGCCACACTTAAAATAATAAATAAACCGAAGCGCGGATTAAATTCCGCCTATAGACAGTTGATATACTTGAGATGTATACAAACCGATGAAAATAGGGCCCTGTTGATAGTGACGTATCCGTTTAGGCTGATAATTGGGTCTTGAACTTCCAGCATCCTGAGAAATGCATCAACCTGCAACATAACCGTCAACATATAATCTATAAAAGTTGGTTTAAAATGTGAACATTTCGTATTCTTTTATTGCATTTTTACTTTCTCTACTACGTATAGTAAGTAGGGGAAGCATTGTATTCCACCCAAAATTTCGATACAGAGATGTCACCGGAAATACATGTTTTCAGAACCCCTGAATCCAAAGAAAGCATTTTTGGAAACATGTCCGTTTGTGTGTGTGTGTGTGTGTGTGTGTGTGTGTGTGTGTGTGTGTGTCTGTGAACAGCATAACTCAGAAACGAACAGTCGGATAAACACCAAACTTGGTATTTAGGTTCAGTATCTTCCAGAGATGCGACACGAAGGTTTTCAAGAAAATCCACCACCCCAGATTATCCTTTATATGCAACATTTTTCGATAATTTTAATTTTCTCAAAAATTTCCCTAAAGATTTTGATTAAAATATTATATATTTAAAATACTTTCATGACAAATAAAATGTATATCTTGAATTTTCTAGGAATGCCTCCAAAAGTGTTCTTCATTGTGAACGACGATTGCATAACTGGTAAACCATAAGAGATAGACAAAATTTTACTACACAAAAAAATGTAGATCGCGTGAAAATACACAATTGATGTCATATACATTTTTGTTGTTCAGTGAACCATTTTCGAGATATTGCTTGTTATTCCCTTAAATTTTCCAATACTTAATACTTTTTCTCAAATTCGTTATTCATTTTTTTTGTCCTGGGAATGCAAAGAGAATGGAATACTCGACATAGCAACCAGCGTTAAAATATTTGACCATCGCTTAAAAGCTACCATATTCCCCTTGCATCTACAAGAAAATTAGCAATAAGTTTAACATCTCGATATCTCGATTAACATGAAGCATATGGAGAATAAGCGTTTGTAGAAATAGTTTGTACAAGAGTAGAGAAAGTCATGTGAGTGTAACACATCATATTTTTATTATAGTAAGTACTTATAATTTGTGCCTTACTGCTACACAATTGGGATTTTAATATCAACATTTCAAAGTCACAAATAGCTATTTAATCAGTCCTGTACCATCTAGGTAAAGCACGTGTTTAACTTTAAACTCCATTTTTCTCAATTCCTTTCTTTAAGCATTTTTGAAAAGTCTCCTTGGACCACAGTCTATAACTTATTAGCTTGAACTTTTCAGGAGAGTTTCAGGAATTACAGATTTAAAAATTGTTTTGCACTATTTAAAAAATATTAAGCAGTTCAGTTGAAATTCATTATTTTTTAAAACCCAGATTGAAAAAGTTGAAAAATTCAGTAACATGTGTACAGAAACTTTTTCTTTTAAACTAATTAAAATGAAGAAATGTCTGCACAACATTCTTATAGTATACTAAGCTCAAATTAAAATTTTGGGAGCGATACGATAAACTGCAGGGCCCAAGGGGAATTTCGTATTACCTTATCAAAAAGTGATTAATTAGAATAAAAAGTTAATAGCTTAACAACGGTTTGACATATCTCGTTAAAAATAATATGCGCTGCGTGTTTTATGTTCTGAGTATATGGTAAATAAGTCAAAACAAACAAGAAAACTGCAGAATTTTGAACTTTTCCAGATACATTTCCATAACGATATTTTAAAAAACGTATGTGTTGCATTCACATGACTTTCTCTATTCACTCTTGTACAAACTTTTTTATAAACGTTTATTCTTCTATCTACTTGATGTTAACCAAGATAAATATTTGCAGACGTTGTCTTATTGCATATTTCTTTGTAGATACAAGGAGCTTAGGGGAAGACAGTAGCCTTAAGCGATAGTCAAATCTTTTAAGAGCTTTTAGCTATGTAATAGCTTTGAAACTACGTTCTGTTTGCGTGAGCAAGAGAAAGAGAGAGAAATGAATAACGACTGTCCATTTGAGAAAAGTATTTGAAAATTCAAACCAATAATAAGGAATAGCTCGGAAGTGGTTAACTAAAATGCCATAAATTGTGTACTTTAATGAGATCTACATTTTTTGTATAGATAATAAGATTTTGTCTACCCCTTACGGTTTACCAGTTATACAAATGTCATTCAGAATGAAAAACACTTCAGAGGTTCCCGGAAAATTGAAGATAAACATTTCATTTGTCATGAAAATAACTTAATATTTTAGTCAAAATCGTTAGAGCCATTTTTGAGAAAAATAAATTTTTGACACATTTTCCATGGAATGGGTAATTTGGGAAGGGGATTTTTTTTTGAAAATCCTCGTGTCATATCCTTGGAAGATGTTGAACTTAAATACCAAATTTGGTTTTTAACCCACCTCATTTTTTATTTATGCTGTTCACAATACACACAGGAACACACACAAGAGGAACTTTTTCTAAAAATGCTTTGGGGGGCGTTCAGACATCGAGTTTTTGGGTGGAATGAAATACATCCTGCACTTACTATAATTAGTAGCGAAAGTAAACATGAAAAGAATGGATACTTAGGGTATCGCAGGCACACTCGTACTGCTTAAAATGCTTGACAACGTATACGAACAGCAACAAATATTTCGGAAATTGACATTTTTTTCGGCATAGTACTTTACATTGTTTAACGAGATGTGCATTTTTCTTTAGTAAGTTATTGTCTATCTCCTTCTATTGAAAACTAAATAAGAATAAAGTTGATTACACGTGCTATATATACCAAGTTTCAAAATCCTGCATATTTTCTGCTACAGCTAAATGGAAATTTTTTTTTCAAAAACCGCTTGACGCGTCAAACAGCTTATTTTAAAAGACATTTTTCACATAAATAAACCATTTTTAATATCATAGTTGTGGATGTTGCAACGTTATCGAAAACATTTTTAAATTACACCCTATATTTTCGAATACCATTTCGAAGGTTTCACTATTGTGTATGATTGTACAAGCTATCAATTTTTATACAACAAGCGGTGCTATGGTAACCAAATAAATAATTGAAAGAGAATCTCCATTTATGTATGTCAACCGAACACTAACATCGATAACGTTAAAGTAAATAAATTACAAATGCAAATCATAACGCTATAAGTATATATGATTGTCTTTTGTTTTGCTGTTTGTTGTGCACGTTTCCTGTCACCATATTCAATCATCATTAAAATGTGAATTCTCTCACTTTCACTAAAAATATTGTTATTTTGTGTTAATTTCTAAAAAAAAAAATATACCATCAATAACACCAGGAAATTCAACTACGCCCCACTTCACCGTCCTCCGCGCCAAACCCTGCTACCCTGCAAGGTACAAGGAAGCGAAAACCATGTTAAAAAGCAAGGTCAGGATGTCTAGTCCAGCAGGAATGCAACACGGTACCTCCCAATGCGAGCTTGAGTCATCTCTCTCGGTGATGGCAGAGAAAAATAAACATTTTTTGTATCCAGGGGACAGCAAAACTTGTATTAATAGCGAAATATCGGTGTTGAATTTTAAAGTGAAATGGAGTGCTTCTTCCATAGGAAAGCGGTACAAAAATAAAAGAGTGCAGGCAGTCTTACGGTTTTGTTACTCTCATATTCATATTTTAATAATAAATTATTTAAATGTTATTTTTACAAAATATTAAGCATACATTATTTTAATTATTTTATTACTACTCTGATTAATTTATTATAACTTAGAGTTTTGTATCGGTTTAAATATATAGGTTTACGTGCACATTTAAAATACGTTGTTAAAGAATTTGTACCTCACTATGGGTGTTCCAGTACTTGGAGTCCACACGAAGGCTCAGCAGGTAGTGACGAAAACTGACTCCTACCTGTAGGGGAAAAGTGTTCATTATACGTTTACAGTGTTACTGAAAGTGTCATTTCCTAATGGAAACATTTTGCACTTCTCTAGAAGTTCCTTAAGTAAGTAGAAATTCTAAGGATGCCATATATTGTAGCGTATGTGTGTGCATTTTCGCGTCGGACACATTATTGCTGTGTATAATATATTGTTAAACTAATTATTTCGTTTGTAACTTTGAATTATAGTCAGGCGAGGCATACTTCCCTCCAATTCCTAGTCAAGGGGTGAAGGCAGGTTGAGAGAAGAGCCTCTTTGTCTGATAGCGTGGGTCTGTGAGTAGCGTCAGTCTAGAGTAGGTCTTCTGAGTGTGTGGTTTCTATGTAGGAGTGCGTGTTGCCGTGTGTGTGCGTAGGGCATCTCCACGCGCACACACACACACACATCTCCATGTTAGCCTGTAACCTTTTGTGTACAATGTAGGGCAACTTATTAATTATAATAAACCAGAGTTAAATGTGAAATTATAAATATCCCACATCCACTTTAGTGTTGTGCAGCAAGTTTCTGGTATCTCTTTGTGTGCCTCTGAGTCTACGTCCCCGAATGTTTATGCCGGGCTAACTAAATGTAATATTTTAGCTGCAAACCTTTTGGCCTCAGCCGGTGTATAACATTTATTCATGTCTTTTTGCTTTAAAGTATTTAAACATTCTACATATTAAAAATACTATAATCTTTGTGATCCCCCGTTTCTGAATGCAATAGTGGTTTTTGAAAGGTCTCTAACCTCAGTTACTTGAAAAATTGTCCATAACTCGCCAAATACTAAGAAACTGAGTCATATAGTCTTTTATACCGTTGTTGAGAAATATAAATTAAATCTCATAATGCTAAACTATTATTTGTTTTCTTATTTCATGTATAATGAATAGTGTTACAAATTACTAACCCTTATCCCATTAATTATTAGTAGTATAAGTCCCGGATGAGCCAATTGGCTTAACGATAATCCTGCCGCTAGGGGCGCTAGTGTCGCTAGTGTCGCTGCCTGCGACGGCGGCGACGGGAAGTTTGAAAAGCGCCCTGAGCGGAAGGATTATCGTTATTGCAATTGGTTCATCCGGGACGAGTTAAAAGAATTGAGGATTAGGGTAAGGTGAAGGAAAAAGAGGAAGTGACGTGGAGTGTTTTGATTGGTTCGTTAATTCGGGTGGAAGATGAAGGAAGGAAGATGAAAGAGTATGGAGGTCACGTGATGGAGAGGAGCGGGGTGGCGAGGTGTTGTCTGTGCGGAGGTCGGGACTGAAAGAGGGAAAAGATGGGGAGCGAGGGATAAAAAGTATAACAGAAAGTGACGTGTGAAGTTGTCATTGGTGGGAATAAGAAGTGATGTTATTGGTGGAAAGGAACAAATGAAAGTTGTTGATTGGTAAGAATAAGAGAGATTATGATTGGTGGAAAGAAAAAGGTGTGGGAGTGGGGTATGTTGGAGGTGATGGGAAAGGTAAGTTTTGCTAGCAACAAGATTTGCAAAAGCCTGTCGTGAACTGATCAGCAATTTTTTGAACGTTGGATGGTAGTTTTCTTGAGTGGATAGAGAGATGGGGCGATATGAGATGCGGTGGCGAAAATGGGAACTAAACAAGATGGTTGAGACAAGAGGTTTAAGGACGAGGAAATTTGGAGGTTAGTGGTGAACATGGCGGTCGCAAGAGGTGGGGGCAAGAAGACGCGGTGGTGAGAATGGGAACTAAAAGACGATGGCGGTAGCAAGAGCTTAGAAGAGCAGATTTTGAGGTTAAAATAGTGGGAACTAAAAATGGCGGAGGGTCTGCGACAAGGAGATGCGGTGAGAACTAAACAAGATGGCGGACGCAAGAGGAGGGTAAGGAGATTTGAGGTTACAGTACTAAAACACGAAAGGATATATTCCTACGCCAAGCAGGTCCGAAAAATAATTATGCGTGTGGTACTTACCTGTTACTGGTGTGGATGCGTCACCAAAAGCGCGGCAGCTTCACGCGACGCGAAAAAATAAAAGCAAACTGTTTTTGAAAATGCTTAACCAGCTTTAAGATCAACCAACATCACTACGCACTGATATACCTAGGTTTTTTAAAGCGGTACAGACGCCCTTTGCAGAGGCGTAATTTAACTATACCAAAAACCTGGTACTGGACCATCGTGATGGTCGCTAGCGTACGTAGGAGCAGGGTTCTCATAGCCGGTCGAAAGCGGTCAAAAAAGTGTACGACGTAGGTGTTCACAGTAGCTGCTGTCGAGTCAACCGTCGAGGTGTGAATGAACGAGATCTGTTCTTGCCGGCAATCTGGTTGGGAGCTGAGAGGCGCGATGGTAAAAATGGGAACTAAATAAGATGGCGGAGGCATGAAGTTGAGGTTAAGGAGCGGTGAGGTGTTGTCTGTGCGGAGGTTGGGGCTGAAAGAGGGGAAAGATGGCGAACGAGGGATAAAAAGTATAACAGAAAGTGACGTGTGAAGTTGTGATTGGTGGAAATAAGAAGTGATGTTATTGGTGGAAAGGAACAAATGAAAGTTGTTGATTGGTAAGAATAAGAGAGATTATGATTGGTGGAAAGAAAAAAGGTGTGGGAGTGGGGTATGTTGGAGGTGATGGTAAAGGTAAGTTTTGCTACCAACAACATTTGCAAAAGCCTATCCAGAATTCATCAGCAATTTTAAATAACTAGTGTTTCGGGGTTTTCTCTGGCTGGTAGACGAATGCAAGCTGTTTCTGCTTTTTCATAGGTTTTCCCAAAATTGAAAATGCATATATTGTAACACAAATGTGTGCAGTGCAAAAGAAAATAAAAATTAAATAGGCACACACACACACACACACACACCCGTTGCAGTTGCCATACTTATATTATTCGTCTTTTCCTTTTTTTCTTTTTTTTTAAAAATAACTAGTTTTTGGGGGTTTTCTGCGGTTGGTAAACGAATGCAAGCTCTTTCTGCTTTTTCATAGGTTTTCCCTGGTTGGTAGGCGTTTTCTGTAGTGGTTGACGAAGCCGTTTCTAATTTTCGAGGTTTTCTCAGGTTTTTTAGTGGTTGTCCCTGCCCGGTAGGCAAATGATGAAGTTTTACCTTGTCGGCGCACGGATACTAGGCACATACTCGCACACACACACACATTTAATAGTAGCGTGTAGCAAACTGTTTTTGAAAAATGCTTAACCAGCTTTAAGATCAACCAACATCACTACGCACTGATATACCTAGGTTTTTTAAAGCGGTACAGACGCCCTTTGCACAGACGTAATTTAACTATACCAAAAACTTGGTCGCTAGCGTACGTAGGAGCAGGGTCCTCATTGCCCGTCGAAAGCGGCAAAAAAGTGTACTATCTTGTTTTCATGGGTTTTCCAGATCGGTAGGCGTTAGAATACTCTTAGAGCTTTTTTCAGGTTTTTCGCGGTTGTCCCTGTCCGGTAGGCAAATGATAAAGTTTTTCTATAATGTCGTCGTTTTGGCTTGTGGCGCACGGATACTAGGCACATACTCGCACACACACACACACACTAAAATAGTAGCGTATAAAAAAAATTTAACAAACCGTAGATTTTCAAGAAAACTCCCACACCGCAAACTACCCGTTTAGTGGAAGAAAGTTCGTTATTTTTATTGTCTTAAAAATGGCTCTAACCCTTTTGATTACGGTACGGTATGTTTAAGATATCTGCATGACAAATAAAATGTATAACTTCAATTTTCTGGGAATAGCTGTGAAGTAGTCTCATTGTGAATGTCTTTTGTACAACTGCTAAACCGTAGGAAACGAAGCCTTACTGTACAAGAACTGTACAAGAACGTTAAAGCACACAATTTATGTGTATTATTATTATTATTATTATTATTATTATTACTTTGTGGCGTTGTCTATTTACAAAGTTTCCATGTTGATTTTAATGTTTAAAAGCTTTAGACCTTTCTCACTAAAACTCGTCATTCTTTTATCTTTTCTTTTTTCTTTTTCATACAAAGAGAACGGAATTTCACAAGTGAAACAGTACTGTGATAACGATACCAACAAACTAATTATTATTCACCCACTGAAACACATAAAAACAATAAGTAATAATCACAGGCCCAGTTTGTGGGTATTTAAATGAAACATCATGCACAATACAAGCCAATTATGTAATGAGTTGAAATGTGCAAATCTATAGATGTATTTCTGGTGAAATCCCGGTATGGAATTTTTGAGTGCAATGCAATTTCTCCTGTATCTGCTATGTACGTGGTAGAGAAAGTAAAAATAGTTACAGTGACTATACAAATGTAACAATAGAGAAACCCACTTGAAGAAAAAACGGAATAAAAATAACAAGGCGTCAGACTCAACTTTCGCGCCATTCTCCGAATATCTGAGAATATTCTTAATATGTGACAAGCATTTTACCTTAAGCAAGTAGTTTTAATCTTACTTTTATGAAAATCAGAGTTTTCTCTATATCCTTTATTTGTGACAACAACGCTAAGTTTCGAGCTAGCTATACTCACTTTTCTTGCAACTATATACGTTTAAACTAATATTAACAAATTTTTCGTAATCCCAGAATTTATTAATCATAGCTGTAATATTTTTCACAACTGCATGTAATAATATTGATTTAGGGGCTTTTAGTAATTTGCTATTCGTTCTAAAACCTTTTATATTGTCAAGCTGGACAACTGTGGACCTGTGCATCCTATAAACATTCATAACAACATTAGTATAAACTTCCCTACAGAGTTTTATATACAATTTTACAAGTTGTTTTATGAAATTGTTAAATTTCGGTACCGAAAAAAAATAAAGATACGGTTTTCCAAAGATTTCGAAAGAACTAAGTTGCTGTATCAAAATTTCCTTGCTACAAATTGTGCATTTATTTCTTAAGGAAACCAGGAATACAGATTTTTTATAAATTTTAGCGTGCACCGATCTATATTTTTAACTTTTACGCCTACGTTTCTCGTCAATAAACACCATTGCTGAAGAGGTTGGTATTTCTACTCTCTCTACCACGTAAAATAGTAGGTAGAGGAGGTATGCATTGCATCCAAATATTCAATATTGAGATTTCACTGGAAAACTAAATACTTGTTTTGAGGTCCCCTGAATAAAAACATTTTTAGAAAATTCTGTGTGTATGTGTCAGAGCAGCATAACTCAAAAATGAAAAGTCGGATAAATACTAAACTTGGTATTTAGGTTGAGTACCTTCCAAAGATACGACACAGAGATTTTCAAGAAAGTCCCTCCACCCCAAACTACCCTTTACATGAACTATTTTCCGAAATGTTTTATTTTCTAGAACTGTCTCTGAAGATTTTAATTACAACACCATATATTAAAGACATTTATATGAAAAATAAAATGTATATCTTGAATTTTGTGGAAATAGCCTGTGAAGTCCTCTTGATTCGGAAGAAATTTTCTATGATCTTGTATAACTGCTAAGGTTTGAGGAAAACATACAATACAAAAAATTTAGATCTCTTTAAAAACACACACAATTTATTTGAAATAACTTTTTGTGACGTCAGCCATTTCCGAGATATCTGTTATAAATGGATCGAATTGTACAATGCTTAGCCATTCTTTTTTAAAGGCATGTCGCTTTTCAGTTCTTGCTCGCCATGTTGATGGAAAGAATTTAGAATTTTAAGGCCAGTGTATAGCGTCCCTTTGGATGTATAACGGATGTGCAATGCAACCATTTCCCGAAAAGTTTATCTGGATTAAAATTAAGTGGATATGAAAATAAACTTTCGTACTCACCTATAAGAGATAGAGGGTAGAGGTCATACGAACGTAACACTTGAGAATTTTTATTCAGCAGTTGGTGTTACTCCTTAGAAAGGAAGTATCTGCTGATTCTATTTAATTCTTACATTTTACATAACACGTATGCACGGCACAACACAAAAACACTACACACGACACTCATAGTTTTAAATATTGCACTAGTGGGGGTGCAAGCGTTACAGCTTGCTCGCTTCAGTCATTCTCACGTACAGCACTACGCGCAAAGACCGTGTGCTGATGTATGTGAAAATTGAGCATGAGAAACGGATGTTCGTCAGCGATAAAATGCAGCTTTATTGTCGATGGTAGGGATCGTGCAGTGGCGGATCGTGACAGAATGACTGCGTTTTTACAACTTGACAATTTTGTGGCGAAATGAGGCATTTAACTCGACGCGCATGTTGAAACTGCGGTTGCGATAAGCGAGCTTATAAAAACCCGGTGCCAAGAGCAACCGGCCGTAGTGAGAAACGGGAGCGATAGTGGGTTTTTCTACAAAATCGTTCTATTTGACGAAAAATAGTTTAAAATAAAAACAAAATAGCAGCAGCACTTTGCAGGGAAAGAGCGATCGGTGCATTCGGACGATAAGATGGAGCCGCAACCCGGGGGAAGTCGCGATGGCACCTTGCAGCCTACGTTCTAAATTATAGGGCACAAGCAGAGAAGGCTGCCAAAGCCTTTTTCCTGCTTTACAGAGTATCGCATTTGTTTAACGATATTCTAAACTTTGCGAAAGAGAACCTGTTAGAAAACGAACCCGGATATTTAGGCATATCCATAACAGACGAAAAGGAGACGTCTAAAGCCTTCAACATGAGCGTGAGGCGCGTAGAGCAATTGAATGCGGATGTCATTGTTGGAAGCATCGAAAAAGTAATGCTAAGCGGGCCTCTTCATGTGACGTTTGTGTGGACCAAGGAGGTCTCGGGTTCGTGCCACCAACCTTGCGATGCCTGTAGGGACAATAAAGGCATTGTCGAAATAGCCAACAAAGAGAACTTGTGTTTAGCAAGAGCCATTGTTGTAGTTAAAGCCAAAGTGGATCGCGACGTCAACTATAAAACGATGACGCGCTCCGACTATCTGCAAAAATCGAAGGCCGTAGCCTTGTGTGCGAGCATCGGTCAAGGCCACGACAGCTGCACGATAAATGACGTCAGACGCTTTGACGCTGCGTTAAAGGGCTACGCTGTGACGGTGTTTGGCGATCATACGGGGAAGCACGTGCTGTACGCGTCGGATAAGAAATGCGATAAATACATCGACGTCATGCTCCACGCCGGGCACTTTAATGCTATCGTGAACCTTCACAAGTGCTTTAAATGCAAATGGTATTGCCGCCGGTGTCATTATCCCTCGGCACACAAAAAAGAATTTCATAGGTGCGACGCCAGGTGTGCTAAATGCCATCAGCAGTGCGATGCGCGATTTGACGCCTACATACGCTGCGCCGGGTGCAACAGAGATTTTAAGGGACCGACATGCTTTGCAAACCACGCAAAGAAAGGCGTTTTTACCTAAAGGCGCTGTAGGTGTGCGATGTAGAAAGGATGTGCACGTCTTGCAATAAGCTCGTGAATGCGAGGCACAGAAAAACCGCGCACGAGTGCGGGGAAAAGTACTGCTATCATTGCAAAACACACGTGAATTCTAGCCACATGTGCTATATGCAGCCGTATGCCGCAAAGAACAAAAGAAACCGGTACGTGTTTATGTTTATCGACTTTGAATGCACGCAAAACATTCCATATACCGGCAAAAAGGACACATACGAGCATGTACCTAACTTGTGCGTGTTGTAGCAAGCCTGCCCGCACTGCATCGACGAACGCCACAAGACGGCATACTGTACCGAATGCGGTTGCAAAGAATGGGTGTTTATGGAGGAACCCGTGAAGCAGCTTTTCGAGCACATCGCGCAGGCGAGGTTCGAAGCCTGGGACGTCTACGTCGTGGCGCATAACCTCAGAGCTTACGACGGGCAGTTTTTATTAAAGTACATGTTGGTGCACTTAGACTGGGCGCCGGAGCTCATCATGAACGGAAGCAAGATCTACAGGATGAGGTACGGTGACGTCACATTTCTAGACTCGCTCAACTTCATACCCATGCCACTCTCACGCTTTTCCAAGACCTTCGGATTGAAGGAATGCAAAGGTTATTTCGCGTACCTGTATAACACGAAGGACAACGAGCAGTACGTGGGTTCGATTCCCGACAAAAGGCATTACTGTCCGGAGGGCATGTCGGCGGAGGGTCGGAAAGCCTTCGAGCAGTGGCACGAAGAAAAGGCGTCCTCCGGGTACGTCTTCGACATGAGGGCGGAAATGGTTGCGTATTGCAAGATGGACGTATTTCTACTCAGTCAGGGAGTTTCCAAATTCAGAAGGGAATTCTTGGACGAGAACGGAATAGACCCGTTCAGAGAATGCGTCACCATCGCGCAGGCGTGCATGTGCGTGTATAGAAAGCGCTTCATGCCGCCTAAAAAAAAATTGCCCTCTTGCCAG
The DNA here is from genome assembly GCA_030765065.1 of Deroplatys truncata. Lineage (NCBI taxonomy): Eukaryota > Metazoa > Arthropoda > Insecta > Mantodea > Mantidae > Deroplatys > Deroplatys truncata. Next base: position 46,773,868 of record CM060975.1, on the reverse strand, counting down.
CGGGCGGGTATCGACTAGCGGACCGGCAGTCTCGCGCCGCATGCATATGGCTAACTTGGCTAGAGATGCAAAACGGCATCGTCATCCAGCACGCCATGCGAGAACGCGAAGTTAAAATCGCGGGGCACAAGGTGGACGGGTACAGAGAGACCGAAAAAACCGCGTACTTTTTCCACGGCTGCTTTTACCACGGCTGCAGGCGGTGCTTTCACAATCGCCATGCGGTGATATACAACTCGGGACACGAAAGCATGACCTCCAGGTTAGAGAGCACCGTGAAGGTCACGGCCGAGATCAAGCCCGCCGGCTACGCCGTGGTGGAAATGTGGGAGTGCGAGTTCAACGCCTAGATGGAGGCCAACCAGGACCTCGCGCGCCACGCAAGGGACTTTTAGGTACCGGAACCCCTGAACCACAGAGACGCCTTCTACGGAGGTCGCACCAACTGCACCAAGACGTACTGCGAGGCGAAGGGGGATAGCAAGATCTACTACTACGACGTATGCAGCCTGTACCCGTACGTGAACAAGACGAAGCCCTACCCCGCGGGCCATCCCAAGATCCACGTGGATCGATTCCCGCGCTTGGAAGACGTGGGGGGCGGGTTGGTGAAGTGCGAGGTTCTACCGCCGCGACACCTGTACCACCCGGTGCTACCGGCGCGCATCGGCGGCAAGCTGATATTCCCGCTATGCCGCGCTTGTGCGGAGGCGGAGAGCCAAGACAAGTGCCACCACGGTGAGCGCGAGAGGGCGTTGTCGGGTACCTGGGTGGTCGACGAGATGAAGGTCGCTCTGGAGGAGGGGTACCGCCTCCTCCGGGTCCACGAGATCTTGGAGTACGACGTGGTGCAGCACGAACCGACCACCGGAGCCAAGGGTCTCTTCGAGGACTACGTGAATCAGTTCTTGAAGATCAAGACCGAAGCCTCCGGCTGGCCCTCGGATTGCGACGACCCTGCCGCAAAGCAGCAGTACGTGGAGCAATTCTTCGAACACGAAGACGTAGCCCTGGATCCCCAGGCCGTCACCAACAACCCCGGCAGGCGGGAGCTGGCCAAGCTGATGCTCAACAGCTTCTGGGGCAAACTGGGGCAGAGGGAAAACCTCCCCACGTGCGAGCTGGTGGACCGGTACGACCGCCTCCTGGAGCTGCTCAACGACTCGGGCGTGGAAGTGCAGACCTACGTGCCCGTCACCGACCGGATCATGTACGCGGTTTGGAAGTACTGCGAGCTGCACCGCAAGGTCAATCCCACCGCCAACGCCGTCCTGGCGGCCTACACCACGGCTCACGCGCGCCTGGTGCTCTACTCCTACCTCAAGAGGCTGGGAGAACGGGTCTGCTACTTCGACACCGATTCCGTCGTCGTCGCCGCCGCTCCGGGTGACTGGACGCCGTCCGTTGGACGCCTCCTGGGGGACATGACGGAGGAGCTGGAGAAGTACGGGCGGGGCTCTTACATCGCCCGGTTCGCCTCCGCGGGGCCCAAGAGCTACTGCATGGAGATCGTTTGCCCCGAGACGGGCAAGACCTTCTCGGTGTGCAAGGTGAAGGGGATCACGCTCAATTCGGGCAACCTGGAGCTGGTGAACGCGGCGGTGATTCGCGACGTGGTGCTGAGGGACAACGACCGTGCGGTGAAGCTGGCGGGCACGCAGATTTCGCGGAAACCGTCTTGGACGGTCGTCACCGAACCCAGCTCGAAGACGTTTAGGATGGTGGTCAACAAGCGCGTACTCGCCGGCGATCACGATTCCTATCCCTACGGGTTCAAGAGGAACGCATAAATGAGACGTCTACAGCCGCGCCAAAGTCATTTCGATCCGGGCGCCCCTGAGGAGACGATGCCCGGTTCCCGAGACCTGGGGCGATTCGAGTTTCCCAGCACGATGCTCGTGGCGGGGCCGTCGCGCTGCGGCAAGTCGACCTTCGTGAAAAACCTGTTACGCCACGCGCACCGGATCTTCGACGTGCGCCCCAGGAGGGTGCTGTGGTGCCACCCTCCGGAGTATTCGCCGAGATTCGAACCCTCGGCTCTGCGTTGCGAGACCCACGCGGGCATACCCGAACTTGCTTCGGTGGGCGAGAACGACCTGGTCGTCCTCGACGATCTGATGCTGGAGGGTGGCGGGATGGACGTGTCCAATTTTTTCACCAGAGACTCCCATCACAAGCGCTTCGGCATCGTCTACATCCTGCAGAACGTGTTTCCGCAGGGTCAGAAATATCGCAACATCTCTCTGAATGCAAACTACGTCGTGGTCTTCAAGAACAACCGGGACAAGATGCAGATCGAGAGACTGTGCCAGCAGATCGAACCCAGGAACTCTAGGTTTCTCTTGGGAGCCTTCGAGAAGGCCACCGAACGCCCTCACGGGTATCTCGTGTTGGACTGCACTCAGTACACGCCCGCCCAATACAGGTATCGAACCGGCGTGCTGCCGGGGGAAAACCTCTCTTATTTCGTACCCAACTGAGACCGCCGAGAGGACTCGGGTTCGTTTCGTTCTATATTATCCCGGCAGAGTCTTACCCAACTGAGACCATTGAGTCTAAATAAAAAGTACCGCTTTCGGAGCGAACGTCATTATCGCGCAAGCATGGCTAGAGGTAGGTTAAGGCTTGCGACGCTGACCAGTCCTCGCATAGCGAGACAGCACGGTAATTTGACGGCTCTGGCTAAGGCGAAGGCCCCTCTGCGTAAAAAGGTGTTAAAAAATGCCGATGGCGATCTGATCAAGGCCATTAGCGAATGCATGCTCAACGTGTGCAGAGGTCACGTGCAACTTCCCGCAAAGTGCTTGGGTCGCCTAAAGAAGCACAAGGCTTCTTGGAGGAAGTTGACGGATAAACGGGTTCCTCTGAAGAAGAAGAGCATCTTGGTTCAAAAAGGAGGTTTTTTGCCGGCATTTCTCCTACCCGTCTTGGCTTCGCTTGGCGGCGCGCTAGTGTCGAAATTAACAGGATGAAGTACGGCAAGCAGATCCTCGTTGCACCGCAACCAAAGACCGTCGATAAGCTTCACGCTATAGACCGCACCATATCCAGATTGGCTAAAGAAATTCAGAACCTGCAGAGCGCAAAGCTCTCTGCCGACGAAAAGTGGCGGCTCGTAAAACATAAATTGGACAACTACCTCGATCTCGTGGCACAAGTCAGAAAGCCCTTCCTCGGCGACGACGACGACGACGACGATTACGAAGACGTGCACGAACGCGTGCCGGTGAAGCAGGAGGTCGAACCCCGAACGATAAAGGTCAACCTCCTCTCGCCTCGCAAAAAGAAGAGGGCAAACCCTGCCACTCCGAAAAAGAAATCGCCTTCCGCGTCGTACCATTTTCGCAAACGCGTCTGGCAACCCCTGTACAAGTAAAGCATGAAGGAATGGAAGGCGCTAAGGCGATACTATGCTAAACCGGAACACTATGCCGGTTTGGGTACGGTCAAGCCCCTTCGAATTCTGACCGTTATCGACGTATTTTCCAAATATGCTTGGGCCGTACCCCTGAAATCGAAGCTGGGTACCGAGGTTGCGCAAGCGTTTCGCTCCATATTCTCCCAACGCGTCCCCAGGGTCCTCCAAACGGACAAGGGAACCGAGTTTACCAACAAGACTTTTCGCGACTTTCTGAAGAAACACGACGTGAAACATTACACAACCAAAAATAACGTTAAAGCCAGCGTCGTGGAGCGCTTCAACCGCACCATAAAAACCAAGATGTGGAGGTATTTCACGCACAAAAACAGTTACAGATACCTGGAAGTCCTTCCGGCCTTACTCGAGTCGTACAATAGCTCGCATCACAGGTCCATAAAAATGGCTCCGAAGGACGTGAACGAATCTAACATTTTACGAGTGTACCGCAATCTCTACGGAAATAGGACCCTACCTCGCGCAGGGAAACCCACATTTTCCGTCGGCGATCACGTGCGCATCTCTAAAGAAAAAATGAAATTCGACAAGGGCTACGAGCAGAATTGGACGGACGAAATATTTCGGATAGCCGAGGTGGTGCGTGGTCGGCCAGTGGTATATAAGTTGAAGGATCTGGCCGGAGAAGCCATAGACGGCACATTTTACACCGAGGAGCTACAAAAGGTCGCGCTACCTCGGACGTTTAAGATCGAACGCGTTTTACAGACCAAGGGCCGAGGGCGCCACAAGCAGGTCTTGGTAAAGTGGAAGGGGTATCCGGCAAAGTTTAACTCGTGGGTTCTGGCTTCGACCATTGATTCGACATGATTAAGACCAAGCCCTTCTCCATCACTCTCGTGAGCAACGCTTCCATGGAACACTTTACCGACAACACCACGGCCAGATTTTCTAACATCTTGCCCGAGAGAATCGTTCTGCAGGGAGAATGGGAGGTCGCCCTGCAAAAGTTCAGGTATCCGGTGAAATTTTATAACCTTTCGCCAGACGATGCTCGTCTGGCGGGCACCAAGTACACCATGACGCTCCTCCCCACGCATTCCAAATTCAGTTTGCAAATGCCGCAAGGCATCGTGCACAATCCCAAAGACTTGGTGAACCTCGTCAACGCCGTTCTACTCGAACACTTGCACGTGGAAAACTTCTTCCTCTTCGACGAGCGCAAGCAGACGGTGGACGTGAATGCCGCCGTCGCCCATCCCGAACCACTACCCGACATTCCGTTCGACGGGTTTGTGGAAAATGTCGTGCGTACGGTCGTACCGTACGCGGTCGGCGAATACGAAGCTCTCAACGATGCGCCCCACCAGAGACCCAAGCCGAAACCGAAACCGAAGCCCCGGGCTTCGGGGCAGCAGAAACCCGCGGCGGCTCGTTCCGTCAGACCCAAACGAGACGTTTCAAAATCGGAGGACCCTCCGGGACCTCAACACCGCATCCACAGTTTGCTCTTAACGCCCGCTATGGCAAAAATGTTGGGTTTCGAGCCCTACGTCAACGTCATTCTCGAAAAAGCTGCTAAACACCCCGTAGATCCTTATATGGGGTTTCCTTACGAAATGTTCATCTATTGTAATCTAGTGTCCCCGCAAGTCGTGGGCGACACCTTCGCCCAAGTCATAGAGAGCGCGGCCGTGGAATACGAAAGAAGCAACAACACTTACATGAGCGACGAAAAGACGTTTTTTCCCCAAAATTGGGTACCGTTGATTCAGCAAGACTTCAAGACGGTCAACATAGATTTAAGGAACGGTTACGGCGATCTCTTGCCATTCGCCGACGAATTTTCCTCTACTATAGTTCTCGCTTTTCGTCCGAAACAGGCGTAATGGACGTGCACGCCGTAACGCGGTACTACCTCAATCAGACCGGCGGCGCGTTCCACCATCGCGATTTCACTCTCTACAGGGGCAAGCGCTACCAAAGAGGCAGCGGTCTCTTTTCAGCCCTCGGAGGACTCTTCAGAAGGTTGCTACCGTTTTTAAAGAGCGGAGCAAAAGCAGTCGGAAAGGAGGCCTTAAAGGCGGGCGCTCACGTTCTGTCCGATGTGACTGTGGCGGGAGCAGCGCCAAAGCAAGCGCTCCAACGGAGGCTCAAGGAGTCCGGATACAATTTAAAGCGAAAAGCCGACGAAAAGCTCGATGCCATGCTCGGTTCCGGCGCCAGGCGCCTCAAGAGAATAAAACCGAGCAAATCCAAAAAGAGCAAGCAGTCCAAGCTGAAACGCGGTAGGCGTAAGGTGCAAGACATATTTTCGTAATGGCAGACGCGGCCGTCCACATGAGTTCCGAACTGGACCTCTTTACAGAGGTACCGGTTCAGATGAGCATCGAGGAGTCACGGTTCCTATACCTAAACCCTCAAAACACTTTGATGAAAAATGCCCCCATCACCTTTCATTATTCCGGAAATGCGGACGATTACCTAGACTTGACCTACGTCGTACTCGAACTCATGGTGCGCATTGTAGATGACAAAGGAGGGGCCTTAAACGCTGACGCTAACGCCACTGTGGTCAACAACGCCTTAAATTCCCTGTTTCAACAGATGGAGGTAACCCTCAATAACGTCATCGTCTCCATGCCGCAAGCCGGTTACCCCTATAGAACCTACCTCGAGACGCTTCTCAATTACTCCGAAGATGCCATGAACACCAAACTAGAATCTACCCTCTGGAGAAAGGACACGGCAGGCATCATGGACACTTTTATCGCCAATGCGGGTTTTCAGTGGCGTCAGGGGTTTACCAAAGGGAGCAACGTCGTACAGCTCATCGGTCCTCTGTTCAACGCTCTTTTTAGACAGGAGAAGCTGCTTTTGAACAACGTTAGCATGACCGTCAAGCTCACTCCCGCCTCTCCCCAGTTTTATCTGTTTTCCGACGTAGATACCTTTAAGGGGTACGCCGACATCGTGTCTGCCACGCTGCGCTTAAAATCGGTGCGGCCCTCGCCGACCATAAAGCTCGCGCACCAGGCCGTGCTCGCAAAGGGCAACGCAAAGTACCACCTCAAAGACGTCAGCTTTCATGCTCTCAGCATCCCCAAGGAGTCTAGGGCAATGACGTTTAGGGACGTGTGCGTAGGGCAAGTTCCAAGGAGAGTGGTAGTAGCCATGGTCACCGACAAGGCCTATTCCGGCCATTTTAACTCAAATCCGTACAACTTGAAACATTTTAAAATGAACTTCTTTCAGCTCTACGTGAACGGGCAACCCGTTCCCTCCCAACCTCTGCAACCCGACTTCACAAAGGGACACTATTTGCAATGCTTTCAAACCCTGCAGGACGGCCTAGGCATTCATTTCAAGGACGAGGGACACTCCATCTCCAGAGAAACCTACCCGCAAGGGTATACGATAATGGTTTTCGATCTCACTGCAGACATGAGCGCTAACGAGTCTCACATCTCGGGTAAGCGCCACGGAACCGTCTCTATAAGCATCGGTTTTGCCGATAAATTGACAGAACCGGTCATACTTCTGCTGCTAGCGGAAATACATCGCACGGTCGAAATCGATGCCAACCGATCCATTTTGGTATCATGAACACCTTTCAAATTCAACGGTTTCTATCGACATGCCCCTCTACGCGCTCTCACTTTTTAGGCGTCTATCCCTGCGATAAACTACCCGTACTTCACGGCATTCGAACGCCTCCCTTGGCGCTAGTGGCTAACACCGACCCCAGCACCAAATCCGGGCAACACTGGGTTTGCATCTTTGTGGACAAAAACTCGCATGCAGAATATTTTGACAGTTACGGCATAGGACCGCTTTCGCCCCATTTTCTCCGGTTCTTAAATTCGGTCTGCGGGACGCGTTGGTCCACCAACGCAAGAAGGCTGCAAGGTTTCGACAGCACCACTTGCGGTCATTACGTCATCGCCTACCTCACCCACCGCTGCTCCGGCTTACCTAAGCATACATTCTTCTCAAAATTTCACGTCAGCAATCACGCGCATAATGATGTCGTCATTCGCAAAACGTTCAAAGACGCATGCCGCGCAAAGTGCTCTGACGCTCAGCAAACTTGTCAACCCTTGAAGGTGAGTACGTGTGTGTGTGTGTGTGTGTCACTATTCATCACATCTAAGCTAATCCATCGTCTTGCACGTGCTTTCAGAAGACGCTCCTGCTCATATAAAAAGCAACGTCACGGTGCCGCTCGCCTCATTCAGAGTGTACCATGCAGCACGCGGATACAGTCATGCTACCATGCAGCACGCCGACCAGGTAGGTTCGCACCTATGTATTAGCTTGCTTTTTTCTATCCCGTTTATCTCTCTATCCCTCACATTATTATTATTGTTTTGTGTGTTCCAGTATAACCGGATGTCAAACCCCGACCACCTCAAAACCCGGGGAAAAAAGGAAACTACCCATCTTCGACCTCCAACAGCATCCCGACAGCCCTGCTCCGCCAGCACAGTTCCAACACAGTGCAGTTGTGGGTCCTCTGGCGGATATCTACTTCCTCAACCCGCAACAAACTAAATTCGTCAGTGTGGGATTCTCCCCCCAGCCGCCGCACCATCTCGTCGTCACCATTGCCAAATGTGGACAGCACAACGCAGTCGTCATGAGTTCCTCGCAGTGGCACAAACTCGTCGAAGCCATCCCCATCATTCACAAACGCTTGAATGACCCACAGGGACGTCTACAGCAATTTCAGTTCAGCGACAGCGTCACCATCGTGTTTAAGTTTGTGTTCGGAAAGCTAAAGCTCGTTTTCAAAGAACCGCAAGGCGCATCCGTTACGTTCAACCAACAAGAATGGCACGTGTTGCATACCCTGCAGCGCATCATTACCGACATCATGTATCACAAAAAGAAGGAAGAGACGGACGTGCAAAATCAAATCATGGCATACCACAAGTACATGCTTCACAACCATGCCTCCAACGTTCCCTTACATAACATGAATTTCACGCAGTTCACCAAGTACATACGGTGCGCCAATTTTAGAACATTCCTCGAGGTTCATCATTTCCTCAACACCCATTTCGCACTGTGCATCTCACAAAATAGTCCTTAGTGCGCATGTATTTCTACCAGCGTTCCAACCGCACCTCACCCAAACATCTCGCGCCCTTCGCTCCCGCATCATGGGTTACAGAAATTACCTGTCGGTGTACTACCATGACAGTAAGATGTTTAAAAACTACGAGGTGGACGGTCACCCCTATAAAAATACACCTTATGCACTTCGCTTCGTCGACAGCACCTACGACGGAAAATCCGTCTCCGCCAGAGTTCACAGCTGCGAAACCAAAATTCATTTTGTGCTATCTAACATGTGCTTCAACGATATCCAGTTCAAAGCAGATAAAGAAGACGTACAACATCAGTGGTTCCAATTTGTGCCCGCAAGAGGTTTATACATCGTTTTCTACGAACAGCAATACATTTCCACAGACAAAATGCAGCAAATGTTAAACGAATACCCCATGTGCTACGGCACGTGCTTAGCGGCGCATTTGGGTCGCGAAGCATCCTATATCATACCCGTTCACATTCACGGCGTTTGCATGTTCAGCACCGTTCAAAACAGAGTTCTCCTCCAAGTCGAAAACCGTTAAATCAACGGAAACAGTGTTTTTCCTTCGGATGTTGTGCAATAATCGCTAAGCGCTTCCGGCGGATGTAGTGAACCTCCAACGAACGTTTCCCCACCAGTGCTTCCCCTGATGTGGTAATTCTCCAACCAACTTTTCCCCCACCAGTGCTTCCCCCTGATGTGGTCGTTTGCATGTTCAGCACCGTTCAAAACAGAGTTCTCCTCCAAGACGAAAACCGTTAAATCAACGGACACAGTGTTTTTCCTGCGGATGTTGTGCAATAATCGCTAAGCGCTTCCGGCGTATGTAGTCAACCTCCAACGAACGTTTCCCCCACCACTGCTTCCCCCTGATGTGGTGTTTCTCCAACGAACTTTTCCCTCACCAGTGCTTCCCCTGATGTGGTAAATCTCCAACGAACTTTTTCCCCCACCAGTGATTTCCTGCTTCCGGCAGTTGGGTTATATTTATGCACGCGCATTCTTTTCCCCTTCATTCGGTGCTAGCCAGCCGTGGGGAATGCCAGGACCGTCGTGTAAAGACTTCCACTGCTCGTTTTGCTTTCACCAAACGTGCAGCTGCGAACTTAAGCACCGTCTCACCCGCCTGTGCACGCAGTGTCAACTCGGTTTCTACGAAGACCTCGATCATCTCAACAAGCAAATTCAACAATTCCTTCGAAGGTACTCCGCTAGAAACACCACATGAACTGCTTCATCGTGCTCTTTCGGTATCTCGATAACGGACGAAGAATCCACCTGCTACTGCCCAGGGAACGCCAAGTGCTGCTGCAGAACGGCATATACATCTTCGAGCGTTATCCCCCAAGCGACGTCGACCTTGTGTGGAACCAACTTCCCACAGACGCACAGGTAGTTTGCGCACCTTATCGCAGGTGTAAACAACACTACAACCTTCCTCATCAAACCACTCATATGGACGGTCCTCCACCGTTTATCAAAAACTGCCATCTGTGCCGTCATAATGTCACAGGACGTCCTTAAAGAGCTAGAAGAACTTTCCAGCAGAGCCCACACTCTCAGCGTATCTACGCTTCAACAGCACGTACCATATCGTGTCGTCGGCGTCAAAACAATCGACACCGTTCACGGTACAAAGCTCGTCGCCAAACTCGACAACGACACAGAAGTTTTCCTACCAACAAGATTTGCAAAAGCCTCTCCAGAACTCATCAACAAACTCAACTCTACCTCATTCTGCATCATATACGCAGGCGAGGAAAAACTACGCAGCGGTTTCAAACGTCACATCGTCACGTTCTCCCCATATAACCCTAAATAATGTCCGACGAAACCTATCCCGTCCCCGTGGGGAACAATCTTAACCTACAACTCATTCTCAACGCAGCTTCACCTATCCGTATCCTCTGCATCTCCAACTCCTATTTCCGCAACAGCAGAGTTGTCACCATCACACTCGACGTCTAAGGGGCTCACGCCGTCCACGTCAAATGCGTACCTACCAAAGTGCACCAGCATCAACAAGACGCACTATGCATCATATACCTCGGCAACAGCAACATTCCTGCTCTAACCAACAAAGTCACATCCACAGGATGCTTCTCAACCAGCCATTACAACGAATTTACCATCCCCATCTATATACCAACCTTCACCGAGTTCGTCAACGAAAGTTTCTCTCACCTGCTCGTCACCTGCATCACCAAACCTATCCACCAATTTACTGTCGATAGCAGCAGCAGCGATGACGAGGACTCAAAGTGCACCACGTACTTTAAAATCATTGTTGTGCGCGAAATCTGTGTGTCCTAGTGCCTCAACAAACTATGAATTTTAATGTGCTTTTTTTCTCCTAATATTTCTTATATTGTCCATTTATTGTATTCATATGTTAATCTCCTGTAATCAAATAATCCATTATGTTATTCTCAAACTATGTATTCATATGTTAAGCAAATAATACATCATGTTAATCAAAACTATGTATACATATCTTTATCCAATGTACTGTATTCAAATTATAAATAAAGAAAACAGTCCCGGATGAGCCAATTGCAATAACGATAATCCTCCCGCTCAGGGCGCTTTTCAAACTTCCCGCCGCCGCCGTCGCACGCAGCGACACTAGCGACACTAGCGCCCCTAGCGGCAGGATTATCGTTAAGCCAATTAGCTCATCCGGGACTTATACTACTATTATTGATTTGACAAAACTCACTTTTGAGTTGCATATAGGGGGCATGGCATTGCTGATTGTCGACCCAAAAATTGAGGACTATAGCGCAACAGACTTTCTGTATAAAAGTCTGTTTAAGTAATTAGTTAAAATATTCCAACATTTAAATACCCTTCATAGAAGTAAAAATCTGATGCTTTACACTCAGACGACTTTCTCTAGCAACAACAAATTTACATAGATCATTATTTATTATAGGTACTTACTATTTATATAAAAAGCGATAATTCTATCTTACGCTACTCATAATATGTATATGACTTTATCATAAACCTACAGCAGTGGCTAGAGGTAGTAGAGCTATAGCGGCAGGTTATACAGCGGAGGGGGACGCCTCGCTCACTGCAGCCTACAGAGATCTATTATGGCTACCACCTTCCAGGAGGAAGGGATGAAGTGAAGGAACCACAGGAAGCTACAGGCCACTGAGACGCGCGGAAGTCCCACTACTAGAGCTGCCAAGAGAGAGCGTTGGACGACCCGTTAACCAAGCAGTCCTCTTGTGTCCACGGGAGTACTCTTTCCTTTGAGCAAGCATCTGCACCATCTGTCGGAACCGCCATACGCCACGAAACCTAGAAGAACACCTGAAAGATGATAAAGAAACGGAATGAAAGCGAAATGATGGAAAGAAAATTGTGGTAGATGAGAAACCACGCCAGCATTGTCATCCTCCGTGGTGTAGTGATTACAATGCTGGCCTCTAGTTCAAACCCGGCGGAGAATGATGGAATTTTTCGCTCCTAAAAATCCGTAGCATGGCTTACTAAGGAAGGGCACGTAAAAGGACCTCAAGCCCGATAAAGAGGCCTCTGAGCAAAATTTCCGGCATTTCACGTTCAATATAGAATGGGACGCCAAGAACCACAGCAGTTAAAGAGCGTCCATAAACAAAACTAAAAAAAAACAGCATTCGTCTACCGACCAGGGAAAAACACGAAAAACCCAAAGTCAGAGTGGGCAGTCGACTGGAATCTATCCCAGGACCTCCGGAGTGCAAGCCTCACACATTACCGCAGTCATATCACTCGGTACAGATAGTATTGTATTCAACCCAAATATTCGATACCTGTTGATATTTCACCAGAAATGCAAATACTTTCTAAAAACATTTCCGCTCGTGTTTGTGTTTCTCCCTGTGAACAGCAAAACAAAAAGGAAAAGTCAGATGAATATCAAACTCTGTGTTTAAGTTTAGGATTTTTTTTAAGGATGCGATACGAAGATAAAAAGAATCCCAAAAGGTCTCGTTATTCTTTATTTTCTCAGAAATGGGTCTAACGATTTCGATTATGTTTCGATATGTTTAAGATATCTTCATACCTAATGTATATAAAGAATTCTCTGGGAATAGCATTCAAATTTCTCTTTATTCTGAATGATTGTTGTTTAGTTTTGTATAAATTGTAAGACAAAAGAGATAAATAAAACTTAGTATACAAAACGTAGATCTCTTCAAAACATACGACTATTTCAAATATCTTTTTGGAATACGTCATTTGCGGGGTATTTGTTGCATTTGATTTGAATTTTCCAAAACATTTAACTCTTATTACTTGCTCTACTATATACATAGTAGGTAGTGAAGGTATTGTGTGCCATCCTAAAATTCCATACTGAGATTACACCGATATTACATGTTTTGAGGCCTCCTTAATAAAAAAAAAGAATTAGTAGTAAAAAGTTCCGTGTATGTGTCTGTGAACAGCATAACTCAAAAATGAAAAGTCGGACACGTACCAAACTTGGTATTTAAATTCAGTATCTTCCAAGGATGCGACACGAAGATTTCCAAGAAACTACCCCACCCTCTACGTACCACACACAAAACAATGTAGATCTCTTTAAAACACACAATTTATTTCAAACAAGTTTTTTGTTGGAATCAGCCATTTCTGAGATATCCGTCATTAATGGCTCGAATTGTTTATTACTTGGTCATTATCTTAAAGTCCTGTCAACATTCAGTTGTTTCTCGCGATGTCATGGAAACAGTGTGGAATTTTAAGGCCAGCATATAGCGTCCAGTTGTTAAACATTTGAATCTCACTGTTCTCTTTGTATCTATATCGAAATGTGTAATGTAGCTATTTCTGCAAAGGTTTGTTTGAATTAAAATGTAGTCAACAGAAAAAAAACTTTTGTAAGAATAGTTTGTATACCCACTAATAAAGATAAAGATTAGATAAAGTAATGTGAATGTATTGCATCAGATTTTTTTTAAGGGCGGTCGCATTGCATTGTTTTTCATAATGCTGTGGAAGGTACATATATGAACTTCGAAAACCAGATACAGCGACCCGCTGCTTCAACCTCCTATAATCCTGTATTTCCCTTGTATCTACAAAGAAATGTGTAAGCAAACTATTTCAGCTAATGTTTATCTTGTTTAACATGAAGCACATAAAAAATAAGCATTTGTAGGAATTATTTGTAGAAGCTATATAAAATACAGAATAGTAGCTAGAGAAAGTCATGTGAATGTTATATTACTCACGATATACTTGTTTCAATTTAAGCTAGAAGTTTCAACATACGGATACAGCAGTCAATTGTTTTATTTGTGGAATGGTTAAATTACGTAACATTTCTATGAAAAACAAAAGTCCATAGTATACAATAGTAGATTATGATACAAGTGTTAAAAGTAGGGTTTTATTTTGCGAGTAGGAATGTTTGCCTTCGTTTCGCAATCCTATGAGCAAAATAGAATCACTTTTAACACGTCTGACATATACAACTTTTTAGACAGCGCTCGAACTTGTAAACTATCAATAACATAATATTATATGTATTCCTGAAACTAAGAGAAATCACGTTTAGAGCGATATCAATTCACGTGTATAGCGAGATCCTTGAAACGAGAAATGACGTTAAAAACAAGATCAGCTCTCGTGTGCAACGAGATGTCAAATGATCTGATGTTTTGTTGATTCACTAGCGGTCATTTTCAGTGAAGTCATTTTCAACATGTTTTGCCTTACACCAGACAATGAAGCCATAAAATTAAATCCTATATCATATTGATTTGTTGATTTTTTGTATAAGTACGTGTAGTGTTATTTTTTCTGCTGCTCCTGTAATTTCGCCTGACTTCCATTTCAGTTTCTTCTGAATTCATAATTGCCGCCATTTATTATTTATGTATGCTGTACTAAATAAAATAAAAACTTTTCAGATCAAAGAAAGATGTCAATATAACGTATAGGTTAACTCCAGACAAATTGCGATAAATTGAAGTATGATGATTTGTATTGCGAACAAATAATGTGGCCGCTATGAGAAATTAATCATGTAAAAATACGTAATGAAAAGTAAAACCTAATCAAACCTAGTCGAATTACTACACTTGTGCAAAGACAAAGGGTATTTGCCATGTGATTGGACTTGAAACCAAAGTTGGTCACAATGCAGTGGTATAAACATGTTATGTAAAGCTTTTAGTTCGTGTGCACTATGTTAGAAGTTCTACGTTTAGGCCATGCTGTCTAAAAAGATTTTGTTTATTGAACTCATATTTAAAATTGTGTACCTGTTGATAAACATCAGTGGCGCCATCGCAGATGATAAAGAGTATTACAACGGTAACAATTGCCTCACTGATAAACCACAAGAGGTCGCCATTGATTCCCTCTACCGCAATGGAGATGAGATAGTAGAGATATACGGTCAAAGAGGCAACAAGGTACACTATGAGATGGCAGTAAACATTACAGAAGGCCGTGCCGATGTAAGCTGCTAGTCGACTGAGCTCCAACCAAAGTCCCATGTAGTTGAAAAGTGTGTCAGTAGGTCGTGCAGACGTCTCCATATCCTGCGGTAGAAACAGAAATATTGCTATGAATCACATTGCTATGAAAACAGTTTCTGACACAGTTTTGTGTGCCGTTTGCTAAAATGTTGCTTTCGCTTTGTATGTATTGCAGCCTTTGGAAAACTATTTTTCAAGACTTTCAGACACTCTGGTACAATACAGTTAATGTATGAGGTAGAATAACATGCAGTTCGCACTCAGTACTAAAATTGCTAAATTCTATATCCACTTTAGCTGAATCTTTGATCGTAATTTCTTCAACAAATTAAAGTACAAATTAGATTTCATGTATGTGTGTGTATAACTTTCACAGAACATAATGCATTACAGCATTAAATACCTAAATCCAAAACTATGATTCATATCAGGAAAAGGCTGTTTGGATTTCCACGTCCCTCTTCAACATTTTTTGAAGGGAACTTATGTATTTTAAAGTGTCAAAACTGTATGCAAACGAGACAAAGAAATATCAGATTTAAAATGTAATGTGCTACTTACACTCCTGCATACGTTCATTTAAATGTCACTCTGGGAATATCTAGAAAGCCAAAATGGAATAATTAAAATAAAATTAAATTGAGCTTTATATATGGACCTCTTTAACTGTTATGGTCGGTCCTTAGCATCCCATTCTTTATTGGGCGTGAAAAACAGGAAACTTTACCGAGAGGCCTCTTTATCAGCTTGAGGTTCTTTCACGTGCCGTAAATCCACGACACGGGACCACCGGCTTTACTTCCCTTCTGAAGGAAGCCATGCTACGCTCGAACAAATCCATCACTTCCCGCGGGGTTTGAACCCACGACCTTGGGAACTAGAGGCTAGCAGGTACCCCTAGACCGCGAGGACGACAAAATGGAATAATTGGATCCTAGTTGTAGAATATGTGAGGATATTTTCCATTACAGATAAAACAATTAAATTTGTGTGGAAATTCAGTACAGAGTGCTCTTAAAATCCCAGGTTCGATTCCGGCGACCACCCAATCTGACCCATGGTTTCCGGGTCTTCAGGCGAATGCCGGAGCGGCTTCTTTCATTCCCCGAATTTCTTGTCCCTCCATTTCGTTCCAGTGATCATTTCATGCACCCTTCATCCCGTTTAGTCTATTTCAGGGTTGAAGGTGTCGGTGCAGCGTGGCAGAGAAAAATTGTGCTGTCTGTACACTTTCTCGTCCGTCGGTCTTCGGCTAATTGTCGGCGTATAAGGACCACCCCTTGTGGGAGCATTAGACCCTGTATGGAACGGTGTCCCAGGTCTGCCTGTTGGACTCCGGGGCGTATATATCTAGAAAATGTAGGGTCCCTGTCATTACTGTTGTGGCAGTATTTTATATCACAACAATGTAAATGCCAGAGTGATTGTAGTGTAAATAAGCATTATTGTATGACATTGATTTGAGATGTTTGTTAATTATAAGCATTGTTAGGAAATAAGTTTACACGGCCTCACTGAAACTGACAACAAGAGCGGGCAACAATGTAGCGAGGGGGTGAGTTGTTTATTAATTAGAAGAGGCAAGCAAATGACGTCAGAGTAGCGCGCATTTCTTTAGAAATGGAGGGAATTTCTTCCCTAGAGTATATGTGTTGGTAATTTTGATTGGATATAAAAGTAGACGCTAATGTTGGCGCGTTTTATTAACCAATAGCAGCTCGATTATAATCTTTAGGCATATCGGGTGAGGGAGTATAAAAAGCTAAAGCCAGAGACGGGTAACGCTCAGTTCAACAGAAACATTCGTGCATTACACGTCGTTCAGTCCAACAGAAGCATTCGCAGGTTATACGTCGCAAAGTTTAAGAGAATCATTTACGCGTTATACGTCGCGCAATTCTACAGAAGTTAGTTATAAATGTGAAATACGCGAATTAATAACGTGCAGCAAATAAGTGATTATAGGAACATTAGAAAATATAACAGTTTCAGTCGGGCATGTATCAAGAATAATTATGTGAAATGAATAAAGTGTGACGGCAATAAAAGTGTAAAAACAAATTCTTTTATCAGTGTTATCTTTCAGTAAAACCTCCTTTCCGTTTACACACCCTGTTTAAGAGATATGCTCGACTGAGAAATAATAGCTAGCCGGAGGACAAAGAACCCAAAATTGAACTAGTAATACAATAACAGGCGCTCAGCAATAAGATAACACGAAGTAACCGCGACACTGTGCCGTCACTCCTGGTGTCTCCCTTCACCTCGTCCCTCTATCCCGAGGGCGCCCCTGCGTGGAACGTCGGTACATTATCCATATTCACTGGATCGGTGCCGAATCCCCTCCGCTTCACAATCCAATCCTTTAAAATAATGATTTATTACACATTTATTTCCCGAGTTCGGATCTCAGTTAGGGTGAGTTACCTGGATAAGGCTTTTTCCGGGGTTTTCCCCATATCCTTAGAAGACGAATGTCGGATAACTGCAAGCTTTAGTGACCCCGGGCCCATTTGAGCATCATTTTGTTCATTCACCGTCCTATATAACCCAACCGGTTAAAGGACTCTAAATTTGAAGAAAAAGAAAATACCTTTATATGCAGTCTTCTTCAACAGAGATCTTAACAAAATGAAAGTGAAAAACAAATTCTTAAAAAATTACATGAAAGAAATCCCGATATGTGAAAAACACACTATTTATGTTTCTGCCTTATTTTGGTAAGTTTACACACTCTAAATCATCCTAATATAGCTTTTCCTTCATTTTCTTTTATGCGGTTACCATGTTTTGCATAATTATGTTAACTTCACTAAAAGTTCATGTTATACAAAAGAATGTGTGTGTTTTAGTTGTAGATTATGCTTTGGTTCAATTTATAGGTAGCTTTATTAAGATGAAATTCAAAATAGCAGGTATAACTAAAACTAAAAGGTTTCTTAACATATATTTGTACGTAAACACAAGAGTACATTTCAAATATATTGTTAAAATAGAATACACGTAATTAATTAATGCTATCTTTCTCGTCAGCAGTGAAACAAAACGGCAGTAATTTTATTGAACGTGTAGGTTTATTTGTCTTCTAGGATACTACTCATTGATCAGCGGCGTTACTTTGAATAATATCGATCTGTTGTGAGTAATTTAAGCTAGAGTTATGTTCACTCCTATGAAATGTGAACATTCAGCACTTCCATAATAAACTTCTCTTTTTTCGTGAGTGTGTTCATGCATCTGGAATCTATGTTGTCGTATTGTAATAAAATCCACACATCCAAACTAGAAAATAAGTGTTACTTCACACATGTTTTAAGTTACCACCTTGCCCTAGATTAAACTGAAGGTAGTATAGAGTTACGTCACATATCTTTGAAGTACCACGCTACCCTAGATGGAACTGAAGGCAGTATAGAGTTACGTCATATATCTTTGAAGTACCACGCTACCCTAGATGGAACTGAGGGCAGTATAGAGTTACGTCACATATCTTTGAAGTACCACGCTAACCTAGATGGGACTGAGGGCAGTATAGAGTTACGTCACATATCTTTGAAGTACCGCGCTACCCTAGATGGAATTGAAGGCAGTATAGAGTTACGTCACATATCTTTGAAGTACCGCGCTACCCTAGATTAAACTGAAGGCAGTATAGAGTTACGTCACATATCTTTGAAGTACCACGCTACCCTAGATTAAACTGAAGGCAGTATAGAGTTACGTCACATATCTTTGAAGTACCACGCTACCCTAGATTAAACTGAGGGCAGTATAGAGTTACGTCACATATCTTTGAAGTACCGCGCTATCCTAGATTAAACTGAAGGCAGTATAGAGTTACGTCACATATCTTTGAAGTACCACGCTACCCTAGATGGAATTGAAGACACTGTAGAGTTACGTCACATATCTTTGAAGTACCACGCTACCCTAGATGGAACTGAAGGCAGTGTAGAATTACGTCACATATCTTTGAAGTACCGCGCTACCCTAGATGGAATTGAAGGCAGTATAGAATTACGTCATATATCTTTGAAGTACCGCGCTACCCTAGATGGAACTGAAGGCAGTATAGAATTACGTCACATATCTTTGAAGTACCGCGCTACCCTAGATGGAATTGAAGGCAGTATAGAATTACGTCACATATCTTTGAAGTACCACGCTACCCTAGATGGAACTGAGGGCAGTATAGAGTTACGTCACATATCTTTGAAGTACCATGCTAACCTAGATGGGACTGAGGGCAGTATAGAGTTACGTCACATATCTTTGAAGTACCGCGCTATCCTAGATTAAACTGAAGGCAGTATAGAGTTACGCCACATATCTTTGAAGTACCACGCTACCCTAGATGGAATTGAAGGCAGTATAGAGTTACGTCACATATCTTTGAAGTACCACGCTACCCTAGATGGAATTGAAGACACTGTAGAGTTACGTCACATATCTTTGAAGTACCACGCTACCCTAGATGGAACTGAAGGCAGTATAGACTTACGTCACATATCTTTGAAGTACCACGCTTCCCTAGATGGAATTGAAGGCAGCATAGAGTTACGTCACATATCTTTGAAGTACCACACTACCCTAGATGGAATTGAAGGCAGTATAGAGTTACGTCACATATCTTTGAAGTACCACGCTACCCTAGATGTAATTGAAGGCAGTATAGAGTTACGTCACATATCTTTGAAGTACCACGCTACCCTAGATGGAACTGAAGGCAGTTAGAGTTACGTCATATATCTTTAAAGTACGATCTTGTCCTAGATGGAACTGGAGACATTATAGTGTTACGTCATACATCTTTAAATTACGTTTTTTGTCCTAAATGGAGCTAGAGGCAGTATAGTGTTACATCACATATCTGTGAATGACCACCTTGTCGTAGATGGAACTACAGGAAATATAGTGTTACTTCACATTTGTTTGAAGTATCACCTTCCTCTAGATGGAATCTAGTGGCAGTACAGTGTTACGTCACATCAGTTTGAAAAAAAATATACATATCTCCTTGCTCTAGATGGAATCTAGGGGCAGTATAGTTCTACGTCACATCTGTTTGATATCCCTTTGCTCTAGATGGAATATAGGGACAGTATAGTGTTACGTCACATTTATTTGAAGCATCGCCTTGCTCTAGATGGAATCTATTGGCAGTATAGTGTTAAGTCACATATGTTTGAAGTATCCACTTACTATAGATGGATCCTAGGTGCAGTATAGTGGCACGCCACATCTGTCTGAAGTATCGCCTTCCTCTAAATGGAATATAGGGACAGTATAGTATTACGTCACATTTGTTTGAAGCATCGCCTTGCTCTAGATGGAATCTATTGGCAGTTTAGTGTTAAGTCACATCTGTTTGAAGTATCCGCTTACTATAGATGGATCCTAGGTGCAGTATAGTGGCACGCCACATCTGTCTAAAGTATCGCCTTCCTCTAAATGGAATCTAGGGGCAGTTTAGTGTTACGTCACGTTTGTTTGAAGCATCGCCTTGCTCTAAATGGAATCTAGGGGCAGTATAGTGTTATGTCACATTTGATTGAAATATAACGTTGCTCTAGATGGATGGGATCTAGTGTTGCGTGACATTTGTTTGAAATATCGTCTTACCCTAAATGGAATTAGGGGCAGTATAGTGTTACATCACATCCGTTTCAAGTATGGCCTTGCACTAGATAGCATATAGGGACAGTATATTTTATGCCACATCTGTTTGAACTATCGCCTTGCTCTATATGGAATCTAGGAGTATTATAATGCTACGTCGTTTCTGTTTGAAACACAGCCCAGTGCATATCTGGTCTGCGAGCTCTTCCTCAGTGCAAGGTCACGTGACCCACTGCAGGCGAATCCTAAGGTTTGTGAGAAAGGCAGTAGCATCTTTGTGTTGCAAATTTTCTATCAATGAATGAAGCATTTCAACTGTGTAATTTTAAGTTATATCACGCATAAAAGTATTCCATTTCACACACTTCTACGGATTGCAAACTACATTGGGGTAAGTAATAATATCTGTTATTAGTATGTTGCAGTAGTATAGTTGGTTATGTCTGGCACAACTCTGAAAGTAACTAATAACTATTTGTATGCTTTTATCAGAGAATTATATTATAAATATACAAAATAAACAATGGTTTCATTATATTTTCGGGGTTGTAATGCCTTTCAAGTGCTCAGTACCAGGTTGCAGATCGAATTATGAGCCTCCGTATGTAACCTGTTTTGGTTTCCTAGAGATGAGGAACGACGTAAATTGTGACTAAGCAGAATACGCAGGCAGAAGTTTCGGTTTACTCGAAGTGCTAGAGTTTGCATTAAACACGTTTCAGAAAATGGTTATTCGAGAGGATAAATTGCAGGATAAAAATCTGATGTGTTACACTCACATGACTTTCTCTACTCTTGTACAATCTATTTTTACAAACGCCTATTCTCCATATGCTTCATATTAATCGAGATATCGAGATGTCAATCTTATTTGTAATTTTCTTGTAGATGCAAGGGGAATATGGTAGCTTTTAAGCGATAGTCAAATATTTTATCGCTGGTTGCTATGTGGCGCATTCCATTCTCTTTGCATGTCCAGGACATAAAAAAATGAATAACGAATTTGAGAAAAAGTATAAGTATTGGAGAATTTAAGGAAATAACAAGCAATATCTCGAAAACGGTTCACTCAACAAAAACAATGGATATGATATAAGTTGTGTATTTTAACGCGATCTACATTTTTTGTGTAGTAAAATTTTGTCTATCTCTTATGGTTTAAAAGTTATGCAAAAGTCGTTCATAATGAAGAATACTTTTGGAGACATTCCCAGAAATTTCGAGATATCCATTTCATTTCTCATGACATTATCTTAAACATATGATATTTTCATCAAAATCGTTAGAGCCATTTTTGAGAAAATTAAAATTTTCGAAAAATGTTCCATGTAAAGGGTAGTCTGGGGTGGGGAGATTTTCTTGAAAAGCTTCGTGTCGCATCTCTGGAAGATACTGAACCTAAATACCAAGTTTGGTGTTTATCCGACTGTTAGTTTTTGAGTTATGCTGTTCACAGACACACACACACAGACACACAGACACACACACACACACAGACACACACACGGACATGTTTCCAAAAATGCTTTTTTTGGATTCAGGAGGTCTCACAACATGTATTTCCGGTGAAATCTCGGTATCGAATTTTTGGGTGGAATGCAATACTTCCCCTACTTACTATACGTAGTAGAGAAAGTAAAAAAATCTGATGTGTTACACTCACATAACTTTCTCTACTCTTGTACAACCTAATTTTACAAACGCCTATTCTCCATATGCTTCATGTTAATCGAGATATCGAGATGTCAATCTTATTGGTAATATTCTTGTAGATGCAAGGAAAATATGGTAGCTTTTAAGCGATAGTCAAATATTTTAACGCTGGTTGCTATGTGACGCATTCCATTCTCTTTGCATGTCCAGGACATAAAAAAAAATCTGATGTGTTACACTCACATGACTTTCTCTACTCTTGTACAATCTAATTTTACAAACGCTTATTCTCCATATGGTTCATGTTAATCGAGATATCGAGATGTCAATCTTATTGGTAATTTTCTTGTAGATGCAAGGGAAATATGGTAGCTTTTAAGCGATAGTCAAATATTTTAACGCTGGTTGCTATGTGGCGCATTCCATTCTCTTTGCATGTCCAGGACATAAAAAAAATGAATAACGAATGTGAGAAAAAGTATAAGTATTGTAAAATTTAAGGAAATAACAAGCAATATCTCGAAAACGGTTCACTCAACAAAAGAAATGTATATGACATAAGTTGTGTATTTTAACGCGATCTACATTTTTTGTGTAGTAAAATTTTGTCTATCTCTTATGGTTTACCAGTTATGCAAAAGTCGTTCACAATGAAGAATACTTTTGGAGACATTCCCAGAAAATTCGAGATATACATTTCATTTCTCATGACATTATCTTAAACATATGATATTTTCATCAAAATCGTTAGAGCCATTTTTGAGAAAATTAAAATTTTCGAAAAATCTTCCATGTAAAGGGTAGTCTGGGGTGGGGGGATTTTCTTGAAAACCTTCGTGTCGCATCTCTGGAAGATACTGAACCTAAATACCAAGTTTGGTGCTTATCCGACTGTTCGTTTTTGAGTTATGCTGTTCACAGACACACACACAGACACACACACACACACAGACACACAGACACACACACGGACATGTTTCCAAAAATGCTTTTTTTGGATTCAGGAGGTCTCAAAACATGTATTTCCGGTGAAATCTCGGTATCGAATTTTTGGGTGGAATGCAATACTTCCCCTACTTACTATACGTAGTAGAGAAAGTAAAAATTCTGATGTGTTACACTCACATGACTTTCTCTACTCTTGTACAAACTATTTTTACAAACGCTTATTCTCCATCTACTTCATGTTAATCGAGATAAACATTTGCAGACTCTATCTTATTGCTTATTTTCTTGTAGATGTAAGGGGAATATATATTTACAAGGGCAATTTGGAAATACAGTAGCCTTTAAGCACATACATATCTCTTAATAGCTGGTTGCTAGGTGCAGCACCATTCCCTTTCCCAAAGATTAATACTCTTTGCATATCCAAGACAAAAAAATGAATAACGAATTCCCATTTGAGAATATAAGTACTGAAAATTTTAAGGGAATAACAAGCATTATCTCGAAAATGGTTCACTCAACAAAAAAAATGTATATGACATAAATTGTGTATTTCAATGCGATCTACATTTTTTGTGTAGTAAAATTTTGTCTATCTCTTATGGTTTACCAGTTATGCAAAAGTCGTCCACAATGAACAATACTTTTGGAGACATTCCCAGAAAATTCGAGATATACATTTCATTTCTCATGACATTATCTTAAGCATATGATATTTTCATCAAAATCGTTAGAGCCATTTTTGAGAAAATTAAAATTTTCGAAAAATGTTCCATGTAAAGGGTAGTCTGGAGTGGGGGATTTTCTTGAAAACCTTCGTATCGCATCTCTGGAAGATACTGAACCTAAATACCAAGTTTGGTGTTTATCCGACTGTTCGTTTTTGAGTTATGCTGTTCACAGACACACAGACACACAGACACACACACACACAGACAAACACACGGACATGTTTCCAAAAATGCTTTTTTTGGATTCAGGAGGTCTCACAACATGTATTTCCGGTGAAATCTCGGTATCGAATTTTTGGGTGGAATGCAATACTTCCCCTACTTACTATACGTAGTAGAGAAAGTAAAAAAAATCTGATGTGTTACACTCACATGACTTTCTCTACTCTTGTACAAACTATTTTTACAAACGCTTATTCTCCATCTACTTCATGTTAATCGAGATAAACATTTGCAGACTCTATCTTATTGCTTATTTTCTTGTAGATGTAAGGGGAATATATATTTACAAGGGCAATTTGGAAATACAGTAGCCTTTAAGCACATACATATCTCTTAATAGCTGGTTGCTAGGTGCAGCACCATTCCCTTTCCCAAAGATTAATACTCTTTGCATATCCAAGACAAAAAAATGAATAACGAATTCCCATTTGAGAATATAAGTACTGAAAATTTTAAGGGAATAACAAGCATTATCTCGAAAATGGTTCACTCAACAAAAAAAATGTATATGACATAAATTGTGTATTTCAATGCGATCTACATTTTTTGTGTAGTAAAATTTTGTCTATCTCTTATGGTTTACCAGTTATGCAAAAGTCGTCCACAATGAAGAATACTTTTGGAGACATTCCCAGAAAATTCGAGATATACATTTCATTTCTCATGACATTATCTTAAGCATATGATGTTTTCATCAAAATCGTTAGAGCCATTTTTGAGAAAATTAAAATTTTCGAAAAATGTTCCATGTAAAGGGTAGTCTGGAGTGGGGGATTTTCTTGAAAACCTTCGTGTCGCATCTCTGGAAGATACTGAACCTAAATACCAAGTTTGGTGTTTATCCGACTGTTCGTTTTTGAGTTATGCTGTTCACAGACACACACACACAGACACACAGACACACACACACACACATACACAGACACACACACGGACATGTTTCCAAAAATGCTTTTTTTGGATTCAGGAGGTCTCAAAACATGTATTTCCAGTGAAATCTCGGTATCGAATTTTTGGGTGGAATGCAATACTTCCCCTACTTACTATACGTAGTAGAGAAAGTAATGAATAACGAATTCCCATTTGAGAAAATAACTATTGAAAAATTTAAGAGAATAACAAGCAATATCTCGAAAATGGTTCACTCAACAAAAAAAAATGTATGACATAAATTGTCTATTTTAACGCGATCTACAATTTTTGTGTAGTAAAATTTTGTCTATCTCTTATGGTTTACCAGTTATGCAAAAGTCGTTCACAATGAAGAATACTTTTGGAGACATTCCCAGAAAATTCAAGATATACATTTTATTTGTCATGAAAATATCTTAAACATATGATATTTTAATCAAAATCGTTAGAGCCATTTTTGAGAAAATTAAAATTTTCGAAAAATGTTCCATGTAAAGGATAATCTGGGGTGGGGGGACACACACACACAGACATGTTTCCAAAAATGCTTTTTTTTGGGATTCAGGGTGTCTCAAAACATGTATTTCCGGTGAAATCTCGGTATCGAATTTTTGGGTGGAATACAATACTTCCCCTGCTTACTATACGTAGTAGAGAAAGTAAAAATGGTAACATTCCAGTAAGAAGCTTAAATGTGACACAGATTCTGAAAACAAACATGTTCCATCGTTGCTGCCTTTTTGTGACATAGAAATTGAAATTGCAAAGCCAGTGGATAATGATGTAATGCCTATTGTGTTTTACATTGCAGGTTATGCTGCTCTCAAGGTAGCAAATGGTATAACATGTCCCAAATGAATTGAGTTATTGATTTTAAATGACACTTTAGAGTATGAATTTAAAGGTGTAGCAAGGCTGATTTATAGAGGTTCTCTAAAGAAACCCACGGTATATTGTGTATCCAACTATTTCAAGCTTAGTCAAAGAGTGTTACGATGATTTTATTAAAAGCAGTAATCATCTTGCCTTGCTGAAAACGTTGTGCAGTTCTTACATAGTAAGCATTATGGATGAAACAGAAACGATATTCAAGCAATGCAGTCATAAATTTGAACACCATTTTCATGATGTATGCACTATTGTTTGAAAAATTATTGTAAATAATTACTGAGGATAAGGAACAAACGTCTGCGATAAAATTCCATGTGACGATGTACACTATGTAATCAAAAGTATCCGAACACCCCACAAACATATGTTTTTCATCTTAGCTGCATTGTGCTGCCACCTACTGCCTGGTACTCATTACCCGCGACCTCAGCAGTCATTAGACATCGTGAAACAGCAGAATGGGTCGCTCCGTTGAACTCACGGACTTCGAACGTGGTCAGGTGATTGGGTGTCACTTGTATCAGAAGTCTGTACGCGAGATTTCCACACTCCTAAACATCCCTAGGTCCACTGTTTCTGATGTGATAGTGAAGTGGAAACGTGAAGGGACATGTACAGCACAAAAGCGTACAGGCCAACCTCATCTGTTGACTGACAGAGACCGCCGACATTTGAAGAGGGTCGTAAAGAGTAATAGGCAGACATCTATCCAGATCATCACACAGGAATTCCAAACTGCATCAGGATCCACTCCAAGTAATATGACAGCTAAGCGTGAGGTGAGAAATATTGGATTCCATGGTCGAGCGGCTGCTCATAAGCCACACATTGCACAGGAAAATGCCAAACGACGACTCGCTTCATGTAAGGAGCGTCTACATTACACGATTGAACAGTGGCAAAACGTTGTGTGGAGTGACGAATCACGGTACACATGGCGATCCGATGGCAGGGTGTGGGTATGGCGAATGCCCGGTGAACGTCATCTGCCAGCGTGTGTAGTGCCAACAGTGAAATTCGGAGGTGGTGGTGTTATGGTGTGGTCGTGTTTCTCCTGGAGGGGGCTTGCGCCCCTTGTTGCTTTGCGTGGCATGATCACAGCGCACACCTACATAGATATTTTAAGCACCTTCTTGCTTCCCACTGTAGAAGAGCAATTCGGGGATGGCGATTGCATCTTTTAACACGATCGAGCACCTGTTCATATTGCACGGGCTATGGCGGAGTGGTTACACGGCAATAACATCCCTGTAATGGACTGGCCTCCACAGAGTCCTGACTTGAATCCTATAGAACACCTTTGGAATGTTTTGGAACGCCGACTTCGTTCCAGGCCTCACCGACCTACATCGATACTTCTCCTCAGTTCCGCACCCCGTGAAGAATGGGCTGCCATTCCCTTAGAAACCTTCCAGCACCTGATTGAAAGTATGCCTGCGAGAGTGAACGCTGTCATCAAGGCTAAGTGTGGGCCAACACCATATTGACTTCCAGCATTACCGATGGAGGCCGCCACGAACGTGTACGTCATTTTCAGTCAGGTGAGCGAATACTTTTGATCACGTAGTGTATCTCAAGCATAGCAATGTTCTTTAAAGCTAATTCACTCATGTCTGTAAGTAAGTCATTAATGAGTTCATCTAATTCCTATGCTAATTGTACTATTCTTATTGATTACTTATTTTAAAAATTGCACTGTTTTAACAGAATCTCAACATTGGTTGACTCACGTCTGTAAATGAGTATTTAACGAGTACATATGTTTGCTATGCAATTTGTTGCATTTTCATTGACAGATTATTTACAACACTGCGATATTGTACTGCGTTGTGTAAATAGTTATGTTTCTTTCGATAACAAATGCAATCTTCAGATGTATTTGATCTTTATCGCTAGTCGTTTAAATAAGTAGCGTCATTATTAGTTTAGCGTGCCCCTTGCCTCAAGTGGAGGTGCGGAATTGATCCTCGGAATACATGCGTTTCCGACTTCGTAAACAGGTTGATGTACTGCGCGTTGCAGAACTGTTCTTCACTAGGACATTTTGTGCGTTCTTTGCACGCGAGATGAAAGTGACCACTGATCAGAGAATTTGCATGATTGAGTGCCAAGGTGAGACACTCTACACTACAAAAACCGCCCAATTATTTGAGTTACCTATCAGCATACATGTTGAGATTGTGAATTTATGAGACGCAACCGAAAGACTTTCCAAATATAAATACTGGAAAGGTACTGTACAAGTCCCTTTTCACTTAGGTGACCTCGAAACTGTTGACATCCATCCCATCCACTCATCTTTACCTAGTCCTCTGCCAGAGGCACTGCTGATAAATACGCTACAAAGTACTGACTCATGCGCAGACAACCGACTGGCGGCAATGGCTGAATAAATCTGATGACCCGTATAAAATCTGCATTTGTGTGTATGTAGTTACGTAACATACATATGTCTGACTTGTTTCATGAACCTACAGATTACTACTTATCTACAATAAACTAAAGCATTGTTATTCCAGAGTTGTTTCATTCTTCCCTGAAACTTCTATTTCAGTTCCACCTGTACCAATTCATATTTTTCTGGAAAAATATTAAACCGTTAATGCAACAACTGCACTTAAGAACAATAGTTTTTGGAGTGGCACTCATATTATTCGGATGGTCATAGGGAAGAAAGGGAAGAGGTTTTCAAAAATCACGTTATTTATTTAGTTTATTATTTAATATTATTATTACCGTAAAACATTTCTATTCCGATTACAATGAAAGAAATAAGAACATCGAAATTTTGATGCAAGCGTTCGCATGTTGCTTACAGGTAGCTTTGTGAGCGTGACGTCATGATTTTAGATTTTACACGAAACGAACCTCTTTCTCTGTTCTGTTCCACTTGGCCTAGACGCCTAGATGGAACTTAGAGGCAGTATGATCTTACGTTACGTATGTTTGAAGTGACTTCTTTCCCTAGATGTAGTCTAGAAGTGTTACAATATTACGTCAGTATTTTTCAACTGAAGTATTTCCCTAGATGTAGTATAAACGCATTATTATGTTACGTTATGTATGTTTTAAGTGCCACCTTACTTGAATGGAATCAGGAGACAGTATAGTGTTACATCACGTATCTTTGAAGTTCCATCTTTCCCGATGAAATCTACACGCGTTATGATGTTACGTCACGTATATTTGAAGTGCCACCTTACTTGAATAGAATCTAGAGACAATAGTGTTTCGTAGCTTATATTTGAATTGCCAGCTTTCCCTAGATGTAATCTAAAAGCGTCACGTATGTTTGAAGTGACACCTTGAATGCAATCTAGAGACAGTATAGTGTTGCGTCACGTATGTTTGAAGTGGCGCCTTGAATTAAATCTAGAGACAGTATAGTGTTACGTCACGTATGTTTGAAGTGGCGCCTTGAATGCAATCTAGAGACAGTATAGTGTTACGTCACGTATTTTTGAAGTGGCACCTTACTTGAATGCAATCTAGAGACAGTATAGTGTTACGTCACGTATGTTTGAAGTGGCACCTTACTTGAATGCAATCTAGAGACAGTATAGTGTTACGTCACGTATGTTTGAAGTGGCGCCTTACTTGAATGCAATCTAGAGACAGTATAGTGTTACGTCACGTATGTTTGAAGTGGCACCTTACTTGAATGCAATCTAGAGACAGTATAGTGTTACGTCACGTATGTTTGAAGTGGCGCCTTGAATGCAATCTAGAGACAGTATAGTGTTACGTCACATATGTTTGAAGTGGCGCCTTGAATGCAATCTAGAGACAGTATAGTGTTACGTCACATATGTTTGAAGTGGCGCCTTGAATGCAATCTAGAGACAGTATAGTGTTACGTCACGTATGTTTGAAGTGGCACCTTACTTGAATGCAATCTAGAGACAGTATAGTGTTACGTCACGTATCTTTGAAGTGCCGCCTTACTTGAATACAATCTAGAGACAGTATAGTGTTACGTCACGTATGTTTGAAGTGTCTCCTTACTTCGATGGAATCTAGAGACAGTACAGTGTTATGTCACGTATGTTTCAACTGCCGCCTTACTTGGATGAAATCTAGAGACAGTAAAGTGTTACGTCACGTATGTCTGAAGTGCCACCTTACTTGGATGAAATCTAGAGACAGTAAAGTGTTACGTCACGTATGTTTGAAGTGTCTCCTTACTTCGATGGAATCTAGAGACAGTAGAGTGTTACGTCACGTATGTTTGAAGTGCCACCTTACTTGGATGAAATCTAGAGACAGTAAAGTGTTACGTCACGTATGTTTGAAGTGCCACCTTACTTGGATGGAATCAACAGACAGTATAGTGTTACGTCACGCATGTTTCAAGTGCCACCTTCCTTGAATGCAATCTAAAGACAGTATAGTGTTACGTCACGTATGTTGGAAGTGCCACCTTACTTCGATGGAATCTAGAGACAGTATAGTGTTACGTCACGTATGTTTGAAGTGCCACCTTACTTGGATGAAATCTAGACACTATAGTGTTACGTCACGTATTTGAAAGTACCACCTTACTTGGATGAAATCTAGAGACAGTATAGTGTTAGGTCACCTATGTTTCAAGTGCCGCCTTACTTCGATGGAATCTAGAGACAGTAGAGTGTTACGTAACGTATGTTGGAAGTGCCACCTTACTTGGATGGAATCTACAGACAGTATAGTGTTACGTCACGTATGTTTGAAGTGTCTCCTTACTTCGATGGAATCTAGGGATAGTAGAGTGTTACGTCACGTGTGTTTGAAGTGCCACCTTACTTCGATGGAATCTAGGGATAGTAGAGTGTTACGTCACGTGTGTTTGAAGTGCCACCTTACTTGGCTGGAATATAGAGACAGTATAGTGTTACGTCACGTATGTTTGAAGTGTCTCCTTACTTCGATGGAATCTAGAGATAGTATAGTGTTACGTCACGTATGTTTCAAGTGTCTCCTTACTTCGATGGAATCTAGAGACAGTATAATGTTACGTCACGTATGTTTGAAGTGCCTCCTTACTTGGATGGAATCTAGAGACAGTGTATTGTTACATCACGTATGTTTCAAATGCCACCTTACTTGGATGGAATCTAGAGACATTATAGTGAAATATCCCGTATGTTTGAAGTTCCACCTTACTTGGATGAAATATAGGGACAGTATATTGTTACGTCACGTATGTTTGAAGTGCCATCTTACTTGGATGGAATCTAGAGACAGTATAGTGTTACGTCACATATGTTTGAAGTGCAATCCTTCCCTAGATGCAATCTGTGTTACGTCACGTATGTTTTAACTGCCACCTTACTTAAATGAAATCTAGAGATAGTATACTGTTACGCCACGTATGTTTGAAGTGCAATCTTTCCCTAGATGTAATCTAGAAGCGTTATAATGTTACGTAACCTAAGCTTGAATTGTCACCAGTAGTTGTTATTTGGGGTTTCTGGATAAATTAATGGTTGTTTAATTGGTTCAATTGATTTTAATTGGTCTTTCAGGCAAAGGGGACCTAAAGCACATGGGGTTTCTGGATAAATTAATGGTTTTTTAATTGGTTCAATTGGTTTAATTAGTCTTTCAGGCAAAGGGGACCTAAAGCACATGGGGTTTCTGGATCAATTTATGGCTTTTTAATTGATTCAATTGATTTAATTGGTCTTTCGTGTAAAGCCGACCTAAAGCACATGGGTGTTCTGGATCAATTAATGGTTATTTAATTGGTTCAATTGGTTTAATTGGTCTTTCAGGCAAAGGGGACCTATAGTGCATGAGTCTTCTGGATCAACTCAAGGTTACTGCTGGAGTTGGTGGTCTTAAATCGGGTTTAATTGGTCTTTCGTGCAAGACCCGACCTAAAGTGCACGAGAGTTCACCATCAATTAATGGTTATTTAATTGGTTCAATTGGTTTTAATTGGTCTTTCGTGCAAGACCCGACCTAAATCCCTCCTCAAGGAAAGTACAGGCTGGGGGTGGGGGAGGTAATTATTTTTAAGGATGAAGCATGATTCACCGACCGTGAGAACCATTGCTACACCGCTTTCCCATGTTGGCTAATAAATCTTTCAAATCCGGTACACTTGCAAACTTAAAAATTAATGGACCGCATTCCGTGAAAGCCAATAGACGACTGTTCTTTGCTTCAAGCTCCACCCTTATACCCTATGACCGCGCATGCGCCGCCCTTCCCTTCTGCAATTATCCCCACCATTATACCACTGCTATATAAGGTCTCAGGCCTAGCACCCTGAAAGTATTATTTGAAGGTTTTTGTAGAAAGAGTTTCTAATCTGCACGTTATTAGTATGGCAGGAATGGAAGATTTTTGGAGTGAGTGTGGAGAGGAAGCGTACCACTACACCTACTACCACAAGGAGGAGTGCAATGGGTTCATACATTCAATTGTCTGTAACATGCCCTCATATCATGACCAGATGTCTTCAAGAGAAATATGCACAGAGAACTGCCCAGTCTACAGAAGAAGGTACCTGTAAGTAGACCCTCTTTTTTATTCCTTTCTAGGAAATACTATGCTACATCTAATCTTTAAAGAAAGTAACGAATTTGAAATATGTTCGTTCTTCCAGAGGAGGGGATGCAGATGAGGAGCAACACAGAGGCGTGAATGATGTCGATGTCCTTGTAACCACCCATGCAGTCCAATATCATTCTGAATTTTGTAATGGTGATACGCATGCAACCCTATGCGAGAAGCCAGAGGTACACCATCAAATGAAGTCGTACTTCCTGTGTGATGAAAACTGCGCTGTATTCTTACTCAGGCGGGGAAGCCTAAGGTAAGTGGCATTGAAAAATATCTAGATGCTCTTACCCTGCACGGGGTTGTAGAATATCTAATGTTTAAAAAAATAATTAAAATTGTTCCAGAAATCGTCAGACAACGCCTATTCCTACAGAGGACATAGATGAAGTAGATTTCCCGAATGTACCGCAGCTTTTGATGACTTTGGATGACCAAGAGAGGCCAATCAATTTGCAAGTAGATGGCGATATGCTCCAGGTGACTCCTGAACATTCACCCAGGAAACGAGCAGAATTACACAAAGCAATACAGTGAGTATTAATTTCAAATCTATGAAAGAAAACGCATGCTTTAAATAAAACTACATCGCTCCCATTCATGGTGTCTAACATATGCAATTCCTTTCAGGAGACCTGCGAATTTATTTAAAAAATGATTTTTCTAATAGACGCAATATGTAATGTTCCAGGTCCGCTACTAAGAAGCCAGCCAGGAGGAAGAACAATAAAACCTTTGAAGATCTCCATAGGAGGTTGGCGCTATTGGAAGAGCGAATTACCTGCGCTAACACCCCGAAGAGAGATGCAAGCACCCGCACTCGTGCTCCAAGGCGGCTACACCTCAAGAAGCAGTAGTGTCAATATAGGATTGTATTATGAAACCCCAGTGCTCATCATAAAAGAAACAGACAATAATAATTTTGTGTATATGACAAAATATGACTGGCAGATAATTAAAAAAAAAGTCTCGCAGAATTCGAAACATATCTGGAAGTGAAGAAGTGTCCTAAGAGAGAGTACAGTGAACATGTTGTATTCTCCTATAATATCACGGTGTTTATGGAAAGTGGAAAAATTACACTTTTTAATACGTCTATAAATTACGGTGAAATTCACTTGAATTATGATGTACTATCACTAATAAAAAGACTCGAATCTTATACAGATAGACATCTGCAGAACCTATGTATTGTAAATGAAGACACATATGTAGGGACAAGGAGCTGGAGGCAGAAGGCGCTGGAAATGTATAATAAGAAAATAAAGAAGTAAATATCTCTTTTATAACTTGCTTTTTATTCACGAAAAACCCCCTTACACTTCCTTATATCAAGCATAAAATAACTACATTTAAATTAAAGACTGCATCACATGAGACAGGGGCTTGTATGTAAATACTTTGTCATGAATTATCAAGCAATACAAAGATGTCTGTGCAGGAATATTTGCACTAGTTTGAATTTCCAGTCTAATATTGACAGCTCCATTTACAACCTCATCAGGCTGATGTGAGCAGTCAATGACAAATATCGGTGCATGTTTAAGAAAATCTTTTCTCCTCAATAAGGGGTAATTCTCTCTCGAATAATAGGAGCTTTGGAATTTTGAATACATTTCATATAATGAGGCAAATCTAGAGTTTCCAAAGTCCAAGTTCATATCATGGTAGGGATAACATTCACTATTGAGGTACAGTCTCAAATTGGTTATGTTGCAATGATCAAACTCGGAACAGTCTTTAGTTGCATTATTTACTCTCGAAATCTGCGCTCCCACAATAACAAATCTTGGTTTCTCGGGTCTCGATGTTGTTGCAACGTTCCATGTAAATGATCTAGTTTGAGGTACCGCAGGCTGAGTATGCAGATCCATACTTCGAAAGGCTATGTGTAATGGCCTGTCTGACTTGACAATCTTAAGGATCTCCACCTTTTCACCATCAGAAAGGCGTATTATAGGCATCCGCCACTCGATACGTGTAAGTTTAACAATAGCATTTTCTTCTCCTTCGGTTGCCAGAATACAGTTTTTAGAGTCCTTGGATCGAATGAGGACCAGCTCAAACTTACTGTTGAGTATGATGTCCTTGTGATCATCTGGAAATCCCAGAAGCATTGACAGCGGTACTATAGCGTTGAATGCTCCACTTGCAGGATGCACAATATCCACATCTTCTCCAGGGTAGCACCATCCAGCATTGAGTAAACGGTTGGATTCCATAGAGTTGAGTGCAGCATAGTTGCGCATAGTTGATGTAATCCCTGGATTTCTTGTTCTGTCTATAGTCGATCCATTCATGTCCAATCGAATCTCGTCAAACATAAATGCAATAGCATTATTGGTGAGCCTTGCTGTAGTAGTTGTTCCATTAGGTTTAGTAACAGATCCCTCAATGTAGAGATAACTCCGGTTAGGTAGAGTATATAAATCTTCAGCTTGACAAGGGATTCTAATTTCATCATTCGCATCCAGAGCCGATGTATTATACGGTAAAAACACATGCTCCTCTTCTTTAGCAATCTTGTCCTCAAATGTAGGTGTTTCCGTCACATTGAAGATGTCCATCACAGAATTCTGAAGCCAATGCTTCAAGGAACCTCCTATTGCTCGATGTTAACACACTGAGTGTCGCAGGTAGAGTATGATGTATACGACGATGCGCAGGCTTATTATATCCTCGTAGGCGTCTTCTTCTGCTAAAATCTATTCCCATTACGACGTATGTGAAGTCTTATACTTATATCCTCGTTTCTAAAGTTGATGGGATGACCGTTCTGGTCGACTACTCGAAGAGTGATTTGATCGATAAAGTTAGTGTCTATGATAGGCAGGTAAATGGGATTTGAAGGCTCTTGCGAAATGTGATATCCTGGCGGAACAGAAGGGAAAAACTCATAGATTGAGTGTCCGCTTTTACCGTCGATGAAAGAGCCTGTTGCAATACTGCACTCGATTCGTATTATGCTCACCTTAAATATGTTTACTAGGAAATCAGATTCAGTCACTTGATTAGCAGGAATGACTTTGCTTTCACTGAAGCCTAAAAGGGATCCAATAGAGCATTCCCTTGAAAAATCCATAGGAAAAGGACATTTAATTTCAGCCTTCATTGTATTATTATTAGGCCGAATAAAGAAGACATCCTCATCCAATTGAAGCTTATCTTTGATGTATGCATTAATATCAGTAATCTCATAAGTTCCATGAGGTATATCAATGGCTTTAAGATTGTCATTGTAAATGTAATGAAACTGATTATTGCTATGATCCACATTGGGAATAGAATAGAAGGTTTCAAAATTCAAAAGAGCGATCTCATAATATCCTTTAGGATCGATCCTCAGAGGAGGATTCAGGTGTGTTGTCAGAACAGATTCATTACCGCTAACGGCAATAGTGTAACTCATTGTGATAGAAATTGTAAGCACAAGTGCCCACAGATGACTGAGCTAAAACTCTGAAACCTCTCAGTATCATACATTAACCTAACACCTCTGAGATACCTTTCTATCTCTTTAGGAGGCTTTAGGTTCCCAAAGCTATCGAAATAAAATGTAATGTTACCCTCCTTCCTTACAGCAACCCAATGGGTACCTTCATTCTCTGAAGAATCGAGGTTGACGATAATCCTCTCATGGTGATGAGGCTTTGTAGGCAACTCATCAATCATATATACACCTCTAAAATGCGGAATCTTTAAACGTCTAGCATACATGTCGAGATCAATGTTACTCAAGGCTTTTTCCGGGACAAGTACAGTCCTCTTCCAGAGGTTTTTGAATTTCCATTCTTGCTGTTGCGTCTCTTCTTTTTGATATTTCTCGTCATATTCTTCTTCACTTGAAGACCTTTTCCTTTTGCTTCTATCTCTCTGTTATGTCTTGCCATTTCTGCAAGCTGTTTATCTGCAGCCTTTTTCTTATTCACTGCTGTGGCGATTTGAGCTGCTCCTCCAGCTGCAGCACCTAGGGCTGCAATAATAGGAATGAGAGGCAGAAATCCTCCATGCTTTTTCTTCCTGGAGCCAGCACCTACAGCCACCTTGCCCTTCATAATTGCTGTAACTAGCCTGGCGGCCAACTTTTCTCCTAAAGTAGCGTCCGATGCCTGTACTCTTTTCCGCGCCTTCTCGGCTAAGATCTTATCGGCTATATTTCTCGTAGCAGAGTCCCTGTGCTCAGCGTAGGCGATGTCGTGCTGCTTACAGGCTTCGTCTAATGGGTTAATTCCGGGGTCTCCTCTCTGTAGGCGTTTTTCCAACTTCGTACCCGGACCGCAATATCTGTAGCCCGGTAAATGTGCTTCAAAGGGCAGCCAATTAATAAGAGAGTTAATTAACCCAGAGCCTCTGGAGATCTTGATCCTCCTAGCTCCCATGATAGACTAGCTGACTTTAAAATAGTATTGGACTTTTATACTCTCAAGCTACAAACTGAAATCCAGGCGCCCCTGGTATATATGTATATATACATTAAGCATGCTTTTTTATATTTAGTTATTAAGATGGAGCTCGTGAAGCAAGATTGCTCCCTGCCCATTCAGGTGCTAGACTTTGAAAGTGATTTTAGATGCAATCGACACGGAAAGTTATTTCCCTCTAATGTCAGAGCTCTTATTCTAGGCAGCTCAAGCGCCGGAAAAACTAATGTATTACTGAATATGCTGCTTCATGTGAATGGTTTACGTTTTGAAAACTTGTACATCTATTCAAAGTCCCTTTACCAGCCAAAGTATCAATATCTCATCAAGCTACTCGAAAACATTGAAGGGATAGAAGTGAACACTTATGAAGATGGAGAAAGTGTCTTACATCCCTCTGAAGTTAAAGAAAACTCCATATTTATATTTGATGACGTAATCACTGAAAAGCAGGGGAAGATCGCCTCTTTTTACAGCATGGGCAGACACCGTAATGTGGACTCTATATATTTAGCACAGTCGTATGCTAAAGTGCCTAAACATCTAATACGAGACAACACGAACATGATTATTCTCTTCAAGCAGGATAATTTAAACTTGAAACATATATATGAGGATTATGTGAACACTGACATGTCATATACTGAATTTAAAGACCTGTGCAAGGGTGTTTGGGAAAGTGTCTCGGAAGGAAGACCATTTGTAGTGATAGTTCCTGAATTCCCTATGAATGAGGGTCGATATAGGAACGGCTTCGATGTATATATTAAAGTAGAAAAGAAAGAAAAGGATCATTCATAGATCGAAATGAGTATTGACAGGTTCGGTTCACAGAGGACTGCTCCAGTTAAAAGAGTACTTCATCAATTCATCATAAACCGAGATGGAAAAGGAAACTATCAATTTAAAAACAAAAGACTATGCATTGTTCATGATCCCGAAAAAGACAATGACGCAAGCACTAAACGTTATGTTGACACCCTTACGACTTCTACCGAAAATCGAATGCAGGAATTCACCGAAAAAGTGGCATATCAGCGTATGGGTGAACTTGAAACTATGATAAGGAATCACATCCAGAAATCGCTAGATGGACAATAAGAGTCTCTAATGAAATACCTGGACAAACATGCACTTAAACGAGACGCTGGAAACAACATTATTCTAGATACAATAAGAATGAAGATAATATTATCACCTCAGGAGGACTACGATGTACCGAATAGGAAATATGTATCAGACTATGTTAATGCAAGAACACCAGCGATCGATTCAGATGGGAACGCTTCCTTTCAAAAAAGAAGAATAAGAGAGATAGCAGATCCTATCGATGACAGTGATGCAGCTAGTAAAAAGTTTGTTAAACACATTATTGGTAAAAAGCACAATGAAGCACAGCAAGCTCTAAACAGGAGACTAGCCTCTATTGGAAATGATATCACAGAAACAGTAGTGAATCATATGGAAACTATGGCGAACCAACAGAGTTCCATGGATAAGCAGTTGACAATAGCTATGAATAATGTGAATATTCTTAAATCACAAGTGAATGTTATAAATGCGCTATTAGATCAAATGAAAGGTCACCACGTTTTTAGCCTGCAGACGAAGCCTTTCAGAGGGAATTCACTAAGATACACATTAACATCGGGTCTCAAATACTACAGAGCACCTGTAAACGGAGAGGTCATTGCATGCTATATGACGTCGTCACACCTCCTTTTGTAAGAGCAGATACATTATTTGCTATAAACAATAACATAGTCAGAACCTTCCCTACTCCTATTGCAAATGGAGATACACTCACCTTTACTGCTCCGGCCAATCGAGCAAAAGATGGCCATATTCTAAATATAGAAATGAGTATAGCATATAAACTGTGGCCAACAGAATAGAACAGCTATATATTGAGGTGAATAACAAAATTCAAGATCATTTCCAGATGGACAGCGAGAGCATAAGACTTAAAGAATCTGTAGCCAGGCATACAAAGGCTATAAGGGAAAAGTTACGTGCACTAAAAGGACAAAAGTTTGAGACCCAGAGAGTAATGACTGAAGCTCTTCAGCCAGTAGCAGAACCGTTACATGATATACTGCAAATTCAGAAAAACAATAGTGTTACTTCAAGCAAAGAGGAGAGTCAGAAAAAGAGTGATCCACTTAAAGAGGAGAAAGATGAGAATATCTTACGATTCCTGCAGAAAGTTCGAAGGAATGATAAGAATGAAATAGACAATGCCTACGGTGTGAGATACGAAGATGGAAGCTATATGCTGGGGAACAAGATCATTGACTTCCTCAACAATAAAGTACGAGTAGGTGATGAAACGTACGAGGTGACACCTGGATTGAGTGAACTCATCTTCAAGAGGATACCTGAAATGCATGTATATACAGAAGGGGATCTGGATACATATAGCAGAATATTGAAAGCAACACATGTTCATCGAAGAAACTTCAGCAAGCACGGGCAGCTGAGATCAGGCAATTCCTACAAGTATAAAAGCATTATACGCCCTCTAGTAACGAAACACAAGGGTTTAGGTTTGCAGTGGAAGGAGCATCGCCCTGATACGAGGCAAGAATACATCTACTGGAACGACCCTAACGACCTGGTGAATCGCCTGAGGCTTCTCATTGAATCCAGAGACGCCGGAAATAATAATCACACACAAGAAATTGAAGAAATTATTCAAGAACTGAAATCGGCTAGGATTATAGCATGACGGTGAAGCAAGATATAGCAAGAGAGCTCCATGCTCCCGCCCGAAGAAACTTCTTGCGTCGAAAGATCGTTAGCAAAGGTCTGCATGATCTGATGCAAATCGACTTGGTTGAGATGATCCGCCATGCAAATCTCAACAAGAATTTCAAATATATCCTGATTGCAGTCAACTTCTACTCTAAAATGGCCTATGCAAGGCCATTGAAGGACAAGTCAGGACTACAGGTTGCAAAGGCAATGGAAGATATACTAAAGGACATGGAAACGCCACCCAAGAATATACAGAGTGACAACGGAAAAGAATTTTATAACAAGCACTTTAAAAATCTAATGGCAAAGTATAATATCAATCACTACAGTACCTATACTAATGTGAAGGCTGCAGCTGTTGAGCGTTTAATCAGAACTTTAAAGAATATGATGTATCGGGAGTTTCTAGCTCAAGGATCATAAGTGGCTAGATCTTCTACCTAAAATCGTTGCAGAGTACAATGACACTTACCACTCAACCATCAAAATGAAACCCAGTGAAGTGAGGAACAATGACCTTCTTCTGACTGTTTACAAGTATAACCACCCCAAAAGAGAGAAGAGGAGTGCAAGGAGGTTTAGTGTCGGCGATTATGTGAGGATATCTAAGAATAAAGGACATTTCGAAAAGGGTTTTGAACCCAACTGGAGTGTTCAAATTTTCCAAGTGGCTCATGTGAAACGAACCAATCCTACCACCTACATCATAAAGGATAATGATGGAGATCATATAAAAGGAGCATTTTATGGACATAAACTACATTCTACACTATTCCCTAACACTTATTTAGTGGAGAAGATTTTGCGTAGGCAAGGAGAGAGGATTCTAGTGAAATGGTATGGATTCCCTAATAGCGAATGGATTGATGGAAAGGATTTATTGTAGCTAATACTGAAATAAAGAGTCTTAAATGCAGTACCTCGTGTTTTATTTACAGTAATTTGATTTCGCCCTCTGATACATTTAACTGAACAATGTACCATTAACATTGTATTATATAAAATAATTTAAAAAACAGTAAAAATAATTAAATACAATATATACAATTAATAAATTAGTCAATAAATAATCTATATACAATATAATACATGAGATGGGGATGTGACATCCAGGGAAGTCGGAATGGATTACGAGGCCCTAAGTGAATAATGGCCCCACGCGAGAGTTGCATGAGAGCCATCAATCATCTTGCGCTTCGTGTCTCCTCCATGCAGTGCAATTTTGTTAATTTCTACAGTCGCGACTTTATGTTTTGTACTTCTGAAGCAAATTTGTTTAGCCAAAAAGTTTTTATTTAAATCTTTTAGACACTCGAAATATTTCTCAAAGGTGATTGCTCGCATTCCACCTTTGGTAATCCCCTTTGCTTTCATGATGGTGCTGTTGTTATATTTATAGCTGTAGAGCTTTGCCCTAAGTCCAACGTAATCAGTCATCACCATGCCACCCAGCTCATCTTTAAACAACCCAATCACTTTCTTGTTGGCCTGCTTTATGTCATATACATTATTTTGCTTATAATTTGATGTATCAAAATGCTGGGGATTGGTTTTCATGAATTTGTAAATGTCTGTAGAAGTTTCGAAAATGAATGAATCTGTATCCATATAATTCAGGACCAGGTCATTCAGTTGGGGTTTCATTACTTTATAAAAAAAATCATACATAATAAATTTTGAAAGATCGAGAATTGCATGGCCAATATAGATTGGTTTGTTCATGAGGATCTCCTCTCGAGCCAACTCTATGCCGACTAAGTTTTCATCAAAAATGTGGCTACATACATATGTTGGACGAGCCGTCAATTTCCGTGCTTGCTCCCAGGTAGGTACAATACGGAAATCTCTGTACTTGCGAACATTTTCAATGAACTTACCGTACACAGCGTTGTTCATTTTCTTCCAGAGGTTTTGACCAAACTTGGAAGTTTCCCTGGCTCGCTTCTCGGCGTTAAGGTCAATATAGACCTTAAGCCATTCAGCTTGGTCATACCATACCACCCGATGAATATGTCTCAATAGCAGCCCCAGATCTAGGCACTGTTGCAAGATTTTATAATGCAAGACATATTTGCTTTTGTTCTCAAGACTTGCAATCAGTTTCTTGTATTGGCTGCCGGGTGGTATCTCACTCCGGGGACAGAGAGGTAGATCATTGTGTGCATCATGGAGATGGTCAGGATACTCCAAATCCACCTCTAGGACATATCCTGTCTTGGAGTCCTCAGGGATCGCAGCGAAGTCGATGGTGTCTATTTCATCCCTATCAAGCCATCTGAGGTTCCCATACGGCATTGGGGACGCCATGCTCTTGCCGTACAAGTTGTTGATGTCCCAGTATGATAAAAAGTTTCGAGGTTCCTCAGATTTGTAGTCTGCAAGGTATTCGTGGTTAGCTTTGGAGTACCGCTTTGATACCGTGCAAAGCCCGCCGCGAATACCTTCCTCGAAAAATTCTAACATGCTGGGATCGCTTATTAGCTGGAGCCTTGCTTTCGTTGTCTTAAGCATGGCGTCGAAGGCTAGTGATGGCAGAGTATAGTACCATGCTGGGTCCAGGTTATACATCCCCAGCGACAAGTCTCTAAACTTCTCGAATACATCTGCTAAAAGCAGAGTATCGGTCTTTAGGTAGGGGTCACTATATTCCCCGAGATTCTTTATGT
This sequence comes from Deroplatys truncata, assembly GCA_030765065.1. Lineage (NCBI taxonomy): Eukaryota > Metazoa > Arthropoda > Insecta > Mantodea > Mantidae > Deroplatys > Deroplatys truncata. The sequence goes on along the minus strand of CM060975.1, from coordinate 46,731,540 downwards.
TGAATGTGCTCCATACCTTAAGTGCATGAGCATATTCCTCCTCTGTGACACCGTCGAAAAGCTCTATCGGCGGGAGCTCCTCTTCTTGGAGCTTCTCGATGGTATCCAGATATGTATAGGGGAATATGCCCTTACACTTCATTAGTTCCAGATGTTCTGGATTAGAATACTCGGCATTAGTGACCTTGAAGTCATCAGCGCTCAGCATGTCTGCCAAGCTAGATAACTTGTCATCGAGAAACTTGTAGCTGTCGAGAAACCTGAAATAAATGCCCTTGTACCATTTAGTAAATGCCAGATAACGTTCAGATGATAGTGCTATACATGAAATAGGAGCCTTATCATATGCCATGTGCCTGATCAAGAAGTGACTGTCATAATTGCTTAAGCAATGAAAGAAAATTGGAATAAAATTCGGCAATTTTCTATTCAAATTGCAAGCATTATGAGACGCTCCAAGATATGCTCCAGTGATATGACAATGGTCCCATACCGTAACATCATCTATAGCAAAATCTCTCCTGCATATGTGGCAGTGATCAGCATTGTCGAAATCCAGGATATCCTGAGGTGACATATGCATGGGCTGTATTCGCCCATATATCTCAATGACTTCATCAGCAATCTTTCTAAGTTCAATGAAGAAGTCATTCAGTGCATTGTCACCTCTGAAGAGCTTGAATCTCGACAAGGACTGATCATGTCTACATATAACCTTCAACGCTATCGATATCGCTTCATGTTCCTGTATGGCTCGGGTCCAGCTCCTTGCGTCAGAGGGTTCACATGAGTGGACCTTCCTCAAAACAGATTCGATATCTGCATAAATCACAAAAGGTACAGGGGCACCCTTTGAATATGCATTAAATTCCAGAATCTCATCCTTCTTTGGCATTTTGAGGATCTGACATTTATTGCATTTCAGTTTATGCACTCTCAAGGCATCCTCATTAGAACACCTTGTCATGCATGCCTCGCATAGCCACATTTTTCCTTTATGATTAGTTACCTGACTTCTAATAAGCCTCGATAAGTTGGTGATGAGGCAGTAGTGAGACTTGTCACCCTCTTCAACCATTAAGAGGTTTACTTGTCTAGCCTTCCTCTCAGATGGTTTGCGAATGGACTCCACTGAGTCGTTGGCATTCAGGGCAACTACACCTATAGATACATCTGGATTCTGCTTCTCAAAGCGTTCAATCTGATCGAGGGAAAACGGGAAAGTAATTCCAGCATAATTGAACGCATTGAATAGCAAATCCTGAGGGTATGAATATGGTCTATTTTTGTTGACTTTTGCAGGGTATCTGGAAGCTAGCATGCACCAAGCGAAACAGAAATGATCAGCATTCTGAATATTAAGAACTGCCTTCTTTCGCTTGATGCATGCTGGCAACTCTATGAATCCTGAAGCACGAAGGGGATTATAGTTTGCTGCGCTATTTATCAGCGAGTGGATTGCGAACAGTGTCTTTGAACTAGATTGGCCTTCAAAACAGGCTAGATTTTCTAAAATTTCGTTTTTCATTGCATGAAAGATGACATCGAGGTTAGATGATTGCTGGATCTCCTTTGTCTTGGAATTGAGAAATATCGATTCCACTTTTTCATGATCTGGTGTCTGGATTAAGTATGAGACGTTCAATGAACAACTCATCTTTATCCCAGACATACTCTTCTTTAGAGTGGTTGCGATTTCCTTAATAACGAGAGCCCTGCATGCCTCGAGAAACTCGCTGGGGTCAATTATCCCAGCCGTATTTTCAATTTTACTATTGAAAATACGACCTTTGAATGCAGACTCTATTACCCTACATTCTAGGTCATCGTAATCATTTCGACATACCCTTTTTGCCGGTGATGGTGAGGATGAATCAATTGTCTGGTCTGGTCTGGACGAAGTTGCTGCGGGTCCGTTAACATGTGGTGCGTACTCCTGATGGTTTAATTTGCGGGAGGGTTGGCTGCTGCACATTCCTTCTTCAGAACCACGCTCCTCTTCTGCTTCACGAAGTCTCTTGACACCTTTTCTCAAAGCCTCATTCGCCTGAGGCTCTGGCTCAAGATGTAGAGGTTCAAGATCTGCAACAATAGGAGCATCACATTGTTAGCATCTGTGACAATCAAGCAGGCAGTCTTCTAGTAGAAGACTTGGGAATAAATTGCATCAATATTAATGTTAAAAGAAGTGAAAGACTTACCTTGGCATGACTGAAGCAACTCGATGAGCGCAGTCTTGTACCCGCAGTTAGTGCAGGTACAAATTCCCTCCATGGGTGTATCCTCCCTGTCGTTATTTTGGACGACGCTGAAATTCTCAATAGCATCTCCGAAACCTGGCGGAGGTGGGATGATAAAGTCCCCCGCATTATCAGCATCAAGCCACGCAGCTGCCCCGTCGTCTATCAATGGTGATAGTGGTGGTGGTGACGGTGGAGTGCTGGGCCCAGGAGCGTCCTGTGCCAGGACAGGTGAGCGGCGGACACGTCCTGCCAGACTCAATTTGTTTGTCTTCGAGTTCATCTTCACTGGAAAATAATAATTTAGGCATGTAAACTTGATGAATGAAGAAAAGGATAATTTCCCTATATTCTATACTTCATTTTCTGGCATATTACCGCTTTTCAATTTTTTTTCAGTTTCTGACATTCGAGGTTAAGCTTTAAGTATGTTAAGCTTATTGTATGTCGTAAGAGTATTTTTTATATATTATGCAAGCTATTTTATAGCAGATTACAGAGTTTCAACGAAAAATTCAGAGTTAAGTTAATTTTTGTTAATTAGTATGTTAATGAAGTATTTTCAAACATTAATTGTTTTATTAATTATAAAATTAGCTAATAGAAGCCCTGTCTTAAGGTTGCTTGAGTTAAAATAAGTTGCAGTTGAAAGTAGCCAAAGTCCCCAAATAACTACTACTATTTGCGCTTGCATTCTTATTTTAAGTCTACTTTTGTATTTCTCTTCTAGTTTTGTCGTAATCCGTTTACGTGGAAATGGAACTTGATTTAACGTATATATTCCTTTTCAATCGTACTTTAGCGTTCTGAAAACTGAATATTTGTGTATGAGTTTGTTCAGATAGAATGTATTATGTTTTAGCTTGCTTAAGCCCGGTTATTTTTTGTTACAGTATTGTCTTTAAAGTTTTTTGTGTGATGTTTAGACGTTGATTAGTGATATATAAGTTTAAATATACATCTAGACACTGACCCTGCTAAATTATTGCAAGACAAACTTTACGAAGCTAGGTGATCACACGTTTTTTTTAAATGCGATTTTGACTTTCAGTATCTTCACTCGACTTTTTAAGAATACATCACACGAATTTCCTGTATGAAATCTAGTATATGCACTTACCTTGCGAATTGAAATCTAAGATGAATTAAGTACTTGAGGATCTTTGTACTAACACACGCTATCACAATCACAGACGTTATTCCTTTAAGAATGAACTTTAACTCTCCTGCTTTGTTCTTATATAGACTTTGAAGTTCATTCTCCCTCTCCCAGAAAGAATGCGCAGAAGAATCCACTCCGTAATCGAGTGTTTTGATTGGTTAAACAATATTAGCTGGCTATATCTATCCTTGTCTAATGATTCACGTTTCTTTCCCCCCAGGATCTTTAATCACCTCTGATGAAGTTATAAATGTATTTGACGTCGTGTCTTAAGTAATATATTCTCGTATACTGTTAATGGAATAATAAAGGAAGTGTTCAATTACTCTTTATTGTATGAATCATACACCTCGTGGGAAATATTAAGATAAATTGCCCTTAGACAGGAAATTGTAAATCTTCATGAACTTAAGTAACTTAAGGGAGGGAACTTATTGATGGTTGCAGCTGCCTTTTGTGTACTGTTAATTAAATAATAAAGGCATTGTTCAATTACTCTTTATTGTATGAATCATACACCTCGTGGGAAATATTAAGATAAATTGCCCTTAGACAGGAAATTGTAAATCTTCATGAACTTAAGTAACTTAAGGGAGGGAACTTATTGATGGTTGCAGCTGCCTTTTGTGTACTGTTAATTAAATAATAAAGGCATTGTTCAATTACTCTTTATTGTATGAATCATACACCTCGTGGGAAAAAAGATACAAGACATCTTTCCCGTTGTTATAACTATGTATTTTAAATTTCTCTACTATGTAGAGTAAGTAAGGGAAGTATTGTATTCCACCCAGAAATTCGATAACGAGATTTCACCGGATATTTATGTTTTGAGGCCCCCCTGTTTTATTGAGAACTATTTTCGAGATATTGCTTGTTATTCCCTTAAATTTCCCAATAATTATTTTTTCTCGAATTCGTTATTCATTTTTATGTCCTAGACATGTAAAGAGAATGGAATGCGTCACATAGCAAGCCGCTCTTAAACGATTTGACTAATGCTTAAAGCATACCGTATTCCTCTTGCAGCTAGTAGAAGCAAAGCAGAATAAGCGTTTGTAGAAAAAAGTTTGTACAAGAGTAGAGAAAGTCATGTGAGTGTAACATATGAGATTTTTTTTTTAAATGTGATTCGTTTTTATTTCACTGCGCATACACCTTGTAACAGTGTAATTAGCTATCTCTATAAATAAATTTTTTTTCATTATAATTTAATGTGTGTTTGACTCTCATGCAGTTTTAATAAAAAATTCAATAGCGGATCGGATACTGTTGGTATCTGTAGGTCTGTAGCCTTCTGACATCTGGTGTAGATAAAGCGAACTTTTACAAGGGTGCGAGTCTGACATCGTTATATGAGAGGGAAGCCAGCCGAAAAAATCAATAGCGTGAATAGATCCCACCCTTATACGAAGGTTGAGTCAATAGCCTTAATCACCGGCATTCCAGACAGAGGGGACGCGACAGAAGAGTCGGGCGATCGTCTTTTAAACTGGCGTGGAGGGAGACCTCACTGTATACATACACGGTTTTAAGTAGCATGTTATTCATGTCGTGCAAAGCAACAAGGGACGGATGGTGAAAATTAAACATTTCCATACGTTAGACGTGTTAGCCACAAAAATTGAAACTTGTATTTTTTATTTGATGTATATGATTAGAATTAACGCTGTGTACTTTATAGTGGGTGAATCATGTCTCATAGCTGACTGGAAATGCAGACATTATTTTGATTACCTCCCTCACCCAAAGCCGAGGAGGAGGGACGAGCCTTTAAATGTTTCTTCAAGTAAATGTCACCACGTGGACATGTAAGCGACCCTCGCAATTACCAACTCCAGCAATAACCATAAATTTTAATGTTGAACTCTCATGCACTTTATGTCGGGTCTTGCTCTAAAGCCCTCCACGTGGCCGGGAATGACAAACTGTCAACTCGCCAGTAACCATAAATTTGATGGTGAACTCTCATGCGCTTTAGGTCGGGTCTTGCACGAAAGACCAATTAAACCCGATTTAAGACCACCAACTCCAACAGTAACCTTGAGTTGATCCAGAAGACTCATGCACTATAGGTCCCCTTTGCCTGAAAGACCAATTAAACCAATTGAACCAATTAAATAACCATTAATTGATCCAGAACACCCATGTGCTTTAGGTCGGCTTTACACGAAAGACCAATTAAACCAATTGAATCAATTAAAAAGCCATAAATTGATCCAGAAACCGCATGTGCTTTAAGTCCCCTTTGCCTGAAAGACCAATTAAAATCAATTGAACCAATTAAAAAGCCATTAATTTATCCAGAAACCCCAAATAACAACTACTGTCACCTTACCCTACATTGAAACTAGAAGCAGTATAATGCTATGCCACACCTGTTTCAAGTGTCGCAACATCGTCCTTGCAGCCATCTTGGTACTTCTGCACAGAATAGTCCAGAGTATGACAACGAAGTTTCGCAGTTGCAGCGTCAAACAATACACTGCTATGTGTAGATAGGTCGAAGGCTCCAAATCTAAGTCCAAGGCCAACGCCTCAGCAACAAATTGCTGAATGATAAGTACTACAGTGATCACTATAAGCAGAGCCATCAGACGGCGACGATGCAAACCAAACTCCAGGAACTTTGCTGTTCTCTGAGTGTACATCTCCTGCACAAACAAGTGGGACATTAAACCATAACTTTATTTTAAAAACATAGCAGCAACTTAATTGTTCCAAATTCCTCACCTGGAAGTTAATCCACTCCGATAACAGGGTCGCCATTTGCCGGATCTTGAACCAATGTGTGGCCGGTACACAGATTATCTCAGACATGAGGATGACAGCGAGGACACCGAACACGGTATTTGAGAATTTCGAATACTTGAAGTCTTCCTCGAACCAATTAGCGAACGTAAACCACATGGCAGTAACTGACAGGCAGTAGGCGAAAACTGAATAAATCATGGGCGGCGAGACCAGGCGAAACCTAGCAGCACCTAAAACATTCGTTATAAGAATGTATATGAATCCTCTAATGATAGGTAGCAGTAGTAGCACCTAAAACATTAATTATAACAATATATATATGAATCCTCTAATGGTGGGTAGCAGTAGGAGCACCTAAAACATTAATTATAACAATATATATATTCATATATATATATGAATGCTCTAATGGTGGGTAGCAGTAGTACCACCTAAAACATTTATTATAACAATATATATATATATATGAATCCTCTAATGGTGGGTAGCAGTAGTAGCACCTGAAACATTAATTATAACAATATATATATATATATATGAATCCTCTAATGGTGGGTAGCAGTAGTAGCACCTAAAACATTAATTATAACAATATATATATATATATGAATCCTTTAATGGTGAGTAGCAGTAGCAGCACCTAAAACATTTATTATAAGAATGTAAATGAATCCTTTAATGGTTGGTAGCAGTAGCAGCACCTAAAACATTCGTTATAAGAATGTATATGAATCCTCTAATGATCGGTAGCAGTAGTAGCACCTAAAACATTCCTTATAACAATATATATGAATCCTTTAATGGTTGGTAGCAGTTGCAGCACCTAAAACATTCGTTATAACAATATATATGAATCCTTTAGTGGTTGGTAGCAGTAGTAGCACCTAAAACATTCCTTATAACAATATATATGTATCCTTTAATGGTTGGTAGCAGTAGTAGCACCTAAAACATTCCTTATAACAATATATATGAATCCTTTAATGGTGGTTAGCAGTTGCAGAACCTAAAACATTCGTTATAAGAATGTATATGAATCCTCTAATGATAGGTAGCAGTAGTAGTACCTAAAACATTCCTTATAAAAATATATATGAATCCTTTAATGGTGGGTAGCAGTTGCAGCACCTAAAACATTCGTTATAAGAATGTATATTAATCCTCTAATGATAGGTAGCAGTAGTAGCACCTAAAACATTCCTTATAACAATATATATGAATCCTTTAATGGTGGGTAGCAGTTGCAGCACCTAAAACATTCCTTATAACAATATATATGAATCCTTTAATGGTTGGTAGCAGTAGTAGCACCAAAAACATTCCTTATAACAATATATATGTATCCTTTAATGGTGGGTAGCAGTTGCAGCACCTAAAACATTCCTTATAACAATATATATGTATCCTTTAATGGTGGGTAGCAGTTGCAGCACCTAAAACATTTGTTATTAGAATATATATGAATCCTTTAATGGTGGGTAGCAGTTGCAGCACTTAAAACATTCCTTATAACAATATATATATATATATATATATATATATATATATATGATTCCTTTAATGGTGGGTAGCAGTTGCAGCACCTAAAACATTTGTTATTAGAATATATATGAATCCTCTAATGAAGGATAGCAGTAGGAGCACCTAAAACATTCGTTACAAGAATGTATGAGTATGAGTCCTCTAGTTTTGGGTAAAAAGTTTTACGCTGCAGCAACTAAATAAACACATGTTTTATTATAATCTCTTCCATCAGTGCGTTGACAACAATCTGATGGGTTATATTAATATGAATTTCTCTACGCATTCTGCTACAAACTGTTCTCACAAAAGCTTGGTTTTCTATCTGCTTCATCTTAATCCAGCTACCGAAATAGTTTCATTACATATTACGTTGTAGATACAAAGGGGATACAGAGGCTGAAGCAATAGTCAGATTTGTAAAAAGCAAGTCTTCATATGCTGCGTTTGAAATTACGTACCTTCTGCATGACCATGCATAACAAACCAATACGGCTTAACGCTTCTAAAAGATGTTTAGTGCAAAAAAAGAAAGAAAGAAAAAAAGGCAAGAGATCATTAGTAAAACTTTTTGTATAGTAAGCTTTAGTCCATCTTTTAACGTTTACCAGTTATGATACAATGAAAGGGGAAATATTATACATATATAGAGGAATTGTACATCTGAAAGGGGAACCATACATATAAGAATTGTACAGTAATAATTTAATTCACTAACATGTTAAAATATTCAACATCTGACATTTGTACAGAGCTGATTGTAAGACACGGGCGAGCTAGCAAGAATTCCAAGAAATCATAAAGACCGTACCTGTCACCCAGCGGTACAATGCTACATGTTGGCGCCCAAGCGCACGGATCTGAACCCACTCATTCATACATGTCAGGGTAACGCGGCCTGAGGGCCAATAGGAAACGTCGTTACATTTTCAAACGCAAAGGTGAGGGTCACTAGGCTCCCGTATATAAGGGCAGACAAAGCCTCAGAGCCCGCTCTTATTCTAAATCTAACTCATCGAGAAGTCACGTCAACACGAGGTGCTACAGATGCACGTGGGTGCACAAGGATGGGGTGCGTATGAAGATAGCTAGGTCCTGACTAATTTAAAGTGGTGGAATTATTATAACAATAATGGGAAAAGCTAGCCGTCCATAACTATTCAAACTGTGAAATAAACTTCATTGATTAAGGGAAACTTGCAGGGTATTTTTAACTTGCCTCACCCACTAGAACCTGAGAGTTAATTATTAGATATAGTTAGGAATGGAACAAGCAACAACCGACGAGCCCCAATTGCCGAGGAAGAAGAACACTGCAACAGGCAACAACAACCCAAGGATCATCGTTTTCCCGCTACAGCAGCATTTTACAAAATTAATTCAGAATGAAGAGGTCTTCATAGCTATTCTGAAGGTAGGCACTATTTTCTGTTCGTATGGAAATATGTGAACGTTTCTTATTTAATCAAAATCGTTAAGCCATATTTGAATAAATAAAAAATAATAAACGTTTCCCATGGAAAGGGTAGTTTAGAGTAGGAGGATTTTCTTTAAAACCTTCATGTCGCATCCTTTGAGGATACTGAGCTTAAAATACCAAGTGTGGTATTCCTTTAATATTTTGTTTTTGAGTTAATGTTGTTTACAGACGTAGAAATAGACGTTTTCCTATAAATAATTTTTATGTATTCAGTGAACCTCAAAACGTGCATTTCCGATGAAATACCGGTATCGAATTTTTGTGTGGAATACAAAAGTTCCTCTATTTGCTCGAAGTTGTAGATATAGTGCTACATAATAATATAGGTATAGGTTGTTATACAACGGAGGCGGAGATCTCGCACTCTGCAACATCTATTGCGTCTAGCACTCTCCAAGAGGAATACAGAAAGTTAGGGAACCACAGGAGGCTACAGGTCGCAGGCGCGGAAGTCCTTTATCAGTTCCAAGCTCGAAGAGCCGTCCCACTGCTGGAACTGCTAGAGGAGGACGATGAACGACCGTCGACTAAACAGCCCTCTAGTGTCCAGGGAGTACTCTTTCTTTAGAGCAAGCATCCGCGCCATCTTTACGGCACCGCCATACGCCACGAAACCTAGAAGAGCTAATAAATAAATAAAATCTGAATATACTATCCCAGCACCTTGGTTACTACACTGGGATATACATTCAAACTTTACATTTATTCTCACAAACACATTTACATTTTAGATTACACCAATTTTTTTCAGATAAAATAACTACAAACTACACAATGTCTAAAAATAGTACTACTACTACTACTACTACTACTACTACTACTACTACTACTACTACTACTACTACTACTACTACTACTACTACTACTACTACTAATAATAATAATAATAATAATAATAATAATAATAATAATAAATAAATAAATAAAAATAAGAGAACGAAACAAAAATAGAAATTATTAGATTGGAGTAAAGACATAAAAAATTAATTACAATTAATTCTAAATTCTATATTTATCCAAACTTGCTGCAAACCAGCAAACTTAGCAACTGGTAACCAGCCACTATATACTTCTATTTAACTATATTCCCTGGAAACCAGCGAAAATGTACTGGTAGCCAGCACAAAAACTTCTACTAAACTACTAATAATTTTAATTAGTTTATTTATATTTTATTTCAAATTTTCCGTAATTAAATTTTTTTATAAAGCTAAAGTTTATAACATTCCATTTTTCTCATAGTCATTATTTAATTTATATTAGTTCAATATGCTATTTAATTCATTTATATCTTTATCTATACATTTGTGTTTATTTGTTTATTTATTTACCTTATAACATTTTATTTAATATCAATATTAATTTTCTATTATCTCTCTTTTAATTCTTTTTATATATCAATTTTTAAATTTTATCACTATATATTAAACCTTTACCTTTTTTAACCAAACACTAAACTTTATTTCTTCTATCACTAAATATCTACTCACCTTACCCCACAACATTTCACTTCCCTCATATCCTCCATTTTATTAGCACCAACTCCACCTCCAACCTACATAAACTCAAAATTCCCGTCCTATTAATATAAATAACAAATTCACATCACCATGCATTTAACATCACCATAACTCCATTCACTATCCCTCCCAAACCACATTAAACTACTCCTCCAATGGAAAACCTGCTAGCTCCACCTGTAAGCATACCTGAAACACGAAAACGAAACGGAATGAAAGGGAAATGATGGAAAGGAAATCGTGGTAGATGGTATTCGCCTACCGACCAGGGAAACCCACGAAAAACCCAAGGTCGACGGGAATCGCACGCGGGACGTCTAGAACGCCAGCCTCACACGTTACCTCGGGGCATTCTCGCTCGGTTAGTAATAATAACGAAATATAGACACTGACTGAAACAACCGCCACTAAACATTTGCATCAATGTAACCCGTACATGAATCATCACCGCATTAAAACAAACAAAGAAACTTCCCCTGCTGCTAGGCGTATTGGAGGTACGTATCCGCTCGTTTGCCTAACCAGCATTTGTTACTAGACGTCACACCAGCAAAGAACCTTCCTGAAGCTTGAAAGGTGTAGATATATGGCATGTTTTTAAAGTAAGTACCGTTTTAATATTTTGTCTCTGCAGTCGCGATTTTGATCATGCGCCATCACTTCCTCCATTCATTAGGAAGCCAGACGTAGCAACTTTTAGAAAATCACCATACACCAGCGGTGCACTAGAGCCATTGCACCCTGACCTGCAGTCGTCGAGGAGCAATAATTGTTAAGACTGGTTCACAACCACCCGAGAACGGTAACCAGAACGGAAACGAGAACGAGAATGTATATCGATGATAATATCGATCACAAAGTGAAAGTTGATTTTGCGCATTGGGATTTCATTTGTTTTTATCTCACCAATGAAATTTTTACCTACTTCCAATTTAGCCAACATAACGCGGGATAGCCAACGTCAAAATTCGATAGAGTAAACATTATCTAAATGCATATCCATTACATTTCCGATCCCTCTAGTTGTGCCAAGCTTTCATTCCTTTATTTAATGGCATATATTAAAGTTGTTTAATGTTCTTTTTTAATTTCCACCGGTTTTTGCCATTGTTTTTTAGGTAATAGCCAGTTTTGAGTTGCATATAAACAAACTACATCTGACGCTTTCACCAGAGGAACCAACGCTCATTGGATTTGTAGGTGTCAGGAAGTAAGTTTAGAAAGCACATTTACTGCTAATTTCTTCCAGTTTCGTGTTTCCAGCTTGCGACTTTAGAGAGCACTAGCGGCTGTTTCATGTCACGGCCGCCTAGAATAATTTCTAGAGTGAAGAGTCTAATATGCATAATATGGATCTAATATGCCGTGCCCGGGAACGAGAACGAGAAAGTTTAAAGTTAGGCAACTCTTCTTTCTCGTTCCCGGTTCCCGGGAAGGTTTCCCGTCCATTGTGAACGCTCCCATTTGAATACATGTATTTCAACTTTCTCGTTCTCGTTACCATTCTCGTTGGTTGTGAACCAGCCTTTACTCTCTTCACCGCACCAAGCTTATTCTCACCCTCACCCTGTATCACCCATCCCGTCAACAAGTGGTTAAACCCTAAAAACGGTAGGCACACTTGATACACTTCTTGGGGCTGCCCTCAGCCTGCCAACCAATATTGCATTGGACAGTGAGCGATCGTCACTTTATGTTTTCCTGTTGTTAGAGTGTTTCCAAATGTCCAAAACAATCGAACGACCCGCTGGCTATGAATTCAGATCAGTGATACGTTTTTTGAATGCGAGAAATGTTACGCTAGCAAACATTCATAACTGTGTGAAGTTTATGGGACAACAATAATGAATGACAATGCCCGGCCATACACAGCCAAACAAACTCAAGATCTGATCACATCATTTGGTTGGGAACAATTCTACCACCCACCTCCGGATTTGGCACCAAGCGATTTTCACCTGTTTCTTCATCTGAAGAAATTCCTTGGTGAAAGATTTCAACGACGATGATGTGAAACAAGAAGTGTAGACTTGGCTTTCATCAAAGGCGGCATCATTCTTTGACGAAGGCATACAAAAACTGGTTTCCCGTTACGAAAAGTGCCTAAATGACGGCGATGACTAGAAGTAGTGTAAGGTATAAGGTAATGAATGATAATAAAGTGTTTGGAAAATAATTTCTGTTAGTTTTAAAAAAATTATCGGTACTTACTTTAAAAACGCACCTAGTGTATAAACACCGATGTGGCAAAATTTTCCGTTTCAGGGAAATTGTCACCAGAAACAATCATGGTTCAAAACTGTCTCATCAAATTTTTTTTTATTACTTTCTCCACCACGTACCTAATAGGTAGAGGAAGAATTGTACTTCACCCTGTAATTGAATATATCGATTTCACTGAAAATATATGTTTTGAGGCCCCCTGAAACAAAAAGAGCCTTTTTTTTAAAAAAAAATGTGTGTGTATTTGTGTCTGTGAACAGCATGACTCAAAAACAAATGCCCGATAGATTTAAAACTTGCTATTTAAGACAAATGCCTTCCAAAGATACGAAACGAACATTTTTAAGAAAATTCCCCATCTTAAACTACCCTTTACATGGACAATTTTCGTTTTCGTTTAATTTTATTTCTTTTTCTTTCCTTTTTGTTTTTATTTCTCAAAAATGGAACTAGTGGTTTAGATTACAATATCATATATTTGGGATATTAAATGATAATTTGGAATGTGTATTGTGAATTTTCTGGGAATAGCCTGCGAAGTTCTCTTCATCCAGAAAGAGTTTTATATAGTTTTGTATAAGTGGAAAATTATAAGAGATCTCTTTAAAAAAGATTTATTTCAAATCACTTTTTTGTGGCATCAACTATTTCGAGATATTCGTTTTTGCTAGTTTGAATTGTTCAGTGTGTGCCAAATTGGCCCTCCCCGGAGAAATATACAGTAGGCGACGGGACTGTACTAAAGGAAAGCTGTCATGTACGGCAACAGAAGGGAAACGACTAGGGTAGTAGTTCTCAACGAGTCGACTACAACAAGAATGAACGAAGTTGGTTTGAATCAAGTAGTACGTCAGGCGATTGTGGTCGTTGTCTGCGCAGGCGCTGCATCACGACCAGCTTTCTTCAACGGTGCTGTCTACTAGGCTGGCCAGTCTGTCTTCGACGACGAGCGAGATTGCGAGAAAAAACAATAGGACAACAGTTAGAAAGCATTCTGTACGGTAATTCGAAATTTATTTTCGGCTTAACATATTCAAAATTCCTTTTAGTAATTCTTCACCGGAAAAGTATTGAGAGTCGGATCTATAGACTTATTGTGGTTGGTCTGAAACATATCGGTAAATGTGAGCGCAGGAAGCAATTTTGTAACTATTGTAATTAAATGTAAAGAATTCAAGCCGTAGAACATGTAAAGAATGGTGAACGAAGAAGGGTTTGTTAATTGTAATGGTTTATATTATTGAAGTGTCAGTTCATTAAAAGAAAGAAATCCGGCTTTTTAATTATTTGTGGAATATATTTTCAAATAACCATGTCATTATTCCTGATTTAATTCACCTCCTCTAGGGTTAAAGTCCACGTTTCAAGTGCTGTGTAATTTTTGTAAAATGCTGCCGTTATTCAATTGTTTCTCGCGATGTCATGGAAAGAGTATGGAATATCAAAGCTATGGATTCTCCTTTCTGTATACCCCTTGTACTTAAATTGAAGTGTGTAATGAAACTATTTCTGCAAAGGTTTATTTTGATTCACATGAAGTAGCTAAAATAATCAGCTTTGTGGGAATAGTTTGTAGTAGCTGTACAAAAATTAACGATAGCGGGTAGAGAAATGTGAATTTAAGGCAACGTAGTTTTTAAATTTCGTTTTAACCCTCTGTCGCCTGACAGAAGATGCGAATAAAGAACACCAACTGAAATCGTGATTTCAAAGACGTTCCCAACTCCCTATTTTTATGAAATTATTTTTTATTTATTTTTTTTATTTTGATCTACTTTGAAGTGTGCCGCATCTAGTGATGAAAAGAAGTACCCTGGTTTCCATTCCACTCCCCTATATAATTGCAGCTGAATGTTGCTATGATTTGAAGAGAATCCCAAGTCATGGACATGGGGAGTTCATCTCACCAATGTCGTCCTCCGTGATGTAGTGGTTACCATGCTAGCTTTTTATTCCCGAGGTCGCGGGTTCAAACCGGGCGGGGAGAGATGGATTTTCTCGGCGTAAAAGTCCTTAGTATGGCTTTCTTCGGAAGGGAAGTAAAGCCGGTGTAGATTTGCGGCACGTAAAAGAACGTCAAGCCTGATAAAGAGGCCTCTGAGCAAAATTTCCGGTCTTTCACGCCCAATATACAATGGGACGCTAAGGATCACAGCAGTTAAAGAGCGCCCATAAATAAAACACAATTTAATTTTAACTTCATCTCACCAACGATGTTCAATAGCGCTGCTGTCACCAAACACCTGTTAGCTGATCCCGTTGAAACTCATGATGACGGTAGTACATTTAAAGGTACAATAAAACGAAATGAGAGTGAGTGGAATAAAAATAAAGTTAAACAGCCTAGAAGGAGGGTAGTGAGTATATTAATGCAAGTGGTAAGAAAATTGAAGTGCGCAAAACAGACAAGTTATACAGGTATGTAGGCCTATTTTTACTTTCTCTACTACGTATAGTAAGTAGGGGAAGTATTGTATTCCACCCAAAATTCCATACCGAGATTTCACCGGAAATACATGTTTTGAGACCCCCTGAATCCAAAAGAAACCATTTTTGGAAACATGTCCGTGTGTCTGTGTGTCTGTGAACAGCATAACTCAGAAACGAACAGTCGGATAAACACCAAACTTGGTATTTAGGTTCAGTATCTTCCAGAGATGCAACACGAAGGTTTTCAAGCAAATCCCCCACCGCAAATTACCCTTTACATGGAACACTTTTCGAAAATTTTAATTTTTTCAAAAATGGCTCTAACGATTATGATTAAAATACCATATGTTTAAGATATTTTCATGACAAATGAAACGTATGTCTCGAATTTTCTGGGAATGTCTCCAAAAGTATTCTTCATTGTGAACGACTTTTGCATAACTGGTAAACCATAAGAGATAGACAAAATTTTACTACACAAAAAATGTAGAGCGCGTTAAAATACACAATTTATGTCATATACATTTTTTTGTTTAATTGAACCATTTTCCAGACATTGCTTGTTAATTCCTTAAATTTTCAAATACTTATACTTTTTCTCAAATTCGTTATTCATTGTTTTATGTCCTGGACATGCAAAGAGAATGAAATACTCCACATAGCAACCAGCGCTTAAAATATTTGACTATCGCTTAAAGCCTACCATATTCCCCTTGCATCTACAAGAAAATTAGCAATAAGATTAACATCTCGATATCTAAATTAACATGAAGCATGTGGGGAATAAGCGTTTGTAAAAATAGTTTGTACAAGAGTAGAGAAAGTCATGTGAGTGTATCAATCAGATTTTTTGAACAGGTTATTGTGTTGTACTTTACAGAAACGTATTAATTATTTTAGGATGATGTCAATTCTTTGATGAGGTACTTACAACCAGATGCTGTCAACTTCATTATGTTACTTGTTGGATAATTTAATGAAGATGGAGATTATGATAATTTTACAGAAAATAAGTAAATGAACTTGGTAACGAACGCTGAGTGTAGAGTGCAGCATATTCATAACCTAGAGTATGTTTTTTCTATATTTTCTAATCTGCATCTTTCAACGCAGATTTCATAACTGTTCATAGGAATGTTATACATATTCTGGTTTTAATGTCTACATTTTGTTATAAAGTAAAATATTTCAATAGCACCTATTAATTTGGAGAAAATCTTATATTTATTCCATGTGGTGTCCTGTGAGTCCAAAAACGTTCCTGTCCACTAACTTTGTACAACCTTTAACTCTCAGGGAACAGACTTAAGAATTTCATAATTGTTATGAATGACTACTACCTAGAGTTAAGGAAATTTGGCTTGTACAAGTATTTTTAGAAACATTTAGATTTTTTGTCTCCCCTGAAAAATGCGTCCCTGAACTTGGGTCATTTTTGAAATCACCGTTTCAATTATTATCATGCAATCGTTCTGTATTTACTGTAGCCGAGGAAAACCATTGTAAGGTTTGTGCCCTATCCAAAAATCACCCTTAAACACCTTAATTTGTATAATTTATCTGAAGCTTACATTCGATGATACTTCACTCAGAAAATTCTTTTGCTGCATCGTAAATTTAAAATTATGAAGTTTTTGTTTAAAGTACGTTTTAATTACAGAAATATCAGGAATGTTTCCACAGTTTAAGAGATGTTTACTTTAATCTTTTGCTTAGATTTTTTTACTGTATTGACGTATAAATGTTACACTTAGCCTAATCCGAGAACGTAAATTTCAGAACTATTGAATTTTAATTTCATTTCATTTATTTACGTTTTCGAATTTGATTACCGTTTTACTTACGGCGCTTCTTACCGAGCGAGATGGCTCCGCGGTAACATGTGAGACCAGCATTCGGGAGGTACCGGGTTCGATTCTCGGTGGCCGCCCACTCTGACGATGGTTTTTCGTGGTTTTCCGTGGTTGACATAGAAGAATGCCGGAGTGGTGTATTCTACCACGGATTTCCTCTCATTTAATTTCCTTTTTATGTTTCAGGCTGTGGTTAGGTCGGTGTTGGTCAGATGGCGCAGAGGCTTGCTATTTCGATCTTCTTCTCGGCCCTGCTCGAGGGCAGCCTGTTGAGCCTCCACTGCTAGGTCATGTTACCCCGTCCCATTAGAGGTACGTCACCGAGCGACACTCCCGTGGTCGGGTGGTTAAGCCTGGAACTGTTGGGGAACTCTGAGCGTCTCTGTCGACTTGTGCCGGTCTCGCTCTGCAACCCACACGTCTCCTGCGGTTCCATCACCTCACCCGTTACATCCCGGATATGTACGCACAAAAGATCTATTGGAGTCGAAGTGCAAGGTGCTCCCTCCGCTATCAAGTCCTACCTTATTCAATGGTATTTCCTGGTTCCATAAATAAAATTCACTAAGTTTTTAGCAGTAATTTTTTATATCTACAGTAGTTATAAATCTCGAGCGTATATGATTCACTTGATACCCACCTGAGGTAGAGAACTGTAGAGGCAAGACTCCCAGAACTCGGAGAACTTGTAGAACTGGCATTATCTGCTGGGGGAGGGTCTTGTCCAAGCCCACTGAGGACCTTACAATGTGCTGGGATCCGTCAGCTTTGCTTCCTGTTTAAAGAATTGTAATGTATTATATTCACATGACTTTCTCTACCCTTATTTGTACAAACAAGTTTTACAAGAGCTTATTTTTCTATTCTACGAATATTTCCGAAATGGTGAATACCTTAGCAAATGGTTTACAGGTAATAAAAATGCATTCAGAACCTCACAAGCTATTCTCAGAAAATTCAAAATGAATACTTTATTTGTCAGTATCTTAAATATTTGGTATTTTAATTAAATATAACGAAAAGCCTCCATGTAAAGCGTAGTTTGGGGAGCGAGGATTTGTTGGAAATTTTCGTGTCGCATCCTTGGAGCATACAGAACTTAAACACTAAGTTTGTTTATTTATCAGACAATTTGTCTTTGACGTGTGCTGTTCATACACACACTTACACCCGTAGCGGAAGATTTCCGATCCCTTCAACCTCCGTGGTGCGAGCGCTGCGTATTCCTAGCAGCCGTGGTAATTCTGACGTTGCCAGAAGTACATCTGAGCTCCTTCCGGATTGGGTTGGTTTCGACAGGGCAGTGGTTCTCGAATCCAATGGAAGGTGGGTACGTCTGGGTCAGCGTATGTCAACTCGGATAGGAACTTTCGGTATATCATCGATGTTCTCGCATCGGGCTCTCGAAAGGTACATTTTGAGCACTGCATATGCCCTTTGCTTA
Source organism: Deroplatys truncata (assembly GCA_030765065.1). Taxonomy (NCBI): domain Eukaryota; kingdom Metazoa; phylum Arthropoda; class Insecta; order Mantodea; family Mantidae; genus Deroplatys; species Deroplatys truncata. Next base: position 46,712,913 of record CM060975.1, on the reverse strand, counting down.
AAATGCAGGCGCTAGATGACACTGTCAAGCTCGTACATATAACATTCAATGCTGCCAACACAATTATTCTACACTCCTGTGTTGAATATTAAATTGTTTTAAAAATAACACATATTCAGTCCCAGATGTAATATATTATAACAGTTTGCCATTTATAAAGTCGTTTTTATAATATTAGTGAACCGGTTTGTACAGTATTTGAGCTCAATGTACGTGTGAACAAAGCCTAAGGTTGGCTAAGTGTATCCGATTTGAGACGAAATTTTAAAGCTGCGGATCGTATTTTAACGGATGCGAGAGTGAACCTGAGAAGAAAATTCTTCGATTTAGTAGAACTGGCAAGATTTTAAAGGCATACAAGAGCGTACAAATACCAAGAAAGAAGCGATTTATTTTTTTTCAAAGGCCTGTTGGTAAGTAGGATGTATGAATGTAAATAATATAGAATAACCAAAATTAAATCCATAACCTAACCAGAATTGCATTACATATACATTTATTTTCAAAATAAAATTGTATCGACTACTCATGAGCAATATTACATTTTGTAATTCAGCTGCAGTTCGAATCTAATCAATGTATGCATGATAACACTAATAATAATGGTCATTTTACGAGTGAAATACTAGTGAAAAATAAAAAAGTCTGTTTAGTATCCTAGTTGGGCTTTACAGTTGTTAGAAAGCTAGAACTGAAATTAAATATTACAATTTAAGGTTTAAATTGTAAATCATTTTTGCATTCTTTGAATTTCAGAACTGTTAATTTGTTTATATATGGGCTACTGCAGTTCATTCTCCTGTTCAACACCTCCAGAAGTAGTATCCTCAGGATTATGGCAGAGATTTCCTTCGTTCATCAGTTAAAGTGAGTTATATTTAACAGAATTTTCATTTTTCTCTAATAAGCTAATGGCAGAGTTGTTGCCATATCTTTCTAAATTATCTTTTTGCGTTTCCTTTTTCACAGTGAGATTACATTGTATGAAACCATGAACATTTCTGGGACATAATTATGCCATGGCCTAGTACTATGTGCTAAGGTTAAACACTTGCCAACTGCACAAAGTAATAGTGCTGTTTTATCACAGAAATCATTTAAATTTTCAAACTTTAGTAAAGAAAGATGTGAAACTTTTGGTATTGGATACTTCATAAGCTGTTTCAATGTTTCAGTCTGCACAATCTTACCACTGGTTTATTTGATTTTAGCTTAACTTATACACAGTTTGTGGTATCTTAACACAGAAAATATTTCTTTGTAAAACCATTGAGTTTTCAGATTAAGTAAAAGAAACTTTAAATAAAAAAGCAAGTTTTTATAGTAAATAAGTGAAAATACTGTGTCATATTTATAAAATTAAAGAATGTTTTGCTCTGTGTTGCTGAATAATGAGCAAAATAATTCCTGCAAATGAACAGAGGATATGTTAAACAAAACAGGATATTTTATAGTTTTAACTCTTGATTAATGCAGCAATTAGTGATGAAATGTCAGTCATGGATGTTTAGATGCAAAGTCCATCACCTTCAAAGCACTTTTATTAACCTTATTATTTAATTATTGGAACATTAATGAGCTTTTTTTCTCCTTTCGTTTGTTTAGCGCAGTCACCATCTCAAGCTACCAGAGATATGCTGGCAGATACCCAAACTATGGAGTCAAGGTAATTTGGGTATGTTGAGTTGCAGGATCACCCCCAGGAACATTATTAATATAGTATGAAGGTTTCTCTCAACTACAGCAATTTATTGCCATGTAACATCAAACATTCCTTAAAATTTGGAGTTTCATTTCAACATCAGTTGAAAAATTAACTAAAACATTGAGGACTACTGCTGGAAACATGTTCTCAATTTTCAGAAAAAGCAAAGTTGGTGTTAGGCAGTTATTTCAGTGTATTGGTTGGTTTTAGTTATTCTCTGTTAGTAGCTTTAAAGCTACAATTTTTGAGTTAATGTTGTTAATTACTACAGACATGATTTTTCTAAAATGTTTGTTATCCATTAAATAAACAAAATAGTAGCAAGGATTTCAGTTACCTTTGTGATTCTTTAACAATAAGAAATAGCACCCTCGTGTTGCAGAGAATGTGAAGTGTCACCATTAACAGTCCATTTAATGAAAGTAGTTTTGAGCTTAAAGACAATAGCTTTCTTAAATTACAGCTACTCTGTAATTGTCATTTGCAACCAAGATTTGCTTTCACTGTCTTCATATACAATGACATTAAAACAACATAAAAACAAAATAAAAATGTATATATTGTTTGTTAGGCTTCCTAATATAACATTACTGGCAAATTCCAACTAGGCAGCCCGATAAGAATTTGTGTATTTATCTGAACTTTGTTTTTGAAATATTTAACTTAATTTCATATGTCGTAGGGTTTACAACCCATTAATAACAATATTACAGCAGGCTTCATAAACTGGTTAATAGTTCGGGTTGTACCATTTTCCTCTATGAAGTCATGCAAGTGGTTCTTTTAACTGCCATACAAAGTGATGTTGGTATGGGAAGTATAACAAATGATGGTGCACCTCAAGTGGTTGTGAAAAAACTCCTTTCATTTAAAAATTGTGAGTCACGAATATTGCTAAGGAAAATGTGTATTATTTATTTGGTTATTATTATTATTATTATTATTATTAAGTCATAATTAATGTCAATATGATTTTTTTTAAAAAAAAACATAATTAGTGCAACTTCATGGGAGGGGCAAAAAGTTTTATAGTAATGAAACATATCGGTTTGCTGAGGAAACAAAAGTCATATGTATTGCAGTTTAATTTTTTTTATTTTTATTTTATTTATTTATTTTTATTTATTAGTAATGTATTTGCAGCACATTAATAAAATATTTTAATCTGCTGCTGTACAAAGAAAGAATAATTAGTATTTTAAGTATTAAGAATTTAGCAGTACAAAGAAAACAAGGACAAATTATGTCTAATATGGTGCTCATAAGATTGTCTTTATGTTCACAGCTGTTTGGTTCGAATCTGTATTAAGCACAAAGTTGTTGAATATTATGATTCTATAGTCAAACTGAAAAATAATTTTTACTTCCTTTACCTCTGTTTTTTCAACTTAACTTTTACCCATGTGCTATCTCGGGCACAGGTTTGAGTAAATGAGCACTTCTCTGTGCACCATAGAGCAGTGAGTTGATGGCCTACATATTACAAGTTTTTATATTTAAGCTGGACTAATAGAAAATAGCTGTAAAACATTTTTAACCTTCTTTCACTTAAAAAAAAAGAAGAAGATAGAATCCATGGTGTTAGTGCTTATTTTAAGTGCCTTGGAAATAGATACTAGATCAGATTGCAACAGATATTCCAAATATAAACCAACAAAGAGCAATAACTAATCACAAATTATTTGCTAAGAAATTGATTATTTGGATAATGTAGAAGCAGCTATTAAAAATGCAATGCTTGTTAAATCCACATCAAGGGACATTAGTGTAGGAAATTTTGCTCAAGTTTGTGTTGCATAAGATGCAGCTGTATTAAAAAAAATTGTGTAACTGAATAGTTGCTTTTTGTTTTTGCTGATGTATTTCACTTATTTTTCAATACACGTGATAAAATATTATGTGGTGTTTTATGTATAACCAAATGCTGACATTCTTTGTACATGGCAGGATATCATTTATATTATAATTTGTATATTATTATTATTATTATTATTATAGAATGCGGATCAATGGCATTTCTGTCATGAAGGTTAACAGCTGTTAAGTTGATGAATGGTAAACTGCTGTATACAAAGAGTAACATTACATAATACCATACATACCACAACCTTTCCTATTTTCCCACTTTACTGAAAATGAGTATAAAGACATTGTCAGTGTAAGACAATTAAAACCGATTTCGGTATTCTAGCAGATGAGTAAGAATTGAAAGGAGTGCAAGTTGTAAATAAAGTCACCTGTGCGTTTAATGGTTTTCTCTCTAGATTGAGAAAAACCATTAAAAACGCAGGTGATTTTATTCGAGACTTGCACTCCTTTCAGTTGGCTTGCTCACGTTTCGAAAGCGGGGGGCGGGACTAGCAGCAGGCATGATCAGTTGATAATGACGTACGCTGCATTACCGACCGCAGCGTTAGTTCCGCTAACGGACACCCGAAAGGTCCGTAAAAGCGCCCTATGCGGCACCTTACCCCCACCATTGAGTTGACAATCTGGTTAATCTGTGGTCTGGGTGGTGATGCCCATGCGGGGTTGTGAGACACTTAAAAGTCCTGTGGTACCAGCCTGCAAAGCTGGGAATTGGCTTGCTATGGCGTGCTACAGAGTGACCCAAAAGACTCCGAACCGCCTGCGCGGTGTTTTTCCTGTCCGCGTCCTTGGCGCTAGTTGTCGTCTACCGCTATCATAGAAAGCCACGGATGAAACCATACAACATATTTAAAACTGTTTTTAAAGACTTTACTTACCAACTTTATGAAAGGAGATGCTGAAACTGGCCACCGCCGTTGTCCATACATTTTTGGCACCTCTTTAGGATACTATCCATCACTCGCCCTAGTTCACGTTGAGAAATTTCCTGGTGGATATGTTGTTTTAATTCTTCCTGGGTGTGTGGGTATGTCTTGTGCACTTTATGTTTTAAGTTACCCGGGAGGGGTATTTTATGAACAATATTACCGGCTGCGCGGTGTTTTTTTTCACTGGGTGTGTGGAAATATGATGAAAAGATGATAACGCGCTGCTGCTATAAAAAAAGTCACGCTGTTATGGCTTTGCTTTGCAGTGTGAAGTGCAGTTTTGAGTTGACGGTGATGTGATGTGGTTCAGTTATTACGAGTTATTCATTATTTTGTCCTGTACTTAGTCACAAAGTATATTATGCCTCAGTATATGTTTTCTACTGCAAAGAATGTATTTATTTATGATTCGTATATGTTAACTCGGTCAGCTCGCCAAGTGAAAGTACGATTTGTAGAAAGATTTCCAGGTATAAAAGTTCCAGGCCGTACAACAATCCATGAACTTTACAGTAAATTTCAGGCCACAGGAAGTGTTCAAGCTAAAAAATCTAAAAGACGGCGTTCGGTTCTTACTGAAGAAACATTAGACGACATCGGTCATAATGGATAGTTTCCTAAAGAGGTGCCAAAAATGTATGGACAACGACGGTGGCCAGTTTCAGCATCTCCTTTCATAAAGTTGGTAAGTAAGGCCCTTAAAAGTAGTTTTAAAAATGTTATATGGTTTCATCCGCGCCTTTCTATCATAGCGACAGACGGCAAAGAGCGTCGTGGACGCGGACAGGGAAAACACCGCGCAGGCGGTTCGGAGTCTTTTGGCTCATTCTGTAGATCGCTGTCCTACATAGGTTTTCAGTTCTTTCCCTTTGGAGTTGACGTGCATAAGTGGAGTATCCACTTCCGTCGCTGCGTAAGTGGGGTGAGGACCTTTTAGACTCAAGGCGTTGCCCTAATGGAAAGCACAACGGAGAGGACCACGTTGACGCTTTTCTCTGGTACTAGAAGGGCAGCTTCGGCTACGGGCAGACTTCGATGAACAACACGCGGGCGTGGAAGCCGTTTTTCTTAAAGTGTATTGTTTCATTCAGGGAGCCTCAAACCTTTCTAAATAACAAGAGATAGACAAAAACTTCGTACACAAAAAAACAAACAAAAAATATACAGTGCAGATCCACGATTTTTGGTGCTATTCTGATCAGCAAATTTAAGTGACGATATTAAGGAAACTTAGTAGAGATTTGGGTTCAAAAAATTGATTTTTACTTTCTCTACTACGTATAGTAAGTAGGGGAAGTATTGTATTCCACCCAAAAATTCGATACCGAGATTTCACTGGAAATACATATTTTGAGACCTTCTGAATCCAAAAGAAGCATTTTTGGAAACATGTCCGTGTGTGTGTCTGTATGTGTGTGTGTTGGTGTGTGTGTGTGTGTGTGTGTGTGTGTGTGTGTGAACAGCATAACTCAGAAACGAACAGTCGGATAAACACCAAACTTGGTATTTAGGTTCAGTATCTTCCAGAGATGCGACACGAAGGTTTTTCAAGAAAATCCCCCACCCCAGATTCCCTTTACGTGGAACATTTTTCGAAAATTGTAATTTTATCAAAAATGGTTCTAACGATTTTGATTAAAATATCATATGTTTAAGATATTTTCAGGACAAATGAAATGTATATCTTGAATTTTCTGGGAATGTCTCCAAAAGTATTCTTCATTGTGAACAACTTTTGCATAACTGGTAAACCATAAGAGATAGACAAAATTTTACTACACAAAAAATGTAGATCGCGTTAAAATACACAATTTATGTCATATACATTTTTTGTTGAGTGAACCATTTTCGAGATATTGCTTGTTATTCCCTTAAATTTTTCAATACTTATTTTCTCAAATGGGAATTCGTTATTCATTTTTTTCTCTTGGATATGCAAAGAGTACTAAGCTGTGGCAAAGAGAATGGTGCTGCACCTAGCAACCAGCTATTAAGAGATATTCTATGCTTAAAGGCTACTGTATTTCTATATTGCCCTTGCAAATACAAAACAAGGGGAACATAGTACGCCTTAAGCGATAGTCAAATATTTTTAGAACTGGTCGCTATGTGTAAAATGTTATTCTCTTTGCATGTCAAAAGATCGTTTCTGCAAACGTTTATCTCGATTAATAGGAAATATATGGAGAATAAGATTTTGTAAAAATAGTTTGTACAAGAGTAGAGAAAGTCATGTGAGTGTAACACATATTTTTCAATAAGTTTTACTTGTTTTAATTTCCGTCTTCGTCGCCACAGACAACAGGTTATTTGATCGTAACTTACCATTCCTTAAATAATTTAATCCAAAAGGATCCGCCTCTATTCCATTGCTACGTGGAAGATGCCAGTGAAGCACAGGGGGCTTGTTTCTTGATACCATCTTGTTGGTGTACCTAGCTACACTTGCTACAAACGTGTCACTGTCAACACGGAAGTATTTAAATCCTTCTTCTTGTGTTGCAGTTTATTGGCCTCATCCCGAGCAGGTAGCTAAAGGTGTATGTTCATAATTATATAAACCGTTTGAGGTCCCACGAGAAAGCTGAATTGAGCTTTACCTCTGTCGAGCAAGCTAAACGCAACGTCCGGCGAGTAACAAACACACGCTAGCATTAATAATTTGCATGTGGCGTGTTTAGTAACATTCGCAAGTGAATCGATGAAATGCTTGGTTTATTAAAAAAAAACCTTGTTTTTTATAATTTCCCGCGCTGCGTTTCCTTCCCTTTTCCCCTGTTTGTACATTTTGGAATGGTGACAAACAAGCCGTGTACACTGCAAGGACAGGCGATAAAAGCGATACAAACACATTCATTACTCGTACATGCGCATGCTTTCGTCGTCCGGAGAGGCAGATTTAAACCGACGTATCGTCCCCTCTATTTGCTGATAGGAATTTACATGCATTACAAATGCATTAACTCCGTTACGTAATATATGTAATTCATACGGTTATGAAAATATAAAGTCGACACGTATCTTCGAATATATTAAGGTAAATGATCGTGTTAAATAATAAACTATGTTCTATCGCGTATCAACCTATTCTACAACAGTAGTCAATGAGAGGTAACTAGTGCACGTGACTGTTAAGAGATACAGAGCAATGTTACATGGTACAGCCTTTTTAAAAATGGTGCTATAAAAAGTTGAAGTAGGTTGTATTGTAGTTAAACTGTTGGGGGCCGAACTTAAAGTAGTTGCAACCGCGCGTAAGGTACCCAGTAGTCTTCGTCCCAAAATTTAAAAATATTAACTTTGTAATTTTTGACTGTTTCTTTAAATATTATATATTTAGGTTTGCCTCGGCTGCGTCAGTATTATTGTTAGAGACATGTTTCCCTTTGCAGGGTTGTGTGCGACTGAAGAATGTAGTCTTACACAGATTATAATTTTACTTCACTCCTTTTATTAATGCTTAACACGATTTAAATAACACTTCACTGATATAGAGAGAGCTGTGAGATTTTTTTAATTAATTACTTGCACTTTTTAACACGTAAACTATTTTCTCACACAAAATACATATTAAATTTCTCGAGGACGTGTCTCGCGTCCGGTTAGGAACACTTCTACAACGAACGCGTCCAATTATGAGCACTGTCTACAAGCAACTGACTTGATTTCAACCGCCTAAATTTGTAAATTTCTGTATTTCAAGTATCTGATTGACTTTTTTCTGGTTGTTGATTGGCTATTTTATAAACTGTCACAAAATTTACATTATTGTTGCTCCAATAATGACTAGTAGCATTATTAAACATTCTTACTCATTATTACCTCATTGTTAGCAACTTTTAACTATTATTCTCACAGCTCCTACATTATTAAATTGCGTAATACATTCACATAACATTATTACATGTAAACAATAATATAAACATATACAATGACTGTAATATACACTTTTTATATATTGTTACATACACATATTGCTTTAAGGCGGGCTGTTATTGAATTTATATGTTATATAATTAGATTGAAATCATTTAAGTGTTAAAATACTGCCTCAAAGTATACAGAGGAATTAAAAAGTCAGTGTTGAATAAGCATCCAACAATGAATGTACGTACAATTGTTATAAGATAACAATAAACACGCTTGCGGTTACGCAAGTACAGATAAGTTTCACAAAATTTAATCTGTTCATTGAACTAAGTTGTTTACTGGTTTGTAAGACAATCGCCTTTTATTAATTTGTAAACGTTTTGATCTTCTATACTTTCTTTGTTGAGAAATTTAGATTTAAAACATGATTTTATTACAGTGTCATGTCGTAGGCCTTTTATGGCTCAGTTACCCTGAGTTCAAATAAAGCATTTTTGGAAACGTCCGTGTGGCATCTGTGTGTCTGTCTGTGCGTGTGTCTAATTGTGAACAGCATAACTCAATAACGAAAAATCGGATAAATACCAAACTTGATATTTAAGGTTAGTATCTTTCATGGATGCGACACGAAGATTTTCAAGAAAATCCCCCCTCCTACACCAGACTACCCTTTACATGAATTTTTTTCTCGAAATTCTTTATTTTCTAAAAAATGGCTCTAATGATTTTGATTAAAATACCAAATATTAAAGATATTTACATGGCAAAATCTGTGTTTTGAACTTTCTGGGAATAGCCTGTGAAGTACTCTTAATTTGAAAGAAATTTTGTTTAATCTTGCACAACCGGTAAACGTTAAGCGATAGACGAAAACGTACTACACAAAAATTGTAGATCTCCTTAAAAAACAATTTCTTTCAAATATGTTTTTGTTGCATAAGCCTTTTCTGAAATATTTGTTATTAAAGGTTCGAATTGTTATTTTCTTGATCGTTCTCTTAAAGTTCTGTCAACATTCAGTTGTTTCTCGCGATTGCATTGAAACATTATGGAATTTTAAGGCCAACGTATAGCGTCCAGTTCTTAAACATTTGACTATCGTTGTTCTCTTTGTATCTATAGCGAAATGAGTAATGCAAAGGTTTATTTGGATTAAAATGTAGTAGATAGAAAAATAAACTTTTATAAGAATAATTTATATACTAACTAATAAGCGATAGAGGGTAGAGAAAGTCATGTGAATGTATCACATCAGATTGTTGTAGTAGTGGCAGTATTAATAATGGTAGCAGCAATATATTAGTATTTTATTACCATTAATGCTCATGATTAAGAATATCATTTTTGTTTTTGCAAAACATACAAAACCAGTTATATCCCTTGCTTTGCTCTACATTATGCGCACCAGAAAACGTGTTTGGAGAAGTACATAAGAATTTCATTTCAACATTGAAAATAATGCTTCAATCCGATTTATGTCAGTGCCTGAACCCATCCCCTACTACACATCTCGGTACCCATGCGTCTCCAGCCCTAATTCAGCCTTTGCGACGTAAAATGCTGACATTGAATACTGACATTCGAGCGGCGGTAGCCGCGGTATACACATCATGTGGGATGTGAACTCCGGCTTATAGTGCATTGCGTGCTTTTCCGTTACCCTCTTTCTTCTTGTTTGTCTGCTGAGTATCGTATTTGGATACGATGACAACAAGATACATTCGTCAAAATACAATGAAAGCTACTTTCAAGAAAGACGATCCACGGCCATCAGCTCTAGATATACAGCGCGGTCCCTCAGCCCCCTGGCCGGTAGTCGCGATGCGTGTTCCGCTCGCTATATAGAATATAGGTTTGTTCCAACATACGGTTCTGAACGGGTTCCGAACTAATTCCAACACATGCTAATGCACATGCGCCAGTCCGGTACGCTCACAGAACTAATTCGGAATTTTGTGTGGTTGGAACACTACTTGAACCGTTCGCGTTCTGTCACGGCCTTCTTCGTTGCACGGTCAATCAGAAGACGATCAAATATCTACGTTTACAGCGTTGATGAATGAAATCAAACTCCGCCGATGTACATCGTAAGCGTTTCTTTCATATGGATTCCAGTCCTAATATTCGAGCAAAAATAAATCGCGTTCGTTTATCGGCTTAAAGCCATTGATACTGAGTTATTGCGAATAACAATTGTAATTTATAGATATTATATTTAAACCAGAACCCGGAAAAAGTAATTTAACACAATTCCAATTTAACATTAGGTTTCCTGCTACAGAAGCTTCTAAACACAATGTTTAATTTAAAACTCCAATACTCTGAGACAATGACACCCCACATAAATTCTATTCCGAACGTAATTCAAATAATACAAAACTACATGGTACCAATGTATGCTTATGATCAGGGTTAGGATTTTTAGTTGCAAATTTCAGATGAAAAAAGGAAGGGAAAAGGTGCTCAAATAAGGTGAAAAAGGCACAATAAGGTGCTGGTTTATTTAAGGGGATGCACAACTGAAATTGCTATTTTCTAAACTATCTATTCAATTGGGCTGAAATTTTTATTTCTTTATATATAATTGTTTTGTGAATTATAGCCCAGTCTTAATAATTCTCGGAACTGCGCGGTTGAGGTTATTGTCGTCTCTGCCTGCCCAGGCTTCGTCTCCACGTAAACAGATGACGTCTCTCACAGCAACAAACTCACATTCACGAACAGCAGGCTACTGATTCTGGTGGAATAGAATCACTCATTGTCAATTGCATTATTGCGGGCTACTTTATAGCAGTAAAGTGAGAGAAAGAGGTTTTCGTCGAACACACAATTATTTTCCATTGTTGCGGGTGTGCTTTCAATTCCCGCGCGGCGTTTAGTGAAAGAGGTAGACTTACTATTCGCACGTACAAAGCAAGCTGAGGAGACGTTAATTGAAAGTTAAAGAATAAATTGGAATGAAACTTAAAAGAAAAAAGGGGATTATGGGCATGGTTGGGGGGAAATGGTATAAAGGTGCCAAAAAGGGGTAAAGGTCCCAAAATAACGGAATAATGTTTAAATGGAAATAATCCTCTTCTTCGGAAGTCGATGCATCATTAAAAAGATCACTGTCACCTTCTAAATCACTCATTATTGTTATCTTTGAACGCTGTTTTGCTACCTGGCTTTGTTAGACGTTTGTTCTTTTCCTCAAGTATGTCGCCATACTACTCAACAGCGAGCAACTGGTTACCAAACACCTTTGCTATTCCGTATTGAGAAATAAACACGAATGGAGGAATGAATTACATATTCAAATTTATTTTCAACTGAATACAGAGAGTATGTCGCTTTTTCAATACTCTCTGTCGGGTTTGTTCCAAGCGATTAGAATCGATTCTGAATTAACTGAGTATGCGCTGTAGACCATACAATCTGCGCATGTCTGGAATTTTCAGTTCCTACTCTTAATCCCGAACCGATTTCACTCGTTCCGAACTAGTTCCCAAATACGTTGGAACAGCAAACTGGAAATTCAGAATTGGTTCTGAACTGATTCTCTGCCGTGTTGGAACGCCACTTAGCTACTGCGCACACTCAGATAATTCTGAATCGATTCTGAATCGTGTTGGAACAAACCTAATATGTTGAGGCAATATTTTATATCATAACATGCTGTGAATGCCAAAGTGATTATAGTGTAAATTAATATTATCGTATGTACAGGATTTTAGATGTTTGTTAGCCATAAGAATTGTTAGGAAATAAGTTTACACGGCCTCACTGAAACTGACAATAGAAGTGGGTAACAATAAACCGAGGGGGTGAGTTGTTTATCACTAAGAAGAGACAAACAAATGACGTCAGGGTAGCGTGCCTTTTTTTAGAAATGGAGGGAATATCTTCCCTAGAGTATATATGTTAGTAGTAGTGATTGGCTGACCAAAACACACGCTAAAGTGGGCGCGATTTGGTAACCAATAGCAGCTCTATTATAATTTTAGGCAATTTGAGGTGAAGGAGTATATATTCTCGAGCCATAAGCAAGTTTCGCACAGTTCGGAAGAATCTCTCACGAGGTGCACGTTACACAGTTTGGAAGAATCTCTCACGAATGCACGTCGCAGAGTTAGTTACAAAAATGTAAAGTACGCGAAATAATTGGTGCGCGGCAACGAATACGACTGTAGTTACATTCGGAAATATCACAGTTTCAGTCAGGCGCGTATAAAGATTAAATATGTGAATTATTAATTAAGTGTGACGGCAATAAAAATGTAGAAACAATTTTTTTTCACCAGTGTTATCTTTTAGCAACAACTCCTTTCCGTTTACACACCCTGCTTAGAGACACATGTTCGACTGAGTTATAATAGCTAACCGGAGGACAAAGAACCCCAAATTTAAAATAATAAAACAATAGACGCTCAACAAATAAGATAACACTAGCCATTGAGAACTGCGACAATGTTTATTATTATCATTTTTTATACTGATACCATATTATTACTGATTTTATAATGATTATTACTGTATATTGATTACCTATTGAACAAACATAATTACTTTTTTATTTTATCAGTTTTTCACAGTCGGTGTTGAAAGTGGTGTCCTTCGGCAGATAAACATTCTTGACGCCTTCTGATGAAATTACCATAAGTTACCATAAGTTCTTGTTGCGTAATTTCCCTAATTTCTGTTCTTATATTGTTTTTAAGATCGTCTATGGTGCGAGGATTATTCCTATAGACTCTAATTGATGGACAATAGCCACTCTGTGTGGTTTTAATTTTAACAGTTTCGTAGACCTATGTACTGAGGTTTTTGAAATACTAACTTGTGCTACACGTCGTAAAGATTTATTTGGAGACCGTTCAAATGCTTCGCCAATTTCAATAAATTTTTCTTCCGTTAGAACCCTTCATTTCTTTTTACAACTTACAACATTAAATGATCCTGTTCTCTTCACTTTATTCACTAGATATCTGTTTCTCTACTCGGAAATGGGACACCGGGAAATTTGTCGTGAAATTGCCTACACACGTGTCTACATGAGTCGTTGTTTACATACGTGTCATACATAAAAAGTCTTTATTCAAGCGAAAATTTGAGTACCATTTCTGGGTTGTAATAATCCGATAACTCAATCGCACACAAATACACGCGTCTCGCGTCTATACACAAGAAGCAATAAAAACTGAGTGAAGCCCGCTGCCATATGTCCGATAAGTGGAAGAGCCCGTGGTCTTGAGTTCATTCAGACGTGTCGCACAAGACTGCCGTGCACTTCTCGGCCAGAGAGCTGAGGGACCGCTCTGTACATCATTGGATGGACGAAGTGCTACGTGTTAAGGATGAGGAACTACTAGCAATTCAACCGGTAGCGAAACAGAACGTAGCGTATATTAAATTTACCAATGAGGAGGTGTGTAACAGGTATTTACAGCGTCACGGAGGCGAATCTTCCAGACGAACTGTTAAATGGGCCAACAACGTTGGTCAACATCACTCCAGCAGAAGAGGACCTGGATACTGTACGCATTCTAAACATACCGCTCGACGTTCCTAATGACTGTGTACGAAATGTGTTGCTTAACTACGGGGTCCGATCGGTTGAAAGGGAAAATTGAGCATATAGGTATCGATTTAAAGTTGAAGCCGGTATCCGGATTGCTTCCATGCAGCTTAGTAAAGCGATTCCATCCAACATATTTGTTGTTGGGCACGAGGCCTACTTCATCTATCCTGGACCGGCACAAGTTTGCTTCTCGTGTGGCAGTATATCACGTCTGCGACATGCATGTCCCAACAGAGGTTACCTCCAGCCAGTCAGTGTTCAACCAAGAACACGGCTCACTTTCTGATCTCTTCAAGCAACATAGCTCCTCATCTGCTCTGGATACTGATGACGCCTCCTTGGCTTTAACTACCTCTTCGGCAACTGCTGAAGTCCCTACGGTAGCGTTTACTGCTGATGTGGTTGGGATGGAGACTGAGCTGTAGGTGGGTGCCCCTACGGTGCCACGTCCCAGTTGTCTTTGGAACAGGGGTAGCTTCCTGACTCTGAGTAGTGCAATGCTGCCACTGCGGTGCCACTGCATTATTTCAGAACGCGGTACAGCTCGTTCGGAATCCGGAACGGACACTGGTGATGAACTTCCCGAGGGATTCTCTGGTTCGCGTGTTCCACCCGAATGCTTGTGAGCGCCAATGATGACGTCCCTGGGCCTGTTGGGGTTAGTGTTCTGTCGGCTGGTGAGGGCAACGGCACTACCCCATTTGGAGTTGAGCGCCTGCGGACTGCCGATGTTTCACAGAATGCCATGGCCTTGGAGGAAGATAGTTGGAATTCCGAAATCGAAGTAGAGGACTCTCAGGCAGCAATGCCACGGGAGATGCTTAGCGAGGAGTTGACTGTTGGTTCTGCAAGTAAGTATCGTAAAAAGTCTGCAGGCAGTAAACTGGGATTTCTTCTTCTTCGCCCCAAGGGGTAGTGACCACATGCTGACACGTTTGACCTATCGCTATTCCCCTACCTCATCGTATCCTATTTTTTCTCTCCTGTAAGACCCGCACCTTCCTTGTTGCTGCCGCTAAGTACAATGGCAGTTACTCCCAGACCAAATTGTATGCCTTGCAGCGTTTTCTATATGACTTCCATATTGATATTCTGTTCCTACAGGAAGTCTTCTCCGATTTTTCCTCTCTTCGCAACTACACGGCTCAAGTGAACTTAGGGATCGACCGCAGGGGTACAGCACTTATCAACAAATCTGGTATTGCTCTCCAATCCATTGAACGTCTTCGCTCTGGACGTGGCACGTGTGGTGTTTACCGGGATTGTCGGTTTATTAACATATATACCCCCTCCGGGAGTAATAAACGACAGGATAGAGAGAGGGGGGGACTTCTTTCGCACGGACTTGCCGTATCTGCTTCGCACTTTACCTAATCATTATATTGGGTGGAGACTTTAACTGCGCGCTTCGTCCGGATGACTGTACCGGTTGCTATCGATCTAGTAGGAGTTTGCAGCAATTGACTTCCAATCTGCATGTGGTGGATGCATGGCTGGTGTAACGACAGACTGTGGCATATACCCATGTTACCTAAAATTCTGCTTTCCGGCTGGATCGCTTCTATCTTCCCCAGGACCTTGGAAAGAATATCCGCTCCATTGAACATGTTCCACTCTCCTTTTCCGACCATTTAGCTGTTCTTTTATAGATTGATCTGAACCTACCATTTCTACCCATTGGGCGCTCCTATTGGAAACTAAACACCACTTGTCTTCATCATGAGCCCATTGCGGCCGAGATATGCACTTATGGAAGCAGTGGCCGGATAGAAAATCTCGCTACGCCGACGTCGCCGATTGGTGGCACTTGTATGTCAAGCCTCACTTGCAACAACGTTTCAGATGTGCATCCCGAGCACGCCTTCAGGATGAGGAGCATACCCTGCAATTTTACTCTTCAGGAGAGTCCAGTCGATTTGGTTAACCGTCGCAGGAGAACGAATTATTACAAAGCAAATATTTCATCCATTTATAGGAGGCGCTTGGAGGGCCTAAAGGTTCGCAGTCGTCTGCGTATTCCGGTTGTGGAGGAAAGAATGAATCTGTTTCATCTCATGCAGACTTACAAACGACGTCAAGCGAATCCCATTTTACAGGTGAAGGACGAACCTGAAACCATGTATACTACTCAAACTTCCATTTGCCGTTCTTTTGGATTTTATTTTGAACACTTTTTTCACTAGGACATTCCTTGCCCTCCTTCAGCTTAACACCTATAGATTGCCACCTCTTTCTGAGCAGGACAGTCAATGCCTTGAGCAACGCATTCGTAAATCCAAAATCTTTGTTGTCCTTCTTTAGGAGAAGACCTCCAAAACTCCTGGGAATGGTGACTATCCATGGAGTTCTATCGTTGCTTTTGGAACGCAATTGGTGATGACTTAACAGCGGCCTATAATGCCATCTTCAAAAGTGGACAACTTTATGCTTCACAAAAGCGGGGAATTATTGTCCTCATCAAGAAGAAACCGCATTCTTCCTCTGTTGGTGATTCCCGTCCCATTACTCTCCTGGACTTTGATTATAAGCTTTTGGACCATGTATTGACCAACCGACTCCGACCTTTTCTCGGCAAGCTTATTCATCGCACACAACACTGTGGTGTCCTGCAACGAAACATTTTTATGTGTGTTCCTTACATGACTCCAATGCTTATTCCTCCTCCCAGAGCGCCTACTTTGCCATACTTTCTTTGGACTTCAGGCGGCAGTTGATAATGTTCGTCATGATTATTTGTTTAAATGTTTGGCTTGGACTGGCTTAAGTGACACATTTATCTCATACATCAAATGTTTATATAATGGAATTTCGAGTTGTGTGCAGGTTAATGGGTTTCTATTGGCAGATGGTCCGCCAAGACTGTCAATGTCCTTGTTCATCCTTGGAATGAATCCATTACTTTGTCAGCTTCTTAACACGGTTGCAGGTTCCTTACACTCACACAAAATGGGTGCACTGGCATATGCTGATGGTGTTAGTGTTATCCTTTCTGATGCTGCTGATCTATGCTCCTTGTGGGATGCTTTACTCCAATTTAGCGTAATACCCGGCCTTGAAATCCATCAGGAGAAGTCTAAAGCGCTTTTGGTTGGACGATGGGTACCGCCTCCATCACTGGCACCACTGCAGATAGTTCGAAACTCAACATCTTGGGCATTACCTTTACCACACCCTTGGGTGAAATGCAGCATCTAAACTGGAAACCAATTGTTTGACGCTTTAAGAACACAGCAAAGATCTTCCATCATCGTGACCTGGGCCTGTATGAACGCAGTTGGGTGGTGCATAGTACTTCCTATCGCAGTGTTTGTTTTTGGGCCAAGTTTTGCCATTGTCGAAACCATATTCCCGGCAGATCACCTGCGCAATCCCCTGGTTCCTCTGGCAGTTCTGTATCTTTAAAGTTCCTATATCTACCTTGCACTTAGCTCCCCTTAGAGGAGGTATCGGGCTCTTTAATGTTGGCTTAAAGTGCTTATCGCTATTCCTTTGCCGCGGGAGGAAGATACAAACCTTGAATTACACCTTCTCTGCATCTTGGTTGACTTCTTGGTCCATTCACCTGGATCTCCGAAATCCCGTGGATGTTCGATCCATTCCTTCCTCCCTACTCTATCTGCGCACATATTTCTTGGAATAGTGTTGTTTGAGTTTGGACTGTCAACAGCCTGGTAATCGGATGGTGCGCAAAATTTATGAAGATCTCATGCAAGTATACAACTTGCCTTCGATGCGCCATGAGCACATTGCGTCAGCTCACCTTGACTACGAACAACTCTGGAAAAATGTCACTCGTACTATACTCCCTTACACGGTTTGCTCCATTTGGTACCAGGCAGTCCACGAATTGATACCAACCCGTCAGCGGTTCGCGAGCATTCATTTATGTGCCTTCGTTGTCAACTCTACTACATCACATTTCCAGTTGCTCCATGCATCTGGTATATATTACCTTCATTGGCCTTCTTACGCAAGTTGGATTTCCACAGCTGTAAACCAGAAAACTATCTTCGTCCGGACTTCCGGTTTCCGCCTATACAGCGTAATATTCTTATTTAGATCATTGGGCACAGTTCTATTGTCTACTTTGGAATTTGCCGGCAGCTACTGATGCTCAGCAGTATCTACGCTTCTTGCGCAGAGCACGATGGAAGATTTGCTTGGTCGCACCTTTCAACGAAACTTTGGTGATTATCTACAAGTTCTCGATTCTTAGTCTGGGCGAGAATTACCTTCTGAGTTTACTCTTTCCCATGGGGAACAATGCAATAAAAAGCTATACCACCCTGCCCATACATTTTCTTTCAGGAGAAAACTCCCCTTATAAAAACCAAAAATGAAAAAGCAAAAAGAATGAAATAAAATAAAATTAAAAAATATACAGCTGGTACTCAGATGAAAAGTGTTATTGTTATTATTATTATTATTATTTGTTAGAAGATGTAACACATAAAACAGTTCAGCAACTATTGGCCTGTAACGTTTCTATAACAACTAAAAAAATAATAAAAAGGATAAACAATAATGGAAAAAAAACTCATGACGAACGGGACGTAAAGAAAAAATCTGATGTGTTACACTCACATGAATTTCTCTACTCTTGTACAAACTATTTTTACAAACGCTTATTCTCCATCTACATCATGTTAATCGAGATAAACATTGGCAGACTCTATCTTATTGCTAAGTTTCTTGTAGATGTAACGGGAATACATATTTACAAGGGTAATATAGAAATACAGTAGCCTTTAAGCATAGACATATCTCTTAATAGCTGGTTGCTAGGTGCAGCACCATACTCTTTGCCACAGATTAATACTCTTTGCATATACAAGACAAAAAAAATGAATTATGATGCAGTAATTTGTATCACAAATTACTTAAATGTAAATAATGATTGTAATATGAATATGCATTTTTGTGTGACATTGATTTCAGATGTTTATTAATTGTAATTATTATTGGGAAATAAGTTTATATGGCCTTACTGAAACTGTTAATAATAGCGCAATAATGCAGCGAGGGGGGTGAGCTGTTTATCATTATTGGAAACGAGGAAGTTACGTAGTGTTGGCGCGTTTTTCCGTTTAGAAACTTCTGGAATGTTTTCTCCCTAAAGCATATGTATTCATAATTTTAATTGGATATTAAAATAGACGCTAATGTTGGCGCGTTTTATTAGCCAATAGTAACTCAGTTATAATCTTTAGGCGTATCTAGATGAAGGAGTATAAATAGGGTAGGTTAGAGGTAGCTTCATGCCCAGTTCATCGAAAATCTCAATACATTACACGTCGCCTTCAGTCGCTCAGTTCATCAAAAATCTGTGTACACTACACGTCGTCTTCAGTCAGTCAGTTCGTCATACATCGGATATAGATTCACAAGTTACGCGCAGCAGAATTATGAAAGATCTAAAGTATGGTAAAGTTAATTATACAAAAGATTGAAGTACGTGGATTAAAAGAATTATCAGTAAGAAGTTGTTATAACAGTTTCAGTTTGGCGAGTATCTAGATCAATGTGTAAAAGTGATAGTGAACGTGTTCGACAATAAAAATTATAAAACAAATTTCTTCATCAGTGTTCTTTTTGGATAAAAGATTCCTTTCCGTTTACACAACCCTGATCAAGAGACATGTTCGACCGAGAGATAATAGCTAGCCGGAGGACAGTAAACAAAATTTAAATCAAATAACAGTCGCATTCTTTCGAACACTAACACTGATGCAAATTGCTAACACAAGATGGAGCTACAAACCGAACAAATGAATGACGTCACAAGATGGCTTCAACACTGATGTAAACAAACATTTGTAAGTAATACCGTTACAAATTGGCTACCACAACGTGGGGCTACAATTAATGTTAAATAAATGCAACATTTAATACACCATCAAATTGGCTACCCAAACGTGGGGCTCAATAATGTCAAATATAAACACAAAACTAATACCGTCGCAATAACGAATTCCCATTTGGGAAAATAAGTATTGAAAAATTTAAGGAAATAACAAGCAATATCTCGAAAATGGTTCACTCAACAAAAAACTGTATATCACATAAATTGTGAATTTTAGCGCGATCTACATTTTTTTGTGTAGTAAAATTTTATCTATCTCTTATGGTTTACCAATTATGCAAAAGTCGTTCACAATGAAGAATACTTTTGGAGAATTTCCCAGAAAATTCAAGATATACATTTTATTTGTCATGAAAATATCTTAAATATATGATATTTTAATCAAAATCGTTAGAGCCATTTTTGAGAAAATTAACTTTTTCGAAAAATGTTCCATGTAAAGGGTAATCTGGGGTGGGGGATTTTCTTGAAAACCTTTTTGTCGCATCTCTGGAAGGTACTGAACCTAAATGCCAAGTTTGGTGTTTATCCGACTGTTCGTTTCTGAGTTATGCTGTTCACAAAAACACACACAGGGACATGTTTCCAAAAATGCTTTTTTTTGTTTCAGGGGATCTCAAAACATATATTTCCGGTGAAATCTCGGTATCGAATTTTTGGGTGGAATACAATACTTCCCCTACTTTCTATAGGTAATAGAGAAAGTAAAAAGTACTGACAAACGACAACAGACCAGCTCCATTCCCACTCCTCAGCCTTACCTGCTTCCTAAACAAAGCTGTTAGTCTTTTGTCTCGAGTATCTTGGAAAGGTTGTTATTGCAATAGTGATCATTTATGATCATCAATGTTTTTTAATTATAAGAATGACATTTAAGTATTCGGGAGTCCACTTTATTTATAATTAACATGGCCTACCCGTTGTAGCACATTCCACAAAAAGAAGTATTAGTTTTTGTTCTACAGAAACCTTCCCTAATAATTATTATAACAATTAATATTACCTAAGTAAAGTTTGTGACTTATATTTTTCTTTTACCTTTTCCTTGTTTATTTCTGTTTGTAAACATACAAGTAGTAATAGATGTTTATTCTATTATGCTGATGGGTTTCATTTTTAAGGTTATTCTACAGTCGGAAATAACGTAATAATGTGTTATTTCTTTATTTTTAGTAATAATGACAGTGTTACCAATACTCAGTAGTATCGAAACATACAGATACGGTTATTTAAAATTTTGCAAATAAAAACTGTATTACAGGAAACAACGGGGATTATTTCATACAGTTACATTGTATAATAACTAACACCTTTATTTTAAAACCAATGCTTTCCTTGCCCGTTGTGGTAAAACTTTGTTCAAAACGATTAATTTTTTTATTTCAATGCAGTATAATGATACGAGAAATTTGCTCAGACTTTGAATCCGTTAAATATCTTTATTATAGATGTGAGTTGTGTAAATTTGTTTTTGTAATAGAAATAACTAAATTTTTAAACCGTATTCAAAAGTGCAATCCGGCCGATATGATCTATGCAGTTAAGTGACTTAAAACTACAAAAATAAATAAATAAATAACTTTGTGTTTTAAAATTGGCTGTGGCCTGCAGGTTCAAATACTACCTGACATTTCGTCCCTATCTGTGGGGAACATCTTCCGAGATCTCGTCATCGTCGCTTCATAAATTAAATTAAATTGAGTTTTATTTATGGACGCTCTTTAACTGCTGTGGTTCTTAGCGTTCCATCCTATATTGGGCGTGAAAGACGGGTAATTTTGTTCAGAGGCCTCTTTATCAGACTTGAGGTTCCTTTACGTGCTGTAAATCTACGTGCATGTATTTTTTGTGCCTCGATTATTGAGATTTGGGTAAACCTTTTGTATGTTTTTTTGCAAGACCCTCGAGGTCCATGGTATGCCTAAGAGCCAAAGAAGGGAAATCTGAGGTTTTTTCAGTAAAACTACATAATTCTAAATAGTTCAAAGAATAGTCATGGGATGTGTCTTCCATTAGTTGTCACACTGATTCATTGATTATCATTTCTTTTTTTGTCAACCGTTTTAACTTTCTTTTTTGTGTGTCTAACTATTTTAGGTTTCGAAGTTGTTACAAGATTCCTCGTGAGAAGATTCAGAAGAAGAGGAAGAAGAAAGCTCTCGATTCTCCACCTCTGTGATGTGTTGCTTCTTCAGTGAACACGTTTGAAGTGCGTGCTAGTATCTTTGGTGCGCTTACAGCTTCATTGTTTGATGGTATCTGATGTAACTCTGTGTGTGCAAGATTGGTTTCTTGAGGTTGTGAAGTTTATCAGGGCTTTAGTTTTCATGTGATGTTTCCATTTGTGTTGCGGTGTTAGTTGTCTGTATATTTCCCACTAGGTTTTGTTTTAACTTTCTCTACTACGTTTAGTAAGTAGGGGAAGTATTGTATTCCACCCAAAAATTCGATACCGAGATTTAATATATGTTTTGAGACACCCTGAATCGAAAACAAGCATTTTTGGAAACATGTCCGTGTGTGTGTGTGTGTGTGTGTGTGTGTGTGTGTGCGTGTGTGTGTCTGTGAACAGCATAACTCAGAAACGAACGGTCGGATAAACACCAAACTTGGTATTTAGGTTCTGTATCTTCCAGAGATGCGACACAAAGGTTTTCAAGAAAATCCCCCCACCCCACATTACATGGGACATTTTTCGAAAATTTTAATTTTCTCAAAAATAGCTCTAACGATTTTGATTAAAATATCATATGTTTAAGATATTTTCATGACAAATAAAATGTATATCTTGAATTTTCTGGGAATGTCTCCAGAAGTATTCTTCATTGTGAACGACTTTTGCATAACTGGTAAACCATTTACCAACTGGTAAATTTTACTACACAAAAAATGTAGATCGCGTTAAAATACACAATTTATGTCATATACATTTTCTTGTTGTTGAGTGAACCATTTTCGAGATATTGCTTGTTATTCTCTTAAATTTTTCAATACTTATTGTCTCAAATGGGAATTCGTTATTCATTTTTACTTTCTCTACTACTATAGTAAGTAGGGGAAGTATTGCATTCCAACCAAAAATACGATACCGAGATTTCACCGGAAATACATGTTTTGAGACCTCCTGAATCCTAAAAAAGCATTTTTGGAAACATGTCCGTGTGTGTGTGTGTCTGTGTGTGTGTGTGTGTGTCTGTGAACAGCATAATTCAAAAACGAACAGTCGGATAAACACCAAACTTGGTATTTAGGTTCAGTATCTTCCACAGATGCGACACGAAGGTGTTCAAGAAAATTCCCCCAACCCAGACTACCCTTTACATGAAACATTTTTCAAAAATTTTAATTTTCTCAAAAATGGCTCTAACGATTTTGATGAAAATATCATATGTTTAAGATAATGGCATGGGAAATGAAATGTATATCTCGAATTTTCTGGGAATGTCTCCAAAAGTATTCTTCATTGTGAACGACTTTTGCATAACTGGTAAACCATAAGAGATACACAAAATTTTACTACACAAAAAATGTAGATCGTGTTAAAATACACAACTTATGTCATATACATTTCTGTTGTTGAGTGAACCGTTTTCGAGATATTGCTTGTTATTTCCTTAAATTTTCCAATACTTATACTTTTTCTCAAATTCGTTATTCATTTTTTTTATGTTCTGGACATGCAAAGAGAATGGAATGCGCCACATAGCAACCAGCGCTTAAAATTTTTGACTATCGCTTAAAACCTACCATATTCCCCCTGCATCTACAAGAAAATTAGCAATAAGATTGACATCTCGATAACTCGATTAACATGAAGCATATGGAGAATAAGCGTTTGTAAAAATAAGGAGTAGAGAAAGTCATGTGAGTGTAACACATCAGATTTTTACTTTCTCTACTACGTATAGTAAGTAGGGGAAGTATTGTATTCCACCCAAAATTTCGATACCGAGATTTCACCGGAAATACATGTTTTGAGACTCACTGAATCCAAAAAAGCATTTTTGGAAGCATGTCCGTGTGTGTGTCTGTCTGTGTGTCTGTCTGTCTGTGTGTCTGTCTGTGTGTCTGTGAACAGCATAACTCAAAAACGAAGAGTCGGATAAACACCAAACTTGGTATTTAGGTTCAGTATCTTCCAGAGATGCGACACGAAGGTTTTCAAGAAAATCCCCCCACCCCAGACTATCCTTTATATGGAACATTCTTCGAAAATTTTAATTTTCTCAAAAACGGCTCTAACGATTTTGATTAAAATATCATATGTTTAAGATATTGTCATGACAAATAAAATGTATATCTCGAATTTTCTGGGAATGTCTCCAAAAGTATTCTTCGTTATGAACGACTTTTTCATAACTGGTAAACCATAAGAGATAGACAAACTTTTACTACACGAAAAATGTAGATCGCGTTAAAATACACAATTTATGTCATATACATTTCTTTTATTGAGTGAACCGTTTGCGAGATATTGCTTGTTATTCCCTTAAATTTTCCAATACTTATACTTTTTCTCAAATTCGTTATTCATTTTTTTATGTCCTGGATATGCAAAGAGACTGGAATGCACCACATAGCAACCAGCGTTAAAATATTTGACTATCGCTTAAAACCTACCATATTCCCCTTGCATCTACAAGAAAATTAGTAATAAGATTGACATCTCGACATCTCGATTAACATGAAGCATATGGAGAATAAGCGTTTGTAAAAATAGTTTGTACAAGAGTAGAGAAATTCATGTGAGTGTAACACATCAGATTTTTTTTTATGTCCTGGACATGCAAAGAGAATGGAATGCGCCACATAGCAACCAGCGTTAAAATATTTGACTATCGCTTATAACCTACTATATTCCCCTTGCATCTACAAGAAAATTAATAATAAGATTGACATCTCGATATCTCGATTAACATGAAGCATATGGAGAATAGGCGTTTGTAAATATAGATTGTACAAGAGTAGAGAAAGTCATGTGAGTGTAACACATCAGATTTTTTGTCTTGGATATGCAAAGAGTATTAATCTGTGGCAAAGAGAATGATGCTGCACCTAGCAACCAGCTATTAAGAGATATGTATATGCTTAAAGGCTACCGTATTTCTATATTGCCCTTGTAAATATATATTCCCCTTACATCTACAAAAAAATTAGCAATAAGATAGACTCTGCAAATGTTTATCTTGATTAAAATGAAGTAGATGGAGAATAAGCGTTTGTAAAAATAGTTTGTACAAGAGTAGAGAAAGCCATGTGAGTGTAACACATCAGATTTTTTTATTTCAGAGTGACAGTTGGCAATCTTTCCCGCTGTTCTCTTGTTTGCTAGATACATGCATATGTGGTTGCTTGAGATATGCGAAACAAAACGTACAGTTGTAGGTTCTGTGATTTTGCCAATTGCGTAAACATAGTCTTTGATGGATATATCTTCATTGGGCTGTTATTACGATAGTTCGATCTTTAGTGAGCCCGCAGTGAGCGACTGTAGAAAGCTTTGGCTTGGTTTGCTAACCTTAGGGCTATGAGAAGCCATTTTGCTTACCTGAGTAGCTGTTGTCATCCTTGTATTTCGAGTTTTTTACACCCAAATCGAAAATCAGCTTCAGTTGCACTATTAAATACAGTTACTCTCGTGTAAAAGGAGAGGTAACAACTGATTCAACAGCAAAAATGTAAGAAAAACTTACCCAATATTAATTTTCTATTTTAACTTAAGGCATGAGCTACTGTATTATGTATATGGGTTTGGTTTATCGTTTTTCTAAAAGTTTTGTATTGTATTCCACCCAAAAATTCGATACCGAGATTTCATCGGAAATATATGTTTTGAGACCCCCTGAATCCAAAAAAAGCATTTTTGGAAACATGTCCGTGTGTGTGTGTCTGTGCGTGCGTGTCTGTGCGTGCGTGTCTGTGAACAGCATAACTCAGAAACGAACAGTCGGATAAACACCAAACTTGGTATTTAGGTTCAGTATCTTTCAGAGATGTGACACGAAGGTTTTCAAGAAAATCCCCCCACCACAGATTACCCTTTAGATGGAACATTTTTCGAAAATTTTAATTTTCTCAAAAATAGCTCTAATGATTTTGATTAAAATATCATACATTTAAGATACTTTTATGACAAATAAAATGTATATCTTAAATTTTCTAGGAATGTCTCCAAAAGTATTCTTTATTGTGAACGACTTTTGCATAAGTGGTAAACCATAAGAGATAGACAAAAGTTTACTACACAAAAAATGTAGATCGCGTTCAAATACAGAACTTATGTTATACATTTTTTTCGCTCATTGAACCATTTTCGAGATATTGCTTGTTATTCCTTAAATTTTCCAATATACTTTTTCTCAAATTGGGAATTCGTTATTCATTTTTACTTTCTCTACTACGTATAGTAAGTAGGGGAAGTATTGTATGCCACCCAAAAATTCGATACCGAAATTTCACCGGAAATATATGTTTTGAAATCCCCTGAATCCAAAAAAAGCATTTTTGGAAACATGTCCTTGTATGTGTGTGCCTGTGTACAGCATAACGCAGAAACAAACAGTCGCATAAACAGCAAACTTGGTATTTAGGTTCAGTATCTTCCAGAGATGCAACACGAAGCTTTTCAAGAAAATCCCCCACCCCAGATTACCCTTTACATGCAACATTTTTCGAAAATTTTAATTTTCACAAAAATGGCTCTAACAATTTTGATTAAAATATCATATGTTTAAGATATTTTCATGAAAAAGGAAATGTATATCTTGAATTTTCTGGGAATGTCTCCAAAAGTATTCTTCATTGTGAACGACTTTTGCAGAAGTGGTAAACCATAAGAGATAGACAAAATTTTACAACAAAAAAATGTAGATCGCGTTAAAATACAGAATTTATGTCATACACATTTGTTTTGTTGAGTGAACCATTTTTCGAGATATTGCTTGTTATTCCGTTAAATTTTCCAATACTTATACTTTTTCTCAAATGGGAATTCGTTATTCATTTTTGTCTTGGATATGCAAAGAGAATCTGTGGCAAAGAGAACGGTGCTGCACCTAGCAACCAGCTATTAAGAGATATGTCTATGCTTAAAAGCTACTATATTTGTATAGTGCCCTTGCAAATACAAAACAAGGGGAACATAGTACGTCTTAAGCTATAGTCAAATATTTTTAGAACTGGTGTAAAATGTAATTCTCTTTGCATGTCAAAAGATGGTTTCTGCAAACGTTTATCTCGATTAATATGAAATAGATGGAGAATAAGAGTTTGTAAAAATAGTTTGTGCAAGGGTAGAGCAAGCCATGTGAGTGTAAACATCAGAATTTATTTTAAGTAGAAGTGTCCCTTATTCAACTTTTATTCTTTCTAGGACGTTATTTCCGATCAATGTCCTTCTTCGAGTACCCATTGTACTGAAGCGTCTTGTTTGCGTGTCTTATTTCCTGATGGGGATATTTCGGGTCACAGATTTTTTGCGCATACTACTAAAATTACATTTCTTTTCTGTTTAGAATGATGATTGGAATGTTTACTAAGGTTTACTAAGGTCGGTATGTTGTTAGTTGTAATTAAAACGTTAGTAGAACGTGCAAAAAAGAATATGTGACCCAAAATATCTCCATTTGGAATTAAGACACTTATACAAGACGCTTCAGTACAATGGGTAGTCGAAGAAGGACATTGATATGCACAACCCAATTTATTGTAGAATATAGAATAAAATAGACATATGAATGTTTAGTTCAGCCCTCCTTTAAAGGTCTTTTACTTGAGAAATAGCTATCCACTATGGTGTTTATTTATGTTTTTATTTATTTTACGTCGCTTTTACTTACAGTATATTAGTCATATCGCGACAATATGTGGATAACGGTATTTACTTGTATAAAAGCAATATATTATTAGTATAATGCAATTTCATGAATTTCAGTGAGAGGATGTGTTACATTATATTTCATTATACAAATTTATTATTTTGAAGAATTCAAGCAGTATTTTACGGTTTGATGGATAGTTGAGGGCTTCTTGGAGGTCCGGTAGATTGCATTCTGCTCACTGGTGTTGATCTTGTGGACACTGAGAGTATGTGCCATACAGAAATGGCAGTGTGGCAGATGTTGCCTTTAGGATAGGATGGGAATCTGTTATCTTCTTATGTCCAATCCGTAGTCTGGTGAGGACAACCTGGTCTATCCGTCTCAATTTCTGCAGTGCATATGATGATCTGGATCATGGATGTTCTGTTTAATTTCATGTAGGAGGTGATTGGTCCCACATTGTTTTCCAGAGGTTGTGTAATCTTCTGGATACATATTCTGCAATACCTTTGTGAGGTAGGAGTATCTGTTCATGTACTGGGTGTCTTGTGGCTTCCTTTGCTGCGCAGTCTGCATGTTCGTTGCCTGAAATACTCTGATGTGAGGGTATCCACATTAGATCTATTTTCCTCCCTTGACTCATCAGAAGTGTAGACGATTTGTGAGTTTCTTGGATTAATGCAATCGCAGGGATGTCTTGTAGAGCTTTTATACATGATTTAGAATCTATATGTGTTAGGTAAGCTTCATTTTATCTGTACTAAATGTGTGCAGCAATGCTTCCTTGATGGCATATAACTCACAACTAAATACGGAGTAAAGAGATGGTAACTTGTATAGCGTAGTGTGATCAGGGTAAACTACAGCACTCCATAACCGTTTTCAGTCTGAGATCCATCGATGTATGTATTGGTGTGTTTTATTTGCACAGAGTAAACGTTGGTCCAAACGTCAAGGTTTCAACAGTATCTGACAAAGAAGGCCAGCTTCCAACAATACACAACACAAAATAAGACCTACTTACGTTTCATTTTCTTTATAAACTTAATTTGTGTAAATCCATAAACTATATAATGAGAAAGTTCACCATCTTTGGATCATGATCAGAATTTCTGTGTGCTTGATGTAGGAAACTGAGCGAGCTTTAAGACACCACATGGCGATGTCATTTGTCGTGTTCATTATCAGCAGTTAAACTGCGCTAAGAAACTGTCCCATTGCATCTGATATCTTCCTTATATGTGGGTCAATATAGTTGTGAGTTTCCAGGAAGGGCCAATCACAATGAAAATAAAGCATTAACATAACGACGTAAAACTTAAGCATAGATTTAACGCAATATGTTGTCATTGAAAAAGACACATGGAAACATAAACAGGAGCAATCAGAAGTGAGCGTGAAGCAGCTGAGCTAATATGGCGGCCTGTGAAGCGACCACAAGTAGTACACATATAAGGGGCATTCAAATGAAACCTGGTCAGTGCGTCTAACTTTGCATTACACGTAAGTGGCACAACGTAACTGCGTATATGGTGGCACCATCTATTGGTAGAGCGACTGCAGCGTACACAACGTTTGACGTTGCATAGCGACAGTGTGGTTTCACGCCGAAGAGAGGGTGGTCACACAAGTTATCGTCCACTACTGAACATGAAGGCGAGTAAGCAGGAACAATGAGTGATTCGATTTTTAGCGGCGGAGGGAGTTGGAGGCCGTGAAATGTATCGACGGATGAAGGCTGTGTACGGTGAGTACAGTCTGTGTCGTTCAAGTGTGGTGGAATAGCGCAAAAGATTCCTTGAGGGGCACGAGTTACTGGAAGACGATGCTCGTCCTGGACAGGCTCATCGTGTCATCACATCTGAAATGATTGCGGAAATGAATGCTTAGTCATGGGCAACCGCAGAATCACCGTGGACGCGATCCATCTGTTACTGGGTATTAGCGTGGGCACCATTCACACCATAATGCATCAACACTTGAAATTTCGAAAAGTTTGCGCGCAGTGGGTTCCCCACCAACTGACCGCCGAACAGTGCAATACTCGAATGGCGCTGTCTTTGAGTCATCTGCAACGTTATCATGAGGAGGAATATGGCTTTCTGTCGCATATTGTCACTGGTGACGAAATATGGTGTCACCATTTTGGACCCGAAAGCAAGCGTTAGAGCAAGCAGTGGAGACATGCGATTTCACCACCTCCAAAGAAATCAAAGACCATGCACACCAGTTGTGGTAAGGTCATGATGTCCTTTTTTGACCACAAGGGCCCACTGCTTGTCGAGTTCCTGGAACGGGGAACCACCATCAATGCCCAGCGTTATCAAGCCACTTTGCAGAACCTTAGACGAGCCATCAAGTCGAAACGCCCAGGCACGTTGTCCAAGAGCGTTATTCTCCTGCATGATAATGCCCGCCCACACACTGTCAATGCGGTGAAGATGACATTCCAGCAGTTTTGATGGGAAACGCTGGAACATCCACCGTACAATGCAGGCCTTTCACCGTGTGACTTTCATGTTTATGGACCTCTAAAACAAGCTATTCGCGGACATCGATTCACAACGGACGACGAAGTGTGTGAATGGATCTAGGCCTGGGTCCGACAGCAGCCTACTAGCTTCTTCAAAGATGGAATCGACCGGCTAGTGTCGCAATGGGATAAATGTGCCAACAGTTTTGGCGACTATTTTTGAGGTAATAAAATCGTTACCGTTACTTTACACAAGTGACCGGGTTTCATTTGAATGACCCTCATACAAAAGACGCTATATAATGAACAAGCGCTAGTCACGCTGTTAACGAACGTTAAAATAATAAAGAGTACCATTGTTTCACAATTTGTTTTTCTTGAGTTTTACAGATATCCTAGTGATTCCTGGCTTGCATTCTTACACAAAAATGGCACTTAGCGGGTTAACACATGTCAACTGTTGTGAGCTAGCATAATCACTTGATGAGAATCGCTCTCTGATTGGTTAGTTCCTAGAGTATGAGGTAGACATAAACTTGATAGCTTGGATCTTACAAGCTTCTGCAATGTTTATTTTTATGTTTACGTGCTTCATTGTGAACGGTTCCATTACCATATATGATATCATCTAGGTTTTAAGTTTGCATTATGCTTATGCTTAACTTTCAGTGTGAATGGGGTGTACTCGAGAAATGAAACTGCATTATGACTATCAGATAAGTAACCAGCGCGGATCCAACCTGAAAACAAACAAAACATTTCAGTATTTTATGAAAGCGCCTAAAATAAATTAGATCATTATAGTAAAGTAATCGGTGTTAGAAACGCACCGCAAAAAATCATATATTCCCTTTTAGATGGTAAATATGCGCCAAGAATATGTATAAAAGGCGGTACGAGTATATTGTAACAACCCTTCGTGCGATTCGATCCACGACTGGGAAGTTGCATCAAGTTTAAGAAAATGGCGTCATTGGAACAAACTAGATATCGAGGACAACACTCTGCTGATCTGTTTTGCCTACGTTTTTAGGTCAACTGGACAATCGTCACTGTCTTTACGCCGTCATGCTCACGGTAGGGCTCATGGATGCGCAGTAGCAACAGAGAGAGCTTTGATGTCACGCAGCACTCAGCTATACGAATGTTATGTGCTCGTTCGGAAGCGGGAGCCATTGCAACATTTAGTGAGTTAACGTGAGTTTGCTGTTTCTTAACTTCAAATTTTTTACCAACATGGATGCCATGCTGTGCTATTGGGTGGTATTAATAAACGCGAGCCGTGAATCATGAGCCATGGCTTGTAGCAAAACCGAGTCGTCGGTAGCAGCGAGTCGGGAGTCACAGATTTGGTATTAATAAAAACTTCCCCTCCGTGCTGAGCCTTGGCTCTGTGATTGCGAGTCTCTGACTCTCCTCTCTTCCTGATTGCAAATGCATTATTGTCGAGTGGCAGTATATCCATCAGAAATGACTGAAGAAATCAATCAGTTTGCATATTGTTTTGTGAAGTTATTGGTAATGAGAAAATCTCAGCTGCCTGTGGACAAGCGGAAAAGGCTTCTGCTATGACCGAAGTGCTGCGAAAACTAAAAGAGAATCTAAATCTTCGCCTAAAAGAAGACTGATCTGCGACGGACAGGCAACAAGCCTATAGCCCTGAAAAACTGGGAAAACAAGCTTTTAGACCTTATTCAAGGGAAATCAAATCCATCTATAGTTTCGTTAAGAATAGTAAGGACGACTTTCGATTATTCTCCAGTTTATTGATGCTTCTAGTAAAGCTCTGTTTTATGAAATAATTCAAGGTTACGAAACTTTTTGCTGTTTTTGAGAGGTTGCAATAATGTAAAATAATGCTGCCATTCAAATTTAGCAGCTTGTAGTGCTGCAGTGGTTGCTGGAAATTTGATCCAGTTTATCGATTTTTGTTTAATGCGAGAACAAACTTTCCAAATATATTTAAATTGTGCCTTGTGAAACGCCCAAGTCCTCTGACACGCCAGACTGGAATCCGGGGTCCGTAATGCAGCGTAGAAATATTCTCATTTTTCCATCTCCAGTAAGGGCCTTTTCCTCTTGTCTCCACAGTTTCCGGAAGGAAATGCCAGGCGAGCCACCTCACGTTTTCTTTCTCAAACCCATAAGGTTGTTTATAATTGTAGTCTTCAGAATCCCGGCGCATTTTATAGTATTTATATTTTCTCAGGTTGACGTTCACTTGCAACTGAGCCATCGCCTTCAAGTTTGAGACAGCTACTGGAGTGGCTTAAGAAATCGTAAGTCATGGCTCTTAAAGTGAAGCCACAGTTCCGTTTTATTAATACCACGACTAGAGCCGTGACTCGCTAGGAGGAGGGGTTGAGTCGTTGGTCACGCTAAGCTTGAGTTGTTGACTTTTATTAATACGGAAGTGAGCCATGGCTCAGAAATTGCGAGTTTTAAGTCATGACTCGCTTTTATTAATACCACCCGTTAGTGAATGCAGACATATGACAGAAATAGTAGGCAGTGGTTACACATTTGCGGGAGAGCTGACCCAAAATGCGGTGTCTATTGAGTTCGTTTTAATGAAACAGACTACGAACGCTATTAAAAAGCCGAATTTTGAAATTTCTGCCTAAAAGAAAGCTAAAAATCTGATGTGTTACACTCACATGACTTTCTCTACTCTTGTACAAACTATTTTTACAAACGCTTATTCTCCATATGCTTGAGGTTAATCGAGATAAACATTTGCAGACTCTATCTTAATGCTAAGTTTCTTGTAGATGTAAGGGGAATATATATTTACAAGGGCAATATAGAAATACAGTAGCCTTTAAGCACATACATATCTCTTAATAGCTGGTTGCTAGGTGCAGCACCATTCCCTTTGCCACAGATTATAACTCTTTGCATATCCAAGACAAATAAATGAATAACGAATTCCCATTTGAGAAAATAAGTATTGAAAAATTTAAGGGAATAACAAGCAATATCTCGAAAATGGTTCACTCAACAAAAAAAATGTATATAACATAAATTGTGTATTTTAACGCGATCTACATTTTTTGTGTAGTAAAATTTTGTCTCTCCCTTATGGTTTACCAGTTATGCAAAAGTCGTTCACAATGAAGAATGCTTTTGGAGACATTCCCAGAAAATTCAAGATATACATTTTATTTGTCATGAAAATATCGTAAACATATGCTAGTTTAATCAAAATCGTTACAGCCATTTTTGAGAAAATTAAAATTTTCGAAAAATGTTCCATGTAAAGGGTATTCTGGGGTGGGGGGATTTTCTTGAAAACCTTCGTGTCGCATCTTTGGAAGATACTGAACCTAAATACCAAGTTTGGTGTTTATCCGATTGTTTGTTTCTGAGTTATGCTGTTCACAGACACACACACACACACACAGACAGACACACACACACACACACAGACAGACACACACACACAGACACACACACAGACAGACACACACACACGGACATGTTTCCAAAAATGCTTTTTTTGGATTCAGGGTGTCTCAAAACATGTATTTCCGGTGAAATCTCGGTATCGAATTTTTGGGTGGAATACAATACTTCCCCTACTTACTATACGTAGTAGAGAAAGTAAAAATTACTGGTGTGCCTCATCTCAGTTTGCTATTACTTAAAGCGTCCTCCTTAAAGGCTACACAAAGTCGAAACAAGATTAGAGAGGCGTAGCAGGAAGAAGTTATGGGACTTTCTTTTAAATCATATTCTGAAAATGGAATTCAGATTTCCGCTGGTAATGCGAAGGAAATTCCTCTGCTCACACTAGCGGAATTACAAGAAAGAAATATAGAAAACACTTATGAAATCGAAAACTTTAAGAAAAAGAATGAGTCGCTTAAGCAGAAAAATGAATCCCTCAAAAGAGAACTTTGTTTGCTAAAGTCAGAAAATTCTGAACTCAAAAAACTAAAGAGCTACGAAATCACTTTCTCTCATGACAGCAACAACTGTTGATAGGAAAATGAGCAGCTGGACATTAGGTGATGTAGCAAAGCCAGGGATATTGCGATGCTTGTCTTAAAACGCTTTGTAATTTGTAAGAGATGTTTTGAAGTATACACTAGCTAGCGAGGCTACAATAAAACGTCGTCTTAAACAGGTTCCTGTTCCTCCCGGTTTTATAGATTCAGTCGTAAGCATTTTGAAATCGCAAGTAAGCTCATACAGGTTTTGAGAAAGATGTAGGCTCACTTTTGATGAAATGAAAGTTAAGGATGACCTCTGCTATGACAATGTAGAAGACGTCATTTCTAGTCCACACACCAATGTGCAAATGATTGCAGTCCGCAGTCTGGTGAGGAAATTGAAACAGCCAATATATTAACCTGTTCTATCAAACTGTAACAGTAGAACTGTTCTATGGTGTTACTGAAGTTGCAGAATCCACAGGACTACAATTACGTGCTTTCGTTCGTGATATGGGCGGATCTAATAGAAAATTATGCCAGATTTGGGGATAACAAACACTTCTTTAATGAAAACAAATATTTTCAGAGAATCGACGACTTTTGGCTTTCTTTGTTATTCCTCATGTCCTTAAATTCAAGAGAAATCAATTAATGGACGAAGGCTTTCCACTTGTTAACGGAAAAAGATAACAAAAGACATAATCGCAAAATTGATTGAACTTCAGAATATACTTAAGCTTACACAGAGCCATTTACTGCTAACAGGGACGGAAAGGCAAAATGTCAGACAAAACTGCTCATTTATTATTAAGGACTGTGTCAGTTGTCATAGACCACATTTTACCAGGCAATGAACATGGATCAGAATTTTAAAAAAATCTGATGCGTTACACTCGCATGACTTTCTCTACTCTTGTACAAACTATTTTTACAAACGCTTATTCTCCATCTATTTCATGTTAATCGAGATATCAAGATGTTAATCTTATTGCTAATTTTCTTGTAGATGCAAGGGGAATTGGTAGGCTTTAAGCGATAGTCAAATATTTTAAGAGCTGTTTGCTATGTGGAGTATTCCATTCTCTTTGCACTACCAGGACAAAAATCTGATGTGTTACACTCACATGACTTTCTCTACTCTTGTACAAACCATTTTTACAAACGCTTATTCTCCATCTACTTCATGTTAATCGAGATAAACATTTGCAGACTCTGTCTTATTGCTAATTTTCTTGTAAATGTAAGGGGAATATATATTTGCAAGGGCAATATAGACATACAGTAGCCTTTAAGCACATACATATCTCTTAATAGCTGGTTGCTAGGTGCAGCACCATTCCCTTTGCCACAGATTAATACTCTTTGGATATACAAGACAAAAAATGAATAACGAATTCCCACTTGAGAAAATTAGTATTGAAAAATTTAAAGGAATAAAAAGCAATATCTCGAAAAGGGTTCACTCAACAAAAAATGTATATGACATAAATCGTGTATTTTAACGCGATCTACATTTTTTGTGTAGTAAAATTTTGTCTATCTCTAATGGATTACCAGTTATCCAAACGTCGTTCACAATGAAGAATACTTTTGGAGACATTCCCAGGAAATTCAAGATATACATTTTATTTGTCATAAAAATATCTTAAACATATGATATTTTAATCAAAATCGTTAGAGCCTTTTTTGGGAAAATTAAAATTATCGAAAACTCTTCCATGTAAAGGGTAATCTGGGGTGGGGGGATTTTCTTGAAAACCTTCGTGTCGCATCCTTGGAAGATACTGAACCTAAGTACCAAGTTTGGTGTTTTTCCGACTGTTCGTTTCTGAGTGATGCTGTTCACAGACACACACACACACACACAGACAGACAGACAGACACACAGACACAAGGACATGTTTCCAAAAATACTTTTTTTGGATTCAGGGGGTCTCAAAACATGTATTTCCGGTGAAATCTCGGTATCGAATTTTTGGGTGGAATACAATACTTCCCCTTCTTACTATACGTAGTAGAGAAAGTAAAAATCTGATGTGCTACACTCACATGACTTTCTCTACTCTTGTACAAACTATTTTTACAAACGCTTATTCTCCATCTACTTCATGTTAATCGAGTTAAAAATTTGCAGAGTCTATCTTATTGCTAATTTTCTTGTAGATGTAAGGGGAATATATATTTACAAGGGCAATTTGGAAATGCAGTAGCCTTTAAGCACATACATATCTCTTAATAATTGGTTGCTAGGTGCAGCACCATTCCCTTTGCCACAGATTAATACTCTTTGCATATCGAAGACAAAAAAATGAATAACGAATTCCCATTTGAGAAAATAAGTATTGAAAAATTTAAGGGAATAACAAGCAATATCTCCAAAATTATTCACTCAACAAAAAAATATATATGACATAAATTGTGTATTTTAACGCGATCTACATTTTTTGTGCAGTAAAATTTTGTCTATCTCTTATGGTTTACCAGTTATGCAAAAGTCGTTCACAATGAAGAATAATTTTGGAGACATTCCCAGGAAATTCAAGATATACATTTTATTTGTCATAAAAATATTTTAAACATATGATATTTTAATCAAAATCGTTAGAGCCATTTTTGAGAAAATTAAAATTTTCGAAAAATCTTCGATGTAAAGGGTAATCTGGGGTGGGGGATTTTCTCGAAAACCTTCGTGTCGCATCTTTAGAAGATACTGAACCTAAATACCAAGTTTGGTGTTTATCCAACTGTTCGTTTCTGAGTTATGCTGTTCACAGACATACAGACAGACACACACACACACACACACACACACACATACGCACACACACGGACATGTTTCCAAAAATGTTTGTTTTGGATTCAGGATGTCTCAAAACATGTATTTCCGGTGAAATCTCGCTATTGAATTTTTGGGTGAAATACAACACTTCCCCTACTTACTATACGTAGTAGAGAAAGTAAAAGTTGTTAATGATGGATTTGACCTGCTGAATTCAAGACTACCATTTCAACCAACAAACAAATTGAAGATGCATGCGGCACCAATTTGCAAGAGCAGAATGAAGCCTTAAATCAACTTTGTGATGGATGCCAAAACATCCATATAATTAGGTAATGTAATTTGTTGCCATTTCAATATGTATTTCTTACATCAATTTGCGGTCATCACATAATTTGTAGGGATTTAAAGTCTGAAGAATATCCATATGCATTGGGTGCATGATCTAATCAAGATATATTAGAATTTTACTTTCCAAAATTTGAGTCCTGCGAAGATTCTGTGACCATCCGCTGCAAACAACAATAACCAGAGAGTTAAGACACTTTTGCTTCATCACAGGTAATTAAATTTGGAAATAGCATTAGCGAAAGCTGTAGCACTTCAAGTGCAGAAGTATTTTCTCCTCTAGAAGCAGAATTACCGAAACTGTAGCCAGTTGTACAAAGAATGAAATGCAGGAAGATAAAGAGATGGATTTTGTTTCCTATATAGGTGCCCTTATAAATCAGTTGTCGGACTTAAAAAAATGAAACTGAGACACAATAGAACAGAGTGAAATGGGAATCATTAAAAATGCTTACAGGTTACGTTGCTTACAGAATCAAAAAGAAAAATCTACAAACAGAATTCAAATATGGCCAGCCTACAAGTCATTATGATCGTTCCTTAGCGCAGTGATAACGTACCAGCCTCTGGTTCGGGGGACCAGATCCCCTGTACTGGCTTGGACATTTTCCCCTCGTTATGAGATCTGGTACGGAGTGCACTCAGCTTCGTTAGGTCCCTGAGGGATCCATTTTAGGAGTTACATGATGGAAATGTAGCGACCCTGGTTGATAAGACCGCCTTAAGCGCCCGAGAGGGATCACGCGCTTATCACATCCCACCCTCCAGTACTGGCCCTCACCAATGACGGCTGTAGTGGGCAGAGGTGGGGGATGCAGCGGTTGGGCAGTACGCCTTGGTCCAATTCTGGGCTGGTGCGCCATGGGTTTGAATGTTTGATTGACAAGTCATTATCCCTTAGGAAATAAAGATCGGTTATCTGCAGTTTCCAGAGGAGTACCAATGGAACCGACTGAAGGCTGGCTGAAAATAGTTATTAAAATGGAACAAGATTTCAGTAGTTTCCATGGAAACAAGTTAAACCACTGTACAAATGTGATGGCAAGGGTTAATGAAATATAGAAAGGAAAACTTCCCAATATAGACGAGTTTGCTGTGACATGCTTAGAACTCATACATTCATTAGAATGAAGTCTATAAATATACAGAATGCTACAAAATGTGTAACTTAGGGACGCAAAATGGCCGATGAAGGAGGGAAACAATTCCAAAAACTTCAAAAAACATCACTAATGGATAAAAAGACATTGTTATATTACGTAATGTCTATAGATGAGTATAAATAATATATTATGTGTCAGGTTTACACTTAAAATTATTTTTATTTATTTATGTATTTTATAAAAATGTAAAACGGTAGACAACAGTATTAATTCATGTCTACAAAGCAGCAGTAAACAGCTTCTGGGTGCCGCGCTATGTTACAGGCGTGGGAGAGTGGAGGGGCATTGTGGCGTGAGCCCTACCGTATTCTTCTAGTTATCGTGGTCACGCTGAAGGGAGGACAACTCGCGTCTACACATTGTCTTAAGGTACATTTTCACGTTGGGAATGGCGATTTTTTTTCTTCAAAATTTCCAATTTTTTGTTTTTCACGTCATATAATAGCCCTGGCTTTCTAGTTTTCAAAAATGTATAGTTTGTATGTTTGAGTTTAATTTAACAATTAGTACCACCCTGCACTGTTACTCTGAAAACGTGGGCGTAGAACTAAGCTGTAAGTGACATTTACAAGGTTTTTACCAATTTGGGAGTTTAAATTTTGCGCCAGTATGTAACTGCATTTATTCTCATACTTCCTAAGAATGTTAGTACATAGTTTTAACACCAGGTCACAGAGTTAACCATTACTTTCTCTTGGTTTATTTGTTTTCAGTAAGTGTTAGTGTGTGAATTTTCTGGTGCTATTTTTGTGATAGTAATGGGCTCAAAATAACGAAGTGGAAGAAAGAGAAAGGGAGGTTTTCATAGAAACCAGCACAACCAAAAGGCGAAACCCTCCAGTGAGTGTGATAATGCTAAAAAAACAGACCATAGAAGTGCTTCACATTCTAAAATTTTTAGTGAAAATATTGTGTATGAAGGGGACAGTGATGGTGAAAATGACCACTATGGCATATATTTTGATTCTGATAGTTTGCAACACATGATATCAATTATGGCTTGCCCTGATTGCATCTGTTAAAATTGTAAACAGTGAGGAGGTTAGGTGTGACTGGACATTGAACCTTGCACTTTCTTGTAGAGTTTGTGGCTTTTTATCACAAGGATTGATCACTAGCAAAAAGCAGGGTAAAGCTCATGAAATAAATAGAAGGCTTATATATGGAAGGAGGCAAATTGGATGTGGTTTTAGTGAAACCAAAAAGCTGTCATGCATTTTGAATTTACAACCTTCTCCATCTGCTGCTGCTTTCACTGATCATGTAAAAGTTGTAGCAGAAGAAAAAATGAACGCTGCTGCTGTAGAGGTAGCTGAAGTATGGCAGCGAATGTAGTATTTTAGTAGATGGCACTTGGCAAAAACGTGGCTATACATCCCTGTCAGGTGTGGTAGCTGCTATATATGTTGGGACAATATCATCTTACAGTGTGCCCCACGGCGATGAATATGATGTGTTATATTGTCCAACAGATGTCACACTATGCCATGCACTAGCTCAACACATGTCACGTATGTCATATTTTTATGCTGCCAACATATAACAAATTAATGCCGCCAAAACGAAAATTAATGCCGCGAATGCGGAAACGACCACAGAGTGTAGCCCAGGGATCTTAGACAACCTGTGCTTTATGAATTAACGGAAGGTTACGCTTACGTTAGATTTTTTATTTATGCAAGCTTTCGAAAGGTTAGGTTTAGGTTAGTTTTTTTATATAAGCTTACGTTTCTGAATTCACGAAAGGTTAGGTTTAGGTTAGTTTTTTTTATATAAGCTTACGTTTCTGAATTCACGAAAGGTTAGGTTTAGGTTAGTTTTTTTTATATAAGCTTACGTTTCTGAATTCACGAAAGGTTAGGTTTAGGTTAGTTTTTTTATATAAGCTTACGTTTCTGAATTCAGGAAAGGTTAGGTTTAGGTTAGTTTTTTATATAAGCTTACGTTTCTGAATTCACGAAAGGTTAGGTTTAGGTTAGTTTTTTTTTATATAAGCTTAGTTTCTGAATTCACGAAAGGTTAGGTTTAGGTTAGTTTTTTTTATATAACCATAGGTTTCTGAATTACTTATATATATATATATATATATGCTTGTTTTAATTTGTTACCACTGTTTACATCAAAGCACGCGAGCGAAGCGAGCGTGCGTTCCAAAACTTACGTTTCTGATTCACGGGAGGTTAGGTTTAGTTTTTTTATATAAGCTTACGTTTCTGAATTCAGGAAAGATTAGGTTTAGGTTAGTTTTTTTTATATAAGCTTACGTTTCTGAATTCACGAAAGGTTAGGTTTAGGTTAGTTTTTTTATATAAGCTTATGTTTCTGAATTCACGAAAGGTTAAGGTTAGGTTTAGGTTAGTTTTTTTTTATATAAGCATAGGTTTCTGAATTACCTTTATATATATCCTTGTTTTAATTTGTTACCATTGGTTACATCAAAGCACGCGAGCAAAAGCTCGCGTGCGTTCCTAAGCTTACGTTTCTAATTCACGGGAGGTTAGGTTTAGTTTTTTTATATAAGCTTACGTTTATGGATTCACGGAAGGTTAGGTTTAGGTTAGTTTTTTTTATATAAGCTTACGTTTCTGAATTCACGAAAGGTTAGATTTAGGTTAGTTTTTTTATGTAAGCTTACGTTTCTCAATTCACGAAAAGTTAGGTTTAGGTTAGTTTTTTTTTATATAAGCATAGCACGTGTTGAGTTAGAATGCTAAAGACAGTATTCTCACATCCCGTGCAAACCATTTTGCTTTATATTAAATACGCACTGTTAATTTGCACGCGTTGCGTTTCAACAAAATCGCAGAACAACAACAACAAATAGCGGTAACAACGGCGCATCGCATTTTTAGCCGATTTCACATTTTTATTTACGTTGGCATTACCCAATTTGCATGTAATTTTTTGCAAAATGGCTACGTTTGTTTACTTCCTGACGCGATTTTCCTATATAACTAAAGTACCTTAAACGGGCGGGCAGGTGGGCACCAGCTATAGACGAGACCACATCGTGTTCTAAGCTCACTCTTAAGGTAATTTATTCGCTTTCCTTTTGATTTTATAAGCTTTTTCTACGGGCACACTATAAGATAATATTAGCCATATGTTGTTTCAGGCAACGTCCTCGATGTTGAAATAATGTCAAAAAACTGCATTGGTTGTAAAATGCATGCTAAAGATGACAAAACTTCTCAGGCCTATCTGTCATGGAAGGCAGACCATGCAGCAGTTTGCGCTTTGAATTATACTGGTTCTTTTCCCAATATGGAACCAGTAGGTACAACAAAGGTTTTTCATACTTCCATACAAGTCTTTAATATGTCAGGTTTCTTGGTGATGGGGATTCCAAGATCTATAAAGCTGTAATGGAATGCAATCCATACAATGGTAAATCCATAACAAAACTTGAATGCATAGGCCATTATCAAAAAAGATTAGGAACAGCTCTTCGAAAACTTGCATTAGAAAAGAAACTGGATGGAAAAGGAAAGTTGATAGGTAAAATGATAGATAAGATGCAAAATTATTTTGAAATAGCCCTGAGAGAGAACACTTCCAGCAGTGAAACGATGTATAAGGCAATCTGGACTACATTGTATCATTTATCTGCAAATGAGAATCTACCTTTTTATGCAAGCTGTCCTGAAGGTAAGAAAAGTTGGTGCTCATTTCAACGAGCTAAGGCCAATGATAAACTTCAATCTTACAAACATAAACCTGGCCTTCCATTACTGTATATGAGAGACTGACTAGCAAGAAATGCTTTCGAAATGCCTACATGGGAAGACTCAGAATAACAATGAGTGTTTCAAACAATATGGAAAAGATTCCCAAAAGACACATATATGGGGCTTGCTACCCTGAAACTAGGTGTTATGGATGCAGTGTGTCACTTCAACTGCGGTAATAAAGTGGATCTGGAAATCCTTAAGCAATTAGGAATAAATGCTGGAAAATACACAACATCAGGTATTATCAACGCTGATAGGTAACGACTGCGCAAGTCTTCTACACACCACTCCTGAACAAAAATAGAAGAGGAGGTATCTTCGAGGCAGAAAAAAACTCAGTGAGGATTAGAAATTGCAGATTGAGGGTCCTGCATACATACCAGGAGGATTTTAGCTTTAAAAATCTGTGTTACACTCACATGACTTTCTCTACTCTTGTACAAACTATTTTTACAAACGCTTATTCTCCATATGCTTCATGTTAAGCGAGATATCGAGATGTCAATCTTATTGCTAATTTTCCTGTAGATGCAAGGGGAACTGGTAGGTTTTAAGCGATAGTCAAATTTTTAAGCGCTGGTTGCTATGTGGCGCATTCCAATCTCTTTGCATATCCAGGACATAAAAAAAATGAATAACGAATTTGAGAAAAAGTATAAGTATTGGAAAATTTAAGGGAATAACAAGCGATATCTCAAAAATGGTTCACTCAAAACAAATGTATATGACATAAATTGTGTATTTTAACGCGATCTACATTTTCGTGTAGTAAAATTTTGTCTATCTCTTATGGTTTACCAGTTATGCAAAAGTCGTTCACAATTAAGAATACTTTTGGAGACATTCCCAGAAAATTCAACATGTACATTTTATTTGTCATGAAAATATCTTAAGCATATTATATTTTAATCAAAATCGTTAGAGCCATTTTTGAGAAAATTAAAATTTTCGAAAAATGTTCCATGTAAAGGGTAATTTAGGGTGGGAGGATTTTCCTGAAAACCTTCGTGTCGCATCTCTGGAAGATACTGAACCTAAATACCAAGTTTGGTGTTTATTCGACTGTTCGTTTCTGAGTTATGCTGTTCACAGACACACACGCGAACATGTTTCCAAAAATGCCTTTTTTGGATTCAGGAGATCTCAAAACATATATTTCCGGTGAATTCTCGGTACCGAATTTTTGGGTGGAATACAATACATCCCCTACTTACTGTACGTAGAAGAGAAAGTAAACAACAGGTTAGCTGGGCATATCATTTAGAAATTTCTTTTCAGTATTTTCCAAATTAAAATTGTCAACATCTTTACCTTTTCAATCACTAAGTAGTACTCTTAAAATTAAGCTACAGGCCTCATTCATACATCATTTTAAAGCTTGTTAGACAGGAAATGATGCGAACCAACTACTATGGTCTTAACATAAATTGCAAAAACTCTGTAGTCATTCAAAGCAAAATTCA
This sequence comes from Deroplatys truncata, assembly GCA_030765065.1. Taxonomy (NCBI): domain Eukaryota; kingdom Metazoa; phylum Arthropoda; class Insecta; order Mantodea; family Mantidae; genus Deroplatys; species Deroplatys truncata. Next base: position 46,669,402 of record CM060975.1, on the reverse strand, counting down.
ATTGATAAAATGAGGAATTTTGAATTTAAAAATTCATAACTTTTTAAACAGCAACGTTACTTGAGATATTTGAGGTTCGCATCATTCTAAATGTTTATAGAAATAAATTGCTGCAGCAGAGTCTAAAATATCTACATTTTTATAGAAGCTACAGTGTTTTAAAAAATATATGAAATTTTGAATTTTTTATGGTTACAAAAAAATTATATTTAAGTTTTGATGGTGTAAACATCTTTAGTTTATTGCACCAATCGTTATGAAAAAATTTGAAAAAATTCTGGCCCAAAACATAGATTTTGTTTCCCAACATGAACATGTACCGTGAGCCCTACCGTATTTTTCTAGTTATCGTGGCCACGCTGAAGCGAGGACACCGCGGGTCTTCACAGTGTCTTAAAGCCCATCCTTACAAAGCCAACTTTTAATAGTGCCTCATGTCCGGATAGAACTATTTTAGGTAAGTCCTGGCAATGTGTACTTAACCTCTCGCACACCGGGGCTGTTAGAGGACCCACAACCATTACCTCCCTTAATTAAATGACCCAGCTGATAGTTTTTTTTATAGAACTTGGTGTCGTTATTTCACACCCCCTAGCTTCCCAATGGTACCCTTCAATCCCGGTGCCGATTGCTCCTTACCTCTGAGACTATCATCCCTATTGTTAGCAACCCCGGGGTTCCTTACCCTTACGGTCGCTAAAATTTGCACCACGAAGATTGTGCTATCTGCGCTAAGAGGAAAATTTCTCGCCTCACACATGCTCACTGCTTACAAAATATAACGACCCATATTTGATCCATTTAAAAGCAAAAACTTAACCGCAGCGTGGATTACATTTAGTCTACATACAGTTGGTATACTTGACATGTATACAAACCGATGATAGCAGGCCTCTGTTGACGGTGACATATCCGTTTAGGTTGATAACTGGGGCTTCAACATCCATTATCCTGAGAAATGCATCAACCTGCAACATAATCGTCAGCATCAACGATATTTAAATAATAAAAAGAACGGATATTTAGGATATTACTGGATACTGCTTAATATACGAGGGTCGTCCACTAAACTACACAATTGATCAATTGGCACTTCACTGTTAATATTGTCCCATTTGCAACAAAGATAATACAATTGATCATGTTGAATTAATTTTGTTTATATTGTACAATTCTTCTGTTACTTTTCTACGTAGTCAACATATTTTACCAAGCATTTTTGGGGACGTGACACAAGTTTTCCCAAACCAGTATTGCCAGATCGGATCCTGTGCTCACAACCAGCTGTTCACTGATTTGACTTCATCGTCGGTGTTAAAAGTGCTTACATTTGAGTTGGTGTGAAAATCACTTGGGGCAAGCTTCGGTGAATACGGAGAATACGAGAAAACTTCCAAGTTGAATCTTGACCCAGGTGGTGCTCAGAAGATTGAACTGGGAAGTTTTCTCGCATCCACCATATTCACCAGATCTTTTCCCAAGTGATTTTCATATGTTCACCTGACTCAAAGGTCATCTTGTAGGTAAGTGAACCAGAAGTCGGGTCCTGTGCTCGTAACCAGCTGTTCACTGCTGATTCATCTTCGTCACGGTGTTAAAGTGCTTACCTCCAAGATGACCTTTGAGTCAGGGGAACATGTGAAAATCACTTGGGAAAAGATCTGTTGATTATGGAGCATACGAGAAAACTTCCCAGTTGAATCTTCTGAGCTCCGCCTGGGTCAAGATTCAACTTGGAAGTTTTGTCGTATCTTCCGTATTCACCGGAGCTTGCCCCAAGTGATTTTCACATGTTCCTCCAACTCAAAGGTAAGCACTTTTAGCATCGATGAAGTGTAATCAGTGAACAGCTGGTTGCGAGCACAGGACCCGACCTGGTACAACACTGGCTTTGAAAAACTTGTGTCATGTCCCCAAAAATGCTTGGAAAAATGTTGACTATGTAGAAATGTAACAGAAGGATTGTACAATATAAATAAAATGAATTCAACATGATCAATTGTGTGTGATATTTTTTATAAAATAGGGAAACTTACTTATTGGAGGCCCCTCGTAGTTTACAATGTATACGAACAGCAGAAAATATTTCGGAAACTGGCGCTTTTATTTTAGATGCATTGCACATTTTAATGAGATTTGTATGTTTTAGTAAGTTTTTGTTTATCTCTTTAGATTTAAAACTAAAAAAGAATAAAGTTGATTGCCAGGCTATTTATACAAGTTTAGTATGAACACTTTCTTTTGTTACGCTCCTGCTTCAAACATTCTAATCAAATTCTTAAAGCCAACTTTGAGAAATTAAAACATAACGCATTTTTCTCCATGTAAACGGTTGTTTTGTAAATTAAAAGGCGTTGATTTGAATTTGAAATGTGACATTTGCCCGATTTTTCATTTCTGAGTTACGGCTATACGCGTGCTCGTGCACCACAGAAGGACGTTTTTATGAAAATATTTTTTGAGGTGTTCAGTTGATCTCATAATATATATTTCCGATAAATATCTATATTCAATTTTTAGTGGAATGCAATAGCAGTGTTTCTACTATCAGTAGGTGGTACAGAAAGGTATAGCGATAGGGAAAACGGAAGCCAAGACTGGTCTATAGCACTTACTAAACCTCCGAGTGGAATACATGAGAGGAGAAAGTACGAAGAGAGGCCAGATCTGAAGCTGGTAGGCCAGCACATCGGGGTCCCTAATGCTTCCAGATGTAACATCCCCGGCCGTCCTATTAATGCCCACCCTTACTTTCTTCAATGACAGTTTCATGCAGTAAGTTACATGCCAGGTAAGAAGCTGTTCTCTCCTCGTGCACATTCACCGCATACGCCGCACATCACCGTCCTCCGCGCCTAATCCTACTACCCTGAAAGGTGAAAGTAAAGAAAACCATGAGAAAAAATAAGGTCAGTGTCGCCGGTCAAGTGGGAATGGAACCCGATAACTCCCGAACGCGAGCCTTAGACGCTACCCTCTGAGCCATCCCTCTCGGTGATGGCAGAGAAAAATAAACACACTTTTTTCATTCCGGAACAATCAAAACGTGTATTTATAGTAAAATAACGATGCTGAATATTAGCGTGAAATCTATACTTCCTCTTCCATAGCCAAGCGGCACAAAAAACAAAAGAGTACGAGCAGTTTTACAGTTTTGTTACTCCCATATCCACATTTTAATAATGATAAATTACTTTTATTATTTTATATGCAATATTAAATCTTTAATATTTCGAATCTTTACTTTATTACAGCCGTACTTTACTTTATTGCAACTTAATAATTTTGTATCTGTTTAAGTATATATACGTGCACATTTAAAATACTTTGTTAAAGAATTTGTTACCTCACTATGGGTGTTCCAGTACTTGGAGTCCACACGAAGGCTCAGCAGGTAGTGACGAAAACTGACTCCTACCTGTAGGGGAAAAGTGTTCATTATGAGTTTACAGTGTTACTGATAGTAGTGTCATTTCCTAATGGAAACATTTTAAGATTCTCTAGAAGTAGAAATTCTAAGGATGCTATAAATGAAATAATTAATTCATGTGTTTTCGGATTAAAGGGCTGTATTTTAAAAATATTATTTGTGATCACTCGTTTCTGAATGTAGTAGTGGTTTATCAGAAGTCTTTCAACTGAGTTTCTTGAAACGTTCTTTATAACTTGTCAAATACTAAGCAAATGCAGTCATATAGTGTTTTACACCACTGCTGAGAAATATAAATTAAATCTCTAGTGATTAACAATTGTACGTATTGTTTTTTCGTGAATAATTAATTGTACCATAATTTATAACTCCTTATCTCATTAACTGTTGATTTGACAACCTTTGAGCTGCATCTATAACGGATGGCATTATTGATTGTTGGTATAAACATAGAAGATTATAGCGCCACATGCCTTCTGTATATAGCCTATTTAAAGCATCTGGTAAAAACACAAGCATTTAGCCTTATCAAGCATCCTTCGTTGAAGTATAAAACATTAAAGGCCGTTTTTGTTTTCTCTACCACGTATATAGTGGTTAGAGAAGATATTACATTCCACCCAAAAATTCGATACCGAGATTTCACCGAAAATACATGTTTTCAGGCCCCCTGAAAAAAATAGCCGTTCTAGAAAAAGATTCGTGTATGTGTGTCTGTGAACGGCATAACTCAAAAACGAAAAGTCCGATAAACACCAAACCCGGTATTTAAATTCAATTTCTTCCAAGGATGCGACACGAAGATTTTCAAGAACCCACCCCCATTCCCAGCTATCGTTTACATGGAATATTTTTTGAAAATGTTGATTTTCTAAAAAACAGGCTATAACGATTTTCATTAAAATACCATATATTAAAGACATTTACATGACAAATAAAATGTATATCTTGAATTTTCTGAGAATAGCCTGTGAAGTCCTCTTCGTTTGGAAGGAATTTTGTATAGTCTTGTGTACTTAAGGGATAGACGAAAACGTTCTACACAAAACATGTAGATGTCTATAAAACACACAATTTATTTCAGATAAGTTTTTTTGTGGCATACACCATTGCTGAGATATCCGTTATTAATCGTTCGAATTGTTCATTACTTGGTCATTCTCCTAAAGTCTGTCAACATTCAGTTGTTTCTCGCGATTACATTGAAACAATATGGAATTTCAAGGACAACATATAGCGTTCGGTTCTTAAACATTTGACTATTCCGTTCTCTTTGTATCTATAACGAAATGACAGTGTAGCTATTTCTGCAAACGTTTATTTGGATTGAAGTGAAGTAAATATAAAAAAAAATATGATGTGTTACACTCACATGAGTTTCTCTACTCTTGTACAAACTATTTTTACAAACGCTTATTCTCCATATGATTCATGTTAATCGAGATGTTAATATTATTGCTAATTATCTTGTAGATGCAAGGGGAATATGGTAGTATTTAAGCGATAGTCAAATATTTTAAGTGCTGGTTGCTATGTGGCCCATTCCATTCTCTTTGCATGTCCAGTACGTAAAAAAATCTGATGTGTTACACTCACATGACTTTCTCTACTCTTGTACAAACTATTTTTACAAACGCCTATTCTCCATATGCTTCATATTAATCGAGATGTTAATCTTATTGCTAATTTTCTTGTAGATGCAAGGGGAATTGGTAGGCTTTAAGCGATAGTCAAATATTTTAAGAGCTGGTTGCTATGTGGAGTATTCCATTCTCTTTGCATTACCAGAACAAAAAAATTAATAATGAATTTGAGAAAAAGTATAAGTATTGGAAAATTTAAGGGAATAACAAGCAATATCTCGAAAACGGTTCACTCAACAACAAAAAAATGTATATGACATAAATTGTGTATTTTAACGCGATCTACATTTTTTGTGTAGTAAAATTTTGTCTATCTCTTATGGTTTACCAGTTATGCAAAAGTCGTTTACAATGAAGAATACTTTTGGAGACATTCCCAGAAAATTCGAGATATACATTTCATTTCTCATGACATTATCTTAAACATATGATATTTTCATCAAAATCGTTAGAGCCATTTTTGAGAAAATTAAAATTTTCGAAAAATCTTCCATGTAAAGGGTAGTCTGGGGTGGGGGAATTTTCTTGAAAACCTTCGTGTCGCATCTCTGGAAGATACTGAAACTAAATACCAAGTTTGGTGTTTATCCGACTGTTCGTTTTTGAGTTATACTGTTCACAGACACACACACACACACACACACACAGACATGGACATGTTTCCGTTTCCAAAAATACTGTTTTTGTTTGGATTCAGGGGGTCTCAAAACATATATTTCGGGTGAAATCTCGGTATCGAATTTTTTGAATATATCTATAATATACGGGTCTCAGCGTAACTCAGGTTACTAAAAAACAAAGATGGCTGATGCCGCATGTCAGGATGGTCACGTACTAACTTGAGTCACTAGATATATAAACAGAGAAATCACCAGACAACCTACTTACAAAAGATACACTATTTCATCTTCTGCTAGTATTATGAGTCACTGTCATATCATAAATACTGCTTGTAATATTCTTTTCTTCGGTGCATTACATACACCTTGTGTTAAATTAATCACTTAACTGTGCTATTGATTTAATTCATATAATGTGCGTATGTTATTATGCGTTGCAAATTACTGTAGTGTAATAGTATGAAGAAAACTTATAATTACGTTTTAATATGATTTCGGCGCACTCAGGTAAACCAAACAATTAAATTTGTTGGTTTTCTTTTACGCAGATCTTCTTTCTTCCTCTAAAAATAAAACCCCAAAAAACAGACAACACTGACACCAAAAACTGCATCAAATATCTAGTTAACTGCAAAGGTAAGATGTAGTAATAACGTAACAGCCTAATATCCTAACCTAATAATGATTAAACACTCATATAATTACCATAATTAATATAACTATAGCCAATATAATATAAATAGTAATATAATTAATGTTATAATCAGTGCATCATTTGGTGACTAAATGATCGGCGTGCAGAGTTTGAACTCCTGCGAATATAGAAACAGGGTGCCAACCTAAGAGATACAATACACGAGGCGTGTTTTTAAAGTGAGCACTAATAACTTTTTAAAAACTAACAGAACATTACTTTCCAAATACTCTATCAACATTCATTACCTTAAACTACTTCTCCATATAGTCACCCCTTGGTGTAGTGGTTCACATGCTAGCCTCTAGTCCCCGAGGTCGAGGGTTCACACCTGGCGGAGGACAATGGATTTTTTCGGGCGTAAAAATCATTAGCATGGCTTCCTTCGGAAGGGAAGTCGTCCTCCGTGGTGTAGTGGTTACCACACTAGCCTCTAGTTCCCGAGATCACGGGTTCAAAACTCGGGGGTAAAAATCCTTAGCATGGCTTCCTTCGGAAGGGAAGTAAAGCCGGTAGTCCCGTGTCGTAGATTTACGGCACGTAAAAGAACCTCAAGCCTGATAAAGAGGCCTCTGAGAAACATTACCGGTCTTTCACGCTCAATATAGAATGGGACGCAAAGGACCACAACAGTTAAAGAGCGTCCATAATGAGACAGTAACTATGGTTATATATGCCATATATATAATAATGTGAATTATAATGTGAAACTGTATTAATAAGAAAAATACTTGTTGTATAAATAGAAGTTAAGGCATACGTTTTATGTATGTGCAAGTGTAGCTGGAGCTGTGGAATTCTTGTTAAAAGCCGACAAACATATCTTTGTATTAGAATTAGGGCCCAGGCAAAAAGGACTTTACGGGAAGGTCATAAAAGCCAGACCTTGAGTCTTTGTGAAAAAGGAAAGGCGACAAGCGAAAATAACATATGTTTGTAGAGAGGCCACATGCTTGCAAACGTAGAACAATAGCCGGGTAAGTCTTCTGGAAGGTTCCAAGCTGAACGAAGACAGACAATGAAATTTTAAGGAAGAATATGTTTAAAATCTTTAAGGGAAGAAATGTTAGTTCTAACGTCTCCATCAGCCCGAGCGGTTGAGTATAAAGTGCTGCGATGTGAATAAGATACATGTAAGCTCTCAGAAGCAGGCGATATTATTTACTTCTTATAATGTAGTAGGAACGGTGAAACGTTATCGATTTAAAGGTCTATAGGAACGTGTGATAAATGTTACAATTATTTCTAGAGCACGTATAAAATACTTGATTGCTCAGCGACCGCAAGTTTTGCATACGAACAGGGTAGGGCTCGACCGTTCTACAGCTCCAACTAACTTAGGAACTGTGTAGATTATTACTAAGACAGTCAATGCGTGTGCCATTAAAGCATAGTGTTCTTCAATAACTTAATCTATGTTAGAGTTGTTACTTTTTACCTTCCTTCCCGTATCACACCCTGCTAAGTTATACAAGCTCTGCCAGAAACCCAAATAACAGCAGCCGTGGCAAGAAATAAAGATAAACTTTAAGAGTAACAACTAAAACACAAGATAATTATCAGTATCACCAGAGTTCATATATTAAATCATATATTAATATATCGGACATACTGCGAGTTATGCTCTCCCTCCACGAGTATACCGCAATAAATAAAACTCAATTTATTTTTTTACATAGTCACCACCGTCATTTAGGCACTTTTCGTAACGGAAAACCAGTTTATGTATGCCTTCGTCAAAGAATGATGCCGCCTATGATGAAAGCCAAGTCTGCACTTCTTGTTTCACAACATCATCGTCGTTGAAATGTTTTCCACCAAGAAATTTCTTCAGATGAAGAAACAAGAAAATCGCTCGGTGCCAAATCTGGACTGTAGGGAGGGTGGCAGAGTTGTTCCCAACCAAATGATGCGAACAGATCTTGAGTTTGTTTGGCTGCATGTGGCCGAACATTGTCACTCATTATTGTTTCCCCATAAACCTTACACAATTGGCGATGAAATTTGCTGGCGTAACATTTGCCGCATTCAAATAACGAATCACTGATCTGATTTCTCAGTCGGTGGGTCCTTCGAGTGTTTTGAACATTTCGAAACCTCTAACAACAGGAAAACACAAAGTGACGATCGCCCACAGCTGCGTCTGGTTTCCTAATGAGTGGGTGAAGTGATCGCGCATGTTCAAAATCCCGACTACAGCGCTACAGCGCCAAAATATTAAAACGGCACCTACTTTAAAAACACGCCTCTTAACTACCTTCACAATACATGTAACAGGTGGGTATTTGCAAGGAGTTGACGCTTATAAATAGAACCTATCAACGCAAATATCATCAGATTCCTGTGACTTATCACATAATGGTGGCAAGATGTCAAAGTTGCACTTTAGTAACCTCTGGTATGTTGTAACCTCTATAGAATGGTGTACATGTTTATTGTACATTGATGTTACAGCCTTCCGTACACTGCAAAATTACTTTCCTTCGAAACTCTAATTAGACTACTCAATTTTACTTTTCTGTACTTTTTTCAGTTGTAGCAAACCAGGTTATAAAATCGCCTAGCATGTAAATATTTATCTTTTGATTCATTATTACTTTCTCTACTACGTATAGTAAGTAGGGGAAGTATTGCATTCCACCCAAAAATTCGATACCGAGATTTCACCGGAAATACATGTTTTGAGACCCCCTGAATAAAAAAAAGCATTTTTGGAAACATGTCCGTCTGTGTGTCTGTGAACAGCATAACTCAGAAACGAACAGTCGGATAAACACCAAACTTGGTATTAGGTTTAGTATCTTCCAAGGATGCGACACGAAGGTTTCCAAGAAATTCCCCCCACCGCAGATTACCCTTTACATGGAACATTTTTCGAAAATTTTAATTTTCTCAAAAATGCCTCTAACGATTTTGATTAAAATATCATATGTTTAAGTTAGTTTCATGACAAATAAAATGTATATCTTGAATTTTCTGGGAATGCCTCCAGAAGTATTCTTCATTGTGAACGACTTTTGCATAACTGGTAAACCATAAGAGATAAACAAAAATTTACTATACAAAAATGTAGATCGCGTTAAAATACACAATTTATGTCATGTACATTTGTTGTTGTTGAGTGAACCATTTTCGAGATATTGCTTCTTATTCCCTTAAATTTTTCAATAATTATTTTCTCAAATGGGAATTCGTTTTTCATTTTTTTTTGTCTTGGATATGCAAAGAGTATTAATCTGTGGCAAAGAGAATGGTACTGCACCTAGCAACCAGCTATTAAGAGATATGTGTGTGCTTAAAGGCTACTGTATTTCTATATTGTCCTTGTAAATACAAAACAAGGGGAACATAGTACGCCTTAAGCGATAGTGAAATATTTTTAGAATTGGTCGCTATGTGTAAAATGTAATTCTCTTTGTATGTCAAAAGATCGTTTCTGCAAATGTTATCTCGATTAATATGAAATAGATGGAGAATAAGAGTTTGTAAAAATAGTTTGTACAAGAGTAGAGAAAGTCATGTGAGTGTAACACATCAGATTTTTTTTTTATTTTAAAGCTTCCTTTACTGAAAAGCTGTTTCTTGGTTAAAGTATAACAAATACAGGATTACCAATAAACACAAATATAAATGGTTGAATAGGGCAGGAAGAAAAGAACAAAGTCATGCAATGAAACAATGTTGGGAGAAGATAATAATGCTAAGATTAGAAAAGGTTTTACAAATATCTATGTGGAACAGAATGAAATGTAAACTGTGGGTTGCTTTAAACATTCACGATGATTTGGGGGAAGCCAGTAGAAGAACATGGAAGGCATTACTGTGGATAACTTGTTCTCTTCATTCATCCAGCATTCGTTTCACCAATCTTTTGGCTACTTTGAACCAATCTTCCCCGTTTATATACCCTGTTCTGCATACGCATTTCCTCATTATGTCACTTAGAATGTTAAGTGTATTTTCTATTTCATTTTCTTTTACCATTAAATTTATCCCTTGCTGGCAAATTTGTCCATAATTTGAAACCAGTGCTTGCTTAAATTTATTAAAATATTTATGCGTCCATTTAAATCTAATATGTTCCTTACGGTTATCTTAACCTCCTTGTAACTTATTTGTTCTGTTTGTACTTAAATTTCCACTGTCACTGAGAAATTTTCACCACTAAGACTTAAATTAAGCACTTTTAAATTGCTAAAAATATAATATATTTGACCGGCCATAATATATAATCAATTACACTTCGGCCATTTTACTGACAAAAATATACTATACGTTTTTGTACTCCCCATATGTCTCATTGAAAATGTGCAGGGTATTTAACTCACAAAATTCAATAAACTTCTCACTTGCATCATCCACAATCTTACCGTTACCGTTTGTAACAATTTCTCTTTTGTCCATTATTCCTTTACTTATCCACTCATTTCCAAAATTTACACCTTTTCACTTATTCTTATATTGCATTCTCCCATTATTATGAACCCAGGATTATGAAACTGTGAAGAAATAGGTACAAAAGCTACATAGAATACAGGATAGTGGGTAGAGAAAGTTATGTTACATTACATACGACATATTTTTACTTGGGAGATGTTTCAATTTAAGCCAGGTTTCAGCATGCGGAAACTGCAGTCAAATGTTTCATTCGTGAAAAAAAAAAGTTTTATTTATGGACGCCTTTAACTGCTCCCATTTTATATTGGGCGTGAAATACCGGTAATTTTGCTCAGAGGCCTCTTTATCAGGCTTGAGGTTCTGTTACGTGTAAATCTACGACACGGGACCACCGGCTTTACTTTCTTTCCGAAGGAAGCCATGCTAAGGATTTTTACGCCCGAAAGAATCCATCGCCCTCCGCCGGGTTTGAACCCGCGACCTCGAAACTAGAGGCAGGCATGGATAGAAAAGATAGGGAGAAAGGAAAACTCCCTAACTTTCAAACATGCCCCTTAGAGTTCCCACTACTATTTCTTTGAAAAACAAAGGCTTATAAAATGGACACAAACTTTAAAATGTATTTTGAAAGGTAATGAATGACTATTATATTATTGCAGTTTGTTGCACAAAGCTTCGTAGGTTTGTGTTCGAAATCTTGGTAGACATGGATGAGACAGGCTTTCGACACGCATCCCTCCCTAAAGTTTTTCAGACAGAAGTCCATAATACATAAAAATGTTTAGGACTACCTATAAAGAAATTTAAACCTTTTAGTTTGCTTAACTCGTATTTAAAATTATGTACCTGTTTATAAACATCAGTGGCGCCATCACAGATGATAAAGAGCAATGCAAAGTTAACAATTGCCTCACTGATTAGCCACATGTAGTTGGTTGTGATTCCCTGGACGAGCGCGAAGATGAGATAGTAGAGGTATATGGTTAATGTGCCAACAAAGTACACTATTAGATGGCTGTAAACATTACAGAAGGCCGTGCCAATGTAAGCTGCTAGTCGACTGAGCTCCAACCACAGTCCCATGTAGTTGGAAATTGTGTCAGTAGGCCGTGTAGACGTCTCCATGTCCTGCGGTAGAAACAGAAGAATAGCACATTGCTATGGAAACAACTTGGCGTGCCGTTTGTTAAAATACACCTCTCCCTTTGTGTTGACTGCAGCCTTGACAAAATTATTCCTTAAGACTTTAAGAAAACCTGGACCTTATTTTCAACAGTAACAGCGTTAAGGGTACACAATAAATATAACGCATGAGTCGGAAAGCTTATCCAACTATTTTTTTTTTAATTTGACATATTTTGAGTCGCTTTAGCAGCATCGCGACCTTTCAACTTCACATGATAGAGAACATGATAGTAAGTTACAAAATGGTAACATTTACACTTTACAATAATTCAAAAAGTTGTCATCTGTAATATACACAATTTATTAAGGGTAGTCGGTAACGACATTGCTAAATTCTACAAATTCAGCCCATTTAGCTAAAATTCTTATCGTAGATTTGTTCAACAACATTATAGCATAAATTAATTTTCATGGTCATATCTACATAGGGTAGATAATCTCACGCATTGCGACCTACGGAAGATCTGTTGCGACTGTCACCCCCAGGAGAAAGACGCACAGGAGGCTAAGGTCGCAGGAACACAGGTCACAGAGACGCGCGGAAGTCCCTAACAGTTCCTGGCTGGAAGTCCCGTCCCACTACTGGAGCTGCCCAGAGAGGGCGATGAACGACCCGTCAACTATACAGCCATCAGTGTCCATGATGGATATTATTTCCATCTGCCTGCATTGCGATACGCCACGAAACCTATAAGTACACTTGAAGTATCAGAAGGAAACCAAATGAAAGGGAAATGATAGAAAGAAAATCGTGGTAGACGAGATACCACCCCAGCATTCGCTACTGACCAGGAAAAACCACGGAAACCCCAAGATCAGAGTGGGGGCGACGGAAATCGAACCTCCCAAATGCAAGCCTCACACGTTACCACGGAGATTTTAAACTTTTAAATTTTGCATTGAATGTAGTTCTTTGGAATCAAAGATTAAATTTTGTGTAGTATTAAATCTATTCATAGAAAAGAATAATGAAATTGGTAAGACTTTTTAATTTTCTAAAAATCAATAACAGATGAAATTATAAACCTCATAAAACCAAAACTATACTTGACGTCAGCAAAGGCTCCTTAAATGTTCTGGTCCAAAAAAATTCTGATGTGTTACACTCACATAACTTTCTCTACTCTTGTACAAACTATTTTTACAAACGCTTATTGTCCATATGCTTTATGTTAATCGAGATGTCAATCTTATTGCTAATTTTCTTGTACATACAAGGAGAATTGGTAGGTTTTAAGCAATAGTCAAATATTTTAAGCGCTGGTTGCTATGTGGCGCATTCCATTCTGTTTGTATGTCCAGGGCATAAAAAAACTGAATAACGAATTTGAGAAAAACTATAAGTATTGGAAAATTTAAGGGAATAACAAGCAATATCTCGAAAATGGTTCACCCAACAAAAAAAATGTATATGACATAAGTTGTGTATTTTAACGCGATTTACATTTTTTGTGTAGTAAACTTTTGTCTATCTCTTATGGTTTACCAGTTATGCAAAAGTCGTTCACAATGAAGAATACTTTGGAGACATTCCCAGAAAATTCGAGATATACATTTCATTTGGCATGAAAAGATCTTAAACTATGATATTTTAATCAAAATCGTTAGAGCCATTTTTGAGAAAATTAAAATTTTCGAAAAATGTTCCATGTAAAGGGTAATGTGGGGTGGGGGGATTTTCTTGAAAACCTTCGTGTCACATCTGTGGAAGATACTGAACCTAAATACCAAGTTTGGTGTTTATCCGACTGTTCGTATCAGAGTTATGCTGTTCACAGACACACACACACACACAGACACACACGGACATGTCTCCAAAAATGCTTTTTTTGGATTCAGAGGATCTCAAAACATGTATTTCCGGTGAAATCTCGGTATCGAATTTTTGGGTGGAATACAATACTTCCCCTACTTACTATACGTACTAGAGAAAGTGAAAACACTAAAGTCCGTCTCTTTGATCTGGTGGTTAGCTTACGAGCTTCCAGATCCAGAGGTACTGGGTTCGATTTCTGGCTGGAGGATGGGAATTTCTCTTTAGCCAGCATTACTCCCCACCGCATTAAAATCTGGATGTATGAGTCACGTGTAAATGTACATGAAATTAATGTTTAAATAAAAAACCTTAAGATTAACACGACATTAAAACGAGGGAATATCATTGCCGATGGGGAACAATTGTTCCAAAGCCGCCGATATAAGCTTTTTTTTCTGATGATCGGAGGGGACTCGGCACTGCTCCAGTGAGGATATTATACCCATGCCCTTCAAGGGGGCGCCCCCCGGAAGGAGTAGGAGGAGACACCGGGCGGCCGTAACCAGGAATGACGGCACAGTGATGACAGGATCCGTATAGTTTTCAGATTGAGACGTTTCGACAGTCGGACAGGCAGACGGGGGACTTCCGCCCCACACAAAGGATCCAACACCCCGTTCCGAAGAGAAGATCCGTTTATCCCAGTAACCAGCCGAAAGCCGAGGGACGTAGAAAGTTCCACAGAGAGCATCCTTTTCCTCTCCCACGCCACACCGAAACATCATCGCCGACACTTCTAACCCTGAAACATACCTAATGAGGTGAGGGATGAATGGAAGAAAATGGAGGGACAGGGAATTTCGGGGGTTGAAAGAAATCACTCCAGCATTCGCCTGACGACCCGGGAAATGTGCTGATCAGTTATCATTATTATTACGATTCATCGTTATATCACCTAGCACAATTGTTACCTGCGTATTTCTGTGTTCTTCCATTTATTGTTACAGCTGCAGCTGAAATCTGAATATTCATAACTTAGTACCATTGATGCCCAATAGTTTTTAAAATTCTCTCAAAAAACAACCCTTAGCGGTCGCTGGGAATCGAACCCGGGACCTCCAGAATGCGAGTCGCACGCGTTTCCCGGCTCCACTTCCCTTGGTGGCATTTTAAATGCTACATGTAAATTAAGGACACCGGGAAGTGAATTTCAGCGAAAATATCGATTTTTTGTTTTCTATTCTATAAAAAAGTAGAATTCTTAAGCTTTAAAATGATATATATACCATGGTATGTTACACGATTAGTAAGCACTTTAAATTGGTCATTTAAATATGGCGGCACAAGGACACGCCCCCCATCTTCCGCAACCTCGTGCACAATGAGTTAGATGATTTCCTTCGCTTAGAAGAAGAAGAAGAAGAAGAAGAAGAAGAAGAAGAAGAAGAAGAAGAAGAAGAGGAGAGGAGCTGAAAATAACCACAGTGTGGAGGAATATGGGGCTGGCATGTTCTGACAAAGTGAGTAAATAAGCAAAAACTGCACTTTCAACTTTCGACTCAATTTCCCGTAACTTCATTTTTTAACACTTCAGGTACACTTTTCTCAAAAACTATCAAAGCTATTGTCATGAAATTTTTACTGTACATGTATAGCTACCTAATGTAGCTAGTGAACTAACCGTTTCTTGGAATATTAAGTTTAAGATGGATAGAAAAAATAGTAACTGGTAAAAAATATACGTCATTTGTGTCATTAGATATGCAACATTTTTTTACCTTCTTATATTTATGGTATCCAAATTTAATTTAGTTTAGGATCTCAAGTTATATGTTAAGTATCACAGGAAAAAAATTGGTGTCTGTACAATTAACCCAAAGGAAGAAAAGTACCTGAAGTATGAGGTACAAACTTTTGTGTTAGAAAACATGGTATGACTTATGCCACTTTTTCATAAAAGTTTTTGAATATATCCCAAATATTATATACTAATTAAATGCAGAAACGCTTGTTCTCTAAGACTCCCAAATTTCATTTTAATCCAGCAAATTTTAGTAACAAAAACTGAAATTGAATTGTACGTATAGCTTCGGTATGGCAGAAATGCAATCACTTCCTGGTGTCCTTAAACAAACAAAACAAAAAAGCTACTAAACTTGGAAAGAAACTAAGAAAAATTGGAATTTTAAAGTGACAAAGATTTCAGTAAACAAGATAATAACATAATAAAAGCTGCGATTGCACGTCCGGATTTCTGGAAAGTATACCAGGGGTGTGATTCCAGAGATTATATATTTATTTCTCGAAAATATCTAGTTGACGTTCTCTTTGCATTTTATATTGCAGATATCATCTAAAATCTACTTTACTGCTTAACGTTTTACTAATCTAACTTGTACACTACCTACCGAACCAGCTGGTGCCGCGGTAAGGTGTGTAACTCACATTCGAGAGGCCTGAGCTCGATTCCGGCCATTGCCCTCTCTGACTGATGGATTTTTCGTGGTTACCCGGGTCTACCACGATTCTCCTGTCCGTCATTTCTTGTGCCTATCATTTACTCCATTGTCATCTGTTTCAGGGTTCTAGGAACAGGCGGTGTTCGGCGTGTTGCGGCTGGGCGGTGGCGATGCGGTTTCTGGAGGTTTTTCCTGGCGTCGGTCGGGACTGCTCAGTCAGAACCCGCCTTCTAAATGGGCCTCTTCGGGGGACCACCACGGATTAGGGGCTTGTGAGTGGGGGTTGGTCGGCGGTGGATGCGTTCGAACTAGAACCGTTAGGGACCCCTCTCATGCTTGCGCACGTCGTCATCCGGATCTGAATCGCCCTTCGGGTTTCTCTCATCTCATCCATCTCTCCAAAAGTCACGGCAGAAGCACAAACGGCCGGGAGTCTACGTGCGGTGCTCCCAGGTTGCGGGGTCCCCTCCGTTCGTTGCACCTTTACCTTACCTTTATACAATAACTCCTCTACTTTCCTACTGGAACCCAGCAGTACTTTATTTATTACTGGTATCCAGCAGTACTTCTTAACCTCCTCCTAAATTCCCTCTCTAGATTTCTACTTCTACTTCATTCTCAATATATGTCCCGTTTTTTTACTATATGTATGGGCAATTAATTCTTAAAATGTAGTTATATATTCTTTAATGCTAACCGCTACTGACAGCCAGTAGCTAAAGTAAACAAGATAAGGAGAAAATCAAATTTTAAAATTTCTTGCGCAAACGCATATTGTAGCGTATGTGTGTGCATTGTCGCGTCGGACATATTATTGCTTTGTAGCATGACATTATTGTGTATAATTATTTTGATTGGGGTTTGAATTCCGTCCGACGCGGCATCTCTCTCTCCCCACCTCCTGTCCAAGGGGTTGAGAGAGGAAGGGGGAAAGCGTGCGTTACTGCTTTCTTTGTTCGGTGGCGTCAGTCAGCAGCGTGGATCAGTCTTGTGTGTGTCTTCAGGGCGAGTGGTTGTATGCGTGTTTTCGTGTGAGTGTGGAACTTCTCCCTCCAATGTTTCTCCTGTAATCTTTTGTGTATGATCTAGTGGCACCATGTCAATCATTTAATAAACCACACGTAATGTATTACATGTGAAACTAAGTGTACTTTGCTATGAATATCCCACGCATGCTTTAAATGTGTGTACCTAAGTTCCTGTGCTTCTCGTTGCCACTGATGCTACGCTCTCCAATGTTTATGCTGGGGCAACTAAATTTAATATCTAGCTGCAAAATCGTTTGGCCTCACCCCGGTATATAACAATATAAACGTCGGTTTTGGAAATTTAAATGACCTGAAAGACAAAATGGAATTGGATCTCGATTCCAGAATGCTTGAGGATATTTCATAACATAAACAGAAGTTAACATTTCAGTATAACATTTAAAATACTGTTTTAGAAACATTGAATTACTCCTGTATTTGTAGTCTTCTGTAACAAAAGCATTAATTAAATTAACATAAAGAAAAATATGCTTAAAAAACTAACACTAAAAGAAGTAGCGAATTGTGAAGAAGTACTATTTAAGTTTACGCCTTGTTTTAGCCAGTTTTTACATATAAATTGTACTAACATAGTTTTTCCTTTATTTTCTTCAACTCGGTTAAAATGTTTTACATAATTATACTAGCCGCAAAAGAGGCGGTATAGTGCTATGCCACACCTGTTTGAAGTGCTGCAACATCGTCCTTGCGGCCATCTTGGTACTTCTACACAGGATAGCCCAGAGTATGACAACGAAGTTACGCAGTTGCAGCGCCAAACAATAGACAGCTACATCGCGATAATTGGACAAATCCAAGATGTATTGCTCGTACAACAGCTCGGAAACAAGCTGCTGAATGATCAGTAACACGGTAACTACCGCAATAAGAGCCATCAGACGGCCACGATGCAAACCAAACTGCAGGCACTTTCCTATTCGCTGAGCATACATCTGCTGCACAAACAAACGGGGCATTAAACCATAATTTTATTTTAAAAGCAAAACAGTACTTCCATTGTTCCAAATTTCTCACCTGGAACTTAACCCACTTCGATAACAGGATCGCCATGTGCCGGGCCTCGAACCAATGCGTGGCCGGTACAAAGATTACCTGTGACACGAGGACGAGAGCGAGGACGCCGAGCACGGTGTCGGAGAATTGCGATGTACCTTTGAAACTTCCATCGAACCAGCTAATGTAGGTAAACCCCATGGCAGTGACAGACAGGCAGTAGGCGAAAACTGAGTAAATCATGGGCCGCGAGACCAGGCGGAACCTAGCAGCACCTAAAACATTCATTATAAGATTGCATGTGAATCTGTTTACCCTGCAGCAAGTAAAATAAACAAATATTTCATTGTACTATCTTCCATCAATATGTAAACAGTAATGTGATGTGTTATATTCATATGAATTTTTCCACACACTCTTCTACAAGCTATTCTCACAAAAGCTTGCTTTTTTATCTCCTTAATCTTATTCGAGCTACCGAAAAAGTTTCAATACACGTTTCATTGTAAATACAAAGGGGATACAGAGGCTGAAGCAATAGTCAAATCTGTAGCAAAAAGCAGAACCCTATCGGCTGGTTCTGAAATTACATACCTGCATGAGCACGAGAAACAAACTAATAGCGAGTTACCACTTTAAAATAATGGGCGATGGCACAATAAAATTCATTTCACATAAAGTGTGTGTTTTAATGAGATCTACGAGTAAGTAAGCTTTAGTCCATCTCTTACGTTAAAAATAAAATTGAGTTTTATTTATGACGCTCTTTAACTGCCGTGGTCCTTAGCGTCCCATTCTACAGGATGATTTATGAAAAATTAACACATTTCTTTCTTTTAATTGTTATGTTCGAAATTCACTCAGTGCCCCAATTTTAGCACCAAATTAAGCAGAATGTTCTGGAGTTTCGATTGCCTGTCACTAGATGTGCAGATGTTCATGTTTTATTCGCAATTGTTAGTTTTATTGTCGGCAACTGTTTTTGAGATTTTGTTCTAGTCAACGTGAAAATGGAGTACACATTAAATGAACGACTCTTCCTTGTAAAGCAATACTGGATTACGAATTCAATTACAGCTACCCAAAGGCATACCAGAGAGAATTTGGTGTTGGAAATCCTCCCCAAAGAAACACAATACTGGGACTGGTAAACAAATTGGAAACAACTGGATCTCTGGTGAGTGAAAAAGGCAAACCTCATTCATGTAAGCTTCCCACGGTTGTTGCTGACGTAAGAGCAGTCACCCAAAAAATCATTAAGACGTTTGTCGCAGGAGACAGGATACAGCTACTCAATGTGTTAGAGACCTCCGAAAAGTGCAGGCCTAAAGCCGTATAAGATTACGATTGTCCATCAGTTACAGGAACCAGACGATAGACGACTGAATTATTGTCGTTGGTTTCAGGCGTTCATTGTGCAAAACCCTGCCATATTGTCCATCACATGGTTCACAGATGAAGCATGGTTCCATTTATCTGACTATATGAATTCAAATAACTCACGCTATTAAATCAGCGAAAATACACATGTTATTCATGAAGCACTTATGCACCCGGTTATAATCGGAGTTTGGTGCGCAATATCTGCACAGAGAATAGTGGGACCAATTTTTTTTAAACAATGCGAACACTGCAGAGTACCAACGGATTTTCATGAAATTTGCTGAGCATCTAGATGATGTAAAGCTGAGTCAAGGATATTTTCAGCAGGACGGCGCTACATGCCATACATCAAATGAATCCATGGCACTAATTGCAAGTTTCTTTGACGACCGGATAATTTCCAAGAACCTGTGGCCACCGAGATCTCCGGATTTGACATCACCGGACTTCTTTCTATGGGGTTACTTAAAACACAGGGTTTATGCCACACGTCCCCAGACTTTGGATGATCTGAAGCACAACATTACACAGAAGATTCAAGCTATTGACAACAGTGCTTCAACGAGTGGGCAGTAACATGGAACGACGTGTTGAGTTGTGCATTATGCAGCATGGAGGATATTTTCAACATTTGCTATAGAGGTAAATAATCTCCCAAAATTCCTCTGCATTTCAGATATAAGTTGTCGCTAACATAACTCGTTTTGAAACAATTAAAGAAATAAATGTGACAGTTCTTCATAAATCACCCTGTATTTTGGGCGTGAAAGACCGTTAATTTTGCTCAGAGGCCTCTTTATCAGGCTTGAGGTTCTTTTACGTGCCGTAAATCTACGACACAGGACCACCGGCTTTACTTCCTTTCTGAAGGAAACCAAGCTAAGGATTTTTACGCCCAAAAAAAATCCATCGTTACCTCTGCCGGGTTTGAACTCGCAGCCTCGGGAATTAAAGCCTAGCATGGTAACCACTACACCACGGAGCACGACAGCTCTTACATGTAGCAGTTATACAAGATTATACAGCATTCATTTAAAATGAAGAATATAAGTTATTCTCGATATATACATTTAATTTGTCATGGAAATATCTGAACATTTGTTATTTAATCAAAATTATTACAGTCACATTTGAGGAAATCAAAAATAACAAAACATATTCGAAGCAAAGGGTAGTTTAGGGTGGGGAGGTATCTTCATTATCTTCATTTTGTATTCTTTGAGGATATTCAACCTAAAATAGCAAGCTTGGTATTCATTCATCATTTTAGTTTTGTGTTATGTCGTTCATAAACAAATAAATGGAAAGTTTCCTAAAACTGTGTTTATGGATTC
Organism: Deroplatys truncata; assembly: GCA_030765065.1. Classification (NCBI taxonomy): domain Eukaryota; kingdom Metazoa; phylum Arthropoda; class Insecta; order Mantodea; family Mantidae; genus Deroplatys; species Deroplatys truncata. The sequence continues at coordinate 46,648,458 of CM060975.1, read as the reverse complement.
AGTGGGCTTCAAAAGGGATATTTCCGATGACACATCAATAGGTACCGAAGTTTTGTGTGGACTACAAAAGTTCCTGTACTTACTGAAGGCAAGTCGTAGATGCAGTAATATTAACGAAATGGAGGACTAGGCATTTGCATCTATGTATCACTAGATTATATTCTTGGTCTAAAACACCACCACATTATAACTAAGAAAGAAACATTTTAAACTTCCCTCCGCTCTTAGGCGTATTGTAACGCATTAGTTACTAGACATGAAAGAAAGCTTAAAATGCGTAGATGTTGTAACAGATGAGAACATCATTACTGCTAAACACACCTTACTTATCCACTAGGCACTCAGCGTAGCACAAACATTACACTTGAGACAGTTTTAGCACACACTCGGAACACAGCACAACTGATCTGTAGAATCAAATCACATCTGAACTGCACGGCACTGTCCACTTTTCACTTCGTCGCTCCTTAACTGACTGAACTGACATACTCAATCTGCTGAGGTTCAGCCTGAGTGCTTTTACAACGTGCTCGCCCTCAGTGGGGTTTAACCGAAGGTTTTTTTTTTTTAGGGGGGGTTGGGTGTTAAGAATGACTTTTATGGTTTAGGATGGTTAGAAATAGATAGGAGGAAGCGTGTTGTTCCACGACGGCTGTCAGGATTAAGCGGCCCTTCTGCACCCTGGTGAATTGAAAATCTGCAATTTCATTGGCTGTTGGGTTAGAATTTTGAAGCTATCAGATTTTGGCTGGATAAAAGCAGCCTCTTATATAGGCCTCGCATACAAAGCAAAAGGTTCTAGAAAGAGAGCCTACTAGTACAGCTTGTCTGAACTTTTTTTTTTTTTTTTTTGTACTTTAAGACAGTGTGAAGGAAATAGGATGTTTCTGTCCCTATAGGTTGCCATTAGCTTCGTTCTTTTTTTACTCTCGCGCTGTCTCCAAGTCGCTAATAACATGATTTAAATATTGAACTGTTATAATTTTCAGCTTTGAATATACGTATTATCTTATGCAGAGTGTTTTCTCCATCAGATGTATCATTTTTAGAGCCTTAATAGATTTCTATTGGCACAAATTTCTAAAGAAAACACGTCTTTCAGTAAAAGTCCAATTGCTTTTTCTATACTTATCCCGCAGTCACTATTAAACAAACGAGTAAAACATAACACTATTATTTTCTTAGCTGGAGTAAACTAGTATGCTGAATACCTGCCAAGATTGAACTCTCCATCTGTAATAAGATGAATGTTGTAATTTTTTAAATTAATTATTTTCGGAAAATTCTATGCCTATGCAGTAGAAAAGTTAGCCAGCGAGAAACTTTTTTGTTATTGGGTTTACATCGGGGACCAAGCGAGAGAAAATATTGAGGAAGGTTGGAGATAGTTTTTAAAAGAATCTGAATCCTTTTACTTCTTGCATTCTTTGTGTATGACAAATGAAAGTCATCCATCTCTTCAGCTAACAGGCCAGCACGACGTAGAAGTCCGTAAACGTTAACACCAGTTGTAAGGAAGTGGGTATGTTTATAATGTGAGGTGTATGTAGGTTATTTATTTAACATTTACGTAAATATTTATGATTATGGAGGGAGAAGCTAGGAGAGACCAAATGTTGCTAAACTAAATCGAAACAGATTAATAATGAATTTGTTAGATTCTTAAAGTAAAATAAGTGTTAGCAAAGCAGTAAAAGAAACAGCTAAGGCTACCGAGTGTTCAGAAACAGTAATGTACAAGATAGAAAAAGGAATGAATGAAATGACTAAAGACGCCATCAAAAAAGAAAGCAGAAAGGATGGGGAAACAAAAACATGCTAGGTTTACGCAATATTATGTACTAAAACAAAGCTAAGTGCGGCGCATCGTTCATTCTTTGCTGCTAGAAAACATTTCCACCATGTTGAATGTAATTTTGTCAAGGGTAAACAGTGACGTTGCCCTATCAATTTAAAACTTTTATCATTTTATGTCTACATATTTCTTTGATAATATATTTTTATGGCTTCCAATCGCATTTCGAAGTATTAAAAATGCAAAGAGGAGAGATAGAGTGCAGGTGAAAATTAAATGTGTTACAATAGCCTTAAATAGAAGTGCAAATAGTTCACTAATTGGTGATGTATCATTCACAAGAAAACATTAGATTAGCAGATCGATCGCAGCTGAGCGAAAAGTTGCGAGCGTAGGTATAAGTACATGTGTAAGCAGTGCGCCCCATTTAACCTGTACTGTCTTTTAAGCATGAGGGTAGCTATAGAACATACATGCTGGTCAAAGGCCCCACCCAGGTGCCGGATCGAGAGGTGCACGCAAGACTGCAATATAAAAGCATAATGATGCAGAAATGTTCGTTACAGAAAATCGCCGACCGATTCCATGAGTTAGATAGAATTAAGAATTCAAAAATAGTGATGTTTCAAAACTGATGCATCATATTGCTTATTACTACTTTCTCTACCACATACCTAGTAAGTAGAGGAAGAATTGCTTTTCACCCAAAAATTATATATGGAGATTTCACCGGAAATAGATGTTTTGAGGTCCCGAAACAAAGAATCTTTTCAGAGAAACTCTTTTTGTTGTGTGTGTGTGAGAGAGAGAGAGAGTGAGCAGCATAACTTCAAAATGAATCTTTTATAAACACCAACCTTGTCATTTAAGTTAAGCAACTTCCAAAGATACGAAACGAAAATTTTCAAGAAAATCACCACCCCAAACATTTTCATGGACAATTTTTCGTTATTTTTTTATTTTCTAAAAAATGGATTTGACAATTTTGATTAAAATACCATATATTTAAAATATTCACATGTCAAAGCATAATGTATATCTTGAATTTTCTGAGAATTGCCCGTGAAGTTCTCTTCATATGGAAATAATATTGTATAATTCTGTATAACTGGCAAACCAGAAATAAACAAATACTTAATGCACAGAAAGTGCAGATCTGTTTAAAACAGAATTTATTTCAAATAAGCAACTTTTTCGTGGCATCAACCATTTCCAAAACATCCATTATTATTGGTTTGAATTTTTCAATATCTTTGTTATTCTTTGAAGTGGTCATCATTCAGTTGATTTAAAACATTTGACTATTTTTCGGCTTATATCTTCACCTTGTACATTCATTTCCTTTTATGCCGTCCCCGCAGCTTTGGGAGGCATTCTACTGTCCTTCACAGGTGAATATATATGTATACAGCAAGGAGGAGGTACGTGTATCTGTTTACCTTTTCGCGCATACAGTGGCATCCTGTTTTACGTGAACAGTTCTAAATTATTCTCTTATGAATATATAACTTTAAACAATAGCTTTACTTATCATCTTACTTACATAATAACCATGTTTAAATATATAACTAAATAAAACCCTGTTTTGCACAATTTCTCCATGAAAAAGTATGTTTACTGGCAACATAATGTAAAATTCAAATACATACTTTTTACTGTAAAAGAGGACATATTTACTAGCCATTATTTTAATGATCTGTCCAATCCCCATTCTTGTCCAATACCTGGTTTAGCCGCCCAGGCACTGAATCATTCATCCCCCTCGGGAACACTGCCATGAAATGTGGAAACGTATGCGTTTAGAGTTAGTACAATTTGCTTCAGTTTTACATTATATTGTCATTAACTTTTTGATTGAGAAATTGTGCAAAACATTGTTTTATTTAGTTGTATATATAATGGACAGATGATTTTAATAAGTACAGTGAATGCCGTCTTTGAAAGTAAAAAGTATAATATATTTCAGTTTTACATCATGTTGCCATTAAAATATTGTTTCGTGCAGATATTGTTCCAAACATGGTTTTATTTAATTATACATTATTTTAACATTGTTATTATAAGCGATGAAGAGTAAAGCTATTGCTCAAAGTTATATATTTATATGATAATAATCTAGAACTATGCACGTAAAACAGGACACTACTGCATGCGTGAAAAATTAACACGTACACGCACCTCTTCCTTGCTATACATCCTCACCTGTGAAGGCCAGCAGAATGCCTCCCAAAGCTGCGGGGATGGCATAAATGGAAGCCAGTGTACCTACAATGAAATGTGTGGTGAAACTAATTCATCAAACGTTAATCTCGATTAAAATGAAATACAGAGACAAGTTTTGTAAGAATGGTCTGTAAAAATCTATATATAATAAAGGAATAGTGAGTGGAGAAAGCCATGTGAATGTAACATATTTTAATTCTGTTTTAAAGTTTTGTCACCTGAGCGAAGAGGTGAATCAAAAACATTATGATCTTGCAATCGTTCATGTATTTACTATGTGTGGTACACAAAGATTATTTGTGTGCGCCGAGGAAAGCGCTCTAAGGTTTATTTCCTTTCTAACAATGATATTAAACATTTTAATTTGTATAATAATTTATCTGCAGCTTTCATATAGTTATAACGTGTGCAGAAACATCAACTTCCAAACCAGAAAAATAGTAAAACAGGCATTTAAATATGTTGTCTGCTGGCTACATAGTAAGCTAGACTACTCGCGCCGATTCGCCCCTGTTAACACTTAGCCACTTTAAAAGTTGAAGCTCAAGGCTTAAAATAGGAAATGTTATCCATAGCTACACTATGTGATCAAAAGTATCCGGACACCCCCACAAACATACGTTTTTCATCTTAGGTGCATTGTGCTGCCACCTACTGCCTGGTACTGAATATCCGCGACCTCAGTAGTCATTAGGCATCATGAAACAGCGGAATGGGACGCTCCGTGGAACTCATGGACTTCGAACGCGGTCAGGTGATTGGGTGTCACTTGTGTCAGAAGTCTGTACGCGAGATTTCCAAACTCCTAAACATCCCTAGGTCCACTTTTTCTGATGTGATAGTGAAGTGGAAACGTGAAGGGACATGCACAGCACAAAAGCGTACAGGCCAAGTTCATCTGTTGACTGACAGAGACCGCCAACATTTGAAGAGAGTCGTAAAGAGTAATAGGCAGACATCTATCCAGGCCATCACATAGGAATTCCAAACTGCATCAGGATCCACTCCAAGTACTGTGACAGGCATGAGGTGAGAAACCTTGGATTCCATGGTCGAGCACATCACGCAGGAAAATGCCAAAGGACGTCTCGCTTGGTGTAAGGAGCGTCAACATTGCACGATTGAACAGTGGCAAAACGTTGTGTGGAGTGACGAATCAGGTACACAATGTGGCGATCCGATGCCAGGGTGTGGGTATGGCGAACGCCTGGTGAACGTCATCTGCCAGCGTGTGTAGTGCCAACAGTGAAATTCGGAGGTGGTGGTGTTATGGTGTGGTCGTGTTTTTCCTGGAGGGGGCTTGCACCCCTTGTTGTTTTGCGTGGCACGATCACAGCGCAGACCTACATTGATATTTTAAGCACTTTCCTGCTTCCCACTGTTGAATAGCAATTTGGGGATGGCGATTGTATGTTTCAACACGATCGAGCACCTGTTCATACTGCACGGACTGTGGCGGAGTGGTTACACGACAATAACATCCCTGTAATGGACTGGCCTGCACAGAGTCCTGACTTGAATCCTATAGAATACCTTTGGGGTGTTTTGGAACGCCAACTTCGTGCCAGGCCTCACCGACCTACATCGATACCTCTCCTCAGTTCCGCACTCCGTAAAGAATGGGCTGCCATTCCCCAAGAAACCTTCCAGCACCTGATTGAAAGTATGCCTGCGAGAGTGAACGCTGCCATCAAGGCTAAGGGTGGGCCAACACCATACTGACTTCCAGCATTACCGATGGAGGGCGCCACGAACTTGTACGTAATTTTCAGCAAGGTGTCCCGATACTTTTGATCATGTAGTGCCTCTCTTGATTACTTTAACATTTTAAATAATTAAGTAGAATATAACACAGATTGATCCTAAAGAATGTTAGTGTGTTATGTCAAACAGTTTTTGAGATATTAAACCTTATCTATAATTAATCACCTTTGATATGCCGATAATGCTTTTCTACCAACCGTGTTTGTAATTGTTGCTTAAATGTTGTTTTTAGTTTAAAATATGTCAAGTAGATGTTGAGTAGGCAATGATTAATTTTAATTAACATTCCTAATGGAAAACATCCTTTGTACAAGCGAAACGTTCAATTTTACCAATTTGAGATATGGAAAATATTTAATTGCTGCATCATATTTTTTTAAAAAGTATATAACACTGTTTAAATCTTTATTATCCGAAGCTGAAAAATTGACTTTTGTAAATTAAAAACTCGTACGTAGTACATTTCGAATATAAAAACGCTGAAAAAAATAGCTGAGAAAAATGGACTTCGAGTTTAACACTGTATTCTACCTAACTGTAAAAGGGTCGTTTAAAACGGCCGAACTTTAAAATTGACCGATATTAAGAAAATAACTGTGTAGCATGAACGTATAGAGAAAACAAATCTAAATTTTCACAACTTTTATAAAGTTTCACTGATTCGTTGTCTTAAAGAAATATGCCTCTATACTAGACTAACTCGTTTAGCATCTCGAAGCCCGGCCTTTATAAGTTAAAGTCCTTAAAGACGGTTTTAAGGATCTTTTAGACGTCTTTGTTGATCATATGGCACAAGCAACAATGTATGTTATAGCAAATGTATGTGAAGCACATTCTCTGTATAGATCCAATATTTTGACACTGGATCCATGTGACAAGTGGTTCATTTAGTGGGACTTTCCACAGATGTGTAGCAGTGTATACTGTGAAGTTAAACTTTACAAAAATCAGTTGGCGTAGCTGTCACAAGTTACAGATTGTTTAACGGAGGGGGACATCTCGGCACCGTGACCTACAGAGATCTATTGGGCCTACCATCCCCCAGGAGGAAGGATGAAGTGAAAGAACCACTCTAGAGGCTACATGCCGTTGTCAGAGAGACCATAGAGACGCGCGGAAGTCCTTAACATTTCGTAGCTCGCAGACCCGTGTGTCACAGTCAAGAGAGGGCGATGAACAAATGGCCCACCATTCGAGCAGCCCCATGGAGTCTGCGGAGAGTATTCTTTCCAATGAGCATGCATGCGCGCCATCTGCCCGGCATCGCCATACAGCACGAGAGTTACACGACAGCGCACACGAAAGATGAGAAAGAAGCGGAATGAAATGAAATGGTGGTACAGAAGAAACCACCCCAGCATTCGTCTGTCGACTACGGGAAAATCATGGGTGAGAGTGGACGGTCGCCGGGAGCTCCCAAACAGACGTTGTCTCTGAGCCATCCCGCTCGGTTAGCTGTTATTACGAAGGTAGTATGTTCTTGAGGTACATTTTTGCTGCATCGTAAATTTAAGATTGTGGACTTTTTTTTTAAAAGTACATTTTGAATTACGCAAATCCATTAATGTTTCAACAAAGTAATATATAGTTATCTTAATCTTCTGCTTTAGATTTTTTACTGTATAGATCTATAAGTTTTACACTTAGCCGAATCCCCTCAGAACGTAAACTTCAGAGCTATATTTGATAACCGGTTTACTTATATGGCCCTTCTTAATTCCGTACAACATTCACTAAGTTTTTAGTAGTACTTTTTATACCTAAGATGATTTTAAATTTGGGCGCACATGATTCACCTATACCCACCTGAGGCAGAGAACTGTAGAGGCAAGACTCCCAGAACTCGGAGAACTTGTAGAACTGGCATTATCTGCTGGGATAGAGTCTTCTGAGAGCTTACAGAACACCGTATGATGTGTTGAGCTATGTCCTCTTTACTTGCTGGAATGAAAAAACCAAATCATGTTATATTCACATGACTTCCTGTACTCGCACTTCTAGAAACAATTGTTATAAAAACTATGTTTTTTCTACGCTACAAACATCTCCGAAAGAGTATATATCATAACAAAAAATAATTCACATAAACTGTGTAGTTTAAAGAGATACAGTATATTTCTCGTGTGGTAAGCCTTTCTCCATCTCTTGTGGTTTGTAGATGACACAAGATTCATGAAGATAACTTTACGAGGTATTCTCAGAAAATTCAACATAAACATTTTATTTGTCAATATCTTAAAGTTTTGGTGTTTTAATTAAAGATATGAGAAACATGGTTTCCATGTAAAGGGTAGTTTGGAGTGGGGGAATTTTGTTAACATTCTTCGTGTCGCATCCCTGGAGGATGCTGAAATTAAATACTAGGTTTTATGTACACACATTTCGTTTTTGAGTTATGCTCTTCACACACTATACATATATACATACATAAACATGGATCTTCTTCTTTTTAAATATAGTTTTATTCAGAGATCACAGAAGGGGTATTTCCTGTTAAATGTCGATATAGACTTTTTTATGGAATAAAATGCTTGCTCTACTCACTATATAGGTAAGTGTGGAGAAAGTAAAGCGGATGAGCATTAGCAAATGTGGTAGTCAGATTCCTCAGCTATACAAGAACGGTTTCCATCTGAGATCCAAAACGCAAAAAGACTGAAAACAAAATGAACTTAGCTAAAACGAACTGAAAATTGGTAACCCATATTAAGAAAATGGTAAGCAAGTAAAACTTCACTGGACCGAGTGGGATGTCTCAGGCTGCAACATCTGTGGCCGTATTCTGTAGGTCCCGGTTTCGATTCTCGGTGAACGCCCATTCTGACCATGAGGATTTTCGTGGGTTTCCTCTGGTCGCTTAGGCCGTAAATCTACAACACGGAACCACCGGCTTTACTTCCCTTCCGAAGGAAGGCATGCTAGGGATTTTTACGCCCGAAAAAATCCATCGTCCTCCGCTGGGTTTGAATCCGGGACCTTGGGAATTAGAGGCCAGCATGGCCTCGGGGGCACCCTCTTGTGCGAGCATAGGCACAATATCCCCACTGGAGCACTGCCGAATTCCCTCCGATCATCAGAAAAGTAAAGATTAATAACGATTAAAAAGATTTAAAATCTGATGTGTTACAGTCACATGACTTTCTCTACTTTTGTACAAACTATTTTTACAAACGCTTATTCTCCATATGCTTCATGTTAATCGTGATAAACATTTGCAGACTCTATCTTATTGCTAATTTTCTTGTAGATGTAAGGGAAATATATATTTACACGGGCAATATAGAAATACAGTAGCCTTTAAGCACATACATATCCCTTAATAGCTGGTTGCTTGGTGCAGCACCATTCCCTTTGCCACAAATTAATACTCTTTGCATATCCAAGACAAAAAAATGAATAACGAATTCCCATTTGAGAAAAGTATTGAAAAATTTAAGGGAATAACAAGCAATATCTCGAAAGTGGTTCACTCAACAAAAAAAGTATATGACATAAATTGTGTATTTTAACGCGATCTACATTTTTGTGTAGTAAAATGTTGTCTATCTCTTATGGTTTACCAGTTATGCAAAAGTCGTTCACAATAAAGAATACTTTTGGAGACATTCCCAGAAAATTCAAGATATACATTTTATTTGCCATGAAAATATCTTAAACATATGATATTTTAATCAAAATCGTTAGAGCCATTTTTGAGAAAATTAAAATTTTCGAAAAATGTTCCATGTAAAGGGTAATCTGGGGTGGGGGATTTTCTTGAAAACCTTCGTGTCGCATCTCTGGAATATACTGAACCTAAATACCAAGTTTGGTGTTTATCTGACTGTTCGTTTCTGAGTTATGCTGTTCACAGACACACAGGGACATGTTTCCAAAAATGCTTTTTTTGGACTCAGGGGGTCTCAAAACATATATTTTCGGTGAAATCTCGGTATCGAATTTTTGGGTGGAATACAATACTTCCCCTACTTACTGTACGTAGTAGAGAAAGTAATAAAAAGATTAAAAATTAATAACGGATACCTCAGAAATGCCTGATACCACAAGAAAAGTATTTAAAACAAATTGTGTGTTTTAAAGTTATCTACATTTTTATGTAGTGCGTTTTACTTTCTCTACTACGTATAGTAAGTAGGGAAAATATTGCATTCCACCCAAAAATTCGATATCGAGGTTTCACCGGAAATACATGTTTTGAGACCCCTGAATCCAACCCCCTCCCCAAAAAAAGCATTTTTATTTTCTCTACTACTATAGTAAGTGGGGGAAGTATTCCATTCCATCCAAAAATTCGATACCGAAATTTCACCGGAATTACATGTTTAGAGGTTTCCTGAATCCTAAATTGCATTTTTAGAAAAAAGTCTATATGTGTATCTGTGTGAATGTCTGTCTGTGGGTTTGTGAACAGCTGTAACTGAAAAACGAAAAGTCGGATAAACACCAAATTTGTATTTAGGTTCAGTATCTCTCAAAGATGCGACACGAGGATTTTCAAGAAAATTCTCCCATCTCAGACTACCCCTTACATGGAACATTTATCGAAAATTTTGATTTTCTCAAAAATGGCTCCAACGATTTTCATTAATATATCATATATTTAAGATATTTTTATGACAAATAAATGTATATCTTGAATTTCCTGGAATGTCCCCAAAAGCCCTCTTCTTTCTGAATGTCTTTACCATAACTGGTAAAACATAAGAGATAGATAACATTTTTCTACACAAAAAATGTAGACCCCGTTAAAACACACAATTTATGTCATATACATATTTTTTGTCGAGTGAACCGTTTCCGAGATATTCCTATTTATTTGTTTGAATTTTCCAATATTTATACTTTTTCTCAATTGGGAATTCGTTATTCTTTTTTGTTTTTTTGTTTTTTTTGTTAATGTCCTGGACATGCAAAGAGAATGGAATGCTCCGTATAGCAACTAGTTCTTAGAAAGATTTGGCTCGCTTAAAGCCTGCCATACTCCCCTTGCACGTACAAGAAAATTAGCAATAGGATAGTTTTTCTGCAAATTTTTAATCCGATTAGTATGAAGTAGATGGAGAATAAGCGTTTGTAAAAATGGTTTGTACAAGAGTAGAGAAAGTAATGTGAATGTAGCACATCAGATTTTTAGAAAAAGGTCCATGTGTGTGTGTGTCTATGAATAGCATAACTCAAAAATGAAAAGTAGATAAATACCAAATTTGGTATCTGAGTTTAGTATCTTACAAAGATGCGACACGAAGATTTTCAAGAAAATCCCGCATCCCCGACTACTTTTTACATGGAACATTTTTCGAAAATTTTGATTTTCTCAAAAAGTGGCTCTAACGATTTATATATAATATATTAAGATACTTTCATGGCAAATTAAATATATATCTTGAATTTTCTTCTAATGTCCCCAAAAAACCTATTTATTCTGAATAAATTTTGCATAACTGGTAAACCGTAAGAGATAGACAAGCTTTTACTACACAAAAAATGTAGATCGAGTTAAAATACGCAATTTATGTTACATACTTTTTTTTGTCGAGTGAAGCATTTCCGAGATATTCCTTGTTATTTGTTTCAATTTTCCAATACTCATACCTTATCTCAAATGTGAATTCGTTATTCGACTTTTTATGTCCTGGACATTCAAAGAGAATGGACTGCTCCACTAGTAACCAGCTGTTAAAAAGAGTTGACTATCACTTAAAGCCTACCATATTCCCCTTGCACCTACAAGAAAATTTACAATAAGTAGACGGAGAATAAACATTTGTAAAATAGCTTGTTCATGAGTAGAGAAAGTCATGTGACTGTAGATCAGATTTTTTTGTCTATCGCTTAACGCTTAACAGTTAAACAAGATTATACAAAATTCCTTTTGAATGAAAAGGACTTCAGAGGCTATTTCCAGAAAATTCAAGATATACATTTTATTTTTCAACTAAATATCATTAATATATGGTATTTTAATCAAAATCGTTAGAGCCTTTTTTGAGAAAATAAAGAATTTCAAAAAATGTTCCATGTAAAGTATAGTTGGGCATGGGGTAATTTTCTTCAAATCGCGTCTTTGGAAGATATTAAAATTAAATAGCAAATTTGGTGTTTATCCAACTTTTCGTTTTTGAGTTATACTGTTCACAGACACACACGGAGCTTTTCCTAAAAATACTTTTTTAGATTCAGGGGGCCTCAAAACATGCATTTCTGGTGAAATATCTATATTGAGTTTTTGGGTGGAATGCAATACCTATGTACTATGTACTATGTAAGTGGCAGAGAAAGTAAATATATTTGTATACACAATGAAAATGAGCATAAGTACCTAGACAACATATATATGGAAAGGAAATGTCACAGCAGTAGAGAGAGGCCACGAGTGGGTTCGAATATAATTTAACTACCCTATATTATAATAAAATGATTCGCTGAAGTTTATATAAGAATGCATCTATTTTACAATTCACCACCCCAGCAAAAATGTATAGTTTTACTTCAAATATCTACCCTTGGATTGCATTAGTACCTGCTCCTAATGAACAATGACTCGTCGGCGATTGTATTATAACTGGGACCTACCATAACGCGGCAGCACTGCGGTTGCTTGCGAGTGACCGAGATTTGACAGTATACGTTCGGCTGTCTCTGTTCGGCTTCAGGCGCTCGGCTAAATCTGTTTTGGCCAGATAGTCACTGTCAACCGTTTTCTTGAGAATGCAGCTATCTGGTTATGATACGCAGTTTCAGCATAAAGATTTTCTAAAAGGTGGTTGGGTTTCATCAGACAGGAAGACAATGAATCAAATAGAGCATGCATTAGCTCCTCAGATGGTAACAGATGTGAGGACCCAACATCGATTCTGACCAGTTTCTAGTCAGAACTATGATGCAACAAGGTATGCCTAAAATACATAAAAACAAAACCACCTAAATTATTAAATAGAATAAAATAAGCTTACAGGACATGTAGAAAATTAAGCATATTGTAGCAAATGAGAACACCAGTTACTGCGAAAACACACTATTTCTCACAAGGCACTCAACACAAACGTTACCCTTGAGTCATTTTAGCACACACTCAGTATACAACACAATTGATCCATCGAAGCGCACCACAATTGAAGTGCTGAAATGCACGAATCACAACTGACTGCTGAGTTACAACTCACAATTAAACTGCACTGTCCACCTGCACTGTCACTTCTAACAGAACTCAACTCTAGCTGGTCCTGCCACCAGCAGTCCCTTTATAGGCCTCGTGTATAAAGTGGAACGTTCGAGAATGAGAGTCTACCAAAATCCTCTACAGTGTGGAAGTGGCACCAATGGCTATTGTTCCAAGCGCCCATTGTTCTAGAGAGAGACCGGCCATTAGCCTAACCCGCCCAGGTACATGGGCCGGCAGGAGCTCGACTGTCTGGGCGCAGTAACTTTGCGCGCGCTGTCACATTGCTCCCCCTTCGGGGCTGGTCGTGCCAGCACTGTCGTACCGGGTTAGACGGTCTAATTGTACCACCAGCATCTATCTCGGGAAAGCCTTTGGATACTGTAGACTACATCATTGATCCTCTTCATCACGTGATACGGTCCTTGCCATGATTGTTGGAGCTTGGGGCAACGCCCGGTGGTATGGGTAGAGCAATACAGCCACACCAAGTCACCTTGCTGGAAACTTTGGATATTGGCCTGACGGTCGTAATGGGTCTTCATCCGGTCGCTAGCTAGCTTCATGTGTTGTCTTCCATCTCGTGCACGTTGTGGTGACGGTCCACTAGGTTCTCCGCCTAGTCGATTGCTGGTATTTCCGCCCCAGGGGCCTCCCAAACATCAGGTTGAATGGTAGCTGCAGCTCCTTGCCGAAGACTAAGCTTACTGATGACAACACGGTGGTGTCAAAAGTCAACGGGCGGTAGGCCAGCAAGAAAAGCAGCACCCTGACATCCCTCTGGTGATTGTCCTCGACCATCCTCAGGTGCTCTTCCAGGGCCTTGATGCCATCTGAGTGGTTGGAGGGGTGTCATACACATCTTGTGCACACCAAGACACTCCAGCGCTTCCCTCATCAGGCTCGACTTGAAATTTGTGCCCTGATTAGTGTGTAGCTCTGCGGTACCCCAAATCGGAGAAACACTTCTTCCACTAGGCAGTGGTCGTGAATGCAGGAACATCGTCTTGGTCTCCTGGTTAGGAATGACGTACACCTCCGGACACTTGGTGAAGTAATTCATGACGACCAACAGATACGTGTTACCCCTGTCGACTACAGGGAACGGTCCTATATCGATTGCAACGCGTACGAATCGTGCTCCCACGTTGCACTGCTGATGCAACCACGGCTCCTAGTCTGCGGGCCGCGACTTGCCGCACACACATGACATTGGCGGCACCGCATCTCGGCGTCCATCCGTAGTCTCAATCAATAGTACCTTTGTCGTATCTTACCAATCGTTCGGTTGGGTCCAAGATGTCCTAACGAAGTCCCCGCATGTACTTCCTCCAGGACTTCCGGCACGTTACTTCGAGGAAGGATCAACTGATCTCTCTGGCTTCCCGTCAGGAGAGTTCCGTACTCTAAACAACATTCCTTCCTTGGTCTTCAGTGAGCCCCATTGAGCCCAGTAGGACTTATACACGCTACTCCTGGATGCGATGTCTTTCCAGCTTCGCCTAGTTCCTGCCTCCACTTCTCTCAAGAGCTGTCCCAAGTCGGCGACCGCCAGCTGCTCTCTCCTCAAGCCTGCGCTATCCCATCCATCTGCAGACACCCCGAAATCACAAGTTGTTTGCGGTATGCTCCTTCTCCACTCTAGTGCACTGGCCGCACTCTTTTGGGCAGGGTCTTCTTGACATGGCATCCGCATTGAAGTGGACCCTTCCTCTTCTATGTTCGGATGTAAAATTATATTCCTGAAGCCTCTGGACCCAACAGGCTGCCTGGCCCTCCAGGTTCTTAAAGCTCAATAGCCAGGTAAATGTGGAGTGGTCAGTTCTCAGGTGGAATGGCTGAACGTACAGGTGCTTATGGAAGTGTTCCAGCGCTTTCACAACTGCGAGGAGCTTGGTCGGGTAACGCAGTAGTTGTTTCCGCCTTGGAGAGCGTCTTGCCATAGTACGCTAATGCCCGTTCCTACGCATCCTGGACCTGCGATAGTACGCTTCCAATATCACTGTGATAATCGCCGCCATATTTAGGAAACCCAAAAACAGGAGTACTGCAGAGTGCTGATTCAAGCGTCTGGAACGCATCCGCGGTCTCTTCAGTCCAATGTAAGGTCGGTATTCTTCCGCCCGACGAATGAGCGGTTTCGCGATGTTGGCGAAACCTCTGACAAACCAGCGGCAGAAGCTGCAAAGACCTATAACATTGTGCAACTCTCATTTATCTTTTGGGCCAGGTCAATCTGTCACAGCCCGAGTCCTTTCGTGGCCCGGTTTCGTGGCCACACCAATTGGTGATACTATGTGGCCCAACTAGTCAAGCTTCTTTCAGAAGAGTTGGCACTTTTTTGCGTTCAGTTTCAGGTTAGCTGCTTGCCGTCTCTGTAATAGCTTGGTTCTCTAGATGATCTTTGAAAGTGCTGCCAATGTCGATGATGTCCAAGTACAGCAGACAGGTGTCGTAAATCAATCCTTTCATCACGAATTCCATCAGGCGCTGGAAGGTAGCTCGCACGTTGCAGAGGCCAAAGGGCATAACCTAAACCGCCAAAAGTCCTTGGCCAGTGGAAAATGCGATCTTTCCCTTGTTTCTGGGGTTCAGGACCACTCGCCAATCTCCAGATTTCAGGTCCAAGGTAGAGAACCACTGGGCATCAACAAGAGTGTCCAGAGTATTGTCGATTCGGGGTAAGGGAAACAGTCCTTTCGAGTGACAGCGTTCAACTTCCTATAGTCAAAGCAGAAGCGTATTTGGCCTTTCACTTCTTCACCAAAACCACAGAGAAACACCAGGGGCTGTCTGACTCTTCGATGACGCCCCTAGATCTCATGTCCTCCAGTATGTCTCGTATCTCCGCTTGCTTCACCAGAGGAACACATCTTGGTGGCTTCTGGATTGCCCGGGCGTCTCCATGTCGACGTGATGCAGTATTCTGACGGTACGGCTATAATCGTCGTTCCCTTGGCTGAAGACGGTTTGGTATACCCTAAGGAGGTACAGAACCTTCTTCAGTTGTGACGCCGTCAAATGCTTGGCCGCCTTCTTCTCTACCAGCCGGTGCCTCATATCTTGAGACGGTGCTGGTACCTCTCCGTCGCAAGGCGATACACTCGCAGCTGGCCTGCATTTCACCAACTTCATTCCGACTTGTATGTCCTTCTCGGTGCCCGATGGATTCAGCAGTCTCACTGGCACTTCCTCCCGGTAAGGCAAGAGTGCCCTGACGACGCATAAGTCATCCAATGGATTGTCCAGGTCCAATACCAAGTTCCTTGAGTGTTGGCCTTCCAGACACGCCTTCTCCACCATCTCACTTCTTGCGGCCACAACTACAGCCTCGTACAGGATCACCCTGCAGATCCCCGGATGTTCGTTGGGGCTTCGGAGCGTTACCTCCTCTCGGCCGAGTCTCAAGACCCTCCTGCTGATATCGATCGCCGCCATGTGACTCCTGAGGGCATACAGTCTCAGTATCACAACTTCGGCAACCCTCCGCGACGAACACCCACAGCTTTACAATGCTCCACCCATGGGTCAACTCCAGCAGAGCCTTCTCCACAGGCAATGTGTCACTGTATTGTCGGGACGATCGATTTCTTCGAAGCAAGCCCTTGGCCACTTCAGGTCTGATTACGGTCACGGCTGCACCTGTGTCGACTACTATTTGGCACGGCTCCCCTTGTATCCAGCTGTCCGCGACGAGCTGTGATCCATTCTTCTGCCCAAGGCACGCAGCGTCACTCAAGGTGGTGGTGAAGACGGCCCCGAAGTGCCCCTCGCAACGCCGGTGCTTATTCGTTTCCTGCCTTCTTGGTTGCCTTGGTATGTACAGTCCTTTATTAGCTGTCCTGGTTGACCACACCCCCAACGCACACCGCTTGAAAATTTTCGTCGATGTCCTTGAGTTGATCCTCTGTCCCCAGCAGGGAATGCTCCGGGTCTTCGAGGTCGGTACTGCTGTTAACTTGGCCGCCTGCGTCCTCGATTCGGCCGTAGACAAAGCAGTATTCAGGTTCCTGGAATACGAAACTAGGCGGTATATCCACCAAAACTTTATTCTCTAGCTGCTCAACTGCCAGGGCGAACTCTTGCACCGTCTCTCCTGGCTGTTGCAGCTTTGAGTTGAGTTGACTACAATAAGTTGAGGCCAACCAATGGTTCACGAGCTGGTTTTCAAGGGCCTCCTAGATGTCTCCGGACATCGCCGACGTTGGAATCGCGTTCATAATTTCTGCTGCCCGTCCCTGGAGGCCGTCTGGACCAAGCCGTCCTCCGCGGTGTAGTAGTTACCATGTTAGCCTCTAGTTCCGAGTTCGCGGGTTCAAACCCGGTGGAGGGCGATGGCGTTTTTGGGTGTAACAATCCTTAGCATGTCTTCCTTCGGAAAGGAAGTAAAGCCGGTGGTCCCGTTTCATAGATTTACGGAACGTTAAAGAACCTCAAACTTGATAAAGCGGCCTCACGACCAATATAGAATAAGACTCATAAATAAAACTCAATTTAATTTTAATTTTCTGCTGACCATCGATTATGGGCAACGACAGTGGTGAATTGTCGGCGGAAAACTTCGAAAGTTGACGTTCCGTCGTATTTGGGTGGTTTAACGGGTCCAGACTTCTG
Source organism: Deroplatys truncata (assembly GCA_030765065.1). Taxonomy (NCBI): domain Eukaryota; kingdom Metazoa; phylum Arthropoda; class Insecta; order Mantodea; family Mantidae; genus Deroplatys; species Deroplatys truncata. The sequence continues at coordinate 46,630,903 of CM060975.1, read as the reverse complement.
ATCTTCATAAGCCATAGGTCCTTAAGTCTTCCGCTAGAAATTTCTTCCATCATGCCGCTGTTTCTTGATGCTGCCGTCGACGTTTCTTTCGAGGTCACGTAGCCATTCCTCCAGAGCGTCATCGCGTTAACCAAGGTCTTTCACCTTACGCTTCTTCATGCCTTCATGCCTTTCTGCAGGCCAACCAGTCGTTCGTCAATTTTGTCCAGTAGCTCCGTCTTCATCTTGGACATTTCTGTCTGCATCTTCTCCATTGCGGAAGTCACTGTGGTTATTTCACTTCCCTTCTTGTCCGTTCCGGATTTCATTTACGTCTCTATCTTCTGCATTCCGGATTTTATTTCCGTCACAACTAATCCGTCGAACCAAATCACAACCGAACTGCGGAACTGCACGACTCACAACTGACTCCTGAGTTATAACTCACAATTAAACTGCACTGTCCGCTTGCATTGTCACTTCTAACAGCCCTCAACGCTCGATTCAATTCAGCACTAGCTAGTTTTGCCGTCAGCAGTCCCTTATATACTCAGGCACACAAAGCGGAACTTTCGAGAACGAGAATCTACCAGAAGGGGTCAAAAGCAATCCTCTAGAGCGTTGAAGTTGCACACAATGGCTATTGTTCCATGCACCTATCGTTCTAGAGAGGGACCGGGCATTAGCCTAACCCTCGGAAGGTAGATGGGCCGCAGGCGCTCGCACTGCTGGTCCGTAGGGACTTAGCCGCGCTGTCAGTACAGAGTAACATTGAGAAAACATGTGATGTGTTACATTCACACGATTCTCTCTACTCGCTCTTCTACTAACTATTCCTATAAAAACTTATTATTCTAGCTATTTCTTGTTAATTCAGATAAACTTTGAATTCACATTTACACATTTCTTTGCAAGATACAGTGGGTAAAGTGGTAGATTTTTTTAAAGAGCTCGTCATTATGTAAAAACCTAATGTGTTGCAATCGCATGACTTTAACTACTCACTCCTCTACAAACTGTTCTTACGAAACCTTATCCTTTTACCTATTTCTTGTTGATCCAGATATTACTTTCTCTACTACATATAGTAAGTAGGGGAAGTATTGTATTCCACCCAAAAATTCGATACCGAGATTTCACCGGAAATATATGTTTTGAGACCCCCTGAATAAATTTTTTTTTTGCAAACATGGCCGTGTGTGCGTCTGTGTGTGTGTGTGTGTGTGTGTGTGTCTGTGAACAGCATAACTCAGAAACGTACAGTCGGATAAACACCAAACTTGGTATTTAGGTTCAGTATCTTCCAGAGATGCGACACGAAGGTTTTCAAGAACATTCCCCCACCCCAGATTACCTTTTACATGAAACATTTTTCGAAAATTTTAATTTTATCAAAAATGGCTCACACCAGATTATTTTGATTAAAATATCATATGTTTAAGATATTTTCATGACAAATGAATTGTATATCTCGAATTTTTTGGGAATGTCTCCAAAAGTATCCTTCATTGTGAACGACTTTTGCATAACTGGTAAACCATAAGAGATAGACAAAATTTTACAACACAAAAAATGTAGATCGCGTTAAAATACACAATTTATGTTGTATACATTTTTTTGTTGAGTGAACCATTTTCGAGATATTGCTTGTTATTCCCTTAAATTTTCGTTATTATTTTTTTTTTTTTTGGCCCTTGTAATGCAAAGAGAATGGAATACTCCACATAGCAACCAGCTCTTAAAATATTTGACTATCGCTTAAAGTCTACCATATCCCCCTTGCATCTACAAGAAAATTAGCAATAAGATTGACATCTCGATTAACATGAAGCATAAGGAGAATAAGCGTTTGTAAAAATAGTTTGTACAAGAGTAGAGAAAGTCATGTGAGTGTAACATATCAGATTTTTTTTAAATTCACTTCTACACATTTCTTGTAGGATAAGGTAGGTAAAGTGATTCACATTTTTAAACAGCGTGCCGTTAAGTAATGACTGAAATTCCATCCAGTGTGTGCTAGAGTAACCGTAATAGATAAATAGTTCAAGGCTATCCGGGCCTAATTGGGGCAGCCCACACAGCCACAATTTGGTTTTTCAATAATTTATTATTTCTTTTAATTCCCGTCTGCGCCAACATCTTAACTTACCATTCCTTGAATAATTTCGTCCAAAAGGATCCGCCTTTATTGCAGTGTTACGTGGAAGATGCCAGTGAAGCACAGGGGGCTTGTTTCTTGATACCATCTTGTTGATGTGCCCGCAATGCAACAAACGTGCCACTGTCAACACGGAAGTAATTGAATCCTTCTTCTTGTGTTACAGTTTGTGGGTCTCATCCGGAGCAGGTAGTTTATACGTTCTCAATTACATAAGACTTTGAGGTCTTAGGAGAATGCTGGATTGGGCTTTACCCACGTCGAGCAAGGTAAATGCAACCTCCAGCGAGTAGCGGACTCACGCCAGCATTAATAATTTATGTGTGGCGTGTTTAAATAATATACGCAGCGAATCGATGAGATGTTGGCTTTATAGAAAAATATAATATACAGAGATTAAAGAGATAGATATACAGATAACACTCCAACAATGAACTTCGTTGATTGTTATGAGATAACAATAAACACATTGCGGTTGCGCAAAACGAATGAATTTCACAAATTTTAACTTGCCGTTTGAAATTTTAAGTTTATTTACTAATCTGTAAAATAATTACCTTTCATTAGTTTCTAAACGTTTTGATCTTGTAAATTTTCATTATTGAGAAACCTGGATTTTAAGCATTATTTGACTACAGTACCAACTGGTGTTCATTTCATTAGCTCAGTTTGCGAGTCGCGGTACTTACTAAAGACCCTCCTAAGAGATGTCCCTGAAATCTTGAACTTTTGAAGTTTGAGTAAAATTGTTAACACGGTTTCCATTAATCAATTATCTTGAGGTATTTAAAGGACAGCATCTCAAGCAACTTTTGGACATAGAACTTTCCGGGGTCACATCGCGGATCTCTCGCGTCGGGGCATGGCGGCTGTACCCCATGCTGGGATCCGTGATGCGGATACCGCTTAAGTTGCGTCTCTTTAGAGCACTTATAATCCCCGTCCTGCTCTACACCTGCGAGATCTGGGGCATGGCGGGTACAGAATAGGAGCCTTCGAGCCATCTATTCCGTATACCGCGCTTTCCCCGTGAGACTACTTTACGAAACCTCATCTCTTCCATACCTGGAGGGTGAAATTAGCCCCGGGCTAATAAACTATACGACCAGTTGCCATTCCAACGGAGTGTCAACGAAGTTCATTGTTGGAGTGTTATCTGCATATCTACCTCTTTAATCTCTGTATATTATATTTTTCTATAAAGAAAACGTTTAGAAACTAATGAAAGGTAATTATTTTACAGATTAGTAAATAAACTTAAAATTTCAAACGGCAAGTTAAAATTTGTGAAATTCATTCGTTTTGCGCAACCGCAATGTGTTTATTGTTATCTCATCTCAAGCAAATAAAAAGAAGTGTCCTCGTTCGGTCTCTATAACCCCAGAGAACGCCACTTGAGGCGTCACCGGGTTCCCCGCATGGTATGCGGGCACCCCCGGAAACAAATAAGTAGCTCCAACTAGCAGCAAAAGCTGAACTCCTTATAGTCCTACCATGAGTTGCTTGGTAAATTCAAAATTTAATCCAAAACAATTTCGATAATACCATCCACCAGCGGTGCACTAGGGCTGTTGCACCCTGACCTGCAGTCGTCGAGGAGATCAATGCTACCTCCTATCACCCCCAACAACCTCAGTCTCAACCGCCATCCTGCAAACCCCTTTCCTACCTAGCAAGGTTAGGCACACCAGATAACACTTCTTCGGGCTGCCCTCAGCCTGCAACATGCTTCGGGCTTCGGTAGCTCGGCCGTCTCACAATGTAACCGAATGGAGAGCATTCATCGACACTTCCACGTTTCCGAACCGAATCTTCGGCGAAGTGAAGCAATTATCATTTCTCTAGAATACACGCCAGTACCGGTTTCCATTTAGTTATAATGCTGACAATCTTATGAAAAGGGCCTTTAAAATCCATCACGTGGCATTTTCAAAATACTAAAATGTTTAGACATGATGGCGTACATTATAAGATACACTTTCAAACACATTTAAATTTCCTTAGTTTATTCGGTTCGAATCCTTGTATGGAAGTAGTGTTTAATTCCTACTTTTAATCCACTGTTTAACAAAAACTCGGAAATACTAAAGAAGCAATGCATATTATTTCGTAGTAGCTTTTATGCTTATAGTTGCAGTATTGTGATTCATTAACTTTTCGTATGAATTTAATGGAAAAATAATATTTCTAGTGATATTAATCCTAACTTTAAACTACAATCCAATGATGACGAAATGTAGTACGGAACAGTACCTTCAATGATGTTACATGTGTGTGTGTGTGTGTGTGTGTGAATAAAATCTGAAGACTGGAAAACAATAAACATAGATCTTGAGCGATCACAATAGCTGACACATAAAAACAAAAGTTGTGATGTGTTACATTCTCATGACTTTCCCGACCCTCTATCGCATATTATTGGTGGGTATACAAATTGTTCTTACGAAAGTTTATTTCCCTATCCACTTCATTTAAATCGAGATAATACCTTTCCGGAACTAGCCACATTACACAAGAACACACACACTCGCATGTAACATCCTTAATAGGTATTTTCTCGTGCAACATTTCATCATTGGATTGTAGTTAAAGTTAGGATTAATATTCCTAAAAATATTACTTAAATACGCTTGAAAGTTTAGTGCAGCTTATAATATGCGCCGACATGTCCAGACATTTCCCTATTTTAAAAATACTACATTACGGCTTTTAAAAGACCATCTCATAAGATTATCAGCCTTACAACTGTTGAAGCTACCGGCGGCAAGTATTCTAGAAAGAGAAAAACGAACTGCTTCACTTAACGAAACGTGGCGAGTGAAGTGCCTTGCATTCGGCTGCAGTTGGGAGACCTTGACCGAACTGTCGAGTAACGATACTAAATTGCAGTGAATTTTAGGCGAGCATATACCTAGACCTTCAAGTTTGCGTGTAGGATAGCGCCTTTTGTACAACAGGAGCATGAGAACGTACTCGTACTTTAACATGATTGCCAGAATAAAACATATATAGTTGTAATAGAAGTTAGGAAACTTCTTATTTATTTGCTTCATTTACTTATACGGTCTGTCATAACTTCGGTGTTTTAAAAATGGATGGAGCGGCTTCCTTTATTGGAACTACTTCGACTCTGTAGCCAGAGTCGTTTCAACGAAGTAGTTCCAATTCCAGTCAGATGAAGAAATACCGACCTTTGATGGAAATGGTCCCGTTGGAAATACTTCCAGTGTTTTACTCTGGAGTATTGGTGGAAGCACGTCCAGTGCTGTATTCCGGAATATTGGTGGAAGCACTCTATATTCCGAAGAATTGTGGAAGCACTTCCAATATTACACTTTGGAGTATTGGTGGAAGCACTTCCAATATTATACTTCGGAGTATTGGTGGAAGCACTTCCAATATTATACTTCGGAGTATTGGTGGAAGCACTTCCAGTATTATACTTCGGAGTATTGGTTGAAGCACTTCCAATATTATACTTCGGAGTATTGGTGGAAGCACTTCCAGTATTATACTTCGGAGTATTGGTGGAAGCACTTCCAATATTATACTTTGGAGTATTGGTGGAAGCACTTCCAATATTATACTTCGGAGTATTGGTTGAAGCACTTCCAATATTATACTTCGGAGTATTGGTGGAAGCACTTCCAATATTATACTTCGGAGTATTGGTGGAAGCACTTCCAATATTATACTTCGGAGTATTGGTTGAAGCACTTCCAATATTATACTTCGGAGTATTGGTGGAAGCACTTCCAATATTATACTTCGGAGTATTGGTTGAAGCACTTCCAATATTATACTTCGGAGTATTGGTTGAAGCACTTCCAATATTATACTTCGGAGTATTGGTTGAAGCACTTCCAATATTATACTTCGGAGTATTGGTTGAAGCACTTCCAATATTATACTTCGGAGTATTGGTGGAAGCACTTCCAGTATTATACTTCGGAGTATTGGTGGAAGCACTTCCAATATTATACTTCGGAGTATTGGTGGAAGCACTTCCAATATTATACTTTGGAGTATTGGTGGAAGCACTTCCAGTATTATACTTCGGAGTATTGGTGGAAGCACTTCCAATATTATACTTCGGAGTATTGGTGGAAGCACTTCCAATATTATACTTCGGAGTATTGGTGGAAGCACTTCCAATATTATAATTCGGAGTATTGGTGGAAGCACTTCCAATATTATACTTTGGAGTATTGGTGGAAGCACTTCCAGTATTATACTTCGGAGTATTGGTGGAAGCACTTTCAATATTATAATTCGGAGTATTGGTGGAAGCACTTCCAATATTATACTTCGGAGTATTGGTGGAAGCACTTCCATTATTATACTTCGGAGTATTGGTGGAAGCACTTCCAATATTATACTTCGGAGTATTGGTGGAAGCACTTCCAATATTATACTTCGGAGTATTGGTGGAAGCACTTCCAATATTATACTTCGGAGTATTGGTGGAAGCACTTCCAATATTATACTTCGGAGTATTGGTGGAAGCACTTCCAATATTATACTTCGGAGTATTGGTGGAAGCACTTCCAGTATTATACTTCGGAGTATTGGTGGAAGCACTTCCAATGTTATACTTCGGAGTATTGGTGGAAGCACTTCCAGTATTATACTTCGGAGTATTGGTGGAAGCACTTCGAATATTATACTTTGGAGTATTGGTGGAAGCACTTCCAGTATTATACTTCGGAGTATTGGTGGAAGCACTTCCAATATTATAATTCGGAGTATTGGTGGAAGCACTTCCATTATTATACTTCGGATTATTGGTGGAAGCACTTCCAATATTATACTTCGGAGTATTGGTGGAAGCACTTCCAATATTATACTTCGGAGTATTGGTGGAAGCACTTCCAATATTATACTTCGGAGTATTGGTGGAAGCACTTCCAATATTATACTTCGGAGTATTGGTGGAAGCACTTCCATATGTGAAGACAGGGAGTATCAGAGGAACTATCAGAACCTTGAGAAGACGTAACTTTAGGTGGACAGACATGTGGAACTATAGATATAAGAAGTCTGTTCCCGAGAAGTTATATCCTTATCAAGAACGACTTCCAGGTAGCGAATAGTTATCAGAATGTGGTGTGTCAGAGGAGATTCGCTTCTGGTAAACGGGACAAGATGTCTTTTGCATGGATTCATGGTCATCCACCAATATCCGCACCGTTGCTGGAGCGAAAACAAAGAATGTTTGCGGGCGCGGGAAGGAATCATTTTTCTGTAGTTGATTTAAAATTCTCGTTAACATCCGGCTTCCTCCGTATATTGACAACCGCCTATTGAAGCCAACCAAGGCGGTTTATTGGGAGCTAACAGTCCACTTGCAGCTGACACAGAACAGTCATTACTTAATAATGCGCAGCTATTTGTTGCAAGGGGAAAGACTTTTTCTAAAAACAAATAAACCAAAATTGTTTCATGTAAGTTTTTCTTGGCAATAGAAAATATGTTCCACATAATGGAGTTCTCATTCAATATATTTGAAATTTTCACCATTGTTCAGTGGTTATGTTTGTTGTTTAATGTATTATACTCACAAGATTTTCTCTAGCCATTATAATTTATTTTTATATCTTCAAACTATTGTTATAAAGGCTAATTATTCCGTCCACTTGGTATTAATTGAGATAAACGTTTGCAGAAATTGTTTAATTACACATTTTTACAGGCACAATAGGGATACAGGTCACTATTTTATAGTGTGGAATAAGATTATTTGAAGAAATGTGTTCCTTCTTTAGATGTCCTTTCAAGACTTCCTCCATAGACTAAATATGAGGTCCTGAATCTCTAGGTGCAACTGATATGCTTTTATTATTTGAGTCATATTATCTATTGATGAGTCAGATCACACTGAAGGTTAGGCAACTCTTTTCGACTTGTTTCCATATCAATTTTATGCTACACTTGGTGTGATTTATTTACACAGAGTTTAATGTGGGACATCAGATTTTCAACAATACCCATTAAAACAGAACTAAATAACATTCCTAACGTCTCCTGTTCTGTATAAACTTATCTTGTTTAGAACCATAAAACATATAACGAGATTGTTCACAAACTTTGTAACGTCATCATTAGTATTTCTTTGTAGTCACTTAAAAGACGTAAGCGTTTTATAAGGTAGCATATGGCGATGTTGTCTGTTGTGTTCATTATCAGCCGCTAAGCTGCTTTAAGAAACTGGCACATTGCATCTGCTATCTCGGGATTCGAAACATGTGGGTCCACATAGTCGTGTGTTTCCAAGTAAACTAACTCGATAAACGAAACTGCACCAGGACTACCAGATAAGTAACCAGCATGGATCCAACCTGAAAACAAATAATACACTTCTGTATCTTAGTAAGTGCATACATTATATAAGGAAGTAACATACATTATAATAAAGTAATCGACTTAGAAAATACTAATTACTATATCCCCAATTATGTGTTAATCTGTCCCTGGAAAGTCCGTTACGTGCTCCACGAAGATGTGCGGTTGGGCCAAGTGTGATATGCCCATTTAGTTATAGTCTTTCCACGAAGAAAGTGTCATCTACACCTCCAAGATGTGTTGTCTACTATAAAAAGAGTTGCACCACGGAAATACATATTTTGCACCGCGGATGTAGTATAATTTGCGACATTTGCCAACACGCCACAAAAATATGCAATCTGCGACACAAATATGCATCTGTCATATAAAAATAATAACGTTTAGCATTTCTATTACTTTCTCTACTACGTATAATAAGTAGGGGAAGTATGTGTTCCATCCAAAAATTCTATGTCGAGATTTCACAGGAAATATGTGTTTTGAGGCACCATGAATCCAAAAAGTAGGATAAATACCAAACTTGGTGTTTAAGTTCAATGTCTTCTAAAGATGCAACACGAATACTTTCAATAGAACACCTCCACCCCAACCACCCTTTACATAGAACATTTTTGAAACATTTTATTTTCTGAAAAATGGCTCTAAAATTCTGATTTATACTAAAGATATTGGATCACAAGCAAAATGCTTATCTTAAATATTTCGGGAACTGCCTTTGAAGTCCTCTAAGGTCCCCATACATGACCTATGACCCCATACCACCAAGCGTTGAATGACCCATTTCCGAGGTGGAGGCACCCAGCGGGCGGAGACCGTTACCTCGGATGGTAAGGTGATGACGAGGATGGTGGTGGAATGAGACGACCTAAAGCTTTTACCGAGGACTCCGCACCGCATTGGGCCTTGGGAATACTTCACATGAGCAAATCAGAGGTAAAGACGTGGTTAGGGCCAACTTAAAATAGCCACACCAGAGCCGAGGACCGACCCGGGGACCCTCAGTACGAGAGTCGGAAACGAAACCACTGCGTGGCCCCGGCGTCCTAGGAATTTTGTATAATCTTCTATAAGTGGTACGAGTAAACGTTAAGTGATAGACGAAAACATACTACACAAAAAATGTAAATAGTTCTGTTTAAAACACACAATTTATTTAAAATAACATTTTTGTTGCATCAGCTGTTTTCGAGATTTCTTATCACCTTTAAAAGTCCGTTTATACCTTTTGACTTTCATATTAAGTGAAAAAAACTGAATTATCGACATTACACTGGTAACCTTTATAATAACTTTTCAGTTTGATTAATGCTTTTCTCTACAGAATTCGTTTATGATAATTCGTTTGTTGTACTCTGACCTGAATGTCGGCCCCTAAGTACTCCTGTTATTGTTTCGATAAATAAACAGACAGTATGATCTGTACCACGAAGATCATGTCATCTGCACCACAAATGTATGTAATTGCACCTCAAAACACAACGTCTTTGGAACAAGACATATAAACCCAAGTGGCATTAGCAAATTCAGCGAGGCCTAATCTTAAGCGAAACAGAGGAGAGTGGATTTACCCCCACGCATTGTTCGCGGAGGTATGACGTATTCATGTGGTCATGGATTGTCAAACTCCAATGTTTGGTTACCTTTTAACATAGCAAGGTGAAATGCGTCATAACACAAAACGAAAGAGGTGGGGTAAGGCGACAATGTGACGTCATTAGCTTATAAGAGACAAAGTTGGGCTTCAGTGAGCAAATTCATCAAACCAAAAATCTCCAAGACATGCAAGGTTTGGCTTCGGTTGATATACAGCTGAATGTAAACATGTCCTCAATATATTTAGCAAATAAGTAAGTGAAGATAAGCGTTCCAAAAGACAAATTAGCACCCTATAACTGATGTTGCATACATCTTATTTAATTACGTCTTTAAACTATACATAGTGTTACACTTCTTTTCTTTCTCTGTTGTTTTATGTTTAGCATGTTTAAAATTAATACATATTTGTTTATATTAATATATGCCACGTCAGCTGAGTCATGCACGTTTGCAATCTGTGCCAACAAAATCATGTGATCTGTGTTGGATTACATAGAATAATGGCCTGCACCATTAATATACACAAGTAACCTATGTAACGAAGATGCTATTATTTGCTTCACGCGCATATAATACATGAAACATTTTCTTTGCCCATCTGTGGCTTAGGAGAGAAATGGAGAAGTGCTTTACCCACATTCAAATGTCTGTTGAGATGGGTTATCTGGTTAAGGTGTTTCACCGGCTAACATTGATAATGGTATTTCCTAGTGCAGGCTCCTTCAGTAACTTCCCTAGCAAAGAAAATGACCTGTGTCTGGGAGCTTCAACACAGGTGAAATAAAAATGAATGTGTAGGTTGAAAGGATGTTATAAGAAGGTGCGTTCGGACACGCTTTGTTCCGACTTAATAACTTCCCTTCCCCTGCTTACTCAAGTTTACAGCTTATGGTGTGCAGTGTATTCTGTTTTATTGAAATTGTATCACAACTATTGTGTAACAACCACCCTATACATACAACAGTTCTGGTAAAGTGCTAAGAAAAATATTACAATTGATTTGTCCACTGAAACTTGGCCCTGGCCACTCGTTCAATAGGTAGTTACTACTACAATTCATGCAAATTCAATAACTAAATATTATTACCCTTATTTAAATTGTCCTTTTCTCTTTCCACGGTCCATTTTCACTTCTTTCATTATATAAATATTTACCCGCACTCTTGTTTTCATCAAGTATTCCCTTTAAAACTGATATTCTGTCTTTTTCAAACCACTTGAGGTTAATAATTTCTTCCCTGGAGTTTTATGGTTCCTTTACAATCAGAGATTATGTGCTTTAGGTCTTTCTCCCCTCCACATAATGGACACTCTCTCTGTATAAAGGCATTTCTCTGGGCCTCTTAACTTCTACACTCCATTTGTCGCCCATTCTATGCCCTCTCTTTCCTCCTTGTTTATATTTTATCAATGTGTTTCTCTATACCATTTGCTACTTCAACAAACGTGTGATATCTATGATCTCTACTTTATTAAACCACTAATTTGTCTATCTCTTGAAATCTTAATGTTTCTTCTTTCCAAAACCCTTTAGTATTTGTTCCTCTCGTTCTCCAAATATTACCTAAGCCAGATATGGGCGAGTCACGTGTCACATCGAGGAGGGAGGGCAGTGGAGGGTTACTATGACGTAACGTCCTCTTTCGGAGTGAATAATCAATTCTTAGTTTTGAAAAGATAGAAATGCCTATTTATTAAAATGCAAGGTATGCATTAAATGACAAAACAAGTGCTTTATTCATTATTATTCATACAATAAAGGTTTGAAACTCAACATATCTGAAACTTCTTATCAAATTGAAAAACTAAGTATAGTTATCTTATAAACTTGCAGGATAAATATACAAACAATGCTTACAGCTTTCAAGTAAACAAATGTCATCTAGCTTCAATTCACATTGGCTCACTAATTGGAGCCAGGGATACTGTCCCATGCTTTTTTATAACATTCTCCAGAAAATATAAATTTTAATTTAAATTAAAGCAGGGGCCCTCCGTGTTATTAAATGGTTACTAAATATATTTAAAAATCATTTGTATATATATATATATATATTACATTATTTTCAGGTAGCGTTTTATTTAACTTTTTAACCAGTTATTTCTATTGTTTAAAATTTCAATTATGCATTTATATCCTTTTGTTGTTTAGTGTGCTTTGTTTATGGCAGTCTCCAATTGGAACAGCTGAATTTGGTAATAAATGCTTTTCTGCAATGTACTGTGTATACGCATTATTGCAGCATCTTTATATGCTACACAATATGAAATAGCCCATTCTTCCCCAAATGTTCGACCAACTCTTGCGGAATGCATTTCGTAATTGCGTACGGTAGTGTTCCGCCACTGTGTTAGTAGACTGCTGCGTGTTGTAAACAGCAAACGAGAAGGGGAGGGATGAAGGTCGCTTGACACGCGGTGGCACGCGGAGTCAATAACGTCTATACTTGACCTAAGCCACTACATTCCAAGATATTTCTTATGCTACTTAATAGTTAAGGTGCATTCCACCTGCATGAATTGCCAAGGGGACATACTGGGCATAGCTCAAGTACGTCTCTCAGGACCCTGCACCGTCTATCGCTCCAGCATGCATTGCATGGGAGCCCTTCAATCTATCGCCACCGAATCCTGGGGTGCAATAGCAGTACCCGCACACAATACTGTATCTCCTGTAGACTAACTGCAGAGGAGGCGAGATAGAATTTCTTGGTTGATCGCTACTGGGAAGGGGCGAGGTTGGGCCCTTCGGGAGTTAAAATAAATGTTTAAACCTGAGCAGTCCGTAATCACGTCAACATTAATAATGTTGAAAAGGGATATGCTATTTATTTAAGTATTGATTTATACCATAGCATTTGACAATAATGTTTGCTGCTTACTTGATCTGAGATTCTAGCTTTCAGATAGGCATGGAGTGTAATTGAAGAAGTTTTTCTAATAATGTAAAAATGGGATTCGTTAAATTCACATGCATTTCTCTACCCGCTCTTCTACCAACTATACTTAAAAAATTGTATCCTTTCTTCTTATGTTAATCGATATAAACGTTTGCAGAAATGGTTTCATTGAAAATTTCGTTGTAGGTACAAGGGGATACACTAAACTGAGGTGATAGTCAAATATTTAACAAAAGTATCGCTATATGTAGGCTTTCTAATTCCATACACTGTCCATGACCACTAATAACAAATAAATGGCGACTTAGGACTTCAAGGAGTATAAAGTGTTTTAAAATTCAAACCAACAACAACGAAAATCTGAGAAATGGTTAATGCCTTGCAAGTTTATTTGACACAAATTGTGTGTTTTAACGAGATCTACATTTTTCGTGCAGTAAGCTTTTGTGTATTTCTTACAGTTTAACAGTTATACAAAATTATATAAAATTCAGTCAGAATGAAGAGGACTGCACAGGCTATTCGTAGGAAATTCAGAGTATACGTTTTGTTTGTCATGCAAATATCTTAATAAAAATCGTTAGAGGTATTTTTGGCGAAAAAACAAAAACAACTAAACATTTTTCATGTAAAACTTAGTTTGAGGTGGGGAAATTTCCTTGAAAATCCTTATTGCCTCATCCTGCTAGATACTGAATTTAAATACCAAGTCTGGTATTTATCCGACATTTCGTTTTTGAGTCATAGACATTTTAACTTTCGCTACTACGCATAGTGAAAAGGAGAAGTATTGTATACCGCCAAAAATTCGATGTCGAGATTTCATCAAAAATATACGTTTTGAGGCTCCGAAACCAAAATAAGCATTTTTAGAAAATGGTCTGTGTGTATGTCTGTGAATAGTATACCTCAAAAACAAGAAGTCGGATAAATATCAAACTTGTTATTTAGATTCAACACCTTCCAAAGATGCGACATTAAGATTTTCAAAAAAATCCCCTACCTCAACACCCTTTACATGGAACATTTTCCGAATATTTTGATTTTCTAAAAAGGGCTTCAACGATTTTGATTCAAATTCCATATATTAAAGGTATTTATATGACAAATAAAATGTATATATTGAATTTTCTGGGAATAACCTTTGAAGTCCTCTTCATTCGGAATAACTTTTGTATAGTGTTTTATAACTGGTAAACATTAAGCGATAGACGAAGACGTAGTCCATAAAAAATGTAGATCTCTTTTAAACACAGAATTTATTTCAAATATTTTTTGTGGCATACACAAATTCTGAGATATCCGTTATTAATGGTTCGAATTCTTCATTTCTTGGTCAATCTAAAGTCCCTTGAACATTCAGTTGTTTCTCGTGATTGCATGGAAACAGCATGGAATTTTAAGGCCAGCATATAGCGCCTGTTCTTAAACATTTGACTATCGCTGTTCTCTTTGTATCTACGGGGTGTTTCGTGGGATGTCCCACTTATTAATTAGCTATAACTCTGCGTCCTTACATGAATTTTAAATTGTACGTACATTGCAATGATGCACGAAGTCAGGAGTTTCAGTGGATGCCAACAGATGGCAGATTGCCGTTGATTTCGATACATATCGATGTTTGCCTTCGATTTCGAAGCATATCAATGTTCCCTGTTCTTGTCACATAACCTTTAAAATGGAGTACACAGTTCAACAGTGTGTATCTACTGTGAATAATTGTTGGTTCACCAATTCTGTTACCACCACTCAAAGAGCTTACCGATGTGGGTACGGTATTCATGATGGTCCTGATCAAAAGACAATTCTAAGGTTAGTGGAGAAGCTGGAACGAACTGGTTCATTAGTCAGTGAAAAAGGCAAGCATCATCCGCTGCCATTAGTGCCACAGCGCTCTGGAGATGCTCGTGATTTGCTTCGCTCCCACAAAAGTATTTACGCCGTCTGTCACAAAAGACCGACTACTCGGTAACGATGTGCCAAAGAGCAGCAAGGCATGCAAAACTCTGGTCATACAAAGTGACAGCAGTACATGAACTGAAAGAACCCCACAAAATGAAGCGTATCGATACTGCAATTGGAAAGAAACCTAGACATGTTGAAAATGATGTAGTTACCGATGAAGCTTGGTTTCATCTTACAGGCTAGGTAAATTCTCAAAACACAAGTATATGGGCATCAGAAAATACTCTGTGTACCACGAGACATCACTTCATCCAGAAAAGGTTGAAGTGTGGCTCACAGGGTCATTGGACCAATTTTCTTTGACGAAACTGCAAACACGGATGTGTATAAGAACATTTTCACGGAATTCGTGGAGAAGATAGACCACATCAAACTTACGCAGGGATATTTTCAACAGAATGGCGCCACATGCCACACCTCTAATGAATCCATGGCACACATCAGCCGTGTTATCTCTAAAGGTTTCTGGCCTCCAAGATCACCAGACTTGACATCAGCAGATTTTTGGGGGGAGGGGATCTCAAGGAAAGAGTCTACAGAAACAGACCACGAACCATCCAAGATCCCCGGACAAACACTACAGCCGAAATAAAGAATATCGACGTAGGCATGCTCAGACGTGTATCTGAAAACATGGTGAAACGGGCAAGAATGTGTCTGCAGGAGGAGGGGGGACACTTCAGCACATCTTGTAAGTGTCGTTACCCAGAGATAACCTCTCATTTACACTTGGGTACGTTTATTTTGTGTTATTTAGTCAAATACTAGATTTAATTAAAAAGTAGGACATCCCACTGAAACACAGGTATAACGAAATGTGTAGTGTAGCTATTTCTGTAAAGATTTATTTGGATAAAAATGCAACATATGGAAAAAATAGCTTTAGTAAGCGTAGTTTGTATACCCACTAATAAAGATAGAGGGCATAGAAAGTCATGTGAATGTATCACATCAGATTTTTCTAAAACTCTTCTTTTTCGGATTTAGTTTACCTCAAAGCGTATACTTTCAATTAAATCCGATATCTAATTTTAGGTGAAATAAAATACTTCTACTTGTGTTAGGTAGGTTGGAGAAAGTAAAAATATTATACTGATAAAATCATGAATTTTAAATTAATCACTAAATTTGTCTTTTCCCTTGATACTAGAAATCTTTGTTTGCCCACTCTGAGGCAATTGGTTGTTTCGGGAGGGGGTACAATTTTCGAAAACAAGGACCTTTTACTTTCCCTGCCACGTACATCACAGGTAAAGAAGATATTTCATTCCATCCAAAACTTCGATACCGAGATTTCACTGGAAATACCGTCTTGAGCTTTCCTGAATAAAAAGAAGGATTTTTAGAAAAAGTTCCATGTGTGTGTGTGATCGTAGTGTGTATGTGAACAGCATATCTCAAAAACGAAAAGTCGGTTAAATACCAAACTTGTTATTTAAGTTCAATGTTCCAAGGATGCGACACAATTTTAAAGATCCCCCTACCTCAAAATACCCGTTACATGGAATATTTTTGTTTTCCAAAATGGCTCTAACGATTTTGATTAAAATGTCACATGTTTAAGGGGACAAGGTAGTCTGAACAAACAGAAATTACACCTTAAGTGTGTTAAATTACCACTGCTCATAAAGTTCTCATTTGGTTTCTTTCTGAAATGTTTATGAATTATTCCATACATCATGAAAATGTTGTTTGCATTGTGGGTTATGTAGTTGACTCCGTGAAAATTATTTAATTCAGCAGAAAAATAACAAAATTTACTCTTAAAACATGTGAATTGATGTACCTTTTTCTCTGATACTACTTGCAATACAGAATCAAACTTTTGCATGCTTGTTCTTAGTATAATCAGCTATCTTCTGAACCTGAATTATTTAGTTACGTGTATCAGTTCAATAGAAATTTAAAAAAAAAGTTAATTGCAAAGTAAACATTTGCAAAAATTTGCAATGTTGTTGCTTTCTTAATATCACTAATATACATTATAAAATTATGACTGTGTTTCAGAAAGTTTAGCTAAGTGTTGTACACATGTACTGAAAATTTCAGCTCTCTACCTTTCATACTTTCTCAGAAAAGGATGCATAAGTATCCAAAAATGTTGTTTTGAGAAAACTGAATTTAAAGTTTGAACATTAAAATTCTGACACAGTTCAGTACATTCCAGGGTCATAATCATCTGCACCTTCATTCCTGGATTGCTCCAGCTTTTCTGATTGCCTTCTCTTGGTCCTGGCCTCTTTTGTTGATTCCTGAACTGCTTGCTGGGCATGATATAGTCGTTCGTTGTTGAAAGATACCAAAATGTAAAAAGGGGCATTGCATGACAGCTTTAACGGAATGCAGACTAGCATTTGAATGACATTTAAATGTCTTAAAAACCTCTTAACCCCCAAAAAGTATATATTTCTGAAACTGTAAATAATAGATATGTTATTAGTGCCTAAAACAAAAAAATGTTATTTATGACAATTTCAGAGTACCTTGTCCCCTTAAGAGGATTTCATGACAGATAAAATGAATATGTTGAATTTTCTGGGAATAGCCTCTGAAGTCCTCTTCATTCTGAATGACTTTTACATAACTTGTAAACCGTAAGAGATAGACAAAATCTTAGTATAGTGGCTTCATGCTGGCTAGTCCAGTCAAGGTCACGCATGGTAATCCCCAATCTCGCTCTGTATATCTGTCTCTTTCTACATTTCTCTTCCAGTCCCTCCCAACACAAAGCTTGTGACCAGAGTTGCAATGATACTCTACTGCCACAACAATACTGTTGCTACTACAAGAGGGGAGCTGAGTGGAGTGGGGCTGATTGCAAAGCAGGGAAAAATGGCCTTGAGTGGACTGATGAAAATGAAAACACTACACGCAAAAAAAAGGCGAATCTCGTTAAAGCACACAATTTATGTCAAATGCGTTTTTTTTTTCTTTCTTCCGTGAGTTAACCACTTCCAAGATATTCCTTGTTATTGGTTTCAATATTAAAATACCAATACTTTTTTCAAATGGGAAATCGCTCCGGTCAAGCAAAGAGAACGGGATTTCAAAGCCACCACATAGCAACCAGCTCTTAAAAGATTTCACTGTCGCTTATGCCTACTACATTCCCCTATTCTCATTGTCTACAAGGAAATATATAATAAAAATATTTCTGCAAAAATTGATCTCGATTAACATGAAGTAGATAGAAGAATAAGCTTTTTTTAGAATAATTTGTTGAAAAATGAGTAGAGAAAGTCATGTAACTTTCTAGAGAAAAAGCAGAGAATGAATGTATCGCATCAGATTTTTTAAATGTTGATTTTGAATCATAATCATCGCTAAAACAACCACCAGTTTCTGTCAATAACAAAATTTAAATCCTAAGAAAAGTAGTAAAATAATTCTAATTTCTGAATCTCCAGTTTGAAATCCCAAATTTAAATATTTTTCAATGTAAGTGTGCATTTGAGAGGAACGCAACCTTTCGAAACTGGGATTTCCACGTGTTTCTTTGGTATTTGAGGTAATGTTTTGGTGCAAAGTGTTATTTAGGCCGATAGGGAACGTGGGGATAGAGGGCTAGTGACAGAGAGAGAGAGCGAAGGGTGATTTAACTCCGCAAGCCGGGAACAACAACGACCGCTCTAAACTCTAACGCTCGTAAATGAAACTAAATAACCTGTGAGTCCAAATACACCGAGCGGGATGGCTCAGGCGACAACGTGTGGCCCGCATTGAGGAGATCCCGGGTTCGATCGCTGGCGACCGCCCATTATGACCCATAGGGTTTTCGTGACTTCCCCGGGATATATAGGCGAATCAAGATGGTTTCCTCTCTGCCACGACTTCGTTTCTGTCATTTCCCTTACCTTCTCATCTTTAGGTTTTTTCTAGGTTTCGTGGTGTATGGCGGTGCCATGCAGATGGTGGGACGCATGCTCAATGGAACGTATAGTCCACGTGTACACCAGAGGGCTGCTCGAGTGGTGGGTAGTTCATCTTCCTCTCTAGGCAGTCCAGTAGTGGGACGGGTCTGCGAGTTTGGAAACGTTAGAGACCTCCGCGCGCTTCGATGGCATGTCCGCTTACGGCCTGTAACCTCCTGTGGAGGTTCGGTTCCTTCACTTCATCCCTTCCTCCTGGGGTGGTAGGCGCAATAAACCTATGTAAGTCGCGGCGCACGAGGTGTCCCCCCCCCCAGTTCAACTACCTGGTCCAAATTCGTTACGATTTCTGAGAATCTCATAACCTCAATCAGTTGAGACCCGAACGAAAACTCAGTTTCAGTGTTCCAAGTTAGACTGAAGTTTCACCTATGAATTTAACCATTTTTGGAAGTATATTTCTTGAGAAAACTCATGAGTTTACCAGCTCGGCAGATGCCGCAGCCTACATATCTCATTTGAATTAAAGGCGGCACGGATTACAATTAAACTAATTACTTTACTAAGGATGCACACAAACCGAAGAAAGTAGGCTCCTGTTGATGGTGACGTATCCGTTAAGATGGATCACAGGAGGTTCAACATCCAACATCCTGAGAAATGCGTCAACCTGTAACATAATGTTAACATTAGTGTTATTTAAAATATCATACGTGTAACAATCACTCGTTTATTTCTGTACTTTCTCTACAAGCTATTCTTACAAAAGCTTATTTTTCTATCTGCTTCATGTTAATCGAGATAGACGCTTGAAAAAATAGTTTTATTACACATTTCGTTGTAGGTACAAAGGAGGTCAGGAGAATAAGACGATAGCCAAATTTTTAGAAAGCAGGTCGCTCGTATGTGCTTAGAAATTACGTGCTCCAAGTCGCTTTTTCCTATTCTTAGCTGTGGTCTCCATGATGTGACTCTTGGTTAGGGTAATGTTTGTTCGTTGGTTGGGGAAATGTATGTACTAGTGTTTGGGTTGGTTACACAGACCGGATTGAGGTCATGATAGTGGGGAAACCGGTTCGTTTAGTAGCAAGCGTCTGTTGCTCAGTCCTCTTGGAATGTAGCAACAGGATAGTGCGGCCGCATCATGAACGGCTCGCCGTCGATGGCAAGCAGGTAACATTTGTATCAATTTATATCTAATATACTTCCATGCATCTAAACTTCTGGCATGTAAATTAATAATGTAGCTAGTTCCTTCTTTCCTTCCCCAACATGATTTAGGCATATTTTTAGGAAATTCCAAGTATTTAAGGACTTCTATTAGCTCGCCCCTTCGGACCTCGTGGAATTAGTGATATGTTAGATCCTGATAGCTATTGCAATACTCCCCATTGAGCTAAATTATGAAGAGGTTACGACAATATTGTGGTGAGTTCTGCTTATCTCTCGATGGTTATCTACAGACGTAGGAACTCTTTAAGTACCTGGCTTTAAGTTATGTATACTCAAACCAATGTACCACAAAGAATCGTGTGGTGATAATGCGTGAGTGTAGGTAACAGAGGCCAGTGGACACTGACAGGCGAGTAAAAACAGGTCCCAGTGCTCTCTGCAAACGCCAAAAGACTAGGAGGTTTGTTATCTCCGAGTCCCTGCTCATACTTGAGTGACAGTTCCACCTTCTTTCCTTCCATCCTGACTTTAATGCTAAAAATTCCTATGTCTGGTTATCAGTAATGGAGATGTACCCTGGCTGCCGCAACGTAAGCTCGTTAAAGGAGATGCCTCCTTAAGGGGCACCGGGACTGAATTTTCTAACTTTTTACATTTTAAAGCCATTTACTTGAAAACTGGCACACTTAATATGAGTAAATAAGGAAATGGCCGTATAGAAGCTCTAGCTCAGATAGTTTATATTTAATGCAATTAAATAGTTTAATTAAGAAAAAAATGCAAATTTTTTAAATCTGCATTACGCATTCACATTTGTCAGAGAACTGTGATAGTGACATTTTCTTATACTTAACCACAGTGAAAATAAATGTAAAGATTGATTGAGGTTGGTTTTATTAGTTGTAGAGAAATAAAGTTTTGTTTTTATGAAGTTGTTGGTGTTAAAAGTTTCCTTGTTTTTCAGTATATATTAATTTTTGTGAGCCAATGAATAAAGCAGTCATAAAATACACCCTTGAATCTTTAGGCAGTACATTTTAGATTATGTATGCAAATTTCCATACAGATCTGACTAAAATGAAATATCAGGAATAAATTTCATTTGCAAAAATGTAAAACTGAGAAGAAATAAAAAAAGAAACAAAACCACATATGGAAAGCGTCCAGTTGGGTTAAAAGGGAGCGCATGGATGGTATAAACATGTCGCTGGGCTTTGAAAATGGTGGATCGTGAAAAATGTTGGCCCAAAATGATTCACAGGTGTCTATAGAATGTTTATGTTACCTATATAATTCAGAAATAGAAACGTTTGTCATTTTCACCTAAAAACTCAGTCCCAGTATCCCTTAAGCTTTTACCTAGCATGGTTGTGTAAAAAAACCCTGCAAAGTAGACTGCTGCTTTGGTCTTTGATCTACGTGATGAAGAAATAAGAACAGAATCAAACATTTACAGCCTGACCGAAAGAATCCAGAACTTAAAACTTAATTTGCCTAATCACAATGAAAGAATCCAGCCAAAACATTACCATACGTACTATTATTTTACCAACTTAAAGGAAAATGCAAATGGTGCCCGACCTTATCAAGATGGAGGAGATCGATCTTTTGATGTGGGAACAGGTCAAGGGAAATCCATGAGGTAGAAGAAAAAGTAGAATAAGAAGAAATAACATACTCTTTTTATGACATCAGGACTAAGAAACGAATAGCGAACTAACACACCAGAAGTGGATTTTTAACCATATCTACATTTTTTCCTAGAGAAACCTTTTCTCTATTTCTTATAGGTAGTTTACAAGTTAATAACAAACTATGCAAAATTACTTCCAAATAAAAAGGACTTCATAGGCTATTCACAAAGAAATCAAGATATAAATTTTATTTGACATGCAAATATTTTTAACATGTGTTATTTTAATCAAAATCATTAGATCCATTTTGAGAAATTAAAAAAGTAACCCAATATCTTGCATGTGAAGGGTAATTTGGAATAGAATTGTTTTTATGAAAATCTTCGTGTTGCATCCTTGAAAGACAAAACTATCAGGCATTTCGTTTTTTTTGAGTAATGCTGTTCATAAACACAGATTTTTTTCTAAAAATGTTTTTATGAGTTCATGGGACGTTAAAACATTAGCTGCCGACTTTTTGGGTGGAATGCAATTCTTTCTCTGCCTACTACAGGTAGGGCTAGCAGAAGTAAGAAAACGATCAAAAGAAATTCAGGACAGGAAAGTATCCGACTCGGATAAGATATAGGTACACAAACACACACAACTCAAATACTAAACTACAAGTGGAAGAAGCCATGTAACAAATGTATAAAAATAGGAAGACTACCACACTGGAAAAACTCAACCTTAGAATTTACATACAAGGAAAAGGAGACCCACACGATTCAAATATACAGAGTTTAGTACTTGAAGATATTCCCTTCAAGAACATAACAAAAAATAACACCAAACAAAATAGTAAGACAAAAACTCGAAGAGAAACTACCAGAAGCACAATTTGGTTTCAGCAAACATAAACGAACACTATCGGCAGTAGCCCTTCTTCTGCTGCTAAATATAGGGGAAATGCTTGAAAAGAAAAACAATTTTAGAGCTTTCGTGGCTTTCACGAATACGTTCGATATCTGCCAGCATTTTAATTTAACACAGACACTATGGTATGTCATTGATCTCTTTGCACCTTCGGAGCTGTGGTGCATAGCGCAGGTTCTACCAACCCCTCTAAGGGATTCACAATGTGTAGACATGAGTGCGGGGCATTACTTCAATGTACAACTATTTCGTGCTGCACGCGAACGATTATGCCATAACACTCGACTCCTAGATGTGGCATTGAAGTGCAAAACCATATTGTTGAAAACCTTAATGCCTAGCTGGCATGGCAATGGGAGAGAGTTTGCTTTGGTTTAACGTGAGATGCTAGATATCACTCCAAATGACCTAGTACGCGACCTGGTCGATTTTGCACCAGTTTTAAGAATCCTGCAAAGCAAGCTTAACGGAGAGCCTTAATAAGAATCCTTCCTCATGAACGACGAAGGTGTCTTACCGGCATCTTACACAAAAGGAGCAGTTGCCTCATAATATACCTTGCCTTCAACTGGAACGTGATTTGATGGCCTTCCTCATATACCCACGGCATGGAATTTTTGGAAAGGAAGAGTCCAGCATGGAACAATACATTCCCCAAACTGTCCGGGATGTGGATGTGTGGAAACTTTACGTCATCGCTTAGTAGCATGTAAATCGGTGCGAATATGTGAAACTGGATACATAGTCAAATTGTAAGGGAACACCCATAATGCATAATCAACATGCACAAGTGATTGCAAAGAATGTAATCACAGATATGGTAATAAACAATAGGAAAACTATTGTCAAATAATACATAGTAAAAAAAAGAGAAATAAATAAGAAAAGAGAACAAATGCAAATAGCAGAAATATTGTGAATAATGTTCTGCATAACGTGTACTATAAAATATTATAATCTTTTCTATGGAACAAGTAAAAGATACCTTGGAGAATAAAAGCAACTAGCAACTTAAAACAATTAGCATCTGAACTTTAGCAACACGGGGAGTTGGTGAAAGCAATAGCTTGTATGAAAGAAAGGACTGACGAGAGAAAAAGAGATAATGCGTAATTCCACAAGATACCAGTAGTAGCACAGGGAATTGGTAAAGGTAATAGCTTGTATGAGAGAATCGACGAGAGAAAAAGGACAGAGATAGTGCGTAATTCCCCAAGACAACAGTAGGAGCACAGAGAGTTGGTAAAAGTAGTAGCTTGTATGAGAGAAAGGACCGCCGAGAGAAAAGATAGAGATGTTGCGTAAATCCACAAGACAACAATAGCAGCACAGGGAGTTGGTAAAGTAATAGCTTGTATAAGAGAGAGGAGACTGACGAGAGAAAAATACAGAGATAGTGCGTAACTCCCCAATACAAAAGTAGCAGCACAGAGAGTTGGTAAAAGTAATATCTTGTATGAGAGAGGGTACCGCGAGAGAAAAATACAGAAATAGTGTGCAATTCCCCAAGACACCAGTAGCAGCACAGGGAGCTGGAAAAGCGATAGTTTGTGTCAGAGAAAGGATCTGCTTAAGAAAGAGACAGAGATACATGGAATTCCCAAATATGACATCATAAGCGTGACAGCAGGAATACGAGCGATTGAACTCTCATACAACGCTATTTAAAGCACCATTCAAGGCAGCTGTTACAATTATTGAAGCGAACTTGCGCGTCAGGGCATTTTCTTCTAAAATTGGGAACTTTATCCAAGCAGCCCAGTTCATTATGACATTGTAATTCAGGTTCTTAAACACCGCGATGCTGAACGTTGTGTGAAGGGTGCAGGGGGACATTGCGTGACGACAATGAGTTATTCATTCATTCATTATCTGTTTACCCTCCTCTTATGTAGGACTTACACCCCCCAGGACTTACAAGCGGGTGCCTGGGGTCAGAGGCCCGTCGAGGAGCAGATACTCATGGATCAGACAAGAGCATCCAGGATGGGTGATCAGCCCGATGCCTGGTATGGGATGAAGGAAGTAGATGAAACGAAATGTTGGTGAAATGGATGAAAGGAAAGGTGATGATGGAGCAATTGGTGGAATGAATGGCGGGGGAAACCGGAGAACCCGAAGAAAACCCGCCCAGACGCCGCGTCGGACGACAATGAGTTAGCTTCCACAAATTACTATAAATAGCGGGTATTGGGAAACAGAGTTAGGAATAGAGAAAATATGTAATCATGTAAATAAGGGAAATAACTTGCTAGCCGCTTTTACTCTTTACATCTGGAGTAAAGTTCAACTAATAACCAAACACGTGGTTGCACCATTGCCTTCACCCACTCCTGAGATAATGTCGTCTGGACAGGCTTAATTTCCAGCATTTCCAAAGCAAGAGAGAGCAGCCGGCGGACTTCGAACCAGAGATCGCCAGAAGGACAGGTGAGCATCTACACTGAAATTAGTGCGAACTGAGCGGCATCATTCCCGACCCGCCACAAAATGTTTCCAAGGGCTCTAATTGCAAATCCCACCTTACTCCATCTTGAGGTTAACTGCTCTCGGAATTGAACCCTGTAAGCGGTGTCAGTACACAGTTGTGTGTATGTGGTGCTCACGAGAAATTATTCTGCTCAGTGCGACAGCTCCAAACTTATTCCCGAATACACTTTAGGAAAATTGGGAGACAGCTACCGACAGTAGACAACGGCTGCTTGAGAGACTGGACCTCATCTAGGGAAGGAAGGAAGAAGAAAAAGAAAAGCATCAGATGTATCCATATTCTATCTCTGTAGCCCTCTTAATGTTTCTATTAATATGTACATAAGGTTACAAAAAATATGCATCTTCTGTGATTTTTATTGTACACCCGTGGACAAAAAACTAATCCATCCTCAGATTCCATGTGACGATCGGAGGGCTTCATGTACCTTCGTAACAGCTGTGTTCACAACGCACATGCAGGAACTGTAGAATGCTCTCTGCCTTGCGAGCGCTATGGTCACCTTATAACGGTGTTTCTCGGCGGTGACGCTTATAAGCCACTGAAAACAGAGCCCGAGAAAACTTTCGTTGGCCCAGAGTTTTAGAAGGTACCGCTGGCATTCATAAGCTCCTCGGTTCAAATCTCGCGCTAGAATTTGTTATTTTTATATTGTTAATTTTATGACTGGATATGTAGAACATAATATTGCATTAATATAGGTTTGGCACCTTAAGTTTTAGACATATCTATATATCTATACACACAACAACATAATTCACTAAAATACTCGTTTTAAATAACTAAATAAATAAAGAAATGCAAATAAATTATTATCTTCTAAAACTAAAACACATCAAAAATAAACAAAATTAATATCGGGTGTATGGACCCTGAGCACCCATAACTGCCCTCATTTTCTGGTTATAGATGAAATGAAATCCCTGTAGTAACATGGACGAGAAGCTACAACATCCCAGGTTTCTTGAATTTGTGCCCAGAATCCTGTACCAATTCAGCAATTCCATCAGGATATCTTACCCTCACAGAGGGAATCAAAATATTCTCAAGTATTACTGTGTATCGCGCATTGTTCAGCGTATCGTCAAGTTATGTGAAGCCACGTAGTTTGCACCGTAATAACTATTCTGTTGCGAACTTTACCAAATCCGTGTATGAAATGGATTATATCGAAAATAGTAGTCACTATGTGTTGATTAAACATTATTAGCAGAAGAAAAATAAGTTTTTGCTACATGCGAACCTACGGTCTTAACCAGAGAAGTACCATACGTTATGCCACAGCGCTTCAAAGAATACACATGGAAGGTAGCATATTTAATAATGCCGTAGAACAATTACAGCGGCTACACACCTGTATTGCGTATGGTGTAAACAAGGCGCTGTGCCGGGTAGGACTTGGCGTTCAATACATGTCTTTATTTTTTTGTCCAGGGTGGTCAATTATATATAAATATATGATGACAGAGGACTAAAATAAATAAACTAGAGACCATATTAGGAAAAGAAAATGTATGGACCCAAATCATCGCATCAATAATGATACGTAAAAAAATGTAATATTGGACCTCATTTCAGATTTACAACCAAATCATCGCTTAAACCTTACTTTTTATGCTGGCAGCTGATTAAGTGACAAAAATACAAAAAACCACTGCAAGAAGAAATTTTCATCTGTGCATACATCGTAGTTGGACCAACAAATATATGTAAGTAAACTTCAGAACGCCATAAGGTCAAAGGAGAATGTAGGAACCACAGCTTCAGAAATGAAGTAAGTTCAGAAACGGGAGGAAGAGATTCTTTCGCCACTAGCAAAATCAAAATAGTAAGAGAGTTGAAGTGTCTAGGGATCACATTGTAAATCAGCGGCAGTTTCACAAAGCATGTAGCAGGAACAGCTGCTAACAATTACAACAATAAATTAAGGGGACAAGGTAGTCTGAACACATGGAAATTACACCTTAAATGTGTTAAATTGCCACTGCGCTAAAGTTCTCAATGGTTGTTCCTGAAATTTTTACGAATTATTCTATAAATTATGGTAATTATTTCAAGTGGTTGTTTACATTGGTGGCTTATGTAGTTGAGTCCATAAAAATTATTTCATTCAACAGAAAAATAATAAAATTTACTCTTAAAACGTGTGAATTCATGTACCTTTTCTCTGAAATTACTTGTAATACAGAATCACTCTTTTGCAAGCTTGTTCTTAGTATAATCAGCTATCTGAACTTCAATTATTTAGTTATGTATATCAATTCACTAGAAATTGAAAAACAAGTATTTGCAAAGTCAAAAAAGTAAAAATGTGGAAAATTTGATGTCGTTACTCTCTTAATGTCACTAATATACATTATAAAATTATGATTGTGGTTCAGAAAGTTTAACTATGCTATGCATATATGCACTGAAAATTTGAGCTCTCTACCTGTCATACTTTCTGAGAAAAAGGTACATAAGTATCCAAAAATGTTGTTTTGAGAAAACTGAATTTAAAGTTTGAACATTAAAATTCTGACACACTTCAGTACATTCCAGGGTCATAATCGTCTGCACCTTCATTCCTTGATTACTTCAGCTTTTCTGATTGCCTTCTCTTGGTCCTGGTCTCTTTTGTTAATTGCTGAACTGCTCGCTGGGTATGATATGGTCGTTCATTGTTGAAAGATACAAAAATGTTCTAAAAAGGGGCGTTGTATGACAGCTTAAAAGGAATGCAGACTAGCATTTAATTGGTATTTAAATGTCTTATAAACCTCTTAACCCCCAAAAAGCATATATTTTCTGAAACTGGAAATAAGAGAGATTTTATTAGTGCCTAAAACAAAAATAAAATGTGATTTTTTATCATTCCAGAGTACCTTGTCCCCTTAAATAAGCACTATACAAATCCTAAACTGGAGTCAGAACGAAATGGCTGCAGTAACGGTCCCGGGTTCGATCCGCGTTGGACCGGCTATTCTTACCTTGGGGTTTCGCGCGATTTTCCCAAGTCGGTAGGCGGATGCTGGGGTGGCTTATATAATGCCGCGAATTTTCCGGTTCCCTATTTCCTGTCCCAGAATTCAGGGTCAGAGAGCCAGGCGAATAGACGATGTGGCGTGGTAAAGCATGTGGAGGAAGAGATTGTTTTGAGAAGCTGTCTGTCTTGGCATTCGGTGTGTGATGAGCCCCCCGGCGAGACCTCTTCTTCGGAAGGGAGGCTATGAAGGTGGCGCCGCCGACATCGGGATCTCACACCTGGAGACGTTTCGGACCCCGCCTGCGTCCGAGCCTGGCCCGGATCTGGTCGCCCTCAGGATCCTTCACTTCATGCCTTCCTCCCGGAGGCTCAGTAGATACATTAGGTCTGCTATGTGCTTCGGTGCCGAAATACTTCTCCGCACCTAATCCACTCTACCTCACTTTAAGTCAGGAGACAGCGTTAAAATTATTCAAAGCAAAGATCCTCCCAAATGACAGAAATCACGTGACCTCAGAAGCAAATCTAGACTCGCTGGAAAAAGTCAAAGCGCTGTATATGAAACGCGCTATAGGAGCCTGAGAAACAAAAGAAGCCGGGAAGGGAGACATTCCTTTAGAGAGCCTAAAAACAATCTTCATGTTACTAGCCACAAAATAATCAACGCGAGCACTACAGGCAACCAAAGGTAAAATCCCGCCACACCTTTCATTACGATCACCTGCATGATGTTAACACCCGCGCCATACCATTTAATTTTAAGCCTAGCTCTTAACGCATCCCTGTCACTCTCACCCAATCTAACCCGTACTAACCCCCGAGCGCCACCCAGGGCTTGCCATGGCTGGCGCCGGTAAACCCAACCAGGCACGCTTGCATGTTCTGCATGCTCGCATGAGTAGTTTAACTTACTAACCGGGGTGCTTCCGCGGAACCCGACCATGTTTAACTCACATCTTCCTCCACGCACTAGCACGTCACTACTAACAAAGCATCCCCCCTAGTTGCATGTTAGGTACTAACAGCATGGGGAGACGATGTAGCCTCTGAGGATGATCGTCACCGGGGGCGGCGGGTGTGGGGCCGCCTCTTCAAAAAAAAAACACAGGCAGTGAGCAGAAGTGTGTACAGCGCCAGGGCAATGATAGTGAGGCAATGGACGTCAGCGAATTTTGAAATGCGGTACGTTACCACATTACTAGGCGTCCGTCGATTCCACCATTAGATGTGCAGACATACTCCAAATATGAATGTGATAACAGAAAACCAACAGATAAATCACTATAGAAGTTTATAGTATGATGAAAACAATCAGGAAGATTGTTGTATAGAAAATAGCAGCAATTTTATGGATCAAATAGACATAAAAGAATTAGAAGAGGCCTTAAAATCAACACAAAAAATACAAAAGATACCGGCATAGATGAAATTAGTGCTGAAATAATCAAATATTGTGGAATCGTATTAAAATTAATTTTTCTTCATTTTTAAGCACGTGTTGGAAGAATTTCTCAGTACCCATGGGGTGAAATACAGCTAAGGTCATTTCTCTATTTAAAAATGGCAATAAAAGCGATACAGGGAATTATTAGATAAGATAATTTATTTCGCCATATCTATCAAAATACATATACATAGTATAATTACATTCAGTCAGCTCTACTACTAACCCTTAACCTACTTGTTAACACTACATATTCTTTTATCCCAACGTGTGAGTTGCTGCCTACCTATCCTTGGTTCCAGCAAGCTTCAACACAGCGGTTGAAACCATTATATCTACAATTCTTTGGCTATTATCTACCTCTGTTGTGCCTATATCTCTTCCATATATAATTTTCTCATCCATTTTTGTTTTACCCTACCTAAATAATTACCAATTTCCTTAACACCCTCATATGATTTTATTTTCAATATCTTTTTCCCTATTATTTCTATTGGTAAGTTAGCCCATTTCCTCAGTATTGATTTATCCCTCATTTCTTTAGTTTCTTCACATTCCAAAATTGCATGCCAATAATTGTCCATCTTTCCACACATTAGACATTTGTCTACCTCCCTTCTCTGTCCTATACCTTTAAATTTTACTAGCCCTGTTCTTGCCCATGCAATTCCTTCCCGGGCGACTTTATCTCCTTTTTCCACATATGTCTCCTTTTCCCATTCTAGCTTTACTTCCCTGTAAATATTCAATGATTTTTTGTTATTAAAACTACCAAAAAGTTCTTGAATTTCAATATTATCCATTCTTAGTTTGATTTGATTCCAGAATCCTCTTTCTTGTAGTTCTCTATCTCTCCATGTACCGCCCTCCTCACTTTCTTCCAGAACCTGCTTAATTCTACTACTCCAAGTTGTATATTGGGTAATGTTCTCCTGTGCAGTCAAGCCTTGTTTCAAAATATCTTGCTCCTTTATATTCTTTAGCCTAAACCAATATTTTAGACTCCTTACCATTATTTTACCTTTGCTCCCTACTCTTCCTAGTTCTGTCTGTGCTACCCCTTTGGGTGAATTTTTAGGTAAGCCCAAAACCTGTTTACAAAAGCTCCTATGAATCATATCCACATTTCTCCATCCCTCCTCTATTCCCCATGTTTCCACCCCATACAGCATTTTTGCTTTGACTACAGCCGTATATACTCTCTCCAACCACTTTATATTCATTCCTGGTAGTTTATGTCTACATGCAATAATAGCACTCAGTGCCACCTTTCCTTTTGCTAATACCTTTTTCTTTTGTTCATTCCAGCCCCCATTACTGCTGAAATGGATGCCTAAATAGTCAAATTTATTAACCACTTCGATTTCTGTTCCCTCCCAACACCATTTTTCATGTCTTCCCAGCTTACCTCCCTTCTTAAAAACCATAATTTTTTATTTTTTAATATTTATTCTTAAATTCCATGCTTTGCAAAACTTATACAATGCTTCAATTGATTTCATTAACCCCACACTTGTTACTGACCCCACTACTAAATCATCGGCGTATAACAAACCTGGGATCTCTATATTGTTAATTGTTGGCATAAATGCTAGCACTAATGCTGCCCACAGCCATCCCGATAATATGCCACTGCTCTTTTTCGCTTTTTCCGACCATTTCACCCTGTTGAAATTACCGATTCGCGCGCGGTAGCTTTCTAGCGATACACCCATATTTGCTTAGCTCACGTTGCACGCGTCCGCCTCCTTTCGCTTTCCTCCAGCGACTCCCTACAGTGAATTATAGGGGAATAAGCTTATTAAGTGCAGGCTATGCAATTTGTGGCAAAATTCTAAATCAGAGATTACAAGCTATCATTGATGCACTGATATCGGAAGAACAATCGGGCTTTAGGACGTTCATCTAGTGATAATGTATTCATAATCAGACAAATTATTGAAAATCGTCGTGATTTTAACCTAGAAACTCACATAGCATTTATTGACTATGAGAAAGCCTTTGATAAGGTAAAAATGCCCCTTTTATGGAACATTTTAGAGACAAGAGGATTTTCTAAACATCTTATTAATGCTATTAAGAGTTTTATGTAAATACCAAAATAAGCGTTAGTTCTGGTTTTAAAATTTCAGCTGAAATCTTAACAAATCATGGTGTTCGACAAGGGTGTAGCATATCACCCACTTTATTCAATTTATATATTGTCGATCTAGTTTTGAAGTGGAAGGATGAAATACAGTTCGGGATCAAAATAGAATTAAACTCGCCTCTAAATACTTATCTATATACTGATGATCAAATAGTTATACAAGAAACAAAAAAATAATCTACAAAGAGCATTATATAGATTAAGCCAAAATGCAATGCATTACAACTTAACTATATCTATAGATGAAACAAAGACAATGGCTTTTAAAGGGAAGAATCCCGTTAGATCAAAGATACTAATAAATGGTAAAATATTATAACAGATATCCCACTTCAACTATCTAGAATGTGACATTAGTTTTAAATTTGCCAGAGACATTGAAATGAAAGTAAATAGGCTTCAAACCATTTGTGGAATGATCAGAAGAAGTGGGAAGAAAAACTAGAAAAGAAACATAAATTAAGTTCTATAAGATTATGGTTTTATCTACTATTATATGGTTCTGAGTCGTGGACAATAACAAAAAAAAGAGAGAGATCACGCATTCAGTCCGCCGAAATGAAACTTTTGAGGTATGTAACAGGATGCACTAGAGCTGACAAAATAAGAAATGAATCAATAACATCAGATTTTAATATTGTATCCGTAAACGATAAGATTGATTTAAATAAAAGAAATTGGAAAGAACATGTTGATAGAACACCAAAAACATAATGAATTACCAACCGACAGGGAGGAGAAGTTTAGAAAGACCATGCAAGAGATGGCTAGAAACCGCAACAGGTGATGTCACCTAATCTTGAAAGCAGAAGAAGATGTGCAGAGACAAAACATGCTAGAGCCGAGAGTTAATCTTCTATATCATATATTTATATATTTCTGTTCTCGAAATCTGCTCCAATTCAGTGGAGGGAGTTTTGGATGACAAAAAGTCGAACTAGATAGGTCTCATCTCCTGGAAAACTCATTTTCAGACTTTTTACTTTCTCTACTACGTATAGTAAACAAGGGAAGTATTTTATTCCACTCAAAAATTCGATGCCGAGATTTCACCGGAAATACATGTTTTGAGATCCCCTGAATCCAAAAAAAGCATTTTTGGAAACATGTCCGTGTGTGTGTCTGTGAACAGCATAACTCAGAAACGAACAGTCGGATAAACACCAAACTTGGTATTTAGGTTCAGTATCTTCCAGACATGCGACACGAAGGTTTTCAACAAAATCCCCCCACCCCAGATTACCCTTTACATGGAACATTTTTCGAAAATTTTTAATTTTCTCAAAAATGGCTCTAACGATTTTGATTAAAGTATCATATGTTTAAGATATTTTCATGACAAATGAATTGTATATCTCGAATTTTCTGGGAATGTCTCCAAAAGCCTTCTTCATTGTGAACAACTTTTGCATAACTGGTAAACCATAACAGATAGACAAAATTTTACTACACAAAATGTAGATCGCGTTAAAATACACAATTTATGTCATATATACATTTTTTGTTGAGTGAATCATTTTCGAGATATTGTTTGTTATTCCCTTAAATTTTCCAATACTTATACTTTTTCTGAAATGGGAATTCGTTATTCATTTTTACTTTCTCTACTACGTACAGTAAGTAGGGGAAGTATTGCATTCCACCCAAAAATTCGATACCGAGATTTCACCGGAAATACATGTTTTGAGACCTCCTGAATCCAAAAAAAGCATTTTTGGAAACATGTCCGTGTGTGTGTCTGTGTGTGTGTGTGTCTGTGTGTGTGTGTGTCTGTGTGTCTGTGTGTGTGTGAACAGCATAACTCAAAAACGAACAGTCGGATAAACACCAAACTTGGTATTTAGGTTCAGTATCTTCCAGAGATGCGACACGAAGGTTTTCAAGAAAATCCCCCCACCCCAGACTACCCTTTACATGGAACATTTTTCGAAAATTTTAATTTTCTCAAAAATGGCTCTAACGATTTTGATGAAAATATCATATGTTTAAGATAATATCATGAGAAATGAAATGTATATCTCGAATTTTCTGGGAATGTCTCCAAAAGTATTCTTCATTCTGAACGACTTTTGCATAACTGGTAAACTATAAGAGATAGACAAAATTTTACTACACAAAAAATATAGATCGCGTTAAAATACACAACTTATGTCATATACATTTCTTTTGTTGAGTGAACCGTTTTCGAGATATTGCTTGTTATTTCCTTAAATTTTGCAATACTTATACTTTTTCTCAAATTCGTTATTCATTTTTTTATGTCCTGGACATGCAAAGAGAATGGAATGCGCCACATAGCAACCAGCGTTAAAATATTTGACTATCGCTTAAAAGCTACCATATTCCCCTTGCATCTACAAGAAAATTACCAATAAGATTGACATTTCGATATCTCGATTAACATGAAGCATATGGAGAATAGGCGTTTGTAAAATTAGATTGTACAAGAGTAGAGAAAGTCATGTGAGTGTAACACATCAGATTTTTTACTTTCTCTACTACGTATAGTAAGTAGGGGAAGTATTGCATTCCACCCAAAAATTCGATACCGAGATTTCACCGGAAATACATGTTTTGATACCTCATGAATCCAAAAAAAGCATTTTTGGAAACATGTCCGTGTGTGTGTCTGTGTGTGTGTGTGTGTGTCTGTGTGTGTGTCTGTGTGTGTGTCTGTGTGTCTGTGAACAGCATAACTCAAAAACGAACAGTCGGATAAGCACCAAACTTGGTATTTAGGTTCAGTATCTTCCAGAGATGCGACACGAAGGTTTTCAAGAAAATCCCCCCACCCCAGACTACCCTTTACATGGAAGATTTTTCGAAAACTTTAATTTTCTCAAAAATGGCTCTAACGATTTTGATGAAAATATGATATGTTTAAGATAATGTAATGAGAAATGAAATGTATATCTCGAATTTTCTGGGAATGTCTTCAAAAGTATTGTTCATTGTGAACGACTTTTGAATAACTGGTAAACCATAAGAGATAGACAAAATGTTACTACACAAAAAATGTAGATCGCGTTAAAATACACAACTTATGTCATATACATTTCTTTTGTTGAGTGAACCGTTTTCGAGATATTGCTTGTTATTTCCTTAAATTTTCCAATACTTATACTTTTTCTCAAATTCGTTATTCATTTTTTTTATGTCCTGGACATGCAAAGAGAATGGAATGCACCACATAGCAACCAGCGTTAAAATATTTGACTATCGCTTAAAAACTACCATATTCCCCTTGCATCTACAAGAAAATTACCAATAATATCGACATCTCGATTAACATGAAGCATATGGAGAATAGGCGTTTGTAAAAATAGATTGTACAAGAGTAGAGAAAGTCATGTGAGTGTAACACATCAGATTTTTTTATGTACTGGACATGCAAAGAGATTGGAATGCGCCACATAGCAACCAGCGCTTAAAATATTTGACTATCGCTTAAAGCCTAGCAATTCCCCTTGTACCTACAAGAAAATTACTAACAATATTAACATCTCGATATCCGATTAACATGAAACATATGCAGAATAAGCGTTTGTATAAATAGTTTGTACAAGAGTAGAGAAAGTCATGTGAGTGTAACACAAATTTTTTTAAAGGTATGTATAGCTCATTAAATTCAAAGCCGGCGAAAGCAGTCAGTTCATGGCCATACCTATTTCGTACAAAGAAAGATTATACTTTAAAACGATTTAGCTTTCTTTCGTTGTTAGACATCTATAGTTTATATAATCTAAGCAGATTCAGGAAGCCACCATGTCAATGATAGCTTCAGTTTTAATATGGTCTGTGAAATTTTATTTTATTACGAAGAATGTAAATCGGAATCAGTGGTAAATTATAGCACTACTGTATTATTTGATATTCTGTGGAACACTTAAACTTGACTTTAATAGACCTTTATTAAGTTATTTTATCAAAGTGCTTTTTGAGCTTAGATGTTATAGGCGGCGTATAATGGAACAAACAGTAACAGAAAACCTTATTGCAATACTTATATGTCGTACACTGGTTTGCAGAAGAAATGCCCATACATATATTATCATTTTGTGTAGGCATAAACAAACTTATGAGGTGTAAACCTTTCTAAGGGCTTCTGTATATGATATTCCATTTGTTTCCTAAGTGAATTCCTTGTAACACCATAATATTGTTACATTGCGTGACTGCCCTCTTGGAAGTTACCACGTATAACTATGTAAGTAAATATTCTCGATAAATATGTAATCCGTTTTGACATAAGCTTTACTAATGACATGCCCTGATCCAACAGCCAGTGCTATTAAATTGCAGTGAGTAGGTTATGAACTACAGAATGTATGTGTTAGTTTTTGTATAGTGTTATCTCTTGTTGCCCCCAGTTGTATTAAATGGCGTGGGTTTGTGTTTAAACGTAAGGCAATGTAACAATTTCAAATCGATAGCGACTTTGACTCGATATTTCTTCTGCATTCATTAGATCATTATTAATGTCCCGGAAGTAAACATATCCATTTAAAATGTTATCCTTTCCAGGGGACTCTTAGAAACGACTGACAAGAGTAATTTCTGATAACATTAATTCAGATATATAAGCTAAATGAAATAATGGAATTCAACTGTTAAAATTATTGTCATTTTCTCTAATTTTACATTATAATGTTAATGTAAAACTGATTCTAAGGATTTCTGCGAGCATGTTTTCTGTTTTCGCTCTAACAAAGTCCTCGTAAAATGTTAATGCTTTAAATCAAACTTCTTACTTTCGAAGCATTTTCAATCAACTTTTATTGTAACTAATTTATTAAATTACACTTAAATTATGTTATCAAACTGCTGTGAAACTCTATGACATCACCGAGAAAAGTTCGGATGTGCAGGTGTTAATATTCAAACATGCAAGTAAAGAACAAAATCAATCAAAGAATCCACAAGAGCAAGTTACGAAACAGTATTGTGCTAGAAGTGACCTCTTTGTATACTTGCACGCAATGCAGTTTATGAAGTACATTGTAGAAAAAGGTAAAAAGCTAATTGAATTATACTCATAAATGAAACTGTCTTCACGGTCACGTGGCTTTGTACTTAAGCGCCACCGTTTGTGGTTATATAGACAAAAATTGTTCTATTTGCACCACCAGTCACGCGTTACAAACACATTCCACACCTGTATATAAACTAATATGCATGTTTTTACTTGGTATGCTGTTTACTGTAAAAGTCATGTTACCTCACTATGAGCGTTCAAGTACTTGGAATTCACACGAAGACTCAACAGGTAGTGACGAAAACTGACTCCAACCTGTAGGAGAAAACATCTTCCATAAGTCTAACTCTTCCATTTCCTGTATTTTATAGTGGTAAAATTGTATAACTCTGTACAAAAATGTAACTAAAACTAGCTATAGGATCAGTATAGATATGCTTTATTCATATGCTTTAGCTGTAAAGCTTCTCAGAAGGCTTCTTCCCCCCCACAGAATTACTGTGCCTGTAATATCCAGATCTGGACAGCTTATTACATTTTATCTGTATAATGAAACATAGTTCATAGAAACCCTTGAAGAAGAGTTAGCCATATATTTTGTTTTATTTGAAGGCTTCTTTTTTACTTTCTCTACTACGTATAGTAAGTAGGGGAAGTATTGTATTCCACCCAAAAATTCGATACCGAGATTTCACCGGAAATACATGTTTTGAGACCCCCCGAATCCAAAAAAAAACATTTTTGGAAACATGTCCGTGTGTGTGTCTGTGAACAGCATAACTCAGAAACGAACAGTCGGATAAACATCAAACTTGGTATTTAGATTCAGTATCTTCCAGAGATGCGACACGAAGGTTTTCAAGAAAATCCCCCCACCCCAGACTACCCTTTACATGGAACATTTTTCGAAAATTTTAATTTTCTCAAAAATGGCTCTAACGATTTTGATTAAAATATCACATGTTTAAGATATTTTCATGACAAATGAAATGTATATCTCGAATTTTCCGGGAATGTCTCCAAAAGTATTCTTCATTGTGAACGACCTTTGTATACTGGTAAACCGTAAGAGATAGACAAAAGTTTACTACACAAAAAATGTAGATCACGTTAAAATACACAATTTATGTCATATACATTTTTTTTGTTGAGTGAACCATTTTCGAGATATTGCTTGTTATTCCCTTAAATTTTCCAATACTTATACTTTTTCTCAAATTCGTTATTCATTTTTTTATGTGCTGGACATACAAAGAGAATGGAATGCGCCACATAGCAACCAGCGCTTAAAATGTTTGATTATACCTTAAAGCCTACCAATTCCGCTTGGCAAATTAGCAATAAGATTAACATTTCGATTAACATGAAGCATATGCAGAATAAGCGTTTGTAAAAATAGTTTGTACAAGAGTAGAGAAAGGCATGTGAGTGTAACACATCAGATTTTTTTTAATGTGAAACAGATACTTTTAAAAAATGTACTTTTTTAAACATTGTTTCATAATTCTGTTCCCGTAACTTCATTGTTATGTTTATAAGTGAAAAAAGGGGGTTTTAAGGCAGTGGATTCAGTAGTTCCTTACAAACGCATGCATACATGTAGAAAAATGCATTTCTCAGAACTAAAAACTACTTTCATCCTAACCTCTCGAAAACGGGGGAGGGGAGATAGCTCAGGTGGGAGCGTCTAGGGCTTTCGTTGAGAAGTTCTGGGTTCGATTCCCTTTGGACCAGCTACCCTGACATTTGATTTGTTAGTAGTTTTCCCAGGTTGGTAGGCGAATGTTGGCGTTGATTACATAACATCACACACTGTTCTATTTGTCATTTCCCTCTTCATCTTTCAGGGTTGCAGGGCCTGGCAGGATAGTTTGTGGCACGTAACGTATACGGCGTATGTGCTTTGATAAGGAACTGTTTCTTCTCTAGCATGGTACTTCCTGCCCAAACCTGTCTCTAAAGATGGTGAAGCATCGAAGGGACGCCAGGGGATGTTCAATCTGGAAATGTTAGGGTCTTTGCTGCGCTGAGGCTACCGCAATCCGATCTGTCTCCCTTTGTAGAAAGAATAGAAAGGTGGCCATGCAGCTAAGACCATTTGTCTGAAATGCATTTACTCGGTTCATTAGTTAAAACGCCTTAAAATATTTTCCTTAGAGGTAAACATTTTATAAATGTTACTGAGAAATAGATCTATTGGTGACCAATGTTTTATAAATGTAGATTAAATTATAGCCCTTATTAATTTCACTAAAAGTGGCATTAACGAATTTCGTGTTATAAATGGTTGCAATTATTTGCAAATCCGTAATGTATAACTATTATTTCGTTATTCAAACAAATAATAACAATAATACTAATAAATGGCTAGATAGCTCATGAAATGTCAAGGCCTACCAACCCTATTGTCAGTGTTACACTCACAAGCACATGGACATGTCAGAGGATGACGTAGTCAGTACCTCTCTCCTCCAGCTGGAATGTGGTTTACTAGAAACAGATCGCTACAAAACGCAGTAACTAATATTCCTTGCGGTGCTGTAGAATACTACAGA
Source organism: Deroplatys truncata (assembly GCA_030765065.1). Lineage (NCBI taxonomy): Eukaryota > Metazoa > Arthropoda > Insecta > Mantodea > Mantidae > Deroplatys > Deroplatys truncata. The sequence continues at coordinate 46,591,790 of CM060975.1, read as the reverse complement.
GAGAGCCAAAAATCTACGAACCGGTTGCGCGGTGTTTTTCTTGTCCGCGTCCTCTGCGCTCGTTGCCGTCTGCCGCTATCATAGAAAGGCGCGGATGAAACCATACAACATTTTTAAAACTACTTTTAAAGGCTTTACTTACCAACTTTATGAAAAGAGTTGCTGAAACTGGCCACCGTCGTTGTCGACACATTTTTGGCACCTCTTTAGGAAACTATCCATCACTCGCCGTAGTTCACGTTGAGAAATGCTGGCAATTTACTGACGGATATTTTTCTTTAATCCTCCCGGGGTGAGTGGGTTTGTCTTGTACACTTTATGTTTTAAGTTACCGTAAAGATAGAAATCGCAGGGGGTTAGGTCGGGGGACCGAAGGGGCCACAGTTCTCTACTAATAATTCTGTGCTCAAACACACTTTCAATTGTTCTCATCGAAATATTGGCCATATGAGCCGTTACAGAGACTTGTTGAAAAAAGGTACAATCACGCTCCCTGTCTGCTAATTCTCTATAAACAGAGGGCAAAATTGCACGGGCTTCAACTATTGACTCGAAAAACTTTTGTCCTATAACTCTTTCTGGCTATAACGACGGTGGCCAGTTTTAGCATTTCCTTTCATAAAGTTGGCAAGTAGTTACTGCTTTGGTAGAATCTGTGTTTGTCATGCACACACGGGCTCGAACCTAGGCGCATTTCATGCACGGTATCTGCAGCACTACGTTCCAACCTACTGTGCCAAGGTGCAGAACTAAAGGAAGGCTTTGAATAATTTAACTGCTTTTGGTGGTTGCTTAAGAAGTAATAAATATGGAAAGGACAAAACTCATAGGAATCTTGTTTAGGGAATGGTTACAATGGTGGCGATATGGCATCAAAATTTAACTATTAAAACCGCTTGTGTAAAACATCATTTATAAAAGTACACGTGACCTCTTTGGAAAGGAAAAATAAAAACATAATCTCATGAAAACTAGTTCTGTTTATTTCCGTAATTTGTGAATACACTCCAGAAGAGTTGGGGTTTTGTGTTGCCATTACTAATGCATAAGAAACAAATGAAGTTTCTAAGCAACAACAAAAATAAGCAGAATTATATACATCTCAACAATGAGCTAAATGTGTACCACAGCAAAACAGGATGTAATGACCAAGTCCGTTAGAAAAGTTGTATTTGGGATCTTCTACAACAGATGGTAAGAAATAGCCTCACGATATGTAATGGTGGGTATGTTGTTCTCTAATCTGAACTAAGGGGGTTCTGGGTTTATTCCGTCCAAGGCTGCTTCAGGGGTTTGTCCCTCTTCAACCATCTCTAATCTGAAAAAACTAATTACGGGGATTTAAGGTTTATTACACTCAAAGCTGCTTTAGGGATATGTCCCTCTTCAGCCGAGTTTTGGCTTTTGGTTGGGTTTCGGGAGAGCGAGAAAGCGACAGCGTAATCATTCTTCTTCTTTTTACTTTCTCTACTACGTACAGTAAGTAGGGGAAGTATTGTATTCCACCCAAAAATTCGATACCGAGATTTCACCGGAAATACATGTTTTGAGACACCCTGAATCCAAAAAAAGCATTTTTGGAAACATGTCCGTGTGTGTGTGTGTCTGTGAACAGCATAACTCAGAAACAAACAGTCGGATAAACACCAAACTTGGTATTTAGGTTCAGTATCTTCCAGAGATGCTACACGAACATTTTCAAGAAAATCCCCCACCCCAAATTACCTTTTACATGGAACATTTTTAGAACATTTTAATTTTCTCAAAAATGGCTCTAACAATTTTGATTAAAATATCACATGTTTAAGATATTTTCATGAAAAATAAAATGTATATCTCGAATTTTCTGGGACTGTCTCCAAAAGTATTCTTCATTGTGAACGACTTTTGCATAACTGGTAAACGATAAGAGATAGACAAACTTTTACTACAGAAAAAATGTAGATCGCATTAAAATACACAACTTATGTCATACACATTTTTTGTTGGGTGAACCATTTTCGATATATTGCTTGTTATTCCCTTAAATTTTCCAATACTTATACTTTTTCTCAAATTCGTTATTCATTTTTTTTTGTGGTAAAGCAAAGAGTGTCTTGGATATGCAAAGAGAATGGAATACTCCACATAGCAACCAACTCTTAAAATATTTGACTATCGCTTATAACCTACCATATTCCCCTTGCATCTACAAGAAAATTAGCAACAAGATTAACATGAAGCATATGGAGAATAAGCGTTTGTAAAAATAGTTTGTACAAGAGTAGAGAAAGTCATGTGAGTGTAACACATCAGATTTTTTTAATTAAATTATTTCAATTTACAGAGCTTTGTGTTTAAGTTTCTGTGTTGCGTTTACACTCTTAGTGAAGGAGTATGTATGTATCTATTGTTTGGCCATGTTATGTTATCTTCAATGGTGTTTGTTGGTTAAACCTATATGTTGAATTATTTGGTGATTGCCAATTAGCGTTGTTCGAGTTGTAGAATCTGCACAAAACTGCAATCCTTTAAAAACGTATTTGTAGATTACAGGGAATTATAATAATGAGTAATTCTCTTGTTACTGCGTTTTTATTTGTGGGGGGGGGGTCGAAAGGATAGCCTTGTTGTATATACAGGCACTAGTTAGAGGTTTTGCAAAGTATGAAGAAAATTTAAACTATGTCATTTTGCTGAAATTGCATTTAAAATGTTGGTACCTGTTGATAAACGGCGGTGGCGCCATCGCAGATGATAAAAAGTATTACAACGGTAACAGACGCCTCACTAAGAATCCACAGGAGGTCACCGCTAATTCCCTCCATCGCCATGAAGATGGAGTAGTAGATATATATAGTAATCGTGGCAACAAGGTACACTATGAGGTGGCTGTAAACATTACAGAAGGCCGTGCCAATGTAAGCTGCTAGTCGACTGAGCTCCAACCACAGTCCCATGTAGTTGGAAATTGTGTCAGCAGGCCGTGTAGACGTCTCCATATCCTGCGGTAGAAACAGAAGAATATCACGTTATCCTGGAAACAGTTTCTGATACAGTTTTGTATCCCATTTACACCCTAAGATGTTAATGTCACAATTTGTATTTATTGTATTATAGAAGCATTTCTTCAATACATTATTTCTGAGATAGTTGGAACACAACATGCAACATAAAGGATACACAGTGCGCTTTTGATATGCAATAAAACGCTTATGCACATGCCGTAATCAACCGTGTTACAAAACATTATACAATAAATAACGTCTTATGATATTAGAATATTTTTACTTTCTCTACTACGTATAGTAAGAAGGGGAAGTATTGTATTCCCCCCAAAAATTCGATACCGAGATTTCACCGAAAATACATGTTTTGAGACCCCCTGAATCCAAAAAAAAACATTTTTGGAAACATGTCTGTGTGTGTCTGTGAACAGCATAATTCAGAAACGAATAGTCGGATAAACATCAAACTTGGTATTTAGGTTCAGTATCTTCCAGAGATGCAACACAAACGTTTTCAAGAAAATCCCCCACCCCAGATTACCCTTTACATGGAACATTTTTCGAAAATTTTAATTTTCTAAAAAATGGCCCCAACGATTTTGATTAAAATATCATATTTAAGATACTTTAATAACAAATAAAATGTATATTTTGAATTTTCTGGGAATGTTTCCAAAAGTGTTCTTCATTGTAAACGACTTTTGCATAGCTGGTAAACCATAAGAGATAGACAAAAGTTGACTACACAAAAATGTAGTTGGCATTGAATTACACAATTTATGTCATATACATTTTTTTTTGTTGAGTGAACCATTTTCAAGATATTGCTTGTTATTCCCTTAAATTTTCCAATACTTATACTTTTACTCAAATGGGAATTCGTTATTCATTTTTTTTGTTCTGGTAATGCAAAGAGAATGGAATACTCCACATAGCAACCAGCTCTTAAAATATTTGACTATCGCTTAAAACCTACCATATTCCCCTTGCATCTACAAGAAAATTAGCAATAAGATGAACATCTCGATTAACATGAAGCGTATGGGGAATAAGCGTTTGTAAAGATAGTTTGTATAACAGTAGAGAAAGTCATGTGAGTGTAACATATCAGATTTTTTTATTTGTGTTCTTCAGCACAAGACACCAGTAATAAAATAACCGCTTAATAATGTGCTTTACTAAAACAGCTTCTGCGATAAGCGATATTCTGAATTGCGTAAAAATTCCTCTAGCAATAAACTTTCCTACACGCTCTTCATTATGACTGCCACATGCATAATTTGTGCCAATAACATTCATAGAGTGAGATACAAGTTTCGAAAGAAAAGATAAACGACCCTTAAATACTCCCTCTAGCAGATCAAGTTTGGACTCGCATTTCAACGTTTACAACGCGAACTACAACAAATCACAGAAAAGAATAGAAAACTGCTCTTGATAGGTTGGAATTCGCTAATTTGACCACTCCAGAACGTCTATGGGTACCGCCTTAAGTTGAGAAGATGGATTGGTACATTATTATTATTATTATTATTATTATTATTATTATTATTTGCCACGCTTTGGGCGTCAATTTGAAGAAGTTATTTTGTTGTATTATAGTTCAACTGTTGGGGAGCCGAACACTTGAAGTAGTTGCAACCGCACGTATGGTAAACAGTTTTCGGTAGCCTTCGCCCTAAATGTACTTTCAGGTGGCCTTTGGCCCAAGTTTAAAAAAAAATATTAACTTTATAATCTGACTGTTTCTTTAAGTATTAAATATTTGTGTTTGCCTCGGCTGCGTCAGTATTATTGTTAGATACACGTTTCTCTTAGCAGGGTTGTGGTGCGAGTAAGAATGTAGGCTTACACAGATTATAATTTTACTTCACTTCTTTTATTAATGCTTGATGCGATTTAAATAATACTTCACCGATATAGAGAGAGAGCTGTGAGATGTTTTTATTAAATACTTGCACTTTTTAATACGTAAATTATTTTCGTCTCACACGAATACGTATTATACTTCTCGAGGAAAATTTTTGCGTCCGGTTATGAACACTGTTTACAGGCAACTGAACTGTAAATTTGTAAAATTTTCTTCTTTTCAGTTTCTGATTGGCTAATTCTACTCCAATAGAATACCTTCATTTAACTAAAGCTTTTTCTGGTTGTTGATTGGCTATTTTATAAACTGTCACTAAAATTACATTATTGCTTCCAAGAATCAGAAGTAGTATTGTTAACCTCTCAAACTCATTATTGCGTCAAGTTTACCTCATTGTTACGTCATTGTTAGCAACTTTTGATCTATTTCTCACAGCTCCTACATTATTAAATTACGTAATAGATTCACATAACATTATTAAACATGAATACAATAATATTAACATTTGAAATGACTGTAATATACACTTTTTATATATAGTTACATACACATTTTGCTTCAAGGCGGGCTGTTATTCAATTATATTATATAATTAGACTGAAATCATTTAAGTGTTAAAAATACTGCCTCAAAGTACCAGTAAAGGTTTGTTTAAATCTTTTTGAACTTACCGCCGCCTTACCTTATATGAGCCTTATATGTTCGTCACATCTGTTTGAAGTACCGCACTGCCTTATATCGAATCTAGAGATAATTCAGTGCTACGTCACACCTATTTGAAGTATTACCCTACCTGTATCGGATCTAGAGTTAATTTGTTGTTACGTCCACCTGTTTGCATTACCATCCTACCTTATATGAAAGCTAGAGGTAATATTGTCACACACACGGCTTGGTGTTTGTATATTTGGGAATATTTAATTGTTAGGAAAGCTATTTCCATGACTTGCAAGCCTTATTTGTGCTACTTGCAAAGAACGCATTATCTCGGGAGGAAACCAGCCTTCCGGTTAGCAACGAAGGCTGGCGAGAACCGCAAACACTGCATTTTGTCCGCTGCAGCTAAGTGTATATGCGGTAACGTGTGGAGAGATGCATTGCAGAGAACCCCCTAAGAGCCAATTTGTTGATACTTAAAATATTGGCACTCTCTCTCTCTCTCTCTCTCTGTCTCTCTCTCTCTCTGACTTGTGGTTTCAGTGTGAATTGAAATTTTAGGGTAAATTTCAGGGTAGGTCTACAAATTGCTAATGACGATCACGATACACTAAGCGATTCGCCAGGTAAGATGCACAGCTCCTGTGGTTCATCCTTGAAACCTGTAATAATAAACAGTTTGCTAGATGTGAGAAGCACTTTGTGTTACATTTTGAGCTATGCCCCCTCGCTCCCCCTGGAGAAGCAACACACGTGTATGAAGTAACACTTTATCCTGGATGAACTCTAGAGGCAGTATAGTATTAGGTATGGGTATAAATTTACTATCACGGAGGGGGCCCCCAGAGCGGGGCAGAGCACAGCAAGCAGGCCAATCGGCCCATTGTGTTTCCAACGTGAACCCTGGGAGGCAAGGATGCGGAGAGAGACCCGAAGACCGACCAGATCCGGATGCCGGCGAGCGCAAGCATGACGGGGTTCCTAACGTTTCCAGATAGAACGCATCCGACGCCGCACGGTCCCTGCTCACAAGCAACCACCTGCAGGGTCCCCCGGAGCGGAGCCTCACGCTGAGGAGAGACACTTGAGCGGTACAGCAGCGATGCCAGGGAAGAAACTTTACAGAGCGCAAGCCACGCCCAGCTGCAACCTGCCGAACACCGTCGCCTAGTCCTACAATCCTAAAGTAGATGACAAGGAAGATGAGTATAGAAAATGAGAGGAAAGAGAGTCGTGGTGGAAGATGAACCACTCCAGCATTCGCCTCGCGACCCGGGAAAATCACAAAAACACATAGGCCAGTGGGGATCACTTCGCTTCGAGACTCCGCCGAGGTAACAACTCTACACTCCCCGAGATCGCCGAAATGGGGAAGAGAAGGAAACGCCTCGCCGCTGAATCTTCCGCTGCTACTTCTACGGCCACCGCTGAGGAGCCCAGCGCTCTGCAGCCGACTCCGGCCGCCGACTCGCCGGCAGTTCTACCGGCATCCGCCGGGAAAGCTGCTTCGCCGACACCGCTGACCGGGCGCAGCTACGCTTCTGCTGCTGCTTCGCCCGGTCGCAGCATTGCAACGCCGGAACCTGTTGCCTCCGGCTCTGTTTCCCAGGGCTGCACGACGCCACCGACTACCGCCGGCTTACCACCCTTGGTGAGCCCGAGGACACCGCCGACGTACCCTCCGGCAGATGGCCGCCACAGTGTGGTCATCTGTGGAGTACCGAGGGACCTGCCAGTACACTTCGTGCTGGATGCCGCAAGACACCACTGGCGCTCGGCAATTCGGGCATCCCGAATTTCCTCAAAACGAGGGCCAACACCGCTGGTTCGCCTCCACCTGGGTTCCGCCTCGGACGTTCAGGCGGCCTTGGGGTCAAGCCTGCCTCTGCTGGGGCAGCGCTTGCGCATCGAGGCCAGCAGGAGCCAACGCCCGGTACCCTGCCGACGCTGTTGTGTCTTCGGGCACACAGCGGAGGCATGCGTCGCTGCACCTCGGTGCCATTACTGCGGGGCAGCTTGCCTCACAGCGAACTGCACCGCCCACGACCTTCGCCGACGTCGCCGATTCTGCGCCACCTGCTCCGGGCATACGCACTTCACAGGGCAGGCCCAGTGCCCCCTGTACCCCCGGAGCAGCCAACCGACTGAGACTACTACATTACGGACGACCACCGAACAGCCCTCGCCGACGACGCCCTGTGTAAGGGCAAAACATGTAGGAACACATCCAGAACTTCAAGACACGTTGTCTGCCATGCAGGCAACACTACAGGACATCACCACTCGCCTGGCTGAGTTACGCCGTGCAACCTACACGCGCCTTGCGGCCGTGGAGGCCAAGCAGCGGACCTCGACCAGAGCCACCAGCGCCCTCTCAAGGCAGATCACACAACTACATCAAGACGACGGGATGCTCGCATCGGCCCACCGTAAGCTGGAACGTATCGAGGAACATCTCGTCGAACCGGACGACGACGCCGAGTATGGAAGCGACGACCGACCCACGCGACTTGGAGCCATTCAGGCTTCAATAGCTGGGCTTCGAGAGCTCCAGACAGAAGCCAACCACTACTCCAAACCAGATCCTCAGGACGCCCTGTCGAAACGGGAATTCCATGGACACATGCTCACTCTCACCGTGACCATACGAAACATCGTCAAAGATGAACTCCGCTTCTTTAGGAAGCTTCAGCAAGAAGACGCCGATCCACAGGACTGGCCTGACGCATCTCCCAGATGTCGCGTTAGGCACCCCAGACGTTACTGAACAGCATCGCACTCAACTACAGCGGCGGCATCCTGGGAACTTGCCAGCCAACACACTGTCTCTCCTTACTTTCCTTTACTTCTCACCCTGAATTCCCAAGGGCGCAAGTAGGGCCTTGGTCATGCTTGCGTCCTGGCGCCTCTCCTTCACCTGGCTAAGCCCTAGTGGCCAGCCAATATATCCTTACCCTGAATACGCCGGTGCAACAGCGGTACGGCCGCATTATCACACAGAATTCCTCTTTCTTCCTTCTTCCTTATTTCCATTCCGGTGGAGGAGTTTTTAGTGGGTATGCCGACTATTGGTGAGTCCCACACTCTCAGTCTCGACTCCCATCGAGGCTGGGGTAAGTGATTAAATCATTTTCTCCTCCACTCGAGAAGAGGAAAAAAAAAAAAAGGCCAGTGGACGGTCACCGGGATCGATCCCGGGACCTCCCGAATGCGGGCCACAGACATAACCGCCTGAGCCATCCCACTCGATAGGTATGGGTATAGATTTAATGGAGGGGGACACCTCGTGCGCTGTGAACTGCACAGATCTATTGCGGCTAACAACCCCAGGTGGAGGGATGAGGTGAAGGAACCACAGGAGGATACAGGCCGTAGGCAGACAGGTCACAGAGACGCGGGGAAGTCCCTAACATTTCCGTTCGAAAACTTGTTCCACTGCTGGAGCCGCCGACAGACGGCGATGAGCGACTCACCAATCAAGCAGCCCTCTGGTGTCCAGGGAAGTAATAATTTCATTGAGCATGCATCCGCGCCACCGTTCGGTACCGCCTACGCCACAAAACCTAGAAGCACACCTGAAAAATGAGAAGGAAACGGAATCAAAAGTGAAATAATGGAAAAGAAATGGTGGGAGAGAAGAAATCACCCCAGCATACGGCTGTTCCCCGGGGAAACTACGTAAAACCCCTGGATTAAGGCGGGCCGGGGGTCGAACTCGGGACCTCCAGAATGCGACTTGCACACGTTACCGTGACAACACCTCGCAGTATAGTATTACCCTACACCTGTTTGATGTACCACCTTAGTTTGATATCTAGATATAATATGGTGTTGCGTCACAACTATTTGAAGTACCACCTTAGTTTGATATCTAGATATAATATAGTGTTACGTCACAATTGGTTGATGCACCACCTTAGTTTGATGTCTAGGTGTAATCTAGTGTTACGTGACAACGTTTGGTGTGCCCCTTACTTTTATATCTGGAGGCAGTATAGTGTTACGTTACAACTGTTTGATGCACCACCTTAGTTTGATATCTAGATGTATTATAGTGTTACGTCACAACTGTTTGAAGTACCACCTTACTATGATATGTAGATCTAATATAGTGTTACGTCACAACCGTTTGAAGTACCACCTTAGGCTTTACCTAATCTAAAGGCATTATAATATTTGGTCACAATTTGCCTGGTACACTATATTATTTTATAAGCAATGTAGAGGCAGTACACCGTCACATCACGTCTATTTGAAGTACCATCTTACAATATGGGTGTGTGTATAGAATAATATATTGTTACCTCACAACTGTTTGAAGTACCACCCTAGCCTTTACTTAATCTGGAGGCATTATAATATTTCGTCACAAATTGCCTGTTGCACTATATTATTTTATAAGCAATGTAGAGGGAGTATACCGTCACGTCACGTTTGTTTTAAGTACCATAGGAATGTCTCATAAGTTCGTTCGCTTTTCGTTACGTTTCGATCACTAACAACGCTTGGGAACACACCTCACCCGCAGCATAGCTACGACAGCGTAGTTGCTGAACTTTCCGTTTATAAACTTTAAACACAAGGTAATTCAAAAGATAAATAACTACGGCAGTTAGGTTTTGTAAACAAACTATTTATTTCCTGCAGTATACAACTATGCACCATTATTGTCGACAATATATTGCCAAGTTCCTGGCTATAGTAGCACGAGCTAAATTAAGCTCTAATGTCTACACCCGAGTTGTAATTCTTGGATTGTTTGACTATCGTTTCATGAATTCTTTTCTCGTCCTTAACCATTGGCCGTTCAGACCAAGGTTTGTTTTTTAGGGAGAAATTCCCAGCTCGAAATCGACTAAACCACTTTTGACATGTTCGTTACTGCATCTTCCCCGTAGACAGCACACATTTTCTGTCGGCATTGCGAGGTTGTTTTACCCTTACGATAGTAAAACAGCTTAAGATGTCGAAAATGTTCCTTTTTGCTTTCCATAGTTTGTAAACATAAGTTCACGCCGTTCTATCCAACGTCAGTCACAAATACACACTGACATATCCAATAGCGAGTCTGGTTGTTGTTTAAGTCGTAGGGGTGGTTGTTGCGGAAGGTCTTCCAGGGTAAGAGCCAATGCTGTTGCCCCCCTAAAACACCCGGAAACACCAAAAAAGAAAAAAACATCCCGGGGGGTTTCCCATGAGGTCAATACCTTGAAGCTAAAAAGGCCCCCCTGCAGTGCAGGAGATGGAAGTGGATACGCCACTTACGCGCGTTACCCCGAAGGGCAACTACCGGAAACCTCGGTGGGGCCGACAGCAATCTAGCATGCCGTCTACCGGCTATCCAGGGCGGTACCGGAGGACATTGAGGCGTCTCACAACCCCGTCAGCATGGAAAACATACAGACGTACCCAATACCCATGGGTTTCGGGAACCACTGCTACCGCCGAGTCGAACCCAATCCGAACAACTCCCCAGTGGTGAGCGGCTCGGTGTTCGACCCGGCGTACTTCTAGTAACGTCAGAAGTACCACGAGTGCTAGGAGTCCGCAGCGCCCGCACCACGGCAGCTGAAGGGGTCTGAACCCTTCCCCGTAGGGGTGGTTAGGCAGCTTGAGTGTACAGAGGGTTCAGGGTTTTCAGGTGCTATAGATGGAACTTGCGAGCAAAGCGAACGAACTTATGAGACAACCCTATATTACTATGTGTGTGTGTGTGTGTGTAGAATAATATAGTGTTACGGCACACATTTTAAGTACCATCTTATCATGTATGTAATATAGAGGCAACATGGCTTCCTTCGGAGGGAAAGTAAAGCCGGTGGTCCATGTAGATTTACGGCACGTAAAAGAGCCTCAAGCCTGATAAAGAGACCTTTGAGCAAAATGTCCGGTCTTTCACGCCCAATATAGAATGGGACGCTAAGATCCATAGTAGTTAAAGAGCGTCCATAAATAAAACTCAATTTAAGTTTTGGAAGCAACATAGGTTACGCCATGCATGTTTGAAGTACTGCCTTACCTTATATACATATATACAGGTTGGACCATTTAAGTTGATAGTATACAAAATCTCCAAAACTAAGCGTTGTAAAAATAAATGTGTTTAATAAAAACCCGATGTGTTACACTCACATGACTTTCTCTACTCTTGTACAAACTATTTTTACAAACGCTTATTCTCCATCTAGTTCATGTCAATCGAGATAAACCTTTGCAGACTCCTTCTTATTGCTAAGTTTCTTGTAGATGTAAGGGGAATATGTATTTACAAGGGCAATATAGAAATACAGTAGCCTTTAAGCACATACATATCTCTTAATAGCTGGTTGCTAGGTGCAGCACCATTCTCTTTGCCACAGATTAATACTCTTTGCATATACAAGACAAAAAATGAATAACGAATTCCCATTTGAGAAAATAAGTATTGAAAAATTTAAGGGAATAACAAGCAATATCTCGAAAATGGTTCACTCAACAACAAAAAAATGTAATGACATAAATTGTGTATTTTAACGCGATCTGCATTTTTTGTGTAGTAAAATTTTGTCTATCTCTTATGGTTTACCAGTTATGCAAAAGTCGTTCACAATGAAGAATACTTATGGAGACATTGTTCCCAGAAAATTCAAGATATACATTTTATTTGTCATGAAAATATCTTAAACATATGATATTTTAATCAAAATCGTTAGAGCCATTTTTGAGAAAATTAAAATTTTCGAAAAATGTTCCATGTAAAGGGTAATCTGGGGTGGGGGACTTTCTTGAAAACCTTCGTGTCGCATCTCTGAAAGATACTGAAACTAAATACCAAGTTTGGTGTTTATCCGACTGTTCGTTTTTGAGTTATGCTGTTCACAGACAGACTACACACACACATACACGGACAGGATCTCAAAACATGTATTTCCGGTGAAATCTGGGTATCGAATTTTTGGGTGGAATACAATACTTCCCCTACTTACTATACGTAGTAGAGAAAGTAAAAATTGCGTGATAATATGGGGGAAAGTAAATGTCATTAGTCGTGTTTTATTTGGAGGACGTTGTGATGGTCATTTTAGGGACAATTTAAATTGACCCTAATTAATAGGCTCCCATTTAAAAAAATTAAATTGACTCTAAAATGACCATCACAACGTCCTCCAAATAAAACACGACTAATGGCAGTTATTTTCCTCTATAATATCAAACAACTTTTATTCGAGACATTTGTTCCTACAACACTTAGCTTTAGGGATATTGCACAGTCTCAACTTAAATGGTCCACCGTGTATATATGTATATACATCACACATATTTGAAGTACCGTCCTACCGTATATGTAATCTAAAGCCTATATAATGTTACCTCACTGTTGTTTGAAGTGTCACGTTAACCTATACATAAAGGCAATATAGCGTTACATCACACATGTTTGAAGTATCGTCCTACCGTATATGTAATCTAAGGCCAATATAATGTTACCTCACTGCTGTTTGAAGTGCCACGTAACCTATACATAAAGGCAATATAGCGTTACATCACACATGTTTGAAGTACCGTCCTACCGTATATGTAATCTAAAGCCAATATAATGTTACCTCACTGCTGTTTGAAGTGCCACGTAACCTATACATAAAGGCAATATAGCGTTACATCACACATGTTTGAAGTATCGTCCTACCGTATATGTAATCTAAGGCCAATATAATGTTACCTCACTGCTGTTTGAAGTGCCACGTAACCTATACATAAAGGCAATATAGCGTTACATCACACGTGTTTGAAGTATCGTCCTACCGTATATGAATCTAAAGGCAATATAATGTTACCTCACTGCTGTTTGAAGTGTAACGTTAACCTATACATAAAGGCAATATAGCGTTACATCACACGTGTTTGAAGTATCGTTCTACCGTATATGAATCTAAAGGCAATATAATGTTACCTCACTGCTGTTTGAAGTGTAACGTTAACCTATACATAAAGGCAATATAGCGTTACATCACACGTGTTTGAAGTATCGTCCTACCGTATATGAATCTAAAGGCAATATAATGTTACCTCACTGCTGTTTGAAGTGTAACGTTAACCTATACATAAAGGCAATATAGCGTTACATCACACATGTTTGAAGTATCGTCCTACCGTATATGTAATCTAAAGGCAATATAATGTTACCTCACTGCTGTTTGAAGTGTCACGTTAAGCTATACATAACAGAAGCAGTATAATGCTACGTCACACCTGTTTCAAGTGCCGCAACATCGTTCTTGCAGCCATCTTGGTACTTCTGCACAGGATAGTCCAGAGTATGACAACAAAGTTACGCACTTGCAGCACCAGACAGTACACAGTTATATCGCGATAGTTCCAAGATTCCAAATGGTAGTCGTAGAAGAACAGTTCAGACGTGACTTGCTGAATGATGAGTAATATAGTGATTACCACTAGCAGAGTCATCAGGCGGCCATACTGCAAACCAAACTCTATGGATTTTTCCGTTCCTCGAGTGTACATCTCCTGCACAAACAAGCGGGACATTACACTATAACAGCACTGGGCATTTCAGCACTTCAACTGTCAAATGTAACTTACCTGGAAGTTAACCCATTGCGAGAGTAGTGTCGCTACTTGCCGGGCCTCGAACCAATGCGTGGCCGGTACAAGGATAATCTCTGATGTCAGGACGAGGGCGAGGACGCCGAAGATGGTATAGGAGAATTCCGATGCACCCTTGAAGGTTTCGTTGAGCCATTTGAGAAATGCAAGCCACATGCCAACGAGAAACAGGCAGTAAGCAAAGAGTGAGTAAAGCATGGGCCGCGAGACCAGGCTGAACCGAGCAGCACCTAAAACAATAATGCGGGCGATACTTAAAAGAATGTACGAATATTTCGATGAGTAACCTTTATTATATGATGGTAAACGACAAAATGATTGTATTTTAAATAGTTTCGTCAAAACAGAAAAGTAATAAAAATGTAATGGAAAATAATAGATAAACAGTAGAATCAGCCGTCGTTGTGTATTGTATCCGCGCAACCATAAATTACAGTGCATTTTGTCTTGTTCGATACAGATTTCCGTCCTTGCTCCGCACTTCAGGCTTGGGTTTATTGTGCTACGAGGGCAGTCCCAGAAGCATCCGACCTGACGTATATATATGGCGGTTGTTGTTTCAAACAAATGACTATGGTAGAAAGTATCACCCTTATAAATTTTAAGTTTGAAGCTTGACGACGCTAAGTTGGTTAGTAATTGTTTGGCAGCCATTAATAGTGAACTCTCTCAGCGAATTTGTAAACATGGATAAAACTGGCCATCGTTATGTGATACAATACTTTCATTTGAAAGGTCTTAGTCCAACTAATATTAAAGCTGAGCTAGATTCTACTCTAGGGGAATCTGCTCCTTCGTTTACAACAGTAAAATATTGTGGGTGATAAGAGTTTAAGCGAGGCCGTATGAGCTGCCAAGACGAACATCGCAGTGGCTGACCAAATGAGGTGACCACGCCAGAAGTTGTGAAGAAAATCCACAAAATGTTATTGGATGACTGTCGACTGAAAGTACGCGAGCTAGCAGATATCGTAGCCATTTCAAAAAGTGCTGTACATCGCATACTGACTGAAAATTTAGACATGAGAAAGCTGTGCGCAAGATGGGTGCCGCGTTTACTCACAATGGAATAAAAGCAGCGTTGTGAGGATGTTTCAGTCGAGTGTTTGGCGATGTTTCGCTGTAATAAAGCCGAGTTTTTGCGTCGATTCATAACCATGGATGAAACATGGGTCCAGTACTTCACACCTGAGACGAAGGAACAGGCAAAACAGTGGATTGAAAGTGAAGAAGCGGCTCCAAAGAATGCAAGGTTATGGCATCAGTTTTTTGGGATGCGTCTGGAACCGTTTTCATTGATTATCTTCAAAAAAGGAAAAGCAATCAATGGCGAGTATTCTCTAAACGTATTGCAGCGTTTGAATGATGAAATCAAGCAAAAAAAAAACGGACGCATTTAGCTAAAAACAAAGTTCTGTTTCATTAAGCCAATGCACTAGTTTTCACGTCCATTATCGCAATGGCCAAAATCAATGAGTTAAAGTTCGAATTGCTTCCTCATGCACCCTATTCGCCAGACATAGCCCCCTCTGATTATTTTCTGTTTCCAAAGTTGAATAAGTGGCTGGGTGGAAAAAGATTTGCCAACAATGAAGAGGTGGAATTTGCAGTTGATTGCAT
Organism: Deroplatys truncata; assembly: GCA_030765065.1. Taxonomy (NCBI): domain Eukaryota; kingdom Metazoa; phylum Arthropoda; class Insecta; order Mantodea; family Mantidae; genus Deroplatys; species Deroplatys truncata. The sequence goes on along the minus strand of CM060975.1, from coordinate 46,576,052 downwards.
TTTGCAAAACTCGACGGTTCTCATTATAAACAGGATATCGAATCTATTGAACACAGCTGGGAAAAGTGTATCGAGCTGAAAGGAGACTGTGTAGAGAAATAAAGATGTTTTTTCCCAAATGTTTGTGTTTTCTTTGTTAGGTCGGGTACTTCTGGGACAGCCCTCGTACCTGTATCTTTCGATTACGGTGTTACTTGAAACCATCAACTCTTATGGAAATAAACTGAGGCAGTATTTTTAACACTTAAATGCTTTCAGTCAAATTATATAATATATAAATTCAATAACAGCCCGCCTTAAAGCAATATGTGTATGTAACAATATATAAAAAGTGTATATTACAGTCATTGTATATGTTTATATTATTGTATCCATGTGTAATAATGTTATGTGAACTTAATAATGTAGGAGCTGGGAGAATAATAAGTTAAAAGTTGCTAACAATGAGGTAACAATGAGGTAACCTTGAGGCAATAATGGGTTTGAGAATTTAATAATGTTACTTGTGATTCTTGGAAGCAATAATGTAATTTTAGTGACAGTTTATAAAAATAGCCGATCAACAACCAGAAAAACGTTTAGTTAAAAGAAGGTATTCCATTGGATTAGGAATAGCCAATCAGAGACTTGAAATACAGAAATTTACAAACTTTAGGCGGTAGAAATCTATTCAGTTGGTTGCAGACAGCGTTACTAACCAGACGCAAAAAGTGTCCTCGAGAAATTTAATACAATACGTTGAGACGAAAATAGTTTACGTATTAATAATGCAAGTAATTAACAAAAGAATCTCACAGCTCTCTATATCAGTGAAGTGTTATTTAAATCGTGTCAAGCATTAATAAAAGGAGTGAAGTAAAATTAAAATCTGTGTAAGCCTACATTCTTGTCGCACCACAACCCTGCTAAGAGAAACGTGTCTCTAACAATAATACTGACGCAGCCGAAGCAAACATAAATATATAATATTTAAAGAAACAGTCAAATTACAAAGTTAATATTTTTTAAAACTTGGGGCGAAAACTGTTTACCATACGTGCGGTTGCAAACAAACTTCAAGTTCGGCTCCCCAACAGTTGAAATATAATACAACCTTCTTCAAATTGGCTTTCCATACGTAGCAGCAACATACCTTCTTCAAAACCAACATGATATGTTAGGTTAAGATTTCTTTATTTACACGCTAGCATTCAAACTTTATTAAACAAAGGCTTGTTATTCTTTTCATTTTCATTTCCTGTTGAATGCTGGAAGAAATGGTTTCAATACACATTTTATACCCGGTGCATAGAAGCATAAAAAACTCTGCTGCGTTACATTTATATTACTTTCTTAATCACTCTTCTATAAACAATTCTAAAAAACAAGAAGAAGCTTATTATTTTACCTACTTCATGTTAATTGATATAATAGCTTGCAGAAATAGCTTCTTTACACATTTCGTTGTAGATACAAAATGAATACAGTAAGCTGAAACGATAGTCAAATCTTTGAAACGTGGGTCATTATATCCTGTCTCTGAAATTCCAAACTGTGTATGAAATTAGAATAAACAAAACAACAACTTTATCACTTCAAAAAAAAAGGAATTAAGCATTTGAAAATTCAAACCAACGAATTTCTTGGAAATGGTTAATGCCAAAAAACGTTTATGAGACATAAATTGTATGTTTTAGCCACGCCTACATTCACTTTCAATTAAGACTAATGTCTATCCTTTACAGTTTAGCTGTTGTACAACAGCATACAAAATTCAATCGAATGAAGACGATTTAACAGGATGTTCGCAGAAAATTCAAGACATACATTTTATTTGTCATGCAAATATCTTAAACATGCTGTTTTTTTAAATGAGATTGTTACAGATATTTGTGAAAAAATAAATATGCCCACATTTTTTCGACATGTATGTATGTATGTATGTATGTATGTATGTATGTATGTATGTATTTGTGTAGATATGTGTATGTATTTGTGAATGTGTGTATGTACGTGTTTATGTGTGCATGTATGTGTGAATGTAAGTATGTGTGTAGTGTATGTATGTGTGTATGTGTGTTTATGTATGTGTTTATGTATGTGTGAAAGTATGTCTGAATACATGTGTTTATGTACGTATGTGTGTAGTGTATGTATGTGTGTATGTATGTGTTTATGTATGTGTGAATGTATGTTTATGTATGTGTGAATGTATGTGTTTATGTATGTGTGAATGTATGTGTTTATGTATGTGTGTATATATGTGTCTATGTATGTGTGAATATATGTTTACGTATGTGTCTATATATGTGTTTATGTATGTGTGAATGTATGTGTTTATGTATGTGTGTATATATGTGTTTATGTATGTGTGAATGTATGTGTTTATGTATGTGTGAATATATGTGTTTATGTATGTGTGAATGTATGTGTTTATGTATGTGTGTATATATGTGTTTATGTATGTGTGAATGTATGTGTTTATGTATGTGTGAATATATGTGTTTATGTATGTGTGTATATATGTGTTTATGTATGTGTGAATGTATGTGTTTATGTATGTGTGAATGTATGTGTTTATGTATGTGTGTATATATGTGTTTATGTATGTGTGAATGTATGTGTTTATGTATTTTGTGAATGTATGTGTTTATGTATGTGTGAATGTATGTGTTTATGTATGTGTGAATATATGTGTTTATGTATGTGTGAATGTATGTGTTTATGTATGTGTGAATGTATGTGTTTATGTATGTGTGTATATATGTGTTTATGTATATATGTATGTGTGTAGTGTAAGTATGTGTGTGTGAACAGCATAACTCAAAAACGAAAGGCTGGATAAATACCATACCCGGTATTATGTTCAGCATCTTCAATAAATGAAACACCAACATTTTCAAGGAAATCCAGAATACTCTGTACAGAAACCCTTTCTCAGAAATGGCTGTAACAATTGTTACTAAAATAACATAGATATTATATTTATGACATTCGATGACAACATGTACATTTTGAATTTTGTGGGAATAGCCTGTGAAGTCCTCTTCATCTTCAAAGAGTATTGTATAATTTTGTATAATGTGTAAACCATAAGAGATACAGAAAAACTCACCGTACAAAAAGTGTACATCTCTTCAGAAAATACAAGTTATTTCAAATATATGTTTTTTTTATATCGGCCATTTCGGAGATATACTTTATTATTCGTTTCAATTTTTCAACACTTTTTAAGTCCTATTGTCGTATGCCTCTCTTTAATTATTTAACAAATACAGAGGGGAGCTACTCGCTTGCAAAAGGCACCGGTAAATCAAACAGGAACTTCAAATGCGAGGCAACGACGAGGGACGCAGCTAAAGTTAAATTCCAAAATAATTGCTATATCAACATAATATCTGGCTAAAGGGAGAGGAATGATTCTATTCTACCATAATTGAAACTTTCAAACGTGGATGGCACACAATTTTAATGGATGAAGTTAGATACTTACATACCTTTGCCCATTGCCTGCCGACGAGGACATCGTGCTTTAGCAGTTTCCCGTCTGTCTCACACGAAGTTTACTTGCTGACTGTTACAAAGACCCACGCCAAACTCGGGCGTCAGTAACGCTATCCCCTCACTTGACACTGTTTCCCCTGACTCACCCCTACTCACAGACAAACTGCCGTCTCTAACCTTCGGTGCCCAGAGAGCGTCTTATCATATTATCTGTGCACATGCCACACTATGTTTATCCAATTGTTTCTCGCGATGTCATGGGAAGAAGTGGAATTTCAAGGCCAATAAGGAATAGCTACCAGTTTTCAAGCATTTCACTATTGCTAGTCAATTTGTACCTATAAGGCAATATGTGATGACAATATCTCTTCCATCTTAATCTCAATATACTTGCAGTCGATAGAATAATAAGATTTTGTATAAATACTTGTAGACGCTCCATAAAATAAAGGATAGTGCTAGACATGGCCATGTGAATGTAACACATTAAGGTTTTTTAGGCATGTTTTGAGGCTCCTTTAAACCAGAAAAGGCGTTTTTTAGAAGAAGGCACAGAAACGTTTGCAAACAAATTTTGGGATTGCCAAGAACTTCGCCCAATGGGGTGGCAAAGCAGAATAAGGAAGAATTGGAATTAGAGGAAAAACAGTGGAAATAGACCTGAAATATTGGTCTAGAATAAGAAAGGTGGATGGGCGTAATCCTTTACATCAATGTTTGGTAGTACAAGGAAGATACTTGGCTTAATAAGATAAAGGAAGTTGTGTGGGAAGATAGGGATGTGTTATAAAATGGTTTCTGGAAAGATATTGGACTGAGATTGGAAGATACTGATAAACAAGAAATATTCGCAATTTTAATTTGAAAAGTTTTTTAGGAACATACAGGGGAATGAAAATGGACTGGAGCAGTGGAAAGTATGTTGACATCTGTGGCAAAGCAGCGATAGAAGGTCTTGCATGGGCTAGAACAGGGGTTATGAAACTGAAAGTTTAAGGATAGGAAACGATATAGAGAAATGCCCTTTGGTAACAGGAAAGAGGATAAATGGCACCTAATTTTGGATTGTGACGGAACCAATATACTTATGCAGAGTTTTGGAATAAAAGAGTGGTCAAATTTACCAAAGAAAACCCTGGGGAGAAAGCTTATGAATATAAAACCAAGGAAAAACATAATAGAAGTTGGAAATTAGGTAGAGTAAGAGTCAAATGGCTGAGGAAAATTAGTCAGCAAAAGGAAGAAGAAAGTTAAATAATGGTAGGTATCGAATTTTAAGCTGTAAGTAGGATCCAATAGCTCGGCAACCACAGGATTTGAGTCTTTTCGGCCAGAGCAACTCATTGTAGAGGCAAGAAGGTTAAATGTATAATTAAATTGTAAAGCTTGTTTATGTTGATGTTATTATTCTGTATGCATCAAGAATTTGTGCATATAGTATCACAATAAATTACTTATTTACTTACTATTAAAGCTAGAAGAAGGTTGTGTATGTATCTGTCAGTCTGTGAATGACTAAAAAACGAAAAGTCGGATAAATACCATACTTGGTACTTCAGTAACACGTGTTACAAGGATGCGAAAAGAAAATTCACACATACCTAACTATCCGTTACTTGGAAAAGTTGCGTTATTTCTTACTTTCTCAAAAATGACTCTGATTTTGATTAATATATCATAGGTTTAAGACGTTTGCATGTCAATTAAACTGCATGTCTTGGTCACTCTCGGAATAGCCTATGAAGTTTTCTTCATTCGAAATGAATGTTGTATAATTTTGTGTAACTGCTAAACCATCATAAATACACAAAAAATCTGATGTGTTACACTCACATGACTTTCTCTACTCTTGTACAAACTATTTTTACAAACTCTAATTCTCCATCTATTTCATATTAATCGAGATAAACATTTGCAAAAACGATTTTTTGACATACAAAGAGAATTACATTTTACACATATTGACCAGTTCTAAAAATATTTGACTATCGCTTAAGGCCTACTATGTTCCCCTTGTTTTGTATTTGCAAGGGCAATATAGAAATACAGTAGCCTTTAAGCACATACATATCTCTTAATAGCTGGTTGCTAGGTGCAGCACCATTCCCTTTGCCACAGATTAATAGTCTTTGCATATCCAAGACAAAAAAATGAATAACGAATTCCCATTTGAGAAAATAAGTATTGAAAAATCTGATGTGTTACACTCACATGGCTTTCTCTACTCGTGTACTGTTTTTACAAACGCTTATTCTCCATATGCTTCATGTTAATCGAGATGTTAATCTTATTGCTAATTTTCTTGTAGATGCAAGGGGGATTGGTAGGCTTTAAGCGATAGTCAAATGTTTTAATAGCTGGTTGCTATGCGCGTATTCCATTCTCCTTGTATGTCCAGGACATAAAAAGTCTGATGTGTTACACTCACATGACTTTCTCTACTCTTGTACAAACTATTTTTACAAACGCTTATTTTCCATATGTTTCATGTTAATCGAGATATCGAGATGTCAATCTTATTGGTAATTTTCATGTAGATGCAAGGGGAATATGCTAGGTTTAAAGCGATAGTCAAATATTTTAACGCTGGTTGCTATGTGGCGCATTCCATTCTCTTTACATGTCCAGGACATAAAAAAAACGAATAAGAATTTGAGAAAAAGTATAAGTATTGGAAAATTTAAGGGAATAACAAGCAATATCTCGAAAACGGGTCACTCAACAAAAGAAATGTGTATGACATAAATTGTGTATTTTAACGCGATCTACATTTTTGTGTAGTAAAATTTTGTCTATCTCTTATCGTTTACCAGTTATGCAAAAGTCGTTCACAATGAAGAATACTTTTGGTGACATTCCCAGAAAATTCGAGATATACATTTCATTTCTCATGACAATATCTTAAACATATAATATTTTAATCAAAATCGTTAGAGCCATTTTTGAGAAAATTAAAATTTTCGAAAAATGTTCCATGTAAAGGGTAGTCTGGGGTGGGGGGATTTTCTTGAAAACCTTCGTGTCGCATCTCTGGCAGATACTGAACCTAAATACCAAGTTTGGTGTTTATACGACTGTTCGTTTCTGAGTTATGCTGTTCACAGACACACAGACACACAGACAGACACACGGACATGTTTCCAAAAATACTTTTTTTGGATTCAGTGAGTCTCAAAACATGTATTTCCGGTGAAATCTCGGTATCGAATTTTTGGGTGGAATGCAATACTTCCCCTACTTACTATACGTAGTAGAGAAAGTAAAAAAATCTGATGTGTTACACTCACATGACTTTCTCTACTCTTGTACAAACTATTTTTACAAACGCTTATTCTCCATATGCTTCATGTTAATGGAGATATCGAGATGTCAATCTTATTGATAATTTTCTTGTAGATGCAAGGGGAATATGGTAGGTTTTAAGCGATAGTCAAATATTTTAACGCTGGTTGCTATGTGGCGCATTCCATTCTCTTTGCATGTCAGGACATAAAAAAATGAATAACGTATTTGAGAAAAAGTATAAGTATTGGAAAATTTAAGGAAATAACAAGCAATATCTCGAAAACGGTTCACTCAACAAAAGAAATGTATATGACATAAGTTGTGTATTTTAACGCGATCTACATATTTCGTGTAGTAAAATTTTGTCTATCTCTTATGGTTTACCGGTTATGGAAAAGTCGTTCACAATGAAGAATACTTTTGGAGACATTCCCAGAAAATTCGAGATATACATTTTATTTGTCATGACAATATCTTAAACATATGATATTTTAATCAAAATCGTTAGAGCCGTTTTTGAGAAAATTAAAATTTTCGAAAAATGTTCCATGTAAAGGGTAGTCTGGGGTGGGGGGATTTTCTTGAAAACCTTCGTGTCGCATCTCTGAAAGATACTGAACCTAAATACCAAGTTTGGCGTTTATCCGACTCTTCGTTTTTGAGTTATGCTGTTCACAGACACACAGACAGACACACACACGGACATGTTTCCAAAAATGCTTTTTTTGGATTCAGGGAGTCTCAAAACATGTATTTCCGGTGAAACCTCGGTATCGAATTTTTGGGTGGAATGCAATACTTCCCCTACTTACTATACGTAGTAGAGAAAGTAAAAATGAATAACGAATTTGAGAAAAAGTATAAGTGTTGGAAAATTTAAGGGAATAACAAGCAATATCTCGCAAACGGTTCACTCAACAAAAGAAATGTATATGACATAAATTGTGTATTTTAACGCGATCTACATTTTTTGTGTAGTAAAATTTTGTCTATCTCTTATGGTTTACCAGTTATGCAAAAGTCGTTCACAATGAAGAATACTTTTGGAGACATTCCCAGAAAATTCTAGATATACATTTTATTTGTCATGACAATATCTTAAACATATGATATTTTAATCAAAATCGTTAGAGCCGTTTTTGAGAAAATTAAAATTTTCGAAAAATGTTCCATGTAAAGGGTAGTCTGGGGTGGGGGGATTTTCTTGAAAACCTTCGTGTCGCATCTCTGAAAGATACTGAACCTAAATACCAAGTTTGGTGTTTATCCGACTCTTCGTGTTTGAGTTATGCTGTTCACAGACACACAGACACACAGACAGACACACAGACAGACACACACACGGACATGTTTCCAAAAATGCTTTTTTTTAGATTCAGTGAGTCTCAAAACATATATTTCCGGTGAAATCTCTGTATCGAAATTTTGGGTGGAATACAATACTTCCCCTACTTACTATACGTAGTAGAGAAAGTAAAAATGAATGACGAATTCTCATTTGAGAAAAAGTATTGGAAAATTTAATGGAATAACAAGCAATATCTCGAAAATGGTTCACTCAACAAACAAAAATTTATATGACATAAATTATGTATTTTAATGCGATCTACATTTTTTGTGTAGTAAATTTTTGTCTATCTCTTATGGTTTACCAGTTATGCAAACGTCGTTCACAATGAAGAAAATTCGAGATATACATTTCATTTTTCATGAAAATATCTTAAACATATGATATTTTAATCAAAATCGTTAGAGCCATTTTTGAGAAAATTAAAATTTTCGAAAAATCTTCCATGTAAAGGGTAATCTGGGGTGTGGGGATTTTCTTGAAAACCTTTGTGTGGCATCTCTGGAAGATACAGAACCCAAATACCAAGTTTGATGTTTATCTGACTGTTCGTTTTTGAATTATGCTGTTCACAGACACACATACGGACATGTTTCCAAAAATGCTTTTCCGGTGTAATCTCGGTATCAAATTTTTGGGTGGAATACAATATTTCCCCTACTTACTATACGTAGAAGAGAAAGTAATTAGTTATAGATATTATACTGCGAATACATGTTTTGAGGTCCCTTTAAACCAAGAAATGTTTTTTTTTAAGAAAACGTCTGTGTGTATGCGTCTGTTAGTATGTGAATGACTAAAATACGAAAAGTCGGATAAATACCATACTTGGTACTTCAGTAACACGTCTTCCAATGTTGCGAAAAGAAAACCCACCCTTACTAAACTATCCTTTACATGGAAAAGTTTCGTTATTTCTTACTTTTTCAAAAATGACTCTGATTTTGATTAACATATAATAGGTTTAAGACATTTTTATGTCAATTAAAAAACATGTCTTGGTCATTCTTGGAATAGCCTATGAAGTTTCCTTCATTCGAAATGAAATGAAATTAAATTGAGTTTTATTTATGGACGCTCTTTAACTGCTGTGGTCCTTAGCGTCGTATTCTATATTGGGCGTGAAAGATCGGCAATCTATGAGGCTTGAGGTTCTTTTACGTGCCGTAAATCCACCGACACAGGACCACCGGCTTTACTTCCCTTCCGAAGGAAGCCATTCTAAGGATTTTTACGCCCGAAAAAATCCATCGCCTTCCGCCGGGTTTGAAGCCGCGACCTCGGGAACTAGAGGCTAGCATGATAACCACTACACCACGGAGGACGACTTCTAAAGATCTGGATATCGCTTCAGTCTCCTTTATCCTTTTTTTTACCTATAACATAATGTGTAGTAAGATTATTTCTGCAAATATTTCATTAATTAAAATGAAGTAGAAGGAAAAGCGTTATTTTCAGAATGGTTTTATAAGAGCGGGTAGAGAAAGTCAAGTGAATATAACATATCAGTCTTTTTTTCTCGTATTTGATTAAGGTTTAATTTGTCATTTCTTAAATTCAAAACTGATAAACTTTTAAATAAACTACTTCAAGCGCAGATTTATTTTGTAATGTATAGGTAAGCTTGATACCCACCTGAGGTAGAGAACTGTAGAGGCAATACTCCTAGAAAGCGGAGAACTAGTAGAACTGGCATTATCTGCTGGGGGAGAGTCTTCTGAGAGCCTACAGGAGACGTTACGATGTGTTGAGCTATGTCCTCTTTACTTGCTGGAATTATATAATAGGATCTGGGTGTTGCATTCACATTCTCTAATCACTCTTCTAAAATACATAATTACAAAATTTTATTCTTATATCTACTTGTTGCTAATAGAGATAAACATTCATTACACATTTATACCATGTGAGTCAGCTGCCCCTGCCGATTTTGGAAGATATGCCACCCTTCAAGCCGTATATGCGTTTTAAGTCAAGTTCTTCGCTTGCGAACTTACTAACTGGCGTTTTTAGATAGAAGAAGGTTCAACATCAGCGGTAAAACGGTTCAAGGGACATAAGGTAGTCCGCACTAAAGTACAGTTCAAAAACATACGACTCATTTACTGACAACAGATTCCGGGATTCCAGCAGATTTTGCAAATTATTACGTTACAGTGTACATAGCTATTCAACTGATTAACCCCCCGTGATAAAATGGACCAATAATATTTTTCCAGTATGAAAAAAACCATTAAAACAAAATGGCGAAATTTTGTAACTAGAGATAGAATAGGCTACGATAAATTAAAGACACGTCTATATCCAAAATGGACGCTTTAGAGCCAAGAAACATAGATTAGTAAGTAAAGGTTTATTTCAATTTCGTCGTAAACTACGACACGTGCATCTCAAATAACATACATAACAATTTATGCAAGTTAAATAATCATGGCAGACGACCAACAAAGAATTAAAACACTCTTAAAAGGTTGTAACATACAAGCAAAGCACCGAGATAGTACTTGTGCGGCGTCTGGCAGGTAAGAGCTAAGGTTTAACCGCGAAGGTTCTCTCAACCAAGCGTCCAAGTGGGCGAGTGGAATTATACTGGTGAGCATCAGTCGTTAGAACGTGGGTTTAAATCTTCGCTTTGTTCTTTTTTTCTTTCTTTCTTCTCATTAACGGTTGGAAATCATTATATAATAGTGTAGTTTTAGAATCCCCGAGTTTTTAACGAAATTATAATCTAAATAGTTGTTGATTGTATACTTTTTAATGTAATGGGTATCATAACCTAAACATAAACTGTGATTTTGTACCTTTCTGTCCCACTTAACCGGCATTACACCGCAAAGTGTAATCCCTCACTCCTCATGCGTATGCAGTTGTGACAGCATAGTCAGATTTGTGCCAGTCCTTCGCTATGTCCTCGACAGACGAGAACGTTGATGTGCTCCTTGTCTAGGAGAGGCGAGAGCGAATGCGCAAGAAGCTCAGCATTTATACCAGGTGTTATATATAAATAAGCTGCAACCAACACCAAGAGCTTTCCGAAATGTTGAAACACGCCTACGTACAACATCGTCACTTGCAAGATGTCTCTTGTGAGAGGCGCACCAGTGACTTTTGGTGTTAATGCGGAAGCTATTTTGAATGCCATACGAAATAATCCGCATTACACGGGCAATTACACAAGAGATGAATGTTAGTCAATCTTCTGTGATGCAAGTGCTGCGAGCCAATAAGTTTCATCTACATCATTTGCACCTACACCAAGCATTCCACGGGAGAGATTTCGAAGCTCGGCTGCACTATTGTGAATGGATGCTGGACCGAGTGGCAAATGATACGTCGTTCGTCTCCTGAATCCTGTTTTTGGAGGAATCAAGGTTCCACAACAATGGGACCGTAAATCGCCACAACATCCATTACTGAAGTGTTGATAATCCTCACTGGATAAGGGAGGTAGCTTTCCAATAGCAATGGGGAGTGAATATCTGGTGCGGAATCTTGGGCGACCATCCTATTGGACCAGTTTTCTTCGAAGGGCATCTAACGGGAGCACGCTCTCCCTTCTACTATAAAATGTACTACTGCAAGAGCGATTAACAATATGGTTTCAACACGATGATGCTCCACCGCACAGGCCGATGATCGCTTGCAATCATCTAAATGTGGCACAAACTGGCCATTGGATAGGAAAGCAAGTACCAGCCTCTGGCTAGCCGGATCACTGATCGAACACCTCTGGACTTGTTCCTCTGGGACTATTTAAAGCAACAAGTTTATGCACAGGAGCCTGAAGATCCAGAAAGCCTTCGCCAACGTATTACAGTGGCCTGTAGATCCATCACACCCGCTATGTTACACCGAGTCAGAATTTCTGTACATTAAACAACAAGGACATCAGTTTGAATACTTCGTTAAAAGAGTCTGTTCGATCATTGGTAATCACCAGTGATTTCAAACAAGTAACAGTTTGCTACATAAAGGTCCTTTCAAGGCCAGCATACCATACCTACAGGAGGTGATATCTATTACAAAATACATTTCTGTGCACTGCATCAAAGAACTCTACTATTACAACTTCCATAGTAATCATTATATGATATGTAATTTACCTATTGTCTGAGATCAAATGTGAGGAATTTTTATTCCATCAACATCAAATTTACATACCTATGTCGGTTTAAATACTTGACTCACTGTAGTTTACCAAAAAGAAACACTAAACAACAATAAACTATTAAATAAAAATAGAACATAATTGCAAATTAAAATAATAGTAACAATGTGAAACATAATATTATTTTAAACCAAGATTATGCCGTCCTCCGTGGACCAGGGGTACCATACTAGCTTCTAGTTCCCAAAATCTCGGATTGAAACCCGGCGGGGGGTAATGGATGCTTTCGGGCGTAAAAATACTTAGCATGGTTTCCTTCGAAAGGGAAGTAAAGCCGGTGGTCCTGAACCTCAAGCCTGATAAAGAGGCCTCTGAGCAAAATGTCCGGTATTCCACGCCCAATATAGAAGAGACGCTAAGAAATATAGTAGTTAAAGGGCGTCCATAAAAAGAAACAAGATTATTTATGAATATTACAACACATTAAATAAATAAATTCACACAAGTGATTCGAACCACCTTTACTGCACACGGGTATTTTACGACTATACACTTCCTCCAACTAACCTCTCTAGAGGCATGAGAGTTTGCTAACCAAGTTAACATAGTATGAAGCATGTGTTTGTCACAGTACTCATTTTCAATTTCCTTGGCTTCAGCGACACTACAGGGTGAGCCAAAAGACTCCGAACAGCCTGCGCGGTGTTTTCCCTGTCCGCATCCTCGGCGCTCGTTGCCATCTGATGCTATGATAGAAAGGCGCGGATGAAACCATACAACATTTTTAAAACTACTTTTAAAGGCTTTACTTACCAACTTTATGAAAGGAGATGCTGAAACTGGCCACCGTCTGTTCCATACATTTTTGGCACCTCTTTAGAAAACTATCCATCATGGAATTTTTGGGAGGAATTTTCCAAACGATGACCGATTTCGTCTAATGTTTCTTTGGTAAGAACTGAATGCCGTCTTTTAGATTTCTTAGCCTGAACACTTCCTGTGGCCTGAAATTTAACGTAAAGTTCATGGATTGTTGTACGACCTGGAACTTTTACACCTGGAAATCTTTCTGCAAATCGTACTTTCACTTGGCGAGCTGACCAAGTTAACGCATACGAATCATAAATAAATACACGTTGTGCAGTAGAAAACATATACCGAGCCATAATATACTTTGTGACTAAGTACAGGACAAAATAATAAATAACTCGTAATAACTGAATCACATCACGTCACCGTCAACTCAAAACTGCACTTCACACTGCACAGCAAAACCACAACAGCGTGACTTTGTTTATAGCAGCAGTGCGTTATCATGTTTTTGTCATATTTCCTCACGGCCAACGGAAAAACACCGCGCAGTCGGTAACATTGTTCATAAAATACCCCTCCGGGATAACTTAAAACATAAAGTGTACAAGACAAACCCACACACCCTGGAAGAATTAAAACAAAATATCCGCCAGGAAATTTCTCAACGTGAACTACGGCGAGTGATGGATAGTTTCCTAAAGAGGTGCCAAAAATGTATGGACAACGATGGTGGCCAGTTTCAGCATTTCCTTTCATAAAACTGCTAAGTAAAGTCTTTAAAAGTAGTTTTAAAAATGTTGCATGGTTTCATCCGCGCCTTTCTATCATAGCAGCAGACGGCAACGAGCGCCGAGGATGCGGACAGGAAAAACACCGCGCAGGCGGTTCGGAATCTTTTGGCTCACTCTGTATAATATGTGCCATATTAGTCATTTCGCTAAGTGTGAAACCAAAGATATCCATGTTATAGAATTTCCTTAAATACCATGGGGCTTAATGTTTTCATGTTAGAGCGTGGATTGCATAAAACTGGACCGGTAGGTGCGGCTGACTCACACGGTATCTACAAGAAGAATATAGTAAGGAACTGCCTCTGTGGTCTGGTAGTTAGCATGCTAACCTCCAAATCCAGAGGTGTCGGGTTCAATTCCCGGCTGGAGGATGGGAGTTTTTCCTTAACGAGGATTATTTGCCATCCTCCCTAGAGTCTGGAAGTATGAATGGTAGTATGAATGTGTGTATTATCTTAATGTAACAACCAAAATTATTACCAACCCAAAGATAACAGCATTGTGAGTTGCTGTTGAGCAATTATTCCAAAGGTAAAGAGCTGTCGAAATGACCCTAGATGTTAAGGCGGCATATAAATGGCACATAAAAAAATACAGTAGGCTAAAGCGATGGTCAGATTTTTAAAACGCGGATGACTATATACTGGCATGAAATTGCATGATCACGGAAAAGACGAATAGCGACTTACCACTGATAAAAAATTCTTATGTACTATATTTATATGATTCTCTTTAACCTGTTGTTTATTTTTATACTACTTGTACAAACTGTTCTTACAAATCTTATTACTTTCTCTACTACGTATAGTAAGTAGGGGAAGTATTGTATTCCACCCAAAAATTCGATACCGAGATTTCACCGAAAATACATGTTTTGAGACCCCCTGAATCCAAAAAAAAGGATTTTTGGAAACATGTCCGTGTGTGTGTCTGTGTATCTGTCTGTATGTCTGTGTGTGTCTGTCTGTCTGTCTGTGTGTGTGTCTGTCTGTGAACAGCATAACTCAGAAACGAATAGTCGGATAAACACCAAACTTGGTATTTAGGTTCAGTATCTTCCAACGATGCGACACGAAGGTTTTCAAGAAAATCCCCCCACCCCAGATTACCCTTTACATGGAAGATTTTTCAAAAAATTTAATTTTCTCAAAAATGGCTCTAACGATTTTGATTAAAATATCATATGTTTAAGATATTTTTATGACAAATAAAATGTATATCTTGAATTTCCTGGGAATGTCTCCAAAAGTATTCTTCATTGTGAACGGCTTTTGCATAACTGGTAAACCATAAGAGCCAGACAAAATTTTATTACACAAAAAATGTAGATCGCGTTAAAATACACAATTTATGTCATATACATTTTTTTGTTGAGTGAACCATTTTCGAGATATTGCTTGTTATTCCCTTAAAGTTTTCAATACTTATTTTCTTAAATGGGAATTCGTTATTCATTTTTTTGTCTTGGATATGCAAAGAGTATTAATTTGTGGGAAAGGGAATGGTGCTGCACCTAGCAACCAGCTATTAAGAGATATGTATGTGCTTAAAGGCTACTGTATTTCTATATTGCCCTTGTAAATATATATTCCCCTTACATCTACAAGAAAATTAGCAATGAGATAGAGTCTGCAAATGTTTATCTCGATTAACATGAAGTAGATGGAGAATAAGCATTTGTAAAAATAGTTTGTACAAGAGTAGAGAAAGTCATGTGAGTGTAACACATCAGATGTTTTTTATAGCTATACATGTTAATCGAGATAAACATTTGCAGAAATACACATTTCGTTGTACGTATAAGGGTGTTGAAGCGACTATAATAAATAAATAAATAAAAAGAATAGAGGAAATCAAATCGATAGTCAAATGATGCAAAGAGGGACTCTATATGCTGCCTTTAAAATTACATCGTCTTGTCTATGACATTGCGAGAAACAGCTGATTCTGACAGCAATTTAAACAAATGACAAGTATTGAACAATTCAGCCAATAATAAAGATATCTCAGAAATGCCTGTTGCCACAAAGAAGGTTGTTTGAAATAAATTGTGTAGTTTAAAGCGATCTATATTTTTATGTACTACGTCATTCTCTATCTCTTATGGTTTCCGTTATACCAAATTTCTTCGAAATGTAAAGAACTTCACGGGATATTTCCAGAAAGTGACATATTTTATTTGGCATGAGAATATTTTAAACTATTGTATTTTAATTAGGGGAAAGTTGGAAAAAATAGGATACTTGGATTGAATACATTTTGTATGTATTAAAGGGACAAGGGTTGTGTTTATGTTAATAAATCCGTTATACTATCCCCTTTTATAAGACGTAGTTACAGCGAATTTCAATCATCAGTTTAAAAGGAATTTTTATTTTCTTAAAAACAAAGCAAGTATCCCGCTTTGGCCTACTAGTTGGGTAAAACGGGATATTTATTTAAGACCGAAGACTAATACTAAATTTAACTGGAAGAATTTGCATATAATAAAAGTAATTTCTCAAAAGCATACATATATTTAGACTCAATACTACAAATCTAGCATTGTTTCACCTATAATTTTAAGTACAGTGTTTAAGTATCATTTCACAATCCACTTTAATATTGTTCATTTGCAAAAATCACAACAAAACTCCTGGCATTCTTCTGGATCGATTCCAGTGCATGCTTCATGAGCCCATCCTTTAGCTGATTTGGAATTTAGAGGAGGTCACCGCAAAGAATGCATGCTTCGTCTTTGTCTTCTTTTTCTTCAACTGAGGAAGAACTACTGTCAGTGTCGGTTGGCTTTACTGATTGATTTGAAAAATCTTTTATAGTTTTATTCCTACTGCTCTTTCTCCTTGAGTTATTAGCTGAGTTTTTCTTTGATTCTAAGTTAAGTTTTCTTGCAACGTTTCCTGTTTTTTGGCTCAACCTCAAAAAGTTCTTGTTTATAGGGTGAAGTAGTCAGAACTACAGTTTTTCCCTTCCTTATATTATTTATATTGGTCTTGTGCTCACCTTGAGGGTTTTTCATCAAGTCTTTTGGAGACACGCCTTCGTTAAGGTTTGATGAAGAATCAGTTAAATATTTCTTCGTGATAAATGAGAGGAGGCAGAGAGAGAAGATTCTTGTATTGGAACATTGGTTACCCGCTCTGTAGCAGAAGTGTGCAATTAGATTAGTTAAAGTAGCTGTTTGATTACTAACGACAGCTGCTACAAATGGTTTAGTCATCGTCTCTAGAGGTTCAAACATCCAATTAGGGAAGATTTCTGGATTGAAGAGATATATCCCCGATTTTCTAAAACCATTAAAAGCAGTTTGAACGCTTGCTGCTTTCATAAATGCCGCCCCATACAGATTCGTTATCTGGTACACAGTCACTACTCTTCCTGGATTAATTTGGAGCAACTTTTGAACTTCTGAAGCATAGTAGGTGCTCAAAGGAGCCATACAAGTAACAATGGGCTGTAAATGATGAGATGTATGTGACAGTAAGCAAAGCAGATTATAAGCTCGCGCCGTGTTTATTAATTCTAGGCTTTTGGTGTGGGTTGTATAGCCATCCAATATGGCCACTGGCTTGTCTTTCAAGGCTGAGCAAAATCAACGGAAAGCCGGAACCACATCCAGAGGGATGATAAGCAGCAGTACTTCCAGGTGGCGCATCGTTAGGAGCTCTGGCTTTGTCGTTACCCTAATACGAGTAAAGACAAACATCGTTTGCATAACATTTCCAGCAGCACTCATGCACGTTTCAGCTGTGACAAGTACACCACGTTCACCAGAAGACCATGAACCAACTTGTTTCTTTAACCTTAATCGCAGACATTTTCATCTTTTATTTGGAACAGTCAAGATTCCTGTTTCATCCACGTTATAGATTTGACCTGCTGTCAAGTTATACTTGGAGTATATTTCATCCAAAAGTGGAAAAGCTTTTCGACCACAGGCTTATTGAAACCAATTGCTCTAGCAATAGAGGTAGGCTTTGGGGTTCGCAGACTTACTTCCGGATACCGCTGCTGTTCACAGACACACACAGACACACACACGGACATGTTTCACAAAAATGCTTTTTTTGGATTCAGGGGGTCTCAAAACATGTATTTCCGGTGAAATCTCGGTATCGAATTTTTGGATGGAATACAATACTTCCCCTACTTACTATACGTAGTAGAGAAAGTAAAAAGCATTTTTGGAAACATGTCCGTGTGTGTGTCTGTGTGTCTGTGAACAGCATAACTCAGAAACGAACAGTTGGATAAACACCAAACTTGGTATTTAGGTTCAGCATCTTCCAGAGATGCGACACGAAGGTTTTCAAGAAAATTCCCCCACCCCAGATTACCCTTTACATGGAACATTTTTCGAAAATTTTAATTTTCTCAAAAATGGCTCTAACGATTTTGATTAAAATATCATATGCTTAAGATATTTTCATGACAAATGAAATGTATATCTCGAATTTTCTGGAAATGTCTTCAAAAGTATTCTTCATTGTGAACGACTTGCATAACTGGTAAACCATAAGAGATAGATAAAATTTTACTACACAAAAAATGTAGATCGCGTTAAAATACACAATTTATTTCATATGCATTTTTTGTTGAGTGAACCATTTTCGAGATATTGCTTGTTATTCCCTTAAACTTTCAAATACTTATACTTTTTCTCAAATGGAAATTTGTTATTCATTTTTTTGTCCTGGTAATGCAAAGAGAATGGAATACTCCACATAGCAACCAGCTCTTAAAACATTTGACTATCGCTTAAAGCCTAGCAATTCCCCTTGCACCTACAAGTAAATTAGCAATAAGAACACCTCGATTAACATGAAGCATATGGAGAATAAGCGTTTGTAAAAATAGTTTGTACCAGAGTAGAGGAAGTCATGTGAGTGTAACACATCAGATTTTTTCTTTTCTATTTGTGGTATTACAGGCAACAGTTCTTAATTACATGCTTTATCATAGATAACTTACCATTTCTTGAATTATTCACTCCAGATGAATCCGGGTTTATTCGATTGTTAGGTAGATACCATTGAGGCAGATTTGGCTTGTTTTGTGATTCCATCATGCTGAAAACACGTGAATCATCTTCAATGGCTACACTCTCATTGCAAGACAAGGTGGGCCATGCCTGTGCTTTACTTGCAAGAATACACTGCACTGACTATCCAACACGTTTCCAACATATCCACGTATCCAACACATTTAATGCGGAAGTGTTCTTCTTGTATCACAGTTTATTTTACCACATTCTGAGTAGCTTATTTCATAATTTAAATCGGTTGTTTTCTCAGTGTAAAGTACTATTGAACCTTTGGTCCGGCAACGTGTGAGTGCCAGCATTAATAATGCACCTATGGCGTTGTCAAGTATCACACAGAGGTGAATCGATTAAGTGTTTACTCCGTTTTTTGCACTATAGTGCAAACAACACCAATAGAGCTAGAAAAGATTAATTACAGAGATTAGGGGCACGTTTCCATTGTTTCGTAGCATTCATATAAATGAGAAATGTTATCTAGTTTACCCGCTCCCAACAATCTACATAGACTTTTATGATTGCTAAAATATATGGACTGGATTGGTTGTCTGGGTAGCTAGTGGCTGCGGGTGTTTGTGATATCACTTAACTGTCCATGTTTCTGCTTTATTAGAATTATTGCTGTAGTAGCATTGCGACAAACAAATTATCAAAATTAACGTGCAATTAGTGGTAGTGTCTCTTTTGTGATTGATTAGGATCTGATAACGGAGCTTCATTTTGAAATGTGTGTGACAAATATGATAATATGTGACAACTGTGCAGCGAAACTAAGAGGTTTGTGACATAGGTGCATTGCAGTAATGTACGAGGGGCGTCCAATAAATAAGTTTCGCGAGTTTATAAAAAAAAGCATTACACACAATTTATCATGTTGAATTAATTTTTTCTATATTGCACATCCTTCTGTTACTTTTCTACATAGTCAACATGTTTTTCCAAGTCAGTGTTTTACCAGGTCGGGTCCTGTGTTCGCAACCAGCTGTTCACTGATTTGACTTCATCATCGGTGTTAAAAGTGCTTACCTTTGAGTTGGAGGAACATGTGAAAATCACTTGGGGCAAGCTCCGGTGAATACGGAGGATACGAGAAAACTTCCAAGTTGAATCTTGACCCAGACGGAGCTCAGAAGATTCAACTGGGAAGTTTTCTCGCATCCTCCATATTCACCGGAGCTTGCCCCAAGTGATTTTGACATGTTCCCCTGACTCAATGGTCATCTTGGAGGTAAGCACTTTAACACCGTGACGAAGATCAGTCAGAAGTGAACAGCTGGTTACGAGCACAGGACCCGACATGGTACAACACTGACTTAGAAAAACTTGTGTCACGTCCCCAAAAATGGAAGAAAAACATGTTGACTATGTAGAAAAGTAACAGAGGTATTGTACAATATAAGTAACATTAATTCAATATGATCAGTTGTGTTTAGTGTGTTTTTATAAAATAGGGAAACTTACTTATTGAACGCCCCTCGTAATTAGATGCTACACATTAGATTGAAATTAGTTTCTCAGTATTATTTGTTTAGAAAATATGATTAAAATGCACCAATGCAGAAGCAGTCCTACAATAACAGCTGAACAGCCGTCTGTTAGGAACACATCATGATTAATGCGTTCACAGCACAGCCTTATTTATATTCTAGCCGCGAAACACTGAAGCAACGCCGTATTTTCATGTTATTGTTAGTCCTGTTCCCGCAGTCCGGTTTTTGTCTGAAGTCATGTTTGTGAGTTTTCCTTAGACATTTTGAGTGAAAGCAACCTTTTTTTTAAGTTTATACGATGTTTTAGCTCATGGCGGGACTCAAACCCGTGACCCTCAGCTTTGCGGAGAGCCAAAGATACACACTCCAGCTACGAGGGCCGGCGCTCCTCGTTTAATTATGTATCGACATTACATTTGAATGATGCTCCAAAAGTTGCTTCCCAGTAGCAGATCTGCTAGCAGTACTTAGATCGAAAATGACGTTTATAATAACGTACATTTAAAGCATCATCTCCCTTTAAGTATTTTTTAAATATTTTCGATAATGTAAACACTGCCATAAGCAGTTGCAAAAATCTGCGAAGGAGTTGGTAATCATAAAAATATATACTCTCTTTTAGGTCTGTACTTATCACCCTTATATACCTAAATAGTTTGAAAATATGTATTTTACTTAAATGTAGAATTATACCGTTTGATAAAACAAAGATAAAGATATCAGTAAATTATAATAATTTTGAATGCAAATTTTGCAGGTATGAACACACATTTCCCGAAGTTGTGTTAACTTTGTTGTAGTCGCGTTTTTTTTGTAGTTTTATTTGTGGACGCTTTAACTGCTGTGGTCCTTAACATCCCATTCTATATTGGGCGTGAAAGACGGTAATTTTGCTCAGAGGCCTCTTTATCAGGCTTGAGGTTCTTTTACGTGCCGTAAATCTACGACACGGGACCAGCGGCTTCACTTCTCTTCCGAAGGAAGCTACGCTAAGGATTTTTACGCCCGAAAAAAATCCACCGCCCACCGCCGGATTTGAATCCGCGACCTCGGGAACTAGAGGTTGGCATGGTAACCACTAGACCACGGAGGACGAATCTGTAGTCGCGTGGGACAGATAAGTACCCAATTGTAATTCTATTTTTGGCCGTCTTAAATATTTTTGAACGCTCTGTACTTAACTGCAATTCTTGATACCATATACTCGCGTTTTGTTTTTCAAATAGAACAAATCCAGAGAACATATTTTGTCTAAAATTAAAATGACTCAAAGTTAGAATATCACAAGACTGAATCCACATCGAGTCCATATACTGCTCACTTTCAGTGACATGATCCCATCCCCCCTCATCACTTTCAAAAACTTCGACACTTTCATTGCTTTCTTTAGAATTTCTTCTAACCACTGTTTCAGTATTTTTTTCTCTTCCGCATTACCTACACAGAAAAAGGTTTGCTTGTCTGCCTTCACAACATTTTTGGCACGATTAATAGTGCGGGCTACAGTGGTACCCCTGGAGGGTTTACATAAGTTACAACAATATGTCTGCTATTACAAATCCAAACTTTTACTACCTACAGGGTGATATATGAAGAACTGACACATTTATTTCTTTAATTATTCTGTTCAAAATTCACTCAATGCTCCATCATTGTGCAAAATCCTGCCATATTGTCCACCACATGGTTCACAGATGAAGCATGGTTCCATTTATCCGGCTATGTGAACTCACATATGCACCCGCTTAAAATCGGAGTTTGGTGCGCAATATCCACACAGGCAATACTGGGGCCAATTTTTTTTTAAACAATGTGAACACTACAGAGTACCGAGTGATTTTCATGGCGTTTGCTGAGCAACTAGACGATGTAGACCTGAGTCAAGGATATTTACAGCAGGACGACGCTGCATGCCATACATCAAATGAATCCATGGCACTAATTGCAAGTTTCTTTGACGACCGGATAATTTCCAAGAACCTGTGGCCACAGAGATCTCCGGATTTCACATCACCGGACTCCTTTCTATGGGGTTACTTAAAAGATAGGGTTTATGCCACACGTCCCCAGACATTGAACGATCTGAAGCACAACATTACACAGGAGATTCAAGCTATTAACAACAGACGAGTGCCCAGTAACATGGAACTACGTGTTGAGTTGTGCCTTATGCAGGATGGAAGACATTTTCAACATTTGCTATAGAGGTAAATAATCTCCCAAAATTCCTCTGCTTTTCAGGTATAATAAGTTGTCGCTAACATAGCTCGTTTTGAAACAACTAAAGAAATAAATGTGTCAGTTCTTCATAAATCACCCTGTATAAGAATAAACACTGTTCTAAAGTTAGAGAAACCCTCCACCTCTGTAAACTCAATAGGAGCTGTGCGCAAGCAGCAACAAAATGACTGGTTTACACCTGTAGCCCGCACCACTATTCGAGGGTTAATATCAGCAAATGTTGCAACTATTGGTAATGAAAATGTGACATACAATCCCCTTCTAATAGATAATATACAATCTGCTGTGTGCCGCTATCAGTAGATTGACAACTTATATGAGTTTCTTGCTGTGAATAAAAACACCCATTGTTTCAGGTAAACAATTTGTAATATGAAATAACAAATCATATAGTATTCAGAAGCTATATTATACATAGCCAGATGTTGAAATTAGAAAACATACAAATGAAAAACAGGCATCTTTAAGATAATGTGTACAGGTATATGTGACCAAATATTTTACCTATTGTAGCCCAGCTTTCTTTTCTTTAAATCTGAATGACAAGCACCTCTAATTTTTGTGTAAGTGTTCAAACTAATATTGCTTAGGATTCTACATACTGTGAAAACTGAAAGTGATGCCATACCACAATTTTGACACACCGCATTAAAGTCAACGCCTTGTAATTTAAGCTTAAAAGTACCAATGAATTTCATATTTGTTTTTGTTGATGCTTTTTAAGAAACTAATCTAGCAAATCATTATTTTTTAAAAAAAATAAGGTTTTATTTGGGTCGTTTTAACCTTCCTAGGTTTTATCACGAACTTTCATGTACAGTTGTTTACATTATTGGATTACAGCATAATACTTACACATTATGTATACAACGGGTTACATGTTGGTTAAATGTATTGATGGATATTAATTAATTTAAGAAAAATAATTACTTTCTGGATGAAAGTTGCATCATTGAGTGCTGCAGAACTATTTCTGGGCATACCAACCTGACTGCGTTGATTTTCAGATTTTGGACATGTTAGTATAATATGTACTACTGTTAATGCTGTTTTACATGTTTCACAAATTGCTGGAGAGCTTCTATTTAACAAATAAGAGTGTGTCAGATTAGTATGCCCAATTCGTAGTCGGGATATTACAATTTGGATTCGCCGCTGTGGCTGTCTTATTGGATATTCTTGAGTTGAGATTCCACGTACATCATGAAGTTTACTTGTAGAATTGTTCATCCATTCTTTGTGTATTTTCTTCTTAAAGTGTGTGACTGCATCTTTGGTATCAGTATCTTGGTTGGTAGTTCTGTAGCTTGTTTTGCTGTAGTATCGGCTCCTTCATTACCGGGTATGTAATCATTGTTGTTCACAGTATCTTTAAAAATAGCACACAAATGAAATAGAATATACTTCACTCTATCTTTAGGAATACAAAGTCTTCCCTTTGTAATTCCCAAGGCTGCGGGTTCAAACCCGGTGGAGGGCGATGGATTTTTTCGGGCGTAAAAATCCTTAGCATAGCTTCTTTCTGAAGGGAAGCAAAGCCGATGGTCCCGTGTCGTAGATTTATGGCACGTAAAAGAACCTCAAGCCTGATAAAGGGGCCTGTGAGCAACATTTCCTATATTTCACGCCCAATATAGAATGGGACGCTAAGGAGTACAGCAGTTAAAACTCGTCCATAAATAATAATAATAATAATAATAATAATAATAATAATAATAAAACTCAGCTGTGGGATTAAAAATGGCGGCCAACACTCAGATGGTGGTACTCCTAAAATACAGTGACTCTACATGTTTATTAACGGCAATACCATCTGGTGGGCATTGCATGAGCTCAGTGCTGCAAGCTCTGCTAAATGATGTTGCTAATAGTTTTCTTTGACATTCGGTAAAACTCTTAACGTAATCTCATTTAAGCACTAAATGGAAACCATTTTGAGGTTATAGAAACTATAAGCATCTTAACTGATAAAGAATGAAATTAAGGTCAAAATAATTTACAACGTGGTTTCTTGCACGTTGGCAGACAAAAAGAATGAATGGTTGTTGCAGTTCGAGCTATATCAATCTGAGTGTCATTTATCACTTCCATATGACCGACCCTCTGTTTCGCAGTGTTTGTGGGTCCCTGTTGCTTACAAGTGAGAGCACACAAAGTGTATTTGGTGCACTGCACCCCGTGCCTGCTTCTGATCTCTCTATAATAACATCCTTTAAACCTCCTCCACCGACAAAGACCTTAGCGGGCCTGCCGATTAGGCGGCAACTGCCGCTGCCAGCAACAGCACTGGTGCAGTCACCCCGCCCTCAAGTTCGTCTACCCCTTTAGAGGGCAAGAAACGCAGATCAAGCCAAGAACGCGAAAGCGAAAGGGCAAGATCCAATGTTTGGACCAGTCCGAGCATTACACCAACGAGGACCTCCCAAGCGACAGGCCAAAATTAGGAGCTTCGCTCTGCTGATGTCTGTGCTAGACTCTGCACGGAATATTCCGTTTAATCCCCCATGGAGCAGATTGAGGTTGAGAGCACCTCCTGCCTCTCCATGGCCGGAGAAAACGGTTTCCGTAAAATAACCTCAGGAAAACAAGATTGGCTGCAAGGGGCATGCCCTATGGCCAATCAGGTGTATCCAATTTTCCCGCCGCTTCTGGCTCCGCCCAGAAAGTGGCCAGAGGAAACACGTTCCGCCGATCATCGTGGGCGACTTCGGGTTGGTCGGTTTCCTTAAGAGGTCCTGCCGACTCTGTCGGGGATGTGTTCTGTGCAAGGGAACAAGAACCGCTTTGTCTTTTAGGCGAAATTCGCCAAGGACTGCACTCTTTTTCTTAAACACCTGAAGAGGAAGGGTATTCCCCATCTTACCCTCGGCCTGGATAAGGCGCGTGACGTCCGCAGGGTCATCCGCAGAATCCCAGTGGATATTTCGGTGGGTGGCACCGAGGCAGGACTCAACCGCCAGGACATCACCCCAAGACTGGTGAAGCAGCTCAACAGGTCCGTTCAAATCGGGCAAAAGTCCACTCCTCCTCTCTTCCTATTCGTTGAGCGATACAGTGACCGGAGGCAGGTTTAGGTGATGACACCATCATCTGTTACCTCCGGATTCACTTAGAAACTTCCAAAGCCTCTTGCGGGCCCCCTAAGGTGCTACCGGTTTCTGGGATTTAACCCTTCCAACTACTCCTGCTTCCGCAACCTGCGCTGCGTTAGGTGCGGACGCTCCACCCAAATATCCGCCCTCGTGCCATCATTGAGTTTTCCACCTGCGCCACTGCAAGGGCGAGCAAGTGGCGTGCTATGGAGGATGTCCCACCAGAAAGGCCATCATCGCTTCTAGAAGGCCCCAACCGTCACCGACCTGCCAGGGATGGAAGACCAGACCAGAAGTCCCCATGAGTCTACCACGCCAGCGCCAGCCAGTGTCACTAGCACCTAGAAGGTCAACAGGAGCACCCAGCACTCTGCCAGAAAGGACCATCATACGCCGTGGTGGTGCAAGAATGTGCAGATAGAACTGGAATGTCGCGCGCCCCCACACAATCACATCATCGGAACGCGCACGCACCGCCTTCAGCCACCCCTAAGCCTGCTCGTACCAAAAGGGTTGAGAGGCGACGTCCTGATCGTGAACCGGACTCGGACTCCGAGCCTCTGCATGGGCGTGGTACCACTATTCCCCCGCGCCAGCCGAGGGATGATAAGGCGAATGCTAGACCGGTGTCCGTACCTCTCCTCTCCCCTCTTGCACTACAAACCCCAGCCCCTCCCTCTGCCCCACAGTGCTCAGATATGCTGAAATTAAAGCAGTTGCTGCAGAACCACGACCAGCGTGTCTGTGAGTTGTTGGTCAGATTCCAGTCGCCTAAATCGTTATTGCTATATAAGCACTCATATTCCTGACCAGTATCATCCGCACTGTCCAGAATGGTGGATCGAACTAGGTTCCGTGCCTCTTCGATTTGTTTTCTGGAACTTGTGTGGACCATCCGATCAGTGAATGAGCTTTAGCATTTTTCCGGCTCACATGCCGTCTTAGTCGGGGAAAGACACGTCCATCAAAACATCCTGTTCCGCCTTCGGTGCTATAACTGCCTCAGGACAGATTGCATGGGTCGCCGATGAGGCGGCGTTACCGTGGTACTCCAGAGGAACAATGTAGTCCACCGATCCGTCCCACTCCCGCCACTTCAAGCGCTAGAGGCAACGGCCGCTAGTGTTGACCTCGGCAGTACGGAAGTAATGATGGTGTCTGTTTATCACCCACCCGAAGGCTTTTCGCACTTCACGATTACCTCTCCTTCCTCTCCCTATATCCACGCGTTATCTTGGATGGGGGCTTCAATGCTAAACAACCGTATTGGCATTGCGGCGCCTAGGGAGATAGACGAGCCAATGAAAGTATGCGCATGGTAAACGCGGACACTCATCTTAGAATAGTGGACCGCTGGCAACTCACTCACCATCCACTAGGTCGAGGACAGCATTTATTATTGACTTAGTGAACATAAAGCAAGCATTTCTGCTTTCATGTCTCACTCACATCACTTAACGCACTACGCTCAGACCACACTTCCTGTTAGTAGAAGTTAACACAAGGTTTGCCACTAACGACGTCCCGATACAACACCGAGACGTCGATTGGGACTGTGTCAAGGCTTGCCTCAACGACTGTATTTTCCCTAACCCCAGAATCGCCAACATCCCAACCCTGGAAGCTGCGGTCTCCTCTTTCTCTTCTATCGTGGTGCAAATAGTCCATAACCTTACTGTACACTTACACTTCAGATCCCCATTACCCAAACGTCCTTCCCGTTTAACTCCTTCTGCTGATCCGCCATTCCTGGCAGTCCGCAGACTTTGTAAGCGTTACCCCATTGCCGCATAATCGAGCGCTTCTAAGGCGTTTGCACCTAGAGATCCAACTAAACGAGCTCAGATTACGCGCCTGGGAGGAAACGATGACCCGAATAACCTCAAAGATGGGAACGTGTGGAAGATTTTCAAAAGACTCCGTAACCATGGACAACACACCTTCTCTCTGCAACGCAACCAAGGCCTGGCCTACGATGCCCAAGCCAAATCCAATGCGTAGCCTGCTATTTTGAGAGCAGTTTGAGACCCCGAGATGACTCCCAAGGCAATGACTTTTCCGAACACGTTCGGAGATAGGTTTGCCGATACCTTCAACGACCCTCCGACGAAGCGGATTGACTTCGCATAAGACCTAGTGAACTCAAGGACACACTCCGGCGTTTTAAACTAAATGGCTGCGGGGTTGATGGATTCAAACCCGTCATGCGCTATCTCCAGGGCTGTGCTCTTTCTGACTAATGTCTTCAATATGTCTCAACTTGTTTCACTTTCCACAAGAGTGGATGGAGCCCGGGTTATCTGCATTATGAAGTCAGGGAAAGACCTGGTCCATCCGGCCAACTACCGGTTCACCAGTCTCCTGTCAATTGTCTCAAAGGTTTTAGAGAGGCTCCTGCTAGCACGCCTGTCCCCAATTTTGGACGAAGCCGTCATTCAAGCCGTCCCCGAACATCAGTTTGGTTTCCTTCCTGTACACTTGACCCCAGCAGTTGCTGTGCGTGGTGGAGGTTGCTGCCCTGGGGTACGAGGATAAGGTATACACCGCTGCGTTCTCTCTGGACGTCGATATTAAATTAAATTGAGTTTTATTTATGGACGCTCTTTAACTACTATGGTCCTTAGCGTCCCATTCTATATTGGGCGTGAAAGACTGGTAATTTTTCTCAGAGGCCTCTTTATCAGGCTTGAGGTTCCTTTACGTGCCGTAAATATACGACACGGGACCACCGGCTTTACTTCCCTTCTGAAGGAAGCCATGCCAAGGATTTTTACGCCCGAAAAAATCCATCGCCCTCCGCTTGGTTTGAACGCGCGACCTTGGGAACTAGAGGCTAGCACGGTACCACTAGTCCACGGAGGACGACTCTGGACGTCGAGAAGACCTTCTCCAGGACCTGCTGGCATGCGGGTGTCTGCTCAAGCTCATTCACCTGAAGCTCCCAACCCACGTAGGTCGCCTATTATTCATATATGAAACACATATCTTTTGTTGTTTCCGTTGTGGTAAACAAATCCACACAAAGTCCAATAAGAGGCGGTGCTCCTGAAGGCTCTATACCATCACCCACGCTTTTCAGCGTCTATGTGGCTGACCTTCCAACAGAGCCGTACGGTTGAAGAGAATATTTTGGAGCACAAAATTTGTATTAATGTGTATTATCTTTCTTGCTCCTGATTTAAATTCATTGACAACCAACACAGTATACTAACGATGTACTGTACTATGCTAACAAAAACTCACGCAGAGCCTTCAACCCCATTTAGAGACACCTGCACCTCCTCCAAGAGTGGTACAGGCGTTGGCGGCAATCCATAAATACGGAGAAAAGCCAGGCCATCTTGAGCACTAAGCGTCGCTTTCCCGTGAATTACATATCTCAATAGAATTGAATGGACTAATACCATCATCTACTTAGGAGTAAGGCTAGATAAACGCCTAACTTTCGGGGAGCACATCAGAAACCTGTCGCATCGGGCTTCTGGGGCTATAGCCTTTTTGTATCCCATGCTAAGGTTCTTGGATGGCTCTTCCCCTAAATCTACGCATTTTCAAAGCACTCGTATTCCCCGTCATATTACATGCCTGTGAGATCTAGAGCATGGCCACAGACTCCAGTTTGCTGCTTCTGCAACGGGTGAAGTATAGGGGCTTTCGGTGTATGTATTCTGTAGGCCACTCCTATCTCGTGAGACTGCTTCACAAAGCCTCATCTCTTCCTTATATGGGGAACGAAATTGGATGCCGAGCTCCAAAAGTGTACGACCAGTTTCCACACCATCGGAGTGCCCTCATTCGGTCTCTTGGGAATTATAACCCCAGAACACCGGCTCCATCGGCTTCCCCGCATAGCATGACGGCACATCTGGTAACTTCGACGCAATTCCACCAGAAACTAAGACTGAGCTCCTATACAATCCATCCAAGGGATGCTTGGACATTCTAAGTTTTTCATTAATAACTTCAAAAATTAATACTTTTGATAAAACTGACGCCAGCGGTGCACAAAGGCCATTGCACCATAACCGCATAGTTGAGGAGCAAAGCTGATACCTCCTTTCACACCCTACCTAACTTACACCCTCCAATCTGCAAACCCTACATCCGTATGAACGTGGTTAAGCCCTGTTCAGGGCAGATGCACGTATAACACTCCTTCGGGCTGCCCTCAGCCTACCAACTTGTGGACTGGACTGTCACTTCCATCCACCAATGCCACAATCATTGACATCCCCTCTTTAGAGGCAGCTGTTGCTCCCTTTAATTTCATACTGTTTAATGTGTCCATAATCTGACCACATAATCAACCCCCTACATAACGACGTTCTTCCACAATAGTCCTTATCCGCCGAAACTGGGTAGCCCAAAGATTATCAGCTCCAACCCCAGCCACACAATCAAGCGCTTCAAAGGTTTATGCATCAGGTCAAGTTCAATTACGCGAGCGCATGACAAAATTATCCCCAGATTAAACGTCGAAACACGTTTATGATAGCAAAAGGTTTTCAAAATCGCCGCGGTCAATACACCTCTCCACTCCAGGGGAACCAAGGACTAGTCTTTGTAATCCAAAACAAAGTGTCTGTCGACTATTTTGATATGTCTATGAGATCAAGGTGTGACCCCAGGACATATTATCCGAACGCGTTCGTCAGGAAATTCGCCAATACTTTCGGCGCCCCCAGTACGTAACGGAGGTGCTTCGTGTCGTCCGCTGAAGTAAACTCCAAGGCGCACTCGGTGTTTCAATCCAATTAGGGTTGCAGATCCTGACGAACCAACAATTGTTATGTTCTTGCAACCTTCCTTTCAGGGCCGTGTTCCTTCTAAAGAATCTCCAACTGATGGGGAATAGAGAGGAGCGAGGGTGGTTGGCATTTTGAACACTGGAAAATATCCGATTCATCCTGTCAACTACTGCTCCATCAGTCTTCTTTCCACCCTCTCGAACATTTTGAGAGTCTTCTTCTAGTTCACCTGTCAGTATTATTGGGATCGTACCTGACCACCAATTCGGATTTCACCTCAACTCCATAGTAGTTACCGCGAGTGATGGAGGCGGCCACCTGGATTCCCAGAAATGCTCCTTCATTGAGACAGTGTGTCTGTATGTTGAGATGGCTTTCTCAACGACTTGGTTTGCGGGTCTTATCGAACTAGAGTGACCAACGCGGTTAATCAACATACTGCACAGTTATTTCTGACACGGAACCTTCCCTCACACTTTTCAGGGTCTACATAATACACCTATCAACCGTGCAGCACTTCAGCATAGCCTAGTATTTTATGGCATGCTGTTGTTCCTGACCAACAAATACATTCACAGATCTAACTCGTTACAAAGAAGTCTCCACATCATCCAAGAGCGGGTAGGTGTTGCGAATGTCCATTAACCCAGAACCCATGCTATCCTCCTAACAAAGCACTACGCCCTCACAGACTGCCCCACATTTCATTACCAAAGCCAAAGGATCGATGGAGGGGTTTGATCACCTACCTAAGCATGAAATTCGTTAAAGGCCTAACCTTTAGGAGACAACTCTGATACTTAATCGCTCGGACGCAGAGGGCTGTCGCGTCTCTAGTCCCCATACTAAAATCCAAGTAGTCTGTTCGCTTAAAGCCCCTTCTTGCTTTTGCCTGAGAAAATTTGGAATGTGGCTAAAAAGAGGACAGAATATGGGTCGCAGGTCCCTCTATTCCATAGACCGCTTCTATATGTGGATGATGAAATTAAACTCCGGGCTTCAACATTCTACAACAGTTTGCAACAAAATCGGAGCGCTCTTGTTAGGTCCCTTGGAGATTGTGACCCCACAACTGGTTTGAGGTAACACCGTATTCCCCGCGTAGCTTGCGGGGTAGTACCTACATTGACAGCGAAAGCTGATATCCTATTAATGCATCGAAGAGACGTTAGGCTTCAAAATTATTACTCAGGAAAACAAATTTAAGCATATCTTCCATCATATGTGTACATTGGAACGTTGCACTCTTTCCAAACACCCTAAAGCAAAAACGTCACCCTGAAACCCTCATTCCTACCGTGTATCCTGTTGTTAAACCCTAAAAGGGGTGACAATATGACAATATCACCCGGGTTATCCCTCACCCCACCAGCAACAGAGATAGAGAGGGTGTGTGTGTATGTGTGTGGTAGAAAGAGGGAGAGAACTTGCTGCAACGGCCTGGGTTCTCAAGGGGTACAGTGTGATTGTCGCATTTCGTTTTCCAAACTGAAAATAGTGCATGAAAGATACTTTACGCATTCAGAACGTGTTTTCAATATATGAAACAAAATAAACTAGGGGTCAGTTTAATTGAAACACGTGTGACAAGGAAGAGCAACCCAACGGTTCCGGAAAACTAATCGTATGAAATGCGGAGTTAGGGGAGGCGACAAGCTGGCTGCGTTACTTTACAATCACATGTTTAGGAAGCACATATCTCCTTGCTCTACTAGTTCTTCGAAAACAGTAACTTCGCTTTTCCCATTGCCTCAACTGCCCTACATTTCTTACTGAGTTCTCTCTCTCTTATTGCTGGTAGCCAAAGCGAAGTGTTCTCTGACATCACGTAGAACTTATTTATCCGTCAATGCTCTGGGATGTTCTATCGAAGTTTTGATTCGGGGTAATAAAAAAACCTATTCTGGATTATTTTGAATCCAAGAAAGTACAGGGCACCTGGCGCGACTACTTAGCTGCTGGGTGCAAAAAGTGACAGAGTGCTTACACAAGCAGGGACTCAAAATAACGGCGTAATGAACAGTGGCTTAAACTTCTCGTTAACCTGTGGCTTCGTTTGATATCGTACGAAGCTCTCTTGCAGCAGCAAACCAAGGGGATTTCTTGGAAACAATCAGGAAGCCCTACCCCAGGTGAAGATGAGAGGGAAGTGTCACTAAGTGTGCTGCTATTGCATACAAGAGAAATGCCGCTGGATGCACAATAATCTCTATCAAAGATGACATGCCCCCTTATGCTGTGACTTATTCCACTCTTTCTCGTTTGAAGGCTCTTCTTCTCTCTTCCGGTAGCTCAATATCTCAGAGCAGCTGATACTTGAACTGAATCGAACAAAGCAAGCCCAGCGATTAGCCTTTTATACCAGGAGGTGTCTGCTCAACATTTCTCATGAGGCCAGAAGGTAAGAGATAATTTTGGGTATTTCTACCCATTAGGAGTTTCCGACAGTTCGGTAAGCCGAGAGCACTTCCCCCACCCTCCTTACCATCCACACCCCAGCCGGCAATGGGACCATGCCCTGCCCAAATAGAGGGCAGTAGGAGACCCAGCAATATTACATTCCTCAGGCCAGCAGCTGTTTCCAAGACGAACATTAAATCAGCATGCGTTTGTTGTAAGGTGTTAAAGAGCATTTTATGCTAACTGTACTTAATACTTCAAATGGGTTTCAGTGTTTAATTAAAATAATGCAATATCTACATAGCTAAATATTTGACAATTATTAACAGGTATCATTGTCTTACTTTTATTGAAATTCCAACTTTGCACAAATTTAACTCTTTTGGAATGAGATCACTTTCTTTACTAATATTACATAGTCTTTAATAAGAGTCAGTCATTAATGTTATTGCACTGTGCAATACATAATGCAGTAATAATGATATAGCAGTGACAAGAATTTACAGTCCCTCCACATGCATGAGGTAAAGGGACTTTGCTGCTATTATTATTATTATTATTATTATTATTATTATTATTAATATTCTTGCCGTCATATTCAATTATTTTTTCTCTTAGGATCAATTCAAATTTCCAAAAGAATACTGTATGTTTGAGTTTCACCTGACGACATACTAAACTGCAATAACACTACCAAATACGTCACCAATGTAGAACCAATCTGCAAAGAGAAGAAACAAAACTTAGTAAGTCGTTAACACAACTGCAAGTGTCCCTCTTGAAAAGTGATTCCACTTACCGAAATTAACATTTGTCTGTTAGCCTGGGCGTAGCCTCCAAGATCTATAACAGTACCTCGTGTGTGTATTATATGTACAAAATTACCAAGCTGAAACAAAACACAGCATTTAAAATGTAATTATGAGTTCTATCCACAGCAGAAATATTGGGCTAGGGAATTTTAAGGAAACTATTAAAGAAGCATGTCTTTAATCCCTGGGAAAACTGTACTAAAAACCTTACGTGTTACATGCACGTGACCTTTGGTAGACACTGTCGCTTATTTTTAACTCTTGTATAAACAATTCGTACAAAAGTTTATTTTTCTATCTTCTTAATGTTAATCGACATAAACATTTAAAGAAATGGTTTCATTACACATTAATTGTTGGTACAAGGGGGCATATGTGACTGAAGGGATAGTCATATATTAAAAAAGCGTGACGCTATATGCTGGCTTTGAAAGTTCATACTTTTTTCAAAACATCAAGAGAAACTATTGAACGATACGCACTTCAAAACATGACAAAGTATTGAAAAATTCATACCAATAACAACCATTGCGTCCGAAGGGCTGATGCCATACAAAAAAGAAAAGCTATTTGAAATAAATTGTCTTTAAAGAAATATATATTTTCGTGTAGTAAGCTTTTGTTTATCTTTTATGGTTTACCGGTTGTACATGGTGGTTTATGAAGAACTAGAACATTTCTTTTTTAATTATTCTGTTCAAACTTCACTCAATGCCCCAATTTTAGCAATTTAAGCAGAATGTTCTGGAGTTTCGATTGCCTGTCAGTAGATGCATAGATGCTCATGTTTTATTCGCATTTGTTAGTTTTATTGTCGGTAACTGTTTTTGAGATTTTGTTCTAGTCAACATGAAAATGGAGTACACATTAAATGAACGACTCTTCCTTGTAAAGCAATACTGGATTACGAATTCAATTATAGCTACTCAAAGGGCATACCAGAGAGAATTGGCGTTTGGAGTCCTCTCCATAGAAACACAATACTGGGACTGGTAAACAAACTGGAAACAACTGGATCTCTGGTGAGTGAAAAAGGCAAAACTCCCAGAGTTGTTGCTGAGATAAGAGTACGACTGGATCAGTCACCCAAAAAATCATTAAGACGTTTGCCGCAGGAGACAGGGTACAGCTACTCAATGTGGCAGAGAGCTGTAAAAAGTGCAGGCCTAAAGCCGTATAAGATTACGGTTGTCCATCAGCTACAGGAACCAGATAAGAATAGACTACTGAATTATTGTCGTTGGTTTCAGGCGTTCATTGTGCAAAATCCTTCCATATTGTCCATCGCGTGGTTCACAGATGAAGCATGGTTTTATTTATCCGGCTATGTGAACTCAAATAACTCACGCTATTGGGCCAGCGAAAATCCACATGTTATTCATGAAGCACCTATGCACCCGGTTAAAATTGGAGTTCGGTGCGCAATATCCGCACAGAGAATAGTGGGACCAATTGTTTGTAAAACAGTATGCAGAGTACCGATGGATTTTCATGGAGTTTGTTGAGCAACTAGACATGTAGAGCCGAGTCAAGGATATTTTCAGCACGACGGCGCTACATGCCATACATCAAATGAATCCATGACACTAATTGCAAGTTTCCTTGACGACCGGATGATTTCCAAGAACCTGTAGCCACCGAGATCTCCGGATTTGACATCGCCGGACTTCTTTCTGGGGTTTATACCACACGTCCCCAGACATAAGACGATCTGAAACACAACATTACACAGAAGATTTAAGCTATTGACAACAGAGTCCGCCAACGAGTGGCCAGTAACATGGGACGACGGTTGAGTTGTGCCTTATGCAGGATGGAGGACATTTTCAACATTTGCTACAGAGGTAAATAGTCTGCCGAAATTCCTCTACATTATAAGTATAAGTTGTCGCTAGCAGAACTCGTTTTGAAACAATTAAGGAAATAAATGTGTCAGTTCTTCATAAATCATTCTATATTCCACAAAATTCATTAAGAATGGAGAGGATTCCAGAAGCTATTACCGGAAAATTCGATATTGTATTAGTCATGGAAAATGTCTTAAACATGTGAAATTTCATTCAAATAACTAGAACCATTTTTTGAGAATATCAGAATCGGTATAGAATTTTCTGTGGAAAACAATTCTTCCTCTACCTACCATAATTAAGTGGTGCAGGAAGTAAACAGCTGTAGAGAGATTTCAGACAATGTTAACAACTCTTTGAGGAGGTCTTGTAATAGCATACCTCGTACTGTAGTTCAGGATTCTCTGTGGCCATCTTCATTGTCAACAGGTTGTCAAGGAAAGCGATTCCAATCTGTAACACAAGATGAAAATGCCCTTTGAGAACACAAAAGTCCATTTTATACATTTATGGTTTTTACACGCAGGAATATCGAATACAAAAAACTGTTCTGAGTAATTTATCCGTTCCAACTATAAATACAAAATGCAGATTCCCATGTTGGTCAGCATGTGCGAAGTAATTCTGTTCTCTAGGAAAACGTCTCCAGAATGTAGATATGACGTTTCTTATTTAATTGCGCCGGACACATGATATTCTGCACTAGACGAGAGTTGTTCAAGATGCGTGTATTAAATTTTCTTCCATTTTTCGTTGAAGTCTGGAACAAGCCTTGATGCTTGACTAAATTCAATTAAGCATTTTGTGTCATTGTATTTACATTCATGTCACGTGTTTGTGATACTAAAATTTGTATTTTGATTTCATATCACCAATTCTTAAAGAACCATTAACAGCCAATTGGTTCAAATCAGCAGCAACGAATACCTGGGAAGTGGCTGATGTCACAGTGAAGTTATTTGAAGTTAATTCGGTGTTTCAAAGAGCTACTTCTTTATGTATTAATTTGTATCTATCTTATGGTTTACCAGTTACAAAGAATTCATTCAAAATGAAGAGGACCTCACGGACTATTCTCAGAAACTTTAGGATATACATTTTGTTAGTCATGTAAATATCTTAAACACATAGTACTTTTATTTAAAAAATCTTGGAGCCATTCATGATAAAATCAAAAATAGCTTTTCCCCATATCAAAAGTAGTTCGTATCGTATGCTGAACTTAAATACCAAGAATGGTACTTATCCCACTTTTCGGTTTTGAGTGATGCTGTTCAGTAACAAACGGACATACACGCGCGCTTGGAGCTTTTTCTAAAAGGGTTTTATTTACTTATGCACCTCAAAACAAGTATTTCCGGTGAAATCTGTATGGAGACTGCACTTTCTCTACCTAGTTTAGGTAGGTAGGTGATAGAAAAAGTACATCACTTAAATAAAGTACTTGTTAAATAGCATGTATTCAAAAGCTCTGATATTCCTTTTTTCTGCAGAGACAGTTAACTTAACTCATCACCATTGGAATGCCTAGTATAATGTGTCAAGGGAATTATTCATTCACCATCTGCAAACAATTCGCAATGCAAAATGAATGATTCATTGTTCACAGTTTCTGCTCACAATGAAATAAATTCTTTTATATAATGTATACAGTTTTAAACACAGGTACAAGTTAAGACCAACACCTACCATGATAACTATATGATACAATATACTTTTGAAAACATTGGTTGTGACAATTCAGTAAAATTAGTTTAAAAGCAGCAGGATTTCAAACTTTCAAGTAAGTTTTGATGAAATATAGATGTTAGTAACAGTGAAAAAAAAATTACTAGTACAGAAGAAATAAACAGCTCACACTCAAAACGTATTAAGCATGGACTGAAAACGTCATATTTTGTGAGAATCACTCAGACGAATGAATGTTTTTACTGTGCAAGTTTAGGCTTTGAATGTCATTAATTGGAGTAGAAGAAAGCTGTTAGTAACTGGTGAGAAAAATTATATAGCAAAGCCGACATCTTAAATAGAATTGTCTAAGCATGGTCACAAAAACCTCAAATCAGTGATATTCATATTTAGTCACCATTGACTGTTTTCGTTTAAACAGTTCGTCTTTAGTTCAAAAATATAAACACTGGTAGTTAATTGGTGGGTCTATGTAGTCTTTCAAAAATTTCAACCGGTTTTATCCCCTTTCCTTCAGAAACTTGATTATAATGTATTGCCCGGTGAAGGGGCTTCTGTTTTCCTGAGTCAACAAGCTGATGACTGATGCAGAGGGTTGCAGCGAAGAGAACGACATCCAGTCCACCATCACCTCAAAGTCACAGGTCTGTAACACGTATTTCCTGGGCATAGAAAGGAAAGTCTCGTTTACAGTTGCTAGCCTCTTCTAGTTCTACTTCTTCTTCTTTTAGAGATAAGATGAATTTACCACCAAGCCATCTCTTATGTGGTCTACCCACATCTCTCCCTTAGTTTGTTGATACTTCATTATCCGTTATCCCCATCTATCAATGTATTCTTTCCATTTTATTTGACCATCATGTATCTTTCATAAATGAAAATACATCCAAGTCTATTCCTATATTTCAATTTCTTATTTTATCAGGACATTCTCTTATGCATCCCACAAATTTCATCTCCGCAGATAGAATATGTTCTCTTTGTTTTTTCTGTATTTATTTCATTTTTGTTGTTATTCTCCATGATTCAGAATCAATCATAAATGTAAGCACAGCCAAGATCTTTGTTTAAATGCTATAGCCACAATCTTTACTTTATTTGAAGAAATGTTTAAACTATACTGCAATTCATTTTTGCTTAAAAATGCATATACCAATCTTTATAGTTTATTTTCTGTTTCCTGGACAATTATTTGATCATCAGTGTATAATGAAGTGTTTAAATATGCATTAAAAAGTATTTAACCCTAATTGTATTTTAGTTCCCATTTCCTTACCAGGTTGTTAATATATAAGTTAAACAAGGTGGGTGAAAGGATATAACCTGAATTGTTAAATTTTGCTCGTACCTTGTACATGGGGTTCCTATTATCTGCATGAAACCCACCTTGAAGGAGGCTTAGTTTGCTTAGTAGCAGACGATGAAGACGATGTTCTATGATATTTATCAAACTCACCTTGAAGGAGGCTCAGTTTGGAGTCTCAAACGATGAAGATGATATTGTTATTATCTTCATGAAACTCGCCTTGAAGGCATATTGGTTTTACTGAGTCGCAGACGATGAAGATGATATTGTTATCATCTTCATGATAATAATGATCCAATAATTGGTGACTCCATTGTAAGACACGCGGGAAATTCAAATACTGAGGTAGTTTGCTATCTTGGCATAAGTTCTGATGGTCTGCTGAGGTATATCGAGAAGAAGCAAGAGGAGATGGAAAGTGACTATTGCACGATTGTGTTATACGTTAGGAGTAATGACTTGCGGAGAGGTGTTAACCATGTAATGGGAGACATGTAAGATGTAGTTACCAGAACAAAACAGCTGTTTCCTTCAGCGAAAATCGTCGTTAGTGGAGTTTTGGGGCAACGCGATGTCAAGTAATGCAGTTATATAGCTATTATCTTCACGAAACTCACCTTGAAGGAGGCTTGGCTTGCTGAGTCGCAGACGATGAAGATTATATTTCTATTATCTTCATGAAACTCACCTTGAAGGAGGCTTGGCTTGCTGAGTCGCAGACGATGAAGATTATATTGCTATTATCTTCATGAAACTCACCTTGAAGGAGGCTTGGTTTGCTGAGTCGCAGACGATGAAGATTATATTTCTATTATCTTCATGAAACTCACCTTGAAGGAGGCTTGGCTTGCTGAGTTGCAGACGATGAAGATTATATTTCTATTATCTTCATGAAACTCACCTTGAAGGAGGCTTGGCTTGCTGAGTCGCAGACGATGAAGATTATATTGCTATTATCTTCATGAAACTCACTTGAAGGAGGCTTGGCTTGCTGAGTTGCAGACGATGAAGATTATATTTCTATTATCTTCATGAAACTCACCTTGAAGGAGGCTTGGCTTGCTGAGTCGCAGACGATGAAGATTATATTGCTATTATCTTCATGAAACTCACCTT
This sequence comes from Deroplatys truncata, assembly GCA_030765065.1. NCBI lineage: Eukaryota > Metazoa > Arthropoda > Insecta > Mantodea > Mantidae > Deroplatys > Deroplatys truncata. The sequence goes on along the minus strand of CM060975.1, from coordinate 46,536,442 downwards.
GAAGGAGGCTTGGTTTGCTGAGTCGCAGACGATGAAGATTATATTTCTATTATCTTCATGAAACTCACCTTGAAGGAGGCTTGGCTTGCTGAGTTGCAGACGATGAAGATTATATTTCTATTATCTTCATGAAACTCACCTTGAAGGAGGCTTGGCTTGCTGAGTCGCAGACGATGAAGATTATATTGCTATTATCTTCATGAAACTCACTTGAAGGAGGCTTGGCTTGCTGAGTTGCAGACGATGAAGATTATATTTCTATTATCTTCATGAAACTCACCTTGAAGGAGGCTTGGCTTGCTGAGTCGCAGACGATGAAGATTATATTGCTATTATCTTCATGAAACTCACCTTGAAGGAGGCTTGGCTTGCTGAGTCGCAGACGATGAAGATTATATTGCTATTATCTTCATGAAACTCACTTGAAGGAGGCTTGGCTTGCTGAGTTGCAGACGATGAAGATTATATTTCTATTATCTTCATGAAACTCACCTTGAAGGAGGCTTGGCTTGCTGAGTTGCAGACGATGAAGATTATATTTCTATTATCTTCATGAAACTCACCTTGAAGGAGGCTTGGCTTGCTGAGTTGCAGACGATGAAGATTATATTTCTATTATCTTCATGAAACTCACCTTGAAGGAGGCTTGGCTTGCTGAGTCGCAGACGATGAAGATTATATTGCTATTATCTTCATGAAACTCACTTGAAGGAGGCTTGGCTTGCTGAGTTGCAGACGATGAAGATTATATTTCTATTATCTTCATGAAACTCACCTTGAAGGAGGCTTGGCTTGCTGAGTCGCAGACGATGAAGATTATATTGCTATTATCTTCATGAAACTCACCTTGAAGGAGGCTTGGCTTGCTGAGTCGCAGACGATGAAGATTATATTGCTATTATCTTCATGAAACTCACCTTGAAGGAGGCTTGGTTTGCTGAGTCGCAGACGATGAAGATTATATTGCTATTATCTTCATGAAAGTCACCTCGAAGTAGCCTTGATTTGCTGAGTAGCAACATGAAGAAGATGTGAGGGGTAAAAGTGCTGACGAACTGTGCGGCTCCCGCAGCCGGGGCAGAGCAACACAAGTAGGCAGCAATGCCTCTTTTGCTTCTACGTGACGCCTAGGAGGGAGAGACCCGAAGGGCGCGATGATGAGGACGCGAGCATGAATTGGACCCCTAACATTTCCATATCGAGCGCATGCTACGACCAGGTCCACATACAAGCCACTGAATCCTTAGTGGCCCCCCAGGGTGAGGCCCATTCGGAGGCGAGACCTAACTGAGACACCAGGGAAGAAACCTCTACATAGCGCACTGTTACCGCCGAACACCATCGTCTGATCCTACAGCCCTGAAACAGATGACAGGGAAGATGATGGGTACAGGAAGTGAGGGGCAGAAGAGTCGTGGTAGAAGATGAACTACCGCAGCCTGTCGACCCAGGGAAACCATAAAAATCCATGGGTCAGAGTGGGCGGACGCCGGGGATCGAACCCAGTATCTTCCGAATGCGAGTCGCACGCGTTACCGCGACTCCACCTCGCTCGGTGAGAAGATGCTAACATATTCATGAAACTTGACTTGAAGGAGGCTTGATTTGTTGAGTTGTAGACGATGAAAAGGATTTTAATAATATAATAATAAATTGTTTGTACTTAGGTTCTATTTTCACTTCTTAAAAAGTAATGTCCAATACTTAAATTGTTTTACTTATCCTAATACACAAATTAAGTTTGAATACCCCTTAAACGCTACATCCGCGTAGACCGCTGGCTGCTAATGAGTGTAGCCCTTCTTTGCGCTACATATTCCTCCCCATCCTCTGTGTTTTTTCTTCCTCCCTCTATCTCTCTCTCTCTCTTCTTGTCCATTTTTCCACCCAAAAATTGGATACCGAGGTTTCACCGGAAATGTGTTTTGAGACCCCCTGAATCCAAAAGAAGCATTTTTGGAAACATGTCCGTGTGTGTGTCTGTGTGTGTGTGTCTGTGTGTCTGTCTGTCTGTGTGTCTGTCTGTGTGTGTGTGTGTCTGTGAACAGCATAACTCAGAAACGAACAGTCGTATAAACACCAAACTTGGTATTTAGGTTCAGTATCTTCCAGAGATGCGACACGAAGGTTTTCAAGAAAATCCCCCACCCCAGATCACCCTTTAAATCAACATTTTAATTTTCTCAAAAATGGCTCTAACGATTTTGATTAAAATAGCCTATGTTTAAGATATTTTCATGACAAATGAAATGTATATCTCCAATTTTCTGGGAATGTCTCCAAAAGTATTCTTCATTGTGAACGACTTTTGCATAACTGGTAAACCATAAGAGATAGACAAAATTTTACTACACAAAAAAGTAGATCGCTTTAAAATACACAATTTATGTCATATACATTTTTTGTTGGGTGAATCATTTTCGAGATATTGCTTGTTATTCCCTTAAATTTTGCAATACATTTTCTCAAATGGAAATTCCTTATTCATTTTTTTATGTCCTGGACATACAAAGAGAATGGAATACTCCACATATTAACCCGCTCTTAAAATATTTGACTATCGCTTAAAGCCTAGCAATTCCCCTTGCACCTACAAGAAAATTAGCAATAAGATTAACATGAAACATATGGAGAATAAGCGTTTGTAAAAATAGTTTGTACAAGAGTAGAGAAAGTCATGTGAGTGTAACACATCAGATATTTCTTTTAACTTTTCCACTAATTCTGCTATTTCTTTGATTCTTCTCTTTCCTTTCCCATTCAGTCTTTTATGGTTATCATCTCTTTTGGCATACCATCCCATTTGTGTTCCCAAATTTGTTTCCTTCGATTCCTTATCTCTTTACATCCAATTAATCAGTGAACAATACTGTCCTGCTCGTGCTCAAAAAGTATTAAGTATGGACTGCTAATGTCATGTTTTGTGAGAATCACCCAAGTGAACGAATGTTTTTACTGTGGAATTAAAAACATTCTGTGGACATAAACATTGTTTTATGTAGTTCATTGCCTCTCATCCCTTTCGAAAGTAATGCTGCTGTCCTTATCTAAGCCAATCCTTCCCTCTCCTGTTTATTACATAAGTATAATCTATATACGCCTATCTGGTCCATTTTATCTTTATTTTTCTGTATAGGCAAAGAGACTTTTTGATTTCTAGCTCACCTCATATTTCCTGTTTATGTGTATCTTCTACCCTATTTCTCACTGATTTCCATAATGCTTTTTCATTTTCCTCCTATTATCCATACATCTTCCACCTCTGTTTTCATCAACACCTTCTCCAGCTCCGCCTCAACACTTCTCGTGCTTAATTACCTTTAATTGTTTCATACGTATTTTCAAAATATTCTCGTCTTCGCTCTTTATACATCTATACCAGTATTTCAATACTATTTCTAGGATCTTCTTCCAGTTATTCCTAACTCTACCATTGCTATCCCTTTTGGTGCCGCCGTGTTTAGACCTAACATCTGTTTACAGAGCATTCTATTATCTGTTGTCTATTTTCCCCTATGTCTGATAGTCTGTATATTTCGGTTACATATTTTATTTGATTATTTATTTTTGCTAGCAATCTTCCTTAGAATATGGCTATACATCAGCCCAAGCTGTTATCTTGCCATATTCTACCCATATTACTCTCTTTATTTACAACATAAGAATAATAATAATATGATAATAGTGGTAATACCAAAATGATAATCTAATAATACTAAATTTTATGATAATGATAATATAAATACATATCTTAACATCTCATGATGAAATTAATTCACATCTCTTTTTATTGTCCATGACCATTTCTTTTTTACTTTGGACACGTGCTCTCCTACCTTTTTGTTGTTCTTGTTAAAAATCTTGCTTAAGGCTACTTTACTGTCCAGTTTTAACCATTTTTCATTTATAGCTTGCTTTCTCCAATGCTGCGTACCATTACAATCAAACACGATATGTTCTAATTCTTCTCTTTCCCCACATATTGGACACTGGTTCTCATTCCCATTTCTCATTCCTATTAATCTCCATACACCTGCTCGTACCCAAGCTATACTCTCTCTTCGTTCCTTATTTGAATTGTCCACATACTGTTCTCTAGCCCATACATTTTTTAGGTTACATATAACATTTTTGGTTCTACTGTTGCCTCATAGCTCCTCTCTAACCACTAGTTGTTCAGCTCTGATAATTTATATTTACATATCCTACCTAATTCCTGTCATTGCCGCTTTACCTTTTACTTCTATCTTTCTCTGCCATGTGTCATCCAGCCTCCGTTACAACTTAATCTTAACAGCACACAGTCAATTTCTTTCACTATTTCAATTTCTCTTCCTTCCAAATACATTTATTTTCCTTCTTTAATCTATTTCCTTTTTTTAAACACCGCAATTTTAAATTTGTTTATCTTATTTTTACCCAATTCTGAGCAGAATTTCTATATTTTGTTAATTACCCTCTGAAGCCCTATTGTCACAAGCGATCCCACCATTAACTCACTTTGAAGGTGGTTTGCTGAGACGCTAACGATGAAGATGTTAACATTTTCTTGAAACTCGCCGTGAAGGAGGCTCGGTTGGCTGAGTCGCAGATGATGAAGATGGTGTTGCTATAATTTTCATGAAACTCACTGTGAAGGATGCCCAGTTGGCTTTCAGTTGATGAACATGGAACTGCCATAATTTTCATGAAATCCACCGTGAAGGATGCCCGGTTGGCTAAATTTCAGTTGATGAACATGGAACTGCCATTATTTTCATGAAACTCACCGTGAAGGATTCTCAGTTGGCTAACTTTCAGTTGATGAATATGGAACTGCCATAAATTTTCATGAAACTCACCGTGAAGGATGCCCGGTTGGCTAAATTTCAGTTGATAAACATGGAACTGCCATTATTTTCATGAAACTCACCGTGAAGGATTCTCAGTTGGCTAAATTTCAGTTGATGAACATGGAACTGCTATTATTTTCATGAAACTCCCCGTGAAGGATTCTCAGTTGGCTACCTTTCAGTTGATGAACATGGAACTGCCATAATTTTCATGAAACTCACCGTGAAGGAGGCCCGGTTGGCTAAATTTCAGTTGATGAATATGGAACTGCCATTATTTTCATGAAACTCACCGTGAAGGATTCTCAGTTGGCTAACTTTCAGTAGATGAACATGGAACTGCCATTATTTTCAGAAACTCACCTTGAAGGAGGCCCGGTTGGCTAACTTTCAGTTGATGAACATGGAACTGCCATTATTTTCAGAAACTCGCCGTGAAGGATTCTCAGTTAGCTAACTTTCAGTTGATGAACATGGAACTGCCATTATTTTCAAGAAACTCACCTTGAAGGAGGCCCGGTTGGCTGAGTCGCAGATGATGAAGATGGCATACACCATGAAGCAACACTCCACGGCCAAGAGCACCAAGTCGACACGAGCTCCGTGAGACAGATTACTCAGCGTGTGGTAGACGAAGAGGGTCAGCGTCAGGAACATGTAGAGGAGGTAGAAGCCGTAGGTGTAGCACAAAGCTCTGCCTGTCTGGCTGGCAAGTCTACTCAGCTGGAGCCAGAGGGCGCTGTAACTTCGGACGGTAGCTTTACCCTTGTGGACCTCCTGCACGAGATTATACACACAAACTCCATGTCATTACTATGCTAACATATGAGTAATGGAGGGTGAAGACTGGTTTACTATAAATCGATAACGAGAAACAGAACGAGAACAGAATAATTATGTTTGCTTAAAAACACCCGGAACGGAACAGGAATTCTTATGAATATCAACGTTGGAATGGCGTTTAACGCCCGTTCCACTTAATAACACTTCGCATTTGGCGGGCACTGAGGTTACATGAAATAATATGGGAAAATTTTGGGTAGAAACATTGCAAGCCTAAATTTAGTGTAGGTACCTCCCCGGCATTTGCCAGTTATGAGAACTAATGAAATCCTTGAAAATAATCCAGTCAGGCAGGATGATCCTAGCTGAATTCGAACCACAGATGTGCCTTAACGACCTCGGGCACTTCGTTGGTATGACATTTGTTCGTGACTAATCAGTGACATTTTTTTCACTTGCTTGCAATTCAGCCAAATTATACGGGTTAGCCAACTTCGTATTTTCATGCAATAAAGATTTTGTAAAATCCGCGTCATTACTATTTCTGATTCCATTTGCGAAAACGTTATCATGATAAGTTTGTGATAAATGTCATATTAAAGTTCCTTGTTGTGTTATTTTCGAGCTTTTATTGTTCCGATTTTGTTTACCAAGCTTGCAATTAAGAGAGCCCTATCGGCAGTTTTAGTTCACCGCCTACTTGAACAATCTACTGTGAAAACAGCTACCGATAATATGAATCCAATGTATCATATTCGGGAATAGGAAGTGTTAAAACTTGACCATGTTTCCGGTTAGTTGTGGAAACTCACAATTTTATTTTTGTCGTTCCCGTTCTGGTTCCCTTTTCCTTTTTGTGAACCAATATTAAGAGGAATAACATTTCATCTCTGGGAATGAAACCATTATGTTGACATTACAGAACACGTCAAACATTAAACGTTTTGAGAAATAGTAAGAGACCATGTAAGCACAATGCATGATAGATTTAGTTCTTGATATTTTCAGTTCCTTTACTCTGGCCATACATATGCTGAGGTTAAAAGTTTAAATCGCGGTTGAAAAATCCATATCAGGGCCGGTAATCGAATCGCTGAGCTACCATGGAGAGATCACTGAATGCGACTGCCCTCTGAAATGTTTTCATTTAATTTATTACTAGAAAGCTACTGCATAAAATAGAAACAATAAGGTTTAATCTCTAGCACATCTTATGAATGATAAAAGCTCGTGCTCAGAGAGGCTTTTCATAAACAGCCGTACATAGCGAAGGATTTTATATAGAAAGTAATATTATTAAACAATAATAAACCAGATTAATATTTATAGTACGATATTTGGCAATAATTGAGGCCACCTTAGAGGTTTAGCCAGATATTTTATCTAATCGGTGGATTTCAGTGTGCTTTCAGGTGTCAAATCACGGTAGCTCAGTGGTAGAGCGTTGATGCTAAAGCCTACAATTTTTATTTTAGTCCCGGTCGTTCCGTTGAATTTTTTTACTTTCCTTTCAACTCTCGCGTCTTCGTACATAAATCTTAAGTTTATAGACAAATATAAAATATCTATGGTGAAAGGGATTATAGAATGTAGCTTATAACTGCACAGTATAAAATAACCTTCCACCCTTTAGAGTTTCCCTGTGGGCATGTGGTTAGAGTTGTGGCTTCTCAACTCGATGATCCCATTTCGTTTCCCGGCAGTGGCGGGGGGAATTTTCTTTAAATAGAATCATACCCTACTCTTCGCAGAGTCTGGAAGTATGGTCCGAGAGTGAATGTGAGTGTGTTTTACTGTCAAAATTAATAGAAAATAAAAAGAGTTTTAAAAAATTTGCAGTCAATGAGTTATAACACTATAAGTTGCTTTTCAGAGCCCAGTGACCATGTGACTATAGAATTAAAATGACCTCGGGACTCAATTTACCAATTTCGGTAAAATTGAAGTTTTTAAATTTAGATTTGTGTACACGCTTCCTTTTAAAGAATATAATTTACGTACAAAATTTCAATTTGATACGATAATTAGTTTCCAAAATATTAAATATCTTTAAAAATTGTAATACAATAAATGTATATAACTTTGAAGACTCCTTGCAACACAAAATTTGAGGGAGAGTAGTAAATCATTTTATTGATTTTAAGCGTTAAAGAACAGCACTAGCTATTAGACTGTACATCATACCTTTACTTAATGACATATTAATTTTGCTTTCTTTTCAGTTATTTTCAATAAAAATTTGTGAATTGTTTTTGTCAAAATTACAGAAAAAATTCTGATGTGTTACAACACATGATTTTCTCTACCCTCTATCGCTTATTAGTGGCTGTAGAAATTATTATTAGGAAACTTTATTGTTCTATCTGCTTCATTTTAATCGAGATAAACCTTTGTAGAAATAGCTACATTACACATTTTCTTATAGATATAAAGGGGAAAACAATAGTTAAATGTTTTAGAAATGGACGCTACACGCTAGCTTAAAATTCCATACGCTTTGCGTGCAATGGCGAGAAACATCTAAATAGGAAAGGACTTGAAAAAATTGGCTAAGTATTGAACAATTCAAACCATTAATACGGCTATCTTTGAAATGGCTGATGCCACAAAAAAGTTATTTGAAATAATGCGTGTGTTTTAAAGAGATATATATTTTTTGTAGTATGTTTTCGTCTAGCCAAAGTTTAACAGTTATACAAGATTATGCAAAATTCCTTCCGAATGAAGCTAACTTCACGGTTTATATACAGAAAATGCAAGATATTCATTTTATTTGTAATTTAAATATCTTTAATGTATGGTATTTTAACCAAAATCGTTAGAGCCATTTTTAGAAAATCAAAGATTTCGAAAAATATTTCATTAAATAAAATTGAGTTTTATTTATGGGCGTTCTTTGACTACTATGGTCCTTAGCGTTCCATTCTATTTTGGGCTTGAAACACCATAAATGTTGCTCAGAGGCCTCTTTATCGGGCTTGAGGTTCTTTTACATGCTGTAAATCTACGACATGGGACCACCGGCTTCCATTCTGAAGGAATCCATGCTAAGGATTCATCGCCCTCCGACGGGTTTGAACGTGCGACCTGTAACTAGAGGCTAGCATGGTTCTGCTAGACCAGAAGGAGGACAAAAATTGTTCCATGTAAAGGGTAGTTTGGAGTGGGGAGATTTTCTTCAAAATCTTCGTGTCGCATCTTTGGAAGATACTGAACTTAAATACAAAGTTTGGTACTTGTCGACTTTTCGTTTTTGAGTTATACTATTCACAGACAGACACACACACGACGTTTTTCAAAAAATCCTTTTTTTTATTCAGGGGGCCTCAAAAAATACATAGGTGAAATCCTGACATCGAATTTTTGGGTGGAATACATTACTTCTCCTACTTAATATGCGTAGTAGAAAAAGTAATGACAATCCTAGTTATGAATATTCTTATGATGGTGAAACATAAAATTTGTCATTAAACTGGACCACAACTGAACAAAGAATAATTTATATAATTAAAAATGCAAGCTGGAGAAAAATACAAAAGAATACCGTATATAGTTCTTCAAATTTCCACTCACCAACCATTCCAACATTTTAATACACCTTTAAAAATTACAGAATAAGAAATCTATAATGCTACATGATATATATTTGTCTTAACTATTTATATGTAAAAATGTAGAATTCGGCTGTTTTGTTATTTTGTGCCAAAATATCAGTCCCCGGGTTTCTTAATAGGGACCAAAAACAATTTAGAAAACGCTTTCCTCCTTAGCAGCATTTAATTATCTACACTATAAAGGAACATACTTATATAGGGTAGTTAAATTATATTCGAACCCACTCGCGGTCTCTCTCTACTGCGCGAGACAGCCGGCAGTGGCCGGGGAAATTACGTCCGGCAGGGGCGGATTAAAATCCTTACCTTATAATAGATGCTGGAAATGTTGACCTTCTGCTCTCAAACAGGCAGCATATCTCGTGTAAATATTTTCGCTCACTCTCCGAAGCTCAGCAGCAGCAGCAGCAATTCTTGTGATTTCTTGCACAGTGTTTTCTCTAAGTTCCTGTAGTGTGCGAGGATTGGAACAATACACTTTGTCTTTTAAAGAACCCCCATAAATAAAACACACAACTCGTTAGGTCAGGAGAACGAGGGTGCCACAAATCAACACTAATTATTCTGTCATCAAACACCTCTCTTACTGCATGTAATGATTCGGCAGCCATATGTGCTGTTGCAGAATCTTGCTGTAACCAACCATACGATTTTTCTTCTTCTGTCAAGTGATTGCAAAATGGCCTCAGAATTAACCCGTGATATCGCTATGCATTTATTGTTTCATCAAAGAATATGGGCCCTATTATTCTTCTAGCACTTAACGCACACCACACTCCAATTTTCTGATCATAATGAGGCGTTTCATCACAAGAATTCCTGCTGCTGAGCTTCTGAGAGTGAGCGAGAATATTTACACGAGATATGCTGCCTGTTTGAGAGCAGCAGGTCAACATTTCCAGCATCTATTATAAGGTAAGGATTTTAGTTCGCCTCTGCCGGCTTAATTTCCCCGGCGACTGCCGGCTATCTCGCGCAGTAGAGAGAGGCCGCGAGTGGGTTCGAATATAATTTAACTACCCTATATGTGTTTAGTAGGCCTCCAAAATAGGAGATAAGCGAAGAACCTGGTTATTTAGCTGTCTTATTATATGGACAATGTAGTGTTGCTTATGTCACGTGCATTTGGAGCCGAAAATTTTCTCATTTCTATAACCACAAATGCACATTACAGTTCGAAATACAGTGCGTACCTTATATTACAGGGCCTCGGATCGCATGTATGCGTGCTCCGCGCACTGTGTATTGCACTGTGTATCTCCCGTGTTACTCACGAATGATAGCATCGTGCACTATAATGACTACTAACTTGTTATAAAAGGTGTCCATCTGCATTGCGACATCCTGGAGAACTTCGAATGAAATTTCCATTCACACGCATAAGTTAATCTTACGTAATTTTCATAATTTCTGTTCTTACATTGTTCTTAAGTTCTCTATGGTGAGAGGTTTTTTCCTGTAAACTATACGTTTACAATTTCTTCAAGCGTGAAGTTTTGATAGGCATATCAGAGGATTAATAATAATAATAATAATAATAATAATCTAATTACTTCACACACACCACAGATGTGTTGAATAAACTTCCACTTTTGAGATGCACAATGAACAAACCCTAGTCTTTACGGCACAAAAAGATGCTCAGTGAACAACTCCAGTATTTACAGTACGAAAGGAAAGCAGCAACTGACAGTTAACATTCACAGACGACCACCCCAGCTGTGATGACTGAATCGTTCATGGTAGTCAGTCAGTTGAGACATACCGAGGTCATTGCAGTGCAAGCGAGCTACGCATATACGTGACTTATGGCCCGGCTTTAAATGAAACACATGGTATCTTAAGGAGACAAGGTAGTCTGAACACATGGAAATTACACCTTAAGTGTGTTAAATTGCCACTGCTCTTAAAGTTCTCAATGGGTTTTCCTGAAAGTTTTATGAATGATTCTATGAATCATGCAAATTATTTTAAGTGGTTATTTGCATTGATAGCTTATGTAATTGAGTCCCTAAAAATTATTTCATTGAGCAGAAAAATAATAAAATATTCTCTTAAAATATATGAATTCATGTACCTTTTTCTCTGATACTACTTGCAATACAGAATCACACTTTTGTGTGCTTTTTATTAGTATAAACAGCTATCTTTTGAACCTCAATTATGTAGTTATGTATATCAGTTCGCTAGAAATTGAAAAAAAAATATTTGTAAAGTCAAAAAGGTATAAATGTGGAAAATTTGTAGTGTTGTTGCCTTCTTAATATCACTAATATACATTATAAAGTTATGATTGTGGTTCAGAAAGTTTAGCTATGTGTTGTATACATTCACTGAAAATATCAGTTGTATACCTTTCATACTTTCTGAGAAAAAGGTACATAAGTATCCAAAAATGGTTTTGGGAAAACTCAATTTAAAGTTTGAACGTTAAAATTCTGACACACTTCAGTACATTCAAGAGTCACAATCATCTGTGCCTTCATTCCTGGATTGCTTCAGCTTTTCTGATTGCCTTCTCTTGGTCCTGGTCTCTTGTTAATTGCTGAACTGTTCACTGGGCATAGTCGTTTGTTGTTGAAACATACAAAAATGTGCTTAAAAGGGGCGTTGCATGACAGCTTTAAAGGAATGCAGATTAGCATTTAAATGTTATTTAAATGTCTTAAAAAATCTTAACCCCTGAAAAAAATACGTTTTCTGAAACTGAAAATAATAGAGATTTTATTGATGCCTGAAAAAAAATGTGATTTTTGAGCATTTCAGAATAACTTGTCGCCCTAATGACATTCTGGCAATATAAAACGAACCGCGGTTTGTCACAATTAAGTCTTGGTTTGGTTAACCCCACAATAAGAACTAAATGTTCCATTGTTTAGTTTCCAATCTCTTCTAACATTATTTTCTACATTCATAACACGATATCTTATATGGGGGCGATAATTTATAATCACGCTTTAGCGTGCCTTTCTTCCAACATACAACACTGCAGGGTCTTTCAAAAACAAAAAGATGTAGCTTACCATAGTAAAGTACTATACCTTGTCGAGAAGGTGTTGCAGCGACACCGCCGTCCTGCTGAGGGCTATACAAATGAGATGCCAGAAGGCGGGCAGGAAGAACCTCACAAGATCCAGATATACCTCCTTGACCAACACTGCCCAGTCCATATACCCGAGTACCATTTGGTAGCCAAACTCGAAGGTGACAACTGACAGAGGAATAATGACCGTCAGAATCCACGCTCGGCGCTTCAGTCTCAGAGTTAGGGTACAACCAGTCACCCTCCGGTACTCCGCCTGTTGAGTGAGAAAATTGTTCACGGCAAATGAAGATACAGAGTGAGCCAAAAGACTCCGAACCGGCTGCGCGGTGTTTTTCCTGTCCGCGTCCTCGGCGTTCGTTGCTGTCTGCTGCTATTATAGAAAGGCGCGGAAGAAACCATACCACATTTTTAAAACCGTTTTTAAAGGCGTTACTTACCAACTTTACGAAAGGAAATGCTGAAACTGGCCACCGTCGTTGTCCATACATTTTTGGCACCTCTTTAGGAAACTATCCATCACTCGCCGTTGAGAAATTTCCTGGCGGATATTTTGTTTTAATTCTTCCAGGGTATGTGGGTTTGTCTTGTACACTTTATGTTTTAAGTTATCCCGGAGGGGTATTTTATGAACAATATTACCGGCTGCGCGGTGTTTTTCCACTGGGCGTGTGGAAATCTGATAAAAACATGATAACACACTGCTGCTATAAACAGTCACACTGTTGTGGTTTTGCTGTGCAGTGTGAAGTGCAGTTTTGAGTTGACGGTGATGTGATGTAGTTCAGTTATTACGAGTTATTTATTATTTTGTGCTGTACTTAGTCACAACGTGTATTATGGCTCAGTATATGTTTTCTACTGCACAGCGTGTATTTATTTATGATTCATATGTGTTAACTCGGTCAGCTCGCCAATTAAAGTATGATTTGCAGAAAGATTTCCAAGTGTAAACGTTCCAGGCCGTACACCAATCCATGAGCTTTACAGTAAATTTCAGGCCACAGGAAGTGTTCAGGCTAAGAAATCTAAAAGACGGCGTTCTGTTCTTACCGAAGAAACATTAGACGACATCGGTGATCGTTTGGAAAATTGCCCCAAAAATTTAATAATGGATAGATTCCTAAAGAGGTACCAAAAATGTATGGACAACGGCGGTGGCCAGTTTCAGCATTTCCTTTCATAAAGTTGGTAAGTAAAGCCTTTAAAAGTAGTTTTAAAAATGTTGTATGGTTTCATCCGCGCCTTTCTATGATAGCGGTAGACGGCAACGAGCGCCGAGGACAGGTTCGTACTTTTTTGGCTTACCTGTATATTCATATCAGCTTTGGGTATTAATTGTCATATAATTATTATTTAATACTGAAGTTAATTTTGGGTGTTTTGCCCCAAAACATAGGTACTAGTGGTTTGCGGAATATGGAGATGAAGTGACATTATTCATGCTGTCTTGCAACCAGGACGGAACATTTATCGCGAATAAAAGTCCTCGTGACAATTCCGATAATCGAACCTGTGTCAGGAGAACTGGTCATTTCACCACAGAAACACATTTAATAATATTAGAACAAAATTTTGTATGGGGAAGATGCTTTATTATTGTTAGCAACCGCCTTAGAAACTATGACTAAAGTATTTGTAAAAATCTGATGTGTTACACTCACATGACTTTCTCTACTCTTGTACAAACTATTTTTACAATCTCTTATTCTCAATCTATTTCATATTAATCGAGATAAACGTTTGCAGAAACGATCTTTTGACATGCAAAAAGAATTACATTTTACACATAGCGACCAGTTCTAAAAATATTTGATTCGTTTAAGGCCTACTATGTACCCCTTGTTTTGTATTTGCAAGGGCAATATAGAAATACAGTAGCCTTTAAGCATAGACATATCTCTTAATAGCTGGTTGCTAGGTGCAGCACCATTCTCTTTGCCACAGATTAATACTCTTTGCATATCCAAGACAAAAAAAAATGAATAACGAATTCCCATTTGAGAAAATAAGTGTTGAAAAATTTAAGGGAATAACAAGCAATATCTCGAAAATGGTTTACTCAACAAAAAATATGTATGACATAAATTGTGTATTTTAACGCGATCTACATTTTTTGTGTAGTAAAATTTTGTCTATCTCTTATGGTTTACAGTTATATAAAAGTCGTTCACAATGAAGAATACTTTTGGAGACATTCCCAGAATATTCGCGATATACGTTTCATTTGTCATGAAAATATCTTAAACATATGATATTTTAATCAAAATCGTTAGAGCCGTTTTTGAGAAAATTAAAATTTTCGAAAAATGTTGCATGTAAAGGGTGATCTGGGGTGGGGGGATTTTCTTGAAAACCTTCGTGTCGCATCTCTGGAAGATACTGAACCTTAATACCAAGTTTGTTGTTATCCGACTGTTCGTTTCTGAGTTATGCTGTTCACAGACAGACACACACGGACATGTTTCCAAAAATGCATTTTTTGGATTCAGGGGCCTCAAAACATGTATTTCCGGTGAAATCTCGGTATCGAATTTTTGGGTGGAATACAACACTTCCCCTACTTACTATACATAGTAGAGAAAGTAAAAAGGAGATAAGCAGGTAATATTCTTGTTATGAAGTATAACTATTTCTGAAAATAATGAAAATCAAGAAAAACGAACGCTTTATCTGATTAATCCCTTAATAAAGAAATCGAAAATGTTTAAAATACAGCACGTAGAAATTGGAAAAGAATAAGTTTTCAGCGATAATAAACTTAAAACTGTGCACTGGTTTCTAACATGTCCAGTCAACGATTTAATAAAACTCATGTATTATATCCAATGCCTTTCTTAGACACTATCGTTTATTTTTATAAATTCAATAAAACATTTATTACAAAAGCATATTTACTTTCTCTATTACGTATAGTAAGTAAGGGAAGTATTGCATTCCACCCAAAAATTCTATACCTACATTTCATCGAAAATACATGTTTGGAGGCACCTGAATCCAAATAAAGCATATTTAGAAACATATCCGTGTGTGTTACTGTGTGTCTATGTACACCATAGCTCCAAAACGAGAAGTCGGATAAATACAAAACTTGGTATTTATTTTCAACATCTTCCAAGAATGCGACATGAAGATTTCAACAAAATCTCCCCACTCCAAACCACCCTTTACATAGAACATTTTTCGATAATTTTGATGTTTTAAAAAATGGCTCTAACCATTTTGATTAAAATACCACATATGGAAGTTATTTACATGATAAATAAAATGTATATCTTGAATTTTCGGGGAAGAGCCTATGAAGTATTCTTCATTGGGAAGGAATTTTGTATAACTGGTAAACGTTAAGTGAAAGACTAAAACGGACTGTACAAAAATGTTGATCTCTTTAAAACCACAATTTATATAAAACAAGTTTTTTTGGCATTAGCCGTTTCTGAGATATCTATTATTAAAGGTTCGAATTGTTCATTTTTGATCATTCTCTTAAGTCCTTTCAACATTCAGTTGTTTCTCGCAATGTCATGGAAACAGTATGGAATTTTAAGGCCAGCATATAGCGACATTTGACTATCGCTGTTCTCTTTGTATCTATAATGAAATGTGTAATGTAGCTATTTCTGTAAAGGTTTATTTGGATTAAAACGTAGCAGATATAAAGATAAGGTTCAGTAAGAATATTTTGTATACTCACTAATAAACGATAGAGGGTAGAGAAAGTAATATGAATGCATCGCATCAGATTTTTTTATATCTTATTCATGCTAATCAAGTCAAGCCGCTAAAGAAATACTTTCATTATACATTTTGTTGTAGATACAAACAAGATACAAGAGACTGGAGCGATACTCAAATCTTTAAAAAAGTAAGTTACTATATACTGGCTTTGGAATGCTATAATCGCGAGAAACAATCGAATGATCAAAGCACTTAAGAAAATGACAATTCTTTGGAAAATTCAAACTAATAATAACAAATATCTCAGAAATGTATGATGCGACAAAAAAATAGTGTTTTAGAGAGATCTTCATTATTTATGAATGTTTTGTCCTTCTGTTATGATTTATCATTAAAAAATTATACAATATGCATTCCGAATGAAGTGGATTTCACAGCCTGTTCGGAGAAAAATCAAGATATAGATTTTATTAGTCATGTCAAAATACTAAGCATGTGGTGTTTTAATAAAAATCGTTAGAGCCATTTTTGAGAACATATAACGAACAGTTTTCCATACAAAGGGCGGTTTGTTGTGGGGAATTTTGCGTTCTTGGAAAATGCTGAACTTAAAACGAAGTTTGGTGTATATTTATCCGACTTTTCGTTATTAAATTATACTATTCACAGATGTAGACACAAACACACACACGCATATACTTCCTTCTAAAACTTCCGTTTTTTTATTCGGAGGCCTCAGAATCTGTATTTCCGGCGAAATCTCGATGTGAATTTTTGGGTGAAATACAATACTTCTTCGGCCTAATATAAGTAGGTGCTAGATAAAGTAAAATGGAGTGATATTCACGATAAGGAATGAAAAACATTTATTTATGGATGGAAATCGAGATGCAGCAAAAAATGTCCTGGCTAAGCACCCAAAGCCCATTTCAAAAATAGTGAAATGCAGCACAGATAAAGTGGAAAAGAATAACCTTTCAGCAAGAATAAACTTATTAAAACCTGTGCAGTGCTTTCTAAGGTGGCCAATAAGTGATTTAAAAAATAATACATATGGCCCTCCTCTTGACCTCTTGCAGTTTGAGTTTCATCAAAACTTCCTAATAATCAAAGAAAAGCAAAATGTATATCACTCTGTTGTCTGAATACTTATAGAATCTCCAGCATATGAACAATTGCCCCTAATATCTCCCTTCTTAAAATTATTTGAAACGTACATACTATAGGCTATGTTATCTGAGAATATACTTGCATTATAAAATGTATCTACTGACCTCTAGGCGTGTCCATTGTTGCAGGTAGTCGGCCAATCTACCCGTTTCTGTCCAGTTGATGATAGGAATACAAATAACGAGCAGGAAGTAGGCTGCGGCCATTATTGTAAAGAGGCACACGCTGAAAGCGCTATAGTCGGCCATGATACTACTGAGGCGCCGCACCATGGTGAACCAGAGAAGTAACATCTCAGTCACGTACACTAGTGCAGCAAACAGCATCGCCAGGGAAATCAGACGAAATCTAGGCACCCCTGTAATATCCACCAAACTTTTAAGGTAAGGATATTATTATTATTATTATTATTATTATTATTATTATTATTATTAAATTGGTGATAAAGGCAGTTAGTAGGGCAAGTTACTCCAATAACATATTAAACAGGGCTTTATTTGTGCTCTTTAACTGCTGTGGTCCTTAGCGTCCCATTCTATATTGGGCGTGAAAGACCGGTAATTTTGCTCAGAGGCCTGTTTATCAGGCATGAAGTTCTTTTACGTGCCGTAAATCTGCGTCACGGAACCACCAGCATTACTTGCCTTGGAAACTCTAGCATGAGTGAAAAGAAAATATATAGCAAAGCTTTAGAGAGTAAAATCAGGTTATACGAACCAAAACTTCCCTTTTACAGTTTCCCTCCAACTCTGATACATTGTATTGTATCAAGTTATTACGTTTTTATTAAGAATGGCATCGCCACTTGCGTGTAACAACAATCCCATTGTAGAGGAATCAAATAGATGGTGTTATATATTTCTTCGGCATAATTGTAAATGATGTTGGGGTAATGTAACCACTCAAAAGTTCACCGTCAGTGATCTATGATTGCTTTACGTTCTGTAGCACCAACATGAAGTAGGTAGGGTAACGCTGTACCCGTCTCGTAGAAGATACCTGTTGTTATATAAGATCCTTAGGGATGCTGCTGATATGGTGGCCTCTGGAAGATGTGCATATCATCACTGGTGGACGCAGAAATGTCTCTCTGATATGTGTGTGTACTTAAATGTTGCTATGCTTTATGTGTGTTATGTCTGTTTAGCCTCGGCTAGCTATAATCTTGCGGTAGGCGTTTTGCTCTTAGTAGAGTGGGTATAACGACTTAGGATAATGTAAATAATTTAACACATACACACGATTCAAAGTACTAATAATAAAATATATTGAAACCTTGTAGGTCCCTTTCACATACAACACTGATATAAACTGATAAACTTATTTGCATTGCCAGAGTATTTGCGCGCACACGCAATATTTTAATAAGTACTCACCGCTCTTCTTAATTGTTACTTATTAGCACAATTATTATATCACTTGATAGATAATCCTGTTCTGGTTATTGATCTGAGGTACTAAATATGCTTCTATATGATTACAGCACTTCTTTAGCTGTATTTTACATAGCATCACGCTTAGGTTATACCCGCTATGTCACGAAGAAACTGAAGAATTTGCAATGGACTCCGTAGCGTGGCTTCTATCTATGCCTAAGAGTATAAGATCTTGGATTCTTTTGGCTACTATCGCGACGTATCATACGTAAAAACCTATTAAATGGTCTATACCATGGACATCTTATAGAAGCGTATGTTGGCTTTAAAACTGCTAGCGAATGTCCTAGAAGCTTACTCACTGTTATGTTATTACTACATTGTTAAAGCAGAATATGTTTTGTTGCTAGCTTTCATATTGAATTCACATTGTTACAATCTTTATAGGAGCTTATGTCTTCTAGCTGCAAACATAAAGTACTTCTGGCTTTTCAAATATTAACTTACAAATATTGTCGTAACATATAACTCTAAGCGTATTACATTTATTATGTAGGATCGTAATATAGTTGTATTTGACGTGAATAATTAATTAATAATATTTAAAATATTTAAGCTTTGTTAGTATGGGCAAAGTGTTTTTGGATTAATAGTGGATACCGTCTCAAGGGGAAGTACTGTATTCCATCCAAAAATTCAATATCGAAAGGCAACGAAAATATATGTTTTAAAGCTCTAGGAATCCACAAAAGTATTTTTAGAAAAAGCCCCGTGTGTATATAGGTATGTGTGTCAGCGCGCGCGCGCGTGCTTGTATGAATATCATAACTAAAAAACGTAAAGTCGGATAGATACCAAATTTAGATTTAAGACCATCATCTTTCAAGGATACAACACGAAGATTTTCTCGTTATTTTTTTCTTTGTTTTCTCATAAGTAGACCCAAAGATTTTGTTTAAAATGTCATATGTTTAAGATATTTACATAACTAATAAAATGTTTATCTTTAATTTTCTGCGTATAGCCTCTAAAGTTCACTTTGGTTGAATGAATTTGGTATAGTTTTGTAGAAGCGCTAAACCATAAGAGATAAAAATTGAGTTTTATTTATGGACGCTCTTTAACTGCTGTGATTTTTAGCGTCCCACTCTATAAAGGGCGTGAAAGACCGGTAATTTTGCTCAGAGGCCTCTTTATCAGGCTTGAGGTTCTTTTACGTGCCGTAAATCTATGACACGGGACCACCGGCTTTACTTTACTTCCGAAGGAAGCCATGCTAAGGATTTTTACGCCCGAAAAATCCATCGCCCTCCACCGGGTTTGAACCGGCGACCTCGGGAACTAGAGGCTAGCATGATAACCACTACACCACGGAGGACAACCCATAAGAGAAGAATGATATTGTGACGGTTATAATTTTATTTTAAAACATGTTGATAAATATAATTTTATAAAGTTTGAGATATTCAGGACAAACTTTGTTTAAGTATCTCCAGGAATTTGTTTAGATTTAGACTTCATGCGCGTCATTTCGCGGATGTTGAAGTAAACAGACATTGGATGTCACGCGGTTTAGGGTAAAAGATCACTTCATGTCCGACACGTGGATGAGTTACGTAATTTTTGCTGACATACGCTTACGTCAGTTACAACCTAGGCACTAATCAATATTTTGTCGGGTATTTAAACTTTGGGGTTTTTAGCGGCGCTATCTGGACCAACCACGTGCCTGGCCTGACTCTCTGCTATCAGTTCCTTAATTTATTTACTGTTAATTTGGAATCTCGATGTAGGCGCTAGGCCCGATAAAAATGGACCACCGGACCTCCTCTGCCAGGCAGGTAAATTCACCAGCTGTTTAATTCTTTCTTTTTTAAATGTAGTTTAGGTTATATTAGACAAATTAAAGATTAGAAAGATTGGGGACAGCAGTTACATGTCTTATAATGGCACACTTTCACCCCTATTCCAACTGCCGCAACCTGTAACCCTCTCGAGGCCATCTGTGCTACGTTCCCCCATCCTTTACGTGACGTCTGGCGAAGGCGCTGATGGCGTAGACGCCGGGATTACGTCACAATATATACTACGTAAAATGTAGATATCTTTAAAAACACAATTTATTGGAAACGAGGTTCCGAGATATTAGTTACGTAATTTTTACTGACATACGCCTACGTCAGTTACAACCTAGGCACTAATCAGCATTTTGTCGGGTATTTAAACTTAGAGTTTTTTTAACGGCGCTATCTGGACCAACCACGTGCCTGGACTGACTCTCCGCTGGTCAGTTCCTTAATTTATTTAGTGTCTTTATTTAGTGTTTAGTTTGAATTTTTCAGCACCTTTGTCATTTTTTAAAGTAGCTTCTCGCGATGTCATGGAAAGAAATGGAAGTTCTAAGCCACGTGTTGTCACCCACTTTTTAAAGATTTTACTACCGTTTCAGTCTCCTGTATCTCTCTTGTTCTTACAATGAAAAGTGCAATAAAACTATTTCTGAAAATTTTTATCTGGATAACATGAAATAGGCAGAACAATACGCTTTTATAAGAATAGTTTGTTTCATGTTACTATAACATCATGCTATATCATACTATAATAAACAGAACTAAATTAATGTTTTCGTAACTCATAATATTATCCTCTGCATGACAGGAACAAGCGCACCTGAAGTTCCGACATCAATAACGGGAATGTTTTTCAAATTTCTTTATCGGATTTTATAACAGATTAAATAATCAGGGCTAATAATTCGCAAAATCCTGAGAAATCTCTAAATGGACTATAAGCTGCCATTCATCTCCAGTTGAATCTAAGTATAAAAGATTTTGTTGAATCTATGTGCCTATGTGCATTTTACATTTTGCAAGCGTGCATGCCTGTGTGGGTATTTTACGGCTGCGTTGCGTGATAAGATGTTTTGTAAATCTATGAGATTTAACGGTAGTGTTGCATTATACGAAGGCGGATCGTAAATTAACGCACAATAATTATTTTCTGTCTTGGTATTGCAGCTGGAATGTTGCAATTGCACACAGATATAGTTTGGCGTTTTTACTACAGAGGGTATTTTTTGCTTCATGTGCAGCTCTAGCGAGAGAAGCGTGAACTACGCGACAAAGATGGCGTCGTCTACGTGTGAAGAGCAGAGAGGTGTGGTTCGATATTTGTGAGCCAAAGGGCATAAACCGAGTGATATTCACAGGGACATGAGTGGCGTGTTTGGGTATGATTGTATGGACCGTAACAATGTCTCTAGGTGCTGTGCATTCTTCCTAGAGGACCGTGTGAACTTTAGTGATTCGTCACGCTCTGGGAGGCAACAGCTGAACACCGCAGAATGTCAGAGGCATTGAGGCGGCAATTTTGAACGACCGGCGTGTGCAACTGCGAACCTTATCGCAACAATTCAATATTTCCTATGGTGCAGTGTACGATATTGTTCATGACCCGTTGAAATTTCGTAAAGTTAGTGCTCGCTGGGTGCCTAAGAACCTGACAGACAACCACAAGGCCAGCGAATGATGAGCCTGGATCACCTAACGCAGTACACCACAGAAGGGCATGACTTTCTGAAAGGAATCGCTACTGGTGATGAGTCGTGGGTATACCACTACACGCCCGAAACCAAGCAGGCAAGTATGGAGTGGAAACATGCTGGTTCCCCAGTGAAGAAACAATTCAAAGTGACTCAATCTGCTATAAAACTGCTTGTGACGGTGTTCTGGGATATGCATGGTGTTGTATTGGTGGACTTTGCTGAACACGGGATCACTGTGAATGCTGCAGCCTACATGAAAACTTTGGTGAAGTTGCGTCGTGCCCTTCGTGACAAACGCTACAACACGAAAGCTGACAATGTCAAAATTCTTCATGACAATGGTCGCCCTCATGTTGCTGCTGCTGTTCGTCAGAAAATCACCAAATTTGGTTGGGAGGTGCTCCAGCATCCACCATACTGTCCAAACCTTGCATCTATTTGGTCCCATAAAGAGATTCCTGGCCGGACAACGCTTTGCGAGAGAGGAAGTGAAATCAGCAGTCCGCAGATGGCTATACTCCAAGGAAACGGACTTCTAAGAACAGGGCATATTGAAACTGGTGTCACGATGGGAGAAAATTGTTGAGAAACTTGGTGACTATGTTGAAAAATAGGTAAAAGGTGTAAGTTCATTTGTGATTTTTTTTAACTATTACACTATTTTGTAAAAAACATTATTGTCTGTTACTTTTCTATCCGCCCTCGTATCTTAGGTGGTGTTTCCGGGCACTTCTGCCATATCTGAGCGCATTCTCAACTCATCGTAATAAATATAAAATAGATAACATAGTAATTATGGTCGTCGGCAAAACAGCAGATGAATGATAATACGATCAACAATAATTAGTACTAATCATAAAGAAAAAAATACATGTATTTTGTAGTGTGGTATTGATCTCAGTCAAACACGCATTAAAACTATCTTAACCATTGTTCCATGGAAGTCACGTTTGACTCTGACCTATAAAGCCATTAATACCTTTATAACTACTGCACAGGATTGTATTGTGGTTACGTTTCACCTTTAATGACAATAAACATTAAATAAACAATTGACTTATCCCCTCCCATCATGTTGCATTCCATTACGTATATACAGCAGATTACAAATATAATTTTCTAATGCGCGACAATTGATAGCAACTCATACGATACATTACTGACAGGAAAATTCAAAGTTTTAAGACGCTACCTACTAGTTCCATTCAATGCCTACAGTGGCGCTGTGGTTTCTTTACGAGAAAATATGTCGCCACAGGAAAACTCGTTTTATGTGCTGGAGTATGCAAAGAATGAATCCACTGTTTCTGTGCAGCGTGAATTTCGTTGTAAGATCAACAAATAGCCGTCTCGTTATAAACAGATTTACGAATTAATTATTGGTACAAAAAATTCGTAGAAGAAGGTTGCATATGCTGAGGCAGTATTTTTAACGCTTAAATCATTTCAGTCAAATTATAATATATAAATTCAATAACAGCCCGCCTTAAAGCAATATGTGTATGTAACAATATATAAAAAATGTATGTAACAGTCATTGTATATGTTTATATTATTGTATCCATGTGTAATAATGTAATGTGAATGTATTACGTAATTTAATAATGTAGGAGCTGTGAGAATAATAAGTTAAACGTTGCTAACAATGAGGTAACCTTGAGGCAATAATGAGTTTGAGAGTTTAACAATACTACTTCTGATTCTTGGAAGCAATAATGTAATTTTAGTGACAGTTTATACAATAGCCAATCAACAACCAGAAAAAGCTTTAGTTAAATGAAGGTATATTGGACTAGGATTAGCCAATCAGAAACTAAAAAGGAGAAAAATTTATAAATTTAGAAGTTAGTTGGTTGCAGACAGCGTTACTAACCAGACGCAAAAAGTGTCGTCAAGAAATTTAATACGTATTCGTGTGAGACGAAAAATAGTTTACGTGTTAAAAAGTACAAGTAATTAATTAAGGAATCTCACAGCTCTCTATATCAGTGAAGTGTTATTTAAATCGTGTCAAGCATTAATAAAAGGAGTGAAGTAAAATTATAATGTGTGTAAGCCTACATTCTTGTTGCACTACAACCCTGCTAAGAGAAACGTATCTCTAACAATAATACTGACGCAGCCGAGGCAAACTTAAATATATAATATTTAAAGAAACAGTCAAATTACAAAGTTAATATTTTTTTAAACTTGGGGCAAGGTCACCTGAAGATGCATTTTGGGGCGAAGGCTACCGGAAAGCGGGTACTATACGTGCGGTTGCAACTACTACAAGTTCGGCTCCCTAACAGTTGAAATATAATACAACTCCTTCAATAAAATATTTCTTCAAATTGACGCCCAAAGCGTGGTGCAAATAACGTAAAGATACTATCCTATTCTCAATGCAAAAGGAAAAGTGCTGGTCCTCCTCGCATAGCAAATGGTGCTCAGGTTGAATGTATAAAATAAAACTTTGACCTTTCCTCTATCCAGTGATGTATCGAATGTGTCTCTACCTATTGTTGTTCATATATAATACATATTTAAACTCTGGTACTTCTTTTTGAATAACCCTGTATTTGATTTTACTTTAGCTAGAAAACGTTCTAAGCGTTTCGGAAACATTCGCTGCTTTGTTTTGGAAACACTCGACTGTGAATAATTTACGGATTTATACGAGATTTTATAAGCTTAAATGCCTATAATTTATATTTTTTGGACTTTTTTGACAATCTAGAACACAATCACTTTCATAATAAGCCGAAAGCTTGTTAAATGTTTCAGTAGAACGTCGTAACTAGGATATCAAGAATCCCCATTTAAAATGCACAGGACCAGATTAAGTGTTTTAAATATAACTCACCTGATATGAAAGTTAATGGAAATACACCTGTTGCTCTCAGGATGGATATGACTGGACACAGCTCCTTATAGAATTCATCATGTGGGATCATCTCCACGTTTCCTATGAAACAAATTGCGGTTCTATGGTAATGTGGCCAGTATTATTAAACGAACACAGTGAATACCAAACCGTACCTTTGACGGGGACATGGTGTACTCGCGTGTTGGGTAGTGTCTTGGGTGACAGACGTATCTCCTGAGCCCACATTACGTTCTTACTGACGTGTGTGGTCTGTTCTCACGCTGATTGTGTTGTGTTGTCTATAAGGAGGGCGTGTATCGACCCAACTTCCTGATGACCGTCATACATCATCTTTCGAAAGAAACGTATTTAAGGGAGCGAAAATTCTGTTTTCTGAAGTTTTCAGTCAATTTCGTTGAAAATGTTACCTTAAGTTTGCCTTACTTTTAAATTTCCTTTCATTATTGTTTTTCTATTACTACTTACCTATAGGTGGTAGAGGAGGTGTTGCATTTCACGCAAAAGTTCTAGATTTCAGTTTAAATGCACGCTTTGATGTCTCTAAATACAAAACATTTTTGTAGAAAATGTCCCTGACTGTGTGTCATTGAACAGCCTAACTGAAAAACGAAAAGTTGGTTTAGTACCAAACTTGGTTTTTAAGCTCAGCTCTTCCAAGGATGCGACACGAAGATATTAAAAGAACTCCCCCACCCCAAAATGCACTCTACATAGAAAACGTTTCGTTGATTTTTATTTTCCCAAAAAAATTGCTCTAATTATTATGATTAAGAAGATGCTGAACTTAATTACGAAGTTTGATACTTTTCCGACTTTTGGTTTTTGAGTTATGCTGTTCACAGACAGACACGCTACACTCACTCAGAAGCACGCCGTTTTCTAAAGATGCTTTTCAGGGGCAAAGGTAAAAGTATGGATGAACAGAGGCGCCCACGCCACAGGGACAGGGCATCGCAAGTAGGCTGCAACGCCCTTTTTGCTTATACCCTGATCCCTTGGAGGGAGGCATGAGGAGAGAGACTCGGAGGGCGGCCAGATCTGGATGACTACGGGCGCAAGCCTGGACTGGGGGGCTCCTAACGTATCCGCCGCAGCCCGAATCACCCACAAGCCGCCAGACCCCCCGCGTGTCCACTCGGAGGCTGGTCCTCGCACCAACTACAGGGAAGAAACCTCTACAAAGTGCACATATATAGCCAGGCGAACACCGTTGGCTGGTCTTACAACCGTGAAACATATTGAAGGAGGTCATGGGTACAGGAAACTCATAGTAGAAGAAGAGCCATCCCAGTAACCGCCTACCTACTCGGGGAAACCACGAAAAACCCATCGGTCAGAGAGGGAGGTCGCCGAGAATCGAACTCGGGACCTCCTGAATGCGAGTCGCACACGTTACCGGGCACCACCTCAATCGCTTGGGGGGCGTAATTCAGGAGACACCACAACATGTCTTTCCGGTTAATGGAGTTTTTGGGATGGAGTACAGTACTTTCTCTGCCTACTAAGTGGGGACTAGAGAAAGTAAAATCAAAATATTTCTCTTATTATAGAGTTTTATGAAAAACATATTAAATAACAAAAGTTTATAAGTACAATGTTTCTGACATGTTTTGTGGCTTAAAAAGATTCATTGGAATGAATGTTAAAAAATTTACCACAATTTTTACTTTCTCTACTACGTATAGTAAGTAGGGGAGGTATTGTACTCCACCCAAAAATTCGATACCGAGATTTCACCGGAAATACATGTTTTGAGACCCCCTGAATCCAAAAAAAGCATTTTTGGAAACATGTCCGTGTGTGTGTCTGTGTGTCTGTGAACAACATAACTCAGAAACAAACAGTTGGATAAACACCAAACTTGGTATTTAGGTTCAGTATCTTCCAGAGATGCAACACGGAGGTTTTCAAGTAAATCTCCCCCACCCCAGATTACCCTTTACATGGAACACTTTTCGAAAATTTTAATTTTCTCAAAAATGGCTCCAACGATTTTGATTAAAACATCGTATGTTTAAGATATTTTCATGACAAATGAAATGTATATCTCGAATTTTCTGGGAATGTCTCCAAAAGTATTGTTCATTGTGAACGACTTTTGCATAACTGGTAAACAATAAGAGATAGACAAAATTTTACTACACAAAAAATGTAGATCGCGTTAAAATACACAATTTATGCCATATACATTTTTTTTGAGTGAACCATTTTCGAGATATTGCTTGTTATTTCTTTAAATTTTCCAATACTTATACTTTTTCTCAAATTCGTTATTCATTTTTTTTGTCCTGGTAATGCAAAGAGTATGCAATGCGCCACATAGCAACCAGCTCTTAAAATATTTGACTATCGCTTAAAAGTCACATCTCTGTATACTATTAACCTTTCAGTTTGTGTTTTAACTTCTATCGAACACTACAAAAGATACTATTGCTAGTTCACAAAACACCATATGACATTGCGTTGCACAGAAAGAGAGGGACAAAGCATACGGAGATGGGAGAGAGACAGAGAAAGAGAGTGGGAGGGAGATGAAAGGGGAAAACTCGCATTTAACGCAATAACGCGAGCTTACATACGAAGAAAGTGGTATATATAGATTGTAATTATACAGCAACAATCTGTGTTACATTCACATGACATTCTCTACCCGCTATCACTTATTTTTATATAACTCCTACAAAATACTCTTACGAAAGCTTAATTTTCTGTCTACTTTACTTTAATCGAAATAAACGTTTGCAGAATTAGTAATTTAGCTGCGCATTTTGTTATAGTTACAAAGGAGATAGATAGTCACATGTTTAAAACTTAGTCGGTATATGCTGGCCTTGAAATTCCGCACTTGTTCCAGGACATTGCTGGGAACAACCGTATAACGACAGCGATCTAATAATAAAGAATATCTCGGAAATGGCTGATGCCACAGAAAAAGCTGTTTGAAATAAATTGTGTGTTTTAAAGAGGTACACAGTTTTGTCTTAGTTTATTCTTTATAAAAAATTAATGAAAATTTCTTCCGAATGAAGAGCAGTCACTTGTCATGCAAATGTCTTAAATATATGCTACGTAAACCAAAATCATTAGAGCCTTTTTTTAAAAACAAAACAGAAATGTTTCATGTAAAGTGGGGGGAGGGATTTTCTTCAACATCTTCGTGTTGCATCTTTGGATAATACTGAAGTTAAATACAAAGTTATGCTGTTCACAGACACACATATACACACGGCCCGTTTTCTAAAAATGTAGATTTATAATGCTCGGTGCCTCAAAACATGCATTTCCGCTGAAATCTCTGTATCAAAATTTTGGATAGAACACAATACTTGTGTACGTAATGGAGAAAGTAAAAAATATTTCTGCATTTAGTACTATTGTATGTTTTAAGAACAATCTACTTCATACGACATATAAAATGAGGCTATTGAAGTTATTTCCTAGGAGTGGAGGCAAACGGAGGGGCCTCCAGAAACTGGAGCACAGCATCGCAAGTAGGCCACAGTGGCCATTTTTATTTCCAATGTGACCCCTGGAAGGAGGGATGAGGGGGAGACGCAATGGGCGACCAGGTCCAGACGACGATGTACGCTAGCATGACTGCGTAATTCCTATGCTCCCCGGGATGTCTGTAGCAATGATACAAGCTCGCAGGAGGGGTCCAACAGGCCCTCCAAAAGCCAGAGAGAGACCTTTCCAGAGCGCACAATACACCGAACAAATGCCGTCGCCTGGTCATCAGCCCTGAAACAGATGAAAGGTAATAATGGGGACAGGAAATGAAGAACAGGAAATTCATGATAGAAGGGGGAAACACCCCAGCGTCGCCTACCGACCCGGGGAAACCGCGAAAAACCCATGGTCAGAGTGGCCCGACCGGAGTCAAATCCGGGACCTCGAGAATGCGACCCTCACACATTGCCACGGAGCCATCTCGATCGGTAATTATTTTCTAGAGGTTACATATTTTCTGAAACTTTCATAATTTATTAAAGAATGTAATAATTCATAACAGAATAAACATTCAAACGTTTGCCAACTCTCTGTGTTAGATTGTTTGTGTCAAAGAAACAACTGCTATTTTGTATTACACCTGCAAAATAAATGTGTGCAGGTGCGTAAATGTTAAAACAAACTACATGGCATATTTACATAGTTTGTTTAGTCTATAGCCCTAGGGTTTTAACAAGATTGAAATGACACGAGCTGTCGAAGTTCAAGGTAAAATAAACACCTCAATAACTCATTGTCGATGTGACAGGTTTTGTGGGGAAGCGTGTCAGAGAAGCGAAAGGATAAAAAACAGCGTTATAAATTACTCTTTCCCCAGACAATCTTACACATTCTGTGCTTTTCAAATTTCCAAATTCCCTGCTTAGTATTCTGCGAATGATAATGATTTGTTACACAGTGAATTTCATAACGACACAAGAGGCACACTCAATCAGATCCTGCAGTGATATCTCTCACTTCTGGATTAATAAAAATATCACACTAAAGGTGCACTGTCCAATATTAAATGGGAAAATATGTCACTTTGGTTTTATTTTCCATACAGATTGAAATTCTTGTTTATATAACAGGTAAATGTTGCATTTGTCTTAGATTCCTCCAAAAATAATTTTGATCGGTTTAAACCTTGTAATTTTATAGTTTTAGCAAATTATAAAACCGGTATTTCGGAGAATACCTTTTAAACCGAAATAGTAGCATACTAGGAAAAACAAGTAATTCATGTTTAATAAATCATAAAACAGTGCATCTGTTTTGAGAGTGTTATTAATGTAATTGAGAATATTTTCTTTGTAAAATTGTCTTAACTTTTCTTTAAAATATAAACTGTCACAGGGTACGAGCTTTTACAAAACTCAGGGTCACATTTATAGACATTGTATCATCTTGTGAATTCCAATTATCTATAACTTGTGTGATTAAACTGTCTACTTTAAAAACTAGTGCTAAAATATATCCTACATTACACAGCATTTAAAATATACGAACTTGGCATATTAATTTAAAACTATAAATATAGGCTTAATTATTAAGTTTACATAAATTTTTGGTTAATCAGGTTGGTTTGGTTAACACTATGAAAAAATTTATTTGACACAAAACGTGTATTTATATAGGGTAATTAAATTATATTCGAACCCACTCGCGGCCTCTCTCGACTGCGCAAGACAGCCGGCAGTCGCCGGGGAAATTACGCCGGCAGAGGCGGACTAAAATCCCTGCCTTATAATAGATGCTGGAAATGTTGACCTTCTGTTCTCAAACAGACAGCATATCTCGTGTAAATATTCTCGCTCACTCTCCAAAGCTCAGCAGCAGGAATTCTTGTGATTTCTTGCACAATGTTCCTATAGTGTGCGAGGACTGGGACGATACACTTTGTCTTTTAAAGAACCCCATAAATAAAAATCACAACTCGTTAGGTTAGAAGAACGAGGGAGCCACAAATCAACACTTATTATTCTGTCATCAAACACCTCTCTTATTACATGTAATGATTCGGCAGCCGTATGTGCTGTTGCTGAATCTTGCTGGAACCAACCATACACTTTCTCTTCATCTGTCAAGCGATCGCAAAATGGCCTCAGAATTAACCTCTGATATCGCTATGCATTTATTGTTTCATCAAAGAATATGGGCCCTATTATTCTTCTAGCACTTATCGCACACCACACTCCAATTTTTTGATCATAATGAGGAGTTTCATCACATCCGCCTCTGCCGGCGTAATTTCCCCGGCGCAGTAGGGAGAGGCCGCGAGTGGGTTCCAATATAATTTAACTACCCTATGCGAGGGTCGGCTGATAAGTCCCGGGCCTCACACAGAGATGGCGCCACTAGGCCAGTTAGACGGTAGCATAGTATAGTTTTACTCTAGACTAGCTTGTACCCATAGTTACAGGCCAATAGCTTGTTTAGTTTTTGAATGACAGCATTTTAAACAAGACAACTTTAGAGTTTTCACGAAAATGGAGGATTTGGAAAAACGAGCAGTGATTAAATACTTGTATTTGAAAGGCTTAACGCCTAAAGAAATAAAGGAGGAAATGGACAGTACATTGAAAGACTCTACCTTTTCATATTCAATGATTAAAAGGTGGGTTGCAGAGATTAAAATGGGACGTACGAGCACTAGTGATGAGCCTCGCTCTGGACGCCTGTGGAAGTCACAACTCCAGAGATGATTGAAAAAATTCATCGTTTAGTACTGGAAGACCGCAGATTAAAGTTGTTTGAGAGAGCAGAGTCTGTAAACGTATCAAAAGAACGTGCAGCTAATATTTTAAGTAATGTTTTGGGCTTTCAGAAGGTCTTTCGAGGTAAGTGCCGCGTTTGTTGACACCTGATCAAAAGTTGCATATAAAAACTGTTTCTGTTAAGAGGGTGGAGCTATACCGTAAAAATCCCAATGAATATTTGAGACGGCTTATTACCATGGATGAATCACTACACTCCAGAAAGTAAATCACAGTCAAAACAGTGGATTGCACCAGGTGAACCAACTCCAAAAAAGGCAAAGTCAATTTTGTCAGCTAACAAGGTTATGGCGAGTGTTTTCTGGGATGCAAAGGGAATTATTTTTATTGATTACTTGGAAAAGAGTAAAAGTATCACTGGTGACTACTACGCAAGCTTACTGCGACGTTTGAGTGATGAGGTGAAAAGACAAAGACCTCATTTGGCAAAAAACAGAATCTTGTTTCATCACGACAATGCTCCGGCCCATCGTTCAGTCACTGCAATGGGGAATATTTGCGAATTAAAGTTCGAATTGCTTGAACATCCACCCTCTTCGCCAGGTCTAGCACTCAGTGACTACCACCTGTTCCCTAATCTCAAAAAATTTCTTGGAGGGCGAAGATTTCACAGCAACGAGGTAACAGCTATTTTTAGGACCTTGATATATCCCACTACAGAGATGGTTTAATTAAACTAGAACACGGTATGACAAATGTATTAACCCTTCTGGAGATTATGTTGAGAAATAAAAAAAAATTTAAATGTTGTTTTCATTGAGAGGCCCGGGACTTATCATCCGACCCTCGTATAAGCTCTATATTTTACCTACAGTATGATTTTGTGTATGTTTTAATATTTCCTTGCTGTACAAAAGTACACAAAATTCAATTCATTAGAGAAGACTTAATGGGTCATTAACAGAAAATTCAAGATATACATTTTATTAATAATATCAATATATTACACACATGTTACTTTAATCAAAGTCTTTAGTGCATTTTTCGGGAAAATAAAAAATATGAAGCATTTTCCATGTACAACATATTTTGGGAAAAGGAATTTTCTGTAAAATCTTGGGGTCACATTTTTGGAAGATGCTGAAATTGAATACCTAGTTTGGTAATTATCTGACTGTATGTTTTAAGCTACGCTGTTCACACATAGACGCGTGCCCGGACCTATATTTACTTTCTCTACCGTGTACTCTGTAGGGGCTGAAGGTATTGCATTCCACCCAAAAATTCAATACCGAGATTTCACCGGAAATACCTGTTTTGAAGCTTCCTCAATCCAAATATAACATTTTGGAAACATGTCCTTGTGCGTGCGTGTGTAAGCAGCATAACTCAAAGACGAAAAGTCGGATACATACCAAACTTGGAATTTGAGTTCAATGTCTTCCAAGAATGCGACACGAAGATTTTCAAGAAAATTCCCCACCCCAACTAACCTTTAACGGACATTTTTTTTTAAATTTTGATTTTCTAAATCATGGCTCTAACGATTTTTATTAAAATATCAAATATGAAAGATATTCACATGACAAATAAAATGTATATTTTGAATTTTCTGGAAATATCCTTTGAAGACCTCTTCATTTAGAAGGAATTTTGTATAATCTTGTATAACTGATAAACTTTTGCGATAGACGAAAACGTACTACAAAAATTTTTTAGATATATTTAAAACGCACAATTTATTTAAAATAAGCTTTTTTGTGGCATTAGCCGTTTCTGAGATATCCGTTATTAAAGATTCGAAATATTCAATATTTGTCATTCTTTTTGTCCCGTCGATTTTAGGTTGTTTCTCGCGATGTCATGGGAACAGTATGGAATTTTAAGGCCAGCATATAGCGTCCAGTTCTTAAACATTTGACTGTCACTGTTCTTTTTGTATCTATAACCAAATGTGTAATGTAGCAATTTCTGCAAAGGTTTATTTGGATTAGAACGTAGCAGATATGAAGATAAACTTTAGTAAGAATAGTTTGTAAACCCATTAATAAAGATAAAGGGTAGAGTAAGTCATGTGTATGTATCACATCAGATTTTTAAAAAGACTTTTTTCGTGTATTTCCGGTGAAATATTGATAGTGAATGTTTGAGTGAAATGTAATGCTTCCTCTATATACCATGGAAGTGGTAGAGAAAGTAATATAACCGAACACCAAGCGAGATGGCTCTGCGGTAACGTGCGAGGCTCGCATTCGGGAAGACCTAGTTTCGATTTTTGGGGCCGGCCATTTTGACCATGGGTTTTTCTTGGTTTTCCCTGGGTGACAAGGCGAATGCTGGTTTCATTTCTCT
This sequence comes from Deroplatys truncata, assembly GCA_030765065.1. NCBI lineage: Eukaryota > Metazoa > Arthropoda > Insecta > Mantodea > Mantidae > Deroplatys > Deroplatys truncata. The sequence continues at coordinate 46,502,975 of CM060975.1, read as the reverse complement.
TCATCCACAAATTTTCTTTCCCTCATTTCCTATCATTTTGCTTCCCCTTTCATGTTTTAGTTAGGCTTAGGGGATGTGTAGTGTTGCTCGTTGGAAAGTTCTTCTTGGGCCTGCCGAATGACAGCCTCCTCTGAGGTGGGTCGAGTTCTCCCCTGTGCCACCAGAGGGAAGGCTACTCTGAGCAGTCCACCTTTGTGACCGAGTCATCATGCTTGGAATCGTTAGGGAACTGTGCGTGTCTCTGTCGGGCAGCCTGCGGTTCTTTTACCTCACCCGTTGGGTCGAGGTGCGAGGAGTCTACTCCGAAAAGACGGGGATTAACAAATAAACTCAGAAATAGCTTTGCAAAAAACTTTTAATATACACGTATATGTATTTATTTTAAATATCTTGACATACCAAATTACTGCATAACATTTATTTCATTTTTAGGTAAAGGCAAACAAAAGTTGCAAGTGAGTTCGCCTGTTGATTAGGCAACTTCTCTTACACTTCTGCTACGCTGGTCTGCAGAAACACGCAGACGATACTTCTAGTTTCCTTTAATTCACTTAAATTTTAACGTGTGAGAGCTGTTCGTGAAATTACCGTTTTCTGGAACAGATGACAATTTGAACTGCAGAAGTACAACAAGGTAGGTCACAAGATTGGACACAAGCTGAAACAGAGAAGGCCATATTTTAATTTTGTGTAAAATAGCTTCAGTCCATTTGTGTTATTACTGATGTTACTGTCAGAAGGCACGTTTTAAACTAATGTTTCTCTTATTAGACACTAATAAGAGACGTTGTTCTGTTTTGTCATAATTTGTTCTTGTTTCTCGGTGTGACTATATTGGCATCGTGTGTTAATTTGTTGTTCTGCATTTCCCATGAAGTAGATCTGCAAAAATTTAGGATCGGTATCTGGTATTGAGAACAGAGAACCAATTCGATGATACACTTGGCCCTGAATCTTAAATGTTGAATTAAAATTACGGCCATCCTCATTCTCGACGATTTTTGTTTGGAAGCAAGAATTGAATTTACGAATTTTAATGCAAAAACAATTTTGATTGAGATGTATTTCCAGCCAATAGTGCCCTGCGCGTGTTGCTACGCCACTAACTGAAATAAAATTGAAGGAAAGACATTACACAAATATTCAATTTATTTTGAGCCATTTTATTGATTTTGTTCATGTCGAAAAAATTGTGACATTACAGCGTTTCGTTTCAATGCCATACCTCGAGTAGAGGGGAACCGCTGTAGATTTAAACGCCTTAGAGTTTAATAACGGCATTTATGTTACGCGTAAAAAGCATTCAAAGAAAGAAAAAAAATTAAATCTGCAAGGTAAAAACTTATGGTGTTCGCGTGCTCTTGTGCTCTTAAAAGCAGCCACCGCTGTCTAGCGTTATTCCGGTCGAGGTGGGTTCGTCCTCGTGACCGGGGGGGGGGACACAAGGTAAGCTCTCGTGCGTTCTTTGCATTTCGTTCCGTGCCGCCCCTCGACATGGTTTTGGTCGTACCAACTCAGAAACCTTCGTGGGCTCATGCACAACACTTTTCTGAAGATCATCACATGATCAAATGCGTAGTTTACGATTCTATAAAGGACATACAGACAAACATTCATTTTTATATATATATAGATTAAAGAATAATTATTAATTTTATTGATCCTGATGGTGCGTAATATTATTCACTTAGTACTAGTATACACTAGAAATATACGATTCCAATTTTTACAAAGTACTCAGTTTTAACGATTAATTAATTAATCAATTATTTTGCACATCTCGATTAATTTAGCTCTAATCTATATATAAATGATCATAAAGCGATGCGGGTTTTTCCGTCTTCAGTTTGATTAAGTTCAGTAAAATATTTAAGATTACTTTGTTAGAAAAAAAGTCAAGAAACCAAACCTGTTAGTTAATAATAATATAAGAGCTGGGTGTATTACCGAATGAATCAAGTTAAATGCGACCAGCGGGCGTCATTTAAGACCCACGAGACACTAAAGCTCCGTTTGTATGAATTGTATATAACTCTTTATCTATTGGGTTGTCTCATAAGTTCTTTCGTTTTGCTCGCAAATTGCATCTATAGCGCCTGAATACCCTGAACCCTCTGTACAGTTAAGTTATCATAGTTGCCTAACCGCCAAAGAACAACACCCAGACTCGCTATTGGATATGTCAGTGTGTGTTTGTGACTGACGTTAGATGGAACAGCGTGAACTTGTGTTTACAAACTATGGAAAGCACAAAGAAACATTTCCGACATCTTATGCTGCTTTACTATCGTAATGCGGGCAGAAAATTTGTGCTGCCTACGAGGAAGATGCAGTAGCGAATCGAGCATGCAAAAGTGGTTAATCCGATTTCGAGCTGGAAATTTCTCCCTAAAAGAGAAACACTCGATCTGGACTGCCAATAGTTACGGACGTGAAAAGAATTCATGAAATGATAGTTAACAATCCACGAATGAAAAACTCAGGTGTTAGCATTGGAGCTCAATTTAGCTCCTGCTACTGTGGCCAGGAACATGAAAAACTAGGTTACGTAAATATTCGCGATGTATGGGTTCCTCACGAACTGAGTGAAGCGAATTTGATTCAGCGCGTTTCCATCTATGACTCCTTATTGAGACGGAATCAGAATTACCCTTTTCTGGAACGACTGGTAACTGGAGATGAGAAATGGATTGTGTGCAACAGCGCCCGAAAGAGTAAATCATGGCGCAAGAAAGGGCAGCCACCACTATCGGTTTCTAAACTGAGAAAGGTTATGCTATGCATTTGGTGGGATTGCAAAGTAATCCTGTATTACGAACTTCTTCCGAATAATGAGACTATCAATTCCGAGAAATACTCTTCTCAGTTGGATCGTCTCAAGGCAGCCATTGAAGAGAAAAGAGCAGAATGGAGAAACGATGTCGTCTTTTGCCACGACAACCCAAACCACATACCTCTATGGTGACTCGTCAAAAGTTCCGTAATTTTGAGTGGAATGTGTTACCCCAACCGCCGTATTGTCTAGAATTGCCCCATCCGACTTTCATCTATTCCGTTCCCTGCAGAGCTTCCTGAATGGTAAACGCCTCACTTTCTTGGAGGACTGCAGACTGAACCTCGATGAGTTCATCAACCAGAAAACCCCTACAGTTTGGAGAAATGGAATTTATAAACTTCCAGAGAAATGGCAATATGTTGCCGACAATAATGGTGTATATTGCAGGAAAAAAGTATTTTGTTTTCAAGACTTAACTGCCGTAGTTATTTATCTTTTGAACGACCTTGTGTTTAAAGTGTGTAAACAGAAAGTTCCGCAACTACGCTGTCGTAGCTATGCTGCGGGTGAGGTGTGTTCCCAGGCGTTCTTAGTGGTTGAAACGTAACGAAAAACGAACGAACTTATAGTACAACCCTATATATCCCGCCTCCGTGATGTGGGGGTAATATGCCTGCCTCACATTTAAGAGGTCTCAATTTCAAATCTCGGTTAGGGTTAGTTATCCGAATAAGTTTTTTGGGGGGGTTCCTTATCTTGAGAAGACGAATGTCGGATAACTTTAACCTCTATGTACCCTGGGATCATTAGAGTAAACACCTTTGCCTACGTTGTTTGTTATTTGCGGAAAATTAGAAGAAAATAAACGTATAAATATATTTAGGTCTATTAAATCTGTTATATCAGTGAGCAATTCTATACTTTAAAATTTATGACGTCACTTGGCTGTTGTTATGGTAATAACTGTAGTTTTTAGAGATCAATAAAGACATTGAAAGTTGTCACCATTTTTTACCGGTGGAAAGTCATGGAGAGAGTTGTTTCTGACGTAGAGGATAGCGGCAACCTATTGAATGTGATAATGTTGACATGTGTAACTGCATTCATGAAGTAGTTGTTATGGAAGTGGAACAGACAAGTTAGTGGAGAAAAATGTAATACACCTCAAGTCAATATTAAAAACTGTACAAATTGCCATACTACTGTAAAATGCCGCTAGAGTCTTGCTATACATATAAATTATGTATAATTCCATAGCCGTATGTTTTCCTCTTTATTTAACGATAAGGGCAATTTTTTCAGTAGAAAAAATGTCAAATAATTGCTTCCTTTTCCAACCAAATTAGATAAAATATTAATTATCTGAAATACTTCCTAAGTTATTGCCTATTAAAGACGCAAAAATAAATACAAATATTATATCTGAGAAAAATAAATTTAAAATTTAACATTAGGGTTTAAAAATAGTGCAGTTAAGCATTTAAAGAGGCGTAACTCAATAACCATACACGATAAATAAATTATAGATTTCAGAAGTAGTAGAAAATGAAGATTTTAATAACATAGTTAATTATTTTTCCAAAATGTTGATCTAATTAACTATATAAGTATATACGAATGCCTTAAGACTCAAATGTAAAGAAAGCGTTGCCTTAAGATGCTCCTTCGGGTGGAAAAGGTACGACCAATGAGAGATCTCAGTGATTACAATGACAAATTTTATTGACACTTTTGTTCTGCCTTTCATAGATTTGTATAAACAGTTTTTGAAAGAGGCGAAGTCCTATTCCTTGAAGCTGTTTGAAACAATTCGCTCTTGAATGGAGCGATATCGGCTGCCCCCAGTAGAACGTGGGCTGAGTTTTCACAGGTCGTCATGACTGTATTAGGAGAAATACACTGGTGTGCAAAACCTAAGGACGAGATGGGTAAAGTAACATAACAAATGAACTACTTGGTGGAAGTAGATGAAGGTGCGGGAGCATATTTCCAGAGATCTCTGACACGTAAACAGAAAGCTGGACGTCACATGGCGTGAATATAGCGAGTCTATAGTGCCAAATGGGTCTGGCCTCACAACACCGGGCAGTTGACGAAACAGGACAAGGCGGTGTGTGGCAATTAGTGAGCTGTTACGGTGCACTGTAGTGGTGTTCTTCATTGCAACATGGGCCGTAGACACCATTTGGATGACTTCACATGCCGAGGAATCATCGGGAAACTGGAAGAAGGGCGAAGTGTGACGAGTGTTGCTCAGGAGTTTGGAATTGCCCACAGCATTGTTTCACGTGCATGGGGAACCTTCCAAACCACAGGCACTGCTGTCCCAAGGAGAGGTGGTGGTCGACCACGTTCAACTACAGCAGCAGATGACCACTACATTGTGCATCAGGAAAAAAGGGATCCACGCCAAACAGCGGGTGCAATTGCAACCACATTTTACAGGACAGCTAGGCACGCAATCTCACGATACACAGTGGCGCGGCGACTACACAGAGGTGGTCTCTTTGCCCGACGGCCAGTATGTTGTGTTCCATTGATATCCGCACATCGGCGGCACCGTTTGCGATGGTCCCAAGAGCATCAAAATTGGACCAACGAGGAATGGGGTCGCGTGCTCTTCTCGGATGACAGCAGATTCAGTCTAAGTAGTGATTCTCGACGTACCCTCATTTGGCGGGAGCCGGGAACACGTAATGAACCCAGGAATATCCTTGAACATGATCGTTTTGATGGTCCGGGTATTATGGTTTGGGGAGGCACAATGTTGCATGCGCGCACCGTCCTCCAAATCTTTGAACACGGTACGCTCACTGGTCAACGTTTTTGTGACACTGTACTTCTTCCCCATGTGCGTCTTTTCAGGGGTGCAGTTGGCCCTGACTTCATTTTTATGGATGACAATGCGCGACCGCAACGAACAGCGCAGGTGCAGGATCTCTTGGAACGAGAGGATATTGGGCGAATGGATTGGCCTACTCGTTCCCCCGATTTAAATCCCATCGAACACGTGTGGGATGCTTTGTAGAGACGCATTGCAGCACATCCACATGCACCAACTACCATCCAACAGTTGTCAACAGCGCTGGTGAAGGAATGGAATGCTCTACCACAAGAACTGCTTACCAACATTGTGGCCAGCATGGGAGCTCGATGCAGAGTATGCATTACTGCCCGTGGTGATCATACACTCTTTTAAGTACCATGTATCTGTTTCTGTAAATCTAGAGAGCCATCATATGTCATATTAACTTTGGTGTACCTTATAGTCTATGAATAAAAGTGGCATTTCTGTTTGTCTCATTGCGTATTTCGTTTAGTTACCTACTGTAGCAATTCCCTCTATGTATGATCCAAGTTTCATCGAGCTATGTTACTGCGTAGTGTCACAGCTTGCGAAGATTACTTTCGTCCTTAGGTTTTACACACCAGTGTATATTAAGTTGTACTGGCAGCGTGTATCTGCAGCGAAATTTTGTGTGTCTCAGAGGTGAAGTATGTTTTTAGGGAGAAAGAATTACAGGTTGGTAATCTATTATATTATTTATTCTATAGAATGCCTTTGCTCATCAGGCTAAAGGAAAACAATCGTCTCTTTTAAACTTCTAGAGATATATTCATAAACAAGGTATGTCATTATTATAACTAATATGATTTTCCGGGCTGTTATGCCGTGGTCTGCTGAAGAAAGATTTCCCAGACGTTTCGTCCACAACTGCGGTGGACATCTTCAGTGGCGCGGACGAAGTCTTCTCGGTGAAAGTATCGCAGCGTCTGATGCGTTGGCCGTTAGTGCCACTCTCTTTATAGTGTGGGCGCTCTCTGCTGATTGGCCCGCTGGTATGAGGGGGCTGGCGCCGGCTGTGTTGTTGCTCTCTTCTGATTGGCTCGCAGTGTTTTTCGGTTTTGTATGACCTTTCTTGTTTTTGATGACTAGATGCCAGTTACTGTTGAGTTTCAATGCTTCTTCTTTCCTATTGAAATTATTGGGATGTTTATAAATCTCTATTGCTTCGCGTTGTAGCCGGGTATGGTAATGCTTTATGGAGGAAAGAATGTTGGTGTCCTGAAATCTAATGATGTGTTCGCCCTCGGCTTCGCCCGCGCCACTGAAGATGTCCACCGCAGTTGTGGACGAAACGTCTGGGAAATCTTTCTTCAGCAGACCACAGCATAACAGCCCGGAAAATCATATTAGTTATAATTGTGACACCGGCCGTGAAAACCTACGTTCTTACAAGGTATGTCATTAGTTTAACACAAAATGCAAATCCAACAGTTTTGTTGTTTTGATGCCCCTCTCCGTATCTGTTGAATTTAAAAATGGTCTTCAACATAATTCGGAGACTATTAAATATGAAAGAATGAAATTTTGTGTTAATAATAAATATGAACTATATACTCGTACATTGAAATCTCTCCAACGTTAACCATAGTGTGTTTTAAAGATTTTAAAACGGATTTTTCTTCTAAAAAGGGCTGAAATAATAACAATTTCTGTATTATATGATAAAGGAAAAGAAGCATATGTTAAGAAATGGAACCTTAGTAAGAATGCGGTATAAAAATCATGGATACATTTAATTATTTGAGGAATTTATCTTGTAAATACTGCCCAACTGGGAAAGAACACTGTACTTAAAAACCATTAATTCTAAGTAGTTATTAGCTCATATTTATGAAGTTATATAGCTTTTTTTTACAAATAAAATGTTTTTATTATCGCTTACGTTGCTTAATTATAAAGCTTTGAATTATGTTAAATGTATAATAACGAAATGTGTGCCTTTCCTCTTAATCAAAGCTATCAGCCTCGAAACACTTGCTGTTTCTTTGTACGTAGGAGTAAAAGGGATAAATATATGCTTAACTTAAGCATTAAAACTAGTTACACTCCTTTATTGTCAGATACAAAAACGAAAAAGTTTATGTTTTACATAAGTTTAAAAAAACAATAAAAGCAAAGTAGGTACTATTGTTTTTAGGAAGCTATGCAAATAGAATGAATCAAAATAAACTATTTTATATAAAATGTTTAACACAGGGTTCTAAAATAGCATATCTTACTTTTTATTTAAACATATTTACAACAACACACGCACAATATTAGTATCGTCGTCCACAGCAGCTCACGCGATCAATGCTTAGTTGCAACCTCTTAACTATAGCGATAATTGTGAATTGCACAAAATAAAAGTAAATTGTGGAGAACTAACCTTTTAAGGAGTAAAGTGAATAAAATAAAAAATATAGATCAGCTGTTGTTATGTCATTTACTTCAGACTTACTTTAAAGGCCCCGTTTATGTATTGATGGCAGGAAATGTGTGCACGTTTGTTTTTCTGTTTCAGTACGAGGGCTGTCCTAGAAGTACCCCATCTAACAAAGAAAACACAAAAATTTTGGGAAAAAACATCTTTATTTCTCTACATAATCTCCTTTCAGCTCGATACACTTTTCCAGCGATGTTCAATAGCTTCGATACTCTGTTTATAGTGAGAACCGTCGAGTTCTGCAAAATAGCCATCAACTGCAAACTTCACCTCTTCATTGTTGGCAAATCTTTTACCACCAAGCCATTTCTTCAACTTTGGAAACAGAAAGAATCAGAGGGGTCTAAATCTGGCGAATAGGGTGCATGAGGAAGCATTTCGAACTTTAACTCATTGATTTTGGCCATGGTGATAATGGATGTGTGAACTGGTACATTGTCTTGATGAAACAGAACTTTCTTTTTCGCTAAATGCGGCCGTTTTTTCCTGATTTCATCATTGAAACGATGCAATAAATTTGCATAATACTCGCCATTGATTGTTTTATCCTTTTGAAGATAATAAATGAAAATTATGCGACGCGCATCCCAAAAAAACTGACACCATGACCTTGCCTGCAGATGGAATTATCTTCGCCTTTTTTGGATCCGATTCTCCCCTTTCAATCTACTGCTTTGACTGTTCCTTTGTCTCAGGTGTGAAGTGAAGGACCCATGTTTCACCCATGGTTATGAATCGATGCAAAAACTCGGCTTTATTGCAGCGAAGCAACGCCAAACACTCGACTGAAATATCCTCACGACGCTGTTTTTGTTCCATTGTGAGTAAAGCGACACCCAACTTGCGCACCGCTTTCTCATGTCTAAGTTTTTAGTCAGTATGCGATGTACAGCACTTTTTGAAAAGCCTCTGCTACATCGCGCACTTTCAGTCAACGGTCATCCAATACCATTTGGATTTTCTTCACAATTTCTGGCGTAGTCACCTCATTTGGTCGACCACTGCAATGTTCCTCTTGGCAGCTCGTACGACCTAGCTTAAACTCTGCCACTTACAGTATTTTATTGTTGTAAACGAATGAGCAGACTCCCCCAGAGTAGAATCTAGCTCAGGTTTAATATTATTAGTTGGACTAAGACCTTTCAAATGAAAGTATTGTATCACATAACGATGACCAGTTTTATGCATGTTTACAAGTTCACTGAGAGAGTTCACTATTAGTGGCTGCCAAATAATTACTAAACGACGTAGCATCGTCAATCTTCAAACTTAAGCTTTATAAGGTTGGTAATTTCTACTCTAGTCATTTGTTTGTAACAACAACCGCTATATATACGTCAGATCGAGTACATCTAGGACTGCCCGTAAATGGTCGAAGACTAAAACAGTGTCATTAGTGTTTTATTTGTGTCTGTGCACACGATAGCATGTTCAGCGACTGTAGAAAGTATTCGTCTCTAATTGAAAATTTTCCAACAGCCAATTTAATGCAGAGAAAGTTCTCATTTTAATGCGCAAAAATAACAAACGATATTAGAATTTGTATGTTCTGTCCTGTTTTAGAAATGTTGCATTTTATTGGTTTATATATATTTTTTAAATTTGCATAATTTTTTTAACCTTTTCATTTGGTTTACAAAATTATTTTTTACTACACGCTCTCTAAACGCTGCTTGTCGGACTGTCAAAACGCCGAAAAATAGTACTTTAGCGACCCAGGCCGCTAAAGTGGTCATGGAAACTTTTAGCGGTATAATAAACAAAATCCCGGTGGCAATGTTTACATGTTCGTTCACAAGAGAAACACTACTTGCCTTGCATCAGTCTTTAAATGCATTCCTTCTGACACCGTTGCTGTGATTTTCCTGGCAGCAGCTCCTATTCAATGTTTCTGGCGCTGATCGAAATTTCCTCGGGATTTTCAACCACATTTTCAGTTCGCAAGCTTGTTGTTTAGAAACAAGCACTCAGAATTATCACTGCCATCTCGTATTGTTACGGTCAACGCTTTCTAGGAGGCGTTGGTACGGTTCATAGCTTAGAATTCAAGTGACTGTGAGAATGTTTTAACAAGTGACTGACTATGCCTTTTATATTTATGCAGTGCTTACATTATATTTATTTATTTTAATATAATTTAGAGAGCTTTTATTAAAAGCTATTGTATGCACCAAGTACGCAAAGGAATTAGCTGACTTGATACATAAATAGCTATTATATACTTCAGTAGAGCAAATTTCATATAATAACTGCAATGTTACCGACACTTGTTTACACTGACGGATAAATAAATAAATAAATAAATTCATGGTTCTAAAAACTAAGTCGTTAATGAGAAAGTTCTGTAATAAAAGTTGATAATTACTTACTCTGGCATTTTTTCCTGGGCAAGATCAAAACCAATTTTCACTAATATTTCTAAAAATCCTTTTTGACTGGTTCAGGATATCTTAAAACATGTATTTCCAGTGAAATATCGATATCGAATTTTTGGTGAAATACAATATTTCTTCTACCTACTATATGAAGAGCTGGAGAAAGTAAAAGTACGAGGTCGCATCGAAAAGTAGAGCACAATAATTTATTTACAAGAAAGTTTAATAGTTAAAACAACAACAAAAGAAGGTTACAAATGAACTTACACATTTTACCTACTTTTCGACATAGTCACCAAGTTTCTCAACACATTTCTCCCATCATGATACCAGTTTCAATATGCCCTGTTCGTAGAAGTCCGTTTCCTTGGAGTATAGCCATCTGCGGACTGCTGATTTCACTTCCGCAGCTGTCGCAAAGCGTCGGCCAGCCAGGAATTTCTTCATGGGACCAAATAGATACGGGGCAAGGTCCAGACTCTATGGTGGATGCTGGAGCACCTCCCAACCAAATTTGGTGATTTTCAGACAAACAGCAGCAGCAATATGGGGAATTCATGAAGAATTTTGACATCGTCAGCTTACATGTTGTGGCGTTTGTCACGAAGGGCACGACGCAACTTCACCAAAGTTTTCATGCAGGCTGCAGCATTCACAGTGGTCCCGTGTTCAGCAAAGTCCACCAATACAACACCATGCATATCCCAGAACACCGTCACAAGCACTTTCCTAGCAGTTTGAGTCAATCTAAATTTCTTCTTCACTGGGAAACAGCATGTTTACACTCCATACTTGCCTACTTGGTTTTGGGCGTGTAGTGGTATGCCCACGACTCATCTCTAGTGACGATTCCTTTCAGAAAGTCATGCCTTCTGCGGTGTATCGCGTTAGGTGATCCAAGCTCGTCATCATTCACTGGTCTTTGTGGTTGCCTGTCAGGTTCTTAGGCACCCAGTGAGCACTAACTTTACGAAATTTCAACGTGTCATGAACAATATCGTACACTACACCATAATAAATGTTGAACTGTTACGATAAGGTTCGCAGTTGCACATGCCGGTCGTTCAAAATTGCCGCCTCAATGCCCCTGACATTCTGCGGGGTTGCAGCTGTTACCGGCCTCCCGGAGCGTGGCGAATCACTAAGGTTCACACAGCCCTCTAGGAAGAATGTACACCACCTGGAGACATTGTTACGGTCCATACAATCATCCCCATACACGCCCCGCATGTCTCTGTGAATATCACTCGCCCTTTGGCCCACAAATATCGAACCACACCTCTCTGCTCTTCACACGTGGATGACAGTAACATGCGGGTCATCCTTGTTGCGTAGTTCACGTTTCTCTCGCTAGAAGTGCACATGAAACAAAAAATACCCTCTGTAGTGAAAACTTCAAACTATATCTGTGTGAAATTGCAAAATTCCAGCTGCAACACCAAGGTAGAAAAAACTTATTGTGCGTTACTTTTCGATCCGCCCTCGTAGTTTTTAAATTCCATAAAATATTAATAAACTATATCATCTTAAATTATAAGTTTCGTATGAGTAATCACATACTGATACTAGGAGACCCCTGTTGACAGTAACGTAGCCCCCAAGAGTTATAATTGCTGGACTCATTTCCACTGCCTGCAAGAATATGGATACCTGTAACAAAGAACATAAAGTGTGACTGTTACTATTAAACGACATATATTCACCAGCATTTTAGTCACGCATGACCTACCTCATTCTGCACTCTTCTGGTACATACCAACGAAGTTTGTATAGACAGTAATATATCTCTAAAAGCCACGTGAATCTGAAACACAATAAAAATGAAAGGTCATTTAGGAAACAAAGTAGAAACTAAAAACAACATTCTTCATAAAAACCTTTCTTATCGTCGTGCTCATAAAGTTAACACGCAACATATCGTTGTTTTGGTCACCTTCTTGCAATGAAACCCTTCCCTCATCTAATAGTTACACACCTTTACAACTGAGAGTTATGTATATAATCCTTGTAGAGTCGCATTACACTGTTGCCACATTTTTTCGTACTTATTAATATCCAGTTTTTCTTCCCTTACACTAAGAGCAGTCCTCTCGAGACACGGGTTGAGATCTGAGGGATAAGCGGTGTTTCAGACACCGATGTTAATGTAATAAGCACGGCGATAATGCAGTAAGGAAGGAAGTAATGCCTATTTCGATGAAAGTTGTTACAGGGAGATAATTTGGTGTTTGCTCTCGGTAGCTATGATGTTTTCTATTTTTACTTTCCTAGCACATACCTACACCTCCAAATTCAGAGGTCCTGGGTTCGATTCCCGGCTGGAGGTGGGAAGTCTTCTTTAATCAGGATAATTTTCAATTCTACCCAGAAACTGGAAGTATGAAAGCGAGTATGAATGTGTGTGTGTGTGTGTGTGTTTAAAGACAACCCAAAGTAAAACCCAACGATTCACACAAGTAAAACGAGTGAGCATCATTGCCAATGAACAATTGCTCCAACGGAAAGCCATCTATATGACCTTAGAGCCTAAAGGCGGCATATAAATGGAGTAAATAAACCAGAAAACACACCTATAATAGGTAAAGGAAATATTGTACTCCACCCAAAAATCTGACATATTTTACCCGAAATATATTGCTTAAATGCCTCCTGAATTAAAAAGACACTTTTTACTTTCTCTGCCATGCACCTACATAGTAGATAGAGATGATGTTGCATTTCAACAAAAAATTAGATATTGAGGCTTCACTGGAAATACATATTTTGAGGACCCTTGAATCAAAAAAATGAAATAGCTACATTACACATTTCGTTATAGATACAAAGGGAACAGCGATAGTCAAATGTTTAACAACTGGACGCTATATGCTGGCCTTAAAATTCCATACTGTTTGCATGACATCGCGAGAAACAACTAAATGTTGACATGACTTTAAAATAATTACAAAGTATTGAATAATTCAAGCCATTAATAACGGATATCTCGGAAATGGCTTATGCTACAAAAAGTTGTTTATTAAATGTATGTTTTAAAGAGATCTATTTTTTGTAGTAACTATTCAAGATAACGTTGTATTTTCGTGTAAATATCTTTAATATTGGTATTTTAATTCAAATAATTAGAGACGTGTTTCAGAACATAAAAAATTTCGAAAAATGTTCCATGTAAAGGATAGTTGGGGTGGGGGAATTTTCTTGAAAATCTTCGTGCCGTAGCTTAGGAAGATAGTGAACTAAAATACCAAATTTGGTATTTATCCGGCTTTTCATTTTTGAGTTATACTGTTCATAGACACACACGTACCTTTTTGTGGAAAGGCTTTTTATTTATACAGGGAACCTCAAAACATGTATTTCCGATGAAATCTCTGTATCGAATTTTGGGTGGAGTGCAATACCTTCTCTACCTACTGTGTACGGGTAGAGAAAGTAAAAAAGAATGTAGTAAGAATTCTTTGAAAATAGTAAAGGACTGTGCTATGAATATAGATATATTTTCACTTAGAAAGTGCTGACCTGACGTTGAACTTGGCTGGCTGCGTCACACACCAGGAAGAGATGCACGGAAATGCTGAAGATGAGTACAGCGAGATAGAATATACTGGTGAAGTCCAACACTGTCGACTGCAGCTGGAACAATCTGGCTAGCAGGTCATAGGTGGCCACGGTCAGCAGCAGAAACAGGTGAAGTATGAAATAGCCAGCCGTGTAACAGAAGGCGTTGCCCAACTCCTGTGACAGTGTACTGAGCTCTAACCATATACCCCTGTACCGGGATATCGTCTCGGGCTCCTGCAAATAAAACATTCGTACACTCTCAAAGGATAGAAGGCTAGCGGCACACTGATGTGTTACACTCACATGACTTTCTCTACTCTTGTACAAACTATTTTTACAAACGCTTATTCTCCATATGCTTCATGTTAATCGAGATGTTAATCTTATTGCTAATTTTCTTGTAGATGCAAGGGGAATTGGTAGCCTTTAAGCGATAGTCAAATATTTTAAGCGTTGGTTGCTATGTGGCGCATTCTTTGTATGTCCAGGATATAAAAAAATGAATAACGAATTCCCATTTGAGAAAAAGTATCAGTATTGGAAAATTTAAGGGAATAACAAGCAATATCTCGAAAATGGTTCACTCAACAAAAAAAATGTATATAACATAAATTATGTATTTTAACGCGATCTACATTTTTTGTGTAGTAAAATATTGTCTAGCTCTTATGGTTTACCAGTTATGCAAAAGTCGTTCACAATGAAGAATACTTTTGGAGACATTCCCAGAAAATTCAAGATATACATTTTATTTGTCATGAAAATATCTTAAACATATGATATTTTAATCAAAATCGTTAGAACCATTTTCGAAAAATGATCCATGTTAAGGGTAATCTGGAGTGGAGGGATTTTCTTTAAAACCTTCATGTCGCATCTCTGGAAGATACTGAACCTAAATACCAAGTTTGGTGTTTATCCGACTGTTCGTTTCTGAATTATGCTGTTCACAGTCAACACACGGACATGTTTCCAAAAATGCTTTTGGTTTGGATTCAGGGTATCTCAAAACATGTATTTCCGGTGAAATCTCGGTATCGAATTTTTGGGTGGAATACAATACTTCCCCTACTTACTTTACGTAGTAGAGAAAGTAAAAAGGTTATAGACACTAGCCCCTTTACCGCTAGAGGAAAAGATACAGACGAGAGGGTTGGTGATATCAACTGGCATAGCTGGGTTAAGAGCGGGACAAGTGCTGTATTATTGTTAAAGGAAAGAGAAATTACGATAAATTTAATGAACATTTTGAGATTTTATTTTCCAAGACGAAAGTGTATGGATATTCAGGGCGTAATGTCAAAATACTTTGCGTTCATTGGTGACCACCATTAAATTCGCATGCAGGAAAGGCCTATAAAAATATTTAAGGGGAACGAACTGTGAAAATTGGTTAAAAATGTTCAAAAATTGCAGTTTAAGCTTTTTAACTTCTTCTTCTTTCACCGATCACCCTCCTCTTTGTATGACGTACACCCCCCAAGGACTTACAAGCCCGTGCCTTGGTTCAGTAGCCTGTCGAGCAGCAAGTAAACTCTGGATCATAGCATATCCAGGATGGGTGATCAGCCCAAAGCCTGGTATGGCGGTGAAGAAGAAGGAAATAAAGTGTAGTGATGAAAGGGAAGATTTGAGGATGAAATTAACCTTCGCCCATCGACCGTGGAAAACCGCGAAGAAACTTCGTTCAGATCGGTCAATCCCGAGGAATCGAACCCACGACCTTCCGAATGCGACCCAAAGATGTTACTTCCTGAGCCGGTATTTTAACTTATTACGAGGGCAGTCCCAGAAGTACCCTACCTGACGTATATATAGCGGTTGTTGTTTCAAACAAATACTGTGGTAGAAAGTGTCATCCTTATAAAGCTTAAGTTTGAAGTTTGACGACGCTACGTTGTTTAATAATTGTTTGGCAGCCATTAATAGTGAACACTCTCAGCAAATTTGTAAACATTGTTAAAACTGGTCATCGTTATGTGATACAATACTTTCATTTAAAAGGTCTTAGTCCAACTAATATTAAAGCTGAGCTAGATTCTTCTCTGGGGGAGTCTGCTCCTTCGTTTACAACAGTAAAATATTTGGTGGCAGAGTTTAAGCGAGGCCGTACGAGCTGCCAAGACGAACATCGCAGTGGTCGACCAAATGAGGTGACCACGCCAGAAATTGTGAGGAAAATCCACAAAATGGTATTGGATGACCGTCGACTGAAAGTGCACAAGCTAGCAGACATCGTAGACATTTCAGAAAGTGCTGTACATCGTATACTAATTGAATATTTAGACATGAGAAAGCTGTGCGAACGATGGGTGCCACGTTTACTCACAATGGAACAAAAGCAGCGTCGTGAGGATGCTTCAAGCGAATGTTTGGCGATGTTTCACTGCAATAAAGTCGAATTTTTTCGTCGATTCATAACCATGGATGAAACATGGGTGTATTACTTCACACCTGAGTCGAAGGAATAGAAAAAACAGGGAAGAATCGGCTCCAAAGAAGGCGAAGACAGTTCCATCTGCAGGCAAGGTCATGGCGTCAGTTTTTTGGAATGTGTGTTGAATAATTTCCGTTGATTATCTTCAAAAAGGAAAATTAATCAATGGCGAGTATTATGCAAACTTATTGCAGCGTTTGAGTGATGAAATTAAGCAAAAACGGCCGTATTTAGCGAAAAAGAAACTTTTGTTTCATCAAAACAATGCACCAGTTCACACATCCATTATTGCCATGGCCAAAATCAATGAGTTAAAGTTCGAATTGCTTCCTTATGCACCATATTCGCCAGATTTATCCTCCTCTAATTATTTTCTATTTCCAAAGTTGAAGAAATGGCTTGGTGGTAAAAGATTTGCCAACAATGAAGAGGTGGAGTTTGCAGTTGATGGCTATTTTGCAGAACTCGACGATTCTCAATATAAACAGGGTATCGAAGCTATTGAACATCGCTGGTAAAAGTGTATCGAGCTGAAAAGAGACTATGTAGAGAAATAAAGATGTTTTTTCCCAACATTTTTGTGTTTTCTTTGTTAAGTCGGGTGCTTCCGGGACAGCCCTCGTATTACTCATTATTATTATTATTATTATTATTATTATTATTATTATTATTATTATTATTATTACTATTATTATTATTTTCTAGCAACGTTTTCGTGTAAATATGTTTGTTATCAGAATGAATATGAGAGAGCGCCGTCAAGATGAGCAGCAGATCAGAGGGTGTTACACATTTGAGGCTTTTTCTAATGTTTTTCACATTTTTGCAAAATTTCCGGAAGTTTTTTTTGTACAATTAGCTGCACTTAATATGATAATCATTTCTGAGTTATCCATTTTAAATTTAATTAAAAATACATAAGCAGAATTTCTGCCGGATTTTATAAGTAAATTTTAGGTTGCATTTTTCTTGTTTGTAATATCTTAGACACTTTTCAACATTTAAAGAGCTCCTTATGATCCAATTTTTTAAGTTATTAAGTGCGACTTCGCAGTAAATAATTTTCCCACTATATGCTAACTAAAACTTGTTATCAGTCATTAATCGTTTTGCCTCCAAGTTCACTCAGGTTTGATAAGTATATACGATTTGCAAAACCGAAATTAAAAAATAAACAATATTTTTAAAACCTATTAATTTAAAAATATATTTGTTAGTAAAATTATTTTCTAGTTCAATGAGGGACATGAATTTGATATGTTGTTTAAAAATTATGAAAGTTGCACTTAAGGGGCATTTTGTTTTGTAAATTAGCTTAAATTTATGTTTTAAAACGCATAATCCAGGAACAACTTAACATATTATATGCACCAAATTTTGCAACCACACTTCTTTATACAGACATAAGCTATGGTACTATCCTAAACATTCAGCAGAATACTTCGTATTTTGAAAAGTTCATACTTCGGTTCCTTAAATCTAAAAATTTTCCCTTTTTTTCTCTGCAAATAGTTCGTTTATATGTACAGCAGTTAAACATGAATTATAATCTTAATTGTAAAAAATATGATTTGTTACATGCACATGACTTTCTCTACCCTCTGTCGTTTATTAGTGGCTGTACAAACCGTTCTTACGAAAGCTTATTTTTTCTAGCTACCTCATTTTAATCCAGATAAACTTTTGCAGAAACACCTATATTACATATTTCGTTATACATACAAAAGGAATAGCGATCGTCAAATGTTTTAGAACTGGACACTATATCCTGGCCTTAAAATCCCATACACTTTTCACGCAATCAGGAGAAACAACTGAATATCGACAGGATTTAAAAACAACAGAAGTATTGATCAATTCGAACCATTACCATCGGATATCTCAGAATGACAAAAAAAAGTTATTTGGAATAAATAGTCTGTTTTAAAGAGATCTACATTTCTATGTAGTGCGTTTTCGTCTATTCTAAGAAACTTTAATTCCCAGGCTATTCAGAGAAAATTCAAGACATAGACATTATTTGTCATGTAAATATCTTTAACATAGGATATTTTAATCAAAATCATTAGGGTCAGTTTTGAGAAAATCAACATTTTCGATACATTTTCCATGTAAAGGGTAGTTTTTGGTGGAGGGATTCTCCTGAAAAATCTTTGTGTCGTGTCTTTAGAAGATACTGAGCTTAAATACCAAGTTTGATATTTCGTTTTTGAGTTATGTTCTTCAAGCACACATAGCTGCGCTGGCAGGCAATTTTTTTCAAGTCAATAGTTGAAGTCCGTGCATATGTGAATACAATTTTGCCCCCTGTTTTTTTAGAGAATTAACAGACAGGAAGCGTGATTTTGCCTTTTTTCAACAAGACACTTCAGCAGCCCATACGGCCAATATTTAGATGAGAACAATTGAAAGTGCTTTTGAGAACAGAATTATTGGTAGAGATTTGTGGCCCCCTCGGTACCCCGACTTAACCCCCTGCGATTTCTATCTCTGGGGTAACTTAAAACAAAGTGTACAAGACAAGCCCACACACCCTGCAAGAATTAAAACAAAATATCGCCAGGAAATTGCCAGCACTTGTCAAAGTGAACTACGGCAAGTGATGGATAGTTTCCTAAAGAGGAGCCAAAAATGTATGGACAACGACGGTGGCCAGTTTCAACATCTCCTTTCATAAAGTTTGTAAGTAAAGCCTTTAAAAGTAGTTTTAAAAATGTTGTATGGTTTCATCCGCGTCTTTCTATGATAGCGGCAGACGGCAACGAGCGCCGAGAGCGCGGACAGGAATAACATCGCGCAGCCGGTTCGTAGTTTTTTGGCTGTCCATTGGGCGTGAAAGACCGGAAATTTTGCTCAGAGACCTCTTTATCAGGATTGAGGTTCTTTTACGTGCCGTAAATCTGCGACATAGGACCACCGACTTTACTTCCCTTCCGAAGGAAGCCATGCTAAAGATATTTACGTCCGAAAAAAAATTCATAGATCTCTACTGGGTTTGAACCCGCGATTTCGGGAACTAGAGACTAGCATAGTACCTCCTTACTACGAAGGACGATACTGTGTTTTAAAGAGATCTTTATTTGTTATGCAGGAAGTTTTGTTTTTATGTCTCTTATGATTCACAATATTCCTTGCGAATGACGAGGACTTCACAGGCTATTCCTAGAAAATTCAAGACATACATTTAATTTGTCATGTACATATCTTAAATGCGGTAGTTTATTCCAACTTGTTAATGCTATTTCTTTGACAGAATCAAAACTATCGAAACATTTTTCATGTAAAGACTCCTTTAGGACGAGAAGATTTCCTTAAGATCTTTGTGTCGCATCTTGTCGTTGGCTGTTTCCAGAGTCAGCAATCATTAAAATTAACAATTCTTTCCCGTCCCCTTAAAATCAGACGGAATTATGAACTCACTAAATGGCACATGCAATCCCTTAAATAACATGTATTTGTGTCAATCAAAATGTTTCCATGGTAAATAAAGGACAGTCAAATCAAGGGCGACTACTGATTTGTTGAAGCGCTTGTAAGTAATTAAAACAAATATGAAAAACGTCAACGCAGCGCGGATTAGTAACACCAAAACTCCTTATGCCAAATTAAAAAGCTAATTAATAAATAAAAATGTTCTAGATTAATGTATAATTACAATATTGTGTACATCATTAATAATTTTACTTTTTACTTTCTCTACTACGTATAGTAAGTAGTGGAAGTATTGTATTCCACCCAAAAATTCGATACCGAGATTTCACCGGAAATATATGTTTTGAGAGCCCCTGAATCCAAAAAAAAACATTTTTGGAAACATGTCCGTGTGTGTGTCTGTGAACAGCATAACTCAGAAACGAACAGTCGGATAAACACCAAACTTGGTATTTAGGTTCAGTATCTTCCAGAGATGCGACACGAAGGTTTTCAAGAAAATCTCCCTACCCCAGATTACCCTTTACATGGAACATTTTACGAAAATTTTAATTTTCTCAAAAATGGATCTAATGATTTTGATTAAAATATGACATTTTTAAGATATTTTCATGATAAATGAAATGTGTATCTCGAATTTTCTGGGAATGTCTCCAAAAGTATTCTTCATTGTGAACGACTTTTGCATAACTGGTAAACCATAATAGATGGAAAAACATTTTACTACACAAAAATGTAGATCGCATTAAAATACACAGTTTATGTGATATACATTATTTTTGTTGAGTGAACCATTTTCGAGATATTGCTTGTGATTCCCTTAAATTTTTCATTACATATACTTTTTCCCAAATTCGTTATTCATTTTTTTTGTTCTGGTAATGCAAAGAGAATGTAATACTCCACATAGCAACCAGCTCTTAAAATATTTGACTATCGCTTAAAGCCTACCAATTCTCCTTGCACCTACACGAAAATTAGCAATAAGATTAACATCTCGATTAACATGAAGCAAATGGAGAATAAGCGATTTAAAAATAGTTTGTACAAGAGTAGAGAAAGTAATGTGAATGTAACACATCAGATTTTCTGTGAAAGAAAGCTTACTAAATGGATGTCTTAACGATCGATCAATTGTACAATGGTCAGAATTCACTTCTGAATTCGCGGCCGAAACGCACGCTTCCTACATCCATGGGTGGACTAGACTGGGATGTCAATTTTAAACCGCATCATTTTCACATTTTAATGTTGTCTTATTTACTCTTCATAGAGAGTAGTTTTGACAATCACATAAAACCCTAGTCATATGTCTTCTTATACGACACATTAAAAACTAATTCCTAAGTACATATCTTGATACATCGTTTTAAATACTAAACATATTTAATGACTAACAAACAGCATTAAGCCATCCGCTGCTATGTCAACTTCTGCGACAGGCCGTTTTGCATTGCTGCGTACGAAAATGTTCAATAATAGACAAATTTCCTTAAGCAAAAGAAGGCAGTAGTTATAACTCAAATGCGCTGCCACTGCCATCTTTAGTGCTGTTTGGAAATTAGCAGAAACCGATAACGAGAGCTCAAAATGCCGAGTTTGGATTTTATATACTTACGAGTATCAAAGCTAATTCTATTTAGATAAAAGTAAAATTAATAACCAAAAATACACAATAAATCATGTACTTATTATAGGCGATGTAACACATCAGTCGCAACAATAGTAATGTTGTCACTGGTCAAATCACAGTAGTGAAAAGAAACGTTTAACCCGTATTATTCGTTAGGTCTTCACTTTTATGTGTTTCTTGATCTAGCAACATTGAATTTGCACAGAAGTATCGATACTCCATCCAGCCCAAGAGAGGGTCCTGTGTAAACAAATACAGTGCCATAGCACACCTTTCAAGCGAATAAAAATAATCCATTGCTGCACTATGTGTATTATCACTCATTTTGTGCTTCAAATTATAAAAACTGTGAATAATGATAGTATTTTAATAATCGTTTTTAATTTAAACATAACTTAAATAACTAGCTTCCATTTACAATGACTGCGATGCAGCCAGCAACCGAGAACAGCTCGCCCAGATTCACCTGGACAGAGTGTAAAATCGTCACAGTACCTAGCCGCAGTGCAGCTTTATTCACTTCACCTCACCTCCAGTCTGATAGGCTCGTGTTGAGCCGAAGTGATTTTTCTATGTATCTACCCTTGGAAGGGTTTAACCATAGGGATGATAGAACTATTGTAGGTGGTGGTTTGGTTTTGATGCTGTGGGTGTGATGGGATGTAGCGCTATGTTTGCATAGACTCCTCAGCGACTGCCTTTTCAGGAGCAGTGCCAGTGCTCTGCTCCGCTGGTGTTTGTTTTTCCTTAATGGATTGTGGTTTGTTTAATTTTGATTGACCGCTCCCATGGGGAGAGGGGATTACTTAGTGACAGCTTTGTGCTGTTGGCAGGTTAAAAGCATTCGTTACCGGGGGTGCCCACAAGCCGGTAATGCCAGTAACGACGTTATTGAGGTAAGTAGTCCCCAGGGATCTGACAAGGGCGTTCTCATGATGTGCCAATCTGTCGTAGAAATTTTGAGCCCGTTGCCTAATCACATCCTCCACATATGATAGGGCCGAGGTCTCGTGTAGTAGCCTGACTGGAAAGCGACGGCAGGCAGAAAAGATAGACCGAAGTCCCCCATTCTGTATCCGCTACTACCAGAGAAGACAGGAATCTGCTGCCATGCCGCACACCTCGCAGGCATAGTGCATCAGATGTAAAATAAGTGCTTTAAGTGAACCGGCATAGTGGAAGCTAGAACCGGGTATAAGGCGGCTACCGCCCTCTTAGCCTTGTTCATTTCCACGCACGTGTTCACAGAAAACTAGGCCCTTATCTGTGTGACGCCAAAGTAGCGAACGGATGTCCCCTCTATCCTGTGGCCTTGGTAGGTGAATGTTGGTATGTCTGCTGCTGGGATTCATCTCCTGGTAAACAGGACAGCTTGGCTTTTGCCCGGGTTCACGGACATCCGCCACTACCTGCAACAGTGCTGGACGAAACGGAGGTGTCGCTGTATAGGATTGAAATCTCTGATTATGTGTCGATTTGTATGGTACAGCAAGACGTCATCAGCAAACTGGGCCATATTGACGCCCTGCACCACTGGAAAGTCTGCCATTTATAAACTTAACAGTGTGGGGATAGTGCAGAGCCTTCGGGGACCCCGCCTTGTAAGCGGTTTTGTGTTGATGTTTTCCCGCAACTACCACTGTGAAGGAGCGTTAGTGTAGGAAACTGAGTACTATGTGGATGATCTGTCTATGTAGGCCAAGCTGGATCAGTTTATAGAGGAGCCCTTCGTGCCAGGTCGTTGAGAAGGCCTTCTCCACGTCCAGAGATACCGCAGGAGTAAAGGCCCTGTCCTGGAAACCCAGGGCAGCAGCCTCCACCACCCGCAGCAGCAGCTGAGGGGTCGAGTACCCAGACGATAACCAAACTGATGGTTTGGGATGTCTTGAATGTCTGCCAGTAGCGGTGACAAGCGGTGCAGTATAAGCGTCTCAAAAACTTTCGAGAGGATAGGTAGGAGGCTGATGGAGTAGTAGCTGGAGGGAAGGGCCGGGCCCTTACCAGGTTTCGAAATGCACACCACCCGGGCCATCTTCCACCCGCGTGGAAAGTGTTCCAGGGTGATACACGTATTGAGTACCCTGGTAAGGAAAAGTACGGCTCGGAAAGGAAGGTTGTGGAGCATGGCGGAGGTCAGCCCGTCCTGTCCGCAAGCCTTTTTAGTGTTGAGGCGCCGGAGTTCGCCTTGGACTTTACTTGGGCAAATGATTGAAAGGGGATTCTCCGCTCCATCAGGAGGCAACCGCAAATAGCGATCTACCTCCTGGTAAACACGGGCAATAACGTCAGCGTCCTGAGGGTCATCTCTGGGCTGCAGGTGTCCTCAGGATAGTTAGCGAGCACATTTGCTTTGGCTAGGGGTTCGTAGACAAGGCCTAGGTTACCATGAAGCGGGGAGGTGTATAGATTGCGTTGGCGATGGCGGGTTTTAGCGCCAGACGTCATCACTATCGACGTTCTGACGGGCCATCGTGGCCTCCCACGCTTGCACCCTGTGGGCACGCAGTCGGTTACGGACCTCTCGGCGAAGATGCCTCAGAAGATCTCGTTGTGGAGCGTCCGGTGGGGCTGGTAAAGCCTTCGGGCGGCGGATGAGGAGTTCAAGATCCAGCGGTAGGATGTCGGGATGAGGAGGAAGAGGTGTTAGGATTGTGAGATTGTGAACTGTTAGCACCACTGGGTAGTAAAGGATTTGACTGCTCTCTCCAGGGAGGGAATATCTGTAATCTTGGGGTTTGGCGGAATTGATGCGTTGAGGCAACCCTTTATGCAGTCCCAGTCGATTTCTCTGGTGTGACCAGAAATGTGGTTACTGGCAACCCGTGTGTTGATCTCTGCCAACACGGGGTTGTGGTCAGAATGGAACGCCGTGAGTGATGTGAGCGTGAGATGATAATGGTAGTGCTTGATGATCGCAAAGTCGATGACAGAGGGTAGTTCTCGACCTTACGGATAGTGAGGGGTTGCCGGGACCCAGTACTCTAAGCTGGGGATCTCTGTCTATCATGCGAATTAATTCGTTGCCTCTTGGATTTGCGCGAGGACCCGAATGCCAACGCCGATGTTTGGCATTAAAGTCCCCCGTAAAATCGCGCAAGGATGAAGGGCTAGTATGGCCTGGTAATTAGCAGGTACGAACTGCCGAACAGGTGGGTGATAACGGGGGCTATAACAAACTCCGTGCCTCCCAATTCAACACACACTGCCATCGCCTCAAGGGTTTGTATGAGTGGAAGGGGAATGGGTTTGTGGACCACGTTTTGCCTCATAAGGACCGCAATGCCGCCCCCAGGGCCAGGCACCCGATCACTGCGATGACAAACGTAGCTAGAGAATGCGGAAGAGAATGTCAGGGCGCAAATGTGTCTCCGAATCTAAAATGAGGTCCAATGCATAAAGATTGGAAAAGCGATGAAGCTCAACCTGATGGTTCCTACCTTTATTCGTCAGTGTTTGAAAGCTTTTATAGATATCTTGAGTCAGTATGTGGAGCTTCTCTTCCTGTACTGTCATTGGCTGAGTTCTGACGAATCACCTAAGCGGACAAGCGCTCAGGTGACGACCATGCCCAAAGCTGCTTAACTTCAGCAACCGCTTGCGTGGTTGAGAAAATAAGCAGGTCGTTTGACAGCCAAGCGAGATAGGATGTAGGTATAGGATTTGGGAATTACCAAGTTAAGAGGGCGAGTCACTGCCGAATGGTCACTCATCCAGCTAACGACCAGGCCCAATACAACTGAACTTGGGGAAAGTGTGGATTGGTAGCAATCAGTCCCATGGCGTCCTTGGGTAGACGGTAGCTCTTCGTCTTCTGGGTGCTCTATGGTCGTAGTGACCCAGAGCGCTTAGCAGCTGATTGAGATGGGTAGCAAGTTTCGCATGTATGGTGTGGGATCTTTCACTACATGTCTACGATGTATTTAAGTCTGGACTGGGTATGTAGGATGTGTGAATCTACTCCCAGTATCATAGATAATCCTTATTGCCCTGTTCTGAACGGTCTGCAACCTGCGGATGGTGGACGCTGCCACCGATCCCCACACCTCGCATCCGTACAGAATCAAGGGCGGGATGATTGCCTTTGTTATTCCCGCCATGTTTATTGGGGCGAGGCAACGGCCATGCTATTCAGCATTGTTTATGTTGCGAGCATGTCTGAATGCGCAGCAGATCAGAGCAGTATAATTAAACACAGAAGTGGCAAAGCCATTAAAATGATTAAAAAACAATAGTTTCGAGTGTGTTCAACGTTTTGTTTTTGAGCACTGTGATTGTTGTTGAGATATTAAATTAACGTCGAAGGAACTGGTGTGTCTGTGAATATTTTGCGACCAAGTTGTAGACAGGCTGATTATAAACCTGGAAAACGACTCGAACAGTATCATCACTTCTAATACTGAGCTGGGTGTCGCGGTAGTACCCGAGGGCTCCAATTAACACGTACGTTGTTACTAATAATAGTATTTTATGATACAAGAGCTAAGGTAGGGTTTTATTTTACGAGTAGGAATGTTTGCAATCCCAGTAACAAAATAAAACCACTTTTAACACGCGTGGCATGTAGGGCTTGAATTTGTAAAATATCAATAACATTGTATTGATTCCTGAAACTAGTAGACATCACGTTTAGAACGCGGTTCCTGAAACAAGAGAAATGACGTTAAAAAAGCGAAATCAGATGTTATGTTGATTCTCTAGCAGTAATTTTCAGTGTAATTATTTTCAACGTGTTTTGCCTTACACCAGGCAATGAAGCGATTAAATGCTGTATCAGATTGCTTTCTGGAGTGTTTGGGTAAGTAATTTGAGGCAGTATTTTTAACACTTAAATGATTTCAGTATAATTATATAATGTATAAATTCAATAACAGCCCGCGTTAAAGCAATATGTGTATGTAACGAGATATAAAAATGTATATTACAGTCATTGTATATGTTTATATTATTGTATACATATGTAATAATGCTATGTGAATATATTACGTAATTTAATAATGTAGGAGCTGTGAGAATAATAGGTTAAAAGTTGCTAACAATGAGGTAACCTTGAGGCAATAATGAGTCAGAAAGTTTAATAATGCTACTAGTCATTATTGGAGCAAAAATAATGTAAATTTTGAGACAGTTTATAAATAGCCAATCAACAACCAGAATAAGCTTTAGTTAAATGAAGATATTCTTTTGGAGTAGTATTAGCCAATCAGAAATTGAAATATAGCAAAGTTTACAAATTCAGAACTCAGTCAGTTGTAGACAGTGTTCCTAACCGGACGCGGAATGCGTCCTCGAGAAATTTAATACGATTCAGTGTGAGACGAAAAATAGTTTACGTGTTAAAAACTGCACGTAATTAATAAATAATCTCACTGCTCTCTATATCAGTGAAGTGTTATTTAAATCATGTCAAGCGTTAATAAAAGGAGTGAAGTAAAATTATAATCTGTATAAGCCTACATTCTTCAGCGCACCACTCCCTGTTAAGACATTCATGTCTCTAAAAATAAATACTGACGCAGCCGAGGCAAACATAAATATATAATATTTAAAGAAACAGTCAAAATTACAAAGTTAATATTTTTTTAAACATTTTTTGGGGGCAAAGGCCACCGGAAAGTACATTTACGGCGAAGGCTACCGGAAACGTTTTACCATACGTGCGGTTGCAACTACTTCAAGTTCGGCTCCCCAACAGTCGAAATATAATACACATTCTTCAAACTTGCATTCCATACGTGAAGCAACAACCTAACTTCAAATTGGCTCCCAAAGCGTGGGGAAAATAACAATACAACAAAACAACTACTTTAAATTGGCGCCCAAAGCGTGGTGCAAACAACGTAAAGAGAATACAGTTACTTCTTCAACTTTTAGTGTTATTTTTTCTCCGCTTCTGTAATTTCACTTCTATTTCAGTTTCTTCTGAATTCATAATTTCCGCCATTGAATCTTTATGTAGGTTATACTAGATAAAAGAAGGCAGAAGACTGCCAATATAAAGTATAGGTTAACTCTACAATGAATTGCGATAAATTGAAGTATGACAATTTGTATAGTGAACAGATAATGCGAGCGCCATGAGAAACTGATCATGTAAAAAGAAATAATGACAATTAGAACTTAATCAAAACAAGTCGAGTTAATAAGCATCTGCAAATACAAAGGGAAATTGCCATGTGATTCCCCTAAGCTAAATTTGTTCACAATGAAGATTATCGCACTAATGTGACAATCTAAACCTTTTAGCTCGTGTGCTCTGTGTTAGAAATTCTACTCTTAGGCCATACTGTCTAAACAATATGTTTCATAACATTTCTTTCACCCATTCTTGAATTAGCACAATTAGTTTAACAAATATAGTATGTGTTCCTTTAATACTTAGTGCTGATGCAGTGAAAGATAGCACATGGTTAAGATGACATTGTGAGATATCAATGGCAATTTCTTGAGCTTCCGGAAGTAAACAGCTGATTAGCCTTTGAGAGGGAACAGAGGAACCTCCACCATGTGTTCACTAAAGTCAAGCGCAGAGTGATACTACGTGTATTATGTTAGGACCCATTCTCGGGGCGGAGGATTATAGCATGGATACTTAATAAGTGTTGAGGCAGTATTTTAATGCCTAAATGATATTAATTGTATTGTTTATTAATTAAATTCAATAACAGCCCACCTTGAAAACAGTGTGTATATAATTATTATTTATATTGTATGTAAAGTCATTGTAAATACTTATTTTTATTGTAAACATGTTTATTAGTGATATTTAAATGTTTATATACTCTAATAGTGCAAAAACTGTTAGAATAATATGTTTTAGGATGTTAATAATGAGGTAATAATGTAATTTTGGTGACAATAATGTGTCTGGAATTTAAAAAATACTGGTTATGAAAAGATCGGTAATAAGGTAATTCCGCTTACAGTTTGAAATTAGCCAATCAACAGTAAAGAAAGATTTTAGTTTAAATACTTAAATTCTATTGAACTAGAATTAGCCAATAAGAGACTGGCATTACCGAAGGTATAAGATTTTTACCGTTGAATTTAGTCAGTCGCGGGCAAGATGTTGAAAAGAGCAGACGTGAAAGTCGCGCGTAATATGTCGTGGAGGATGGATGATAAAATTTGTGTTCTCCGCCAGAATATATAAAGTGCTCACAGTTTTTTTAATAAAGTGTTGTGTTTATAAATGTGCAAATATAAATAGAAATAAAAAGAAGTAAATTCTGTGACGTATTTTAATTCTAGTCTTATCACAACCTGAAAAGAACCTGTGTTTCTATAGTGCGACTGAAGCAACCGAGGCAAATAACTTCAGTAGTATTACGTAAAAACAAGCATCATATTCACTATAAAGTTTGGCGTCCCAAACATCAAACAACATCAAAGTGTATCTTCATTACGTAACCTAAATACTTCTTCGTGAGTGACGCACATACGTGGGGATTATCACATCTCATATCCAGCATCCAGCTAAATAACTCCTTCAAAGTTGGCAACAAATACAACGAGGTTCAATTCATTCTTCAAATTGGCGTTCCTCAACGTGAAGCTTAATAATTACAACAGCACACTTTTTCAAATATACGTAATAAAAATACGTAACCCGCAACTTCTTCAGCGTTATTAGAAATTATAAAAATGTATTGGATAATCCATTTAAAATAAGAAAGCTGAGGTTACTTCCCGCTAAAACTGTGTGGCAAAAAAAGAAATGTCGGTAATATAATGTGTGAGTTTTCAGAATATGGATATCCCCACACACCAAGTTTCATGTCCCGCTTTAAGAATTACACACGACTTTTAACTAATCCTGTAAATTAAAAGCTATTGCAGGTGTACGGTACTCACAAGCGAAGTGTTTCTGAAGGCAGCCAGCAGACAGCAGCCTGATCTGGCGAGTGCTAAACACAGCAAATACCACAGCAAAACTGGACACGATTTCACCAGAACCTGGTACATCGAAAAGAAGTGATCCAGGACAGTTGACATTGTGAACCTTCTCCTGTCCACGCAGGCGTAGAACACCTGCAGCAGGAAGGGTACTGTCACAAGAATCGCGCCCAACCAAGTTGCTCGTCGCCTCAGGTTTAGACATAGAGTCGACCCTACAACCCTCCGGTACAGCGCCTGTAACAAACATCAACTTTAATACAATTACATAACAAAGACAACAAGAACAGAGGTTTAGCCGCTTAGATGTTCAGTGTAATGGGAGAGGTAGACTAAAAGTCCTGTTCTGTTTCATGACTTCTCATAAATATATCACATCATAGGTGCCGACATGGGCCAGAGGCACTTTCTGTCCCCAACTTACAAAGCCAGGGGCATCGCCCCCAACAGTTTTACTGAAGGGACCTGATCCCCTCCAAAAAAAATTCCAAGATAGGCTCTCTCATTAAACAAACTGTTGAAATGGGCCGAACGGAATTGCAAACGATTATCTTTATTTCAAATGCAGAGTTCAACTGTCAACAAAAGCAATGATGATGGGACCTAGGTTTCAGTTAACATCGGATGAGAAGCAGAGCACCAAATACTGAATTCTTATTGTGTTGATGCATCTGCAATTTCATCCCGTTTTTCAGTCTTAATATCTGTGATCAGTTTTGGAAATAATGTATCATGCAAAATGCAATTCATTTTGTACGGAATCGCGTTGCATCCATTTTTCGAGATCACTACTATTCTCATGAAGCTTTTAAAATTACTTTTGTCATGTGTGTGACCACGCACTGAAATTGCTTGTACTCGCCTAAACACTGTTGCTGTCTTGCATTGTCTTCGTGAAGAAGCCATGAACTTAGATCTTCATTCACTGGCAGATAAGTTTATTAGCAGGAATGAATTTGCGCCTATTCTTACTGCACACGCACCACAGGCGGTGATCACGATGATACATGAAATAGTTATTCAGGAAGGAAACTATCCAGCCTAAGTTTAGGCTACCTCCCCAGCATTTGCCATTTATGAGGACTGAAAAAATCTGAAAAACGCCTCAGTCAGGCAGCACGATCCTGGCGGGATATGCACTGCAGACTTCTCATTCAGGAGTCCATGTCTTAACGACCTCGGCCACCCGTGTCGGTAGGAATGAACTGAGACGCAACACTTTCGCTGGGAAATAGTAACGCTACACTCAACAGACGTAGCATTATTTTTCTTCAAACTTTAAATTAATGACCAATTTATTTAATTTTCAGGAAAATTAAAATATCTGCGATAAAATAACTTTTACTTTAGTAATTGCACTACATGTTTTATTAATGCCGGTTTATTGCACAATCCTGCGCCCCCAAATTCATATTAAGTCGTCGGCTGTGTATCACATGAAATTTATGAGGATATAGATGCAAGCCTTCTTAATTCACCGGTCCACTTTTATACCAGTCCAGTCATAAGTTCTGTCCTATGATTAAGAAGCGATATGTCTTAAAATAAAAGACACACAAAGATATAACATATAAATTTTAATTCAGTGACTAATGAGCATTTCTTTTACTATAAGTTATTTAAAATGATCATCTCTGCCCTTTACATAGGACCTTAATCTGTTAGGCCAGCCTGCTGCTGCAGCATGGATGACACCTAGAGAAGTTTCCTGCTCTGGCTTTACAAGATCTCGTTTTAGAGATTCCAAAATGGAGTGTGGTTTAGCACACGCCTTACGCTCCAAGAAAAACTATAGTTAAGTGGGTTTAGTTCTGGGCTGCCAGTCTTCTGCTGCAATGAATTCTGGAACATTATCCCTGAGCCATGCCTGAGTTGTTCTAGCTTTGTTAGCTGGGACTGAGTCTTGCTGAAAGGTCCAATGGCTTCCATTGAAGAGTGTGGTGTTCAAGGGCCTCACAACTCTCTCTCTCTCTCTCTCTCTCTCTCTCTCTCTCTCTCTCTCTCTCTCTCTCTCTAGGATGTCCTCTTGGTACCGTCTGGCTCCTGTTTATACTCCTTGTTTGCAGAAATGGAGAGATGTTACTCCTTGATGTGACACGCCCCACCAAACTATCATTGATGCTGGTTGGTGCCCTTTCTGGACACGGGCGACTGATATTTTAGCTTCGTCTGAGCTCCGTGTATATATTTTATCATTTTGCTTATTATACTTATCCACTCCAGGCTTTGAAAAACACTATATACAGTGCTTTTTCCCTTATACGGCGGTCAACGCATGGCAACTCGCGCGCCGGCCACAGCTCCCGCCGAAACAGTTATAATATTCCCGCAACCGCCTCACATTCACACAGTTACAATTACAATGATAATGAGTTCATACCTTATCGTAACACATTATGTCCTTTTCTATCCAAAAATTTCTGGCATCTTTTCAGGAAATTTTCATTCACACTCGAGAGTCCAATATCCGAAATTGAATAAATTTCTCGCTTGAAGCATTCTTTTAGTTTTGCCAATGTATGGATGTTTTTGCATACACCTTATTTTTCACGTGATCATCAGAGAAGGTAAATTTCAGTAATTTGATATTCTGAAATATCAATATTAGAATAATTGACCTAAGCTTAAATACTTCTCTGACGAAGCACGGTTTCATTTACATGAAACGTCGCAAAATCACACACAATGGAGCACAGATAATCGTGTTTTTTCACGCGAGATTCCCTTGCATGACGAGAAAGTTGACATGTGGTGTGCAGTAAATGGATACAGAATAATTGAATCTTTTTTTGAACGAACAATAAATGCAGAAAGATACAGGAATGACTTACATCATTTTTGAACAGCTGACCGACGTTAAATATCAGTCTGGATTTTTGGAACAGCACTCCACTACCGCGCATACAGTTGATTAGTTATTAAGTCTAATTTCGGAAATGTTTGATGATAGTGTAGTTAGTAAAGGATTATGGTCCTCAGATCTCCTGATTTGACTGTATGCGATTTTTATCTACGGGGGAACTTCAAAATTAAAGTTTATGCAACAACCCCCTTACATTGTAAGAACTAAAACAAAACATCAGGCGAAAAACTCCCTCAATTTTGGATATTGAACTCTCGAGGCTGAATGAAAATTTCCTAAGAAAATGCCAGAAATGTTTGGATACAGAAGGGCAGCATTGCCAACATCTCTTATGATAAAGTGTGTACTCATTATCATTGTAATTGTAACCTGGAACGTAACATTGGTTACTCGTTAATGTTTGGAATGGTTTAAAGATATTGTGGCGTTTGGGTATGTGTTTATTCTCAGGATTATAAATTGCTTGCAAAAAGATAAACGAATTTTTCGTTCCAAATCTTCTTTTATTTTATTGTGTTTAGATTCATAAATATAATATTTCTGTCAATCTCATATTGTTTGTGTTTCGGTTTTTGGGTATACGTGTTGGTGTACCGGTGTGCCAAAGTGTTCTTATTTGTTTATCTTGTATAGTGTGGTCTCCACCTGTAAGATTTCTTGTTCTTTCGTTCATCCTTCTATTGCCCTTTTTAAATCTTCCTTATATGGTCTTAGGATCTGTTTATGGTATCCGTCTATCATCTTCTTCTTTATATCTACGAGGGCATGTATGTTTTCCGAGTTTCTGGTGAATAGTGTATGGTTCATGATAGATGAGTTTCATTCTTGCTGTTATTTTCTCGCTTCCTTGGAAATCCTAGGTATTTTTATTAATGGTTTGTCTCCTACTTTGATTCTTATTTTGCTTTCTATTTTATTTTCTCAGCTTGTTCTTTTATCTTCAGAAACGCTATTTGACGTTTTTCTAAATCTGTTAGTTCTTCTTCTGCTTTTACTGTTTGTGGCAAGCCTTTTATTAGCGGCTTGGATTTCCTGCCAATCATTAATTCAAAGGGTGAAAATCCTATTGTTGGATTTATCGTCTCGTCCATGCGTTTTCCCTTCTGGGTTGACAACTTATCACAAATTTAGTAAATATATCTCTAATTACAAAACTGTATCTAAAATTATATGTTCTTACAGGTAATTCTCCATGAGTGTTAATCGCCACAAAATCGTTCCTCTTACTCCTTATAATTGCTTAGGGTTCAATGTCGTATTTAACGTCCATTGGTTAGTCCCTCTAACATAAATCGCATGTCGAATATATTTTCTTACCTTTTTGTGTAAGCGTTTTACGTATATTATTTCGCTTACAGTGAGTATTGTTCTTTCACTGCCTGAGTGTATCAGTGTGTTGTGGAAAGTTAAAATAAAAACTTTTTCATAGATTTTGGGACTATTGCTTTCCATTTCTTCTCATGAGTTCCATGTAACGTATGCAAAATGTCATTGGTTTTGTGTATTGTTCCTGTTGTGACTTCATTAATTGGTGGTGTGGTTGAGAAGATTTTTCATAGTGCTTTATCTTCTTGTTGTAATCTGCGTATATTTTGCATGAAATTGCTACATTCTTAATTTTCTTGTAGACTTAATTCCTTTACTTTGGTTTTATTATATGGATTCGTTAAGGTTTCAGCTATTTGCTGTCCCTGTTGTATTCTGGACAAACTATGGTTAAATATGTTATATTTGCCAGAAATGTGTCTTACTTCAATATTATAGGATGTGATCTCATGACTGTATCTTATTATTTTTAAACTAGTTAGTTTACAAGTATGTATGAATGATAGACTTACCTGGTCTGTGTATATGATTACTTTACAATTGTATGTACACTGTCTAATTTTTACTTTCTCTACTACGTATAGTAAGTAGGGGAAGTATTGCATTCCACCCAAAAATTCGATACCGAGATTTCACCGGAAATACATGTTTTGAGACCCCCTGAATCCAAAAAAAGCAGTTTTGGAAACATGTCCGTGTGTGTGTCTGTGTGTGTGTGTGTGTGTGTCTGTGTGTGTGTCTGTGTGTCTGTGAACAGCATAACTCAAAAACGAACAGTCGGATAAACACCAAACTTGGTATTTAGGTTCAGTATCTTCCAACGATGCGACACGAAGGTTTTCAAGAAAATCCCCCCACCCCAGACTACCCTTTACATGGAAGATTTTTCGAAAATTTTAATTTTCTCAAAAATGGCTCTAACGATTTTGATTAAAATATCATATGTTTAAGATAATGTCATGAGAAATGAAATGTATATCTCGAATTTTCTGGGAATGTCTCCAAAAGTATTCTTCATTGTGAACGACTTTTGCATAACTGGTAAACCATAAGAGATAGACAAAATTTTACTACACAAAAAATGTAGATCGCGTTAAAATACACAATTTATGTCATATACATTTTTTTGTTGAGTGAACCATTTTCGAGATATTGCTTGTTATTCCCTTAAATTTTTCAATACCCATTTTCTAAAATGGGAATTCGTTATTCATTTTTTGTCTTGGATATGCAAAGAGTTATAATCTGTGGCAAAGGGAATGGTGCTGCACCTAGCAACCAGCTATTAAGAGATATGTATGTGCTTAAAGGCTACTGTTTTTCTATATTGCCCTTGTAAATATATTTTCCCCTTACATCTACAAGAAAATTAGCAATAAGATAGAGTCTGCAAATGTTTATCTCGATTAACATGAAGTAGATGGAGAATAAGCGTTTGTAAAAATAGTTTGTACAAGAGTAGAGAAAGTCATGTGAGTGTAACACATCAGATTTTTTGCATAGCGAAGTAAATTGCGTATACATGCGTTGCTCTCAACCTACGTTAGGAGTCTGGATGCTGTGCTGATGACATAATTGTCGCCATATTCATTTGTGTTAGAAATTGCTGCGTATGCATTTGTAGAAGCTTCAGAAAAAACACAGTATGGAAGGCTTGGATTAAAACTTTTCGAAGAATGCTGTCTTGAAACGCTTGTTTTATGTTTTCAAAAGTTTTCTGGGTTCTTTTGTTCATTTCCATTTTGTTTCCTTCTTTAATAATTGCATTAATTGGATTTTTTCTGCGTATTCTATAACGAATTTGTTAGTATGCTGTAGTATGTCTAACAATTGTTTCGCTGACTTGGTTTTATAGGCGGTGGTACGCTCAAATTGCCTTTACACGGCCTGAGTTTGCTGTTTCCTGCACCAAAATTTTGCATTTTCTTAGGTTTGCTCTCATGTTACGTTCTTTAAGTTTGCTTAGGATGTAGTGGATATGCTCTTAATGTGTGGCGAAATTGTTTGCATATAATAAGAAATCGTCCACGTATTGTGCTACAAATCCTTTTGTTGTGTTGCCCGATATTTTCTGTAGGGCTCTCTGTAGTGCACTGCTATTTGTTAACAGTCCAAAGGCACATTTTTAAAATGATAGGTTACTCCTTGGTGTTGAAAGCGGTGTACTTCCTGACGTCTTTGTGTAAAGGTATTTGCCAAAATGATTAATTTAAATATTTACTGGTAAAATATTACGTATCTTTTAGTATTTCTATAATTTGTTGGACACTTTCTGATCTGAAATTGCCCGGTGCCGTGTGTGCATTAAGATTTCTTGCATCAATTGTCATCCTTAACTTATTGTTTTCTGATACAGGATACAAGTTGTATTCACGTGCTCCGAAGTCGATATTTCTATTACCTCGTCGAATAGCAACTGGGATGTTATATCATCTGCTTCCTCTCTAGTGGCGTTTGATATCGGTCTGCAATCGTAGTTACGAAATCAATAGCCTCAAATGTATGCTCATATAAACTCTGTACACCAGGAGAATAAAGTAGACATAAACAAATCACCGGTTGTATCACTCTGCGGCAATGTGCGTTCCAAATGAGGTAACGCCCACCCTCCATCAGGTATCAGTAGCTAATTAATTATGTTCAGTTTATTGAACACATTTACCCATACGGTAACTCTTATATGAGTTTTTCAGCACTAGGACATATTTATTCACTCTAAAAAACATACAGGTTCGTTTTGAGTTTGGGAGGTCCGGATCAGAGTTAACTGCAAACAGCACTTTGTTTAAGGTGGGGGGGTTCATTGTTAACAAAGAACTGGTGAACTTTTCTGCGGATTGCTGACCTCACAAATTCATCACAAACAACATCCAGCACTCGTATCGCACGTGGTTTCTTCTTGCCAGGAGTTCTAATCTCACCAACTGTGGATTTTTCTTTGCGTGCGCTGTAAACACTTGAAATTGACACGCCGGTAAACTCAGGTGTTAATTTCACTACATCATCGATAGCAAGTTCTGGATATTTCTCGCATAACTTGTTATACACGTTCAAAACTATTGTCTTCTTTTCACTTCGTAAAGATTTTCCGCGCTTATGTTTAACAACACCGATTATTTCCGCCATGTTGATACATACTGAGTGTTTTGCTTTTTCCTCCTTCCCCTTCTACCAGTTCCAGCAACCAATTAGCGCCGTTACAAATTGAGTAACGGCAGTTACAAATGAATTTATTTATCATTTAACATATTGAGTTGAACTATGTTTAGTACTCAATAGTTTGTGCTTTATGAAATTAAGTGAGCTTCAAACCTTAGTATTTAGTAACACTTTTCAAGGAACTATTTAGAGGACGGAAGCATCAAGAAAACCGTGAAGAAGGCGCGCTGCGGTCAAAACGCACGAGGTTTTGTTTATGCTTACTTTGACCTCTTGATGAACATAGTTTACATTACATGTAGCAGGTTTTTCACTAAATACACAAATTGTCTCTCTCAACGCATATTCTAGTATGTTTTTCTGTTCGCTGTTTAGGTCTTGGCTTTCGCTTACTTTTGCTTTCATCGGGCCTTTAAGGTCGTTGAACTTCTGTTTATTTCCTACGTCTTTCTATTTTTTACTGGATTTTATTATTGGGCGGATTTCAACTTCCTTAATCGTATAGCTTATGCAATATGTATCATTGCACATATTTTCATATCTTTATTTCTTTTGATCGCGTTACTTTATTTACTACGTTTACATCATGTTCACAAATATAAATGTATTCGACAAATAATATTTCCTCTTCACTTATATCTAGCACACAATCATCTCTGCGGCTTAAATCGTCATTTACTAACTTCTCTTGCAGCACCTCTTTACTTGCACTTTTTATTATTATATTTCGCGAATCAAAATCTAATTTTGCCTTCCAGTAATATAACATATCGTAGCCAATAATAATTAGGTCTGCTTGGAGGCGTGGTACGACTAGTGAAATAAAATTACATTGTCAGTCGCATTCTACATAACTTGATGTTCATCAAGTGTTCCCTATAGCGACTAAGTAATATACCTTGCATACAGGTAAGTGTTGTAAATGCTTGTTGTTGTTGCATAATTTTAAGAACCATTTTTCACTACAGACACTTGTAGTTGCTCCTGTGTCGAGGATTGCTACACGTATTAAATTTTGCATTTGTATTTTCAACTGTGGTAAATTTAATAGTTCTGTTTGAAATTTAATAGTTGTGTTAATAGTTCTATTTGCTGTTGTATTCTGCAGTTTTCTGCTTTTTCTCATACAATTTTCTTGCTGCAAAGTACTTAATGAAAGATTGTCATGAATTACAAGGTTATGAACAGGAGTCATGTTACAATCCCTATTCAGTTTCTCTGTCCATGAATTGCCGGTGTCTGAGCAACGTTGGCGTCACTGCCAGTCGATTCTGAGTGATTTATCACATCAAGGGTGAGGTTTTTAGCGTTGTCTTGTTCTGAATTTACGTTTATCTTGGCTCTCGGAGATTAAGAATCTCTCCTTGAACCTCGATTCCGTGTTCG
Source organism: Deroplatys truncata (assembly GCA_030765065.1). Lineage (NCBI taxonomy): Eukaryota > Metazoa > Arthropoda > Insecta > Mantodea > Mantidae > Deroplatys > Deroplatys truncata. The sequence continues at coordinate 46,464,864 of CM060975.1, read as the reverse complement.
ATATATTGGAATTACAAAACTGAAAATGAGTTTTATTTATGGACGCTCTTTAACTACTCTGGTTGTTAGCGTTACATTCTATATTGGGCGTGAAAGACGAAAGTTTTGCTCAGAGGGCTCTTTATCAGGCTTGCAGTTCTTTTTAGGTGATTTTAGACAGCTATTCACTTATAGCGTTGTGGAACTCGCTGACTCACCTGGAAGTGTTCCCACTTGATATTATCTAAGAATGAGCAACTACTCTTACATTCACTAAAAGTGTTGTGATACTCCCTGGTTCACCTGGAAGTGTTTTTAGTTTGTTGATATATCTGACAACGAGTAACTACTCTCACATTCACTTAGAGTTTTATGGCAGTCCTTGGCTCACCTGGAAGTGTTCCCACTTGTTGATATATCTGACAATGAGCAACTAGTCTCAACATTCACTTAGAGTTTTATAGCAGTTTTTGACTCACCTGGAAGTGTTACCACTTGTTGATATATCTGACAATGAGCAACTAGTCTCAACATTCACTTAGAGTTTTATGGCAGTCCTTGGCTCACCTGGAAGTGTTCACACTTGTTGATATATCTGACAAGGAGTAACAAGTCTCAACTTTTCACTTAGAGTTTTATGACAGTCCTTGGCTCACCTGGAAGTGTTTCCACTTGTTGATATATCTGGCAATGAGCAACTAGTCTCAACATTTCACTTAGAGTTTTATGGCAGTTCTTGGCTCACCTGGAAGTGTTCCTACTTGCTGATATATCTGGCAATGAGCAACTAGTCTGAACATTTACTTTGAGTTTTATGGCAGTCCTTGACTCACCTGCAAGTGTTACCACTTGTTGATATATCTGGCAATGAGCAACAAGTCTCAACATTCACTTAGAGTTTTATGGCAGTCCTTGGCTTACCTGGAAGTGCTCCCACTTGTTAATATATCTGACAATGGCACATATCTCCCGCCACTGTACCAGAGGTAGCAGGGTGATGGGTAGCACCTTCAGGGTATGGAACAGGTGCGTCACTGAGTAATCAAAGGAATCGCCACCATTCATGAGGTCAATGACGTCACTTCCCACTTGCAACCACAGAAGCGCCATCACGATCATGTATACAACTAGCGAGTATATCATCGCTACAGAGCATAGTTTGAACTGGACCGCAACATCTGCACAGTAGTTAATGATTCGTTTAAGGGGTATAGATCTGAAGTTTTCAAAGACTACATTTTTAAGCCAAGGGTAACAAACGTTTGTGATTTGTTAGTCTTACTGGGTAGCGACTGGTAAAAACTTGTGTTTTCTCTGCAGTTATTTTGCATTTTATTATTTAACTAATACTTTAAGCTTTTGATATCAAATATTCCTAGCGGAAGAGATGTAATTTTTCCTGACAATACTTAAATATGTTCTTGATCTATGTGCCTTAAATTTCGGGTTTTGCAGTGTAATGAGAGGAAGCTATTCAATATTTTCTAATTAGAATTTTTCATTTTTTAGCAAAATATCTGTGTATTGTTTTATAAAGATTCAGTAAGTTGAATGTGATCAAATCCAGACGCTATTATGTTACATTTTTATCTTGTCTTTTGTTTGGAATATTGCTGACGGAAATCTAATTCATCCCAGAATTGTAGATCGTCTTTAAGTGTTTCTGAAATGACCTCGAAGGTACGCTGGGATATATGAATCAGACGAGAAGAATCCAATGAATAAAAAGTAACAAAACAAATTTGCACGTAAGGGATATGTTGGAGTGGAGGGGTTATTTTTCAAATATTTGTGTGGTATCTTTGGACAATGTTGAACTTAAAATAACAAGTCTGATATTTATCGGAAGTTTAGCTTCAGAGTTGTGCAGGCCACAGAAACACACATAGACCTTTTTCTAAAACTGTTTTTGGGCGGCTTAGAAACGTGTACGTGTTTCCGGTGAAATCTCTACATTGAATTTTTGGATGGAATACAAACTACTTCCCCTGCTTACTGTAAGCACGTAATAGAGAAAGAAAAAATTTGATGTGATACATTCACATAAGTTTCTCTATCCTCTAACGTTGATTAGTAGGTATACAAATTATTCTTACCAAAGCTTATTTTCCTGTCTATATATTTCAATCCAGATAAAGCTTTCAGAAATAGTTATATTACACATTTCGTTAAAGATATAGGGTCTTTCAACAAGAGTGTCCTGTCTTTAACATGTGATAGCTGCCGTTGGTAATGAGTTACAGCAGTCATTTTTTTCATGTGGTTACAGTTGTTATTGACAAATAGCCATGGAACGATACAGCATTCAGGAACGCGTATAAATTGTGAAAATTTATTATACAATTGATCATCTGTTCGCCAAACCTTCCGTGTATTGCATGAAGTTTACGGTGTGCATAATCGTCCCTGCGAGAGAACGATTCGGCGTTTCATCGATAAATTTGAAAGAAGTGGTTCTGTCAGCAATCAAAGAACACCTGTACGTAATCGACGTAAGCGCTCCAACGAAAACATAGGCGCCGTTCGTGAGAGTGTACGCGAGAACGGAAACAAATCAATTGCTCGTCGAGCGCCAGAATTGGGGCTTTCGCCGACCATAACTTGGCGAATTCTGCGTCTGGACTTGAAGTTTCACGCTTACAAAATGGTGTTAACTCAAGAACTAAAGCCCAACGACCATAGGTTGCGCCGTGTATTCGCTGACTTGGCTATGGTGTAATTGGAAGCTAACCCGGATTTTTGTCGAAAAATCATCTTCAGCGACGAAGCCCAATTTTGGATGGATGGTTGCGTTAACAAACAAAATTGCCGCTATTGGAGCAATCACAATCCAATGCAGATTCAGGAACGACCACTTCATCCCCAAAAGGTTACTGTGTGGTGTGTATTTTGGTATGGTGGAATCATTGGTCCATATTTTTTCCAAGATGAAGATGGAGAAGCTCTAACTGTCAATGGAGAAAAATGCCGGCTCTTATAAGGGACTACTTTGGCCCCAATTGGATGGTATGAATCTCATAAATATCTAGTTCCAGCAAGATGGTTGCCACATGTTATACTACTCTCCAAACAATCGAACTTTTGAAGGAGAAGTTCAGAGGTTTCATCATTTCCCGTGGTGGTATGTTAACTGGACCCCGAGGTCATACGATTTAACGCCGTTGGATTACTTCTTGTGGGGTCATGTTAAATCTCGAGTTATGGCAATAAGCCAGAAACAGTAAATGATCTTATGAATAACATCACTCGTGTTATTCGTGAAGTTGGACCTAATTTACGTTCTTCTGTCATTGAAAATTTGGTCAATCGTATACGCGCAACCCAACGAAGTCGCGGCGGTCACTTAAGTGATTTTCTCTTCCACACGTAATGGCATTAATTATGTTCCAAAATAAAAAAAGAAATAAACCTCTATCATTTATAGAAGGTGTTTTATTTAAGTTCAAAGATAGGACACTCTTGTTGAAAGACCCTTTACAACGGGAACAGCGATAGTCAAATGTTTTGAGAACTGGACGCTATGTGCTGGCTTTAAACTCCATACTGTTTCCATGAAAATGCCAGAAACAACCGAATGTTGACAGGATTTTAAGAGAATGACCAAGTAATGAACAATTCGAACCTTTGGTAACGGATATCTCAGAAATGGCTAATGCCACAAAAAAGCTTATTTGAAATAAATTGTGTGTTTTAAAGAGATCTACATTCCTTGTGTAGTACTTTTTCGTCTATCGCTTAACGTTTACCAATTACACAAGATTACGAAAAAATCCCTTCCGAATGAAGAGGACTTCAGAGGCTATTCCCAGAAAATTCAAGATATACATTTTGTTTCTCATTTTTAATATTTGGTGTTTTAATCGACATCGTTACAGCCATTTTTTTAAAAAACAAAATTTTTGAAAAATGTTCCAAGTTAATGATATTTGGGGTGGGGGTATTTTCTTGAGTCTTCGAGTCGCATCTTTGGAAGATAGTGAACTTAAATACCAAGTTTTGTATTTATCCGGATTTTAGTTTTTGAGTTATACTGTTCAGATACACACACACGCCCACGCATACACACACAGACAGACATACATGGACCGTTCCCTAAAAATGTTATTTTTTTGATTCAGTGGACCTCAAAACATGTATATCCGGTGAAATCTTGGTATCGAATATTTGGGTGTAATGCAATACCTTCTCTACCTACTATGTACGTGGTAGAGAAAGTAAAATGTTTTCTTTTTTATTCAGGGAAGCTTCAAAACATGCATTTCCGTTGAAATCTCGACATTGAATTTTTGGGTGGAATACAATGCTTCCTCTTACGTACTATAGATAAATGGAAGAGAAAGAAAAAATACGTCGCCTTTTGCACTCAACTTGCGGAATACGAGCAAACTGCCCCTAAATCGCCACAATAAACCATTCTATTCAGACTTTATCCAGTTTTAACTGCCACTATACTAGGTTCTTACTGTCCCTTAATAACCTCATCTATTGCAACCTTCCACTTTCACTTCACTTTCTTCGTGAAATAGTGGCGTAACAAAATATGCACGACCTAACCTCTTTTTCCGGACGGTTCACTCCCTTGGGAGCCGAACACAAGACTCTCGCGGAAGCATCACTCACTGCACATCACAGCAGTCGTCACAAACTCGCTAGAACAGCATTTTTCGTCGCACCAGAAACACACTCGCTAACTAGCTCAACTCGCGAGAGCGCTCGCTTATATAGCCGTTGGAAGTTTTCACAAGTTCCATAACGTTCCAGAAGGGGAGATATCCAGAAGATTCTAGTTGTCTAACAATAGCACTTCCGGTGTTAACGCTGGCGGGAGCGCTACTTATCTTTGTTTATATGCGACTGCCCGGCGTCAACCTCCGATAACCTTAAGCCATAGCCGCTGCGTCGCAATATACACTGAATGATTTTTACTTTCTCCACTACGTACATAGGTAGAGAAGGCATTGTATTCCACCCAAAACATTCAATACCGAGATTTTATCGTAAATGCATGTTTTGAGACTCCCTTAATATAAATAAAGCTCTTTAGAAAGATGTCCGTGTGAGTGTGTGTGTCTGTGAACAGCATAACTACAAAACGAAAAATCGGATAAATACCAAACTTGGTATTTAGGTTCAATATCTTACAAAGACACGACACGAAGATTTTCAACAAAATCTCCCAAACCAAACTTCCCTTTACATGAAACATTTTTCAAAATGTTTTATTTTCTAAACAATGGCTCTAACGATTTTGATTGAAATACCATATATGAAAGGTATTTAAATGATAAGTAAAATGTATATCTTGCATTTTCTAGGAATAGCCTATGAAGTCCTCTTCATTCAGAAGGAACTTTGTATAATGTTGTATAGGTGGTAAACGTTAAACGACAGACGACAACGTACTACACAGAAAAATGTAGCTCTCTTTAAAACACACAATTTATTAAAATAAGTTTTTTGTGGAAGATCCATTTATGAGATATCCGTTATTAATGATGAGAATTGTTCATTTCTTGGTCATTCTCTTAAAGTCCTGTCAACATTCAATTGTCTCTCGCGATTGCGTGAAACAGTATGGAAATTTAAGGCCGGCATATAGTGTCCAGTTGTTAAACATTTGACTGTCGTTCTCTTTGTATATATAACGAAATGTGTAATGTAGCTATTTCTGCAAATGTTTATTTGGATTAAAATGTAGTAGATAGAAAAATAAGCTATTGTAAGAATAGTTTACATACCCACTAATAAACGCTAAATGGTAGAGAAAGTCATGTGAATGCATCACATCATATTTTATTTGTATTTAATGCCGTTTTAACTTAAACCAGTGGGGCTGCTACATTAGAGCACCCGAGCACATTACCACCTAACTTTTGCCACCTTGCAGATTTATTGGTTATTTTTTCTTTGAATCCTATTAAACTTAACGTATATACGGCAGTTTAAAATCTTTGGAATTTAAATCCACCGCGCTACTTCTCTAAACTCGAAGAGAAATTGCAACACTATCGCTAGCACATCTTAACTAGTGCTTAAGGAGCTTCTGCGCAGGCGGAATTGGTATGACGCAATTAGCTTATGGGGCCAAATACATGCGACTCGCGCACACGTGAGGAAATACACTAGTGCGCGAAGCTTTTCCCGCACTCTGTTTCCATACTATTACTACAATTGTACGTCATTGCCACTAGGTGGTAGCACACTACGGCAGAATTTAGAGCTACTGTAGCAGAAGCAGATAACGTGCACAAGCGCGGAAACTTCTCCCGATTTCTGCATACCACCCATTTCTCAACTACAAATTAAATTTACACATTACTTGTTCTTGCCCTAACACGATGTACTTAATTATGCACACAACAAAAATAAAAAAAGCTTTCTTTCGCCAGACAAGGTATACATTATTGTTGTTAATATTATGGTTATTGTTAACAGCAGCTGCAGTTGTATCAATTTGTACATAATCATAACTATTATGCAGCAGATGCTACTTCACATTTTCAGGACTGTCTGATTAAAATTTTTGAACAGCAAAATGCATACTGACAAGTCTCGACTGTCTTGAACTGTTACTGTAAGTTCACTGATTCATGTGGCATGTCAGCCTTAGTTGCGATGTCGACTTCCTGTACGATTGTTCTATTCCTACTTATTTTGTTGTGTAGATGGAACCGCAGGTCATGGTATTGAATGGCAGTCCAGTGTTTACCTGATAACTGAGGAAAAAAAGTCTCAGTCAAATGACAGACATGCGGGATTGGTACACGCGACCTCCCGAATACGAGCCTCCAACACTAAGACCTGAGGGAGAGGGTTATTTTGTGCTTTTCTTGTGCTTTGTATATTACAGTGTCACAGTTTTGGGTATGTAAAGACTATACGTTTTTATACTTTCGTAGCTAATATATTACAAATTCGGAACAGAATCATTTCTAAATAGATTTCTAGTGCTGTAAAAAAAGTTCAGTCCGTTTGTTAAAAACGCTGTGTAACTGATTTAATTTTTAAATATATTTAAAACTATAAATGTCATCCATCGTGCAATAACGAGCCAAAAGCAATCATCCTTGTCTAATAAAGGACATTTGAACCAATGGATGATAATAATTTAAATAGGGATATTTATGAATGTAATGAAAGGTATGGGAAAAGAATTGCTTTAGAAACAAATGCTGCTAAGAAACTTAATTACAATAAGTATTTTCAGAATAACACATGCTGTTTGTCCGCAATACATAGAAAAAGGATACAAAATTTAGAGGAGCTGAAGAAAATGGTAGGTTTTCTGTGACTATTATATAGTAGTCGGCTATTATGGGTGCAAAAACATACCCAAACATTTCTAACTGAATTAATTAAAGGCTGTTAACATTAACAGCTAATGGTGAGCCGGTTTCACTTGCGAAGAAAGGGGAGGAGTTCTTCTCGCCTTCTTCCTGCCTCAATCTTTGGCTTTGATATTACAAAAAGGCGTTACCTCTCAGGATCGAAATATTCCCGGAATAAAATGAACCTTTTTACTTTCTCTACTACGTACAGTAAGTAGGGGAAGTATTGTATTCCACCCAAAAATTTCATACCGAGATTTAACCGGAAATACATGTTTTGAGACACCCTGAATCCAAAAAAAGCATTTTTGGAAACATGTCCGTGTGTGTGTGTGTGTCTGTGTGTGTGTGTCTGTCTGTCTGTCTGTCTGTCTGTGAACAATATAACTCAGAAAGGAACAGTCGGATAAACATCAAAACTGGTATTTAGGTTCAGTATCTTCCAGCGATGCGACACGAAGGTTTTCAAGAAAATCCCCCCACCCCAGATTATCCTTTACATGGAACATTTTTCGAAAATTTTAATTTTCTCAAAAATGGCTCTAACGATTTTGATTAAAATATCATATGTTTAAGATATTTTCATGACAAATAAAATGTATATCTTGAATTTTCTGGGAATGTCTCCAAAAGTATTCTCCATTGTGAACGACTTTTGCATAACTGGTAAACCATAAGAGATAGACAAAATTTTACTACACAAAAAATGTAGATCGCGTTAAAATACACAATTTATGTCATATACATTTTTTTTTGTTGAGTGAACCATTTTCGAGATATTGTTTGTCATTCCCTTAAATTTGTCAATACTTATTTTCTAAAATGGGAATTCGTTATTCATTTTTTTTGTCTTGGATATGCAAAGAGTATTAATCTGTGGCAAAGGGAATGGTGCTGCACCTAGCAACCAGCTATTAAGAGATACGTGTGTGCTTAAAGGCTACTGTTTTTCTATATTGCCCTTGTAAATATATTTTCCCCTTACATCTACAAGAAAATTAGCAATAAGATAGAGTCTGCAAATGTTTATCTCGATTAACATGAAGCATATGGAGAATAAGCGTTTGTAAAAATAGTTTGTACAAGAGTAGAGAAAGTCATGTGAGTGTAACACATCAGATTTTTTAATTAACCGTAAATGAAACTTTTATCAAAATCGATCTCTGAACTTGGTTATAGTTACCTACCTCCAGAAAGAAACTGTATAGGCAAGGCGCCGATCAACTTCATCTCGTAAAGGACGGGCCTCAGGTTCTCGATCAAGACGTTTCGAGGTCGGACATGGGCACCCGACACGAACACCTTCTTGTGGCCTTCAGGTCTCCACTTGCACATCTTCATCCTGACTGTCGCAAAGAGCATATCATTACAGTAACAACAGAGTATCGATTGGTCCACCTCATGTTCGATCCCGCTGTTAATTCTCACAGTAAACTCGTTTATCAAGATGAACGTATTCTAAATATACGGATGTTTTACGATCCGACACCCACGTTTGCGTTTCTGTGTCACGGCAAGCGTAGAGGGGGAGGAAGTGATTATTCGCTGTCCCACTCCATTCCAGGCGGTCCACCAGCCTTACATTCGTATTTTGGTTTTATCCAGCATGCAGCTCATAGACAAGCTACAAACTTTAGCCCAAGTTCACATCAAGGATCTAGCCGTCAACAAGTGCTTAAATTTAAGTGTAAGGAGCAACCCTTAACACAATGCAACTGTGAAAAACAGTGACTTGAAATGTATGTCGCATATCGGCAATGAAACATAGGGACAGTGGTCTATGTGCATTTGTTTGAAAGATATTAAAGGACACTGGGGCTGAAGTTTCTAACTTTTCTTAATTAGCGAAAAAATGTAAATTTTCTAAAACTGCCTTTAGATTTGTCAGAGAAGTATGATTGGTGTCATTTTCTAATACTTTAGTACAGTGAAAATAAATGCAAGTATTTGATTGAACTTGATGATATTAGTGGTACAGAAATAAAGTTGTTTTTATGAAGTTGTTGGTATTAAAATGTTCCTTGTTTTTCAGTATATATTATTCATGAGCCAATTAACAAATCAATCATAAAATGCATGCTTGAATGTTTAGATAGAACGTTTTAGATTACGTATGATAATTTGCATACAAATCAGACCAAAACTGAAATATAAGGAACAAAATTTCATGCCTAAAAATGTAAAACTGAGAAGAAACATATACCTAAAGTGTCCGGAGGAGTTAAAAGGAAGCACATGGCTGATTTAAACATGTCGCTGGGATTTTAAAAAGGGCACTGGTGAAAAATGTTTGGGCAAAATGATTGACAGGTGCTTATAGAATATTTATATGATACAATTAAAAAAACAAAATGCTGTCATTTTCACCTAAAACTCAGTCCCAGTGTCGTTTAAACAAGTGATTTTTAGAAAAAGATGTATGTGTGTGTGTGTGAAAGAGGGAGACAAGAGATAGAGAGATGGGATACGAAGATTTAAATAAAATAATCCTCCCAGCCCCAAACTACCCATTTAGTAGAAAATGTTTCGTTATCTTTTATTTACTGAAAAATTACTCTACACATTTGATTAAACACTATAATATGTTTAAGATACTTGCAGGGCAAAGAAAATGTGAATCTTACACTATGAGTTAATTTTGTACAACTGATAAACCATTAGAGATGGACTAAATCTTACCACGTGAAAAATATACATCCGTTAAAACATACAGTTTAACTGAAATAAAATATCCGTTGTTTTGTTTTGAATTTTGAAATGCTTTCCTTGAAGTGCTGTAAGCATTCAGTAGTATCTCGCGATACCATGGAAAATGTATGGAATTTCAAAGTCACCATATAGTGACCCACTTTTTAAACTTTTAATATAATAGCAACAGAGGTAACGAGTCCAATAGAATATATTGATATACAATATCAGAATGGCCTGATATATACAATACACAAACAAAACAATATACCAGATGAAATGAGAGCAATAGCTACGGAAAATGAAAGATACCCAGAAAAAGAATGGCTCGGAATATATACAAATGGATCCCTCATTAATTACAAAAAACGCCAGTGCAGGAGTATACTGTAAAAATTTTGCACAGTATCTAACATTAGATGAAACGTCAAACCACTATGATGGAGAATTAACAGTTATAAAAGGAGCATTACAGAACATTTTATACAGACCATACATAAAACAAAAAATTGTCATCTTATCAGACTCAAAATCAACCATATACGGGATAATAAAACAACAAGAAATATTAAAGAAATAACAAGCCTAATTAAAACACTTGAAACTAGAAATCATGTCACTCTACAATGGATCCCAGCTCATGTCGGACTTTTGTGAAATGAACATGCGAATTAATTAGCAAAGAAAGGTGCAATACAAGAAATAAAACCTGTAGGACAAATAGAAATAAATAAACAATTAAATAACATTAAACAACATTTCAAAAGACAGCAGAGACTTGGTGAAGAAGATAAATTGAAAGATAAAGATTATAAGAATATTAAAGATAGAGTTGATATACAAAAATGCCAAGGAAGACTACAGTGGCCTTATTTAGGATGGCAACTGGCCACGACTGCCTCGCAGAACATCTCTACAAGATACGATGTCTACCTACACCCAAGTGCACTCTCTGTGAAGATGTCATCCTGAACAAACAGCATCTCTCCAAATGCAAAGCTCTTAAAAGTGATAACTTACAGACGTTATATTGGGAAGCCAGAGGGAAAATGATGCAGATCAATTAATCCCCAGTGCCATTGGTGAACAACAACTTTTTAAACTTTTGACTATATCTTCAGCCTCGTGTATTCCCCTTGTTCCCACAACGAAATGTGTAATGAAACCATTTCTGCAAACGTTTATCTCGATTAACATGAAGTTTGAATTGTCCAATACTTTTGTCGTTCTTTTGAAGTGCTGCCGTTATTCAGTTGTTTCTCGCGATGCCATGGAAGGAGGATGGAATTTTAAGGCCAGCATATAGTCACTCTCTTTTAAATATCTGACTTTCGAGTCGGTTTTCTCTACCCTCCTTGTACCTTCAACGAAATATGTGATGTAACTATTTCTGCAAGTTTTATCTCGATTAACGGGAATTAGATAGAAAAGTAAACTTTCTAACAATAATTTGTAGAGACCACATAAAAATAAGCTATAGTGGGTAGATAAAGTAATTATGAGAATGTAGCACATCAGATTTTTAGATAGGGATTTGCAAACACTTTGTCTTTTATGCACCCCATAGGCTTGTCTGAGGTCACCAAAATGGAACTTAGAGGTGGCCAATGTGTTGATGATTTCGGAGATCCACTGGATTCCACCTTCCTGGGAGGCTATCGTTTATTAAATCACGAATAGGTGACGCGAAATCGGCCACCCATTACCCTGTTGAAACCATAACTCCAGTTAGTTTAGAATATTAATTAGTCTCAAACCATATGCAAATAGTTTCATTAATAAGCTCTTAAAATATGGCCCAACCACATATTTTGAGGCAACATCATACATAACATGTATTGATTATCCTCCAATTCCATTCTCATCATGTTCTCGAGATAACATGAAGTTCTTTGAGACAGTAGGGGTAAAGTGATCTCACTTGCAAGTCTATTGGCATATGATGAAGGGTTGTTGAAAATGGTATTCCGGGTTCAGCTGCCGTTTGCATGACTGTTCAGTTGATTCTGCAACTCCAGTATATTTAGTGACCAGTTGATTCGTGGACTGCCAGAACCAAACGTTCGTTCCTCCCAAAATAATGTTGCTTTTTTTGAAGATGGCTTCCAAAATCTCTGCCTCATTCTTCATAATTTGTTGCATCCTGTGCTAGATGCACGGTCTTTCATGAGCCCAAGACTAGCATTGAATAATTATTCGTAATTGCGATCTAGGCACTTTTCACTATCACGACTTTCAACTGCTTGTTAGTTTTACCAGCTGTTTCCATTTGGCAACGCATTGTTCCACTGATACGCTATTTTAGAAATGTGTAACTAAATTATAACTTATATAAATAAATTGTGAGAAAATGTTGGTAACGATGACTTAAGACTATATATATACCAGGTGGCCCACACAAGCCGTCCTTAGTTGAAGTTAGTTTATACCGGATAGTGCCGATGCCAAAAGGTTTGCCTAAGCAGAACTGCAAAGGGGACTCCATACCGACAGAGAGGAGACCGCTAAATGAAAGACTAATGCTTCAAAACGAACACTTTAACTGTTATTACTGGTTCCAGAGCTCATTCGGTAGAGAAACTGCCTGCTATATGAGGTGTTCCGCTTCGATTCCCGGCTGGGCTCCAGAAAGTTGCTTTTAAACAAAAACATTTCACGGTATACCCATAGTCTGGTGTTTGAATGTGAGAGTACCTGTGTGTGTGTGCGGGGATGTTATAGGTTATTTAATACGCAATTCGCTCATTAACAAGAATTCAGGATTGCCGCTTGAAGCAAACCTGAGCACACGTGTTTAGTCATTTAGTTCCATGACAGTTAATCTACATTCAGTAAAACTATATGGACCAATTGGTGCCGCAAAGTTAATAAGATTGAATGAAAGTGTATGCTAGTTTTATTATATTTATGTACCCTTAAAGGTGCATTAGAATTACATTATTTTCTATTAGTGCATTATTCATAATAAGCATGTGCAAAAACATGCCCGCCTTGGTGGACGAATGTAAGGACCTTTTGATCTACGTTCTACCTGAAATAATCCATCATATCTTAACATTATTTCTGTACGTAAAAAGAAAACAAAAAGTACGCAGGAGACAGATACCGCGTCTGAAAAAGTTCAGAACACAATCTTCGAGCCTCAGCTGCATTTTGGTGCGTCTCCGCACACATCGTAACCATGCCTGTGTGTTCGTTATTGGTGAGCGTTACCATTTTGGCTGAATGGGCTGACTCGAACTGCATGTAGGGACCACGCGACGCTTATCAGTACGAAACTACCACGTAAACACCTCATACAGCAGCACTACCTCAGTGACATTTCGCTTTGTACCTGCACTACCCCTTCGAACAGCAGTGATGCGGCAACTTATTTTGTACCTACGTATGCGGGAAACAAAACTGCAAAGGACGCCTTGTTTGGGCCACCTGGTATATACAGCATGTTAAAGAAAAAGTATTCCATATTTTGAGACATGGTAGTATGGGCCAAAATAAGGAAAACTTCCATTAAGTATGGGCTCTAAAATGCTAGCTTAAGAGCTATGAGCACATTTATTTTCGCTAGTGTGAAACATCTCTTCTACTGCAAGCTCTTTGCTATTATGTATGACCTACAGAATGCACTAAAAATGAGAACACATTACTCTGTTACTGTGAAACAGCATAGCCTTTAATGTAATCTGTTTGCAGTTACATACGATCTATACTTGTGAACCATCACTAAAGGAGCTGCTCAGTATGGTGCCCATTCATAGTAAGATATGCTGTCCGACGTCTTAGGGAATCACGCACTCCAGGTTGGTCACGGATGTTCTGGCAGGCTACTGTTTGTACATCATTAATGGGAGTTGCATACACCAAATATTTAAACATAAAACTGCAATATGAAAGCATTTCACAAACTTATCAAAACACAAACTCATTCCATTAGAACAAATAATAATATGCCTTGCAGTACCCAGAACGGCAAATACAGTTTACAGTAACAAAATTAACGGATGTTTACTGCATGCTGTATTCACGGACAATAACATAGTGATGTGTGCTCATTCGTTTACTGCCTGCTGTAGGTCATACGTAAGTAATAGCAAAGAGTTTACAGTAGAAATGTCCCACAGTAGCGAAGATAAACAAGTGCTCATTGCTCTTAAGGTATGCATTTTGGAGCTCATATTTACTCAACATTTTTTTTTTTGTTTTGGTCCATACTATCACCTCTCAAAATACGGAAATACTTTTTTTAACAACTGGTATACAGAGGCTTCATTTCAACGCGTAGCTGGCTTATCGGGAATTTTCTTGGGACGGGGAAGCACGCTGTTTACCGGTGGAGTCGAATATTGATAGCCCCTTGAATCCAAGCGCTTAGATTTCTCAAGCAAAGTATAACTAGAATAACCACATGCGTCTGTCATAGAATATGTTGGAAATTATGTCCTTGTGCCGTCACACACCTCTCACACCTTTTAACACAAAATTTGTGTTTACCTCCATTAATTCTTCACGACTACATAAATAAAATCATGCTTCATAGGATATAAAAAAACGCGGGGGAATAGAGCGATCATTAAAACTATCCAACACCCAATTACAGAAACTGTAATGGCATTATCGCGTGATTGCAATTTTAATTTTAAAACTTCAGTGGGATTCCAAACCGAGATTTGCGAAATTCCTGATTCCGTGCAAGCTTTCTCAGAGATTTCTTTAGACTTCGTTTGAAGTTTTCTCCGGTGGCACGAGTTTTTCCTCTGTAGGAACACGGCGATTTGCTTTCAGTTTCTTATCTAGAATAGATCCCGTTTCCGTAAATCTATTGTCAAGATTACGAACCGACCCTCTGTGAGGCACACGAATGCAGTGAATCGTATGTAAGTCGCCGTCTCGCTGCTCTACAAGAGTTTGTTGTCATATAGGAATCATACATGAAGATTCTGTGTGCTAAAGTATGTTGACATTTTGGCATTATAACAACACTAAAACACTGAAACACTTGGTCTCATAACGTATCAACCCATGTACAGCACAGACTTCGCTTCAACACGTTATCCGGTACACGGTGAGTAGGGGAAAGGGGGGAAGCAGGCGGTTAAAAACACAGCGGTGCAGGGCAAGCAATTCCCCGTAATACGGCCACGCATCGAAACGAAGGTTTTATATATGTGAATTGCTACTGTGTAGAGAAAGTCATATGATTGTTGATAACTTACAGAAGATAGTGGGAACATGGTATTCCTCCAAAAATTCGGTATCGAGATTTCACCGGAAATATAAACTCAAAAACCAAAAGTCGGATCAATACCAAACCTGGTAAACTCAGAAAGCACCTTCCAAAGATGCGATACGAATGTTTTCAACCTAATCCTCCCACCATAAACTACACTTTACATCGAGCATTTTTCTTCATTTTTGATGTTCTAAAAAATCGTTCAAACGATTTTGATTAAAATACCATTAAGTTTGAAGTAGGTGGTTTGTTTTTACGTTTTTGCCGCTACGTATGGAAAGCCAGTTTGAAGAAGATTGTATCTTTGCGTTATTTGCACCACGCTTTGGGTGTCAATTTGAAGATGTATTGAAGGAGTATTATTATATTTCAACTGTTGGGGAGCCGATCTTATGGTAGTTGCAACCGCACGTATAGTAAACAGTTTCCGGTAGCCTTCGCCGCAAATGTACTTTCAGGTGGCCTTTGGCCCAAGTTTAAAAAAAATATTAACTTTGTAATTAAACTGTTTCTTTAAATATTAAATATTTATGTTTGCCTCGGCTGCGTCAGTATTTATTTTAGAGACATGGATATCTTGGCAGGGTTGTGATACGACAAGAATGTAGGCTTACACAGATTATAATTTTACTTCACTCCTTTTATTAATACTTGATCCGATTTATATAACACTTCACTGATATAGAGAGCTGTGAGATTCTTTTTATTAATTAATTACACTTTTAAACACGTAAACTTAATTTTCGTCTCACACGAATACGTATTAAATCTCTCGAGGACGCACAAGCAACGCATCCAGTTATGAGCACTGTCTGCAGGCAACTGACTAGATTTCAACCGTCTAAACATATAAATTTCTGTATTTCAAGTCTCTGATTGGCTAATCCTACTACAATAGAATACCTGCATTTAACTAAAGCTTTTTTTGGTTGTTGATTGGCTATTTTAAAACTGTCTCAAAATTACATTATTGCTTCTCCAATAATCACAAGTAACATTTAAACCCTCAAACTCCTTATTGCCTGATTGTTAGCAACTTTTAACTTATTATTCTCACAGCTCCTACATTATTAAATTACGTAATACATTCACATAACATTATTGAACATGTATACAATAATATAAGCATATGCAATGACTGTTACATACGTTTTACAAATTATTACATACACATATTGCTTCAAGGCGGGCTGTTATTGAATTTACATATTATATAATTAGACTGAAATTATTTAAGTGTTAAAAATACTCCCTCAAGTTTAAGATATCTGCATGACAAAAGATATAACTTATATTTTCTGCGAACAGCCTGTGAAATCCTGTTCATTTTGAATTAATTTTGTATACCTTTGTGTATCTGGTAAACCGTAAGAGACAGCAACAGTTTAAGGCTGGTTCACAATAACCCGGTAACGAGAACGGGAGTGCAATCGATGATCATATCGATCACAATGTGAAACTCGATTTTTGCGCATTGGGGTTTCATTTGTTTTTAACAGACCAGTGATATTTCACCTATTTCCAAATCAGCCAACATAATGCGTTTTAGTTCAACGTCAAAATTCGAGAGTAAACGTTATTTAAATGCAGATCCCTTACATTTCCGATTCCTATACTCGTAGCAAGTTTTCTTTCCTTTATTAATGGAGTACATTAACGCTGTGTGTTGTTGTTTGTTAATTTACATTGTTAATTGGATTTGCTGTTCTTTGTAGTTTTTGCTATTTTTTGTAGGCAGCAGTCAGCTTTGAGTTGCTTATAAACGAACTACATATGACCTTTTCACTAGAAAAATCAACGCTCAGTGGATCTGCGGGTGTCACTATCTGAGATTATGTAGCAGTATTATTAACACTTAAATGATTTCAGTCTAATTATATAATATGTAAATTCAATAACAGCCCGCCTTGAAGCAATATGTGTATGTAATAATTTGTAAAATGTATGTAACAGTCATTGCATATGCTTATATTATTGTAAACATGTTCAATAATGTTATGTGAATGCATTACGTAATTTAATAATGTAGGAGCTGTGAGAAATAGGTCAAAAGTTGTTAACAAAGAGGTAACAATGAGGTAACCTTGAGTCAATAATGAGTAAGAAAGTTTAACAGTACTACTTGTGATTCTTGGAGTAACAATAATGTAATTTTAGTGACAGTTTATAAAATAGCCAATCAACAACCAGAAAAAGCTTTAGTTAAATGAAGGTATTCTATTGGAGTAGAATTAGCCAATCAGAAACTGAAATATAGCAAAATTTACAAATCTAGAAATTTGGGGCGAAGGCTACCGGAAACTGTTTACTATACGTGCGGTTGCAACTACCACAAGTTCGGCTGCCCAACAGTTGAAATATAATACAACTCCTACTTCAAATCGGCTTTTCCATACGTGAAACAAATACTTTTCTCAATTAGGACGTGCGTGTGCTAGAATTTGTTCCAGTTTCATGTTTCCAGCTTGCGACAATACTGGATCCAGCCTTAGTTTAATCCTGATGTCAACAAACACGTGTGTCTATCCGCCAGAAGTCCGCCACCATTGGCGCCTCCTGTCCCATTCTATTGCTAGTCCCCGCCCATTCGAAATGGAGATCTAAACACAAACACATGTTAACATTCTTAAAGTCCACGTATTGTGTACATACAAAGCCCTTTCTTCACGCAAAACCCGTTTGTTATTTCTTCTTCTTAAAGGTTTACCTTTTGGATGCCTTCTTGCTAACGCGCTAATCACTGGCGTCGCCATGATGCTATATTAAACTGTGAGCACATGAAGTTTAGCAGACGCCGAACTACACAATCACGTTGTACCAAAAGAACACGAGCTTTATAAATTAAGTGGTACTTTGGGCTAATAGTTGCACTATTTTTAAGAATGTCAGTACAGAAGTAGGGTAATCGTATTATATTTTGTAATCACATTGGATTGGTATTGTGTAAGAAAGTATTACACTGGGAACTATGTTTCAAGCGAGAAACACACCCTAAAGAGTGCTCTTAGGCTTGCAGCCAGTAATAGAGGACTGCAACCGCGCATTTTTGTTGACACCAGGATTGAACTAAGGCTGGATACACTAGAGAGAGAGAGAGAGAGAGAGAGAGAGCACTAGCGGCTGTTTCATGTCACGGTCCGCCTAGAATAATCTCTACAGTGAATATGGATCTAATATGCTGTGCCAGGGAACGAGAACGAGAAAGTTAAAACTTAGCCAAGATGCCGCTTCCCGGGAGTCGGGAAAGCCTCCCGTCAATCGTGAATGCTCCCATTAAAATACATGCATTTCAACTTTGTCATTCTCGTTCTGAAACATTTTTGTAGCATTTACCTTTTCGGAAATATTCGTCATTATTTATTTGAATTTTCAAATCCTTTATACTTTTTGAAGTGCCAAATGACCATTCTTTCTATCTTGTGGTCATGTAAAGAGTCTGGAGTTTCAAGGCCAGCATATAGCGACCCACTTTTTAAAGATTTGACTGTCGCTTCAGTACTATTGTTGAGGAAACGTTTATCTCTATTAATGCAAATATGCATTTGTAGTAGTTTGTGGAAGAATCGGTAGGGAAAGTCAACTGGCAGATATCTTTTTAAGTCTTAGCGCCCTTAACCGGATAGGTCGTGGTGAATGAATGTATGAAATCAATACCACAATGAGCCCGCCTAAAGCTACCGGATCCCCCCATTAACTTACTTTAACTTCTTGGTCCTATCTTGACGTTTACTCTAGGTTTGTTGGTTCACTTGACTCAGTGTAAGCAAGGTAGCTGGCCTTAGCTGCTCAGTCGACTTCCTTTACCATGTATTTTGTTGTTGAAATGTTACGGGATGTGGAAATTGGGATCGTAGAACTGCTGACTGTTCCTTGAGTGTGCAATGTTGCCATCGTGATACTGGAAAGATGGCCTTAGTTGCCTAGTGGCCTTCTGCATAATCTGTTTTTATTCCTGTTTCTTTTGTGTAACTTTAGTTCGTGGTACACTGAATATCCAAGTCAGTATTTAACTGAGAACTGAGATAAACTACGAAAAGACCTCAGTCGGATTGGCCAGTACACGGGATTTGAACCCCCAACGAGCCAAATGCCAGCGATAGATGCCATCGCCTGAGTCATGTCATTCGATACCGGAGATTTGTCCTGACAAGGTATCTTCTTCAAGTAGTTCATACCAACTAAGGTTCGAACTCGAGTCCTCTAGTATGAGGTGCACAAGCCCCTCCACACCACGGAGAAGAGCTAAACCAGTACAGTACTGCATACCTCATGAATCATAAGGGGCTGCAAGGGTACAACGGAGTATACACCTCGCGCACTGCGACCTAAGGGAGATCAGTTGCGGCCACCACTTCCCACAGGGGGAAGAGATGAAGTGACGTAACCACAGGAGGCCACAAGACGCAGAGACATGCTGAAGTCCCTAACAGTTCCTGGCTCGAAGATCTCTCCCATTACTGGATCTACTCAGAGGACGATGAACGACCCGTTCAACCAGACAACCCTCTAGTATTCATGATACTCTTTCCTTATAGCAAGCATCCGCGCCATCTGTCCGGCAATGCCACATACCGCGAAACCTAGAAGCACACCCGAAAATGGAATAAAGGGAAATTATAGTAGATGAGAAACCAACCCAGCATTCGCCTATGGAAAACCACGAAAAATCCAAGGACTACAGGAATCGAACCCGGGACCTCCTGAATGCGATCCTCGCACTTTACCGTGGAGCCATCTCGCTCGGTTACTGGACCACGTGTTTAAAAGTAATGGTTTTCCCACACAACCCATGTGAGGTTAAAGTTAGAAAGTAGAATCAGGCTGCAAAATTCAATGCCATAGCCGAGATCTGAACCACGGATCTTTGGCCTTTCGTGCCGTGGCCGTAACCAACTGAGCTACAATGGCAACATCGAATCACATTTTTTTTTTCGATAAGGCGTTTACAAATGAATTTTGAGATGGGTATCCCAATGGCGACTTACAGTCTCGTAAGTACTTTAAGTCCCGGGCTTCATAGTTAACCACGATTAGGTCAAACATGACTTAAAGAGTCGTCCTCCGTGGTGTAGTGGTTACCATGCTAGCTTCTAGTTCCCAAGGTCGCGAGTTCAAACCCGGCGGGGGGCGATGGATGTTTTCGGGCGTAAAAATCCTTAGCATGGCTTCCTTCGCAAGGGAAGTAAAGCCGGTGGTCCCGTGTCGTAGATTCACGGCACGGGAAAGAACCTCAAGATTGATAAAGAGACCTCTGAGCAAAATTACCGGTCTTTCACGCCCAATATAGAATGGGACGCTAATGACCACAGCAGTTAAAGAGCGTCCATAAATAAAACTCAATTTAAATTAATTTTCTTGGCTTAAAGCTGATCCTTTGGTTCCTAATTCTAGGTTGCTGTAAATCTCCTAAACCAAAACTATTTATGTGCGTACGCTTTGTGAGAAGCAGACTGTCTCGCTGTTGCTTTAATGGGGTGTGTCACATTGAAGAGCTACACTTTAATGATTTCAGATTTCCTTTTCCAGGCAGAAGAAATCGTTATTACTTTCGTATAAACTAGAGTGCGTTACCTGTTATTGCCAGTTTCTCATCAAATATACAAATGCTATCACTTTGCTCGGGTGTACTGTACTCGCCTACCAACTTAATTGTGCTCGAGGGTGACTGATACGTAGAGTAGATTACAAGCCCGTGTTTGCGCTGGGTACACAATAAACTTGCCGCAGGTGCAAGTGAAGGCTGCTCCCTACACCGGTAATGGGAACGTGGCGCGTTCGTACGACTTGTCCAAATTAAACAGCGAGGGTGATGCCTGAAATAACAAATACAATTATTTAATGGCCACTCATTTTATTTACTTATTTTTTACTTTATCTACTACCTATCCAGGAAGTATTGCATTCCACTGAGAAATTCTATGTCAAGATTTCACCGGAAATACATATTTTAGGTCTTGAATAAAACACATTTTTTCACTTTCTCTGCCACCAATTGCGAGGTGGCGCCGCGGCAACGTGTGCGACTCGCATTCGGGAGGTCTCGTGTTCAATTCCCGCGAGCCGCCCACTCTGACTCATGGATTTTTCGTGGTTTCCTCGGGTCGGTAAGCGAATGCTGAGATAGTTCACTTCTACAACGACTCTCTTCTCCCTCATTTCCTGTACTCATCATCTTCCATGTCATCTGTTTCATTGTTGTAGGACCAGGTGACGGTGTTCGGCGGGTTGCGGCTGGACGGTGGATGTGTGTTTTGTAGAGGTTTCTTACCTGGCGTCGCTGCGGAACTGATCAGTTAGGTCTCGCCGCGGGTTCGGTGGCTTGTGGACGGGCCCGGGCGGCGTCGGATACGTTCCTTCTGGAAACGTAAGGGACCCCGTCTAGGCTTGCGCCTGTCGTAGGTAAGGGGAGGTTTTTTTATTCCACACAAAAATTCGATATAGAAATGTTACCGGAGAAATGTATTTTCCCCCTCCATTTAAACGCAATCTTTAACATCTAAGGTCATATCGGCGCTTTGCCTTTGGAACAACTCCTCATCGGCA
Source organism: Deroplatys truncata (assembly GCA_030765065.1). Classification (NCBI taxonomy): domain Eukaryota; kingdom Metazoa; phylum Arthropoda; class Insecta; order Mantodea; family Mantidae; genus Deroplatys; species Deroplatys truncata. The sequence goes on along the minus strand of CM060975.1, from coordinate 46,443,096 downwards.
ATGATGCTCTCTCATTTACTATTGTGTATCTTTGGGTTTTGTTTACGTTGAGTTTACCTTTATAAACATTAAATGCACATACACACACTCGCTCATACTTCGTAACTCGAGGGAGGAAGCCAAGAACAATCCTTGGCTAATGAAAAATTCCCATCCTCCAACCGCGAATGAACCCAGGACTTCTAGATTTGGACGCTAGTATGCCAACCACCAGACTAAAGGGACAATCCAGTACTGTTCTGTGGACTACTGTATCCAGAAAAAGCATTTTTAGTTAAAGGTCCAAATTTGTCTGTGTGCCTGTGAACAGGATACAAACATAACGTTATATAAATACCAAATTTGGTATGAAGTTCAGTATCTTCCATGGAAAAATGTTTGATATTTTCGATTTTCTCAAAAATGGCTATAATTGATCAAAATACCATATATTTTAAATATTTACACGGGAAATAAAATTTATATCTTGAATTATCTGGGAATAACCTGTGAAGTCTTCTTCATTAGGATGGATTTTTTTTAATAATTTTGTATAACTGGTAAACAATAAGAGATAGCGAAAAGTTCACTACACAACAAGTATAGTTTTCTTTAAAATGAAGTATATTTCTGTTAACGTTTTTTGTGATCAGCCATTTCGGAGTTGTCCGTTCTTATTGTACAAGAATACTGATGTGGTCCTGGTAGTAGACACATTAGAACAGATTGGAGAGGTGTATTTATCGGCCTTAAACATTTTAAAAATTGAGATCCATACCGGATGGCTCAGGCGGTAACGTCTGTGGCCCGCATTCGGGAGGTCCTGGGTTCGATTCCCGTGGCCGACCTTCCGACCCATGGGTTTTTTTCGGGGTTTCTCCGGGTCGCTAGGCGAATGCTGGAAAGGATCATTACATCCCCTGAATTTCCTGTCCCTCCATTTCATCTCCATTCTCATTTCACTTCATCTTTCAACTGCTTGGTTTCTTTCAGGGTTGCAAGTGTCGGCGGGAGGTCTCGGCGTGTGCATGACAGGGGAAAAGCACGCTCTGAGTAAGCCTTCGTCTCCGGACTGCGAGCGCTCTCCGGGTCCCGGGCCCCCCCAGGGGAGAGGGGAGCCGCCTGCACCAACCACCACACCGGAGTTTAAATCTGTAACCGTAGGGACCATGCCCTCTGTCTCTCGTGTGCCTCCTGGTCCGGCCGCCCTCTGTCTCCTCTCACCTCATCTCCCCTTTCAGGGCCTAAGTACAAAAGATCTGCGTAGGTCAAGGTGATAAGTTTCCCTCCGATCCTAATCCCATTCTATCCTACGCAGCACGTGCTTGTACAGAGTTATTTATGAAGAACTGACACATTTATTTTTTTAATTGTTTCCAAACGAGTTATGCTAGCGACAACTTCTTATACCTGAAATGCAGAGGAATTTTGGGAGATTATTTACCTCTATAGCAAATGTTGAAAATGTCCTACATCCTGCATAAGGCACAACTCAACACGTCGTTCCATGTTACTGGCCACTCGTTGGAAGACTGTGTTGTCAATAACTTGAATCTCCTGTGTAATGTTGTGCTTCAGATCGTCCAATGTCTGGGGATGTGTGCCATAAACCCTGTCTTTTAAGTAATGCAGAGAAAGTTTGGGAGATTATTTACCTCTATAGCAAATGTTGAAAATGTCCTCCATCCTGCATAAGGCACAACTCAACACATCGTTCCATGTTACTGGCCACTCGTTGGAGGACTCTGTTGTCAATAGCTTGAATCTCCTGTGTAATGTGTGCTTCAGATCATCCAATGTCTGGGGACGTGTGACATAAACCCTGTCTTTTAAGTAACCCCATGGAAAGAAGTCCCGCGATGTCAAATCCGGAGATTCCGGTCGCCACAGGTTCTTGGAAATTATCCGGTCGTCAAAGAAACTTGCAATTAGTGCCATGGATTCATTTGATGTATGGCATGTAGCGCCGTCCTGCTGAAAATATCCTTGACTCAGCTCTACATCGTCTAGTCGCAACTCCATGAAAATCCGTCGGTACTCTGCAGTGTTCACATTGATTTCAAAAAGAATTGGTTCCAGTATCTCTGTGCGGATATTGCGCACAAAACTCCGATTTTAACCGGGTGCATAGATGCTTCATGAATAGCATGTGGATTTTCGCTGGCCCAATAGCGTGAGTTATTTGAGTTCACATAGCCAGATAAATGGAACCATGCTTCATCTGTGAACCATGTGATGGGCAATACGGCAGTATTTTGCACAATGAATGCCTGAAACCAACGACAGTAATTCAGTCGTCTATCCTTATCTGGTTCCTGTAACTGATGGACAACCGTAATCTTATATGACTTTAAGCCTGCACTTTTCACAGCTCTCTGGCACATTGAGTAGCTGTACCCTGTCTTCTGCGACAAACGTCTTAATGAGTGACTGATCCAGTCGTGCTCTGACGTCAACAATATGGGAAGCCTAGATGAGCGAGTTTTGCCTTTTTCACTCACCAGAGATCCAGTTGTTTCCAATTTGTTTACTAGTCCCAGTATTGTGTTTCTTTGGGGAGGATTTGGAACACCAAATTCTCTCTGATATGCCCTTTGAGTAGCTGTAATTGAATTCGTAATCCAGTATTGCTTTACAAGGAGGAGTCGTTCATTTAATGTGTGCTCCATTTTCACGTTGACTAGAACAAAATCTCAAAAACAGTTGCCGACAGTAAAACTAACAATTACGAATAAAACATGGACATCTGCGCATCTAGTGACAGGCAATCAAAACTCCAGAACATTCTGCTTAATTTGGTGCTAAATTGGGGCATTGAGTGAATTTCTAACAGAATAATTAAAGAAAGGAATGTGTCAGTTCTTCATTAATCAACCTGTATAATACACTGCGGTTCACATGTTTAAGTCTATATTTATCACACTGAACGTTAAAGTTAATGATATTTGATAAGAATTGGAAAGAAAAGAAGAAAAGGAACAATTAACAGAATAGGCACGCACACAAACAAAAAATCTTCTACACAACACACACACACACTATTGTTTACAAACTCCATAGTAGAGGTCTCCACGGCTCGAAATTTTCAGGCTCGACCCAGCCTAGTCTGAATGCAGCCTGAGCCCGAGCTCGAGAATTGCTTACACTGCACCACCCAACCCGGGCCTGATTGTAAATTTTGTTTTAAATAAACTTATTTTGCAGTTATTGATTATTATTATTATTATCATTATCATAATCATCAGTCCATTAAACGCTGCTGCCTGCGATGCGAAGGGAGTGTAACTCGATTTCCGACACCAGATGGGAATGTTTTTGCCCTGCTTGGGGACTTGGTAAGGGATGCACTCAGACCCTTGGGATAAATTGTGAGCCACTTTACAGAAATAGCGGCGACTGAGGTTCTGGAATCCGCATCTAGTAAGCGAGATTTTGGTGGCATACTGCCTTATTGACCACATGTCGCCCCTATTACTGCACTCCGCGGTGTGGGTGATCGGAGAGCGGCGGAGTTTGCAGCTGCCGTGATGTTGTAATGCTAATTTTCAATTGGCCAAAGCAGCATTTGCTTATTATTAGCACTGTAATTTTATTTTTAATTGTATTTATGGACGCTCTTTAACTGTTGTGTCCTTAGCGTCCCGTTCTATGTTGTGCGTGAAAGACAGGACATTTTACTCAGAGACCTCTTTATCAGTCTTGAAGTTCTTTTACGTACCGTAAATGTACGACACGGGACCAGCGGCTTCACTTCCCTTCCGAAGGAAGTACCATTATTATGAATATGTGCATGCTGCGGTAATTATGCTATTCCGGGCATCTCAACATCACGGACCAGAGAATGTGATACATTACCTTTTTATCTTTACTTTCCCTTTGCATGGATAACTTTTCCTTATTTTTGATTTTCTCAAAAATGCCATTAGTGATTTTGATTAATACCTCACGTTTAATTACATAAAAATAAAATGTGTTGAATGTGATAAATTAATTTTTCTTCGTCTTTATTTTCAAGCCCAACATACCTTTTTTTCAAATTAAGTCCGAACCCGGCCCGAGGGTTTGACCCGAGGCCATGCAGACTTCTAGTTCATACCCGCCCTTTAAGGCACTAACCTTCCCCCTCCTACCTTTCCTGCTCTCTCCTAGTCTCCGATCTGAGCTGCGTCGTCTTTATAAAAAGGATCGCCTGGTGGAGGGCGATGGATATTTTCGGTCGTAAAAATCCTTAACATGGCTTCCTACGGAAGGGAAGTAAATCCGGTGGTCCCATGTCGTAGATTTACGGCACGTAAAAGAACATCAAGTCTCATAAAGGCTTCCGAGTAAAATTACCAGTCTTTCACGCCCAGTATAGAATGGGACGCTAAGGACCACAGCAGTTAAAGAGCGTCCATAAATAAAATCCAATTTAATTTTTGTAAAAATGTATCAATCGCTTTCCCCTCTCAACCAGCAAGGTGCAACTAGCTTGTAGCCCTCTGCTTGAGTGAACATAGAAATCTGGGACACTTTCTCCTCAACTGGTCTGTCTTAGTGCAATGGTTAGAATACATATAAATCCAAGATGCTTTCTTTCTCTCTACACCAAAGACACGTTATTGTGCTTCCTTTGTAAACAAATGTGGTCGCTCGCCATGAATCCAATCTAAGCCAATCAAGCCTTTGTTTGCTGACTCTATTTCCCGCCATAATATATCGTTCTATACCCCATTCCATTTAATTTCACTGTAAGCTTAATTATACTTTCCCATTACATTGTGACAGTGTCTGCTGTCGATCTATATCTCTCATTCAATCCTGTACTTTTCTCCGTATATTCGCTGTTTCCTTGCCCTTCCAACTAAATATTCTTTCCAGCCTTTTCTCGATTTTCTTTATCACGTTTTGTTCCCTCCCATTATAACCTGATCGTTATACGAAGGGTTGCCCCACTTAAGCTCGGACGATTTTGAATCACCCTCCCACTCTGTCATTGGTCAGATTGCTTATGCTTATTATTGCATCAGTTCACTGCGAGTGCCTGCTGTCTGCTGGGCCAGTCTGAGGCAAAGTTTACTCGTAATGGCTTCAACAATCGCTGACTTGTGACAGGGGTACATTATTGGGCTTTCCGATGCCGGTTACAGCCTTTCAATGATAGTGGAAAGGTGCAAACAAAAAGATCTTACCATAAGTAAGTCGTGTGTGGGGCGTATAACACAACTGCATAAAAATGGATTCCCACCTGAGGCTAAGTGTGCAAAAAAACTAGCAGGAAAAAGGTCACAACCAACACGACCTAAAGCAGTAGTAGTCAAGGTGATTGCAACAGTGACTCAAGAAAACCCACCAACCCAAAGAAGCATTTCCAGCTGCATTGGAATATCCAAAGGGACCATCTATCGGATAATACACAACAATTTGGGTTTGTAACGGTGACATAAAGCACGTGGACACGCCTTGAAAGAGTGGCACATCAGAGAACGTTTCACCAATGCAAGAAAACTCTATGAACACCACCTGGCAGGTGAAAAGTGGCAATGGGTGGTTTCTTTAGATGAAGCATGGGTTTATCTAGGTGACACAAAAAGAACCTGAGCCATTTATTACCATCAAGTGGGCCAAAAGGGGGCTCCAAATTTATTCGGGAGAACAAGGACAAGTTTTCCAATGGATTCATGGTGGTTGCTGGTTATTGCTCTAAAAATTAATGCAGCCTACTATCAAAGGAATGTTATGGACCCAATTTTCATGAAGAGATTCGTCGGTTGTATGGTAAGATGCTCCAATGTGTGAATGCACATGGATAAAGCATCCAGTCACACCGCTCGGCCTTCCCAGCATTACTACCACTGGAAAGCTATGGAAACGGGTGTCAATGTGATACTATTTAAAACTATCCCTGTGAAGTCACGAAATGCCTCGCCAATGGATCTTTGCGGATTTGGTCTGCTGAAACAGCGCCTTGCTTCTCGGTATCCCACCACAATTGAAGGATTGTGGAAACTCTGCCAGGAGCAGTGGGCTAACATCCCCCTTCCTGTTCTTAGACGCAGCCCTCTTCAATGGAAATTGCGCTGCAGAGCCATAGTTAAAGCCCGTGGAAATCACAATGAACACAATAGGTGATAGAAAAAGGAAATCTCGCCATGAAAAAACATAAGCAAAATCGTCCGAGCTTAAGTGGGGCAACCCTCCGTATTATAGTATTCTAATAAGTGATTGATCGTCCCTCTCATAATTCTAATCCAATATTTGATCGTCCGTACCTTACATTCAATTGTTTCGCTGTGTGCACCATCTTCTCTAAAAATGCCACAGTTTGTCATACCTTCCTCTAAAATACCTTTTAGAAAACATGTTCTTACTGGGACTAGCTTTCGTGGGTTTTCATCCCCAGATCTCTGCCCCATAGGTGATTGTGGATCTAACAACTGCGCCATAAATACTCTAAAAAAATGTATAGGCATATCTGGGATTCTACTCCGTGTTCGTTGAGTTTCCGCAACTTTCATTCCTGCTTATTTTCGTAACCTCGATGTGGTTAGTCCATCTTCTTTTATTGCTACAGTCAAACCTAAGTATACAAAATTATTTACACTATCCAGTTTCTCACCTGCGTACATCCAAGTCTTTTTCCGGCTCTATACTGAGCTGTTTTTAAACGTAATTGTTTTCGTTTTATTTAAATTAACTGTCAATTGTCATTCGTCACAATACCTATGTCTGTAGTCTGGCCAGTTCCTTTTGCAACCCTTCCACAGTAGCAGAGAACAGTGTCATATCGTATGCATATAATCATACTGGGCTTCGAATGCCACCGAAGGTTTTACGAATTGAGGGTAACCGATCGGATAGCCACCAGCCATGCCGCCGACACTGCTGCTATGGACACGACAACATAACCTGTGCTGCACCTCCCAGGTGCCACTACTGCGGTGCACCAGCCACGACTCCGCCGCCGACTCGGTACTGCGCCTCCTGCAACAGCCACGGCCACTTCACCGGGCAGGTGCAGTGTCCCCTATACCAAGAAGCCATCGACAGACACCACCTTCAACTGTGCACACAGCTCCAGCTCCTCCGACGCTAACACCACCTCCAGCTCCGGCCTCCACAGACATCACCCTGCGAGATGCGGCCCAGGATCCCGCATCTCTCTACAGGAAGAACACATATCATCACTCACCACCGCCGTCAACTCCGCCAACACCGATCATCTCCGTCGACTTGCCGCCATTGAATCTGGACTATAAGATCTTCACGCCATCAACGCCGCCTTCTCAACTACCCTCCACATATTCACCACCAGCTTCCTGCAGCGATTTGACAACACAGACAAAACCATCAGTGGCCCAGGTGAGGTCATCACCAGCCTGCCACACACTACACCACCGCCAACTCCAACAGATTTTCTGGAGGAGTTCAGGCGTACGATGACAGGTCTTGCTGACCTGATTAAGTCCTGCTCACGACGGCCGAATGGACTCCGGTAATCAACGACCTGAAGAGTGTCAGAAAAGACTGAAACTACATGCTTGCGCAGCAAGCTCTTGGACGTATGGTAGCAGATACCAACGCCAAAACTGGGTGCACCTCTCGAGGGGCGCTCAACAATTCTGAAATTACGTACAATAAAGACTTCAAAAATCCTTATCAAATCCCGATCCTCTCCCCGGGGGGGGGGCAGTCAGGGCCCTGACACGGTCATGGCTGTCTCCCGGACATTTCCTTCGCCACTGCCACGCAATAAGCTGGCAGTTACCTTCCGCACTATCAGGGGTGCTCAGTGGAACCCCAACACCTTTCCTCACTTCTCCTATCAATTCCTCTGCTTAACTTCACCTACCTATTCCTGTCACTACCCCCCCCAAAAGCGCATTCACGTTTTCTCTTTTCAATTTATTCACTACGTCATTAAAGAGAAGGGGTGATAAAATACAGCCTCACCTAACACCTTTGTGGCTCTCAAAGCTCTCTGAAGTTCTGTTCATTTTCTCGTGTTCTTATCTTTGTTCTTTACGCAGAATTCCACTCTGTGGTACACAGCCTGCAATGCTTTAATCATCTGCTTTGATAAGTCCTTAGCTTCTAATTTATACCACAACGCATTCTACCGTAATAAAGCCGCATCTTAGAATGAGCGAAACGTTAGCAAACCCAAGCCTCTGGACGCGGCTTACGCCTGAAGAAATATACATACTAAAGTTGTTATATAACTCCGCCCGCATTTATAATTACACTCTAAACTAGTCTCTAGTTTTAATCTCACTGTTCTGGTGTGGGGCTGTTGTTGCACGATAATGTCATTGCACACAAAAACAAAATAACCTGTATTTTATACATTGTAAGCAGAGATTGGAAGGGAGCTGTGGTGGGAGGAATGAAGTATTTCCATACCCAATGTTTTCATGCTTTACGTGAAAGGAGTGCGTCCTATATTTTTGTTACACTCTGTACTCGTCACCTGTGGGTCAACAATTCTACAACTCATGCCGCGACATATATCTTGTAGTGCAGAAATAAGCGTGAGTTGTTTCAGTTTTATGTTGGTAATTAAACAGCAGTTGACACTTCATTACGGGCGAGTATCTAGGTCGCGGCCAGCTCTCCCTTACACGTGTCCATATTTCTTATACCCAATTGCATTAACAATGGTACAGGAAAATGTTACCATTTATATACGACACTATGTTTTTTCATGACTATTTCAAAATAGGCAGAAAAACAATATTTTCAAATTCACGCGAGTTTTTTTATTCTTAGTCCATGTAGATTGCTGAAGCAAGTAATGGCCCCAAGATTATATGCCTGTGAACCTAATGTTTCACTGCCATTGATTATTGTTTAAACCCAATGTATCATCCCACAAAAAAATGTGCTTATTTTGGAAAACGAAGTGCTACTATAGTAATTAGTACTGTCTTCACAGCTTAAAGCCTCTGGAATGAAGGAGGTTGGTGTTTTTCCTGTCCAGTTCATAAACATCCCTCCTATCGTTGTTATGTACAGAAATAGCCAAAAAAACTACGAACCGGCTGCGCGGTGTTTTTGCTGTCCGCGTTCTCGTCGCTCTTGCCCTCTGCCGTTATCATAGAAAGGCGCGGGTGAAACTATACAACATATTTAAAACTGCTTTTAAAGGCTTTACTTATAAACTTTATGAAAGGAGATGCTGAAACTGGCCACCGCCGTTGTCAATATATTTTTGACACCTCTTTAGGAAACTATCCATCACTCGCCGTAGTTCACGTTGAGAAATGCTGACAACTTCCTGGCGGATATTTTGTTTTAATTCTTCCAGGATATGTGGGTTTAGTCTTGTACACTTTGTTTTAAGTTACCTCAGAGATAGAAATTGCAGGGGGTTAGATCGGGGACCGAGGGGGCCACAAATCTCTACTAAACATTCTGTCTTCAAACGCACTTTCAATTGTTTTCATCGAAATATTGGCCGTATAACCTGTTGCAGAAACATGTTGAAAAAAGGCAAAATCACGCTCCCTGGCTGTTAATTCTCTAAAAAAAGGGGGGGGACAAAATTGTATCACATATGTACGGGCGTTAACTGTTGACTCGAAAAAAATTGGCCCTATAACTTTCTCCGCTCATGGCGCACCATACACCAATTTTTTTCGTCATGAACAATATTACCGGCTGCGCGGTGTTCTTCCACTGGGCGTGTGGAAACATGATAACGCACTGCTGCTATAAACAAGGTCACACTATTGACGTGATTTTGCTATTTATTACTTTGTCCTGTACTTAGTCACAAAGTATATTATGGCTCAGTATATGTTTTCTACTGCACAGCGTGTAGTTATTTATGATTCGTATGTGTTAACTCAGTCAGCTCGCCAAGTGAAATCACGGTTTGCAGAGAGATTTCCAGGTGTAAAAGCTCCAGGCCGTACAACAATTCATTAACTTTACAACAAATTTCAGGCCGCAGGAAGTGCCCAGGCCAAGAAATCTAAAAGACATAACCCCCTGCGATTTCTATCTCTGGGGTAACTTAAAACAACTTATACAAGACAAACCCACATACCCTGGAAGAATTCAAACAAAATATCCGCCAGGAAATTGCCAGCATTTCTCAACGTGAACTACCCTGAGCGATGGATAGTTTCCTAAAGAGGTGCCAAAAATGTCTGGACAACGACGGTGGCCAGTTTCAGCATCTCCTTTCATAAAGTTGGCAAGTAAAGCCTTTAAAAGTAGTTTTAAAAATGTTGTATGGTTTCGTCCGCGCCTTTCTATTATAACGGCAGACGGCAACGAGCGCCGAGGATGCGGACAGGAAAAACACCAACGCAGCCGGTTCGTAGTTTTTTTGGCTTTCCCTGTATGTTGGTGATGCTTAATGTCAGCTTGGCACTAATGCTCTTTAAGCTATAATTACTCGTAGTCATAGCTCTCAATCTCAGAGCTTCTGAGATCTTTCGTGAAGATGAAAAACAGAAAAATAGTCTTGATGTATAAGCACTAAGATGAGTATTATTTTAATTAAAGTAGTAAACGTCAGCAATCTCTGTTTCAATTGTTTTATCGTTTTGTTTCTGTATTTGTGTGTATTACCCAACTGATCAACTCCCACTTATGGTTAACTGTCACTTAACATCAATGCCATTCTGCACTCTTATGTGATCAGTGAATGAATACCACCGCCGCCGCCACCACCACGACCACCTATGAATGAATGGTCTTCTTTAAACTTTACATACAACTTATACAATGTGTTACCCCCTCCTGGAGTTGCTTATTATTTTTCTTCCATTTATATTTAACATTCTGCTGTATACACAATGGGGAAATATAATGTATCCCCTATTAACTATTATCTCTTGTTACCCTTTTTTCTGTACTTTCTCCAATTTACCTTACATTTCTTTTAACCATTTTAACCTTATTTTTCCTAAATTTTTCTTTCTTCATATATTCATTTGATCTTGAATTGAAAATCTTCCTAACTTTTAATTCTATTGGTAAATTTTTCCATTTCTCTAGCATTAAATCCTCTCAGCCTTTATCTATATCATAACATTCCAGAATATAATGCCAATTATCATACAATCTATTACATTTAGTACATGTCCCCCCTTCGTCACCCTGTTAGACCACTTAAATTCATTACACCTGTCCTCGCCCATGCATACCTTATTCTGGCCTCTTTGTTGCATGCTTGTATGTATTTTTCTTTTCTGCATTCAGTTTTTAAATATCTATAATCTATTAATGATCTTTTTTTCCTTGAAACTACTTATAATTTCTTGCTTTTAAATATCCTCCACTCTTGTTCTAATTCCTTTCAAGAAACTCTTACTTTTGTTGTTTCTTTCTGCCCATGTTTCCCCATTCCTATTTCTTCCAGCGTTCTGTGTATCCTGTGCTTCCAAGGTTTCTTTTTTCCATATTTTCTCCTGTACAACCAAGCATTGCTTTAGTATCTCATTTTCCTCTAGTAGCTTTATTCTGAACCAGTATTTGATTGCCCTTTCTACCATTTTGCCTTTAGCTCCCACCCTCCCTAGTTCTGATTGTGCTACTCCATTCAGTGAACTTCTTGGTACCCCAAGGGTTATTTTGCAAAAATTCCCATGTATAGCTTCTACATTTTCCCATTCTCTTTCCAGCCCCATATCTCTGCTGCATACAATATCCTTGCTTCTACCACCATGCCATATATCCTATCTAGCCACATAATACCTCTTAACTGCAATAAATTTCAGCTTGGGGATGCATATAGATTTTGAGTTATAAATAAAAACATCCCTGAAAATGTTTGCAGCACTCGCCTAAGTAGCACATAAGATAGTTTCTTGTCAGCAGACACATTCCGATATTGCATGGCAGAAGTCCTAGAGGAGGGACTAATGACTCAGACTCGGAAAAATGCAACACACATGCATAAAACATTGTTGTGTCAATGGTGTAGTGATTAAAATGGAATCGTGTTTTAAGTTAACTGTTTGCTGCAATCCTTACGAGAAAACAGGACACACTGATTACAGGAAAAATGTAAGGTGTTCTCCCATGGATGAATAGTGTATTTCTCTGAATTTGAAAAAGAACAAAAGGTGTTCATAAGTGTCCACTTGAAAGTGGACATGATGTTGCAGAGAATGAACCTGGTGATGAATATGTCAATGCTAGTGAAAATTTAAGTGCAATAAATATCCGTCTTATTTCTCTAGACGAGTCCCCTATCAAACAAAATTGGTTTCAAGAGAAGAAATACAAGAAACAAAAATTAGAAAACATCAAAAAAATCTTGAAAGAAAAAGTACTTCTAATCTATGATAATGATGATCAGGAGAACCCAGGACCTTCATCGAGTCCTGATTCAGAAGTTTTGACTCAGCTGAAAGAAAAATGTCAAAACTCCAACAAAAGTGAGAAAATTACAATTTTAACATTGCTACCTAAAAGCTGGAGCATAAATAAAACTAAGGAGTTTCCTACTTTGATTCAATTGTGTAGAAAACGGGCAAAAGAAAAGGGTATTTTCTCCTCACCAAATCCAAAAGTGGAAGAACTTTACCCACAATCGTTGCCGATAAAGTTAAGGCATTTTATTGCTCTGATGACATAAACAGAATGCCTGGAAAGAAAGACTGTCATAATTAAAGAAATTGGGGGATAAAAGCCATGAGCAGAAATGGTTAATTTTGGGGAACCTTAATGAGTTATACACAGCATTAGTGTTTCCTATCCTAATCCAAAAATAAGATTCTCCATACCTGCAGCTCTAAGACCAAAAAACTACATTTTAGCGAGAACAAGTGGAACACATGCTGTGAGTGTCTGTGTCGAACATCAGAATGTGAAACTCGTGATAGAAGCTATTAAAATAGGCATACCTGAACTTTTTAAAAATCCTTTTTAACTTCCAAATTATCAACATTTCTTGGGTAACATGGAATGCAGTCCTGTTTAGATTAAATGTTTTTTGGAAAGTGTAAAGAATGTTCTGAACTTCAAAAATAAGAAAAGCTTTAGAGAAATGTTTAAACAAAAATTTCATTGAATCACTTACCTACAAGCAATTACTCATGACGCGCAGATCAAAGCTTGAGATCATAGTGAAATCCAGTGAAGAATTTGACTGTTTCTTACAGAATCTTGGTGAATTAGTGAATCACTCTTTTATATCACCTGGGCAAAGCAAATTCTTGAATGATAGTAAATCAGCAGTTCAGTAAGGTCGACTAATTGTGTTGTGTAACTTTGCTGAAAATTATTCTTTTGTTATTCAAATTTCATGAATAGAGCGCCATTATGCAACACTCTATCACGAATTTAGTAATAATTTCACACTGCCTAAAACATAACACCACATCTATTCCAAAGACATCTTACTGAATTTATTAAAACAGAAGCATTTAATACTTCTTCTTTCTCTGTTTAACCTCCTCGTATGTAGCACTTACACCCTCCAGGACTTACAGGCGGGTGCCTGGGGTCAGAGGCCCGTTGAGGAGCAGACACTCGTGGATCAGATAAAATATCCAGGATGGGTGATCAGGTCGATGCGTGGTATGGGAGGAAGGAAGGACTTCCATCCTTTCCGTTTATTTTACAACAAACTGCTCACAGATGTGTGCATTAATCTCTTATATACGAGCGCTGTCCCAGAAGTACCTGACCTAACAAAAAAAACACAAACATTTTGGGGAAAAACTTCTTTCTCTACATAATCTCCTGTAAGCTTGATACACTTTTCCCAGCGACGTTCAACAGCTTTGATACCCTGTTTATAGTGAGAACCGTCGAGTTCTGCAAAATAGCCATCACATGCAAACTCCACCTCTTCACTGTTGGCAAATCTTTTACCATCAAGCCATTTCTTCAACTTCGGAAACAGAAAATATCAGAGTGGGCTAAGTCTGGCAAATAGGGTGCATGAGGAAGCAATTCAACCTTTAACTCATTGATTTTGGCCATGGCGATAATGCATGTGTGAACTGGTGCATTGTCTTGATGAAGCAGAACTTTCGTTTTTGCTAAATGAGGCCATTTTTGCTTGATTTCATCATTCACACACTGCAATAAGTTTGCATAATACTCGCCATTGATTGCTTTTCCTTTTTTGAAGATAATCAATGAAAATTATCCCATGCGCATCCCAAAAAACTGATGCCATGACCTTGCCTGCAGATGGAACTGGCTTCGCCTTCTTTGGAGCCAATTCTCCCCTTTCAATCTACTGTTTTGACTGTTCCTTCATCTCAGGTGTGAAGTGATGGACCCATGTTTCATCCATGGTTATGAATCAATGCAAAAACTCGGCTTTATTGCAGCGAAACATTGCCAAACACTTGACTGAAACTTCCTCATGATGCTGCTTTTGTTCCATTGTGAGTAAATGCTGCATCCATCTTGAAATTAAATTAAGTTTTATTTATGGACGTGCTTTAACTACTATGGTCCTTAGCAACCCACTCTATTCTGGGCATGAAAGATCGGTAATTTTGCTCAGAGGCCTCTTTATCAGGCTTGAGGTTCTTTTACATGCCGTAAATCTATGACCAGCACCACCGGCTTTAGTTCCCTTCCGAAGGAAGCCATGCAAAGGATTTTTACGCCCGAAAAAAATCCATCGCCCTCTGCCAGGTTTGAACCCGCGACCTCAGGAACTAGAGGCATTCATCTTGCACAGAGTTTTCTCATGTCTAAATTTTCAGTTAGTGTTGGATGTACAGCACTTTTTGAAATTCCTATGTCTGCTAGCTCATGCACTGTCAGTCGACGGTCATCCAATACTACTTTATGGATTTTCTTCACAATTTCTGGCGTGGTCACCTCATTTGGTTGACCACTGCAATGTTCATCTTGGCAGCTCGCACGGCCTGGCTTAAACTCTGCCACCCAATATTTCACTGTTGTAAACGAAGGACCAGGCCCCCTCAGAGTAAAATCCAGCTCAGCTTTAATATTAGTTGGACTAAGACCATTCAAATTAAAGTATTGTATCACATAACGATGGTCAGTTTTATCCATGTTTACAAATTCACTGAGAGCGTTCACTATTAATGGCTGCCAAACAATTGCTGAACAACATAGAATCGTTAAACTTCAAACTTAAGCTTTATAAGGTTGGTATGTTTCTACTATAATCATTTGTTTGGAACAACAACTGATACATCAGGTCCGGTACTTCTGGGACTGTCCTCGTATAACATTTTACTTTTCTGACATCTCAAATGGATCACACTATACATTGTTTCCAAATGAAAATGAATTTTTTTCAAAATGCTTCATAATCAATTGAAACAAGCCACATCTTTAGAATATATCAATAATTTTGTCAATTTATCTTATGGCATTGTTGAGATGTGTCATCTTTAGCTAAGCGCTGCATTTATAAGAAAGCTATTTTTATTAATATTTGACACACCACTGAAAAAACTGAACTTTGCAGGTTTACTTAAGAAGCCAAGGCTATCGATTTACAAATTTAAGAAAAAAATCCGAGTTGAGGACCTTGATGACTTGACATGGAATGACCCTAAAATATGCATGTTCCAGGTTTTGCATGACAAATTAAATGTATACTTTGAATTTTTTGCAAACAGCCTAAGAAGTGGCCCTTTACTTGAATAAACTTTGTATAACCAGGAAACTATAACAAATATATAAAAACTTATAACAGGAAAAAAGTAACTAATTAAAACACACAATTTGTATCAAGATGTTTCTGTAGGATCAGCAATTTTCTAACATAAAAAGTTTCGTTTTCCTAAGGTGAGCGAGTCATCTAATGGACATGCCACTGCAAGAGCTTGTTACCACAAATGAACATTTGAATTCTGTTTCTGCATGTTGTAACTTAGAACGTTTGCTTATCTGAAATAATTTCTAGGTAAAAATATGTATATAGTGTAACATAAGGTTTGTTCGCACAATAATTCAGAATCGATTCTGAATTATCTGAGTATGCGCAGTAGCTAAAAGGCATTCAAACATGACAGATGTTCAGTTCAAAAATATACCCCCGCCGCTGTATCTTTGCACTTGACAGTTCGTGTGGCTTCGCTAAGGTTGGCTACATTGTGGTTGCGACGTTGCCAGAGTGGCTAGAAAACAACAACAGCTGATTGTTCTCCTTTCTATCGTGTCTAAGCGCATACAGAAAGTGTACCTACGTAAGTAGCGAACGTCATTGAATAACTATTTCGTATTATTATTGTTAATTGAAAATAAGCGATATAAGCAGCTTTGGTATGGTCGGATACTCCTTTCTATAATAATAGGCATAAATGTGTCTATGTATGGCGTCAAATTGGAAAGCATAAAGATTTGTGACTGGACGAGGCTGCTTTCTTTTCTTCCCTGGAGTTGATAGAAATACCTGAGGAATTTTGTCCTCTTTCTCTTGGAGTTTCACTCCCTTGTGAATAACAGTTCTCGTGCTTAGTCCAAGAGCTGCTGCAGTTCGTTGTACGGCTTTATCAGCAGGAATAGAGGGATTACCATGAAGCTTCACGTACCCCTTTTCCTGTTCAAAGAATTCCCGGGTTCTTCTTAATAGTTCTAATGCTTGACCATTAAGTGGCACACCTCAGCGCAAAAGATTTTCACTTCGTGAATCATCACTCGGCAATCAGCGTCGTATTTCAGACATTGTCGCACTTAAGTTTTGTTTAAATAAATAATATGAATGAAACATATATAAAATAGATAAATATAAATAAATATATATGTATAAACGAACAATAACCACAAATATAAATAACAATGAACAATATGTAGCTTGCAAAGAACAACTCGACGCCCGCGTTAGAGATTCACAAACTGAAGCACTTGATTGGGTATAGTTACATCCGGCAACAGAGCCGAGTCTAGTTCCGGTTTCGCTTTGTCATCGACCATCCGGAATGCTGCCTTGTGATTGGCTTAGGAAGTCAAACGGTTGAAGCTTTTCATCTGTTTTTTTGCGAGTGTACCAACTTAAATGCTAGCTGTCAAGTGCAACGTTACAGCAGCGGGGGCATAGTTCTGAATTTCCAACTTGGTGTTCCAATGTATATGGGAACTAGTTCACGAGGAGTGAAATCAAAGAGTAGGAACTGAAGATTCTGGACATGCACAAATTATATAACCTACTACGCACATTCATTAATTCAGAATCAATTGTAATCCCTTGAAACAAACCTGCCAGTATGTATAAACAAAGTGATATTTTATTTTGAAAGAAAAGCCTTTCTGCTTTCTCATTTTGAGACTGCCATAAAGACAAAGCATAACAAACAAATAAATTAACCAAAGATTAAACAAGCACAAAACTAATCATATAAAAATTAATAAAATGCATCAAACGGGTTTAAGGAAAAGTTACAGTAATCATAAAAAAACAATAAAATCAAATCTTAAAAGGCAGTTAAAGGGGCACAATATGTAGATGGTTCATTTTTTTTAAATTGAAATGGATCCTTTTATGGCCAAGAGTGAAACATTCTTAATTAGCTGGTTGCCTTGGCCAGACCTCTTGCAGAAGTGGGCTAAGAATATGAGGATGTGCCTCTTCCTCCGACTATTAGACCTACAATTTCAATAGAGTTGAAACCATATTCCTCCAGGTAGTATTTCTCTGTATTCAGCAGAAAAAGCCTTATTACCTGGCGGAATAAATTTTAATATATAATTTGTTCCTACATACGTGATTACTTCTACAATATGGGATATCAGAGGTATTTGGTAGATATGTAGTTCAGCAAAGCTAGTTTGAACTCCTTTCGTCTTTGTAATTGATACTGGGAAATGAAATAGGCCACAACAGAATAGTTCAAGTAGTGTTTCAACCACACAAAATTCCGAATTAGTTCTTAGAGCCTACTCGACTGACACATGTGCATAACAATGTTTTGGTGTTAGTTCAGAATGTGTTCAGAAAAGTTCATATGAAAAGTATAATATGTATGGAATATGTGTGAATTTGTCATTGGTAGAGAAAGTTGTGTGAATGCATCATATGCTATTCTTTTTAAACTATTTTACATAAAATTAAAATTGATAAACATAGGTTCACCACTAAATTTACATAAAGCACGAAATATTTTTAAGTTAATACAATGGATATTTTTGAGAAAAGTGAACCCAAGTTTATAAATGTAAAATTATAGACAGCCTATGCAATTTTCCGTTAAAATGCCTCTGTTTAATTTTATCCTGGCATCTGCAGTTGAAACTAGTCTGCATGTTAAAGGAAAGGTAAGGTAATTTATTTCATCTCTTCCAATTACAAATATTGTACATATGCATAACCTGTTCCCTTGGAGTTGCTAAAAGTTGGTAACACATACCATTAACCCCCTGGTTGTTTGTGTATATGTACCTTACGTTTTACATGTATGTTTACCTCCAAGTCTAACTTCGATTAGATTCCCTCTTCTATAAATTATCCACATCAACACTGTCATTTTTTTGATAATTTTTCTCCATCATTTCTGTCTTACTTTCCCTACGTATTTACCTACTTGTTTGATAAATTCTTTTCTTTTGTTCCCAAAAAGCTTTATTTATAATATTTTCTAAATGTAACTTTTCCCACATTTCCTCTCTCCACATTTTGGATTCCGAACATTCCATTATACTGTGAAAGTTAATGTCTGCAATGCCACAATCTCTTTATTAACCCTTAAACCTTTTAATAACATTGAGCCTGTTCTTGCCCATGCTATCCCCTCTCTTTCCATTTTATTACAAACATCAATGTATTTTTCTCCTCCCCATTCTTTCTTAACACCCCTGTATGAAATCAGAGTACTTTTATTTCTTGAGCTACTGAATAGTTGTTTATCTATATCATCTGCCCTAGCTTTTACTTTATTCCATAACCTTTGTCCCCCTATTGCTTGCTGGTTAATTAACTCACCCAATCCAATTTCTTTTACAATTTCATTTAAACGACATAACCAACTTCTTTCCCAGGCATGTTAAAGGATTCAGATGGAAAGTTTATAAATAATTAACTGCATTTAACTATACAATAGGACTTTATTTAAAGCTTCAGCAGGCACTTGTTATATAAAACAGTTTAGCACCTATCATATTTACAAAACCAAAAGCAACAAAACAAGCTGGTGGGTAACAATGATACAATTACTCTTGATGAGGTTTTGTGTAAGTGGATGAAGGGTACGACGACGATGGAGAGGGCAGGTCTTCACTCAGTTTCTTGGCAAGGAAGTATATTTCTGCTAAAGCAATGATGAGAGCAAACATCACACCAAGCAGCAGTCTGAATCCATAATCCAAGTTTCCAACTATCAGTTCTATGCCAATGAATCCAAAGGCAAAACCAGCTAACACAGAGAAGATAAACTGGGCCACTGCAATCAGCTGTTTGTTGATTTGCTTGACTGTAAATAAAAGCATATAATTTTAAACTGTGCAATAATCTGAAATTAATGTTTTTCATGACAGGCATTATGCAGTGAAATGAAGCTTTTGTTTTAAACAGAAATATGTATTGATCTCACAGCAATCTTACAATGCAATAGTAAGGTAAAAAATTTCAAGTTTTTGTTTTTTGCAATTTTATTATACTTATAACGTGCACTTTCATTTTATACAATTGGTTTTTTAATATCAACAGTTTTAAAGCCACAAATGGCTATTTAATTGGTCCTGTACCATTTAGGTAAAGCACCACATATAACTTCAAACCCCATTACCTCAATTCCTTCTTTTCAGCATTTTTCACCATTCAAAATGTTCGTTGAACCACAATTTATAACTTATTAGCTTGAAATTTTTCAGAAAAGTTCAGGAATTGCAGATTTCAAAACTGTTGTGCATTAGTTAAAAAATATTAAATAATTCTTCAGTTTAAATTACATATTTTCCATAACTCACTTTAAAAAAGTTGAATATTCAATAAAATGTATACAAATTTTTTTTTCTCTCAAACTAATTAAAATTATAAAATGCTTGCACAACAATTTCTTTAAGTTTGTATACTAAATTCAAATTAAAAATTTGGGCAGTGATACAATAAACCGCAGGCTCCAAGGAGCACTTCATATTGCCATGACAAAAGCGATTATGATAAAAATTAATATTTTTAAAATGGTTTGATATAGCTCATTCAAATTTTGTGTTTACTATATGCTTTATGCTCAAAGTATATTGCAAAAAAAATTAAAGCAATCCAAAGAAAGCTGCAGATTTTTTTAATTTTCAAAGATGCATTACCCTAAGCTAAAAACATATGTAAAATTCCCAGAATTAAACAGAAACTTAATTAAGAAACAGAAATTAAAATAAGCCTTTATACACAAGGTGCTAAAAATGCTTCAAGAGCTAATTTTGAAAACTTTTAGGCACCATAAACATTCTACAAAGTGTTTAGTTTCTCTACTACTAAATATTAAGGACCTAGGAGCTGAATAGTATTAAAAAAAAGTTAGAACAAGGTCAGTATATAGATGCTGACAGACACAATCATGGGAGCTCTGTATATGATAGGTACATATTTGTCGTAGCTGCCAGTTGAAATTTATCCAATCATAAAAGCTTTGTGAGGTTGAAGTTTGCACATACTGATAATGGAACAAAAGGAAACATGTATCAACAAAGAGTTTTAAGTAATTTTATTAAGAAAGATGTGTGAATAGCTGATTGATTTTTGAAAAATTAGTAATTGTAGTCGAGTTAAATATTACTTACCTAACTAATTCATCCCAACTACTTTCTTACTTCTTTTACCACTTACCTATAATAGGAAGAGGAAGTATTGCATTCCACCAAAAATTCAATATCGAAAATACATGGTTTAGAGAAAAGAAAAGAAATCTGTGTTACACTTGTATGGCTTTCTCTACATTCTAACAAAGGTCAATTATTTTTTCTACTTCATGTTAATCCATATGAATGTTTGCAGAACTGTTTCATTACGCATTTTGTTGTAGGTACAAGGATGATACAAGAGGCTGAAACAATAGTAAAATCTTTAAAAGCAGATTGCATTTGCTGGCTTTGAAATTCCACTAGCATGACGAGAATGACTTCACACTTCAATACAGTATGAAGTACTCAAATTCAAAACTCCAAATGGCTCTTTTGAAAAGATTGGGGAAGGTATAGACCCAGGTTCAGAAGAGTATTTGGATAAAGGAGCAGTCATCTTTGTCTGTGAAGGGGTGGAGACAACTGAATGGCTGAAGGAAATGGTACCCAAGGTATCATCGTGGGAGGAAACTAAACTGTTGGTTAAGACAGCATGGGAGCTCCTAAAGACTGCTAAGATCTCCTTATGGGTACGTAAATTATTGAAAAATATTCTCCATCAATTCTATTTGATAAGATTAGGAGTCAGAATCCAGCAATCACAACAGAGGGATGGAGAGTAACTAATGCTAAGTGGAGGAGAAAGGCCGGACCATTGTGGTTGGCAATGATGAAAATTCCCTGAAAGCCTTGCGAACACATGGGCTCAAAGTATATTTGAGGTTTTTGCAGGTAAATGTCAGGGTGATTAAAGATGACAGCAAGTTGGAACCTGAAAGTGTTGTAGATAAACCTGCAACACAGTAAAGGGGATTCACCCGCACTGCAAAGGCTGCAGCTGAAGGAGCAGGTGGACATAGCCCTGATACAAGAACCCTATGCAGTTACGGAACTTATGCCAAAAATGAAAAGAAACCCCAAACGCGCATATATGAATGGCGTTTCACACGTACCAATGCTAAATTTCTGTTTAAGGGATTTGGCGATCATTTGGCTTAAACAATATGCAAGGGAACACCAGGGAGTTTGTCCTGGCCTCAGCATACTTATAGGATAGCTTTCCTCCTCCGCAGGAGGTAAGAGAACTAGTTAGCTGTCAAGATCTGAATGACTTTGACTTTGGTGGGGTATGATGTGAACGCTCACAATTTGCTGTAGGGGAGCAGGGACACCAACATCAGAAGTGAGTGTTTACTGAAGTACCTGGTTGAAAGAAACCTAGAGATATCCAACAGGGGACAGGAAGCCACCTTCCATAATGCAATAAGAGAGGACTAGTATTTAGTATTGTGGGATTTTATTTGTATGGTCAGGAGATTGTAAAATAATATTATATATATATATTGTATGATGATGATGAATTTGGGTTAAGGGCGCTAAGCAGCTAAGGTCATCAGCGCCCTTACAAAGTATAAAAAGGATAAAATCCAAACACTAAAACACGGGACAGAAACCTGCTTAGTCTAAAACAATAAAAAACCAACATGTCAGAGTATAAAAACCAGCAGACTAAAAACATGGTAGATAAAACAATAAAAGCTTAAACTATGTGTCAGGAACTGTAGAAGTCAAGGGACTAGAGCGCCATAAGTCCCCAGGGGAGAAGAGCTCCCCATTAAAACTGTCAATATAAAAGCACAAAACTAAAAGACGCTCAGCGCATCAAATGCGCTTACTAAAACCACTGTCACTGATAAAACGTAAAAGACATTCTACAGCATGTGCGTCGTCTGCCAAAACGTTGGCTAAACCAACAGGCAGAGACGCGCACACGCACAATTGAGCTAAAACCTGACACTCTGTTAAAACATGACGCACCGATAAGGGTGCCGCACATCGCTTACAGAGTAGTGCAGGGTCACCACTAAGCAAGTGTCTATGACTAAAAAGGCAATGTCCGATCCGTAAACAAGCTAAAATCACCTCTTCCCGACGAGAAGAACGAGAAGAGGTACTCCAGATTAACGGGAGAGGTTTAACCTCCCGTAACTTGTTTCCCCGGAGGGCCGTCCACTCATCGCGCCAAAGCGACAGGATGCGGTGACGTAAAATAACACTCAAATCTGACGAGGGAACAACAGAGGTAAAAACTCTGGAGGATAAAATCGCCGATTTGGCAGCGGCGTCAGCAGACTCGTTCCCTGAGATGCCCACATGACCTGGAATCCACACGAAGGACACGCTGATGCCAGAAGCACCAAGCGAGTGGATATATATATTGTATGTATTACTAAGTGGATAATAAATTAATTTATTCATTCAATAAGGGAGGAAGTCACTGACATTTCATTGTGGACCAATTTGATGGGAGACCATGTGAAACTATGGCAAATTTCAAAGGAACTGTCCCTTTCTGATCACATGTATATTATGTTTGAGATAGATAAGGGAGAAAAACAGACATAGTCTATAGCAATCCCAGGAAAACAGACTGGGACTGATATGGAACAGATCTCACTCAATACTAAATGAAATAAAGAATTCACTTGGGAATATGGCAGATATAGAGCATGTAGCCGATCAGCTTGGGACAACTATAATGACCTCATAACTAGATAATTGTTCTATTAAAAGGAAAACCACCAACAGGAGTGTATCCTGGTGGAACACCACCCTGGAAGAGAAAAGGAAACAGGTAAAAAGACTGTTTAACAATGCAAAAAAGATCAAAACAATGGGCAAAATATCGGAATGTCCTGGGTGAATGCAATAGGACAATTAAGAATGCCAAATCAACTTCCTGGAAAGCATTTGGCGAGGAAGTGGAGAAGATTTCTGCAAGAGCCAGACCCCAAAAGATCCTCACTAAGGTGCCAACAAATCTAGGAGGTACTGTACAAGATGAAAATGGGAAATACACTACATCAGCAGATGATACGCTGAAGGTGCTCCTCAATGCTCAGTAATAGAGAATATAGACCAATCTATAGACTTCCAAAGAGATGTCTCAAAGATGTAAGACCAATTGTCTTAACATCTTTTCTATTAATGGAGTTAGAAAAACTGGTTGATAGGCATATAAGGGAGGTGAGGTCAACAATGGCTGCACTACACCAAATCAGCATGCTAGTCAGGAAGGAAAATCATGTGAGACAGCCCTTCATCCCATGGTTGGGAAGGTAGAAAATGCATTACATTTCCAGGAGATTGTTCTAGGAATATATTTAGATATCCAAGGGGCTTTTAGCAATACAACCTTCAAAGCTATGTATAAGGCTGCAGGAGGCATGAGGTAGATCCCACTCCATGTAGGTGGATTGAGACCATGATAACAAGCTGGAGAACTGTGGCTACCATCTTAGCTGAAAGTATGGCAGTTAACGCTACAAGAGGTTGTCCACAGGGGGAATGTTGTCCCCATTATTGTGGAACTTTGTAGTTAATGGACTCATTGAGGAGTTTATTTGGGATTAATTACATACTGGACTAACTTGGAATCCTCGCCTTAAAGCAACATGCACCAAAGCTAAAATGGCACTGAATACCAAAAGAGCCTGCGCTAGAAGCTGGGGTTTAAGTCCCAGATGCATCTACTGGATTTATACCACCATACTGAGGCCCATAGTTAGCTATGGGTCGTTCGTCTGGTGGCAAAAGACTGAGCAGGTACCCCCAGGGGCCTACTATGTTAGATACGGGACTGGCGCTCCTGGAATCCCAAGCCACACTCTCGATTGGTTTCCTCTAAGTGGTGAGAGGGCTTATGCCAAATGCCCAATCAACTTTGGTCCACAAGTGTGTTTGACCAACTACCAGTTACCTCCCTGAACACAGTCTGTGATACCACTGTGCAGGATGGAGGAGTGGAGTCCAAAGGGTGACTGGGTAACACATAACCAGAATATTAGATGACGTGGGGGATAAATCCAATTGCAGAAATGCAAGGAGACTTTATGAAACTGTCTCTCTGTTTTAATAAGTTCTTCAATGTTATATGAGAGCTGTTCCAGAAGTACCCGACCTAACAAAGACGACAAAAGTTTTGGGAAAACACATCTTTATTTCTCTACATAGTCTCCTTTCAGCTCGATGCACTTTTCCCAGCAATGTTCAATAGCTTCGATACCCTGTTTATAGTGAGAACCATTGAATTCTGCAAAACAACCATCAATTGCAAACTCCACTTCTTCATTGTTGGCAAATCTTTTACCACCAAGCCATTCTTTTCAACTTTGGAAACAGAAAATAATCAGAGGGGGCTAAGTCTGGCAAATAAGGTGCATGAGGAAGCAATTTGAACTTTAACCATTGATTTTGGCCATGGTGATAATGGATGTATGAACTGATGCATTGTCTTGATGAAACAGAACTTTCTTTTTAGCTAAATATGCAAAGAGTACAGAATTTAAAAAAAAAAAAAAGTGTTTCTATTTATGGACACTCTTTAACTACTATGGTTCTTAGTGTCCCACTCTATATTGGACGTGAAAGACTGAAAATTTTGCTCAAAGGTCTCTATCAGCTTGATGTTCTTTTACATGCCATAAATCTATGACACAGACAATTTCAAAGCCAGGTATAGAGACTCACTATTTTGCTTCAAATTCGTGTATCCCCTCGTAAGTGTCTGTGAAAAAATGCATAACGAAACCATTTCTGCAAACATTTATCTGCATTAACATGGAGAAGTCAGTAAAACAAGGTTTTAAAAAATAGTTTGAGGAGATACAAAAGTAAATAAGATTGGGTAGAGAAAATCTGTAAGTCTAACACAATTTTTTTTCTGCACCAATGGGTGGAGAAAGTCATCAGATTTTTTAGTGTTACAAGGTTATACTTACTCTGGTATGCAATTGTGTCCTCAGGATCCCCAGCTCTCATATTGTCAACATTTTTTGTCATTGCCTGGTATTCTCTCGTAGCTTGCTCTGCCTTTAGTCGCTGGATCCTAGCCTCTAACTCCGGGTTCCTGGGTTCAACTTTAGGAGTTGGCAAATTGATGTCACAACCTATCATGACCTCATGGAAAGAATTTGATTGATATCCATTAATATGATAATACTGTGCAAACTGTTCCTGTAGCCATTTTATGTCAACCAAGTCAAGAAACATTTCAGCTTCCTTATCACTGTTTATACTCGCCTTATAGTTCTTTATACCTTCCGGGGTACCGTCACATATCACAATTTCACTAGCTATAAAATCTCTCAGTTTGTCTGATGGCTTGAACTTCAGGTAAGATTCCATTTTTATGTATTTCTCAGCAATAATGATAAAGAGTTAACAGTTTTGAAAAGTCTCTCAGAGCCTATTTACTTTCCAATATGAAGTTTTTTTTCAAGGTCAGCATAAAACTCCCGCAGTTCTCCTTCTTTCTCTTCAAAAGTTGTATCAACTTTAGCACATTTTTGGGCCATATCTTCAATGAAATTCTCCCATTCTGCTTTCCGGATCTCGCGCTTG
Source organism: Deroplatys truncata (assembly GCA_030765065.1). Taxonomy (NCBI): domain Eukaryota; kingdom Metazoa; phylum Arthropoda; class Insecta; order Mantodea; family Mantidae; genus Deroplatys; species Deroplatys truncata. Next base: position 46,417,002 of record CM060975.1, on the reverse strand, counting down.
GCTATGATTGCTGTGTCCTGCAAACAGACAGCAAACATTCTCTTTTAGGGTTTTTATTTTCTTAACTTTAAAGGGGAAAAGCTTTTTAAAGTATTTTTAATTTTTTATTGTTATTGTATAAATTAATTATACTTTTAATAGACCTTAGCCTAGTCTTGGCAAGTTTTTTAATAATATTTATAATAATCTATTAATAAAGAATTGTAAGTTGCAGACACCTGTGAACACTAATAATCATGCATTAATTGGATTGTTTACAAAAATAAATGAAATTCAGTTTTGCTTATTTGAATTTTTTTTAATGATTACATTTTTACTTTCTCTAGTGCCTATTTATAGTATGTAGAGGAAGTATTACATTCTATCCAAAATTCAAAAGTGTGCGTGCCTGTGAACAGTATAACTCAAAAGTGAAATTTTAGATAAATACCAAACTTTGTATTTAAGTTCGGCATTTTTCAACGCATGCAACATGAACATTTTCATCAAATTACACTTTAAATAAATAAATCCTGTGGCACTACACCTCGAGAACAGCCTGGGCCTATCAACCTGACTGCTGGCCTCACACCCACTTACGCATGGCAGAGGTAGGCATTCATCCGTATGGGAAGGTGATGTGGTCTGCATCATGCATCCCCAGCCAGAAAGTTGGCTCACAAGGCCAGCACCTCTGCCTATTGCAGCTCCTCAGTGACATAAATCAGTGGGACAACAAGCAGACAGAAATTTACCTGCCAAGCATTACATGCGAAACCTAGCAGCCGGGCTGACAACACACACAAGCAGAGAGCACTACATGCTAGCCGCACAAATCCTGACATCTAATGGCAGATACTAGAACTCCACAATGGGGAACAAGCAGAATAACAAAACTCATTCAAACATGAATACACGCAATCTTAATGGGAAATCAAATAACCAAGATGCCAAAAAAGATGGAACAAAAGATTTGCTAACAAAGATACTCACAGAAATCAAAGGTATCAAAAATCAAAATGAAGCATTCAGAGAAGACACAAGAAACGAAGCCTGGCAGCAAGACAAAGGAAAAAAATAGAGCAAAAAATAGACAACATAGAAAATAACATGGACCATAAACTGAATAATATGGAAGAGCGCATGAAGGAAATAAGAGACCAAAGAAGCACAACGACTCAGAAATAAATGGAGAAACATCACAATCAAAAGCAAGGACATTAAAGATGAAATGGAAAAAATAAGAGTGACATTGCACCCATTTTTAATAAAATGGAAGTAAAAGTATCATGCACAGAATCAAGATACATAGGGAGGGGAAGAGGACTAGTGTGACTTAATCAATGAAACTCGGAAGACAAATTACCAATAATGAGAAACAAGCACAAACTAGCTGAAGAGGAACACTTTATCGAAGATGAAAGAGAGAGAGAGAAATACAAGCATCATTAAGAAAATGGTTAATTAAAAAAAAAAAAAAGATAAAAGAGTAACCAGGTAACGATAGAGTTTCAAAGAATTTTGAACAATGGGAAACAGGAAAACAAAGATGATGACTTTTAAAAAAAAATCTGATGTGTTACACTCACATGACCTTCTCTACTCTTGTACAAGCTATTTTTACAAACGCTTATTCTCCATCTACTTCATGTTAATCGAGATAAACATTTGCAGACTCTATCTTATTGCTAATTTTCTTGTAGATGTAAGGGGAATATATATTTACAAGGGCAATATAGAAATACAGTAGCCTTTTAGCACATACATATCTCTTAATAGCTGGTTGCTAGGTGCAGCACCATTCCCTTTGCCACAGATTAATACTCTTTGCATATCAAAGACAAAAAAATGTATAACGAATTCCCTTTTAAGAAAATAAGTATTGAAAAATTTAAGAGAATAACAAGCAATATCTCGAAAATGGTTCACTCAACAAAAAAAATGTATATGACATAAATTGTGTATTTTAACGCGATGTACATTTTTTATGTAGTAAAATTTTCTCTATCTCTTATGGTTTACCGGTTATGCAAAAGTCGTTCACAATGAAGAACACTTTTTGAGACATTCCCAGAAAATTCAAGATATACGTTTTATTTGTCATGAAAATATCTTAAACATATGATATTTTAATCATAATCGTTAGAGCCGTTTTTGAGAAAATTAAAATTTTCGAAAAATCTTCCATGTAAAGGGTATCCTAGGATGGGGGATTTTCTTGAAAACCTTCGTGTCGCATCCCTGGAAGATACTGAACCTAAATACCAAGTTTGGTGTTTATCCGACTGTTCGTTTCTGAGTTATGCTGTTCACAGACAGACACACGCACGGACATGTTTCCAAAAATGCTTTTTTTGGATTCAGGGGATCTCAAAACATGTATTTCCGGTGAAATCTCGGTATCGAATTTTTGGGTGGAATACAATACTTCCCCTACTTACTATACGTAGTAGAGAAAGTAAACACACAGCAGTTACAACTAGACTGGACAACAGAAGGTTTCAAGAAAACAAGAGCAACTACATACATATCGTCACATTAACGTTCCAACAGTACTAGGAAATGACAGACTGCTTGAACTTGAAGCAGCGCTGAAGAATACATCTCTGACATCAGAGGTCTCAGCAAAACCAGGAGGGAAGGAGACACATTAATTGAACTTAAAAGCGGCATCCTGTTAAACCACACAGGGAAAGCAGGAGGTCAGAAAGGAGTAGGGTTTTATTCTCAAAGCAATTCAAACAAGTCACAGAAGTAATAGGAATATCAGAGCAAATCAGAATGGCAAGGTTGAACCTCAATGGAACACTAACAACAATTATCCAAGATACGCACTGACAACAAAGTCGAGATATTCTACGACCAACTAGATGGCACAATGAACACACATACGTCTCGAATTAACTTTATTATAGGGAATTTCAATAGCAAAATAGGCCACAACCAGGATAACAGGGAAAAACAAACCAGACCATATGGAATTGGAAAAAGAAACACCAGAGGGACACGCCTCAAACAATTTGCAGCAGGGCAAAACTTAAAAATAGCAAACAGTTTCTTTAGGAAGCACCAGAGCAATAGGTAGACATGGAGAGCGCCCAATGGAGAAGTGAAGAATGAAATAGACTTCATGAGTGCACTTGATAAAGAGATATAGGGACAGTAAATGGATAAAATTTTGACTCAGACCACAGGATGGTTAAGAGTCATGGTAAACATCAAAAGAGGCACAATAAGAGATTCCAACAAACCCCCCCCCCCAAAGATGAGATGCTCAACATTAACCAATTTCAAAACTAAGTTGCTGAAAAACCTAATAACTCAACAGACACTCAGTTACACTACTGTGTTTGAAAAAAGCATTAAAGAAGCAGCAATCAAGCCAGAAGAGAAGGATAAAACAAGAATCAACCTCCAAAACTTAGTGAAAACACACTGCTGTTAATCAAAAGAAGGGCTGAAGCATATAGAAAAAGGAATGAAAATAAGTCATTTAAGAAAGAATACAATGCAATAAACAAAATCACGGAAGCAGCAATAAGGAAGAATCTCCAAGAATACAAGTTGAAACTAATAGAGAGGGAGATGAATGAGAGGAGGTCATCAAAAAAAACTACGAAAAGAAGTATGCCAGAGGAAAACATTGATACAATTGCAGCACAGTAAAGAAAAGAAAATTTTACTGAGAGAACAAATAGTTAAAACTGCAACAAAATTTTATGAAAACCTATACTGCCGCACTCTCCCTAATGCAAAAAAGAACTAGTATTATTCACATCCAAATCCATGGAAGTAATAGAAGAAATACCGCCAATACTAAGAGACGAAGTTCACAGCAGCAATCAAGCAAGCAAAAATGGGGAAAGTCCCTGGAGAAGAAGGGCTGAAGCATATAGAAAAAGGAATGAAAATAAGTCATTTAAGAAAGAATACAATGCAATAAACAAAATCACGGAAGCAGCAATAAGGAAGAATCTCCAAGAATACAAGTTGAAACTAATAGAGAGGGAGATGAATGAGAGGAGGTCATCAAAAAAAACTACGAAAAGAAGTATGAACAAATAGTTAAAACTGCAACAAAATTTTATGAAAACCTATACTGCCGCACTCTCCCTATGCAAAAAAGAACTAGTATTATTCACATCCAAATCCATGGAAGTAATAGAAGAAATACCGCCAATACTAAGAGACGAAGTTCACAGCAGCAATCAAGCAAGCAAAAATGGGGAAAGTCCCTGGAGAAGACAATATAAGCAATAAATATCTGAAAGCAGGAGGAGATATTATTGTGAATACCCTAACTAACCTGCTCAATCAAGTAACAACAGGAGATAACACCCAAACATTGGACTGTGAGTAACATACTACTACACAAAAAAAGCAGCAAAACAGATGCAAAAACTGCCGCCCTGTCACACTGATGTCAGACATATATAAAATATTCTCAAAAGTAATCACATAAAGGATGAGCAGGAACATTAAAGAAAGCCAGCCAGTAGAACAAGCGGGATTCAGACCAAAATACTCAACAACCGATCACAGCACAACCTATAGAAAAAAAACAGAATAATACAACCTCGAAATATACTTAGTCTTCATTGACTTCCAAAAAGAATTTGATACAGTTGAGCATGTACCATTACTAGCAGCCCTGAGGAAACATGGAACAGAAGCAAAATACACCAGAATCCTCGCCAAGATATAGTTACATACCAACGCCAGAATCCAGATGGACAGACAAGGAAGAGAGTTCAAGGGACATGGCTTACCTTTACAATTTCACCCAAACTCTTTTGCTTACTCAAAAGAGATTTTCAGAAATATAAAAGGGGAATATGGAATAAACATAAATGGTATAAAAATATCTAACCTACACTTCATAGACAACATAGTTCTCATGGCAAACACAGCACAGAACTACAGCATTTATGACAAAGTAAATGGGCTCAGTACCAAAGTAGGACTCCATATGAATGCAAAAAGTTCAAAACTAATAACAAATGACAGAGAGAAAGACATCACAATAATACCAGCTGAACCACTGGAATATGTGCAGGAAATACTTTACCTGGGACAAACAATCTCCTTCAAGAAAAGGAGGACCAAGGAAATTATGAAAATATCATTGGCATGGTCAAAGTTCTGGGTGCTAAAATTCATATTACTAGAAAAATCCTTCAATCTTATCAAGAGACATATCATTAACATATGCATATTACATGCACAGATTTATGGCTCGCAAATTTGGAGCGTAACAAAAAAAGACAAAAAGTCAATACAAACATGTCAAAGAAAAATTCTATGAATCACATGGAGAGATAGAATTAAGAACAATATAATAAGAGGAAGAACACAATTAATAGATGCAGAAAAGACCAGCAGTTATCAAAAATGCAGATGGGCAGGACACATTGAGGCAAGACCCCAACCAATGGATCCAAGGTTAACGACCTGAGAGCCAAAGACAAGACAAAGAAAAGTAAGCCGTCAGAGGACACAATGTTCAGCAGCAGACGGACCACAGTAGCAAAAGACAGAGGGAGATGGAAACCACTAGTCAAGGCAGCAACCCAAAACATCAATATAAGAATGTGTCAGCCAAATAGCAAGAGACAACAGAAGAAAAGCAAGTGAAGGACTGCAGAAACAGTGAAGGACTAAAGGATCACTGCATAGTGTTAAAATGCATATATAGGACATAAGTAATATACTAGTTTTAAGAATAAGGAGGATCCTTCCCAGAATGGCTAACCGGGATCGCCAAATCAACCACCTCTCCAAGGAGAGTGGCCGGTGACCCTCAGGGACGTTAACGGGCTAATACCAATATTTTCCTTATAATGCTGAGTGGACACAGTCCTATACCAACTTAAAATCCTCACTCCAATGGGTGGAATCGAACTAGGGTGCATTCGGTAGCAAAGAAAGAGAGCTCCAAGCTCTAGCCCACAGCGCTGGATGAAATTACCCTTTACATGGAAATTTCTTTTTAATCTTCTCAAAAAAATGGCAACAATTTTGATTAGCATTCATTAAGCTCAAGATATGACTAAGATGATTACTAAAAGTATGTTAGAATTTTCTGTGAATAGCCTGTGAGTCCATTCAAAATCATTAACTATATACAGTAGAATCTCGTTAGTACGTTTTTGCAGGGACCTAAGGATTTGGACGTCATAGGCGGGAAAATGTGTTAACAAAAATGCAAAATCTGCAATTTAAAAACATAGTTATGTAATAAAAATCTAATAATTGCTACGTCTCCATGGGCAATTTAAATCGATTTTAAATACAATTTCATACTGAATATGATCCACGTTTCCATGTTAAATTCAATATGTTCAAATGGATTTCGATACGCAAAGCCTGGGAATAAATAATTCAAGCTTTTATTTTGGTCAACTTGGATTTTTTAGGTTATGAATGCTTTTGAGAAAATAAATTGCGAATTGTGGAAGCGACAATAGTGGCTTTGCTGTGTGTTTTATTACATATGTGATAATTTCCGCTAAAAGTATACAATAGTATCTTTGGCGTATGCAATACGATTTGATAACGGTACGTGTTTCCATGCAACAAATTTCATTCCGATCCTCTTCTGATCCTATTTTCCAAGAGGAAAGTTTTGTTTTAGCATTTTTTCCCTTGTTTAAAAGCAGTTTCAATCAATTTAGGTTTGCTAACAATTGTGTTTAAGGTTGACGGAGGAATGTTTAACTTCCGCACTTTATCGACATGTTTTATATATGGATTATGATCTACATAAATGATTTTCAGTTTTTCACTGTTGGTTATTTATTACACTTTCTTTTTTTTTTCATTGCAAATGAAAAGTTAAAATACAATCTACATATGTTTGGTCATCACTCAACCTTAGAAACTATCATTAGCATTTACCACGTCAAGGTAAAGCATTCTCTATCCCGCTTACAGAAATCGTGTCACTCAAATATTTTCATACATGCATGTGATTGGCTGCCGATATTCACCCCGTGACCAAGGATTGACCAAAGTAGCAAATGAGGACATCAAACTATGAACGTGTTAAACGCCTAATCCCACTGGACCGACCAAGGATTGGCCAAAACAGCGAATGAGGACTTCAAACGTAGTAAGCGGGACCGGGAAAATGCACTAAGCAAACGTTATTTATTATATTTGGTGATTTGGTACCGGGACTTTGATAATTCAACGTAATACACGGGAAAACACGTTAATGAGGAATGTGCTAACGATATTCCACTGTATATATATTTTGTTGTTTCCCAAGGTGTCAATGAGAAGAATAGGGAATATCAAATACAGCAGACAGCAACCCACTCTTTAAATATTTGCTATTGTCTCAACCTCTTGTACACACAATGAAATTATTTCTGCAAACATTTATCTAATTTAACATGAAGCAGACAGAAAAACAAGCCCTTGAAGGAATAGTTTGTAGAAACTTTATAAAAATAAAGATAGAGTCTAGAGAAAGTCATGTCAATGAAAAGCATCAGATTTTACTAACTGCATTCAGTGCCAAAACAAATACACTAAAGACTGCCTCCGTGGTCAAGTTATCAGCTTCTCTCAGCTGGGTTCAATTCCCATTTGAGATGGGTTAATTTTTCCTTAACTAGAATCATACCAGGACCCTCTAGAAACAACAGACCTGACACTGGGTTCGAGATTGAGAAAAATGACGGCGGTAGTTGGTGGTGATCCCTGAGGTGTTTACACTCGCCAACTGCTGTGCTGTGTTTCCGATGCCTGTGATTTATAGTATTTTAGTAACTGCGGCAGTTTGTAATCACATTAGCGAAGCAATAGTGTTTGAAAACCTTTATTTGAGCAATTTGGGAAACGGGAATAATCCCAGTCATGCGTTTTCACTGCCGTGTGCTTTCCAAGTGTTACTTATGTTTACTAATATATTACATGTAGATTACGGCTACATTAAATGTAAAGTATAATTGTACATTTTTTAATTTACCTATTTGAGAATATAGTTTTTGTGTCACGGTTACTGTGGTGAAATAAAGAAATTGTTACAGCTTGGACGCATTGGTTGTAAATATCGTACTTAACCTAGAACATTACAACGCCATTATGTTTCCGGATGTAAATCGAACTTTCATTATAATGAATAGAGGCGCAAATAATTGTGATAAATATTTTAAAATATGCTATATACAGTGTTAATTTGAGTTATAAATATATTAAATTATGTATATTTGTGAGATACAATAAAAAAATTATATGAGTATTTGAGTGTGTATGTGTATAATGAGTCCCAGTTGTTCTCATATACCGGAGTATTGCCATTCATATTTCCAAAATATAAAGATTTAAAAGAAAACGGTTAATATTCATAAATCGTAAACACTTTACACCTTCGAAGGATTCACCTGTATGCATACATCTTGTTTCCGACTTAGTTATAAGAAAGGATAAATTCCGTTACAGTGGTTCTTTTATAATGGTTCCAAGAAAGTGGTTAAACTGCAGAAAGGTGCATTTCTGACAGTTTGTTTTAATTCAGCCATCGTATTTATGCCGTTACGTTGTTGCATGCAATACTGTAGATTGCATGAATGTTGTTTTGCAATGCTGTTTAAGGTTATGTATTTCATATATTTCACTTGCAGTGCCGGTTTAAGACTACTTATTTGTTATATTTCAGTCTGTCGGTGTGGACTCTCTGCAAAAACTAGTAAAGGATGCTATAAGTCGCTAAGTTTTGAATAATTATTGGAAACTTATAAATGAAAAACGTTCAGTGAAAGCAAAAGTAACCCTAAAACTTCTAAATTTAATAGCTAATTACTGTAAACAACGCCATTTCGTGCCATCCAGTGTATTTTTTGTGCATATAATATTGTGTACGTACAGTGTGATTAACAGTGTAAATAGTGACACGTAATTTTGAGTGAACTCAATCAGTGTCAACCTCAATATCAACAGTTCTGTTTCATGTAAGTATTTCAGTGTTTGCAGTTTATAAAACTATGTCCTTTGTAATTTAAATAAATAGCTGTAGTTTAGAAATGCTGTTAAGTTATAGCATACAAAACTGTAGTCTTTATGTATGTTGTTTGAGGTTACATATTTCATTTAATGTTAAAATGCATTTAGTTTACTTAAAAGACAGTGCTTTTGTGCACAACAGCATATATCTACACATAAGACATGTCACTGCACCACATTAATTGTATTTTACTGTGGAGAAGTCATAACTTGTAGACAAGAACTGATTAAGGCATTTCCCAAATTCCCACCACATACGGCCGCCATTTTGAATGTCAGTGTCAGGTCCGGTATCCAGAGGGTCCTGATCATACCCAATGCTCTAAAGAGTCAAAGTGTGAATGAGGGAGTGAATACAAGTATGTTTCATGTTAAACCTTAATAAAAAAAAGCCAACATTAAAACCTAAGGCTTCAAAGAGTAATAACAACTTCAGTTGTTTTTGAAATTAAACTCCCCAATAACACCACAAAAAAATTTAAGCATTTGCATTCCCAAATTTATGCTTTCTCTACCACTTACCTAAGGCAATTTCATATAAACATTTTAAAAGAAAAGGCATGTCATTTGTCCCTGAACAATTCACTTTTAATGTGTGTGTGAGTGTTCATTACTTAAGGATATAGCAAAGAGATTTTAAAGTAATTTCCTTCCAGTCAAATAACCATTTACATGGAAAAGTTTCAATCTACTTTTTGTTTTTCAAAACCAACTACATAGATTTCTGGTCAAAAATTTATAATTAATAACCTGAAATAAATAGAATAGGTTTTTTTATACGAATACTATAAAGGAATGATGTTGTAATGGTCGTTCCCCCTCCCCTCCATCAGTAAACAGATTTGGTTGCTGACAGTTTTAAACCGGCACTTACTGAGCGGTGTTCTTCTTCTTTCTCAAGAATCCTATTGCACATGCTCACTGCCACTTCAAGGTTTGCATTCAAGTTGGGCAGATGGACATCTGATGCAAGTTTAACTCTGTCAATCTGCGACTCTCTGATTTCTGTGGCCCTCTCAAGAATCTGGAACAATCTCTCAACCTCCCTGTCAGAACGCTTATCCTGGAAAATGTCAGACATTAACTCCTCAATGTTGAAAAATCTCAATATACTCATTAAAGCGTGGTCCACAGTAACACAGAAATGATGACAACCAGTATGGAAACAAGAGTGGAAGTGGAAAGTCGATTTTGCACATTGGGACCTCATTTGTTTGTAACCGATCAATGGTACTTTTTCATCTGATTCCAATCAGCCAATGTTGATGTCAACATTGGATAGAGCAAACATTTAATAAATGCAAATCCATTGCTATTTCAGATTCATCTAGTCTTACCAAGCACTATTACTTTGTTAATAGCATATATTAAAGCTGTTTGTTGTTTTGTTAATTTCTACTGGTTTTATTTGTTCTTTGTAGTTTTTGCAATTTCTTTGAGGCAATAGTCAGTTTTGAGTTGCATATAAACCCACTACAGATGACGTTTTTGCTAGAAGAACCTATGATCAATGGATCTGAGCGAGTGAATTTTACGGTTTCTTTTCCCAGCTTGCGACTAGAGAGAGCTCGAGCAGTTGCCTTAATTTCTATGCTGTCCCCACTAAAGTTGGAATTTGACCAAGTCTTCTTTCCGATTCCAGGGACTTGGGAAAGTTTCCCCTTAATTGTGAATGCTCAAATTATAATAGATATACTTAACTTTGTCGTTCTCATGCTGGTTTCCATTCTCACTTACTATAAACCAATCTTAAGGTTTCTTGGCTAACTTACAGAGCAGTACCAATATTACATATTTTACGTTTCTTAAATCATTAAATGGTTAATCCCCTAATCCAAAGTCTAGAAGCCATTTCTGTATTCCAGTTGAGTTGTTAGCTTACTATATGTACAATATTGCAGCAATAGAATAAGTAACAACAGCCTAACTTAGGTTGGATTAAATTGTTTCCAGTCTAATTTTTTAGACCATTTACTTTAGCAGCAATATTTAATATCTTAAACATGTAACACTAAATTATTAACTCATCTTTAAAGTTAATTTAAAATACATCACTGTTTCTAGCTTCTTTCAAAACACACAAATATAAGGTTAAACTTGAAACAAATATGAAGTAATCTTGGGGAATCTGGAGACAGAAAGACACACTGAGATCAATAACTGCATCTGTGGTTTCTAGGATTAGCCTTAGGTCGGTGTGTGTGTGTTTATGTTGTAACAAATAACTGAAGCAATTTTATTTCCTGACCTTTATTTGAAAAGCAAGAGGATTTTGCAAGCATTTTATTCAATAAAACAGAGTTCTTATTTTCTTCTGCATAATCTACACAACTTTCTTGCTGCCGTATATAAATCTTTTTAAATTCAGTTTTATTCATGGACGCTCTTTAACTACTATGATTCTTAGCGTCCCATTCTATATTGGACGTGAAAGACCGGAAATTTTGCTCAGAGGCCTCTTATCAGGCTTGAGGTTCTTTTACGTGCTGTAAATCTACAACACGGGACCACCGGCTTCACTTCCCTTCCGAAGGAAGCCGTGCTAAGGATTTTTATGCCTGAAAAAATCCATCGCCCTCCGCCGGGTTTGAACCCACAACCTCGGGAACTAGAGGCTAACACGGTACCACTAGTCCACAGAGGACGACTACTGCTGCCCTATATGTTCACAGCTTAGATAACTGTAATTCTTTTAAAGCTTCTCAGAATGGTTGAAAAATTCTAGATGTTACCATGGCAACATGCGTGTTTTTAACCTTTTTAAAACTTTTTTGCTTTCTTATCTAAGATAGGTAGAGAGGGGAATATTGCATTCCACCCAACAATTTGATATGTTTCAACAGAAATTCACTTTTGAGGAGCCCCAAATAGAAACAATTTGATGTGCCACATTCACATGACCTCTACTAACACTTCAAAGCATTCTTACAAAACTTATTCTTCTATCCACTTCTTGTTAATAAAAAGAAACCTTCATTATTCATTTACACATTCCATTGTAGGGATGAGAAGAACACAATAGGTGAAAACAACAGTCAAATCTTTTCAAAGTTGGCCGCTACGTGAAGGTATTGAAAGTCTGTTCTCTATACATGAACACAAGAAAGAAAGAAAGAAAGAAAGAAAGAAAGAAAGAAAGTAAGTAAGTAAAAGAGTAATGATTTCCAGTTGAGAGAAGTATAAAGAAATAAAAACTAATAAAACAATATCTCGGAAACGGTTGAATTATATTTTATTTATAAAAAACGTTATTTGACATACATTGTTTGCTTTAATGAGATCTACATTTTTTGTGTAGCAAGATCTTTTTTTCTATCTCTTACGGTTTACTACTTATACAAAAGTCCTTCAGAATAAAGAGAACTTCACAGGGTATTTCCAGAAAACTCAAGATATGTTTTATTTGCCATGAAAATAATTTAAAGATATGACATTTTAATCAATCATTACAGCCATTTTTGAGAAAATTAAAAATTTCGAAAAATGTTTCACATAATGGGTACTTTGGTCTGAGGGATTTACTTCAAAATCTTTGTACAACATCCTTGGAATGTCTTGAACTCGAATACCAAGTTTTGTATTTAATCAACTTTTCGTTTTTGAATTGTTGTTAAAACCCATCCACACCCACCTTTTTCTAAGAATGCAGTTTTTGGGCTCTGAATTTCAGGGGCCCACAAAACACGTATTACCAGTGGAATCTTGGTATCAAATTTTTGGGTGGAATACAATACTTGTACTTACTGTAAAATAAGTTGCACGACCTTCCCTGACCATAATTTTATGATAAAAATGAGATATTGAATGCTCTTGCAACTTTGGTATTTCACACCTATTTTGAGTTGAGGTAGAGAGGTATAATCAATTTACATCAGATGTTTGTTTAGGACAGCTCTCTGCTCCCATATATTCAGAAAATTTAAACTAACTTTGTAACTGTCTTACGCACTCCCCCAGCTGCTGGTAATACCAAGGTGTCAAATTGTGCCTAATTAAAGCAGTTGAAACTAAAAATCATGTCACTCTACAATGGATCCCAGCTGTCAGACTTTTGGCCAATGAACATGCAGATCAATTAGCAAAGAAAGCTGCAATACAACAAACAAAACCTGTAGGACAAATAGAAATAAACAATTAAACAAACATTAAACAACATTTCAACAGACAGTAGAGACTTGATGAAGAAGATAAATTAAAAGATAAAGATTATAAGAATATTAAAGATACAATTGATATACGAAAAATACCAAGGAAGACTGCAGTGGCCTTATTTAGGATGGCAACTGGCCACAATTGCCTCGCAGAACACTCTACAAGACATGATCCCTACCTACACCCAAGTGTACTCTTTGTCATCCTAAACAAACAACATCTCGCCAAATGCAAAGGCCTTAAAAGTGATAACTTACAGACTTTATATTGGGAAGCCAGAAGGAAAATGATTCAGGTCAATTAATCCCCAGTGCCATTGGTGAACAACAACATTTGTGTCAAATATTTTTTTCAGCATTAACCACTTATGAAATATTTCCATTTATTTGAATTTTCCAGCATTTTAAGCAACATACTTTCATTTCCCCGAGCTCGTGCAAAGGGTGTGTAGTATTAAGGTAGGCATATACAAAACAGTTGATTTTCCTGTCAGCAGTCTGCATGTCCTGTTTACCAACTATTATGCAGCCAACGTGAGAAAGTAGTACACGCATTATGGCAACAGCATTCCCTATGCCAGAAGATATGGAGCGTTAGCATTTATGGCAAATCTGCTCTTAGAGCATCGTTGTTAAAAATGGTTATAAAAGCAATAGGAAAGTGAATAAATTACCTTAGGAGTGAGTACAGAAGTGGATGTGATCTCTTCAATAGCTGGTGCCCACCTGTGCGCCCCTTTAATGTGTTTTACTTTTATAGGCAAAACGTGTTATGAACACAACAAACGAAGCATTTTTGTTTTGCTAAAGCACATGCAAAGTGGGAACAGCCAACCTAAATGAAAAGGTGAAATCTGTTAAAAATGTGATGTGTTGTTGTTACTACTATTTCTTCTTCTTCGTTTTGTGTTGCCGCTGAAAAAACACAATGCATTCATATTAAGAGTGCATAATACAAATCAAAATGGTGTGCACAGGATGCGAGAATACAGTATATAGCATTGTAAATGACCACCTGGGTATCCGAAACTTACAGAACCTGCAGGAATTGCTTGTGCAGCATGGAATAATCAACGAAGTATATCTCTGCGATATATGCAACAATGTTCTTCCTGTTAAATGGTTGAAAGGAACACAGTTGTGTTTCATATGCCAAAACGGTCACCCAAAGAAGCAATTAAATGTCAGAAAAGGGAGTTTTATAGGTAACGCACATCTCACTCCACAACAAATAATACACTTCTGTATAATGTGCTGCATACTAGATAATCCCTTCAATATCTAGCTGAATACGTATTCAAACGTACCTACAATAAAGAAGACAGGCTGCACCATCTACTAATAGAAACAGCGAAAGACTATCCACCAAAATGGTAATTTTTTTTATTGTTTTTGTGAAAGTTTGTTATATTAAAATGTTATTTCCATTAAAAGTTCAATAAAGAACTTTACCATAACAGTAGTAGATAGTTAACCTAAGCTTATATAAAAAAAAAAAGGGTAAATTGTCATACTTTTGCCTGCATTAGGTCTTACGCTTGCTCTAACGTAATGCTGCCAACATATGAATAATACCACCGAAGCCGGTAAGATGCTCAGCCTCAAAGCGTAGCCGAGGGATGTTTTTTAGAAGGAGAGGAGTGTAGCAAGTTGCGGCCGCGATGCAACGACAGAGCGTAGCCCAGGGATCTGCGCGTCTAAAACTTGAATGATTCACGTTTGCAGAAACAACAGCACATCGAATATTCAGTGTATTTCACTTCTTATTTAGGTTGGCAGTACCCACTTTGCATGGAAAAATGGCTACGCTTGTTGTCTTCCTCACGTTATTTGCCTATATAAGTGAAACACCTAAAACGGGTGGGTTGGTGGGCACAAGATATTGGAGAGACCACATCATGTTCTAAACTCACTCCTAAGGTAATTTATTTCAGTATTTTTCACTTCCTTAATTCCTAATTTAGGTGGGCAAAAGTATGACAATTTAGCCAAAAAAAACCTAACCTAATGCTAACCTTCCGTGAATCCAGAAACTTAAGCTTATATAAAAAAAAACCTAACCTAAGGCTAACTTTGTGTGAATTCAGAAACGTAAACTTATATAAAAAAAAAAAAAAACCCTAACCTAAGGCTAACCTTCCGTGAATTCAAAAACCTAAGCTTATAATAAAAAAACCTAACCTATTCATAAACCTAAGCTTGTATAAGATCCCTCGGCTACGTCCTATGGTCGTTTCACAGTTGTGGCGCTTTGGCAGCATTAATTATTCTTATGTTGCCAGCATTGCGTTAGAGCTAGTGTATGACAGAGTGACATCTGTTGGACATATAACTCATTTTCATCACTAAGGAAGAGCAGTAAGAGCAGAATGTTGACATTTATTTGTTTTTCTACATGCAGAAAACCATAAGCCCAACATTAGCTGTGCAATGTTCTGCTCTATGCGATGTATTATTTGCCCCCACTGTCTAGTTCCATTTTAATTTATTTCACTTTGCATTATACAATATGCAAATAATTAAGCCATAATTAGCACGCATTATGGAGAGTTCTGTACAGAACATGCATGGGTCATGCAGAAACAGCATGGTTATTCCATCTGGTGTTCTGGTACACCATATTTCAAAAGTACACCTATTATTGTGAGAACCAAGTATACCATTTGGGTTGCACATAACTCAATTCCCTTTTAGTATATGTTTTACCTCAAATTACATTAAAAGTGGTATGCAAATAAGAGTTTTTCAACTTAAGTCACACCATATAAATGGGGTACTGAAACAGTTTCTGCCAACATTTGAGGATTAATTGTAAGTTGATAGAGAAACAAGGTTTTAGCCTGGCCGAGTAACTGGTAGAATATCATGAAAAGCCTAGTTGGCTGAGAAGCTTTGGTTTTGTTAGACATCGGAGTTTTCTTATATAAAAGACTGCTTGCTTAACCTCTTCTGTATAGCATTACCGTTGTCTGTTTTATGGCTTTTAAC
The DNA here is from genome assembly GCA_030765065.1 of Deroplatys truncata. Lineage (NCBI taxonomy): Eukaryota > Metazoa > Arthropoda > Insecta > Mantodea > Mantidae > Deroplatys > Deroplatys truncata. Next base: position 46,400,875 of record CM060975.1, on the reverse strand, counting down.
GAGGTATGTACAACTGAAATGTCTGTGTATCGTTACACCCAAGTTTTATTTACAGACAATTCAAGAAATATACAGATTAGTGTGGTTTTATTATTAGACATCTGCAATGAAACTTTAGGAAACTAGGCAAAGGTTACAATCAGACACCTTAATATTTTATAGAAATATTTAAAGGATAAAGTGATTACTGACCTCAAATTCTCTCACGAAACAGTTTATTTCTCCTTTCACAAATGGGCGATGATCAAACAAACGGAACCATATTTCACCAATATCTGAAATTTCAAGTGAAATGTTAGTACATAACTTATTCAGGTTGACTTCGATCCATTATCTGTTGAAATTCTTAAGTCACATGATTAGGCCCTACCCTTAACGACTGCTTCCATATTGTATTGCAGACGCTACAAAATGAAGTCAGCCAATCACAGACAGGAGCGCGGAACAGCTTAAACGCTATTTGTTGAAATGTATTTTGGAGCACTTCCTTTGTCTACAGGAAGTGTCAAACCTCTATCGATCGTAGCGCGACTGTTTTTCCTTGCCTTGTGGTGCCATCTCGTTTGAGACGGTGAAAGTTGCTGGAAGCTGGAATTGTGGGTAGTGCGAATGCTGTAAAAACTCCGAAACATCAGTGTTCATTGAGTTTCGAAAGCGAAAGGAAGTGTTAATTTGCAAATGTAGTAGCGTGCACAGGAAGTGTCGTTTTGGGCTGATATTATTTCAGGCCAAATCGCCAAAATGCCGGGTTTGATTCGTGTGAGTGAATTTGTTGATGAAACTCGTGAGGATTATAATTCACCGACAACCTCAACTTTTGTTTCGCGGATGCCACAATGTAGACAGACCATTGCATCTTTGGAAGAGGTAAACATATTTTTATATTAAGACGTTATTATAAATTGCAGTGGTTTAAACATACAAGGTGCACTAGATGTTCGTGCTTAGCAGTTTAGAGATTATTACTTTAATTACGATAAATTTTCGTGAATGTTTCATGTTTTTGACGGTTGGAACGTCTGTTACTCAATTATGTCATGACTGTGTTTATTAAGTGGACTTGATTGGGAACAGCTATTATTGTGGTTTAGAAGTTGTTAGCGAGAACAAAGTTCTGCCTTGTAAAGTGCTTTAATTCAGATAAGCAGAGACGCAATGAATGGAGCTATTGTTTGGGGACCTGCCCGCGGTTGTAAACAATTCGTCATGTTGCTCATTACTAATGCAATGTGCATTGTTTATCGTAACAACAAATGTTGCCAATCTTTTACCTTATTGTGTTAACTTAACGCCCCCTAAGCTCATCTGTATGTAATTAATAATTCATTATGTGGTTTGTTGTTGAATTAACATATTAGTGTGTTTTGACACCATTATCAAATACACACGGAGTTCAATTTCCAAGCGATTGTAACATTTGCGCTGCTTCTGGCCGAAATTGTAATTTTGTTTCAGTTCGTTTGGAAGAGGCATGTCAAATTTTGCCGTCTCGTGACTTGCTCCGATTCTGGATAGGCATTAGAAACTAATATTTTCAAGGTTTTTTTTATTGTTATTGTTTACATTGAATTGTTTTATTTCTAGCACATCGTAGAAAAGGTATAGGTTAGGAAATATTTTGTTTAGAAATGATAGAATCTTCCTGAATTAAACATTTAGCGTGTATCTTAGTTGTGTATTTTTACGCATAATTTTGAAAATAATGTTGTGGATATCTATTAAAGAAGTATTCAGAAATTCCACTGCTTATAGCAAACAAATAATTCTCAATTTTGGGGTGAACCAGATCTATGAAGCTAGGTTAATATGAATGCAATCTATTTAAGATCGATTTGTCAAATCGATCTTAAAATGAGTGTATTAGTACTTGTTAATAACCAAGACTGTCCCTTTGGGCCCAAACGAATTAGCAACTTTTTTGGCCATGTAATTGACCCCGATAGAGATCGAACCCAACATTCTACCACCTGCTACACCCGAGGGACTGTTGCGGTAAAGAACAAGCATCCCTATGTTTATGGAAATTGCATTACAGTGAGGCTACGCCCATCACCCTTGGGGACCCGTGTTCCTGATAAACCCTCCACACCTACCTTCCTTCCTTCCCGGAAATAAACTGCTGCAGTGCACGCAAAAGATGGGGCATTGCTCCCCGTTTAAATCGTGTGTGTTAATAATTCAGCAGCGTGCCACTTGGGGTTGCCATGAGCGGGTGATCACTTACGAATAAAGTACGTTTTGTCGAATTCTAAAGGTTAAGTTTTCGGAACTTTTTCATATCTAAAACACTTTTTACTAAAATTAAATTAGTTTTGCTTATGGACGCTCTTTGACTGCTGTGGTCCTTAGCGTCCTATTCTATATTGGGAGTGAAAGACCGGAAATTTTGCTCAGAGGCCTCTTTATCAGACTTGAGGTTCATTTACATGCCGTAAATCTACGACATGGGACCACCGGCTTACGCCCGAAAAAAAAAATCCATCGCCCTCCACCGGGTTTGAACCCGCGACCTCGGGGACTAGACATATTTTTACTTGTGAATATTTCACCCATTGCTTGCCTCGGCAAACTTTCTGCTATTATGTTTACAGTAATTGAAATATATATCTTGATTTTTCTGGGAATGTCCCCAAAAGTCCTCTTCATTCTGGATGACTCGCATAACTGGTAAACCGTAAGAGATAGACAAAATGTTACTACACAAAAAATGTAGATCTCGTTAATTCACACAATTTATATTATATGCCTTCTTTTATTTTATTTTTTTTTTCCATTTCCGAGGCATTCCTTGTTATTTGTCTGAATTTTCCAATACTTTACTTTTTCTCAAATGGGAATTCGTTATTCTTTTTTTTTTTTTTTTTTTTTTTTAATGTCCTGGACATGCAAAGAGAATGGAATACTCCATATAGCAATCAGCTCTTAAAAGATTTGACTATCGCTTAAAGCCTACCATATTCCCCATGAACCTACAACAAAATTAGCAATAATATAGTTTGTGCAAATGTTTACATGGTTAACACGAAGTAGACGGAGAATAAGCGTTTGTACAAGATAGAGAAAGTCGTGTGAGTGCAACACATCAGATTTTTAATTCCCCATTTTCACACTTGCATTTCGGAGCAGATTGTTCAAGAAACAACAAAATCTGTAGATAGAGTGGCGTGGTTTCTTAGGGGTATTGTTTGTCCTCTTCACACCCATGCTGTCATTAAACTTTACATGTAAAGTATCAGGAATCATTCCATGCGAAACGGGAACTGATTGGTCGGTAGCTTTGGAAACAATTGCTTATCAGCAGTTTTACTTTTCGTTGCAAATTTCGTGCCCTGTTGCTCACATTGGCATTCACACTTCCAAACTCTAGGGAAGACCAGTATTGTACCCTAAGGCAAACATTTTCTCTCGGCACATACACACCTAATTGCACTGCTGAGGCTGACAAATATCCTCGATAATACGTTACATTGTTTTGTTTTCCTGACATATAAAATCATTTCTGCGTTTTAAATCCGTTCCGATGTGCTTCGTAGCACTGGTTTTCCACCGCAGCAGTAACGACATAGGAGTACAACCGCACATCATCTGTAACTTAGGTATCAGTTTCATACTTTGGATTTGTTGTCACTTTTCCTCTTTTATGAGAGCGATCTAGCACGTATCGAGATATTCTGGATTTTAAACGTGCTCTTTTTTTTTTTTTTTTGGAAGGTTAATATTATTGTTTAAAAGAACAGACAGAAATCGAGAGTTGTACTGTAGTATTAAACTCGCCAGAACATACCATATTCAACTGTATTAACACATAAATCTACCATAAACAACACTCACATACTGTGAAGATAACACTGTGTCAGTGGACCATATACATATGCCAGCTTGCAGATGTCGACCATAGACATGTCTACCCTGGCCATTCAAAGACTGGCACCGACTAGAGGAGCGCGCGTTCCGAGTACTACTGAAGGTAGAACATATGACCATGTGTCTATCCAAGAAGTGTTGGAAGCCTAGTGCGGAAGGAAAGTGTATGCAACGATGCACCTGCATATTATTTTGTCATTTTGCTTTAGCATAAGCATGGCAGGCCGTAAGAATTTATCTATTAGCTTTGTGAAACAAACGAAGTGTCTCTTTTTCGATGCATAATAATTATGCATTATTTATGTATAATAAAATACATAATTTTATTTTAATGTGACGGGAATCGAAAAAAAAGTAAAACAATGTTTATCTCAAAATTTAGCCCTCAGGGGCTCACCTTGGTGAGTACGGGAGTGGCGACCCCGAGGTACCTGAGCCACCCAGTCTCCTGGGGTCAGAAATAAGGAGACCTGGTCCAGGTTGGAGGTTAAGCATGGGGCTCTCAACCCCACTTGTAAAAACCTTGTTAAGACGGATGGTTTGTTGTTGGCGACTTGGAATGTTCAAACTATGTTATGACCTGGAAAAATGAAAGAAGTGGCAAATAACTCTTAAGGTATTGGCTGGACAATAGTGTTGCAAGAAAAAAGTTGGAGTGGAAAAGGTAGAATAGATAAACAGGACTCTACATTATTGTATTGTGGATCAACTGAGCCTGGACTACAGATAGGATTTGTTATCGCAAAGGGAATAAAGCAGAGCCTAGAGTTGGACCAGTTAATGAAGGATTGTGTAAAATAGACTTAAGGTCCAATTTCGAAATGTGACTATACTTTCTGTGTACGCATCTGTGGAGGAAAGGACGAGTTGACAGGGAAGAATTTTCGTGAGAGTTTGGAAGGAGAGTGTGGTGAAGGAGTTTCTGGATACGTTGATGTTCTTGGGTGATTTTGGTGCTGGAGTGGCGGGGAGGCAAGTGTTATTTGAACTAGGTGTCGAGGTTGGTGCCTTGCATGGACAGTTTGTGATTGGAATTAATTGGATTATTAAGGAACTTTCTCGCGTGTTATTGTTTTTTATAACTGTGTAGAATTGCATTGTACGTTTACATTTGCTCAAGGTTAGTTCTTATTTACCATAATCTGTGAGATTTCTATTGCTCAATTTTTGTATTTGTTGATTTACTATTTCTATTTGCGTAATCCTGGTGTTTCTGTGAATGCTCTGACTGTATTGGTTTTGTACCAGAATGTGATTATCTATATAACAAGAGCTGCTTCTGTAATCTGAGTTGCTTAACTCGTACTTGTTTTGTTTTTATTGTATTGATGTACTGACTTGAATAAATTTATAGCCAGAGGGTGGCGCTGATGACCGCCGTAGTTTTGCGCCACTCAAACCGCTATTACTACTACTATCTCAAAATTTATGGTAGACACATTATCCTGTCTCCCCTACGTTACGTCACTAGGATGCAAGGGAATAAGCCTAATGCAGAAACATTCTTTCAGCAGGATTCAAACTCCAGAACCTCTGGTTTGAGAGGCTAGCCGTTGGACGGTTCGGCGGTAAAGGCGGCTTTATGGCTTTATAAAGCGCCAAATTCACTCAAATGTCAAAAAAGAGAATATGTATTTAATGCTTCTGTTTCCATTGAATAATTTAATATGTTACTGGTACTTTGCCTTTAGAAATGCTTTCTAACATATACTGTTTTAATTGCGTATGTAAACAGATTGTGATGTTGCCTACGCGAGTGAACAACGTTGAATGGTGATTTACAGAATAGAATATTATAGATTTAGCTAAAATTATTGTCTTTAAAGTGCAGTGCAAGTAACTGGAAATACAACTTGTTTATAAATATATGCTCCTCTTAAGTCAATATAATTACCATAGTAAACAATCCCATTCATAATAAAATTCTTGATTTGCCACTAGTTTGTTATGAAATCCTTGTCTAATTTTGTAACGTTAGTCACCTTGGAATGGCATAACAGCCCGAACCGTAACAAGTTTTCCATCTCGGGTTATTGCAGATAATTGTCCTCCAGTTTGTGACCATTAGTAAGTCAAGGGCATTTGGCAGACACTTGTCTTATTTGTTTGTTTTGTATTCAACTGTTCCCCGGTAGCTCGCGCACAGTTAATTTTGCCGACAGTTTCTCCCGAATCGATTCTCTTAACATTCTCGAAATGCAGAAGTCTTAAGCTTTTCGCGTCCGTTAACATGCCTCATAAGCCAGGTGAAATTGACAGCAGGGAGTGTATAGCAGTCGGGGCTATTCGCCGTTAAACCTATTTATGTAAAGTAATTCTTTAAAAAAAAATTATATTTTTGCTTTGTGTGCAGTTTGTTAAAGAGTGCTTTTTGAATGAAAATTTAAAGAAAAGAAATTGTGTGTGTATGTATGTAGGGTAATCTGAAAACCCACTCGTCGTATTTTGACAATTTTTTCACGATTGAAAAGCCCTATTCTTTCTTACACACATGGGCTATAAGCACTTAATTTCAATTCATAAATCACTAAAAGACTAAAAAGCATTTACAAAGCCCTTTTTGAGAATGGCGTGGAATAGAAAATAGTTGCTGTGCTCCATAGAGAATGCATGTAGAAACAAAAGCCGGTTGCATTTTATTCGCACGCAATAGGTATACATAGATGGCTATGATTTAGCACTTAAGCAACAGAAGACAGCTTAAAAAGCGAAGTCGATACTGTTTATGGCGCAACGAGTTATATGTTATATTTATTTCTTTATCAAATGCTGCAGATGTGTCTAAAGGAACATTGTCGAACCCTCTGAATAACCTTTATTCTAATTATGTAGATATATGCGCTGAAGCCTTTGTTTGCCAAACCTTCTAATAACTCTCATGTAAGAGTGTTGCTTTATTTCCTTTGTACTTATGTTGTAATCAAGTCCTTAGCAGAGCAAGCTAAATAATTGCTGACATAAAATAATCAGCGAACCTTTAATTTATATTGATAACTGAGAAATTATTTTTCTAGATGGTCGCAGACTATGTTTGCTTTGCTTTGCGGAATCTTTATATTCACCAGCTTCATCTCTATTTCGTTGTTTATATTAAGAGTTTCTGCATTATGTGAAAACGGTATATCATTTGCGTTATTAAATAACTACTGGACCAAAGAAAAGGTATAAAGATTTAAAACTGCACCTATTGTCAAAGAATACATATGTTATACACATATATGCAGCATTTCCAGAACTTAGTTTAAGCAAGTCAGACGTTCCGCCGATGTTTTACATCCTTTTGAGTGAATATAAGGGGATTTTTTATCCGTTATTAGGAATAGGAGGGAGGCGCCGTGGCCGAGTGGTTACAGTGCTCGCCTCCCACCAAGGTGGCCCGGGTTCGATACTAGGGACCCGCATGTGGAATTTTTGGTGGATGAAGCGGCCTCTGGTCGGCTTTTCTTTGGTTTCCCGCGCCGTTCATTCCACCAATTGCTCCATTATCACGTTTCCTTTCGTCCATTTCGCCTTCATTTCATATCATCTTCGTCACTCTCATACCTGGCTATGGACTGATCTCTCGTGATTCAATGTTCGTCTGCTCCTCTTTATGCTTCTGACCCTAGGCATGATTGTAAGTCCTAGGGGATGTAACCCGACGACTAAGTAAAGTATTAGGAATAGCCGGTTCTTTACGAAATTACAATGATAAGGGATAAAGGGGAGGATTCACCATAAAAGTCCTCCAGATCATTGTACAGTAATTTCATAAAGAATGGGGTAGAGGTAAATGAAATTGATTAATTCGTCATTAAAGTTTAAAAACCTACCCGCGCAACGTCGGGCTGCCAGCTAGTTATGTATAACATCGATGCACTAGCATTGTCATTATATATGTAAATGACCATGTCTATAGTGATGAAGGGAACAACAACAGCGTTGCATGTGAGCTATGCTGCTCTTATACGTTAATGAGCACATACATTTAGTATTGTTAAGACTTTTCAGAAATTCCTTTAAAATAATGTTAGCAGAATTTAATGAGAAACTGTTAGGGAGAGAGCGCGCGCTTTCTACCCGAAGAAACCTTATGTAACACGATTTTTATGGATGCCATTAGGGGGACAAGGTACGCTGAAATGGTCAAAAATCACATTTTTTGTTTTAGGCACCAATAAAATCTCTTATCATTTCCAATTTCAGAAAATATATACTTTTTGAGCGTTAAGAGGTTTTTAAGACATTTAAATACCATTTAAATGCTAGTCTGCATTCCTTTCAAGCTGTCATGCAACGCCCCTTTTTAGAACATTTTTGTATCTTTCAACAACAAATGACTATATCATGCCTAGCGAGCAGTTCAGCAATTAACAAGACGCCAAGACCAAGAGAAGGCAATCAGAAAAGCTGGAGCAATCCAGGAATGAAGTTGCAGATAATTATGACCCTGGAATGTACTGAAGCGTGTCAGAATTTTAATGTTCAAACTTTAAATTCAGTTTTCTCAAAGCAACATTTTTGGATACTTATGTACCTTTTTCTCAGAAAGTATGAGAGGTAAATTTCCAGTGCATGTATACAACACATAGTTAAACTTTCTGAACCACAATCATAATTTTATAATGTATATTAATGATATTAAGATTGCAACAACTTTGCAAATTTTCCACATTTTTACTTTTTTGATTTTGCAATTAATTGTTTTTTTTTCAATTTCTAGTGAACTGATATACATAACTAAATAATTGAGGTTCAGAAGATGCTGATTATACTAAGAACAAGCATGCAAAAGTGCGATTCTGCATTGTAAGTGGGCTAGAGAAAAAGGTACATGAATTCACGTGTTTTAAGAGAAACTTTTATTATTTTTCTGCTGAATGAAATAATTTTTACGGACTCAACTACATAAATAATTGTCATTATTCATAGAGTACCTAATTCACAAACATTTCAGGAAAACCATTGAGAACTTTAAGAGCAGTGGTAATTTAACACACTTAAGGTGTAATTTTCATGTGTTCAGACTACCTTTTCCCACAAGTTACCCAACTGAATCAAGTGGAATTATGAGGACTTTGGAATGTTGCATTTCCAGAATTTGGAATATCGTCGGGGGGGGGGGGGTTAAAGAGTTGAGATATTTCGCTCTCATTTCTGTAAGCATCAGGATATTTTTTGTTTATTATTACGAATACCATAGGGTGTTACGAAATTACAATTTATTGGATTAAAAGCATAAAGACATCTTGTAAATCACTGTACAATGATTTCACAGCTTAAATTAGGTAAAGCGTCATTAGATATTTTAAGAAATCACCCCTGAAACGCCGGGTAAGACATAGTTCTTGATATAGATTGAAAGCAAGCCGGCTTGCGTAAGTTCAATCAGGTGCCCTATATGTTTTCCTGAGGAGTTAACCAATCACAGGCGATAAGTGCAAGGAATCCGGCACAGATAGGTCCTGTAAAATATCTGTGATCCAAAATTGTGTGAGACTGCTTTGTTCGATAAAGCAGTCACATAGCGTGAGTACTTTGCAGTAAAGCCTTTTTCACCTCAGGCGTTTTTGTTTCCATGGAGATCTAACACAAAAGTTGTAGCATTGTGGCATGCTTGGTTTACTTTTACGCTTCTCTGCTGTTAATTAAATTACTCCGTACCTACTCCTAATGCACCGTTTACCACCCGTAAACATTTGCCGAGAGTAATTAAAAAGCGTGGTTTTGTTTTCATAATACCGTGTGCAAACATTTACAGGGAGAAACTAAAATATCTAATAGAATAACTTAAGAGTTACACTAAAGTTCGGACTCGCTAGATAATCTGAAGATCACACAACATCGTAAAACGTGATGCTTAGAAATAATTTCAGTTAGTCTGTATGAACTTCTTTACATACAAGATGCAGACAACTGTTTTATTACAAGAAGTTTCAACCCTGCAAAGCTCCCATACAACAACCAAGACCTCAGAAAAGGCTAATGCTGCGAAAAACCTCACTATTTTGCTTAAATACGTTTTCGGCTGTAATTTATAGTTCCGAGTTACTAAATTCAACGAGAATAAAGAGATATTGCGGACTATTTACAAGGAAAAAAAAAACTATATGTACCTTTCATCATGCCAGTTTCTCAAATATATGTCTTAGCCATTTTTGAGGAAATTATGGGAGAGGCTGAAAATCAGTTGCTATTCTTGGCAGTTACACTGAAAATGAGCCGATGGTTAAAAAGTAAAAAATAAATATTTTATGATTTATATACATTGTGTAGTACATAAGGTATTTCATGAATCAACAAACAAACAAAAAGCTGTTGTTGCATATAATAGTGTATTTTATGTAATGGAAAGTGTAACCTACGAGGTGCTGTGTTATAGTTCTAAAACTTGAGTGCAAGTTGGTGGCACTAAAATCATATGAGCATCACTGCCTTCTACATTGGATTCTGTTGAAAATTGAAGGATTTATGCTACAAGAAAACAGATTTCAATAATTTCCAAGGTAAGCAGTTCTGAAGGTATTTTACACGGAATAACTTTGGTGCCAGTGTTACATCCGTGACAAAAAAAAACCTGAAAAAGTTTATTTACGGGATAAATTAATGGTTGCACATTGCAAAGTTCTCTATTTTCTTTTAGTTCTTTGTAGGTTAAGGTATGGATTGCAAGTTACCTTATTGTAGTCTTTTAACCATTTTCTAAACACCTGATGTAATTTTGTCACACCCGTGACACATTGTATCTATATACACCTAAGCATCATTTGTACCACAATTTCTACAATAATTTATGGCAAATACTGTGTAGTATATAATTACAATGATAATATTATTGGCCTAATTGTGTTAATTATTTTTACGCAGTTGCATCGCGTGAAAATGCGACTTCTTTCTCTCTCTCTTTGGGTGGGGGGCAAGTGTCTTAATTTTTAAACTAAATTACGCACAGTGTGTTTAACAGGTATTAGTTTAATATAGGCTAATCGTTTTTTTGGATCTTATTTTCAGATGGGTAAAACCACTTCTACAGAACACATGAGGAAGTTTTAGGGCATCACTAAAAGAAGACAAGTAGAGTTATGACGAGCATTCATTCAAAGAAAAGGAAAGAGAGAGAATAAGGAGACAACATATGAAGAAGTTTATTTGCTCTACTCTAAGAAATTAAAGATAAAGAAAGAAAGTGACAGAGCACGTCAAAGAACGTGCCGGGAAACAAAAAAGCTGATGTTAAACCAGGCTGTAATCAATAAGACAGCAGTTTCAATACCAAATGAACTTGAACTGTACCACTGTCCAGAATCCTTAGGAAAAGCTGTTCTCAAATCTGTAGAAACTTAACGTTATGTGTATGCAGCCATTTGCCAGAGTTTGCTGGAAGATAATAATGAAGTAAAGGTGATGTGTTTGAATCTCGTTGGTAATTCGAGTGCCAAAATCTTTAAAACCAATGTCAGCTACAGTGAAATAACTGCTATACTACCTACTCTAAAAATCGGGTCCTGTGTGAGTTTCCTTGTCAGCTTATGTTTATGAAAGAGGCTCTGAATAATAATTATGACTAAAGGTTTTTTCCAAGTGACAAAGTAGTTGTAATAAGATTTGAATCAAGAATTAAAAATTCACTTTTTTCAAAAGTTCATATATTTGGATTGTTTTAATATAACATTATGTGTATTTCAGGTTCAGCAAATAGTTATTCTGTGCTGATTGTTTTTAATCTCAAACCTAGTCATTTAGAGGCAAAATTATTGCACTCTGTCACACTGTGACAAGAAAGATGTCATTTCATGAAATGATTATTAAGACTCTAAGCTATAGCCAATAAGCGTTTAAATCAAATTAACTATTATCCATTCTAAACCAGAGTGCCTTTCACTGAAAACAAACTCTTTGTATTATCCGCGCGAAAGTAGTTCGCAAACCCCGCCCCTAATGGCTGCTTGTTCCCCTCCCACGTGCTTGTTGAACACTATTTAATCTATAAAAAGGCGCCCTGCGCGAGAATCATAGTTCAACATGCAACCTGAGGTAACAATAGATTTTATAAGTATGCGGCACTGAACAGTTTACTTACGTTAATTACAATCCTTGGGCAAAAGTGCAACACCCAAATCCGAATCCTCCGAAGATGACTCGGCTGCCATATCAGAATCAGAACTACTCTCTAAAATAATGACAAGCTTATCCACAATTCCACAGCACTGTCGCACACGAAGCAAGTTCGCACATTTTATCCTTTTCTATGTACTGTTATGTCTTTATATTTCATGCTCGCTTTCGTTACCTTCTCACTGAAACGCCTGTAAAATCCGATATTAGTTCCTAATATGCAATAATGCAAGTGTCGGGTATTTTTGTAATAGTGAGTTGAATATATGAAGTATTGTTTGTTTTTAGCCACTTTTTAACTGTTTCCCACTTCTGTGTTTGAACAGTTTATTCGCAGTACACGCACCTTCCTCTGCCATGTAAACTCAATTAGCAACTGACTAAATCACAAGATTTGACCTGAGCTGAGCTGTGTGTTAGTGTATTATGAATGACTGTTCGGTTATCATATATCCTGTGTTACGCAAAGTGTTTATTCCGTACTCAGATAGCACCTCTGGGAATTCATTGCTGCATTTCTTGTGTATGTAAGAGAGCGGCAGTCGTTTATATGGTTGGTATTAACAACCAAGATGCTCTCGGCGTTAGCGCAATAGTAGGCGAAAGTCATATTTTGTAATCTCTTAACAGCTAGTATATATCCATTACCTTTAACGATGAGTTCTTATGATAACCGCAATAAAATGTGCAGTTCTATACCTTTCCTGCTCTAATATTTCACAATACAATACATGTATTAAGGAACTATTTACGTTGGCGTAAGAGTATATTCTTGGGTTCGTGACAAGTCGAAGCATGTGCTTCTGTTTACATCAGAGGGAACTCTGGTTTGGAATGGACCATAAGCAGATTAACATCATAGTACTTTTGAACAAAACATCCAATAAAATCTCAGAAATATTGAATTGCTGAGATGACTGCACTATGTTGTGCCCAAAAAATGTCGCACCAGTGACACAATTTTATTACTGAATATCTCTAAAATTTCTAATACAAACATTTCAAACTTGCTAGGTACTGTGGTATTTTAAAGTAATATCCTGCTCAGTTTATTGATTTTCGTAAATTCATATTTTAAGATATAGACATTTGTATTGCCCTTCTACAGCAAATGTCACCCCATGCCAATGGAATCTCCCTCTTACACCTTGGTTCAAGCGTGAAAACTTGTGTTGATCCGACTTTTATATTACGCTATTCACAGACTGACAAGACGCGCACACGCCTTTTCAACGATGCTTTTGGGGGACATGAAAGCGCTTATTTTGGTGAAGTTTCGAAATCAATTTTTGAGTGGGGGACGACAATTCTTCTACCTACCGTATAGAGCAAGAGTAGGTTATATAAAACGTTAAGGATATTAGTTATTTTTTATTCGATATTCTGCAATTTTGGGTTAAATGATTTTTGGTGTACAAGCATCGGTTAAACAAACGCAAGATTGCCGGCCTGCTGTTGGGGGTAGGGTTCTTAGGAGCAGTATATTCAATTAATCGTTCAGTGGTGGATAAGCCTACAATTCCTAGATGCCTGAATGAATTGCTGAGCAAGAATTTGGCCTCGACTGCCAATTTAAGCTGATGCATTCGAAATGTGATGTCCTTTATTTACCTCAAAATGTATATTATGCTTGAAGGAATATTACATAATTGTGTTGTATCAACGTAAGACTGTATTTTGTGTTAAAGCTGTAATTTAGTGATATATTCCAAAAGCAACCTTTAAAACTAATGCTCCTTTATTTTGAGCTCCCTGTGCATTTTGCGATAATGTCTTAAGGATTCAATTATTGTTGTTATTATTATTTTATAAAGATTTTACGTAGTTAATGTGTTTTCATTTGAATAGTACGTTCCTAAAACCATATACTTTTATACAACATACACACTATAAAAGTCAGTTAATCTACAAGTCGTCCTCCATGGTGTAGTGATTACCATGCTAGCCTCTAGTTCCTGAGGTCGCGGGGTCAAGCCCGGCGGAGGACGATGGATTTTTTTCGGGCGCAAAAATCCGTAGCATGGCTTCCTTCGGAAGGGAAGTAAAGCCGGTGGGTCGCAGATTTACGGCACGTAAAAGAACCTCAAACCTGATACAGAGGCCTCTGAGCAAAATTACCGGTGTTTCACGCCCAATATAGAATGGGACGCTAAGAACCATAGTAGTTAAAGAGCGTCCGTAAATAAAACTCAATTTAATATATTTAATCTACAACAATTTTAAAGGAGTAGATTTGTGATTTATTCCACGTTTTAAACGAGTCGTAGGTTTCCGTGTTTAACGATAAACTCATCTCTAACTTCATCAAACTTACACTGCTAAATTAGCTGTGCTGCTTAAATCACCAATTTAAGTCATCCCAACACACTTTGAACTTAGACAGAACAACGCCGACCTCTTGTTTTGTTTACATCGTGCCACCATCCACCGATATGTGTATATTTCGCTTAGGGAAGGTAGGCGTCAACAGAATGGAGTGTGTTGCTCGATCGACCGGGCGCACAAAAAATGTTGGAAAGAAATGAAGAGGAAATGTTCCGCCGGAAGGGTTGGTTGTATATTAATAGAATGTTTAATTTGACTACTGCCCGAGGTTGCCGATATTCCGATAGATTGACAGCTCCGTTCATTAAGGCAGGGAAAACCCGATAGCCACAAAACTGTGGTCCGTAGCTCCAGTGTTCAAGTATCGGTAAATACATCACGGATAAGAAACTGGATCGTTCAACACGAACAGTTTGATTGACATTAAAGTAATCACCGTGTACCTTCAGATTAATTGTTGACAAAAACAGAAATATAAAAGGCTTCAAGAGATCATTTCTCAGTTCCGTGGGGCAAACGATTTAATCCTTGGAATTCATATTTTTTCAGTAGATGTATGTATTAAATTATTACAGGATTTAGCATTAGCCATTCAAAACAATAGCTCAACGTATAAAGTCGTCCTCCGTGGTTAGGGATACCATACTAGCCTCTAGTTCCCGAGATCACGGATTCAAACCCGGCGGAGGGCGATGGATTTTTTCGGGCGTAAAAATCCTTAGCATGGCTTTCTTCGGAAGGGAAGTAAAGCCGGTGGTCCCGTGTCGTAGATTTACGGCACGTAAAAGAACCTCAAGCCTGGTAAAGAGGCCTCTGAGCAAAATTTCCGGTATTTCATGCTCAATATAGAATGGGACGCTAAGAACCATAGTAGTTAAAGAACGCCCATAAATAAAATTTAATTTAATTTTCAACTTATGAATATAATTTGGCAAGCCAGATTTGCTTCAGTGAAAATCAACTAAATTGATTGATTGATACAAATTTAATGTTAATAAAGCTGTTTTATCAAAAATGCACACCAGAAATTGGATAGCTGAGGCATTAGGGAGCTCCCGGATTTAAACCCCATGAACTTACAACTCATTTTTCTTAAGACATGTAATAAATTACAAATAAAATGGAGGGTAAAGGAGTGTGCCGCCAAGCGTTACGCCGATTACGCGCACCAAAACCCACGACACTAAAATGCACATTGTGACTAGTCAATACGCAGTGTCAACTTTTAAGATTTGACCGTAAAAGTTACGGGACCGGGGGCCTTTTTACGGCTTTGTGTCCAGATTGTTTTACAGATTTTCACCGCGCACATGACAAAAGCATTATATTCTAATGAATTATATTGTAACCTAAGATTGCAGACTAAATGCACCACGCTATGATGTGTAGTGCTATGACAGGCCAGAGCTTGTGTGTGTTTATCCTTCATCACGATCATGATCCCCTTTCGCTGGTCACCAACAAAAATGCGTAGCGTACGGATTTAAAATTTGATTTTACTACTAATAACCTCTGGTAACACGATGAGCAGTAAATGGGCGCGAACATTCAGTAATGGGCGACGTCAATTGTAAAGTAAACTCGCTCGTGCGAATTGTTTATCTTACTCACATTCTACATTTGCGGGATATAAGTTTACCATCTTTTGATAAGTTATAAGGGCTTCAATTTCAATGTTTGCAAATATGCATAGAAACAATGGCTTGGACAGAAATGCAACTGACTACGCCTCAAAACAATTTTATCTGACGCAACCCTAATAGTTGTACATGATACGCACATTTTCGTGCAGTATGGTTTCCCAGTTATACAAATTCAATTCAAATTTTATATTTTAATGAAGGTCTTAAAGAAACATTTTATTTAAAACGAAATACAAACAAATTTGACGTGTTACATTTTCGCATTCCTTTCTCTGTGTGTCAACACGAGAAAGAGTTGAATGGCAGCTCAGCACAGTATAAGGCATTTTATTCAAACCAAAATCAAAATCTTAGAACCCAGCGAGATGGCTCAGGCGGTAACGTCTGTGCTCCGCATTCGGGAGGTATCGGCTTCAAATCACATGGGCTGACCAATGTGACTAGAGCTTTCTCGTGGCCAAGGTAAACATCGGATTGGATATTTAATACCACGACCCAAATCTCGACTTAAGACAAAAAATATAGTAAAAATCTGATGTGTTACACTCACATGACTTTCTCTACTCTTTAACAAACTATTTTTACAAACGCTTATTCTCCATATGCTTCATGTTAATCGAGATGTTAATCTTATTGCTAATTTTCTTGTAGATGCAAGGGGAATTGGTAGGCTTTAAGCGATAGTCAAATGTTTTAAGAACTGGTTGCTATATGGCGTATTCCATTCTCTTTGCA
The DNA here is from genome assembly GCA_030765065.1 of Deroplatys truncata. Taxonomy (NCBI): domain Eukaryota; kingdom Metazoa; phylum Arthropoda; class Insecta; order Mantodea; family Mantidae; genus Deroplatys; species Deroplatys truncata. Next base: position 46,384,214 of record CM060975.1, on the reverse strand, counting down.
TGTCCAGGATAAAAAAAAATGAATAACAGAATTCGAGAAAAAGTATAAGTATTGGAAAATTTAAGGGAATAACAATCAATATCTCGAAAATGGTTCACTCAACAAAAAAAATGTATATGACATAAATTGTGTATTTTAACGCGATCTACATTTTTTGTGTAGTAAAATTTTGTCTATCTCTTATGGTTTACCAGTTATGCAAAAGTCGTTCACAATGTAGAATACTTATGGAGACATTCCCAGAAAATTCGAGATACACATTTCATTTTTCATGAAAATATCTTAAACATGTATTTTAATCAAAATCATTAGAGCCATTTTTGAGAAAATTAAAATTTTCGAAAAATGTTCCATGTAAAGGGTAGTCTGGGGTGGGGGGATTTTCTTGAAAACCTTCGTGTCGCATCTCTGGAAGATACTAAACCTAAATACCAAATTGGTGTTTATCCGACTGTTCGTTTCTGAGTTATGCTGTTCACAGACACACACACGGACATGTTTCCAAAAAAAAAAAATTGGATTCAGGGGTCTCAAAACATGTATTTCCTGAGAAATCTCGGTATCGAATTTTTGGGTGGAATACAATACTTCCCCTACTTACTATACGTAGTACAGAAAGTAAAAATGAAATAAGTTGGTAATAGCGAATGCTCCGTCATCTGTCCACGGGTAATAAAAACAGGTAGACGATGGCACCCTGATGCCATCTGTCCGGCACGTGCAAAAAGCAAGAAAGTCAGTTTGCCCAGCAGTAAGAGTCTCTGTGAACATGTGAGGAAGCAAGATGGTATGGTACAGGGATGAGACCTAGAAGACTAACTGTTCGCCACACCGAGTTACGAGGTATCTCAACAGATCCGTCGCTATATGACCACATGTAAAGTGTGGTTTGAGGTGGGAGGATCGTTTTGAAAATCTTCGAATTGCAATCTTGGAAGATGCTAAACCTAAATAGCAAGTTTGGTGTTTATCCGACATAACGTTTTTAAGTTATACGCACATAAACCACCGCGCACCTCCTTGCTTTTTCGGATTTAAGGGACTTCAAAACTTGTACTTCCGATTGAGTCTCGATAATTTTATTATTATTATTATTATTATTATTATTATTATTATTACGAGGGGCGTCCAATAAGTAAGTTTCCCTATTTTTATTAGAAAAAAGCATTACACACAATTGATCATGTTGAATTAATTTTATTTATATTGTACAATCCTGTTACTTTTCTACAACATGTTTTTCCAGGCATTTTTGGGTACATGACACAAGTTTTTCCAAGCGAGTGTTGTATCAGGTCGGGTCCTGTGCTCGTAACCAGCTGTTCACTTCTGATTGATGTTCGTCACGGTGTTAAAGTGCTTTCCTCCATCATGACCTTTGAGTCAGGGGAGCATGTGAAAATCACTTGGGAAAAGATCTGGTGAATATGGAGGATGCGAGAAAACTTCCGCCTGGGTCAAGGTTCAACTTGGAAGTTTTCTCGTGTCCTCCGTATTCACCGGAGCTTGCCCCAAGTGATTTTCACATGCTCCCCTGACTCAAAGGGAAGCACTTTCAACACTGATGATGACGTTAAATCAGTGAACAGCTGGTTGGGAGCACAGGACCCGGCCTGGTACAACACCGGCTTGGAAAAACTTGTGTCACGTCCGCAAAAATGCTTGGAAAAACACGTTGATTATGTAGAAAAATAACAGGAGGATTGTACAATATAAATAACATTAATTCAACATGATCAATTGAGTGTAATGCTTTTTTCATAAAATAGGGAAACTTACTTATTGGACGCCCCTCCTATTATTATTATTATTATTATTATTATTATTATTATTATTATTATTATAGTACTTCCTCTAAGTAGTGGTGCTAGAGAAAGTGGTTGAACCTTAGATATGTTTGTTTGCTCCACATTGCAGTACTAGGATCCCTTCAGCCACACGTTTGCTGGGAAGACACGATAACTGCCATATAATATAGGAAACGGGCTGATACACGGGAGGCGTATCCTGGTGCTTATCTTATCTATTTGACCGACACCATGTCGCCGTTGACTGGGGTCCGAACCAACCTAGGCACGAGATCGATCTCAGGATATGACGCATTTCCTGTAAATGCTCCAAAAATAGGAAACTGCATTTGCCATTTCGGATATTTGCTTGCTTTCCCTTGCTCTACGTGGACAAGGTGTCTGCCACGAATGTTGCAACCAAAGCATGGGAACCTTGTCAAATAAAAGTCTGGTCAGTGACTTTGTTACCCAGCTTGTATGGCTTGATTTTTAAACCTAAAATTATATTTTTACTTTCTCTGCTTCTTACCTATAGCAAGTAGAGGAAGTGTTGCATTGGATCCACAAAAAGTATTTTTAGAAAAAGACCCGTGTGTGTGTGTGCGCGCGCGCAGCATAGCTTAAAAACGAAAAGTCGGTTAAACATCCAGTTTAGTATTTTGATTCAGCGGCTTTCAAGAAGGCGATATGAAGATTTTCAAATTATTCCTCCCCCCCAGACTAACATTTAAATGCAAGATTTTTCAAAATTTTAGGTTTTCTCAAAAATCGCTTTAACAATGGTGATTAAAATACGTAAGTTTAAAATATTTGCGTGATAAATAAAATGTATGTCTTGAATTTTCTGGGAGTAGCTTGTCAATAGCTCTTATTGTTGAAACACTTTTGTACAGGTTGATTTATGAAGAACTGACACATTTATTTTTGTAATTGTTTCAAAACGAGTTGTGCTAGTGACAACTTATTATACCTGAAATGCAGAGGAATTTTGGGAGATTATTTACCTCTATAGCAAATGTTGAAAATGTCCTCCATTCTGCATAAGGCACAACTCAGCACGTCGTTCCATGTTACTGCCACTCGTTGGAGGACTCTGTTGTCAATAGCTTGAATCTCCTGTGTAATGTGCTTCAGATCGTCCAATGTCTGGGGACGTATGGCATAAGTAACCCCATAGAAGGAAGTCCGATGTCAAATCCGGATATCTCGGTGGCCACAGGTTCTTGGAAATTATCCGATCGTCAAAGAAACTTGCAATTAGTGCCATGGATTCATTTGCTGTATGGCATGTAGCGCCGTTCTGCTGAAAATATCCTTGACTCAGCTCTACATCATGTAGTTGTTCAGCAAACTTCATGAAAATCTGTCGTACTCCTTAGTGTTAAAACAAAATTGGTCCCACTATTCTCTGAGCGGATGTAAACTCCAATTTTAACCGGGTGCATATGGGAGTTCACATAGCCGTATAAATGGAACTATGCTTCATCTGTGAACCATGTGATGGACAATATGGCAGGATTTTGCACAATGAACGCCTGAAACCAACGACAATAATTCAGTCGTCTATCGTTATCTGGTTTCTGTAACTGATGGACAACTGCAATCCTATACGGCTTTAGGCCTGAACTTTTCACAGCTCTCTGACACATTGAGTAGCTGTACTCTGTCTCCTGCAACAAACGTCTTAATGATTTTTTGGGTGACTGATCCAGTCGTGCTCTTACGTCAAAAACAACCGTGGGAAGCCTAGATGAACGAGTTTTGCCTTTTCACTCACCAGAGATCCAGTTGTTTCCAATTTGTTTACCAGTCCCAGTATTATGTTTCTTTGGGGAGGATTCCAAACACCAAATTCTCTCTGGTATACCCTTTGAGTAGCTGTAATTGAATTCGTATTCCAGTATTGGTTTACAAGGAAGAGTCGTTCATTTAATGTGTACTCCATTTTCACGTTGACTATAACAAAATCTCAAAAATAGTTGCCGACAATAAAACTAACAATTACGAATAAAACATGAACATCTGCGCATCTAGTGACAGGCAATCGAAACTCCAGAGCATTCTGCTTAATTTGGTGCTAAAATTAGGGCATTGAGTGAATTTCGAATAGAATAATTAAAGAAAGAAATGTGCCAGTTCTTCATAAATCATCCTGTATAATGGTAAACTGTAAGAGATACACAAAACCTTACTAAGGAAAATGCAGATACATGTTAAAGCTCACAATTTATGCCAAAGAAGTTTTGCTGTGACAACCATTTCTGAGATAATGTTTGTTATTGGTTTGAATTTTCAAATACCTATTTATACTTTATTCAAATGGAAAATCCACCACCCCCTTTTTTTTTCGTGGTCATTCAAAGATAACAGAATTTGAAAGCCATCACATTGCTACCCGCTCTTAAAAGATTTGACTATCGTTTAAAGCCTACTGTATTCCCCCTTGTACCCACAAGGAAATATGCAATGAAAGCATTTCTACAGGCGTTTATCTCGATTAGCATAAAAGAATAAGCTTTTGTAATAACAATTTGTAGGTAGTGGTGTTTAACGTCCGTTTTTACTACATATAGCACCACAGGCAGTGTACACAGATTATAGGTGAAATAAAATGATAATTGGGTAAGGAAATATGGGGTGGTAACGTTCCAAGCCAAAGTCAAGCCTCAGTTGGGAGGATGGTCCTGGTGGGACTTGAACCGCGGACCTCCTGTTCACAGTCCATTACTTAACGACCTAGTTTGTTGAAGAATGGGTAGAGAAAGTCGTGTGAACGTAACGAGAATTTTTATGACGACTCCTTGCTGCTCTTAGACATGAAAACGTTAAACATCCCTTATTGCTTTTAAATGGTTACGATATATTTATATGCGATGCCAAGAATAACTGGAACAAAATCACGAATCAACATTATTACGAAAATTGATAACAATGCCATTCAGTTTGGCATTCTAGGTAGATGACCGTGACAGAAGTAAACCTGACAACAGATGTGCTGCGTACAGAACGATGGAAGGAATTAAGTCTGCCGGAGCTTCAGTCTATGCTTTGGAATGCTCAGGAATAAATAAACTCACTGACTTGAATGACTTTCTTAACGTATATATTCAGTAAATTGTTCTTAAGAAGTTGTTTTTATGTCTACTTCCTGTTAAATGTTGGCCGAAGTGCTTTAAATGCACCTTTTATGTTACCAGTAGCACAGAGGAGGCTAGAGCTACAGCCATGTGTTGGAAAAGTGGGTCGCTATATTTTGGCCTTGGTGTTGCGTACTCTTTGCATGTCCTAACGAGAAACAAACAAATAGTGATTTAGCACTTAAAATGCGTCACAATATTGCAAAATGCAGAGTATTTTTATATGGTAAATGTCACAAAAACGTTTATCCGGCATAAAGTATATGTTTTATCGAGTCCTTTACCTTTTTCTGTATAGAATTTACATATTTCTCGTGCAATTTCGCAGTTGTATAACATTCTCTAAAATTCAATTTGAGACTTAACAGGCCCTTTACAGAAAATTCAAGAGGTACATATAGAGGTGTATACCTGTATGTGGTGGGTGGCATTTCATAAAAAAATCTTATATTTGTACTCCGAATGTGTCACATTCACAAGAGCTTTACTACCCACTCTTCTACATCTGCTCGTACAAAAGTTGTTCTATAAGCTTCATGTTAATCGAGATATACATTTGCAGAAATGTTTTAATTACACATTTCGTTGTTATAAGAGGAATACTGCAGGCTTAAGCATTAATCTGATGTTTAAAAGCGGATCGCTATGCGATGGCTTTGAAATGTCATTCTCTTTGCAATACCACGAGAGAAAATAAAAACGATTAGCGACTTAGAAGTTGAAAAAAAGAATTTGACGATTCAAACCAATAATAAAGAATATCCCGGAGATGGTTTATGCCACAAAAATTATTTGACTTAAATTGTGTATTTTACGAGATCTGCATTTTTCGGATTTACATTTTGCACAAAAATCATGATGAATGTGTCATTGTCATTTAGAATGAAGAGAGCTTCACAGGATAATCCCAGAAAAGTCAAGATATACATTTTATTTGTAAAAAAAATGGAACTTTATTTATGGACGCACTTTAACTGCTGTGGTCCTTAGCGTCCTATTCTATATTGGCCGTGAAAGACCGGAAATTTGCTCAGAGGCCTCTTTATCAGGCTTGGGGTTATTTTACGTGCCGTAAACCTACGACACCGGACCACCGGCTTTACTTCCGTTCCGAAGGAATCCATGCTAAGGATTTTTACGCCCTATAAAATCCATTGCCTTCCGCCGGGTTTGAACTCGCGACCTTGGGAACTAGAGGCTAGAATGGTAACCACTACACCACGGAGTGTGTATATTTGTCGTGCAAACATCTTAAATGTATGATATTTTAATCAAAACCGTGAGCCACTTTTGAGAAAATAAAAAAAATACGAAAATGTTTCCATGTGCAGTTTCGGGTGTGGGAACACACAGGAGCGCCATATTTTCCTAAGAATGTGTGTGCGGTTTTTCTTTTTTAGTTCCATTTATACCCCACCTTTCACTAAGGCAATGGTGTTAACTGTATTCGCTTGTCGTTGGGTTTCTTGCAGTTTGAGTTTTTTAATCATTAGATCGCACACCCATTTACACTTTCATTCATACTTCCAGACTCTGGGGAGGATAGTCTTGGCTAGAGAAACATACACACTCCCCAGTCAGGAATCGAACCCGGGACCCGTCGCACAGCAGGCAGGGGCTGTACCGACTGAGCTACGGGGTCAGCCTTTCTGTATCTTATTTTAGGGTGGCATGCAATACTTTCACTGCTTACTGTAGGTAAATAAGAGTAAGTAAAGGTAACTGGCCACCGAGCGAGATGGCGCTACGGTAACGCGTTCGACTCGCATTCGGAAGGTCCCGGGTACGATGCCCGGCGACTGCACACTCTGACCCATGGGTTTTTTTTCGGTTTTTTTCCCGTGTCATCAGGAGAATGCTGGAGCTGTTTCTTTCATCCTTCGAATTTACTGTCCCTCCATTTCGTTCCATTCATCATTTCATTCATCCTTCACTCCGTTTGGTCTATTTCAAGGTTGGAAGCGTCGGCGATTGTGTTTCGGTGCAGTGTGACAGGGAAAAAGATGCTCTCTGTGAACTTTTCCCATCCTTCGGCTGTTTGCCGCATGTGTCCCTTGGGAAGGCGTTGGACCCTGTGTGGGGCGGGCCCCCCGATCTGCCTGCCCAACTGCGGGGGAGATTTAGGGAACCTGTCATTGTTGTGCCGTCACTCCTGGTTCCGGCCGCCCGGTCTCTAATTTCACCTCGTCCCTTCCTTCAGGGGGCGCCCCCTCGTGGGGCGCTAGTACAATATCCTCATTCCTGGATCGGTGCCGAATCCCCTCCGCTTCACAATCCAATCCAAAGGTAATGGCTTCGTTTGGTATTTATGTCTAAATTTTCTGTTTTTTATTTATGTTGATCGAGACACACACGCACGTGTGGAGCGTTTTGTAAACTTAGGTTTTGGGGACCTCAAAATAGGTAAAAAGAGTAGCTAGAAGGTAAAACATAAGTGTAGAATTCAGAATTTCTGAAATGACGCCGCATTAATTTTGGGAGGAGAGTGAACGAGATTTGCTGGGTTCATTACTATAACGGAAGAAGATGAATAGCAAGAAACTAGGTTTACGATGCTAAGCCTAGCTGAGGGCGACAACCAACCTTGTTGTAACACATTGAGGACGCGGAGAAAATGTTCCGGACCTACCTCCATCTTCCTCCAATCGATCCTGCGTCAATTACTCGCGCAAAACCAGTTCTTTTACTTCGGCAAAAAGTAACAGCATTCCCAAAGATGTGCATGGGATACTTTAGAGTTGACATCTTTATACCCTCAAGTAATAAGTTTCTCTTCCAACGCTTCCGTATCCTGTAGTTTGAGGCTATATATCTCTCCTTAGCAACAGATGAATCTTTCATTGATACATGTGTGTTACTGCATGTAATATTTAAGCACTGTAACCGTGGACGTTAGACTACCACTTCAGCCCCCAGCATCCTACAACAAAATATTCTCCGAACGTTTATATCGAACAAACAATCTAATGTTACATTCACGTGATTTTCTCTACCCTATTTTCCACGAATCATCCTTACAGAAGCGTATTCTTTTGCCTACCTAATGTTAATCGAGATAAACTTGCATGTAACTACACATTACGTTGAGGTACAATAGAAATGCAAGAGACCAAAGCGTTAGTCAGATCTTTAAAAAGTGGATAATTGTGACGGCTTTGAAATTCCATGATCTTCCCACATGACATTGTAGAAATAAAACAATAGCTATGGTTCTTAAAAAAAAGTATAACGTATTTAAACATTTAAAGCAGGAAAAGCATCCCGGAAATGGTTACTATTGCAAAACATTTATTAGACATAAATTGTGTTTTAACAAGATTACATTTTTTAAATATTACGTTTTTATCTTTCTCTTACGATTTACCAATAATACAAGAGTATACATTTATTCAGAATGAAGAGGACTTCACAGTCTATTCCAGATAATTAAAGATATGCGTTTTATTTGTTATACACTTGTTCTAAACATTTACTATAATATCGTTTTTTATAAAATCGGCAATAACGATTTTTACTTCATCTACTACGTATAGTAAGTAGGGGAAGTATTGTATTCCACCCAAAAATTCGGTTACCGAGATTTCACCGGAAATGTATGTTTTGAAACCCCCTGAATCCAAAAAAAAAGCATTTTTGGAAACATGTCCGTGTGTGTGTGTCTGTGAACAGCATAACTCAGAAACGAACAGCCGGATAAACACCAAACTTGGTATTTAAGTTCAGTATCTTCCAGAGATGCGACACGAAGGTTTTCAAGCAAATCCCCCCCCACCCCAGATAACCCTTTACATGGAGCATTTTTCGAAAATTTTGATTTTCTCAAAAATGGCTGTAACGATTTTGATTAAAATGTAATATGTTTAAGATACTTTCATGACAAATGAAATGTATTTCTTGAATTTTCTGGGAATGTCTCCAAAAGTATTCTTCATTGTGAACGACTTTTGCATAACTGGTAAACCATAAGAGATAGGCAAAATATTACTACACAAAAAATGTGGATCGCGTTAAAATACACAATTTATGCCATATTTCATTTTTTTTATTGAGTGAACCATTTTCGAGATACTGCTTGTTACTCCCATAAATTTTTCAGTATTTATTTTCTCAAATGGGAATTCGTTATTCATTTTTTTGTCTTAGATATGCAAAGCGTATTAATCTGTGACAAAGAGAATGGTGCTGCACCTAGCAACCAGCTATTAAGAGATATGTCTATGCTTAAAGGCTACTGTATTTCAATATTGCCCTTGCAATTGCAAAACAAGGGGAACATAGTAGGCCTTAAGCGATAGTCAAATATTTTTAGAACTGGTCGCTATGTGTAAAATGTAATTCTCTTTGCATGTCAAAAGATCGTTTCTGCAAATGTTTATCTGGATTAATATGAAATAGATGGAGAATAAGAGATTGTAAAAATAGTTTGTACAAGAGTAGAGAAAGTCATGTGGTGTAATACATCAGATTTTTGTTTTCCCCATATAAAGAGTAGTTTCGGGTGGGTTGTTCATTGGAAATCGTGTCGCAGACCGTGGAAAATGCTAACTTAAGTAGTAAGTTTGGTGTTTATCCGACTTTTCGTTTTTAGTTATGCTGTTCATATACGCGCACATACGTTCAACAAATAATGAGTATATTTTTTATTTACTTTTTCTACTACATATAGTAAGTAGGGGAAGTATTGCATTTTACCGAAAAATTCTATATGATATTTTACCGAAAATACATGTTTTGAGGCCCCCTGAATAAAAAAAGCACTTTTAGAAAGAGGTTCGTGTGTGTGTGAACAACATAACTCAGAAAGGAAAAGTCTGATAAATACCAAACTTGGTATTTAGGTTCAGTATCTTTCAAAGATGCGACACGAAGATTTTTAAAGAAAATCCACCCCTCCCGGACTACTCTTTACATGGAACGTTTTTCGAAAATTTTGATTTTCTTAAAAATAGCCCTAAGGATTTTGATTAAAATGTCATATATTTAAGATAATTTTATGACAAATAAAATGTATATCTTGAATTTTCTGGTAATGTCCCCAAAGTCCTGTTCTTTCAGAATGGTTTTTGCATAACTGGTAAACTGTAAGGAACAGACAAAAGTTTTGTAGAAAAAATATGTAGAGCTGGTTAAAACACACAATTTACGTCATATACTCTTTTTTGTGCAGTGAACCATTTCCGAGATATTCATTGTTATTTGTTTGAATGTCGCAATACTTTTTTTCAAATGGGATTTTTATATATCCTGTACATGCGAAGAGAATAGCAACCAGCTCTAAAACATTTGACTATTGCTTAAAGCCTATCATATTCCCCTTGCACCTACAGGAAAATTAGCAATAAGATAGTTTCTGCAAATGTTTATCTCGATTAACGGGAAGTAGATGGAGAATAAGCGTTTGCAATAATAGGTTTACAAGAGTGGAGAAAGTCATGTGAGTGTAAAACAGATAATTTTTTTTTAAAATAAGGAAACAAGGGGACTTCAAAAAGCATGAATTTGCTGTGGAATCTCGATATCGATTTTTTGGGTGGAATGAAATGCTTACTGTGCCTACTACAAGTGCGTCCTAGAAAAGGTAATAAACATAATCGGTAGAGAAACTCATGTGAATGTACCACGTCACATTTTTAATATTACAATATCTACGACCATGCCAGAAGTACTGTATAGGGGAAGGAGAAAGAACACGTTGAAAACTTACTTCCCAATAAAATTCTGGATTATAATGTACTTTTCATTAGATTAATTTAAATGGTATGAATTGGATGCGGCCGTATGACAGTCAACATTTCCTACATCAAAAGCTCATTTAAAGGAATAACTGGATGTATTCCTCTGGCAACTTTTCAAGTATTGTTTCCCGCGACTCGAACTTGCATCTTCCATACAAGGATGCTGCCATGACACTGTTCTCGGGAAGTAGGTCGAGTTTTCTCGATAAGTGGTGACGTGAGATTATCGACTTGACTAATTAAGCAGAGACTGCACAACGTTGTCTTGGCAACCAAAGCCATTGTTAGCAATAGCTGACTGTCGAGTTTGTCAAGTGCAGTATAGCAACCCCAGATTTTCCTTATACCAGTTTCCTATTACTATGTATTCAAATTCCGTGTTAAGCACCATGCAGGCGAGCATTTTAAATTGAGAAACATTACCCATCCGCTAAGCATTTCGACTCTTTTATAATAATACGTAAACCATTTTTGATAGAGCAGGTTTTCAACAGTGAAAACATCGATTGGATAATTTTCCAACTAAGTAAAATTTGGTGGATTTCGATTTTTAAAGTCCCCCATGACATGGTCTACTCAGTATTCACTCTTAGGTTGATCCGCACCAAAACAAAGCCCAGGTGACCATTGCACCGTTGTAATGTATCTTTCAGCCATTCGCGGCAGAAATAGTCATATTTGAGTACAGGCAAAGAGAACATTGTCCGACAACTTAAACGATGACTAGCATACTCTGTTAGGGTTGAAGGTGATAACATTGATAGTTGCAACAAAATAAATGTTTGCACATATAATAATAGTTAATTCTAAAAGAAACGAGCGAAAAAGAAAGTAACAGGTATGCGATATCTTAATTTATTCGCTCTCTGAAAGCGGCACTTTATCAACTGTCAGCGGCTCATTTTTAAAAAAGAAACTGTATATTGTTACTTGAATAACATTCTTGTGCCATTCTTGCATCGCTTATTTCTAAAGCTTTCTGTTTTTCCCGCGTGTAACCACTTTCCCCTTTCAGATTTTTTTTAACGATCACTGTTTATACTTGTACTCGAAACCGAGGTCTGGGGCATGGCCGCAGACAGCTGGCTGCTATAGCTACAACGGGCGCAGAATACGGGACTCCGGTCCATCTATTCTGTCGGCCGCGCCTTCCCCGTGAGACTACTACACGAAGCCTCATCTGTTCCATATGTGGAAGATGAAATTAGACGCCGGGCTACAAAATTTTACACCAGTTTACCAAATCATCAGAGTATTCTGGTCAGATCACTTGGGGATTACGACCCTAGAAATCGCCGTCTTCGGCGTCATCGGGTTCCCCGCATGGCATGCGGGCACACCAGATAACCAAGGAGTTAAACCAACAGCAACTAAAGCTGAACTCCATAGTAATCCTACCCAAGAGATGATTGGCCTCAAAATTAAATCCTAACTAAAGAAATTTATAGACAAACACACACCAGGGTGCAGAAGGGCCGCTGCATCCTAACAGGCAGTTCGAGGAGCTATATGCTCCTCTCTTCTTTCTTACAACCTAAAAACAAACCGTCTTCCTGAAACATCATTTCAAACTGAAATACTCATCCTGTGGTTAAACCCTGAGAGGGTGGGCACACAACAAAAGCTCACTCGAGCTAAAACTTAGCCTGCCAGTAGCTCGTCGTCGTCGTCGTCCGGTGAACTCAGAAGTTAATTTCTCCACTTCTTTCATTGGAAGTGTTAGATATTTCTCACATAACTTATAATAAACTTCCAACCCTATTGTGTTTTCACCACTAGCCAATGGTTTGCCCACTTATGCTTTACGTAAGTCGACGAGAACGCAAGAGCAAATCACCGTCCGCCATGATACTAACAGAAACTGCTGGTTTACAAACAATATTCTGCGCATACCCGGAAGACAGGTACTTATATGAATTGCATGTTGGGACTTTTAGCTCTGTTTAACGGTACAAATTAGCGTTAATTAGACTTTTACGAATTTATATAGAATATTATACCATTTAAGGATAAATTCATTCTAAAATTTAGATTATTAACATGGGACTATTTTCCTGCACGCATTGCTACAGTGCTGTACCACGGTGCACTGGTCACGTGCGTTTGTTTTGGCGTGGATCAACCTAAGAGTGAATGCAGTTTAGTTCAGAAGCTGATTTTTGCTTTCTTTACTAGGTATAGTAAATAGGGGAAGTACTTATTGTAATCCACCCAAAAGCTCTATGTCGAGATCTCACCAAAATATGGTATGTTGTGAGGCCCCCGGAGCCCAAAGAAAGATATTTTAGAAAAATGTCGGTGTGTTTGTCTGTGAACAGCATAACTCAAAAACGAGAAGTTAGATAAATAGCAAACTTGGTATTTAAATTCAGTATCTTCCAAAGATGCGACACGAAGATTCCCAAGAAAATTCACATATTAAAGATATTTACATGCCAAATAAAATGTATATCTTGAATCTTCTGGAATCGCCTATGAAGTCCTCTTCATTCGGAATGAATTTTGTATAATCTACCGATCGAGATGGTTCAGGCGGTAGCGCGTGGGGTTAGTATTCGGGAAGTCGTGGGTTCGATTCCCGTGGCTAATCTTCCTGACCTGACCCATGGGTTTTATCAGGGGTTCGCTAGGCGAATGCTGGGAAGGTTAATTACATCCCCGAAATTTCTTGTCCCTCCCTTTTACCTCCTTTTTCATTAATTCACTTCACCTTTCATCTGCTTGGTTGTTTCAAGGTTGCAAGTGTCGGCGGGAGTCTCGGGCTTTGCATGTCGGGGAAAAGGATGCTCTTTGTGCCACTTCGTCCCCGGAATGGGGGCGGTCTCCGAGTCCCGGTCCCCCTAGTGGGATATTCAAGCCTGCAGGCGGGAGCTGGTTGAATCAGCTGCCACGAGTTTCAACCTGAAAAATGTAGGGACTGCTCTGTCGTGCCTCGTGCCGCCCTCTGTCTCTCACCTCACCCGTTTCTCCCGGGGGCTAGATCTCTCTAAAATGTACAATTTATTTCAAATAACTTTTGTGTGGTATAAGGCCATTTCTGAGATGTCCATTATCAGTGGTTTAATACTTTGTCATTCTAAAGTCCTGTAGATTTTAGGTTGTTTCTCACGATTGCATGGAAAGCTTATGGAATTTTAAGGTCAGCGTATCGTGCCCAGTTCTTGAACATTTGACGTCAGCAGGCGCAGGCTCGACATTAACTGTATAAAAATCTGGTGTTACACTCACACGACTTTCTCTACTCTTGTACAAACTATTTTTACAAACGCTTATTCTCCATCTACTTCATGTTAATCGAGATAAACATTTGCAGACTCTATCTTATTGCTAATTTTCTTGTAGATGTAAGGGGAATATACATGTACAAGGGCAATATAGAAAAACAGTAGCCTTTAAGCACATACATATCTCTTAATAGCTGGTTGCTAGGTGCAGCACCATTCCCTTTGCCACGGATTAATACTCATTGCATATCCAAGACAAAAAAATCTGATGTGTTACACTCACATGACTTTCTCTACTCTTGTACAATCTAATTTTACAAACGCTTATTCTCCATATGGTTCATGTTAATCGAGATATCGAGATGTCAATCTTATTGGTAATTTTCTTGTAGATGCAAGGGAAATATGGTAGCTTTTAAGCGATAGTCAAATATTTTAACGCTGGTTGCTATGTGGCGCATTCCATTCTCTTTGCATGTCCAGGACATAAAAAAAATGAATAACGAATGTGAGAAAAAGTATAAGTATTGTAAAATTTAAGGAAATAACAAGCAATATCTCGAAAACGGTTCACTCAACAAAAGAAATGTATATGACATAAGTTGTGTATTTTAACGCGATCTACATTTTTCGTGTAGTAAAATTTTGTCTATCTCTTATGGTTTACCAGTTATGCAAAAGTCGTTCACAATGAAGAATACTTTTGGAGGCATTCCCAGAAAATTCGAGATATACATTTCATTTCTCATGACATTATCTTAAACATATGATATTTTCATCAAAATCGTTAGAGCCATTTTTGAGAAAATTAAAATTTTCGAAAAATCTTCCATGTAAAGGGTAGTCTGAGGTGGGGGGATTTTCTTGAAAACCTTCGTGTCGCATCTCTGGAAGATACTGAACCTAAATACCAAGTTTGTTGCTTATCCGACTGTTCGTTTTTGAGTTATGCTGTTCACAGACACACACACAGACACACACACACACACAGACACACACACGGACATGTTTCCAAAAATGCTTTTTTTGGATTCAGGAGGTCTCAAAACATGTATTTCCGGTGAAATCTTGGTATCGAATTTTTGGGTAGAATGCAATACTTCCCCTACTTACTATACGTAGTAGAGAAAGTAAAAATGAATAACGAATTCCCATTTGAGAAAATAAGTATTGAAAAATTTAAGGGAATAACAAGCAATATCTCGAAAATGGTTCAGTCAACAAAAAAAATGTATATGACATAAATTGTGTATTTTAACGCGATTACATTTTTGTGTAGTAAAATTTTGTCTATCTCCTATGGTTTACCAGTTATGCAAAAGTCCTTCACAATGAAGAATACTTTTGGAGACATTCCCAGAAAATTCAGGATATACATTTTATTTGTCTTAAATATATGATATTTTAATCAAAATCGTTACAACCATTTTTGAGAAAATTAAAATTTTCGAAAAATCTTCCATGTAAAGGGTAATCTGGGGTGGGGGGATTTTCTTGAAAACCTTCGTGTCGCATCTCTGGAAGATACTGAACCTAAATACCAAGTTTGGTGTTTATCGACTGTTCGTTTTTGAGTTATGCTGTTCACAGACACACACACGGACATGGTTCCAAAAATGTTATTTTGGATTCAGGGGGTCTCAAAACATATATTTCCGGTGAAATCTCGGTATCGAATTTTTGGGTGAAATACAGTACTTCCCTTACTTACTATACGCAGTAGAGGAAGTAAAAACGAGCTGATTTCGCATCCCGTTACCGTTTAATACGGATTTCGTGTAAATAAAAAATGACTTAGCTGTACATATTTTTGCGCTGCTTCTCAGTATTAATGGAATACAGCGGTAAACGTTTTTTAATCTAAGCTTTGCCAAGCCGGGGCGGGAGTAATCATAAAAACAAACACAAGTGGAATATCAACTTGTAGCAGGTACATAATTAGCTACGCTCTGCTGCCATTTTTCATCAGCGCCGTTGCTGTCGGAATTGCGACCGACATACAGGCAAATTATCGCGCCATGACTACCTGAGACTCCCATTCTCAATATGATTCATAATTTGTAAACATGCGGACGGTGTTGTGTATATTAATGACATTTTATTTGGATTTCAAGGACATTTCTAACAACTCAAAACTTACTCTCAGTTACGAAGTAATAATCCTAAATGGCTCAAGGGAATAAATACTTGTTTTATCAGTGAGTTCAACTTTGCTGGGAACGAACATAAAATCTAACATCCATCATGTGTATATATATATATATAGAATATACCTGGTATGTGCACTCATACGACTTTCTCTACCCATTATATCCATTGTATATTATAAGTATTCATATAAAAGTGAACACGTTACGTTATTCGAAATAAACGTTGGCCTTGAAATTATTTAAGGGGACAAGGTAGTCTGAACACACAGAAATTACACCTTAAGTGTGTTAAATTACCACTGCTCTTAAGGTTCTCAATGGTTTTTCCTGGCATGTTTATGGATTATTCTATAAATCATGACAATTATTTCAAGTGCTTGTTTGCATTGATTATTTCACTCAGCAGAAAAATAATAAAATTTACTCTTAAAACATGTCAATTCATTTACCTTTTTCTCTGATACTACTTGCAATACAGAATCACACTTTTGCAAGCTTGTTCTTAGTATAATCAGCTATCTTCTGAACCTCAGTTATTTAGTTACGTGTATCACTTCACTAGAAATTGAAGAAAAAAATCTGATGTGTTACACTCACACGACTTTTTCTACTCTTGTACAAACTATTTTTACAAACGCTTATTCTCCATATGCTTCATGTTAGTCGAGATATTAATCTTATTGCTAATTTTCTTGTAGATGCAAGGGGAATTGGTAGGCTTTAAGCGATAGTCAAATATTTTAAGAGCTGGTTGCTATGTGGAGTATTCCATTCTCTTTGCATTACCACGATAAAAAAAGAAGTATATGACATAAATTGTGTTTTTCAACGCGATCTACATTTTTTCTGCAGTAAAATTTTGTCTATCTCTTATGGTTTACCAGTTATGCAAAATTCGTTCACAATGAAGAATACTTTTGGAGACATTCCCAGAAAATTCGAGAGATACATTTCATTTGTCATGAAAATATCTTAAACATATAATATTTTAATCAAAATCGTTAGACCCATTTTGAGAAAATTAACATGTTCGATGTAAAGGGTAATCTGGGGTGGGGGATTTTCTTAAAACCCTTCGTGTCTTATCTTGGAAGATACTGAACCTAAATACCAAGTTTGGTGTTTATCCAACTGTTCGTTTCTAAGTTATGCTGTTCACAGACACACACACGGACATGTTTCCAAAAATGCTTTTTGTTTTATTCAGGGGGCCTCAAAACATGTATTTACGGTGAAATCTCGGTAACGAATTTTTGGGTGGAACAGAATACTTCCCCTACTTACTGTACGTAGTACAGAAAGTAATAATTTGTAAAGTCAAAAAAGTAATAATGTGGAAATGTTGTTGCTTTCTTAATATCACGAATATACATTATAAAATTATGGTTGTGATTCAGAATGTTTAACTACGTTTTGTATACATGTATTGAACATTTCAGCTCTCTACCTCTCATAGTTTCTGACAAAAAGCTACATAAGTATCCAAAAATGTTGTTTTGAGAAAACTGAATTTAAAGATTGAACATTAAAATTCTGACACACTTCAGTACATTCCAGGCTCATAATCATCTGCACCTTCATTCCTGGATTGCTTCAGCTTTTCTGATTGCCTTCTCTTGGTCCTGGCCTCTTTTTTTAATTGCTGAACTGATCGCTAGGCATGGTATGGTCGTTCGTTGTTGAAAGGTACAAAAAGTTCTAAAAGTTGCATGACAGTTATATAGGAATGCAGACTAGCATTTAAATGTCTTAAAAACCTCTTAATCATCAAAAAGTATGTATTTTCTGAAACTGAAAATAATAGAGATTTTATTAGTACCTAAAACAAAAAATGTGATTGTTGACCATTTCAGAGTACCTTGTCCGCTTAAAATTAAGCAGTAGGTTTTCGGTTTGTTTTAATAATCAGCTCATGCGAGGGAAAGGAAAGAAATCTGATGTGTTGCATTCAGATCTTTCTCTACTCAGTCTTCTACAAAAGCTTATTCTTTTATCTACTTCTTGTTAGTCGAGATAAACATGATAACATATTTCGTTGTAAGTTTAATAAGTATACTATAGGCTATAGTCAGATTCTTAAAAAGCCTATCGCTGTATGATGGCTTTGAATTCCATGATTTTTCCATGACCGCGAGAAGAAACGAATGGGTAGGGACTTACCACTTGGAAACGAAGTTAAGTGTTTCCAAATTCAAACCATTAATAAAGTACGCCACATAAATATTGTGCTTTAACTACATCTTTTGTAATTTTCATGCAAGTAGCTTAAACATACTCTGTTTTAATCAAAATCGTTCACACACACATGCAGACCTTTTTCTATAAATGCTATTTTTGGTTTTAGGATATCTTAAATCCTTTATTTTGGGTGAGATCTCATTATTGAACTTTTGGGTGAAGTACGATACTTCGTCTACTTTAAGTAAGTAGAAGAGAAAGTAAAAAGAACGTATCTTCAAAATATTCCTCCAAATGACGCACTTCAACATGGGAAAATTAAATTAAATTGAGTTTTATTTATGGACGCTCTTTAACTGCTGTGGTACTTAGCGTTCCATTCTATATTGGGCGTGAGAGACCGGTAATTTTGCAAAGAGGCCTCTATCAGGCTTGAGGTTCTTTTACGTGCCGTAAATCTACGTCACTGGACCACCGGCTTTACTTCCCTTCCGAAGAAATCCATGCTAAGGATTTTTACGCCCGATAAAAGCCATCCCTCCGGCGGGTTTGAACCCGCGACCTTGGGAACTAGAGGCAAGCATGGCAACCACTACACTACGGAGGACGACTTTCAATATGAGGAAAATGCAAACATATAACAAGAAGCATTTCGGAAACTGTTAATGTTGTTGATGCAAAGTATATTTTTTCAGGTAGGTATACAGTTTTTATGGTATGTTGCTATCACTGATAGTTTTAAAGCTACAAGCACTCTTTACATCGAACAATTATTCTTATTTTTATTTTCTCAAAACTGGCTCTTAATGAATTTGATCAATATACTGTATATTCAAGATGTTCACACGAAACTGGTAAACCAAGAGAGAGAATAAAAAATGTAGATAGTTCTTTAAAATGCTCAATTTCTTTCAAGTTACTTTATTATGGCATCAGCCTTTCCTGGAAATTCGTTGTTATTGGTTTGGATTTTTCAATATTTTGCCATTTTATCAAGTGCTGTCACCATTGCTTTGTTCCTCGCGATGTTCTGGAAGGAGTAGGAAATTTCACAGCAGGCATATAGGGACCCACTTGTTATACAATTGGGTATCGCTACAGCCTCATTCATCCCCTCTTGTGCATACAACGAAATGTGTAACGAAACTATTTCTCCAAACTTTCACCTCGATGAACATGAAGTAGATACAAATATAAGCTTTCGTAACAATAGTTTGTAAAGGCTATATACGAGGGGCGTCCAATTAGTAAGTTTCCCTATTTTATAAAAAACATTACACACGTGATCATATTGAATTAATTTTATTTATATTGTACAATCCTTCTGTTACTTTTCTACATAGTCAACATGCTTTTCCAAGCATTTTTGGGGACGTGACACAAGTTTTTCCAAGCCAGTGTTGTATCAGGTCGGGTTCTGTGCTCGCAACCAGCTGTTCACTGATTGGACTTCATCATCGGTGTTAAAAGTGCTTACCTTTGAGTTGCAGGAACATGTGAAAATCACTTGGGGCAAGCTCCGGTGAATACGGAGGATGCGAGAAAACTTCCAAGTTGAACCTTGACCCAGGCGGAGCTCAGAAGATTCAACTGGGAAGTTTTCTCGCATCCTCCATATTCACCAGATCTTTTCCCAAGTGACTTTCACATGTTCCCCTGACTCAAAGGTCATCATGGAGGTAAGCACTTGAAGCGTGATGAAGATCAATCAGAAGTGAACCAGAAGTCGGGTCCTGTGCTCGTAACCAGCTTCCTCAAGTGATTTTCACATGTTCCTCCAACTCAAAGGTAAGCACTTTTAACATCGATGATGAAGTCAAATCAATGAACAGCACAGGATCCGATCTGGTACAACACTGGCTTGGAAAAACTTGTGTCACGTTCCCAAAAATGCTTGGGAAAACGTGTTGACTATGTAGAAAAGTAACAAAAGGATTGTAAAATATAAATAAAATTAATTCAGCATGATCAATTGTGTGTAATGTATTTTTTTATAAATTAGAGAAACTCATTTATTGGACGCCCCTTGTACAAATAAACGATAGTGGGTAGTGATTTTTTTATATTAGTATAAGATATGAAAAATAAGTGAATTTCTAACGTGTAGAGGAAATTGTGAGAGTGTTACACATCAGTCTTTGGTTGGACTCTTCTGTAGATACCCCAGAAATAAAAATTATGACTTTATTTCTGATTTAGGAAACATTATATGCACCGATGAAAGCGGAAAGGGGGGAGGAGGTAAACCAAGCGAGGAATCTTGTGAAGCGACACATTCAGATCTAGTTGGATGCACCCAAGCTGACGTGAGCTGGGCGACGCCCGCTGAAGGTGCAGCAAACCCTTGCTACTTCAGTTCGTGACTAAGCATCTCTCGAGCAAGTCAGTGCTCGAGTGGGTGACCACTCTCAAGTGTTGTGGATTGCATCATCCTTCAAACACATGTCATTCTGTTACATCTGAATGGAGTAATGCAACTTCTGCTTCGTCACAAAATTAATTATTTTCTACAGACAAGTTCGTGTTCTAAATTAAAACCAGATGGGAGGCTTTAGGGTGTGCATGCAACTGTAATATATGCAGCTATTTCACACTGAGTTTTCATGCCCATGTTGTGCTAGCTAGTCCGAAAAAATGAACTTCTAAACAAAATCCTGAAAATGAAAAACTATAACTGTTCCGGTTACCATTTTCTCCGAAACTGTAGCGTTGCATCCTTAAAGATTCAAGGCAGAAATTTTCATAAAATTTTCTCCATCCTAAGTTGTCCTTTTTGTTTCCTCGAAAATAATTCTTAACCATTTTGACTAAAATAAAATGTGTTTGGAGTATTGGTATTAAGAAAATATAGTTTACGTCTTCAGTGTTATGTAATTCATGTTTAAGGTTATTTAACTGCGAAACCATAACAACCAAAAGCGTAGGGAGCGATAAGTTTAGATTTCGATAACCGAAAGTTTATTGTTAAATAGAAAAGGTATTATAATTTCTAACACAGCTGCTTTTATTCTTAAGGATTTCCTCACATTTTTAAGTAGGGATAATTTGTTTCTTGTAAACGTCATAGTTGTTTCCTATCCCCCTATGTGTAAATGACTTTTACAGAATCGAAGAATAAATAAATAAATATATATATATAATTGTTTTTTTAAATTCGTGTGTTGCATTCACATTACTTTATCTCAGTCTTTCTTCTTCTTTATTAAGCGTCGTTTAACCAGTTAGGTCATATCGGACGGTAAATGAATGAAATCAGCCCGGATCAACGCAGCTTAAAGTTACCCGACATTCATCTTTTAGGGTAAGGCAAAAAAAAAAGTTATCCGTTCACCTCACCCTAATCTCTGGATCTCTTGAATGTGAGGCAGACACGCTACCCCCACACCATAGAGGCGGGAAATCCACTTCTTGCTAAATAAACTTTCATTACCATTTATTGTAGTCAAAGTAGAATGGGTCGCTAAGAACCATAGCAGTTAAAGACCGTCCATAAATAAAACTCAAAAGTCCATGCTGTTTTCATGACCACGAGAAAGACGAATAGGAACGTGAAAATGTATAATTATTTTAAAATTCAGGTAAAAAACTAGCAGTGTTTCAGCCGTGACCGACGATTGCGTCCCGTGGTCAGTTTTATACGTCAGTTGCGTCCCTAGAATTCTTGGTTGATACGCCAGTTGCGTGTCTGAAAGATTTGAATTGTTATTCCCAGTATTTTCAATTCCTGCCACAAATATCTTCCTTCCCATTCTGCAGACTTAGGATTGTCTATAGCATTTTTAATTTAAACCCCACAAATGAATGAAATTTTGTTAGATTACATTGTGTTATGCATAAAAATCTAAGAACTGGGCGCGAGTTTAAAAAACAAACAGTAACAAAGAATTTGTATGGTTGAAACAGTAAGTGGGTTAAAAAATTTGGTTAAAAATAAAGGCTTCTCCTTTGACATCGACTCCATGGCTCATGCACAACTCGGAATGAGAACTATTACGTAGGTCCAGTTTGACCTTTATGCTGTATATGACGTAGCAGAAAGCGTTCTAAACACTGTTTTGTTGTGTCTCGCAGAACGTGTTTTATAGTGTTTGGGCTGTGTCTTATCGAAGAACGCAACTGACGTATATATTTTAAAAACCCCACACGCAATTGACGTACTGATTTTTCGTCAACATGTTTACGTGTACGCAACTGGCGTAGCCTCGTTTCAGCAACGGTTAACACCACAAAATATTTTACCTCTATTGTGTGCTTTAACCAGATCTGCTATTTTTGTTTTTTTAGTACACTTTGCTTATCCTTACGGTTTACTAATTATGCAGAAGTCATGGGAGACAACAGGACTTGACGGGCTTTTCGCAGAAAATTAAAGATATAAATTTTAATTGTTCATGCAAACATCTTAAACGTAAGGTATTGTAATAAAAATCGTTGTGGCATTTTTGAAAAAATTAAAAATAATGAAACGATTTCCATGTAAAGCGCAGAGTGATGGGGGTTGTCTTGAAAGTCTCCTGCCTCATCCTTGGGAGACACTGAACTAAATGCAATGACTTTTCGTTCTTGAGTTAGCCTGTTCACAAACATACCGCACGTTTTTTACTTTCTCTACTACGTATAGTAAGTAGGGGATGTATTGTATTCCACCCAAAAATTCGATACCGAGATTTCACCGGAAATACATGTTTTGAGACCCCCTGAAGCCAAAAAAAGCATTTTTGGAAACATGTCCGTGTGTGTGTCTGTGAACAGCATAACTCAGAAACGAACAGTCGGGTAAACACCAAACTTGCTATTTAGGTTCAGTATCTTCCAGAGATGCGTCACGAAGGTTTTCAAGAAAATTCCCCCACCCCAGAGTACCCTTTACATGGAACATTTTTCGAAAATTTTAATTTTCTCAAAAATGGCTATAACGATTTTGATTAAAATATCATATGTTTAAGATATTTTTATGACAAATAAAATGTATATCTTGAATTTCCTGGGAATGTCTCCAAAAGTATTCTTTATTGTAAACAACTTTTGCATAACTGGTAAACCATAAGAGATAGACAAAAGTTTACTACACAAAAAATGTAGATCGCGTTAAAATACACAATTTATGTCATATACATTTTTTTAGTTGAGTGAACCATCTTCGAGATATTGCTTGTTATTTCCTTAAATTTTCCAATACTTATACTTTTTCTCAAATTCGTTATTCAATTTTTTATGTCCTGGATATGCAAACAGAATATAATGCGCCACATAGCAACCAGCGCTTAAAAGATTTGACTATCGCTTATAACCTACCATGTTCCCCTTGCATCTACAAGAAAATTAGCAATAAGATTGACATCTCGATATCTCGATTAACATGAAGCATATGGAGAATAAACGTTTGTAAAAATAGTTTGTACAAGAGTAGAGAAAGTCATGTGATTGTAACACATCAGATTTTTTTAATTATTTTCTTTTTTTTCTCTCTCTCTCTTTCTCTTTAGTATATATCAAAACCTGTCTGTGAAATCTCATTATCGAATTTTTAATAGAATGCAATACCTCCTCCACTTATTTATAGGTAAGTAGTAGATAAAGCAAAACAGCTTCGCTATTTGCTCGCTCACATATAGCTTAAATACTATACCTACTGAGTAAGGAAAATACACCATTACCAGCCTAAGATAATACTGCGATGGAGGAGTCATTTCGAAGGCTGTGACATCAGCATGCCTAGAACTTTTACTTACAACACAGTCAAATAAGGAGGTATTTCATCATCTTTGTATAGGTTGCAACCGTCTGTTAATAGAGAAATTTTAAAATCCTCTTCTGTTGTATGTTTGCGTGTTTTTAAACATACGTAAAACACACCTTCATGCGGAAATAGATGTAATGAAAAACGTTAACATAAATTAATACGTTCATTTTTACTTTCTCTACTACGTACTTACAGTAAGTAGGGGAAATATTGTATTGCACCCAAAAAGTTCGTATCAAAATTCCACCGGAAAATCTGTGAACAGCATAACCCCCAAAACAAAAAGTCGGTTAAATACCAAACTTGGTATTTAAGTTCAACATCTTTCTTGGATGCGACAGAAAGATTTTCAAGGAAAATCCGCCCCCACCCCGCCAACATCCAAGTCTAACCTTTACATGGATCAATTTTCGAAAGTTTTTATTTTCTCAAAAATAGCTTTAGCGACTTTGATTAAAATGGCATATGCTAAAGATATTTTCATGAAAATTCATATCTTGAATTTTCTGGAAATACTCTGAGGTCCTCTTCATTCGGAATGATTTTTGCCTAAGTTGCATAACTATAAACCGTGAGAGATAGACAAAATCTTACTGTATAACAATGTAGGTCAGTTAAAGCGTACATTGTCAAAACCTTTTTTTTGTGGCGTTAACTGTTTCCGAGGTATACTTTATTGGTATGAATTTTCAAATATTTAAACGTTTCTCAAGAGCAAGGCATTCCGCTAATCCTCTTGTACATACAAGGAAATATGCAATAAGACGGTTTCTGCAAATGTTTATTTCGGTTAACACGAAGGAGACACAGGCATAAGCTTTTATAATAACAGTTTGTTGAAGAAAGTGCAGTGAAAGTCATGTAAATGAAACACATACTTTAAAAAAAAAATAATTGAATCAGGAAACAAAGGGAGAATGATTTTATAAAAACATGTTTTTCATATGATAAAATGGCGATTAGATTTTCCGGGGATCTGTTTCTTTCGTTTCTTGAAATAAAAATGGCATTAATTTCGGCCAAGTCCTTCGGTTATTCCGCAATTCAGCCACAACTTTAGAAAAAAAGAAGAAAGTTAAGAAAAAGTAGAACCAATGCAGCTGTTACGATGCACTAACAGACGACCTTCAGAGTGACTCGTCATTAAGATGCCTGTCACGGAGTAAGTAATAGCAAAGGTCGCGAACTCCCTATTTGATCTCCTTGCTACACTTTCCTGGAACATATCAGTGGCGGATAATTCCCTTGGTATGTTATCAATATCCTCGCTACCGTACCAGCTGAAGGTAGCAGATACTTCCCTATGTTTCTTTTTAAGGGCAGTATTCAAGTATCCTCCTATCCTTACTACAAAATTAAGTTAAATTGCGTTTTATTTATGAACGTTCTTTAACTGCTTTGGTTCTTAGCGTCCCATTTTATATTGGGCGTGAGAGATCGGTAATTTTGCTCAGAGACCTCTTTATCAGGCTTGAGGTTCTTTTATGTGCCGTAAATCTACAACACGGGACCACCGGTTTTACTTCCCTTCCGAGGGAAGCCATGCTAAGGATTTTTACGCCCGAAAACCTCCATCGCCCTCCGCCGAGTTTGAACTCGCGAGTTCGGGAATTAGAGCCTAGCATGGTAACCACTACACCACGGAGGGGAAGTAAAGCCGTTGGTCCCGTGTCGTAGATTTACGGCACGTAAAAGAACCTCAAGCCTGATAAAGAGGTCTCTGAGCAAAATTTCCTGTCTTTCACGCCCAATATAGAATGGGACGCTAAGGACCATAGTAGTTAAAGAGCGTTCATAAATAAAACCCAATTCAATTCAAGATAACAGATACTTACAGTGTTTCTTTACAGGTCAGTGATCAAGTATCCTTACTACCGTACTAAAACAAGATAGCGGATACTTCCCTGAGTTTGCTTACAGGATATCCTTACTAATGTGCTAGCTCAAGTAACAGATACTTCTCTGCATCTGCTTACAGGATATCCTTACTACTGTGCTAGCTCAAGGTAGCAGATACGTACTTCCCTGCGTTTGCTTACAGGATATCCTCACTACTATGCTAGCTCAAAAAAACGGATACTTCCCTGCATTTGCTTACAAGATATCCTTACTACTGTGCTAGCTCAAGGTAGCAGATACGTACTTCCCTGCGTTTGCTTACAGGATATCCTCACTACTATGCTAGCTCAAAAAAACGGATACTTCCCTGCATTTGCTTACAAGATATCCTTACTACTGTGCTAGCTCAAGGTAGCAGATACGTACTTCCCTGCATTTGCTTACAAGATATCCTTACTACTGTGCTAGCTCAAGGTAGCAGATACGTACTTCCCTGCGTTTGCTTACAGGATAACCTCACTACTATGCTAGCTCAAGGAAACGGATACTTCCCTGCATTTGCTTACAAGATATCCTTACTACTGTGCTAGCTCAAGGTAGCAGATACGTACTTCCCTGCGTTTGCTTACAGGATATCCTCACTACTATGCTAGCTCAAGGAAACGGATACTTCCCTGCATTTGCTTACAAGATATCCTTACTACTGTGCTAGCTCAAGGTAGCAGATACGTACTTCCCTGCGTTTGCTTACAGGATAACCTCACTACTATGCTAGCTCAAGGAAACGGATACTTCCCTGCATTTGCTTACAAGATATCCTTACTACTGTGCTAGCTCAAGGTAGCAGATACGTACTTCCCTGCGTTTGCTTACAGGATAACCTCACTACTATGCTAGCTCAAGGAAACGGATACTTCCCTCCATTTGCTTACAAGATATCCTTACTACTGTGCTAGCTCAAGGTAGCAGATACGTACTTCCCTGCGTTTGCTTACAGGATATCCTCACTACTATGCTAGCTCAAGGAAACGGATACTTCCCTACATTTGCTTACAAGATATCCTTACTACTGTGCTAGCTCAAGGTAGCAGATACGTACTTCCCTGCGTTTGCTTACAGGATAACCTCACTACTATGCTAGCTCAAGGAAACGGATACTTCCCTGCATTTGCTTACAAGATATCCTTACTACTGTGCTAGCTCAAGGTAGCAGATACGTACTTCCCTGCGTTTGCTTACAGGATAACCTCACTACTATGCTAGCTCAAGGAAACGGATACTTCCCTGCATTTGCTTACAAGATATCTTTACTACTGTGCTAGCTCAAGGTAGCAGATACGTACTTCCCTGCGTTTGCTTACAGGATATCCTCACTACAATGCTGGCTCAAGGAAACGGATACTTCCCTGCATTTCCTTACAAGATATCCTTACTACCGTACTAGCTCAAGGCAGCAGGCACTTTCTTTGGTTTGTTGGATATCCTCACTACTATACTAGCTCAAAGTGACAGATACTTCCCTGCGTTTGCTTACAGGATATCCTCACTACAATGCTGGCTCAAGGAAACGGATACTTCCCTGCATTTGCTTACAAGATATCCTTACTACCGTACTAGCTCAAGGCAGCAGGCACTTTCTTTGGTTTGCTTACAGGATATCCTCACTACTATACTAGCTCAAAGTGACAGATACTTCCCTGCGTTTGCTTACAGGATATCCTTGCTACTGTGCTACGAGTAGCTCAAGGTAACATACGTCCTTGGGTTTGCTTACAAGATATCCTTACTACCATACTAGCTCAAGGCAGCAGGCACTTTCTTTGGTTTGCTTACAGGATATCCTCACTACTGTGCTAGCTCAAGATAGCAGATACTTCTCTGCGCTTGCTTACAGGATATCCTTACTACTGTGCTAGCTCAAGATAGCAGATACTTCTCTGCGCTTGCTTACAGGATATCCTTAGTACCATACTAGCTCAAGATAGCAGATACTTCTCTGCGCTTGCTTACAGGATATCCTTAGTACCATACTAGCTCAAGGCAGTATATACTTTCTCAGGTTTGCTTACAGGATATCCTTGCTACTGTGCTACGAGTAGCTCAAGGTAACATACGTCCTTGGGTTTGCTTACAGGATATCCTTACTACCATACTAGCTCAAGGCAGCAGATACTTTCTCAGGTTTGCTTACAGGATATCCTTGCTACTGTGCTACGAGTAACTGAAGGTAACATACGTCCTTGGGTTTGCTTATAGGATATCCTTACTACTGAGCTACGAGTAGCTCAAGATAGCAGACACTTCCCTGCGTTTGCTTACAGGATATCCTTATTACTGTGCTAGCTCAAGGAAGCAGATGCTTCTCTGCGTTTGCTTACAGGATACCTTTACTACTGTCCTAGCTCAAGGTAACGGATCCTCCCTGCGTTTGCTTACAGGATATCCTCACTATCGCACTAACTCAAGGCAGCAGATACTTCCCAGCGTTTGTTTACAGGATATCTTCACCGTACCAGACCAAGGCAGCAAATACTTCCCAGGGTTTGTGTACAAGATATCTTCATTATCGTACTAGCCCAAGGCAACAGATGCCTTCCAGGGTTTGTGTATTGGATACCTTCACTACCGTACTAGCCCAGGGAGCAGATACTTCCCAGGGTTTGCTTACAGGATATCTTCACTACCGTGCTAGCCCAAGACAGCAGATACTTCTCAGCGTTTGTTTACAGGATATCTTCACCACCGTGCTAGTCCAAGGCAGCAGATACTTCTCAGCGTTTGTTTACAGGATATCTTTACTACCGTGCTAGCCCAAGACAGCAGATACTTCTCAGCGTTTGTTTACAGGATATCTTCACTACCGTGCTAGCCCAAGACAGCAGATACTTCTCAGCGTTTGTTTACAGGATATCTTCACCGTGCTAGCCCAAGGCAGCAGATACTTCTCAGCGTTTGTTTACAGGATATCTTCACCACCGTGCTGGCCCAAGGCAGCAGATACTTCTCAGCGTTTGTTTACAGGATATCTTCCAACACCGTACTAGCCCCTGGCAGTGGACAGCCGGATTTAGGCAACGAGACAAAAGAATGCTTTTAACTGTTGTCGATCTCTACAGCCTTGACTGTTAAAGCGACAAAACGTATTACGTAGCCAGTTCACCTTCATCCTCGCAACGACAGGGTGTATAACAAAACTGATACCCGTTTATCCCATGCAGAAATGAGTTGGTGAAATTTTTAATTCAATAGTGTGCTGTCATCTGTGTTCCTTTTTTATCTCTCGTAACTTTCTCACAAGAAACTCAGGGTTTGTTGATTGATTTGTATGTTTCAATCACCGCTCTTTTGGAATAACTCATTCAAAATTGTTCAGTTAAATTGTGTGCATGTGTGTGTATGAGGGAGAGAGAGAATTAAATGCCCGTGTTTAACCGCTCTGCTTTTTAGAATTAAAAGCTCATTACGCAATTTAACGCACCTGTAATAAGGTTGTCCCTGCAGGTAAGTGGTAGTGTTGTTGCCTGTACTAAGAGAATAGCCAAGTTCGATTCCTTTTTCCGGCATTGGTATCGTCCTCTTCTGAATGTCCTCACTCAGCCTCAAGAGGTCCTTGGAGGCGAATGAGGGGCTGCTTGATTGAATTTCGAACTATTGGAACTTCCTTGAGTAGAGCATTTTAAGTCATGTGCATTAATTGTTGTCAAATCAATATCAAATAAAAGTTTACAATGTGCCTTACAAAAGTACACCGATGATGCAGAATTCCGGTCAGTGTGTCAAAAATGTCTTCTGTGCCGTGCACAAAGCTCTCTCATGTGTGTTTTGACTTTAAAAATAAACATTTTAAATTGTATTGGTTTAAATTAAACGCTGTTAATATATTTATTTTTGCTTTTTGAGTAAGTTTAGTAACATACTGAAGAATATTTGTGTGTAATAACATTAATGTCTAATTTTCAGTTCTTAAGAATTTAAAATATGCTAGACCTTTTTTCAAGTATTCACACTGTTATCGTATCAATTATTATGTTGTGCTGAAATTCTGTAGCACTGTTTTGTTTTTATCACGTTTAAACATATTTGTGACAATTATTTTAATAGGTATTTTTTGTGCGGGGGCAAACTGTTTTAGGGATAAGATTATATAAATAAAAGTCACCTCAAAGTTTGATTTGCCAGGTTCAACAAAGCAAACCTTTAAAATGAATGGAAAGTACAGTCAATTATGCAAGAAAAAAATAGTTTCAAAAGATAAGAACGAGTTTGGGCAAAGAAAAATAGCCTTTTTGTTAACGTCGTTCTACTTATTGGTCATATCGTGACATTGTCATTTCGCCCCCAGTATTAACAGAACAAGCCCCTGCGGAAAACTGAAGAAATCTTTAACGTGCGTTTACATCGTGTGTTTCTTTAAGCGAACTCCAGATATATGAATACGCCTTTACACAAATGCTCTGAACAAGTGCTGTACGGACTGAAAACTGACCTACGTCTACCAAGCTACATAGTAATTAGGGGTGTTAGATACAGCACATAGGTAACGGCTTCCAATCCTCAGCAAATTTGTTTTTATTTAATGCGCCTATAAACCCACGGGGAGTAAAACCTGTTTCGAAATCTGTGATTTTTTTCTTGTTCGTTTATTTACTTTTACTTTCTCTACTACGTATAGTAAGTAGGGGAAGTATTGCATTCCACCCAAAAATTCGATACCGAGATTTCACCGCAAATACATGTTTTGAGACCTCCTGAATCCAAAAGAAGCATTTTTGGAAACATGTCCGTGTGTGTGTCTGTGAACAGCATAACTCAGAAACGAACAGTCGCATAAACACCAAACTTGGTATTTAGGTTCAGTATCTTCCAGAGAGGCGACACGAAGGTTTTCAAGAAAATCCCCCACCCCAGATTACCCTTTACATGGAACATTTTTCGAAAATTTTAATTTTCTCAAAAATGGTTCTAACGATTTTGATTAAAATATCATATGTTTAAGATACTTTCATGACAAATAAAATGTATATCTCGAATTTTCTGGGAATGTCTCCAAAAGTATTCTTCACTGTGAACGACTTTTGCATAACTGGTAAACCATAAGAGATCAAAAAATGTAGATCGCGTTAAAATACACAATTTATGTCATATACATTTTTTTTGAGTGAGATATTGCTTGTTATTCCCTTAAATGTTCCAATATTTATACTTTTTCTCAAATTCGTTATTCATTTTTTTTTGTCCTGGTAATGCAAAGAGAATGGAATGCTCCACATAGCAACCAGCTCTTAAAATATTCGACTATCGCTTAAAGCCTAGCAATTCCCCTTGCATGTACAAGAAAATTAGCAATAAGATTAATATCTCGATTAACACGAAGCATATGGAGAATAAGCGTTTGTAAAAATAGTTTGCACAAGAGTAGAGAAAGTCACGTGAGTGTAACACATCAGATTTTTTTTATATCTAGTGCATTTTAATCCAAATAAACCGTTGCAGAATAGCTAAATTACACATTTCGTTATAGACACAAATAGAACAGCGATAGTCAAATGTTTAAGAACTGAACTAAAATTCGCGAGAAACCACTGAATGTTGACAGGACTTTAAAGGAATGGCTAAGTATTGAATACTTCCTACCATTAATAACGGATATCTAGGAAATGGCTGATGCCACGAAAAAATAAATTGTGTGTTTTACAGAGATCTGCATTTCTTGTGCAGTATGCTTTCGTCTATCGCTGAACGTTTACCAGTTACACAAATTATACAAAATTCCTTCCGAATGAAGTGGTCTTCAAAGGCTCTTCCCAGAAAATCCAAGATATACATTTTATTTGTCATGCAAATTCATAAACATATCTATGGTACTTTAATCAAAATCGTTAGAGCTATTTTAAGAACATGATGAAAAACGTTTCATGCAAAGGGTAGTTTGGGGTTGGGGATTTTCTTGAAAATCTTGTTTCGGTCCTTGGGAGACGCTGAAATTTAATACCAAAGTTGTTTATCCGAATTTCCGTTTTTGAGTATCGCTGTAACACGCACGCACGGACCTGTTCAAAAACCTTTTTTTTTTTTATTAATTCAGGGAACCTCAAAACGTGTATTTCTGGGTGAAATCGTTATCGAATTTTTGTGTGGAATAAAATAGGTAATGAGTAGCTGCGCATCAGATGGTGAGCAGTTGGAAAAGTATAGACATTCAGCAGAATATTTAGAAAATCGTTGGTGCTGAAAACAAAGTGTTTGGTCTCGTATATTTTAATGATCTGTACATTTTCCTGAGGTAAGTTTTATCCATCTCTAATGTTTTATAAAAACTAGTTGTCTTAGCCGGCATTAAATGTATACATTCTGTAACCTAGGGGTTGAAAATAAGGATAGTTTAGAAAGTCTTGAGTAGCATACAATTTTCAGCAGTTAAAAATGAGCAGGGCAGGTTTTTGAAGCTGTAGCAGATCCTTTAATATTCGCCAAGTCGTATATAGCTCAAGTGCGAAATTTGTACCCTGATTAACCAAGTAGTGTAGTTTTATTTAAAATAGGTTTAGTTTGAAGTGGTATCATTTGTTGATAGTTGGAAGATGCTTCATGTTTATCTGCCCCACATATGGGAGCCAATTTGTCGCGGTAACTCGTGTTATCTTATTGCTGAGCGCATGTTATTGTATACTAGTTTGAATTTTGGGTTCTTTGTCCTTCGGCTAGCTATTATTACTACTCAGTCGAGCATATCTCTTGAACAGGGTGTGTAAACGGAAAGGATTTATTACTGAAAGATAACACTGATAAAGAATTTTTTTACACTTTTATTGTCGTCCCTTTTAATTAATTTCACACATTGACTCTTGATACACGCCAGACTGAAACTGTTATATTTTAGAATGTAACTATAACCGCTTATTTGCCGCACATATTAATTTGCGTATTTCACATCTTTTAACTAACTTTACGACGCGAGAGATTCTGTTGGACTGTGCGACGTTTGCCTTGTGAATTATTCTGTCAAACTGAACGAAACCTGTCTCTGGCTTTAGCTTTTTATACTCCCTCACCCCAATATGCCTAAACATTATAACCGAGCTGCTATTGGTTAATAAAACGCGCCAACATTAGCGTCTATATTTATATCCAATCAAAATTACGAACATATATGCTCTAGAGAAGAAATTCCCTCCATTTCTACAGAAAAGCGCGCTAATCTGACGTCATTTGCTTGCCTCTTCTAATTAATAAACAATCACCCCCTCGCTCATTGTTGCCCGCTCTTATTGTCAGTTTCAGTGAGGCCGTGTAAACTTATTTCCTAACAATGCTTATAATTAACAAACATCTCAAATCATTGTCACACAATAATGTTAATTTACACTACAATCACTCTGGCATTCACAGTGTTGTGATATAAAATACTGCCTCAAGTTCAAAGGTAAGGTTATCTTTTTAAAATTTCTAGATGTTACATGATTGAAAATAAGGCGTTGTTAGTTTTTGGTAGTTGTAAGCTACCTATGATTTTTGCTAGGTGTTACAATATAACTGAACGAGATTTTCACTAGCTGTGCTTTGAGTCTTTTTCTAGTAGACGGAATAAAAAAAATCTCCGCTCGTATATTCCATGAGTGTGGCGGCCAATCTTCAAGAAAAACCATCAAGCCAGCAGCTCCATTTGCACACAAATGCTGACAAAACAAGAAACATTTCGCTTCGTTTCTCTTGAGATTATTTCTCTTTCTCAGATTGGTTAGAAGAGCGTGTTGCATTGGAAGGAACAAACACGTCGTAAAGAAGTTGGCGTCTCGAGAGAAAACAGCATCGAGATCAAACAAATGCATGTGCACTGGCGAAGAATCATATTCTCTCACATGTTATGAGTTCTTTAAGGTTTGTTAAAAATGCAGATACGCAGAAGGGTATTAACGATGTACATTCATCATGCGATCTTCACCGAATTCTTGTTTTTTCCTGTTCATTCGAATATTCGTATTGCTGTGTTGGCATTTCCTGTTATTACGATTACATTTCCGTTAAAATAAGCCACGCAATATAGTTTCACGATAAGTAGTGATACAACATTGTGACTTGGTCTGTTCTTTCTCTAGTAACTATTTGGCTTTTCCTGCACATATCATTCAGTTCGTGCAAATCAGCCCCTTCTTGCGTAGACAACTGCTACTTGCCCACAGCAAGAAAGAATTCGCTGAGAAATAACTTAGACGAACCAGCGCCAGCGATCAGCCTTCCTGCAGAAGATTCACGCCAGGTTAGTAGAAGGGGAATTCTGGGGCGTTCTACCCCGTCCCGATAGGAGTTCCTCCCTCTCTACAACTAACCGGCGCCAAAACCACGTCCTGCCCAAGGTGGGTCACCCGCTTCATCTGGTTCCTGACAACTGAACTATGCCAAATCTCCAGTTTTAATTGGAACACCTAATAGTTGCCCAGAATAGACATATGGTACATTGTGTAAAAAAAAAAAAAAAAAAAAAAAACCTTTTGAGCTGCTACCGGAGAAAACTCCTATGCCTTTTCCTTCAAGGTACCCCTTATACCAGGTGACCCATTAGCGCCGGCTTGAAAGCATATTTAGACAGCCATTCAAACAGAACAGAGCTCGGAAGAGTTTTCTATGCTGATACTGTCGCTAAATCACTAAAGAACACTCATTACACCTTTAAATTCGGCAACTATGTAGCATGGTCTGCACGGCGAAAATCTAATTTAGCAGTTGCTTGTATATTTGTACTATTCATATAAAAGTTGCTCATTCTATCCACTGTATGTTAACTACAGTAAATGTTCGTTTGGAAAAGTTTCAAACCGTGCAATATGTCCAAACCTGCAAATGCGAAAGCAGATCACGGCTGTTTGCATCACAAGTTATTGTTTCTTAGCCGCCGCCTTACACACGGCTGCCTGTGCCTATTACAAATTCACATTTATCCACTAGCGATTCTCCTACCCAGCTGGCGAGGTATCGTCGCGGTAACATGTGCGACTTGCATACGGGAGGTCCTGGGTTCAAACTCCCGGGGCCGACCAACCGGACCGAAGGTTTTTCCTTGGTCGCTAGCCGAATGCTGGGTTGCATTGTTTGATCCTCGGATTTTCCTATTAACCCTTTCATCACTACATTTCGTTTCCTTCTTCTTCATCTCCATATGTCCTACATAGGGGAGGGTAATGCGTTGATGAAGATTCTCCTATCCACGTCATTTTAATCACTACATACATCATATTATGGAAGCGAGCTCCTGTGTTACAGCGCACTAGATTTCAATGAAATGTAGCTGAAACACATAAGAACATTTCGGAAATGGGTAATGGCACGAAAAACCGTTTGAAACACATTACATAATTTTATTAAAACTGTTCTGCATATTTCCTTTAATAGATTTTTGTCTATATCTTGTGGTTTCCATATTATATAAAACTGAATAAAGGATTTCGTAGGATATTTTTAAAGGAAATTCAAGATAGACATACAGTTTACATTTTATTATATTAACATCTGAACCCTGTGATATTGCAATCAATCTTTGAACAAGAGTTGAGAAAATAAACGTTACTGGGTTTTTTCTTCTTCTTCGTTTTCCCAAGTAAAGGGTGTTTCTGGTGTGGGGGATTTCGTGAAAATCTTTGCTTTGGATTCTTAAAAGCTACTAAAATACGAAGTTTGGTATTTATACACTCGCAAACAAACTCAGACACACCTGTTATAAAAATGTTTTCAAGGGACCCCAAACGTTAATTTCCGGAAATGAGTCGAACAGAAGATGTTCTCTATCTAGCATAGTCTGCAGTAGAACGTAAGAAAGAAATTACTGGGAATGGAATTCCGATGGACATTAAAATGCATTACGTTTGGCTTTTACTTTCTCTGCCACGCACCAATTACTAGTAAATGAAGTATTGTATTGCATGTAAAAGTACGATACAGAGATTTTACCGCAAATACAGTTTTGGGGCACCATAAATAAAAGCACTTTTATAAGAAGATCGATTATGCGCGCGCTCGTGGGTGAAAAGCATAACTTAAAAAGAAAGAAAAAAATAGCATTTCAGAGGAATACCAAACTTGGTATTTAAGTCAAATCACAGAATTAGTCAAATACTTTTTGAAGTGCTAAGTTGCCATTCGTTTGTTTGTGGTAATCATGAAGAGAGCATAGAATTTAAAAAAACCAACATACGAGCTGGAAACTGAAAATTTTTAGAATTTCATGTTTTTAAAAACAAATGAAATTTCTTTATATTTGAAAGCTACTTTCTATTGTTTTGCGAGTTGATTGCCGTGTAGCTTGCTCGATTTGCTCTAACAGTTTCTTAATTATAATCATTTAAAGATGATGTGTTCACCCAAAAATAAATTTGACTAGAGAACATTTCAGGACTATGATTTTTTACGCTTTTAAATCGTCATTAACGCCTAAACAATGTGAAGATCGGTTTAGAAATGCATTTGGCGAAGAAGCCCCATCTAAGGAACAATTTATGATTGGTACAGCGAATCTCAAAAGGGAGATGTTTTTACTTTCTCTACTACGAATAGTAAATAGGGGAAGTATTGTATTCAACCAAAAATTTCGATACCGAGATTTCACCGGAAATACATGTTTTGAGACCCCTGAATCCAAAAAAAAGCATTTTTGGAAACATGTCCGTGTGTGTGTCTGTGAACAGCATAACTCAGAAACGAACAGCCGGATAAACACCAAACTTGGTATTTAGGTTCAGTATCTTCCAAGGATGTGACACGAAGGTTTTCAAGAAAATCCCCCTATCCCAGATTACCCTTTACATGGAACATTTTTCGAAAATTTTAATTTTCTCAAAAATGGCTCTAACGATTTTGATTAAAATATCATATGTTTAAGATATTTTATGACAAATGAAACGTATATCTTGAATTTTCTGGGAATGTCTCCAAAAGTATTCTTCATTGTGAACAACTTTTGCATAACTGATAAACCATAAGAGATAGACAAAATTTTACTACACAAAAAATGTAGATCGCGTTAAAATACACAATTTATGTCATATACATTTTTTTGTTGAGTGAACCATTTTCGAGATATTACTTGTTATTCCCTTAAATTTTTCAATCCTTATTTTCTCAAATGGGAATTCGTTATTCATTTTTACTTTCTCTACTACGTATAGTAAGTAGGGGAAGTATTGCATTCCACCCAAAAATTTTATACCGAGATTTCACCGGAAATACATGTTTTGAGACCTCCTGAATCCAAAAAAAGCATTTTTGAAAACATGTCCGTGTGTGTGTGTGTCTGTGTGTGTGTGTGTGTGTGTGTGTCTGTGAACAGCATAACGCAAAAACTAACAGTCGGATAAACACCAAACTTGGTATTTTCGTTCAGTATCTTCCAGAGATGCGACACGAAGATTTTCAAGAAAATCCCCCCACCCCAGACTACCCTTTACATGGAACATTTTTCGAAAATTTTAATTTTCTCAAAAATGGCTCTAACGATTTTGATGAAAATATCATATGTTTAAGATAATGTCATGAGAAATGAAATGTATATCTCGAAATTTCTGGGAATGTCTCCAAAAGTATTCTTCATTATGAACGACTTTTGCATAACTGGTAAACCATAAGAGATTGACAAAATTTTACTACACAAAAAATGTAGATCGCGTTAAAATACACAACTTATATCATATACATTTTTTTTGTTGAGTGAACCGTTTTCGAGATATTGCTTGTTATTTCCTTAAATTTTCCAATACTTATACTTTTTCTCAAATTCGTTATTCATTTTTTTATGTCCTGGACATGCAAAGAGAATGGAATGCGCCACATAGCAACCAGCGATAAAATATTTGACTATCGCTTAAAAGCTACCATATTCCCCTTGCATCTACAAGAAAATTACAAATAAGATTGACATCTCGATATCTCGATTAATATGAAGCATATTGAGAATAGGCGTTTGTAAAAATAGATTGTACAAGAGTAGAGAAAGTCATGTGAGTGTAACACATCAGATTTTTTGTCTTGATATGCAAAGAGTATTAATCTGTGGGAAAGGGAATGGTGCTGCACCTAGCAACCAGCTATTAAGAGATGTGCATGTTCTTAAAGGCTGCTGTATTTCTATATTGCCCTTGTAAATATATATTCCCCTTACATCTACAAGCAAATTAGCAATAAGATAGACTCTGCAAATGTTTATCTCGATTAATATGAAGCATATGGAGAATAAGCGTTTGTAAAAATAGTTTGTACAAGAGTAGAGAAAGTCATGTGAGTGAAACACATCAGATTTTTTTCTTAGTGATGAATTTCGTGAAGGACGCCCAAGAACTGCTGGTTACTGATGAAAATATTGCTGCTGTTTGAACAATGCTTGAAGAAGATCGACGGACAGCTTATGAATTTATTCGGGCGACACTGGGCATTGGTGTGAGTCAAATCCAAAGCATTTTACAGTTGAGAAAGGTTAGACATGAGAAAACTTTGTTGTCGAAGGATTCCACATAAACTGATCCCCAATCAAAAACAACGCATTGATTGTGCAGAAAAAAACTGGGAAAATTCCAAGTTGGCACTTCAAATTTGGTTTAGAATATCTTGGATTTATTGCTATGATCCTGAAAAGAAAAGTCAATCGTCTCAGTGGGTCTTTCGAACAGAACCTAAGCCTACAAAAGCCCGACGAGCTCGCACTGCTGGTTGTGGCAGTATGTTATATAACAACAATGTAAATGCCAGAGTGATTGTAGTGTAAATAAGCATTATTGTATGACATTGATTTGAGATGTTTGTTAATTATAAGCATTATTAGGAAATAAGTTTACACGACCTCACTGAAACTGACAATAAGAGCGGGCAACAATGAGCGAGGGGGTGAGTTGTTTATCAATTAGAAGAGACAAACAAATGACGTCGGATTAGCGGGCTTTTCTGTAGAAATGGAGGGAATTTCTTCCCTAGATCATTTGTGTTCGTAATTTTGATTGGATATAAAAATAGACGCTAATATTGGCGCGTTTTATTAACCAATAGTAGCTCGATTATAATCTTTAGGCATATCGGGTGAGGGAGTTATGAAGCCGAGAGACGGGTAACGCTCAGTCCAACAGAAGCATTCGCGGGTAATACGTCGTGCAGTCCAACAGAATCATACAAAGGTTATATGTCGCTCACTTCATCAGAATCATTCGCGGATTACACGTCGCACAGTTTAACAGAATCTCTTGCGTCGTAAAGTTAGTTATAAATGTGAAATACGCGAATTAATAATGTGCAGCAAATAAGTGATTATAGTAACATAAAAATATATAAGTTTCAGTTGGGCGTGTATCAAGAATAATTATGTGAAATGAATAAAGTGTGACGGCAATAAGTGTAAAAACAAATTCTTTTATCATGTTATCTTTCAGGAAAAACTCCTTTCCGTTTACACACCCTGTTTAAGAGACTGAGAAATAATAGCTAGCCGGAGGACAAAGAACCCAAAATTCGAACTAGTAATACAATAACAGGCGCTCAGCAAAAGATAACACGAAGTAACCGCGACATGGTAAGGAGATGGTTGCTAGTTTGTTTCTTCTTCTTCTTCTTCTAAACGGGTCATATTGCTACTATAGCATTAGAAGATAGACATAACCGTTACTGCCGATTGGTACCAAATATCTGTGTACCGCAAATATTTTGAAAAAGTTCGTGAAAAACGTCCCAAAGGAAAAATAATGTTATATCATGACAACGCGTCGTCGCATATAGCAAAACTAACAACTAAGTATCTGGAGATCAGCACCATGGACCCTCCACCATACAGCCCTGACCTAGCAGCTCGTAATTACTTTTTGTTTCCAAAAATTAAAGATAAAATGCGTGGAATTACTTTTTCGTCATCAAATGAAGCATGGCACATTATAAAAACCTGGTTTCTGAAGTGCCTCTGGAAAAGCAGTATCATTATTCCTCGGACTGGTTTCACGAATGCAGAAATGTATTGTTGTTAAAGCGGAATATTTTGAAAATCAATAAAATCACTTAAGTTTTTTAAAACTAATCCTAGTTTGATTTTCTAAAGATTTTCGTATCGCCCTCGGACAGCGACCTGCTTTTAAAGATTCGACTGTCGCTTCGGTTTCCAGTACTGCTCTTGTGACAATTTTTGGCTTTTTTTCGATTCGATTGTCATAAGATAGAAGAGTGGAAGAATGTCGTTGTGAATTAGCACATCACATTCTTTAACTTAATCTGTAGTTTTGTTTTACAGAGAAATTGGCCACTCATTCTCCTCCTCATAAAGTGACTTGTATTATATTATAAGCACAGATTGCAATGTTATTAATACTGGCGATTGTTTTCTGGTTCCGAACTGTTTTCGCAATTACTGTTCAGTCGTTTTGCAGTTGTTCAATTGTTTAAAGGAGTAGTTAAAGAGATCGCTGCATACCGCTCTTGGATTTTAGAATAGATTTGTTTAATAACGACAAAGTAGAACATTTTTACTTTCTCTACTACGTATAGTAAGTAGGGGAAGTATTATATTCCACCCAAAAATTCGATACCGAGATTTCACCGGAAATATATGTTTTGAGACCCCCTGAATCAAAAAAAGCAATTTTTGGAAACATGTCCGTGTGTGTGTCTTTGAACAGCATAACTCACAAACGAACAGTCGGATAAACACCAAACTTGGTATTTAGGTTCAGTATCTTCCAGAGATGCGACACGAAGGTTTTCAAGAAAATCCCACCACCCCGGATTACCCTTTACATGGAACATTTTTCGAAAATTTTAATTTTCTCAAAAATGGCTGTAACGATTTTGATTAAAATATCATATGTTTAAGATATTTTCATGACAAATAAAATGTATATTTCGAATTTTCTGCGAATGTCTCCAAAAGTATTCTTCATTGTGAATGACTTTTGCATAACTGGTAAACCATAAGAGATAGACAAAAGTTTACTACACAAAAAACGTAGATCGCGTTAAAATACACAATTTAGTTCATATACATTTTTTTTGTTGAGTGAACTATTTTCGAGATATTGCTTGTTATTCCCTTATATTTTCCAATATTTATACTTTTTCTCAAATTCGTTATTCATTTTTTTTTTTTTTTTTTTTTTTTTTTTTTTTGCCCTGGTAATGCAAAGAGAATGGAATACTCCACATAGCAGCCAGCTCTTAAAATATTTGACTATAAGCGTTTGTAAAAATAGTTTTACAAGAGTAGAGAAAGTCATGTGAGAGTAACACATCAGAATTTGTTGTTATAAACACACTATTGAACATTGATAAGATAGTTATCGGATGATACCAAGGAAGTGTTCGGTGACCCAGTGACACATACTGTGGTCGCGTGGGCCGGTGACATGATGCAATAAGACCTGTCAGGCGGGGGTTTACAGCCTACGCCAACTGTATAGTTGTGGAGCGTGACCTCTAATACACGACAATGGCGTTTATGATTAGGTGTTGTAAGTGTAACCATAAACATTTTCGGCTAAACAATTAACAAATTTGGAAAGATAAATAGGTTTAGAAACCACGACCGGGACTCTATCCGAAAGGTTTTCAACATTCTTCGTGTGAGCTACTGTGATGAGACACCTGAAGGCGAGCCAAACTTCTCTCATCTGATCCATATAGCCTAGTGAATATCCAAGGTGTATTAAGGATAATCGGTACTGGAATCGCTAATTTCTACAAAGTTCAACAAAAGTAGAATGAACATGTTATCAGATTCTTTTTTAAAATCCAGCTTTAATACATAATTAAGTTTCATGTTCCTATATACTTCCATACAAATTAATTTCAAAAAATAAAAATCGATGTAAAATTGTGGCAGTAATTTGTATCACAATAATGTAAATGCCAGAGTGATTGTAGTGTAAATAAGCATTATTGTATGACATTGATTTGAGATGTTTGTTAATTATATGCATTGTTAGGAAATAAGTTTACACGACTTCACTGAAACTGACAATAAGAGCGGGCAACAATGAGCGAGGGGGTGAGTTGAATATTAATTAGAAGAGACAAACAAATGACGTCAGATTGGCGCGCTTTTCTTAGAAATGGAGGGAATTTCTTCCCTAGAGCATATGTTTTCGTAATTTTTGATTGGATATAAAAATAGACGCTAATGTTGGCGCGTTTTATTAACGAATAGCAGCTCGGTTATAATCTTTAGGCATATCGGGGTGTGGGAGTATAAAAAGCTAAAGCCAGAGGCAAGTATCGCCCAGTTCAACAAAATCATCCACGCGTTACACGTCGCTCAGTCCAACAGAAGCATTCGCGTGTAATACATCGATCAGTTCAACATAAGTATTCGTGAGTTATACGTCGCGTAGTTCAACGGAAGCATACATAAAGTACACGTTACACAATTCTACAGAATCTCTCGCGTCTTAAAGTTTGTTATAAATGTGAAACACGCGAATTAATAATGTGAAGTAAATAAGTGATTATAGTGATATTAGAAAATATAAGTTTCAGTCTGGCGTGTATCACGAGTCAATATGTGAACTTAATTAATTGTGACGGTAATAAAAGTGTAAAAACAAATTCTTTTATCAGTGTTATCTTTGTGTAACAAATCCTTTCCGTTTACACACCTTGATCAAGAGATATGCTCGACTGAATAATAATAATAATAATAATAATAATAATAATAGCTAGCCGGAGGACAATGAACCCAACATTCAAAGTAGTAATACAATAACAGGCGCCCAGCAAAAGATAACATGAAGTGACCGCGACAAATTGGCTTCCATACGTGGTGCAGATAAACATGAAGCATCTTCCTACTACAAACAAATATCCCACTTCAAATTGACCAACGTGATGAAAAATGTAAGCTTTAAATTTTGCATATTATTCCTCGAATAGGTATAATTTGTTTATAGCCAAAGACTAACTTGTAGTATGACTTTGTGTAGCATGGAAATCTTTTCTAATAATAATAATAAAAATATGTAATGCTTTTAATTTTCGGAAATTTAATCGTGTATTAAGTTATTATAACCATAAATCACACTTTCCAAAACTTGTTATCAAGAAAAGGCTCTTTAGATCTCATCATCCATGTTCA
Organism: Deroplatys truncata; assembly: GCA_030765065.1. Lineage (NCBI taxonomy): Eukaryota > Metazoa > Arthropoda > Insecta > Mantodea > Mantidae > Deroplatys > Deroplatys truncata. Next base: position 46,341,341 of record CM060975.1, on the reverse strand, counting down.
AAGAAAGTGACTATGTACATTGAAAAATTGAAAGGATTTAACAAGGATTGCGTCATGAGAAACATTTTAAAGCTGCCCCCCCAAAAAAAAATTGTAAGTAAACAAGAAGACGCCCTAGTTGCACCCAACTGTGAACCATTGAGTTTAGACGTTTAAATGGTCAGAAGACCAAAACCACAAATGAATGCTGTTTCTACATTGTCTGAGGATATTTTCTATGGAATATTTAAAAAGAATTGTCGAAAATTTAGTATCCAGTGCCCTTAAGAGCGATATGCAATGCTGCTAGAACGGATGATTCATTGACCTCAAATTTTCACAGTTGTGTAGTAAACATTATTTAACTATATAATATATTAACTATGTAAATCAAAAATAAGTGAAATGAATGTTAATCGTGTGCCATTTTATGCAACTCAGGAAAACATTTCATTTCTTGAATATTCTATGTCGCAAATGACTTCTATTTCTGCGACGACAATCTGCCGGCTATGATGCTCATCGACAAACGGTTTTTGTAACATTTCAATTGATCAATTTCTCTGTGAATATTATCTAGTCCACAAGGGTTTGTGAAACGATATGAATAAACGTTGTTCTTCAAATAAGTCCTTCGTCTTGTCGGTGGTTCTGTACGCGTGTGTGGTCTGTGCCAACGCCTCCAAATTAACGATGCTCAAAATAAATACATTACATAACATCTCACTTCGGAAAATTCTGCGCGTACCACTTTTTACATCCAGCCTCACCTTAAGAACTGAACTTAACATGTCAACTCTAGAGGCAATTGCCCACAGAGCTACATAGACGTGGCCGCGAATCAGACATCACACAAATACGCTGATCGGCGAGCCCAAGCACCGCAAACATCGTAGAGTAATGGTGTTTTAGACCAACTCACCGCTGCTCACCACGCGCCCACCCCGGGGATAACCGAGCACATGCGCCCTTGTAAATAAGTGCATAAAAGTGTAGTGCTTTTCAATGTTTAATTTTTCGTGTAGTACATAGTGTATCTTCCTGTGCGTGTGTTGGTGTGTTATCTGTGTGCTTGAGACGTGTGTGTGCATAGAGTGTGTGAATGTGATTTGTACATCCCCAATTACGCAAATTAAAGAACAAAACAACAAAAACCAGCTGTTCTCCCGAGCCCCAAGAAGAAGACGTTGTGTGGGCTGGTTGAAAGGCCCTCAATTATGTTTGTACAAAAGCCCAAATCTGTATACAATGCCAGTATTTATTTGTAAGTCACCACCAAGCCTCAATAAAGAATTCTTAGAATACCCATGCGAAAGTAGTCACAGAGAGGGAAATCTGGGGATCTTACAGGCAATGCAATGTCAATTTTTCGAGATGACTTGATTCCAGAAGAAATTGAAATTGAGTTTTTATTTATGGACGCTCTTTAACTACTTAGCGTCCCATTCTATATTGGTCGTGAAAGATCGGTAATTTTGCTCAGAGGCCTCTTTATCAGGCTTGAGGTTTTTACGTGACGTAAATCTACGACATGGGACCACCGGCTTTACTTCCCTTCCGAAGGAAGCCATGCTAAGGATTTTTACGCCCGAAAAAATCCATCGCCCTCCGCCGGGTTTGAACCCGCGACCTTGGGAACTAGAGGCTAGCACGGTACCACTAGTCCACGGAGGACGACTGTTCCAGAAGAGCCGACGCACATTGTGGATGTGTGCGGCGGTGACATCTTGCTGGATCCATTTTGGCTGCTCGTTTTATTACTTCGCCATGGTTCTATGAATTAGTTATACGAGGGTCGTGCTGAAATTTGTTACAACTGCAATTCCAACAATGTAACAAAAACGACTGCATTATCGTAACTTTGCACTACGCGTTGACACATTGTGGCGTCATTAGCTTCTATCACGTGACCACAGGATTTTTTTTCAAAATGGTTGGCACCGATGTTTCGTTTCGATAGGGTGTTATCATTGAATTCCTTGTTAAAGAGGAACAATCTGCTGCTGAAATTCATCTTAGACTTCCACTGAATTATGGAAATGTTTGCATGGGCGTCAACATTTTTAGGAGATGAGTGAAACACGGCCCTCGTAGCGGTCGCCTCGAGCTCCCTCCATGGTACGCAACAAGGAAAGGGTTGAGTTCATTAGAGAAGACAAGACATGCCACTGTGAATGAAATCGCAACAAAACTGTAGGGCATAATGCAGAGCAGGAAATGATTCAAAGCTTGGGTTATCGAAAGGTTTGTGACCATCGGGGCCCATGTTTATTGACCTAAGGCCACAAAGTTCGCAGAAGAACCATCACCCAATCCCTTCTTCAAGGTTTCGAAGAGAAGGAGATGATGGTTATTGATGGTTAGAAGGTTTTTTTATTGTGACAGACGATGGAAGCTGGTTACGTCATTATGAGCCTGAAACGAGGCGTTGGAGGACAGTCTTCGAGAACTCGGAACGGACTTCTACAGAAAGGGAATTTTTAAACTTTACAACACGGTGAAGAAAATGTGTGCAAAGAAATGGAGACTAGTTTGAAAAGTGACAGAAAACTCTGTCGATTAAGATGATGTACATGTACAAATTAAGATTCGTAACAATAGGTTGCACTTTCAGTGTGACCCTTGTACCTGGCTTTTGTATGGTTGTGCTACGTTGCGCTTGACGTAGTTTCTATTGTTTACATCATTTGAAAACCGTAGTACATATTAGGCGCAAGTGAAGTACTGAGAGAATCCATCCCAGAAGAGCTGCATAGCGCCGAGGGATGACACTTCTTTATCTATACACGGGGATAGCACCGCACTGCAGCTGTTTTCTCACTTGGAACCGTGCCACGTTTTAATAAACATTAGAGGAGACAATTTCCACGAGGAAGGGCACGCCCTCCTCTTGCCTTGTTCATTCACGTTAGACGTTTTGATTTAAACAGGCTTCGAACTTACAGCCACCGAGCGGCAGTTCTGTATTTTTAGGGACGAGCGAAATTGCCGCCAGTTTTTTTTATAACTTACTCATAAGTATAAATTCGTTGTATTTGAAAGTCAAATGCGATTATAAAACAAGCTGGCTTTATTCCCTAGCCGACTTCCTGTACCAGCTATTTTTGTTGCAATTGTGCTGTGACGAAATATTAGGGTTCATGGAAGTGCTGGCCGTTCTTTTAGTGTACCTACACGTAGTCACCGTGATGTCGGATAGATGGCTTTAGTTGCGCAGTTGCTTGTTATTCCCTTAAATTTTCCAATACTTATACTTTTTCTCAAACGGGAATTCGTTATTGTTTTTTTTCTTCTTTTTTTTGGGTCCTGGTAATGCAAAGAGAATAAAATACTCCACATAGCAACCAGCTCTTAAAATATTTGACTATCGCTTAAAGCCTAGCAATTCCCCTTGCATCTACAAGAAAATTAGCAATAAGATTAACATCTCGATTAACATGAAGCATATAGAGAATAAGCGTTTGTAGAAATAGTTTGTACAAGAGTATAGAAAGTCATGTGAGTGTAACACATCAGATATTTTTTTTTGTGAGGAATTGTATCCTCTACTGCACCTATTTAACCCAAAATATGAAGTTCCACTCTAATGCCGCTAGGTGCTGTTCCAAAGAAAGTGTATCAGTCACGCATTATTAGAAAGTATCCAATCCTTGGTGCAACCGGAATGTTGGCAGTACTTTAAACAACACAGCCGCCTTGAGGCTGGGTACACTAGTCGTTTTCACCAATCAAAAGTATTTGAACTCGTTCAGGCATTAAAAGGAGAACGCATTATCACCAGCTGTGAGTGTGTGTGTGTTTGTGAACTAAATTCCTTATATGTTTCTATGTTTTCTCTGCCTGGAGGTCTACGTGAGAATGGACTGCTATGTTGTCAAGTTCAATTCGGGTTACTCATCTTCTCGCTCGTCGCCAGGATTTGTTTAGGAAAGGTCAGAAACGAGAGTAGAATCTGAGAGGGCGGGCTCACTATAATATAGCCCCATGACATACGCACCCCCATCAGTAACTCATATCAACATTATTCACAATAATTTCAGAAAAAACAAGTGATTGATGTATATTTAATATAAATATAACGATGTACATATATTAGTATGAATCGGGTTGTTTACTTTCTCTACTAGGACGTATAGTAAGTAGAAGTATTGTATCCCACCAAAAATTCGACGTCAAGATTTCACTGGGAATTATGTTTTGAGCCCTCTGAACAAAAAAACAAACAAGCAATATATCGAAAATGGTTCACTCAGCGAAAAAAATGTATATGCCATAAATTGTGTATTTTAACGCGATCTACATTTTTTGTGTAGTAAAATTTTGTCTATCTCATATGGTTTACCAGTTATGCAAAGGTCGTTCACAATGAAGAATACTTTTGGAGACATTTCCAGAAAATTCGAGATATACATTTCATTTGTCATGAAAATATCTTTAAAATGTGATATTTTAATCAAAATCATTAGAGCCATTTTTGAGAAAATTAAAATTTTCGAAAAATGTTCCATGTAAAGGGTAATCTGGGGTAGGGGGATTTTCTTGAAAACCTTCGTGTCGCATCTCTGGAAGATACTGAACCTAAATACCAAGTTTGGTGTTTATCCGACTGTTCGTTTCTGAGTTATGCTGTTCACAGACACACACACACACACGGACATGTTTCCAAAAATGCTTTTTTTGGATTCAGGGGGTCTCAAAACATGTATTTCCGATGAAATCTCGGTATCGAATTTTTGGGTGGAATGCAATACTTCCCCTACTTGCAATACGTAGTAGAGAAAGTAAAACGTTTTTAGAAAAAGGACGTGTGTGTCTGTGAACAGCAAAACTCAAAAACGAAAAGTCGGATATTATCAAACTTGGTATTTAGGTTCAGTAATCTTCCAAAGATGCAACACGAAAATTTTCAAGACAATAATACACAATTTATTTCAAATAACTTTTTAGTGACATACGTCATTTCTGATATATCCGTTATTAATGGTTCAAATTCTTCAATACTTTGTCATTCTTTTCAACTCCTGTCGATTTTCAGTTGTTTTTCGTGATTGCACGCAAAGAGCATGGGATTTTAAGGCCAGCATATAGCGTCAAAGCTCTCAAACATTTGACTATCGCTGTTCTCTTTGTATCTATAACGTAGTGTGTAATGTAGCTATTTCTGCAAGGATTTATCTGCATTCAAATGAAGTAGATAGAAAAATAACCTTTGGTAAGAATAGTTTTATACCCACTAATAAACGTTACATGGTAGAGTCAGACTTTTTTCCCCTCCAGTTATTGAGTTTTAAATCACTGCAGTAACCAGTCTGGGATTACTATAATGCCCAATTGAAAGCTTCAATGGAGTCATAAAGTTGTATGATTATATTTGCCTTTTGAGGATTTTGTAATTTCAGTGTTACGTATAACTTACACATACGTAACTTTCTTTTCAGAGTTTCTGTTATTTCGAACTACTGAGGTTAAGGGGGCAAGGTACTCTGAAATGGTCAAAAATCACATTTCTACTTTCTCTACTACGTACAGTAAGTAGGGGAAGTATTGTATTCCACCCAAAAATTCGATAACGAGATTTCAACGGAAATATATGTTTTGAGACACCCTGAATCCAAAAAAAGTATTTTTGGAAACATGTCCGTGTGTGTGTCTGTGTGAAGAGCATAACTCAGAAACGAACAGTCGGATAGACACCAAACTTGGTATTTAGGTTCAGTATCTTCCAGAGATGCGACACGAAGGTTTTCAAGAAAATCCCCCACCCCAGATTACCCTTTACATGGAACATTTTTCGAAAATTCTAATTTTCTCAAAAATGGCTCTAACGATTTTGATTAAAATATCATATGTTTAAGATACTTTCATGACATATACAATGTATATCCTGAATTTTCTGGGAATGTCTCCAAAAGTATTCTTCATTGTGAACGACTTTTGCATAACTAGTAAACCATAAGAGATAGACAAAATTTTACTACACAAAAAATGTAGATCGCGTTAAAATACACAATTTATGCCCTATCCCTTTTTTTTTTTTTTTTTTTTTTTTTTTTTTTTTTTTTTTTTTTGAGTGAACCATTTTCGAGATATTGCTTGTTATTCCCTTAAACTTTTCAATACTTATTTTCTCAAATGGGAATTCATTATTAGTTTTTTTTGTCTTGGATATGCAAAGAGTATTAATCTGTGGCAAAGGGAATGGTGCTGCACCTAGCAACCAGCTATTAAGAGATATGTATGTGCTTAAAGGCTACTGTATTTCTATATTGCCCTTGCAAATACCAAAAAGGGGAACATAGTTCGCTTTAAGCGATAGTCAAATATTTTTAGAACTGGTCGCTATGTGTAAAATGTAATTCTCTTTGCATGTCAAAACATCGTTTCTGTAAATGTTTATCTCGATTAATATGAAATAGATGGAGAATAAGAGTTTGTAAAAATAATTTGTACAAGATTAGAGAAAGTCATATGAGCGTAACACATCAGATTATTTGTTTTAGCACCAATAAAATCTCTGTTATTTCCAGTTTCAAAAAATATATAGTTTTGGGGGTTAAGAGGTTTTTAAGACATTTAAATACAATTTAAATGCTAGTCTGTATTCCTTTAAAGCTGTCATGCAACGCCCATTTTTAGAACATTTTTGTATCTTTCGATAACGAACGACTATATCATGCCCAGCAGCAGTTCAGCAATTAATAAAAGAGAGCAGGACCAAGAGAAGGCAGTCAGAAAAGCTGCAGTAATCCAGGAATAAACGTGCAGATGATTATGATCCTGGAATGTACTGATGTGTGTCACAATTTTAATGTTCAATCTTTAAATTCAGTTTTCTCAAAACAATATTTTTGGATACTTATGTAGATACCTTTTTCTTCAGAAACCATAAGAGGTAGAGAGCTGAAATGTTTACAGTACATGTAACGTGAATTAGTGATATTAAGAAAGCAACAACGTTGCGAATTTTCCACATTTTTACTTTTTTGACTTTGCAAATACTTTTTTTTCAATTTCTTGTGAACTGATATGCATAACTAAATACCTGAGGTTCAGAAGATAGCTGATTATACTAAAAACAAGCATGCAAAAATATGATTCTGTATTGCAAGCAGTATCAGAGAAAAAGATACACGAATTTATATGTTTTAAGAGTAGATTTTATTATTTTTCTGCTGAATGAAATAATTTTTACGGACAACTACATAAGCTATCAATGCACACAACCACTGAATTTATACAGTAATTCATAAAAATTTCAGGAAAAACCATTGAGAACGTTTAGAGCGGTGGTAAGGTGTAACTTCCATGTATTGAGATACCTTGTCCCCTTAAGTGATAAGATAACTGACGGTTGTTAACGATAACTGCTAAAAGTTAAACTCAGGGATTAAGCAAACAGTGTGGATATCGCTTAAACAGACAGTTTAGGTCAAATAAACACTTGTGGCATTAACCATTTCGCAGATGTTCAATGCTATATATTTTCGAATACTTGATCAGGCATTTTTAAGTGCTAAGTCACCATTAATTTGTTTCCCGTGATGTCATGCAAAGAGGCTGGAGATTCAAAGGTAGTATGAAGCGAACAAATCACTTTTTAAAGATTTGACTATCGCTACCCTATTGTACCTACAAAGAAATGCGTAATGAAACTATTTCTGTAAACACGTATCTCGATCAATGAAGTAGTTAAAAAATTAAGGTTTTTACTTTCTTTACTGCGTATAGTAAGTAGGGGAAGTATTGTATTCAACCCAAAAATTCCATACCGAGATTTCACAAGAAATATATGTTTTGAGACCCCCTGAATCAAAAAACAGCATTTTTGGAAACATGTCTGTGTGTGTGTCTGTGAACAGCATAACTCAGAAACGAACAGTCGGATAAACACCAAACTTGGTATTTAGGTTCAGTATCTTCCAGAGATGCGACACGAAGGTTTTCAAGAAAATCCCCCCAACCCAGATTACCCTTTACATGGAACATTTTTCGAAAATTTTAGTTTTCTCAAAATGACTCTAACGATTTTGATTAAAATATCATATCTTTATGATATTTTCATGACAAATGAAATGTATATTTCGAATTTTCTGGGAATGTCTCCAGAAGTATTCTTCATTGTGAACGACTTTTGCATAACCGGTAAACCATAAGAGATAGACAAACTTTTACTACACAAAAATGTAGAACGCGTTAAAATACACAATTTCTGTCATAGACTTTGTTTTTGTTGAGTGAACCATTTTCGAGATATTGCTTTATTCCCTTAAATTTTCCAATACTTATACCTTTTTACAAATGGGAATTCGTTATTCATTTTTTTTATGTCCTGGACATGCAAAGAGAATGGAATGCGCAACATAGCAACCAGCTCTTAAAACTCTTGACTATCGCTTAAATACTACCACATTCCCCTTGCATCTACAAGAAAATTAGCAATAAGGTTAACATCTCGATTAATATGAAGCATATGGAGAATAAGCGTTTGTAAAAATAGTTTGTACAAGAGTAGAGAAAGTCATGTGAGTGTAACACATCAGATTTTTTAAAAGTAGTTTGTGGAAGAGATCTAAAAATAAGCGATAATGGTAATTAGTATAGATAATACCCAAAATTGTTGTGAAAATGGATTTTGAACTGAGGAAGAAAACGTTTAAGGTCAGGAATTATCAAAGTTTTCATTCAAATTGCCCATTTACGCACAGTGTTTATGACATTTATTTCTCCGTCAGTTTAAATCATACATCAATTGATATCGTCACTTAAACACAAATCTTAAAAAAAAATTAGCTTGTTCTTTCTGCATACTAAAGCTTTCTCTCCGTTAATTTGGCTACTAGAATGTTCTAAAATAAAAGATATTTTTTTGTTTTTAGCAACTTGGATATTGTTGTCTTTATCGAATCTGTTTTGTCATTTAAATTCGCGGCCTCTGTGTCTAGTGCGCGAAAGGCATGAAAAGCACAAGTAAGCATTATTATAAGATCGCAGACAGATTTAGCGCATAGTCGAGTTGAGTAGTGTGTAGTTTAACATTTAAATGAACGGTTCTTGACGCAGTAAAGAGTGTCCCTCGTTCTCACAGATGATCTGGCAGAGCTATTGTAGGTCACATCCCCGCCCACTCGTTATAGAGAAGAAGAAATTGAGTTAGGTTCTCGCTTGTCGAATTATTATTTCCCGTAAACTGCTTTCTTTTCCTTTCGCGTTCCAGTTTACTATATTTGGTGCTATCGTAAAACCGGGCTCGTGGAGGAATATCTGCCTGTTCGTGAGCATAAGCTTGGATGCGGACTATGAAGAAGTAGTTTGTTATAGGAGTTAGATCCACGTTTGGGAAACCATTTTTGAAGTAGATGGTTTGTTACGTTATTAGCAACACGCTTTGGGCGCCAATTTAAAGTAGGTTGTATTGAAGGAGTTGTATTATATTTCAACTGTTGGGGAGCCGAACTTGTAGTAGTTGCAACCGCACGTATAGTAAACAGTTTCCGGTAGCCTTCGCCCCAAATGCATTTTCAGGTGGCCTTTGCCCCAAGTTTAAACAAAATATTAACTTTGTAATTTAAATGTTTCCTTAAGTATTATATATTTTTTCCTCGGTTGCGTCAGTATTTGTTAGAGACACGTTTCTCTTGGGCAGGGTTGTGATGCAACAAGAATGTAGGCTTACACAGATTATAATTTTACTTCGCTCCTTTTATTGATACTTGATACGATTTAAATAACACTTCACTAATATAGAGCGCTGTGAGATTCTTTTATGAATTACTTGCACTTTTTAACACTAAACTTTATTTTCGTCTCACACGAATACATATTAAATCTCTCGAGGTCACACCACCAACGCATCCAGTTGTGAGCACTGTCTGCAGGCAACTGAATTGATTTCAACCGTCGAAACTTGTAAATTTCTGTATTTCAAGTCTCTGATTGGCTATTCCTAATCCAATAGAATACCTTCTTTTAACTAAAGCTTTTTCTGGTTGTTAATTGGCTATTTTATAAACTGTCACTAAAATTAACATTATTGTTACTCCAAGAATCACAAGTAGTACTGTTAAACTTTCTTACTCATTATTGACTCAAGGTTACCTCATTGTTAGCAACTTTTAACTTGTTATTCTCACAGCTCCTACATTATTAAATTACGTAATGTATTCACATAACATTATTGAACATGTTTACAATAATATAAGCATATGCAATGACTGTTACATACATTTTACAAATTATTAAATACACATATTGCTTCAAGGCGGGCTGTTATTGAATTTACATATTATATACCTAATTAGACTGAAGTTATTTAAGTGTTAAAAATACTGCCTCAAATATAAAAGAGAGTGCTGGGTAATTTAAACTTTCTCAACGATGCAGTAATACTATATTCTCAAAAAAAATCCTTTAGCAAGGCTTAGTCGGGAAAACGCATTTTGAGGTACCTTGAATAAAATATAATTTCCCCCAAAATTTAATGTGTTACATTCACATAACCCCCTACCCAGTCACGTTTATTTTTATAACCATTACCTATGCTTGTGAAAACTAATTTTCTCTATGTACTGCATGTTACTGGAGGTAAACGGTAGGATGGTTTCATGTACAAAGAGCACCAAAGAAAATCTTCGGCGGATTTTGTATCGTTTTCTGGGGTCTTTTGAGGCGTGTCCTTCACCTTACCTATCCAGAGCGTGGTGGCTTGATAACAGCAATAAGGGGGGAAAGAGGGGAGGTTGATGTGTTTGCTTTTTCTGGTGTTTTTGAAATCAAAACATGTTTATTGTCTCAGAACCAGTCATGCCGTATACTAGCAAATTACTCGTGGACATATCGTGGGTATGTGGGAGGCTGATCGCACTGTTACAGCAATTGCAACGGCAGTGCATCAGACGGTCTACATACTCGTCAGAAAATGGGCACTCCCCGTAAAACACCCGCAGATGCTGATATTCGTTTACTAAATGCAAATTACTCTTTTGTTATAATTCACTTATCATGTTTAGAAACTAGAGATAAATATGTACACATATGGTTTACCGAATATGATGTACATATTAATGACAATAAAACTGGGTTATATTTTTGCATATAATCCTGTTGTATTCCAATGATCAGCAATATGTTAGTAAAGGCGTATTAACCGATTGTAGTTTCAATTAGAGGGAAAACATGCTGCTTTATTTATTTATTTATTATTTAGTTATGTTTGCTTCTATGCAGCACAACATTGATACAGTGTGAGAATACAGTTCTACTTATTTTTTGTTATAAAGTATTACTATGTATTTAATGAATACCATTCAAGCTTTAATTTGAAAATCTTCTCACACTGCACATTCTACATTTCGCTAACCTGGACGCTCATCAAGTTTTCGCCTTAGCTTTTAATCCTTTCAAAGGCGTGCCCTACACCAGCCGATAAGGTATAGGCTTCCAATCACGATAAGAGATCTGTATGACAATCTGAATGCACTCACTCTACCTCTTTCTCTCTTAGCTAATACGATCGAGAGCGTAAACATATATTTCGTTTCTGCGACATTTTGTAACCTTTGTTGTGGTAATTGGTGCAACTATTTAGCAGAAGGACTGGCACTCCTTGCACCGTGGCCTAAAGCAACCAATGAAATGGCCAGGACTTCGCAAGTTCACGTACAACGATAAATAATGTGACGTAGACGTGAGGCGCAGTGAGATTTTCTTTGGCACTCTTTGTGCACATTCGTCGTAGTTACAAGGGAAAGGGGGCTGAAGTGATAGATCTTTAGAAAAGCGGATCTCTATATGCTAGCTTTGACATTCTATGCTTTTCGTATGACATCACGAGAAACAAAAGAATGGTTGGCTTAGCACTTCAAAAAATGTATCTTGAAGTATTGAAAAATTCCAACCAGTAGCAGCAAAAATCTCGGAGGTGTTTAATGCTACAAAAAGATTTGATTGTGTGATTCAACGAGATCTACAGTTTTCGTGTTGTAGGTACATTTTTGTCTTTCTCTTGCGGTTTGAGAGTTACACAAAACTATAAAAATATTCATTCAGAGTGAAGAAGACTTGATAGGTTATTCGCAGAAAAGCCAAACTATACATTTTATCATCATGTAAATATCTTGAAACTATAGGTAGTGCTGATTAAAACGGCTTGAGAAATTCTGAGAGAATAAAATATAACGAAAATTTTTTTCCACACAAAGGGTGGTTTGGGATGTGTATTTTGTTGAAAATTCTTGGAAGATGCCGAACTTAAATACTAAGTTTGGTACTGAGGCAGTATTTTGATGCCTAAATGATACTAATTGTGTTTTATTATAATTAAATTCAATAACAGCCCACCTTGAAAACAATATGCATATAATTATTATTTAAAGTCATTGTAAATACTTATTTTTTATTGTAAACACATTTATTAGTGTTATGTAAATGTTTATATACTCTAATAGTGCAAAAACTGTGAGAATAATATGTTTTAGGATGTTAATAATGAGGTAATAATGTAATTTTGGTAACAATAATGTGTCTGGAATTTAATAAAAATATTGGTTATGAAAAGATCGGTAATAACGTAATTTCGCTTACAGTTTGGAATTAGCCAATCAACAGTAAAGAAAGATTTTAATTTTAATACTGAAATTCTATTGGACTAGAATTAGCCAATAAGAGACTGGCATTACCGAAGCTATGATATTTTTACCGTTGAATTTAGTCAGTCGCGGGCAAAATGTTGTAAAGTACCTACGGATGGTAAAATTGTGTTCTCCGCTAGAATATATAAAGTGTTCACAGTTTTTCTTTTATAAAGTGTTGTGTTTATAAATGTGCAAGTATAAAGAGAAATAAAAAGAAGTGAAATTAAAAAGTAAATTCTGTGACGTATTTTAATTTTTGTCTTATCACAACCTTAAAAGCACTTGTGTTTCTATAGTGCGACTGAAAGCAGCCGAGGCAAATAACTTTAATAATATTACGTAAAACAAGCATCATCTTCACTATAGAGTTTGGCGTCCCAAGCATCAAACAACATCAAAGTGTATCTTAAAAACATTGGGTTAAATACTTCTTCAAAGTGACGCACATACGCTGGGATTCCCATATCCAGCATCCAGCTAAATAACTTTTTCAAAGTTGGCAACTAACATACTTCTTCAAATTACAACTGTGGAGCAAACTCCTCCAAACAACTACCATCATCATAACTATCCGCAAATTGGCGTCCCTCAACGTGGAGCTAAATAATTACATAACAACACACTTGCAAATATTACATATTAATAATATTTACGTGAGCTAAAAACCTCCCGCAAATTGGCTCCCAAGCGTGGGGCTTAATAATCTAATCGCAAAATTGAAGAACAAATACTTCTTCAGTACTTATCTCCGACTTCTCGTTTTTAAGTTATGTTCTTGACTCTCTCTCTCTTTTACACACTAAATATTGCTGTATTACAAACATTTTAATAACTTTTGTGAAATAAAGTATCTTTGAGATGTATTAATGATGAAAAAATGTCTATTTGAATTTTCTCGATAAAGGTTTCATTTTTCCCACAGATTTCATGTAGAAAGAGAAAAAAATTATTTTGGGGGAAATGTTTTTCTTATTATTTAAACATACACGTCAGAAATAAAATAAACCAATGCCGAAATAATCGTTCCTTTGTATCTTATGTTTCCATATTTTAAGAACTTAACTTTTGTGATTGTTCTTTTCTCATACGTTCATGTAAAGAATAAGTAGCATGTCAACGTATGTTGTCTTATCCCTCAATGTTTATCACAACATGAAGTACATAGGTAAGCAAGCTTTCGTATGAATAATTTGTATAATAACTCTGTAAATAAACGATAGTGGGTATAAAAACTCAAATGAATGTTGCGCATCGCGATTTTTACGCACTTTGGCCCGAATGAATTGCAACATCGTCCCGACGAGGCCTCGTAGATTCTGACACAGTTCACCATGTTGTGTTTACTACTCACGGTTGACCACACTTCTCAGAAGAGAAACAGTTTGCCTTAAACAAAACATCCGCGTCATTCCATGGCCTCCTGAAGCCTTTCGTGACGTACATCATTCTCAATTCATTACCCACGATAAACGCTGTGAGCTCGCAGTCTGTAGGGAAAATGGGTGTAACATCCGGATCCAATAGTAATTTCTCTGGCCCGGCATCTCATGTTAACTGTTTTATAGGCTGGTCATGGACTCCTAGAATTCCATCATCTCGAGTTATTTCATCGCGGAAATTCCGATCGCCACTTTTCATCACGTCGGCCGTAAGTTGTCTGAATTTCTTCTCGATAGAGTGTTCTCCACTCGGACAACTGTATTGTTATTATTTCAATATGAGTAAAATATCTCACACCTGTGGCTGGTTTCATAGAACTATTTCGCTAACCAATGCGTCTTTAAAATGCTGTGTTCCAAGAAATATGTTTCCTTAACTACGAAACGTTTGTTGACGTGTTTTTAGCGCGCACATTTTTCATATTCACGTTACTAGGAAACTAAAAAGTTATTTCAAATGATGGCGCATGTTGAAAGCGGATAAAGTAGAGTTTGTTAATAAAATCCATCCGTGGGTTAGAAAACAAATTCTGAGGTTTATGAATACGGTCTAACATGCCAGTAAACCCAGGAAAATCAACATTGTTATAGAATTCTTCATTTGCAACTTGTTTTTTACCTGCGGGAAGGGTTACACAAGGTATAAAAAGGTAAACAAATGGTTACATTGTTATAATAACGGCTGCAAAATTGAGTACTGTAAATACATTCATAGCATATGCGTAGACATGCTAATAATAAGTGCTGTCCTTTGTTTCCGCTGAAATTTAACTAAACCCCATTCGCGCTATTGCACTTCTCCTCAAGATAGCGTGGCACTGTTATATTACAGACAGAAATGTCAATTAGGTGTCTTGTAGCTCGTAATGACGGAAAGCGCAACGCTGCGGGGTTCTTAACGTTTCTAGATTGAGTATACGATGCCCACTCCCTATCCTCACGGGCATGCTCGGGCAGAAGGCTGCATGTCATGTAAGAAACCAGTGACCGTGGAACATGAAGCGAGAAATTAAATAAGAAAAATGGGACGGAAAATTTTGGTAGTATATAATCCACCCTACCAACATAAGAAAACCACGAAAAAAAAAGCCAAGATAAGAGTGGCTGGTACTGTCGGAATCGAACCTGGGACCTCCCTGACGCTAGATCCTGAGCCATCCCGCTCGCTAATGTAAATGGTATACAAGTATGTGGATACATAATTTGCTTCTGTATGGAAATGAGCCTTTGTTTTAAAGAATTGTAAATAAATACTGCGTGTGACATGAGATGCAATCAACTGTTAAAACTACACATTGATCTACTTGCGGCATACGAGTAGCTGTATTTGTTTTTACTATGCTTACCCACATCACATACCTACATGCATGTAACATTTGAAACTGTGTTAGTTTGTTTTTATATTAAAATTCTGTCATAAGTCAGAAGTGTTTCAAGAGGCCCCGAGTTCGAATCTCGGTTCGGGTGAGTTGAATGTCGGGTAACTTTAAACTTCACGGGCCCTGGGCTCATTTGAGTATCATTTCACCACATTCATTCATCGTCCGATATGACCTACCAGGTTAAAGAACAAAGTTAAGCAAAACGGAAGGAAGGCTATTTTGTGTGCATTTCGAAAATATCCTCAAATAGCTCGATTTTGGACGTATAGAATAACACAGTCCTTGTCGTACAACAAACATTTTATTTGTGACGTGGCATTTTGTCATTAAATAAAATATACTTCGTTAGAGAAATGGCTTACCATTTAAACACATCCTGTAGAGTAATGCTTGTTTTTCTTTCTGTAAAATATTCCTCTCAAAATATTATTTTTTTAACAAGTTAATTTTACTTTGATTGGTATAATACGTAACGAAAGATCTGCATATTTGAATCTTACGATGTTCACTTTTCCCTGCCCTCCTGGGTTGAGTGCTTGCTTTCCGTGTCCTAAGTCGGGGGTTTGATCCTGGCCCAGTATTATGACACACTGAGTGTGTTGAAAGGCGAGAGCCGCATATAAGTAAAGCTGCTGTTATGTTAAAGAACTGCGTGACAAAATGCCAATCCTCAGACAACATAGAAAATTACGCTGGTTAATGCGTTCATCGTTAAGGATGCTTGTGGCTGAAATTTTACAATTCTGAACGAATAACGGTAAAAATTGTGGTCATTTTTTGTTACTGTCCTAAAAACTCCCTTGCGACAAAAAGAAATTCAAATTTTGGCCTTATATTTTAACCTTAGGTTCATATTACATGTGCACTTTTAAAATTTGCCGTAGGTTTCTGTGCCAATTCCAGATTGGGCTCTTAACATTTTTTGAATTTATCAATAGTTATTATTAGGTTTATTTTTGTCTAAAAATTTGCAAGTTTTGTGTTTGAAAATTAAAAGGAAAGTATACTTAAAGGTATCTCACAATAAAACCTAGGGAAGTTTTTATTCCTTGTGCCTCTGTGAATTTGTCCATCACAAAAGCTGTCCGCGAGGAGCATTTTACTGAAATAAAAATGTTGAAAATATAACTGGAAAACAGCAATGTCAATTTGAATGCATAATTCATATTAAAATCCAACAGGGTGGTAGGCTGTACTCTCAAATTTCTTTTTTCTCTTCCATGTTGTCGCTTTTCTTCTGCAGAAGTTCGCTTCTAACTTTGTATGGTGAAAGTCTGATCTCGTTTACTGTATTTTAAAATTGCGTCAATTATACATTTGGGGGGTGGGAATTCAGGAATGTTAAAGGTATTTTGTAGTATTAAAATAAAATAATCTGATGTGTTACACTCACATGACTTTCTCTACTCTTGTACAAACTATTTTTACAAAAGCTTATTCTACATATGCTTCATGTTAATCGAGATGTTAATCTTATTGCTAATTTTCTTGTAGATGCAAGGGGAATATGGTAGGCTTTAAGCGATAGTCAAATGTTTTAAGAGGTGGTTGCTATGTGGCGCATTCCATTCTCTTTGCATTACCAGGACAAAAAAAAAAAATAACGAATTTGAGAAAAAGTATAAGTATTGGAAAATTTAAGGGAATAACAAGCAATATCTCGAAAATGGTTCACTCAACAAAAAAAAATGTGTACGACATAAATTGTGTATTTTAACGCGATCTACATTTTTTGTGTAGTAAAATTTTGTCTATCTCTTATGGTTTACCAGTTATGCAAAAGTCGTTCACAATGAAGAATACTTTTGGAGACATTCCCAGAAAATTCAAGATATACATTTCATTTGTCATGAAAATATCTTAAACATATGATATTTTAAAATGTTCCATGTAAAGGGTAATCTGGGGTGGGGGATTTTCTTGAAAACCTTCTCGTCGCATCTCTGGAAGATACTGAACCTAAATACCAAGTTTGGTGTTTATCCGACTGTTCGTTTCTGAGTTATGCTGTTCACAGACAGGTACACACAGACACACACTCGGACATGTTTCCAAAAATACTTTTTTTGGGTTCAGGGGATCTCAAAAAATGTATTTCCGGTGAAATCTCGGTATCGAATTTTTGGGTGGAATACAATACTTCCCCTACTTACTATACGTAGTAGAGAAAGTAAAAATGTCTTTTCTGTGTCAATTTACAACAAATATCAGTCATAAACATCTTTAAATAAGCTTAACGACCATTTGAAGATCATCCACAAATGCATTTGTGTTTGTAATTGAAAAGCGGAATCTTAATAAGGGTTTTAATGACAAAATTCCATTGAAATAAAAGGAGCAACATGTATCTAATGGGCGTGCAATTGAAATTATTGTAAGAATCCAAGGTAAATAACGGTTTAAAAAATCTGGAAGAAGGAACCCAAAGCTCTAAAGTCTCGTTTAGCGAAAACATGACTAGTTTGAACAGTTTAAATATTATGTTTCTATAAAGTTGTGATATTGCATAATCTGCATAAAATAGGATATTAGACCTAGATAGTAGAAGTGTAAATACTAACTTAAATTTTGTTTAAAATTGTAAACCTATTTTTACTTTCTCTACTACGTATAGTAGTAGGGGAAGTATTGTATTCCACCCTAAATTTCAATACCGAGATTTCACCGGAAATATATGTTTTGAGATCCCCTGAATCCAAAAAAAGCATTTTTGGAAACGTATCCTTGTGTGTGTGTGTGTGTGTGTGTGTGTGTGTGTGTGTCTGTGAACAGCATAACTCAGAAACGAACAGTCGGATAAACACCAAACTTGGTATTTAGGTTCAGTATCTTCCAGAGATGCGACACGAAGGTTTTCAAGAAAATCCCCCCACCCCAGATTACCCTTTACATGGAACATTTTTCGAAAATTTTAATTTTCTCAAAAATGTCTCTAACGATTTTGATTAAAATATATGTTTAAGATATTTTCATGACAAATGAAATGTATATCTTGAATTTTCTGGGAATGTCTCCAAAGTATTCTTCATTGTGAACGACTTTTGCATAACTGGTAAACCATAAGAGATAGACAAAATTTTACTACACAAAAAATGTAGATCGCGTTAAAATACAGAATTTGTCATATACATTTTTTTTTGTTTTGAGTGAACCATTTTCGAGATATATTCTTGTTATTCCCTTAAATTTTCCAATACTTAAACTTTTTCTGAAATGGGAATTCATTATTCATTTTTACTTTCTCTACTACGTATAGTAAGTAGGGGAAGTATTGCATTCCACCCAAAAATTCGATACCGAGATTTCACCGGAAATACATGTTTTGAGACCTCCTGAATCCAAAAAAAGCATTTTTGGAAACATGTCCGTGTGTGTGTCTGTGTGTGTGTGTGTGTCTGTGTGTGTGTCTGTGTGTGTGTGTGTGTGTGTGTGTGTGTCTGTGAACAGCATAACTCAAAAACGAACAGTCGGATAAGCACCAAACTTGTTTTATGTCCTGGACATACAAAGAGAATGGAATACTGCACATAAAACCAGCTCTTAAAATATTTAACTGTCGCTTAAAGTGTAGCGTATTCCCCTTGCATCTACAAGAAAATCAGCAATAAGATTAACATCTCGATTAACATGAAGCATATGGAGAATAAGCGTTTGTAAAAATAGTTTGTACAAGAGTAGAGAAAGTCATGTGAGTGTAACACATCAGATTTTTCGCGTAGGCATTTTGTGTTATTTGAAATTGAATATTGCCTATGCTATAACAGGTTTTGTTTTTGTTGCAGGTATGTTTCTGGTCCATTCCCAACACCTATGGGAATGATGAAGGAACGCTAACCGCTGCACAGCGAGGACGGCCAATTAGCCAACCACTTCATCAGTCCCACAGTAATGAGATTCCAAGTGACGTTACCAAGGCAACCCAATTACTGACAGATTATTAACACAGTCTGCGTCAAGAAACATGAAAATGTTCCTCAGAATTTATGCCCGGTTGCCATGGAAACGGGTTCGATCGTCACGCGGCCTGCCTTAACCGAATTTATGCTTTAGAATTTAGATTATGTTGAGTGTCTTTCCAAAACAAACTTTGACGGAAACTTTGGTAATAAGGGAATAAAGTTGCGCTTAAAACATTTAAGGGGAACCTACTGACGACCTTAAGCTTTTTCTTTAGTTTCCTAAAGGGCTAAAAAGGATTTGCAAATCTTATGATTTAGACTGGTGAGTTTGGGGCTTAGCTTAAATTTTGTGTTACGAATGTGCATAAAATGAAAAACAAAAGCCGCTGTTACTCAAAGCAATATGAAGCAGAAGACTGAGCCAAAGCGATGTCCTTTCTAAAATACACATCTTACTTGCATGTGATATTTATTTCTTTAATCGTCACTTTATTGCATTAGCACCAAAACTCTGAAAAGGCTTTATTCCAATATTACAGATTAATTGATGGTGTTTCAGCATGCCTTGCTTAATAATCCTTATCTAAGTTACTTTCCTTTGCTTTCTGTACCTCTGTTGTAATTATGTATTTATTTGTGTTAAACTAATACATACTGGACTAGGGCATTGAGCCCAGGCTCTTAGCCCGTCATATCCACCCAACATAATTTCTTCTACACACATTTTATAATTCACTATCAAAAAAGGCATTAATAGCTAACAAAACGTTGTGTTAACTCTCTTCGTACAGACCAGTTCCACTTTTTCTTAACTTTACTTAAGAACGGCTCTAAGCTTCTGCCATCCTATCTAAAAAAATCCCATTGACGCTGTTTTCCTATCTTAGCCCATTTCTGCTTCAGAAATTCCTTCCTCCATAGATCCGTTCCTTGACATTCAAACACTACAGGGAGAGCCAAAAGACTACGAACCGGCTGCGCGGAGGTTTTCCTGTCCGCGTCCTCGGCGCTCGTTGCCGTCTGCGCTATCACAGAAAAGCGCGGATGAAACCATACAACATGTTTAAAACTAATTTAAAGGCTTTACTTAACAACTTTATGAAAGTATGTTTGAGGACAATTATTAATAGAGATGTGTGGCCCCCTCGGTCCCCCGACCTAACCCCCTGCGATTTCTATCTCTTGGGGTAACTTAAAACAAAATGTACAAGACAAACCCACACACCCTGGAAGAATTAAAACAAAATATCCGCCAGAAAATTGCCAGCATTTCTCAACGTGAACTACGGCGAGTGATGGATAGTTTCCTAAAGAGGTGCCAAAAATGTATGGACAACGACGGTGGCAAGTTTCAGCATTTCCTTTCATAAAGTTGGTAAGTAAAACCTTTAAAAGTAGTTTTTAAAATGTTGTTTGGTTTCATCCGCGCCTTTCTATTATAGCGGTAGACGGCAACGAGGGCCGAGGACTCGGACTGGAAAAACACCGCGCAGCCGGTTCGTAGTTTTTTGGCTCTCTCTTTATATGCTCCAAATCTTCCTTCCCTCCACAAATGGGACACTGACTCTATGGGATGCCCTTTCTTATCTGTTGTAATAAGTACGTTAACAATGGAAGATTGTATTAAATATATAAAGAAACAGAAGTGTGTCAGTCAGACTACCTAACATCGCGACCTCTTGGTAGTAGTCCACAATTTTAAATTGGAGGATTACGAAGACGGGATTTTTCGTATCCACAAATTTCGCTCCTGCTGATGTGAGTGGTTTTCTTCATCCTTCCCCTTATGTGTTTTATTATTATTGCCCCCACAGCGCTTAGTCAGTAGAACATGCCAGTGCTGTGCGAGGTGTTCCGGCTTTGATTCCCAATTGGTCTAGATAAGTCTTTCTTTACCCAGGAAGGTTTTTTGAAACGCTCTGAGTGTGGCGACCTTCTTTAGCGTTTGCTTAATAACATTGTAACTGAAAATTGTTTGCGGATTGTAGATGAATTATAATTGATGTTAACGTCTATAATAGGCTACCATTAGGCAAAAAATAGCAGTTTTGTTTAAATGCTTGTGTGTATATTACCTATTCATCTAAGTGTCATGATCTATTGCTATGACACTTGGTATATAACATTCCAAGGTACCCACTTAGAAAATAATGACATCTTAATTACTTTCCCAAAAGGGGGGGGGGTTGCAACCGAGCGCAAAATAAAAAGAATCAAGACGTCTCGCTTATTATTGTTATATACCGGATGAGGCCAAAAGGTTTGCAGCTAGATATTAAATTTTAGTTACCCCAACATATACATTGGGAGTCATAGCTGCAGAGGTAGCAAGAGGACCAGAATCTTAAACAACACATTCCAGAGCAGGCGTGGGATAGTTATAACAAAATACACCGAATTTCATATTAATCACATTACCTGTGGCTTATTCAGTATAAGAAATTGAAGGGAGATGCTACACACACGAGGCTACATTCACACAATTTCACATACGACCTTTTAGACCCAACACTCGACCAAAAGTGACGCTCAACACACAAATAAGTAACGCTCACTTCCCCCACTCTCACCACCTCTGGCCAGGATCACCAGCTAGAAGGTGGCGAGTCGCCACGCCAGACGAACTTCAAACTCAAAGCCGAAAGAATCACCCCAACAATAATGTCGCCAACGACCAATAATGTGTGGCGTGACAATACATACACATACACGCTACATTATTGAGAAATGTGTTTTGAAAACTGTTCCATACAAAGGTATGTAAGAATTACGTTTCTCAAGTTTTAGTTACAAAACTTTGATATAAAATAGTTTAAAAGTTATACAAATTTTCATTACTATTATTTATGTAGGTAAACCAGTTACCATGAGAACAGTATACCTCCATGGCATTACACGCATAAGGAAAAGGCATCAGTTTGTCTACTGTTGCAGCTTTGGCTTGTTTTTAATTTTTATTAACACTAGGTGCCCGTGGCAGGCATTGGGGGGGGGTGGCGGGTTCAAATACCGGATTGGGTATTCAACACCATGACCCAAATTCCACCTAAAGAACAAAAGAAATAGAAATAGGTGGTATCTTCTACGAAACTTAAGATCATCCTGCCCAGCATCGCCATGGCTATGGGTACACTCCAAGAACAGCCAGCAGTACCACAATTCAAGTACATATTCCGCCAAAACTCAACAGCAACAAAAGTATATGGTACAGGAAGCCTACTACGCATCTAAGGCTAAGTGTCTGGCATACGTTGATTCAGGTAAACCAACGAATGTGCAGTAACCGTCGTGATATGACCAGGAAGTTAAAGAGACGTTAAACAAAGAGAATAAACAGGGTTGAAGTTAAAAAAAGCTCATTCCAGCAGTTTTAGGGGCCATTGCGAAGCCGAAAGCAGGGCGCCAACCGGCGTTGCCATGGGAACCAGTTCGATCACCTATCGTAGTAGTGTAGAGATAGGAATGTGCGGGAAACACCACATGGATTGTAAATGTTGCAGATGTACTTGCATGGCGGTGGTAGTGACGTCACCGTGCTACGAACAAAGGGCCCGCGACCTACCGCAAGGGTGGAGGATGGAATAATCAATAGCTGGACCGTGTAGTATGGGAGACTCACTTGCAAGTATTTTAAAGTGCTCAATGATGCTTGCTGAGGTCAGAACAGCTCTTATAACCGCCGATGTACTGTGGAAAGTGTTCGTATTAGATTACAAACTGGTTCACCTTACTGGAACAGTGTTCTGTTTGATGCAATAGAAACGTTAGTATGGATGTTGTTCGCCAAATAGGGATAACTATGCGTACATTCGGGTCGTTGTGAATTGCTGTAATACTGGAGAAATGGATTACGTTACTTCCTAGAGTTTTCTAGGTTGGCGAGGTTAAAAATGTTATCTCTGCTTAATATAATAACACTGTCAAACAGCTTGTCATACTTGGTTATAAAGTAGATGTCTCAAGTTACAGTTTTCATAACGTCTTAATCAAGAAATGGCTATTCAAACAAGTGCAGGCCACTTTCCTATTTCACTCTCACCATAACAAATGCTTACGGGTTAGAATCGCTGCACTGGTCAGCATGAGTCGATGTCCGTCAAGCCTCAGGATCAAAAATGGATTTTATTATTACGAACCTGATAACGGTGACCTAACAATGAGCCAGAACTGAGATTTATTTAATGTATGAAAATTAGTGCACGAAAATTATAAATTAATTTATACAATAGTATAACTGCTATAGAAGTGGAGAAAGTGGGTATAAGAATAATGATGAGTTAACTTAAGACTATTAAAAATATATTTGCTCCATGTTCTTGCTTGAGAAATTTAAAAAATAAAATAAGCACAAATTGTTTTTGAAGCAGTCTTACAAAACTGTAGCATTAACCCCTGAGTTCTCAAATTATACAAAATTCATTGCGAATGAAAAGGACTTTACAGCCTATGACACGACTAAATTAAATTGTGTTTATAGACGCCCTTTAACTACTGTGGTCCTTAGCGTCCCATTCTATATTAAGCATTTTGCTCAGAAGCCTCTTTATCAGGCTTGAGGTTCTTTTAGGTGCCGTAAATCTACGACACGGGACCACCGGCTTTACTTCCCTTCTGAAGGAAGCCATGCCTAGGATTTTTACGCCCAAAAAAATCCATCGCCCTCCGCCGGGTTTGAACCCGCGACCTCGGGAACTAGAGGCTACATATACAGATCCTACGGTAACCACTACACCACGGAGATGATATATGACACGACGCAATAGCAACCTGAATGTACGCTCTTATTAATGCAAAAACGCCTATTTCATCCCTAATTTGTGACTAATTCATAATTATAGTGATACCTGCTCCCCAGAAAACAGCAACCGCTTCACCCGCAAACAACCCTTTCCAAACTAACCGCTAAATAGAATGTGATTTTTCCCCCAAGAATGCAAGTAAAGGTGTGCAAAGTTGCTCTTATTTCTCGGTTGAATGATAAAATTTGTGATTTTGAAAAGCTATCCTTATGCTAAATGTCAGTGGTATAAAATCTTATACGGGATGTAAATGCAAAAAAATCACAAAACAATGACCTAAAATCGAAAAAAGGCCTTACAAAAGAAAATGCCAAATGACCAAAAATGACCTAATAATGCATTTTTATAATAAAGATTCATGTGCACGTTACCAGTGCCTATGATGCAACAGTTAAAAGCTGACATCAGAATCCGGTCCTTGATTATATTGTTGACACATGCAAGCGAAGAATGTACTTTCCCACCAGACAGTGGGCTTTTTCTACATCATGCCTGTGAAGCCTTCCCTGCAGACCTAACTGCTAATTTTGTCATCATAGTTTTAGATGACTTATGGAGAATGCAAACAAACACATTTATAAAACGACGCAATAAAGCAAATAACGTCTGATTTAAAAAACAAAACAGAATAAAATATCAAAATATAAAAATGTTTACAGGAGGCGATGAATGAATGTTCACTTAGGCGCATCACAAGATATGACTACGTTAAGAAAGTGTTCTACAAAAATAAAATATCACGAGCTTGACGTATTTGTATTAAACAATGTTTTGATAATGTTATAATTTTAAACAATGAACAAACAAAATGTTTAATTGCATCAACCTCTATTAATGTTGCTCAGTCCAAAGTCCGTGCTAACCGGGAGGGAAAAATCTTGTCAATTCACATATAAATTTCTTACAAACCGCAACATTGTAGAAATTCATACGACCGGTACACTTGGCCGCAAAAGAAATCTTTTTGTTTACTACCAAAAAGTTAGTGAGTGATGATTTTGGTTTTTTTCTTACCTTCCATGTAGTTAAAAAAAGTTCCTGAGTATTAAAGTCCTAACAAATGAGTATCAGTTAAGTAGGACAATTTTGGTTGTTTAAGAATAACTTCTTAGTATCAGATAAGTATGACAATATTGGTTGTTTAAGAATATCTTCTTAGTATCAGTTAAGTATGACAATATTGGTTGTTTAAGAATATCTTCTTAGTATAATTAAGTAGTACAATATTGGTTGATTAAGGTATCAGTTAAGTAGGACAATATTGGTTGTTTAAGGTATCAGTTAAGTAGGACAATATTGGTTGATTAAGAATACCTTCTTAATATCAGTTAAGTAGGACAATATTGGTTGTTTAAGGTATGGTTAAGTAGGACAATATTGGTTGATTAAGAATATCTTCTTAGAATCAGTTAAGTAAAACAATATTGGTTGTTTAAGTGTCAGTTAAGTAGGACAATATTGGTTGATTAAGGTATCAGTTAAGTAGGACAATATTGGTTGTTTAAGGTATCGGTTAAGTAGGACAATATTGGTTGATTAAGAATATCTTCTTAGAGTCAGTTAAGTAGGACAACATTGCTTGTTTAAGATTATATTCTTAGTATCAGTTAAGTACGACAATATTGGTTGTTTAAGAATATCTTCTTAGAATCAGTTAAGTAGAACAATATTGGTTGTTTAACGTATCAGTTAAGTAGGACAATATTGGTTGTTTAAGAATATCTTCTTAGCACCAGATAAGTAAGACAATGTTTTTGTTTAAGAATATCTTCTTAGAATTAGTTAAGTAAGACAAGTTGGTTGTTTAAGAATGTCTTCTTAGTATCAGTTAAGTAAGACAATATTGGTTGTTTAAGAATATCTTCTTAGTACCAGTTAAGTAAGACAACGTTTTTGTTTAAATATATCTTCTTAGTATTAGTTAAGTAAGACAATTTGGTTGTTTAACAATATTTTCTGATCATGAGTAAGAGAATATTGTTTGTTTAAGAATATATTCTTAGTATCAGTTAAGTAAGACAAGTTGGTGTTTAACAATATCTTCTTAGGATCAGTTAAGTAAGACAAGTTGGGTTTAACAATATCTTCTTAGAATCAGTTAAGTAAGAAAAGTTGATGTTTAACAATTTCTTCTTAAGATCATTAGTGTGAGAGAATGTTGTTTGTTTAACAATATCTTCTTAGAATCAGTTAAAATAAGTCAGTGTTGGTAGTTTAAGAACACTCCATAACCTGTTAAGGAAATTATAAATTAGTACCTGGGCGCCGTGCTGTGATCAGTTATTTTATACTGTTTTTGTTGTTTAATGTCGCCGTAACTAATTGGTGGTATCGCTGGTAATTGGTTCTCCTGATCTAATGTGTCCCAGGCAGATGGCATGAGTTGCGTAGTCGTTTTCCAGTACCATTTATTCTTATTCCTGTTTATTTAGGTGGAATTTTGGATTGTAACAACTAAGGGAAACCACGAAAAAAGTGGCTAGTACTAGGGATTTGAACCCGAGATCCCCCGAATACTTGTTTCGCAAAAGTTTCAGAACTTGTAAAATCGATTCTTATCCGCTGTTAATTAAGTAAAAATTATAAGCAGTTGTCAAGAATGGAAATAGTTAAATTTATATACGTAGTATTTTTTTACTTTGTCTACTGCTTACCATAGTAGACAAAAAATATAGTATTCCAACAAAAAGTTAAAAAGTACGATACCGAGATTTTACCGGAAATACACGTTTTGAGACACCCTGAATCCTCCCGAAAAAGCATTTATGGAAAAGGAACCTTGTGTATATATATAGTGTGTATGTGGGGGGGGAGGTCTGTGAACAGCATACCTCGAAAACGAAGAGATTTTACCGGAAATACACGTTTTGAGACACCCTGAATCCCCCCGAAAAAGCATTTATGTAAAAGGAACCTTGTGTATATGTAGTGTGTATGTGGGGGGGGGGAGGTCTGTGAACAGCATACCTCGAAAACGAAGAGATTTTACCGGAAATACACGTTTTGAGACACCCTGAATCCCCCCGAAAAAGCATTTATGTAAAAGGAACCTTGTGTATATGTAGTGTGTATGTGGGGGGGGGAGGTCTGTGAACAGCATACCTCGAAAACGAAGAGATTTTACCGGAAATACACGTTTTGAGACACCCTGAATCCCCCCGAAAAAGCATTTATGGAAAATGAACCTTGTGTATATGTAGCGGTGTGTGGGGGGGGGGGCTGTGAACAGCATACCTCGAAAACGAAGAGATTTTATCGGAAATACACGTTTTGAGACACCCTGAATCCTCCGCCAAAGCATTTATGGAAAAGGAACCTTGTGTATATGTAGCGGTGTGTGGGGGGGCTGTGAACAGCATACCTCGAAAACGAAGAGATTTTATCGGAAATACACGTTTTGAGACACCCTGAATCCCCCCAAAAGCATTTATGGAAAAGGAACCTTATGTATATGTAGCGGTGTGTGGGAGGGTCTGTGAACAGCATACCTCGAAAACGTCAAGTCGGTTAAATACCTATCTTGTTATTTAAGTTCAGCGTCTTCCAAGGATGCGACACGAGGATTTAAAAAAAAAATCTCGCCATCCCAAACTACCCTTTACAAGAACAAATTTTCGTTATTTTTGACTTTCTCAAAAATGGCTAACGATTTTTGTGAAAATAATTACGTGTATCTTGAGTTTTCTGGAGATAGCCTGTGAAGCCCTCTTCATTCTGAATAAATTGTTATACCTAACTTTTAAACCGTAAAAGATAGACTAAAACTTGCTGCCCAAAAAGTGTAGTTCTCGTTAAACCACATAATTTATGTCAAGTGAAACTTTTTATAGTATAACCATTTCCGATATATTCTTTATTGTTTGTTTGAATTGTGAAATATCTCATAGTTTTTCAACTGCAAAATCTTTATTCTGTTTTCTCCTGATCGTGCAAAGAGAACGGAATTTCGAAGCCGTTACTTAAAGAACCGTTCTTAAAAGATTTGATTGTCGTTTAAGCCTGCTGTATTCCATTATTCTCATTCTACGTATGAAGAAACGTAATAAAACAGTTTCTTCTATTTTCTCGGTTAGCATAAATTAGGTAAATGAATAAACTTTTGTAAGAATGGTTCGTTAAAAATGGGTAGAGAAAGTGATGTGATTTTTAACACATCAGCATTTTTAATTAGAGGGTATATTTAAAATAAAGCTACAGAAACGTGTGTATCTAATTACATTTGCTACTAATTGAAACCAGTATAGCTAGAAGTCATTAAATAATTTACAATCAAATTGTGAAATAAAGCCGTCTAAATTGTCAAACAAGCTGTACTGCTCTTCAATGTGTCTTTCTGCACAGCATTACGAGAAAGTGCCTCTTGTAGCATACCCTGTATAAAACTGATGTTCTTGCGGATCAATCTCTACAAACAGCATTTCAAGGACCATCTTAAAAGCTTAACCTCCTTGATTCTCAGTTGATGAAATACGTACTGCGCTGTATCAGTGCGATTATTCGTTTTGTTGTTACATTGCCAGTGTTGGGGGAAGAACAGGCTGAAATATAATATGCTGTTGATCTAACGCGCAGGATTTTGATCCATCAATTTTTCCCTAGCTAGCCAATATAAATTGTGTATCTTCCCATCTGGTTACAGCTTTCCTCAATTCTGGCCATTCTAGTAGGTGTTCTCCATTTAAAATCTTGTCAGCATTGCAAATCTTACATGTTTTGTCATTCATAAAACCAAATCTATGTAGATGTTCCCCAGACAGTCATATCTAATGGCTAATCTTAAATGAGTAACAGATTCTTTCCTTCGGACATGTTTTATTTTTTGTACTATTTCTTTTATGTTGGAGTAGTTTTATTAGTAATTTCCTTTTGAATATTACGTTGGTATGTTTGTTCTATATTAATTTTGATATTTTTAGTTTCATATCTAGTTCAGAAGACTTTATAGATTTTCAGTATAACACTGCACCCTTTCTGGTCAGAAAGTCTGCTGTCTCGTTACCATTCACTCCGACATGTGCTGGAATCCACAGTAATATTATCTGATGAAATTTTGTTTGGAGTAATCTATAATAAGATCTCACATCCTTAATATAATAAGGTTCATCTGGACCAGAGGTGGCGAAAAGTGACTCGCAGGCGCCGTTCCCTCTCTGCAACCGTCCGTTTGTTTTACCCATGCTCCTGAGTGATGTAGTGCGTGTTGCATATTTGGTGACTCGCGGAAGGAAGTCGTTTTCGTCACCCTTGATCTGGACTATCATATGGTTCTATTGCTTGAATGGCAGAAACTGAGTCTGTGGGAACAACTACTTTATTTTCTTTTATATCAGTCCTGTAGTATATTTGTTCTAATGCTCGTTGTATTGCAACTACTTCACCATCAAAATTTGTGGACTGTCTAGGCAATGTAAAATAATGTGAAAAGTATTTACAGTATATACCACCTCCCACGTTATTTCTCAATTTATTTGCAGAACCATCTGTATAAATTTTAAGCCACTCTGTTTCAGGGAATTGATAATGTAGATGTTCAAGCGTAGCAACTCTGCATACTTCTGGTGAGTCTTCTTGTTTATTTAGTTGTTCTGTCAGCTCTTTATTTGTTACTATCTTAATAAAATCCATTGGATTAGCTCTAGGAGGATGAAGAGTGCATTTTTGTGATAAATTTAGGTAATTATAATTCTTCTCTAAAAAAAGATTTGTTTGTAATCTGTGTTTTTAGCTTGTATTCTGTAGGTAGTTGTTGAAACCATTGATGTTTGCTTGGGTTTGTTTTTAATTTTACATATAATTGTGCAGCTTGTATTTCAATGTTGGCTTTCATTAGGTTATTATTTGTTCCAGCAAGAAGTGCACTAACTGGCGCTGTTTTCACTGTTTCAGTTATCAATCTTAAACACTGATTTTGACATTTCTCAATCATATTAATTTTATCTTCAGTTGCAGTTAATAGTAATTCACATCCATGTTTTAATACTGGTTTTATGTAGCTGTTGTACGCTTGGTTTAAAACGTCTATTTAACTGCCCCATTTAATCCAGCTAATCTCTTCAGTATGTTACTTCTTTTTATAGTCTTATGCAAGACATTTTGAAATATAATATAACGCGAGCCATTTTGTCATTAAAAGACCAAAAATACCCTCTGATAGTTATTATTCACCGACAGCACAGCGAAATTGGATAGCTTGATTAGGAATGCCCCCCCCCCACAAACAAATTTTCCAATGTTCAAACCCTTGGAAATATTTTATAGTTTGTGTCCTAGAGCTGGGAAAAGTTAAATTTTCAGTAACGGTTACAAATGTTACAGTTCCAAAAAATACTAGGTTCCAAATAACGTAAATATATCCAGATTATTTAGACCTAACCATAACGACAAGATACTCTTGATCCACTGTTAGAGTTGTCCTCCGTGGTGTAGTGGTTACCATGCTAGGCTCTAGTTCAAACCCGGCGGAGGGTAATGGATTTTTTTCGGGCGTAAAAATACTTAGCATGGCTTCCTTCGGAAGGGAAGTAAAGCCAGTGGTCCCGTGTCGTAGATTCACGGCACGTAAAAGAGGCCTCTGAGCAAAATTACCTATCTTTCACGCCCAAAATAGAACTGGACGCTAAGGACCACAGTAGTTAAAGAGAGTCCATAAATAAAACGCAATTTGATTTCCACTGTTAGCTAACTCGTATTCTTTCGTGTCAAGTCGTAATTATTGTGTCAGTATTGCAAGACGATGCTGCCCCCTCTCTCTCCCACCCCCTTAAAGTTTCCAACACGCGTAAACGTAATTGTAAGGTGCCGTTTACAAATATTTCTGCTTACTTTTTATGATTACTGCTCACTTAACTCGCGTTAAGGGAATTCACGTCCATCATCACCACAGTAACAGTTTTTTACTTTCTCTACTACGTATAGTAAGTAGGGAAAGTATTGTATTCCACCCAAAAATTCGATACCGAGATTTCACCGCAAATACATGTTTTGAGATCCCCTGAATCCAAAAAAAAAGCATTTTTGGTAACATGTCCGTGTGTGTGTCTGTCTGTGAACAGCATAACTCAGAAACGAACAGTCGGATAAACACCAAACTTGGTATTTAGGTTCAGTATCTTCCAGAGATGCGACACGAAGGTTTTCAAGAAAATCCCCCCACCCCAGAGTACCCTTTACATGGAACATTTTACGAAAATTTTAATTTTCTCAAAACTGGCTCTAACGATTTTGATTAAAATATCTTATGTTTAAGATATTTTCATGACAAATAAAATGTATATCTTGAATTTTCTGGGAATGTCTCCAAAAGTATTCTTCATTGTGAACGACTTTTGCATAACTGGTAAACCATAAGAGATAGACAAAATGTTACTACACAAAAGATGTAGATCGCGTTAAAATACACAATTTATGTCATATACATTTTTGTTGTTGAGTGAATCATTTTCGAGATATTGCTTGTTATTACCTTAAACTTTCCAATACTTATACATTTTCTCAAATTCGTTATTCATTTTTTTTTTGTCCTGGTAATGCAAGGAGAATGGAATACTCCACATAGCAACCAGCTCTTAAACGCTTAAAGCCTAGCAATTCCCCTTGCATCTGCAAGAAAATTAGCAATAAGATTAACATCTCGATATCTCGATTAACATGAAGCATATGCAGAATAAGCGTTTGTAAAAATAGGTTGTACAAGAGTAGAGAAAGTCATGTGAGTGTAACACATCAGAATTTTTTTATCGGTTTCCATGATGCTAATGTTCCAAAATGGCATCTCGGATAATTGCTTTCTGCATGTTTATTCCAAGAGCTCAATAGCATAGTTACCTCTGATTAGCGGGAAGGTTTGTAGTGGACCTATTATTTTGAAACTTAGAAGTTTGGACTTTGCCAGGGTCTCACAACTTATGCGAACTTGTAGATGTTGTAGCTACTTTTGGAAGCGCTTATAAAATCTTTCGAATGCTTGCATTAATGCAAAGCTGGAGGGTGGATAACTACACCTATAGGTATGTTTACTCTCACGACCACGCAGAGTTGATTCCAACTAATACTTCGATACCGAGATTGCACGAAATACATACTCTGAGGCCACCTGACTAAATAAAAAGAAAGCATTCCTGTGAGAGAAAGAGAATGAACATCGTAACTAAAAATCTGATGTGTTACACTCACATGACTTTCTCTACTCTTGTACGATCTAATTTTACAAACGCCTATTCTCCATATGCTTTATGTTAATCGAGATATCGAGATGTCAATCTTATTGGTAATTTTCTTGTAGATGCAAGGGGAATATGGTAGCTTTTAAGCGATAGTCAAATATTTTAACGCTGGTTGCTATGTGGCGCATTCCATTCTCTTTGCATGTCCAGGACAAAAAAAATGAATAACGAATTTGAGAAAAACTATAAGTATTGGAAAGTTTAAGGGAATAACAAGCAATATCTCGAAAACGGTTCACTCAACAAAAGAAATGTATATGACATAAGTTGTGTATTTTAACGCGATCTACATTTTTTGTGTAGTAAAATTTTGTCTATCTCTTATGGTTTACCAGTTATGCAAAAGTCGTTCACAATGAAGAATATTTTTGGAGACATTCCCAGAAAATTCGAGATATACATTTCATTTCTCATGACATTATCTTAAACATATGATACTTTCATCAAAATCGTTAGAGCCGTTTTTGAGAAAATTAAAATTTTCGAAAAATCTTCTATGTAAAGGGTAGTCAGGGGTGGGGGGATTTTCTTGAAAACCTTCGTGTCGCATCGCTGGAAGATACTGAACCTAAATACCAAGTTTGGTGCTTATCCGACTGCTCGTTTTTGAGTTATGCTGTTCACAGACACACACAGACACACACACACACACACACACACACACACACACACAGACACACACACGGACATGTTTCCAAAAATGTTTTTTTTGGATTCAGGAGGTCTCAAAACATGTATTTCCGGTGAAATCTCGGTATCGAATTTTTGGGTGGAATACAATACTTCCCCTACTTGCTATACGTAGTAGAGAAAGTAAAAAACGAATAGTCAGATGAAATACCAAACATGAAGTTTAAAAAAAAAAAAATCTCACACTTCATACTACCATTTTGAGATAGTATTTTATATCACAACACTGTAAATGCCAGAGTGGTTGTAGTGTAAATTAACATTATTGTATGACAATGATTTGAGATGTTTGTTAACTATTAGCATTGTTAGGAAGTAAGTTTACACGGCCTCACTGAAACTGACAATAGGAGCGGGTAACAATGTAGCGAGGGGGTGAGTTGTTTATCAATTAGAAGAGGTAAACAAACGACGTCAGAGTAGCGCGCTTTTCTTTAGAAATGGAGCGAATATCTTCCCTAGAGCATATGTGTTCGTAATTTTGATTGGATATAGAAATAAACGCTAATTTTGGCGCGCTTTATTAACCAATAGCAGCTCTGTTATAATGTTTAGGCATATCGGGTTGAGGGAGTATAAATTATGAAGCCAAAGACAAGTATCGCACAGTTCAACAGAATCATCCACGGGTTACACGTCGCGCAATTCTACAGAATCTCTCGCGTCGTAAAGCTAGTTACAAAAATGTGAAATACTCGAATTAATAATGTGCGGAAAATAAGTGATTATAGTTACATTCGAAAATATAACAGTATCAATCGGGCGTGTATCAAGAGTAAATATGTGAAATTAATGAAGTGTGACGGCAATAAAAGTGTAAAAACAAGTTCTTTTATCAGTGTTATTACTTTCTCTACTACGTATAGTAAGTAGGGGAAGTATTGCATTCCACCCAAAAATTCGATACCGAGATTTCACCGGAAATACATGTTTTGAGAATCACTGAATCCAAAAAAAGCATTTTTGGAAACATGTCCGTGTGTGTGTCTGTCTGTCTGTGTGTCTGTGAACAGCATAACTCAAAAACGAACAGTCGGATAAACACCAAACTTGGTATTTAGGTTCAGTATCTTCCAGAGATGCGACACGAAGGTTTTCAAGAAAATCCCCCCACCC
Organism: Deroplatys truncata; assembly: GCA_030765065.1. Lineage (NCBI taxonomy): Eukaryota > Metazoa > Arthropoda > Insecta > Mantodea > Mantidae > Deroplatys > Deroplatys truncata. Next base: position 46,307,186 of record CM060975.1, on the reverse strand, counting down.
CAGACTACCCTTTACATGGAACATTTTTCGAAAATTTTAATTTTCTCAAAAACGGCTCTAACGATTTTGATTAAAATATCATATGTTTAAGATATTGTCATGACAAATAAAATGTATATCTCGAATTTTCTGGGAATGTCTCCAAAAATATTCTTCATTGTGAACGACTTTTGCATAACTGGTAAACCATAAGAGATAGACAAAATTTTACTACACAAAAAATGTAGATCGCGTTAAAATACACAACTTATGTCATATACGTTTCTTTTGTTGAGTGAACCGTTTTCGAGATATTGCTTGTTATTTCCTTAAATTTTCCAATACTTATACTTTTTCTCAAATTCGTTATTCATTTTTTTTATGTCCTGAACATGCAAAGAGAATGGAATTCGCCACATAGCAACCAGCGTTAAAATATTTGACTATCGCTTAAAAGCTACCATATTCCCCTTGCATCTACAAGAAAATTACCAATAAGATTGACATCTCGATATCTCGATTAACATGAAGCATATGGAGAATAAGCGTTTGTAAAATTAGATTGTACAAGAGTAGAGAAAGTCATGTGAGTGTAACACATCAGATTTTTTTTAGTAACAACTCCTTTCCGTTTACACACCCTGTTCAAGAGATTTGCTCGACTGAGTAATAGTAGCTAGCCGGAGGACAAAGAACCCAAAATTCGAAATAGTAAAACAATAACAGGCGCTCAGCAAATAAGATAACACGAACGATACCGCGACAATTTACATGTAAAACTTTTCGATATTTTTAATTTTCCGAAAATTGACTAACGATTTTGATTAACATGCCATATATTTAATATCATTATGTACATGATGAATAATCTGTATGTATATCTTGAATTTTTTGGGAATAGCCTGTGAAGTCGCAATTCTTAAGGAATATTGTATAATCTTTCTTTCCATTTATATGCTGGCTTTAACATCTAAGGTCATATCTGCGGCTCATACTTCCAGACTCTGGGGAGCATGGGGAATATCCCATCCTCCAGCCGGAAATCGAACTCGGGACCCCTGATTTGTGTGTAATCTTGTATAATGAGTAAACTATAAGAAATAGACCAAAACGATGTTGTTGTTCACCAATGGCACTGAGGATTAATTGATCTGCATCAATTTCCCTCTGGCTTCCCAATATAAAGTCTGTAAGCTATCACTTTTAAGGCCTTTTTTGTTCAGGATGACATCTTCACAGAGAGAGCCCTTGGGTGTAGGTAGTTATCGTATCTTGTAGAGGTGTTCTGCAAGGCAATCGTGGCCAGTTGTCATCTTAAATAAGGCCACTGCAGTCTTCCTTGGCATTTTTTGTATATCAACTCTCTCTTTAATACTCTTATAATATTTATCTTTTAATTTATCCTCTTCATCAGGTCTCTGCTGTCTTTTGAAATGTTGTTTAATGTTATTTAATTGTTTATTTATTTCTATTCTGCAGGTTCTATTTGTTGTATTGCACCTTTCTTTACTAAATGATCCACATGTTCATTGCCCAAAAGCCCGACATGAGCTGGGATCCATTGTAGAGTGACATGATTTCTAGTTTCAGCTGCTTTAATTAGGCTTCTTATTTCTTTAATATTTCTTGTTGTTTTATTATTGTATTTACTATCCCATCTGGCTGATTTTGAGTCTGCTAAGATGACTATTTTCGGTTTTATATATGGTCTATATAAAATGTTCTGTAATGCTGCTTTTATGGCTGTTAATTCTCCATCATAGTGGTTTGACGTTTCATCTAATGATAAGATACTGTGCAAAATGTTTACAGTAAACCCCTGCACCGCCATTATTTTTATTGATGAGGGATCCATCTGTATATATTCGGAGCCATTCTTTTTCTGGGTATCTTTCATTTTTCGTAGCTATTGCTATGGCTCTCATTTCATCTGGTATATTGTTTTGTTTGTGTATTGTATATATCAGGTCATTCTGATATTGTGTAGCAATATATTCTATTGGACTCGTTACCTTTGTTGCTATTATATCTGTTGTAATTATATTCTTGTATTTTAGGTTATTAATATATGTTCTGAAACTTATTTGAGTTTTTAAATTGCTTATAGTGTCTGCTGTGTGGTACCACTTGTATCTGTTTCTATTGACTTGCAGTTTTTGTGCTAGAGTAATTGCTTTCAACTCATGTTTTCCAATTCTATAGCCATGTTTTTTGTGAAGCTGTGTAGTACTGTAATTGGTGTTGTTTATACAGTTCCTGTTATTATTCTTAGTGAATTATTTTGTGTAATTTCTAGTTTACTTTTAAGTCTCTTGTGTACTGTTGCTAGTAGTTCTCCTCCATACAATATGTTAGGTTCTATGTATGTTTTTTATGTATTATTAAGGAGGTCCATGTTTCCAACCTATTTTATTCCTCCCAAACGTTTTAAAATGTTATTCTTTTTGTTGATTTTATTCGTTACATTGTTTACATGTTCTTTCATTGATAGTTTTTTATCTAATTCTATCCCTAGATACTATAGACAAAAACGTACTACAAAAAATTTGTAGATATCTTTTAAAACACAAATTTATTAAAAAATAACTTGTTTGTGGTATTAGGCATATCTGAGATATCCGTTATTATTGGTTTGAATAGTTCAATAGCTTTATCGTTTTTTAAAGTGGTGTCGTTATTCGGTTGTTTCTTGCGATGTCGTGGAAAGAGTATAGGATTTCAAGACCGCGTATGGCGTCTCGTTTTTAAACATCTGATTAATGATTTGGTTTCCTCTATCGGCCTTGTACCAACAAACGAAATGTATAAGAGTATGTTTCTGCGGAGGTTTAACGCAATTGACATGAAGTAGTCAAGGAAATAAGTTTTTATGAGATTAGTTTGTAGAAATTACATAAAAAAAACCTGATATGTTACACTCACATGACTGTCTCTACTCTGGTACAAACTATTTTTACAAACGCTTATTGTCCATCTATTTCATATTAATCGAGATAAACATTTACAGAAACGATCTTTTAACATGCAAAGAGAATTACATTTTACACATAGCGACCAGTTCTAAAAATATTTGACTATCGCTTAAGGCGTACTATGTTCTCCTTGTTTTGTATTTGCAAGGGCAATATAGAAATACAGTAGCCTTTAAGTATAGACATATCTCTTAATAGCTGGTTGCTAGGTGCAGCACCATTCTCTTTGTCACAGATTAATACTCTTTGCATATCCAAGACAAAAAAACCTGATGTGTTACACTCACATGACTTTTTCTACACTTGTACAAGCTATTTTTACAAACGCTTATTCTCCATCTACTTCATGTTAATCGAGATAAACATTTGCAGACTCTATCTTATTGCTAATTTTCTTGTAGATGTAAGGGGAACATACATTTACAAGGGCAATATAGAAATACAGTAGCTTTTATGCACATACATATCTCTTAATAGCTGGTTGCTAGGTGCAGCACCATTCCCTTTGCCACAGATTAATACTCTTTGCATATCCAAGACAAAAAAATGAATAAAGAATTCCCATTTGAGAAAATAAGTATTGAAAAATTTAAGGGAATAACAAGCAATATCTCGAAAATGGTTCACTCAACAACACAAACGTATATAACATAAATTGTGTATTTTAACGCGATCTACATTTTTTGTGTAGTAAAATTTTGTCTATCTCTTATGGTTTACCAGTTATGCAAAAGTAGTTCACAATGAAGAATACTTTTGGAGACATTCCCAGAAAATTCGAGATATACATTTCATTTGTCATGAAAATATCTTAAACATATGATATTTTGATTAAAATCGTTAGAGCCATTTTTGAGAAAATTAAAATTTTCGAAAAATGTTTCATGTAAAGGGTAATCTGAGGTGGAGGGATTTTCTTGAAAACCTTCGTGTCGCATCTCTGGAAGACACTGAACCTAAATACCAAGTTTGGTGTTTATCCGACTGTTCGTTTCTGAGTTATGCTGTTCACAGACACACACACGGACATGTTTCCAACAAAAAAAATTGGATTCAGGGGTCTCAAAACATGTATTTCCTGAGAAATCTCGGTATCGAATTTTTGGGTGGAATACAATACTTCCCCTACTTACTATACGTAGTAGAGAAAGTAATAAATGGCAGTTCATGTAAATGTAGTACATTAATCTTTCTTTCTTTTTTCTCCTTTCTCTTGTCTATTCAACGGGAAGAACAGTGCTTTCAAAAGGTGAAAGAATTGTCAAATTTGTTAGATTCGTTCCAGATATTACACCGAACATATGGCAATAAACGAAGCCAAATTCTTTGTATTTGGTAATATTAGCTTTAGAAACATTGGCGAGCTCAACACCCTACCAAAATATGAAGGGCTTTGGCGCCTGCATTTCTCAATTTAGATGTCAGCATCGCAAATGGTGTTAGCACAGAGCTATCCATTCGTTCTATTTGGAATAATACCGAAGAGCTTGGAGTTGTTCAGGTGTTCATGCTGTTACCAGAGCAACAGATATACGCAATCACTGTTACGCTCCAGATGTAAACTAGAACATATCTTTGTTAATTACGGTGTCTTGGTGATTTCTGCAAACACTTGCTTCCGGGAAACGCGCTGTCACGTGAAGAGCAAACGGGAGTGATGATAGTTATATCATTTGCAAGGACGTGGTGTTTATCTGAGATATCCGCGTCTCTGCCTTTTAGTGTCTCCTTGCTGTGTGTATGTGTGGCAGTCTCAGAGGTTTGTGATTGTACGAACGCTCTAACACAGGTAATAAAATACAGAGAGAGCCAAAAAACTACGAACCGGCTACGCGGTTTTTTTCCTGTTCGCGTCCTCGGCGCTCGTTGCCGTCTGCCGCTATCATAGAAAGGCGCGGATGAAACCATTCAACATTTTTAAAACTACTTTTAAAGGCTTTACTTACCAACTTTACGAAACGAGACGCTGAAACTGGCCACCGTCGTTGTCCATACATTTTTGGTACCTCTTTAGGAAACTTTGTCGTCTAATGTTTCTTCGGTAAGAACCGAACGCCGTCTTTTAGATTTCTTAGCCTGAACACTTCTGTGGCCTGAAGTTTACTGTAAAGTTCATGGATTGTTGTACGGCTTGGAACTTTTACACCTGGAAATCTTTCTGCAAATCGTACTTTCACTTGGCGAGCTGAGCGAGTTAACACATACGAATCATAAATAAATACACGCTGTGCAGTAGAAAACATATACTGAGCCATAATATACTTTGTGACTAAGTACAGGACAAGATAATAAATAACTCGTAATAACTGAACTACATCACATCACCGTCAACTCAATACTGATTTCACACTGCAGAGTAAAGCCACAACAGCGTGACTTTGTTTATAGCAGCAGTACGTTATCGTGTTTTTATCATATTTCCACACGCCCCATGGAAAAACACCGCGCAGCCGGTAATATTGTTCATAAAATTCCCCTCCGGGATAAACTTAAAACATAAAGTGTATAAGACAAACCCACACACCCTGGAAGAATTAAAGCAAAATATCCGCCAGGAAACTTCCCAACGTGAACTACGGCGAGTGATGGATAGTTTCCTAAAGAGGTGCCAAAAATCTGTGGACAACGACGGTGGCCAGTTTCAGTATCTCCTTTCGTAAAGTTGGTAAGTAAAGCCTTTAAAAGTAGTTTTAAAAATGTTGTATGGTTTCATCCGCACCTTTCTATGATGGCGGCAGAAGGCAATGAGCGCCGAGGACGCGGACTGGAAAAGCACCGCGCAGGCGATTCGGAGTCTTTTGGCACACTCTGTATTATTGAACAGAGTTAATGCATCTGAAATGCATATCATTCTTATCAAACAGGTAGTAGGATCCTTCGGTTAAAACCTCCATCTCAGAATGACGAAAGTACGTGCATGCATCTTTACAGTGCTTTTATCGCTTGATCTTGCATTGTACAGGGCTTGTTTGTTATACATCGCCATTCAAAGATGTGCATTAACCGATCAGGAGAAAGGGGAAGGAAAAGGAGCGCGGAAGAATAGATTACAGCGAGGTGGGGCTAGTTCAGCTGTATTTCATATGGCATTTTGTAAAACTTGCAGAACTATGTTCTGCCATTACTAGATGCGCTAACGTTTGTAAGTGAAGCTGCTGACTTCAGCCGTAGAGAGTATCTGTTCTAAAGTTGCGAAAATTCAAATGTAAAATTAACTGTTCACGGTTTATTCCCAGCAAACCTAAACGCGTAGCTTTTGTAGATGTTGCCTCACTCTCTTGTGTGGGAAAGAGAAAGATGTTGCCAATGCACGTGTTATGTAAACACTAAGAGTGTTTAATTAGTCTCACGCTGTTAGGTTGCCGGCCCTGTCCAGTTGAAGCACTTGCCGTTACGGTTAATGACTTCCACATCTGTAACGCTTCTCGACAAGACTGTTGCTACTGCCAAGGTGTTAATTGTGTTCTTATTTGTCACTGTGCTGCTCAAGTGTGTGCGTGTTCATATTTGATCATAATAATGTACACATTGCCTCGTTGTACCTGAGGGGTACACAGAGTGAATAGGGAATACGTTGGAAACTCGAATAAGGCTTTAAAAATGCAGTGCCACGGCTGGGACTGTCCCCAGGGATCTTCAGCTCTCTGTGCCGATGCTCTTACAGCTTGAGCTACCGTGCCGAGCTGGCTGTACGTATGGGTGTAAATTGGGGCTTTTGCGAGGGGACAAAGTGAGTCTAACCCACATAATGAAACGAATTAAAAGTTTAAAAAGTAGTTTTTTGTGAAAATAAAACATTTTTAACATTAATAATAATAAAGCAATACTATTTTAAACGCGATTAGTTCCATTAACTAAGTTACTTCCTTATTTCTGTATATAAGCATACGTAATAAAATCATTTGTGCTATAGTCGCAGGACCTTTGTCGCCCTCGGTGGTGTAGTGGTTACCATGCTAGCCTCTAGTTCCCGAGGTCGCGGGTTCAACCCCGGCTGAGGGCGATGGATTTGTTTCGGGTGTAAACATCCTTAGCATGGCTTCCTTCGGAAGGGAAGTAAAGCCAGTGTCTTAGATTTACGGCACGTAAATGAACCTCAAGCCTAATAAGGAGGCCTCGGAGCAACATTTCCGGTCTTTTCACACCCAATATAGAATGGTATGCTAAGGACCACAGCAGTTAAAGAGCGTCCATAAATAAAACTCAATTTAATTTCACAATCTTCTTTAGATTTTATTTCATAGTTAGTCTGCAAGTTATTCGCACGAAATTGCATTTGTATTTTCTATATATTTGCTATTACTTCCATAAACATTTGCAAGAAATGGTTTCAAATAGTCGGTGCCACGGTTTGTGCGCTAAAAAGCAAGTAGACGTAATCATGTTAGCCATGATGTTACAAACGCTAATGAGAAACAGAGTAATTAAACGCTAGCAGTTGGTCTGCAAACCTCCACTACGGCATTGGCAGTCACGCCCAGCACACGCGCTCGCGCGCGCGCGCACACACACACACACACACACACACACACACACACACACACATGCACTGAACTCAGTCCCTTTGATGTGGTAATTCTGATTTTACTTTCTCTACTACGTATAGTAAGTAGGGGAAGTATTGTATTCCACCCAAAATTTCGATACCGAGATTTCACCGGAAATACATGTTTTGAGACCCCCTGAATCCAAAAAAAGCATTTTTGGAAACATGTCCGTGTGTGTGTCTGTGTGTGTGTCTGTGAACAGCATAACTCAGAAACGAACAGTCGGATAAACACCAAACTTGGTATTTGGGTTCAGTATCTTCCAAGGATGCGACACGAAGGTTTTCAAGAAAATCCCCCACCCCAGAGTACCCTTTACATGGAAGATTTTTCGAAAATTTTAATTTTCTCAAAAATGGCTCTAACGATTTTGATTAAAATATCATATGTTTAAGATACTTTTATGACAAATAAAATGTATATCTTGAATTTTCTGGGAATGTCCCCAAAAGTATTCTTTATTGTGAACGACTTTTGCATAACTGGTAAACCATAAGAGATAGACAAAATTTTACTACACAAAAAATGTAGATCGCGTTAAAATACACAATTTATGTCATATACATTTTTTTTGTTGAGTGAACCATTTTCGAGATATTGCTTGTTATTCCCTTAAATTTTTCAATACTTATTTTCTCAAATGGGAATTCGTTATTCATTTTTTTTGTCTTGGATATGCAAAGAGTTATAATCTGTGGCAAAGGGAATGGTACTGCACCTAGCAACCAGCTATTAAGAGATATGTATGTGCTTAAAGGCTACTGTTTTTCTATATTGCCCTTGTAAATATATATTCCCCTACATCTACAAGAAAATTAGCAATAAGATAGAGTTTGCAAATGTTTATCTCGATTAACATGAACTAGATGGAGAATAAGCGTTTGTAAAAATACTTTGTACAAGAGTAGAGAAAGTCATGTGAGTGTAACACATCAGATTTTTTAAAAAAAATTCACAATTCGTAGATATTTTAGCAGTAAAGTACTCTGTTAATTCAAATATAAAATATATTTTTACTTGTCCTCCACCCTCGTCTTCTCAAGTTACGCCAATTGCCTGAATGTGCATTAAACCTTATCATCGATTCAGAGATATCGGTTAAACCATCAAGGCGATCTTAAATGCCTCAAAGGGGACCCAATTAGACGTTAACTATGTAAGTATAAAGTCCGGAAGTTTAAAGCACTCGTAGCATTTTCACCGGAAATGCATGTTTTGATTTCATCCGCTTCTCTGCCTTTAAAGAGCATAACTCAAAATCAAAGTTAGATAAATGCCAAGTTTAGTACTTATGCTATATACGTTTTAAGTATGCAACGTAAATATATTCAAGGAAATCTCTCCTTTCCCCCAACAATTTTCACGTGGACTTTTTTTCCCCCCTCTCTAAAAAAATACCGTAGCCGGTTTTGTTAGAGAGTAATGTAATATTTGAGCCGCTGACATGAATAAAATCTATGTCTTGAAATCCTGTGAAGTTAGCTTTCTCATCACGAAATATTACAGAAAAAATCTGATGAGTTACACTCACATGACTTTCTCTACTCTTGTACAAACTATTTTTACAAACGCTTATTCTTCATATGCTTCATGTTAATCGAGATATCGAGATGTTAATCTTATTGGTAATTTTCTGTAGATGCAAGGGGAATATGGTAGGTTTTAAGCGATAGTCAAATATTTTAACGCTGGTTGCTATGTGGCGTATTCCATTTTTTTTGCATGTCCAGGACAAAAAAAATGAATAACGAATTTGAGAAAAAGTATAAGTATTGGAAAATTTAAGGGAATAACAAGCAATATCTCGAAAATGGTTCACTCAACAAAAAAAATGTATATGATATAAGTTGTGTATTTTAACGCGATCTACATTTTTTGTGTAGTAACATTTTGTCTATCTCTTATAGTTTACCAGTTATGCAAAAGTCGTTCATAATGAAGAATACTTTTGGAGACATTCCCAGAAAATTGGAGACATACATTTCATTTTTCATAAAAATATCAAACATACGATATTTTAATCAAAAGCGTTAGAGCCATTTTTGAGAAAATTAAAATTTTTGAACAATGTTCTATGTAAAGGGTAGTCTGGGGTGGGGAATTTCCAGAAAACCTTCGTGTCGCATCTCTGGAAAATACTGAACCTAAATACCAAGTTTGGTGTCTATCCGACTGTTCGTTTCTGAGTTATGCTGTTCACAGACACACACACACGGACATGTTTCCAAAATGCTTTTTTTGGATTCAGGGGGTCTCAAAACATGTATTTCCGGTGAAATTTCAGTATCGAATTTTTGGGTGGAATGCAATACTTCCCCTAATTACTATACGTAGTAGAAAAAGTAAAAATATAGAACAGTTTAAAATATACGGTTTATTTGAAACTAGCCGAACCCATACCTTGTTTGCGTTATTACAGAAATTGTATTGCATGCCACTCTCCCTCTCGCTTGCCCCTTTCAGTCCTTTCTTTCTCTACTCTTTCACTTCTCCATTTCCCCCTCTATCTCTGTTCTGTGACATTTTGAAAATCAGAAATAAAGCTGCTTTTTCTTGGCTTTTAATGTAAGTAAAAGGTTTAACGGTACCTAAGCTTGTGCCTCTTTCTTATGTTTGGAATGAGGTCGGAGCAACATTGTTTCTCATGGCAGTTGGTTTACGTAATGTAAAATTGGCATAGCTTAACAAAGAAAGTTTGTAGCTAACAGTACTTGTTCGAAACATTAGGTTTATAAACTTTTGTTATGTAACAATTCCCCCCCCCCAAGTAAAAAAAACTTAATAATTAGCGGGATGTTTCGATTTTTTGTACCACATTAGAAGCATCCTCTCCTATTTCCTTAGTGCACCTAAACTATGCTTATATACCAACTGTAAATAATAATATTCATAAAAACATTTGAGCATTTTTGCGTGTAAAGAACACACTCCACACAAACATTTTTAAATGCTTTGATCAGCTTCAACGTAGCCTATCATAGACGTAAATTATTCATAAAATATTGAAAATTACCAGAAAATGTTAACTATATGTACCGGTAACTTTTGTGGCATTAGCGATTTCAAAATTATTTGCTGTCCTTCTACATATTCACCATTTTCAGAAATACATTTTGAAACGTTAAATGAGCGTTCTTTGTTTCTCAAGAGGTGATGCAAAGAGGGAGCAAATTTTCAGATAAACACCTTGAATAGCTTCTCAGAAAAAATGAATATGTTCTGCTTTTTTCTTTTTTTTTTTTTTTTTACTTTCTCTACTACGTATAGTAAGTAGGGGAAGTATTGCATTCCACCCAAAAATTCGATACCGAGATTTCACCGGAAATACATGTTTTGAGACTCACTGAATCCAAAAAAAGCATTTTTGGAAACATGTCCGTGTGTGTGTCTGTCTGTGTGTCTGTGTGTCTGTCTGTGTGTCTGTCTGTGTGTCTGTGTGTCTGTGAACAGCATAACTCAAAAACGAAGAGTAGGATAAACACCAAACTTGGTATTTAGGTTCAGTATCTTCCAGAGATGCGACACGAAGGTTTTCAAGAAAATCCCCCCACCCCAGACTACCCTTTACATGGAACATTTTTCGAAAATTTTAATTTTCTCAAAAACGGCTCTAACGATTTTGATTAAAATATCATATGTTCAAGATATTGGCATGACAAATAAAATGTATATCTCGAATTTTCTGGGAATGTCTCCAAAAGTATTCTTCATTATGAACGACTTTTTCATAACTGGTAAACCATAAGAGATAGACAAAATTTTACTACACGAAAAATGTAGATCGCGTTAAAATACACAATTTATGTCATATACATTTCTTTTGTTGAGTAAACCGTTTGCGAGGTATTGCTTGTTATTCCCTTAAATTTTCCAATACTTATACTTTTTCTCAAATTCGTTATTCATTTTTTTTATGTCCTGGACATGCAAAGAGAATGGAATACGCCACATAGCAACCAGCGTTAAAATATTTGACTATCGCTTAAAACCTACCATATTCCCCTTGCATCTACAAGAAAATTATCAATAAAATTGACATCTCGATATCTCGATATATCCATTAACATGAAGCATATGGAGAATAAGCGTTTGTAAAAATAGTTTGTACAAGAGTAGAGAAAGTCATGTGAGTGTAACACATCAGATTTTTTTTTTGTAATGACCTACAGGAAAATCCAAATTTTAATTTTGTGTACAAAACGCCTTGCAAACTTATCACATAATGTACAAATAAAACATGAATTACTTTAGAAAATAAATTATAAAGTATATATTTCTTAAATTGTCGCTTCTAATTAATAAAAATGGTTTCTAAAGGTATGCACTTCGACATTTTTACTTTCCTTAAATTTTCCAACAATAACTTATTTATCATCATCATCATCATCTTAAGACTCCTTGGTGACACTTTCAAAGCAATTGGCACAAGTTTTGAACAGTTCGAGTGATAGCGAGAGCTGAAAAAATAATTTTTAAAAATAAATTAATTTTGAGGTTACAGAGGTGAATTTAGACTTCAAAAATGCATTCCCATGTTGGCTGACACCTTAATGAATTTAGTTCCTGCACCATATATATGTACCCATCCCTCTTAACTGAAATTTATTGCTGCACAAAATCTGTATATTTCAAATCTTCGACAGTTTTTACCGGTTGAAGCTTGCATATTGGTCCATGCTCTTTAAACAGTTAATGTCGAGCCTGCGCCTGCGTACTGCTAATAGCATTTGTATTGAAGTTATTTCTATACATTTTTATTGTTTAATTTTTTTCATAAATGTGTTAAATTGCTGTGACATATGATAATGGTAAGAAAAGTCGCGTTATTGTTACAATGAGATTTTTAACAGGCAAAGTAAAGTGCAGCAAGCTACACAAGTCGTCATTGTATGATAAACACGTCCGTCACGCGATATCCCTGGTTCCCTGTCATAGTGCTCGTAATGTCAAGGCCTGCTGTTATCTCTGCCAGAGAGTAAAACACAACACTGTCAAGTGGTTTAGCCACAAATTTCAAGCGGATAAAATTCCTGAGTGATGTAATTGCAATACGCACATAGGTGGACTGATCCAAAATACGCCGGATGGCGTTATACACGGGAAATTTATTTATGAGATGACGAAAACATAGCAGGGTGTTTTATTGTTCAACAACTATAGCGAAAGGTGAAAATATTAGCTCACTTGTTCATTTCTACTTACGGAGAATTTGAAATCTTTCATTTGTAGAAAGATATTTCCATTTTACCATTTTGCACTATCAAGGGACAGAGATTTGAAGTGAAGTAGGATTTCAGCTATGTGGCCAAGGCTAGGCCCACTAAATCTCCGGGTGAAAGAGGTGAAGCGAGAGGGTACAAATTGCGTCCAAATCTGATTGCGACAGGCGCAGACCCAGCGGGGTCCTTAACGTTTCCACATTAAATATTCCCGGCCGACCCTTGGATGGGACGCCTCCATCCTCGGTCAGGAGGTTACGTTCCAGGGAAAAAACATTTCTTGTCCTTAAAGCACCTTAAAGGCATACTTCGCATACCACCATCCACCGCGCCTAATCCAGCTACACGATAGGAAATGCGAGACAAAAATTTGTGGTAATATGTAATCCGACCTGGGAAAACAGTGAAAAAAATCAAGGTGAGACCGGTCCAGCGGGATTTCCCGAATACGAACCTCAGACGCTACCGCCCGAGCCATCCGCTTGGTTTTTCACAATGAAACTGATGAAAGGACAGAATTTTCAGAAAAAGAAAAAAACGTGACAGGCTGATTTTGGAATCTAAATTCCTTGATACAAATGTTTTAAATACAAATTACCTGACAAATGGGTTGAGAGTCCATGTTAGGAATTAGAAAGGGACGTCAGGTTTACAAGTTTTTGGAAATATGGACGTTCAGATTTGTGGCCTACTATAGTCCCCGTCACGAACAAAAGCAAATACTCTGCGACGTCAAAGTCACGTGCTTCCTAGCCAGTCAGAGGTAGTCTGTTCTCAGACTGCGTTTGTGTGAACAGCTTGCTGTTTAAAAGTGACAGTTGATAATTCCGAGCTATGAATCGACTCCATTATGCGGATATCTTCGGGATTCTGACTGAAGGAGAATTCAGCGACATAGAATTAGATAAGGCCCTACGTGTTACGTAGTTGGGAATATCAGACGGAACACAGCACCGCACGTAGGCCTTAATAACCAACGTGACCTTAGGAAGGAAGAGTTGAAGGGGAGACCCGATGGGCGACCAGAACTGGACGACGATGTGCGCTAGCAAGGACAGGGCCCCTAATCCTGATGCCGGCTACCCTTCACTTGTCCCCTACAACCTGTGGTCCAGGGAATAGACGAGACACTCCCAGAAAGGAAGGGGGACAGTTCCAACAGTCTACAAAACGCCAAGGAGAAATCCCTCCAGAGCGCCAATTTCAACGTCCCGCCGCAACATACTAACCGTCGTCGCCTGGTCCTACAACCCTGAAACAGGTGAAAGAAAATGACGGGGACAGGAAATTCGTGATAGAAGGGGAACACGCGAGCATTCGCGTACCGACCCAGAGAAACCAGGAAAACTCCCATGGTCAGAGCTGCCTGTCCGACGGGAATCGAACCCGGGTGCTTTTGAATATGAACCCGGTCACATCGCGGAGCCATCTCGCTCAGTTCGTGTTATGCAGTGCATTAACTTTTAATAACAAAATAATGCGTCATGATCACTCTTCCCGCTCCTTGCAATTGTCTGTGCGACAACTGTCATCCACCGCCTTCGTGACGGAGACTATAAATTAATCACAGCATTGCCGGAGAGTATAGCTGTTCAGTAATTTTGGAAATTAACGCACTCACACTGACACTCGGACATTCTGCTCCATTTTGTAGCTTCACTGTGTACGCAACTGTATTAGGTTTGTGATAAGGTGAACATCAGCAGACCGTGGAATCCGATGCGTGGCAACACACGGGCGTTTGCTTTGCCTAATTCTCCTAACGCGCTCTTTGTTACTTGTACGGAGTCTTTTGTTTACTCTCGGTTTCCCTGACAAAAGGGTTTAAGAATCTACCCTCATATTGGGCGAAAATGCGAACAAAAGCGAAAGGAGTAGAAGACAAAGAAGCAATGATCCAGCTCACTGCTCTCCCCTACTTCATTCAGACAATAAGCAATCTTCGGTCACCGCCACAATCCATATCGATTTCTCAACCTGGTGACAATTTCTTTGTTTTCCAAGTATACCGTTTGTGTGTTTACTGAGATCCATCTCAAGCCGCTGGTCGTATTCTTCTAGGTGGCCCTTCAAGTGTCAGACCTCTGAAGACGTCCACTGCGGCCTTTGTGTAGCTCGCAAAAGTGTCATACTTCTCACCCCAACTAACACTGTGTGTGTTAATAAATTCTAAAGTTTTCATTTACTCAACCATTTCTCTAACAAAGTAGATATTATGCATTGTCATTTTAATATCAGAAACAAAAGGACATTGCAATTTACGTGTATCTGCCTTTTTTTTTTTTTTTTTTGCTCAATATATGTAATTAGCTTTATAATTTTTTGAAAGAAAAAAAAGCGCCGAATTATCTTTCTTGCAGAATTGTTTTACGTGCATTTAGTAGTGCAAGTTGCGGTGAAAATTGGTTTTGATCTGACGGAGGAAGCAAGTCAAGAGACCCAGATTACCGACGTTTTTACTGAACGTCCTCATTAACGCCACAGCTTTTACGACTTCAGAAATTTATTTCTCATCATATGTCGGTAAGGTGTCAACTGTAATCCGTATAGTTTGTTCTTTCTGGTATTAAAAGCTAGCTGATCTGACCGGCGTTGCACGGGTGGCGTTTAAACTCATTCACGATTTAATCAATTACCTCCCCCGTTCTTTTTGAAGTAACTGTACTATGGTATAGAAGATTTTTATAGTGAATTCTCCCCCTTCTTATCATAGTACGAGGGCTGATCAATAAAGAATGAGACTGGTTTTTTCCTGCAGCTTCCTTGATAGTTTCCTGTCTCTACCATGACTATTTGAAAAGAGCAGGGTTTTATGTATAATGTCCATAGGCGGCAACATTCTGGTATCAGTAGGTTGGTAGTAATGCTATATATTGTTGACCCTACTTGAATTTCGCATACCACAAAGTGGAGGTGACACGAGAGGAGTAATACAGCGCAATAAACTTTTGTTTTCTTTTAAATCATACAGCCTCTGAAACTTTCGAAAAGCTGAAGCAAGTATACGGTGAAGATGCACTACCTCGTGCAATAGTGTGGTCAAGGACTTCAAAGAAGGGCGAGTCTGCTAAGCAAGGAGGGTCTGGTGTTTCGGAATGGAATGGTGTAATGGCATGATTTACCAGCATGCAGTTCCCCTTCACATTACTGTTACAGCAGCGTACTACACTGAGGAAGCACACTGCAAGGAAGCGTCCAGAACTTCATCGGAATGGGTGGCGACTTCATCACGACAACGCGCGGTCTCACGTCCCAAATCAAGTCCAGGAATTTTTGGTTAAATTCAACATTACCTGTGTGTTGCATCCGTCTTATAGCCCCGATCTTGCCCCCGTGATTTCTTTTTATTCCCATCACTAAAGCCAAACCCCAGGTCATTAGATTTGAGAGCACTGAAGCAGTGCTGAAGAAAAGTGAGGCGATTCTCAAAAGATCTGACAAGAATGGCTTGCACCATGTGTTCAAGGACTGGCAAAGACGTTATAAAAAGCGCATTCAAGTAGGAGGGGACTACTTTGAAAAAAATCGTGTCAACATTGAAATAGAGTAATACATATCTGTGAAAAAAAAAATCAGTCTCAGACTTTATTGATCAGCCCTCGTAATTATCTACAGCCCCGGCTATCCCAATAACGGATGAAAATTCTCCTGATATTATACGAAACGAAGTGAAATATCGGCGAAACGTCTGACTCCATAACCTGCCCCCCCCCCCACGACAGCCTTTCAAGTTCTGGAAAAGTTGCATGCCCTATATGTACCCCCTCCCCTTTGGCGGTGGAACAATTATCGGTCGGAATTGTAGAGTAATTTTTTAATTAATCACGTATGCAATCACATTCTAAATTCTCGAACCTTCAGTTTGGTCTCATATTTATTTAATAGCATAAAAGCTACATAGTTTCATATAATACATATACGCTTCATATATACAACGTAATAGAGGTGGAGTTGATGAATATGAAGATTCCCCATTCCCAGTCCTCCAAGTCAACCGCTTCGGGAAAGACGCATAGTTTGCGATCATAGAGAAAAAATATTCCGGTTGTTAAATATAAAATATCAGTTGATTGATTTCTAAAGTTAGCTGACCACAATTTTCTATGCCATAAAAGTCGGTTGACTGATTTCTAATTTTAGCTGGCCACAAGTTTCTCTGTTTATAGTTATATTATATTGATTGACTGATTTTTAATGTCAGCTGGACACAATTTTCTCTGTTTATACAATTATGAAATATCGGTTGACTGATTTCTAATGTTACCTGCCACAAATTTCTCTCTTTATACAATTATAAAATATTGGTTGAGTGATTTCTAATGTTAGCTGGCCACAATTTTCTCTCTTTATACAGTTATAATAATATCAGTTGACTGATTTCTAATATTAGCTGGGCACAATTTTATCTGGTTATACAGTTATATAATATCGGTTGACTGATTTCTAATATTAGCTGGGCACAATTTTCTCTCGTTATACAGTTATATAATATCGGTTGACTGATTTCTAATATTAGCTGGGCACAATTTTATCTGGTAATACAGTTATATAATATCGGTTGACTGATTTCTAATATTAGCTGGGCACAATTTTCTCTCGTTATACAGTTATATAATATCGGTTGACTGATTTCTAATATTAGCTGGGCACAATTTTATCTGGTAATACAGTTATATAATATCGGTTGACTGATTTCTAATATTAGCTGGGCACAATTTTCTCTCTTTATACAGTTATAATAATATCCGTTGACTGATTTCTAATATTAGCTGGGCACAATTTTATCTGGTAATACAGTTATATAATATCGGTTGACTGATTTCTAATATTAGCTGGGCACAATTTTCTCTCGTTATACAGTTATAAGGTTTGTTCCAGCACGATTCAGAATCGATTCCGAATTATCTGAGTGTGCGCAGTAGCTAAGTGGCGTTCCAACACGACAGAGAATCAGTTCAGAACCAATTCTGAATTTCCAGTTTGCTGTTCCAACGTATTTGGGAACTAGTTCGGAACGAGTGAAATCGGTTCGGGACTAAGAGTAGGTACTGAAAATTCCAGACATGCGCAAATTGTATGGTCTACAGCGCATACTCAGTCAATTCAGAATCGATTCTAATCGCTTGGAACAAACCTGACAGAGAGTATAGAAAAAGTGACATACTCTCTGTATTCAGTAGAAAATAAAGTTTAATATGTAATTTATTCCTCCATGCGTGTTTATTTCTCAATACGGAATAGCAAAGGTGTTTGGTAAGCAGTTGCTCGCTGTTGAGTAGTATGGCGACATACTTGAGGAAAAGAACAAACGTCTAACAAAGCCAGGTAGCAAAACAGCGTTCAAAGATAACAATAATGAGTGATTTAGAAGGTGACAGTGATCTTTTTAATGATGCATCGACTTCCGAAGAAGAGGATTATTTCCATTTAAACATTATTCCGTTATTTTGGGACCTTTACCCCTTTTTGGCACCTTTATACCATTTCCCCCCAACCATGCCCATAATCCCCTTTTTTCTTTTAAGTTTCATTCCAATTTATTCTTTAACTTTCAATTAACGTCTCCTCAGCTTGCTGTGTACGTGCGAATAGTAAGTCTACCTCTTTCAGTAAACGCCGCGCGGGAATTGAAAGCACACCCGCAACAATGGAAAATAATTGTGTGTTCGACGAAAACCTCTTTCTCTCACTTTACTGCTATAAAGTAGCCCGCAATAATGCAATTGACAATGAGTGATTCTATTCCACCAGAATCAGTAGCCTGCTGTTCGTGAATGTGAGTTTGTTGCTGTGAGAGACGTCATCTGTTTACGTGGAGACGAAGCCTGGGCAGGCAGAGACGACAATAACCTCAACCGCGCAGTTCCGAGAATTATTAAGACTGGGCTATAATTCACAAAACAATTATATATAAAGAAATAAAAATTTCAGCCCAATTGAATAGATAGTTTAGAAAATAGCAATTTCAGTTGTGCATCCCCTTAAATAAACCAGCACCTTATTGTGCCTTTTTCACCTTATTTGAGCACCTTTTCCCTTCCTTTTTTCAACTTGCAACTTCAATTTGCAATTAAAAATCCTAACCCTGATCATAAGCATACATTGGTACCATGTAGTTTTGTATTATTTGAATTACGTTCGGAATAGAATTTATGTGGGGTGTCATTGTCTCAGAGTATTGGAGTTTTAAATTAAACATTGTGTTTAGAAGCTTCTGTAGCAGGAAACCTAATGTTAAATTGGAATTGTGTTAAATTACTTTTTCCGGGTTCTGGTTTAAATACAATATCTATAAATTACAATTGTTATTCGCAATAACTCAGTATCAATGGCTTTAAGCCGATAAACGAACGCGATTTATTTTTGCTCGAATATTAGGACTGGAATCCGTATGAAAGAAACGCTTACGATGTACATCGGCGGAGTTTGATTTCATTCATCAACGCTGTAAACGTAAATATTTGATCGTCTTCTGATTGACCGTGCAACGAAGAAGGCCGTGACAGAACGCGAACGGTTCAAGTAGTGTTCCAACCACACAAAATTCCGAATTAGTTCTGTGAGCGTACCGGACTGGCGCATGTGCATTAGCATGTGTTGGGATTAGTTCCGAACCCGTTCAGAACCGTGTGCTGGAACAAACCTATATAATATCGGTTGACTGATTTCTAATATTAGCTGGGCACAATTTTCTCTCGTTATACAGTTATATAATATCGGTTGACTGATTTCTAATATTAGCTGGGCACAATTTTCTCTCGTTATACAGTTATATAATATCGGTTGACTGATTTCTAATATTAGCTGGGCACAATTTTATCTGGTTATACAGTTATATAATATCGGTTGACTGATTTCTAATATTAGCTGGGCACAATTTTCTCTCGTTATACAGTTATATAATATCGGTTGACTGATTTCTAATATTAGCAGGCCACAATTTTCTCTCGTTATACAGTTATATAATATCGGTTGACTGATTTCTAATATTAGCAGGCCACAATTTTCTCTCGTTATACAGTTATATAATATCGGTTGACTGATTTCTAATATTAGCTGGGCACAATTTTCTTTCGTTATACAGTTATATTATATCAGTTGATTGATTTCTAATATTAGCTGGGCACAATTTTCTGATGTTATACAGTTATATATCAGTTGATTGATTTCTAATGTTAGCTGGACACAATTTTCTGTTTGTACTATTATTTAACATACCCTGCTAACGATCTTGAATATAACATACAAAGAAAATAAAACAAAACCTTCTTAATTGAGGGTTATTAAAAATGTTGACATTGGTATAGCATGTGTATTGCGCAGTTTTGCTGTGCCTTAGGTGCTAAATCATAACACCACTTACATGTATGAAATATCCACGCATTTGTTTTACATACATATTCTATGGAGTAACAACTATTTGATTTTTCATGCCACTTTCAACTAAAAGTCAAAAGCATTCTTCGCAAGCATGCTCTTTTACTTCACTATGTGCGCATTAAAGTATAAGGGCTTTCTAAATCGTTTTTAAAATTTAATGAAATAAAATTAGGTGTTCTATAGACCATGGTCGTCAGAAGCAATTGGGATTTTCAAGAGTGAAAAAAATTATTAAATTCGGTTGAATGGTTTTTGTGCTTACCTTACAGAAACCAAAATTTTCTCTCTTTACAATACGTATGGACGAGAATTTTCTATCCGTTACTTTGGATGCTACAACTTTTAAAGGGAGACGAATCATTGTTTGGGGTTATTGTAACTGAGAAACCGTACTCCAGGAAAAATGGGTGGGTGTCATTAAAATGTTCAAGTTCTGTACAGAAGTATATGAATTTAAGTTTTAAATCAAAGGAAGTTCTTAAATACGGAGGGTAGCTAATTTTTACTTTTTCTAACGCTTACCTGTTATAGGTATAGGAAGTACTGGTATTTTACGCCAAACCAAAATTTGAGTATTGACATTTTACCGGAAATACACGTTTTGAACCCTGGTTAATTAAAAATAATCTGATGTGTTACACTCACATGACTTTCTCTACTCTTGTACAAACTATTTTTACAAACGCTTATTCTCCATATGCTTCATGTTAATCGAGATGTTAATCTTATTGCTAATTTTCTTGTAGATGCAAGGGGAATTGGTAGGCTTTAAGCGATAGTCAAATGTTTTAAGAGCTGGTTGCTATGTGGAGTATTACATTCTCTTTGTATGTCCAGGACATAAAAAAATGAATAGCGAATTCCCATTTGAGAAAAAGTATTGGAAAATTTAAGGTAATAACAAGCAATATCTCCAAAATAGTTCACTCAACAAAAAATAAAGTATATGACATAAATTGTGTATTTTAACGCGATCTACATTTTTGTGTAGTAAAATTTTGTCTATCTCTTATGGTTTACCAGTTATGCAAAAGTCGTTCACAATGAAGAACACTTTTGGAGACATTCCCAGAAAATTCAAGATATACATTTCATTTGTCATGAAAATATCTTAAACATATGACGTTTTAATCAAAATCGTTAGAGCCATTTTTGAGAAAATTACAATTTTCGAAAAATGTTCCATGTAAAGGGTAATCTGGGATGGGGGGATTTTCTTGAAAACCTTCGTGTCACATCTCTGGAAGATACTGAACCTAAATACCAAGTTTGGTGTTTATACGACTGTTCATTTCTGAGTTATGCTGTTCACAGACACACACACACGGACATGTTTCAAAAATGCTTCTTTTTTTTTTTTGGATTCAAGGAGTCTCAGAACATGTATTTCCGTTGAAATCTCGGTATCGAATTTTTGGGTGGCATACAATACTTCCCCTACTTACTATACGTAGTGGAGAAAGTAAAAAAGGTTAAAGAAAACAGTCCGTGGATGCGCGTGTGTAAGAAGCATAAGTCAAAAAATCTGATGTGTTACACTCACATGACTTTCTCTACTCTTGTACAATCTATTTTTACAAACGCCTAGTCTCCATATGCTTCATATTAATCGAGATATCGAGATGTCAATCTTATTTGTAATTTTCTTGTAGATGCAAGGGGAATATGGTAGCTTTTAAGCGATAGTCAAATATTTTATCGCTGGTTGCTATGTGGCGCATTCCATTCTCTTTGCATGTCCAGGACATAAAAAAATGAATAACGAATTTGAGAAAAAGTATAAGTATTGGAAAATTTAAGGAAATAACAAGCAATATCTCGAAAACGGTTCACTCAACAACAAAAATGTATATGATATAAGTTGTGTATTTTAACGCGATCTACATTTTTTGTGTAGTAAAAGTTTGTCAATCTCTTATGGTTTACCAGTTATGCAAAAGTCGTTCATAATGAAGAATACTTTTGGAGACATTCCCAGAAATTTCGAGATATACATTTCATTTCTCATGACATTATCTTAAACATATGATATTTTCATCAAAATCGTTACAGCCATTTTTGAGAAAATTAAAATTTTCGAAAAATGTTCCATGTAAAGGGTAGTCTGGGGTGGGGGTATTTTCTTGAAAATCTTCGTGTCGCATCCCTGGAAGATACTGAACCTAAATACCAAGTTTGGTGTTTATCCGACTGTTAGTTTTTGAGTTATGCTGTTCACAGACACACACACACACAGACACACAAACACACACACACACACACACACACACACACACACACACACAGACACACACACGGACATGTTTCCAAAAATGCTTTTTTTGGATTCAGGAGGTCTCAAAACATGTATTTCCGGTGAAATCTCGGTATCGAATTTTTGGGTGGAATGCAATACTTCCCCTACTTACTATACGTAGTAGAGAAAGTAAAAAGGAAAGTTGAAAAATACCAAACGTAATCTTTGATGGTTGTAAGGCGAAGTTTTTTATCCTATTCCACCATCCCAAGCAAACCGTTCACATGGAAAAAGAGTAACTGTTTTATTTTCTCAAAAAATTTTCAAGTTGATTTTATTTAAATTTCAAATTTGAGACATTGCCATGACGAATAAGACGTTAATGTAAATTGTCTGTGAGGATCCTTTAAAATGTTAGAGTGACAAAAAGTTAACTACAGAAAATACGCAAAATTCGTTAAATGTGTAACTTTGTAAATAATAATCGTAATAATAATAATAATACAACGCTTGTAACAAGGTTTTTGAAAATGTGCTATTCTTTCTCTTCTTGTTCTCCCCATCCCATCTTTCCATGTGTTCGTTACCAACAAAAGCCTACTTGTGATATAAACACGCTGCATGTTGATTAGCTTGAAATCAGTTCTACACGAACACATTATGAAAAAGGTAAGGTGAACAGAAGAATAACTTTACATGAATAGTGTAATACACAAAGGGCACGCAGGAATTTATAATAGGAAGAGAAAGTCATGTGGGTGTTACACGTCAGATTTTTATTTCCGAGATTCTGTAAAACTGTACTGTGCAGTGTTTTGTGACGCCTAATATTTTGAAAATGCGAATGCTTTAAATACCAACCAAGTTAATGGCTGCAGCTGAATGATAAAGCTTGAGTTGTAAACGTGTATTCATATTATGATGGATTCTAGTATGTGAAATGCAGATTATATCTCGCATACAGAGAACCAATAAACTAGGAACCGGCTGCGCGGTGTTTTTCCTGTCCGCGTCCTCGGCGCTCGCTGCCGCTATCGTAGAAAGGCGCGGATGAAACCATACATTTTTAAAACTACTTTTAAAGGCTTTACTTACCAACTTTATGAAAGAAATGCTGAAACTGTCCACCGTCGTTGTCCATACATTTTTGGCATCTCTTTAGGAGACTATCCATCACTCGCCGTAGTTCACGTTGAGAAATGCTGGTGGATATTTTGTTTTAATTCTTCCAGGGTTTGGGGGTTTGTCTTGTACGCTTTATGTTCTAAGTTACCCCAAAGATAGAAATCGCAAGGGGTTAGATCGGGGGACCGAGGGGGCCTAGTAATTCTGTCCTCAAACACACTTTCAATTGTTCTCATCGAAATATTGCCCGTATGAGCTGTTGCAGAGTCTTGTTGAAAAAAGGTAAAATCACACTCCCTAATTCTCTAAAAACGGGGGGCAAAATTGTATTCACGAGCTTCAACTATTGACACGAAAAGAATGGTCCCCTTGTATTAAAAAACTCCCTGTGATTTCTATCTCTGGGGTAACTTAAAACAAAGTGTGCAAGACAAACCCACACATCCTGGAAGAATTAAAACAAAATATCCGCCAGGAAATTTCTCATCTCCTTTCATAAAGTTGGCAAGTAAAGCCTTTAAAAGTAGTTTTAAAAATGTTGTATGGTTTCATCCGCGCCTTCCTATGATAGGGACAGACGGCAATGAGCGCCGAGGACGCCGACAGGAAAAACACCGCACAGCCGGTTCGTAGTTGTTTGGCTCTCTCCGTAGAAACAGCTTACAACCCATATGAAATAACAATATATAATCACTTCATGATATAAGTTGATAGCCTGGGATTTCCATAGAATCCGTAAAATTCACTTCCAACGTAACCATATCTACCCTGAATATCCTTACCTTCTCTGTATCATACCTACAGTTAGAGGACTTGTATTCCACCCAAAATTTTATACAGAGATTTCATCGGGAATACATGTTTTGAGGTCCACTGAATAAAAAAAACATTTTTAGAAAAGGTGTAGCGCCCGCATGTGTGTGTACGCGCGCGTGCGAACAGCCTAACTCTAAAACGAAATGTGGGATAATGACAAACTTGGTACTTAATTTGGTTGTCTTGCGAAGATGCAACACCAAGTTTTCAAGAAGGTCTATCCCAAACTGACCTTTACATTGTCGCATTATCGTTCGTGTTATCTTATTTGCTGAGCGCCTGTTATTGTTTTACTATTTTGAATTTTGGGTTCTTTGTCCTCCGGCTAGCTATTATTACTCAGTCGAGCAAATCTCTTGAACAGGGTGTGTAAACGGAAACGAATTGTTACTAAAAGATAACACTGATAAAAGAAATTGTTTTTTTACACTTTTATTGCCGTTACACTTTATTAATTTCACATAATTACTCTTGATACACGCCTGACTGAAACTGTTATATTTTCGAATGTAACTATAATCACTTATTTGCCGCGCACTATTAATTCGCGTATTTCACATTTTGTAACTAACTTTACGACGCGAGAGATTCTGTAGAACTGCGTAACGTGTACTTCGTGAATGCTTCTGTTGAACTGCGTGACGTGTAACTCGTGAATGATTCTGTTGAACTGCGCGATACCTGTCTTGGCTCTAGAATTTATACTCCCTCACCCCGATATGCCTAAACATTACAACAGAGCTGTTATTGGTTAATAAAGCGCGCCAACATTAGCGTCTATTGTTTTATCCAATCAAAATTATGAACACATATGCTCCAGGGAAAATATTCCCTCCATTTCTAAAGAAAGGCATGCTACTCTGACGTCATTTGTTTATCTCTTCTAATTGATAAACAACTCACACCATCGCTTCATTGTTACCCGCTCCTATTGTCAGTTTCAGTGAGGCCGTGTAAACTTATTTCCTAACAATGCTTATAATTAACAAACGTCTCAAATCATTGTCATACAATAATGTTAATTTACACTACAATCACTCTGGCATTCACGGTGTTGTGATATAAAATACTACCTCAACATGGAAAACTTCTCCTTATTTTTGATTTTGTCAAAGATAGCTCTAATGACTTTGATTAAAATGACATATATTGCCTGAGTAACAACATGTACCTATAGGGAACTTGAATTTTCTACGAATATCCTTTTCATTCTGAATGAATTTTGTGTAATTTATTATAACTGGTGAATCTTAGGAGATAGATGAAAACTTATGGCACAAAAAACTGTAATCTTATTAAAACCCCGTTTATGTGAACTTTATTTTTTCTGCCATGACGTTTCGCTGCTACTAATCACCTGAGTGTAACACCTCATTACGTTGGTTGTGAATGACTTCATTAAGAATTGCGTGCACTGTTTCATAGTTTTACTTTCTCTACTAGGACGTATAGTAAGTAGGGGAAGCATTTTATTCCACGCAAAACTTCAATGTCAAGATTTCACGGGAATATATGTTTTGAGGTCCACCTGAAACCCCCCTCCCCCAAAAGAAAACTTTTTAGAGAAACGTCGTGTGTGTATCTGTGAACAACATAATTCAAAAACTAAAAATCTGATAAATGACAAACTTGGTATTTAAGTTAAGTATCTTTCAAAACTGCGATATGAGGATTTTCAAGAAAATCCACCCCACCCCAACTACCCTTTACCTACATGGAACATTTTTGAATGTTTTTTATTTTCTAAAGAATTACTTTTAACGACTATGATTATCGTTTATTAAAGATATTTTCATGACAAATAAAACATATATCTTGAATTTTCTGGAAATAACCTGTGAAGTTCTCTTCATTCGTAAGAAATTTTGTATAATCTTGTATAACTGGTAAATGTTAAGCGATAGACGAAAACGTTCTACTGCACAAAAAATATAGATCTCTTTAAAACGCACAATTTATTCCAAATTATATATATATATATATATATATATATATATAGGCAGCATAATTCATTTCCAAGATATCCGTTATTAATGGTACGAATTGTTCAATACTTCGCCATTCTTTTAAAGTCCTGTCGATTTTCAGTTGTTTCTCGCGATGTCATGGGAAAAGTATGGAATTTTAAGGCCAGTAAATAGCGTCCAATTCTTAAACATTTGACTATCGCTGTTCTCTTTGTATCTATAACGAAATGTATAATGTAGCTATTTCTGCAAAGATTTATCTCGATTATAATGAAGTATAGGCTTTCGTAAGAATAGTTTGCATACCCACTAATAAACGATAGAGTGTAGAGAAAGTCATGTGAAAGTAACACAAGCTTTTTCGTATAATATGCCGATCCTTCATTATCTGTTTAGGATCCTTCTGTGAAGAGGATGTTTCATTAAAAGCCAACAACAACATATATTTTGTTTCGGAACACCGTGCTTGTTAATGCAACACGTAAGAGTATAGGATTACCAGACTCTTAGATCAGTATTTGCAAATGAAAATATTGCAACAGAAGACCGTCCCTAATGAACCCCTGAAGATGGACCGATGTGTCTACTTGTATTTCACAACGCAGGCAGTCTGTAATTAGCAAACAAAGCACCGTGTGCACCTAACGGCCTTGTCACGGTCAGGAGTGTGACGTCATACCGGGAATCATGCTCGGCTGCGTTCTGGCTCCATAGTATCCTCTGGTCATTCTTCCACGTGCCCACCAAGGTGACGACTACTTAAACTGATGTCGGGATGTCAGAACGAGGTTGAGCTTGTCAACAGGCACACAGGAAGAGCTGCTCTCACGTCAGTAAACATTTGCTGTGGGTGGGACATACTTGCCAACTGTGTTTTGACTCCTATCCGCGTTCCTTCTGTGTAGTGCACACTTTAGTTGCAGTATTAATCTGATCGATCAAGGAAGGTAGTGTGGTATCTTCTGCATCATAGAAAATTACTTTGCTCTCTATCGATTAATTTCACATGTATACATAAAAATCATATACTACTGTCCATTCCAAACCAGAGTGCCTTTCACTGAAAACAAATTCTTTGTATTATCCGCGCAAAAGTAGTTCGCAATCCCCGCCCCTAATGGCTGCTTCGCTCTCACGTGCTTGTTGAACACTGTTTAAATCTATAAAAACGCGCCCTGCGTGAGAATCATAGTTCAAAATGTAACCTGAAGTAACAATCTATTTTATAAGTATGTGGAAATGAAAATTTTACTTACATTAATCACAACCCTCGGGCAAAAGTGCAACACCCAAATCCGAATCCTCCGAAGATGACTCAGCTGCCATATAGGAATCAGAACTACTCTCCAAAATAATGACAAGCTTATCCACAGTTCCACAGCAGTGTCGCACACAAAGCAAGTTCCCACATTTTATCCTCTTCTATGTTCTGTTATGCCTGTTTATATTCCCTGCTCGCTTTGGTTACACTTCTCACTGAAACGCCTGTAAAATCCGATATTAGTTTCGTAATATGCACTAATGCAAGTGTCGAGTATTTTTCTAATAGTGAGTTAAATATATGAAGAACTGTTTGTTTTTCGCCACTTTTTAACTGTTTCCCGCTTTTTATTCGCACCACACGCACTTTCCTCTGCCATGTGAACTCAAAATACCAACTGACTAAATCACAAGATTTGACCTGAACTGAGCACACGTGTGACTGCGTATTATGAATGACTGTTCGCTTATCATATTTCGTGTGTTACGCAAAGTGTTTATTTGGTACTCAGATAGCACCTCTGGGAATTCATTGCTGCTTTTCTTGTATATGCAAGAGAATGGCAGTCATGCATACAGTTGGTATTAACAAGCAAGATGCTCTCGGCGTTAGCGCAACAGCAGACGAAAATTATATTTTGTAATCTCTGAACAGTTGGTATATATCCATTACCTTTAGCAATGAGTTCTTATAACCGCAATAAAATGTGCAGTTCTATACCTTTCCTGCGCTAATATTTCATAATACAATATATGTATTAAGGAACTATTTACTTTGGCGTAAGAGTATGTTCTTAGGTTCGCAACAAGCAGGAGCACGTGCTTTTGTTTACATCAGAGGGAACTCTGGTTTGGAATGGACAGTAGGTATATCATGAATGACGCGAATCCATTCGTGTACTAGCGATGGACCGGCCCGCCGTTTCTCCCCTAGCTAATGTTAACGGCGTGAAACAATATAAATGCGTTACCCTTAACTTTCGTCGTAAAAGATGTTCGAATTAATGTCCTTCTGCATCTGCTCGGGGGGGGGGCGTTGGACCATTATTGAACAATCGACGAATTTCTGCAGCCGAAATAATGGAAGGCTCATGCCGGATACTGCATTCTTCGTCGTATACATAAAATTTATCTTAAGCATTCCCAATAGATAATAATCATATAGGCTTAGATATGAGGAGTGAGAAAGGTATTTTATTAGCCCCGCGTATGGACGCCAATTTGAGAAAGGAGTATTTTAGGAGTTGTATCGTATTTCAACTGTTGGGGAGCCGAACTTGTAGTAGTTGCAACCACACGTATAGTAAAGAGTTTCCGGTAGCCTTCGCCCCAAATGCACTTTCAGGTGGCCTTTGCCCCAAGTTCAAAAAAATATTAACTTTGTAATTTAACTGTTTCTTTAAATATTATATATTTATGTTTCCCTCGGCTGCGTCAGTGTTATTGTTAGAGACACGTTTCTCTTAGCAGGGTTGTGGTGCGACAAGAATGTAGGCTTACACAGATTATAATTTTACTTCACTCCTTTTATTAATACTTGATACGATTTAAATAACACTTCACTGATATAGAGAGCTGTGAGATTCTTTAATTAATTACTTGCACTTTTTAACACGTAAAACTATTTTCGCCTCACACGAATACGTATTAAATTTCTTGAAGACACTTTTTGTGTCTGGTTAGTAACGCTATCTGCAACCAACTGAACTCTAAATTTGTAAAATTTTCTCCTTTTCAGCTTCTGATTGGCTAATCCTACTCCAATAGAATATCTTCATTTAACTAAAGCTTTTTCTGGTTGTTGATTGGTTATTTTCATAAACTGTCACTAAAATTACATTATTGTTGCTCCAATAATGACTAGTAGCATTTAAACTTTCAAACTCATTATTGCCTCAAGGTTACCTCATTGTTAGCAATTTTGACCTATTTCTCACAACTCCTACATTATTAAATTACGTAATACATCCACATAACATTATTACACATGGATACAATAATACAAACATATACAATGACTGTTACGTACATTTTACAAATTATTATATACACATATTGCTTCAAGGCGAGCTGTTATTGTATTTACATATTATATAATTAGACTGAAATTATTTAAGTGTTAAAAATACTGCCTCAGGAGCCAGTAAATTGTTGTGTTATCAAAACACGTAACGGTGGCAGCGATTTTTTTCGGGGTGGGGCCTTCTTTGCACGTCAGCCCCTATCTCTAATTGTTCCTTAGAACCGTTGGCTGTCTGTTTCTTTTGGTTAAAGGTCACTCAGGTGGCGTTAGCATAAAATATTGTTCATTAAAATTGTAACTTCGCCTTAAAATATGCCACAGAAACTCATGAGCTGTTTCGAGAAGTATATGGTAATATTACAGTAGATCGCAGCAGCAATTTCTGATGCTCTAAATGCCTGTGGCTTGATTTTTGGCTTATGACTTTGACTGTGGTACTGCTCTATCATATTCCTTTGGCAAATTAGTAATTATTCCTACTAAACATTTCTCCATAAGAAACTGCTTACAAAACGCACTATAGTTATTTGAGCCTGGTGTCCTCTGCCACTATGCAATAAAGCGGCATCTCAGCCAGACGTATTGACCGATTACAATTGGGAAACACTCCCTCACATACAGTCCATATTGCCTTGGTTGACGCAGTGCTCGAGCACAGGCGTTTTATGCCCGGTCCCGGGGTCGAGACTAGTCCAGGACGATTGTATGTAAGTCTGCTTAAGTGCGACAGCATCCTGTCAGTAGATTTACTGTAAAAGAATCCCCGAGCGACAAAACTCTTGTCACACTGGCTTACGTGGTTATAAACAAGGTATGAGACAAAGGCGATGAATGGAATGAATGATTAACTTAGACGTAAATGGATGTAGAGTACTTGGCGCCAGAAAGCTACTGGAAGGAAAATCATTTAAGTTTATTCCTGTCGGGAATAAAACTGGGATCGGTAGACAAACACGAGGAGTCGGAGTGCGTGTTGGGGAACCATTAGTAAGGTGCCAGGTGCAAGCGCAATGCGGGTGGCCTGACTCGCAGCGGTCAAGGCGAACGGCGGCTGCACGGTGTACAAATCTCTAGAAAACCTAAATCAAATGCAGAGCAACAAAAGTTAAAACGGTCACACGACTTCTCCTATGTATATAATTTATTTCTACTCCATAAATTATCCGTATAAAACTAATTTTTCTTGCCTACTTCCTGTTGGTTACGAGAAATAGTTTCAGTTAAGCAAGTGTATGGCAAGGCCCAATTTTGTGTCATCGTTTCTCCCACCTGTTATGAGTACACACACTAGAACTGAATTTATAATGCTCCATCTTGTTCCCAAACTACACTTCACGTTTCAGTCTTCCCATTCTCCATCTTCTAATCCTCTGTGTCACATTTTCTTGATGGTTTCTTCCAACTAGGTAATCCTTAGTCTTCTTCCTTCTTCTATCAAACCAAAATCCGTCGCGGTAGACTTTTATCCTCTTTCCGTCGAACATGTCCATTGCTGACGCAGATAAAATTAAATATTTCTTTTTTAATTTCATCCAATTTTGAACATCGAGCAAATCATCTGATGAGACTCAATTTCTGTAGATGATAGTTGATATCCTACTCTTGAGTAAGTCCCAAACTTCTGCACCATAAGTGATCGCACTCCTAACTAGTGTTTGTATGTCTGTGTGTATTTGTTGCCATGTGCCCCATAATATTCAATTTAACCTTTTTATTACTTTCTCTACTACGTATAGTAAGTAGGGGAAGTATTGTATTCCACTCAAAAATTCGATACCGAGATTTCACCGGAAATACATGTTTTGAGACCCCCTGAATCCAAAAAAAAGCCTTTTTGGAAACATGTCCATGTGTGTGTGTGTGTGTGTGTGTGTGTGTGTGTCTGTCTGTAAACAGCATAACTCAGAAACGAACAGTCGGATAAACATCAAACTTGGTATTTAGGTTCAGTATCTTCCAGAGATGCGACACGAACTTTTCAAGAAAATCTCCCACCCCAGATTACCCTTTACATGGAACATTTTTCGAAAATTTTAATTTTCTCAAAACTGGCTCTAACGATTTTGATTAAAATATCATATGTTTAAGATATTTTCATGACAAATGAAATGTATATTTTGGATTTTCTGGGAATGTCTCCAAAAGTATTCTTCATTGTGAACGACTTTTGCATAACTGGTAAACCATAAGAGATAGACAAAATTTTACTACACAAAAAATGTAGATCGCGTTAAAATACACAATTTATGTCATATACATTTTTTTGTTGTTGAGTGAACCATTTTCGAGATATTGCTTGTTATTCCCTTAAATTCTCCAATACTTTTTCTCAAATGGGAATTCGTTATTCATTTTTTATATCCTGGACATACAAAGAGAATGGAATGCGCCACATAGCAACCAGCTCTTAAAATATTTGACTATCGCTTAAAGCCTACCAATTCCCCTTGCACCGACAAGAAAATTAGCAATAAGATCAACATCTCGATTAACTTGAAGCATACGGAGAATAAGACTTTGTAAAAGTATATTGTACAAGAGTAGAGAAAGTCATGTGAGTGTAACACATCAGATTTTTATTGAATTTGTGTAGCAATTCTGTCCATTTCTGTTTCATGTCGACCATGTTTTGTAATTCTAACATCTAAGTATTTATATTCATCATAGCCTTTGATGAATTATTTACTACTTCATTTCCAACTACCATATAATATGTTTCATCTATATTTATTTTTAGTTCCCAATAGTTGTCTAAACATAAAGTTTAAATCATGGTAATAATCTGCTATCACTATCACTAATAATTCATCATCTCCAAACAACAATGTATACACATTTTTCTCCTATCATCATACCTAATCTGCTGCTTTTTCTTTTCCAATGTTGCATTCCTTTTGAATTAAAAGTTTAATTAAAATTGGTGCAGCAATTCCGACGTAAACATTTAGTAATAAAATCTTCAAATCATTAACTGCAGTTAATTAATTAAACAATCCTTTAGAGATCCAGCGTTACTAATACTTCAGTAAAACCTCATTATTTTACGTGTTGTTTTAAGTAAAATCGCTACCTTCTCTGTATTATAACTGTCACAGTATTCGGGATGATTTAGCTCACTTGAATCCATCATACTTTGTCCTGGCAAGGGACCTTTTTGCACTCAGTTGTGTCAGGTCAGTTTTAACATAAAGGTGCCTATTTTATTTATTTTTACATAATCTCTGGAGGAGTAACTCACCTTGCACGTGTTTCAAAACTGTATGCTCGATTCTGCCTTCTATTCGTAACCTGAGAGCTCTCTGCCGTTCAACGAGACGTTCGATAATAATTGTATGGCAGCTGTGATATTACCTACTCTTTGCATAAGCTCTAAGAAACAAACGAACAGCCACCTAACCTTGGAAAGGGTACTGCTTAAAATACCGAAATATCAAAATTTATTTGTTTATGGTCCCTTAAGGGGAGAAGGCAGTCTGAGCACATGGAAATTACACCTTAAGTGTCTTAAATTACCACTGCTCTTAAAGTTCTCAATAGTTTTCCTGAAATGTTTATGAATTAGGTACTCTAGGAATAATGACAATTATTTCAAGTGGTTGTTTACATTTATAGCTTATGTAGTTGAGTCTGTAAAAATTACTTCATTCGGCAGAAAAACAATAAAATCTACTGTTAAAACATGTGAATTCATGTACCTTTTTCTCTCATCCTACTTGCAATACAGAGTCACACTTTTGCATGCTTGTTCTTAGTATAATCAGCATCTTCTGAGCCTCAATTATTTAGTTATGTATATTAGTTCATTAGAAATTGAAAAAAAAAATTATTTGCAAAGTCAGAAAAGTAAAAATGTAGAACATTTGCAATATTGTTACTTTCTTAATATCAGTAATATACATTATAGAATTATGATTGTGATTCAGAAAGTTTAACTATGTGTTGTATACATGTACTAAAAATTTTAGCTCTCTACCTTTCATACTTTCTGAGAAAAAGGTTCATGTATCCAAAAATGCTGTTTTGAGAAAATTGAATTTAAAGTTTGAGCATTAAAATTCTGACACACTTCAGTACATTCCAGGGTCATAATCATCTGCACCTTCATTCCTGGATTGCTTCAGCTTTTCTGATTGCCTTCTCTTGGTCCTGGCCTCTTTTGTTAATTGCTGAACTGCTCGCTGGGCATGATATAGTCGTTCGTTGTTGAAAGATACAAAACTGTTCTAAAAAGGGGCGTTGCATGACAGCTTTAAAGGAATGCAGACTAGCATTTAAATCGCATTTAAATGTCTTAAAAACGTCTTAACCCCTCAAAACTATATATTTTCTGAAACTGGAAATAATAGTTTTTATTATTGCCTAAAACAAAAAATGTGATTTTTGACCATTTCAGAGTAGGTACCTTGTCCCCTTAAACAGCAAAGTTTACCAGCGTTTTACAATTAACATAGCACATACATTATAGACTATAATTTACAGTAGATACATTCTATGTAGTTAGTGTTCATAAACATATGTTAATCTCAACAATTAATTTTTTCCTTAGGCAAAAACATAGCTCAGCTGCAATCAGCAGTTCATAAACGTTAACAGCTTAAAGTGTTAAGTATTCACATTGACATTTTAGATAAACCATAATAAAATGAACAGCAACATACACTTGGAAAATGATCAATTCCACAATATGAAATTTCAAAGTGGAATTAAATTACTTTTTCATTTCGGTTGGTATTTAACACTACACGAGATGTGAATATGACGGTGACCTCGAGACTTTTCCCAAGTTGATCTTTTTTTAATTTCATTTTGTAAGGAAACCGAAGTTGTATATTTTGCAGCCTTATAGCAACCAAACAAATTAAAGGACGTGTATGAAATTGCTCGTTGCGTCAATTAAAGGATCGTACTTGAGATTTATCCTAGCTATTTGATGCTGCCAGCACCATCTCAGGAGAACTTTCCGAAGTACCCTCGTAGTTGCAAATTAATGGTATATGTTATAAAAAATAGAAGGAAGTCTTTTTGTTGCATTTCGGGTTTATAACGTAAATACACGTGGGAGGTTCCGGATTACAACTTATTTTCATTCAAAACATTGCGCAGACTGTGATGGGGTGATTTCAACAGGGATGAAACGCAAAGGGAATTCATTGCACCAGCAGAAATTCATCCAAAACAATAGGTTTTGTCTTGAAATGTATTTATGGTGCGTTCTTACAAAAGTCATGAACACATTCATTGATACTGAAAAGTCACAATAAGCTCACATTTTGGTAAGCCATCACAAATATGACCGAAAGTTTCGGGGCCGCTGCTTGTATCTTAACGGAGACGTCGAGTTTGTAACTTGGAAGAGGCAAATGCTGCTGAACAAGACGTCGTGTCTCTGGCAACACATTTCATCGTCCGATATTTTTAGTCGAGCGGGTTCCCAGAATATAGCTTCGATTGCAACATAAAGTGGCATAGGGCATGGAGTCAGGTGGCCACACAGAAGTGAAACTGAAGTGCTGAGTTATGTAAATCGCGTTATGACTCATTCTCCTCTTGCTCAGGGCCACGTTTGTCCTCTATATTTAAAGCTGATGTTAAATGTTGGGAAGTCACTTCTTACACGCACAGAGCCATGAGTTTTGGAATGCGTTGCACAATGAAAAACAAGTGGTCATTTGGCAAACATGTCAACGGAAGGTGAAGGACGATGCTTCGGCAATAATATCTTCATGCTTTAGACATTTTGGCGAAGAAGCAACTAAGGTATTGCCAAATAAATCTTCATGAATGTACTACAAAATGACCAGAACCTCAATAACTACTACACCAAGTGAAGATATTTTGTAATGCGGGCAATAGATTGCGGTCCCAAGTTTGGGCTTGGGAAGACAGATGCTATGTGTTGGTGGTTGACAATATCATACAAATTGTACATGCGGAGACGAAGAGGATCGGATGATTTATAATATCAATTGATTACGATAAATTACAACCGCAGGGTTTAATATCAGGCATCAGCAAGAAGATTAGTAAACCAGCGTAATGGCTCAGGTGGCAGCGTATATGGTCCCCATTCCAGAGGTCGCGGTTTTAAATCCCATGCACCAGTCAGTCGGACTGGCTGCTGTTTTTTCCCCTTTCTTTTTTCTTCGTGGTTTCCCTTAGTTTTCAGGTAAACATTGGATTCACCATCCAATACCATGACCCAATGTTTCACTTGCAGAGTAAAAGAAACAAAATTTAAAAAATGGCACAGAAAGGACTACGCAACTAAGGGCATCTGCCCAACATCACAATGGCTTCGTGTACTCTCAAAGAGCAGCCAGCGCTTCCACAGTTGCACCCAAAGTTCACATTCCTTCGAAACAACTCGATCGAAAAAAAATTGCACGAGAAGGCGACTAGGCAACTATGGATATCTATCGGCAAGTTCCTCAAGCAGGTGTTGCAGGAAGGGACTACACAGCTAAGGCCTCCTATTTGGCATACATGACTTAGGTGAACCAATGAATCTACAGTAACCGTCACATTATTACAAAAAGGTTAAAGCGACGTTAAAAATGGCGAATCTTCTTCTATTACTATTATTATTATTATTATTATTATTATTATTATTATTGTTATTATTATTATGAGATCGTCATCTAATTGATCGAGGACAAAACAAAAACTCCTGGCATGACGGCCCTAGCGAGCCACGATATATTTTCTTAAATGAGTCAGGGATCCCAGCTAAGAGTTACTAGACCAACATTTATTCTAGGAGAATAAGGGAAAGTTCCGGAAGGAAAACAATAATTATCCAGCTAAATTGCCCTAAACGAAATTCGAACTCTGGCTCTTCAAGTTGGAAGGCAGACACACCACGGAGATGGATACTTATTGCGATTTGGGCAATATGCAGTAACGGGGATAGCGTGTAGAGAGCATGACGCCCCCCCCCAGTCTTCTTGATGCGGTTTGTCCCGCTACTTTCCCATCACGTAGTTCCTCAATATAATTTCGCGAGACTGAACAGTAGAGATCGAATAATGTAATTTTCGTAAAATGTTACGTTTCGTCTCCAAAACATCAGCAACCTGAAGTTCTGTTTTGCGGCATCAAAAATAATAGGTAGACAACTATGGGTAGGTTTCCAAGATGGTGTGTTTTTATTTTGTAATGGAGTTTATACTAAAAAAGCTCCGACGTGTTACATTCACATGACTTTCTCTGCGTACTGTCGTTTATGTTTATATACTTCTGCAGACTATTCTCAGGAAAGCTTACTTTTCTTTCTACTTCATGTTAATCGAGATAAACCTTTGTAGAAATTATCTCATTACGCATTTCTTTGAAGCTACGAGTAGGATAGAGGAAAGCGAATCGATAGCCATTAGCTGTCCTTGAAATGCCGTACTCTTTACGTGACATCGCGAGAAACAACTGAACGACAGCTCTTTAAAAAATCTGATGTGTTACACTCACATGACTTTCTCTACTCTTGTACAAACTATTTGTCCAAACGCTTATTCTCCATATGCTTTATGTCAATCGAGATGTTAATCTTATTGCTAATTTTCTTGTAGATTCAAGGAGAATTGGTAGGTTCTAAGCGATAGTCAAATATTTTAAGAGCTGGTTGCTATGTGGAGTATTCCATTCTCTTTGCATTACCAGCACAAAAAAAAAAAAGATGAATAACGAATTTGAGAAAAAGTATTGGATATTTTAAGGGTAAAACAAGCAATACCTCGAAAATGGTTCACTCAACATGTATATGACATAAATTGTGTATTTTAACGCGATCTACATGTTTTGTGTAGTACAATTTTGTCTATCTCTTATGGTTTACCAGTTATGCAAAAGTCGTTCACAATGAAGAACACTTTTGGAGACATTCCCAGAAAATTCGAGATATACATTTCATTTGTCAGAAAGTATCTTAAATATATGATATTTTAATCAAAATCGTTTGAGCCATTTTTGAGAAAATTAAAATTTTCGAAAAATGTTCCATGTAAAGGGTAATCTGGAGTGGGGGGATTTTCTTGAAAACCTTCGTGTCGCATCTCTGGAAGATACTGAACCTAAATACCAAGTTTGGTGTTTATCTGACTGTTCGTTTCTGAGTTACGCTGTTCACACACACACACACACACACACACAAACACACACACACACACACATAGACAGACACACACACGAACATGTTTCCAAAATGCTTTTTTTGGAGTCAGGGGGCCTCAAAACATGTATTTCCGGTGAAATCTCGGTATCGAATTTTTGGGTGGAATACAATACTTCCCCTACTTACTATACGTAGTAGAGAAAGTAAGAATGACAAAGATACAAAATTCAAACTAATAATAGCTACCTAACGGGTATCTCGGAAATGGCCGTTATTTAAAATACATCGTGTTTTAAAGAGATTGCTTTTTTGTGTAGTATGTTCTTGTTGGTTTACCAGTTATACAAAATTATGCAAAATTCCTTCCGAATGAAGGGAACATAAAAGGCTATTCACAGAAAATTCAAGATATTCATTTTAGTTGTCATATATCTTAAAGAAATCTTGTCTTGATAAATATCGTTAAGCCTTTTTTAGAAAAAACAAAAGATTCGAAAAATGTTCGATGTAATGGTTAGTTTGGAGTGAGCAAATAATTTAGTCTTCATGTTGCTTCGTTGGAAGATGCTAAACTTAAATACCAGATTTTGTATTTAAACGACTTTTTGCTTATGAGTTACGGTGTTCAAAGATGCTCAAAGGGGCCCTTTTTTTTGAGTCTCAAAACATATTTCCGGTGCAATCTCTGTGTCGAATTTTTAGACCGAATGCAATGCCTCCTCTATTTTTATAGCTTAAGCAGTAGGGAAAGCAATATACAAATAAATGCCACGAATGAATCACAAGGAAATCAAATTCCTCCTAATTTGAAAATTACAGATATACAAAAGCTTTAATAGCTGCGAATTTAAATTCTCTTGTTTTCATCTAGTTACGTCAAGTATTTAAGTGGGACTGTTAAGTATTTGTTCATAAATTATTACAAACAATGTACGGACTTGAAAAGAAACACCTGTTTTCGTACCATCCGGCAGCGGCACACGTTATCATAAGTGGTACGTGTATCATATGTTTACATACTCTTCTGTACGTTATTTGCATAGGGGCGCAGAATAAAAACAATCTGGATAAAAAATGTTACGTGGTCGTTCAAAACCAGCTATTTTTCCTCCAAAGTAAGCTCTTGTGTTTTGTTATTTTTATGCAGGTTGTTAGTGTCGCACCTGGTGGAGTTCTGTTTGATGTTTTTTGGCTCCCGTCATGCTGAACAGCTGGTCACGATCTGTGACAGA
This sequence comes from Deroplatys truncata, assembly GCA_030765065.1. Lineage (NCBI taxonomy): Eukaryota > Metazoa > Arthropoda > Insecta > Mantodea > Mantidae > Deroplatys > Deroplatys truncata. The sequence goes on along the minus strand of CM060975.1, from coordinate 46,268,326 downwards.
AACAAGTGTTTATTGTTTTCGTGTTGGAGAACCGTAGCAGGCATTGACCGCAGCTTGGCTCACCTTTCATATCGACCCTTGCAGAAACTTTCTTGGGAAACCTCGCTACACTTTACTAGAAACTGTTGTAGGGGTTCATCGGAATATCTGTTTCTCTTGTAACGGGGTAATTTCGGTATACAGTTTGTAAAACAGAATTAACAGGTAGATGAAATCGCAATGTACGAGTATGACGAAAAACACAATAATAACGGCCGCGTGTAGTTGCAATGTTGAATCAGATTTGAAAAATTCAGTGCCATGGCCCGAACTCGAACCATTTTTCGGCTTTCTATGCAGATGCAAGTTAGCAGTTTGCATTTCTAATGGCAAAATACATTTATTTTTACTTTCCCTACCACGCAAAGTAGGTAGAGAAGGTATTGCATTCCACCCAAAATTTCGATTTTGAGATTTCACCGGAAATACATGTTTTGGGAACCCTGAATAAAACAAAATGCTAGGCGCATGCGTGTGTGTAAACAGCGTAACTCAAAAGACAAAATGTCGGATAACTACCAAGCTTTGTATTAAGCTCAGGGTTATTGTAATTTAACCCGAATCAAAAATAACCATGAGTTTTTTTTAAAAAAAACAAGCATTTAAAAAGCGCCAAAAGTCCAATAAAACCCACCTATATATGAATTTAATCAACAAAATCGTATTTATTGAATGAAACTACTTATTTTCATCAGAAGTTATTTTATTAGTCGTATTTTAACTTTTTTTTGCAATATACGAAACACTGTAGGATAAACATTTACATTCTCAGAAAAAACTTTAACTTGATGTACTATTAATTATTGTAGAGTGGTAATAATGACTATACATTGCATTTACATTTGTAAACATGCAGAAATTTGTAGATCTTCACTAATTTCTCAGCTCTTTCTCTCCTAAATTATTTCTTAATTTTCACCAAACAAGCCCGTGCGTGAAGCTTCTCTCAGTGGATGGAGGGCAAGAAATAAGGCTTTTCACAAAACGGATCAATCTTGTTGGTAAGTGTCCTTTATTTGCTCTTTTCAGTTCCATTATCTTCCACCATTTTTTGGGGTAGAACTGCGTTACTATTGCTTCAGAAAACATAGTGACAGGAAAATAGTCAGAATCAGCAATCCTAAAAGACAATTGCAATACTCTCTGGATGAATCTACGAGCCAGTTTTCTGCACTTTCCTCTTATTCTACATTTAAAATTCTCCCTTTGAATCTTGGACATAACATATTAGCGAGATAGTGAAAGGGTTCTACTCTGTATTCCCTCTTAGGTTGATCCGCGTTAAAACAAACCCCAGGTAACCAGTGCACCGCTATAATGTATCCTTCCACCATTCGCACTAGAAATACTGTCACACTTTCAGACCATGTGGCGAGTACAAGCGGCACGTAGTGCAAAGAGAACAGAGTCCTTATTTCGACAACTGAAACGGTGACTAGCATATTCTGTTAAGGGTTAAAGGTGATAAGATTGATAGTTGCAACAAAATAAACGTTTGCACATATAATAATAGTTAATTCTAAAATATATGAGCGAAAAATAAAGTAACAGGTATGCGATAACCTAATTTATTCGCTCTCTGGAAGCGGCACTTTATTAAATGTTGGCGGCTCAGTTTAAAAAAGAAATTGTGCACTGTTACGTGAATTGCAAGCTTCTTAAAATCACTACATTCTTGCATCGCGTATTTCATATGCTTTCTTTTTTTTCGGGTGTAACTACTTTTCTCGTTTCAGATTTTTCTGCACAAGCAGTGTTATACTTGTACTCGAAACACCGGTGAACTCAGAAGTTAATTTCACAATTTCTTTCGTGGAGGATATTTCTCACATAACTTATAATAAAGATTCAATACTATTGTTTTTACACCACTAGTCAATGGTTTGCGCGGCTAATGCTTTACGTAATTCAACGAAAACACAAGAGCAAATTCACCGTCCGCCATAATACTAAACACAACTGCTGGTTTCTGGCTGTAAACAATATTCTGCGCCTACCCGGATGTCAGGTGATTCATACGAATTGCATGATGGGACTTTTAGCTCTGTTATAATCAGCGTTAAATAAAACCTTGGTATTTGTATAGAATATTATACTATTTAAGGATAAATTCGTTGTAAAATTCAGAGATTAGCATGGGACTACTTTCCTGGGCGCATTGCTACCGTGTTGCACCACGGTGCACTGACCACCGTGGGTTTGTTTTGCCGCGGATCAACCTAAGAGTGAATACAGTTCAGTGCTTGTTCCTTTCGTTTCTTTATTGTGTTCTTATGGGGTAACATGTCAGGATTTTGTAAAAGGTTGATGTATAGTTCCATAGTTGTGCAATGTTTCTGTTGTCTGCTTGAAGAAGGTCCACATTCTACAAACCTCTGATGAGTGCCATCCTTATAAATTATAGCATTATAAAAGATTGTACTAATGTTAGCAGAGACTGCTTCCGAGTGCTCTGTTACAATTTCTACGTGTTTAGAATAGTTATACTGTGGATCCAATGGAACAAACCATGGATTTTCGCAACTACTCTCTCTTTACAACCATGTGTTTAAAGTATTGTGATAATCGCGCAAGCCAGTGAATGCCAACACAAACATCTGAACTATAGCTAGTGCAAGTAATCATAAGTAGCTAAAACAACGTGTTACCATTAAAATAGTATTATTTACATAGCTAAAGCCTTTTAAAAATAGTTAAATGCCTATCTCGTTATATTAAATTGTATTATTTTCTATAGCTAAATAAAGTTCAAACAGCTAGATTTAACCATAATTTGTGTGTGTGTGTGTGTGTGTGCGCGCGCGCGCGCGCGCGCGCGTGCTAATGAAGTACGAGAGCTGCCCCAGAAGTAGCCGACCTAACAAGGAAAACACAAAAATATTGGGAAAAAACATCTTTATTTCTCTACATAGTCTCCTTTCAACTCGATACACTTTTCCCAGCGATGTTCAATAGCTTCGATACCCTGTTTATAGTGAGAACCGTCGAGTTCTGCAAAATAGCCATCAACTGCAAACTCCACCTCTTCATTGTTGGCAAATCTTTTACCACCAAGCCATTTCTTCAACTATGGAAATAGAAAATAATCAGAGGGGGCTAAATCTGGCGAATAGGGCGCATGAGGAAGCAATTCGAACTTTAACTCATTGATTTTGGCCATAGCAATAATGGATGTGTGAACTTGATGAAACAGAACTCTCTTTTTCGCTAAATGCAGCCGTCTTTGCTTGATTTCATCATTCAAACGTTGCAATACGTTTTTATAATACTCGCCATTGATTGTTTTTCCTTTTTGAAGATAATCAAAGAAAATTATCGTATGCGCATCCCAAAAATACTGACGCCATGACCTTGCCTGCAGATGGAACTGCCTTCGCCTTCTTTGGAGCCGATTCTCCCATTTCAGTCCACTGTTTTGATTGTTCCTTCGTCTCAGGTGTGAAGTGATAGACCCATGTTTCATCCATGGTTATGAATCGACGTAATAACTGGGCGATGTACAGCACTTTTTGAAATGCATATGATGTCTGCTAGCTCGCGCACTTTTAATCGACAGTCATCCAATACTATTTTGTGGATTTTCTTCACAATTTCTAGCGTGGTCCCCTCATTTGGACCACCACTGCGATGTTCGTCATGGCAGCTCGTACGGCCTCGCTTAAACTCTGCCACCCACAATACTTTACTGCTGTAAACGAAGGAGCAGACTCCCCCAGGGTAGAATCTAGCTCAGCTTTAATATAATTGGACTAAGACCTTTCAAATGAAAGTACTGTATCACATAACGATGACCAGTTTTATATTAAATTTCAAGGAAGAAGTGAAATCCATTTGGAGAGGTCTACCGCCATCGGGGATGCGAGAGAAAAGCACTGCTTCAAATCTAATAAAAATAAATATTCAGTTTCCTTCCCCTTGAAATTTCTAAATCAGCAATGCTTCTACTATCCATGTTTACAAATTCGCAGAGAGCGTTCACTATTGATGGCTGCCAGACAATTACTAAACAACGTAGCATTGTTTAACTTCAAACTTAAGCTTTATAAGGGTGGTACTTTCTACCACAGTCATTTGTTTGAAACAACAACCGCTATATATACTGCCCTCGTAGTTATAATGGGTTAGTATTGTGAATAGGCAAATTAATTATAAGGTAATTTAAATTGAACCATTTAATTGTTAATACGAAAAAAACAAAAAATCCCAATAAAACTCAATTTAACCTACCAGGATGTTTTTATTTATTTTTTTTATCCTGGGCTTTTATCAACCTTGATTAAGTTCCAAAAATGCGACACGAATATTTTCAAGAAAACCCCTCCATTCCAAACTACCCTTTACATGGAACCTTTTTAAATTTGTTATTTTATAGAAAACGGCTTTAACGATTTTGATTAAAATAACACTTAAGATATTTATATGACAAATAAAATGTGTGTCCTGAATTGAAGTGCTGTTGCTGTTGAGTTTCTAGCAATGATATGGACAGAATATGGAATTTCAGGGCCAGCATATAGCTGCCCGTTTTTGAGCATCTGACTGTCGGTTCGATTTCCTCTGTTATCTTTTATTGGAATGTGTAAGGTAACTATTTCTCCAGATTTATTTCGATTAATATGAAACAGAAAAATAAACTTTCGTAAGAGCAGTTTGTAGAAGTTGTATAAAAATAAACCACAGTGGGTAGAAAAATACATGTGAATGTAACGCATCTTTTTTATAATATTAAATAACTGGCAGACTTGTGCAAGGATCTGTTAAAAGGGATGTTAAACACTTAGAAAGGACTAACTTGTGAGCAGTAAAAATAAAACCTCAAGCAAATTGATTAAGGTTACTCTGTCCAAAATTTGAAATTGCCTTAAAACATGTATTTAGTCATTGCTATACTTGCGAATTTTTTAGAAGAGAGTTGAGAACATGCGAGAAACTGAACACGTATGAAATCACATTTGTACGTGCTGTTGGTAAACACTGGTATGTGTAACATATGTGCAAGGGAGAGTGAAACAGGCAAGTAATTTCCATGGCAAACCAAATTGCAAACTGACAGCCGGGGAATGCAATTTGATCACTGGTTAATTTCTCATATCTGTCACATCGTGTTTACTTTCTGCGCCCCTTACCAGATTTATTCGACTCAACATTTCGGTATAGAATTTCAGAATTGGGAGTTTGAAGCTTGCTTGTTTAAAAAATTTAAAACGAAAAATCACATGAACATCGTTACAGTAAGTCTGGTAAAATCCCTGCAGTTATAAGGAAGTGTTTCAAGGCATTTTTTCTGTTCGTTGTACATTTTCTGTTAATGTTTTATTTTTTGACAAATAGCTCAAATGATTTTAATTAAAGTGTTATCAGTTTTAGGCGGTGGCATGAAAAATAAAATGTACGAGGGTCGTCCAATAAGTAAGTTTCCCTATTTTATAAAAAGTATTACACACAATTGATCATGTTGAATTAATTTTATTTAGATTGTACAACCCTTCTGTTACTTTTCTACATAGTCAACATGTTTTTCAAAGCATTTTTGGGGGACGTGACAGAAGTTATTCCAAGCCATGTTGTACCAGGTCGGGTCCTGTGCTCGCAACCAGCTGTTCACTGATTTGACTTCATCATCGGTGTTAAAAGTGCTTACCTTTGAGTTGGAGGAACACGTGAAAATCACTTGGGGCAAGCTCCGGTGAGTACGGAGGATACGAGAAAACTTCCAAGTTGAACCTTGACCCAGGCGGAGCTCAGAAGATTCAACTGGGAAGTTTTCTCGCATCCTCCATATTCACCAGATCTTTTCCCAAGTGATTTTCACATGTTCCCCTGACTCAAAGGTCATCTTGGCCAAGATGAATCAGAAGTGAACAGCTGGTTACGAGCACAGGATCCGACTTCTGATACAACACTGACTTGGAAAAACTTGTCACATCCCTAAAAATGCTTGCAAAAACATGTTGACCACGTAGAAAAGTAACAGAAGGATTGTACAATATAAATAAAATTAATTCAACATGATCAATTGTGCGTAATGTTTTTTTATAAAATAGGGAAACTTACTTATTGGACGACCCTCGTATATCTGGAACTTTGTGAAAGCACCTTGAAGTCCTCTTCATTCTTGTTGAGCGGGAAATGATAAAACTAGATAAGTAGTTCTTGTAGGAAACTGCAAATCTTATTAAAATATCGGCAGCGCAAACTTTTGAAAGTGCGCGTCAAAGGTCTTCTATATTCGATAGAACAGAAGCAAGAGTTATTTGCACGTAATTTCAGAAACTTATAAGGAATAATGGTCAACTCATTAATATATATAAGTCGTCCTCCGTGGACTAGTGGTACCTTGCTAGCCTCTAGTTCCCAAGGTCGCGGGTTCAAACCCGGCGGAGGGCGATGGATTTTTTCGTGCGTAAAAAAATTAGCACGGCTTCCTTCGGAAGGGAAGTAAAGCCGGTGGTCCCATGTCGTAGATTTACGCACGTAAAAGAACCTCAAGTCTGATAAAGAGGCCTCTGAGCAAACTTACCGGACTTTCCCGCCCAATATAGAATGGGACGCTAAGGACCACAGTAGTTAAAAGAGCGTCCATAAATAAAACTCAAAACATCAATATATACCTAGCCCAGTCGTTGAATGAATGGCCAGGGAATGAAGGGGACACGGATCTTGTATGCTTACCACCCCAATGAGATGAAGGAACCGCAGAAGGGTATAGGTAGCAGGCACAGAGAGGCTTCCCTCTGGTGGAACCGGGGAGAACCCGACCCACCGGCGGCGCTCAGAGAAGACTGCCATCTGGCAGAAGAACTTTCCTAGAGCAGGCATCTGCGCCATCTGTCCGACACTGCACAGCCCCTAAGCCCACCTGAAACGAGAAACGAAATGATAGGAAATGAGGGAATGGAAATTCGTGGTAGAAGACAAACCGCAGAATTCGCTTAGCCAACAGGGGAATGTTCAGAGTGGCCGGCCCCAGGACCTCCCAAACGAACTTCGCACGTTACCGCGGAGCCATCTCGCCTGGTAACCGAGTCGTTATTGCCTGGTTTGCACACAGAAACTAAGCTCTTGCTGATAGGCTGAGGACTGTACGATCGGTATTTTCTTTCGTGGTGTATTAATTTTTCGAGTGGTCGCTGTGGAACGTTTAAATGTTTCCAGACTGAAACCTTGGTGTTTTGAAACCTTGTGTTTCACCTAACGTAGTTAGCTTTAAATATCTGTGAAATAAGGCCTCACAGGGACATATAAGGTAGTGGGTTAGTTCAGTTCGTTTCTTACATAATCTCCAATCTGTTACCCTGAAGCAACCCTATTGTATTAATATGCTTTTTCACAGGAGCATGTCAAATGAAGAAAGCAGCAATTCTCGCTGAAATCGTTATAGTTAAACAAATTTTCAACTTTCTTCTTGCATCGTTTCCTAATAAACAGTTTACCATCCTTATTTCCTGGGGTTCTAAGAGAGATTTGTTATAGGTACTGAGTACTAAGTTTCTATTTTCTACAAATTTCAATAAATGTAACTGAAACTTTTATCACAGATAGTGCAATTATGCCAAAGAATTAATCTTGATGGCTCTGTCCACCTAACTTTCCAAAAATAAAACAAAATAATTTTCAACAAATAAAGATAGAGGCTCTAATGGATTACTCCATGTAATAGCAATTTGAAAAGTTTAAATTTTAAAATGTTTCATGTCATTCCTCGAATGTGGTTGTTTAGATAAAATTTTATGTAACAATATGACTGTATCTACCTGTGTAAAAATAGTGAAATATGTAGCACTTTAAATTTTCTAAAAATCAATCATAGATTAAACTTATTAAAACCCTAAATCCAAAACTATACTTCATATCTATCCCAAAAAAAGGCTCTATAGATGTCAACTTCAAAGAGCCTGTACCGAAGTACTGATATAAACTGAACAAAAATTGCGTAAGTGAAGCGTAAGAAAATAAGATACCGAGAAAAACAATTTACAATTTCACGCAGTATTTCCACATTTACGCTTTGCGGCAGTCACCTCCTCCGTCCGTTGCTGTAGGCTTACCTTGAAGCATCTCCCATGTTGGTTACAGAAGTTCGCAGTGTGCTGGTTCTCTGCAATTTTATCCTCGGCTAGCTGCAGTAGTTTTCTTTAAACTATATGGGAGCATGGACTTATCCTCGGTAAAGGAAGCGTAGATCTCGGATGGTGATATAGGAAGACATAGACGTGCTTTGGTTATGAACAGATGGCACTGCCGTTTCTTTTTATTTTTACTAACCCACGTAGTATACAACACTGGTATTGCCGCTGTTAAAATACTGTCCACCGCTGTTAAAATGCGGCGCGGATATGACACGAAGTTTAAATATGCTTATTATCTCTTTACGAGTAGCGGTTCTTAGGTGTGTTTCTAAAACTATCTTTATTCCCTTTTTTTTGGCGCGATATCTCACACATCCTGCAGCATCTCTCCCTGACCACACATGACAAAATGCCAAACTGTAATGGAATGCCCAACTGACAAACTGCAATGCCCAACTGCCCAACTGCAATGCTAAACTGCCTCGAATTTGCTCCAAACAGATCCATTTATAGTCGCAGGCTACTGAGGCTGCTTCCTTTCCTATTGGTCCATTTTTAGCGCCACTCGACGCATCTCAATATTTCGTATAAACTTCCAGGGATCTCATTGGTCCAAGTTTAATATAAATCGCGGCTTTTCCTACATTTACCGTTAAGCTATCTGTCTCTCTCACTTGGTCACGGCGAATAAAGGGACAAAGGCGTTACACCCTCGCTGTAGGAATAATGGCCCTGCGACCAAAGAGACGTCATAAAACTAGATTTTCTGCCTTCGAAGGCACTATTCCTGTAGCTAAAACATTTCGTCGTGGACAGTATTTTAACATAGCGCTTAAATTATTTACATTAAACCATTTATAACTCTTCTAATATTAGTAACCTAGATACATACATAACGTTAAATCACCCTTCTTAAACTATACACGCATTATAAGAAAAAGATATGTACATAGTATGATTTAACATCAATAAAAATTAATTAATAAATTATCTATAATTACAGTTCTCGGGCTCGGCCTAGAGTTGCCGTTTCAGCGTGTCCATTTAAACGTCGCGTTTGGACATTTAAATGTCCAGAGAGACAAAACCGCAATGGAGCCCTGGTTCTACAGCGAGGATTTTTTCCCAAGAAAAGGTTTAAACCGTGATTTGTTTTCTCGAAACTTTGCCTAAAATCCTTATCGAATATCGTTAAAGCAGAACAGTCTTGCGCGTAGGTGGGGTGAAGGCCGCCACTAACCAAACCGATAGGTGTTTGGAAGCAAAGACCTCCAGGAAGGAACAATGGAGAATGCCGACGCCAGCGGTTATTTAGCGGCAATTTGCTAATTCTGCATAACGTGCCAAAACACGTCACCCATATGGCGTATGCATGCATATACCATGCCCGCAAACTTTAGTACCTTTCCTGTGAGTTAACAGCGTGTGACGTATACATGGCAACTGAGCGGAAGTGCAGTTAATATACTGCATTTTGTTCCTCTACACAAAGGTTCTCATTAGTATTCCCGAGAGAAATTTATGCCCTTTTTGGCCGGTAGATAGGCTTTCCCCAAATGTTAATCCATGCGTACACAATAAAACTGTAGACTGCCTCTGTGGTCAGCATTTTGGCTTTTCAACCCTATGCTCTGCAGAGTCTGGAAGTATGATTGTGTTTGTGTTCAATAGCAAAACGTATTAAAAACCAACGTTCGGATAACCTACAGTTCAACGAGTAATAACACCATCAGTTGTTTTCTCAAGTAAAAGCGTCCGATATGACCATGGGAGGGCCTCCAGAAACTGGAGCACGCCACCGCAAGCCAGATGTGAGGGGGAGATCCGAAATTAAATTAAATTGAGTTTTGTTTATGGACGTTCTTTAACTACTATGGTCCTTAGCGTTCCATTCTATATTGGGCGTGAAAGACTGTAAATTTTGCTCAGAGGCTCCTTTATCAGGCTTGAGGTTCTTTTACGTGCCGTAAATCAACCGGCTTTACTTCCCTTCCGAAGGAAGCCATGCTAAGAATTTTTACGCCCGAAAAAATCCATCGCCCTCCGCCGGGTTTGAACCCGCGACCTCGGGAACTAGAGGCTAGCGAGATAACCAGTACACCACGGAGGGCAACAGGGGAAACGAACGGGGTCCCAAACGATTCCAGATGGAACACATCCTGACGCTAGCTAGCCACACCTTAGCCCCGTGACCACGAACCAAGCCCAGGAGGGGGCGCCAGTAGACCAACCAAACACGAGAGAGAGAGAGAGAGAGAGAGAGAGAGAGAGAGACCGTTCCAAAGCGCACAATCCACCGTCCTACCGCACGCACTAATCGCCGTCGCCAACAGAGTAAAGGTAATGATGGAAATTCATGGTAGAAGAGGAACACGCCGACCCAGGAAAACCACGAAAAACCTATGGTCAGTGTGCCGGCCCAACGGAGTGCGAGCCTCCCACGTTACCGCGGAGCCATCTCCCTGGGTAGGTGTGTGCCCGTAGAAGTTAAAGAGAGCTATACAAAAACTCAAGGGATACCCAATGCTAAATTGGCCCTGAACAGTGGTTTTAGGGTTTATTATTTGTTTCTGTGAACTAATTATATGACAGGCTTAATTTATGTTTTTGTAAAATCATATCTGCAAGCACAGAACACCATGTGTCTTTGTCTACAGTTGTGCTGCTAAAGTTTTATAAAGACACCCCTTTAAATATGCGTCATATACATAGGTACTAATGCTTTTATGTAAAATCATGTAGCAAACAAACATCCAGTGCACCACACCCCTCCTTGAGATAAAGTTTTACTTCCTCTAGCAGTTACCTGTAGGTATAGGTTATACAACGGAAGGGGACACCTGCATCTATTGTGGCTAACATTCCCTCCCAGGAGGAAGGGATGAAGAAGAAACCATAGGGCTACAAACCTTAGGCAGACAGACCATAGAGACGCGCGGAAGTCCCTAACTGTTCCAGACTCGAAGACGGGTCCCGCTGCATAGAGAGGGCGAGGTACGACCCGTCCACCAAGTATCCATGGGGAGTACCTACTCTTTCCTTTGAGCAAGCGTCCGCGCATCTGTCCGGCACCGCCATACGCCACGAAACCTAGAAGTATACCTGAAAGATGAAAAGAGAGCGCAATGAAGGGGAAATAGTAATTTATGGTAACTGAGAAATCATTCTAACATTAGCCTATCGACCAGGGAAAACCATGAAAAACGCAAGGTCAAGGCAGGCTGTCAATGGAAGTCGAACCCGGGACTTCCAGAATGCGAGCCTCACACGTTACCGTGGATCTTTCGCTCGATATAGTAGGTAGAGGAACTATTCCATTCCACCCCAAAAAATTCGATACCCGAGATTTCACCGGCAATACACCTTTTGAAGCACCCTGAATCCCCCTTCCAAAAGGATTTTTACTTTCTCTACCACGTACCTACGTAGTAGATAGAGAAGGTATTACATTCCACCCAAAAATTCGGTACCAAAACTTCACCGGTAACACATGTTTTGAGACCCCCTGAATCAAAAAAAAAGAAATTTTTAGAAAAAGGGCCGCGCGCGTGTGTCTGTGAACAACATAACTCAAAAACGAAAACTCGCATAAACACCAAACTGGTATTTAGGTACAATACCTTCCAAAGATGCCACACAAGATTTTCAATAAAATTCCCCCATCCCAAACTACCCTTACATGGAACATTTTTCGAAATTTGTTATGTTCTAAAAATTACCTTAACGATTTTGATTAAAATACAGCAGGTTTAAGATATTTGTGTGTCAAATATAAACACGTGCTGAATTTTTTGCGAGTAGCCTGTGAAGTTATCTATATAGGTACTGCATGGATTTTGTGCACTTTCGCATACTGGTAAACATAAGAGAGAAAAGTTTACGGGACAAAAAAATACAGATCTCGTCAATTTCAAATAAAAGTATTTGTGCTATAATTTTCGACGTATTGAGTTTTGTTTGAATTTTCAAATACTTTTTTGTAGCTTAGCATCGCCATTCCTTTATTACTTGTGGCCGTGCAAAGAGCGGAATTTCAAAGTCAGCGTATAAGAGATCTACATTTTAAACATTTGAGCTATTGTTCCAATTCCTGTATCCCCTGTACCTTAATAATGAAGCATAATTATAGGAAAATAAACTTTTGTTAAGCCCCTTGTACACGATCAAATTTTTGTCAAATTCAATACTTTACCAAGACCTTTCAAGAGTTGTCACAACTTTACAACTTTTCTTGTCATTGCTTCCAGTACTTTTAAACTCTTTGAAAGTCTTGAAAGCAAATAAGACATGCTCTAAACACTCAAAAATTTGACAATGATTTGATGGCTTTAGCCAATGAAATGCGAATATTTACAGTGCGTCAGAAATCTGCAACATCGCTGAAAGCGAAAATTAAACAAAAATGGCTACCCGGCCAAGGTATATCGTATGGGAACTCATTAGGTTAAACATAAGCTGGTCATGTGCGTATGTCTAGGACTCCGTGGATTACCACAAGATGAAGCAGATGAAGGCATATGAAGAAATAATTGCCAGGCAGATTTCCAAACTAAGTATACATTAATGCAATGTTATATAGTGTGGTTAACCTATCAGTTGAGATTACTTCCGTTGTATTTCATAACCGCAAGTGATTCCAATGGATAAAATACGTGAAAGTGTTACATAATATTGATATAGAACAGTATTTCATTGCAAATTGTTATACCATGACGCCAATAGTAAATTGCTTTGTGCGTGATAAATTATTTATTAATGTGTTTTGAAGGATTTCAGTTTGAAAAAAGACAACTTGTAAATACACATTGTCAAGCCTTGTCCAATCTTGCCACATATTGAAAAATCTGATGTGTTACACTCACATGACTTTCTCTACTCTTGTGCACACTATTTTTACAAACGCTTATTCTCCATCTACTTCATGTTAATCGAGATAAACATTTGCAGACTCTATCTTATTGCTAATTTTCTTGTAGATGTAAGGGGAATATATATTTACAAGGGCAATATAGAAATACAGTAGCCTTTAAGCACATACATATCTCTTAATAGCTGGTTGCTAGGTGCAGCACCATTCTCTTTGCCACAGATTAATACTCTTTGCATATCCAAGACAAAAACATGAATAACGAATTCCCATTTGAGAAAATAAGTATTGAAAAATTTAAGGGAATAACAAACAGTATCTCGAAAATGGTTCATTCAACAACAAAAATGTATATGACATAAATTGTGTATTTTAACGCGATCTACATTTTTTGTGTAGTAACATTTTGTCTATCTCTTATGGTTTACCAGTTATGCAAAAGTCGTTCACAATGAAGAATACTTTTGGAGACATTCCCAGAAAATTCAAGATATACATTTCACTTGTCATGAAAATATCGTAAACATATGATATTTTAATCAAAATCGTTAGAGCCATTTTTGAGAAAATTAAAATTTTCGAAAAATGTTCCATGTAAAGGGTAATCTGGGGTGGGGGATTTTCTTGAAAACCTTCGTGTCGCATCTCTGGAAGATATTGAACCTAAATACCAAGTTTGGTGTTTATCCGACTGTTCGTTTCTAAGTTATGCTGTTCACAGACACACACACACACGGACATGTTTCCAAAAATGCTTTTTTACTTTCTCTACTACGTATAGTAAGTAGGGGAAGTATTGCATTCCACCCAAAAATTCGATACCGAGATTTCACCGGAAATACATGTTTTGAGACCTCCTGAATCCAAAAAAAGCATTTTTGGAAACATGTCCGTGTGTGTGTCTGTGTGTGTGTGTGTGTGTGTATGTGTCTGTGAACAGCATAACTCAAAAACGAACAATCGGATAAACACCAAACTTGGTATTTAGGTTCAGTATCTTCCAAGGATGCGACACGAAGGTTTTCAAGAAAATCCCCCCACCCCAGAGTACCCTTTACATGGAAGATTTTTCGAAAATTTTAATTTTCTCAAAAATGGCTCTAACGATTTTGATTAAAATATCATATGTTTAAGGTATTTTTATGACAAATAAAATGTATATCTTGAATTTCCTGGGAATGTCTCCAAAAGTATTCTTTATTGTGAACGACTTTCGCATAACTGGTAAACCATAAGAGATAGACAAAATTTTACTACACAAAAAATGTAGATCGCATTAAAATACACAATTTATGTCATATACATTTTTTTAGTTGAGTGAACCATTTTCGAGATATTGCTTGTTATTTCCTTAAATTTTCCAATACTTATACTTTTTCTCAAATTCGTTATTCAATTTTTTATGCCCTGGATATGCAAACAGAATAGAATGCGCCACATAGCAACCAGCGTTAAAATATTTAACTAGTGCTTAAAACCTACCATATTTCCCTTGCATCCACATGAACATTACCAATAAGATTCACATCTCGATATCTCGATTAACATGAAGCATATGGAGAATAAGCGTTTGTAAAAATAGCTTGTACAAGAGTAGAGAAAGTCATGTGAGTGTAACACATCAGATTTTTTTTATTCAGGGGGTCTCAAAACATGTATTTCCAGTGAAATCTCGGTATCGAATTTTTGGGTGGAATACAATACTTCCCCTTCTTACTATACGTAGTAGAGAAAGTACATTTTTTCTTATAAACTCTTGAATTGAAAAAAAAAAGTTTGATCGTGTACAAGGGGCTTAAGAATAGTTTGAGATAAACGTAGTGGAAAGAGAAAGGCAGGTGAGTTTTGTTGAAATATTACAGTATTAAACATTGTTTTGAAACTTCATAGGACATTCTTTTTGCTTTTGACATAGCAGTTTTCACTGCAATCCTGTGCTTTATCTCATCCGTGCTAGGATACTTACGGTGCTGCTGTTATAATAATTGTGAGAGTTGTAAGACAATAATCACAAACCAGACACAGAGGGTAGTGCACTATACTGTGAACCTTGTGAGGAAAAACAGTAGGTACATCTTCTGGCATTAAAGTTATTAAATTTTTACGCAGATATCCAATCTCATGAAATTGCTCTATTATGAAGATTTTTTCGTGTAACTTTGAACTTTTAATGTATGTTTGGAGTTAGCAGCTATGGAGAACTACCTGAAATAAGAAACTGATTGGTTTATATCTGCCTCATATTCCTGAGGACTGGAGTTCGAGTCTCGGTTTGGATGAATTAACCTGAAGGTTGTATTCCCCTTTTTCTCTTAAAACAAATGTCAGATCTATGAATATTGGCATCTTTCCATTCCCTCCATGCCGGATGTGACTTCTCAGTTAAAGGATGCTAAACTTAAATACATTTGCATGCTTGCCAACTGTTTGTCCGTAAAATGTACGGGAGCGGAGGCCTTTTTACGACTTTCCGGCACTAGAAGCGTTTTACGGCTTTGTGGACAGATTTGAAGTGTTACAGATTTTCACCACGGACATGACAAGACATTGCATGCTGCTGCATTTATATATATATATATATATATATATATATAAAATACACAGTATATACACATACACACCGGGTGAACACCAGTTGAGACTGTACAATATCTCCAAAACTAAGCGTTGTAGAAAGAAATGTCTTGAATAAAAGGTGCTTAATATGGGGAAAAGTAAATGCCATTAGTCGTGTTTTATTTGGAGGACGTTGTGATCGTCATTTTAGGATCAATTTATTATTTTTAGAATGGGAGCCTACCTTTTATATGTTGTTTTATCACTCCGCATAAAAAACTAAACAACTTTTGTATAAAGTACTTTGAATTGTTCTTACACCAACGTAAATAACAACGAAAATTTGAATGGCTGTGTACGAAGACCGCAATGAATGGTTGGATCATCCATGGATGATCATTTGAGGATCAAGTTATGTTTCATAATTGGGAACCAACATTTTTTTATTTTGTTTCCTTATTCCTCATCGCAAAATAAACAGTTTTTATAAACCATTTTCTAATGAGAAAACAACATACAAGGTTCCCATTTAAAAATATTAAATTGACCCTAAAGTGTCCATAATGTCCTCCAAACAAAACACAACTAATGGTATTTACTTTCCCCTATAATATCAAGCAACTTTTATTAAAGACATTTCTTTGTACAGCGCTTAGTTTGGAAGATATTGTACTGTCTCAAATTAAACGGTCCACCCTGTATATATTAGTGTAACGTCCTTTAACCGTGTAGGTCATATCGGACAATGATTAAAAAGTGGGTGAAATAATTCTCAAATGAGCCCGGGATCCATAGAGCTTAAAGTTAACCGACGTTCACCTTTTCAGAATAAAGAGAAAACTCCGGAAAAGAAACCATATCCGAGTAAGTCGCCCTAACCGTGATTCAAACTCCGGACCTCTTGAATGTGAAGCGACACGTTACCCCCACATCGCGTACGTGGACTGCATAATATTGTAAGGCGAAATTACAGCCTGATGCCCCGCTCTAATGTATACAGTGCTATGATAGACCAGATCTTATCTGTGTGTCCATCCTTCATTGCCAGCATGGCACACCTTCATTGGGCTGCAACAAAATGCATAGCGTACGGACTTTGTTTTGTGAGATTTAAAATTTGATTGCACAACTCTAGAAGTAACCAGCAGTAATGGGCGCGAGCATTCAGTAAAAAATCGACGTGAATTGTAAAGTCAACTCTCTCGGGCAGTATATAGTATACGGGTATATATTATTCGGGTTTTATGCTTGCGGGATATAAGTTTCTCATTTTTGTCACATTTTTGTTTATAGTTCATGTTATGAACATGTTAGTTCATGTTATATGGACCAGAAATCTGTGTATAGCCTAGAAAGTGGTTTTCTTTGTTATTTAATACGCGTTTATCTGTGGTACCAGGAAGAATTTCAGTATGCATTGCAGAAAGAAGAGTACTGCCGGGTCTTCAAGGATTCTTATAAAACGGAATTTGCTCTTAATTTAAACTCAGATAAGGGGTAAAATTTGCATTCTGGTCACTTCATTCGCCGACGCCGCCGGTACTGCGCTTCCTGCAACGGCCACGGCCACTTCACCGGTCAGGCGCAGTGCCCCCTTTATCCAAGAAACCGTCGACATACTCCGGCCTCAAATGTACTCACATCTCCAGCTCCTCCAGTACCGGCCACAGCAGACAACACTCTGCGAGATGCGTTCCAGGATCTCCACTCAGAGGTCCTCAACATAGGTTCCCGCATCTCTCAGCAAGACGAATGCTATCTTCGCTCATCGCCGCCGTCAACTCAGCCAACTCAGATCATCATCTCCGCCGACTTGCCGCCATAGAATCAGGAATCCAGGATCTTCACGCCATCACTAACCGCCTTCTCAACTGCCTTCCACACCTTCACCACCAGCTGCCTTCAGCGAATGGACAACACAGACACCACAATCAGTCAGTGGCCTGGGTGAAGTCATCATCTGCTTGCCACAGAACACAACCACCGCCAGCTCCAGCAGATTATCTGACAGGTCTTGCTGACCTGATTAAAGACCTGCTCACGACGACGCCCGAATGGACTCCTGTACTCGCCGACCTGAAGAGTGGGCTGGAAAGACTGCGCAACTACGCAAGCTCTTTTACGTATGGCACCAGATACCAACGGCAAAACTGAGCGCACCTCTCGAGGGCGCTCAAGAAATCTTAAAGTACATTCAATAAAGACATACAAAAATCCCTATCCAATCCCGATCCACTCTCCGTGGTTGCAGCCAGCGCCCTGGCACGGTCATGGCTGCTATCCGGACATTTCCTTCACCCACTGCCAGCGCAATAAGCTGGCAGTTACTATCGTGGGTGCACAGGCGGAACCCCAATACCTTTCCTCACTTCTCCTGCCAATTCCTCTCGTTAACTTCACCTACCTATTCCCCTCACTACCAACAAAAAAAGAAAAAGGAAATAGGGTTAAGAAGCGGAAACCTCCGGGAGGAAGGATGAGGAGAGAAACTTCAAGGTGTGCCGCAGCGAGGTCCCTGTAGTTTCTAGTTACAGAATCCCCCGATGATCTTTCGATACCTCCCGTCCGAAAGGACGGATTTGCGATCGGTCCAAGGGAAATCGAATGCGGGACCTCCCGATTACGATCCTCAGATGCTACCACTTGAAGATCCCGCTCGGTGCGGAAGATAGTAAATGGGCAAGATAGCTCGTATCCGTGGGTCAGATGAAAGTTAAAATATGATAAAATAGCATCAAATGCCATGATGTAGGGAGACATCTCCAAACAACACATCCAAATCAACAGTTACCTTTGTGAATAACTTGATGTCTACGTCCGCAGCATGAGTATGTACTACAGCTGTCTGCGCCTAGAAAAGATAAATGCAGATGTCTTATAATTTCAGTGTTGTGTCTTATATTACATGTAGTTTGAAAATATTTTATGCATTCTAAATTTAATGTGATCGCAGAATTATTACGCATGCTGAATGAGGTAACGTTTTACGAGTTTCAATGTCACTAAGTTGGCAGTAATGTATTCGTAGCCTTACACTCGAGAACGAGTGAACCGGTTGCCATGAACTTGGCGTACAGCGTGTAAATTAGTTCCTCATTAGATTTTGAAGTGATACGGATTCTAGTTAATGTACTGTTTCAACAGTGTTTTAGTAGAAATGATGTCACATTCAACACCAATCTCCTGATGAATTACATAACCTCACATTCGCGGAAAACGTTGGCGATAATCAGATGTACATCAAGTGAAGAAAGTAAAGGGCCGGCTCTTTGAGTTGCTAATGCACAGCGTATAGCATTCCTGTGCTGCAGCATTTCGATTCGGAAATACGCATTGGCGTAGCGTAAGGGTAGACTTTGAGACTGAGTCTACATAAATAAATTGCCAAGAAACTAAGTAAATTTTTAAAGTATAAATAAAGACGGCCTCAAACAAGTGATAAAAAACGAATGAATACAACCACCTTCACCGCTGCTTACCCCAACGTCCCAACTCCTACTGCTAAGTGTCAGATTGTAGTACTGCGTTCTTAGGCAGCTTCGAAATCTCATGTTCCTGGAGTAGAGACTGGGATGGCTGAGCGAGTGCAAGTCTCATCAAGAGTGGACTTGTATA
Source organism: Deroplatys truncata (assembly GCA_030765065.1). NCBI lineage: Eukaryota > Metazoa > Arthropoda > Insecta > Mantodea > Mantidae > Deroplatys > Deroplatys truncata. The sequence continues at coordinate 46,249,180 of CM060975.1, read as the reverse complement.
GCTTTTCCCACTAAATTTCGACCTCTCGTTGTAGGAAGACATGCCTATATTTTGTTGTGCATTAAGGGCAGCAGCAGAGACTTAACACGTTTAACGAGGTGTTTAGTCTGTGTGTACCTGCTCTCTCCAAGGTCCGGAAATAGGACAATAGAGGTTGTAGACAAGGGTAGGGCAAGGCAATGTAACAAACCTTTCATTCCTCAGTTATTGGTAAACCAGCATTATGTGCGTGCAACCGTGCAGTGCAGTAAAATGCTAATTTTATGTAAACCTGTGTATTGTTTTCGTTGTGCGTGTTTTATTTATGATTTTAGAAATATAGATAATTCCATCAATTTAGTGGATTACTTATTAAAAACTCAGTTTTCGACTCTATCTTATGAGAAAAAGTGTGAACTTAAAGGCAAAAGACCAATTCCTAAGCTTAGCATTGTCTTGCAGACAACGGACATTTCAAACATCCTGGTACAGTAAATTTAATTGGTTAACTGACAGTTACATTCATAACAAAGTGTGCTGCTTCGTATGTTTGCTTTTTGGTGGGGAAAAGGAATGGAGTGTTGAAGGAACATCAAATATTAAAAACACTGAAAGAAAAGCTTGCAATAAAATCGCCGACTGGAGCTTATATACAAGAAAATCTAAGTGAGTGCCCACATTGTTTTCACGATTTACAATCATACAATGGTTCGTAGGCATTTTGTAAAGTTACAACTAAAAAAAAAAGCTTTCAGTTTCTGTACCTCTTAGCTATAAAAAGTACAAATATCGCATTCCGTCGAAAAATTCGATACCGCGATTTCACCGAAAATACATCTTTTGAGACTCCCTGAATAATAATAAAACAACTTTAGAAGAAGGTGTGTGAGTCTGTTAGTCGGTTAAACGCCAAACTTTATCTTAATTCAGCATCTTTCAAGAATGCGACGCGAAGATTTTCACGAAAATCCCCGCACCCTAAACAACCCTTACATGGACAGTTCCCCGTTATTTTTTACTTTCACAAAAAAAAGGCTAACGATTTTTATTAAAATAGCACACGAGATTTTTGCATGACAAATAAAATGAATATCTCGAATTTTCTGGGAATAGCTTGGAAGTTCTCTTCATTCTGAAAAACTTCTGAATAACTGGTAAACCATAAGAGAAAAATAACATCTCAAAAAAAAATGAATTTTTCCAACTCAACCGAAAAGTCTATTCGTTTTATTACCTTCTTTTTCCTGGTCACGCTATAAGCAGGGAATTTCAAAGCCATCAAATAGCGGAACAGCTTTTTAAAAATGACTATTGCTTTAGTCTAATGTATCTTTATAACTAAAAGGAAAATAAGCGTATAATGAAGGTTTATTTCGATTATCAAGAAGTAGACACAAGAGTAAACTTTTGTAAAAATAGTTTGTGGATGAGTGTGTAGGGAAAGTCATGTGAACGCTACACCAAAATGTTTTTTTTTAGGTTACATTTCCCAACACGCCACCCCCCTTTCCCTCATCAAATATTTTTGTAAGAGGTACAAAGCTGTTCCTCAAACATTTGAGATTCCCAAACGTTTTAGTTACTTTTAATGCCAGCATTTAATTTGAAAAAATTGCATAACGATTGCTCTGAGGTGTTAAAAGAAAACTGTCTAACTTTGGCAAAAGCATAAAGTAGAACAGTTATAACTCTCGGGCAAGTCTCAGACAGGAATATATTTGAAAACCTCCCCAATTGAACCACGCTTACCCACCTTACAATCGGATGTGCTAACCACAACACCGCTGAGAACAAAATAAATGGTCTTCCATCTCCTGCAACAGTCTTGGCAAACGACAGTTGCCGCCCAGATAGCTGAAGGGAGGGGAAGAGGAGTGGTCGTAAGCACGTGGTGGTTTGGCGCGAATACCTTGTTTGTTAAACGTTAATCTTAGCTTATTCTCGCTACTAATGTTCCTTCAGAGTCAGAATCCTAAAAGGGTTCACACAATTGAGTCAATTCGTATCTTGAAATTTTAAGATTTCCTGTTAAACAGCCAGCAAATTCACACAAACACATACTGAAGTAGACTACCGCTGCGAAGCACGTAACCATGACGCAGAACCTTTTTGCTAATGCGCAACCGGGCTCTTGTGGCGGACGGAGACTTTAGCGCTCCATATACAGTGGAATTATTTAGAATGCGTTATGACAGCACTTGTATTAGGCAGATTTCAATAACGAAGTGCTCTGAGCATGCACATTGTCCTACAATGGAAACTTGTAAACTTAAGACACCATTGGATTTGGATTAGGAACGGAGGATTTCAGCATTGCGACTACTAAACCTACGAGAGGAAGGAATGTGGCGAGAGTACGAAGGACGGCTAGATCTGATGATGTAGCGCAACGCTGACCCCCAACGTTTTCAGATTTGAGCTTCGCCGGCCTTTCCTTCGATTCTCCCCCTGTCCTCATGGATAGGTTCGGGCAGCTTTCATGCCAGCGAAGAAACCGTTCTCTCAAATACATCCACACGTGCGCGGCACATCACCATCTACCGCATCTAAGTCGTCCCCCGTGGTGTAGTGGTTACCATGCTAGCCTCTAGTTTCCAAGGTCGCGGGTTCAAACCGATGAATTTTTTCGGGAGTAAAAATCCTTAGCATAGCTTCCTTCGAAAGAGAAGTAAAGCCGGTGGTCCCTTGTCGTAGATTTACGGCACGTAAAAGAACCTCAAGCCTGGTAAAGAGGCCTCTGAGCAAAATTACCTGTCTTTCACGCCCAAGATAGAATAGGACGCTAAGGAACACAGCAGTTAAAGAGCGCACTCAATTTACCGCATCTAAAACCGCCACCCTTCAAGATGAAAGTAAAGGAAATGAAGGTCAGGAAAAATCGTGGTATTAATCCACCCTTGTATTCGCCTATCGACCTGGGAAAATCACGAGAGAAAAAAGCAAGGTCAGGGTGACCGCTCAACGCGACCTCGGACTCTCGTTCAGTTCAAGACGCTATTACCTACTTTGTTTTTTAAAGTGTACCTACGCTCTGTTAGCTTTTATACGTAATAATTTATGATGTTGATACTTCTCTTTTAGTGCAATGCGATAAAATGCATCAAACGGCATGAGATGTCACTTTGAATCGCGGGAATGTGAAGTAGACACATAAAAATAACACTAAATGCATTTAAGAAATATCGACGTGAGTGTATTACTTCATTAAAATAAATGAAGGAAGAAGAAAAACTGCTGCTACGTTCCCAGGTAACAAAGTTTCGCAAAAGAAATTGGATTACTATCCGGGTACATACATTGCATCATCTACTTTTTTTCTTTTACCGCCGTTTCCATTTTTAACGAGCACTAACGCTAATGAGATCGGCAGTCCTTAAGGATTCGCCTGCGCGTGGGAAAAATGTGAAAAACTGTCCCAAGATAGTACCTACCTCTTTAGGATGCATACTTGTTTCGATAGGACCAGGAATTCATTATAAAGGAGACAACATTTCCAAAAATTATGAAAATAAACCAAGTTTCTGTTTCAGAAATGCTGATGTATTTAATTTTCCCACCTTCTCTGCCCAAGTTTAGTTTTCCTTACCAACAGAACCCGCAGCTCTGTTTCTGGTTCAGCGCTGTTCCTAAAACCGATATGATTGGAGTTATTTGTTGGCGTATTGATACAAATTAAATCATGTGGACAATTTAAAAAAGAAAAAAAAGTCAAAGGCTGCTTCCGTGGTCGAGTGGTTAACGTTGCGTCTTTTTAAGGGGACAAGGTACTCTGAAATGGTCAAAAATCACATTTTTTGTTTGTTTTCGGCACTAAGAAATCTCCTATTATTTCCAGGTTCAGAAAATATATACTTTTTGAGCGTTAAGAGATTTTTAAGATATTTAAATACCATTTAAATGCTAGTCTGCATTCCTTTAAAGCTATTATGCAACGCCCCTTTTTTAGAACATTTTTATATCTTTCAACAACGAACGACTATATCATGCCCAGCGAGCAGTTCAGCAATTAACAAAAGAGGCCAGGACCAAGAGAAGGCAATCAGAAAAGCTGAAGCAATCCAGGAATGAAGGTGCAGATGATTATGACCCTGGAATGCACCGAAGTGTGACAGACTTTTAATGTTCAAACTTTAAATTCGGCTTTCTCAAAACAACATTTTTGGATACTTATGTACCTTTTTTTTCGGAAACCATAAGAGGTAGAGAGCTTAAATTTTCAGTACATGTATAAACGCATAGTTAAACTTTCTGAACCACAATCATAATTTTATAATGTATATTAGTGACATTAAGAAAGCAACAACATTGCAAATTTTCCATATTTTTACTTTTTTGACTTTACAAATAATTTCTTTTTCAATTTCTAGTGCACTGATACACATAACTAAATAATTGAGGTTCAGAAGATAGTTGATTATACTAAGAACAAGCATGCAAAAGTGTGATCCTGTATTGCAAGTAGTATCAGAGAAAAAGGTACATGAATTCACATGTTTTAAGAGTAAATTTTATTATTTTTCTGCTGAATGAAATAATTTTTATGGACTCAACTACATAAGCTGTCAATGCAAACAATCACTTGAAATAATTAGCATGATTTATAGAATAATTGATTAAAATTTCAGGAAAAACCATTGAGAACTTTAAGTGCAGTGGAATTTAACACACTTGAGGTGTAATTCCATGTGTTCAGACTACCTTGACCCCTTAAGCCAGAGATACGATTCTGACCTGGGACGGGGAGAATTTTTCCCTACCCTCCGTATATGTGATGTTTTACATTCACACGGATTTCTCTATCCTTTATCGTTAAATTTTCTATCTGCTTCATGATAATCGACACAAACTTTCGCAGAAATAATGTCATTGGACATTTCCTTGCAGGTACACACAAGAGGCTGAAGCTATAGTCAAACTTTCCAAATGTTCAAAAATTGGGTCCTGATCCTGACTTTGAAATTCAATTCCCCTTGCATGACATCACAGAAACAAACGAATGTTGCCTTAGCACTTTAACAAATGTAAAGTTTTCAAGAACCTCATTAATCCGGATTGATTTTTGCTGGCTTTTTCACCACTGAAATATGGTAAAGGTTTGATAAATACTATGAATGTATACGGTTGTAATGTTGGCGCTGCAGGTAGTGTACATCGTCGGTCGCACGCTGCAAGCTAACAATAAGTATCGTTACCATGGTCAGTGTCACAGAACAACAAAACTAAAGTGTGTGAATTTATGTATCATTAGTTTTCATGTCAGTCCTGATAGCATCGTGTCATCTAGAGCTTTCATCTGCTATCGCAGTGATCGAAATTTCATTTGTTTGTAACCATTTAATAGTTTTGTTCCCGGATTATCCGGATTACCTCCGGCCCCACCCGGTCCGGATAAACAAGGTCCTTGTGTATTGAAAATGTAACCATAGCAATGCAAATGGTTAGTGCCACAAACATGTATTTGACATTTATTGTGTGTTTTAACGAGATCTACATGGTTTGTCTGCTAAGTTTTAGTCTATCTCCTATTGTTTACCACTAATACTAAATGATTACAAAATTCATTAAGATTAAAAGGACTTCAGAGGCTTTTTGAAAATCTTCGTGTGGCGTCTTTGGAAGATGCTGAACGTAAATGCCAAGTTTGGTATTTATCCGATATTTCCATTTTCTGTGCCAAATGTGTGCGCTTTACACCATGTTTTAGAAGGATTTGTTTTTAGGGGTCCTCAAAACATGAATTTTGGTGCAATCTCCATATATAATTTTGGGTGGAATACATTACCCCCTCTTCATATTAAATGGTAGAGAAATTAAGTGTGTCAACTTGAGCATGATGTTTAAAAGTTAATGAAAACCTGTTACTTGAAGTATCTACAAAATCTTATCAAAATTCATTACATGAATGCTCTCAGTTGCTAATGTTTTCACGTTATTTAAAGTTTCTCAGTATTCACATATTTGTTTTTTATGAATAAAAACAAGAATCTGTACGTCCTAACTTCAACTGTGCACAAGGGCGTTCTGTATCGATTTACACTTTACTTTTCCCGCGTTGCATAATATTCTACTGGTTTTTTTTAATGACAGGTTCCTGTAGGGTATTCTACTCTTGGTGAAAGACAGGACAAAAGGTGGCAATCTGTATACATCACAGCACATTCAAGTGCTGCCAGTAATTGGGCAGGCACCATAGAAGGGGGAATCATATACAGGATTTCTCTGAAAGGAGATGTGAACACTGCGGAGATTTTGCAGGATATCGGCGGTAGTATTTGACAGTATTAACCATCATGCACATCTGAATGGAAAGCGAGAATAAAGCTGGCACATCAACAGAGGAGGAGACTAATTTCCGGATGAGAGCGACGTTTGCATTACTGACGTTGGATTTTAGATGTTGCCAAACGCCGTATGATCCCAACTTTGGTCCATCTATATCATCTTTTCGGGATTTTGGAGAAACATCTGCGAGGTGTTCATTTCACCGAGGTTGAACACCTGAAAACAATGGTTCAGTGTTGGGTGGGATCATTCTGAAAAATCTATGTTAGGAGTTCTGGAGAGGCTGCAACACGCCACAAGCACAGAAAACTCGAGTAGGAGTGTATTGGGGATGACCTTGTTTACTAGTTTATGAATTAGTAATTATGGGGGGAAAATAGAAGTTTAAATTAATAAAGTACGCCAATGTGCTAATAATTAAAAGATAATTATTTTATTACACATACCAAATTAATACTCATGAATTTATTAAAATATATTGATATTTGTTATAAAACTTATCTTTAAAACATAACTTGAATTAGATACTAACTAATTGCACACTTTTACTGCAAGTTTATGGTAAAAGGTACATCAAGTAGTTATTTAGAAAAAAAAGTAAATTTAAAACACGACTGAAAGGAGAGTTTTAAGACGCACGAGTTACTGAAGCTTATTTTGTAATGTGTTTACTTGCTCATTTTATCCACGTTTCATATATTTAACGAAACTTATTTTCAATATTCAGGACAAATTTATTATGAATTTATTATTGCTATTTATTGGACTCTGCCAAAGCCTACTTAATCCTTTATACACTATGTGATCAAAAGTATCGGACAACCCCCACAAACATGCGTTTTTCATCTTAGGTACATTGTGCTGCCACCTACTGCCTGGTACTCATCCGCGACCTCAGCAGCCATGAGACACCGTGAAACAACAGAATGGGACGCTCCGTGGAACTCACGGACTTCGAACGTGGTCAGGTGATTGGGTGTCACTTGTGTCAGAAGTCGAGTGCGCGAGATTTCCACACTCCTAAACATCCCTAGGTCCACTGTTTCTGATGCGATAGTGAAGTGGAAACGTGACGGGATATGTACAGCACAAAAGCGTACAGGCCGACCTCGTCTGTTGACTGACAGAGACCGCCGACGCTTAAAGAGGGTCGTAAAGAGTAATAGGGACATCTATCCAAACCATCACACATGAATTCCAAACTGCATCAGGATCCACTCCAAGTACTATGACAGTTAGGTGTGAGATGAGAAACCTTGGATTCCATGGTCGAGCGGCTGCTCATAAGCAACACATCACGCAGGAAAATGCCAAACGACGCCTTGCTTGCTGCCAGGAGCGTCAACATTACACGATTGAACAGTGGCAAAACGTTGTGTGAGTGACGAATCACGGTACACAATGTGGCGATCCGAAGGCAGGGTGTGGGTATGGCGAATGCCCGGTGAACGTCATCTGCCAGCATGTAGTGCCAACAGTGAAATTCGGAGGTGGTGGTGCTATGGTGTGGTCGTGTTTTTCCTGGAGGGGGCTCGCACCCCTTGTTGTTTCGCATGGCTTCATCACAACGCAGACCTGCATTGATTTTTTAAGCACCTTCTTGCTTACCACTGTTGAAGAGTAATTCGGGGATAGCGATTGCATTTTTCAACACGATCGAGCACGGGCTGTGGCTGAGTGGTTACACAACAATAATATCCCTGTAATGGACTGGCCTGCACAGAGTCCTGACTTGAATCCTATAGAACACTTTTGGGATGTTTTGGAACGCCGACTTCGTGCCAGGCCTCACCTACCTACATCGATACCTCTCCTCAGTTCCGCACTCCATGAAGAATGGGCTGCCACTCCCCAAGAAACCTTCCAGCACCTGATTGAAAGTATGCCTGCGAGAGTGAACGCTGTCATCAAGGCTAAGGGTGAGCCAACACCATATTGACTTCCAGCATTACCGATGGAGGGCGCCACGAACTTGTACATCATTTTTAGCCAGGTGTCCGGATACTTTTGATCACGTAGTGTATTTATATGGTTGAGAAAAAGTTTGCTGGTAATAAGAGAAATCAACAAACATTGTTGTTGTAGTCTCCATTTTAAATCTCGCTTTCTCATGGCTTTAGAAAGTGAAAATGAGGGAAGAAAATGCATTTGACAATCCACCGGCTGCAGTCATAGAAACAGTCAAGCTTTAAAAGTCTCTTTATTTCAGTTTATTTATTCCTGGTTTCCAGGGAACAAAAGCTAATCGCTAAATTCTGATAAAACGCAAAACAAGCTTTGAAACAAACGTTATAATGGTTACTTTTTGTTGCTTGGACACGAACACTAATCGTGCACTTTCGTAACAGTCGTGGATAAATGCAATTTTTGGTTCCGAAAAACATAAAAATCTTAGGTGTTACACTGACACTGCTTCCCGTACTAGCGTTTATGTTTTCTCTGTTTTACGTGATATTCTTAGAAAGCCTGTTTTTCTCTCAATTCCATGTTAATCGAGATAAACGTTTATAAATAACGTTGCAGGTTCTAGGAAGATGTGGAGGCTAAAGCGATAGTCAAATCTTTAAAGACCGGGTCGCTATATGTTGCCTTTGAAATTCCATATTGACAAATGAAGAGTGATCTAGAACAAAAGATGTAAGGTATGGAAAATTCAAATCAATAACAAGGAAAACCTTGGAATTTGTTAATGCTACAGTCAGTTTATTAAACATAAATTATATGTTTTAACGAGATCTAGATTATTTATGTAAAGGCTTTAGCCTAACTCTTTTGGTATACCAGTTATACAGAATTCATTCAGAATAAAGAGGACTTTACAGGCTATGCACAGAAAATTCAAGATATACTTTTATTACTCGTGCAAATATCGTGAATATGTAGTTTTTTTAATGAAACTCGCTATAGGAAATTTTGAGAAAATAAAAAAATGTCACATCTTTGAAAGATGCTGAACTTAAATAACAAGTTTGGTATTTGTCTGATATTTCGTTTTTGAGTTCAGAGACACGTGCCTTGCGGACTTTTTACTAAAAATGTCTATTTGGATTCAGCAGGCCTCAAAACATGCATTTCCGGTAAAATCTCGATATAGAACTCACGTGTGGAATACAATACTTCTACATACTGTAGATAGGTAATAGAGAAAGTGAAAACTATAACTAAAGCGAAAATGTGAGATGAGCTTCAGTTATACACACTTGGGCAGATTCCTGTAACGTTTTGTAAATAGTGCGATTTGAATGCTTATTGTCAGCTTTCGGTAATTTCATTCTTCAACCTCTACATAATTTTGCAGTTTTTTAAATGAATTTGAAATGTGTTGATAAATTTTCTTCAAACTCTTATCATACAGCGGGTGAACAAAGCAATTTATCCTCTGCAGCAACGAAGTGTAATTACAGCGTAGTTAATGTTTTATCAAAGCTAAGGTTTTGGAGTAAAAGGAAAATAAAATGCGTTTACGATTTAAGGGCAGTAAGCGTTTAGTTTTGTCTTTGAAGCTCTTTGATCGTTTCCCCGAATGTCTTGACTGTTTGTTTTCTGGACGTTACTTGGTACGGAGGAGGAGATGGACAGCGATAAAGGGATGAACCCTCGGGGTGAAGAGTTGGATCTCTTTGTGGCAATTTTCGTTAGAGATCTGCATGTTTCAGAGATTCCAACTAGTCGCAGGAGGCAATGAGCCAGCTCAATATGGAAGTCAGACTATGTAGACTTGCGAGCAAACATATAGTACAAGAGCCTTACTTTGTTTAATTCACCGTGATGTAAAAGTAACAGCGATTTTAAGAGTATGTTATAGTTTGGGGATGGAGGAGGATTTGAGAGTTATTCACTTACTGAATCTCTATGGCCTGGAGGAAAGGATGATGTGAGGAATTTCCAGGAGCGCGCAGATCTGATGACGGCAGGCACAACGCAGCGGTGCGTTCCCAATGTTTCCAGATGTTACCCGTGGTCAATAATTCACACATTACGCACTTGTGACATACGGGAGAAAGGGATGAGGTGAGGGGCCATTAAGAGCGGCCAGATTGGTGACGACAGATACCTTGCAGCGGAGCCTCTCCAATGTTTCCAGATATTACATGTGGTCAGTAATTCACATATTGCGCACTTGTGACCTACGGAAGGAAGGGATGAGGTGAGGGGTCATCAAGAGCGGCCAGATTGGTGACGGCAGATACCTTGCAGCGGAGCCCCTCTAATGTTTCCGGATGTTCCACGTGTCAATAACTCACCTGTTGCGCCTATGTTACTTTCGAGAGGAATTGATGCGGTGAGAAATTACCAAGGGCGGATGTAATCTGGTGACTGCAGGCACAACGCAGCGGAGCTCCGTAATGTTTACAGATGCACCAATAATTCACCTATTGTGACTTTGTAACCTGCGGGAGGTAGGAATGAGGTGAGCAGTTACCAAGATGGCCAAATCTGGTGACGGCAAGCATAACGGGACGTTCATAACGAAGTTACCTATATTGAGATTAAGCATTATAAAGTCATAGAACATTAACATCGGATGCAACCACAGATAGCCTCAACACTGGGTATAAAAATCTGATAGGACACATTCATACGACTTTCTATACCAATAACAAATTCACATATAGGAATTAATTGTTCTTCCACACAAGCCGTGTGTTGGGCAGGGTTGGAAAGGTAGAATCAGGCGACTGAAAAATCCAATGCCATAGCCGAAATTTGAACCACGGATCTCCCGGTCTCCGTTCGGTTGCTCTAACCACTGAGCTACCATGGCAGTATGCTGATTCGCGTTTTTCCCGGTAAACCATAAGGAGATCTCAGATTGTATTGAGATGACATACCCCAATGGCGACTTACAATTATCAGTTGGAGAATTTAGTGTCGTGCCGGCATGTTGCCATGGTAGCTCAGTGGTTAGAGCAACCGGACGGAGACCGGGAGATCCGTGGTTCAAATCCGGGCAATGGCATTGAATTTTTCAGTCGCCTGATTCTATCTTTCCAATATATCACAGTATTTATGTAAAAAGTTAATTTTCTATCCTCAGTACATTACTGACGGTATATTTTTACCCAGGAATTCTTTCAAATTAAGTAAAAAGGTTTTAATATGCGGAAACATCATTCAAATATGTATTAGTCTTAACAAGCTCTTGCAATGGAGAGAAAGAAAATGGGGGATCAAAAATAGCAACATTTCAAGCATGTGCGTTGGGTGACGCTTACGAAATGTCTAAACTTGCAACATGGAGTGTTTCGAAAACGGCTAACGCTAAGAAAAAAATTGACGCATTTCATGCATTTTAATGAGCCCTACACTTTGCTGTAGTAGATTTTGTCTGCCTGTTTAAGATGTCTTTGTTGCGCAAAATTGTATAACGTTGAATTAAAGGGAAATTCAAGATATCCGTTTTATTTCTCATATCAAAATGTTAAATGTGTGATATTTTAGTCAAAATTATTGGAGCGATTGTTGAGAAAATCAAAACTAACTAATTTTACATGTAAAGGTAGAATGCCCTAAGAGAACGTGGATACCGTAATCCAGAAATGAAACGAGACGAACGCGCCTAAAGCGGCAGCTAGCGTACCCCCCCCCCTCTCAGTCAGGTAAGCAAGGCAAACAATTGCTTGCCAATAAAGCCGCTGCATCTCGAATCCAATCTGGGACCCTTTCACCGTAACACAATAAAATGCTCCTCCTCACAAAAGCTCTTTCTTCGTTTTTATTTACTTGAGAGAAAATTAAAATCTCAGACGGCAGTTAATTCCACAGTAGCTCACTTAGTACATTGAATTACTGCCTTAATGGAAAACATACAAGCGATCAGAAAACAAGCACGACCAGTGAGTCATTCACTTCTGTTATCTCTCTGGTTGGGCGAGTACAGATTATATGTAAATTAACTACTAGAAAAATATGAGTGTTACCTTCATAATAGTGGATAGAAAATAATCTGATATGATACATTCACATGACTTTCTCTGTCCTCTATCATTTATTAGTGAGTACACAAACTATTTTTACTAAAGCTTACTTTTCTATCTACAACATTTTAATCCAAATAAACCTTTGCAGAAATAGCTACATTACACATTTCGTTATAGATACAAAGAGAACAACGATAGTCAAATGTTTAAGAACTGGACGCTATATGCTGGTCTTAAAAATCCATGACATCGCGAGAAACAACTGAATGCTGAAAGGACTTGAACGATCAAGTAATTAACAATTCGAACCTTTAGTAACGGATATCTCAGAAATGACTTATGCCACAAATAAAACTTATTTGAAGTAAATTGTATGTTTTAAAGGGATCTAATTTTTTGTGTAGTACGTTTTCGTCTATCGCTTAACGTTTACCAGTTATAAAAGATTATACAAAATTTCTTGCAAATGAAGTGGGCTTCACAGGCTATTTCCAGAAGATTCAAGATATTCATTTTATTACCGTGTATATGTGGTATTTTACTCAAAATCGTTAGAGCCATTTTTTTAGAAAATAACAAATTTCGAAAAGTGTTCCATGTAAAGAGTAGTTTGGGGTGGGGGATTTTCTTGAAAATCTTCGTGTCGCGTCTTTGGAAGGTACTGAACTTAAATACCAAGTTCGGTATTTATCCGACTTTTCCTTTTTGAGTTATATGCTGTTCACACACACACACACACACACACACACTCACGGACATTTTTCTAGTATTTTTTTAATTCAGGGGGCCGTAAAACATGTGTTTCCGGTGCATGGTAGAATGCAATACCTTCTCTACCATGTGCGTGGTAGAGAAAGGAAAAAGTTGTTTCATATATTATGTTTTAATCGGGTGTACATTTTTCGTATAGTAAGCTTTTTATCTCATAATGGTTTATCAGTTATTCAAAATTATACTAAAATTCACTCAGAATGAAGAGGGCTTTCGAAGTCTGTTTGCAGAAATCCAAAACATAAATACTTCATTTTTCATGTCAATAAACATATGGTAGTTTAATAAAGATCGTCTGCTTCATTTTTTGGAAATTCCAAAATCGAAAGCCTTTTATTATTTAAAGGGTAATTGCGGTGGAGGGATTTTCTTGAACGTTTCGTGCCACATCGTTGGAAGATGCTGAACGTAAATATGAAATTTGGTATTCATACGACTTCGATTTTGTGTTATCTGTTAACGCCCGCCCACACACACACACACACACACACACACACACACACACACACACACACACACACACTGTACGCACGTAAATGGCCTCTTTTTCTTTTCTTTTTTTAATGGTGGTGATTGAATTCCCAGGACCTTCTAAACATGTATTTCAGATGAAATCTCGGCGTGAAAATTTTTGGATGGAATGCAGTACTTCCCTTAACTATATAAGTAGGTGCCAGAGAAACTAAAACGAAAAAATCTTACATTTTTAGGAAACTGCGCAATAAACCACTGTTGCTTTATCCAAGTTCAATTAAGTTTCAGTAGACGTCTCAGCAGAATTGTTTTCTACAAAATTGCATATGTGTAGCAGTTTACCTAAAAATCGTAAGCATTTTGAACGCTGTCCATAGAACCATCCTTATTATGCTATCGACATTGGCTACATATGACACACATTCTTCGAGGTTATATACATACAATTTTAACCCACGCGTATGGTAGTAGGTGAGATGTTTCATGCCTAAAGACAGACGAAGCTATGCAATAGTGAACTTTTCTAGAAAGACTAGCATTCTGGGAGTATAAAAAGCCTCACTTTCACAGCCATATACCTGCAACCTCCAATATAAGTTAAACGTTAAAAATGTGGCGTGTTACACATGACTTTATCTCATTTATTTTCATATCTACAATTTATTCATGATAACAATATACATTTTGTAGCAGCTAAAGAAGAGTATACGACAGTCAGCTGTTTTGTATATGCCGGTCTTGATATTACATACTCTTTACAGAGTTCAAGAGAAACAAAAAGAACAGCTCTTTAAAGTGTAATGCTTAAAACATTGGATCATTCAAACGGACACAGGTAAACAATATCTCTGAAATGCTATTGCTACAGAAAAAGCTTTTTGACACAAAATGTTTATGACTTTTCTTTTCTTTTCTTTTTTTCCCGTAGTAAGGTTTTGTCTGTATCAAATTTAGTAAGAATGAAGAGGACTTTACAAAAAATAGCAATCCAAAAAAGCACCGAACTACTTTTCTGTTTCACTCCTTCAGTAAGTGATTAATTGAAAAGCTCTGTCTGAATGTTGCATTTTCCTGGACCAAGACCGCTTCAAATAAAAAGTGGAATGTTGTCGTTTTGGTCCTGTTGCTTCAACAGATTTACCAACGTGCAAACTTGGAGTGAATATATTACAGTTTTTCAGCTATTAGTGGTTTTGTAGAATTAAAGAGGTCTGTTATCACATTTTATGTAATATTTTCGGGCATCCTGTGTTTTGTTAGGAGACTTTGGACTTTCTGTTTTCTCCCATTTTCAAGGAGGTTAACAAAGCCTCGTGAACAGGGTTTCAACATCACATTACCAGTACATTGTTTACTAATGACTAAATGCTCAGTCGATAGTCAAGTCATTAACATGTTGTCCTCCAGCATGAGTTGGCGGAAGTGATTAGATATCGTAGAAGATGATCCTCTTCCTTATATAGTGAAGGAACGTTCCAGTTTTATCGGAATAAGAGGATTCGGAAACTTCTGGGAAAAAAACAAAATTTCACCCAGTTTTTTTTTTAATATTTTTCAAAATAATCACCTTGCAACTCTGATACACCTAGACCAACAATACTCTTTAACTTCCTCATACCTTCAGCACAAATTATTTCTATAACTCTGAAAAATAAAACTGTTTGTGGCTTAGATCTCCGCAGGTGTAAATTCCTTTCCAGCGAGCCATTTTCTCAGATTTGGGAAGAGGTTAAAAGTCACTAGGAGCCAAATCTGGTGAATATGGTACATGATTTTTTTTAAATTGCCCCCTTAAGGGGGCAAAGAATGGGCCCCACACCCGCCCGTCCCGGTGGCGATCGTCCGGCATGCGTTGCCGTGCAAACTTCATCGTCTCCCTCATGCTGTGAGTTTGTGTAAATGCTAGGTTAGTCGGGTCCCGCATAAGCACCGAGGCAGCAGTTCAAAGCGCAGTCATGCAAATTTGCGATCGAATTGATGATGTGTACGTCAGTGCATTGTCTTGAAAATGGAAGTTCTTTGGTTGAAAATGTATGGTTACACACAATTAGGTATAACTTCCAAAGTTTTTAAGATATAATAAAATTTGGCATCAGCAGTTTGAAACATTTTCCTGGCGTGTTAAAATCATTTAAAAACCAAAATTTTATTATGGTTAATTTTTCTAAGTATTCAACCAATCAATTTAATAAACCTTTGTGCCCAGGATCCTTAGTCAGTGATGAGAAATTGTGTGCAGCAAAACTTTGGTTACGCTGCTAGTTTCTCAAATAAAACATTTTAAGGTTTGGCTTGAAAAAATTCCCTTAAATTCATTGGTATGCATAATCAAAAATACAATTCTTTTTACAAAATAACAAAAAAAAAACTGCTACATAGAATTGTGTATTGTACACTTTTAGAGGTACTATTAAGTTTCACTGCCCTGAGTTAAGTAGCCTCAGGGAAAACGTAAATTGTTTGTGGAAAAAATGTAATTTTCTAGAAAACGATGCATAAGCTTAATTTTTTACTTTCTGTACTACGCATAGTAAGTAGGGGAAATATTGCATTCCACCCAAAAATTCGATACCCAGATTTTATCTGAAATACATGTTTTGAGGCACCCTGAATCCAAATAAAACATTTTTGAAAACATGTCCGTATGTGTCTCTGTATGTCTGTGAACAGCATAACTCAAAAGCGAAAAGTCGGAAAAATACCAAAATTGTTATTTGAGTTTAGTATCTTCCAAGGATGCGACACGAATATTTTCAAGAAAATCCCTCCAACCTAACTACCCTTTATATGGAACATTTTTCAAAAATTTTGATTTTCTAGAAAATGGCTCTAATGATTTTGATTAAAATACCGTATATAACAGATATTTACATGCCAAATAAAATGTATGTCTTGAATTTTCTGGGAATAGCCTAAGAAGTCATCTTCATTCGGAAGGACTTTTGTATAATCTTGCATAACTTGTAAACGTTAAGCAATAGAGGAAAACGTATCACACAAAAAATGTAGATCTCTTTAAAACACACAGTTTACTTAAACTAAGTTTTTTGTGGCATAAGCCGCTTTTGAGAATCCGTTATTAAAGGATCAAATTCTTCAATACTTGTCAGTCTTTAAAGTTCCATCGATTTTCTTGTTTTCAGATTGCATGGAAACAGTTTTGAATTTTAAGGCCAGCATACAGCGTCCAGTTCTTAAACATTTGACTATCGCTGTTCTTTTGTATTTATAAGGAAATGTTTAATGTAGCAAAGGTTTATTGGGATTAAATGTAGTAGATAGAAAAATAAGCTTTAGTAAGAATAGTTTGTGTACCTACTAATAAAGATAAGGGTCAACAAGAAGGTCATTTGAATCAGATTTTTTTACGTTCGATAATTGATGTAAATTCAGTCAGTTAGCATTCATTAATAAAAAGCAAATTAGTGCCTATAGACTTATATAGTGCCAACAGACTTATTCTAAGAAATAAATGCTTGAGTTACGCCTTTAGTTGTATTTGTGTCTGTAATTTTAACTCCTGATTTTCTTATATCAAAGGTTTTAATTCTTTGTTATATGCTATCATACATGTTTATTTACTTTCTGAAAGCAGCAGTAGATTTTTAATTCGATTACAACTGGAAACTCTCACGAACTGATTTTTGCTTTTTGACCGGCTATACATTCTTACTGAAAACTGCAAGTAATTTGGTACGAGTCGAACTGTTTTCAGCACCTCTTTTTTTACAGACGGAAATAGGCTGTTGGTGGAGTGCTGGGTGCTCATCTTGTCTGTGGATTAGGATGGGGTGAGCCTAGGATACCTTTTTCGTAACATATTACTATACTCACTATTTACTTTCTCTACTACGTATAGAAGTAGGGGAAGTATTGTATTCCACCCAAAAATTCGATACCGAGATTTCACTGGAAATACATGTTTTGAGACCCCCTGAATCCAAAAAAAAGCATTTTTGGAAACATGTCCGTGTGTGTGTCTGTCTGTGAACAGCATAACTCAGAAACGAACAGTCGGATAAACATCAAACTTGGTATTTAGGTTCAGTATCTTCCAGAGATGCGACACGGAGGTTTTCAATAAAATCCCCCCACCCCAGATTACCCTTTACATGGAACATTTTTCGAAAATTTTAATTTTCTCAAAAATGGCTCTAACGATTTTGATTAAAATATCATATGTTTAATATATTTTCATGACAAATAAAATGTATATCTTGAATTTTCTGGGAATGTCTCCAAAAGCATTCTTCATTGTGAACGACTTTTGCATAACTGGTAAACCATAAGAGATAGACAAAATTTTACTACACAAAGAATGTAGATCGCGTTAAAATACACAATTTATGTCATATACATTGTTTTTGTTGAGTGAACCATTTTCGAGATATTGCTTGTTATTCCCTTAAATTTTTTAATACTTATTTTCCCAAATGGGAGTTCGTTATTCTTTTTTTTTTTTTTGTCTTGGATATGCAAAGAGTATTAATCTGTGGCAAAGGGAATGGTGCTACTCCTAGCAACCAGCTATTAAGGGATATGTATGTGCTTAAAGGCTACTGTATTTCTATATTGCCCTTATAAATATATATTCCCCTTACATCTACAAGAAAATTGGCAATAAGATAGACTGTAGAAATGTTTATCTCGATTAACATGAAGTAGATGGAGAATAAGCGTTTGTAAAAATAGTTTGTACAAGAGTAGAGAAAGTCATGTGAGTGTAACACATCAGATTTTTTTGGATTCAGGGGGTCTCAAAACATGTATTTCCGGTGAAATCTCGGTATCGAATTTTTGGGTGGAATACAATACTTCCCCTACTTACTATACGTAGTAGAGAAAGTAAAAGTGTCGTGGAACAATTGCACTGCTAAGGCTCTCAATTGCACCTCTAAATGAATTTAGAGGATGAAAAACAAACAAAATACCCTTGGAATATGTGCTCAGACGTCTAGTCTATGAAGTACAAAATGTTAGAAAAAATCAGTTTTTGGACAAAATTTGCCCAAATCTCCGCTTAACAAATGCGAATGTTTGGCCTTCATGGCATTATTCAAATTCTCCAGCAAGGCTGCATAGACCTCTCCCGCTTTCATCCTGTTGCACCCATTGTTTGGATTGACTGCTGCTTCGTCTCTGGCATGTGGTTGTCAATCCATGTTTCGTCAGCAATGATGTAAGGTTGAATTGAATGTGCACACGCCCAAGTGATCCTGCAAGATCATTCGAATGCGCTTCTGATCGGCGGTTAACAGTCGCTGCACCCATTGCGC
Organism: Deroplatys truncata; assembly: GCA_030765065.1. Taxonomy (NCBI): domain Eukaryota; kingdom Metazoa; phylum Arthropoda; class Insecta; order Mantodea; family Mantidae; genus Deroplatys; species Deroplatys truncata. The sequence continues at coordinate 46,230,477 of CM060975.1, read as the reverse complement.
TGTGAACTTGAGAGCTTGACAAAGTTAGCAAGCTCAGGTACTTTGATTCCTCTGTAATTTAGCACGGCAGTGTGCATTTTCGCGATGTTTGCTTCACTCGTAGCGTAACTGGATGTCCTGGACGATCATCATAAAAAATGGGCGAACGGCCGGGTTTAAACTGCGCAGCCCATTTCTTCACCGTAGAAAATGGTGGTGAAAAATCTTCCAAAGTGTAATACAATTCTTTTTTTTTAATTTCGGTTGGCGTTAAACCTTTCGATACGAGGTATTAATTATTGTACGGTACACAAAATTAGCTATTTTCGTCAGAAACTTCAACTTGTTTATTTTGCAGCACTATAACAACCAAACAAATGAAAGTACATTATGAAATTGCAGATCTAATCCAATCGGGTGTTGGTAGGCTGAGGGCAGCCCGATGGAGTGTATAAAGTGTGCCTATTCTTGTTAGGGCTTAACCATTTAGATACGGGATGAGGGATGTAATAAAGATTGTTGGAGTGGTTGGAGGTAGCAAGATTTGCTCCTCGACTGCTTCAGGTCAGGGTGCAACGGCCCTTGTGCACCGCTGACGTGTGTTGTATTGTAAAGTTTGTTTCCAGAGGATACCATTGAAATGTTGATTTATCAAGCATCTCTTGGATTGTAGAGGAGCTCAGCTTTAGTGGGTGTGTCCAAATGCCATGCGGGGAACCCGGCAATCTAAATGATCTAATTTGAGCACTATCATTGCTATTTAATACTGCCAGCACCATCTCGGTGTGAGACCGATAACTTGCCGAACCGCCCTCGCTTACCGGACGTTAGAGGCGTTTTCAAACTCGAATGGCGATTTCATTTCAGAACCTCCCCACGTATACGTGGAATTACTGTATTTTGACGTGATTCGTTTTGTCTCTTAAAATTGTAATTTCATAATGCCCTATTATATTCGTAATAATAAACCAAAAATTCCCTAAAGGAAATGGGAGTGAAATATCGGCGGATGTTGTACTTCTGAAATTCTTAATCTCCCCACGACAATATTCCAAATTCCAAAAATGTACAGAATGTATTCATCAGTGAGGAAATAATAACTTATACAAAACGTGGGTAATTAAGTAAAAGATATGGTCAGGGAGAAGATAGCATGGCTAAATATTAAAAACTTATGAACTTGAAGTTTCACCCGCGAACGGCATGCTACCCCGAATATATGCCAAATATTGTTTCTGGGGGAGGAGGTCCTTGAAAGTCTTCACCACTGCTGGTTAAAAGAAATTAAATTTGGTGTGTAAGCGGTTTATCTTTTCTGAGTTACCCCCCCCCAATTCACAATGTAAATCAAGCATAAGCATAACGTAAACTTATGTATAAACTAGATTTTTATATATATATATATATATATATATATATATATATATATTCTAAAGGAACTTTCACAATGGATCACGTAAGCATAAAACTAAACATTGAATTAAACGTAAATTTAGAAGCTTGCAAGATCCAAGCTTTCGTTTATGTCTACGTCAAACATAAACTAACCAATCAAGAGAGGGCTCCTCATCACGTGATTATTCGGCCACCTGACAGCAGATTTCCGTCGGTATATGTTGACTCTCTAACTACCTTTCTGTTTAAGATCACGGGCCAGGAATCGCTAGGATGGTAAATTACGATGGTAAACAGTGCTTTTTTTTTCAGTTTAACGTCCTGAACCACGTAGCTACTAGCTTTTGTTAATTTTGATACATGTACTAGTCGGCCACGATATGAGTGCGTTCGGTGGGAAGGGGAACTAAACGGTTACGGAACAAGTGGGCGGGGCATCGGAAGGACAGTCGGGAATTGGAAACATCCGCAGCTCCGAGTTGCATTTACTAGCGAGGTTTAGGTTTGCAAATGTAGTACTGTTTTATTGTGCAACTGTACATTCCCCAATCGCCTTGCCCCTCACAACCCGCTGATCCCTAGCTTCGATGATTTTAGAGATTGTCAACAAACACAGTGGCGCCCTTCTCCAAGCGCATTCATATCGTGGCCGACTAGTACATAAGCTCTTTTGTCGTATGTGTTGTCGGTGGTTGCTTCGCAGGCCGCCTTATTAGCGCAGCTGTTTCACACTATCATGCTGCTGTTCATGTCTCTGTTTTAGGTTGTGAATGACTCCTTACAGTCTGCTTAGAGTAAAAAACATGTGCGCGCGGGCCTTTTATTATTTTTCGTAATACAGGAGATCTAAACACTTGTTTCTGGTGTAATCTCATAAGGTTTTGCATCCTCTACCTTAGGTATTTAAGTGGTAGGAAAAGTAAAAACAAGACTGTCTTGATTGCGCATAGATTGCAATCCGTAAATGAAAGTAAGAAAAATGAGATCAGAAATTTGATGCCGACTTGCAGATTCACGTTTTACCGTCTGTATCAGCTGGGGCAGCGAGTTTAAGGTAAGACGGAGCTTCTGGCATCTGATGCCATCTTTTGTTATTTTGTGACGGTTCTTCTTTTATCCTGCCACTCACTTTAAACAAAACACCACTGCCCTCTGGCAGTGTGGTTGTCACACCGTGTGTCGCGAACCCATGTCTGTGAGCAGATTACCTGTTTGTATTGATCGCTTCTGTGCCAAGAGTGCAATTTTTGTAGCACTTTTACTGCCCTCCCCCACCCCGGCGGTCATCTGTTTGTGAATGCTAGAGTGATTGGAGTTCGGCCCTCCAGCACGTAGAGAAACCATGTGACAACAGTGGCGGAGTATAGACTGTACTGTCATTCCGATGTTTCAACATTAGTTACCCGGTTCAAGGGAATTCGTTACATTTGCATGAATTTCTCTACCCACTCTTCTACAAACTATTCCTCTCTGCTTCATTAAACTTTGTAGAAATGGTTTCATTAAACATTTCGTTGTGGTTACGTACAAGGGGGATACAGGAGGCTAAAGGAATAGTCGAATATTAAATTCCGAAATTTCGTACTCTTTGCATGACATCCCGGAATAACTGAATGGTGCCTTAGCATTAAAAACAAATTTTAGGTATTGGGAGAACTCAAAGCAATGGTACAGATATCTAGGAAATGGTTAATGCCACAAATTTGTTCTTCACTTTATTGTACCTTTTAATGAGCTCTACATTTTTTGTGTAGTAAGTTTTCGGTTTGTAGTTAATCTTAAGCCTGTGTTTTGTATTTTAATGAAAATCCTTACAGCAGTTTTTGAGAAAATAAAAAGTAATGAAAAGTATTGCATATAAAGGGTAGTTTTGGTTAGCTGAGTTTCTAGAAAATCTTTTTTGTTGCGTCGTTGCAAGACGCTAAACTTAAATGCCAAGTTTGCTATTTATTTAGCGTTTTGGGTTTTTACTTAGCTGTTTAGAGGCAGGCGCGCGCGGACCTCTCCTAAAATGTCTTTTATTTTATTGAGGGATCTCAAAACGTGTATTTCAGGTGAAATCTTCATATCGAATTTTTGGTTGAATTACAGTAATTCTTCTACTTTCAAAAATAAGTGGCAGGAAAAGTAAAATGGGAGTAAGAAGAACATTTCTTTATGTTTTTATGTTCCTTTATTCAGGATGCGTAATCTTTACGGTTGAATCTCGAAGCACAGTAGTTTGATCGACTTGCTTCTATAACTCGTAGGTGTTGCTATCGTATTATTCATATGGTGATTTTTCTTCCACTCTATTTGTACAGAAATGGTATCAAATTAGGCAACACGATCAAGAGCATAGGTATGCAAGATGTAAAAGCACCAATCAAGTGTTTATACAAGTCGATTTTTGGAAAGGTGGAATCAGACTGAAAAACTCAATGTAATAGCTGGAATTTGAACCACGGATCTTCGGATTACCATGCCGCTGCTCTAACCACCCGAGCTACCATGGCAACATGCCGGCAGGACATTAAACTGGGGCTTTCTAGTTACGTAACGTATTCAATGAAAATGAAGTCTTTAAGACTACTTTCATAAAATTCAAACAGATTTTGACAACGTCGTTACTTCGAGCACGTGTTTCTTAACCAAAATCATTAGTTATTTTTTAAGAAATTTTGACAAGTAGAGTATTGTTCGGAAACTACTTGAATACCTTCGGTTGCGTTCTTAAAATATAGGAAGGTGACTAAGTAAGGAATTTGGTATTTGTAGGTCGTTTCGTTATGTTTACACACACACACGTTCCTAAAACTTTTTTTTTCCATCTTGCATCCCCCCTTCTTTTCTTCCTTCCTTCATGGAACCACAAAACATGTTTTGAAATCGAGATACGAAATTTTTGAATGGATTGCAATGCTTCCTCTGCCTTATGTACCTGAGTGGTAGAGAAAATGGATTTAGTGAGAAATGGTTCGCTTACTATAACAACTGCAGCTCGTGGAGTAGATTACGCCGGACGGACGATATCTGAAGTCGCTCACGGCAGCAACGAGGCTTATCGATTTCTCTAGCAGTTTAGAAAAAGTTGTACACACACACACATCCACAGGCCGCGCAAGCAGACATGATGGAAAGGGTGGTGAAAAAGTTTGTTGTGCGTATGTACATCTTCGGAACACGTCACGTGAGTTATATCTTGGCATGTTTGCTTGATACGTATATATAAAGAAATTGATGAATTAAGAAATTTACATTCGTAGCTTTATTCAAGTTTAGGGTTTAAAATATTTGACCAGACACTAGCAGCACTGAGGCTCACGTTCAAGAAGACGTGACGCTGAAATCCTTTTTCCGATCACCTGACTGAATTTTCTCATGGTTTTCCCCAGCTACAAACATGAATGTCTGGTTACTATACAGTTTTGACGATCTCCAGAGCTCATCACGTACATGGGGGAAATACAGTAAAAAAGAGGCTGATCACATGAGCAGAAATAAAACCAGTGGCATAGAAGGCAACTCTAAGATCATCTACCGGACATAAAACAACTATTTCCAAAATTTTGCTTCAAACTCTAAAGTGTGGTAATATGACTTAGCAGTTACAGCTAAAATAACAGAGTAAATTAAAAAAAGAAAGAAAAAAAGAGGAGTGATGTGTAACAGTCGCACACCGTTCTCCCCTTTCACAGGTACACGATCAGCCTTCTTATATAATCGATCGCGGCCTTTTCCACATGTTCCACAAGAAGCCAGAAGGGGTAGGCGAATTTGGAGATTTCTACACGCGTTCCGATAGGAGTTGCAGGCAGTAAGGTAATTTAAGAGTACTCCCTCCTCCGTCTTACCAAACAACCATACGCAGCAACCACGCCCTGCCCCCGTGGCAGCACAAACAGCAGATTCCGAATCACAATTTACAGAGGGAGCCAAAAAAACTACGAACTGGCTGCGCGGTGTTTTTCCTGTCCGCGTCCTTGGCGCTCTTTGCCGTCTGCCGTTATCATAGAAAGGCACGGATGAAACCATACATTTTTAAAACTGCTTTTAAAGGCTTTACTTACCAACTTTATGAAAGGAGATGCTGAAACTGGCCACCGTCGTTGTCCACACATTTTTGGCAGCTCTTTAGGAAACTATCCATCACTCGCCGTAGTTCACGTTTAGAAATGCTGGCAATTTCCTGGCGAATATTTTAAAGTTGTTAAGTAAAGCCTTTAAAAGCAGTTTTAAAAAATGTTGTATGGTTTCATCCACGCTTTTCTACGATAGCGGCAGACGGCAACGAGCGCCGAGGACGCGGACAGGAAAAACACCGCGCAGCCGGTTCGTAGTCTTTTGTCTCTCCCTGTACTACGTAACACAAAACGTAGATGTTTACCACATTTAACTTAATTATTCAAACGCCTCTTTGGAACATCGACGCATTAAGAGGCATTCTGTGAATTACATGCTTTGCTTTTAGTTGCCTTTTATTTTGGAACTGCGGTTCTTAATATTTTGGATATTATCTGCGCTTTTCGAGGTTCTTGCTGCGTTTTTTGAGAATTCCGGTTCACCACATTATTTTTCGTATTAGTGTATTGAGCGTTGTATAGTCAATAGCAAACATCAATCACATGCCTTCTGACTTTAAGACCAAGTGCTTTTTCGGAAGGTTCTACAGGTGTGGTTTGCAGATTTCTACAGATATGTTAGATAACACGCATGTAGTATGTTTACCGTATGTTTTACTGATAAAAACTGCTAATCAATCTCGTGAGTTTGTGGACCGTTTCAGTTATTAAGTTATTACATTTACAGGTTAGTTCCCTTTTCTGTGCGTACCTTTTATGTTTACAAATAATCTATGACACGACAGCACTGAGGGGCCTCGGCTGATCAACCCGACTGCCCACATGAGCACTGTAGGGTCGGATTATCATCACCGATCAGCATCATGCCGTATTCGGAATGTTGGTTTTCGTGACCTACAAGTTCCTATGTGCCGTAGGTCCTTTTTACTTTCTCTACTGAAAGTATTGCATTCCACCCAAAAATTCTCGATATATGTTTTGAAGCCCCTGAACACAAAAAGGAATTTTTAGAAAAAATCTTAAGTGTTACACTCACATGACTTTCTCTACTCTTGTACAAACTATTTTTACAAACGCTTATTCTCCATATGCTTCATGTTAATCGAGATATCGAGATGTCAATCTTATTGCTGATTTTCTTTTAGATGCAAGGGGAATATGGTAGGTTTTAGGCGATGGTCAAATATTTTAAGAGCTGGTTGTTATGTGGCGCATTCCATTCTCTTTGCATGTCCAGGACATAAAAAAATGAATAACGAATTTGAGAAAAAGTATAAGTATTGGAAAATTTAAGGGAATAACAAGCAATATCTCGAAAATGGTTCACTCAACAAAAAAAAAATGTATATGACATAAATTGTGTATTTTAACGCGATCTACGTTTTTTTTTTTTTTTGTGTAGCAAAATTTTGTCTATCTTTTATGGTTTAGCAGTTATGCAAAAGTCGTTCACAATGAAGAATACTTTTGGAGACATTCCCAGAAAATTCAAGATATACATTTCATTTGTCATGAAAGTATCTTAAATATATGCTATTTTAATCAAAGTCGTTAAGTCATTTTTGAGAAAATTAAAATTTTCGAAAAATGTTCCATGTAAAGGGTAATCTGGGGTGGGGGGATTTTCTTGAAAACCTTCGTGTCCCATCCTTGGAAGATACTGAACCTAAATACCAAGTTTGGTGTTTATCCGACTGTTCGTTTCTGAGTTATGCTGTTCACAGACACACACACACGGACATGTTTCCAAAAATGCTTTTTTTGGATTCAGGAGGTCTCAAAACATATATTTCCGGTGAAATCTCGGTATGGAATTTTTGGGTGGAATACAATACTTCCCCTACTTACTAAACTACTAGAGAAAGTAAAAAAGGCCCTTATGTGTGTTTATATATATACTCAAACACGTAAAGTCCGACAAGCACCAAACTTAGTGTTTAAGTTCAGTATCTTCCAAAGATGAGACACAAAGATTTTCAACAAAATCCTCCCACCACAAACTACCGTTTACTTGTAACATTTTTCGAATTTTTGTTTTTCTTACAAATGACTAACGATTTTGATTAAAATACCATTTATGTTTAAACTACTTTGATGACAAAAATGTATACCTTGAATTTTCTGGAAATAGCCTGTGAAATCCTCTTCATTCTGAACGACTTTTGCATAATTGATAAACCGTAAGCTATAGATAAAACCATACTACATTAAAAAGGTAGATCTCCTTAAAGCACCAGTTTATTTCAAATGAAAGTTTTTGTGGCCCTAACCATTTCCTAAATGTTCTTGGTTATTAGTGTGAATTTTCAAATACTTATTCTTAACAGGAAAATCGCTTATTCTCCCCCCCCCCTGTTTTACTTTCTCTACCACGTACATACTAGGTAGAGAAGGTATTGCATTCCATCAAAAAATTCGATACGATATTGCACCAGAACTGCATCTTTTGAGGACCTCTGATTTAAAAAAGAAACATTTTTAGAAAAATGGCCGTGTATGTAAACAGCATAACTCAAAAACGAAAAACCGGATAAGCAAACTTGGTGTTTATGTTCCGTACCTTCCAAAGACGCGATACGAAGATTTTCAAGAAAATCCCCCTCACCCCAACTACCCTTTACTTCGAAAATTTTGTTTTTCTAAAAAATGGTTCTAAAGATTTTGATTAAAACATCATATACTAAGGATATTTACATGACAAATAAAATGTATATCTTTTATTTTCTGGATATATGCTGTGAAATCCACTTTATTTGGAAGAAATGTTGTATAATCTTGTATAATTGGTAAGCGTTAAGCGACAGACGAAAATTTACTATAGAAAAAATCTGATGTGTTACACTCACATGACTTTCTCTACTCTTATACAAACTATTTTTACAAACGCTTATTCTCCATATGCTTCATGTTAATCGAGATATCGAGATGTCAATATTATTGCTAATTTTCTTGTAGATGCAAGAAGAATATGGTAGGTTTTAAGCGATAGTCAAATATTTTAAGCGCTGATTGCTATGTGGCGCATTCCATTCTATTTGCATGTACAGGACATAAAAAAAATCTGATGTGTTACACTCACATGACTTTCTCTACTCTTGTACAATCTAATTTTACAAACGCCTATTCTCCATATGCTTCATGTTAATCGAGATATCGAGATGTCAATCTTATTGGTAATTTTCTTGTAGATGCAAGGGAAATATGGTAGCTTTTAAGCGATAGTCAAATATTTTAACGCTGGTTGCTATGTGGCGCATTCCATTCTCTTTGCATGTCCAGGACATAAAAAAAATGAATAACGAATTTGAGAAAAAGTATAAGTATTGGAAAATTTAAGGAAATAACAAGCAATATCTCGAAAACGGTTCACTCAACAAAAGAAATGTATATGACATAAGTTGTGTATTTTAACGCGATCTACATTTTTTGTGTAGTAAAATTTTGTCTATCTCTTATGGTTTACCAGTTACGCACAAGTCGTTCACAATGAAGAATACTTTTGGAGACATTCCCAGAAAATTCGAGATATACATTTCATTTCTCATGACATTATCTTAAACATATGATATTTTCATCAAAATCGTTAGAGCCATTTTTGAGAAACTTAAAATTTTCGAAACATCTTCCATGTAAAGAGTAGTCTGGGGTGGGGGGATTTTCTTGAAAATCTTCGTGTCGCATCTCTGGAAGATACTGAACCTAAGTACTAAGTTTGGTGCTTATCCGACTTCGTTTTTGAGTTATGCTGTTCACAGACACACACACACACACACACAGACACACGCACGGACATGTTTCCAAAAATGCTTTTTTTGGATTCAGGAGGTCTCAAAACATGTATTTCCGGTGAAATCTCGGTATCGAATTTTTGGGTGGAATGCAATACTTCCCCTACTTACTATACGTAGTAGAGAAAGTAAATATGAATAACGTATTTGAGAAAAAGTATAAGTATTGGAAAATCTAAAGGAATAACTAGCAATATCTCGAAAATGGTTCACTCAACAAAAAAACTGTATATGACATAATTTTGTGTATTTTAACGTGATCTACATTTTATGTATAGTAAAATTTTGTCTATCTCTTATGGTTTACCAGTTATGCAAAAGACGTTCCCAATGAAGAATACTTTTGGAGACATTCTCAGAAAATTCGAGATATACATTTCATTTGTCATAAAAATATCTTAAACATATGATATTTTAATCGAAATCGTTAGAGCCATTTTTGAGAAAATTAAAATTTTCGAAAAATGTTCCATGTAAAGGGTAGTTTGGGGTGGGGGATTTTCTTGAAAACCTTCGTGTCGCAACCCTGGAAGATACTGAATCTAAATACCAAGTTTGGTGTTTATCCGACTTTTCGTTTCTGAGTTATGTTGTTCACAGACACACAGACAGACACACACACGGACATAATTCCAAAAATGCTTTTTTTTGGATTCAGGGTGTCTCAAAACATGTATTTCCGGTGAAATCTCGGTATCGAATTTTTGGGTGGAATGCAATACTTCCCCTACTTACTATACGTAGTAGAGAAAGTATAAATGTAGATCTTCTTAAAACGCACAATTTATTTAAAATAAGCTTTTTTGTGGTATAAGCCGTTTCTGAGATATTCGTTATTTAGGGTTCGAAATGTTCATTTCTTGGTCATTCTCTTTAAGTCATTTCAACATTCAGTTGTTTCTGGCGTTTGCTTGGAAACAGTATGAATTTTAAGACAGCATATAGCTCCAGTTCTTAAACATTTGACTATCGCTTTTCCCTTTGTATCTATAACTAAATGTGTAATGTAGCTATTTCTGCAAAGGTTTATTTGGATTAAAATGCAGTAGATCTTTTTTCCCCCTTTCTTTTCTTGGCAAGGCAAAAAATAACGGAATTTCAAAGCTATCACATAGCGACGTGCTATGAAAAGATTTGACTATCGCTTAAGCCTAGTGTACCCCCTTGTACCTACTGGAAATTTGTGATAACACCACTTCTGCGTGTTTATCTGATTAACTTGAAGTAGATAGAAGAATAAGCTTTTGTAATAAGAATGGGTAGAGAAAGTCATGTGAATTTTTTTCTCGTGATTTTTTTCTAAATGTGACCGAAAATCCGCACCCCCATGGGTGACCTCAAACCCACGCACGTTCCGTGGTGGGAACCAGAACACTACGCTGCAGCCTGCTACGCCACGGCGCGCGACTTCTGTTTACAAATACTTCTCCATATTTCCCTTTTAACCTTTCCAAGCTACAATGTTTGCCTTCCTTTTATTGCGTTTATTTGCTTACGCAGGAATTGCTGATATCCATTTTGTTTTCGAAAAATTCTTGTATCAAGAGCGATAGTCTTGAAGCTTAAAAGTCGTGCATTTATTTCACTGAGAGTGGGTTTTTAATTTATTGTGTTGCCTTGAAAACGCTTCAGTGGGCGGCACACCTTTCTATGCAAAAATTGCAGTTTTCAAATGATTCCGAAACCTCAAAAGATGAAGGTTCATATTATCATACGGCTCATTATTTCTGATTCATTTTCCACGTCTTTCATTTAACAGTGTTTTTCACCGTAATTAAAAAAATCATTGAAGATACATATTTGCATGCGATTTTGCCTGCAATTTAATTTTAAAATCTTTCTGCAAAAGTAAGGTAAATAGCGATGAAGACAATTAAGTAAATGTAATATTATCTGAAGAAATAACTTAGGGATTCATTGATATGTCTTTAAATTATTCCAGTAAAAGAATTAGCTGAATGAATTATGGTATTTGCACGTGGACTATTTCGATGCATACGTTTTTGAAAATTTCACCGGTTTTATAATTTTTTTACGTGTGATGTTACAAATTGTAAATGCATTTATTAGAACAATTATACGAGGCGTATTCCAAAAGTAAGTCCGTCGATTTTGGATCGCACGTCTCAGATTGGTAAGCGTTGCACAGTACACATCAGTTAGTAATTGTTGACCCACGGTCCATGAAATAAGTCAAAAGGACGCCTTTTTCGTCCCAAACCACGGTAGCCATCACTTTGCGATTCGTGTGCGGCGTTTGCTTACACTTTTTTGATTTGGGTGAACCGGCACGGCTCCACTGCATTGACTGTTGTTTCGATTTTGCATTGGTGTACGCTATCCATGTCTCGTCGCCGTAACACTGTGGGAAAACAAACCATCCCCATCTTGTCTACAGCGCTCCAAAAACTGTCGTGCACTACGCATTCGTTGCTGTTTGTGCTGACCAGTGAACAGTTTTGGCACCCACCTCGCACAAAGTTTCCGATATCCAAGCTGTTTGGGACAGTCCTGTAAAGTGAGGTTCGAGCTACATTTGGGAATTCATCAGCCAGACCACTAATCGTCAAACGGCGATCGCTTCGAAGTTTCTGGTTCACTTGCTCAACGATGTCGTTGGTCCGAATACTGGGCCTACCACTCCGCTGTTCATCGTGCACATTTGAGCGGCCATTTCGAAATTCTCGACACCAGTGTCGAACCTGTTTGCCACTTATTATGTCCGGTCCATGCACGAGGCATAACTCACGATTCATGTCCGCAGCTGACGATCCTTTTGCCAGCAAAAATCTAATCACACCGCGCACTTCACAACTGGCGGGATCTACGATTTTCGCGGTCATTGCGATCTGCTCTCGTCGACTGGCAAACGCCTACTGCGTCACACCAACACTGCGGTAGGTTCCTCAGGACTCAGTAGACAGCGCTGCAGGCGTGAAACATTATTCAGGCCTACATCCGTTAAATATTGTTCACCGGACCTTAGTTTTGGAATACGCATGGTAGTAGTATTCGGTCTCACCGATTCAGTTTGAAAATCCTCTTTACCTTTTACGTTAGTACCACAGAATTCACTAAGTCAGCAACACAAAATTATATTTTCTTATTTGGGGAATAAGTTCACTATTAAAGCAGAATTTCATAAAATCGGAAATAAAGAAGGTATATTTTTAACACATGCCTGTGCATGAACAAAGAGCAGTAGGGGGGTGTTAGATAGGTACTGATCTGATAGGTATGGTAGATCCTATTTCTCACTGAAGCAGCTCCGTGATTGGTCCCCTAAGACCTCACTTATCTGAGTGCATGCAATTCCGGATGTCATTGCATGAGAAATATCCCGTACCAGCTCCAGTGATACAACTTACATCCCATCGCAACTATACTCAAACCGGGTAGCCGAGATCGTTAAAGCACTGACTCGTGAATGGGAGATCTGCGGTTCAAGTCCCACCAGGACCGTCCACCCCAACAGGTATTTTCAGTAACTGTTCCTCACAACTGACAAATGCCGAGGAGGTATCTTAAACTTAGGTCTGGAGCGTTTCCTTTTCCAGCAACGATTTCATTTGATGTATCGTTTAGTAAATAAGAGCTTAAAGGGACCAACCTGCGAAATCTCAAATTCTTTGCTTCTTAAGAAAATAAATTAATCGTTTACCACCGTTATATGTTTCCTACCGTTATATGTAACTAATTCCCATTAAGTAATTCTTGAGAAAAAATGTCTATGCGGTGCAGTTTTCAAAATTTTGTATCAAAAATTCCAGGTATACCACTTGAAAAATCTTATCGGATGATTTTTAAATGTAATTAGTATTACTGTAGAAAGTAAATGATAAATCACTCAATCATACTGTATTTTTATTTTAGAAATAAATACATTTTATTGCTATATATAAATGTATGTGTGTATATATATTGTTATATACCGGAGTGAGGCCAAAAGGTTTTGCAGCTAAATAATAAATTTAATTAACCCGGCATAAACATTGGGGAGCGTAGACTCAGAGGCAGCGAGAGGACCAGGAACTTAGCTGCACAAATCTAAAGTAGGCGTGGGATATTCATAATAAAATACACATTTAACACATGACCTGTGGTTTATTAAAATTGACATGGTGCCAGTACATCGTTCACAACAGATTACAGGCAAACATTGAAGGGAGATGATCCACACACACGCACACACACACACACACACACACACACTCACCCACTCGCCCTGAAGGCACACACAAGAACTCTGGCTACTACTCGACTGGGAGGTGGGGGAAGAAATGCCACGCCGGACGGAATTCAAACTCCCAATCAAAATGATTATACACAACAATGGCATGCTACAAAGCAATAATGTGTCCGACGCGACAATGCACACATACACGCTACATATATATACCCACACACATACACATTCAATTCTACCAGCTTAAAAAGGTTCCAATTTGCACTGCAAGGAGCATTTTGAACATTTACATGGGCTGGAAAAGGCCTTATAAGAAAAAACTACTTTCAATATTTGAGGTATGACCATTTTACCTTCAAGACTATTATTTAAATGATCTGGTGACAAGCGTTTACAGCGCAAGTAGCTAAAAATAACCGGTTTATTAATGTATGAAAACGAAAGTTTATTAGTATGAAAAAGTCCTAAAATGTATATTTTCAAGAATTTTTGACAGTTTTCACAGACTGGTCCGTTTAAAATTACTAAAAAAAGAAGAAGAGCTCTACTCGTTTTTATTGCGGTAGTATGCCAACTGCCTCTGTCATCTGCAGGTCACGTCGTCGTATTTTCACGCTTGATGTCCAATTTTCTCACTATTTTTGTCTCCTATTATCCACCTCTAAAAAGTAATGTTGGAAGTTCGCGTAATGCTAAACACGTGAGGCAAAGTGGACGAGTTAGAACTGTTTGTAATACTGCGAGGTCTGAATGTGCGCTAAATTACCCTTTTTGGGCCCACAAGTGCTTAATATTCATACATGAAAAGGGAAGCGAACTTGGGGTGGACTGTACCGGGGTTGCGTGAAGTCAGCCCTTCATCACGAGGGTGGCACTGTGCAGGGGCGGTACGCATTGCAGCAGACCCATAGTCGCGTTCGACGGCAGAGTCATTGTGTAAACCAGCTTTGTTTAATCATTGTGTTTATCTCTTTACAGACGCTGGACTTCGACAGGGACGGGCTGACGAAAATGAAGAAGGCGATTAAGGCCATCCACAACTCCGGAAACTGTAAGTGATCATTTTTCAGATAAGTTTAGTGGATAAGATAATGTGTCTTCCTCTTGAAGTTTTATACGTATATCCACCTGACTTCTGCTCACCCTCCATCTTTCTCTCCAAGCCAGTTTTCTCCATAGTTTCTTCAATTTTATTTGTGTCTAAACTTTCGGGCTTTGGTTGTGAAATGATAAAGTTTCGGTTGAATCGGACTAAAGAACGGTAAATTGCCAATCACAATGTTCTGAATTACCAGCAGATAATTACTGTTCAGAGTGTCATCAAAAACAGAAAACTCAAAGCCCAGAAGGGCCTTCAACATATTGGTCAAATTAGAAACAAGTATACACCTAAAAAAATACTTGGGACATTACATTAGAAAATCCATTTGATTACATAAATTTAGTGTGATTATTGGAACTGGAAGAAGCGGCAAAGAAATAAGGAACTGATCAAGAAATGTTAAAACAGCTTGCTTTGGAAACAATACATATTTATCATTGAGATGACAAATGGCTTCACGAATGGCACACTAATGAGGGAGAAACACTGTGCAGGTGCTGAAATCTATTGCAAAGTTTTCAAATTTCTAACCCTGAATAGGCAGGTTAACAACTCATTTTGACGGGTAATTTGAGATAATGGCATAGCGCTTTCCCAGCTCTGCATTAGATTGGATTCATTTTCTAAAGCAGTTGTGGTTTGTGACTACACCCCAGCTATACAAGCGATATCAACAGCAGAATACAATCTTACTTCGAAAATTAGTGTAAAACAGAAACTTAAAAGAAGTAGGTAAAAATAGCACGTTGCGTTTCAAGTGCATCATTGGAGAACGGAGACTACGATAGTGAATAATAGAAATACTACTTACATGAAAATAAAATTAATAATGTACTAACAGCTGTTGACCATAATGGTACGAGTAGCAAGGTCACCAGTATTCACCTTGGCAGCAACGTGATCGATTATACAAGCCTGGTTGTTAATCTTAAAAAAAAATCAAAAAGGTTGCAGCTCATCCTTAGCTGCTGTATGAGTTAAATTGTAAGTAAATATTAACAAGTACGCGAAAATAAACACCCAGGTAAAATTTAAATGGCACAATTCAACTATCACCTATGATTATATTCCATGTCTGCAATTTTTTTTATTTATGGGCCTTCAACTACTATGGTCCTTAGCGTCCCATTCTATATTGGGCGTGAAAGACGGGTAATTTTGCTCAGAGGCCTCTTTATCAGGCTTGAGATTCTTTTACGCGACATAAATCTACGACACGGGACCACCGGCTTTACTTCCCTTCCGAAGGAAGCCATGCTAAGGGTTTTTACGCCCGAAAAAATCCATCGCCCTCCGCCGGGTTTGAACCCGCCACCTCGGGAACTAGAGGCTAGCATGGTAACCACTACACCACTGAGGACGACATATGTCTGCAATGAGAAATATAGCAAACATTAGAGGATTTAATTTAGTTCATGCACATACGTGCAGTAAAATAGAACACCGAGGTAGGTTAGGTTAGCAACACAATGCAGAAGCAACTTTCCAGTATGACAGCGAAGTGAAGCAAAAAATAAATAAATAACTAAAATAAAAACACTCGTCAAAAAAGTTTTACCAGTGGATCCCCACTTACATAGCAATAAAGGAGAATGAGAAAGCCGATTTCTTTACAAAGAAACGAAAATTATACTTAGAAAGAAAGACAAAAAAGGCTTCTCCTTTGTTTCCATAGAAGCATTCATGAAATCTAGGTTCAAATACGAATGCCTTTAATATGTGTAAAAGATAAAGTTGGGCGTCATTATTACACAATTCACAAACTCTTATCATCCAGGAACGAAACTGTGGCAGGTCACCATTGCGTTGCAGAACATCTCTAATTCTAATTCTCCAAACAGCACACTACAATGAATTTTGGATACCTGAGAAAGTGTAGTGCACTTTGGAGCGG
The DNA here is from genome assembly GCA_030765065.1 of Deroplatys truncata. Classification (NCBI taxonomy): domain Eukaryota; kingdom Metazoa; phylum Arthropoda; class Insecta; order Mantodea; family Mantidae; genus Deroplatys; species Deroplatys truncata. The sequence goes on along the minus strand of CM060975.1, from coordinate 46,214,072 downwards.
CACAAATTGATGGTTATACCGGGAAGCAGGAAGGTAAATAATTAGTAATTGTTCCAAATGTCTGTGTATTAGATTAAGTAAATATATTCAAAGTGCAAATTCTCTTACGGATAGGAGCGATATTTCGGAAATGGTTGATGCGCAAATCGTAAATGTTAATGTTAAATAACTACTACATTTTCCTCGTAAGTTTTGTATAACTTTAACTCGTAGGTTTCCTCAGTTGTGGAAAATAAGGACTTCTTATACATTTATTCTTCATACCAAAAGTTCATTGATGTGATAGTTTTATGAAAATCCGTACACGAATTTTAAAACAATAAAAGATGAAATGCCCCATATAATTTTTTGGGAGGAGGAAATAATTTTCTAGAAGTTAGCCCTGCATTCTTCAAACGTGCCTAACGACTTAAAACATTAAACTGAGTATTCGTCACGATTTCATCTTAGACGTATGCTGTTCATAGACATACATACCTATGGTACCTATTGTTTTCCAAATATCTGGAAGCTTGGTACACGTGTTTGCTACCAATTTCGACGTCGAGGTTTGAATATGTTAGATAAGCGGTAGAAGTCAAATATTTATTTTGGTTACTTTTTTTCAATTCAGTGTTTGGAAGACTGAAATATGTACTTACGACGGCTGTCCCAGAAGTACCCGACCAAACAAAGAAAACACAAAAAGTTTGGGAAAAAACATCATTATTTCTCTACATAGTCTCCTTTTAGCTCGATACACTTTTCCCAACGATGTTCAATAGCTTCGATACCATTTTTTATAGTGAGAACCGTCGAGTTTTGCAAAATAGCCATCAACTGCAAACTCCACCTCTTCATGTTGGCAAAGTTTTTACCACCAAGCCATTTCTTCAACATTGGAAACAGAAAATAATCACACATGGCTAAGTCTGGTGAATAGGGTGCATAAGGAAGCAATTCAAACTTTAACTCATTGATTTTGGTCATGGCGATAATGGATGTGTGAACTGGTGCATTGTCTTGATGAAACAGAACTTTCTTTTTCGCTAAATGCGGCCGTTTTTGATCGATTACATCATTCAAATGCTGCAATAAGTTTACATAATACACGCCATTGTTTGCTTTTCGTTTTTGGAGATAATCAATGAAAATTATCCCACCCGCATCCCAAAAAACTGCCGCCCTGACCTTGGCTGCAGATGGAACTGTCTTCGCCTTCTTTGGAGCCGATTCTCCCCTTTCAATCCACTGTTTTGACTGTTCCTTCCCCTCAGGTGTGAAATGATGGACCCGTGTTTCATCCATGATTATGAATCGACGCAAAAACTCGGCTTTATTGCAGCCAAACATCACCAAACACTCGACTGAAACATTCTCACGACGCTGCTTTTGTTCCATTGTGAGTAAACGCGGCACCCATCTTGCGCACAGCTTTCTCATGTTTAAATTTTCAGTTAGTATGCGATGTACAGCACTTTTTGAAATGCTTACGATGTCTGCTACCTCGCGCACTTTCAGTCGACGGTCATCCAATACTATTTTGTGGATTTTCTTCACAATTTCTGGCGTGGTCACCTCATTTGGTCGACCACTGCGATGTTCGTCTTGGCCGCTCGTACGGCCTAGCTTAAACTCTGCCACCCAATATTTTACTGTTGTAAACGAAGGAGCAGACTCCCCCAGAGTAGAATCTAGCTCAGCTTTAATATTAGTTGGACTAAGACTTTCAAATGAAAGTATTGTATCACATAACGATGGCCAGTTTTATCAAGGTTTAGTTCACTATTAATGGCTGCCAAACAATTACTAAACAACGTAGCTCGTCAAACTTCAAACTTAGGCTTTGTAAGGGTAGTACTTTCTGCCATAGTCATTTGTTTGAAATAACAACCGCCATATATACGTCAGGTCGGGTACTTCTGGGACTGCCCTTGTATATTATTGTAGCCGAAGAGTACAAGTTTTGAGCTCTCCGCCCCCCCCCGAAACAAAACCACTTACCTATGGTTAGAGATATTCCACCCACACATTCGATATTTCTATTTCATCAGAAATGTTTTGAGGTCTCCTGAATCGCTTCTTAAATAAAACAATATTACAAAAATATCCGCGCGCGCGTATGTGTGTGTCGTCTTTTTCAAAAACAAAAGTTTGGTATTTTAAGTCCAACTATTTTTATGGTTTCAACCTGAGGATTTTCAGGAAACTGCCCACTTAACTGGAAAGTTTTCGCTATTTTTTATTTTATCAGAAACAGTTGTAGCAATTTTCATCGCAATATCAGTTGTTTGAAATTCTGACATAGGGAGTAAAATGTGTATCTTGAATTTTCTGGGAATAGCCTTTAAAGACCGCTTCATGCTAGTTGAGCGTTTTATAACTTTTATAAGTAGAAAATAAAACTAAATAGACTTAGAGAAAGTCAGTTTAAGTGAAATATATGTTTGGGATGGGCATTCATAGTGTTAGCCGTTTTCAAGGTCTTCCTTGCTTAAGGTTTATTTTCCCAATTGTAAGTGTACATGCTTGAAAGTTTGCTATCCTTTCCCCCCCCCCTTTCCTTCGCAAGAGCTCTGAATTTATTCCTCCATGCTTTGTATACACATTTAAAGGTTGTTTGAGCATTTTGTATGTAATTAAGTATTTGTTGCTTAATTCGGAATCACTTTATAATTAATGTTTTAACATTTAAAGTATGTAAAGTGTAGAGAAAGTTGTAGCACATGAGAAATTTTGTACGACGCCACGAAGTTTTCTGGTCCACTGACGTGAGCGTTCAGCTGTGTAGTGTTTATAGCCTTGGCTACACTTAAGGCAATTAGCCCGATCACACATTAGTACCTCTGCAGTGAGCTTGTTACAGAATGTGCCTCACCTGAGACAGGGACTTACAGCAGGATGACTGAAGCTCCTTGCTTCATCATCCATTCATTTATTCACGTCGTCTCTTGACTATCATTGTGACGAGATCGAGGTCAAGACCTGTACCACTCCCACTGCCTAATCTCATTTCCGTTTGGCTTTTGTGTGCTTTGGCAGGATGCACGCTATTGCCGATACAAATTGAATAAAATATCGACTGAAACATTTGCTCACAAAATAATTCTGACTGTCAGAGACATTTGACTTTAGGCACCATCTGCTTTAGATTTACGACAAATGACCTTTGGTACTGTTCGGTACTGATCATTACTCAGTGACGTAGCTTGATACTGTGTTCTGCGTATACTAGATTTTAAAAATTGAATATAATATTTTTTAAATGACGTACAAGTTCCCATAAAATAGTATGAATTCGCTAAAACTGAACTAGATTATAAAAAAAAATCTGATGTGTTGCACTCACATGCCTTTCTCTACTCTTGTACAAATTATTTTTACAAACGCTTATTCTCCATATGCTTCATGTTAATCGAGATGTTAATCTTATTGCTAATTTTCTTATAGATGCAAGGGGAATTGGTAGGCTTTAAGCTATAGTGAAATATTTTAAGCGCTGGTTGCTATGTGGAGTATTCCATTCTCTTTGCATTACCAGAACAAAGAAAAATGAATAACGCATTTGAGAAAAAGTATAAGTATTGGGAAATTTAAGGGAATAGCAAGCAATATCTCGAAAATGGTTCACTCAACAACAAAAAGGACAAAAATGTATATGACATAAATTGTGTGTTTTAACGCGATCTACATTTTTTGTGTAGTAAAATTTTGTGTATCTCTTATGGTTTACCAGTTATGCAAATGTCGTTCACAATGAAGAATACTTTTGGAGATATTCCCAGAAAATTCGAGATATACATTTCATTTGTTATGAAAGTATCTTAAACCTATGATATTTTAATCAAAATCGTTGGAGCCATTTTTGAGAAAATTAAAATTTTCGAAAAATGTACCATGTAAAGGATAATCTGGGGTGGAGGATTTTCTTGAAAACCTTCGTGTCGCATCTCTGGAAGATACTGAACCTAAATATCAAGTTTGGTGTTTTTCCGACTGTTCGTTTCTGAGTTATGCTGTTCACAGACACACACTCACACACACACTCACACGGACATGTTTCCAAAAATGCTTTTTTTTTGTTGAGGGGCTCTCAAAACATGTATTTCTTGTGAAATCTCGGTATGGAATTTTTGGGGGGAATACAATACTTCCCCTACTTACTATACGTAGTAGAGAAAGTAATATAGCGTTAGATGTAACTATACAAAATACCTACAAACCATTGTATGATTGTAAATCATGAAAGCAATGTAGATACTCACTTAGATTTTCTTGTATATAAGCTCCAGTTGGCGATTTTTACTGCAAGCTTTTGTTTCAGTGTTTTTAATATTTGATATTCCTTCAACACTCCATTCCTTTTCCCCACCAAAAAGCAAACATACGAAGCAGCACACTTTGTTACCAATTAAATTTACTGTACCAGGATGTTTGAAATACTCGTTTTTTGTTCTTTTACTGGAACACAATGGCAAGCTTAGCAATTGGTCTTTTGCTTTAAGTTCACACTTTTTCTCATAAGATAAGAGTCCAAACTGAGTTTTTAATAAGTAATCCATTAACTCGATGAAATTGTCCATATTTCTAAAATCATAAATAAAAATCGCACAATAAAATCAATGCACAGGTTTACGTAAAATGAACATTTTACTGCACTGCACGGCTGCACGCACATAATGCTGGTTCACCAATAACTGAGGAATGAAATGTTTATGCCTTTCCCTACCCTTGTCTCCAACCCGTATTGTCCTGTTGTTGGACTTTAGAGAGAGCAGGTACACAGACACCAAACACCTCACTAAACGTGTTAAGTCTCTGCTGCCGCCTTTGTGCCCTTAATGCACAGCAAAATATAGGGTCATATGAATAAAGTACAAGTACTTACTCAAAGTTTATACTCATGAGTATGAACACTTTCTGTGATTATATACTCAGCTCAATGAGAACATACTCGTTTTCATAAGAATAAAATCCTACTACCTCACGCGAGTATATACTCATCCCCACAGCCATCTTGTTCACTTAAATGTAAGTATATACTCGTGTCATCTACACTCTTTGACCATATACTAGCTTCATTGATTGTGTGGTGTTGTGTTATTTGGCATTCTGAATTAGAGGAGTAGATTTTGTTGTATTTGGTTCTGTCCCAACAAAACTGCTCAGGGATTATCCTGTGTTTTATAACAAGTTTCAGCAAAAATGTTAGAGAAATATTAGGTCCTTCAAGAAATGAAAAAATGATGATGTGTTACACTCACATGACTTTCTCTACTCTTGTACAAACTATTTTTACAAACTCTTATTCTCCATCTATTTCATATTAATCGAGATAAATATTTGCAGAAACGATGTTTTGACATGCAAAGAGAATTACATTTTACACATAGCGACCAGTTCTAAAAATATTTGACTATCGCTTAAGGCCTACTATGTTCCCCTTGTTTTGTAATTGCAAGGGCAATATAGAAATGCAGTAGCCTTTAAGCATCGACATATATCTTAATAGCTGGTTGCTAGGTGCAGCACCATTCTCTTTGCCACAGATTAATACTCTTTGCATATCCAAGACAAAAAAATGAATAACGAATTCCCATTTGAGAAAATAAATATTGAAAGATTTAAGGGAATAACAAGCAATATCTCGAAAATGGTTCACTCAACAAAAAAAAAAATGTATATGACATAAATTGTGTATTTTAACGCGATCTACATTTTTTGTGTGGTAAAATTTTGTCTATCTCTTATGGTTTACCAGTTATGCAAAAGTCGTTCACAATGAAGAATACTTTTGGAGACATTCCCAGAAAATTCAAGATATACATTTTATTTGTCATGAAAATATCTTAAACATGTGATATTTTAATCAAAACGTTAGAGACGTTCCTGAGAAAATTAAAATTTTCGAAAAATGTTCCATGTAAAGGGTAAACTGGGGTGGGGGGATTTTCTTGAAACCCTTCGTGTCGCATCTCTGGAAGATACTGAACGTAAATACCAAGTTTGCTGTTTATCCGACTGTTCGTTTCTGAGTTATGCTGTTCAGACACACACACGGACATGTTTCCAAAAAATTTTTTTTGGATTCAGGGGTCTCAAAACATATATTTCCGGTGAAATCTCGGTATCGAATTCTTGGGTGGAATACAATACTCTACTTACTATACGTAGTAGAGAAAGTAAAAATTGTGATACACTTGCACAACTTTCTTAGCTATGAGGCGTTCATAGTTATATTTTTGTATATTATAGCTGATTCTCTCCTTCATGTTACGTTACTTGTCATATATTTTTGTGTAGAAATGATTTAACCATAAACTGCTTACATACAACAAGAGGAAACAGTACCTACTCAAATGTTTTGTCGTGGCAGCAAACTCTCGCTGTGAAAAGAAGAAGGAACAATGACAAACTTTCAAGCATGCGTCACGTGATGTGCTTATTGTAGGGAAAGTGTAAACATACAACATGGAATATTTCGAAAACTGCGCATTTTAATGTGCTCTACAATTTGCCATTAGTAAGTTCTTGTCTTTTAGTTTATCAGTTAAACAAGATTGCAGCCCGTGTGTAGAGGATTTCACAGGATGTTCATGGAGAATTCAAGCAATGCATTTAATCTTTCACTTTAGTATCTTAGAGCCATTTTTGAGGGAATGAACAATCGTGAAGAATTTTTTCTTGTAAGTGGTAGTTTGCGGAGGAGAATTTTCTTGAAAAACTTGTCCGAAAATGCCTAAGAAGCGTCTGAACAAACGTTTTGGTATTATTCACTTTACCTTTTCCAGTTACGGTCTTCACAAAGATGCGCGTGCGGAGCTTCTCGTAAAAACGTTTGGGGGAGGACAGGGTACCTCAAATATTGTATTTCGGTTAAATCCCAATATAGAATTTTCGGGTGGAATACAATACCTCCGTTATTTACTATAGATACATACCGAGCGGGATGACTTGATGGTAACCGAGCTAAACGTTTGCAGAAATAGCTTTATGCGTGTATACTGTAGGTACAGGAACGATACACGAAGCTTAAGTTATAGTCTTATGTTTAAAAGTGCGTTGCCATGTGCTGGCCCTGCAATTCCTTACCCTGACATCAGGAGAAACAACTGGACGGTTATACTACTTCAAAGAAGGTCTATTATTCAAATATTTAAACCAATAAGATCGAATATCCAGGAAATGACGGAAGCCACCAAAAAGTTACTTGAAATAAATTGTGTGTTTTGAGGCTGTCTTGCTCAAATACCCAATGAGTATAACTCTAATACTGCAAGGTAAGTAGGTTTACCACGTTGGAATGAAGACTACGATTTGCGTTGATTCACAGTTTATTGATGACTCACTTTACAGGCAAGAATGTTCTCGGAGCAAAGGCTAACTGAGGGCTTTACGGGAATAGTTGCGTAAATTTATTTCCCTGTTCAATAAATAAAAACAAAACTAGCTCCCAATTATCACGGCGATTCAAATATTTAAATGCTCCCGGAATTAGTATCTTTAATTAACTTATCATGCTCACATCTTGAACACGTGCTCGTGGCAGCGTCGATGGATATGCGTATATTCGCCGAAATCAACAAAATACTAGAAAACGAGCTTCACGTTATACGAATTTTTACACACGCGCTACGGGATTTACATTTTTTACATTTAGACTCGAACCCAGCCAGTATGACGCTATGCAGAGCTTGGTGACCACGCCAAGGGTGACCAAAAGCTTGACTTAACCCTTCCGAATTCACGGAAATCCGCAGTTAGCCTCAGAATCTAAATTATATATAAGCAATGAAATACTGCTTCAGTTTTAAAGAGAGAAATATGTTTTTGTTTAATAAGGTTTTTTTCCCTGCCAGTTATGGTTTACCAGCTATACATTATCTATACAACATCAATTCTGAATAAAGCGGACGTACAAGCTACTCGCAGAAAGTTCAAGGTAAATGCTTTTTTTAGTCCTGCAAATATCTTAAACACGTGGTAATTTCATCCATATCATTAGAGCCATTTTTAGATAGCGCTAATAATGGACATTTTCCGATTAGTTTGGGATGGGGAGATTCTCTTGAAAACCTTCACGTCGCATCCTTGGAAGGTGCTGAAACTTAATTTACGAAGCTTGGTATATATTACTTTCTCTACTACGTATAGTAAGTAGGGGAAGTATTGTATTCCACCCAAAAATTCCATACCGAGATTTCACCGGAAATACATGTTTTAAGACCCCTGAATCCAAAAAAAAAAACCATTTTGGAAACATGTCCGTGTGTGTGTGTGTGTGTGTGTGTGTGTGTGTGTGTGTGTGTGTGTCTGTGAACAGCATAACTCAGAAACGAACAGTCGGATAAACACCAAACTTGGTATTTAGGTTCAGTATCTTCCAGAGATGCGACACGAAGGTTTTCAAGAAAATCCCCCACCCCAGATTACCCTTTACATGGAAGATTTTTCGAAAATTTTAATTTTCTCAAAAATGGCTCTAACGATTTTGATTAAAATATCATATGTTTAAGATATTTTCATGACAAAAGAAATGTATATCTCGAATTTTCTGGGAATGTCTCCAAAAGTATTCTTCATTGTGAACGACTTTTGCATAACTGGTAAACCATAAGAGATAGACAAAATTTTACTACACAAAAAATGTAGATCGCGTTAAAATACACAATTTATGTCCCATACATTTTTTTTGTCGAGTGAACCATTTTCGAGATATTGCTTGTTATTCCCTTAAACTTTCCAACATACTTTTTCTCAAATGGAAATTCGTTTTTCATTTTTTTATCTTGTATATGCAAAGAGTATTAATCTGTGGCAAAGAGAATGGTCCTGCACATAGCAACCAGCTATTAAGAGATATGTATATGCTTAAAGGCTACTATATTTCCATATTGCCCTTGCAAATACAAAACAAGGGGAACATAGTTGGCCTTAAGCGATAGTCAAATATTTTTTATACTGAGATATAAACGAACTGCTATGATTTTGTAAATCTTCTATCGGCTTTTGCTTCAAAGGAATGCTGATTTGAACCAATTTCGTAAGATCATTTCATTTTATTAATTCATGTCTTATTGTTCGTTATAGTAGTATTTTAAATGTTCCTATTTTAGTTTATATGTTTTGTTTCCACGGTTTAAGGGCTGTTTCATTTTATTCATTCATATATTATTTGTTATAGTAACATTTTCAGGTGTTTGTGTTTTGGTTTCTGTTCTTTGTTTGCTGGCTTACGTTTTAAGACTTTTCATAATGCCTAGTAAGAAACGAACCAGTTTTAATTTTAGTGTTAAGAAGTTGTTTTCCGTGAAAGCAGCCAAAGTGATTGCTGGTACCTTGAGCCAAAATAACGAAATATTTGGCGAAGTTAAAAACACACAGTGCACAAGCAACTCGGTGATGGCGTTATGTTTATCAACTGTAATAAATATTGATGCTTGGAGCTCTGAAGTTATTGATAAAATTCTTCATTTAGGCAATGATTTGCACTTAAAATCAATTTCAAATTATGATGGTGTTATGCCATATCCGCCTTACTTGTGCGCTGATGAGGTTTGGCTGCAGGATATTGTAATTGATGATATAAAAGTAATCTGCAATGCAGTGACAAATAATTTTGCATTACAAGGGATCATACCCAGGGATTTAGGCAGTGTGTTAAAACATTTTTTTTATGTCCTGGACATGCAAAGAGAATGCAATGCTCCACATAGCAACCAGCTCTTAAAAGATTTGACTATCGCTTAAAGCCTACCATATTCCCCTTACACCTGCAAGAAAATTAGCAATAAGATAGAGTCTGCAAATGTTTATCTCAATTAACATGAAGTAGATGGAGAATAAGCGTTTGTAAAAATAGTTTGTACAAGAGTAGAGAAAGTCCTGAGAGTGTAACCATCCGATTTTTGTAGTATTAACCATCTTAAATTTTTCGTTATTAATAATTTAATCTCAGATTGAAGTAATACGCTTTAGAATACTGAGTTCCTATTCTTTTGTTTCTCATTAGCTGATGCTAACTTAATTTAATTAACGTATTCTATGAATAAAGGAGCTGGGTGTAAAAGTGGTGCAAGCGATGCTTAGATCTGAGAAAAGTTAGTTTTAGGTTCGAAAGGAAATTTGGAAGATAACCTGCAGTTCTGTAAAGCAGTAACACTGTATACGAGTACAACATTATGGCTCCATACATTATTTTTTCTGCTTCCTTTCGAACTTAAGCCATTATCTCGAAACCAAAATGCTATTATTGTTGCCTTACTTGTTGCCCTTTGTATCTGTAGTCCGTAGTATCCTTATTGGATAGTCCCATGACTGCTACACATTAGGTTTTTGTTTTGGTGGCTGGCAGACCTCTGCCCAGTGTTAGAGGTTCCATTGTACACTACAGTACTTGGTAATTAAAGTTGGCTAATGCACACAGTGAGGAAGATAAGTGTTAACCGACTTCACTAAAGTTGCTGTCCGCCCAAGTGGCCACAGAAAAGTGTTTGAAGTTTCCGGAAGTTTGTGCCTATTGTCTTCAAGTCGAGGACATCTTGTTGACCCCCTGCCTCTTGAGCCGGCAAGGAGAGACACGTGTTCCTACCCCTGTTTAAAATTGTAAGGGCTGTTCATGTCTTCTCGAGGCGTGTGGATTATCCAGCCGGAAAATTCTTCCTCGCTCTGTAATGCAGCCACGCGAAGGAGAGAATGCTGGACGCTCGCTCATTCCTGGGTTTGTGCGTTTTACGAGAACAGTATTTTCACAGAAGGGCAGAAGTAATAACTTAAGAGGAATAAACATTTGAAAACCTTGAGCTCGTGAAGGGATTTAAAACTAAGATCTTGGCCTAACTGTATATTGCTGTTTGAGCTTCAACACATAATCTTTCTCACTGGATTGTTCCCAAGCATTTTGCACACACGACCGGCATTTCCGAAATGAAATTATTCATTTACTTTGTGAGGAAATCACAATGTGACGATTTAGAATTGTTGCGGTCATTCAGTAGCAGGGTTTCGCGATGAATCTGTCAGCTTAAAAATAGTTGGACTTGCTTACAGTGCACTTACAAGAACCTATGGTTATGGTTGTTAAGGATTAACGGGGAGCATGACATGACCAGTGTCGATCTATCGTCCCCGTTCGGACGAGGAAGAGGGAAATAGTACTAATGACGAGAGCCGGGCAGTGGAAGTCCTTAATAGTTCCAGAGTGAGATACCAGTGCTACATCATTGCTTAGAGACGGCAGCAAACTGTTTCTAGTCCTGAACCGTGCCTCGTACAGGCGCCAGGAATAATCCAGCGACATGCAAGTACTCATTACTCACCCCTCAGAGAGGGCGACAAACGCGACCATGTTCCCAGTCCATGACCATGCCTACCAAAGGCGCCAGGAAGAGACCAGCGTCATGTAGGTACGCATTACATACAAGGGGAGTCCCAGGAGTAATCGACCTGACGTATATGTAGCGGTTGTTGTTTCAAACAAACGACTATGGTAGAAAGTATCACCCTTATAAAGCTTAAGTTTGACGATGCTACGTTGTTTAACAATTGTTTGGCAGCCATCAATAGTGAACACTCTCAGCAAATTTGTAAACATGGATAAAACTGGCCATCGTTATGTGATACAATACTTTCATTTGAAAGGTCTCAGTCCAACTAATATTAAAGCTGAGCTAGATTCTACTCTGGGGGAGTCTGCTCCTTCGTTTACAACAGTAAAATATTGGGTGGCAGAGTTTATGTGAGGCCGTGCGAGCTGCCAAGATGAACATCGCAGTGGTCGACCAAATGAGGTGACCACGCCAGAAATTGTGAGGAAAATCTACAAAATGGAACTGGATGACCGTCGACTGAAAGTGCATCGTAGGCATTTCAAAAAGCCCTGTACATCGCACGCTAACTGAATATTTAGACATTAAGCTGTGCGCAAGATGGGTGCCGCGTTTACTCATAATGGAACAAAAGCAGCGTCGTGAAGATGTTTCAGTCGAGTGTTTGGCGATGTTTCGCTGCAATAAAGCCGAGTTTTTGCGTCGATTCATAACCCTGGATGAAACATGGGGTCCATCACTTCACACCTGAGACGAAGGAGCAGTCAAAACAGTGGATTGAAATGGGATAATCGACTCCAAAGAAGAAGACAGTTCCATCTCAAGGCAAGGCCATGGCGTCAGTTTTTTGGGATGCGCGTTGGATAATTTTCATTGATTATCTTCAAAAAGGAAAAGCAATCAATGGCGAGTATTGTGCAAACTTATTGCAGCGTTTGAATGATGAAATCAAACAAAAACGGCCGCATTTAGCGAAAAAGAAAGTTCTGTTTCATCAAGACAATACACCAGTTCACACATCCATTATTGCCATTGCCAAAATCAGTGAGTTAAAGTTCGAATTGCTTCCTCATGCACCCTATTCGCCAGACTTAGTCCCCTCTGATTATTTTCTGTTTCAAAAGTTGAAGAAATGGCTTGATGGTAAAAGATTTGCCAACAATGAAGAGGTGAAGTTTGCAATTGATGACTATTTTGCAGAACTCGACGGTTCTCACTATAAACAGGGTATCGAAGCTATTGAACGTTGCTGGTAAGTGTATCGAGCTGAAAGGAGACTATGTAGAGAAATAAAGATGTTTTTTTTTTCTCAAAATTGTTGTTTTCTTTGTTAGGTCGGGTGCTTCTGGGACAGCCCTCGTAACTCTTCAGAAAAGGCGACAAACGTGACCATAGTTTTAGTCCGTTACTGTGCTTCCTATAATTGCCAGGAAGAAACCATTTCCATGCAAGTACTCATTACGTCATTCCTCAGAAGGGGGACACGGGATCATGTTCCTAGTCCATACCCATGTCTCGTATAGGCGCCAGGAAGAAATCAGCGACATGTGGATACTCATTGCGTCACCCCTCAGAGAGGGTGACAAACGTGATATGTTTCTAGTCTCAGAGCGTGCCTCCCCCCAGTTGCCAGAAAGAAATTACGTCACTTCACAGAGAGGGATTCAAACGGGACTCCGTTCCTAATCCGCGATTTTGTGATTTTGCCTCCTACAAGTTACGTAAACCTGCAGAGCGGAAATTATCCAGCGACATTTTGCATGGTTTGTTTCATAGTTTGTTCTTTATCCTAAAATCTATCCTTATATAATGAAAGTCTAAACATTCACCGTTGCCCTTAAAAATATTAGTAAAACATTATACAATGTAAAGTTTTATGGAGCTTACCGTAAAGTTCTGCATAAGATTTCGTAGGAACTTAGATGCGTGGCCATATTTTCCTTCAGCAAGAAGTATGCTCGATTCTTTACTAAGAATAGGTGCAAGTGAGCCCTGTGTGCTCCCGCAATGTGAAAAGGGCTATAGAAAGACAAAACTATAGCCTTCCATTTTTACTTTCTCTACTACGAATAGTAAGTAGTGGAAGTATTGTATTCCACCCAACAATTCGATACCGAGATTCACCGAAAATATATGTTTTGAGACCCCCTGAATCCAAAAAAGCATTTTTGGAAACATGTCCGTGCGTGTGTCTGTGAACAGCATAACTCAGAAACGAACAGTCGGATAAACACCAAACTTGGTATTTAGAGGTTCAGTATCTTCCCCAACCCAGATTACCCTTCACATGAAACATTTTTCGAAAATTTTAATTTTCTTAAAAATGGCTCTAACGATTTTGCTTAAAATATCATATTTTAAGATATTTTTATGACAAATGAATTGTATATCTCGAATTTTCTGGGAATGTCTCCAATAGTATTCTTCATTGTGAACCACTTTTGCGTAACCATAAGAGATAGACAAAATTTTACTACGCAAAAAATGTAGATCGCGTTAAAATACACAATTTATGTCATATACATTTTTGTTGTTGAGTGAATCATTTTCGAGATATTGCTTGTTATTCCCTTAAATTTTTCAATAATTTTCTCAAATGGGGATTCGTTATTCTTTTTTTTTATCTTGGATATGCAAAGAGTATTAATCTGTAGCAAAGAGAATGGTGCTGCACATAGGAACCAGCTATTAAGAGTAATGTCCATGCTTAAAGGCTACTGTATTTCTATATTGCCCTTGTAACTATATATTCCCCTTACATCATTCTTTTGTTTATCTGGATTAACATGAAGCATACGGAAAATAAGCGTTTGTAAAAATAGTTTGTACAAGAGTAGAGAAAGTCATGTGAGTGTAACACAGATTTTTTTGCTTGTTCTACCACTTACCTATGCTATGTAAAGAAGTATTGTATTTCGCCCAAAAACTGGACATGTGGATTTCACCAGAAATATATGTTTTGAGGTCCCCTGAATAAAAAAGATGTAAATTTTGTACAAGTAAGGAACTTGGTATTTAAGTTCTGCGACTTCCAAGAATGCGACATCCCAAACTAAACTTTACGTGGGAAACTTTTTCCTCATTTAGCTTTTCTTAAAATTGACTCTTAACGATTTATGTTCGTGATTGCATGACAAATAAAATGTATGTAATGAAGCTTCTGTTTTCTTCACTTTTGTTTAACTCAATATGAGTGTTCTATATACATACTCACCTACCTTTTTTGAAATGCTAAGTCGCCATCAATTGTTAGAACCTATTATGAAATGTGTAATGAAAGCATTTCTGTAAACGTTTATCTCGATTAAAATTAAGTAGAGAGAAGGATATTATTTTGTAAGAATAGTTTGTAGAAGAATAGATAGGGAAAATCATGTGCATTTAACATATCTTCCTCTTTTTTTCCTTTCTTTCTTTGATTTGGTTCATTCCTTGTGCCCGGGAGGGAAATGCTTTCACCGTTACTTACAGAAGATGAATGAGAAATGACACACAGTAGAAAAAGCTTTTTAGTGAGATTGAATTCAGTTACTGCTGTGTGTACGATAGTGAAGCAGGCTTGTTTTTATCTTTTCCCCGTGACCGCCACGTTTGCTATTCAATGATGCATGGATCCTGAAGATTCGTGTAGAAATGGCAGCGTAAACGGATTCACACCCTTTGGCTTTCCTGAAATATATTTCCATCGAGTTGTAAGCCTACCTGCGTGAAAACTAAAGTTTTGGTGACATACATAATGGTTAAAACAAGGCAATGGTGTCTGAAAGCAGATGCCTTAGTGACACTACCGATCTCATTGGCGACTACTACCTTCTCTGCCGTGTACCTAAGTTAGAAGAGCTATTAAATTCCATTTAAAAATATATCAAGATTTACCTCAAAGTACGGATTTTGAGGTCCCCTAAATAACCCATTTAAAATGGCTTGCAATCTATGAACAACAATTAAAATACGAAATAAGTATTAAATTTCCAGCCTAGCCAGGCACTTGTTATAGGCACAAAGCCTGATTTGTACTCGTGAACATCCCGCGAAGTCCTTTTAATATATATATATATATATATATATATATATATATATATATTCTTAATTTTCTGTACCTGGAACCCATAGACAAAAACTTACTACAAAAGTTTGTAGATATGTTTAAAATATACAGCCGGAATTAAATAAAATGTTTCGTGCAATTACCATTTCGAAAATAACTGTGGTATTCGTTCTAACTTTCCCACATTTGAGGCAACAAAGTTTGGAAATTAAGTTGTCATTCTTTTCATTCTTATGAGTTCGTACCAAGAGTGCGTAACACCATATTGACCTGTTTTATGAACAGCTAGTTGTTGAACGAGCCTGCAAATTTTGTTTCAATAGGATTGCCCAATATGTATTTAGATTAATGGGAGTTAAATATAATAATGAGGGTTTGTGATAGATAGCTGTGGTCCCAGTGATTAATGGATAGAGAATTTACTCTGATAATTACACAGGTTATATATCCTCTATTTTAGTAAGGATGATGATACAATAATAATAATAATAATAATAATAATAATAATAATAATAATAATTTCAATTTCTTTGCTTCTCTTTCTACGTAACTATATTTTGTGCTGAAAACTTCCTTTTAAAGGATTTTCTACCAATAGAAAAACAAATACTAATATATATTCTTCTTGAAACTCAAACATAAAAATAACAAAATATATTTCCATGCGCTGAATTATCTCACGTCCTAAACTCTGATTTGTTTCTGCTAGATTCACAGATTTTGGTCACCAAGTAGGTAAATGTAATGGCTGAGAGTGAGTCACCAAGCCAGGCTGTTGCAGAAACGTGATTTAGTGCGTCAGTTAAACCAGCTTCATTCACAACTCAGTTAACGCTGCACATTACATGAGTACCTCTACTCTTTCCCCTATTTTACATCTTTTTATTTAGACCAGGGATGCTCAACCTTGCAGAGAGAGGGGTGAAGGGTGTTTCCCTTCCCACTCATTTCCACTCCTGCTGCCAAGGACAAACTTCATTGGTTTAACTGTCAATCTCTTCAAGTATAGTAGGTGGGGTGAATTAGGGATTTTGAACCTTAGCTCTTAAGAGAACAGTTTGGGCTTCACTGATGTAGACACAAGAGTCTTTGTAATGTTGCATTGATTCACCCACAAGAAACTCAGTCAAGATCTATCAAGAACTATAGTCCGAAGTCTCGACTTCTTTCATTCCTTATCTAGCATAAAGTTAAGGCCCAACTTTCGATAATGCAAAACTTAAACATTTAAAAGTATCAAATGTTTATCTTAAAGTATTAGACTTCGATATCCCCGAGTATTGAGGGTATCCAGGGTATCGAGGTCCCATCCCTAATCTTAATCGAGAAAAACGTTTGCAAAAATTGTTTTATTACACGTTTCGTTGTAGGTACAAAGGGTGAAATCTTTAAAAAGCGGCTCGCTTTAAGTTGTCTTTGAAATATCAAGTTGTGCATGACTAAAAAGGAAAAAAACTAATAGCGGCTTAGAATTTTAAAAATGATGATGAAGTATTTGAAAGTCCAAACCAATAACAAAGAATACCTCGGAAGTGGTTAACGTCACCAAAAAGCAAATTGACATGAACTGAAGCAGAAGTACATTTGTATGTAGTAAGCTTTTGTTTATCTCTTATGGTTTACAAGTTAAACAAAATCATACAAGTCCATTCCGAATGAAGAACACTTCATTTCATAGGTTATTCGCATAAAATACAAGATATACATATAAGTATGGTAAGCATTTGGTCTTTTGATCATAATCGTTAGAGCAATTTTTGAGAATGAAAAATAACAAAAAATGTTCCATGTAAGGCGTAGATGGGGGATTTTTTGAAAAATCACCTTGCTTTTTTGGAAGATGTTAAGCTGGACAAAGTTTAATATTTTTCCGACATTTAGTTTTTGAGTTATGGTGTTTACAGACGCGCGAACGTAGTACCGTTTCCTTAAATGTTTTTGGGAGAGGTCAGGTGCCCTCAATATGTAGAATTGCCGTTGAAATCTCGATATTAAATTTTTGGATTAAGTACAATATTTTCTCACCTTTACATAGTAGAGAACATCAAAATGTTAATATCTCGCTTATTGCTTTTTTAAATACCACATAACAAAATTGATAACCGTAATGTTTCTGGCAAGTTTAAATATTTACTAAATTTCGTTACGATGAATATTTACGAAGTTTTACCAAGTTTTCATTACTATTATTGCTGTATATAAATGAGCTAACATGAGAAGAAACATCGATCACATAACAAGCATAAAGAATATACACAATTTTTGTACTAACCAGTAGGTTTTAATTTTTACTGTCATCCCAGGAAAAGACCTTTTATTATCGGTTTTCAAACCATCACATGACATTAAGTTACACAGCTGGGGAGATAGACTTTAACGCAATAATGCGAGCCTAGCCGTGGTTTTTGCTGTTATTTAAATAACCCTAGTTTGTTTTGTATCCCTTAAGATACTGAGATTGATTGCTCCGCACTAACGTGCGAGGCCTGCATTCGGGAGCTCCAGGGTTCGATTCTCGTTGATCGCCCATTCTGAAGATTTTTCGTGGTTTATCCAGGTCGTTAGACGAATGCTGGGGTGGTTTGTGATCTACCACGATTACCTTTCCACATTTCTTTCATTCCGTTCCCTTCTTATCTTTCGGGTGTGCTTCTAGGTTTCCTTGCGTGTGGCGGTTCCGGACAGATGGCGCGGATGCTTGCTCAACGGAAAGAGTCCTCCCCATGGACACGAGAGGGTTGATCGTTCATCGCCTTCTCCAGGCAGCTCCAGCAATGGAAGGGGTCTTCGAGCCTGGAACGGTTAGGGACTTCCGCGAGGCGCTGTGGTCTGTGTGTGTGTGTGTGTGTGCGCGTGTGTGTGCGCGCATCTTCCTGTGGTTCCTCAAGGTTTGAATCTCTTAAAACTGCTCAACGTTCACACAGATCTCGCTGGGAGCATAAAACGTAACTTTTCTTTAAACAAAGTTTCCACCTTTCAGTCGCCATGTCCATTATAATACATTCACTTATGTCAGTTTGGTGTAAAGCAATATATGGCTGTAAAAGGTAAAGGTATATATTATGGATGGCCCCTTGAAACCCGGGCAGAGCACGCAGGCATGCGTCAAAGGCCCTTTTTGCCCCTGGGACGTAGGGATGAGGGGAGAGACTCGATCCGGGAGACGACGTGCGCAAGGATGGACGGTGTCCCTAACGTTTCCAGATCTAACGCATCCGCCGCTACTCAACTCTACCCAAAGACCCTAACAACCCAGTCCCCTGAAGTCTTCATAAAGCACACCCACCACCAGGCGCAACATCGTCCCTCAACCCTGAAGGAGGAAATGAAGGAAATGAGGGACAGAAAAATCGTGTTAGAAGAGGAACAAGTAGGCATTCGCCTACCGACCCGGAGAAACCACGATAAACCCATGGTCAGAGTGGGCGATCGGCGGAAATCTAACCTGGGACCTCCCAAATGCGAGTCTTACACGTTACCACGGAGCCATCTCGTTCGGTAAACATGGCTGTAAGAACCGTTAACTTTGGACGATGCTCTGTCTTTGCTGTTACATGTTTTGGTAGTTTAAGTTATATTTATTAGCTTAGCCTAAAATGAATTACAAAATATTTACATTATTATCGTTTTTAGTTCAAATGCAAAACATATTTTGTTTCACGGTGGTGATGACCGTAATTTGGGATCCAGCTTTGGGCAAGGGGCAAATTAAATTAAAACCACTTCATGAAGCGCAGCAAAAGTACGTTATAAAACACGACCGAAAGGACTGTTTCAACCAAATTACTGAAGCTTATTTTGTAACACTTTTATTACATTTTATTTACGTTTCGTATATTTAGCGACCCCCCCCCCCAATTTCAGGAAGTAAATATACTTTATTCGACTCAACCGAAGCCTACTTAACCTAGTATATTTATATGATTGAGAAATAGTTTGCTGGTAACAAGAGAAATCAGCAAACATCGTTGCTGTAGTCTCCATTTTAAATCTCACTTTCTTGCTTCAACAAGTGAGAATTAGGGAAGAAGGTGAATTTGATAGTCCATCAGCTGCAGTCATAGTCGCAATCTCACGAACTAAATAAAACCACTTTTAACGCATGTGGCATATACTATTTTTAGACAGCGCTCGAATTTGTAAAATATCAATATTATGATTCCTGAAACTAATAGATATCACGTTGAGAACGCGGTTCTTGAAACTAGAAACATGACGTTAAAAAGCGACATGTCTGATGTTTTGTTGATTCGCTAGCAGTTGTTTTCAGTGAAATTATTTTCAACATGTTTTACCTTACACCAGCCAATGAAGCGATTGAATGCTATACAATAATTTGAGGCAGTATTTTTAACACTTAAATGATATCAGTCTAATTATATAATATAAAAAAATAATAACAGCCCGCCTTAAAGCTATATATGTATAATATGATATATAAAGTCTATATTACAGTCGTTGTATTATGTTTATATTATTATGTACATGTATAAAAATATTATGTGAATGTATTACGTAGTTTAACAATGTAGGAGCTGTGAGAATAGAAGCAAGCTGCCTTCCATAGCAAACAGAATTACAAAGTAAAAGGCGAAAGTTGCTAACAATAAGGTAACCTTGAGACAACAATAAATTAGAAAGTTTAAAAAGGCTACTAATAGTTCTTTGAACAATAATAATGTAATATTTAAAGCAGTTTATAAATAGCCAATCAACCCCCCCCCAAAAAAAAGCTTTAAGTTAAATGAAAGTATTCTATTGGAGTAGGCTTGGCCAATCAGAGACTTGAAATAGAGGAAATGTGCAGATTGAGGCGGGAGACGCTATAAGGAAACGTAACCAAGCAGATCGGTACGATACAGGTTCAGTGTGAGACAAAAATTCATTGCGGTGAGAATAATATAAAGTTTACCTGTTAAAAGTGCAAATAACAATAATCTCACAGCTCTATAGTAGGATATATTAGTTAAGTGTTATTTAACTGTGTGAAGCATTAATAAACAAAGTACAATACAATTATAATTTGTGTAAGCCTTCATTCTTTAGCCGTACCAGCCCTGCTAAGAGATACGTGTTCTGAAAATTACTACTGACGCAGCCAAAGTATACATACATATATACATACACACATACATACATAAGTAAAAATAAATAAACATAAAAAATAAAAAAACCTTTATTTTTAAACGTGGGGCGAAGGCCACCGGAAAGTTTGTAACGTACGTGGGGCGAACACTCCAAGAAACATATCTCCCGCAAATTAGCATCCAATACGTGGGTCTACAACTACCTTCAAGTTTGGCCCCAATACGTGGGGCTGCAACAACTTCAAATTATTGCTTTCGGATTTTTTGAGTAAGTACTTCTAGTGTTATTCGAAATTCTTTCTGCTGCTTCTGTAATTTCAGTTGGCTCTTCCATTTCAGTTTCTTCTGAATTCATAATTTCCCCCTTTAATCATTATTCATGTTATACTAGATAAAGGAATGCCGTTTTAGATCATAGAAAGCAGAAGGTTGCCAATATAACGTATAGGTTAATTCTACAATATTGTGATAAATTGAAATATGACTATTTGTATTGTGAACAGATAATGGGAGTGCCATGAGAAATTAATCATGTAAAAAGACATAATGAAAAGCAAAACCTAATCAAACCAAGTCGAGTTTTTAGACATGTGCAAATACAAAGGGTGAGATTGCCATGTGTTTGGACTCCAAACCAAAGTCGGTCACAATGAAGCTTTTAGCTCGTATCCACTGTGTTATAAGTTCTACATTTAGATCATGCTGTCTAAAAATATATATTGCTCTCCCATCGGAGAGCTGTTGGATTGGGTTGGTCTCGATACCCATAGATTAGACTACCTCTGGAGGGTGATACCTGTCCGAGGTTGTGTAGACGCCTGTAGTGCAGCTTGGACAGCTGGTAGACAATCAGCTGGACCTGTCGGCTCCATCGAGATTCTTCGGTAGTCTTCCCTTTGGCTGACACGCCTTAAATGGCCTATCCACTTCGGTTCTGTTAGAAAAGCAGGTATTGAAATAATGGAAAACCACATGGAGGGAGAGCCACCCGGATGGCGCCTTTCCTGCATCTTGAGGGGGAGCTTCGGCTCTGCCAACCTCCCATTCCGGCTTTCCAAATTGTTGAATAAATTTTATCGCGTTTTAGCCAGACAAATAACACATCTCAGCCCTACAAGCAAATTTGGACAGACCATACTCGCCATAGTTACATCCACGCAGCAAGTTTACTGATTGGGTTTACTCTCTCTCTCTCTCTCTCTCTCTCTCTCTATGTTTGCTTATTGGTTAAATTTTATTTCCCAAACTTTCACTCAGATTAGTAAGATAGACGGTTGGGCTGTATATAATTTTAATTAGTTGTGGCGCGGTGAATACTTTTCCAGCTAAATGTGCATACGTAACTTCTTTCCCGAGGTATTCTTAAACCGGAAAAGGTGCATAACGTAATTTTGGACAATGAGAGAAGTGTCGGAGGTTACTCAATAATCTCGCAACTACTTAACCCTGACGCCGCGTTATTATCGGACGTGTTCTAGGCTACGAAGCATGCAAGTTGATCTGCTTGACTGAACATACGAGACTGTCAGTCGGTCATTCACTTCCATGGTACGCTTGATCAGCTATACGGAACTTTCTGCTGACACATCGTCATTCACCGAAACCCTGACCATATTCCTGAGATACCCACATCAATATTCACTGAAGTACGAGAAAAAAAATGGAAAATACGGCTATAGGGTTTCAAATAACCTGATCTCTTTGACTCTGCCATTTCTGAATAGTTAAACTTCTCTCCAAAAATGCAAAAACTAATGGATTTTTATATTCGAATGCAAATGTTTTTGATATCACACGAACTTCTGCCTGTTCTTTTGGGATGCACCGCTTCCCTTGACGACCGGAAAAGAAAAGACTTTAAGGTTATACCGTATCAAACGTTAACCGGTTTATGTACAGAAAATAAAATGAAGAAAAATGACATCCTAAGGATACCTCGTAAATTTCTGGCGAATTCTTAGCATAATTAGGCTACAGAATTAGAAACAGAAGTGCCGTTTTCCTTTCTCTACCACATATGTAGAAGTATCGCATTCCATCTACGATAAAGGTCCGTGCGCGCGCGTAATTCCCCCACCTCGAACTACCCTTTATATTGAAAAATGTTCTATATGTTTAATTTTCATAAAAATGGCTCTAATGATCTTGATTAAAATACCATACAATTAAGATACTTGTATGATAAATAAAATTTATATCTTGTGAAGCAGAAGTTTTGATGCCGCGATGGATAAATTAAATTGAGTTTTATTTATGGACGCTCTTTAACTGCTGTGGTTCTTAGCGTCCCATTCTATATTGGGCGTGAAAGACCAGTAATTTTGCTCAGAGGCCTCTTTATCAGGCTTGAGGTTCTTTTACGTGCCGTAAATCTACGACACGGGACCACCGGCTTTACTTCCCTTCCGAGGGAAGCCATGCTAAGGATTTTTACACCCGAAAAAAAAATCCATCGCCCTCCGCCGGGTTTGAACTGGCGACTTCGGGAACTAGAGGCTAGCATGGTAACCACTACGCCACAGAGGACGACGCCGCGATGGTGCGACAATTTGAAGCAGGAATGTAGATGTTACCTTTTCCCATTGTCTCCAATATCTGCTGTTGACTCTGATGCCGGCTGCTCCTATGGTAGAGCGATGAGTATTTTCCCTCAAGGTATGCTTGGATATATTGTGAAGAACAACACCAATTTAACTTGACTGAGAATTTTATTGTAAACTAATATTTGAGTTGCCGACCGTTTGAAATGAAGAAAAATGTTGACTTAGGTTGGAAATAGCTGTTTCAGCAATAAAAGAAACTAGAAACTAATATCACCGTGAGTCGCTAAAATGTTGACCGGCAAGATCCCTCATGCTAGCCGCTACTTACACAAGCGCGTCACTGGGCGCTTAAAATATCACACGATCAAGTACCACTGGCGGTACCAGAGAAGAGTAATTATTGTGTGCAATAACGTCGATGTGTACCAGTCCCAGTACCAGAGAAGAGAGTAACTTTCTGAGCTAGATACACGAACATTTATTAATTTTAGCTCCGCCTACAATTTATTCCCCCAAGAACGTGATTTTTCACGCGCAGCCAATCTTCAATTCTTACGTCTTTTTGTTTACTGAGGCTGGCTGAATTCTCAGAATGTAAATGTCTTTCTCTTTTCTAGAATTGGCCTACGTGCCTGTGTAATGTACTGAACTTAACTCTAAACGCAGTTTAGAAATCCTTAAGCTAATGTTTTCGCTTCTTTTCGGCTCACTAGCCTGAATCATAACTACCTGCATCTTTCCGAACAGACATTTCAACTCAAACTTGTTACATTATACACTGATTTAATACATGGAAATAATTTATTGCAATTATTTCTCTATCGTGCTGTTATTTCTTTTATTATTTATATTTACCCGTCAATTATTGCGGTATCACTTGACGTTTTTGGAAATGGCTGTGAACTGCTCTTCAGTCGGAAGGAATTTTGTATAATTTTTGTGTTCCTGGTAAAGCATAAGAGATAGACAAAAAACGCACTGCACAAAAACAAAAAGTAAATCTCTTTAAAACACAAAGGTTATTTCACATAACTTGTTCGTATGTTAGCCAGTTCTGAGATATCCGTTATTATTGGATCGAATTTTTCAACACTTTGTCATTGTTTTAAACTGTTGTGGCTGTTCAGTTGTTTCTCGGATGTATGGAAAGAGAATGGACTTTTGAGGCGAGCACATAGCAACCAGTTTTAACAGCTGACTCGATTCGATTTCCTCCATTCTCTTGTACTTAGAACGAAATATGTAATGAAACTATTTCTGCAAAGGTTTATCTGGATTGAAGAGAAGTAGATAGAAAAATCTGATGTGTTACACTCACATGACTTTCTCTACTCTTGTACAAACTATTTTTACAAACGCTTATTCTCCATATGCTTCATGTTAATCGAGATGTTAATCTTATTGCTAATTTTCTTGTAGGTGCAAGGGGAATTGGTAGGCTTTAAGCGATAGTCAAGTATTTTAAGAGCTGGTTGCTATGTGGAGTATTCCATTCTCTTTGTATGCCCGGACATAAAAAAAATGAATAACGAATTCCCATTTGAGAAAAAGTCTTGGAAAATTTAAGGGAATAACAAGCAATATCTCGAAAATGGTTCACTCAACAAAAAAATGCATATGACATAAATTGTGTATTTTAACGCGATCTACATTTTTTGTGTAGTAAAATTTTGTCTATCTCTTATGGTTTACCAGTTATGCAAAAGTCGTTCACAATAAAGAATACTTTTGGAGACATTCCCAGAAAATTCGAGCTATACGTTTCATTTGTCATGAAAATATCTTAAACATATGATATTTTAATCAAACTCGTTTGAGCTATTTTTGAGAAAATTAAAATTTTCGAAAAATGTTCCATCTAAAGGGTAATCTGAGGTGGGGAATTTTCTTGAAAACCTTCGTGACCCATCTCCGTAAGATACTGAACCTAAATACCAAGTTTGGTGTTTATCCGATTGTTCGTTTCTGAGTTATGCTGTTCAGACACACACACACACACACACACACACAGACACAGACATGTTTCCAAAAATGCTTTTTTTTATTCAGGGGGTCTCAAAACATACATTTCCGGTGAAATCTCGGTATCGAATTTTTGGATGGTATACAATACTTCTACTTACTATACGTAGTAGAGAAAGTAAAAATAGGGTTTCCTAAAATTTGCTTGTGAATGTAGCACATCTGCTTTTTATGTATAAGCTAGATTACATAAGATGTTACACGTTTAATTTCCATTTCGAGCTAGACAGTAGGTATATCATTAGCCTTATATTGTATACTAAAACTGAAATGTAAGGCACATTGTCGCCCTTTATCGTTTAAACAGGGACATTTCTTCTACAGTTCCTACAGTACGCGCACTGTATTTCCATAGAAACACTTATCCTTAAGCTTGTAGCTTCCTTAGCAACACAAGTGTGATACTTAGTGCAGAAGTATTGTGGCAGTGTACCACAAGAGAGGTTGGGAAGGCACTACTACTGTCTGGTATTGATCAGTTTTTTGCTAGCCCCCTCCTCGTCTCCGGAGTAGTACGCGACGTTACGTTGTCCCCGTTACTCTCCCCAAGAGCATTCCGAAACACCCTGCCAAATTCTCCATCCAGACCCTTAGAAACAAGACAGCTACGGTGATTTATGAAGAAGTGGCCTTTGCTGTCGATGATCATGGCAACACAAGAGAACTTTCATTACAGAGTTCGTTGTGGGTATAACAAGGATGCTAAAGCGATAGTCGGATCTTAGATCGCTAGTATTGCTTTAAAATTCTGTGATGTTTATAAGAACACAAGAAAAAATCTAATAGCTACTAACCACCACCAATTCAAACCAATAACGACGAATGTCTCGAAAAGGTTAACGCCACAAAAATTTGTATGTTAGATGAATTATGTGTTTTAACGAGATCTAATTTTTTGTTTAGTAAAGATTTTGTCTATCTCTTATGGTTTACCAGTGCTAAAGCTATTCAGAATGAACAGGACTCCACAGGCTATTCCCAGAAAGTTCAAGATATATATTTTATTTGTCCTGCAAATATTTTAAACATATTGTATTTCAATCAAAATTTTTAGAACTATTTTTGGAAACAAAAAAAGTTAACGAAATATTTTCCCCTTAAAGGTATTTTGGGGCGTTTTTCTTTTTTTCTTTTTTTAACATCGTTTTAAGACCTTGAACTTGAATACTAAGTTTGGTATTTAACCAACGCTTCGTTTTTAGTTATGGTGTTAATACACAAATTGAAATTATTTAATTTAACTGCTATGGCCCTTAGCGTCCTATTCTATATTGGGCGTGAAAGACCGGTAATTTTGCTCAGTGGCCTCTTTATCAGACTTGAGGTTCTTTTACGTGTCATAAATCTACGACACGGGACAACCGGCTTTACTTCCCTTCCGAAGGAAGCCATGCTAAGGATTTTTACGCCCGAAAAAAAATCCATTGTGACCTTGGGAACTAGAGGCTAGCGTGGTAACCACTACACTATGGAGGACGACGTTGGACTTTTATGTGACCACCCGTCTGCTTGCTGACGATTTCCACTTTAAGCAGACATTAAAGGCGAAAAGCTGTTGTCTGGCCGCATGTAGGGGGTTAATTGTGTATTGAAGCGGCTAGGCATGCTCAAACATAATGTTCTTCAGCTTTGATGATCGTCAGGCTGAGCAGAAATAACTGCCGTTTAAACTTCGATAAAAATAGACCAGTAATATGTTCATGTACACAACAGGTATTCCACGTGTGACTTTCGCTTAATACATTTAACCTATCTAGTGTTTCTGCAAGTATCACTAGGAGTGTAACAAATCTTCATTTTCGTATAATATTCAGGCATATGGATTTCTAAGCATGGTTTTCTCACTTTGTTATTTCACTCTGAAAGGAATTAACAAGAGCAAAGTATGTTTTAAACATTGAGATTAGTTCTGGCCGATACTGTACGACAAACACGTGATGGGTTATATCATTTGCGGTAAAATTTAAATAACATGAGACTTCTGACTCTTCTCCGCTGTTGCTCTAGCCAGCAAGGTGCCGCCACTCTTTTACCCCTTCGTCTACAGGTTTTGTGGGGTAAACATGCTGCCACGTTGGCGTGGTCTCTCACAAAAGAAATACGGGGACTGACGACGACGACGTTGTATTGGCAGGCTGAGGGTAACCCGATGATGTGTTAGGCGTGCACCTGCCCTGAATTAGGGCTTAACCACGTAGTGACGGGATATGGGGGTTATAGGATGGCGGTTTTTGTTTAGGTAGGGGAGAGAAAGGAGGTAACAAAGTTTGTTCCTCAACGGTAGTCGGTCATGGTGCAACGGCCCTTGTGCACCGCTGGTGATATTAATTTAGTGATTTAGAAATGTAGGGATTGTAATTTTGAAGTCCAAGCTACTCTTGAAGGGATTGTATTGGAGTTCAGCCTTAACTGCTGTTGAAACGGAGACTGAAGTGATATTCAAATCTTTTCAAAGCGGGTTGCTATATGCTATCTTTGAAATTATGTAGATAATATTTACAAGACATCGTGAGAAACAAAAGAATAGCCACATAGCATTTTAAAAATGTAGGTATAGAGTATTTGAAAATTTAAACCATACAACGAATATCTCGAAATAGCTAATGCCACAAAGCATGTGACATGTTTTGATTGTTTTAAGGAAACCTGCATGTTTTGGGACATGTAATAAGTGTTTACTTTCTCCACTACGTATAGTAAGTCGGGGAAGTATTGTATTCCACCCAAAAATTCGATACCGAGATTTCACCGGAAATATATGTTTTGAGGCCTCCTGAATCCATAAAAAGAATTTTTGGAAACGTCCTTGTGTGTGTCTGTGAACAGCATAACTCAGAAACGAACAGTCGGATAAACACCAAACTTGGTATTTAAGTTCAGTATCTTCCAGAGATGCGATACAAAGGTTTTCAAGAAAATCCCTCCACCCCAGATTACCCTTTACATGGAACATTTTTCGAAAATTTTAATTTTCTCAAAAAGGCCTCTAACGATTTTGATTAAAGTATCGTATGTTTAAGATATTTTCATGACAAATAAAATGTATATCTTGAATTTTCTGGGAATGTCTCCAAAATTATTCTTCATTGTGAACGACTTTTGCATAACTGGTAAACCATAAAAGAAAGACAAAATTTTACTACACAAAAAAATGTAGATCGCGTTAAAATATGCAATTTATGTCATATACACTTTTTTTTTTGTTGAGTGAACCATTTTCGAGATATTGCTTGTTATTCCCTTAAATGTTTCAATACTTATTTTCTCAAATGGGAATTCGTTATTCATTTTTTTTGTCTTGGATATGCAAAGAGTATTAATCTGTGGCAAGGAGAATGGTGCTGTACCTAGCAACCAGCAATTAAGATATATGTCGATGCTTAAAGGCTACTGCATTTCTATATTGCCCTTGCAATTACAAAACAAGGGGAACATAGTACGCCTTAAGCGATAGTCAAATATTTTTAGAACTGGTCCCTATGTGTAAAATGTAATTCTCTTTGCATGTCAAGAGATCATTTCTGCAAATGTTTATCTCGATTAATATGTAATAGATTGAGAATAAGAGTTTGTAAAAATAGTTTGTACAAGAGTAGAGAAAGTCATGCGAGTGTAACACTTTTTTTCCTGGTAATGCAAAGAGAATGGAATACTCCACATAGCAACCAGCTCTTAAAATATTTGACTCGTTTACAGCCTACCAATTCCCCTTGCATCTACAAGAAAATTAGCAATAAGATTAATATCTCGATATCTCGATTAACATGAAGCATATGGAGAATAAGCGTTTGTAAAAATAGTTTGTACAAGAGTAGAAAAGTCACGTGATAGTAACACATCAGATATTTTTTTTATCTCTCGTGGTTTACCGGTTATACAAATGTATACAAAATTCATTCAAATTTAAGAGGCTATTCAAAATTCAAGACATATATTTTATTAGCCATGCAAATATCTTAAATGTATGGAGTTTTAATCAAAAATAAAGAAAACGTTTCCGTGTGATTTACAGGCACGCTTCAGAATGGGGGAGTGCATCTTCGAAAAGTTAAATACTGTGTGACATTTTTAACCAGTTATCTGAAGAGTGTGTGAATATAACTAGATTTACTACTTCTTTCCAAGTTTAAGTAGATACCTTAAAAGATTTTCACTTACATCCTCAACAATGCAATCAAGAAAATCTGATGTGATACATACACATGACTTTCTCTAGCCTCTATCGTTTATTATTCGGTATACAAAATATCCTTACTAAAGCTTACTTTTCTATCTACTACATTTTGATCCAAATAAACCGTTGCAAAAATAGCTACATTACACATTTCGTCAACATTTTCGAAAATTGTTCCAGGTAAAGAGCGGTTGGGGTGGGGGTTTTCTTGAAAGTCTTTGTGTTGAATCCTTGGAAGATACTGAACGTAAATATGTACCAAGTTTGTTATTTAACCGACTTTTCGTTTTTCAGTTATGCTGTTCACAGACGCGCACGCGCGCGCGCACACACACACACACACACACACACACACACACACAAAAGAATTTTTCTAAAAATGCTTAATTTGGATTTAGGGGTCCTCAAATTAAGTATTTGTGGTGCAATATCCATATCACATTTTTGGGTGGAATGCAATACCTTCTCTTCCTATTAGGTACGTGATAAAGCAAATCTGCTTGTTTTCATTGAGGGGTCTCAAAACACGTATTTCCGGTGAAATCTCGGTATCGAACTTTTCGTTGGAATGCAGTACCTTCTGTACCTACTATGTACGTGGTATAGAATACAAAAAAATCTGATGTGTTACACTCACATGACTTTCTCTACTCTTGTACAAACTATTTTTACAAACGCTTATTCTCCATATGCTTCAAGTTATTTGAGATATCGAGATGTCAATCTTATTGCTAATTTTCTTGTAGATGCAAGGGGAATTGATAAGCTTTAAGCGATAGTCAAATATTTTAAGAGGTATGTGAAGTATTCCATTCTCTTTGCACTACCAGAACAAAAAAAAAACAAACAAACAAACAAATAACGAATTTCCATTTGAGAAAAAGTATAAGTATTGGAAAATATAAGGGAATAACAAGCAATATCTCGAAAATGGTTCACTCGACAAAAAAAAATGTATAGGACATAAATTGTGTATTTTAACCCGATCTACATTTTTTGTGTAGTAAAATTTTGTCTATCTCTTATGGTTTACCAGTTATGCAAAAGTCGTTCACAATTAAGAATACTTTTGGAGACATTCCCAGAAAATTCGAGATATACATTTCTTTTGTCATGAAAATATCTTAAACATATGATATTTTAATCAAAATCGTTAGAGCCATTTTTGAGAAAATTAAAATTTTCGAAAAATCTTCCATGTAAAGGGTAATCTGGGGTGGGGGATTTTCTTGAAAACCTTCGTGTCGCATCTCTGGAAGATACTGAACCTAAATACCAAGTTTGGTGTTTATCCGACTGTTCGTTTCTGAGTTATGCTGTTCACAGACACACACACACACACGGACATGTTTCCAAAATGGTTTTTTTGGATTCAGGGGGTCTTAAAACCTGTATTTCCGGTGAAATCTCGGTATGGAATTTTTGGGTGGAATACAATACTTCCCCTACTTACTATACGTAGTAGAGAAAGTAAAAATGCAGCACCATTCTTCTTAACCAACAATTCGAAAATCTCCCAGTTATATGATCTTTATGGAGTTTTGTGTAAAAATAATACTCTAGTAATTCCACCTTTTTTGACATACGAAATAGTTGCTCCTGAGTTTACAAAAACATTTGAGGAAAAGTGAAAAATCACCTAATAACCGTCACCGGTAGCTCAACTGTTTATAACTGTGTTACTGAGGAGCCGGTGATGATGCTATGCGAAATTAGAAACAAATATTAAATGGGGCTATTGCGGCACACTCACTGTGGCTGAGTGGTTAGACCGCTCGCCGAGTTCAATCCCAGGGAAGCGTATGTGGGATTTGTGGTGGACAGAGTGGCGTCTGGACGGGGTTTTCTCCGGGTTCTCCGGTTTCCTCCGCCATTCATTACACCAATTGCTCATCCCCTTTCCTTCCATATCATCTCCTTTCTCTTTCTCTCTCTCTCTCTCTCTCTCTCTCTCTCTCTCTTGCGGGTTCAAACCCGGTGGAGGGCGAATGATTTTTTCGGGCGTAAAAATCCTTAGTATGGCTTCCTTCGGAAGGGAAGTAAAGCCGGTGGTCGCGTGTCGTAGATTTACGGCACGTAAAAGAACCTCAAGCCTTATAAAGAGACCTCTGAGCAAAATTACCGGCCTTACCAATATAGAATGGGACGCTAAGGACCATAGCAGTTAAGGAGCGTCCAAAAATACAACACTAATTTAATTTAACTTCCTCGCTCTCATACCAGACGCGGGCTGATCACCCATCTTGAGTTTTCTCTCTGATCGATAGTCTGTGCTTCCCGACAGGCGTCTGACCCCAGGCACCCGCTTGTAAGTCCTGAGAGTGTAAGCCCTAACAATGGAAGGCTAGACAGTGAAAGAAGAAGTATTAAGAGCATTTTATTAGTTTGTAATGATATTGAATGAAATATAAAAGAGAGAGAGAGAGAGAGAGAGAGAGAGAGAGAGAGAGAAAGAGCACTGGAGACACTTAACAAGCCGCGTTCGTGTCTCTCTTGGTTTTTGGAACCTACCCTGCTCATGGTTATGGCCGAGGCAGCAAACGTTTCTTTTGATAACGTACTACTAAAGCTCGTAGCTGTACAAACGACACAAACTTGCATTTTGTTAGTGTGTATATGTAGATGTTTAAACTTTTATTTCAAGTCACGCATGTTGCTTTAGAAAGCTTTTACAAGTGGTTCATACGTCAGCACTACTTGTTGCCTGGCAACCACTAAGTGCAAGGCCCCCCAAAACATCACGTTTGTTTTTGTGCACCTTCTCGGTAAAGTAAACACAATTTTTACTGAGCAGAGCAGCGACTGTCAACAAGAAACGTTTCCATTGCAACAGATGACAGTCGTCCGGATGATTTATTAGCATCATTCCCCGGACACGTCTGACAAAGTGTTTTCGTTCCTCGATCGAATCTGGCTGCTAGCAGCAGCGAGTAAACACATCGTGTAACGTTTGTAACAGAAAGGCCATGGTACATGTATTATCGTACGATCTCAAATGTTAATGTGTTTACGATTTTCACCATTTTCAGAGTTAATGTACGTTTTAAATTGGATTTGTAACTATCTTTATAAGAACGACTTTTAAAAAATAACCAGCAAAACCAGAATATTCTATTAAAACACAAGCCATGTTCTGCTTCTGTCACATCATAGTTTACTTTCTCTACAATTTTCCTATAGTAGGTAGAGAAAATATGTATTCCACTAAAAATTTATTCATCCAGTTTATTAAATATACGTTTTGAGGGCCCTGAATCCATACAATGCAATTTTTAAAAATCTGATGTTACACTCACATGACTTTCTCTACTCTTGTACAAACTATTTTTACAAACGCTTATTCTCCATATGGTTCATGTTAATCGAGATGTTAATCTTATTGCTAATTTTCTTGTAGATGCAAGGGGAATTGTTAGGCTTTAAGCGATAGTCAAATGTTTTAAGAGCTGGTTGCTATGTGGAGTATTCCATTCTCTTTGCATTACCAGGACAAAAAAAAATGAATAACGAATTTCCATTCGAGAAAAAGTATTGGAAAATTTAAGGGAATAACAAGCAATATCTCGAAAATGGTTCACTCAACAAAAAAAATGCATATGACATAAATTGTGTATTTTAATGCGATCTACATTTTTGTGTAGTATCTCTTATGGTTTACCAGTTATGCAAAAGCCGTTCACAATGAAGAATACTTTTGGAGACATTCCCAGAAAATTCAAGATATACATTTTATTTGTCATGAAAGTATCTTAAATATATGATATTTTAATCAAAATCGTTAGAGCCATTTTTTAGAAAATTAAAATTTTCGAAAAATGTTCCATGTAAAGGGTAATCTGGGGTGGGGGATATTCTTGAAAACCTTCGTGTCGCATCTCTGGAAGATACTGAACCTAAATACCAAGTTTGGTGTTTATCCGAGTGTTCGTTTATGAGTTATGCTGTTCACAGACACACTGACACACACACACGGACATGTTTGCAAAAATGCTTTATATGATTCACTGCACCTCAAAACATGTATTTCCGATGAAATCTCGGTATCGAATTTTTGGGTGGAATACAATACTTCACCTACTTGATATGCGTAGTAGAGAAAGTAAAAAGTGCAAATTCGGTTTAATATCAAGCTTTGTAGACAAGTTCAACACCGATGCAATACGAAAATTTTCTAGGGCGCGGTCCCAAAAAAACCTGATTACATGGAAAGATTTTCCTTTATTTTCTAAAAAAAAATTAATAAATGCTCAACCAATTTTGATCAAAATACCGAATGTTTAAGACACTTGTATTTGGCTGAGAAAGAAAATTTATATTTTGAGTTTTCTGGAAATAGTTTTGTATATTTAATAAACAATAAGAGATGGACTAACGCATACATCTAATCTCATTACATCTCATTAAAGCACACAATATGTCAAGTAATGCATAGTGATATTAACTATTACTGTTAACTTGCATTTTCGAATATTTTATACTTTTGGAAGTGCTTAGTCGTCATTCTTTTGTTTCTTGTGATGTCATGCAAAAAGTACGAAATTTCAAATCCACCATATAATGATTCGCTTTTTAAAGATTTGATTATCGCTTCAGCCCTTTGTACCCCTCTTGTATTTACCAGGCATGTTTTTAAAGGAGGCACCGATAATTTTTTTAAAATATAACATAAAATGACTTTCCAAATGCTTTATTATTATTATTATTATTATTCATTACCTTACATTAGTTTCCCACATAGTCGCCGCGTTATTTCGGCACTTGTAACAGGAAACCAGTGTTTGTATGCCTTCGTCAAAGAATGATGCCGCCTGTGATGGAAGCCAAGTCTGCACTTTTTGGTTCATAACATCCTCGTTGAAATGTTTTCCACCAAGGAATTTCTTCAGATAAAACTCGCCTGGTGCCAAATTCGGACTGCAGGGTGGATGGTCGAATTGTTCCCCATCAAATGATGTGATCAGATCTTGAGCTAGTTTTGGCTGTGTGTGGCCGGTGATTGTCACTCATGATTGTTTCGCCATAAACCTCACACACTTTACCATGAATGTTTGCTGGCGTAATATTTCTCGCGTTCAAAAAACGAATCACTGATCTGACTTCACAGTCGGCGGGTCGTTCGATTGTTTTGAACGTTTAAAAACGCTCTGACAACAGGAAAACACAAAGTGACGATCGCTCACAGCTGCGTCTGACTTTCTAATGAATGGAGGAAGTGATCGCGTGTGCTCAAAATCGCGACTGCAGCGGCAAAATATTAAATCGGCACTTACATTTGAGACAGTATTTACCTGTCCTAGATTTATTTATTTATTTTGTGTGTGTGTGTGTGTGTGTGTGTTGTCACGTTTATGTCATTTTATTATATAGCAGGGTTCATTCACATGTGCAATGCAAAGAAATGTGCACCTATATTTTATTTAAGTAACTCCAGACTTCCGCACCAGCAGAAATGTAACAAGCGTTGGAAAGAAAACAAGTAAAGGTCACTGTACTGTGTGTTACACGTTCGTAGAAGTCTTTGTTATTTGGCTGCAAACGGGATACAAGTAACTGACGCTAGGGAAATTCCGGAATGTTCCACAAACAGGAGATTTTTCACTGTATTCTACCCTGTGACCCTGAATTGGCCAATCAGGTTAACAGAACTTTGTTAGTGTTTAAAAGTAAAGTAAATTCGCGCCAGCTCGAGGGCCAATAGAATATATTGTAAGCTTCACATTCGCGCCTTTCAGAACTGTATATACAGAGGGTGCTAAAAAATGTATACACACTTCAGGCAAAGAAAAAGCTGTGTTAACATATCAAAGCTGAATTCACACAAACAGAAAATGATGAGCACTAATCATCTTAGAGTTTTACATTTGCTCAAAATGCCCATCATCGCGTCGATACACTTCTGAGTACGATGAACTACGAGGGCTGTCCCAGAAGTGCCCGACACAAGAAAACACAAAAATGTTGGGAAAAAACCTCTTTATTTCTCTACATAGTCTCCTTTCAGCTCGATACACTTTTCCCAGTGACGTTCAATAGCTTCGATACCCTGTTTATACTAGAACCGTCGAGTTCTGCAAAATAGCCATCAACTGCAGACTCCACCTCTTCATTGTTGGCAAATCTTTTACCACCAAGCCATTTCTTCAACTTTGAAAACAGAAGATAATCAGAGGGGCATAAGTATGGCGAATAGGGTGCATGAGGAAGC
Source organism: Deroplatys truncata (assembly GCA_030765065.1). NCBI lineage: Eukaryota > Metazoa > Arthropoda > Insecta > Mantodea > Mantidae > Deroplatys > Deroplatys truncata. Next base: position 46,178,687 of record CM060975.1, on the reverse strand, counting down.
AATTCGAACTTTAACTCATTGATTTTGGCCATAGTTATAATGGATGTGTGAACTGGTGCATTGTCTTGATGAATCAGAAACAGGCTAAATGCGGCTGTCTTTGCTTGATTTCATTATTCAAACCCTGCAATAACCTTGCAAAATACTCGCCATTGATTGCTTTCCTTTTTGAAGATAATCAATGAAAATTATCACACGCGCATCCCAAAAAACTGACGCCATGACCTTGCCTGCAAATGGAACTGTCTTCGCCTTCTTTGGAGCCGATTCTCCCCTTTCAGTCCACTGTTTTGACTGTTCGTTCGTCTGGGATGTGAAGTGATGGACCCATGTTTCATCCAGGGTTATGAATTGCAGCGAAACATCGCCAAACACTCGACTGAAGCATCCTCACGACGGTGCTTTTGTTCCATTGTGAGTAAACGCGGCACCCATCTTGCGCATAGCTTTCTCATGTCTAAATTTTGAGTTAGTGTGCGATGTACAGCACTTTTTGAAATGCCTACGATGTCTGCTAACTCGCGCACTTTCAGTCGACGGTCATCTAATACCATTTTGTGGATTTTCTTCACAATTTTTGGTGTGTTACCTCATTTGGTCGACCACTGCGATGTTCGTCTTGGCAGCTCGTACGGCCTCGCTGAAACTCTGCCACCCAATATTATACTGTTGTAAACGAAGGAGCAGACTCCCCCAGAGTAGAATCTAGCTCAGCTTTAATATTAGTTGGACTAAGACCTTTCAAATGAAAGTATTGTATCACATAACGATGGCCAGTTTTATCCGTGTTTACAAATTCGCTAAGAGAGTTCACTATTAATGGCTGCCAAACAACGTAGCATCTAAAACTTAAGTTTTGTAAGGTTGGTACTTTCTACCATAGTCATTTGTTTGAAACAACAACCGCTATATATACGTTAGGTCGGGTACTTCTGGGACTGTCCTCGTACTAATCGAGCAACGTTGGCGAAAGTGTCCTTAGCGATTGCACCACATGCAGTTTCAATTTCTTCCCGAAGTGCTACCAGTGTGGCTAGTTTTCTACGGTATACATCATTATAAGTTCCCCATAGTTAGAATTCCAACGGAGTTTGACTTTCATCTTTGCTGTTTTAATAATACGACGTACGCTGGTTCTGCTAATCCCAGTCTCACGCGCACATCGCTTTGTAGATCTCTGCGGTGAGTGCTCAAAACGTTCCAAAACCGTAGCCGAGGACGCGGGACTTGTTGCTGTGCGAGGTCTCTCAGATCTGCCCTTGTGAACTGAAGTTGTATTGTTATTTGCAACACGCTTTGGGCGTCAATTTGAAGTAGTTTGTATTGAAGGAGTTGTTATTATATTTCAACTGTTGGGGAGCCGAACTTGTAGCAGTTGCAACCGCACGTATAGTAAACAGTTTCTGGTAGCCTTCGCCCCAAGTTTAAAAAGATATTAACTTTGTAATTTGACTGTTTCTTTAAATAGTTAATATTTATGTTTGCCTCGGCTGCGTCAGTATTTATTTTAGAGACACGTTTCTCTTAGCAGGGTTGTGGTGTGACTAACATGTAGGCTTACACAGATTATAATTTTACTTCACTCCTTTTATTAATGCTTGATACGATTTAAATAACATTTCACTGATATATAGAGAGAGAGAGCTGTGAGATGTTTTTATTAAATACTTGCACTTTTTAACACGTAAACTATTTTGTCTCTCACAAAATACGTATAAAATCTCTCGAGGACGCATCACGCATCCGGTTACAATCACTGTCTGCAGGCAACTGAACTCTAAATTTGTAAAATTTTCTCCTTTTCAGTTTCTGATTGGCTAATCTACTCCAATAGAATACCTTCATTTAACTAAAGCTTTTTCTGGTTGTTGATTGGCTATTTTTAAAGTCTCAAAATTTACATTATTGTTGCTCCAATAAGGACTAGTAGCATTTAAACTTTCAAATTCATTATTTCCTCAAGGTTACCTCATTGTTACCTCATTGTTAGCAACTTTTTGACCTATTTCTCACAGCTCCTAGATTATTAAAGTACATAATACATTCACATAACATTATTACACATGGATGCAATAATACAAACATATACAATGACTGTTACATACATTTTATATATCGTTACATACACATATTGCTTCAAAGCGGGCTGTTATTGAATTTACATATTATATAATTAGACTGAAATTATTTAAGTGTTAAAAATACTGCCTCAGAACATCGCATACGGAAACATGAGTCTCAAATTTGTCTCAAATGCGTGCAATTGTTACTCGTGTTGGCGGTTCTGTTCTGTAAACGTTTCCATTGCCGTTGAACTTCAATTTCGCGGTTTTCCAATACCACTTCAAAATTGTTTTCCGCTGTTCAAACGATAATCTTATCTGTCATAACGTAATGTGAGTCACATCTGTTTACAGAACATCATACTACACTTGTTTTTTGGTCCAACGTTGAAATATGTTAAGGGGACAAGGTACTCTGAAATCGTAAAAGATCACATCTTTTGTTTTAGGCACTAATGAACTCTCTATTTATTTCCAGTTTCAGAAAATATTATCTTTTGGGTGGTTAAGAGGTTTTTAAGACATTTAAATGTTAGTCTGCATTCTTTTAAGACTGTTATGCAACGCCTCTTTTTAGAACACTTTTGTATGTTTCAACAACGAACGACTATACCATGCCCAGCGAGCAGTTCAGCAATTAACAAAAGAGGCCAGGACCAAGAGAAGGCAATCAGAAAAGCTGAAGCAATCCAGGAATGAAGCCGCAGATGATTATGACCCTGGAATTTACTGAAGTGTGTCAGAATTTTAATGTTCAAAGTTTAAATTCAGTTTTCTCAAAACAATATTTTTGGATACTGATGTATCTTATTCTCAGAAAGTATGAGAGGTAGAGAGCTGAAATTTTCAGTACATGTATACAACACAGTTAAACTTTCTGAGACACAATCATAATTTTATAATGTATATTACTGATATTAAGAAAGCAACAGCATTGCAAATTTTCAACAATTTTACTATTTTGGCTTTGTAAATAACTTTTTTTCAATTTTAGTGAACTGATATACATAACTAAATAATTGTGGTTTAGAAGATAGCTGATTATACTAAGAACAAGCATGCAAATGTGTCATTCTGTACTGCAAGTAGTATCAGAGATAAAGGTACATGAATTCACATGTTTTAAGAGTAAATTTTATTATTTTTCTGCTGAATGAAATAATTTTTACGGTCTCAACTACATAAACTATGAATGCGAATAACTATTTGAAATAATTCGCATGATTTATAGAATAATTCATAAAAATTTCAGGAAAAACCATTGAGAAGTTTAAGAGCAGTGGTAATTTAACACATTTAAGGTGTAATTTCCATGTGTTCAGATACCTTAACCGCTTAAATCGACATATCCTGACGAAGTGTGTACACGTATATTGGCACCATTTGTATTTGGGGTGCTTGTAAAAATTTCACGCAGTTTTTGGACTTCAAGAGCAGGAGGAATCTGTGCTCGCAACAAGGTTTTCGCCGGAATATATTTAAGAATGTAACAAACGCAGTTTTGAACATAGCCGCGCGAATAATGTGTGTTAAAAGTGACAAGAAATTCGCGGAGAGAGTAACTGACACGCAGACGTCTTGTTATACGCTGTTAGACAAGTGATTAAGTAATGCTCTGGAGGAAGTCAAAGTGTAGTCACCTACTTTAACACACAACATGAAAGGCTTTTGTTGGTTTCCTGTTACAACACGAAACAATAAAAAGAAAAATGTGAGTTGAATTTCATATGGTGTGTCGTCTACAGTTGAGCCTTTACATAAAGGAGATCAACGAAAACATGTTTCTATCACAAAAACAATTATAATAGATATTCGAATCCAGACACAACAGGGTCTTCAGCGAGTAGCCGAGTTGATGAGCAACACGTCATCAGGCGTACTGCATAAACAAAGGGAAAAGACGCCTAACATTAGAAATATGCCTCGTACAATAAAATATACGTGATGTATCCTAATTAATAGCGCAAATTAAAACGGTTGAAATTGTATGATAATAGAGGCAAAAAAGTTCCAGTAAACTTAGGTCCGCAAACAAGCCGAGTGCAAGATTTATTTTTGCGAATGTATGGTTATGAACAGCCATTGACGTGAATTGCTTGAGGATGTTCCCCTTGAACAACGGTGGAGTATGTGGTACATGCATGATGGAGCACCGCCACATTTGCTGCTACTCTATAGCCGCTGGGGAGCAAGTAAGACAGAATTTTAGACTAAGACAGCATATACACTTACCCTCTCACTCGCACTCCTGCCATTAGTGAGTTAATTGTATCGGTGCCACTCCTTCCAAACTGTCCGCGGTACTATCAGTGGCGGCCTGTTCCTCTGCGGTCTGTCCAGCATATACCACGAGATATATGATAGACTCATCAATGTAAATAATATTTCTCCCAGCATTTCTATATCCATTTATAGTTCTTAGATATCTAGCTCTTCAGATAACTATGTCTGGAGGACGTTCAATAAGTAATTTTCTCTTGCTTCCACATCGTTTCCATTTGTAGCCCATACTGCGCAACAGCTTCCGTAGAGTTTCTCTTCCCCATGGAAAATGTAAAGTTTCTCTAATTGCTACAAGTAATTTGGGAACAGTAGGCACTGTTTTTCTAACCAAATAAAAATTTCGAATTAAGTTTTTAATTACTGTTCTATCAAAGTCATCACAATGAAATTTATATTTCTCGACACACGGTCTCTTTTTCCCCGGAGTATGCAATAGTTTTTCACCAGCTGTAACATCTTCTCTCCTTATTCTTGATACAGTGCGTTCCGATATCCCACAATAATTTGTCACGCGTGAATTACTTTGTGAAATTACACATGTCAATTGTCCTGATTTTGCTTCTTCGTCACATACTTCAATCACTTTTCTTATTACTTCCCTTGATTCACTGTGGATAGTTTGTCCCTTCCTTCGAATTCCAGCCATATGTAAATAAAGAAAGAATAAAAGTAACAAAAATGATATGTTGGAAAGGTAGAATCATGGCTATGGCATTGAATTTTTCAGCCATCTGATTCTACCTTTCCAACCCTGTCCAACACACGGCTTGTGTCAATGAACAATTAATTCCATGATATAAGTTGTAGTATTATAGTATATACCGTAACGCGTGTTACCAGCCAGAGCCAATGCGTTAACACCTATTACGGCGGTTGCTGTCCTACTAGTATCAGATCTGGCAGCATGGGTGGTTCATTTGCACACATAAACACATTTCGTAGTAAACGTAGTAAACAATCGACTACGTGAGCAGATACACAGTTCCTCCTCGGTGTCGGAGTGTTCAAGGTTGATTACAAATCGATCGATGGCCTCGTCAGTTAATCCATCTATCTCCCAATAAAACTTTTCCTCCTTTTCCGCACTTTCACATGTTTTTTACCAGTTTTCGGGTGTCACCTTTGATAGCTCATTTTCAAGGAGAGTTGTTACGTCACTGGGCTTGAATGTGATATTCTGTTTAGCAACATCTTTCTTTACCTGGGCCAAAATTAAATCAATTGCATTGAAATTGCAATGGTAGGGAGGAAGACGCACTATGGTATGTTCTGCTAACTCCGCGATAGTGTCAATTTCATGTTTTCTAAATCGGTCTTTCATAAGCTTAATAATGTTGTATAACACTACTTTCGTTGATCCGAGATCATATTCATTATTCTTACCACTTAATCAGGCTTGCATTTCGCTCTTTAAACTGGATGGCACAGGAGCCTTGTTTAGCTCCACCGAATGATACGGTGGTCCATACGGTCCATAACGATTACACTGCTTTGAAGGATGTTGGGGAGGTGTTTTTCTGCAAACCAGTCCCTGAAAACAATACCGTCCATTTCTTCGTGATAATGTTTTGTTGACTTAGACCGGAAATAAAGCAGAGCATTTGGAATAAACCCTTCAGAAGACACGGCATGTACTATAATGAATCTCTTTCCGGATAAATTGCCTTACCTCTGCCCGCATTAGCGATTGAAGTGGCCTTACGCTTGCTCTAACGTAATGCTGCCAACATATGAATAATGCCACCGAAGCCCATAAGATACTCGGGCTCAAGGCGTAGCCGAGAGATTGAAGGCCCTCAGCCTCAAAGCGTAGCCGAGGGATGTTTTTTAGAAGGAGAGGAGTGTAGCAAGTTGACGACAGAGCGTAGCCGAGGGATCTGCGCGTCTAAAACTCGAATGATTCACGTTCGCAGAAACAACAGCACATCGCATATTTAGTGCATTTCACTTTTTATTTAGGTTGGCAGTACCCACTTTGCATGTGATTTATCGGAAAAAATGGTTACGTTTGTTGTGTTCCTCACGCGATTTGCCTATATAAGTAAATCACCTAAAACGGGGGGGGGGCAGGTGGGCACCAGATATAGAAGAGACCACATCATGTTCTAAACTCACTCCTAAGGTAATTTATTTCATTGTTTCTCACATACCTTATATACGTGGGCAGAGATATGGCAATTTTGCCCTATGTCCTTTACCTAGGAGGACAATCATAGGTATGTCAATTTCACCATCGGGTGTAACACACAACCATATTTTACCTGTAGTGTGGTTCACATTCAGGCAGGTTTCATCGAGACAAACGATTGGTCTATCACTTGCTCTCATTTCTTGCAATCGTCTTAAGTAATGAAACCGCTTTGCTACGATATCAGGTTTTTCCATTAAAAATGTTTGTCCTAAACTGTTTTTAGCATACCGGAATTTAGGAGATTTTAATATTTGTCGCACTATCCATATGCTGCCTTCAACTAAATTAGCCTCTCTCAAAGCTCTGTGGATATCAACCAAACTCGGAACAGAACTTGTTTTAAATTGTTCTTTTGATTGCGGATGATTTAAATGAGTCGATGTTTGTCTTATTCCTTTGTCGAGGAACTATTAGGCCTCTTCTTACCCGGAGTTCAGATTTTAGTCCCTGAATTGTCTGCATGTACCTTCTCATTTAACATTCTACGAGGGCTGATCAATAAAGACTGAGACTGATTTTTTCCTGTAGCTTTCTTGAGAGTTTCCTGTCTCTACCATGAATATTTGAAAAGAGTGGGGTTTCATGTATAATGCCCACAGACGGCAGCACTCTTGTATCGGTAGGTTGGTAGTAATGCTGTATATTGTTGACCCTACTTGAATTTCGCATACCACTCGACACGAGAGGAGCAATAAAATTTTGTTTTCGTTTAAATCATACAGCCTCCGAAACTTTGGAAAAGCTGAAGCAAGCATACGGTGAAGATGCACTACCTCGTGCAACAGTGTTTAGGTGGTTCAAGGACTTCAAAGAAGGGCGAGTCCTCTGTGCTAAGCAAGGTGGGCCTGGTGCTTCGGCTTCTGCTATGACTGAAGTTCAACATCAACACAGCTGCTGTGATTGTTGTTCTTCCTCACACTACTGCTACAGCAGCGTACTACACGCCAATATTGGCTACACTGAGGAAGCACATTGCAAGGAAACATCCAGAACTTCATCATTATGGGTGGCGACTTCATCACAACAACGCATGGCCTCACGTCGCAAATCAAGTCCAGGAATTCAACATCACCTGCGTACTGCATCCGCCTTATAACCCCAATCTTGCCCCCTGTGATTTCTTTTTTATTCCCATCACTAAAGGCAAAGCTCCGGGGCATTCGATTTGAGAGCACTGAAGCGTGCTGAGGAAAAGTGAGGCGATTCTCAAAGACCTGACAAAAGAATGGCCTGCACCATGTGCTCGAGGACTGGCAGAGACGTTATAAAAAGTGCATTCAAGTAGGAGGGGACTGCTTTGAAAAATATCATGTCAGCATTGAAATGGAGTAATACATACTGTGAAAAAAAATCAGTCTGTCTTTATTGATCAGCCCTCGTATAATCACTTTTACGATATACTCCAGTTGCGACAGCTGTTCGTCCAACATCTTCGACAGGTATTGTAGGCTGGGCATTTTTAAGTTCCTCAAATTCATCTTTAAAGAACCTATGAACTTTGATTACTATTTCCCTACCCTGTGACTGCAATGGTTTTACCCTATTTCCAACATCAGTTAGAACAACTGTTAACACGAGAACAAATATTCTCAAATATAGAACAAAGTTAAGATCTCTGAGCGCGCATTTTATAATTTAGATTAGAATGACTTTGTAGTAATGTTTTCACTTGCACTACACTTATAATAAACGTAGCCGTTATTGTAATAATAAAACAGAATAACATTACACTAATCAAGCAATGTACAAACTTAACACCCAAACAAATTCTAATAACACTAAAGCAGAGCAGAGATTGCACCAAAAACTAGACAATACGTGGCCGACACTGACAACCTCACTGCCGTTTTCTGGAGCAGGTAACATTCTCAACTTATTCCTCACAAACTTTAAGAAGACATTTAACGTGGAGATATAGTCCAAGATGGATAGATCGAGGAGGGCCTGTACCTTGACCTCCGCGATCACCTGATCTCAATCCTTTGGATTTTTCTTTGTGGGGTCATCTCAAAAGTGCAGTGTGCAGCACTCCCGGTGACACCGTTGAAGTACTGGAGCAGAGAATTGCATGTGCTTGTTAAGAATTCTGGGATGATCCGGGGGTGTTTGAAAGAATTCGAAACTGACTGCAGAGATGAGTGTAGTAACGCATCAAGATGTAAGTACGACCTTTGAATACCTTTAACAGGGAAGAGTGTACAGTATTAATGGCATGTAAAATACTAAAGTAGAATTGTATCCCTTGTTAAGTTAAGCTGTGAGTGAATTTTGAGGCAACTTGGAGTGACAATTATTAAACGAAAAGTCTACTTTTCAAATTCATTTGTACTAATTAGAATGATGTTGCTTGATGAAGTCAGTGGCAGCTTGTAATCACACATTCGTAATTATCTCGTACATGGCTCGTTTGCGGACCCATATTTACTGGGACGCTTTTGCTCCTACTATCGTATACTTTCAACCATTTCATTTGCGCTACTAATTACCATACACCCTGTATAATGAAACCATTTCTGCAAACGCTTACGTCGATTATGATGTAGTGGTTAGAAAAATAAGCTTTTGTAAAAAATAGTTGGCAGAAGAATGGGTAGAGAGAGTCATGCTAATGTGAAACGTAATATGCATTGTTTTCTTTTTATTACTTTTTTATGCTTTCTCGATTATTTACCTTTGGCAGCTAGAGGAAGCATTCCATCCAAAATTGTAGGATATCAGGATTTCTCCAGAGACACATTTTGAGGTCTAATAAACTCCCACCCAATTGCTTTTTCTTTTTTTAGTTAAGGGGAGATTAAAAGCCCTTTTTCACCCATGCTGATATGGGTAAATTCATGACCCGTCCATTATCTCAGAAACCATATAACATAGACTGACATTTTTATAGGATGTAGATACCTATATCCCTTCTAAGTTAATGATCTAGTTTTAAACAATAAGTTGTTTATTAAGGAAGATAGGATTACTTTTCTCAGATTCTACCATCATCAGAATACATTTTTCAACAATTGTTTTTTAATAACAATCATGTTATTAACACCAAAGTAGATCCACAACGTACTTAGAAGTTGTTTTTATCATCCTAAAATTTTATTTGGGTATCTTCAATAGTTTCTGAGAAAACGGATCATTTATAACAGAAAGTGTCTAATAGAAAAAGCTGTTCAAAACAAAAATGGAGAAAACAAATTCACATGATTTGGAAAGAAAGAAGTCACATGGCTTGAGCACACAGAAAAGCTTCCTATTTAATAGTAGTTGCAATCTGTAGAGCAAAACTTCCCCTAAAATATGGGCTAGTTTACCGTTCTACTCCAAAGCGTGGAAGAGTTTTTTTTTTTTTTTTTTTTTTTTGTGAAGTGTTGCGGAATTCACAGTATGTATATTTAAAATTTGTGTATCGTGCCAACAATGATTTATGTATAAATAGGTGTTAGATGGTGTATTTGTAAAAACAATGCACAGGTTGTATAGCAACGTCAGAAAATAACATAAAACGTAAAAAGTTCACAAAAACATCCTCTTTATATTATAAAACTCAACAATATTATGCAATGGATTAGAAAGCAATGCAGACTAACTTTCGTTTCAAATACTAACAGTGGCAGAGCTTTAAAATTATCATGAAAAAATGTTGAACTCAGCTTTATTTATTTTTTTTTTCCAATCCATTGAAAACTTATTATGCATTGCGGTATTGCTAGTTTTGCTCCTAGGTATACAATTATTCACAAAGAATCACAGACTTGTGGCGAGGTTGCAGCCCAACGACTGTCCTCAGTGGGTACATAGTGTGAGATGAAATTTCATATTAGAAGGTCTGTATGTCGTTTTCGTTTCAGTCTTCTTTGTGCTCGCTTCTGTGGCATGTGCTGAGGTATCTGTATCAGTGTTTTATTTTCATGCTCATTGAAGGAAGTGAAAAGGCGTGTGTAGAAAGTCAGGCAGGTGGTATCTGCTGTCGGCGTAAGAAGATCTTTATGAAGTGTTGAATTGCGAATGTACCAAGGTGCATTCGCTATTAGCCGAAGGATTCTGTATAGTTTTATTCTGAAGTTTTGGATCTAAAGCCCCAGATTGAACTACCATACATCCAGACCGACCTCACCAACGAGAAGTAAATCAGCCTTTTTGAAGATAATGGTTAAGTTGAAGTATTCTATATCAGGAATTTTAATTGATGATTTTTTTTTTAATTTTCTCAGCGAGATCGGTATATGTATATTCCAGGTTAATTTTGCATCGAGTCAATCCGAGATATGTCACTGTTTTATATTTTTGCACTGTCTTGTTACCAAAACTTATTGCACAATTGGCAGTATTTATTCTATGTGAATGCCACTAGTTTCGATTTCTTTGGATTAATTTCCACTCTCCAGTTTTTGCACCACTCATCAACTTTGTAAGCTTGTAGTTCTTCAGCTGCTGTAACATCTGGACCTTTACTAAGAATAGCTACACCGTCTGCTAACTGTGAAATTAGCAGGTTATCATGACCAGGTATAGGAGTGGAGCGAGTTTTCTACCCTGGGGGACTCCTGCTTGTATGTTTTGAGTTGAAGATAGTGCATAACATTGCATTTCACAGAGAACGTTCTTTCAGACAAATAACATTTAGTTACTAAGAATATAGTATCACTGACAGAAGGTTTTATTTTCTGCAAGAGCCCAACGTGCCATTCTTTATCGAATGCTTTATCTGTGTGCAAGAATAGGTCAAAGTAAACCAATTCCTCTTCAAAAGTGTCAAGGATCATATCTACAACTCGATATAGCTGCTGAGGACAAGAATGATTAGGTTAAATCCAAACTGTGAGTCTGGGATACGTGGTTGTAGAGGACCAGTCAAATGAGGAAAGAATAAACTTTCGAATATTTTGGAAAATGTTGTTAAAAGGCTTATCGGAGGATATGAAAGAGGATCTGACTTAGATTTTCCTGATTTTTGTATCATTACCACCTCAGCATGTTTCCAGCTTCTTGCGTAGTATATTTGCGTTAGTAGTACAAAGATTTTTCAAGGAAACGCTTTAATCAGCGGAAAAGTGATCATATCGTGTCCAGGCGATCTCTTCCCTAGTTTTTTTTGTTACATTTCGAACCTGTGCTGGAGTGAAATGGAAGATTTGAGGAGAGAGTTGCAATGGGTTGGAAATATCTTCATCTATGTGCCTCGTAAACTGTGAATCAGGGTTTGGTTTAAAAACTGTTCTTGTAACATTTCAGAGAAAGTACATTTTCCAATATAAATGTTAACCTCTTTTTCTTTGTAATAGACATAAATTGAGGAACACAGTGCATATGAATCAATATTCATTTTAACAAATAGGAGACAGTTAATATCAAGCAAGGATGTCATAGAATACCCAGTTTAATAAATAAGATTTGCAATGCTTCCTGTGGGATATACCACATATGAGTCTAATGGCTAACGAGGAAATTTCAATTTAAGACTGCATAAAAATTTAAAATGTCGAAGATTTTGCTATTTATCTCCCCTCAACGCTTCCCGCGCGTATGTTTTCCGAAAAGTGTAAGAGTGAACACAATTCATGCTTTAAAGTATATTTAGTTGGTAAGTAAACGTATATTGAGATGTTTTGTCAATTAGTAAACTTTATGAGCAGAGTATATCACTAGGTGATACTCGTTTGAAAACAGCACTAGGCGAGATGGAAGGGTGTAGTATCGTGGCTGATGTGTTTATGGTAATGGCATGCAAATGGTATTTCTGTCTTGTAAACAGTTTGGATGTGGATTTTACGATCCCTATTAGCAATACCAGGCTATTAACAGGGATTTATTCAGCACGGTTTGAAACACATTTCGCGGGAAATGAACGCTTGACATTCCCTAAAGAGATAAAGAAAAAGAAAAACAAGTAGGAAAAGTTCCACGCTTATGTGTTAGCTGTGTTTTGGTTTGTCTGTGAACGGCATAATTATTGTAGACTCTTAGAATTGTTACAATTTCATAAGTTTGAGATATTAGTTTGATGAATAAAGTGCATCCTTTGAATTTTCTATAAGCAGTTCAAATGTCTGCGCATTTATGTCAAATCGTGCCGGTAACCTGCAGACTCAGTCACTGTGATGCCGGACAGATGGCTTTGTGTAGTCGCCTTCCTGTATCATGTATTTTATTCCTCTTTGTTTTACTTTGTGGATGAAACGTTTGAGTCGTGGTACTGAATATCCAACCCGCAACACCGAATGCGAGGCATATACTTACTGCCTATACGTGTTGCTGTAATTCAGTTTTATAAGCTGAAAAATCAGTACAACAAATAAAATTAAAATCAAGCAGTGGATCACTTTAAAAATGTTTAACTAATTACTAAAATAGAATATTATAAGTAAAACGGATATCCACAAAAGCTTACTCCAGGAGAAATGTTGATTGCGTTATCACGTGCAATTTATACGAAATAAACTTTTCCTTCGTGCCAGTAATGATTTGTAAATATTCGCTACTGTTGGTTTAAATCGACCGATCGTTGAATTAAAACAAAATGCATAGTTTGTAACATTTATTTCATTTCATTTTTACGGGGGGGGGCCTTGTATACTTATGTTTATGGGGGGGGTGGATGCTTGTGTAACATTTCGTGTTTGTCAGTAAAACTGTTCCCAAGTTATGTTTTATAACAACATTTCAAGGACTTCCAAAAAATGTTCCTTGCTGTGAAATTTTCAATTTTTACTTTCTCTACTCCGTATAGTAAGTAGGGGAAGTATTGCATTCCACCCAAAAATTCAATACCAAGATTTCACCGGAAATATATGTTTTGAGGCCCCCTGAATCCAAAAAAAAGCATTTTTGGAAACATGTCCGTGTATGTGTCTGTGTATATGAACAGCATAACTTAGAAACGAACAGTCGGATAAACACCAAACTTGGTATTTAGGCTCAGTATCTTCCAGAGATGCGACACGAAGGTTTTCAAGAAAATCCACCCACCCCAAATTATCCTTTACATGGAACATTTTTCGAAAATTTTAATTTTCTCAGAAATGGCTCTAACGATTTTGATTAAAATATCATATATTTAAGATACTTTCATGGAAAATAAACTGTATATCTTGAATTTTCTGGGAATGTTCCCAAAAGTATTCTTCATTGTAAAGACTTTTGCATAACTGGTAAACCATAAGAGATAGACAAAATGTTACTACACAAAAAATGTAAATCGCGTTAAAATACACAATTTATGTCATACATTTTTTTTTATACATATATATTGAGTGAACCATTTTCGAGATATTGCTTGTTAGTCCCTTACATTTTTCAATACTTACACTTTTTCTCAAATGGGAATTCGTTATTCATTTTTTTTATGTCCTGGACATGCAAAGAGAATGGAATACTCCACATAGCAACCAGCTCTTAAAACATTTGACTATCGCTTAAAACCTACCAATTCCCCTTGCAACTACAAGAAAATTAGCAATAAGATTAATCTCGATTAACATGAAACATACGGAGAATAAGCGTTTGTAAAAATAGTTTGTACAAGAGTAGAGAAAGTCATGTGAGTGTAACACATCAGATTATTTTTTTCTGCAATGAAATTTAATATTTAGGTTCATGATAACTCCCAAGGAATTGACTTGTAAGTCCGTGGGGGTTTAAGTTCTACAAAGAGGAGGGTAATCCGTTAAAGGAGAAGATTAAGTGCCTAAAGAAATTTACTATAAATAAATCTCACACATGGACAAAGTTTCCCTATGTTTTGCTTTCCTTTCGTATATACGTATTATATAGTAATTTCATTTGATATGTCTGCATAGTCTGATGGTAATAACGAAAAAATTACATCCTAAGTAGATGTCTAGAAACTTGGAGAAAACTAAATTTATAGACACCTAATGCTGGTCCATCGTAAAAGGTGTTTTTGTCACGTTACGGGCTCAATGTGGCACATATGATACAATTAGCTGTACCAGAATTTTTACAAGAAATCGTGGTAAATGATAGATAGTAACGTATGTATATAACCATTTCTTGTAATTTTTCACCTTCCGTACACTTTGAAATGTTTGATCGTTCTTGTGTGTCTCATGCAAAAGAGTGTATTACATCATGACCGGACAATCCAGCTATATTTTGAACAGCTGACCCACCTGTATACCTATATGGAGTATGGATTCGAAACGGAGGATAATTTGAGCTGCTGCTATTGCGCTGGTGCAGTTACTATGGACAGGGAAGAAAAAGTTCCCTTCTCAAGGCACATCTCTCTAATATGCCTTGCACCACCGTCCACGGCGCCTAACCCTGTTACCTTGCAAGATGAAAGGAAACGTAATGAGATATAGAAAATTCGTGGTAATAGATATATAATCCATTCCAGCTTTCGCCTACGACCTTTGTAAACTCAAATAAAACCAAAGTCGGGAATCGAATACCAATGCGAGTCTGTCATCCCGCTCGGTGCTGTCTCACAGTATTATAAAAAAAGTCATGTTACATTCACATGACTTTCTCTACCCACTGTCTACAAACATTCTTACGATAGGAAAGGTAGAATCAGACGACTGAAAAATTGAATGCTATAGACGGGATTTGAACCACGGATCTCCCGTTTCCGTCCGGGTACTCTTATCAACCACAAGGAGATATCAAATTGTCATTAACTGACCTAATAGAGGCTAAGCTGTGAAGCCCGGGACTTACAGTACTTACAGCATTGTAAGTCGCCATTGGAGTGTGTCATCTCAAAACAATTTGAGATCTCCTTGTGGTTTACCGGGAAAAATGCGAGCCAGCTGGAGAATTTAATGTCCTGCTGGCATGTTGCCATGGTGGCTCAGTGGTTAGAGCAAGCGGACAGAAACCGGGAGCTCCGTGGTTCAAATCCCGGGTATTCGGTCGTCTGATTCTACCTTTCTAATCTTGTCCTGCACACATGTCAGTGTGGAAGAACGATTAAGTTACTCTTACGATAACTTATTTTTCTATCTACTTCATGTTAATCAGATAGATCCGTTCAGAAATAGTTCCACTACATTTCGTTGTAGGTACAAGGTGGCTAGAAATAAATGAAACTGAGTTTTGTTTATGAATGCTCTTTTAACTACTATGGTTCTTAGCGTCCCATTCTATATTGGGCGTGAAATACCGGTAACTTTACTCAGAGGATTGAGGTTCTTTTACGTGCCGTAAATCTACGACACGGGACCACCGGCTTTACTTCCCTTCCAAAGGAAGCCATGTTAACGATTTTTACGCCCCAAAAAAACCCATCGCTCTCCTCCGGGTTTGAATTCGTGACCTCTGGAACTAGAGGCTGGCATGGTACCCCAAGACCACGGAGGACAACAAAGTGGATAGAGGAAACTATATCGATAGTCAATTGTTTAAAAGGGAAACGCTATATATTGGCTTTGACATTCCATAGTCTTTACATGACATCGCAAGAAACAACTGAATATTGATAGCATATAAACATTAAGTATTGAAAATTCCAATAACAACAGATATCTAGGAAATGGCTGATGCTACACAAGAAACGGTTATATGTTAATGTGTGTTTTAAAGAAATCTACAAGTTCCTTCCGAATGAAGAGGACTCCATAGGCTGTTCCCAGACAATTCTAGTATACATCTCATGGGAATACCTTAAATATGTGGTATTTTAATCAAAATCGTTAAGAGCAATTTTTGGGAAAATAAAAGATTTTCAAAAATGCTTAATGCTTTGGGATGGGGAAGAGTGTTGCATCTTTGGAAGACACTGAGCTTGAATGCCAAAATTTAGCATTTATTCAACTTTTCGTTTTTCATTCGTGCTGT
The DNA here is from genome assembly GCA_030765065.1 of Deroplatys truncata. Taxonomy (NCBI): domain Eukaryota; kingdom Metazoa; phylum Arthropoda; class Insecta; order Mantodea; family Mantidae; genus Deroplatys; species Deroplatys truncata. Next base: position 46,162,355 of record CM060975.1, on the reverse strand, counting down.
CAGCAGACAGGTACAAAGAGCGCCAAAGAAAATCTCACTGCACCTCCCGTCTGTGTCACATTATTTATCGTTGTATGTGGCCTTGCGAAGCCATGGCCATTTCATTGGTTGCTTTAGGCCACGGTGTAAGTGTGCGCCACTCCCTCTGCTAAATAGTTACACCAATAACCACAAGGAAGGTTACAAAATGGCGTAGAAACGAAATATAGGAGGGTTGGAACTTAAATAGTGGCAACTATTTATTTACAGCCGATACAAAAGAGTTACATGTTAGCAACCTTTACCACCCTTCAATGTAGACACCAGCATTGTGTATAACCCGTTGCCAGCGACGTGGAAATCGTAGTATACCTTTAGCAGAGCCTGTTCTGTTGATAGTGCGAATGGAGCGGTCTACTGCCTGATGAATCCTTGGAAAAGTTGTGAAGCGAATGCCACGAAGTGGTTCCTTCATCTTTGGAATCAAATCAAAGTCACGAGGACTTAAGTCCGGGGAGTATGGTGGATGGTACAGCACTTCCCAGTCCCATTGACCGAACAAATCAGCCACAGCTTGTGCTTTATGCTGACGCTAGGATGACCTGCCCGATGCATGTCTGCCACAGTTTGCCGACCATCGTTGAAGGCTTTTACCCAACGTACCACTGTTCTGTAAGGCAATGCAGATTCCCCACAAGCCTCTTGAGGAACTCGATGACACTGTCGTGCTGTAGGACCTCTGGCACATTCAATCTTGATCCAACTCCGTTGTTCCTGTTTCGAAAACATCATGACCACACTACGTTAGACCGCTAGCTCACAAGTGACTCTGTTTCTCTCGACTGTGCGCACGCAGGTGAAGTGGGAAGGGAGAATGCATTTGCTCTGAGGTAAGGTAGGTATGTAACTAATGTGTGCTATCAGCGACAATATTAGATTCTGTTTCATAGCGTCTCTACAGCAGTGTTGCCACTATTTAAGTTCCAACCCTCGTATGTTTACGCTCTCGATCGTATTGGCCAAAACAGGTAGAGTGAGTTCAGTCAGTTTGTGATGCAGACCTCTTATTGTGATTGGTAGCCCATACCTTATCGGTTAGTGCAGAACACGCCTTTGAAAGGGTTAAAAGCTAAGGGGAAAACTTGATGAGCGCCCAGGTTAGCGAAATGTAGAATATGTAGTGTGAGAAGATTTTCAGGGGGTGCAAATTAAAGTTTGAATGGTACAATAGGATTATAGACAAAAATATAGCCGAATTTTATAACCATAATGTGTATGTCATATTCGGTTAACCATATACACATTTATCTCTAGTTTCTAAACATGACCAGTGAATTATAACAAAAGTGTAATTTGCATTTAGTAAACGAATATCATCATCTGCGGGTGTTTTACGGGGAGTGCCCAATTTCTGACGAGTATGTAGACCGTCTGATGCACTGCCGTTGGAATGCTGTAAAGTGCGATCAGCCTCCCACATATCCACGATACGTCCACGAGTAATTTCGCTAGTATACGGCATGACTGGTTCTGAGACAATAAACATGTTTAGGTTCAATAATACCAGAAAAAGCAAGGACATCAACCTCCCCACTTTATCAAGCCCCACGCTCTGCAATAAATAAGGTGAAGGACACGCCTCAAAAGACCCAGAAAACTATACAAAATCCGCCGAAGATTTTCTTTGGTGCTGTTAGTACACACTCACACCTGGACCTTTTTCTAAAAATTCCCTATTGATTCATGAAGTCTCAAAGCATGTATTTCTGGTGAAATCTCGACATGAACTTTCGGGTGGAATGCAATACTTCCTCTTAATACCAGGTGCGTGATTGAGAAAGTAATACTCTTTTGTGTGAATGATTTTTGGAGTAGCTATTAAAGCACAGAATAAACACGTGGAGAAATTCGTGCGACTGTTAAATACCTGCACAAGCGATTTTTTTTCCCTGCTAGTACATCTAATGGATTTGGATTGGATTTTCAGCACTTCACAAATGCGCAGGTTGTTTCTGCGATGATTTCAGAGGTGAGACAATTTCTGGGAAGCATTCTGAGTTACTCCTTCATTGAAATGACGTCAGTATCTACGACCTCTTCAAGGTCCATTAAAGTGGTCAAGCCGATGGATGTTGTATAACCAGGAAAATGGCAAGCGTGGCGTGATGAACTTGTACATTTGTTGTTTCCTTTACAAGTAGTATTTTAAAGGCTTCTAAAGCGTTTGCTTAAACGCTAGCCAACAAGATAACATTTTCGTGGTCAACTTCCTAACGGGATAACAGTTTTGTTTAACGTCGTTATGCCACAGAAAAACAAAACCACAAACAGATGAATTACCGAGGTCACAATCGCTGAAACTTCTCTTGTGCCTTCAAATGTAATACATCTAGTATATCTTATTAAAATTCAAAATTCCAGCTTGCATGGTTATTTAAATATTAATTGTTTATTGTGTCAATTCATTGTTCTAATACAAACGCTGCTTATGCATTTTTAAAAACATTCATATAAATTCAGGTTTTACATTAAAAGAGTTTACAAAAAGATCTGTCTTATCAGATTGTTTATAATAACCCCTAATTATTGTAAAAAAAAACTTTTGTAGTCTCCAAAATTCGTGCTTTTTCAAAAGTTAATAATTTATTTCTCAAAACTGGAGCATTATTTTGAAAATGTATGCATATGTTCGTTTTCTTGAATGTACTTTTGAAAGGCAGTGCAAACATTTTGAAACAAATTAGTAAAAAATCGCATGGTGTGGTGCATTTTCAATGTGGAAAAATGTGAGAAAACAACGTTTAAATTTGGGCAATGTCCACTTATAGCTTCAGTTCATTGGTAGTTTGCCAATTGGAAAAAACGACGTTTTCATAAAGTTTAGAATTCTTATTTTATTATAAAAGATTTTAATTTTTATCAAATTTCAGAGATGCAATTTACCTTAAAGATAACTGGATATATTTTCGCCAAAATTAATATTTTTTCTTTGTTCTTTTTTTCATTTTCGCTCTCTATGGTATAAGTACAGCCAAGTTTATAATGGTGAATTTCTGTGTCATATTTATCACATACAGCTTAGTTTAGGCACTTCTAGGTGGGGATCATGGATTAATTTGAGCCATTTTTAATTTTACTTTTTCTACCATCTACCTATAATAAATAAAAGGAAGTATTGTATTCCACCCAGAAAGTCGATATCGAAATTTTACCGGAAATACACGATTTGGAATCCCTTGAATTCGAAAAAAAAACTTTTTTTTTTAGAAAACGTCCGTTTTTATGTCCAACCTTGTGTCCGTGAGCAACATAACTCAAAAATGAAAAGTCTGATACTATATTTCATATTTGATTCAGACATTGCATGCCAGGCAATGATTTTCAAGATAATACCCGCACCCAAAACTGACCTTTAAATGGATGCTTTTTCGTTACTTTTCATTTTTTAACCATGATTCTATGTTGATTAAAATGCCATAAGTTTTAACATATTTACTTGACTAATAAAGTGTATATCGTGCATTTTCTCTGAATAGCCTATGAAGTGCTTTCTTTTCATTCTGAGTGACTTTTGTGTATATCATAAACCATAAAAGATCGATAATAATTAAATATGCATGTAGAGCTCAATGAAATATACTATGATTTATGTGAAATAGTTTTTCTTGTAGCATTAGCGGTTTTCGAAATACTCGTTGTTACATCTTAAAGTTTCCTCAGGTAGACTGGAATGCCCATCTATAAAGTAACGTACGCGATTCTTCTTTTTTCTCGCATGGGTTCATTAGTAACAAAAAGGGACTTGTGATATATAACATGCGAACAATTGTTTTGTTTTGCAAATTGCACATGTTAGCAAGTCCATGCTGCTTAATTTTGATATTATTTCTTATCAAAAAGATGAGTAACGTAAAGTGGATAGAAGAATTCACTTTCATGTGAATACTATTATATTTATTTTTTTTCAATTCTTTATTTAACCCATTTATCACATACATGACTTAGGCAAAGTCAGAAGTAAATCATACGATTGAGACTATATACAGAAATAAATAGAATAGGCATATATACAAGTACAAATGAAAAAATCATAATGGCTAGGAATAACTTAAAAACTGAAGCAAAATTAACAATAGCAGAATTTGATGTGAAAACATATGCTTATATACAGTTGACTTATTATTTAATTTGATAATTAATATTTATTCATGGAATTAATTGTTCTTTTACACAAGCCGTGTGTTGGACAGGGTTGGAAAGGTAGAATCAGATGACTGAAAAATGCAATGCCATAGCCGGAATTTGAACCACGGATCTCCGGGTCTCCGTCCGATTGCTCTAATCACTGAGCTACCATGGCAACATGTCGACACGACATTAAATTCTCCAACTGATTCGCATTTTTCCCGGTAAACCACAAGGAGATTTCAAATTGTATTGAGATGTCATACCCCAATGGGACTTACATTCATTCTAAGTATTTAATTCCCGGGCACTTAATAGTTGCAACCACTATTAGGTCAATTAATGGAATTAATTGTTCTTTCACACAAGCCGTGTGTTGGATAGGGTTGGAAAGGTAGAATCAGATGACTGAAAAATTCAAATACCGGCTATGGCATTGAATTTTTCAGTCATCTGATTCCACCTTTCCATATATTCATCCAATGTATAAAAGCTACCATTTATACAGAATTTCTTCAATTCTTTTTTTAAATCTGCGTATTCTCTGTATTTCTTTTATCTCCTCAGCAATTTATTATACAGGTAACAAACAGCATAACTTGGTTTAGTCTTATACAGTTCAATCCTGTAAATGAGTGAAAATTTTTATTAAATCTGGTTTCATAATTATGTATTTGTTTGTTTCTAGATTAGTAAATTTAGTTCTTGCAAGCAGTGTTACCTCATATACACAGCGAGTATAATATTAGGATTTTTAAACTTTTAATACTTCTCTACAGGAATCCGTTTGCTTTAAGCCCAGCATAATCTTGATTGCTCTCTTCTGTAAAATAAAAATCCTATTTGCATATTTAGCCGGACTATGTCCCTAGATCGATATACCATAAGATAAATGTGGGTAAATCCAAAATATATTACCTTTAATGTTTTATATTAACTATTTTTGCCATATTATTTAAAACATATAAGCTAGAGCTAATTTTATTAGCAATTTTATCTACATGTTTATCCCAAAACTCATGTTTATTAAGAATGATACCTAAGAATTTTGCATTTATAATCTCTTTTATTGGCTTTTCATCAACATTTACGGTTATATTAATAATATTCCTATTATGCTGCGTCTGGATAAACATATAATTTGTTTTATCAGCATTTATAAGTAGTTTATTAGCCTTTAGATACTGCACCACCTGATTTATATTATGTAAACACACTGCTGTTTATGAAAATTGCAACACCAAGAAAGAATTTCCTGAATAACTCCAAACTTGGTGGAAGTGTAGAAGAGTGTGCAAGCAATAAGTGATTAGGTTTGCAGAGAGATGGGGTACACGTAGGACCAGCAGAGCCCCCTCGTGTCGGTCCGACAAGGTCAATGTTGCGCCCAGTGTAGTCAGTGCAGAGCTGTCAAACAAGGTGGAAACAATAAAGTGAGTGCCAGTATGCCTTGTCGACGCCAAAGGAAGCCATATCGGCATGTGAGTGAGTTTGAACGGGGCAGAATGATCGGTCTCCGGGAAGCGGGTTTGTCATACCTTGACATTTCGGCTCGTACAGGGCATGCTGCTACGACAGTGATGCGTGTGTGGAAGCAGTGGATAGATGAAGGTCGTACGCAGCGAAGAGCGGGTACTGGACCACGGAACATGAGCACAGCACAGGATGACCGTCATCTTGTCCTCATGGCCATAACGGACCGTACAGCTTCATCCACAGTGTTGGCTCGACGCTGGAGCACGGCAACAGGTGTGAACTTGTCTGCATCAACGGTTCGTCGCCGTCTACTGCAGGTTGGACTGGTTGCAATGTCATTACGTCGGTTTCCATTGTCTAGAAACCACAAGCTCCTCCGACTGCAATGAGCACGTGAACACCACCACTGGGGTGCTGAGTGGCAAAATGTAGTCTTTTCGGACGAGTCCCGCTTCAACGTGTCCTACAGTGATGGCCCCATACGTGTCCGGCGGTACCGTGGTGAGAACAACCTTGAGGGCTGCGTTGTTGAGCGCCTTAGCGGACAAACACCGGGTGTGATGGTTTGTGGAGCCATTGGTTACAGCAACCGATCTCTACTCCTACGAATTGAGGGCACTTTGAACAGTTTTTTTTTTTTTTTTTTTTTTTTTCCCCGTGGGGGGAAAAATGCATTATTGCATTCGACCCCCAGCCGGTGTGCAATGGCTGGGGAGATTGCACACCGGCTGGGGGTCGAATGCAATAATGCATTTTTCCCCCCACGGAAAAAAAAAAAAAAAAAAAACTGTTCAAAGTGCTTTGAACAGCAACCGGTACGTAACGGTGGTTGTAGAGCCTGAGGTACTCCCCCTGCTTCAGGCATCTCCACAGACCACATTTCAACAGGACAACGCCCGGCCACATATTGCGAGGAATGTACAGGCCTTCTTCGAAGAATGACGGGCACCATTGCTTCCTTGGTGTGCACGTTCGCATGATATATTGCCCATCGAACATGTCTGGTATATGGTTGGTCGGCACCTGGTGCGTCACGGTCCTCCAGTAACCAGTGTTACGGATTTTAGGCTCGAATACAAACTCCGTGGAGGGAAATCGCTCTGGAACTTATTCAGAACCTTTTTGATTCAATACCACGGCGTATAGCAGCTCTAATTGCAGCGGATGGAGGCCCACCAAATACTGAATATTAGGGCTCAAAGGTCATGTATAGATTTGAAAAGTTTATCATTTGTTACTTGTCATGTACCTAACCTGTGGTATTAAATTCATGCGTTTCCTTCTTGGTGTCGCAATTTTCACAAATGGCAGTGTATATGAAGGATTATATGAAGTCGTAATGGGTAGAATAGTCCTGCAAATGTGAGGCATCGGATGTTTTATATATTTGTGGAATTAAGGAGGATTTAACTTAATTTTTTTTCATTTTCTTATTGAAATGTTTTAAATTAGTAGTTGTTAAATAACTATTCCATTCATACACCGCGTATTTGATGTTGGCCAGTAACGTTTAGTACTGCCTCGGATATCGACCAATCATCGTTTATCTTATAAACTCACAAGGATGGGATTTTATCGTATAAAACGTCAGCTCGTTACTGAACCCTAATAGTATCCGTGTGCAGTGATTAATAGGGTACGTCATCCATCTCGACAGCAGTATCGAGTATGATTCAGACGGGAACGCATGAGCAAGAATTAATAAAGATAACAAACAGATCGTGCCAACGCATCCTCACTGAAGTAATATCTGCTGCAGATAAATAACAGCATCATCTCTCATTTCTGGAGAAACTACAAAATTCTATTCAGTTCAATCCACTTTAGTTTCCATTACCGAAAACCAGCAGATTCCTTCAAATTTAAACTTTGAAAATTGTGTTTTTAATCATTGCAATTCAAATAGTGCCAATTTCCAAATAAACTGTGTTCTTGAAAAAAAGAATCTCATGTGTCTTTCTCCACCCTCTATTGTTTACTAGTGGGTATGCAAGCTATTCCTACTAACGTTCATTTTTCTGTCTACTTCATTTTAATCCAGATAAACTTTTGCAGAAATAGCTACATTACACATTTCGTTATAGATACAAAGGGATCAGCGATAGTGAAATGTTTAACAACTGGACACCATATGCTGACCTTAAAATTCCATTCAATCGTGAGAAACAACTAAAAATCGACAGGACTTTAAAAGAATCGCTGAGTATTGAAAATTCAAAGCATTAATAACGGATACCTCGGAAATGCCCTATGTCACAAAAAAATCATTTAAAATATATTGTATGTTTTAAAGAGATCTACATTTTTTTGTGAAGTGCGTTTTCTCCTATTCCTTAACGTTTACCAGTTATACAAGATCATACATTTCTTCCGAATAAATAGGACTTTACAAGGTTATTCCCAGAAAATTAAAGATGAATTTTATTTATCATGTAAATATCTTTAATATGTGGTATTTTAATAAAATTTGTTAGAGCCATTTTTGAGAAAATAAAAAATTTCGAAAAATTCCATGAAAAGGCTAGTGGAGGTAGGAGTTTTCTTGAAAATCTTCGTGTCGCAACTTTGAAAGACACTGAACTTGAATAGGTACCATTTTAGTCTTGTCCGACTTTCTGTTTTTGAATTATGCTGTTCAGAGACATTCTCTCTCTCACACACACATATACACGGACATTTTTACTTTCTCTACTACGTATAGTAAGTAGGGGAAGTATTGTATTCCACCCAAAAATTCGATACCGAGATTTCACCGGAAATACATGTTTTCAGACCCCCTGATTCGAATTAAAGCATTTTTGGAAACATGTCTGTGTGTGTGTGTGTGTGTGTGTGTGTGTCTGTGAACAGCATAACTCAGAAACGAACATTCGGATAAACACCAAACTTGGTATTTAGGTTCAGTATCTTCCAGAGATGCGACACGAAGGTTTTCAAGAAAATCCCCCCACCCCAGATTACCCGTTACATGGGACATTTTTCAAAAATTTTAATTTTCTCAAAAATGGCTCTAACGATTCTGATTAAAATGTCATATGTTTAAAATATTTTCATGACAAATGAAATGTATATTTCGAATTTTCTGGAAATGTCTCCAAAAGTATTCTTCATTGTGAACGACTTTTGCATAACTGGTAAACCATAAGAGATAGACAAAATTTTACTACACAAAAAATGTAGATCGCGTTAAAATACACAATTTATGTCATATACATTTTTTTGTTGTTGAGTGAACAATTTTCGAGATATTGCTTGTTATTTCCTTAAATTTTCCAACAGTTTATACTTTTTCTAAAATTTGTTATTCATTTTTACTTTCTCTTCTACGTATAGTAAGTAGGGGAAGTATTGTATTTTTTTTGTCCTGGTAATGCAAAGAGAATGGAATACTCCACATAGCAACCAGCTCTTAAAATATTTGACTATCGCTTAAAGCCTACCAATTCCCCTTGCATCTACAAGAAAATTACCAATAAGATTAACATCTCGATATCTCGATTAACATGAAGCATATGGAGAATAGGCGTTTGTAAAAATAATTTGTACAAGAGTAGAGAAAGTCATGTGAGTGTAACACATCAGATTTTTCTTCTAAAAAAGCTTTATTTCGATTCAGGGAGTCTCAAAACATTTATTTCTGGTGAAATCTCGGTATCCAATTTGTGGGTGAAATGCATTACTCCCTACTATGTACGTGGTAGAGAAGGTAAAAATGTGCCAGAGGCATATCCTGGTTAGTTTATCTTCTTTGAGGTGAACCATTTTCTCATTCCATTGTTCGTAGCACAGTTTGTTAGTATTCCGTAACACATTCGACTGTTGACTAATTTATTATGCTGTGATCTGACAGCTGACACAATGATGATTTGATTTTAAACCACACACACAAAGTATTCATTGTTTATATAGTTTGTTACGTTATATTCGTGGAGTGATCTTAATAATTTCCACTCGAGGTTACGAGTTTCTTTAGATAAATTCATAATCTCTCGTGGATTACCTACGATAATTGTATAGTATGCTATGATAAAATTGCCACTTTTTCTTGAAGCACAGTTTTTGAGTGAATACCCTTGTTCTAACTAACGCCCCAGTTTTTAATTTGCTCTTCTTTAGAATTCGGGAAGGAAGCCTCTGTTTCCCCCATTAATATGTTTAGCCGGTGTGTGGTGGGCTTGTGTCTGACAAGTGATGATGACGTTAGCAATTAGCAGGTGTTGTGTAGCGTGAGAAAGGCACGCGTCTGATTCCCACACGGCACGTGCCCGCCAACCTGTCATTGCCAATTGTTTGCTAACATCTCCCCTACACAGCTGAAATCCTATGTTCCCAAATATACTCGTGCAACTCGCAAGAAAATTGGGGAATATGACATCTATGTCAAAAAATTTCAGGCCTCGTCTTAACTGTGTGAAGAATATTGAGAAGAAATGAGCTGGATCAAAGATTTCACATTTAACCAGAGAATTGTTAAAATCTTGAACTTAAAGGATTAGACCATATTTTAAATAGATCTCGGGGAGTTCTTTAAGGGGACAAGGTACTCTGAAATGGTAAAAAATCACATTTTTTGTTTTAAGCACTAATAAAATGTCTATTATTTCCAGTTTCAGAAAATATATACTTTTTGGGGGTTAAGAAGCTTTTAAGACATTTAAATGCTGGTCTGCATTCCTTTAGAGCTGTCATTCAACACCCTTTTTTGGAACATTTTTGTATGTTTCAACAACAAACGACTATGCCCAGTGAGCAGTTCAGCAATTAACAAAAGAGGCCAGGACCAAGAGAAGGCAATCAGAAAAGCTGAAGTAGTCCAGGAATGAAGGTGCAGATGATTATAACCCTAGAATGTACTAAGTGTGTTGAATTTTAATGTTCAATCTTTAAATTCAGTTTTCTCAAAACTATATTTTTGGATACTTATTGTACCTTTTCCCCAGAAAGTATGAGAGGTAGAGAGCTGAAATTTTCAGTACACGTATACAACACATAGTTAAACTTTTTGAACCACAATCATAATTGTATAATGTATATTAAAAAAGCAACAACATTGCAAATTTTCCTTTTTACTTTTTTGACTTTGCAAATATTTTTTTTCAACTTCTATTGAACTGATATAGATAACTAAATAATTGGGGTTCAGAAGATAGCTGATTACACTAAGTATAAAGATGCAAAAGTGTGATTCTGTATTGTAAGTAGTATCAGGGAAAAAGGTACATGAATTCACATGTTTTAAGAGTAAATTTTATTATTTCTCTGCTGAATGAAATAATTTTTATGGGCTCAACTACATAAGCTATCAATGCAAACAACCACTTGAAATAATTATCATGATTTATAGAATAATTCATAAAATTTTAGGAAAAACCATTGAGAACTTTAAGAGCAGTGATAATTTAACACACTTAAGGTGTAATTGCCTTAACCCTTAATCCAGTATTTATCCAAATCGAAGAAAAATCAGAGACTTTAGAAGACAATTTAATTGCCTGTTTTGTTAAAGTCGCATTTAGTCGCTAGCCTCTCTGAAGAAATGCGTGGCTTAAGTGTGAAAGAAAAATTAGACTTGGTTGAATTTGCTTCTGGCATAGTCTTGAACAAAAATCGTTTCGTGTGTTGTATTAATACAGACATGTCTCTGTTAAGAACGAAGGCGGTAAATGACAGTTGAAAGGAGAGAGAAGAAGAGTCGCCAACATGTGACGGTTTGGCGTGAACCGGGCGACACATTATTTTGTTAAACGTTAATACACTGCACGCGTATCTCACCTAATTCTTAATCGCTGGATTCTCCTTCAGAGTCAGAATTCCGAAGGTGTCCACACAATGGAGTCGATATAGAGCTCAGAATTATCAACTTTCATTGGTAAGCAGCAAGCAGATTCACACAAACACATTTGTTTGTAATAGACTACCACCGATTGGCTAGAAAGCATGTGACTATTATGTCGCAGGGTTTTTGCTACTGCGCAACCGCCTTCGTATATGAACATAGGTCTGAAGACTGTGTTCCTCTGTTACGACTTTTAACTTTGCTTAACATTGTATGTTGTCGGTACATTATGACAAAATACTCGTATATGGAGGGCTTCATAATGTATACATACTTTAATTAGTAGTCATCTATGAAGTTTTAATTTCACTTTGAGTTGTGGCATCTGTATATACTAGTCGGCCACGATATGAGTGCGCTTGGAGGAGGGCACCACGGTTTTTGTTGACAATACATAACGTCAAGTGGAGGGATCAGAGAGTAGTGAGGGCCAAGGCGATAGGGAATGCACAGTGAAAACAGTAGTACATTTGCGCGCCTCAGCCTCGCTAGTAAATGCAACTCGGAACTGCGGATGTTTTCTGTAACTGAGTGTCCTTCCGATGCCCCGCCCACTTGTTCTGCAACTGTGTAGTTCCTCTTCCCATACAGTAAGAAGAATATGAAGACATTCTACTTACATTAAAATGTAACAATTTAAGTATTATGACCCAGTTGTGGTTGACAAAATTTATGAATGAAAGCAACTGTACACAGTTACAGTAAATATCGTTATGCCCAAATGGTGTTGCAATTACTTATCGTGTTTATAGTAGAATTTGTTATACTCCATTAAAATATAAAATTAAATATGCTCTAGTGTTTAAATAATGGGAGGAAGATGCTTATTTTTCCAAAAGAAATCCATGACGACAGTATATTTTGTCATGTGCTGAGATGATCCTAGTAGACTGTGATTATGCTATCTCTATCTAAGCAGTTGGGCAGTTGTTACAGCAGTCAGCTGTCCGCGATAAGGATCAACAGCGGCACGCTTGACTTTCGACTGATACAACATTCTGAATTCTTTGGACGTTCCCCTGGACTTTCACCTGTGGTTAATCCTAAGATCAACTAAGTGTACCATAGTTACACTATCTCAACTACAGGAAGAAATTAAAATGTCATGCAGAGTGGACACTGCAGTAGTCCTTTTTGGAATTGTTTACAATCGCTTGGTCATACTGCGACGGTTGCTGTAGGATCATAAATTCATCTGAATCAGTGTGCGAGAAATATGACCTTCCTGTGCAATCCGCTTAGGTAATTTTTTGATATATTGCCTTAGTTGCTTAGTCGGCTTCGTGTACCATTTATTTTTACTTTCTCTACTACCTATAGTAAGTAGGGGAAGTATTGTATTCCACCCAAAAATTCGATACCGAGATTTCACCGGAAATATATGTTTTGAGGCACCTTGAATCCAAAAAAAGCATTTTTGGAAACATGTCCGTGTGTCTGTCTGTGAACAGCATAACTCAGAAACGAACAGTCAGATAAACACCAAACTTGGTATTTAGGTTCAGTATCTTCCAGAGATGCGAACGAAGGTTTTCAAGAAAATCCTCCCACCCTAGACTACCCTTTACATGGAACATTTTTCGAAAATTTTAATTTTCTCAAAAATGGCTCTAACGATTTTGATTAAAATATCATATGTTTAAGATATTTTCATGACAAATGAAATGTATATCTCGAATTTTCTGGGAATGTCTCCAAAAGTATTCTTCATTGTGAATGACTTTTGCATAACTGGTAAACCATAAGAGATAGACAAAATTTTACTACACAAAAATGTAGATCGCATTAAAATACACAATTTATGTCGTATACATTGTTTTGTTGTTGAGTGAACCATTTTCGAGATATTGCTTGTTATTCCCTTAAATTTTCCAATACTTATACTTTTTCTCAAATGGGAATTCGTTATTCATTTTTTTTTCTGGTAATGCAAAGAGAATGGAATACTCCACATAGCAACCAGCTCTTAAAATATTTGACTATCGCTTAAAGCCTACCAATTCTCCTTGCACCTACAAGAAAATTAGCAATAAGATTAACATCTCCATATTTCGATTAACATGAAGCATACGGAGAATAAGCGTTTGTAAAAATAGTTTGTACAAGGGTAGAGAAAGTCATGTGAGTGTAACACATCAGATTTTTATTTGTGTTTTGTTTTGAAGGTGGAACTTATGGTCGTTGTAGTGATTGGAAAGATAGAATCAGACTGAAAAAGTTCAGTGCCATAGTCGGAATTTGAACCATGGATCTATGACTTTCCGTACCGTTGCTCTAATCAGCTGCTACCATTGCAGCATGCCGGCACGATATTAAGTTATCCAACTGACTCACATAATTCCCGGTAAACCACAAAGTCGTTCTGAAATTAATTTTGAGTAACATACCCAAACGGGGACTTAAAATATTCGTAAGCATTTTAGGTCGCGGACTTCATAGTTAACCACTATTAGGTAGTTCAATGGATTCAGAAGTATTTGGATGTCAGTTGTAAGCATTTTGAGATGTTATGTGAAAATACTTGAAGCTCGCGCCTAGTCTGTTCATTTAGCGTCTGCTTCTAGTAATAAAACTTTAAAGCAGATGGTTTGATACCTCTGTTTATAGCATAGCACATAGGAACCTGCCTCGAAGGAAGCGATTAATACAGATGTGCCCCGTTAGCACGGATACATACATCAACGTACGCTGATGTGTCCCTGGGGAATGTAATCACACAATAATGTGGCTACAAATTAAATCGCGCTTGAACAAACGCCGGCGGTGAATCTAGGAAATAAAAGTTGTTACATCGCTCCAACCCAGTTGCATTCTCTCCAGACACAGCGACCAATCTGGCTCTGCTGGTGTGGGGTGGTTGTTACGCGATAGCTTTGATGCTGTTCTACACAAAAACAAATAACTCGTGCATCACACAATTCAAACAGAGATGTAGGGGATAGGCAAGCCCGAACCCAGATCCATGTACATAAATGGAACATGCTTCGATTCTTAACATACGCTTTTGTTGTCTGTAGTGTTGCGGTAACAGATCTAAACAAAAGCGGGGGTTTAACTGACAGGCATTCATTTTCAAAAACCTCTTGCTAAATGTTTGATGGGCCTGCGGACAATAAATGGAGCAGGTGTAAATCCATATGGCAAATTAATGTATCCCCATTGAGCATTTTTTGACAAGTGGGGTCACATACTTACACTTCAACCTTTCTTCCAAGTAAACTAAGATAGATAATTGTTTTCTGTCTTCAAAAATTAAATTTTTTGTATGAAAACAATACCTTACGAAAGAAAACCCACCCTGTAAGAGATTGAAAATTGAAGTGGTATATTTGTTATAATAGTAGGAAGATGCTTAATGTTTATATGCACCACGTATGGAAGCCAATTTGTCGCGGTCTCTTCGTGTTATCTATTGTTGGGCGCCTGTTATTATATTAATAGTTTGAATTTTGGGTTATTTGTCCTCCGGCTAGCTATTGTTTCTCGGTCGAGCAAATCTCTTAATCAAGGTGTGTAAACGGAAAGGATTTGTTACTGAAAGATAACACTGATAAAATAATTTGTTTTTACACTTTTATTGTCGTCACACATTATTCAATTTCACATATTGACTTTTGACACACGCCAGACTGAAACTGTTATATTTTTTAATATCACTATAATCACTTATTTACTGCACATTATTAATTCGCGTGTTTCACATTTATAACTAACTTTAAGACGCGAGAGATTCTGTAGAATTGCGACGTGTAGCTCGCGAACGATTCTAATGAACTACGCGACGTTTCACTTCAGAATGATTATGTTGGACTCAGCGACGTGTAACGCGTGGATGATTTTGTTGAACTGGCGAAATCTGCCTCTGACTTTAGCTTTTTATACTCCCACACCCCGATATGCCTAAAGATTATAACCGAGCTGCTATTGGTTAATAAAACGCGCCAACATTAGCGTCTATTTTTATATCCAGTCAAAAATTACGAAAACATATGCTCTATGGAAAATATTCCCGCTATTTCTAAGAAAAGCGCGCCAATCTGATGTCATTTGTTTGTCTCTTCTAATTAATATTCAACTCACCCCCTCGCACATTGTTATCCGCTCCTATTGTCAGTTTCAGTGAGGCCGCGTAAACTTATTTCCTAACAATGCTTATAATTAACAAACATCTCAAATCAATGTCATACAATAATGCTTATTTACACTACAATCACTCTGGCATTTACATTATTGTGATACAAATTACTGCCACAAAATGAAATTGCAGTAAAAGTTCATGCAATGCAAAACTTTGTGTCAACAAGCAGATAGCTTTCAGTTTTCTTGGATTGCCTTAAAGCCGACGCAAGCACAGCTGAAGTTATAATCCGTAATTTGATGAATGAAGAAAGGCCAAAATGCAGTATATAGAAGATGAAAAAACACAATGAGGATTCCTGATTGAATACTGGGCAGGAATGACGTCAAGATTTCGACATGTTAAGCATGCAGCTTATAAAAATAAAGTAAGAATTTTAAAAAGGAGATTCATATAAATATACATTTTGTAACACAGTTTTAAAGTATTAAAAGATACAAAAAACGAAAAAGATAGAAAGAAACTATAAATAAGAGAGGGGAACAGAATGGCCGAGAAGACTGGCTCAGACGGTAGCGTCTGTGGCTCGCATTCGGGAAGCCTGGGGTTCCCATTCCGTGTGCCGGCGCCTCGTTTTTTCTTTGTGATTTCCCTAACTTACCTGGTAAATGCCAGATTGGATATTCAATACTGCGACCCTACAGAACGAAAGCAATAGAAATAAAAATAAATGGTACAGGAAGCGAATAAGCAACAAATGCCATCTGTCAAATAGCAGGAGGAAGTATATACCCAAGAACAGCCGTCAGTTCCACGATGCCAAAGTCCTTCCGGCGGAGACATCGGTAGCAAAACAGGTGATACTGGTAGGCGACTAAGCAACTAAGGCCATTTGTCTGCAATACATGGACTTAGGTGAACCAACGAGCCTACAGTCGCCGTTGCATTATGACCAAGACGTTACAAGCGACGTTAAAAACACCCGGAATGGTAAATCACTAGATGTATGTATGTAGTAATGTATGGGACGGAAACGGGTTGTAACCTATAAGAGACCACCTCCTAGAGGTGCATTCTTTAACGCTTATATGGCCAAAGAATTCCTTAGACATACAAATTATATTGTGTTTTACCACCTAGGAGGGGATACTGAAAATCTTTACAATGTCATATTACTAAAAACAAATTAAATGTGTTTTTATTTGACAGCTACTTTCGAATGTTTTGGGAGTTGATTGCCTTGTTCTTTGTTCGATTTGCTCTAATAGTTTATTAATTATCATCATTTAAAGATCGGCTTAGAAATGCATTTGGCGAAGAAGCTCCATCTAAGGAACAATTTATAATTGGTACAGCGAATTCAAAAGAGATCAGTTATTTCTTAGTGATGAATCTCGTGAAGGATGCCCAAGAACTGCTGATACTGATGAAACTATTGCCGCTGTTTGAGTAATACTTCAAAAGGAGATCGACGGACATCTTATGAAGTTATTCGGGCGTCATTGGGCGTTGGTATGAGTCAAATTCGAAGCATTTTGCATCAACAGTTAGACGTGAGAGAACTTTGTTGTCGATGGATTCCCAATCAAAAACAGCGCATTGATGTGCAGAAAAAGCTCTGGAAAAATTCCAAGGGGCACTTCGAATTGGTTTGGAATATCGTTACTGATGATCAATCTTGCATTGATTGCTATGATCCTGAAAAGAAAAGAAAAGTCAATCGGCTCAATAGGTCTTTCGTACAGAACCTAAGCCTACAAAAGTCCGACGAATTCGGTGCTGGTAACAAGATGATTGCTAGCTTCTTTTTTTTTCTAAAACGGGTCATATTGCTATGTACCGTTACTGTCGATTGGTACACAAATGTCTGTTTACCGCAAATTTTTGAAAAAGTTCATGAAAAACGCCAAAAAGGAAAAATAATGTTGCATCATGACAACGCATCGTCGCATACAACAAAACTAACATCTGAATATCTGGATGTCCTAAAGGTCAGCACCATGGAGCCTCCACCATACAGTCCTGACCTAGCACCTTGTGATTTGTTTTTGTCTCCAAAAATTAAAGATAGAATGTGTGGAATAGCTTTTTCGTCATCAGATGAAACAGTGGAACATTGTGGCAGTAATTTGTATCACAATAATGTAAATGCCAGTGTGATTGTAGTGTAAATAAGCATTATTGTATGACATTGATTTGAGATGTTTGTTAATTATATGCATTGTTAGGAAATAAGTTTACACGGCCTCACTGAAACTGACAATAAGAGCGGATAACAATGAGCGAGGGGGTGAGTTGAATATTAATTAGAAGAGACAAACAAATGAGGTCAGATTGGCGCGCTTTTCTTAGAAATAGCGGGAATATTTTCCCTGTAGCATTTGTGTTCGTAATTTTGATTGGAAATAAAAATAGACGCTAATGTTGTCGCGCTTTATTAACCAATAGCATCTCGGTTATAATCTTTAGGCATATCGGGGTGGGGAGTATAAAAAGCTAAAGTCAGAGGCAGATTTCGTCAGTCCAACAGAACCATTCGCGTGTAATACGTCGATCAGTTCAACATAAGTATTCGTGAGTTATACGTCGCGTAGTTCAACGGAAGCATACATAAAGTACACGTTACGCAATTCTCCAGAATCTCTCGCGTCTTAAAGTTTGTTATAAATGTGAAACATGCGAATTAATAATGTGCAGTAAATAAGTGATTATAGTGATATTAGAAAATATAACAGTTTCAGTCTGGCGTGTATCAAGAGTCAATATGTGAACTTAATTAATTGTGACGGTAATAAAAGTGTAAAAACAAATTCTTTTATCAGTGTTATCTTTGAGTAACAAATCCTTTCCGTTTACACACCCTGTTCAAGAGATGTGCTTGACCGAGAAACAATAGCTAGCCGGAGGACAATGAACCCAACATTCAAAGTACTAATACAATAACAGGCGCCCAGCTAAAGATAACACGAAGTGACCGCGACAAATTGGCTCCCATACGTGGTGCAGATAAACATGAAGCATCTTCCAACCAACTAACGAAATGCCACTTTAAATTGTAACCCAAACGTGGGGCTAACAAACCAACAAAAATTCCACTTCAACATTATAAAGACCTGGTTTCTCAAGTACCTCAGGAAGAGTGGCATCATTGTTTTAAAGACTGGTTTCATCGAATGTTTTGATATTAAAGGGGAATATTTTGAAAAACTATAAACTCATTTAATTTTTTTAAAACTAATCCTTGTTTGATTTTGTAAACATTTTCAGTGTCGCCCCTCATTAGGAGAGTTAGAAGGTTTAGCTTGCCGACTTGTAATCCTGATTGGGATAGGTTTCGATATCCAGGTGCTATGTTGTAACCTAGTGCAGCTATGCGAGAGCACGGCGACCACCAGTCTGGAGAACGGCACGCGATGGGCCTAACGCCGAGATCAATACACTTTGCAGATGTACAATACTCAATTTGCATACTTACACGGATTCGTTCATCGCAGCTTTTATGGGAAGGAACTGGGACAACATTCTAAGGACTGAACGATGCCAGCAAAGATTATCAATGGCAAGAGGGGAGTAAATGTTAGGGCTAATAGCTCGTCAGTACAACCGAGCACATCTGGAATCGAACGCCCGAGAATGCACGCAAAAATGACGACCAATGGTCCATTTCAAGAACTCATGTGTAACCATTATACATCATTTTACTTTCTCTACTACATACTTACAGTGTGTAGAGGAAGTATTTGTATTCCACCCAAAACTTCCATATCGAGATTTCAGAAATAGGTGTTTCAAGGCCCATTCCAGGAATTCTTAGAAAAAGATCCGCGTGTGTGTCTGTGAACAGTGATAAGTCTGATAAATACTAAGCTTGGTGTTCAATACCTTCCAAGGATGCTTTTCAAGAAAATTCCCCCACCCCAAATGTTTCGTTATTTTGTATTTTTCTCAAAAACGGCTTTAATGGTTTTTATTAAAATACCACATGCGTAAGACATTTCCGTGAAAAATGCATATTTTAAATTTTCTGCAAATAGCCCCTAAAGTTTGTTTGGTATAGATGTAAACAATAACAGATAAACAAAACTTACGACACAAAAAGTGCTAAGTTACTGCTTCCCCACACTCCCTCTCTCATCGTCAGGCTAAGAGTGGAATTTAAAACTATCACAAAGCTAGCCGCTTTTTAAACACTTTTAGCCTTCTTTATCTCTCTTGTACCTACAAAGAAATATTGTTACCTGCTGGCTAGATGCCTAAAGATTCACATGAAAAATTAAATTAATGTTTGAGTACTCAACACGTACATTAAGGGGAGCTATACTCACTTGCCGCGGAGGACCGAAACGTGGTGTGCAGGTTAAGAGGAAGGCGTGGGTTTTTCACTGTACAAAATCTATAACATAAATCTACTTACACATTCCTAGATTTATTTCCCAACCGTTTGGGGTTCCTACATTAATAAATATGAAAGGTGAGGGGAGATGTCCACCGATCCAAAAAGTCGGCTTGCACGCGCGATCCGCTTCTCTCGGAATACTCAGTAAGAAAGACGCTATCCCCACCACTCGTGGCTAGCAAAAACTCCCAGCCAGGAGTGTCGTCATCCCAATCAACATTAAAGGGAAACAACAATATGTCTGCTAATGACAATGTAACCCCCAAATTATTAAAACGCCACAATATAAAACCATTTCTGCAAACTGTTTACAAGCTTAAGAAGTAGATAAAGTAATAAAGAGTTTGTAAGAATAATGTGTACTGTCTGTTCAGTGAGTTTCAGCTAGTGGGACTGGCTGGCTTATCTCTCAGGTAAATCTTTATCTGGTTTAGGGGTACACAGTATGCTGAGCTCATACCGCGCGTGACGCGTTCAGTGGAAAACAGCCAAGTGTTTCCTATCGCGCATCTTTACCACTCACTTGCCTCATACCAAGTAAACACTACTTCCTTCCAGTAGCTAAACTCCTACCTGATTGGAAAGGCTCCCCCACCCACTAGCTAAAATGGTGCTGAATAGACAGTATAAGAGTGGATAGAAAATATAGCGTGAATGTAACACCAGTTTTTTTCCCTCCAATTGAGTCCCTCTCCTTGGATATTTCGACAGTTCGTGTATCAAACGTTTTTTAAAATGCACAAAGTTTGGTTAGTAACAATAAAACGTCACGAGGCCAGAAAATCAAATACCTGCGGTCTTTAAAGTAGAGTTTTAGTTTTTAGGAGACCTCAAAACCTGTATATTCGATACTGAATTTCTGGATGTAATACAATACTTCATGTATCATCAAGGATAGGTTATAATGATTTTCCTTAAAAAAACTAGATCAGTAAATCAAAAAAGTAGGCCAATGACAGTCGAAAACCCCCAGTTACATTGTGTGTCTAAAACATAATTTAGGATTCCATTAATAGGAACAGTAATTCAAATGTTTTATCAGTACAAGGAAGCAAATCTTTGAAAAGGGATTGCATTTTAAAACAAAGCTTCAAACTTACATTAAAAATTCTTCAACTCCCCCGTCCCAATTTCACGGTATGAAACCAGAGCGGGTTATATATTAAATATAGAATACCGTGCATGATATTGTATTAAAACACTGCTCAGGAATGTAAAATTGCTTTAGTTTTAAACGAGGAAATCTTCGATGGCAGATGCGTATAGCGAGCAAACAAGTGAATATCGCCTCTGCCTTCAGGGGGAGGGGGGCTGTGCAACAATTAGATTCCGGGAACCCATTATATCTCTTCCGTCTGCTTCGAAAATGAGATACAGAGGGAGACAGGGCGCTATTCGTAATTCGTAGATGGAGAAAACTAAATTGAGTACACACGGGGACAAAAATGGTTCGAGATTGAGAGCTCTGCTAGAATGTGTTCCAGGACAACGTTTTGTAACATGTTATGCATTTGTTATTTCAAAACTTTCAGCATCACTTTGTGTATCTATGCGAAAATGTTACATTTGAAGCATTAGAGGACCACATTTGATAATGAGGAGGAAACTGGCATTTGCCTATTGAAAGTGAATTCTCGCTGCATAGCTAAGGAAATAATTTGAAATGTATATAATTTGGTTACCACGTCAGTTTGTATTAATTGTTTGAAAATGAGAAATTATTTTACTGTCTTGTTTCTTTACTTTCCATTTACACTGACATACTGGCAAATATATGAATGTTTACTTACGTGGTTGTGAAGAAAATGATTTCCTTACGAGCAGGTTGTTTAAGAACGAGCCATATTTCAATACAAGTGAGAATAGTATACTTTTGTGTTGTGTAATTGATTTTGTTCCACACTCTTTAGAAATGACAGTATTTTGAATAAATATTGGAATCTGTGTTGAGGATGACATACCGTTCTTTGCATGTTAATGTAAACAACTGAGTGTTGTGTTCTTTTGTTTCCTGGTAGTTGGGTGTGGAAGAGTGTGATAATTAGATTAGGTGCGTTAAAAACCCTATCCCACCTATGTTAGATTTGCTAAATTCATGACCCATTATCACAAACTATCGAAGATATCAGACAAATTTTTACAAGATTTAGATGCATGCCTCCTGAATTCACTGATCTAATTATATTCAATAAGTATATTTGTTCGGGAAGACATAACTATTTTTCTCTCGGTTATAACATCCTGTGACTAAAAATTTTCAACAATTATTTTTAAAAAGTAACCAAACATCTTTAGTATTGACACCAAATTAGATCCACAACAGCGCTTAAGAGATTTTTATCACCCTAAAATGTTATGTGACTATCTTGAATATTTCTGAAGAAACGGGTCGTTTATACCAGAAAATGTCTTTCACAGAAAAAGCTGCTCAAAGCAAAAATGGAGCAAATTAATTCTATATATTTGCAAAGAAATGGCTTGAGCACATAGAAGCTTCCATGTTTAATAGTAGCGCCAATTTGTAGAGCAAACTGACCCGTAAAAGTGGGCTCAAGTTTACCTCCCCACTCCAAAGTGTCTAGAAGATAGGATTTTGTTTCTGTGAAATGGTGCAGAATTCACATTACAAAATAACACAGCATTGCCATTTTAATAAATTAATTTTCAAGTATTAGTATTGTGTCTACAATGATAAATCGTATATCAAATTAGAGAGGAAATACCAATATATAAGACTGCATAGAAAACTAAAAATGTAATTTTTTGTCAATTATCGCCATTTAGTTGCCTCCCCGTAATGTAACTAGTATTAAATGTTGTTCCGTAATTTTTACGGGTGAGACGATGCAATTATTTCTGAATAACGATATATATTGATTTTTAGCACGGATACTCACTTTTCAAAAACTTCTAAGACATGAAGTTTGGCTTTTTTACGAACATTTTTGTGGAATTGTTTAGTGAATAAGCATTATATTGCGACTTAGTCTGTTCTTTCTCCAGACATTTGGTTTTTCCTGCGCGTATCACTTCAATTCGCAGGCCACCCCCAACTTAGCTTAGGCGCATCCCCCCTTTTGTTTACTCTCCTTGGGTCTCTTCTTTTCTCCTCGCTCAGACACTTGCTACTCGCATTTGGCAACAACTCGCTGAGGAAACAGCAGAGTAGAATTTAATCGCACGCACACCAATAACTAAGCTCCAACGATCATATTACCTTTTATAACCGAAGCGTCGCTTTCGAGAAGATTGGCCGATGGCAGAAGTGGGGAAGGGAATTCTGAAGGCTTCTACCCACGTCCTGATAGGAGTTCTGGACAGTTGAGAGCATCCTTCCCTCCTTCTCTGGAACCAACCTTACGCCAGCCGACACTGAACCACGTTCTATCTCAGGGGGACAATCAGCAAAGGCGTTCCACACAACATGCTAATTTTGTGAACGTTACTCTGGTGCGTCGCGATTTTACTTTCTCTACCACACTACCATTAGTAGGCAAGAATTCAACCCAAAAGTTCAGTGCAGAGATTTCACCGGAAATACACGTTTTGGGACCCTCTGAACCGCTCTAAAAAGTTTGGTAAAAGCTCCGCGCACGCTCGCGGTATGTGTATGTGGATAGCATAACTCAAAAACAAAAGGTCAGTTAAATACCAAACTTGGTACCTAAGTTCGGGTTCTTTCAAGGCTGCGACACGAAGATTTTTTTTAAGAAAATGTCCCCACTTCAAACTAATCTTTATATGGAAAAAATTGTGTTATTTTTTATTCTCAAAATTACCTAAATATTTTGATTAATACATATTATTATATATGTTGTAATAGTATACACGTGGTATTATGATGCTGGACAGATGGTATTAGTTGTAGATTAGGCTTCCTGTACCATCTGCTTAGATAACTTTAGATACGTAATCCCCTTACCATCTATTTTATATACCGATATCTCTTGTGCTCTTTGGTGCAAATTTGTGCGGCGGTATTGGATATCCAGTCCGGTATTTACCTTGCAACTGAGTTGAAAAGCCCCAGTTAGATTAGCCAGTACACAGCATTATTTTACTGTCATCTAAAATAATATAAAATTAAATCTCTTGTTGTTTGGTAAACATGTAGGTAGTATAGAAGTAAAGTTGCATTTTCCAGCTGTTTCAGTTTGGAAACAAAGCAAGTTTCCACGCCTGGCTTGATATTAAGTTTTTGTCGAGATAAGACATGCACTGTGACGTCACGATGCAGACGCTTCTGACTTATCGAGTGTGTAAATGTGTTGGAAGTTTGCCCGCGAGACTGCCAAGAACAAGGACAAATGGACAGGAAAATGTTCCCTTAATGTGCTGGGTTCGAGACTCGGAGAGAAGCAGTGAGTCTGGGAAAGTCAGTTATTTACAGACAAGTGCATTGCCCTTTAGAGTGGCAAACAACATTTATACACGGCTTTGCTATCCTAGCACTGCAGATATAAAATGATGCTTCGTTTAACTTTCGAACGCACTTTACAATGATTTCTACCAATGCATGATGTCATTGCTTCCTAAGGCAGGTTTTTCAGTCTAAAACCTACATTTATACTTCTAGTGTGCATCATTTACACTGGATTTCATTGATTCAGGAAACAACGAAGGGCTGTACAACAGAGAACTGTGAATAACTACATTCAGCTTATTGTAATTCTTACATCCAGTTAACTTAGGGGAGAGGGAAGTGCTTCCTCCCCAATATTTCCAACGTAACATAATTTTATTTTGCGTACTTCATGTAAAAGCGTAACGTTATATAGAGATTTAAATTAATAGATTAGGTAGTTTTCAGCTAAAATGTGATGTCCAAAGATGCAACACAAAGGTTTTCAGAAAAATCTCCCAACTCCAAACTATTCTTTATATGGAACGCTTTTTGAAATTTTTTATTTTCTGAAAAATGGACAATTTTAGTTAACATGCCATACCTACATTAAAATATTTACATGACAAATAATACGGGTATCTTGATTTTTCTGGGAAAAGCCCGTGAAGGCCTCCTCATTCGAAAGGAATTTTATCTAGTCTTGAATAACTGGTAAACGTTAAGCGATAGGCGAAGACGTACTACACAGAAATGTATATCTCTTTAAAACACACAATTTATTTCAAGTTCAATATTTTGTCATTCTTTTAAAGTCCTGTCGACATTCAGTTGTTTCTTGCGATTGCGTAGAAACAGTATGCAATTTTAAGGCCAGCGTATAGCGTCCAGTTCTGAAACATTTGACTATCGCTGTTCTCTTTGTATTTATAACGAAATGTGTAATGTAGCTATTTCTGCAAAGGCTTATCTTAATTAAAATAAAATAGATAGAAAAGTAAACTTTCGTAAGAATAATTTGTTTATTCACTAATGAACGATAGAGAAAGTCATGTGAATGTAACACATAAGATGTGAGAAGGTGTTTTATTTACGTAATTTATTAAGCTTCATGCATTGGAAGCTAACTTGAAGTATTGTTCTTGGAGTTAACTTTGTTTAAGAAGTTTGCAACACGCTTTGGGCGTCGGTTTGAAGTTATTGATTACGTAATAGTTACTGTTGTTACGCAATATACTGCAACGTATGAGTAGCTGATTTAAAGATGTGTTTTTGTTGTTACACTCCAAGTGTTACACTATAATATTTAACCTTGTTATTAAAATTGCTTCTATATATATTATTTATGTTTGAATTTGCCTCGGCTGCGTCAGTAATGTTTGTAGAGTCATGTATTTCTTAGGCAAGGTGCGGTACGACAATAATTGTAGACATACACAGAATTTAAGTTTTTAAATTCACTTCTTTTTATTTTATCCTTTGCACATTTTAATAAAGCACTACACTTTTTAAGAGCTGTGAGATTCTTTAATACTTTCACTTAGCTAACGCGTAGACATATTTTACGATTCACACGTAATATTTCTTTAGAGAACACATCTTCCATCTGGTCACTATCAAGGTTTGCCAGTAACTCAACATCATTTCAACCGTTAAACCCGTAACCCGGTATTTCAAGTCTCTGATTTGCTAATTCTAGTCCAATAGAATATCGCATTTTACTTAAAGCTTTTTCTTTGCTATTGATTGGCTAATTTTAAACTGTCACAGAAATTACGTTATCGTTGCTGTAATCATGACTAGTAACATTCAAACTCTTAAACTCATTATTGCTACAAGGTTACCTCATTATTACCTCATTGTTAGCAACTTAAAACTTATTATTCTCACAGCTCTTGCATTATTAAAGTATGTAATGTATTCACATAGCATTAAACATGTTTACAATAAATATACGTATTTGCAATGACTGTTACATACAATTTAAATAATTATTACAGACATATTGTTTCAAGGCGGGCAGTTATTGAATTTACTTATTATAAAATACAATTGAAATTATTCAGGTATTAAAATACTGCCTCAGATGATCTTGCCAAGTAGTAATATACAGTGTTTTTCTTCCACACTGCGGCCATCACCTCCGCCGCTGCTCGGACTCCTACCGAAACAGCTATAAGTCGACCACGATATTATTGCAGATTACGGAGACGTGCATTTGAATACATGCGGAAGCCAGCACAGCGAAGTGCAATACTATCGTGGTCGAGTTAAATATCCGCGCAACCGCCACAAGTTCTCATATTTGGTTACAATGATAATAAGCACATACCTTACCATAAGAGATGTCGGAAATGTCCTTGTCTATCTGCACTTTTCCGGCAACGTCTCGGGAAATTTTCATTTACACTCGAAAGTTCAATATCTAAACTTGAGTGATGATGTTTTCTTTTAGTTCTTCCAATTTATGGGGTTTGCTGCATACACTTTATTTTAAGTTCCTCCATAGATGAAAATCCCGTTTAGTTGGTTAGATCAGCGGATCTTGAGAGCCACAATCCTTTATTAATTACCATGTCTTCAAAAATTTCCCGAATTGAACTTAAATGATTCATCTGTATGTGCGAGTGCAAAATACGCAGACTGACATTCAACGTTGGTCAGCTGTTTAAAAATCTGATGTGTTACACTCACATGACTTTCTCTACTCTTGTACAAACTATTTTTACAAACGCTTATTCTCCATATGCTTCATGTTAATCGAGATGTTAATCTTATTGCTAATGTTTTTGTAGATGCAAGGGGAATTGGTAGGCTTTAAGCGATAGTCAAATATTTTAAGCGCTGGTTGCTATGTGGAGTATTCAATACTCTTTGTATTACCAGGGCAAATAAAATGAATAAGGAATTTGAGAAAAAGTATAAATATTGGAAAATTTAAGGAAATAACAAGCAATATCTTGAAATTGGTTCACTCAATTAAAAATATGTACATGACATAAATTGTGTATTTTAACGCGATCTACATTTTTTTGTGTAGTAAAATTTTATTTATCTCTTATGGTTTACCAGTTATGCAAAAGTCGTTCACAATGAAGAATACTTTTGGAGACATTCCCAGAAAATTCAAGATGTACATTTCATTTGTCATGAAAATATCTTAAACATATGATATTTTAATCAAAATCGTTAGCCATTTTTGAGAAAATTAAAATTTTCGAAAAATCTTCCATGTAAAGGGTAATCTGGGGTGGGGGGATTTTATTGAAAACCTTCGTGTCGCATCTGTGGAAGATACTGAACCTAAATACCAGGTTTGGTGTTTATCCGACTGTTCGTTTCTGTGTTATGCTGTTCACAGACACACACAGGACATGTTTCCAAAAATGCTTCTTTTTTGGATTCGGGGGGTCCCAAAACATGTATTTCCGGTGAAATCTCGGTATCGAATTTTTGTATGGAATACAATACTTCCCCTACTTACTATACGTAGTAGAGAAAGTAAAAATGGTGTAAGTCATTCCTGTGTCACTCTGCATTTATAGTCTTTTCAAATATAGGTCTTATTATTCTGTATGCATTTACTGCACACCAAACGCCAATTTTTGCGACACACAAGGGAATCTCGTGTGTAAAACAGGGTTTCTCTGTGCTTCAGTATCTGTTATTTTACGATGGAACATAACCATGTATAGGGTAGTTAAATTATATTGGAACCCACTCGCGGCCTATCTCTACTGTGCGAGACGGCAGGCAGTCGCCGGGGAAATTACGCCGGCAGAGGCGGATTAAAATCCTTACCTTATAATAGATGCTGGAAATGTTGACCTGCTCTCAAACAGGCAGCATATCTCGTGTAAATATTCTCGCTCACTCTCCGAAGCTCAGCAGCAGGAACTCTTGTGATTTCTTGCACAGTGTTTTTAAGTTCCTGTAGTGTGCGAGGATTGGAATAATACACTTTGTCTTTTAAAGAACCCCATAAATAAAAATCACATCTCGTTCGGACAGGAGAACGAGGGGGCCGCAAATCAACACTAATTATTCTGTCATCAAACGCCTCTCTTGATGCATGTAATCATTCGGCAAACGTATGTGCTGTTGCAGAATCTTGCTGGAACCAACCATACGATTTCTCTTCATTTGTTAAGCGATTGCAAAATGGTCTCAGAATTAACCTCTGATATCGCTCTGCATTTGTTGTTTCATCAAAGAATATGGGCTCTATTATTCTTCTAGCACTTATCGCACACCATACTCCATTTTTCTGATCATAATGAGGCTTTCATTACAAGAATTCCTGCTGCTGAGCTTCGGAGAGTGAGCGAGAATATTTACACAAGATATGCTGCCTGTTTGAGAGCAGAAGTTCAACATTTCTAGCATCTATTATAAGGTAAGTATTTTAGTCCGCCTCTGCCGGCGTAATTTCCCCGGCGACTGCCGGCTGCCTCGCGCAGTAGAGAGAGGCCGCGAGTGGGTTCGAATATAATTTAACTACCCTATAAATGGAACCATGTTTCGTCAGAGAAGTATATTAAGTGTGGGTCAATTACTGTATCATTGACATTTCGCAAAATTCAATTACAGAAATTTACCCGACTTTGATGATCACGTGTTAAAATAGTGTACACAACAAACCCTCACATATTATAAAAACTAAAAGA
This sequence comes from Deroplatys truncata, assembly GCA_030765065.1. Classification (NCBI taxonomy): domain Eukaryota; kingdom Metazoa; phylum Arthropoda; class Insecta; order Mantodea; family Mantidae; genus Deroplatys; species Deroplatys truncata. The sequence goes on along the minus strand of CM060975.1, from coordinate 46,133,396 downwards.
AAACACCACACGAGAAATCCTTTCAATTTCAGTTATTGAACTCTCGGGTGTAAATGAAAATTTCCTGAGGAGACGATGCTAGAAATGTGCAGACGGAGGAGGAAAACATTTCCAACATCTGTTATGATAAGGTACGTGCTATTATCATTGTAATTGTAACTGTAAATATGAGTAAGTGAGGCGGTTGCGCGGATATTATAAAGGGTTTGGCGGGAACCCGAGCTGTGGTGGCCGCAGTGTGAAAAAAAGCACTTATTATGTTTACATGTTATGGAGCGGCAATATCGTAGTGGAGGATTACAGAACAACTGCTAGCATTTAGTTCCATGGTTTTTCAGTAGGGTTCGTAATGTCATAGCTAACACCATTACATTCACAAACCGAGGTATTAACCATTTGAAACCATTTCTTGCAAATATTTAAGACGAGTTGGCAGCCAGTAGAATAGAAAATAGTTATTTAGAATACAAATTCCAAAAGTAAACCTTTTTAACAACTAGTGCGGTCAAGATCCACGAGTTACTGAAGGCTATTTTGTGACGGGTGTACTGTAATATATCTGCTACTTAGGCATTGTTAAGAAAGTACACGATTTTTGATCGTACCCAAGCAATAAAAGCTAAGCATTATATCGCTTGTCTTCTAAACTTATTTTACGTTTTATGAAGGTGCATTTTGTATTTTATGCGCGTTTTGCGCGTTTCTTCCCTCATTTTCACTTTTTGAAGCGAGAAAGCCACATCTAAAACGGAGACTACAGAACAATGTTTATTATTCTCTTATTACCTACTAGGAAACCATTTCTCAGTCATATAAGTGTAAAGGATTAAGTAGGTTTTGACTGACTGGAACAAACTGCAAATTATAATAAATTCATTTCCTGAATTTTGAAAATATATTTCGTTAAATACACAAAACGCAGAGAAAATGTTATAATGCGTTTCGTAATGGTCCCATGCACATGAAAATTAAGCGTAAGCATAACTGAACTTGGAAACTGGATGATTTGTATTGTAATGGAACACGTAAACATGAAACTAAACATTGAATTAAACGTAAAGCTTGCAAAGTGAAAGCTTTCAAGTTTACGTCTACGTCAAACATAAGAAACTAGCCAATCGGAGAGGGATTCTCATCACGTGATTATTCTGTCGTCTCACATCAAATTTCCGTCGCCTTGTGTTGACTCGCTAACTGCTTTTCTGTGTAAGATCTTATGCAGGAATCACTGGGATATCTATAAAAATCATAACAAAACAAACTGTTAGGGCAAGTGGTACTTCTTTGTGAGTTCAATGTCCTTTCACTGGGTAGTCAGCTCTTTTTCTTGTGGATACATGTACACGACCTCTTTTGTCGTGTGTGCTGTCGGTGGACGCTTCGCAGACCACCTTATTAGCTCAGCGGTTTCACGCTCTCTTGAGGTTGGCTGCCGTTTGTTTCCACGTGTCGTTGTAAATGACAACATCCCGCGTGAGGTTTGTGCTTAAGTTTTACGTGTTATGTTAAACTTGACTTTCATTGTGAAGGGCGCCTATCCAGTTTTCGCTTACTTTCCCTACCCTCAAGTTTACGCCCATGAATTGTACACGCCCCATTGGTACATTAGGATGGATAGAAATTTTGATTGTCCACTTATATACCTAAGGTTTGTGGTCGTTGGGACATGAGTCAATACTTTTTACACAACCTACTCTGGGTTACCGTAAGCGCTAAAACCACGTGACCATATCTCACTTTAAAGTAAATAAAACGCCAATAACGTAACACGACAGACGCGATTTAGCGAGAATCAAATAAGACTTCGTTTCAACTGAATGGCGATCTAATTCTGTGAGAGATTATTGCCGCAAACCATTACGACAATAAAGTCAAAAGCTGATATTCCTGTACATTCGTATTTTCGAAACAGAAACACAGTTGTCCGTCTTCATGATTGAATGATTGAAATCCAGTGTAGAATTCTCGTAGCTTGGTTCCTTATTCAGTTTTTACTTTCTCTACTACGTATAGTAAGTAGGGGAAGTATTGTATTCCACCCAAAAATTCGATACCGAGATTTCACCGGAAATATATGTTTTGAGACTCCCTGAATCCAAAAAAAAGCATTTTTGGAAACATGTCCGTGTGTGAACAGAATAACTCAGAAATTTACAGTCGGATAAACACCAAACTTGGTATTTAGGTTCAGTATCTTCCAGAGATGCGACACGAAGGTTTTCAAGAAAAGCCCCCACCCCAGATTACCCTTTACGTGGAACATTTTTCGAAAATTTTAATTTTCTCAAAAATGGCTCTAACGATTTTGATTAAAATATCATTGTTTAACATATTTTCATGCCAAATGAAATGTATATCTCGAATTTTCTGGGAATGTCTCCAAAAGTATTCTTCATTGTGAACGACTTTTGCATAACTGGTAAACCATAAGAGATAGACAAAATTTTACTACACAAAAAATGTAGATCGCATTAAAATACACAATTTGTCATATACATTTTTTTGTTGAGTGAACCATTTTCGAGATATTGCTTGTCATTCCCTTAAATTTTCGAATACTTTTTCTCAAATGGGAATTCGTTATTCATTTTTTTTATGTCCTGGACATACAAAGAGAATGGAATACTCCACATAGCAACCAGCTCTTAAAACATTTGACTATCGCTTAAATATTACCATATTCCCCTTGCACCTACAAGAAAATTAGCAATAAGATTAACATCTCGATTAACATGAAGCATATGGAGAATAAGCGCTTGTAAAAATAGTTTGTACAAGAGTAGAGAAAGTCATGTGAGTGTAACACATCAGATTTTTTCTATTAATATGATGGATATTGATGCCCTTTAAACAGTAGTTTTCATTGACCTCAAATGCGGCGATATGAAGTAAGTCTTCCGTTTTATCTGTTAAGTTGGCGATACCATAATCAGTAATGTGGTAAAATACTATAGTTTTTGCCGTATGGTACAAGACGAAAGAATACCATATCAGAAAATACTCTATTGCAGGAACTCTTATTGTTTCTATCGTATCAATCTGTAGATCCTACAATGAGTTAGGCCAGCTTAAGAGAGAGCTAGTCTAATCTTGGATGCAGATTACGTCAAAACTACATAATTATATTGTGCACATTTGGAAAATAAATTGCAATCTTATGTAGAGTTGTCAGAGCTAAAAATTAGAAATCAGTGTTATTTACATTCAAAATATATACAAAAATATTTATAATGGTCACTTAAAATATATATATATATATATATATATATATATATATATATATTTAGTATTTACAAAACTGCATTAATTTTTGGAGTAATATTATTAGTACAGTTATTTTTTGAATGAATGAAATCTTCCTCTGTACAGAAGGTGTGAGTGATAAGATATCTTTCTAATGCTAACTTGAATTTATTTTTATTGGTTTTCAGTTCCTGTATTTATGGTGGACGTGAATTAAATAACACTACGCCATTGTAGTAAACTCCTTTTTGGAATATCTGTAGCTTGGACTGTGCAAGTTCTGCCTGTGTCTGGTTTGTTTGAAGTATATACCTGATATTTTTATGAACACTTCTGAGTGGTCGAATACAATTAAAAGTAAAGCTAGAATATACTCATAGACTAATGGTAAAATGTCAAGTTTTGAATAGTGGTTTACAATGAATTGCTTGTCTTACACCTGCCATTATTCTCATTACTCTTTTTTTTTTTTTTTTTTTGCAAGAGAATTTTTTTTAGCGTCTACTCAATTTCTCCAGAACGTTATTCCACAAGTCATAATGGAATGGAAATAAGCATGATATACTGTTTTTAGGCTGATTTTATATGTAGAATGATTGCTAAACGTGCAGAGCTTAGTTTCGATAGGATGTAATGAGTATGGTCTTTCCAATTCATATTATGATCTATAACACTAGTTCTGCATTTTCAAACTTTTTGTCAGATGATTTCTTAAAAGTAGGTGTACTTGAATCAAGTTTTTATGCAAGTGAAATTGTGAAAAAACTGTACGAGATAGAAAAAAAAACCTAAAAGCAGTTCTGAAATCAGCATAAAAAAAGTGAGCCAGAATCATCTATTAGTTTTCAGTCATCCGATATCATGCAGACTAGTGTAATAAGACCAAGAAATGTCATGTTACAAGTTTCAGTGATTTCATTGTCTTCATGTTTAATCCTTATGTCTACAATGTTTTTATTTTTTGTGCGAAAATGAATATACTTAGTTTTTTTTTTCAAAATGTATTTTGTTCCTATCATATCAATTATTTAGAATATAATTGGGTAACTCTGAGAGGTCACTGCTTTTGTGTCCTTTAATTGTAATACTTGTATCATCTACAAAGAGAATGGATGAGCATGTTTATTACTCTAGGGGGATCGTTGATATGTGCCAGAAACAAATAAAAGACCCAGAATCGAACCTTGTGGAACACCATGTTTTATTTCTGACCATTCGAGTTTGTTTTGGAATTATCTGAAGAATTTATTATGACCTTTTGTTGTCTGTTTGATAAGTATGATGCAATCCATTGATATGCTTTACCATTAATGCCATAATAGGATAATTTTGAATAAGAGTATGTTATGATTTACACAGTCAAACGGTTTTGATAGATCGCAGAATATTCCTGGTTTGTTACATTTATCAAGGGATTTCGTTAGTTACGTTGAAAGTGGCATCTTTGGTTGACATGTTTTTCCTAAATCCAAACTGTTCCTTTGCTAAAATATTATTTTTACTTAGATGGCGACATATTAGTTTTTCAAATGCTTTCGAGAAAGCGGTTAGTAACGATACTGGTCTATAGTTTGACATTTGTGATGTTTGGCCTTTTGTTTATAGTGGTTTAGCAATAGAATATCTTAACCTGTCTGGAAATGCCCCTGTTAAAGAGGAGAGGTTACATATATGACAGGATTGCTAATCTTGTTAGCACATAGTTTTTATATTTTCGTAGTTATTTCATCATAACCCGATGAATTCTTGCTTTTGAGGGATTTTATTGTTTTATTTACTTCCGTTGTGCTCGTGGGTACTATATCTATGCAACTAAACTTTTCTAAGCTTGTTTTCTTTAAATATGAAATAGGGTCCTCCACATACTGTTTGGACTGGAGCAGTAAACTTTCTGCTAACTGGATATAATACTCATTAAATAATGTTATCTGTTGTAGTTCTTTTGTGGTGATTTTAATTACTGTAATTTATTTTATTTCATTGTTTGAGTTTACCAGTCTTTTTAATATAATTTTCCATATAGTATTAGTTTTGTTATGTGAGGACTGTCTTCATAGAGTTTCTTTAGCTTTATTTATAACCTTTATTAGAATTTTACAATATTTTTTATAATGCTGTCTCTATTTAGCACAGTTACTTACTCAAGTAGCTATGTAGAGTTCTCCTTTGTGTTTGCAGGATATTTTAATACGTTGCGTTAACCAGTCGTTTTTAAGGGGTATTATTAATTTTCTTTACATGAGATGGAAAACTTGAGTTGTGAATCCTTATGAAAGCATTTAGAAAGGAGTTAATCTTGTTATTCATGTTGTTGTTCTTGTATATTTCTTCCCATGAGTGCCCTGAAAGCTGGTCATCAGAAAGTTTTATGCTTTCACTGTTAATGATTCGGTAGCTGGTTACGTGGTTTGTTATATTGAAATGGAGAACATAATTAATATTAAGTAACTGTCCATCATGATCTGAAAAGGGTTGGATTTCATGTTACTCCTATTTAGACATATCTATGAAAATATTATCAATAGCTGTTTTGGAATTTTTTTTAATTCTAATTGGAAAATTGACTATGCATAAGATTCCGGTGATTTACTAGCCAATTTCAGGCTCTCAATTTCTAACCTTGCAAGTTCTAATTCCTTCCGTAGAGTTAGAATGGTGTTCTCCTGACTTAATACTAAAGTCTTACATCTACAAAATTCACAGTACCAAACCTGGTTAACACTTTCACTATTGGTATTTGCAGTCCCAATGAAACCACAATTTACATTCAACTCAAAAAAAATTCTGATGTGTTACACTCACATGACTTTCTCTACTCTTGTACAAACTATTTTTACAAACGCTTATTCTCCATATGCTTCATGTTAATCGAGATATCGAGATGTCAATCTTATTGCTAATTTTCTTATAGATGCAAGGGGAATTGGTAGGCTTTAAGCGATAGTCAAATATTTTAAGAGCTGGTTGCTATGTAGCGCATTCCATTCTCTTTGCATGTCCAGGACATAAAAAATGAATAACGAATTTGACAAAAAGTATAAGTATTGGAAAATTTAAGGGAATAACATGCAATATCTCGAAAATGGTTCACTCAACAACAAAAAATGTATATGACATAAATTGTGTATTTGAACGCGATCTACATTTTTGTGTAGTAAAATGTTGTCTATCTCTTATGGTTTACCAGTTATGCAAAAGTCGTTCACAATGAAGAATACTTTTGGAGACATTCCGAGAAAATTCGAGGTATACATTTCATTTGTCATGAAAATATCTTAAACATTCTGATATTTTAATCAAAATCGTTAGAGCCATTTATGAGAAAATTAAAATTTTCAAAAATGTTCCATGTAAAGGGTAATCTGGGGTGGGGGGATTTTCTTAAAAACCTTTGTGTCGCATCTTTGGAAGATACTGAACCTAAATACCAAGTTTGGTGTTTATCCGTCTGTTCGTTTCTGAGTTATGCTGTTCACAGACAGACAGACACACACACACGCGCGCGCGCGCGGACATGTTTCCAAAAATGCTTTTTTTGGATTCAGGTGGTCTCAAAACATGTATTTCCGGTGAAATTTCGGTATCGAATTTTTGGGTGGAATACAATACTTCCCCTACTTACTATACGTAGTGGAGAAAGTAAAAAAAAAAAAAAAAAAAGTTTTTTCCACGCAATGGCAACACTGCCAGTCGTTCTCCTCCACCCTGACTACCTTCTCGTCCTCTCGTTTAAAAAATCAACCTGTAATACGTGAGGGGTTCTGGCTGCTTGGTCATCTTAGGCAGGGCGTAATTTCGGTGGCGGCGGGGTGTGGTTCGTTGGAGAGATGGAGCAAAGGTGATTTCAGCTTATCGAACTGTCCGGAAGCCCTCCCCTTAGTGGGGGGTTCCGACCCTTCAGCTGACGTGGTGCGGGCGCTGCGGGCTCCTAGCTCTCGTGGTACTTTTGACGTTACTAGAAGTAGGCCGGGCCGAACATTCGAGCCCCTCCCGTAAGGGAGTTATTTGGATTGGGTTGGACTCGGCGAGGCAGTGGTTGCCGATAGCCATGGGAGATTGGGTACGCCTGGCTAGTTTTCCGCCCAGGCGGTGTTGTGGGACGCCCAGATGATATCCGGCACCAACCATGAGTGAGAGCTGGTAGACAGTAACTAGATATACTGTCGGCCCCACCGAGGTTCATCGATAGTCTTCCCTGATAGGGTTTCCCTATTGGGCCGACGCGCGTAAGTGGCGTATCCACTCCCGTCCCTGTGTGGCAGGAGACGAGAGGAGGCTGGTGTCCTGACCCGATCTCGGCCACGCAGCGAGGGGGGGGCAGAATATAAAATAGATGCTGTCCTAATGGAAAACTCCGCGAACATGACTCCTGGGGTCTGAGGGTGCGGACTGAATAGTCAGTCCCGGTCCCGTGGTTCTTTATGTTCGGAACCCCTCTGAAGACGCGGGAAGAAATCTCCAGAATTCCGTATCCTCTGTCCTAGTATGAATCTTCTGGAAGGCGCCGTTCAGTTATGGAACTATGAAAGGAATGTTTCCTCAGCGAGCTCTTGTAATGTGCGGGCAAGTAGCAGTTGTTTACTTGAGATAAGGGTAGCTCTGAGTTCGACACGTTAGCGAATTGAAGTGCTATGTGCATGAAAAATCACAGTGCCTAGAGAAGGAACGGACTAAGTTCAGTACCTATAGTCGCATTTTTGTCTGTTCGTGCACATGGAACATATCAGCAACTATTTTTATATAGGTTTCTTTACTGATGTCATTGACACTTAAAATGTATCTGAAATCCATAAATAATTAAACTTTATTTGTACAGCGTCTAAAAATTTAGTAGGATAAAAACTTTAAAAATACTTATATTTATTATCTTGATGTTGACAACTCGTTTTTGAGAAATACAATCAGTTTTATAAAGGGAAATTCTACGACATTTTATATTAACGTAAAGTTAACAAGAGGAAATTTTGCTTTCGTCAAATCTTAACTTTGTTGTGTTGGGTTTATAGCATTTTAACGGAAGAACTGTATCTTTTAAAATTACTCTCATAACTTGAGAAAGTGTAGAGTTGTGCAAGTCTTGTAATAGAATGCGATAGAGCACAGTGGTTGTATGACGTCATTTTTATTAAAATAGGTGAAGGAGCCCTTGACTTATCGGTTGAGCTCTTGAAAACTTGCTGCTGGGTCAGCTGTAAGGCGAACTTAATTGGATTGGTCTTTTCGCAGTTTTCAGCAAGAAACAAAGGCTCCCCTGCTCTTGAAGTAATTTTTTCGAATTACACAGCGGGAGGAGGGTGAAGCATTGTTGTGGAGAGCTTTGGGGTCGCCAAGATAGATATTCTTTGTCAAGGCCTACTGAAAACCTTTTCTGCCGCTCACGTTTAAATGTTTCTTTTCAACAGCAGTTTTGTTCCTTGGCAACAAAAGGTATCTACCCTACTTCAGCAAAAGGGCTTTTAGATACACACAGAATGGTGTTTTTATAATGTTCCCAAACTGACTTGGGCTTCCCAATGCACGGTAACGTGGTGATGTCGAAAAGCCTTCATTTGTTTCAAATGCAAAACCCTGCGCTCTGAATATTTTGATTTGCGGTTTGGCTTCAGATGGTCTAGAATGTCCCAAGTGTATTATATTGCCTCCAAAAATCGTTGGCGGGGAGTTTAAACAATTATAACAGCCGAAATAACGGAGAGGAAATTCTCGTTTTTACAAGCAGAAAGAACAAACGATAATAAGTTTAAGTATTCTGATTTTTCTTAAGATTTTTCGCTTATTAGTTTTATGATTTTTTTGAACATTGCAGCTACTTTTCTACTTTTTTATGGGTGGTTTTACAAAATGATTTTACATATATTTAATAGAGCAAACTTTTTAATATCATACCTGAAATTGCGCTGAAATGGGTTTTGGTTTGATGAAGGAAAAGAATGTCAAACGTGAGATTTATCAACGTTTTAACTGATCTACCATTAACACCTCGCTTTTACGGTTTCAAAACTGTGTTTCTCCTTTAGTTTATATGTATGTCTGTGACATTATCCGGTATTGCAACAATAAAATTTGTCTACTAAATGTGCATAAAATAATTTTGTAAATTGCACGCACCAAAACGTCAAAAACGGTTCAATTTTCAAACGAAAAGTGTCGATAAACGCCAGAATCGTTATAATATCGTTTGTTCTTTTTGCATATTAAAAGTCAGAATTTGCTCTCTAATTGCTGCTAGAAATTTTTGAAGGAGATGAAAACTAACTGGAGTCACTGTGGTTAGTGCAATAACTGTTTGTATGCAATCATCCCGAGAGCTGAAATTAGTTCTGTTGGAATATTAGCGTTTCACACTGTCAGATAATGGAGCCGTACAATTGAGTTGATACACGAAAGCCGTGTACATACTATCATAGAGTGATGCAATTCAATAAAAATGATGGTAAAATATCACTAAAAGTTGATGATAATAATATTCTGAATGTAAAATCACATAAATTTTTAGGTCTTATTGTTGATAACAAGCTAACATGGGCTGAGCATATTGAACATATATGTGGTAAAATTAGTAAAACAGTGTATCTACTCAGATATTTCAACAATCATAGTGATGGTAACTAATTGAAACTAATATACTATGGATGTTTTTATCCACACATACTCTATAGGATTGAAATCTGGGGTGCTGCTGCAAAAATCCATATGGATAAATTACTTATATACCAAAAGAAATGCATCAGAATCATGTTTAAACTAAAACCAAGGGAATCGTGTAGGGAAACCTTTGTTAACAATAAATTGCTTACTATTTACTCTCTCTATGCATATAGAACAATAATGTATGTAATAGATAAGTACAAACCAATTAAAAACAACCAAATCCATAAACATAATACAAGACGAAACTCGGACTACTTTAGGCATAGTGTAAAAAAAAGTGTATCTTTAAAGGATTTATATATTTCTGGAATCACACTATTTAATAAATTACCACTGGAAATCAAATCTGTAGTTGATGTTTCTAAACAGCAGTTCAAAAGGAAATTGAGGGTGTATCTTATAAACAAATGTCTCTATGATTTAAAGGATTTGTAAAGATGTAATTGTTTTGACATGTCCAAAATCAGATGTATGATAAACTGAATGAAATAAATTATTATTATTATTATTTTGTTTATATTGTCCTACCATTTATGGACCTGTGTGTACAAGCAGCTGGCGTTTTGTTGAAAAGAAAGAAATTGTCCAGTTTTACTCTAGTCAAATGGCGCTGCCGTAACGCGTGGATTTTAATTGTTTCACATTTTTCCCTTGTTCCCTCTCTGTTCACGACGTTTAATGTGTCTCGCCATGCACTTTCTCCGCTGTATTCTACCACAAATTTTTCCTTCCTCTGCAATTTTGCGGGAGCTCTAATAATATATAGTATATGAGGAGAATTACTTGGGTGTGTGTGTGGAAATGAAAATGAATTTATCGCAATGCGGGGCTTTTGTTAAAGCAGGGCAGCGCAAGTTGGGGTGCTGAGGCAGAAGAGAGCATGTTCCCATAGCAACAATATGATGGAACGCGCTGTTAATAACTGTATTACTGACATTCCGTTCAACTACAGTAACAGGATTTTCTAATTAGGAATGTTTCAGTGCTGAAAAACCTAACATTCACGTGATTTTCTCTACCTAATCATCTACAAATTGTTCTTACAAAAGTTTGTATCTACTTTATTTTAATCGAGATACCTAAGGTTTACAGAATTTGTTTCATTACACGTTTCATTATAGACATGAGGGATACAGGAGGCTGAAGCGATGCTCAGATATTTAGGTATGTATGCTAGCTTTGCAATTACATACTTTTTCCATGACATCCAGAAAAGCAAAAGAATCTGACCAAGCATTTCAAAATGTATAAATTATTGGAAAATTTAAACCAATAGGAACAAATATTATTAATTTTGTTGTCATTACCAGAGCCAATGCTGTGCTGTATTATTGCTACCAGACGTAGCATTGTTGTGTTTCTTTAGCCATATTTCGGCTTAACAGTTTTCCCCCTTCGGTGCGGACTACGCCAAAGATAAAGATCTTTCTGAAGATGTCTGGTATGACGCCAAACCTGTCTGGTTTCGGCTAGACACGGTTGGTGGGGGTAAGGAAGCGTCACTTAGTGGAAGTGTTCGTTGGAGTTAGACGTGTGTGTGGCCGGTCTGCGGTTTCTCCACCCCTTTTCCTTTGTTCAATATATAGAGTCGCCAGACGTGTTGTGAATAAATCCCAAGTGTGTAAAGGTAACGTGTGTTATGTAATTTTTCAGTGTAGTATAAAACCCACGCCTTCCCCTTTATCTTCACATCAAGGTCCCGGACTCTCGCTGATAGCGAGTTACGCCCCTCCCCCATGTGCGTGTTGGGGTGATCTAAATTAATTCCTTTTTCTGGTAACCTCTTGGCCTTTACCCAACATGTAACAGTATCATAAATATATTATGCTTTAATTAAAATCGTTCCATATTTCAGAAAATAGAAAGAATATTGAATATTTTTCCATCTAAAAGGTAGTTTGGGGTGGGGATAAACTCTTTATATCGCGTATTTGGAACATACTGAACATAAGTTTGATACCTACCGAACGTTACTAGAATTACACTGTTCACACACGCGAACCTTTTTTCTAAATATGATTTTTTTTTCTCAGGGCGCCTCCAAATGTGTATTTTCAGTGAAATCTGGATATCTTAATTTCTGTGTGGAATACAATAGGACTTATTCTTATGTATTGGTGGCAGAGAACGTAAAAATGTGACGTTTGGCGGCAGCACATTAGCATTATCTGGACATTTATCCAGTTGAAAATGCCTGGAACATTTTTGCTAGTGCCCCCTCACGCTTGACTTCTAGGAACGTGTCATAAGCACCATTGAACACACAAAAGGTAAACGATTTCCCTCCGCTCGCTTTTGCTCAAGTGAAATGACGTACCACCAGGTAAAGCTGACACGCTGATCCTAGGTTTCCATGGCAACGAAATATTTCTACTGGGTTGCCAGAGCAACGAGATGATCCTAGTGAAACAAGAGAAGGCATCGTCGGATTACTCAAATATTGAAAAGGCATCGCGATGCAACACATCCATTATTACGCGAGAATCGATAGTAACGGTATGCTTCGTGTAGCTGCCGCTGGTGTCGCACCGTGCCCCCGAGTGTTAATTAAACTGGCTGCAAGATGTTTAAAATATGATTAAAATTGCTTTCAACCCGATAATCTTTAGGGCACATATTAACCTTCGGCAGCAAATGAACTTGTAATTGGCGTGTAGGTACTATGTTTGACAGAACACTTATTTTTGTGTCATAATTTTAATATCGATATGTAATTAGAAGATACACCGAGAGGATTTCGCCGGCGGTAACTTCTGGGACCCGGGTTCCATCCCCGTTGGAGCGACCATCCGGACCTTTGGGGGTTTCTTTTTTGGTCTTCCCAGGTCGAAAGACGAATGTTGGGGTGGATTATACCTATGCCACCAAGAATTTTTCTATCCCTTGTTTCCTTTCATCTCAGGGCAGTAGGGTTAGCCGCGGTGGACGGTGATTGGGGTGGATGTGCTTTGAGAAGAGAGCTGTTTATCCCCTGGCCTGTAATCTTCTGGCCGAACCCGGACGGGGATGCTCAAGCTGCAAACGTTAAGGACTTCGTTACATTGTGCCTGTCGCCATCAGGTATGGCCGCCCTTCGTTGTCTCTTGCATCATCCCTTCATCTCAGAGGTTTAGTAGGTGCAATAGACCTAACCTTGGCAGCGTTGCTGAAATCCTCCTCGCTTTCTAATCCATATCCCTAACTATGAGATATCATTTTCTGTTATCTACCTGTGCTCTGTATCATTATTGAAAGACTTTGCTTATGAGGTTCCTATCATTTAGCCACCTAATTTTGAGTCATAAATATATAGGGGTGTTACTAAACAGGAGTATTAACTATTCTTCAAGAGGTTTTAAAAAGTATGGAGATCGTCCCATACCTAGAGTTTCGCTTTATATGTTTTGAAACATTGATCTTCATTTTCTTTAGCTCCTTGCATTGCATTCTCCCCAAACATTCGATATGGAGATTTCACCACTAATATACATGTTTTGCTGTCCTGTGAGTAAAAATCAAACATTTTTAGAAAATTCCCCTTCTGTGGGGGAGGGACTTGTGCGTGCATACGCGAACAGCCCAACTCGAAAACGAAAATTCGGACAAATATCAAACTTTGGTATTTAAATTTAGCAACTTAACAAGGATGCGAAACAAACATTTTGTATAAAGTCTCTTCCACCTCAAGCTACCCTTTACATGTATTCTCTCTCTCTCTCTCTCTCTCTCTCTCTCTCTCTCTCTCTCTCTCTCTCTCTCTCTGAAATGGCTCTAACGATTTTGATGGAAATACACGTTAAAGATATTTGCATGACATCTTGAATTTTTTGCAAATAGCCTGTGAAGTCCTTCATTCTAGATTACTTTTGTGTAATTTTATTGGTAAATCGTAAGAAGTAAACACAATCTCACCTCACGGAAATGTGTATCTCGTTTCCGAGGTATTCTTTGTGTGTGTTTTTTTTTTAATTTTCAAATACTTATACTCTTTTAGTGGTAAGACGCTCATCGTTGACCATGCAGAGAGCACGAATTTCGAAGCCATCAATCACATAACGACCCGTTTTTACTTTCTCTACTACGTATAGTAAGTAGGGGAAGTATTGTATTCCACCCAAAAATTCGATACCGAGATTTCACCGGAAATACATGTTTTGAGACCCCCTGAATCCAAAAAACGCATTTCTGGAAACATGTCCGTGTGTGTGTCTGTGTCTGTGAACAGCATAACTCAGAAAAGAACAGTCGGATAAACACCAAACTTGGTATTTAGGTTCAGTATCTTCCAGAGATGCGACACGAAGGTTTTCAAGAAAATCCCCCCACCCCAGATTACCCTTTACATGGAACATTTTTCGAAAATTTTAATTTTCTCAAAAATGGCTCTAAGAATTTTGACTAAAATATCATATGTTTAAGATATTTTCATGACAAATGAAATGTATATCTCAATTTTTCCGGGAATGTCTCCAAAAGTATTCATCATTGTGAACGACTTTAGCATAACTGGTAAACCATAAGAGATAGACAAAATGTTACTACACAAAAAATGTAGATCGCGTTAAAATACACAATTTATGTCATATACATTGTTTTTGTTGAATGAACTATTTTCGAGATATTGCTTGTTATTCCTTTAAATTTTCCAATACTTATACTTTTTCTCAAATTCGTTATTCACTTTTTATTTTTTTGTGCTGGTAATGCAAAGCGAATGGAATTCTCCACATAGCAACCAGCTCTTAGAATATTTGACTATCGCTTAAAGCCTACCAATTCCCCTTGCATCCACAAGAAAATTAGCAATAAGATTAACGTCTCGATTAACATGAAGCATATGGAGAATAAGCGTTTGTAAAAATAGTTTGTACAAGAGTAGAGAAAGTCATGTGAGTGTAACACATCAGATTTTTTAAGAAACTGACTATCGCTTTAACCTACCTTAAACGAAATGTGTAAAGCTGTAATGAAAATGTATCTCGATTAAGACAAAGTAAATAGAAGAATAAGCTTTTATAAGAATATTTTGTAGAAGAGTTAGTAGAGAAAGTCATGTGAATGCAACACATCCTATTATTCTGTATAGAAGATGCCATGAATAGAAGAAAATGCTGCGTGGTAACTTTGGTTTCACGGGCAATCGAAACTGGTGGTCCGGAAATGCGCTCTTCATCGCAGAACGGTTAAAAGAAAACTTTTGATACTCCAGTGTTCGCCAAAACATGCGAGTCATTATTTATTGGCTTCAAGAAGCTCTCGTGCGGAAGTCGTCGCGGAAGTCCGTTAAGGGATAATCACAATTTATTTCTTTGTACAGAAAAACTTAAGCCAATCATAGCCACACGTTTCCGAAACATAATGGGCTGGCGGCGGAAGTCTGTGATGACGTACAATTGTAGTAGGTAGAGGAAATGTTGTATTCCAACAAAAGATTTGATACCAAGATTTCACAGTAAATACACATTGTGAGACCCCCTGAATAAAAAAATGTCACATGACTTTCTCTACTCTTGTACAAACTATTCTCCATATGCTTCATGTTAATCGAGATCTTAATCTTAATGCTAATTTTCTTGCAGATGCAAGGGGAATTGGTAGGCTTTAAGCGATAGTCAAATCTTTAAGAGCTGGTTGCTATGTGGAGTATTCCATTCTCTTTGCATTACCAGGACAAAAAAAATGAATAACGAATTTGAGAAAAAGCATAAGCATTGGAAAATTTAAGGGAATAACAAGCAATATATCGAAAATGGTTCACCCAACAAAAACAATGTATGTGACATAAATTGTGTATTTTAACGCGATCTACATTTTTTGTGTAGTAAAATTTTGTCCATCTCTTGTGTTTTACCAGTTATGCAAAAGTCGTTCATAATGAACAACACTTTTGGAGACATTCCCAGAAAATGCGAGATACATATTTCATTTGTCATGAAAATATCTTAAACATATGATATTTTAATCAAAATCGTTAGAGCCATTTTTGAGAAAATTAAAATGTTCGATTTAAAGGGTAATCTGGGATGGGGGGATTTTCTTGAAAACCTTCGTGTCGCATCTCTGGAAGTTACTGAACCTAAATACCAAGTTTGGTGTTTATCCGACTGTTCGTTTTTGAGTTATGCTGTTCACAGACACACACACGGACATGTTTCCAAAAATGCCTTTTTTGGATTCAGGGGTCTCAAAATATGTATTTCCGGTGAAATCTCGGTATCGAATTTTTGGGTGGAATACAATACTTCCCCTACTTACTATACGTAGTAGAGAAAGTAAAAATTAGAAACAGGTTCAATGTGTGTATGTGTATCTTTGAGCAGCATTACTCAAAAACGAAATATCCGATAAACCACACTAGTGTTTAGGTTCGGCATCGTACAAGGATGCGTTACGAAGATTTTCAAGAAAATCCCCCGCCTCAAGCTACTCTTTACATGGAAGATTTTGCGAAATTTTCGATTTTCACAAAAATGGCCCTAACGATTTTGATTAAAATACCATATGTTTAAGATAATTACATGGCAAATAAAATGCATATCTCAAATTTTCTGGGAACAGCCTGTTAAATCCTCTTCACTCGAAAGGATTTTGTATAATTTTGTATAACTGATAAAACAAAAACGTATTACATACAAAAAAAGTAAATCTCTTTGAAACAGACAATTTATTTTAAAAAGCTTTTGTATCATCAACCACCTCTGAGATATCCGTTAAAATGTATTGGTTCAGTTGTTCAAAAATAACTCGATGTCGCGGAAATAGTATGGAGTTGTAAAGCCATAGCGCCTGAACATATTGCAGTAGTTGCTGTCCCACGTATGGTAGCCAAACTTGAAGGTTTTTAGACTACACACGCAAACTTGCGGGAGATTGTTTATACGAGTGTTCGCCCCACGTACGGTACAAACTTTCCGGTGCCCTTCGGCCTCATCTTTAAAAATCAACTTTGTATTTTAATGTTTATCTATTTATTATATATGTATGTATACCTCGGCTGCGTCATTGGTGATTTTTAAAGCATGTAGCTCTTAGCAGGGTTGGTACGGCTAAAGAACGAGGCTTACACAAATTATAATTGTATTGTACTTTGTTTATTAATCCTTCACACGATTAAATAACACTTCACTGATGTGTCCTACTGTAGAGCTGTGAGATTATTGGAATTTGCACTTTTTAAACACGTAAACTTTATATTATTCTCACCGCTATGAATTTTCATTCTCTCACACTGAACATGTACCATACCGAATCTAAACTGGACTTTGATGCAGTATTTTTAACAATTGAATAATTTCAATTAAATTATATAATATGTAAATTCAATAACAGCCCGCTTTGAAGCAATATGTATGTAATTTGTAAAAATGCATGTAACAGTAATTGCAAATGCTTGCATTATTGTAAACATGTTCAAAAATGTTATGTAAATATATTACATACTTTAATAATGTAAGAGCTGTGAGAATAATAAGTTTAACGTTGCTAACAATGAGGTAACAATAAGCTAACTTTGAGGCAATAATGAGTTTGAGAATTTGAATACTACTAGTCATGATTAGAGCAACGATAATGTAAATTTTGTGACAGTTTTAAAAATAGCCAATCAATAGCCAGAGAAAGCTTTAATTAAATGCAGGTATTCTATTGGACTAGAATTAGCCAATCATAGACTTGAAATACAGAAGCTTACGGATTTGGACGGTTGAAATATGTTCAGTTGCCTGCAGACCTTGGTAGTGACGGATGGAGGATGTGTTCTCTAAAGAAATATTACGTATTCGTGTGAATCGTAAATTAAGTATACGCGTTAACTAAGTGCAAGTATTAAAGAATGCCACAGCTCTTGATATCAGTGTAGTGCTATTTAATTTGTGTCAAGGATTAATAAAAAGAAGTGAATTTAAACTTAAAATTGTGTAAGCCTGCATTCTTGTCGCACCACACCCTGCCTAAGAGATAAGTGACTCTAAAACAATACTGAAGCAGCCGAGGCAAAAACATAAACATAAGTAATATCTATAGAAGCAGTTTAATAACAAAGTTAATAAATATTTTTTAAACTTGGAGCGTAACAACAAAAATACATCTTCAAATCAGCTTTACATATGTAGCAGCATACTACGTAACAAACAATCTACTTCAAATTGGCCTATCAAAGCGTGGTGCCAACTTCAACAACAAAACACTTTCTTAAATTGGTTTCCCAAGTGTGAAAAATAAATAAATAAATAACTCCAACAACAATAAACTACAACAGTTGAAGAACAATACTACTTCAAGTTGGCTTCCCAAGCGTGAGGCTAATAAATTACGTAAACAAAACACCTACTTCAACTTCTTGGTTACGCTCCCTTCTAGCGTCTCCCGCCTGAATTTGTACTTTTCCTCTATTTGAAATCTCTGATTGCCTAAGCCTACTCCAATAGGATACTTTTATTTAACTTAAGCTTTTTCTAGTTTTTGATTGGTTATATATAAACTGTTTTAAATATTATATTATTATTGTTCCAAGAATTATTAGTAGCCTTTATTAAACTTTCTAATTTATTGTCTTATTCTCACAGCTTCTACATTGTTAAAACTACGTACTATATTTACATAACATTATTTTACATGTACATAATAATATAAATATAATACAATGACTGTTACATGACTATATATTATATACATATTGCTTTAAGGCTGGCTGTTATTAAATTTTATATTATACAATTAGACTGATGTCATTTAAGTGTTAATAATACTGCTTCAATATGACTATCGATTCGGCTTGATCTATTCCCCTTGTACCTACAGCGATATGTGTAATGAAACATTTCTGTAAAGGTGTATCTCCATTAGCATGAAATAGAAAAACAAGCTTTCGTAAAAGTTTTTAAAAGCTTTATAAAAATAAACGGACAGTGGGTAGAGAAAGTTATACGAATGTAACACATCGTAATTTTAAAACATTTTGGTCATGAAATATTTGCACGATGTTCTCTCCTGCTTACTTTCACCCTCCTGTTGGAAGGAATGAAATACGGTAGACAGGGCGGGAGTGTGAGAGCTTTGCGGCTGACTCAGCAATTATCGATACGGCGAGGTTATTATTCAATTGAAACAATAGCAGTGAGCAATGAACGCTAATTCGCAGACAGACGGGATATCGTCGTGCCGCCGTCCAGGAACATCCGGACATGGAACTCTACACATCTTGGTTCAAGTTTTTGTCAGATTCACTTGAACTCGGAGCCAGATTTCGAACGGAGTGAAAGTAGACGGATACTTTTAACCGCATCTCCATTTCCTTTTGCAGCGATTAACAAACCCAAGTCATTTCCTCAATCGCGCAACACACTAAGTTAACTTCCTGAGGGAACAGTACTCAGAAGCTCGTACACTGACTATAGAACAACTGGACGCGTTTTATTTTAGATTTTCAATTGCATTTCTAAGGAAATATATAATTTGCAAACAAAAGAAGCGAAGCAATAAACAGTAATATCAGAAATGTTGAGTAAAACCCACGCAACACGAAAGGATTGAACTTGATTAGTGAGTTAATATCCAGGCCGATGTCTCACACACACACATGTCGTCCTCCGTGGTGTAATGGTTATCATGCTAGCCTGTAGTTCCTGAGGTCGCGGGTTCAAACCCTGCAGAGGGTGATGGATTTTTTCGGGCGTAAAAATCCTTAGCATGGCTTCCTTCGGAAGGGAAGTAAAGCCGTTGGTCCCGTGTCGTAGATTTACGGCACGTAAAAGATCCTCAAGCCTGATAAAGAGGCCTCTGAGCAAAATTACCGGTCTTTCACGCCCAATATAGAATGGGACGCTAAGGACCACAGCAGTTAAAGAGCATCCATAAATAAAACTCAATTTTTAGTTTTGATGTCTAACACGTATCTAAACAAACCTGTACTAATACGAGGGCTGATCAATAAAGACTGAGACTGATTTTTTCTGTAGTTTTCATGATTGTTTTATGTCTCTACCACGAATACTTGAAAAGAGCAGGGTTTCATGTATAATGTCCATAAGCGACAGCACTCTCGTAACGGTAGGTTGGTAGTAATGCTGTATATTGTTGACCCTACTTGAATTTCGCATACCACAAAATGGAGGTGACACGAGAGGAGCAATACAGCGCAATAAAATTTTATTTTCGTTTAAATCATACAGCCTTGAAACTTTCGAAAAGTTGAAGCAAGCATACGGTGAAGAAGCACTACCTCGTGCAACGGTGTTTAGGTGGTTCAAGGACTTCAAAGAAGGGCGAGTCCTCTGTGCTAAGCAAGGTGGGCCTGGTGTTTCGGAATGGAATGATTTACCAGCATGCAGTTCCTCCCCTCACACTACTGTTACAGCAGCTACTACACGTCAGTATTGGCTACACTGAGGAAGCACATTACAAGGAAACGTCCAGAACATCATCGGAATGGGTGGCGACTTCATCACGACAACGCGCGGCTTCACGTCGCAAATCAAGTCCAGGAATTTTTGGCTAAATTCAACATTACCTGTGTGTTGCATCCGTCTTATAGCTGCATTCGCCTTAAAGTCAGTCATTGCCATCGCAAAATTTGTGGAACTGGGCTACGAACTGCTACCTCACCCACCATATTCTCCAGATTTGGCTCCGAGAGACTTCTTTCTGTTCGCAAACCTGAAAAATTGGCTCGCTGGGAAGCAATTCACGTTCAGTGAACCCGTCATGGCAGAACCAACCTCGTGTTTTGCAGACTTCGAAAAATCATAATTTTTGGAAGGGTTAAAAAATTGGAGAAAAGTTGGACAACGTGTGTTGAATTGAAAGGAGGCTATGTTGAGAAATAAAATTCATTTTTGGAAAAAAAGTTGTTATTTTCTTTAAAAAGTCGCTGACTTATCAATCCGCCCTCGTATATACTGGATTATACAGTTGATATGAAACTACTATGTACTAAGGTGAGTGATTTTTAACAAAATACTTGATATTGTAACTATTGGTTAACCTTAAACTTATGCATAGGGGAAGAAAATCTGATGTGACACACTCACCACTCACATGACTTTCTCTACCTTCTATCGTTTATTGGTGGGTGTACAAACTAATGTAACTAAAGCTTATTTTTCTATCTACTTCATTTTAACCCAAATAAAGGTTTGCAGAAATAGCTACATTACACATTTCTTTATTGATTCAAAGGGAACAGCGACAGTCAAATGTTTAAGAACTGGACGCTATACGCTGGCCTTAAAATTCCATATGTTTCCATGCAATCGCGAGAAACAACTGAATGTTAACAGGGTTTTAAAAGGATGACCAAGTAATGAACAATTCGGACCACAAATAACGAATATCTCAGAAATGACTTATGCTACAAAAAAAATTAAGATGCTGTGAGTTTTAAAGAGATCTACAATTTTTGTGCAATACGTTCTCGTCTAACGCTTGACGTTTAGCAATTACGCAAGATTATACAGAATTCAGATATACATTTTATTTGTCCCGTAAACATCTTTAATACTACGTATATGATATTTTGGTCTAAGTCGTTAGAGCCATTTTTAAGAAAATCAAACATTTCGAAAAAAATGTTCAATGTAAAGGGTAGTTTAGGGTGGGGGAATTTTTTTGTCGCATCTTTGGAAGATACTGAACCTTAATACAAAGTTTGGTGTTATTCTGACTTTTTGTTGAGTTATACTGTTCTCTCTCTCTCTCTCTCTCTCTCTCTCTCACACACACACACACACACACATGGACCTAAAAATCCTTTTTAGGACTCAGGGGTGCCCCAAAACTATTTGAGATGTTTGTTAATTATAAACATTGTTAGGAAATAAGTTTACACGGCCTCACTGAAACTGACAATAAGAGCGGGTAACAATGAGCGAGGGGTGAGTTGTTTATCAATTATTAGAGACAAGCAAATGACGTCAGATTGGCGCGCTTTTCTTAGAAATGGAGGGAATTTCTTCCCTAGAGCATTTGTGTTCGTAATTTTGATTGGATATAAAAATACACGCTAATGTTGGCGCGTTTTATTAACCAATAGCAGCTCGGTTATAATCTTTAGGCATATCGGGGTGTGGGAGTATAAAAAGCTAAAGCCAGAGGCAAGTATTGCCCAGTTCAACAGAATCATCCACGCATTACACGTCGCTGAGTCCAACGGAATCATTCAGAAGTTAAACGTCGCTCAGTTCATCAGAATCGTTCGCGGGTTACACGTCGCGTAGTTCAACGGAAGCATACTTAAAGTACACGTTACGTAATTCTACAGAATCTTTCGCGTTGTAAAGTTAGTTATAAATGTGAAATACGCGAATTAATAATGTTCAGCAAATAAGTGATTATAGTAACAGAAAGTATAACAGTTTCAGTCTGGCGTGTATCACGAGTCAATATGTGAACTTAATTAATTGTGACGGTAATAAAAGTGTAAAAACAAATTCTTTTATCAGTGTTATCTTTGAGTAACAAATCCTTTCCGTTTGCACACCTTGATCAAGAGATTTGCTGGACTGAATAGTAATAATAGCTAGCCGGAGGACAATGAACCCAACATTCAAAGTAGTAATACAATAACAGGCGCTCAGAAATAAGATAACACGAAGTGACCGCGACAAATTGGCTCCCAAACGTTGTGCAGATAAACATGAAGCATCTACCAACTACCAACAAATATTCCACTTCAAATCATGCATTTCTGGTGAAATCTCGGTATCCATTTTTTCGTTAGAATCCAATACGCTCATTACATACTATGGTCGTGGTAGGGAAAGTAAATAAAAAAAACAATAATGATAAACGTTATGTCTGAATAATACCGAAATCTCACGAAAACCGAAAAATATGTAGGATCATGTCAGTAGCGTCTTGAATTGGTTTCACTGCACTATAAAGAGGGAAAATGGACATAATATGTAGGTGTGTGCATATAGGGTAATTTGTAAACCACACAACCTATTTTTATAATTTTATTACCGTTGAAAAACACAGTTCCTCCACACGGCAGGGGCTGTATAATATTTCAAATTAAAAAAAAGGAAAATACCTTAAATTGGTAGATTTAGAGGGGGGATTGGTAGCATCGCAGCGAGAGTCGATCAGCCGATGTGCTTTACAAACGTAACCCACGACAGGAGGGAGAGTGGCTCACATGGCTCCTATAGCTAAATACGAAGGTCGTCCAATAAGTAAGTTTCCCTATTTTATAAAAACAAATACACACTTTTGATCATGTTGAATTACTTTTATTTATATTGTACAATCCTTCTGTTACATTTCTACATAGTCAACATATTTTTCCAAGCATTTTTGGGGACGTGATACAAGTTTCCCAAGTTTGTGTTGTACCAGGTCGGGTCCTGTGCTCGTAACCAGCTGTTTACTTCCGATTGATCTTCGTCATGGTGTTAAAGTGCTTACCTCCAAGATGACCTTTGACAGGGGAGCATGTAAAAATCACTTGAGAAAAGATCTGGTGAATACGGAGGATGCGAGAAAACTTCCCACTTGAATCTTCTGAGCTCCGCCTGGGTCAAGATTCAACTTGGAAGTTTTCTCGTATCCTCCGTATTCACCAGAGCTGCCCCAAGTGATTTTCACATGTTCCTCCAACTCAAAGGGAAGCACTTTTAACAGTGATGATGAAGTCAAATTAGTGAACAGCTGGTTGCGAGCACAGGACCTACGTGGTACAACACTGGCTTGGAAAAACTTCTGTCACGTCCCCAAAAATGCTAGGAAAAACACTTTGACTATGTATAGAAGTAATAGAAGGATTGTACAATATAAATAAAATTAATTCAACATGATCAATTGTGTGTAATGTTTTTTTTATAAAATAGGGAAACTTACTTATTGAACGCTCCTTGTATGTGCAGTGAATAGAGGATCTTTTAAAATGTAAGAAAAGTCTGCGTTTTGCATTCACATGACTTTTCCACCAGCTCTTACACAGACAAAACCTTATTCTTCTTTGTACTTCATGTTAAGATTAGCGTTTGCATAAATGGTTTCGTTACGCGTTTAGTTGTGGGTAAAAGAAGGATACACGAGGCAGTAGCAATAGTTATATCTAAAATTTGGAGCGCTATATGCTGGCTTTGGAATTCCACTCTTTGCATGGCTACATGAAACAAACGAAAAGCGACTTAGCGCTTAAAGGGTAACAAATATTTGAAAATTCAAGCCAAAATAACAAGGATTGTCTCGGAAATGGTTGACGCTACAAAAATGTATTTGATATAAATTGTATGTTTTAACGAGACCTACATTTTATTGTGCAATAACATTTTTGTCTGTCGCTTGCGGTTTACCAGTCGCGCGCGCGCACACACACACATACACACCTCGGACTGCGCGGGTGCTTTAGGCGGTACCGCAGCAAACCTTTCCTTTGAATCCGGTGGAGGAGTTTTTAGTGGGTATGCCGACGCCTCGGTGAGTCCCACACTCCCAGTCCCGACTCCCATCGGGGCTGGGATAAGTGATTAAATCATTTTCTCCTCCACTCGAAAAAAAACAAAACACACACACACACACACACACACACACACACACACACACACATGGAAAATATTCATTGCTTGATGTTCTCAAAAGTGGCTCTAACGATTTTGATTAAAATATATGTGTAAGATACTTAAATGGCTAGTAAAATGTGTATTTTGAATTTTCTGGGATTGCGCTTCTTCATTCGGAATTAAATTTGTACGAGGGCTGATCAACAAAGACTGAGAATGATTTTTATTTCACAGATGTTTATTACTCCAATTCAATGTTTACATTATCTTTTTCAAAGTAGTCCCCTCCTACTTCAATGCACTTTTTATAGCGTCTCTGCCAGTCCTTGAACACGTGCTGCAGACCATTCTTTGTCAGGTCCTTGAGAATCGCCTCACTTTTCTTGAGAACTGCTTCAGAGTTCTCAAATCGAATACCCCTAAGCTTTGCCTTTAGTGATGGGAATAAAAAAAGTCACAGGGTGCAAGATCGAGGCTATAAGGTGGATGTGGTACTCAGGTAATGTTGAATCGAGCCAGAAATTGCATGACTTGATTTGCGACATGAGGCCGTGCATTGTCATGATGAAGTCGCCACCCAGTCCGAGAAAGCTCTGGTCGTTTCTTTGCAATGTGCTTCCTCAGTGTAGCCAATACTGACATGTAGTATGCTGCTGTAACAGTAGTGTGAGGGGGAACTGCATGCTGGTAAATCATTCCATTACAGTCAAAAAATGTGATCATCACTTTCCCTGCAGATGGAACAACTTCTGCCTTTTTTGATGGAGAACCTGGCGATTTCCACACTGTGCTGGCTTGTTTTCCTTCAGGATCATAATGATGCAGCCATGACTCATCACCGGTGATAATCGATTTAAAAAATGCATCACCTCCATTGTCTGGTATGCGAAATGCACGTAGGGTCTACAAAATAGAGCACTACTACCAACCTACCAATACGAGAGTGCTGCCGCCTACCAACATTATACATAAAAACCCGCTCTTTTCAAATATTTATGTTACAGATACGAAACTATCACGGAAGCTACAGGAAAAACAGTCTGTCTTTGTTGATCAGCCCTCGTATAATTGTGTGTAACTGATAACCGTAAGAGATGAACAGAAACTTATCTTCTGCACAAAAAATGTAGATATATTCAAAACACGCAGTTATTTCTGATACCTTTTTGTGGCATTAGCCATTCCTGAGATATTCGTTGTTAATGTTCTGAAGTTTTCAATACTTTGCCATTTTTTTAATTGGTCAGTATTCAGTTGTTTCTGGCGATGTCGCGGGCAGAGTATAGAACTTCAAAGCCAGCATACGACGACCACTTTTTAAAGATCTGATATCGCTTCAGCTCCCCGTATCCTTGTTGTGCCGATAACGGAACATGTAATGGAACATTTATCTCAATTAACGTAAAGTAGATAAGCGTTTGTGAGAATAGGTTGTGGAGGAGATGCAAAAATAAACGATAGGAGCCAGAGATAGCAATGCGAATGTAATACATCAGATTTGTGGAAATGAAATACTTCTGCCTACTATAGGTAGGTGCTAGAGAAAGTAAAAGTTACTCAGTGGTAATGCAATTAACATTAATTATTACTGTTTGAAGCTGTGCTAGATTAATTGCTAAGAAGAAAATCTTACGATTGGCTGAAGACTTTGTTTGCCGATGTTTTACTCTTTTTACATACTGTAAGTTGGATAAGAGAGATTTGGAGATGGTGTGAGGTTGATATTCTCAACTCAGGTGAGGCTGTTGACTTCTAACGAACGATCCTGAATGATTTGGAGGTTTAGCAACTGTATTACTAACCCCAGATCAGGT
The DNA here is from genome assembly GCA_030765065.1 of Deroplatys truncata. Lineage (NCBI taxonomy): Eukaryota > Metazoa > Arthropoda > Insecta > Mantodea > Mantidae > Deroplatys > Deroplatys truncata. The sequence continues at coordinate 46,107,205 of CM060975.1, read as the reverse complement.
AGCAATGTCTTCAAAGCGGACAAGTATATATATATATATATATGTTGTCCATATTAAAAAGCCGTTTCGAAAATAACCTAGACAGAAAAGGATTAATGCTCATCTGTGGGTCTGATTTCCAAAAAATCCAACAATAATGTGTCGATGCCTTGGATTCTGTACCTCTTTCATCCAGTTTGGAAAATGACAGAAAATTGTCTTCAAGCTTTTGAATAACAACAATATAATAAAATAGCATTATGTTTTGCTTGCAGCTCACGTTAACAATGAGATGTACCTGTCGCGGTCGCTGGAGAGGTTGGGAGGTAATGCTCTCAGTAAAGACCAGGAGCCAGACATCGGCGCGGCATTCCTCAAGTTCGCCGTCGTCACCAAGGAACTGTCTGCCCTCATGAAGACCCTGGTAAGTGTCACAACATGGAAAGTTCGATGTTCTTGTAGTTACGATACAACAAATCCTTACGTACATCTGGTTATAATTAAAGTCAATCATAGGCTTCGAGCTGTGAAAGGGCACTCAAGAAAACAAAAGGTGTTTTGCTGGAATATTTACAAGGAAAACTGTGAGATAATAAAAATTACTGAAAGGCCAGGGTTGAAGCACAGAAGTGCTGAGGGCAACACACCGTCCAAACATGGACAGTAGCAATAGAGAGGGTGCACTAATTTGGCTTCAAATTGATCGTCCATCTACCCCTTCTGACTCCCACTAGTGACTTCATCAAAAAAGAACCTAATGAAGCCATTAGTGACTGGTTTGCAGGGGTGTCCGAGACCTTTCCTTTCGACAGGATGAGAAATTTTAAAGTAACTGAAGGAATTTTTAAATATCCACTCATTTAGGTAGAGGTTTTTCAGACGTTTAGGCGTGCAAAGAAGGTGGAGAAAACGGTTGTTCTAGAATACCTTACATGAGAGAGTAAATGGTGCTACTACTTACTCGGGTAGACGAAGTATTGTATTGCACACAAATTTTAAATATCTGAACTTCACCGAAATTGTGTTTTATGCAACATTAATAAAAAAGAAAAGAAAAAACAATTCAAAAAAATTATTGTGAGCGAGAAAGAAGAGGGCTACGAGTTGCAAATTTCATACTGACACCGTTAAGGATGCCAGGTAAAGGTGTTAAAAATCCCCTCACGCTGGAAATGTGTCGACATTTTTTCCTCAAATGTTCTAACAATAAAATTGTGCTTAAAATATCATATGTCTAAGATATTAACATGATAAGTGAATTTCTTGAATAGTTTTTGAAATCTTTCTCATTCTAATTGAGTTTCATATAATCGGGACACCATAAGAGATAAGCAAAAGCTTGCTTTAAGTAAAATCTAAAGATGCGGACACCTCGGGGTGCTTACCACACCTTTAGCTGGGCGTGTTTTAGGCGCCGGCTGGCATATGGTGGTTTGGAGGGGTTAAGGGAGGGTGCTTATCGAGCTGTCCGGAACTCCTGTTGGAGTTTATACGTGGGTAGAAACATCCAGAATCCCCCCTTCTGCCTTCAGTGAACCTTCTGGAAGTCGCCCCTCTGATATGAAAGGAATGATGATCGCTAGCTCGGTGTGTTCGATTCAGTTCTGTTGTTCCTTCAACAAATTCTAAGGAAACAATTCGTGAATGTTTATATTAGATTATGTTACACAGATCGCATGAAATTGGAATTCACCAAAAGTCTACATTGATATATTCCCACCTTTATGGTGATCTCCGGTTATTTTTGGTGGCATTCTTTCTGTTAGTTGACATCAGTACCGGCAACTGTTCCTAAAATATATCCATAGTAATATATGGTCATAAGTTGTGTTACGTTGGTGGCCCAACAATATCTTGCAGGTACTTAAACTTTTGAGTTCAAATCAAATAATCCTTTGTTGTGCAGAAGCTATTGTGTTCCCGTGTGCCTTTATTTGGAATTATTTTAGTGCTTACATAACTTTTAAGTATTGATTTTACTACACAATTTCGCATTAAATACACATTTTTTGTTGTTGTTGTTGCCCAATGATGAGTGAACCTTTCTTCGTAGTGTAAAGTGTGTGACTAAGGCCTGTTTGCAAGTTCAATAAGTGTACTTCAGCGTGGGGCTATAATTGATTAATAAATTTGAATATAAAATATTCCTCCTTTATACAAGATATATCTAGTAAATGGGTTATATTGTAAATGTTACATATGTAACTTTAACTTTTAATACTTTTATGAACAATTATAGTATACATTTTAGTTTACACCGTTGTTAAAATGGACGAGGTATATGAAAAGGCAAGTCTTATTTCCATAGGATTTATCTACTGGCTTAGATCAGTAATTTCTATCGTAAGGTTGGCAATACTTCAGTTTAGTGTAATTTCGGCCATTTTGAATTCTTGGTAACTGCCATTAAATTGGTTCCTCTATAATGCAGGGTTTCCTTTGAACGACGCAACTAGCAGCCCGTTGCTCCCACGGCACTGCTATACGACTCTGTCCGTGCATAGCGGCTGATCGTCCGCCGCTTCTCATCCAGATAGTGTTAACGATACACTTGCCTTTCAAAATAAGTGTTCGATGATGCCCTCTGCGTCAGTACAAACCTGGCACCTGTAGAATACGTTATTGAACACTCGTAGAGTGGAAATATCGGAAAGCGCACGTGGGATACTGTCCTCTGATTCGTCAAACCTATAGGGATTAATTGCATAGCCTTTATCTTTAAGCATTCCCCTTAGGTAGTAGTCGCATGAATTTAGTTATAGAAATCGAGAAGACCAACCAGTTACTCTGTCATCAAAAACAGTGAGGCGAGGCAGCGATTTTCTTGAACTTCTTTCCATGAAACTCTAATCTGTTTTAACGTTTTTCTTGGTCAGAACTTGCTGCCTGTTTCCTTTTGTCTAATCCGGATCCAGTATGTTTACATTTTTTCTTACAGCATATAGATTGTGGATTTGTTAGAAACAGTGACTTCAGAGAATATCTGTATAAATTCAAGCTGGTATCCACATAATACTTTGTTCGAGTAAAACTTAACACAATAAACACGTTGTTTTGTAGTTCGTATACACCATGATAGCTGCACACAGTCAACAGACAGCTTTACGTAACGTTATTCCCACTATACAGTATGCCAGACAAGATTGCTCTAAACTGAGAAGACCATTCAACCCGATACCTGCTATCGGCATCCGCAGTCGGGGTGTTGTGTGCTGGCCAACATTTCTCATGTAGCTATTTAATTATTCACTATTTATTCATCTAAATGTAAAGACATTACATCTGTTCGTTATTCTGCACAACAACCAACTGTTCACAACAAAACAAGCCTGGCCCGCTCACTTCCCCTTCTCTCCGTTTTTGTTGAGCCCTGCTGCTGCCTTCTGTTGCGATTGTGTGTACAAGACACAGCTAGTCCCCAACATTCTGCCCACCTAATTTGTGTGACAAATTATTGAATCTGTATTGGGTCTCCAGCAAGAATTTTTAAACACAATTCTCAGGGAAAGGACAAACTTTTGCAGCGGGTCGCTTGTAGGTACCCTTTGCAGTGCGTACTGTTACTGCCCGAAATAAGCTATCACTCCCGGGATGCGTGTCTTCAATTCCAGTTGGCCACATAAGAGGAGAAAGATTGTCCTCCTTCAGCAGCACCAATTTCCCAGCCGAAAGATTTGGCTGTTTGTGCAGCCATTTGGAGCACTGTTGGACCTGGTTCAGGTAGTCTTTTGGCCAGCGTTTTCAGATGACCACTTGATGCCGCTGGAACACTTGCCATTTTGACAGATTCAATGATGGTCCTGAGAGACAATCTGGCTCAGGAAAGGAGACCAAGCGTTCGCCAACCAGGAAGTGACCAAGAGTTCAAACGAGTACTCGTCAGGTCTGTTGGGCACAAGAATAATGGGGCAGGAATTTAAGCATGTCTCAATTTGTGTTAATGGCATCATCCCTTCAAAGGTGAGAGTATTATTAACAACTGTTTTCGTCAAATGGCTCTTCACGGACTTAGTCTTTTTATTCAGGGAGGTATCCAAGAAGCTCCGTTCACTACACCTCCAACCTACCTAGTGTTACGCGATTCGTCCCAGTTCAAGGGTCCTTGTCATAGACTTTGAATGAAGAGCTTGCACTCTACAATCACAGGGCCCAAACAAACCCAAGGGATCATATATACAGGTGACCTTAGCAAGCATTGTCGTTTTCGTCCACCTAGAGCTATCTAGCTTGGCTCAGATACAGTGAAATGTAATAAATCATTCCCAGGACGCCGATTCAAGCCAAGACCCTTTACTGCGCCGTCTTCAAAGGAAACAGTCCAAAGCGTGCCACCGTCACAGAGTTCTGCTCATATGGTGCTCAAAATGTTCAAGTTGTTGGAACGCCATTTTCTTAAGAGAAACCCTTGCTGTTTTGAGAATTGGCATCAACGTTTTACATAGCTCAATACTATATTCTACCGTGTTTGTTCCAGCCAGCAGGTCATCGACATAAAAGTCTCGTTTGACGATCTCAACTGCGCTGGAATGCAAAGGGCCATTGTCAGTTGCACCTGCATTAAGCAACGAGTAGCCAAAAAAGGAGCTGCCGAAGTTCCGAATGTGAGCGTCGTTAAGCGGTACGATTTAAGTAACTCGTTGGAAGTCTGACACCACAGAATTCTCTGCAGATCTCTGTCAATTTCGTCCATTAGAATCTGTCTGTACATCTTCTTTGTGTCCACTTTCAGCATATTTGTACGTGCGGAACCGGAGAACAATAGAAAATAGGTCCTGCTGCACAGTTGGTCCAATCATTATCAGGTCGTTCAGCGAAAGTAATGATGTAGGTTTTGCTGATGCATTGAACACTCAGTTTGGTGCCGCTACTGGACTCCTTCATCACTGCATGATGAGGAATGTAGTAATATTTCTGGTTCTTGTTTTCTATGTTAACAAGCCCCGTATGTTCGAGATGTAAATCCTCCGACATTAAGGTAATGTACTCTTTCCTTAAGTTAGGTTGTCCTTGCATTTTCGCTTTCCAAGCATGCAAAGTTCCTTCTGGCATTCTGATAGGAACAAACAAATTCTGTGGAACTACGGCGAAGAGACAGTCGTACCGTGTTTCTCCCTGTGTCGTCACTCGTAAAAGTTTTTGAGAAGTGCTCCTCAAAGTGTCTTTCTTCTTCTGAAAGGTGATGTATGACTACTTCTTCCTGTAGCCAAAAGCGTTCCATGTGTGCTAGCAATTTGTCGTGCAGGTTACCAGACAAGTGGCTGAGCTTCTCGTGTGTTGCGTTGAATGTGCAGGCACACGTCCGGAAAGAATCCATCCTAGCTGCGTATATTTGGCAGGGTAGGATGACAAGATTGCTACTTACGTTTCAGTATCTCAAAAAAGACTGCTGCCCCAAAAGTAAATATACGATTTCTTCTGATGACTTCTCTCCGTCTTTATCTTTATACATTCTTTATTGTTGCTTCAACTATAAAGTCATATCGCGATTGTTTTAGAATACAGAACATGATTACAGTGAAAATACAATATTTTAAACAGTAATAGTACATACAACATTAAATTCTCTAGGTAAGTGTGCTATACATTGTTATACAATTTTGTCGTTCTCATAAAGTAAGTTCTATGTTATGTTGAATTTAGGGCGTCTGGTATGCTGTTGGGGATGTCATATCTTTCTCTATGTTGTACATAGTGACGGCAGGCTGTAACGAAATGATGAAGTGTGAGGTTGGATCTGCAGAGGTCAAACACAGGAGGAATGTCATGGTTGAGAAAATGTTTGTGCTTTATAAAAGTATGTCCAATACGTAGTCAAGTTAATACAACTAGGTTTATGCGGTTGAAATGATAGTGTTGAAGTTTGGACTCGGAAATGTAGACATCGTGTAACTTGCTTCTAGATGTGGTTTCTATGTTTGTCTCCATTGATTAATGCAAGTGTTTTTGATGAAGTCCGAGTGTGGGATCTTGATTCCTGAGGGGGGGGGGGTGTTTGGTGGCTTCTTTGGCTGCCTGATCAGCTGATTCAGTTCCATAATTCCGACATGAGACGGAGTCCAGGCGAATGGTAATGATTTACCAGAGATTAGTATTAGGTTGTACAGTTTCTAAAGTTCTTTAACAATATTTTGGGGGTTGAGGTTCGTTGAATGAATGTTAAAGCACTAAACGAGTCGGAGAGTATTATGTAATTATGTAGGTTATCTTTTTAAGTATATATTCCAATGAGAGTTGAATTTCGAACAATTTACAAGAATAGACAGAATGATAGTTGGGAAGACTATGGTGTAATTAGGGAATACCGCTGCGCATCTATTATGACCATCAAGTCTGAATCCGTCAATGAAGATACGAGTGTGTGTTGAATAAAGTGCACACAATGCGTTAAACATACGTTTGTAAGAAACACTATCTGTTAAAGATTCCTCTTGTCTAGTCAGTGATGTGTCAATAAAGGGGTATGCGAGGTATATAATCTGAATCTATGGAACAAGGGAACATATTAGGCAGAGTAATGTTAAATTCCTTGACGTACGCCGAGAGACGAGTTGAAAAATCTGAGGGTTGTGCTGATTCTGTGGCATTTCCTATGTTGTTGGTGGGAAGTATGTTAGAGATAACAGTCTCGTTGCAGTACGTATTGCGTATGATAGACTTGAGATTTTCCTTCTAATTTGCAGCGGAAGTACGTTAGCTTCAATTTGTAGGCTTTCTGTGGGGCTGATGTGAAGGCTCCTAAAGCAATTCTTAATGCCGAAGACTGGATTGAATCTAGCATTTTAAGAGTTTTGGTGCTTGCTGAATTGTAAACTATAGATCCGTAGTCCAGGTTAGGTTGTATGTTGGATTTGTAAGTGCGTAGTAACACACTGAAGTCGACTCCCCATGATCTTGCCGATAATACTTTCAGTATAATGAGTCGTTAACCACAGTCGGCTTTAAGGAGTTTAATATGAGGAATCCAGGTGAGCTTCCGGTCGAAGAGTACACCAAGAATGCGAACGTATTGACTATAGGGATTTATGTATATATCGATGATAAGTTTCCGATTCGGTGAGTGTTTGCGAGCCTTGGAGAAGACTATGCACTTACTTTTTGTTGGGGCGAAATTTAAACCTGTTAGGTGGTTCCAGTTCTTGAGTTGTTGTACGCAGTTATTAAGTAATCTTTGTGGTATTTCAATGGTATTGCCTTTGCAAAGTAAGGTGAGATCATCAGCAAATAGTATACTTTTGACTGGTGATTTGATATAGTAAAATACATTGTTGGTGGCAACAAGGAATAACGTTAAACTAAGGATTGAACCCTGAGGGACTCTATTTTTCAGAGAATAACATTTGGAGAAACACCCGTTGGCTCTGACTTTGAAGTCCCATGTTTTGAAGGAAGTTGTTATAAAGGCTAACTTCCTTCCTCCTATTTAGTAGTCCCGTAATGTGCAGAGAATATGGGATCGCCACACTGTGCCGTAGGCCTTGTTTATATCAAGATTAACTAGAATTAGGTGTTGATTGTTGGTGAAGGCATTGCGGATTTCAAAGTTTAGAATGATAAGATTATCAAGAGATGAACGGCCTTGTCGGAGACCGCTTTGAGCGTTGTTAAAAAAATTATTGCTCTCTAGATACCACCGGAGGCGTTTATCAATGATTTTTCCAGACGTTTGCACATGGTACAAATTAGGGCAATAGGACGAAAGTTCTGGGGTAAAGCATGATCTTTGTTGAGTTTAGGGATGGGTACAGTGAGTGATATATGCCACTGATCTGGGAAACATTTATTGACCCACAGATGGTTGTATACGTATAGAAGATACGCTAAACCACTTTTTGGCATTTGCTTGATGAATTCATAGGGGATGTTGTCCAATCCGGGCACTTTCTGTTACAGTGTTTAAGTATTCTTGAAGTTCTGCCAAAGTAAAGATGTCGTTGAAAACTTTGTAGGTATCAAGGCATAACGCCGTGTCCAAATTTTCCAAGTCGCGCTTCTTTTGGTTAAATACTGGACAGCATTTGAAGTCGCTAGATATTTCAGAGAAGGTGGAAGCGAGAGTATCAACAATTAGCTGATGATCGGTTGTAGGAGTTGTGCAGTAAGCAGAATGAAGATGTGATTAAAACAATGGTCGACGAGTTCTACAAATAGTTTGTATTTTGTGCCACATCTCTGTCTGAGAAACCTTGTTAGTAAGAGATAATATGTATGTGAGTCATGATTCTTTCTTACTTTTAATTTCTCTACGAGCAGCTGTGCGCAGGCGTTGGGATTCCAGTTTGGTTTCCATATTGTGGTGTTGTTTATATCGATAGTAGGCTCTGTGTTTTTGTTCAATAATTTTTTGGTAGCTTTCATTCCACCATGAAACAGGTAGCGGTCGAAAGGATGAGTGACTGATGGGAATGCATAAGTTGGCGCTGTTGGTGAGGACACCAGAGAATGCTACAACTATTGAGTCGATATCTGTTTGGGAGAATTCATAGGTTGAAGTAGTTTCTCCACTGAAGCTTGAACTAGCTGCCTGAATTGAGACCAGTCTGCTTTGCACAGGTTCCAGTGTGGGGCTCGTTTAATCTGAGGAGGAGTATACTCAGAATTAATAATTGGAAAGTGGTCACTTCCCATAGGATGTGGGTGCGCCTGCCGGTGTAGTAGAGGATCAATATCAATGGTACATAAGATTAGATCTATATTGCTGAAAGTATTATGAGCTACGTTAAAGTGAGTTGGGAATGATGAATTTAAATTTACAAAATCGAATGAATTGATAAGAGATTCGATAATTTTACCTCGTTGGTTAGAAGTTTCACAACCCGAGAGCATGTATGACTTAAAATCGCCAAGTAAAACAAATGGTTTGGGTAATTGTTGAATAAGACTAGCAAGGGTGGGAAGGTCAATATCTATGCAGTTGGGCACGTATAGATTGCAGATAGATAGTTCTGAAGTCAGATACAAGGAGATCGCCACAACTTCATATGGGGTAACCAGAGGTATTTCTTTGTGTCGTATAGTTTTCTTTAGGAAGATTGAACCTCCGTTACTAGCATGGCTAGGGTCCATGCGTGTACGGTGATAGCCGGCATACTTTCGTGTGAAGGCAGTTTTATTTTTGCAAAAATTGGTTTCTTGAAGGCAAATAACACGAGGAGTATCAAAAGTAGTTGCAAATATTCGATCATTTGTTCGATAATCGTTTATGTTCCACTGAAGTATTGTTGAAAGAGCTTTCATTATGGGTATGAGGTAAGTCTAACCCATCGGTGTACTCAGAGATTCTTTATGTGTATTCTCCTCGTTACGGATGCCAGCCATCAACCTTTTTTCCAGTCGCGTAAGTTGGTCAAAATCGAGTGAGATTTGTTAGGGTTGTCTTCCATAACGGATACAAGTGGTAGAAGTAAATCATGCATATTTGGTATAGTAGAGGTGGTCTTCGGTTTTTTATGTAAGTGTTGAACGACAAGGTTAGGGGTAGCCTCGTCCTCTGTGGAGTCTGGCTTTAGTAGAGGCGTCAGAGTCAGTTTTTGCACTTTTAGTGGCATAAGGCATTGGATTACTATTTGTTGAAGACAAGGGGCGTTTTGCACATGGTGGTATACCAGGTGTGGCTTCTTGAGCATTTGTTGGAGATGGCACGAAGTGGAGGATGTAGATGGAGGTATTTGAGCTGATGTGTTGAGCCCTTCTGCTGCCTTCTGTTACGGTTGTATATACGATTCCTAGTCCCCAACACGGGGCATACGCGATAAACCTGATTATCAAGGTACGCATTAGATCTAAACCAATAAGGAGCCAGTATGCCACTGATAAAGGTTCCCTGAGTTGCTGCCTTGGTATGTGCAGGCATTCCGTGTGAATATCTGCGTCACATGTACTTAAACGTTGAAAGAAAAAAACGCGTGGAATTAAAATTGCGTTCACTCCAGATGTATGTCATTTATCCGTTGGGAGGGAATTTAACCACTTCTACGGCGTTTGAACCCATTTCTACCAGATTGACAGTCGAACACATTAATGACCGCGCTATTACTACAGCTAGCTGTTGTTTGTCTCTCTGATAATATCATTCTCCATGTGAGAGTGAAGGTATCAGTGGTGCCTGCTTCTTGCTGACGGAGCAGTTTTCCTACCAATGCAAAGCTCACAACTTTGAAAATACCACAATGGTGGTTATTTTCTTACTTGTGGAAGAGAAATTAACTACACTGCCGTTTGAAAATTGCAACACCAAGAAAGAAGTTCCCGAATAACTCCAAACTTGGTGGAAGTGTAGAAGAGAGTGCAAGCATTAAGTGATTAGGTTTGCAGAGAGATGGAGTACACGTAGGCCGAGCAGAACCCCCTCGTGTCGGTCCGACAAGGTCAATGTTGCGCCCAGTGTAGTCAGTGCAGAGCTGTCAAACAAGGTGGAAACAATAAAGTGAGTGCCAGTATGCCTTGTCGACGCCAAAGGAAGCCATATCGGCATGTGAGTGAGTTTGAACGGGGCAGAATGATCGGTCTCCGGGAAGCGGGTTTGTCATACCTTGACATTTCGGCTCGTACAGGGCATGCTGCTACGACAGTGATGCGTGTGTGGAAGCAGTGGATAGATGAAGGTCGTACGCAGCGAAGAGCGGGTACTGGACCACGGAACATGACCACAGCACAGGATGACCGTCATCTTGTCCTCATGGCCATAACGGACCGTACAGCTTCATCCACAGTGTTGGCTCGACGCTGGAGCACGGCAACAGGTGTGAACTTGTCTGCATCAACGGTTCGTCGCCGTCTACTGCAGGTTGGACTGGTTGCAATGTCATTACGTCGGTTTCCATTGTCTAGAAACCACAAGCTCCTCCGACTGCAATGAGCACGTGAACACCGCCACTGGGGTGCTGAGTGGCAAAATGTAGTCTTTTCGGACGAGTCCCGCTTCAACGTGTTCTACAGTGATGGCCGCATACTGGAGGGCTTCATTGTTGAGCGGCATAGCGAACAAACACCAGGTGTGATGGTTTGGGGCGCCATTGGTTACAACGACCGATCTCTACGAATTGAGGGCACTTTGAACAACATCCGGTACCTAACGGTGGTTGTAGAGCCTGAGGCACTCCCGCTGTTTCAGGCATCTCCACAGGCCACATTTCAACAGGACAATGCCCGGCCAATATTGCGAGGAATGTACAAGCCTTCTTCGCAGAGCGATGGGTACCATTACTTCCCTGGCCTGCACGTTCGCCTGACATGTCGCCCATCGAACATGTCTGGGACATGGTTGGTTGGCACCTGGTGCTTCACGGTCCTGCAGTAACCACTGTCACAGATTTTTGGACTCGAAAACAAACTGTGGAGGGAAATCTCTCAGGAACTTATTCAGAACCTTTTTGATTCAATGACACGGCGTATATATTAGGGTTCAAAGGTCATGTATAGATTTGAAAAGTTTATCGTTTGTTACTTGTCATTTACCTAACCTGTGGTATTAAATTCATTGAATTCATGCGTTTCATTCTTGGTGTTGCAATTTTCACAAACAGCAATGTATTTTAGATTGGTAATCAGTACCGTACTCATATTAAATCTTCATTTATTTGCATTTATCTGTGTGAATATTCAAATGAAAAATAATTACGTAACTTCAAAGTTTGTCATCATAGACCATAGGTGTCCTATATCAAGGTGCTCTTATACCATCCATCTGTAAGTAAGTATGTGTGTATATAAAAGTTAATTGTCATATCAGCATCCAGAACGCTCCTGTGTACCGACTAGAAAATATGTATTGAAACCATTGGTGCCAACATTTAACATGGATAATTTGCAGAATAAATATGTGTTAAACACATACGTTTTCTTTCTAAGGAGCAACATGTTCATCACACCATAATCATTATCAACATGTTCTGCCTATTCTGTTCGTACTTGTTCAGCAATGCGAATGCCTCGAAAGGGAGGACCGATAATTTTGGCGGTAACGGTTCATTTGGAGAAGAACGTTAAGCTCTATATGAGATGACTTGGGTCAACATTCTTAGGAGCAATCGATGCCTCTTCTCATCAGCTCTCTCTCTCTCTCTTCCTTCCTGCAAATTTACATAGCGCTCCGCACCTCAAAGTAATGGTGAGACTGGTATTTGCTTGTCTTTCTTCATTATAGAGCATGTCGAAAAGTATCTCACTCTATAAAACAACTAAACTGAAATCAGGTGCACACTTGTCAGGGTCAGCGCAATTGTTGACCTCCGAGTCATTTACGGGCCGCTGGCATTAGTGCTGCCCTATACTTTCGGAAGCACTGACAAGGGGATTTTAATATGCAGCTGACTCAGAGTGGAACCCGTGTTTGTTCACCGTCTTATTCAGGGCGTTTCCTCAATCCATAGCATGATTATCACTTAGCGTTAGTGCTTTCAGCTTATGTATCTAATTATATCTACTTCAGATACAATTTTGCAGAAGTGGTTTCATTACACATTTCGTTGTAGCCATAAGAGGGATTCAGAGGATGAAGTGGTAGTCAAATGTTTAAAAGTAGGTCGCTATATGCTGGCTTTGATATTGCATACTTACTTTTTCCATGACATCGCGAGAAAAAATTCCATGTGTTACACTCAAATGACTTTCTCTACTCTTGTACAAACTATTTTTACAAACACTTATTCTCCATATGCTTCATGTTAATCGAGATATCGAGATGTCAATCTTGTTGCTAATTTTCTTGTAGATGCAAGGGGAATACGGTAAGTTATAAGCGATAGTCAAATATTTTAAGAGCTGGTTGCTATGTGGCGCATTCCATTCTCTTTGCATATCCAGGACATAAAAAAATGAATAACGAATTTGAGGAAAAGTATAACGGAATAACAAGCAATATCTCGAAAATGGTTCACTCAAAAAAAAATGTATATGACATAAATTGTGTATTTTAACGCGATCTACATTTTTTGTGTAGTAAAATCTTGTCTATCTCTTATGGTTTACCAGTTATGCAAAAGTCGTTCACAATGAAGAATACTTTTGGAGACATTCCCAGAAAATTCGAGATATACATTTCATTTGTCCTGAAAATATCTTAAGCATATGATATTTTAATCAAAATCGTTAGAGCCATTTTTGAGAAAATTAAAATGTTCGAAAAATGTTCCATGTAAAGGGTAGTCTGGGGTGGGGGATTTTCTTGAAAACCTTCGTGTCGCATCTCTGGAAGATACTGAACCTAAATACCAAGTTTGGTGTTAATCCGACTGTTCGTTTCTGAGTTATGCTGTTCACAGATGCACACACGGACATGTTTGCAAAAATGTTTTTTTTTTTTTGATTCAGGGGTCTCAAAACATGTATTTCCGGTGAAATCTCGGTATCGAATTTTTGGGTGAAATGCAATACTTCCCCTATTTACTATACGTGGTAGAGAAAGTAATAAGAATGGCGACTTAGCACTTCAAAAGTACCTATTGTAAAATTCAAACCATTTACAACGAAATTCTTGGAAAAGTTAAACGCCACACCCTCCCCAAAAGACAAACTATGTGTTGTGACGAGATCTAAGTTTTTGGTGTAATAGGTGTTGCTTATCTGATATGGCTTATTTGCTTTAAAGAATTATACAACATTAAGTCAGAATGAAGAGGACTTCACAGGCTATTCCCGAAATTTAATATGCATTTTATTAGTCATGCAGTATCTTAAAATTTGGTATTTGAATCAAAATAGAGCCATCTTTGAACAAATAAAAAGTAACGAAACATTTTCCTTGTAAAGTGTAGCTGGCATCAAAGTTACAGCTTTGGATGATGCTGAACTTAAACATTAAGTTCGGTATTTATCCAGCGTTTCGTTTTTGAGTCATGCTATTTCATATACGCACAGGATCCTCTTCTAGATTTGGGGAGTAGGGGACCTCAAATAAGCATTTTACTTTCTCTACTACGTATAGTAAGTAGGGGAAGTATTGTATTTCACCCAAAAATTTGTTACCGAGATTTCACCGAAGGTTTTCAAGAAAATCCCCCCACCCCAGATTACCCTTTACATGGAACATTTTTCCAAAATTTTAATTTTCCAAAAATGGCTCTAACGATTTTGAATAAAATACCATATGTTTAAGATATTTTCATGACAAATAAAATGTATATCTTGAATTTCCTGGGAATGTTTCCAAAAGTATTCTTCATTGTGAACGACTTTTGCATAACTGGTAAACCATAAGAGATAGACAAAATTTTACTGTACAAAAAATGTAGATCGCGTTAAAATACACAATTTATGTCATATACATTTTTTTGTTGGGTGAGCCATTTTCGAGATATTACTTGTTATTCCCTTAAATTTTTCAATATTTTCACAAATGGGAATTCGTTATTCATTTTTTGTCTTGGATATGCAAAGAGTATTAATCTGTGGCAAAGAGTATAGTGCTGCACCTAGCAACCAGCTATTAAGAGATATGTATGTGCTTAAAGGCTACTGTTTTTCTATATTGCCCTTATAAATATATATTCCCCTTACATATACCAGAAAATTAGCAATAAGATAGACTCTGCAAATGTTTATCTCGATTAATATGAAGTAGATGGAGAATAAGCGTTCGTAAAAATAGTTTGTTCAAGGGTAGAGAAAGTCACGTGAGTGTAACACATCAGATTTTTTTTTAAGTTGTAGAGCTACAAACATAGAGGACAGAACTCATGACTGGACTGTGTAGCAGATATTAAAAAGTGATTCTGCTATCGACGCTGCGTCGCGTTGCGTTTTTTTTCGGAAATGATTACGATTTAAGCAATACGTGTTGAGTTATATATTTCAAAACACGGAAACGACATTCAAATTTTTAATCAAAGCACGAGGGATAAATATAGAAACTGCAGCAACGAGCTCTTGCTGAGGAAAAGAAGAAAGAATTGCAAACTTTCTAGTATCTTTCGTCATGTAGCGCTTTCTGGAAAATATTCAACATTGAATACTTCGAAAATGGCTAACGCCTCGAAGGAAACAAACGACACATACCGTACACATATGTTAATGAACTATGACATTTTCAGTTATGTAAGTTTTCGTCCTATGTTTTATGATTTCTAGCATCCTGTCACATTGTTTTAAGATGCCGGACTAAAATACCAAGTTTTATATTTATCGGACTTTTCCTTTTTGAATTCAGCTGATTACACTAGAGCGCGCGCGTATCTTTTCTTAAAAGTGCTTTTCAATAGCCTCAAAACTCATATTTCCGGTGATATCTACTTTTGTGTTAGAGTAATATCTTTGCCTAGCTCAGGTAAGCCATACAGAAGCTAAAACGAAAAGTATAATAACTTATTGGTTACTATCGGCTGTTTTAAAACACAATAATTAAGCCACCATGGGTATGAAGGCGTACGGTTTTTACCTCTGATGCTGCGAGCGCTATTTCGAATCCCGACTGTGTGAAGCTGTCTGGGTTTTTTTTCTCCTCATTTGTTATGATGGTAGCTTAGTTCCCTGAACTTGTTTCCGCATTCATTTCATGAATATATCCAATGATTGGAGTCTAGCATTTAAATTCTAATGAAACATTCCGTTTCATGATGCTTTTTCGCATAATGCTAAACTATATTCACTCTTAGGTTGATCCGCGGCAAAACAAACCCACGTGGTCAGTACACCGTGGTGCAACACGGTAGCAATGCGCCCAGGAAAGTAGTCCCATGCTAATCTCTGAATTTTAGAATGAATTTATACTTAAGTAGTATATTCTATACAAATATCTAAGGTTTTATTTAACGCTGATTTATACCGTAAAACAGAGCTACAAGTCTTATGATGCAATTCGTACAGTCACCTGACATCCGGGTAGGCGCAGAATATTGTTTACAGCCAGAAACCAGCAGTTGTGTTTAGTATCATGTAGGAGGTGAATTTGCTGTTGTGTTTTCGTCGAATTACGTAAAGCATTAGCCGCGCAAACCATTGACTTGTGGTGAAAAAACAATAGTATTATAAGTTATGTGAGAAATATCCAACACTTTCCGCGAAAGAAATGGTGAAATTAACTTCTGAGTTCACAGGTGTTTCGAGTACAAGTATAAACCGTGCTTGTGCAGAAAAATCTGAAACGAGAAAAGTGGTTACACCCGGAAAATAAAGAAAGCATATGAAATACGCGATGCAAGAATGTAGTGATTTTAAGAAGAATGCAATTCGCGTAACAGTGCATAATTTCTTTTTTTAAACTGAGCCGCCAACAGTTAATAAAGTGCCGCTTCCAGAGAGCGAATAAATTAGGTTATCGCATACCTGTTACTTTATTTTTCGCTCATTTATTTCAGAATTAACTATTATTATATGTGCAAACGTTTATTTTGTTGCAACTATCAAACTTATCACCTTTAACCCTTAACAGAATATGCTAGTCACCGTTTCAGTTGTCGAAATAAGGACTCTGTTCTTTTTGCAATACGTGCCGCTTGTACTGGCCACATGATCTGAAAGTGTGACAGTATTTCTGTGCAAATGGCGGAAGGATACATTATAGCGATGCACTGGTCACCTGTGATTTGTTTTGACGCGGATCAACCTAAGAGTGAATATGGAGTAGATCATACTGTACATCCTCTGTTAAGTAGATATTTTGATGGATCGCATACTTACTGGAAGTTATTGATGCTCAGTTGACACTTCCGGTCACAGAGTCTCTAAGTACCTATGTTGCAGTGTCCTCGTACGTAAAGGAAATCGGTCTCTCAGAAAGCATTTCCCTTCACACGTGAGAGAAAGAGGGGTTACAGGTATTGTCGTGATGCAACTTGATCTAGGGAAGCTGCTCCTTGTCTTGCTTGGAGGCAGGGTAGTGGTGTACTATTCCATAGGCTGCAATGTGACCGTTCAGTGGACCGAACTCCTGTCACTATGGGCACAGGGTTTCACAACAGTGTTGTTGGTGTTAAATGTACAAAACATCACAAGATAATTTGAATGGGAAACCACAAGGATGGGATATACGGCAATGAAAAAAATTCTGATGTGTTACACTCACATGATTTTCTCTGCTCTTGTACAAACTATTTTTACAAACTCTTATTCTACATCTATTTCATATTAATCGAGATAAACATTTGCAGAAACGATCTTTTGACATGCAAAGAGAATTACACATAGCGACCAATTCTAAAAATATTTGACTATCGCTTAAGGCGTACTATGTTCCCCTTGTTTTGTATTTGCAAGGGCAATATAGAAATACAGTAGCCTTTAAGCACATACATATCTCTTAATAGCTGGTTGCTAGGTGCAGCACCATTCCCTTTGCCACAGATTAATACTCTTTGCATATCCAAGACAAAAAAAATGAATAACGAATTTCCATTTGAGAAAATAAGTATTGAAAAATTTAAGATAATAACAAGCAATATCTCGAAAATGGTTCACTCAACAAAAAAAATGTATATGACATAAATTGTGTATTTTAACGCGATCTACATTTTTTGTGTAGTAACATTCTGTCTACCTCTTATGGTTTACCAGTTATGCAAAAGTCGTTCACAATGAACAATACTTTTGAAGACATTCCCAGAAAATTCGAGATATACATTTCATTTGTCATGAATATATCTTAAACATATGATATTTTAATCAAAATCGTTAGAGCCATTTTTGAAAAAATTAAAATTTTCGAAAAATGTTCCATGTAAAGGGTAGTCTGGGGTGGGGGATTTTCTTGAAAACCTTCGTGTCGCATCTCTGGAAGATACTGAACCTAAATACCAAGTTTGGTGTTTATCCGACTGTTCGTTTCTGAGTTATGCTGTTCACAGACACACACACACACACACACACACACACACACACACACACACACACACGGGCATGTTTCTAAAAATGCTTTTTTTAGATTCAGGGGGTCTCAAAACATGTATTTCCGGTGAAATCTCGGTATGAATTTTTGGGTGGAATACACTACTTCCCCTACTTACTATACGTAGTAGAGAAAGTAATAATGTTTTTGAAACGACTGGGGTTGTTTAAAGCTAAAAATATATCTTCAGGGATGTTTTGTCTTCTTCTCTCCATGGTATAACTTCTGCATTCAGTGATGTGTTCGATGGTGATACAATTGCAGATCTCGCAGTGAGGAGCATTTTCTTTGGTGAATAAGAAGGAATGGGTTAGGCGTGAATGGCCTATTCGTAAACGTAATATAATCAGTTGTCTTTTCTTTTTAGAGTCTGCAATGTGCAGGGTTTTGTGGAGCCTTTCTTAACTATGTGGATGTTTTAATGGTCCTATCTTGCTTCCATTTGTCAGTAGGTCTGCTAAAAAAAATAACTTTGTTGATTCGCTGGCATTGCTTACCTTACACTATTCAATGCCCTATCATACTCTTTTCTGGATTATTTTCTGGGGGGGGAGCAATTTCAGTGTTACCCTTTCGGCAACTTCCAGAGTTTCGTCGGCTCTTGGAATCAGTTTCATCCACATTCGTTCCTGTCGCCATTTTATCGATTATGTAGGTCGTATATAAAAGAATGACGAGTCAGATTAAAGCAAAAACAAGACTGCCAACACAAGGAATAGGTTAACTGGCATAAAAATGTTGTCGCACTAATGCACTTTTAATTCGTGTATCAAAAGTTGCAGTTTTCGTCCTTCACTTGACAAGCAAGACCATATTACGAAGACTTTAAAGCTTTGACTCGGCGTGTAAGGAAGATGCACGACATGGTTGAACGGTTGTGCCGTACTTCCTCCTCCCAACCTGATTTATTCATCACTTCGAAAGCCTCGTGCCGTGCATCTCATTGCCAAACCCGGCATTGCTAGGAAGTTCACCTTAGTGAGATTCGTCTCTGGTTAACCGTAATGTTTTATCGCCACACTCGCCCTGCAAATTACATTCAACATGGTAAATGTACGCTTTGTCTTAAACTTCCGGTACGTTTTGTTTGTGATGGCGATACTAATAGTAATGTTTCTATTATGAACGTTTGAAAATGACTATAAAATATTCTATAAGTATTAAAAAGTTATTAATAATAACAAATCTACGATTTAGACAAAATAAAACCGTTTCAGCATAGAATGAGTCTCCCCTGGCGGTGGTTGCTGGAATGTGGAAGGTTTATTACTCAAAATAAATACAGAGGAATTGGCTCAAGTGTGGATGTGAGATGATGTATACTATAGCAATGGCGGATACTTGATTAACCAAAGACACAGTGATATACATCGAGGGTTATGAGTATTTTGGAAAACACGGAGTGAAAAATAAAATGAAAGGCGGGGTACCAGGGGGAATACAAGTGTTTATTAGAAGGGACAGAAACTTAGAACAAAGAAAATAAAGGGTACAGGATTAGAGAGAGTAAGAAAGCACATGAGTAATGATATAGAACTGTCAATTAACGAAAGGAGGAAGAAATTAAATTAAGGAGGGAATAGGATTAGTTAATTTGCATTAGTTAAACAGGGTTCTTATACACCAATAACCAGGGTGTTGGTGTGTATAAGGTCCAAAGGAACAAACAACTCTTAAGGATAGAAATTAGTGGAAGGCGTCTGCACCAAAAAAGAAGGAATGTTCATATCGTATAAATGTAACCAGATATTGTATGTGATTAATGACAAATTTCATTCATTTCATTTAATAAAAAATCTTATGTGATACATTCACATGACCTACCCTACCCTCCATCGTTTATTAGTCGGTATACAAATTATTCTATAAAATATTCTGTAAGTATTAAAAAGTGATATAATAATAAAAAATCATATGTGATACATTCACATGACTCTTTACCATCTATCGTTTACTAGTCGGTATACAAATCGTTCTTACTATAGCTTATTTTTCTATCTACTGCATTTTAATTCAAATAAACCGTTGCAGAAACATTACACATTTCGTTACCGATACAAAGGGAACAGCGATAGTCAAACGTTTAAGAACTGGATGCTATATGCTGACTTTAAGAGAGTGACCAAGAAAAGAACAATTCAAACCTTTAATAACGGATATCTCAGAAATGGATTGTGCCACAAAAAAAATCTTATTTGAAATAAATTGTGTGTTTTAAAGAGATCTACATTTTTTGTATAGTACGTTTTCGTCTTTCGCTGAACGTTTAACACTTATACAAGATTATACAAAATTCCTTCCTAACGAAGAGGACTTCATAGGTTATTCCCAGAAAATTAAAGATATACATTTTATTTGTCATTTAAATATCTTTTATACTTGGTATTTTAATAAAAATCGTGAGCCATTTTTTAGAAAAAAAAAACAGTTGGAAAGATGTTTCGTGCAAAGGGTGGTTTAAGTTGGGGAGTTTCTTGAAAATCTTTGTGTGGCAACCTCGAGGATACTGAAACCTACATGCCAAGTTTGGTATTTATCCACGTTTTCATTTTTGAGTTATCCTGTTCAGAGATGCGCGCGGGCGGACATTTTTCTAACAGTGCTTTATTTGGATTCTGGGTGCCCCAAACATGTATTTCCGCTGAAGTCTCGTATAGAATTTTAGGGTGGAATGCAGTACCTTCTTTACCTGCTTGGTGCATGGTAGAGAAAGTAAGAAAGACTACGTAACATGTGAGGTTTTTTACTTTCTCTACTACGTATAGTAAGTAGGGGAAGTATTGTATTCCACCCAAAATTTCGATACCGAGATTTCACCGGAAATACATGTTTTGAGACTCACTGAATCCAAAAAAAGCATTTTTGGAAACATGTCCGTGTGTGTGTCTGTCTGTGTGTCTGTCTGTGTGTCTGTGAACAGCGTAACTCAAAAACGAGTTTGTTAATTAATGTTCTAAATTATCGCATCATGATTCTTATACCTACTTTTTCTACTTGTATAGGTTATACTGGTGTATAAATTAATTTATAACTTTCTCTGCACTAACTTCAATACATTAAAAAAAATCTGATGTGTTACACTCACATGACTTTCTCTACTCTTGTACAAACTATTTTTACAAACGCTTATTCTCTATCTACTTCATGTTAATCGAAATATCGAGATGTCAATCTTATTGCTAATTTTTTTAGATGCAAGGGGAATATGATAGGTTTAAAGCGATAGTCAAACATTTTAACGCTGGTTGCTATGTGGCGCATTCCATTCTCTTTGCATGTCCAGGACGTAAAAAAACGAATAACGAATTTGAGAAAAAGTATTTGGAAAATTTAAGGGAATAACAAGCAATATTTTGAAAATGGTTCACTCAACAACAAAAAAGTATAGGACAAAAATTGTGTATTTTAACGCGATCTACATTTTTTTGTGTAGTAAAATTTTGTCTATCTCTTATGGTTTATCAGTTATGCAAAAGTCTTTCACAATGAAGAATACTTTTGGAGACATTCCCAGAAAATTCGAGATATACAATTCATTTGCAATAAAAATGTCTTAAACATGTGGTATTTTATTCAAAATCGTTAAGTCTTTTATTTTGAGAAAATTAAAATTTTCGAAAAATGTTCCATGTAAAGCGTAATCTGGTGTGGGGGATTTTCTTGAAAACCTTCGTGTCGCATCTCTGGAAGATACTGAACCTAAATACTAAGTTTGGTGTTTTGTTCGTTTGTGAGTTATGCTGTTCCCAGACAGACAGACACACACACACACACACACACACACACACACACACACACACACACACACACGGACATGTTTCCAAAAATGCTTTATATGCATTCAGTGCACCTCAAAACATGATTTCCGATGAAATCTTGGTATTGAATTTTTGGGTGGAATGCAATACTTCCCCTACTTACTATATGTAGTAGAGAAAGTAATTAACAAATAAGAAGAAAGTAAAGGCCCAGGTAAGATATATTCCATTTCTACAATAAAAAATACATACAACACAACAAATACAACACTTAGAGCAGAGGTGGCGAAAACGTGACTCGCAGGCGCCGCGCCCTCTGCAACCGTCCATTTGATTTTCACATGCTGCTGAGTGATGCAGTGCGTGTTGCATATTTGGTGACTCGCGGAAGGAAGTCGTTTTCGCAACCCTTGACTTAGAGGATTTAATATAGTTCATGCATATATGTGCATAAAATACGCAGGTGGGCTAGGTTACCACCACTAAATGCAGGAAATTCACATTTCAGCCGTGGCAGCATGAATGGAGATGTTCAAATAAACACTTCACCCAAAAAGTTGTTTATTATAAAATTGAATCCATATTTATTATTGTTTTAAACAAATGGATAATCAATACCTGATGAAGTTTTGCGAAAAGCTGAAGGAGCAAGCAGTAAACTGTAAACTCGAGTGTTCCGTATAAGTGAGTTCGCTTTCAATTTAGGTTGATCGATAGCTCACGACCGGATCTCGGCAGGGTTTGTGAGTATAATAAAATAATAGCTTACAAAATAATCAATAGATACACGGCGGCAGCAGCAGATAAAGTGAAGGAAGTAGATATTTGTAGGTCGGAACGGTTATGTGTATTGGCCAAACAAATGTATGTACGTATATGCCTAGTCATTGACATTTACAGATTAAAACATTTTTAAGTTTACAATTAATTACAACGTTATGCATTTCAAAGAATACAACATTTTAAGTATTCGACCAGAGTTTAAAATTGTTAAGAATTTTATATAGGTATTATAATTTGGAAATTTCAAGAATTCCATAACTGAGTAGTTAAACTTCCCAGTTTTTAACAACTCGTTTTTCATTTGTTCTTGTTCCTTTTTACTTTCTTATTACCTATAGTAAGTATGCCAAGTATTGTGTTCCACCCCCGAGCGGGATGACTAAGGCGGTTGCGTCTGTGCCCCGCATTCGAGAGGTCGTGTGTTGGATTCCCGTGGCCGATCTTCCTGACCCATGGTTGCTTTTCGGGGGTCGCCAGGCGAATGCTGAGAAGGATCCTTACATCCCCCGAATTCTCTGCCCCATTCCATGCATCCTTCACTCCGTTTGGGCCGTTTCAGAGTTGGAAGTGTCGGCGATGCAATTTCGGTGCAGCGTGTCAGGGAAAAGGATGCTCTGTGAACCGTCTCCATCCCTCGGCCTTCGGCTGGTTGCCGGGGTATAAGGGCCGCCCCGGGCGGGGACGTTGGACCCCATGAGGAGCGGGATCCCCGGTCTGCCTGTCCGTCTGCCGGGGCGTTTATATCTGGAAACTTTAGGGACCCTGTCATTTGCTGTGCCTTCACTGCTGGTTCCGGCCGTCCGGTGTCTTCCTTCCTCCCGGCGGCATCCCCTTGTGGGGGCGTACGATACAATATCCGGACTCCCTGGATCAGTGCCGAAATCTTCTCCGCTTCTCATTCCATTGTATTCCACCCAAGCATTCTATGTTGGGATTTCACCGGAAATTAAGTTTCGAGGCCCCTTAACCAAAAAAAGAAAAGAAAAGCTTTAGGTCTGTGAACAACATAACTCAGAAACGAAAAGTCGGTTAAATACCGAACTTGGTATTTAAGTTCAGCATCTTCCAGGGATGCGACACGAACATTTTCAATAAAATCCCCACACCAAACTACCCTTTACATGGAAACATTTTCGAAAATTTTCTGAAAAATGGCTCTTAACGATTTTGATTAAAATACCATATGTTTAAAGATTTTCACGACAAATCAAATGTAGATATATGTTGAATTTTCTGGGAATAGCCTCTGAAGTCCTCTTCATTCTGAATGACATTAGCATAACTGACAAACCGTAAGAGATAGCCAGAATCTGACTACACAAAAATTGAGCTATGCACACGAGGGCTATAAGAGAAAAGTTACGCTCTCTTAAAGGTCAGCAGTTTGAAACCCATATATATATATATATATATATATATATATATATATCCATTTCTATCTCTCTCTCGGCCATGCAAAGAGAAGGAATTTCAAAGCCATTACATGCAACCCAATCTTAAAGGATTTGATTATCGCTTAAAGCTTACGGTATTCCACTAATCCCCTTGTACTTACAAGGAAATATGCAATAGCACAATTTCTGCAAACGTTTATCTCGATAAACCTGAAGTAGATAGAAGAATAAGCCTTTGTAGGAATAGCTTGTACAAGAGTGGGTAATGAAAGTCATTTGAGTGCAATACATAACATTTTTAAGTTTAGTGCATCTCTAAAAGATGTGTTGTGCTGTTTGATCTTGCTGGTTGCATACACATTTACTGCTCTTAACAATGCAAAACCTTGATAAACTGAAGCTAAAGAGATTTCCTTGATATGTTTTTAATATTCTGAAGCCATGGTTTGAAATTTGATTTATGATAGTTACTAAAATAAAAGTTGCCTTTATTTTAATATTTAAGTGTTTCAGAATTTCTTTCCAATATCCCAGTGAAATATAACTGTAAACATCAGATTGTGGAATAGGATTGTGTAATAATTAAGTTCAATGGTAGCAAGTTTAGTACATTGGTCTTATCGGCTGCCTTTCCTTTGGAACTTATTGCCTATTGGCAATGATGTTAACTCGCGTAACTCATGTTGTTGGGATTCTTGCACTTTGGTTTTTAATCATTAGACCATACACACATTCATACTTCCAGACTCTGGGGAGGATAGGGAATAATCTTGGCTAGAGAAAAATTCCCACCCCCAGCCGGGAACCGAACTCGGGGCTCCTCGCACAGCAGAGAGATGTCCTACCGACTGAGCTACGTGATAGATATTTTTTTGGGAAGGAATCCAGACAAATTCAATTTTGTTACAATGTTTTCCTTCAATAAGCAAATCTAATATTTCAAGAATCAAACGCATTTATTGTTGTTTCGACGTGACATTTGCTTCTAAGGCACTTTTGGAATCTGTGAAAAATATTGCTTTATTTATACCATTTTGTATGATTCCTTTATTAACAATTTGTTTGGTTATTGTCTCAGCTGAGAAAATTGAACGATGATATTTGTAGGCAAGGGAAGAGAGCGATAGTGGCACCTAGTGACGTTTTTAAAACGCACTAGCACTAATATTTCTACACTTGACGGACTCAGCCCGTAAAATGTACGTTTACCTCTTGGAGAGAGTTGTCTTAAAGATTATCTATAGCACTTCAGGTATTACTTTTGCTGCTAGCTTCTTCAGCTTCTTTCAAAACTTCAAGACATTAAATCAATTGTCATTTCTTTAAAGCAATAATTAATATTCACTCCGCTATATAATAAACAATTTTGTTTTCCACAAATGTGGATCATGTTTCCAAGCGAAACCAAGTCCACGAAATTAAAAACAAAAATAGTTACAAATGGCAGCACATTCATTATTCACTATCTGTATAATGTAAAGTCTAATTAAAAGTAGCAAATCCTATCTCCGGAGATCACCTAATATTGTATTTTACAGCAGAAAATACCTAAATGCGTGCTGAGTTTGCTGCCAAAGCATGCCAAACCTGGAGCGATTCCCTATTGGTTCTTGATTTTGCTGAGGATAACATTAACGTTCATTAATATGATTAGAACAAACATAGGTTACATGTTCAGAAATAAATGATGTTTAATACTGTATTCAATTTTACAGTGATAGTAAAATCATTCTTGTGTAGCCCCAGTCATAATACTTTATTATTTAATGTTAATATATACCACATACAATTCCCATTCTTGGCAACTGCTAATGATTTTGATTACTACAAGCTCTCAAACTTCTGGGACATAACTGTGGGCGTCCAGATAACTATGTGCCTGTGATGATAATAGTTTAGCACAAAACAGTTTTGCTCGGCATGGTACCATGGTATAGATAGAGAAAGCAATGTGAATGTTGCCCGTCAGATGTTTTTTCCCCTTCTGTCACGATAAAACGCACAATCAAGGGCCCCTTGCATCTCCACTGGGACGCAGCATGCTCGTAAGCTCGCCTGCCTGACAGTAAATAAAAGGAAAGTTATTTCCTCTGTATTCACCGCCAGAGCCCACCGGAAGTGGAAGGGGAGAAGGAAGTTTTGTTTCCCTCAAGAAATGCCTGTGCACATGTTGTAAACAAAGATGGGAACGTATCGGATGTCTTGGCCATTATACTTACACAGTAATAATAGTAACTGGATATACCTGCTCCGTTATCCTGATTGCATTGTGCACTAGAGAGGATTTGTATAGCCCAGGTTTCATGACATTCGATCAAATTGTACCTTTTCCCAAACGTTTTGTGAATTAAGGGCATATTGAGCTCAAATTGTCCACGTCAGCATTTTACAGCCACAGAGTTTAAAATGTTTAATGTCGCTAGTAAGTAGTAGTAGTATTGCATTCCACTCTGATTTCACCAGAAATACACGTTTTGAGGCTCCTTGAATCCCAAAAAAAAGCATTTTTACAAAACAATCGTGTGTCTGTGAATAGCATAACCTAATAACAAAAAATACGTTAAAAATCAAACTTGATATTTAAGTTCTACATCTTGCAAGGACGCGACACGAAGATTTACAAGAAAATCTCCCACCCCAAACTACCCTTTACCTGAAAGCTTTTCATTATTTTTCATTTTCTCAAAAATTGCGCTTGACGATTTTGATTAAAATACCATACGTTTAAAACATTTTCATGACGAATGAAATGCATATCTTCTTGAATCTTCTGGGAATACCTGCCTTCATTCTGAATGAATTTTGTATAAATGATAAATAGACATCTGATTTGTATGCAAATTCATATTTATAAAACGTTTGTTATCTCGTGATATAGAAGTTTTGCAATATGTTTCATGCTCTTCTATGCTTTTAAGTAAGGTTTTATAGCATAAAATAGCATATTTCCGATGTTGCAGCACATTTCATATTTTCCCCATGCATTGAGCATATACAAGTATTTTAACAATTCTACTTTTAAAATTAATATTTAAACACACAGTGAAAAAAATCTGATGTGTTACACTCACATGACTTTCTCTACTCTTGTACAAACTATTTTTACAAACGTTTATTCTCCATATGCTTCATGTTAATCGAGATATCGAGATGTCAATCTTATTGCTAATTTTCTTGTAGATGCAAGGGGAATATGGTAGGTTATAAGCGATAGTCAAATGTTTTAAGCGTTGGTTGCTATGTGGCGCATTCCAATCTCTTTGCATGTCCAGGACATAAAAAAAATCTGATGTGTTACACTCACATGACTTTCTCTACTCTTGTACAAACTATTTTTACAAACGCTTATTCTCCATATGCTTCATGTTAATCGAGATAAACATTTGCAGACTCTATGTTATTACTAATTTTCTTGTAGATGTAAGGGGAAAATATATTAAAAGGGCATTATGGAAAAACAGTAGCCTTTAAGCATATACATATCTCTTAATAGCTGGTTGCTAGGTACAGCACCATTCCATTTGCCACAGATTAATACTCTTTGCATATACAAGACAAAAAAATGAATAACGAATTCCCATTTGAGAAAATAAGCATTGAAAAATTTAAGAGAATAACAAGCAACATCTCGAAAATGGTTCACTCAACAACAACAAAATGTATATGACATAAATTGTGTATTTTAACGCGATTTACATTTTTTGTGTAGTACAATTTTGTCAATCTCTTATTGTTTACCACTTATGCAAAAGTCGTTCACAATGAAGAATACTTTTGGAGACATTCCCAGAAAATTCAAGATATACATTTTATTTGTCTTGAAAATATCTTAAACATATGATATTTTAATCAAAATCGTTAGAGCCATTTTTGAGAAAATTAAAATTATCCAAAAATGTTCCACGTAAAGGGTAATCTGGGGTGGAGGTATTTTCTTGAAAACCTTCGTGTCACATCTCTGGAGGATACTGAATCTAAATACCAAGTTTGGTGTTTATCCGACTGTTCGTTTCTGAGTTATGCTGTTCACAGACACACACGGACATGTTTCCAAAAATGCTTTTTTGGATTCAGGGGGTCTCAAAACATGTATTTCTGGTGAAATCTCGGTATCGAATTTTTGGGTGGAATACAATACTTCCCCTACTTACTATACGTAGTAGAGAAAGTAAAAATACGTTAAAAATCGAACTTGATATTTAAGTTCTACATCTTCCAAGGACGCGACACGAAGATTTTCAAGAAAATCCCCCACCCTAAACTATGCCTTTACCGAAAACCCTTTTTTTCCCCCTTCTCAAAATTGCTCTTAACGATTTTGATTAAAATACCATACGTTTAAGACATTTTCATGACGAATGAAATGCATATCTTCTTGAATCTTCTGGGAATACCTGTCTTCATTCTGAATGAATTTTGTATAAATGATAAATATACATCTATTTGTATGCAAATTCATATTTATAAAAATTTTGTTATCTCGTGATATAGAATTAAGTTTTGCAATATGGTTCATGCTTTTCTATGCTTGTAAGTAAGGTTTTATAGCATATAATTGCATATTTCCGATGTTGCGGCATATTTCATATTTACCCCATGCATTGAGCATGTACAAGTATAACATTTTTAATTTTAAAATTAATATTTAAACACATAGTGAAAAAATAATGGCGTTGTTACTGTGGAGACTGCAATAAGGAGGCTTTCCTTGTGGTTCCTAGGCAGATAATTTCAATGTTAAAGAAGTCGTTGGTACGCTGAATCCTGCTATCAATTCACATTCTCAGAATATCTTAATAGTAAGTTTCTGCAAAGGGGATTTGCTGTAATCAAGTCACAAGCGACAATAAAACTCGAAAAATCTGGTTTGTCTTTAGGTACATTTATGTTTATCAATTCTCGATGAGGTTTAGAGTAAACTTGAGAGTGCTCCTTTAAAGTATGCAGGAAAATTAAGTGGCATATAGTAGTGTTTTAGAGAGAAATTCTGACATTAAGTGTTGCGTTCTGCGGATAAATATCCTGAAAACGTAGTGCTTCCTGAAGAGATCTTCCCAGAGCAGGTGCTTTCAAATATTTCCCCAATAACACCTGTAGACGTGGAAAGATCCTTCTCAGCATTAAACGTTATGTTAACCGATAAACGTCTTAAACTTACAGCCGAGCACTTTAAGAAAATGATACTGCAAATCAAATTATGATGACCTGCATGCTGCCTAAGGAAGAATGTACGTACATCGTTACGAGGGCTGTCCCAGAAGTACCCGACCTAACAAAGAAAACAAAAATTTTGGGAATAAAACATCTTTATTTCTCCACATAGTCTCCTTTCAGCTCGATAAACTTTTCCCCAACGGTGTTCAAAGCTTCGATACCCTGTTTATACTGAGAACCATTGAGTTCTGCAAAATAGCCATTAACTGCAGACTCCAGCTCTTCACTGTTGGCAAATCTTTTAACACCAGGCTATTTCTTCAACTCTGGAAATAGAAAATAATCTGAGGGGGCTAAATCTGGCGAATACGGTGCATGAGGAAGCAATTCAAACTTTAAATTATTGATTTTGACCATGGCGATAATGGATGTGTGAACTGGTGCATTGTCTTGTTAGAACAAGAGTTTCTTTTCCACTAAATGCGGCCGTTTTTGCTTGATTTCATCATTAAAATATTGCAGTAAGTTTGCATAATACTCGTCATTGATTGATTTTCCTTTTTGAAGATAATCAATGAAAATTATTCCACACGCATTCCAAGAAACTAACGCCATGACCTTGCCTGCAAATGGAACTGTCTCACCTTTTTTGGAGCTGATTCTCCTCTTTCAATCCATTGTTTTGACTGTTCCTTCGTCTCAGGTGTGAAGTGATGGACCCAAGTTTCATCCATGGTTATGAATCGACACAAAAACTCCGCTTTATTGCAGCAAAACATCGCCACTCGACTGAAACATCCTCACGATGCTGCTTTTGTTCCATTGTGAGTAAACGCCTCACCCATCTTGCACATAGCTTTCTCATGTCTAAATTTTCAGTCAGTATGCGATGTACAGCACTTTTTAAAATGCGTACGATGTCTGCTAGCTCGCGCACTTTCAGTCGACGGTTATCCAATATAATTTCTGGCGTGGTCAGCTCATTTGGTCGACCACTGCGATGTTCGTCTTGGCAGCTCGTACGACCTCGCTTAAACTCTGCCACCCAATATTTTACTGTTGTAAACGAAGGAGCAGACTCCCTCAGAGTAGAATCTAGCTCAGCTTTAATATTAGTTGGACTAAGACCTTTCAAATGAAAGTATTGTATCACATAACGATGGCCAGGTTTATCCATGTTTACAAATTCGCTGAGAGAGTTCACTATTGATGACTGCCAAACAATTACTAAACGACGTAACATCATCAAACTTCAGACTTAAGCTTTATAAGGTTGGTACTTTCTACCACAGTCATTTGTTTGCAACAACAACCACTATACATCAGGTCGGGTACTTATGGGACTGCCTTCGTAAGTAGGTACTAAAAATTATAAGCTTAAAACTAACAGTTTTGGTGCATGCTTAGTTAATATTTTCGAAGTTATAGCGCATATTTTAAAGATTTTGACACCATAAATGCATGCATGTTTTAGTTATTTTTAGTGCATGTAAATCCGATGTCTAATAAATCTTAAGATCAAGTTACCGCGCAAATAAATGTTGATTTCGTTAAAACACAGTTCATGCCAAAAGTTTTATTCCATTAACTATTTCTGAGATATTCGTTGCTGTTGGTTTTGAATTTCCCAATACTTTTGACATTGTTGAAGTGCCAAATCGCCATTCGTTTCTCTCTGGTGCCATGCAAAAGGTATGAAATTTCAAATCCAGCTATAGCCACCCGCATTTTAAAACATTTGACTTTCACTTCATTCTCTTGTAATGAAACTGTTCCTGTAAACGTTTATCTTGACTAGCATGAATTAGATAGCAAAATAAGTTCACATAAGAATAGTTTGTATAACAGGTATTAAAGTAAATGGTTGTGGACAGAGAAAGTCGAATATGTATAGCTATTGGTCAGAAAGAGAACCTTGCATGAAAATGATTCACATCGCTATGATAAACATGATTTCATTTGGTTTTGAGCGTTTGAGCCGGGATGCATCTCTTGTTAGGTTTAAGAGAAGTGCCGAAGTTGAATATGTTTATATTTTTGTGACCCTTTACCCCACCAAAGTTAGCCTCAGTGAAGAAGGTCTCTCCGGGGTGAAGACGAAGAGAGACAGATTTCCCTTTTTCGTTTTCCAGGTGATGGTGGAATTTTCCCGTTTCCTTCCCGGTAAAGAGCAGACGGCCTTGACCCGGGTTGTAACAAAAGCATTCATCCATCCACTCGCTTTTTGTGCCCTGCTAATTAAATGAGAGACGCCAGGCCCCGGGATATGCGTGACAGATAAAGCAAGATTTTGTTATTTCATGACATACCACGAGATCAAACAAGTGTAAAATATGTATAATCGTAGCTGCTTTGTGCGGGACAGCATTTTCTGATGATCTTGCTTCATAATATGGAGGTCTGAACTCAAGTCTTGAAGGTCGAATTGCAATGTTTACATTTTCAACGTGGAATACCAGAATTTATAAAATATTTATCCTACTCTAAATTCATCAGCTGAATCAGCCGCCCCTGGGTTTTTGTATCTATGCAACCCGCAGCTTACATTCCTACATGAAAAATCCGATGTAATACAAGTTTAATTGTTGGCTTGTTTAACAAATTTTCTCGCCATTTACAATCTGGCGCTGACTTAACCGAAACGTGAATTTTGTTGAACATTTTCTATCACTGCTGGTGGTATATCCCTACGTTCTTTCCTGATCCTCATTTTTGACTCTTCCATATTAGCAGGCCTCCCAACAAAGGCTCTTTATTTCAAATATCCCATAAAAATTAATCAAGTGGAGAGATATCTGCTTTCATAGCAACCAAACCTTTTGTATGACACAAATTAAATTGTTCATGCAACTAAATAACTACCTTTCAGAAAAAATGAAGAAAATAATATGCTGCCAGTTAAAATTTTGTCGATGATGTCACATCCTGTACAATAATGTCTGATTTTTTTGTTGTAAATTTTTCCTTTTAAAATGGATTATTTCTACTTTTATTTGCATTATTCCTTACTTATGAAATACCTTGTATAATAGTGTGAATATATTTTTGAGGCGGATCTCGCCTGAAGTTAATTTTGTCCCTAAAACAGGTTTTTCACTGAGTGAGGATATCATACGTAATCCCACGAAAGGCTACGAATTTATGTGATAAAACTCGTAACCTCGATTGGAATTTATTATGACTATTTCATGAATAAAATGTAGCAGATTATATAGGTAAATGATAATTACTTTCTTATTTGTGTTGCTTAAAATCAAATCACCAATGTCAGATCGCAGCTGAATAAACAATCGAATGTGTTACGGAATAGTAACCAATGCTACCAACTATGGGGAAATGTGAGAAAATAGTTAATCAAAACACAATAGAGATACATTTTTTAAGAACATGATGTATTAGTAAATTGACAGAGTTGATTAAGTATGCTGATTTTCGGTAATAAAAACTGAAGTGCATTCTCATCCTATTACGGCTGTGCTGTTTTCACCCTCCCCCTTGGTCATGGCTTATGCAACCAGCTCAAGAAGGGTTCAATCCTTCGGAAATGATGACGTGGGTCATCGAGAGAAACAGTTAACATCCGAAGCTTCGAGAAAGATGTACTGCATGGCGTAATTCATCATTCAACAACCCAAAGCGTCGTACAGAGTTACCATTAGTTGGTTTGCTTCGCCATCACGCTCGTGGTCAACTTCAGCAACTCCTGGGCAGGCGGCAGAGGCACTTCTTCGGCCAAGAACCGAGTGGATAGCACCGAGGCTTGTGTTCTGGCTTTATGACGGCGAGATTTGGCGTAAACCACCAAGAGAAACCTTTTTGGCTTTTTCTAAATTATTTTCAACTGTTTGGTAAGCTACAAAATTTAACCTTTTTACTCTTGGTGTTTCTGAATTCACATTTACGGGAGAAGCATTTATATTTTTCACTTCGTGTAACATCGCACTGTATTAGTCGCTGTTACAGAAATATTCTCGATTTGTAGGGCAACTTAAATTGTAAAAAGGTGAAAGTGTATTACATTGTCGTCTCCGAGCATATTATT
Organism: Deroplatys truncata; assembly: GCA_030765065.1. Lineage (NCBI taxonomy): Eukaryota > Metazoa > Arthropoda > Insecta > Mantodea > Mantidae > Deroplatys > Deroplatys truncata. Next base: position 46,074,280 of record CM060975.1, on the reverse strand, counting down.
TGTAAATCACATAACTTTTAAAATGTTAAAGCAAGCTGATGATGGAATTGTTAACAAATGCAACACTTTATAATAAATTGTTAACATATGTGCCGGTGATTCTTTTCAATTCCTAGCTCCTACGCAATAGTCCTTTCCACAATATTTAACACCTCTGGGTATAGGAAAAAGCCAGTGGTACACGGTTCAGTAAGGAGCTGACGTTTTATCCGACAGAATCACGTCCTTGCAAGCACAAATATAAGATAAACGATCGTGATTGGTCTATTCGAGACGTTAAACGCTATTGTTCAATACCAAATATGCGGTGTATGAATGGAGTAGCCAGTTCAAATATGTAAATAAAATATATAGTCGGGCACGAAGACGGGCGCAAGGCACATTTGTCGCTTAACGGGCTGCATAAAAAAATCTTATGTGTTACACTCACATGACTTTCTCTACTCTTGTACAAACTATTTTTACAAACTCTTATACTCCATCTATTTCATATTAATCGAGATAAACATTTGCAGAAACTATCTTTTGACATGCAAAGAGAATTACATTTTACACATAGCGACTAGTTCTAAAAATATTTGACTATCGCTTAAGGCGTACTATGTTCCCCTTGTTTTGTATTTGCAAGGCCAATATAGAAATACAGTAGCCTTTAAGCACATACATATCTCTTAATAGCTGGTTGCTAGGTGCAGCACCATTCTCTTTGCCACAGATTAATACTCTTTGCATATCCAAGACAAAAAAGAAATGAATAACGAATTCCCATTTGAGAAAATAAGTATTGAAAAATTTAAGGAAATAACAAGCAATATCTCGAAAATGGTTCACTCAACAACAAAAAATTGTACATGACATAAATTGTGTATTTTAACGCGATCTACATTTTTTGTGTAGTAAAATTTTGTCTATCTCTTATGGTTTACCAGTTATGCAAAAGTCGTTCACAATGAAGAATACTTTTGGAGACATTCCCAGAAAATTCGAGATATACATTTCATTTCTCATGACAATATTTTAAACATATGATATTTTAATCAAAATCGTTAGCCATTTTTGAGAAAATTAAAATTTTCGAAAAATGTTCAATGTAAAGGGTAATCTGGGGTGGGGGGATTTTCTTGAAAACCTTCGTGTCGCATCTCTGGAAGATACTGAACCTAAATACCAAGTTTGGTGTTTATCCGACTGTTCGTTTCTGAGTTATGTTGTTCACAGACACACACGGACATGTTTTCAAAAATGCTTTTTTTGGATTCAGGCGGTCTCAAAACATATATTTCCGGTGAAATCTCGGTATCGAATTTTTGTGTGGAATACAATACTTCCCCTACTTACTATACGTAGTAGAGAAAGTAAAAATGTATATGATGCATCCACATGACTTTCTCATTCTTACAAAAGCTTATTCTATCTACTTCGTGTTAATCCAGATAAACTTTCAATTCACATTTACGTATTTCCTGGAAAGATATAGCAGGTGAAGCAATAGTCAGATTTTTAAAGATCGTATCGCTGTGTGTCATCCTCCGTGGTCTAGTGGTACCAGCTAGCAGGTTCAAACTCGGCGGAGGTCGATGGATTTTTTCGGGGGTAAAAATCCTTAGCATGGCTTCCTTCGGAAGGGAAGTAAAGCCGGTGGCCCCGTGTCGTAGATTTACGGCAAGTAAAAGAATATCAATCCTGATAAAGAGACCTCGAGCAGAATTTTCGATAATTCACGCCCCATATAGAATGGAACGCTAAGAGCCGTATCAGTTAAAGAGCGTCCATAAATTAATTAATTAATTAAAAAATAAGTCGCTCTATGATGGCTTTGAAATTCCATGCTCTTTGCATTACCACGAGAAAAAGGCGAATAACGGTTTCAAAGTATAACGTTTGAAAATTCAAACCAATAACAAGGAATGTTTTGGAAATGGTTAACTCAAGAAAATTTATACGACAGAAATTGTATGCTTCAACGAAATCTACATTTTGTGTGTGGTAATATTTTGTCTAACTCTTACGGTTTACCAGTTGTGTAAAAGTTGTTCACAATGAAGAGGACTTCAAGGCTATTCCAAGAAAATTTAGGATATATGTTTCATTTGTCATGAAAATACGTTAAACATGTGGTATTTTAATAAAAAAAAATGTTAGGTCCATTTTTTAAACAATTAAACTTTTCGAAAAATGTTCCATGTCAATGGTAGTTAGGGGTGTCACATCCTTAGAAGATGCTGGACTTAAACATCAAGTTTAGCATATTTCGGACATTACTTTTTGTTGTTCACACACAAAACACACAGACCTTTTTCTAAAAATGTCATTTTTTTTTAGATTTAGGGAGTCTCAAAACGTGTATTTCCGGTGAAATCTCGGTATCGAGTTTTTGGGTAGTATGCAATACATGCTCCACTTAGTAAGTAGTAGTGAAAATAGAAAAAGAAACTAGGGTAAGGTGATTTGTTTGTATATGTGTACTGCAGTAATTATTTCCGTTTCTCTTTTAGGTGGCCGCATTGCTGTAAATTGGAAAAGTAATTTACTCGTTTTATCCGAGGTCGTCCGCATTACATTGTTACCTTGCTGTACAATAAATACAGCCATTCCCTGTTTTTAAAATACTTGTGGAGTTGTGGAAGGTACCACTCCGCCACTGGCTGTCGGAGCAAGCCAGTGTGTACTCACAAGGGATGGTTACAAACTTCTGCAACGAGAATCGCCGTGAAACTTTGGGATAATGGGACAAAAGCCACGGGAGAGTGCATTGGGACATTGCGAACTTCGCCAGCAGCGATTGTATGCAATCCGATATCGATGTGGGAGCAATTAGCGGTCCAAATGTCCACAGAGGCATTATTCAAAATTTTGATAGAATGAATTAGGAATTACGATTGTGTCATTAGTCAGAAACTGTCAGCAAACTACGAGAAAATTCTTGTGGCAGAAATCTTTCAAGGCAGATTTTTATTTATATTCGTTATAAGGACGGAGAAAGAATCGATCCAACAATACCAGAATCTGCAGCTTCGATACCGATGTTACATCAGGATGAAATAATACTGTGTTTATTTGTCTTTTACATTGCAAATAGACGCTAGATACAATCATAATGGAATCTAGGGCGGTGGCGGAAACACTGTTAACGTGTTTGAAGACTCCTATTCCAAATAGTTGCTGTGTGGTTTAATGGTTTCTGCTCTTGCTTGTCACGTGGATGACCGCGTTCGATTCCACGTCGGATGTTAAAATTTTTATCTACCTCATCAAAGCCGTAAATGGGTAAAATGTATTTAATAATCTGTAACTCGACTGAAGGACATAGCTATGCTTTTTATTTTAAATTTAGTCGCCATGAATTGAGACATTTTAAAACTTCTCAAATTCATCGGCATGCGCCCGGAAATGCCAAGTTTGCAAACTGCATACTGATGTCTGTGTTGAAACAAAATTGGTTGTGTGGATACGATTTAAAGCACGAGAGAACAAATGAAAGTGTAAAAGAAAGTGAGTTAAATACTAATAGCATATTCATGGATGTAATGTGTCTGAAATCGACAGAAACTTAAGAAAGTTTAAATGGGGAGTCTGCTAAAGTGTACTATTTTTATTTTCTGTACTGCTTATCTATAGTAATAATAATGAAACCTGAATGACCTTAAAGAGGCCTTACACGTGGTAAGTGCAAGCAAGTATGTATTGATTCCACTGAAAAATTCGATATCGAAATTTCACTGGAAATATACGTTTTGAGGTTTCCGAATCCATAAAGGCAGTTTTAGAAAAATGTCCGTGTGTGTGCGTCTGTCTCGGAACAACACAACTCAAAAAATCTGATGTGTTACACTCACATGAGTTTCTCTACTCTGTACAAACTATTTTTACAAACTCTTATTCTCCATCTATTTCATATTAATCACGATAAACATTTGCAGAAACGATCTTTTGACATGCAAAGAGAATTACATTTTACATAGCAACCAGTTCTTAAAATATTTGACTATCGCTTTAAGGCCTACTATGTTCCCCTTGTTTTGTATTTGCAAGGACAATATAAGCACAGACATATCTCTTAATAGCTGGTTGCTAGGTGCAGCACCATTCTGTTTGCCACAGATTAATACTTTTGCATATCTAAGACAAAAAATCTGATGTGTTACACTCACATGACTTTCTCTACTCTTGTACAAACTATTTCTACAAACGTTTAATCTCCATATGCTTCATGTTAATCGAGATATCGAGATGTCAATCTTATTGATAATTTTCTTGTAGATGCAAGGGGAATATGGTAAGTTTTAAGCGATAGTCAAATATTTTAACGCTGGTTGCTATGTGGCGCATTCCATTCTCTTTGCATGTCCAGGACATAAAAAAATCTGATGTGTTACACTCACATGACTTTCCCTACTCTTGTACAATCTATTTTTACAAACGCCTATTCTCCATATGCTTTATGTTAATCGAGATAACGAGATGTCAATCTTATTGCTACTTTTCTTGTAGATGCAAGGGGAATATGGTAGCTTTTAAGCGATGGTCAAATATTTTAACGCTGGTTGCTATGCGGCGCATTCCATTCTCTTTGCAAGTCCAGGACATAAAAAATATGAATAACGAATTTGAGAAAAAGTATAAGTATTGGAAAATTTAAGGGAATAACAAGCAATATCTCGAAAACGGTTCACTCAACAAAAGAAATGTATATGACATAAGTTGTGTATTTTAACGCGATCTACATTTTTTGTGTAGTAAAATTTTGTCTATCTCTTATGGTTTACCAGTTATGCAAAAGTCGTTCACAATGAAGAATACTTTTGGAGACATTCCCAGAAAATTCGAGATATACATTTCATTTATCATGACATTATCTTAAACATATGATATTTTCATCAAAATCGTTAGAGCCATTTTTGAGAAAATTAAAATTTTCGAAAAATGTTCCATGTAAAGGGTAGTCTGGGGTGGGGGGATTTTCTTGAAAACCTTCGTGTCGCATCTCTGGAAGATACTGAGCCTAAATACCAAGTTTGGTGCTTATCCGACTGTTCGTTTTTGAGTTATGCTGTTCACAGACGCACACACAGACACAGACACACACACACACACACACACACACACACACAGACACACGCACGGACATGTTTCCAAAAATGCTTTTTTTGGATTTAGGAGGTCTCAAAACATGTATTTCCGGTGAAATCTCGGTATCGAATTTTTGGGTGGAATGCAATACTTCCCCTACTTACTATACGTAGTAGAGAAAGTAAAAAAAATCTGATGTGTTACACTCACATGACTTTCTCTACTCTTGTACAATCTATTTTTACAAACGCCTATTCTCCATATGCTTCATGTTAATCGAGATATCGAGATGTCAATCTTATTGGTAATTTTCTTGTAGATGCAAGGGGAATATGGTAGCTTTTAAGCGATGGTCAAATATTTTAACGCTGGTTGCTATGTGGCGCATTCCATTCTCTTTGCACGTCCAGGACAAAAAAATGAATAACGAATTTGAGAAAAAGTATAAGTATTGGAAAATTTAAGGAAATAACAAGCAATATCTCGAAAACGGTTCACTCAACAAAAGCAATGTATATGACATAATTTGTGTATTTTAACGCGATCTACATTTTTTGTGTAGTAAAATTTTGTCTATCTCTTATGGTTTACCAGTTATGCAAAAGTCGTTCACAATGAAGAATACTTTTGGAGACATTCCCAGAAAATTCGAGATATACCTTTCATTTCTCATCACATTATCTTACACATATGATATTTTCATCAAAATCGTTAGAGCCATTTTTGAGAAAATTAAAATTTTCGAAAAATCTTCCATGTAAAGGGTAGTCTGGGGTGGGGAGATTTTCTTGAAAACCTTCGTGTCGCATCTCTGGAAAATACTGAACCTAAATACTAAGTTTGGTGATTATCCGACTGTTCGTTTTTGAGTTATGCTGTTCACAGACACACACACACAGACACACACACGGACATGTTTCCAAAAATGCTTTTTTTGGATTCAGGAGGCCTCAAAACATGTATTTCCGGTGAAATCTCGGTATCGAATTTTTGGGTGGAATGCAATACTTCCCCTACTTACTATACGTAGTAGAGAAAGTATAAATGAATAACGCATTTGAGAAAAAGTATAAGTATTGGAAAATTTAAGGAAATAACAAGCAATATCTCGAAAACGGTTCACTCAACAAAAGAAATGTATATGACATAAGTTGTGTATTTTAATGCGGTCTACATTTTTTGTGTAGTAAAATTTTGTCTATCTCTTATGGTTTACCAGTTATGCAAAAGTCGTTCACAATGAAGAATACTTTTGGAGACATTCCCAGAAAATTCGAGATATACATTTCATTTCTCATGACATTATCTTAAACATATGATATTTTCATCAAAATCGTTAGAGCCATTTTTGAGAAAATTAAAATTTTCGAAAAATCTTCCATGTAAAGGGTAGTCTGGGGTGGGGGGATTTTCTTGAAAACCTTCGTGTCGCATCTCTGGAAGATACTGAACCTAAATACCAAGTTTGGTGCTTATCCAACTGTTCGTTTTTGAGTTATGCTGTTCACAGACACACACACAGACACACACACACACACACACACACACACACACACACACACACACACACACACAGACACACACACGGACATGTTTCCAAAAATGCTTTTTTTGGATTCAGGAGGTCTCAAAACATGTATTTCCGGTGAAATCTCGGTATCGAATTTTTGGGTGGAATGCAATACTTCCCCTACTTACTATACGTAGTAGATAAAGTAAAAATCTGATGTGTTACACTCACATGACTTTCTCTACTCTTGTACACACTATTTTTAAAAAACGCCTATTCTCCATATGCTTCATGTTAATCGAGATATCGATATGTCAATCTTATTGGTAATTTTCTTGTAGATGCAAGGGGAATATGGTAGCTTTTAAGCGATAGTCAAATATTTTAACGCTGGTTGCTATGTGGTGCATTCCATTCTCTTTGCATGTCCAGGACATAAAAAAAATGAATAACGAATTTGAGAAAAAGTATAAGTATTGGAAAATTTAAGGAAATAACAAGCAATATCTCCAAAACGGTTCACTCAACAAAAGAAATGTATATGACATAAGTTGTGTATTTTAACGCGATCTACACTTTTTGTGTAGTAACATTTTGTGTATCTCTTATGGTTTACCAGTTATGCAAAAGTTGTTCACAATAAAGAATACTTTTGGAGACATTCCCAGAAAATTCGAGATATACATTTCGTTTCCCATGACATTATCTTAAACATATGATATTTTCATCAAAATCGTTAGAGCCATTTTTGAGAAAATTAAAATTTTCGAAAAATCTTCCATGTAAAGGGTAGTTTGGGGTGGGGGGATTTTCTTGAAAACCTTCGTGTCGCATCTCTGGAAGATACTGAACCTAAATACCAAGTTTGGTGCTTATCCGACTGTTCGTTTTTGAGTTATGCTGTTCACACACACACAGACACACACACAGACACACACACACACACAGACACACAGACACACACACGGACATGTTTCCAAAAATTCTTTTTTTGGATTCAGGAGGTCTCAAAACATGTATTTCCGGTGAAATCTCGGTATCGAATTTTTGGGTGGAATGCAATACTTCCCCTACTTACTATACGTAGTAGAGAAAGTAAAAATTAATAACGAATTCCCATTTGAGAAAATAAGTATTGAAAAATTTAAGGGAATAATGAGCAATATCTCGAAAATGGTTCACTCAAAAAAAATGTATATGACATAAATTGTGTATTTTAACGCGATCTACATTTTTTGTGTAGTAAAATTTTGTGTCTCTTATGGTTTACCAGTTATGCAAAAGTCGTTCATAATGAAGAATACTTTTGGAGACATTCCCAGTAAATTCAAGATATACATTTTATTTGTCATGAAAATATCTTAAACATATAATATTTTAATCAAAATCGTTAGAGCGACTTTTGAGAAAATTAAAAATTTCGAAAAATGTTCCATGTAAAGGGTAATCTGGGGTGGAGGGATTTTCTTGAAAACCTTCGTGTCGCATCTCTGGAAGATACTAAACCTAAATACCAAGTTTGGTGTTTATCCGAGTGTTCGTTTCTGAGTTATGCTATTCACAGACAGACACACACACGGACATGTTTCCAAAAATGCTTTTTTTGTATTCAGGGGGTATCAAAACATGTATTTCCGGTGAAATCTCGGTATGGAATTTTTGGGTGGAATGCAATACTTCCCCTACTTACTCTACGTAGTAGAGAAGGTAAAAATCTGACGTGATACATTCACATGTTTTTCTCTACCCTCTATCTTTATTACTGGGTATAGAAACTATTCTTATTAAAACTTTACTACATTTAATCCAAATAAACCTTTGCAAAATAGCCACAATATACATTTCGTAGTAAATACAAAGAGAACAGCTATAGTCAGATGTTTAAGAACTGGACGCTATATGCTGGCCTTAAAAATTCCGTAGTTTCCATTCAATCGTGATAAACAAATGAAATTCGATGGGACTTTAAAAGAATCACAAGTATTGAACATTTCGAACCTTTAATAACGGATATCTCTGAAACGGCTTATGCCACAAAAAAAACTTATTTTAAATAAATTGTGTGTTTTAAAAAGATACAAATTTTTAGTGTGGTACGTTTTCGTCTATCGCTTAACGTTTACCAGTTGTACAAGATTATACAAAATTCCTTCCGAATGAAGAGAACTTCCTAGGTTATTCCCAGAAAATTCAAGATATACATTTTATCATGTAAATATCTTTCATATTGGATATTTTATTCAAAATCGTTAGACATTTTTTAGAAATACAAAATTTTCGAAAAATATTCCATGTAAAGGGTAGTTGAAGGTAGGGGATTTTCTTGAAAATCTTCGTGTCGCATCCTTGGAAGATACTAAATTCAAATACCAAGTTTAGTATTTATCCGAGTTTTCGTTTTTTGGGTTATGCTATTCACACACACACACACACACACATGGACATGTTTCCAAAAATTCCTTATTTGGATTCAGAGCACCTCAAAACCTGTATTTCCGGTGAAATATCGGTATCGAATTTTTGGGTGGAATGCAATACTTCCCCTACTTACTATACGTAGTAGAGAAAATAAAAATGATAAGGCTATTAAACACCAAATATGGCATTTAAGTTCGTTTTCCATGGATACGACAAGAAGATTTTCAAGAAAGTCCCCCACCCCAAACTACCCTTTACTTGAACAAATGTTCGTTATCGTTTATTTTCTAAAAAATGACTCAAACTATTTTAACTTAAGTACCATGTGATTCTAAGATATATCCTTGGCAAATAAAATGCACATATGCCGTGTTGTTTTGTAATAAGCGCAATTACACAACACACAAACACACACAAACACCTATGGTCATGGCGGGATTCGAACCCGCGACCCTCAGCTTGGCGGAGCGCCCGAGCTATACACTCCAGCGACCACGGCTACGAATAGCCTGTGAAGTCCTCTTCATTCTGAATTATTTTTGTAAAACTGTAAACCGTGAGAGGTAGACAAAATCTTACCACATAAAAAAGTGTAGATCTCGTTAACGCACATAGTTTATTTCAAATAAAAGCTTTTGTGGAGGTTAACCATTTTCCAGATCTTTGTTATTGGTTGAATCTTCAAATACTTAAACTTTTCCCATGTGGGAAGTCGTTCTCCCGTTTTTTCCCTCTCTCTTTCTCACTCGCCATGCAAAGGACATAGGATTTCAAATTCATCACATAGCGACTCGCTTTTTAAAAAGTTGAGTATCATTTTGGCCTACTCTATCCTTATGCCTACCACGATGAAAGTTTATCTCGACTAACTAGAAATATTTAGAATATAAGCTTTTGGAAGAATAGTTTATGGACGAGTGAGCTCAGAATGTCATGTGAATGTAACATCAGGAAATTATTTAAGGATTGTTTCTTATAAGTGTACTAAATTTCTAAAGTGAGACACACAAAATGTGGCGAATGTACATGAAATGTAACGCTATATGTATATTTACGATCTTGTTAAAATTGTATTCAATTACTTGAAAATTTTGGATAATTCTATTATATCTATAGACCGAGGTTTCATGAAACTAAAGCCCTTTGTACACGATCAAACTTTTTTTTTTCAATTCAAGAGTTTACAAGAAAAATTGTCAAACATTCTTCAATACGTGACAAGATTGGACAAGACTTGACAATGTGTATTTACAAGTTGTCTTTTTTCAAACTGAATCCCTTCAGAACACATTAATAAATAATTTATCACGCACAAAGCAATTTGCTATGTGCCTCACGGTATAACAGTTTGCAATGAAACACTGTTCTATACCAATATTATGTAGCACTTTCACGTATTATATCCAATGAAATCACATTACGATTATAGAATACAATGGAAATAACACCAACTGATAGGTTAACCACACTATATAACATTGCATTAATGTATACTAGTTCGGAAATCTGCCTGGCAATTATTTCTTCATCTGCTTCATCTTGTGGTAACCCACAGAGTCCTAAACATACGCACATGACCAGCTTATGTATAACCTAATCAGTTCGCATACAACATACTTTGGCCGGGTAGCCATTTTTGCTTGCTTTTCGCTTTCCGCCGTGTTGCAGATTTCGTGACGCACTGTAAATAGTCGCATTTTATTGGCTAAACCCATCAAATCATTGCCAAATCTTTGATTGTTTAGAGCATGTCCTTATTTGTTTTCAAGACTTTCAAAGAGTTTAAAAGTATTGGAAGCAATTTGACAAGAAAAGTTGTAAAGTTGTGACAACTCTTGAAAGGTCTTGTAAAACATTGGATTTGACAAAAATTTGATCGTGTACAAGGGGCTTAAGAGAGTAAGTACCGGTGAGAGAAAGAGAGGCAGAAAGGGGCATCATAACTCAAAAAGAAATGTAAAACAGTTAAATCTGACAACTTCCGTGGATACAAAGACAAAAATATTCACTTGACCATAGCCATTTCAGCTGAAATGTTTGACAATGTGACATGCACTGGAAAGGTCATAAGAGCAATGTATTAATTAATTCACCAGAATGAGAACGCGACATGTACGATAATTTGGCTCCGCCTGGCATGTGACAGAGCGACAACTCGCATTACGTTAGTTGTGCAGGTTGCAGCAGGTTCACGGCGACATATGGATCATCGTGTTTGGGGGACTATAGGAGATGCAGCGCTCCAGCCAAACTTTTCAGCTGTGGTTACTCCTTATTGTGAGTCGTTCACTACCGTTGTGGTCGTCATTCATTTCTCTTTGAGGCTATTTTTTTCTAGTTTAATTTATACCTTCATGTAGTCAATTTTGATAAACATAAAACGAATTTTCACTGAGTTGAACATACAAAAAGTTGTACATCGTTCTGAAAGGGGATATATTATACATACATAGAGGAATTGTACATATGAAAGGGGAACCATACATATAAGAATTGTACAGTAATAATTTAATTCACTAACATGTTAAAATATTCAACATCTAACATTTGTACAGAGCTGATTGTAAGACACGGGCGAGCTAGCAGAATTCCAAGAAATCATAAACACCGTACCTGTTACCAAGCGGTACAACGGTACATGATGGCGCCCAAGCGCACGGATCTGAACCCACACATTCTCATACATGTCAGGCTAACGCGGCCTGAGGGCCAATAGGAAACGTCAAACGCAAAGGTGAGCGTCACTAGGCTCCCGTATATAAGGGCAGACAAAGCCTCAGAGCCCGCTCTTATTCTAAATCTAACTAATCGAGAAGTCACGTCAACACAAGGTGCTACAGATGCACGTGGGTGCACAAGGGTGGGGTGCGTGTGAAGATAGCTAGGCTCCTGACTAATTTAAAGTGGTGGGATTATAATAACAATAATGGGAAAAGCTAGCCGCCCATAACTATTCAACGTGTGAAATAAACTTCATTGATTAAGGGAAACTCGCAGTGTATTTTTAACTTGCCTCACCCACTAGAACATGAGATTTAATAATTAGAGATAGGAATGGAATACTCAACAATCGACGAGCACCAGTAGCCGAGGAAGAACACTGCAACAGGCAACAACGACCCAAGGATCATCGATTTCCTGCTACAAATGTTGCCCAACGTCTGTTTCCCGCTACAGTTCAAATAACAGCATAACAATCTACAGCGAGAGCCAAAAAACTACGAACCGGCCACGCGGTGTTTTTCCCGTACGCGTCCTCGGCGCTCGTTGCCGTCTGCCCCTATCATAGAAAAGCTCGGATGAAACCATACATTTTTAAAACTAGTTTATGAAAGGAGATGCTGAAACTGGCCACCGTCGCTGTCCATACATTTTGGCACCTCTTTAGGAAACTATCCATCACTCGCCGTAGTTCACGTTGAGAAATCCTGGCAATTTCCTGGCGGATATGTTGTTTTAATTCTTCTAGGGTGTGTGGGTTTGTCTTGTACACTTTGTTTTAAGTTACCCCAGGGATAGAAATCGCAGGGGGTTAGGTCGGGACCGAGAGGGCCACAAATCTCTACTAATAATTCTATCCTCAGACGCACTTTCAATTGTTCTCATCGAAATATAGGCTGCATAAGCTTTTGCAGAGTTTTGTTGAAAAAAGGCAAAATCACGCTTCCTATCTATTAACTCTCTAAAAAAGGGGGAGGCAAAATTGTATTCACATGTGTACGGGAGTCAACTGTTGACTCGAAGAACATGTGGCCAGTTTCGGCATCTCTTTTCATAAAGTTGGTAAGTAAAGCCTCTACACCTACGCCGCTGTATCTCCGACCCTGACGTTTCATGAGGGTAAAGAAAGAGACAGGTATATATTAGAATGGCCACCTTTAGCAATACTAGCGCTGTGAATTTCCATGCCAAAGGAAGCTATTCTGATTCGCTTCAACAGATAAATGGGGACTGTAATTTGATTTCTTTTAAGTCTGTAATAAATATAGTGTACTGTTGTTGCTTAGAGCTTTGCTGAACATAAACCACAACACGAAAGAAAAGAATAAAAGATCCGGCAACGTTTGCAGTGCTGAGTTGACTCGCACAGCAAAGGATGGAAGTTGTCTGCTAGGACCAATTGCAGGCTCCCTCTCTGTGTGCGTACACTGCAGTTCGGGCTAATGTTGCCGATTTTCTTGTAAGTGAAGCACGTGTCGTCAGTAGCTGTTTGCTTTAGTCCAGGTGAAGTTTGTTTTCTGTGCGCATGCGATTTACTGCGTTACTCTTGTTTAATTTTCCTGTAAACGCTATCTCCATACTTTAAATACTCTAACATAGGCAACCATTTCATGTTTGCATTTTACGAACAGGTGGCACAGGTATACACACGTGTTACACACGGGTAAGAATTGGCAACACTACCTCTCTCGGTCGCGCTAAATGTCAGAGCCGGAGATAAAACGGCGGTACAATAAACATAGTTTTAAAAATGTTGTATGGTTTCATCCGCGCCTTTCTATGATAGCGATAGACGGCAATGAGCGCCGAGGACGCGGACTGGAAAAACACCGCACAGCCGGTTCGTAATATTTTGACTCTCCCTGTAGAAGCAAGCGAGCTTGCTGTGTTAATCTGTGGCAACCAGAATATTTTTTTGTCTCGCACCCCACCCTCTTAATTGCGAAGAACTAACTAATAAAAAGTTTACGCTCCAGAGTGCACGCATTTAATGCGTGTAGTTGCAATTGCATCTTCACTTTCTCTGTCGTTAGGTACCTAAGGTAGAGGAAGTATTGTATACCGCCCAGAAATTGGATACTCAAAGATTATTGGAAACACATTTTGAGATCCCCTGGACACACAATACTTCTAAAAAGTCCATGCTGTTCGTGTGTTTATACATGGCACCTTTAAGGATACAAAGCAAAGACTTTCATAGAATTGCTGGCCCCCTTGAGAAATGTTTCGCTGTTTTTCCTCAAAAATATCTGTAACGATTTTGATGAAAATACCGCAGTATGAGATATTGGCATGAAAATAAGTTAATGTATGTCTTGAATTTTCTGTGAATAGCATGTGAATCTCACTTCATTTACATTGGATTTGGCTTAGCTGTGAAGTAAAACCATAAGACATGGACAAAAACTTGTTTGCTCATTAAAATTATAACTTGTGTAGGAACTTTCCTCATAGCATTGTCGTTTCTGAAATATTCGTTATGCTGTGCTTTCAATATTTTTGCCATCTATGAACGATTCTCTCCCGGGTTCATGACAAAGAATTAAAACCCCTTGTAATATAAACATTTTAATGTTTTTTATATCTTGCATGCAGCCAAATTCATATTGCCAATTTGAAGCCATTTCGAGGCAAAGTCGTAAACACAAAATGGACAAATTAATTTACTTTCATTTATCACTATATAATATATAAAGGACTTATATCTGTAAAATGCTAATTGGTGGAAAAAGTTGTGCAAGTACAACACAGACTTTTACTTTCTCTAGCCTTTTTTATAGTAGATAGAAGAAATTCTATATAGAAATTTCACCAGAAATACATGTTTTGAGGTCTCCGAATCCTAAAAAATTCATTGTTTAGAAAAAAGGTCCGTTCTGTCACGCTGTGTGTGTGCGTGTGTGTGAGAGAGAGAGAGAGAGAGAGAGAGAGAGAGAGAGAGATAGAGAGAGCAGAATAAGTCAAAAACAAAAGTTGGAATGCCAAGCTTGATAATTTAAGCATCTTTCCAAAGTGAAACACGAATATGATTAAGGAAATTCTCCCACCCCAAACTAATCTTTACGTGGAAAATGTTTGGTTATTTTATTTCCTCAAAGATGAATTAAAATACCACAATATGTTAAAGATATTTCCACAACTATCTTGAACTTTCTGGTATAACTGTAAAGTCCTCTTAATTGTAGATGAATTGTGTATAAATTGCAAGCCTTAAGAGATAGGCAAAAACTTTCAACACCAAGCACACAGTTTATTTTTGTATTTATTTTTCCTGGTATCAGCTATTTCTGAGATATTCGCTAAGATTGGTTTGAATTTTTCAACACGTTTTCATTTGTTAAAGTGCTATCATCATTCGTTTCCCGCGATATCGTGGAAAGAAAACGAAATTCCAAAGTGAGCATACAGCAACCCGTCTTTTAAAGAATTCACAATTAACTCTGCCTTCTCGATCCCTCCTGTACCTACAACGAAACGTGCAATGAAACTATTTCTATAAACGTTTGTCTCGATTAACATGAAGTAGATAGGGGGAAAAAAGCTTTTGTAAGTAGCTTGTTGGAGCTGTATAAAAATAAACTATAGTGGCCAGAGAAAGGCATATGAATATAACAGCCCAGTTGCCAACTCAGCGATAACAACAGGGAGCGGACAGCAAGACGAATGAGTCGTAAATTTTGTGAAGTGTTTGAAAGAGCAGTTTATTAAAGTCACGGCCAGTTCATTGGAGCGAAGTTTTCATGTTTAACGATTCATTCACCAGCTTCCCAACGCTGTAGCCAGGATCACACCTAGGAATGTTGGGTGTGATCTTAATGACCGGAGTGAAGGCAGAAAATTCTGTCAGCGTGCTGGGATTTGAGTCCCAGCGAAACTAAGCAATATTTATTCCTGTAATTATTCCCATTGTCTCAAAATCAGCAAAACATATATAATGAAAGTTTGTAGATAATGGTTTTCCAAAAGACAGTTGAAGTTTTTGTACCAAATAGATAACACTAGTCTGCATTTTCAAACTTTTTGTCAGATGATTTCTTAAAAGTAGCTGTTCTTGAATCAAGTTTTTATACTGATTCCAGAAATAACTTCCGTTTTTTCTATCACGTCAGGTTTTTACACAAAATAAAAAGTAATGTTTTGACAATTTTACTAATGAGCGTGGAAAAGTATTCAAATACCATTTCACACAAGGTAAGTTTTTATTCAAGAAACATTTTAAGAATACTCTTAAGAACTCCCCTAATTTATTGCATGACTCCATTTTAACAAAACAAGAAGCCAAAGTGTTTCATTTAATTTTTTTCAAACTTTCTCTTCTTTGACTTCCTTGCAGATCCTTGAAGATGACTGTCCCTCCTTAACATCCAACAGTGGTCGCCCATCATAGTTTCATTCCATCTCCCTTGGTACCTCCTCTCCATTTCCTTAACATCTTGGGTGAAAACGTACACCATAATGTCCCAGATTTTCTGGAAAGTAGTCGATATGTGAATGCAGAAAATGCACCTTTACACTCATGTTACAACCCATCTTCTTGAAATTCTCCAACATTGTTTCGACAATGGCCTTGTAATTAGGATATTTGTTATTGCCTAAGAAGTTTTCAGTAACTGATCGGAAGGCGGTCCATGCTTCTATTTCTCTCTCATGCATTGTCTTCTCAAAATCTTCATCCTTCATCAATTTCTTTATTTGAGGACCAACAAAAATTCGAGCCTTTAATTTGACTTGTGTAATGAAGGGAAATTTCTTGGAAAGGTACTTGAAGCAGGCTCCATCCTGTGGTAGAGCCCTTACAAATTGCTTCATCAAGCCCAATTTTATGTGTAGTGGCGGAAGCAATATCTTCATAACTCTATATTTTTGAAGTGAAATTGTGAAAAAAAAAACTGTACGTGATAGAAAAAAACTAAAAGCAGTTCTGAAATCAGCATAAAAAGGTGAGTCAAAATCACTTATTAGTTTTCAGTCATCCGATATCATCGGACTAGTGTAATTGTTGGGAATCTGTGTACGTATTTAATTCTAAATTTCTGAATGGAAAAATCGTGTTTTAAAGCTCTGAATTTTCAGTTCTTTTTTTGGGGGGGAGGCAAGTGTAATAGAAGTTTTAACAAAGAACGTTGATTTGAAGTCGGTGAATAACATTATTAAAAGTCGATGAAGGGTTCGTATCACTGCATTGTGTAATCCATTAATATTTCACGGAGAAAGACATATCCTGAAGTTAGGCTTTTCATTATGTAAGAAAGCACATTTATTAGAGTTTAATAGCCAAATATATACAGGATCCTTCCAAAAAAACTGTATAAACACAACGGACACGGACACAAATTCTTTACGAAGATGCTTCAGTAAGTAACCATTAAGAATGAAGACGCCGTTTTTTATTTCAAAAACAAAGTATTTATTTCTCAACATAGTCCTCTTTTAGGGATATAAACTTCTCCCAAAATCCCCGCCATTTTTTAATCCCTTCAAAAACAGGAATTGTCAGCTCTACAAAATACGCCTTTATCTTGATGATCCCCTCATTTGATCTAAATGTATTTCTTGCGAGGCATTTCTTCGTGTTTGGGAACAAGAAGAAATCGTAGAGAGCCAGGTCGGGCGAATACAGGGGGTGCGTCAGCAATTCATAGCGCAATGCAGTTTGGCTGCGACAACTCCGGATGAATGTGCTGCAGCGTTGTCGTGGTGTTTCTTCTTCGCCAAATATGGCCGTGTTTCCTTCAACTGCTTGTTGAAGCGGTCCAGTAACTCACTGTAGCATTGTCCAGTGATCGTTTTTACTTTTTCTTCGCATCCCAAAAAATTGTCGCCATAACTTTTTGGACCGGTGGGACAGTCTTCGCCTTCTTTGGGGCAGATTCACCGCAAGCAATCCATTATTTTGTTGTTGTTTGGCTTCCGGAGTAAAATGATGAATCCAGGTCTCATCGAGGGTGACAAATTGAGTTTTATTTATGAACGCTCTTTAACTACTGTGGTTCTTAGCGTTCCATTCTGTGTTGGGCGTGAAATACCGGTAATTTTGGTCAGAGGCCTCTTCTTCAGGCTTGAGGTTCTTTTACGTGCCGTAAATCGACACGGGACCACGGCTTTACTTCCCTTCCGAAGGAAGCCATGCTAAGGACTTTTACGCCCGAAAAAATCCATCGCTCTCGTTTGAATCCGCGACCTCGGGAACTAGAGGCTAGAATGGTAACCACTACACCACGGAGGACGACTCGACGCAAAAGGTTCTCCGGAGTTCGCTTAAATTGCTCCAAACACAGCTTTGAAGCCGTCCGCACCCTTTGTCCACAGTAAGCAATCGCGGCACCAATTAATACTCGTGTATCACAGTTTAACAAAAAGCTTCCTGCACCTTTTCGGTTACTTTCTGTTCTCAAAATGATTCCCGTTGGAGGCCGGACACACATGACAACTGCGAATGGTCTTTTGAACAACGTTGGTCAAGTGTCCCTGGGGATTTGTGCGCATGCTGCTGGATTTTTTTGGAAAGGGCCTAAGTGGCTTCTTGTGATACATGGCATTCTTCAAGGTCCTCCAAAGCTAAAAGTCCAGAGGTGTTAAATCTGCATCTCTTCGTCCTGTGCAGTGTCCCTGCAGATTCTCATCCAGGAAAGTTCGCATGCCTTGGTGCTAGTGTAGGGGTGCCTCATCTTGTTGATAGAAAACTCAGTGTTTCCGTAAACCGCACGTATAGCTGGCAGAATTGATGTGCTTAGCATTTCCGCGTACCTGACGCTAATAACTGCACTTTCAAAGAAGAACGATCCAATTAAACTCCACACCATCTTCGCCAAAAACTCATCGTAGGTTACCATATGCTGAAACCATTCACAAAACTATATCGGATTTTTTTTTTCAAAAAAATGATCGAACAATTTCGATAAAAAACATTTTGTAGACGGAAGATGAGTAAACTGTATGTTACCTATATTGAAGCTTCTGTAGTTCTGCTCATTCACTTGTATGAGGGCAGTCCCAGAAGTACCCAACGTGACGTATACATAGCGGATGTTGTTTCAAACAAATGACTATGGTAGAAAGCATCACCCTTACAAAGCTTAAGTTTGAAGTTTAGCGATGCTACGTTGTTTAGTAATTGTTTGGCAGCCATTAATAGTGAACTCTCTCACCGAATTTGTAAACATGAATAAAACTGGTCATCGTTATGTGATATAATACTTTCATTTGAAAGGTCTTAGTCCAACTAATTTTAAAGCTGAGCTAGATTCTACTCTGGGGGAGTCTGCTCCTTCATTTACAACAGTAAAATATTGGGTGGCAGAGTTTAAGCGAGGTCGTACGAGCTGCCATGACGAACATCGCAGTGGTCGACCAAATGAGGTGACCACGCCAGAAATTGTGAAGAAAATCCACAAAATGGTATTGGATGACCGTCGACTGAAAGTGCGCGAGGTAGCAGACATCGTAGGCATTTCAAAAAGTACTGTACATCGCATACTGACTGAAAATTTAGACATGAGAAAGCTATGTACAAGATGGGTGCCGTGTTTACTCACAATGGAACAAAAGCAGCGTCGTGAAGATGTTTCAGTCGAGTGTTTGGCGATGTTTCGCTGCAATAAAGCCGAGTTTTTGTGTCGACTCATAACCATGGATGAAACATGGGTCCATCACTTTACACCTGAGACGAAGCAACAGTCAAATCAGTGGATTGAAAGGGGAGAATCGGCTCCAAAGAAGGCAAAGACAGTTCCATTTGCAGGCAAGGTCATGGCTTCAGTTTTTGGGATATGCGTGGGATAATTTTCATTAATTATCTTCAAAAAGGAAAAGCAATCAATGGCGAGTATTATGCAAATTTATTGCAGCATTTGAATGATGAAACCAAGCAAACATGGCCGCATTTAGCTAAAAATAAAGCTCTGTTTCATCAAGACTATGTGCCAGTTCACACATCCATTATCGCCATTGCCAAAATCAATGAGTTAAAGTTCGAATTGCTTCCTCATGCATCCTGTTCGCCAGACTTAGCCTCCTCTGATTATTTTCTGTTTCCAAAGTTGAAGAAATGGCTTGTTGGTAAAAGATTTGCCAATAATGAAGAGGTGGAGTCTGCAGTTGATGGCTATTTTGCAGAACTCGACGGTTCTCACTATAAACAGGATATCGAAGCTATTGAACATCGCTGGGAAAGGTGTATCGAGCTGAAAGGAAACTATGTAGAGAAATAAAGATGGGACAGCCCTCGTATAATTGTGAAACCTAGAGATAGACAAAACCTTATAACAAGAAAAATATTCCCTGTTAATAAAATAATACCTATTTACTGTGGCATTAGGCATCTCCGAAATGTAAATGGCTGTTCTTTTGTTTCTCATGCTCGTGTAAAGTACACGTAACATCACACCTAAGAATATAATTATCGCCTGCTGAGTGTTATCTTGGCTTACTCTATTATAGCAGCACTGTCTAACTGAAACCAGTTCCGGCGAATATTATCATGATTAACAGAAAGAAGATAAAAACAAATTTTAGCATAAATAATTAGTAAAATAGTTCCGATAATAAATGATAAGTGGCAGATACTTATATTCTCCAAGCTCCCTGACGATTGTTTAAATTCTGGAGAGAGGAGGATTGTATTTCCGCTGTAGGAAGGTATGAAAATGTTCGACTATTCTGGTACCGGAATATTGGCTGAGTTACGTTTCCTCTAGAAAAAGCCTTTGAGATTTGGAAAAATATTTGCGGGACTGGCAAGGAAATATACACTTGTGTTATCCCTGTTTACTCAAAGCCTCCTAAAGAAAGTTTTGCTTTTCGCGCTATTGCATTATCTGCTAGAGCGAAAAAGTTACAAAAGCAGAAATAAATGATAGCTAAAATTAGAGCTGGCTGCGGGTGTTCCGGAAGACTGGCTTATCCTAGTTGTAATAGCTTATTCAGTGAACAGGGTTTTATGATTTTTTTTCTGCTTCTGCCTGACCTCTTTCTGCACTCGCTCTTCCTTTCTTTTAGTTTCACCTTGTTCGGTTTTTTGCTCCTGGTAATCTTTTCAGTGAACTTCGACATTTTACTTTATTTTGTGTGCTCATTACTCCGCTTAATGTCGCTAATTTAAGTTACCCGCAATTCATCAATTAACTTACGCTGCCGCGACCAGCTGTGCCACATTTAATTTTACTTGTGACGTAGATAGGCTTCTCTCCGGTACGTGACTGGTTAGTAAATCAAGTAAGGTCTGTTTGTTTTGTATCTAATGCGTGCATTGTAGCTACAGTATATCAAGGATGTGAATATTTTGTGGTGATTATTCTGCTTAAAGTCAGTATACCAATTATGTGCTATTAGGTATCAGATATCGTCCAGTAGTGACTATATATCGATAATTGAAGAGCATGGTATATTACATTGGGCAATTATTCCATATTACTTTACTATCAGTATAATTCGGAGACCATACGTCTCGAGTTTCATCCTGTTTTGATAATTATTCACTTATTTTAAGTATGAAGAAATCAACCGTGGGCGAAACTCAAAACTACAAAAATAATTACTTTTAAATAACTGCATGACCAGTGCTGTTATGCTGATTTTTACTTTCTCTACTACGTATAGTAAGTAGGCGAAGTATTGCATTCCACCCAAAAATTCGATACCAAGATTTCACCGGAAATACATGTTTTGAGACCCCTGAATCCAAAAAAAAAGCATTTTTGGAAACATGTCCGTGTGTGTGTCTGTGAACAACATAACTCAGAAACGAACAGTCGGATAAACACCAAACTTGATATTTAGGTTCAGTATCTTCCAGAGATGCGACACGAAGGTTTTCAAGAAAATCCTCCCACCCCAGATTACCCTTTACATGGAACATTTTTCGAAAATTTTAATTTTCTCAAAAATGGCTCTAACGATTTTGATTAAAATATCATATGTTTAAGATATTTTCATGACAAATAAAATTTATATCTCGAATTTTCTGAGAATGTCTCCAAAAGTATTCTTCATTGTGAACGACTTTTGCATAACTGGTAAACCATAAGAGATAGACAAAAGTTTACTACACAAAAAATGTAGATCGCGTTAAAATACACAATTTATGTCATATACACTTTTTTTTGAGTGAACCATTTTCGAGATATTGCTTGTTATTCCCTTAAATTTTCCAATACTTAATTATTTTTGTTCTGGTAATGCAAAGAGAATGGAATACTCCACATAGTAACCAGCTCTTAAAATATTTGACTATCGCTTAAAGCCTACCAATTCCCCTTGTATCTACAAGAAAATTAGCAATAAGATTAACATCTCGATTAACGTGAAGTAGATGGAGAATAAGCGTTTGTAGAAATAGTTTGTGCAAGAGTAGAGTAGAGTCATGTTAGTGTAACACATCAGATTTTTTTTTCTTGACCATACTCTCCCGTTTCTAATAAAAAGCTCTTGTTCTCAAAGAGGTCTTCAAGGTAATTGAAATTGCACGGGAAATTTAAACGTTAGCGAAACATCGTAAGTTTGTTATTTAACTTCGCACGAGGAAAGCAGCACCGAACAAGGACACCTGTATTGCGATTTGCCGGTGATGCGGAAGTTACGAAAAGTTGGAGTCATGGAGTGTTTAAAAGCAAGAATGAGTGCACATCATTACATGAGCACGTTTTCTCCTTCCCTTAAGCCGCTTGTACACGATCAAATTTTTGTCAAATTCAATACTGTACAAGACTTTTCAAGAGTTGTCACAACTTTTCTTGTCAAATTGCTTCCAATGCTTTTAAAGTCTTTGAAAGTCTTGAAAGCAAATAAGGACATGCTCTAAACGGTCAAAGATTTCACAATGGTTTGATAGCTTTGGCCAATGAAATGCGAGTATTCACAGTGCGTCACGAAATCTGCAACATGGCTGAAAGCGAAAAGTAAACAAAAATGGCTACCCGGCCAAGGTATGTCGTATGCAAACTGATTAGGTTATACATAAGCTGGCCATGTCTGTACATCGAGGGCTCCATGGATTACCACAAGATGGAACAGATGAAGGCGATTATGAAGAAATAATTGCCAGGCAGTTTTCCGAACTAGGTATACATTAATGCAATGTTATATAGTGTGGTTAACCTATCAGTTGGTGTTATTTCCATTGTATCCCACACTCGTAATGTGATTTCATTGGATATAATACATGAAAGTGCTACATAATATTAGTAAAGAACAATATTTCATTGCGAATTGTTATGCTGTGGCGCAAATACTAAATTACTTTGCGCGTGATAAATTATCAATGCGTTCTGAAGGGTTTCAGTTTGGCGAAGAGAGAACTTGTAAATTCACATTTTTGACATTGCCAACTCTTATCAAATCCTTCCTGGTCTTGCGAAGTCTTTTCCAATCTTGTCATAAATTGAAAAACATTTCACAATTTTTCTTGTAAACTCTTGAATTGAAAAAAGTTTGATCGTGTACAAGGGGCTTTACACTCTTTCAATGAATTCTAAGATTCCCGTACGCCATATGGCCTCCATGACCCACTGTTATCAGGTCTACAGATTAACACTTCTAGCACAGTGACTGAACTAGAAGTGACAAATCCAGCAAAGATGGTTATCTGTTTTCAAAGATCTGAATGAGCAGGGTTATCCGCTCCAAACTTGAAGATGTGTGAATTCCTTTTGTAGCTTCCTGGAACGAATACTTCCATAGAAAAGACAATTTCGAGCATCAGTCATTTATGGGATCGGAGAAATAAATGTATTATAGCCTTAGCGAATCACCCAAATAGAATCACCCAGTCGGAATAGTGTGTAGAACTGTATGAAAAAACAATAAAGGCTTCATAAAGAAGATGTCTTCGTCAGAGAAGTACGATTGGTGCCCAGCATCAGCATCTGAACGGCAAACTTGGAATAGAATGAAACGGTTGCATTCTACAACTGTAATGAAAATAGTTTTTATTTATAAATTAATAATTTTGATTCAAACTTCTTACGGATTTCTTTATTTAAGTTTTTACGGACTACTAACGTTTATTACATTATTGCAATCATGCTATGTACGTGGCAGAGGTTTTGCCTACCCAAGAATTCGATACCCAGATTTCACCGGAAATACATATTTTGAGGCCCGCTGAACGATAAAAAAATTTAGAAAAAGGTGTGTGTGAACAGTATAACTCAAAAACGAAAAGTAGGATAAATACCAAACTTGGTATTTAGATTCAGTACCTTGCAAATATGCGACACGAATATTTTCAAGAAAACCTCCCACCCCAAACTACCTTTTACATGGAAAACTTTTCGACCTTTTTGGTTTTCTATAAAAATGGCTAACGATTTTGATTAAAATACCGTATATTAAATATATTTGCATTATAAATAAAATGTATATGTTGAAGTTTTTGGGAGGAAATTTCATTCGGAGGAAATTTTGTATAACTGGTAAACGTTAAGCGATAGACGAAAACGTACTACACAAAAAATGAGGTCTCTTTAAAACACACAATTTATTTCAAATAAATTGTTTTGTGGCATCAGCCATTTCCGAGTTATCCGTTTTTAATGGTTCGAATTGTTCAATACTTTTGTCATTCTTTTCACATCCTTTCGATATTCAGTTGTTTCTCGCGATTGCACGCAAAGAGCATGGAATTTTAAGGCCAGTACTTAGCGTCCAGTTCTTAAACATCTGACTATCGCTATTCCCTTTGTAACTACTATAACGAAATGCGTGGTGCGGCCATTTCCGGAAAGTTTTATCTCGATTAAAATGAAGATGGAAAAATAAACTTTCGTAAGAATAATTTGTATAGCCACTAATAAGCACTCCAGGGTAGAGAAAGTCATGTGAATATAACATCAGAATGTTTTTTTTTATTTTAGAGGTAAATACGCAGTTGTAATAACCAAAGTCAAGCGTGCTTTATTTTAATGGCTGCTCTTAACAGGACAGGGAAAAGAGGATTATTTTCAACCAACAGACGATCGATTCATATGGTCACCATTGGTATAGGAGTTAGAAGTAGACAGAGGGACCTCCAGTAACTGGAGCAAATACCGCAAGTAGGCCTGAGTGGCCCATTTTGATTCCGTGACCTCTAGGTGAGAGGGATGGGGGGGGGGCGATGGGCGATCGGATCCGGACGAGACAAGTTCCAGGAAGGGTTCCCGACCAGGTTCACCAAACGCAGGGAGAAATATTTTCCAAAGCTCAAATTCCTGCCACAACATTCAATAGCCTTCGCCTGTCCTTCAACGCTGAAACAGATAAAAGGTAATGAAGGGGCATTATTCGGGTAGGCAGCATGTCGTCCTACGGGGTCTAGGGATACTAGCCTCTAGTTCCCGAGGTCATGGGTTCAAACCGGTGGAGGGCGATGGATTTTTTTCAGTCGTAAAAATCCTTAGCATGGCTTCCTTCGGAAGGGAAGTAAAGCCGGTGGTCCCGTGTCGTAGATTTTACGGCACGTAAAAGAACCTCAAGCCTGATAAAGAGGCCACTGAGCAAAATTACTGGTCTTTCACGCCCAACATAAAGCGGGACGCTAAGAACCACAGCAGTTAAAGAGCGCCCATAAATAATACTCAATTTTTGGGTAGGCAGCATTCGCCTACCGAAAGTCAAGTGAAAGGTGTAAAGGCAAACACCCACACAACAGATTGAAAATATCTTCTTAGACTGGATAGCTAACATCAGAAAGATTATAAAGATTTATTTCAATATGCAACGTCCCCTTAAATTTATATTCAGCATGTTGACACTCATAGTATCATAGCTACAGTGTCCAATGTTTTGAGGTTATCATTAATTGTAAACCTTTGAAATATTAGCTTATTTTATGAGATTTATTAGTTCATTTACTCGTGAAATAATCTTAGCAAATGCAACTCGCAATTTTCAAATTCTCTAGATAAATCGTCATGTCGTGACTAAAAGATATAATTTTGTCGATGATGAAAATAACTCGTGGCGTTATGTATGATAATTACCTGAGAGCGCATTTATGCCAGTCAGCGAGTTTATGGCTACTCGATTGTGAACAGTGACAGTCGAATTCTACCGATTATGAGTAGCATGCTGCCCTCCCCTCTCTACCACCTACCCACTAGGAACTGTTCTGTTCTGCAAAAAAAAACAAAAAAAAAAAACGGTGTGATACATTCGCATGTCTTTCTCTACCCTTTATCTTTATTGGTGGGTATACAAACGTTTCTTGCTAAAGCTTATTTTTCTATCTACTACATTTTAATCAAAATAAATCTTTGTAGAAATAGCTGCATTACACATTTCGTTACAGATACAAAGAGAACAGCGACAATCAAATGTTTAAGAACTGTGGACGCTATATGTTGGCCTTAAAATGCCATACTGTTTCCATGCAATCGCGAGAAACAAATAAATAAATAAATAAATAGAATCTTGAATATACTATCCCGATACCTTGGTTACTACACCGGGATATACATTCAAACTTTTCATTTATTCTCACAAACACGTTTACATTTTAGATTACATCAATTTTTTCAGATAAAATAACTACACAATGTCTACAAAATAATAATAATAATAAATAAAGACAAATAAATAAAAGAAAGAAAGAAAAATAGAAATTATTGAATTAGAGTAAAGGCGTAAAAAATAATTACAATTCTAAATTCTATATTTATCTACACTTGCTGGAAGCCAGCAAACTTAGCAACTATTAACCAGCTACTACCTACTCCTATGTAACTATATTCACTGGAAACCAGCGAAAATGTACTGGTAGCCAGCACAAAACCTATAAACTACTAATCATTTTAATTAGTTTATTTATGTTTATATTTTATTTAAAATTGTCTTCAATTAAAATGTTTTATAAAATTAAAGTTATATATCTATAACATTCCCTTATTCTCATAGTAATTATTTAATTTATAATAATTCAGTATCTTATTTAATTCATTTATATCTTTATTTATACATTTGTGTTTATTTGTTTATTTATTTACCTTATAACATTTTATTTAATCTCAGTATTAATCTTCTATTATCTCCCCTTTAAAATTTTTATATCAATTTTTTAAATTTTGTCACTATATTTTAAACCTTTACCTCTTTTAACCAAACCTTCTTTCTTCTATTACTAAATATCTACTCACGTTACCCCACAACATTTCACTTCCCTCACATCCACCATTTTATTCTAACACCAACTCCACCTCCAACTAACATAAACTTAAAATTCCCCTCCTATTAATAACAATACACAAATACACATCTCCATGCATCTAAACATCAGTATAACTCCATTCACTATCTCTCCCAAACCACATTAAACTACTACTCCAATGGCAAACCTGCAAGCTCCTCTTCCAAAGATGGCGAAACTGCTGGCTACTCCTCCAATAATGATAAACCTGCACACCAACACCGCCATCATCTTCTCTCCTTTCCTCTTCTTCCTCCATCCTCTTTCTATAACCACCACATTTCTCTCCTTCCCGTCGTCTTAATTAAAATCTTCTCTCCACCCATTCCTCCTCCTCCTCCTCCTCTTCATTCTCCATCAATGTCAACATTTGTAAACTGGCCATTTCTTCACTTATGCTTTTATCTTCTCCCGTATCTAAATTTTAATTTATTATTCTAACCCTCTCAGATCTTCTAATTTCTTCTCTCCCTCTCAGTAATTGTTCTCTTCTTACTTTTGGTGATGTATCTTTTTCCCACGCTGTTCTACTCACATAATTTGATAATTGTTGTAGATATTTAATTAAATCAGGATGTCTTAAAATTGTATACAGGGTATATCCTCCTAAATGTTTCCTTTCTTCTAGTGCATGTTGATTGTATCTATTACATTCAAAAACTGTATATTCCGGCGTATGCCTAATTCCACAACTATCACTTATGTCGTCTTGTATGGACCATGTCCCGTAATAAAGTGTATTAATCCTTTTGTTTGTTGTATGTGTGTTAGTCGTAATCTTTCTTAAACATTTGAAAATAGCTGAAAAACTCTTTTTCCCTCCTCTATTTCTTCCCATTGATGTTGCCATCTTATCTTCAGATTTTGCTTAATATCTAATAAAGTATTGCACTTTACTCCAGTTATTTTTTCTACCATTTGAAAATCATTTCTTTTAATCCAAAATCTAGCTCCTTTCAAACGTATCAGATAATCAATTGGCCATATTGCCGTTGTTAATAATAAAGCCATTGTTGGTGTGGTATTTACAGCACCGGTAAAACGTAATAATATTTTTCTTTGCATCCTTCTCAATGATTTTCTAATAATTACATCATCCATCCTGGTTGCCCAGGTTAGCGCCGCATATGTTACATTGTGGTAGGTTGTTATTGTTTTCAACGATAATTTAAAATTTTTCTGCGTAATTCTACCAAGTTGCATCATTACTTTTTCTGATTTTTGACGAATATATTCTGTATGTTTTTTAAACTGTAATTTTTCACCAGCATAATGCCCAAATATTTGGAATCTTTGTTTTCTTATATTTTCATCATTTATCTTAATAATCGGATCTCTTTTCAAATTTCCTTTAAACAACATATAACACGATTTATTGGATGAAATTTTAAGTTTAGATTTCTTACACCAATTACTTAATTTCTCTGTCAATTTATTTGCCTTGGTTTCCAATTCCCTTCTATTTTGACCTTCAATTATAAAGACCAAATCATCTGCATATGCAATTGTATTTGATATATTATTATCATTTTCCATTTCTTCAATTAAAATTTCCACCACTAGGTCCCAAAAAGGGGCCCTAGGACTGAGCCTTGTGGACATCCTTTTGTGATATCTCTACAAATTATCTGATTAATACCTTTGATATGCATTTTTCTATTTGCACAATAATCCTTCAAAATTTTATAAAGTCTGTGGATAATTTTTTTTAAGTCTGCCGAAAAAATAGGCCACCGTAAGTTATCAAATGCTCCAAATATGTCAATTAATACCCCAATTACATACTGTTTTTTACTTTTCCCGATAGTTCCTAATAACTCCATAATTGCATCCTCCGTTGAATATCCTTTTCTAAATCCGAATTGTTTATCATTTTTCCAATCATTTCTCTAAATTCCACAATTCTTTTATAGATTAATTGTTCTAAAAGTTTCCCCATGGTATTTAGTAAACATACGGGTCTATATGATTTTGGTTGTTTTAAATCCTTATCATTTCGTTTTTTAAGTATTACTACTCGTGCCTCTTTCCAAATGTCTGGAAATCTCCCTTTCCATAAGCAATAATTAAAAAGCATATGCAAGAAGGGGATTATTTCATCTTTTAAATTAAACAACACTTCATTCATAATCTCATCTGGTTCTGCTGCGTTGTACCTTTAAAGTATTAAATATAATTTGTATCTCCGATATATCTATTCTGAATATAATTCTTTCATTACTACAGGGTATTTCTAATTCCACTCTACTTCTGGTGTTTATTTCTTCGTCCGTATCAACTTCATCAAAATTAAAATTAAATTAAATTAAATTGAGTTTTATTTATGGACACTCTTTAACTGCTGTGGTCCGTAGCGTCCCATTCTATTGGGCGTGAAAGACCGGTAATTTTGCTCAGAGACCTCTTTGCCAGGCTTGACGTTCTTAAATCTACGACACGGGACCACCGGCTTTACTTCCCTTCCGAAGGAAGCCATGCCAAGGATTTTTACGCCCGAAAAAATCCATCGCCCTCCGCCGGGTTTGAACCCGCGACCTTGGGAACTAGAGGCTAGCACGGTACCACTAGTCCACGGAGGACGACATCAACTTCAACTTGTAGGCTGCAGCATTCACACTGGTTTCGTGTTCAGCAAAGTTCACCAATACAACACCAAGCATATTCCAGAAAACCGTCACAAGCACATTCCTAGCTGACTGAGTCACTTTGAATTTTTTCTTCACTGGGGAACCAGCATGTTTCGGGAAGAGCGTTCATAAATAAAACTCAATTTCAATTTCAGCATGTTTCCATTCCGTATTGCCTGCTTGGTTTCGGGCGTGTAGTGGTATGCTTACGACTCATCACCACTGACGATTCCTTTCAGAAAGTCGCCCTTCTGCGGTGTACCGCGTTAGGTGATCCAAGCGCGTCATCATTCGCTGGCCCTTGTGATTGTCTGTCAGGTTCTTAGGCACCCAGCGAGCACTAACTTTACGAAATTTCAACGTGTCATGAACAACATCGTACACTGCACCATAGGAAATGTTGAACTGTTGCGATAAGGTTCGCAGTTGCACACGCCGGTCGTTCAAATTTGCCGCCTCAATGCCTCTGACATTCTGCGGGATTGTAGCTGTTACCGGCCTCCCGAAGCGTGGCGAATCACTAAGGTTCACACGGCCCTCTAGGAAGAATGCACGACACCTGGAGACATTGTTACGGTCCATACAATCATCCTCATACACGCCACGCATGTCCCTGTGAATATCACTCTGGTTTATGCCCTTTGGTCCACAAATATCGAACCACACCTCTCTGCTCTTCACACGTGGACGACAGTAACATGCGCGCCATCTTTGCTGCGTAGTTCACGCTTCTCTCGGTAGAGCTGCGCATGTAACAAAAAATATCTTCTGTAGTGGAAACTTCATACTATATCTGTGTGAAATTGCAACATTCCAGTTGCAATACCAAGGCAGAAAAAAAATTATTGTGCGTTACTTTTCGATCCGCCCTCATACAAATGCACGCGTAACGTTTGATATCCAGTGTGCTCATTCTACTGCTGCTGTTCTGCCAGAAAGTAGTATAGAAAAGCAGAATAAATCATTCTGCGCAGTTTGTAACGGAGTTAGTGGAATGGAAGTACATCTACATTATCCTATACCACAATTTTGCACCCTCACACGTGTATTTCCCAGAAATTTACCCTTTCAGTTCAGCTGGTCACAAATGTGCACATTATTTGAGCCATTAGATGTTGGCATACTAAGCTGCAAAGTTGTTCAAGCAGGTGCTGCCCTCTAGAGATCGGTTTGTGAATTACGTAAAATATCCAGAAGGGTCTCCTGGTTATACACTCTACAAAAGGGCAGCTTGCAGGGGGGTAGTTCCATACAAAAGTTACCCGGACAATTTTTTTTAAGATATATGACGAGTGACTGGACATAAATGCAGGCATTCAATTTTATAGCAGTATTACAAGTTTTCGTTGTGATTGCTTCTGTGGTCGAGTGGCGTTCTCGCTTCTCAACCCAGAGGTCCCGGATTCGACTCCCTGCTAGGGCGAAGAATTTCTCTTTAACCACAATCATTCCCTGTCTTCAGAGTCTGGATGTATAAATATGGGAGTGAATGTGTTTAATTAAAATTAATAAAACCAAACTTAGAAAATACGCACAGTTCGAATATTATCATCATTTGTTATTCAAACGAACCTTCAGAGTAAAACAAAAAAATTACGTCATATTTGCTTTATCTGTTCCAAATTTACTCCACGTTTAAGGAATGTGACTAAATTTCTTGTCATTAAAATTTGCAGTTATATTTATTTCGTGTCTGAAGCATACTCGGAATTTTTCTCGTTCATGTGGTCTCATCAGTTTTACGCTGTGATCATTTTTGTAATCTTAGGTGTGGGATTTAAACATTGAGTGCATTCCCCTTTTCCTCAACTTCGTTATACACTCTGTTGAATTCGGAGTGAAAAATCTGATGTGTTACACTCACATGACTTTCTCTACTCTTGTACAAACTATTTTTACAAACGCTTATTCTCCATATGCTTCATGTTAATCGAGATGTTAATCTTATTGCTAATTTTCTTGTAGATGCAAGGGGAATTGGTAGGCTTTAAGCGATAGTCAAATATTTTAAGAGCTGGTTGCTATGTGGAGTATTCCATTCTCTTTGCATTACCAGGACAAAAAAAATTGAATAACGAATTCCCATTTGAGAAAAAGTATAAGTATTGGAAAATTTAAGGAAATAACGAGCAATATCTCGAAAATGGTTCACTCAACAACAAAAAAATGTATATGACATAAATTGTATATTTTAACGCGATCTACATTTTTGTGTAGTAAAATTTTGTCAAAATTAATATACGAGAAGCAAAATACCAACATAATATTCAAAAGGAAATTACTAACAAAAATTACATCAACACAAAAGAAATAATACAAAAAATAAAAAATGTCCCAAGGTAAGAAGCCGTTGCTCACTTCAGATTAACCACTAGACATGACTGTCGAACGGAACATCTACATAGGTTTCGTTTTATGAATGACAAAGCATGTAAGATTTGCAATGTTGACAAGATTTTAAATGTTCAACTCCTACTAGAATGCCCAGAATTGAGGAAAACTGTACCAATGGGAAGATGCACAATTTATATTG
Source organism: Deroplatys truncata (assembly GCA_030765065.1). Taxonomy (NCBI): domain Eukaryota; kingdom Metazoa; phylum Arthropoda; class Insecta; order Mantodea; family Mantidae; genus Deroplatys; species Deroplatys truncata. The sequence continues at coordinate 46,042,241 of CM060975.1, read as the reverse complement.
GCTAGCAAGCGAAAAATTGATGCATCAAAATCCTGCACATTAGATCAACAACATATATAATTGTTATTTATACGAGACTGAGACTGATTTTTTTTCACAGATGTTTATTACTCCAATTCAATGTTTACATGATATTTTTCAAAGTAGTCCCCTCCTACTTCAATGCACTTTTATAGCGTCTCTGCCAGTCCTTGAACACGTGCTGCAGACCATTAGTTGTCAGGTCCTTGAGAATCGCCTCACTTTTCTTGAGCACTGCTTCAGAGTTCTCAAATCGAATACCCCTAAGCTTTGCCTTTAGTGATGGGAATAAAAAAAGGTCACAGGGTGCAAGATCGGGGCTGTATTGTGGATGTGGTACACAGGTAATGTTGAATCGAGCCAGAAACTGCATGACTTGATTTGCGACGTGAGGCCGTGTATTGTCATGATGAAGTCGTCACCCAGTCCGAGAAAGCTCTGGTCGTTTCTTTGCAATGTGCTTCCTCAGTGTAGCCAATACTGACGTGTAGTATGCTGCTGTAACAGTAGTGTGAGGGGGAACTGCATGCTGGTAAATCATTCCATTACAGTCAAAAAATGCGATCACCATCACTTTCCCTGCAGATGGAACAACTTTTGCCTTTTTTTGGTGTTGGAGAACCTGGCGATTTCCACACTGTGCTGGCTTGTTTTCCTTCAGGATCATAATGATGCAGTCATGACTCATCACCGGTGATAATCGATTTAAAAAATGCATCACCTCCATTGTCTGGTATGCGAAATGCACGTAGGGCCTAAAAAATAGAGCATTACTACCAACCTAACTATACGAGAGTGCTGCCGCCTACCAACATTACACATAAAAACTCGCTCTTTTCAAATATTTATGTTACAGATACGAAACTATCAAGGAAACTACAGGAAAAAATCAGTCTCAGTCTTTGTTGATCAGCCCTCGTAATTATTATTAAATCACTAAATATGTTCTTTGAGTACAAAAAATGTGTGGCCATTCCAGTCTAGGAAGAGATGGCTAGTGCCTAGATTTTTAAAATTTGGGACTTCTCCAAAATAAATTTGTATGATCACGAGCACATGCTATTACAAAGATTAATCTCCAAGGAATCCTTAAGCTCTTTAAACACATTTTTGCTTCACAACTATAATGCAACATTTTAAAAACTACGTCAATCTCCCCCGGGTTTACCCTATATGTAGGTTTAACAATATTGAAATATTATTAAACATAATGTGCCCGTTCTCACGGCAGTCACGTTTATACCTGTTCAGACTGCAGTAACTGAACGCGGCAATTAATTTCACGTTATGCGAGTGTTAGTTTCCCTAAAAGGTGACAGGAGTGCTACATTTCCGATTGGCTGATCTCTCATTGTAGAGCCCGTCGCAGTACGTGTTTACATTTGTGCTTACGCTTGCAGTGGGGCAATTTTCAGAGAGAATGATACATTGTGACTAAGCAGCGCTTTGTATTTCCAGTTGTGTAGTAATGAGAGTGGCGTTTGTTTTAGGATAGCACTAAATGATTTAGATAATGTAGCAATTACGTAGAAACGCTGTTGAACTGCATCAGGTGATGGTAATCAGTTGCACAGAATAGTATACGTCTATAGCGTTTTATTATTCCACCATAAACATTGTTATCTTGATGTAGCTGCTCTATTTATACACATGTATTGTAAGTACAGTAAGACCCTGCTTAACCGAAACGACGGAGGAGAAAAAAATCTGATGTGTTACACTCACATGACTTTCTCTACTCTTGTACAAACTACTTTTACAAAAGCTTATTCTCCATCTACTTCATGTTAATCGAGATGTTAATCTTATTGCTAATTTTCTTGTATATGCAAGGGGAATTGGTAGACTTTAAGCGATAGTCAAATATTTTAAGAGCTGGTTGCTATGTGGAGTATTCCATTCTCTTTGCATGTCCAGGACATAAAAAAAATGAATAACGAATTTGAGAAAAAGTATAAGTATTGGAAAATTTAAGGGAATACCAAGCAATATCTCGAAAATGGTTCACTCAACAATAAAAATGTATATGACATAAATTGTGTATTTTAACGCGATCTACATCTTTTGTGTAGTAAAATTTTGTCTATCTCTTATGGTTTACCAGTTATGCAAAAGTCGTTCACAATGAAGAATACTTTTGGAGACATTCCCAGAAAAAAATTCGAGATATACATTTCATTTGTCATGAAAATATCTTAAACATATGATATTTTAATCAAAATCGTTAGAGCCATTTTTGAGAAAATTAAAATTTTCGAAAAATGTTCCATGTAAAGGGTAATCTGGGGTGGGGGATTTTCTTGAAAACCTTCCTGTCGCATCTCTGGAAGATACTGAACCTAAATACCAAGTTTGGTGTTTATCCGACCATTCGTTTCTGAGTTATGCTGTTCATAGACACACACACACACACACACACACACACACACACGGACATGTTTCCAAAAATGCTTTTTTGGATTCAGGGGGTGGGTCTCAAAACATATATTTCCGGTGAAATATCGGTATCGAATTTTTGGGTGGAATACAATAGGTACTTCCCCTATTTACTATATGTAGTAGAGAAAGTAAAAAATCGAATATGTTACATTCACATGACTTTCTCTTCAAAAGTTATTGTTAAATATTCTTACAAAAGTTTATTTTTCTATCTTTTTTATTTTAATCGACAAAACCTTTCCAGAAACAGCTACATTACAAATTTTGTTAGGATACAAAGGGAACAGCCATAGACAAATTTATAAGAACTGGCCGCTATATGTTGGCCTTAAAATTCCATACTATTTCCATGCAATCGCGAAAAACAACTGAATGTTGAAAGCACTTAGAATGACTAAGGAATGAGCAATTCAAAGCTTTAATAACGGATATCTCGGAAATGGCTGATGCCACAAAAAATAAGTTATTTGAAATAAATTCTGTATTTTGTGATGTACGGTTTCGTATACAACATTCCTTTCAAATAAAGAGAACTTCACAGGCTATTCCCAGGAAATTCAAGATAAACGTTTTATTTTTCATGTTAATATCTTCAACATATTGTATATCGTTAGAACCAATTTTGATGCGGTATTAATGTTACATATGAATGTTTGTTTACATAACTTTAACTGCCCCACGTATGGGAGCCAATATGTAACGGTTGCTGCTTTACGTAATGTTGTTTACATCACGTGTGTTGAAGCCTTCTTGTGACGTCACTCCTTTGTATGGTTCGTAGCTCCTTCTGGCGTAGCAATTTGTATCAATTAGTTTCTGAAAGAATTTAAGGTTATGTATATTGTCCTCCGGCTAGCTATCATCTTATCTTGGTAGAACTTGTATCTCTTGCAGGGTGTGAATCGGAAAGGAATCTTTTTATCCAGAAATTATACTGACGAAGAAATTGGTTTTATAATTTTTATTGCCGAACATGTTCACTAACACTATTTACATATGAATCTGGATACTCGCCAAACTGAAACTGTTTGTAATAACTTCTCACTTTTAACTCACGTACTTCGACTTTATGCATATTTAACTGTATAATATTTTAGATTCACGTAATTCTGCTGCGCGTAACTTGGCGAAATAAATGAACTGAGAGACCGACGTGTATAGTACTGAGAATTTTGTAGAACTGGGGGCAACGCTCCCTTGAACCTACACTATTTATACGCTTGCCTCAAGATACACCTAAAGATTATAAATGAACTGCTATTGGCTAATAAAACGCGCCAACATTAGCGTCTATTTTATTATCCAATGAAAACCACTAATACATATTTCTTTTAGGGAACATTCTAGAAGCTTTTACCGAAAAGGCGCGAAACATTACGTAACTTCCTGGTTCCCGGCAACGATAAACAACTCACCCCCTTGCTGCATTATTGCGTTATTGTTGACAGTTTCAGTAAAGCTGTATATTATTATTTACCAATAATAATTACAATTAATAAACCTCTGAAATCAATGTTACATAAAAATACATATTCATATTACAATCCTTATTTACATTTAAGTAATTTGTGATACAAATTACCGTATCAATTTTTAGAAAATAAAACATTTCAAAAAGTGTTACATATGTGGTAATGAGGTGGGGGGATCTTCTTGAAAATCTTCGTGTCGTATCTTTGGAAGGTATTGAACTTAAATACAAGTTTGCTATTTATCCGACTTTCGTTTTCGAATTATGCTGTTCACAGACACACACACGCACACAGACATTTTTTCCAAGTAATGCTTTTGTACTTTCTCTACTACGTATAGTAAGTAGGGTAAGTATTGTATTCCACCCAAAAATTCGATACCGAGATTTCACTGGAAATACGTGTTTTGAGGCCTCATGAATTAAAAAAAAATTAGAAAAAATGTCTGTGTGGGGGGGGTGTATGTGAACAGCATAATTCAAAAATGAAAAGTGCCCTCGTTTGGTCTCTAGGGGACTATAACCCCAGAGAACGCCGCTTGAGGCGTCACCGGGTTCCCCGCATGACTTGCAGGCAACCCCGGTAACCCAGGAGCTACTCCAACCAGCAGCAAAGCTGAGCTCCTATATAGTCATACCATGAGTTGCTTGGTAAATTCAAAATTAAATCCAAAACAAATTTCGAAACATCTTCCACCGGCGGAGTACTAGGGCCGTTGCACCCTGAGAAAGTATTTTTGTAGGAGTTGTATTGTATTTCGACTGTTGGGGAGCCGAACTTGTAGTAGTTGCAACCGCACGTATAGTAAACAGTTTCCGGTAGCCTTCGCCCCAAATGTACTTTCAGGTGGCCTTTGCCCCAAGTTTTAAAACAAAATATTAACTTTGTAATTTAACTGCTTCTTTAAATATTATATATTTATGTTTGCCTCGGCTGCGTCAGTATTTGTTAGAGACACGTTTCTCTTAGCAGGGTTGTGGTGCAACAAGAATGTAGGCTTACACAGATTATAATTTTACTTCACTCCTTTTATTAATACTTGACACGATTTAAATAACACTTCACTGATATAGAGAGCTATGAGATTCTTTTATGAATTACTTGCACTTTTAACACGTAAACTATTTTTCGTCTCACGCGAATACGTATTAAATTTCTTGAGGACACTTTTTGCGTCTGGTTAGTAACACTGTTTGCAGGCAACTGAACTGATTTCAACCGCCTAAACTTGTAAATTTCTGTATTTCAAGTCTCTGATTGGCTAATCCTACTCCAATAGAATACCTTCTTTTAACTAAAGCTTTGCTGGTTGTTGATTGGCTATTTTTAAACTGTCTCAAAATTATTGTTGCTCCAATAATGACTAGTGGCATTTAAACTTTCAAATTCATTATTGCCTCAAGGTTACCTTATTGTTAGCAACTTTTAACCTATTATTCTCACAGCTCCTACATTATTAAATTACGTAATATATTCACATAACATTATTACACATGGATACAATAATATAAACATATACAATGGCTGTTATATACACTTTTTATATATTGTTACATACACATATTGCTTTAAGGCTTTAGAATGAAATCATTTAAGTGTTAAAAATACTGTCTCAACCCTGACCTGCAGTCGTCGAGAAGCTCGCCACTACTTCCTTACATCCCCACAACCTTAGTCTCAACCGCCACCCAGCAAAAACCTTATCCTACCTACGAGTGGTTAAACCCTAACAAGGTTAGGTACACTTCACAACACACCTTCGAGCTGCCCTCAGCCTGCCAACGTGCTTCGGGTTTTGGGCTAAACACCTAACTGGTATTTAAGTTCAATATCTTCCAAAGATGTGACACGAAGATTTTCAAGAAATTCTCCCCATCCCAAACTACCCTTTAAATGGAAGATTTTTCGACGTTTTTGATTTTTTAAAAAATGGCTAACCATTTTTATTAAAATACCATATATTAAATATAGTTAACATGACAAACAAAATGGTATCTTGAATTTTGTGGAAATATCTGTGAAGTCCCCTTCATTCGGAAGGAATTTTATATAATCTTATATACTCGTAATTGGTAAACGTTAAGCGAAAGACGAAAACATACTGCAAGAAATGCAGATCACTTTAAAATACACGGTTTATTTTAAATAACTTTTGTGGCTTAGTAATTTCCGAGATATCCATTATTAATGGTTTGACTTCAATATTTAACCATTATTTTAAAGTCCTGTCAACATTCAGCTGTTTCTCGCGATTGCATGGAACAGTATGGAATTTTAAGGCCAGCATATAGCGTCCAGTTCTTAAACATTTGACTATCGCTGTTCTCTTTGTAACTATAACGAAATGTGTAATGTAGCTATTTCTGCAAAGGTTTATTCGGATTAAAATGTAGCAGACAGGAAAATAAGCTTTAGTAGTATAGCTACTAATAAACGATAGAGGGTAGAGAAAGTTGTTATGTGGGCTCCATTTTTGCCTGTGATGAAATATTTTGACTTTTTTTTAAAGACGTGAAAGATGTATTTCTTAAAAATAGCTGTTTGTTTAAAAGAAGTTATTCCTCCTTAAAAGCGACTCCCCTCTCCTATTTTATGCAGCTTTTTTCTTTCTTTCCTTTTTTTTTTTTTTTTTTTTTTTTTTTTTTTTTGTTCTTCATTTGTATAGCCTATATTACGTCTAATTATATCGTGGGCTTTTGACTTGAGAAGCGACTGATGGTGTCAGTAACTCGTCGAACTGTAGGTTTTTAATGTTGGTTTTCATACATTTCACCATTTACTCCCATATCTATACTTCACGTAGGGAATGTTTCTGGGTAAATAAATTTCTTCGTTCCAGCCGGGAATTAAATCCGGGATTGAGAAGATCCTGTAGTTTGAGTAGTCTTATGATAACTTCCGCAATTTACAAAGTTTTGATAGAATGAATAAGACGTTATGCCAGTTTTTCACTAATATTATTCCGATACACAGGCCAGCGTTTATAATTTTACATTCATTGTCATTTTCTGGTTACCTTGGTTACCTTCCGATCATATAACAAACACGCACATATTTGTGTATAATTACACCTTTCACTTATGTTTTAATTTCTATTAACATTAGATTTCAGTATATATATTAACTACATAGAAAAAGAAACAAATGCTATTACTGGCTTAAGGGAACAACGTAGTCTGAACACATGGAAATTACACCTTAAGTGTGTTAACTTACCATTGCTCTTAAAGTTCTCAATGGTTTCTCCTGAAATTTATACGAATTATTCTATAAATCATGACAATTATTTCAAGTGGTTGTTTGCATTAATAACTTACGTAGTTGAGTCCGTAAAAATTATTTAATTCAGCACAAAAATAATAAAATTTACTCTTAAAACATGTGAATTCATGTACCTTTTTCTCTGGTCCCACTTGTAATACAGAACGACACTTAAGCTTGTTCTTAGTATAATCAGCTATCTTCTGAACCTCAGTTATTTAGTTATGTACATCAGTTCACTAGAAATTGAAAAACAAAAATATTTGCTAACTCAAAAAAGTAAACATGTGGAAAATTTGCAATGCTGTTGCTTTCTTAATATCACCAATATAGATTATAAAATTATGATTGTGGTTCAGAAAATTTAAGTATGTGTTGTATACATGTGCTGAAAATTTCAGCTCTCTATCTCTCATACATTTTGAGAAAAAGGTACATAAGTATCCAAAAATGTTGTTTTGAGAAAACTGAATTTAAAGTTTGAACATTAAAATTCTGATACACTTCAGCACATTCCAGGGTCATAATCATCTGCACCTTCATTCCTGGATTACTTCAGCTTTTCTGATTTCCTTCTCTTGGCCCTGGCCTCTTTTGTTAATTGCTGAACTGCTCGCTGGGCATGGTATAGTCGTTCGTTGTTGAAAGATACAAAAATGTTTTAAAAAGGGTCGTTGGATGACAGCTTTAAAGGAATGCAGACTAGCATTTAAGTGGTACTTAAATGTCTTAAAAACCTCTTAACCCCCCAAAAGTATATATTTTAGGAAGCTGGAAAAAAGAGAGATTTTATTGGTGCCTAAAACAAAATACACGAGGCACAACTAGTTTGAGAGAAAGTGGTAGAATCAAGTTGGGAGAAAGATTCTCCACAATAAACGCAAAAATCGGGCGGAACTAATCCTCTTCAACACAGAATCCATGTATCACCCGTCCACTTTCAGTAGAAGGCAGCACAGCACATAGCGGGACTAACGTAGATGCTTATGCGGAACTGCTTCATCCTTCACTCTTCAATTCCGTTTAATGCTACGAATAGCGTACTTCCCTTCCGTGGTGAAATAAGCCAATCTTTTATATCCAATTTCCCCCCCCCCCACAAAAAACTATTTTTTACCTTCTCTAGCACTTAACTGATAGGTGAAGGAAACTTGCATCCACCCAAAAATTGATGTCGGGATTTCCCAAAAATACATATTTTGAAGTTCCTAACAAAAAAAAAGCAATTTTATTAGAAAAATGTGGACAGTTTACTAAAAAATATGTTACACTCACATGACTTTCTCTACTCTTGTACAAACTATTTTTACAAATGCTTATTCTCTATATGCTTCATGTTAATCGAGATGTTAATCTTATTGCTAATTTTCTTGTAGATGCAAGGGGAATTGCTAGGCTTTAAGCGATAGTCAAATATTTTAAGAGCTGGTTGCTATGTCGAGTATTCCATTCTCTTTGCATTACCAGGACAAAATAAAAAAAATCTTATGTGTTACACTCACATGACTTTCTCTACTCTTGTACAAACTATTTTTACAAACGCTTAATCTCCATATGCTTCATGTTAATCGAGATATCGAGATGTCAATCTTATTGATAATTTTCTTGTAGATGCAAGGGGAATATGGTAAGTTTTAAGCGATAGTCAAATATTTTAACGCTGGTTGCTATGTGGCGCATTCCATTCTCTTTGCATGTCCAGGACATAAAAAAATGAATAACGAATTTGAGAAAAAGTATAAGTATTGGAAAATTTAAGGTAATAACAAGCAATATCTCGCAAACGGTTCACTCAACAAAAGAAATGTATATGACATAAATTGTGTATTTTAACGCGATCTACATTTTTTGTGTAGTAAACTTTTGTCTATCTCTTATGGTTTACCAGTTATGAAAAAGTCGTTCATAATGATGAACACTTTTGGAGACATTGCCAGAAAATTCGAGATATACATTTTATTTGTCATGACAATATCTTAAACATATGATAGTTTAATCAAAATCGTTAGAGCCGTTTTTGAGAAAATTAAAAATTTCGAAAAATGTTCCATGTAAAGGGTAGTCTGGGGTGGGGGGATTTTCTTGAAAACCTTCGTGTCGCATCTCTGGAAGATACTGAACCTAAATACCAAGTTTGGTGTTTATCCCACTGTTCGTTTCTGAGTTATGCTGTTCACAGACACACAGACAGACACACACGCGGACATGTTTCCAAAAATGCTCTTTTTGAATTCAGGGGGTCTCAAAACATATATTTCCGGTGAAATCTCGGTATCGAATTTTTGGGTGGAATACAATACTTCCCCTACTTACTATACGTAGTAGAGAAAGTAAAATTGAATAACGAATTTGAGAAAAAGTATAAGTATTGGAAAATTTAAGGAAATAACAAGCAATATCTCGAAAATGGTTCACTCAACAACAAAAAATGTATATGACATAAACTGTGTATTTTAACGCGATCTACATTTTTTGTGTAGTAAAATTTTGTCTATCTCTTATGGTTTACCAGTTATGCAAAAGTCCTTCACAATGAAGAATACTTTTGGAGACATTCCCAGGAAATTCAAGATATACATTTTATTTGTCATAAAAATATCTTAAACATTTGATATTTTAATCAAAATCGTTAGAGCCTTTTTTGAGAAAATTAAAATTTTCGAAAAATCTTCCATGTAAAGGGTAATTTGGGGTGGGGGATTTTCTTGAAAACCTTATGTCGCATCTCTGGAAGATACTGAACCTAAATACCAAGTTTGGCGTTTATCCGACTGTTCGTTTCTGAGTTATGCTGTTCACAGACACACACACACAGACAGACAGACACACACACAGACATGTTTCCAAAAATGCTTTTTTTTGGATTCAGGGGGTCTCAAAACATGTATTTCCGGTGAAATCTCGGTATCGAATTTTTGGGTGGAATACAATACTTCCCCTACTTTCTCTACGTAGTAAACAGATAATGGTGGATAAATACCAGACTTAGTATTTAAGTTCAGTATATTCCAAAGATGCGACATTAGGATTTTAAGAAAAAAACCCTCCCTCTAAACTACCCTTTACGTGGAAAATGTTTCATTCTTTTTTATTTTCTCAAAAATACTTATAAAGATTTTTATTAAAATACCGTAAGTATATTTAAGATACTTATGTTACAAATAAAATGTGTATTTTGAATTTTCTGGGAATACTTGTGAAGTCCTCTTCATTCGGAAGGAATTTTGTATAGCAAAAAACCCCTAAGAGGTGGAAAAACAGCTTGCCAAAAAAGAAAGGGAAAAAATGTATATCTCTTCAAGTTATTTTAAACAACTTTTTTGTGGTATCAGCCACTTCAAAGATATCCGTTGTTATCGGTTTACATTGTTCACTACTTTTTTTTAAGTAGGTACTGTCCAATTGAATTGTTTCAAGTGATGTCATGGAAAGAGTATGGAATTTCAATGCCAGCAAATAGTGATCCGCTTTTAAACATTTGACTCGCTCCGGTCACCCGGATCCTTTATGTAGCTACAACGAAAGTGTTGCGAAAATGAAACTATTTCTTCAAACGTTTATGTCAACATGAAGTAGATAGGGGAATAAGCGTTCGCAAGAATAGTTTGTAGAAGCTATATAAAAGTACAGAAATTCATGTGAATGTAACACATCAGATTCCATTTTTGTCTTTTATAAATTTAAAGACATTGAGAACTATATGTACCTTCGTGTTAAAAGGACATAATGCTTATTACCAAGGTATAGATCATGTTCGATGAAAAAGGGTTTAACGTCAATAATATTAGGTAAGTTGATGGTGACGTGTTTCGAAATGTTGATTGGCCAAGTTATGGACTGAATTTTATTGGGACTTTTGCTTTTAAGGAATAAAATATACTGCTTCCAATAGTTGTAAGGAAAACAGACAGGAAGTTTCATTTTGGCTCAAGGAAGACTGAAATCAAAGAAAGGGAAGGATTATAGTCTCTTGTCACGAACGAAGGCGGTGGGTGACAGTTGCAAGAAAGTAGAACAGGAGTGATCGCAAGCACGTGACGGTTTGGCAATATTTTTGTTATCAAACGTTAATTCACTACGTAATTATCTATCACGCCTTATTCTTCGTCGCTGATTCTCCTTCAGAGTCCCAGTCTCGAAGGTGTCTGTACAATGCAGTTGATTTATAGCTCTTTGAGGCAGTATTTTATATCACAACACTGTGAATGCCAAAGTGATTGTAATGTAAATTAATATTATTGTATGTACGGGATTTTAGATGTTTATTAGCCATAAGTATTGTTAGGAAATAAGTTTACACGGCCTCACTGAAACTGACAATAGAAGTGGGTAACAATAAACGGAGGGGATGAGTTGTTTATCGCTAAGAAGAGACAAACAAATGACGTCAGGGTAGCGTGCCTTTTCTTTAAAAATGGAGGCAATATCTTCCCTAGAGCATATATGTTAGTAGTAGTGATTGGCTGACAAAACAGACGCTAATGTTGCGCGATTTGGTAACCAATAGCAGCTCTATTATAATGTTTAGGCATTTCGAGGTGAAGGAGTATATATTCTCGAGCCTTAAGCATGTGTCACGCAGTTCTAAGGAATCTCTCGTGAGGTGCACGTCATACAGTTTGGAAGTATCTCTCGCGAGGTACACGTAAAGTTAGTTACAAAATGTGAAGTACGCGGCAACTAATACGACAGTAATTACATTCGGAAATATAACAGTTTCAGTCAGGCGTGTATAAAGATTAAATATGTGAATTATTAATTAAGTGTGACGGCAATAAAAGTGTAGAAACAAATTATTTTATCAGTGTTATCTTCTAGTAACAACTCCTTTCCGTTTACACGCCCTGCTTAGAGATATTTGCTCGACTGAGTAATAATAGCTTGCCAGAGGACAATGAACCCAAATTTAAAATAATAAAACAATAACAGGCGCCTAGCAAATAAGATAACACGAGCCAGATTACCGCGACAAATCTCACTGTTTAACTGCAAGTTTACACAACAAACTACCGATAATTGGCTAGGCAGCAAGTGGCTCTGACGTCGCAGATTTTTTGCTACTGCGCAACCACCTTTTCGCTCGTGACGGAGATTACAACAGGCACGGGAATATAAATACTGTTTGTAACGTTTCTGGCAAACAAGGTTTTTGTTCCATTGAAGAAAACTTAATTGTTATACACGCTTTGAATGAATTCGGTTACCAAAATCTAAAGTAAAGAGCCACATCGGAGGAAAAAAATTGTTTTGTTAGGTGCTGGTGTAATGGCTAACCTCATACCTTTTTATGTACTACGGTGATATTACACACGTTTACACGATTTATAAAATCAAATGAACTTTTACAGATGCAGAATATCAACAATATCGTCATGTTCCCACTGGATAACCTGCTGAAGGGCGACCTGCGAGGAGTGAAGGGAGATCTAAAGCGACCTTTTGACAAAGCGTGGAAGGACTACGAGGCAAAGTATGCCAAGATAGAGAAGGAGAAGAAACAACAAGCAAAGGAAGCGGGGCTAATCCGTACGGAAGTGACGTCGGCAGAAATAGCTGATGAGATGGAAAAGGAGAGGAGAGTGTTTCAGCTGCAGATGTGCGAGGTTCGTACAGTGCCCCACCTCAGAAGTGGGGTTTCTAGGGTACCATTAGAAAATGTTGTTCCCAGATAATTTTAAAACATTTTGAGGGTTCCTCCTGGGGCCATCTTGACACCTAAAGGAACTTTTTGAAGAATGCTTTTACATCTTTTGTTTTATCTGAAATATATGTCATTTAAATAGTATTTTTCCTATAAGCAAGAGCCTCAATAGTGTCTGATCAGTTTTCAGCCTGTTCTTTGTTCTCTTACTTTCATAACAGCTTCATTGCGTTTGCCCATTTCATGAACTCTATGCTTTCCCATATCCACATTTTGAATCATTTTAATAGAAGTTTCAGTACTATGCAGGGCCATTTCCAGTTGCTATCCTCAGTTTGATGGACTAACATCTCATCCCAAGCATTCCACTTGCTCCACTACCTGTCTCAAATTTCTTCATTTTTCTTCTAGTAATCATAATCTTTGTATTTTTGCATTTAACTTCATCCCGTACTCCATATTTATCTCCTTTAACGTTTCCTTAGGATGTTTTTTTCTCCTCTGTTAGCTCATATCATCAATGGATCTTGTCTTTTATTCTTCTTCCTCCTACTACCACTCCTGGAAACAGCTTAAATTCTCCAAATAGGTGTTAAATAAGCTGGGTGGTACATGGCATTGTATGTTATGCTTCTCCCTGTTTTACTTCCCTTTGACATATCTTCTATCATCACTCTGTCATTATATTATAAAAAAATTAGAATATGTAAAAGCTTAATTGTAAATTTTTGAGTACTCTATTCCAAGACTAAACATAAATATGATCAGAAGTGCCATAGTCTTATCAGCATTTTAGTTTGTTGATTACCATCTTATTCCCAGTCTTATTATAGAGCATTAAAGTACAAATCACTGGCTGTAAAAGCGCAGATATCTAACCTGTCTTTTAATCTTATCTTACAGTACCTGATAAAAGTAAATGAAATTAAAACCAAGAAAGGCATTGAGCTTTTGCAGCATTTGGTGGAGTATTACCATGCACAAACTAAGTGAGTATACAAACAATACTTATTCATTAATAAATCATTGAAATTGAGATGCGTCATCTTGCACTGTTGTCACTCTTGTAAAACATTGCAACATTCCTGATACCCAGATATTATTAATAGTTGAGAACTCATTAATAAACTGCTTATTCAGTCTTCTAAAGGCATGTAGTTAACAGCTATATAAATAATGGGCACCTCATGTGTTAACTTTAACAAGTGGCACAACAAAGATTATACTGATTGCTAATAAACAATATGCAGAAAATGGTAGAGTAGAAAGGCAGTACCAGACTAGCCATTTTGAGGTTAGGGGCATGGGGCCACAGATGCAATATAATAACAGGAGCACTGCATGAACATAATTGGAAACATGAAACACATTCAAAATGAAATGCAACTCACTGACAAGTGTGTACGTACTGTCTCAACTAACGAGTACTGGTACTAACCATTACATGTGCATACTATAATGAACAAGACTGTATTACCATACCATCCAGTAAGCCTCACATCAAACACACCTAGCGACAGTGACTAGTACTACACAAGAGTGGATTTTGTTTATGTCTGACATGCCACAAACAGGTTTCGCAATTGGAGACACTAACATGATTGATTTAATGTTGATGCGTCTACCACAGCAGGAAAGCTTCTACGACCTATTGTTCTTTTCCTCAAAATATTTATTTTCGTACTGACTTTCTACTCTGCAATTTTTTGCACATTGTTTTTGCCCCAGTATATAGGTGCACACACACAGAGGTATATACCAGGAAATATGAGTTTTCGGGTAAATGAATCTCTTGCTTTAAAGTGTCTTGGGACTTCAGTCCTGTAAACACAGCTATGCATCTGTGAAGTTTTATTATATTCTTGTGTGTGATGGTTCAGAAAAATATGAATTTCTAAAAAAGGATATTGGGAGTAATTTCACAAAAGTTAACATAAAGTTTTTTGTTTCCTACAAGGTGGTTTTGGCAGAGATTTGGTGTTTTACCATACATTAGGACATCAGTTTTTAAATTTTGTTTTCATCTTAATGAAAAAAGCTGACTCACTTGCCTATATTTAAGATAGAATTATAAATATTTTTAAGTATATTCCATTTAATGTTAGACAGAATCAAGGAGTTTCAGCTTTAGAGATTTTAGAAAAAAGTAACATTTTTAGGGTTGTTTTTATGCTTCTTTTTTGGATTACCCTCTTTGGAGGACTTACACCCCCAAGGACCTACAAGCCAATGCCTTGGGCCAGTAGCCTGTTGAGGAGCAAACAAACTCTGGATCATAGCATATCCAGGATGGGTGATCAGCCTAATGCCTGGTATGGCAGTGAAAAAGAAGGAAATGAAGTGTAATGATGAAACGAACAGTAGGAAAATTTACCGATCAAATTATTCAACTCGGCATTAATCTAGTGACTGAGGAAAATTGCGGGAAAACCTTTGGTGAGGTTGGTCGGCCCCAGAGGTTTGAACCTGGGACCTTCCAAAAGTGAGTTGCACACATTACATGGCGCCACCTCACTCGGTGTTTGTAGTTTTTTTTAAATGAAGTGTAAGAGAAGTGTGATCCACTGTAATTTCCAGAGAATACTCATTTTTGTCTAGTCTGTACTTATAGTTATGCATATAGATGTAATAACAGATCTTACTTCAAAAACAATACAGAAAATAATAAGAATTTTAATAAAAACGGTATGAGATAATTTTCAAGGGATTTATTTACCTTCCTTTTAATGCCATATTTAAGAGTGCACGCTCAAAATATAGCAGAATTTCTTCTGTCTATAGGAGAAATTGTTAATTTGGTTGCCTTACACTTTCTGCTTTATTTACTGTATTAACTTGAACCTTTATTTCCATTAGATATGTAATTCATAATGTCTCTGTTATTCAGTTACTTCCAAGATGGCTTGAAGACAATAGAACATTTTGGTAGCTACGTTGCGGATCTTTCAATTAAACTTCAAAAAATTCGACAGAAGCAGGATGAGGAGAGGCGGAGATTGTTGGAACTACGGACTTTGCTGCGCAGTGCTCCTGGAATTGACAAGGAGGTAAGATAACCATTACAGCAGCCCCCCCCCCTCTCTCTCTATGGAGGAGGTCTTGAATTTTTACAGACATGCAGCATCATTTGCAGATGCAGCTAGGAGGAGTAACATAAAAAAAATCAGCATTTATTAAGGCTAATGTGCACATACAGGACTAGGAGCTGAAATCTGTTTTTGGAAGTTTGTCTGTTAGGGCTCCTGTTTTCTAGAGTAATTCTTTTTTCTCTTTCTTTGGACACTCAAATTTGAAAGTGTAAAATTAAGAAGTAGAATAGTGGATTGTGCAGTTCTTCAAATACAGCAAGTATATGGTCAGTATTAAATTCTTTGCCCAGAAGTTTCTTTCAACAGTTACCATTAATGCTTGTTGGATTTTTGGCATACTAAAGAAACAAAGCTGTATCATTTTCTTACACTACCCCTTTAAACCCCTTCCTTTCATTATAATGTTTCATTATTGTTTGACTGTGTCATTATTTTTTTTTACTTTTCCAATTTATTGCCTGAGTTTAGTTTTACAAAATGATATGCATGGATTGCAAAGTAGATACTTTAGATAAACAAAATGATGCCTTGACGTCAAAAAATTTCAGAAACACAAAATTTAAATAAATGCAAAAATCAATTATTGCAGCACATTTTTGGGATAAAGAGCATGAAATAAAAACTCTTAATATGTTGCAATCACACAATTTTCTCTACCCATTTAGTTTACTTTCATATCTATTTTGCAAACATTTCATAGAAAGAAATCTGACGTGTTACACTCACATGACTTTCTCTACCCACTGTTCTGCAAACTACTCTTACAAAAGCTCATTATTTTCTTTTTCTTTAAGTTTAATGTCCTTTAACTAGGTAGATATCAAACGGTGAATGCACAAAATGGCTGAAATGACGCTCAAATGGGCCTAAGTCAGTTGCATGATGACATTTGTCCTCTCAGGATAAGGGAAAAACCTCAGAAAAAATCTTATCCAAGTAACTCACGCTAACCGAGATTTGAACTTGGGACCCCATGAATATGAGGCAAGAACACTACCCCCACACCACGTAGTGGACATAAGTTTATTCTTTTATCTGCTTCATGTTATTAGAGATGAACATTTGCATAAAGGGTTCTACTACACATTTTATTGTAGTTATAAGGGGAATATAGTAGGCTTAAGAAATAGTAAAATCTTTTAAAACTGATGGCTTTGAAATTCCATTCGTTTTGCATGACCATGAGAAAAAAAACGAATAGCATCTTAGTGGTTGAGAAAAGTATAGATATATAGATAAATATTTATTTCTTTAAATGCATAGTGTATGCATATTCCACTTTACAAACTTTACCGAGTTGCTGGTTTCCTAGGGCCCCTATCCTCCAACACTGTGGTTACCGAGTCAACGGGCCCTACTTGACTGAATAAATACATATGTTATTAATCTACTTATCAATAACTCCTTTTCTTCTTATTCCTTACTCCTTATTCCTATAATTCTTCAGCCATCTCTTTCTAATTAAACCTAATATTTTCCTACTTCTAATATGTTCCCCTTGTATTTAACACCCAACATCTTTCTACCTATAATCTCAATTGGTAAATTGTCCCATTTCTTTTTCTGCCATCTTTCCCTCGATTCCTTAGTTCCTTCACATTCTAGAATTAAATGCCAATAGTTATTATACTTTCTATTACATAGTGGACACTTTCCTTGATTCTCTCTTTCCCCTAAGCCTTTTAACATCATCACTCCTGTTCTCACCCATGCAAAACCTTCTCGTGCTGATCTGTCACATATATCGACATATTTTTCTCTTTCCCACACCATTTTTAAATCAGCATATGTACATAAAGAAGATTTAAAATTAAAACTACCTAGAATTTCTTGTCTTTCAATATCTTCAATTCTCAATTTTACCCTTCTCCAGAACCCTTTCTCCAGTACCTGCCCCTCTCTCCAAATATCTCCATAACCTATTTCATTCAGGGTTCCTTCTATATACTTACACCAAGTATCCTCTTTGTTGAGTTTTAACTGCACTTCTAGGCACTGTTTTAACATATTATTATTTTCCAGTTCCTTAATTCTATACCAATATTTTAATACCCTTTCCACAATTTTTGCTTTGCTACCAAACCTCCCTAGCTCTATTTGGGCAACACCATTGGGTGAAGCCCTTGGTAGACCTAAAATTAATTTACAGAAATTTCTGTGTACCTTGTTTACATTTTCCCACCATCTCTCTAAACCCCAAATCTCGGTTCCATAAAGTATTTTAGCCTCTACTACTGCTCCGTATATTCTCTCCAACCATTTTATTTGTATCTCTGGTATTTTATCTAGGCAAGCTCTTAATAGCTTTCATTGCCAGTTTTCCTTTTGTTAATATCATTTTCTTTTGCTCATTCCAACTCCCATTACTATTTAGTCGTACTCCTAGATAGTCAAATTTCCTCACCACCTCAATTTCATTTCCTTGCCACCACCATATTTCATTCTTTCTTAACTTATTCCCCTTTTTAAACACCATTATTTTTGTTTTCCTTGTATTTATTCTGAGACTCCACTTATTACAAAACTTTTCTATTGCTCCAATTGCTTTAGTTAACCCAATATTGGTTATTGCTCCTACAACTAAATCATCTGCAAATAACAAACCCGGTATTTCTTTATTTCCAATTACTGGCAGATGTCCATTTTCTAACTTAATTGCCTCTAAAATATCGTCAATGAATAAGTTAAATAAAATAGGACTTAACTTACATCCTTGCCTTAACCCTATATTATTGAGAAAAGTATAAAGCACTTGACAAATCAGACTAATAATAAAGAATATCTCGGAATTGGTTAATGCCACAAAAAACAACATAAATTGGTGTTTAAAGGAGATCTAGATTTTTTGTGTGGTAAGTTTTGTTTCTCTCTTATGGTTTATGTGTTATACAATATTCATTCAGAATGAGGAGGACTTCAGATGCTATTCCCAGAAAATTTAAGATATACATTTTACTTGTTATGTAAATGTCTTAAATAAAACGTAGTAGAGAAAGTAAAAATTGTTAAGAAGCATTTTTGAGAAAATAAAAAATAATGAAAAATGCTCCATGTAAAGGGTAGTTTGGGGTAGGGGATCACCGCTCCTAGCCCCGAGTTTCTGCCACACTAGCTACATTATCAGTCATCCTTACCAAACAAAATAAAGGGTCTTAAGTATTTTCAACTTGACATTGTTGCCCCAAGGGAATATTGTACTGAGAAGTCAAGTTATGTGTAAAACCAAATTGATTTTGAAGGACAGGCTGTGTTGTTGGTTTGGGTGATAATGTGTAGTGGTTTGACATTTTGATGAGGCTGACATTTACAAGGAACTGTGTAGGAAGACACAAAGGGCACTGCTCAGGTTGAGTTCTCATTCAAACAGAAGGTAATGGAGTGCACGAGGCAGGTAATGTAGCATTTTCACAACTTTGCAAAACCAGCATGTATCAAAGGTGATAATTTCTCAAGGTTTCTGCAACATTTCAAACACTAACTTCCTATCATTTTGGTCTAACATTTTAATAGTTGATCATGAAAGTGCAGTTAACAATTTCTAATAACTTGGCATTAATACATAAAATTATTTATCGCATAGGTTGTTCTGAAGTTGACTGCTTCCCTTATAGTTTGGGAAACTGAAACAGCCAAACATAAGATCCATATGTAAAACCTCATAGAAATTATCAGATATAGATGCCTGGCTTAACGGAGAGCAAAAACATTATTGCTTAAGTTTTTAGACATTAACAAACTTAACACAACTTTCTTTTTAAGTTTAGGTTTTGTCCATGGACACAATACTTCTTGTATTCCTCCGTTTTATGCATTGTGTTGATATATTTTAATTTTTTATATTTACAGATTATTTGCTCCCCAAATTTTGGTTTTGAATTATTTTAGATGCATGTGCTACCGACAGAGCATATTCTAAACTAACACAAGTGCCAAGGTCATTAATCACTGGCTCATGAATGGGTGGGCTGCAATTCAAATCCTGCCAGGATCATCCTACCTTGTTGAGATTTTTCCCAGGTTTTCTTAAGCTCTCATAACTGACAAATGCCAGGGAGGTACCTTGAATTTAGGCCTGGAATATTTCCTTTCCCAATTACAATTTAATTTTGTGCATCATTGCATGTACATAGCTGACATTTTATATCTAAGAGTTTGAAGTGCATTTTAAATGTGGTTAAGTTAGTACAAAGTTAGAGTAGTTTATATGGAAGGCTTCCTAAAATTTTGAGAATCTTAGGCTTATTTTGTGAAATATCTATAATAGTGAATTTTATCAATGTCACCATAAAATGTGCAGATGAAATCTAATGCTGTGCATATGTTTATCTTTTGTATCACTTTTTCCATTTCTGTTAATCAAAGATAATATTGATTAACTTAACACTCAATCTATTAAATCTGACTTTTTTATGTAGCCTTACATTGAAGTTCCCTATATTGATTAAGTATTAAGTTTAACTAATTTACCCATAGAATATATTTACTTGTATAATGATCACGTATGTGCTTTGATTTGCAATAACTATTATGTTTTGCCATCTTCAGAAATAATTGCCAAGAGTCATGGATTTTTAACTTGCTCTGAATCATGCATCAACTACTCAAACTTCTTACCAATTTTCAGTACAATGACAGATTTTCTTTGAACTCTTTATGTTAAAAATGTTGGTACCTTGTAAATGTAATGTTTCATTTCTGCAGATGGACAAAATGATGCTAATGGTACTGAATGAATGTTTCATTGGAAGAAATATGCAGTATGAAACCTTTGAATGTAAATATTTTTAATTTCATCTCTCGTTTCATATGGAAGAATTTTAATGACTCTGGTTAAAATGTAACTATTTTCATTTTGAAAAACTATTAAAATGGTGCTAGGCTGAGCCAATGCAAATTTTAATATGCTGGATTTTTTAAATTTAGTTTTCACATTTGGTAAGCAAAATTTAAGGAAATATGAGGTTTGTTCCAACATATAGTTTGTGATAGTACATGCACTGGGCTGTGATTGTTAATATGCATGCACTGATTTGACAGTGACCACTGTTAGTCAGAAACAGCATGTAATATGTGCTAATTTTGACTGGTCCAGAGGTTTGTTCAAATGCCTGATAGCAGTACACAGACAATGGTAAGAATTTGCAGGAATGCACTGGATTAAGAGGTGCATTTTCTTTTTTTGCAGGCTTCTACAATGAATACGAGTGGCACACCTGGAGGATCAGAAAAGGGTGCTGGTTACTCTCTACATCAGCTCCAGGGGGACAAGCAACATGGTGTCACACGGACTGGTCACTTACTGAAGAAGTCTGAGGGTAAAATGCGAAGGGTCTGGCAGAAGAGAAGGTGTCGAGTGCAAGCCGAGGGATTCCTGGATATCTGCCATGCAGACGAGACCAAACCCCCAACGAGAGTGAACCTTCTCACCTGTCAGATCAAGATTGTGCCGGATGATAAGCGTTGTTTTGATCTTATCTCATGTAAGTTGTTAATTATATTTATATTATATGTCTGTTACCTCTTCCAGATAGGTGGAGTCTAAAAAGAGAACTTGGCCAAAAAGTTATTGTTAATGCACTGGACATATATTCATTTCACACGACATTTTGTTGTAATTTCTATGGAGAAGCTTTAAAATGCTTGTGATTTCGGGGAAGTAAGTTAGGATATGCGCAACAAATGGAAGACTTCTTACACACTTTCTTCTGATTTCAAGATCATGCTTAGCCTCTGATCCCATCAAAATGCAGCTTTCCACACTGTAGTATCTTGACATTGAGAGGATTTCTGTGATTACTGTATGAAAATGTGGTTGAATGGCAAATAAATATTTTCTAAAAAATCAAAACATTTGCTAAAACTACTGTAGAAAATTTCTGCCTTCAGAGATACTCTTTAACTTTGATTAAAGCCCTTAACTCTGCCAAATAAATATTGTACTACATCCATCATGAACTGTGCTTGGTGTTTGCAGATAACCGCACTTATCACTTCCAAGCAGAGGATGAGGCAGACCAGAGAGCGTGGATGTCCGTGTTGGTCAACTGCAAGGAAGGAGCCCTAATGAGAGCATTCGATGACAGCGGCAAGTCTGGGGGCAGTAAACTCAATCCTAGTCTTCTAGAGTTACAACAGGCCATCATACGATATGTACAGAAACTTCCTGGCAATGATAGGTGTTGTGACTGCAACTCACAGAATGGTAAGATGTTTCACATATAAATATGTTACTTTAAAGTAACAATGCTATTTCAAGTTATGATGTATTTATCTTGGGACGGAGATTGAGTATTTATAATTGCTCATTTTCTTTTTCTATAATTATAGTATGCTTCAGGTAAAGCTCTTGTCTTCTTGGGGAAGCAAATAAATTAAAATTTAATTTGCTCAATCACAGGCAACTATTTTGAAAGATGTGTCGCTTATGTGGACTTCAGATAAGGCATACTTTGAACTAAAATTTAGTTCCCTTGTTGCACATTTGACATTTAGATATAGAATCTTCAAAAGTGACCATAATTTTGGAGGATCAGCAAGTACTTATGTTTTCAAACGGTGGCCAATTTTTCTACCTTGATGGCACGCCAAAACTGCCCTACCTTAAAAACTGTTGATACCTGTTCCAGCTCAGTTGCCCAAGCATTGAACATCACTGAGCAGCATTTCATGTGAGAAGTCTAAGTTCAAATCCTTGCTTCAGTGCTGCAAGTTTGTGGCAAAGGATGGGGTGAGCCTGTGTAAAATAAACAGTGATTGACATTCATGCATGTCCTCAGCAAAACCTTTGTTTTTGATCCCCCCCCAAAAAATATATATATATATATATATTTTTTTTTTTTTTTGTTAGAAAAAGGTCTGTGCGTGTGTGTACGTGCATGCATGACTGTATCGTTTTTCAGCATAACTCAAAACGAAAACTGTGATAAATACCAAACTTGGTATTTAAGCTGCCCAAACTACCCTTTACATAGAACCTTTTTCGAAATGTTTGATTTTCTAAAATATTGCTATAACAATTTTGATAAAAATGCCATGTATTAAACATGTGTACAATACGAATAAAATATATATATTGAATTTTCTGGTAATAGCCTGTGAAGTCCACTTCACATGGAAGGAATTTTGTATAATCATGTATAACTGCTAAATGTGAAGCAATAGACAAAAATGTATTTCACAAAAAAAAATGTAGATCTCTTTAAAACACAACTTATTTCAAATAAGTTATTTTTTGTGGCATAAGTCTTTACTGAGATATCTGTTAGTAATGCTTTGAATCATTCGTTACTTGGCCATTCACCAAAGTCTTGTCAACATTCAGTTATTTTTTGCAATGTAATGGAAACAGTATGGATTTTTAAGGCCAGTATATAGTGTCCAGTTCTTAAACATTTGACTATCACTATTCCCTTTGTATATATAATAAAATGTGTAACGCAACCATTTCTGCAAAGGTTTATTTGAATTAAAATGTAATAGATAACAAAAAAACATTGGTGCAATATATTCACATGACTTTCTCTATCCTCTTTCATTTATTAGTGGGTATACAATGTATTCTTGCTAAAGCTTATTTTTCTATTTACTTCATTGTATATGTTTACACATGTGTTCTCGTTTTCAGATGCCACCTGGCTGTCGACGAACTTTGGCATCATAGTATGTATAGAATGCTCAGGTATTCACCGCGATCTCGGTGTTCACATCTCACGGATCCAGTCACTTACCCTAGACAACATCGGCACATCACAGCTGCTCTTAGCAAGGCACATGACAAACAATGCTTTTAACGATGTCATGGAGTACATGTTGCATGTTTCAAAGCTCACACCCACTGCCCACGTGCTGAAACTTTCGCCTAACAGTACAATGTGAGTTAACTTCAGTCTTACGGTCTGTCGTATAACATATAGTATAACACATTGAATTGGGATAATGTAACTTTCAGTTACATGTGATACTTAGAAAAGAGTTTGTGGTAGCAACTTTTCTTGACCTGTCAAAAGCATTTGACTGCGTTGATATTGGAAAAATAATGGAAGAACTTGAAAACTATGGGAGTAGGAGCATTCCATTAGATTGGCTAAGATCATATTTATTAAATAGAGAGCAATGTGTAGAGGTAGTGTATAATACACATGGAAAACTAACCAAAATCCAATCATCATTTAAACGTATAGCCCACAAGGTTCAAAATTGGGGCTGCATTTATTTATTTTATATATAAATAGTCTGTTTAAAAAAATCAGGAAGTAGGAGAATTAGCCATTGGATATGCAGATGACATAATAATCGTAACAGGCAAGACAGTGGTAATGTGCAGAGTAAAGCAAATACATTGTTAGAGACAGTACATACTTGGCGGAATTAGGAATGGCATTGAATATAAATAAAACAGAATGGATGCATAAATAACAAAACACAAGCAAGAATATCTTTTGAAATAAAAAATGAGCAAATTAGGCAAGTTATACAAACACATTTTTAGGGCTAATCATAGATAATAATTTGAAATGGAACAGACTTATAGAATAACTTTCTAAGAAAATCAATAAGGGTATATATTATATTCTAAAACAGGCAAACAAATCGTGTATGAAGATAACACAATGGAAAAGTATTATGATTTACGAGCTTTGGTCAAAAAGTAACAGGAATTTTTGTTTTTCTTAAAGAATTTTTGTTGAATCATCAATATCAACTTGTCCCCTTCAAAGTAATCCCCCTCAGATATAGTAAACTTGTGCCAGCACTGTTTCCAATCATGGAAGCACTTCTGGAACTCGCTTTTCGTGGTGTTCAGCTCCTTCAGTGATTCTATTTTTATCTCATCAATGGTGGCAAAACATTGTCCTTTCATGGTTCTCTTCAGCCTTGGGAATAGAAAGAAGTCGCAGGTGACCATGTCTGTCGAATACGGTGGCTGAGGCAGCATAACGGTTTTGTTTTTTGGCAAAAAGTCACGAACAAGCTTGAGGTGTGAGCGGGTGCATTATCGTGATGCTATTTCCACGAGTGGTTTTGCCACAATTCTGGTTGTTTTCTTTTGATTGCATCATGCAAACAGCGCATAACTTCCAGGTAGTATTCCTTATTGACTGTATGACTATAAGGCAGGAACTCCTGATGCACTATCCCATTGTAATCGAAGAAAACAGTCAGAAGAACTTTCACATGTGATCGAACTTGTCAAATTTTTTGTTTGGTCTTGGCTCTTCAGGTAGTTTCCATTGGGATGATTGGGCCTTAGTTTCGATGTCATACCCATATATCTATGTTTCATCACCTGTTATAACCTTCTTTGGAAGTTCTGGATTGTTTTAGATTTCATTCAGTAATTCCTGAGCAATGTCTACGCCACATCGATTTTGGTCGAAATTCAACAATTTTGGAACAAACTTTGCTGCTACACATTTCATGCCCAAAACATCCAAAAAAAAATTGCTTGGCATGAGCCAAAGGATATGCCAACATCATTGGCAACCTCTCTGATGGAGATTTAGCGATTTTCCAGAACCATTTTCTGTACTTCTTCCACATTGTTGTCAGTAATTGATGTGCTAGGGCGTCCAGAGTGATCATCATCTTCAACGTCTTCTCGACCCTCTTTGAAACGTTTATACAACTCATAAACTCTTGTCTTACTCATAGTAGATTGGCCAAAAGCCACGGTAAAAATTTTGAATGCGGTGCTGCGCTTTATTCTGTTTTTCAAGCAAAATTTATTGCATTGATCCATCTTTTTCAAAAGTAAAAATTCGCCAAGTACTCGAAAACATATATAACTTTTTCGACTGTCAACAATAAACTAAGTATTCAAAACAGCAGAAAATAAAACATACATCAAGAACTGTGTACCAACAAGATAAAACAAAAGTTTAGAACATCAGATGTATAAAGCTTGTGAAATTAAAAAATTCCCATTATTTTTTTATCACACCTCGTATACACTCATGTTTGAGTTATGGGATTATTTTATGGGGATCAGCAGAGAAAAAGCATATATTAAAAATATTTAAAGCTACAGAAAAGAGCAATAAGGATTGTTAAAAATATTCCAAAGAGAATATCTGCAGAATTGCTTTAAAAAAACTCAATATACTAACACTCCTTGTCTATATGCATACAAATGTCTAAAAAATGTTGTAAAAATCTGTAAAGAAGATAAAAATATGAATATTCATAAACATAACACTCAAACAAAAAACTTCATTTAAAACAGATTAAGGAGCTCATTAGAAAATAAATGTGTTGAAAGTAATGCAAAACATTTATGGAATCATTTACATCACTGGATTAAAGAAATAGATGAGGAAGCAACAAAAATAAAACAAATTAAGTGTTATTAAGAATGTCTTCTCTACAATAGAAGAGTATAAAATGGCAAAAAGCAAATAATGGTTAACTTAACAAAAGTTCATGCTGAAATTGTGCCTATAGGTATAGGTCTCGCCATTGATATTGGCGTATGACCTTCAGGGCTAGTCCAGTCAGCCAGCCCCCTGATGTTTCAATACCTCCCTTGCAAGTAGCACATGGTTCCTTCTGTCCAGTTCCTTCTACTGTATACAACTCCCATCTTAACCTGCACCATTCTTTGAGCTGTAGCCTCGTATGTGTCATAGGTAAATGACTTGCATCATAGCTTTCCATTAAAATTTTCACATGCCAAAATACCTCTCCTCATTTTCATGGTTAAATTGTAACTTTTTGTAACTTGATGAATAGAACTAGTTTTGGGAGTGAAGGTTGTAGCCACTGATTATTATTGAGTTAGATTTGGGTAGCATAACTTTCACTTACATGTGATACTTAGAACTGGCTTAAGTATGAATGAATGAATGAATAAACTTTATTTGTACATCTTTTATACACAATCCTTTTTTGTAATATTCCACTTGTAAACTAACTTAACCTATGTACAAATTTTCTGACCAGCTATGTTCTACCTATACTGCTCATTTTGTCTGGCACGCTGGCCTTATGGCTCAGCTGAGCAGCCCTTGCTACCCTTAATCGTCTATGATCCATCCTCTCTCTCCTCCGTTTGCCCTTCTACCTTTCTTATGTCTTTTACTTTTGTAATCCATTTCTCCTATATTTTCTTTAAGAACTCCCCCATATTTTAATCTTTCTTTTCTTCTTTTCTTGTTAACATTTTAATTGGTACTATTTTTCCATCCATTTTTTCTCATTTTTCTTCCATACTTTTTGTCTCCATTATGCTAATTCTTTGCATTCTGTCATATAATGCTCTGTGCTTTCACTACCTCCACATAGTTCACAAATTCCACTTTTTCTGCCTCTTAGACCTCTCAGGTACATTGATCCTGTTCTCATTCATGCAAACGCTTCTTTTTCAGCTCTATTACAATAATCCACATACCCTTCTCTTCCCCATTTCCTTTTTACTAATCTATAGAACCCTAGTGATTTTTTTATTATCTAAGCTTCCCCAGATCTGTTGTCTTTCTATGCCCTCCACTCTGTTTATTACCGTTATCCAGAAACCGTTGCTATTTCTTTCTCCTGCTCTCCAAATATCTCCCATTCCTATTTTCTCCATAATTTTTTCTACCCCTGTCCACCAGCTATTTTATTTTTCATACTCTTTTGTTGTTCCATACATATCTTTAAAATTTCCCCTTCATCTTTTTCCAGTCATCTAAACCAAAATTTCAATATCCTTTCCAGTATCAATCCCTTTCTTCTTGTTCTTCCTAATTCCACTAACAGTACTTCCCCTGGTGCTGATCTTGGTAACCCCAATAACTCTTTACAGAATGCTCTATAGCTCTGGTCAATTTTTCTGCTTTATTCAGATGACCCCCCCCCCCAATTTCAACTGCATATAGCATTCTTGCTTCTACCAACGCCTCATACATTCTTTCCATCCATTTAGTCAGCATTTCTAATTAACTGGTTTAGGTGGTGAAGTTATACTGCTCCAATGTGATTATACTTCACTGTGTGCAACTTCTCTATATCAACTGTAGTACTAATGCCCATTATCTTGTTCACAGGGAGGAAAGGTACGAGTTTATTCGTGCTAAATATGTGGAGAAAAAATTTGCCTCTCGAACGTGTGCAGATGAGAGGGATTTGCTCAGCGACCTGGAACATGCAGTTAACAATAAAAACCTTTATCATCTGCTGGAAGTGTTTGCAGAAGGTGTTGACTTGTCAGCACCTCTCCCCACAAGTGTAAGTTGAGTGTTTTAAGACAGAACAGTAGAACCCCGTTTAACCAAACTAAAGGGGGCCGAGCCATTTCACATAACATATTTTTATTTATATATATATATATAATCAATGGTAAGGGTTTTAAGCAGCGTTGTAAGGTTGAAAATAATTGTATTCCAAATACATATAATAATGTTTAATAATAGAGTGGTACTGTATACAATATTAGAAGCATGCATTACAGTATGTACAAAGACATTTCATAAAATTGGTAATTCTTTTCTTAACTTTCTTCTAGCAACAGTTGTGAGCAGCTATATCATGCCACCGTTTAATAAGTATTATTATCTATAGGTGTTGATTCACTGCCAACCTAAAAACAAAAATATCTCTGTTATTGATAGTGCCATAATTAAATATTTCCCATGAAGATTTGAATATGAATTTGTAGTCTTTCTTACCTCTAATGCTTTGAGTTCTTGTGCACCTCTGCTGCTAATGGCTTTGAGTTGCTGTTTAATGCTTATTACAACATGCTTTCTTTTCATTGAAATCTTAAACACAAATAAATCACTGACCAACACCAACAGTAAAACAATATTGGCCCTCTGCATGTAATGGTGTGTAAGCAGCTAAGTTAGGGACGTGAAGCAAAACAGTAATTTATTGAATCTTGAGTCGGTGGATACACTAAAACTTCACTTACTTGAACGTAAACAAAGTTTTAGTGTATCCACCGACTCAAAATTAATTTAAATTACAGTTGACACTTGTTATCAGTATAATAGTTCTTGAAATGTGGGGTTGGCATGAGGATTAACTCACACAATACCAAGTACCTGTATTGGAATTTGGGCATCTCATATTTTTCGTTAATTCTTTCTCTCTTTTTTTCCTCCTCCATCATTTCGGTTAAGTGCAGTTCAGTTAAGCGAAGTCTTGGTTGATGTTAATTGGATAGATCTCCTATGTTTATCTTTTCATAACATGTATTTCCAAGTAACATTTCAGTATCTGTATAAATAAGCTAAGTTGGCATTTCTAAATGGCATCATGGCTAACAGAACAAACAAACAATCAGTAGGCACATAGGTACAAAATGCCAACTTCCATTGTTATTATTAGGTTCTTTGAAGTTACCCTTCCAGCAATGTTTTCTTTTCCATGCAGTTTTGCTAAAAGCGTATCGGATTTCATAGACTACTAGCATAGTTGTGACTGCATAATAGGAATAGGAAACAAGCACAAAATGATCACAGAAAGCTTCTGAAATTTGGTTACAACTTTACTATTAGTGTAAATTGGGTAATTATATTAGTTATTAAGTAAATAATTAATGCATCCGGTTACTAGTCATCAAACTGGATGGGTATATTGCAGAATATGCCTAACAGTAGTGTTGTTTATGATAGCCATACATTTTCAGGAAGAGCATTACATTTGAGCAGTTGCCATTATACGAGGGCTGATCAACAAAGACTGAGACTGATTTTTTCCTGTAGCTTCCGTGATAGTTTCGTATCTGTAACATAAATATTTGAAAAGAGCGGGTTTTTATGTATAATGTTGGTAGGCAGCAGCACTCTCGTATTGGTAGGTTGGTTGTAATGCTCTATTTTGTAGACCCTACGTGCATTTCGCATACCAGACAATGGAGGTGACGCGAGAGGAGCAGTACAGCGCAATCAAATTCTGTTTTTGTTTAAACCATACAGCCACTGAAACTTATGAAAAGCTGAAGCAAGCGTACAGTGAAGATGCACTACCTCGTGCAACAGTGTTTAGGTGGTTCAAGGACTTCAAAGAAGGCCGACTTGTCAGTGTTAAGCAAGGTGATGAGTCATGGCTGCATCATTATGATCCTGAAGGAAAACAAGCCAGCACAGTGTGGAAATCGCCAGGTTCTCCAACACCAAAAAAGGCAAAAGTTGTTCCATCTGCAGGGAAAGTGATGGTGATCACATTTTTTGACTGTAATGGAATGATTTACCAGCATGCAGTTCCCCCTAGACTACACGTCAGTATTGGCTACACTGAGGAAGCACATTGCAAAGAAACGACCAGAGCTTTCTCGGACTAGGTGGCGACTTCATCACGACAATGCACGGCCTCACATCGCAAATCAAGTCATGCAGTTTCTGGCTCAATTCAACATTACCTGTGTACCACATCCACCTTATAGCCCCGATATTGCACCCTGTGACTTTTTTTTATTTCCATCACTAAAGGCAAAGCTTAGGGGTATTCGATTTGAGAACTCTGAAGCAGCGCTCAAGAAAAGTGAGACGATTCTCAAGGACCTGACAAAGAATGGTCTGCAGCACATGTTCAAGGACTGGCAGAGACGTTATAAAAAGTGCATTGAAGTAGGAGGGGACTACTTTGAAAAAGATCATGTAAACATTGAATTGGAGTAATAAACATCTGTGAAAAAAAATCAGTCTCAGTCTTTGTTGATCAGCCCTCGTATCCTCATGTGAACAAGGCTTTCAGCACCATGCATGAGCAATAACATAATATGTTATAGTGTTTGCTGTCATACCCAGCATTGCATGGCAACTTAATAAAAGTTCAGTTTGGTTTAATTAATTTAATTTATGTTCCTCCGTATTCTTAAGAAAATAATTGTACAATGATCCTTAGGTTTTTAATGGTAAATTAACCTTTAACCCTTAAGGACTGTAATTTTGTGAATTCCTTGTAATATTCATAATAATGGACAAAAAAAATCATGGATATTTATGGAAATTGGCATCAAATAGCAGCAAATGTTGTATTTCGGATATCTTTTAGCAGTGAAAGAGTTATCAGAATGGTCAAGCAAAATTTAGATAATCACAATGCATAAAATTTTAAATTTTGTAATTAATATAATCCAACCTCGATCTATTGTTCCTATAACTATCATTTTCCAGCATTCATCATTCAGTTTATGTGGTTCTGGTCAGTTTATATTACAGCATATGTAAATAAAACCCATATTCATCATTCTTCAAAGCAGCATTTTTCCACATTATTTGTTAAAAAGTTTCAGTCCCAAACAAACTCTATCCTTGAACACTTGTTTTTAAGCTGAAATAATTGGAGCTCAATTGTAATTCACAAGTAGTTGGTGTGCCTGGAGTGAGCAATTCGAATAATAATGTTCACACCCACTTGGTTATGGTGAAGGAGATATTGGGCATGGATAGATGGATCAAAATTGCAGCTGCCATAAGTTTTTACATCTATGTGACAGTGGATGAGAATGGAAATTTAAAGTGTAGATGAAGTGTGCGACAAGGTGAGAGAAACAGCACGTGTCTGTGATGAGGGTGAGGGGAATGCTAAAGGGGGGGGGGATGAAGCAATGGCCAATGCAGTGCCAACTTTTGTCAAAGCTTTGAGTGCGTATGAAGCTGTACTGGTATTTATCTATGCTTATGACAGTGATAGGAACAAGCAACAGAATGTGTTTAACACGGAAAGTTCCTTGTTTTACATGAAAACAAAAGAAGGTAAGAAGCAAATGTGAATTAAAAACTTTTTGAAAGAAAGTGACAAACCTGTAAAATTTATGCAAAACACAGTGTTTGCTTATATACCAGCTATGTTTTTTGTACATGATTTGTGCACTTCCCATATTCATCGCTCTTTTTACCTGCTCCCTTGCAAAATGAAGACTGACGTTTGACTGCAACATAAAGGGTCCACTGTTTGTTTCTGTTACATTTTCTAGGATCTGTTTATGGGCTAAATGTATGAGCCCCTGAGTACCAATCAATGCTGTGAAAACTGCACATCAATAGCATTTTCCATTTCCGAAATATTTATGGTGCAAGTTTTAGGTGATTCACCCTGTACACACACATGCAGAGCAAATGTAGTGCTCTTATCACAATAGAACTTGATCCCTTTGTTATTTAGTACTAAAGTTAGTTTTGTTGACCTTTATGCATAACTGTAGTCTCGTTGGTCAAAGAGTGATATGTTTTATTTCGTATAAAATATGGATTAGCTAGTAACATTGACGTGAATTTCAAATTATGTAAAAAATTTGAGAAGAAGTTGAAACACTTAACATCACTTACAAGTTTTACAACTTGACCAGTATGAATTTTGAATTGCTGCCACCGAACCCACTATTGAGTTTCATTACTACACCAGATTCCACCACACACAGATGCATAAGGGACAACACCATGAGGAACCAGTCGGCCACTTCCGATGATGGGAGCAATTAGCTCCCGAAACTGGTCAAGTTGTAAAACATGTAAGTGATTATATAATATGGTGAGTAGCGATTTCGGGATACTTCTTTTTCCCATCTTCAGCTGAAAGGTGACTCATCACATGTAAGTGATGTTAAGTGTTTTATTTATTTACAAAATGCATTATTTCTGGACCTGAAATTTTCCAGGTGGTCATTGAAAGTCTTTTTTCCATTGTCTGTGTATCAGGAGATTGGAGAGACTGCTCTTCACTTGGCTGTAGTGAGGGAAATGGGAAACTCGTTACATCTGGTTGACTTCCTGGTGCAGAATATGCCGACGCAAGCACTGGACAGAGCAACACTAGGTCCCTCAGATAGTACCGGTGCAGGCAAGAATACAGCACTACACCTATGTGCATTACACGACAAACCAGAGTGCATGAAACTGTTGTTGCGCAGTGGAGCAGACCCTACCCTGCGAAATGCTCAGGACAAGACTCCCCTGGATATTGCACAAGAGCGAGGACATCACGCCTGCGAGGAACTGGTAAGGGACCCTGCATTTGTTGCATACGTCTCAGAAGGGGGTTCCCAGCATGTAGTTGTTATTGTCTTAATGAAACGTGCATACTCTCTCTCTCTGGGTACAAGATACCATAGAATGTAAATATTGTGCATGTAAGCCCTGACTGTTGCTAGTGCATCACATACAGTGTCTTTAGTGAGATATTTTGGTGAATTCTAGTACATCGGTTACTGCTCAAGCACAAGGGGTGTTCAATACTATTATCCCTAACATAAAACATCTGATGTGATACATTCGCCTGACTTTTTCTGTACCAGTGACCAATTTACATAAATCTTATTAATTAATATTTGACTGGAATTTGGTAACATGATGTCCAAAATATAAAGTATCACATATATCTGTTATATATTACACTTTTTATGTTGTGTCCATATCACTTTAATCTTAATTGCCAAGGAACTGTTTCAAATTAAGCAAGAACTGAATCTCTTGCAATACAAAGAAAAGAGGGAGAAAATTCCTTGAAAAGCATATCTATTAAATGGCACTTTATAAAGCTCTAAACTTGTAACCTGGAATATTTTGAAAGTGCGTAACATTACAAAAAATTGTTATGTATTAGATTCGCAGGACTTTCTCTACCTTCTATTGTTTATTAGTGGCTATACAAATTATTCTTACAGAAGTTTATTTTAATGGAGATAAACCTTTGTAGAAATAGCTACATTACACATTTCATTATACCCCCGCCGCTATAACGTTGCACTTGACAGTTCGTGTGGCTTCGCGTAAGGTTGGCTATATCGTGGTTGCGACGTTGCCAGAGTGGCAGGTAAACAACAACAGCTGATTGTTCTCATTTCTATCGTGTCTAAGCCGCATACAAAAAGTGTACGTAAGTAGCGAACGTCACTGAATAATAACTATTTCGTATTATTATTGTTAATTGAAAATAAGCGATATAAGCAGCTTTGGTATGGTCGGATACTCCTTTCTATGATAATAGGCATAAATGTGTCTACGTATGGCGTCTAATTGGAAAGCATCAATATTTGTGACTGGACGAGGCTTCTTTTTTTTCTTCCCTGGAGTTGATAGAAATACCTGTTGTGTTCCAGATGGTTCAGGAATTTTGTCCTCTTTCTCTTGTAGTTTCACTCCTTTGTGAACAACAGTTCTCGTGCTTAACACAAGAGCTGCTGCAGTTCGTTGTACGGCTTTATCAGCAGGAATAGAGGGATTTCCGTGAAGCTTCACGTACTCCTTTTCCTGTTCAAAGAACTCCCGGTAATAGTTCCAATGCCTGACTATTAAGTGGCACACCTTGGCGCAAAGGATTTTCACTTCGTGAATCATCACTCGGCGATCGGCGTCGTTTTTCCGACATTGTCGCACTTAAGTTTTGTTTAAATAAATAATACGAATGAAATATATATAAAATAGATAAATATAAATAAATAAATGTATAAACGAACAATAACAAAACTATCAAACAATAACCACAAATCTAAATAACAATGAACAATATGTAGCTTGCAAAGAACAACTCGACGCTTTGCTAGAGATTCACAAACTGAAGCACGTGGTTGGGAATAGTTACATCCGGCAACAGAGCCGATTCTAGATCCGGTTCCGCTTTGTCATCGACCATCCGGAATGCTGCCTTGTGATTGGCTTAGGAAGTCAAACGGTTGAAGCTTTTCATCTGTTTTTTTGCGAGTGTACCAACTTAAACGCTAGCTGTCAAGTGCAACGTTATAGCGGCGGGGGTATAGGATACAAAGAGAACAGCGATAGTCAAATGTTTAAGAACTGGGTGCTATATGCTGGCCTTAAAATTCCACACTGTTTCCATGCAATATGAGAAATGCCTGAAAATCAAAGGACTTTAATGACAAATAATTGAACCATTAATAGTTGATATCTCAGAAATGGCTTCTTTTAAAGAGATACATTATATGCACAGTACTTTTTCGTCTATCAATTAACGTTTACCAGTTATACAAGATCCTACAAAATTCCTTCCGAATGAAGGGGACTTCACAGGCTATTCCCATAAAATTCAAGATATACATTGTATTTGTTATGTAAGTGTCTTTAATATGCAGTATTTTAATAAAAATCTTTTGAGCCATTGTTTAGAAATTCAAATATTTTTATAAATGTTCCATGTAAAAGAACTTTGGAGTGGGAAGATTTTCTTGAAAACCTTTGTGTCACATCTTTGGAAGGTACTGAACTTAAATACCAAGTGTGGTATTTATCCAAGATTTTGTTTTTGAGTTATGCTGTTCACACACACAGAGAAAGATGGTACACGTGCACACAAACCTTTTTCAAAGACTGCTCTTTTTGGATCCAGGGTGCCTCAAAACATGTATCAGAATTTTGGGTGGAATGCCATACTTTCTCTACCTACTATGTATGTGGCAGAGAAAGTAAAAATTTGAACACAAATTGGGGACTTTAATCTCTACATTTTTTTCTTGCAGTAAACTTTTTTCTATCTCTTAAGGTTTCTTAATAAATTCACTCAAATAAAGGTGACTTCACACGCTATTTATAGAAAATTCAAGATTTGCATTTTATTAGTCATGTCAATGTAAAAATGTTATTTTTATCAAAATTATTAGGACTGTTTTTTTAAAAAAAAAAAATTAATGAAAATTTTTCTATGTAAAGAGTAGTTTATGGTGGAGTTGTTTCTTTGAAAACCTTCATGGTGCATCTTTGGAAGATGTTGAACTTAGATACAAGTTTGGTATTTATTCAACTTTTTGTTTTTGAGTTATGCTATTCACACATACATGGGTCCTTTTTTTCTAAAATTGCTTTTTCTGGGTTCTGTGGACCTTAAAACATATGTTTTCAGTGAAATCAAGTGTCAAGTATGTTTTTTGGTGAAAATAATTATAAATGTTCTTTAAAGTATTCCAACATTTCAAATCAGCATGTGCAGTCATATCTACAAATTAAAGCTATAAACTACACTAATTTCAACAAATGCTCCTCAAACTCAAATTTACTGACATGATGGCTGAGGTCGTTGAAGCATGGCCTCGTGAATGAGAAGTCTGGAGTTCAAATCCCACCAGGCCATCCTCGTTATCTAAGGGTTTCTGCAGAATTTCCTCAAATTTCAGGGAGGTACCCTAAACTTAGGCCTGAAATGTTTCCTTGCCAAATTTCCTTTCTCATTTATCATTTCGTTTCATGTACCATAAGTGTCATCCACCTGTAGTGCCGTATATAGTAAGAACAGGTGTTAAATAGTATTTGAAAGAGAAACTTAAATTTCAAGCCTGTATATCCAGCAGTTCACCTAAATATCATAAATTTATCATTTTATTTCATGCATTATAAGTATCAAATGCCTATGGTGCCATTTGTAGTAAGAACAGGCATTTAAAGACTATTCAAAGGAAAAAAACGAAATTTTAAAATTTTTATGTCCAGCAGTTCACCTAAACATCCTAGATTTTTGGAGACTATATATATTATACCATTAATTTTTTAACAAATTCATACAAAACCAAAAAAAAATTGTGACAAACTTTCTTTAAACACAAATGTAAAATATCTTCTCTGTACATGCAACAGTCTGAGTAGTTTTTTGTGGACAAAGTAATTGAAATAGGTGCTTGCAGTAGCAAACATACCTAAAAAATCTGATGTGTTACACTCACATGACTTTCTCTACTCTTGTACAAACTATTTTTACAAACGCTTATTCTCCATATGCTTCATGTTAATGGAGATATCGAGATGTCAATCTTATTGCTAATTTTCTTGTAGATGCAAGGGGAATATGGTAGCTTTTAAGCGATGGTCAAATATTTTAACGCTGGTTGCTATGCGGCGCATTCCATTCTCTTTGCAAGTCCAGGACATAAAAAAATGAATAACGAATTTGAGAAAAAGTATAAGTATTGGAAAATTTAAGGGAATAACAAGCAATATCTCGCAAACGGTTCACTCAACAAAAGAAATGTATATGACATAAATTGTGTATTTTAACGCGATCTACATTTTTTGTGTAGTAAAATTTTGTCTATCTCTTATGGTTTACCAGTTATGAAAAAGTCGTTCATAACAAAGAATACTTTTGGAGACATTCCCAGAAAATTCGAGATATACATTTTATTTGTCATGACAATATCTTAAACATATGATATTTTAATCAAAATCGTTAGAGCCGTTTTTGAGAAAATTAAAATTTTCGAAAAATGTTCCATGTAAAGGGTAGTCTGGGGTGGGGGGATTTTTTTGAAAACCTTCGTGTCGCATCTCTGAAAGATACTGAACCTAAATACCAAGTTTGGTGTTTATCCGACTCTTCGTTTTTGAGTTATGCTGTTCACAGACACACAGACAGACAGACAGACAGACACACACACGGACATGTTTCCAAAAATGCTTTTTTTGGATTCAGGAGGTCTCAAAACATGTATTTCCGGTGAAATCTCAGTATCGAATTTTTGGGTGGAATGCAATACTTCCCCTACTTACTATACGTAGTAGAGAAAGTAAAATATGGCCAGCTAAGTCGTAAGAATATGATGGATATATCAACTGTTCAAAACCAATATCACAAATTATAATCTTGGAAACAAAGCTTTTCTGTGCTGGAGCACTGCCCAATGAATGAGAATTCTACATATGAGTTTCCTCTTCTTTTCTTTTTGAAGCAATCATTAATCTTAGTAATTAATGATGCATAGTATTGGCCCATGATTATGTTACCATTTCCAGATAACAATTAAAATTCCTGGCCATTCCTCCCAAAAAAATAGGTAATCATAATCTTGCCTGAGATAAACATGAAGTTGCAAGGTGGAAGAGATCTTAAATGTTGCCATTCATAGCTTTGACATTTAAACTCAGAATGAACCCATTTTTATCCATTGAAGCAAAGCAGCCTAGAAAGCCTTGTGGGAGGTGATTAAGCACGGCCAAATTTGCCTCTGAAGGAATGACATGCTCTTGTGCAGTTTTTGTCCACATGACAGCATTCCCTTTGTGAAATCTGTAGTAATCATCAATTACGATTACAGTTGTACCATTGAACAGCACATTATCTCTGCTAAATACCCCATACTTAACTGACAATCTTCTGCAAATATGATCAGCATTCTCTGGCTGTTCTTCACCTTTTGAATGTTTTTAATTTGTACTTCCACATCTCAACTCTCTAGACTAATTTTTTTTGGGAAGCATGTTCCCCAAGTATGACCACATCTTCAACAATTAGTTTTGACATTAAACATGTTTTTGAGCACATATTTAATTACATTACAAAGCTCATTGTGCCACACTTATTGAACTTTCCTCATGATTGTTACTTGTTGAGTATTAAGCTAAAACATACATTCTCAACCTTTTGGAGTAACAGAGCCCTTTCTAGAATCAACTCCTATGGCAGTGTCTTTCAAGTCTTATTATTGAGGGGGAAATGGGGAAATGTAAAATAAAGAGATATGTAAATATGTGTACTATGTCCATAAAGTTAAATATATTTTTAAAAGCTTTGAATTTTTGTATAAAATCTCAAATTATTCTCTGCTATCACAATAAGCATCATTCTATCAGAACTATAGCCAAAGTTAAAAATTCATCCAATGTTCAATAAATGAAACTATTTATTTTTTCAAAATAAATGTTATATGATTGCTTAGAGCAACAATGAGGTCCATACAATAAACTCGCCCCAGTTTATTCATTACATCTATTTCAACTGAAATGCATATTCTTTCTTTATTCTTTGAAATGTTTATTAATTAGGCCTGCTCCTCGCCCAGCCTGATCATTTGGCTATCTTACACTAAAATAATTTTGTAGCTAAAGCTGTGTAAAAGATGTTTTCAGCTACTTCTGCTACCATGAATCTGGAACTGAGGTATATGTTGATTCACTAAGTGTCCTCTGCAAGAGGAGGCGGGAAATTTAGCTTGGCAAGTTTCTGAATGTATTTTATAATTCTCTTACTCGCTGATTCTTTTTGTTTGTTATTCTTTAATTTCATTTAAAGTAATTTTATTTTCCTGGAGCAGCCTCAGAGCACCTGGGAACTGCACACTGATCTCTTAGGCTCCACAGAGCACTCTGAGCAAGAAAAATTTGATTTTCCACTTAGTCTCACAGGGAAGCAATCAACAACTGTGACTGCAATGAAATCACATTTCAAGGTGTATTATGCTAGGGGACAATAAATATTGAATGCCCCTCATATGCTACGAAAAATAAAAGTTTGTAATTCAGAATGAAGGGTTTTAGTGCATGAAATCCTGTCTGATTTTGTTTGACCTGAAAACATTCTCATTTCTGTAATGCTTTTTCTCTTTAAATGAACTGTTTGTCTTGAAATATTTTTGTGAGATCTGTCCCAATAACAGTTAAAAATTCTGGTTACACATTTGTCAGGCAAGATGCACTTAAAGTTGCTGTGAATCAACCTATATGTGTTATTGGAATAAATGCTACAGGAAGCAATAAAATGAAAAGAGTCACACAACTTATCATTATACGCCAAACATCAGAACTTACCAACACAATTTGGAAAGCTATTCTTTTGAGGGTGGGAGATTGTAAAGGTAAGGGAGAGATTGTTAACCTGATATTACAGTTCTGCCAACACCTTGCATTTACTTTTAATACTTTTGTGTACGAGGGTAATCCCAAAAGTAAGGTCTCCAATTTTTTTTAAAATATGAAGAAACTTTTATTGACAATAAATGATACATAGTTTTGAAGCTTTAACATTTGTCTGTTTTTCCACATAATCGCCATTTCGGTCGATGCATTTTTGTAGACGCTATGGCAGTTTTTGTATGCCCATGTCATACCAGCTTGCTGCCATGCTCTTGAAAAATGATGGACCTCATTTTTCACTTCATCGTCACCGAAGTGCCTTCCAGCCAAGTGTTTTTTCAACTTGGGAAACAAGTGGTAGTCACTGGGTGCTAAGTGCAGACTATAGGGTGAATGGGTGATGGTTTCCCATCCAAACTGTTGCAGAAGATTCATGGTTTGACGGGCGGTGTAGAGGCGAGCATTGTCATGGAGAAGGCTTATGCCCTTGCTCAACATTCCTCTTCTACGGTTCTGAATTGCCCATCTGAGTTTTTTTAATGTCTGACAATACCTGTCGGCATTTATTGTTGTCCCAGGAACCATAAAGTCGACTAACAATATCACCTTTCGATCCCGAAACACAGTTGCCATGACTTTACCGGCATACTGTGTTCTCTTGAATTTTCGCGGCTTGGGTGAACCGGAATGCCGCCACTCACGTGATTGTTGTTTGGTCTCAGGTGTGAAGTGGAAAGCCCAGGTTTCATCACCCGACTATTGAATCCAAAAGGTTGTCCTTTTCATCTGCATAGCGTTGAAGAAATTGGCGGGAAGTTTCAGCGCGTTGCCTTTTGTGATCTTCTGTCAGCATTCTTGGGACCCATCTTGCGCACACCTTCCGAAATTTCAACTCTTCAAGCAAAGTCCGATGAACAGTGCTTCAAGAAATCTCAGGAACAACAATGCAGAGCGCATCGAGAGTGATCCGCCGATCTTGAAGCATGATTTGTTCAACCTTTGCGATTGTTTCGTCAGAAATGGACGGTCTCCCGCTTCTTTCCTCGTCATGAATTTCCGTGCGACAATTTGCAAATTCTCTACACCACTTGCGGACATTTTTGACATCCATACACTTCCATCAACTGTCGATGAATTTCGACAGGTTTAACCCCTTTTGCACTCAAAAAGCGAACAACTGCGCGAACTTCACACCTGGCGGTAGTGGCTAACGGATATAACTGGCTGCCTGAGAGCGCTAAGGGATGTGCGGTGGTTTCAGAAGAGAGTGGAGGGAGGAAGGAAAAAAGTAGTATGGCCAACATCCACACAAACAGTTTCCCTGTGATCCCAGCGCTTTGGAGACCTTACTTTTGGGATTACCCTCGTACTTCTCACTTCCTTCCTGAACTTAAAACTTTGACTGGCTTATCTTTTTTTTCTCATAACAGTTGCCACAATGCCAGGCAAAGAGCACGATGGTGTGTAGTCTAAAGGTAAAACATCCCGCATAATGTAGGTTTTATTTTGTCACAGCATGTCATCACAGTGACAGTTTTAACTCACAAATAACAGATTAAAATGACGCACAACATTTTAATTGCTACAGTTGCTTGCAGGCTGTTGCTCACAGAATTTTGTTTAGTTTTACTAGCTTGCACGAGAATAGAAATGCATAACATATTTTTGTGCTAGAGTAGAAACATTTTCCTGCATGTACAGAATAAAAAGTAATCATTGCATTTTGAA
This sequence comes from Deroplatys truncata, assembly GCA_030765065.1. Lineage (NCBI taxonomy): Eukaryota > Metazoa > Arthropoda > Insecta > Mantodea > Mantidae > Deroplatys > Deroplatys truncata. Next base: position 46,001,098 of record CM060975.1, on the reverse strand, counting down.
TGGGATTTTTGCAGCTTAATTGCTGGTTGTAGTAGAAATGAAACCCACTGATCCAATATTTTGTGATTTTTTTTTCCCCCCTTACTACCAGTTTGTTTCTTCCAAGACTCTGATAACATTTTTAAGTAATTTTAGAGTTCTACACTAAAGCTGGTGTACAATTAATCCATGAAATGAAACAGAAATGAGAACCAGAGCAGAAAAGAAAGTTAAAAAAACACTTGTTTTCAAATGTGAAATTCATAATTGACTGTAAGTTTACCAGAGCCCAGAAACGCCAACAGGTTGGTCAAGTTTCATGTTTTATGTTCCTGATCATGGTATGGAAGCTGTGACCCATAAGAGGCACTACAGCTCCCTGCAGTAGCAGGTTTGGAAAACCAAGACCAAGTTGACTCCCAGCAGATACATGTAATGATATCTACGAGGGCGGTCTGAAAAGTTTCCGACCTCAACATGAAGATGGCAGCACTCGTAAATAAAAGCTAGTGAATTTCGTTGTTCATCTGTTGACAGTTACTCACCAAAGTTTAATCATTTTGGACGCTCAGTTGTTATGTAACAGTCGTTTGAGTGAGGTGAAGTGAGTGTTTTTATGAAAATGGACAAAATCGAGTATCAAGCTGTCATTAAATATTTATTTTTGAAAGGCAATACGCCTATGCAAATCAAAGATGAGTTGGATTCTGTGTAAGGGGTCTCTGCACCATCATTTACCACAGTGAAATTTTGGGCAGCTGAATTTAAACTTGGCCGTAAGAGCTTGGGAGACGAACGTCCTGGATGTCCAAAAATTGCAACTACCGACAAAAACATCGCCAAAGTTCACCAAATGGTGCTAGACGACCGGCGAATTAAAGTGAGAGAGATAGCAGAGGCTATGAACATGTCAAAAGAATGTGTGTGTCACATATTAAATCAACATTTAGACATGAGAAAGCTGTCTGCACATTGAGTGCAGCGTTTGCTCACGTTTGACCAAAAACGTGTTCGATTGAACATTTCCAACGTCTGTTGGCGCAGTTTAGGCACAATAAATCCGAATTTTGGCGCCGATTAATTACTGTAGATGAAACTTGGATACACCATTATACGCCCGAAACAAAAATACAGTTCAAACAATGGACTGCAAAGGGGAACCGGCTCCAAAAAAATCAAAAACTGTTTTTTCGGCTGGGAAAGTGATGGCGACTGTTTTTTGGGATAGTCATGGAGTTATTTTAATCGATTATCTTCAAAAAGGAAAAACCATTACAGGAGCATACTACGCATCATTACTTGACAAGCTGAAGGCAGAACTTGCGGAAAAACAGCCACATTTGCAGAAAAAGAAAATCCTGTTTCACCAAGACACTGTCTCACACCTCAGCAGTTGCAATGGCGAAAATCCACCAATTATGGTTTGAACTGCTTGACCATCCGCCTTACTCACCAGATCTAGCCCCAAGCGACTTCTTTTTGTTCCCTCATCTGAAAATTGCGCTCGGAGGACAGAGATTTTTGTCAAATGAAGAGGCTATCACCTTGGTGAACAATTATTTTGCAGAGAAAAATGCAGAGTACTATTTGGACGGGTTACAGAGATGGGAGCATCGCTGGAAGAAGTGTGTAGAGTTACAAGGAGACTATGTTGAAAAATAAAAAAAAAAAAAAATTCTGAAAAAATCTCTTGTATCCTTATTAGGTTGGAAACTTTTCAGACCACCCTCGTATATGGGCAAATTCAATTTTGCATATTGTTACACAGGGTACAGAAAAACAATGTGCAGAAAATTGTAGAACAAAAAGCCAGTATCAAACTAAACCTTTTGAGGTTAGGAGCATAGGGTTGTTTATGCAGTATAATGACAGTATTGTAGGTTGACTTTATGAAACATCTTCTTTTGGCAGTCAAAATTAAATATAACTCACACAACAAATGTATGCATACTGTCTCAACTAATGAGTGCTGGTACACAATGAGAAACAACATTACATGAATGCATGTGCTGAACAAAATGAGTGTTATTACCATGCCTTTCAGTAGCCTTAACATCAGACACACCTAGTAGCAGTGACTAGTACTATACAAGAGTGCATTTTGTTTACATCTGACACAACACAAAAATAGGCGGTGTGGGTGGCCCTTCTGATCCCAAGGTCATGGGTTCAAATCCAGCCCAGACTGATGGTTTTTAAGTCTGCTTAAAAGCAACACCCCATGTCAATAGAGTTATTAGCATGTAAAAGAACTCCTGCGGGATGAAATTTCAGCACACCAGCAGCTCTGGTATGCTCCTGGCATTTGACAGCATTGTTAAAAAAATTTTATTTGTTTTACCACAAAAGCAAGTTTCATAATCAAAGACTCTTAACATGATGGATTTAATGTTGACATATGTAGCACAGTAAATAAGCTTCTTCGACCCCTTTTTCCTATAAAAAGCTTATTTTGGAACTGCTTTCTATTGAATCATTTTCTGCTCATTGTTTTCCTATACCCAGAATACAGGGTGTAACAAAAATATATGGCACAAATTGCAGGACACATTCCTCACACATAGATGAAGGAATTATGTTATATGAACATGAGTTTGGAAACGCTTTGTTACCATGTTACAACTCATTTGCTCCAACTCATTAATCATGGGAAACACACAAGAATAGAACATACCAGCATATATCATGCAACTCTTTCTCACAGGAGATGTTCAATATGCCCTCTATGAGCATTGATACATGCATCAACCCGTCGTCATAGTGAATCCTGGATGCGCTGATGTATCCTGAGTATAGAGTATGGTTTCACAGCCTTCCATATATATGGGCATGGAGAGACTGAACATTTGGTACTGGGGTTCGATACACAAGAACTTCCAAATGCTCCCACAAATAAAAGTCCAGTAGGTTTAAGTCCAGGGAACATGGAGGCCAGGCAATTGGTCCACCTCTACCTATTGAAGTAGTTATTATTTGTATATGTTTGTATTTGTTGAGCCCCACGTTTGGGAGCCAATTTGCGATAGTAAATTTATAATGTTATTTATTTATTTGTGTTTACTCCACGTGTTGAAGCCATCTTGTGACGTGATTCATTTGTTCGGTTTGTTAGCTCCATCTGGTGTTAGCAATTTGCGGTAGTATTAGTGTTCGTTTGAAAGAATGCTACTGTTATTTTATTTAATTTTTGTTCACTGTCCTCCGGCTAGCTATGATCTTTTGGTCAAGCACTTCTCTTTATACAGGTTGTGTAAACGGAAAGGAATCTTTTATCCAAAGTTAACACTGATGAAGAAATTTGTTTTACACTTTTATTGTCGAAACACAGTCACTCACATTTACACATTGATCTTGACACTCGCCAAACTGAAACTGTTATAATAACTTCATTACTGATCACTCTTAATTCACGTACTTCAACTTTTTGTATAATTAACTTTACAACACTTTAGATTTTTCATAATTCTGCTATGCATAACTTGTGAACCGATAGCCGACGGTTAATATTTCTGCTGGACTGAAGGCGACGTGTATCATACAAAATATTTTCGACGAACTGGCGGGAATGCGACGTGTAGTGTACAAAGAATTTTGATGAACTGACAGGGTCTTTACCTCTAACCTACCTTTTATACTCCTACACACCGATATGCCTAAAGATTATAACTGATCTGCAATTGGCTAATAAAACGCGCCAACATTAGCGTCTATTTTTATATCCAATGAAAATTATGAATACATATGCTCTAGGGAAATGTTCCAGAAGATTCTAAAGGAAAACGCGCCAACATTACGTAACTTCCTCGTTTCCAATAATGATAAACAGCTCACCCCCTCGCTGCATTATTGCACGCTATTATTGTCAGTTTCAGTAAGGCAGTATAAACTTACTTCCCAACAATAATTACAATCAACAAACATCTCAAATCAATGTCACATAATAATGCATATTCATACTATAATCACTCTTTACATTTAAATAATTTATGATACAAATTACTGAATCACTATCCATCTGTCACCAAATCTGTTATTTAGAAGCCAACAGACTTTAACACTAAAATGAGGAGGTGCTCCATCATGCATGAAGTACATGTTTTGTCGCACAGCTAAAGGCACATCTACTAACAGATCAGGTAGAACATTCTCTACGAAATTATGGTAACTTTGTCAGTTGAGCCTGGGTGGAAGAACGTAAGACCCTACCAAACAGTCACCAACAATGCCGGCCTAAACATTGACAGAAAATCTTTGTTGATGACTTCCTTCAACAGTTGCATGAGGATTGATGTCAGCCCATACATGCGGATTGTGATAATTCACAATCTGATCTCATTGAAACGACATCTCATCTGTGAACAGCACCATTGCACTAAAATTAGGGTTGACACTTTGTTGCATAAACCATTCGCAGAAGCGTACCCGTGCAGGAAAATCAGCTGCTGATAGTGCCTTCACACGCTGCAAATGGTATGGATACAGCCGGACCTTGTGTAAACCTTCGCCAGACAGTCATGTGGTCAACATTGATTGTTGCAGCTACTTGTTTTGTACTAACACTGGGATCGTTGTCAACTGCCTGAAGAATTGCCACCTCCCGTTGCGGTGTCCTTGTCCTAGGCCTTCCCCGGTTGCGAGTATCATGCTGAAATGCCCCATGTTCCCTAATACGATTACTGGCTTCAAACGTTTTCCTGTCAGGGCACCTTTGCCCTGGGAATCTCTCTTGGTACAAACGTTGAGCGCAAGCGTCATTGCCGTTTGCTAATCCATACACCAAATGGGCATCTGCCATTTGTGCATTTGTGTACACTGCCATTCCACGAGCCAAGTCTGTGATGAACTCTAGTAGTACATAGTAACCCATGTGCTTGCCAAGGTCTTACTGCTCACTGGAACAGTTGATGTTACCTGTAAACAAACAATGACGTAAGTCGCATGGCAACAGGGACATGTAAAACAAAAAACTGGCGGTGCACCTATGATAATGACAACGTAACCAAGAGGGCATGTTCTCCATGATTCTAACGTTCTGTTTGTGCGTGTTTCCCATGATTAATGAGTTGTAACATGGAAACAAAGCGTTTCCAGACCCATGTTCATATAACATAATTTCTTCGTCTACGTGTGAGGAATGTGGCCTGCAACTTGTGCTGTACATTTTTGTTACACTCTGTATATACTAATCAATGTGCTTTCCAGTTTGCATCTGTGGTTCATTATGATTTAAAATAGAGAGTTGAGGGTTGTTACACTACATCACTACATCACTATGATATTCTTACAAGTATTTTAAATTATGACACATCACTGTTACTAGCTTCTAAATCTTCAAAATTAGTCGGTTCATTATGACTTATTAAATGCCCACAACATTGAAGTGTTTGATTTTCTCTTTCTTATCCTTCTGATTTTCATTACCAAATTATTGTGGAATAACTTGGGAAATTGGACTTAAGGTTAGGACTGCTGCTTCCTGTTCCCATTTTAATTGATTGTGCAGGGTGTATTCACCTTCCTGTTCTGTTCTCATTTCCATTGCCACTTTTGGGCAGTTGTGCACCAGACACTGTTTTAAGCTTAAGTGAAAATACTTATAAAAAAAACTGGGTGCATTTACTAGAACATAAGGTGGAAATTAGATATAATATTGTTTGGGGAAGAGAAAAATAATTAAACAGTCAAAATCTCTTCTTTAATTTGAGTTGAGTGGCCGTATCATTAACTTGGATGGGGTATGGAGACAGGTTTCCAAGTTAGAAATGTGGGCTTAAACTTTTATTTCCTATCAATTGGCCATAGGTATTTCTACACTAGGCTTTATGACAAACTTAAAATTTGAATGAAAGTAACTTGGAAGCATTATAAGGGGGTAAAATTATGTGTGAAATGTTCAAGGACTAGATATGAAAATGGCATAGCCAGTGCTATTAATGAGGTTTAATTGTATATGAAATTAAAAAGCCAACCAATGTCAAATTCCATATGAATTCATTTTAAGCCAGGAATATATTGGTTTGCACTTCATGCATCCAGTGGACAGTTATCTAATTGATGGTTACTGTTTCAACAGATTTTGGTACAGAAGTTACATTTGATTTATTGCAGCTTCGACATGCACTGCAAAGACAAAAGAGTCACTTTGATAATGTCAACATTGACTGGAATCTCTCACATGATGAAGGATCAACAGACTTCTCAGATGATGAAACAATTATCGAGGACAGGGTAAGTCAAATATATTAATGTAATGTAACATACTCGGAGAATTCTTCTACAAAAAAATTATTTTGTTTTGTTGCACAACTGTGATGCGTCACTTTGTGTTCTTCTTCATCTGATCTGAATCTCTACAGTGATCCCTTGTACAATCCAAACATGTGATGATCCCTGTGGGTGAGGTATTATTAGTAAGGAGGAATGGTAGACACTCGTGCTGTAACTGTTGCATGGGCAATATAAGCCAGGGCATTTTTATGCTCCAAAATGGCATCTCTTTTTCAGCTCCCTTTTTTTTATTGCAGGATTAAGATTATTCTTCGGTAGATCTGAATAATAAAATCTGATTGTGTTTCTCTTAGGCATTTACAAGGGTTGTTTGAACAATTCTTGGCCAAAGAAAGAAAACACAACTTTTTAAACTCAATTTTTTTTCTCAGCATAGTCACCTCTAATTTTGTACGCTTGGATCATTGATACTCTTAACTTCTATATACCTTCTGTATAAAATGATTTCTCCAAATCTGTAAAATAAGAGTTTGTGTGACTTATAAACACTGCATTTGAGGAAATCTCTGTCCAACAAGCGATTTCTTCAGATTTGGGAAGAGGAAAAAGTAATTGGGAGCCAAATCTGGTGAGTATGGTTTATGTGACAGCAGTTCAAAGCACAAGTCATGCAACTTTGCCATCACAATTGAAGAATTGTGTGCCAGTGCATTGTCCTTTGGAAAATAACTATTCTTTAATAAATTCAGACACTTTTGCCTTCATAGCATCCTTCAACTGTTCCAACAAAGCTGCATAATACTCTCCATTGATGGTTTTGTCTACTAACACCATACAAAAGGCATCCTAGATAACAGTGGCCATCACTTTCTTGCTGAAAGCAGCACACTTGTCCTTCTTTGGAGCACTTTCACTATACTGCACCCATTGTTTGGATTAATCTAGTATGTGTTGGTGAATCCATGTTTCATCAAGTGATATAATATCGCAAAATGTCAGTAGAGTTGCATCAGAACTTGTAGAAGCACTCCTATGAGATGTCCGTTCAGATGTGCTTCTGATTGGCAATTAACAAGTGTGGCACACATTGCTCATGCAAAATGTTCCAGACATGATCTAATTATATCTCAGCAATGTCAGCAAGCTCATGTACCTTTATTCATCTGTTGTTTAGCACAGCATCATTGATTTTTGCAGTGTTTTCTTTGGTTGCAGCTGCAACAAGTAGTAAATTAAATTATATTGAGTTTTATTTATGGATACTCTTTAACTGCACGTCCCATTCTATACTGGGCATGAAAGACTGGAAATTTTGCTCAGAGGCCTCTTTATCAGACTTTAAGTTCTTTTACATGCCATAAATCTACAACACCACCAGCTTTACTTCCCATCCGAAGGAAGCCATACTGAAGATTTTTACGCCCCATCCACCATGTTTGACCCGTGACCTTGGGAACTAGACTAGCATGGTACCACTAGACCACAAAGGATGAAATGTAGTTTGAAGCATGGCCACGTTTAAACTCTGCTGTCCCTTTCTTCATCATAGAAAATGGCAATGAAAAATCTTCCAAAATGGAATCCAATTCTTGTTTTATTTCAGTTGGCATTAAAGCATGCCCATACCCAGAAAAAAAATGTTGGGGAGGGTTTTCCACAAGTAGATCTAAACTTAACAGTACCCCACACAGTTACCTACTCCATAGTATATAGACATTACATGGATAAGAAAACTGCTTGGAGACATTATATAGGCAAGAAAAACTCAAAGAATGAGGATATTCCACCTTACAGCACAAAACATGGAGACTGCTTCAAAAACCGGAATGTATAGGTAAGGTGACAATATAAAGTTTCCCTTTTTCTTATAAATGTGCTACTAGCAGTAGACTAACTGTAATCCAATGACTTTTTCCATATTGGTTTGCAATGAATTTAAATAAATAAAACTGTCAGAATTTTTTTTTGGGGGGGGGGGGTTGAACCCTAAGCCCCCCCCCCTCTGAATATGGCCCTGCATTAAAGGCTTTAATTGTATTTAATCACTGCACAACATCCGATCTTATCTATTTTGGAAGAATCCTTAACTTGTGTATTTTGCAACACTATAACAACCAAGCAAATGAGAGCACATGTATGAAATTGCATGTTACGCTATCTAAAGAAATCATACTTGAGAATTATCCTTGCTATTTGATACTGCCAGCACCATCTCTGTGTCAGGCTGAGAACTTTCCAAACTGTCCTTGTAGCACTCCAGAATTATGCCTTTTTTGGTCCTAGAAGAGAGTAAACATAATCTTTCCTGCAGATGCTGTTTCTTTAAGACTTTCTTGCGGAATGATTCAATTCCACACACTCTGGGTAGCGGTAGTGTTTGCATGCTTCTTCCCCATTAATGAGATCATCAGTCTCTCTCATTCAAAGTGCTATTGGCTGCCATGGCACCATTGACAACTTTGTCATGTGTAATATGATGTTTTTAAACAACTCTACTTCACAATTGTGTCTATTTTATTCGCATTACTCAACAATTTTCTCTTATTAATGCTTCAACAGCAGCTTAATGTGCTTCCCCCAAGCAAGGATTATCTTTCATAGATGTTGCACTATTTATCAATCTTCTACTCCATTTGTACACAAGCTGCTGTAACAAACATCATCAATATAGTTAGCTTTCATTCTGGGATAAATCTTAATAGGTGATACTTCTCCATTTATCATATTTCTAATGACAGATATCTGTTCCTTTTTGGTGCCCGTCTGAAGCAGTGTGTCCGTCTATGATGATGCATATTCATCTGCACTTTTCTGCCGCTGTTAGCATTCCTTATACTGCTGGTAACATTGTTGCCAATTTACAGGACAGTGTCATCAAATTTTGAATATTTATTACAAATTAATGGTTTTCATTTGAGTGAGCTTATGGATTTCATTGCAGAAGTCAGTGGCTGGTTGTGAAGAGATAGCCATAAATGTGGACATCAGATTTTAAAAGAGAAAGGTTGCTGCATTCTCCATGCTAATCCAAGACCCCCCCCCCCCCCATATCAGGCCAGTGGAATATATATTTACTGATTATTGTTGGGGAAAACCCTAATCTTGTCTGTTTCAACATTTTGTAGACAAAAATTTTTAACAATTGAATTAAAGTTGTACAGTCTTGTTCAGAATGACTCATGGTCAGAACAGGAAAGATAAATAATGGGCTAAGTAACAGTGTACTTTACACTTATCATACTAGAGGCAAGGACAATTATCACAGGATACACGTTAACCTTAAATCTACCTGCAAGGCCCCATTGATCAAGGGATTGATACTACTTAATAAATTACCAATGGAAGTTAAATTACATAAAGGAAAGAGATTTAAAAATCAACTTAAAGCATATCTAACTCAAAAATGCTTATATAGGGTGGATGAACTATGATATTTATGTTAATAGAAGTTAATTGTAGTGGATAAAGATTTGTGAAAATGTTAAGTTATATAAGTGAAAGAGATTGAAACATATCTAACTTGTAACTGTATAGCAATTAAATGTAAGTGACCAAGACTTGTTCAATGTTAAACAGCACAAAGGAAATAGTGTGTATGTAAGCTAATGTGTACTTAATTTAATAATGTAGAATGTATGACAATGTCCGAAACTTGTATGAAGTCTATGGACAATAAATAAATGGTATGTAACAACCCATGCATCTTCGTGGATTAAATTAAATTGAGTTTTTTATTTATGGACGCTCTTTAACTACTATGGTCCTTAGCGTCCCATTCTATATTGGGCATGAAAGATCAGTAATTTTGCTCAGAGGCCTCTATATCAGGCTTGAGGTTCTTTTACGTGCCGTAAATCTACAACACGGGACCACCGGCTTTACTTCCCTTCTGAAGGAAGCCATGCTAACGATTTTTACACGCGAAAAAATCCATCGCCCTCTGCCGGGTTTGAACCCGCGGTCTTGGGAACTAGAGGCTAGCACAGTACCACTAGTCCGCGGAGGATGACCATCTTCATGGAGATGAGAGCATTAACAGAGTGTAGTGTTCCTGAGATTGACCTCATAATTGATGTATTTCTGTTGCAGAATGGATCCATAACACCAGAAAAGAAGTCAAGATCACGGCCACCAAGCTATGCTGGTGGAGAGTCACCTGTTAACCCCAGATCTCGGTCCTCAACTTCCGACAGTCTCAAGTCTGGGTCCAGTCCTAACAGCAATTACAGACAGATGCCACCTCCTCCCCCTCCTAAAGATAAGAAGCCGTCTTCTGCTGGTAAGTGAACCTCGGCTGGTTTAAATAAGCAATATTGCAGAAGTGCTTCTAACAGGAAAAAGCATAAACACATTAATAAACGAGTGAAGATTTTTGTGATATCATAATCTTGCTTAATTTAGTGTGTCTTAACAGCCATGTAAAACATAATGAGTTCAGGAAAGAGCCCATAAAACAAATGGCATCTGTTATCTAGATGAACTTCTTAATGTTATCCACTGGCAGGAGTTCAAAATTAATAATTTTAATTGCATCCAAATGAAGCTGATCTTCCAAGCTGAAAGTTCATTGTTACCCCAGAAAGTAGGATTGATTTTATGTCCCTTAGTCCAAAAATGTTCAGGTACAGATTTGTTTACTTGTTTGTATTTAGTATATCTGAAATGCTTTTTTGTTTTTGTCACTTCCTTTAACAGTTACCTAAAACCTAGAGGAAGCGTTGCAATCAGCTGCAAAAAAATAAAAGCTAGTCAAGAGAAAGAAAGCTGAGATTGAGCGAACAGCATAACTTAAAAAGCGAAAAGTTTGGTAAATGACCAGATTGCATAATTAAAATTCTGTGCTTAAGTTGGAGACCTTTTTAAGGATACAAAGCAAAGGTTTTAAGTTGCTTTCTTCCCTCCATCCCAAATGCAGTTCAAATGGAAAATTTTTCATTATCTATTATTTTCTCAAAGAGGCTGTAAATAATTATGCTTAAAACAACATAAGCTTGAGATATTGGCATGGCACATAAAATATATGTCTTGAATTAGTTATAACTGGAAAATGATAAAAGATAGACAAACGCTTACTCTAAAAATATGTACAGGATTATTCAGAAATTGTGGTGCCAAAGTAAAGTTGCTTATTTGTAGGTACTATGTGTATAAAATAATAAAACACGTTTATAAGTTTGCATGAAGTTACAAATGTTGGATGTGAACACCCTGGTTAACATAATGATTTTTCAGTCCCTGCCAGATATGCTCCAATAATAATATTTATCTTGTAGCTTCTCCAATTCAGGGGTTGCCAGTATAGACAAAGCATTATGAACAAGTGTATAAATTTACATGAAATTATTTAGAAAAGATTTATGAGAGAAAAGAAGTTTATATAATGTACATGTAACTTAAAGTTAACATATGGACACAGAAAGAGAGAGAACTATTTGTTATAAAGGTGATTTGTTAGAATCAAAAGTCATCCTTTGACCACAGCAACAGCTATTTCTTGTAGTAGGGTTTAATGAATGCGAAATTTGCGTACAAAAGTTCACCAGCAGTGGTAATGGAGGTACATAAACAGCATCCTTTACAGGCCCTCCCCCCCCCCAAAAATAAATAGTTGCAGGGTGTGAGGTCTTGTGATCGCAGAGGCCAGAGGAGCAAATCCTCACCACCCACAGTCAATGCAATACCCTAGTGTACTCTGTATTCACTCTTAGATTGATCCGCGTCAAAACAAACCACAGGTGACCAGTGCACCGCTATAATGTATCCTTCCGCTATTCACACTAGAAATACTGTCACACTTTCAGACCATGTGGCCAGTACAAGTGGCACGTAATGCAAAAAAGAACAGATTCCTTATTTCGACAACTGAAACGGTGACTAGCATATTCTGTTAAGGCTTAAATATGATAAGATTGATAGTTGCAACAAAATAAATGTTTGCACATATAATAATAGTTAATTCTAAAATAAATGAGCGAAAAATAAAGTAACAGGTATGCGATAACTTAATTTATTCGCTCTCTGGAAGCGGCACTTTATTAACTGTTGGCGGTTCATTTTAAAAAAAGAAATTGTGCACTGTTATGCGAATTGCATTCTTCTTAATATCACTACATTCTTGCATCGCGTATTTCATATGCTTTTTTTTTTTTTTTTTTTTTCCGGGTGTAGCCACTTTTCTCGTTTCAGATTTTTCTGCACAAGCACTGTTTATACTTGTACTCGAAACACCAGTGAACTCAGAAGTTAATTTCACTATTTCTTTCGCGCAAAGTGTTTTGATATTTCTCATATAGCTTATAATAAATATTCAACACTATTGTTTTTTCACCACTAATCAATGGTTTGCGCGGCTAATGCTTTATGTAATTCGACGAAAACCAAGAGTGAATTCACCGCCCTCCACGATACTAAACACAACTGCTGGTTTCTGGCTGTAAACAATATTCTCCACCTACCCAGATGTCAGGTGACTCACACGAATTGCATCATGGGACTTGTAGCACTATTTTACGTATAAATCAGCGTTAAATAAAACCTTAGGTATTTGTATAGAATATTATACTATTTAAGGATAAATTCATTCTAAAATTCAGAGATTAGCATGGGACTACTTTCTAACGCGCATTGCTACTGTGTTGCACCTCGGTGCACTGACCACATTGGTTTGTTTTGCCACGGATCAACCTAAGAGTGAATATAGTTTAGTGGTATTTAGGTACTTGTGAACATGTTGATGGAAGTGGAGAGGAGCATCATCCTGTTGGAAGATTACACCTGGAAAATCTACCACCATTTGAAATGTAAGCCATTCTCTTGACAACTCCAACTAGGTTTGGCTACTGACAGGTGATCGTCAAAAAAGAAGACCTTGTACATGCTCCAAAATGAAACAAACATTTCCTTCACTCCAGATCCTAACACTATGGTGATTCACATTTTTGCTAGATTGAACATTGGCTCATTGCTAAACATTAACCTGTCAGCAAATCTGCATTTTAATGCAGAAGGTAAGGCATTTAGGCTTGTCTTCTGGTGTCATTGTCTGCACGAACTGCAGTTTGTATTACTTTAAGGACAGACTTTTTCATAGAATATGTCATCAGTGACTTCTGGCACTTGAAGTTCTCGACTAGCATAGGTTGTCAACTTCTTAAGACTCCTTTGAAATGCGGCTCAGATCTTATCCACTGTCTCCCTCAATATTTGTGGGTAAAACTGAGTTTTATTTATGGATGCTATGGCCCTTAACGTCCCATTCTATATTGGGCGTGAAAGACCATAAATTTTGCTTAAGGGCTCTTCATCAGGCTTGAGGTTCTTTTACGTGCCATAAATCTATGACACGGGACCACCAGCTTTACTTCCTTTCCAAAGGAAGCCATGCTAAGGATTTTTACGCCTGAAAAAATCCAGGTTTGAACCTACGACCTCAGGAACTAGAGGCTGGCATGGTAAATCACTACACCACGGAGGACGGCATGACCCGCCCAGGGTACAAACATCCAGTGACTTCAAACTTCCATACTCTAATTGAAATGCAGTTCCTATGCAGTAGGCACTTGCTGAATTGTGTTTGAAAGTACCTCTACATTGTTACTGCAACCCCTGTTTGTGCATATTCCATCATACAAAATGTACACTCTTCCTTTGAGGTCACCATTCTCACAGTCAACACATAAACAACCACTAGCACCTTTTCGTACACTATGCGCATAACTTCACCTCACAACGTAAACTTTATAAACATGCTCTGTAATTTCATATCACTTTTGTTTGTGTATGTCACTCCAGTAGCAAATAAATAACTTACTTTTGTGCCATGATTTTGAATAATCTTGTAGTTCTCATTCAAATATATAGTTCATATCAAATAATGCTTTTTGTCACAATAACTGTTTCCAAAATATTCACCATTATATTTTTCAATTTTACTGGGCTAAAACCTGTTTAATTGTGCAGTGTATGAAGTTTTGTAATGGAGTAATTCCTTTTGTTTTTCATGAGTTTTAACCTGAGTTTATAATACGTCATATTCTCTGCTCATGACAAAAAAAAATCTGATGTGTTACACTCACATGACTTTCTCTACTCTTGTACAAACTATTTTTACAAATGCGTATTCTCCATATGCTTCATGTTAATTGTGATATCAAGATGTTAATCTTATTGCTTATTTTCTTGTAGATGCAAGGGGAATTGGTAGGCTTTAAGCTATAGTCAAATCTTTTAAGAGCTGGTTGCTATGTGGAGTATTCCATTCTCTTTGCATTACCAGGACAAAAAAAATGAATAACGTATTTGAGAAAAAGTATAAGTATTGGAAAATTTAAGGTAATAACAAGCAATATCTCGAATGTGGTTCACTTAACAAAAAAAATGTATATGACATAAATTGTGTATTTTAACGCAATCTACATTTTTGTGTAGTAAAATTTTGTCTACCTCTTATGGTTTACCAGTTATGCAAAAGTCGTTCACAATGAAGAATACTGTTGGAGACATTCCCAGAAAATTCGAGATATACATTTCATTTGTCATGAAAATATCTTAAACATATGATATTTTAATCAAAATCGTTACAGCCATTTTTGAGAAAATTACAATTTTCGAAAAATGTTCCATGTAAAGGGTAATCTGGGGTAGGGGGATTTTCTTGAAAACCTTCATGTTGCATCTCTGGAAGATACTGAACCTAAATACCAAGTTTGGTGTTTATCCGACCATTCGTTTCGAGTTATGCTGTTCACAGACTGACAGACAGACACACACACACACAAACACACACACGGACATGTTTCCAAAAATCCTGTTTTTGGATTCAGGGGGCCTCAAAACATATATTTCCGGTGAAATCTCGGTATCAAATTTTTGGTTGGAATACAATACTTCCCCTACTTACTATACGTAGTAGATAAAGTAAAAAGTACTATGATATAGACAGTTATCTGTGCATCTTGCATATAACAAAGTCTTTTACCTAATTTGAACACATTTCTAGGTAAATATACAGTTTTATCCGATAAGTATTGGGACTGTTTTTTTCCGGCAATGCGATGGTCTCTTTGCGTCGAATCAATGGTGGGGGTGCCTTGCAAAGTAGTCTACCCTGCTCAGTTGCCTCTGGAGTGTGTAGATCATGCCTGAAGTGAAAGTGTGTGTCTTCCTAGAAGCAATAACGACATACCCCAAAAAACTCCCAAAACCCCACATTCCACCTTCCAAGATTTCTATGCTATCAACCCAGCGCACATTTCCATAACTCATATTATGAGGTGTTGAGTATAGGACAACTCACCGGGTATGGCTAGCCTAATAAAATGGCACCACAACGCTGGGGTGCGATGAGTTCCTGGACATCATGGAAGGATACTATTGACATAACCTAATGTGGAACTGCCATTTCTAATATACACAGTTTAGTGTGTGCATCGGGAGTCAAGATGCAGCAAACCATTGAGCAGCACTGTGCCCTTAAATTTATGTTAGTCTGAATAAACCTGCTGCAGAGACTTTTGATATGATTTGTGAGGGCTACAAGGGTGAAGTCCAGTCCAGAACACACATTTTTAGTGGCATAAAATATTTTTAAAATAGCAGGAAGATGTTGAAGGCGAACAATGCTGTGAATGTCCGACAGCACAAACCATGTGGCTTAGGGTCCAGCGCTTTCAAAGGCAGATCACCAATTCCTATATCCTTCATTACAACATTGAACCCCGTCACACATTGCTAATTTTAAGGGAGGCACTGGACAAGTAAAAAGTAGCAGTGCTATTACAGTTCCTACAGTCCAGATATGCCTTCCCCAAACTTCTTTTTGCTCCCTTGGATCAAAAGGAACCTGAAAAGACATCATTTCAAGATGTCTGAGGCTGTTCAAGTGGCTTCAATGGATTACATGAATGAATGAATAAATAAACTTTATTTGTACATCTTATATACACAATACTTTTTACAATATTCCACTTGTAAACTAACTTAACCTATGTACAAATTTTCTTGCCAGCTATGTTCTACCTATACTGCTCATTTTGCCTGGCACCCTGGCATTATGGCTCAGCTGAGCAGCCTTTGCTACCCTTAATCACTTATGATCCATCCTTTCCCTCCTCCGCTTGCCCTTTTACCTTTCTTATCTCTCTTATTTTTCTAATCCATTTCTCCTTTGCTTTCTTTAAGAACTCCCCCATATTCTTATTTTTCTTTTCTTGTTAACATTTTAATTGCTACCCATTTTTCCTCCCATACTTTTTGTCTCCATTCCGCTAATTCTTTGCATTCTATCATATAATGCTCTGTGCTTTCACTACCTCTGCATTGTTCACAAATTCCCCTTTTTCTGCCTCTTAGCCCTCTCAGATACATTGATCCTGTTCTCATCCATGCAAACCTTCTTTTTCAGCACTATTGCAATAATCCACATACCCTTCTCTTCACCATTTCGTTTTTACTAATCTATAGAACCCTAGTGATTTTTTATTCTCTAAGTTTCCCCAAATCTCTTGTCTTTCTATGTTCTCCACTCTGTTTCTTACTGTTATCCAGAAGCCATTGCTATTTCTTTCTCCTGCTCTCCAAATACCTTCCATTCCTAATGTTTCTGCCCCTATCCAACAGCTATCTTTATTTTTCGTACTCTTTTGTTGTTCCATACATATCTTTAAAATTTCCCCTTCATCTTTTTTCAGGCATGTAAACCAAAATTTCAGTATCCTTTCCAGTATCGCTCCCTTTCTTCTTGTTCTTCCTAATTCCACTAACGTTACTTCCCCTGTTGTTGATCTTGGTAACCTCAATAGCTCTTTATAGAGAACGTTCTACAGCTCTGGTTTATTTTTCTGCTTAATTCAGATCCTCCCAACAATGGATTACCTGAATAACCTTGCTGTTGCGGACTGCCAGGAAGCATACAAAAATTGGAAAAAGTGCTTGCAGCAGTGTATTGGTGCAGGAGGGTCATATTTTGAAGAATATTAACTCTCTATACTTAACATCTTCATTGAATGCATTTTTATGACTTCAGTCCCGATACTTATTGGTCAAACCATGTGTATTGTGATTAGCGTAAAGTGGAGAGACAAAAGAGCTTTTATTACAGATAATATGAATGAGTTACCTGATCAGCACAGTTGCATCCTCATGAGCAGTACTTTTCCATCCACCTTAAAATAATTAATTTCCATGCTACTATTGTTGCACATTTTAAAGTGGGCTATAAACATTGTTTAGGTTCAGGAAGTATAAAGAAGCGCGCAGCACCGTTACCACCAGGATCATACAACATGTATGGTACTCTACCAAACAGTCACAGCAGAACGCCATCAGATCCTATAGTACCCAACAGTCACATGGGCTATCACACACTGAATCACAAACGTTCACCATCAAGTGATTCTGGTGCTGTGAGTGGAGGGTCTGGCCGCAGTGCTCCTGGTACAGCTATACATCTACGTGAGTACTGTGGAGTGTTGTTGCTTGCTGCAGTCGACACTTTGCACTGTGGTCTTCTTCCTCAGCCAGTAGTAGTACACCTAAAAACACAAAATTGTTCATGCAATTTTATTTATTTTATTGAAACTCCACTGAAAACTCTTATCATAATATGTAAGTATGTATACTTATTATTAATACTTCAAACAACAGCCTGCCACTGAATTTGCAAATGGTATATAGTGCAAAATGTTGACCTCAGCCACTTGTTTAAGCAATGTTGTATTCCAGTTAAATTGTTTTGTCACTTGATACTTCTGATTGGCTGAATTGATTGTTTTGTGCTATGTTGATTACATAATTGCTAGTGCTGATGAAAGTACAGGGTCAGTTTAGCAAGAAACCCAAATATTTCACAGGCGACTAACTGGCAGCAGAGTGTGACTGTATCTGTTTTAGCAGGCAGGCTTGAAAGAAAGCATATTGTATTATCTCTTATAGAAAATGCAAGATGTTCCTTGGCTTTTATTGCAGATAAAATTTACATTGATTCATTGCAGTTTGTCAGAAATTAACAAAATTTCATGGCAAATGTTTTATTTCAATTCTTTGTTGTGTACGTTTCATATGTACACCTGGTTTTTAACTTTCCTCACAGATAAAGGTTACAAAGATTGAGGTTAGAGGAGCTATATGTTATCTGTAATAACTGTATTGTCAAAGCTTCATATAAAACTGCTTTATTTTCACACATTGTACAGATGTAATAGACCATGAAATTTCATGTTGGCCCACCTGCCCAGAGTCAGTCAGACTCAGTTGTCAACAATCTTAGAAATGTTTGGGGCACTTGCCAAAATTGACCCTATAATATATGTTCTATTTGTTAGTATTAAAGAGCAAGGAAAGAAATTTATACTCTTAATAAATTAAGAAGAGCAGAGTTGTCCTCATGTAAATAAAATGCTGGTGATAACAAATATTAATCAGATCCTTTAGGAGGAGTATAGATTGCATTTTAAATTGAATGAAAGGGTTATTATAATTGTATACTAGTGCTGGTTTCAAAATGTACTCTGAGGAAATCTGTTAATAATTTTATTAAACAGATTGCAATATAAGTGTGGTCAGTGTTTATAACAAAGTTGAGGAAAAGTTCGAAATTTCAAGACAAGTTCAAGTATTTTCTATTTCCAAGATTCTATTTTGTGCTTAACACATGTGCATTGCATACTACTTTTGGGCAATCAATGATAATTATGTCAGTTGTAAAGTTATCTACTTTAGTTGCTCATTAACAGCTGATTGAAGTCTCAAAATGACTGGGAAGTACCAACCTTAAAAATACTGCACATGAATGCATGTTCCATGTCCAACTTTATTTTAAAATAAATGCCAGATGAATTGAAGTTAAGCCATAAAAGTTCATTGCCGTTGATTACTTTCACCTGGTATTAGGAAAGCCTTAAGAAGTTGCTATCATAGTGCGAAACTTTGAGTCAAAAATTAAAAAGGCATGGCAAATAGGATGCGCTATTTTGGTAGCTAATAAATCCAAGTGAAGGTACGATATGCTGTATTAAAAAAGTGGTAAAAAGATAATTTGGCTAGTTTTGCATGGTATGCTAATGTGAAAATCAAAATTATGTGCAAATTAGATGCATATTAGTAATTAAAGGCAAGTAAATACAGGACTGAAATATTAAAAATTTCTATAATCATAAAAACATTAAAAGCTTATCCTGTGATATGAGTAGTGTCTACAGACAGTAAAAACAACAAAATCAAAGGTGGCTAGGTTAGGTTGGCTGCAATGAATGCACGAAACTTTCTAGGAATGTCACAATGGATGAGAAGTTAATGAGAAACCATGATCGCCCCAAAAATAACTGATGTTACTAATAATAGAGTGCCATTGCCTTTTTGTAATAAAATTCAAACTTATGTATAGCTGATTGCTTAAGGAAATGCATCATTTTTACATTTAGCTGTGTAAATAACTATTATTGCCCCTCTTTTAATCTTATTTTTGGCATTCACAAAGGAAAGAGGAATGTTAGTAAACCATTCAAAGAATCAGGTGATGGCAATGGCTAAAACAGAAGAATGGGTGCTACAGATAAAGATTGAAAGTGGTGGACAAGATTGGAAGGAGGTGGAAAGCTGCGACTATCTAGGAGCAGTTATAAATCATAAAGACAAAATACAGGGAGAGAGATATGGGATAGAATACAGAAGACCATTAATACCTATTATTCTTTAAGTAGATATATATTTGGAAAACAAGAAGTGAATAAAAGACCAAGACTTGGCTGCATCAAGCAGTTTTAGAGCCTTTTCATTAGCTCAAGGAAATTGACCAATTATGTCAATAATAATAATAATAATAATAATAATAATAATAATAATAATAAAGTAACTAATGTCTGAAGCTTATGATGTTTTAATCAAAATGGTTCAGAAACATATGAGAACATAAAGGACAATGAAAACGATCCCAATTGTTTGGGAGAATTCAGTTTTCTTAAAAATCTTCACGTTGCATGTTAAAAGCTACCCAATAAGCATGAAATGCAGTCGGTTACGTAATTTTCGCTTTTTAAGTTATGCCCTCTGTCTCTATCTATCCTCCGCCCACTTTTCCTCCCTTCCTATTCCCTCTCCCTCTCTTTGGGAGGGGTTCACAGGACTTGAAAGCATTTATTTCCAGTGAAATTGGAGTATCAGTTTTTGAATACCTCCTCTATCATAGCCAAACATTACTGAAAGTAGTAATTTAATTATTATGAAACTATTGCTTTAAAACACTCTGCTAAGGTTTCACTAGGTTCCCCCCTCCCTCCAGATTTTTTCATTATTACTATTGGTGGTGGTGTTACAGGAATATAAGTAGTATTCTCTTTCCTCTGATTGAGCACAAAAGTTATAATATTCAACCTTAATCTACATACTTTTGTGTTTGTATTTTGCTATTTTTATTGCTCCAATCTGTTATGTAAGTTTGGATCTTTTAGATATAACCAGTTTTAGACATTAATTTTTTACTAATGTGCTAAGAAACATATTTGTTGAATACTTTGCTTTGGTTTTGATATTTTGGTAGGAATATGTTAAAACGATATTTGGGAGTAGTTTGTGCTGGCTGTGATTTATGCCATTTGTAATATGCTGTAACTGAATGGTAAAAGAGCTTCTATTATGTATTTAAAAGATCAGAACATCCATTTATTTACATGAGGACAAAAACTGCAGGTAATTTGTGTGATTCATAACCTTTCAGTGTTTCAGAAAGGAATCAGAGGGATATTTCATTTCTGCTGATTGCCAAATAATCATGACATTTCTGATGTTTGGTGTGTTGCAGATATTTGTGGTTTGAAAGGTCATGATAGCATATCTCTTTATGCATGACGCATGTTCACAAACATTTGCTAGGACTGGTGAAAACTACATTGCTTAATGAAGCCTCTATTGCTTTGTGTGGTGAAAGCCTTTACAACTTGAGAAGTAAAAGTTATGAAATCAGATTACTAAAATGACAGCAGAAATGAATATGTGAAATCTTAAGTATTATTAAAATATATAGTTATTAATCAGCTTTTTAACACTTTCTGTACTTCACTTACTATAAGCATCTGCATATGTTTTTACTGAGTGAAGCATAGTGAGATAGCAGGTTTTAAAAAGTTGACTTGTAACTACGTATTTTAATGACATACATGAAAACTTTACCCTTGTTTTTTAAATCATCCATTGAGTGTTGACATCCAAGAGTTTTTAATTACCGAATTGCAGCTAGCTTCTCAAATTGGATGCAGCTAAATCAGCACAGGAAAGATGAGGGTGAAGATATTCGTGGGAATAATGTGCAAGGGAAGCCCTTGAACAGTCGTCCTGGGTTGTTGGCAGCAAAGTGCACTGACTACCAAACCCAGGGGCTGGTCTCTTTTGTGCAACTTAATTTACTGCAAGATATCCCAAGACCGGGAGCTGTTACTATTCAGTTAACTCCTCAGGAATCTGATGAGCCTGAATACAACCCACTCCACTCCTCAATTTCATTTGTAGGCAGCTACTATTTATTCTACACCACCCTGAGGCTTCTTTATAGTAAATATTTCTCAACATAAAAATTGTGCTGTTCAGGCTTACAAAACTAAACTGGGCTTTACTTTTGGAATAGTTTAATATAGTTGAGTAAATTATTTCAGCTGGAATCTGATAAATAAAACTAAAATGTTGAATTGTTATAAAATTAAAACTTTCAGTATGTCCATCACAGTCATGTATTTTGAGAGAGCCATGAACATTAAGAATTAATAAATAAAACTTTCTAAATTTATCTACAGAATTCTTTCCTTCTCACAACTGAGATTATGACATGGAATTTATCACCAGTAAGTTTCTCTAGTTTGGTTCTAGCTTTAGAGTCGTCCTCCGTGGACTAGTGGTACCGTGCTAGCCTGTAGTTCCCAAGGTCGCAGGTTCAAACCCGGCGGAGGGCGATGGATTTTTTCGGGTGTAAAAATCCTTGACATGGCTTCCTTTTTTGGAAGGGAAGTAAAGCCGGTGGTGCCATGTCATAGATTTATGGCGCGTAAAAGAACCTCAAGCCTGATAAAGAGGCCTCTGAGCAAAATTACCAGTCTTTCACGCCCAATATAGAATGGTACGCTAAGGACCATAGTAGTTAAAGAGCATCCATAAATAAAACTCAATTTAAATTTACTAGCTTTAGCACTAGCTAGAAACACAAGCAAAATTAAGTTGATGTGGCTGTCTCAGCATATATTAAAGCAATAGAAGTTTCAGACAATCTCGTAAAACTGTGGTAACTTGTACAAAACCCTTGTTGACAGGAAGTGTTATGCAAACTACTTCACGGTATAAACACATTAGAAGTGAAAGCATTGTAATTCATGAGGACAGTGGCATTTTGGTACCCAGAAGAAATTGTTCTAATGCATCAACTTGCATATTAAAAAGCCAAATGGATCTGGCATTTAAGTTTTGCAGTCTAGTTCTTCCACTGACATCCAGATCAGCTCTTGTACAAAACCCGGGGTAGTGTATTTTTTTTCAGTTTTCACAAAAGTGTCTGTCCTCTTATGGAAACAAAACGCAGTACAACAAGACTGGAATTTTTATTACATACTCCTTTTACAGTTCACTTACATGCTGCAGTTTTTGGTAAATCATTCTATAATAAAATTAAATTTGTATGACAGTGATGAAATAAGTTATAAAATGTTCCATCTTTATGCTGTGCAAAGAAGGTATTTGTAGTAATCAGTAGAATTTATGAATGTAAAATGTGATTTCAATAGCAATTTTACAAGCAGTTCCTGTAAAATGTTATCCCATCTGCTTCCTGCTAACAACGATAAATACATAATATATTGATTAGTTGCAGTCAGATTATCCCAGTGCTTACTTTGTAGCACACAGAAAGCTGATACAGAATAAAGAATGTTTCACAATAACCCTAGATCTGAAACAAGAACAGGAAGCAAAACCGTATAAAACACACTAGTTCACAATGCCCTGGAAATGCATATCAATGGCCACAACAATAGAAAAGTGGAAAGTTGATCTTGCACATCGAGACATCGTTTATTTGTAACTCACCAATGATGTTTACTCACCTGCTTCCAGTTCAGCCAATATAATGCACATTAACCAATATCAAAATTCAATATAGTAAACATTTTCTAAATGCAGATCCATTACTCATTCCGATTCCTCTAGTTGTACCAAACGTCTTTCCTTTATTAATGGTGTACATTAAAGTTATTTGTTGTTCTTTATTAATTTCCACTGGTTTTTTGCTTTTTGGCAATAGCCAGTTTTGATTTGCATATAAGCAAATAGGTGACACTTTCACTTGAAGAACCGACACTCAATAGATCTGAGTGAGTCGGGATGTACATTTTCTTCCGCTTTCATTTTCCTAGCTTGCAACTACAGGGAGCTTTAGCCATTGTTTCATGCCATGGCCACCTTAAATAATTTTACTGTGAAGAGTCTAATATTGCCATGGTCAGGATTGGGGTATAAAGGAGGCACCTCCACCACATGTCATGGTGAAATAAGAGATGTTTGGGCAGGTTGATAGGCACTCGAACCAGGCACCTCCAGCACATGTCATAGTGGAAATGAGAGGATGCTATCCAGGTTGAAGGATGTGATTGAATGTCAAGTTAACTGGAGGGGTAGCTCAGAAGGGTCACAAGGGGTGTGACTGACCCCAAGATGTGGGGCAGGAGACCCATGCGTCTCCTACACATGTTAACGGAAATGAACCAGTTGGTTCATTAAAGAAACAATGAACCAGAGCACTTGCTTAAGACAGAATTCCAGGATGGGGAAAAGTCTTTAAGGTTCCTATCCTCTAAAGTACATGGCCAGGGAAAAGGTTACCAATATGACCAGAGTGATCCCAAACAATTATATGATGCCCCACACTTCTAGAAAAATATATAATTTATTATAAAGTATGGCACAAGGCCAAAAAGGAGTTTACGCAATAATTGAATAGAGAAGTATCTTACCTGTTGCGAAGGGTGATGAAGCATGGTGCTAGTTTGTTATCACAAAATAAATACTTTAAACCACTTACGTTTTTCACTAAGATGAGTGACGTGGGCTCCCACAGCGAGATGTTCTAAAATCCCATGAGTGTCCAAAACCACGTTTTTCACTAAGATGAGTGACGTGGGCTCCCACAGCGAGATGTTCTAAAATCCCATGAGTGTCCAAAACCACGTTTTTCACTAAGATGAGTGACGTGGGCTCCCACAGCGAGATGTTCTAAAATCCCATGAGTGTCCAAAACCGAGGGTTTGTAAAGTGAAATCTGACTAACTATGCAATATGTCACTTCCCAGGTTAACATACTGCCGGTGACTCAACTGAATGCTGGCCATTGCCTCAAGGTGAATGATTCCTGACATGGCTACTTCCGTATTCTAACATTTGTCTTACCATATAGCCTTATGTTCCAGGACTTGTAAATCATAGTTAAACTGCCAAAAACATTTATTAATAAGATAACAATTCCAACACCAAATGCACTGCAACAATATGCACAATATGGATCTAGTGTGCTGCCCTGCGAACGAGAACGTTAAAATTTGACCAAGTCTTCTTTCTTGTTCTCAGGTCCCAGGAAAGCTTTTTGTTATTTTGGAATGCTCATATTATAATACATGTTATTCTCGTTATGCCATTCTCATTCTGGGCTATTGTGAATCAGCCTCAATTGTAAATAAAGTAAGTCATAGATCACTGAAGAAGCAATACAGTATAATTGGCAAGATGTGAATTATACAGTAGAAGAAGGGAAGAGAAAACTGCATAGGAATCAAATTAAGAGTTACCTTAAAAAACAAGGGGGGGGTTGAGCTTCTTTTCACTGTTTTCTCTTGAAATGCATCAGAAACATACTCTTCAGTCATGTTGCACTTGTGTGGTATTTCACAGCCATTTATAAGGGAAAACTGCAAATTATACTTTGCCAATCTTTGCCGCTATTACCACATGTAGAAAAGTAATGTATTATCAAGTGTTGTTTTAACTGAAAAAAATCAAATACATGTAGTATTGCAAATTCTGCTTGTTAATCTCTCATGGGTGATGTTTGCAATCAGTCCTCTTGCTGGTATAACAATTCAACACTTCTTGTATCTCTATTGAACCTTCAACTAGACAACTTAACTTGATAAATTCTAGCTGCTTCTCTAGGCCTGCAGCTCAATTTTACCAAGTTTAGCATAATTTCTAGGCATTACTTTGTGAAAGGCTTGATAGCTGGCATTTTACACTGCATAAAGTAAATAAATAGGGAAAAGGTTACTATAATATTTTGTTTCAAGTACTGTATTCACCAGTTAAGTTGTGGACATCTATTTCCTTTCTACCTCTAAAATATGTAAATGATGAATGACAGGGTGGAAGTGGAAGAACTAGCTCTGCATGTGAATGTTAGTTGATTTGTGCACTGCATTTGCAGTAGATTTAGTGTAATCCAAGTTACATCTTCAAGGATCATGTTTGAATAGCATAAGGTATGTATGTATGTACCTTAGGGGTGTGTGGGGAGAAGGATAGGATAAAAGTGAAACAGTTATACAAACTTATATTGTTTGTTCAGAGCTTTGATTGTTCCTTCTTCATGGAATGATTCATCTATGAGATGCATTGATCAGAGATGTTGTTCTTTCATCAGCTTTAATCTTTACATGTGTTGTATTCAAGCTTTTGCTTAGCATGCTTGTGGTTATATCTGTATTGCTTAGCATGTTCATATGAAGTTGTGTTTTTATTCATCTGCAATTATATGAGTTCTGTTATTTTATTTTTCAGGTTTTAAGAGAAATACATACGTAATATTTAAACATGAGATGATTTGTTTGGATGTTTGTATCCAGAGTAACTGAGGGTGTCACATCTTCTCCAGGTGCTGGCCTTAAATAGTTTGGTATTTGACTTTTGCTACGTTCTCTGCCACATGTATAGTAGGTGGACATTGTATTGCATTCCGCCCAAACATTCGATACTGAAATTTCACTGGAGATACATATTTTGAGGCCTTTGAATCCAAAAAAAGCATTTTCAGAAATAGGTACACATGTGTGTGTGCGCGCACGCATGCGTGCGTGCATGCACATAACTCAAAAATGAAAGGTTGAATAAATACCAAACTTGGTATTTAAATTCAGTATCTTCCAAGAATGCAATGTGAAGATTTTCAAGGAAATCTCCCCATCCCAAATTACCCTTTACATGGAAGATTTTTCTAAATTTTTTATTTCCTAAAAAATGGCTCTAACAATTTTCATTATAATATCATATGGAAAGGTAGAATCAGATGACTGAAAAATTCAGTGCCATAACCGGGATTTGAACTACGGATCTCCCGGTCTCAATCCGGTTGTTCTAACCACTGAGCTACCATGGCAACATGCCGTCACAACATTAAGTTCTCCAACTGAATCACATTTTTCCCGGTAAACCACAAGGAGATCTCAAATTGTATTGTGATGTCATACCCCAATGGCGACTTACATTCATTGTAAGTACTTAAAGTCCCGGGCTTTATAGTTTCAACCACTATTAAGTCAATTAATGGAGTTAATTGTTCTTTCACATAAGCCGTGTGTTGGATAGGGTTGGAAAAGTAGAATCAGATGACTGAAAAATTCAATGCCATAGCCGGGATTTGAACCACGGATCTCCCAGTCTCCATCCGGTTGCTCTAACCACTGAGCTACCATGGCAACATGCCAACATGACATTAAATTCTTCAACTGAATTCTCAGTCATTTGATTCCAAAATATCATATATTAAACATATTTACATCACAAATAAAATGTATATTTTGAATTTTCTGGGAATAGCCTGTGAAGTCTTTATTCAGAAGGAATTTTGTATAATCTTGTATAACTGGTAAACGTTAAGCGATAGATGAAAGTGTGCTACACTAAAAATGTAGATTTCTTTAAAATACACAATTTATTTCAAATAACTTTTTTTGTGGCATCAGCCGTTTCTGAGATATTCATTAATAATGGTTCAATTTGGTCTGTACTTTTGTCTTCTTTTTAAGTTCCATCGATTTTCAGTTGTTTCTGGCGATTGTTTGGAAACAATATGGAATTTAAGGCCAGCGTATAGCATCCAATTCTTAAACATTTGACTATCACTGTTCTCTTTGTGTCTATTTATATCTATAACGGAATGTGTAATGCAGCTATTTCCAGAACGGTTTATCTTAGTTTAAATAATGTAGATAGAAAAATTAACTTTTGTAAGAATAATTTGTATACCCACTAATGAGCGATAGTGGGTAAAGAAAAATCATGTGATTTGTTTCGAGTTTTGCTGCTCACAGACACTCAGACATACATACTCAAAACACAAAACAGTCGCTATGTAATGGCTTTGAAATTCCATTCTCTTTGCATGAGCAAGAGAGAGAAAGAAAGAAGAAAAGATTTGCAGTTGAAAAGTATAAAGTATTTGAAAATTCACCAATAACAAAGAATATCTCGGAAATGGTTAATGCCACAAAATTTTATATTTGACATAATGCCTCTACAAGATCTACATTTTTTGTGTAATAAGATTTTGTCTATCTCTTACGGTTTACAAATTATAAAAAAAGTATAAGAATGAAGAAGATTTCACATGCTATTTGTAGAAAATTCAAGATATACATTTTATTATTTGTTATGCAACTTTCTGAAATGTATGGATTTTAATCAAAATCATTTAGGCCATTTTTGCGAAAATCAAAAATAACAAAATGTTTTCCATGTAAAGGATAATTTGGACTTCCTTGAAAAACTTTGTCACATCCTTGGAAGACACAACTTAAATACCAAGTTTGTTATTTAACCAAATTTTTGTTCGAGAGTTATGCTGTTCACAAACAGGCATACACATATACATGGACCTTTGTCTAATTTTTTTTTTTTAATTCAGGGAGTCTCAAAATTTGTATTTCCAGTGGAATCTCAGTATCAAACTTTTGGGTGGAATGTAATATTTCCTCTACTTAGTATAGATAAGCAGTAGAGAGAATAAAAATGTCTTGCTAAGTATTTCATTTGATGATTGTTCTCTTAGCAGGTCAGAAATGTTTCATCCCCAACAACCATTCAAGCTAGTGGTTTTACAGAAAAATAACAGGAGTTATTCATTTGCATTGCTTACCCTTGATGGGCTAAACGTTCTATGTTGACCAATATTTTAAAATAGAGTTGAAGGTTGTTACACTGCATCACTAAAATGTTCTTACTTGAATGCGTTTCGGGAGACAGTTTGCTCCCATCGTCAGCATGTTTTCAACTGATTTTGCCAGTTATTGTCTGGGGAAATGTGTGTGGCTAGTGGTGTTCTCTGGTGCTGGGCTGATGAACCTTCAAAGGCTGCTGGGTGGCGGCAGTTCGAAATTCATTAGGCGATTCCTGTGTTTGACGATATGTATTTTTTCCCAGATGTCCAATTCATTGCTGCTGTTGATCGGTTTTAAGAGTTTTATGTTCGGAGTGATATCATGGTTTGAAGATGTGCTACTGCTGATTTATCTGGCTGCTTTTGGTAATTGCATCTCATATGCTCTTTAAGTCTTATTTCAAGATTTCTTTTGGTTCTTCCTATGTATACCAGCTTACAGTCATTACAAACAATTTGATATATACCAGCTGATTTATCGTTGGGGATAGGATCTTTTATTCTGTTGCATAGTAGTCTCTGTATATTGTGGTTATTCTGTGGAGACAGGCTGATGTATTTCTTGAAAATCCTTTGAAATTTATGATGTGTCCAAGGGTGATAAGTGAATTTCCTATATGCTTGACCAATATTATCCAAACTTTGTCTACTTCAGAATATTTTCAGGGTTGTTTAAAAATCACTTATTCACACAATTTCATTTTGTTTTCTAATAAATTGTTTCAGTTTATGCCATACTAGGAGTTTATATACAAAAGAGTACATGCTACTTCTTTTCAAAGAAAAACATGGTTGATAAGATGAGAACGCAGCTTATGCTTATTCTTCCATGAAACACTTCTCCATTTGGCTTTTGAATTTAAAAATATACTATTTAGTATTTGTTGGATATTGTCTTTTACTGCACTTTTGAGAGAAACTCCTCTCTGTCGAGTATAATGCTGCAGTCCTTCAGAGAACTTCAAATTATATTTTGTCTCTTTCGTTCCTTTTTTTTTTCTTTTTTCCTATTATTCATCTTCTTGCAGTTTCTTCTCAGCATCTGATTTTCTTGTTTTCTTTGTGATGGCTAGGCAACTTGGGGTAATTAGTAATATATTATGTTAAATAGACTGTACTTCTTTCTGAGGATATATAACGTTTCAATTTTTCTTTTCTAGTTATTTAGTAAATGGCTAGAGAATATAGCTGTCTTTGTTGTCTCAGTTAACATGAAAATCGAAAGTATTTTGGTGAAGTTTTCTACAGTTTATTCTCCTCCTTACTTTTTTATTTAAGTTTATTAATGTTGCGGATCTTGGTTGAGGTTTACACACATATTAATTGCAGCTCCCGGTGCAAAGCTAGTCATCCCTGCAGGGGAGCCACCCTCATTAAAGGCTGCCTCATCAAATATTGGTAGCAGTGGCAGTATATCGGGAGCCAGCAGCATACAGAGGCCGAGGGGTCCGCCTCCCCCCACCCCTAGTCCCATGCAAGGCATTCGTCTCTCCAATGGACGCTCCACAGAAAGCATATCCTCCATGTCCTCGGACGTGGAATCCACCAGCAGCATCCACAATCCTGTACCACCTCCGAGAAAGGTAGGTAGTTCTATCAGCAATAGTGCTTTGTTGCTTGCTGCACACTTAACAGCCTGGTACTGCACACAGCTGATTAACAAGGTGCAAGTTCTTGACGAGTTGCATGCATATGCAGGAGGTCCATCACTGTCAAGGCAAGTTTATAAGTGATATTATTGTTCTGTGGACAGCAATCCCTTGGTCATATACTGGCTAAATTTCCTTTGTTTATAGATTTTAGGTATTACCAGGTGCAGTGTTCTAGAATTATGATGGAATCACACACAGTGAAGCAAATCTTAATACACTTATGTGGAGTCGACTTGGAACACTCTTAATTGCTTCACTCAGCTATTTTTTATACAAAAGATGTATCATGAACTTGCGCTCACATCATTATCTGCCTGATGTTGCCAATAAGACAGCTAATTTGCAAGTACATACTTGCTAACTTTTACAGTTTGGCTGTAAAATGTAAAGGAGCAGAGGTGTTTTTACTGCTTTGTCAAGGTGTTTCAGATTTTCACCGTGGACATGACGAAGCATTAAATTGTATTGCGTTATATTGTAATTTAAGATTACAGGCTGAATCTATTGCTCTAGTTGGTATACAGTGCTATTAAGGCCAGAGCTTATCTGTGTATCTCATCCTTCATCACCATCGTGGTCCCTCTTCACTAGGCTGCAACAAAATGTACAGTGTTTAAAATTTGATTGCACTGCTAGTGTTCTCTAATAACCAGCAGTAATGGGCGCAAACATTCAGAAATGGAAGACATGAATTGTAAAGTCATCTTCCTTACATAAATTGTTTATCGTATTCACATTAAAAGGCTTCAGGATATGTTTCACATCTTTTGTGACAGTTTTTGTTTATAGTTCACATTATGAAGTGTAAAATTTGGAATAGAAATCTGTGTAAAACCTAGAAAGTGGTGTTCTTTGCTTTAATACATGTTTATTGGATACCAGGAAGAATTTTAGTACGTGTGACAGAAAGCACAGTACTATCAGGTGAGGCAGTATTTTTAACACTTAAATGATTTCAGTCAAATTATATAATAAAAAAATATAACTACAGCCTGCCTTAAAGCAATATGTGTATGTAACAAGATATAAAAAGCGTATATTACAGTCATTATATATGTTTATATTATTGTAATAATGTTATGTGAATGTATTACGTAATTTAATAATGTAGGAGCTGTAAGCATAATAGGTTAAAATTTTCTAACAATGAGGTAACCTTGAGGCAATAATGAGTAAGGAAGTTTAATAATGCTACTAGTCATTATTGGAGCAACAATAATGTAAATTTTGAGACAGTTTATAAATAGCCAATCAACAACCAGAAAAAGCTTTAGTTAAATGAAGGTCAAGTCGGTTGCTTGCAGACAGTGTTCCTAACCGGACGCGAGATGTGTCCTCGAGAAACGTAATACGTATTCAGTGTGAGACGAAAAATAGTTTACATGTTTAAAAAGTGCAAGTATTTAATAAAAGAATTTTACAGCTCTCTATATCAGTGAAGTGTTATTTAAATCATGTCAAGAATTAATAAAAAGGAGTAAATTAAAAATTATAATCTGTGTAAGCCTACATTCTTCAGTCGCACCATGGCTAGTTAAGACATTCATGTCTCTCAAAAAATAAATACTGATGCAGCTGAGGCAAACATAAATATATAATATTTAAAGAAACAGTCAAAATTACAAAGTTAGTATTTTTTAAACATTTGGGACGAAGGCTACCGGAAACTTTTTACCATACGTGCGGTTGCAACTACTTCAAGTTCGGCTCCCCAACAGTTGAAATGCAATACAACTCCTACTTCAAATTGGCTTTCCATACGTGAAGCAACCATCTTCTTCAAATGTCTTAATGGATTCTTATAAAATGGAATTCCTATTTATTTTAAATGGAATTTTTGTGCATTTACTGCAATTGAGCGCAACCTCACAGTACATGTTCTGCGTAAAAATAGGCAAGTGAAGCAATTAAGAGTGTTCAAGTTGATTCCACATAAGTGTATAAAGTACAACTTTTTTTTGGTGAGATGTGCTTTTTCTATGTACTGGCGCAGATCTATCAGCGCAGGAAACAAAAATGCTACTGAGCACAGTTGCAGCACAAAGCAGTGGCTTGTTTCTTGTAGTCAGATCATAGACAAAGCATACATTTTGTGCAGGTAACAGTGGCATTCCATTGCCATACATTCATATGCCAGTGTGTCTTACATTACAACATGAATGCAATTGGTGCTCATTTCAGTATGAGTATGCAAATACTTGTAGAAGACTTCATTATTTTGATTTAGAGAGACGTCCTTTTTTTCTGGGTGAAAAAAAACTTCATAATTTTAATATTTCTTTTTAAGTGTTATATGATGCATAAATCAGATACATGTCAGTATTTTGCACATAATTTCTATTCTCAGGTATGGGAACATTATTCCCAAATGGCACCATATGCTTCCCAGAACTGCATTTCAATAGATTAATTATTCATTCTTTAGTATTTTATTTTTTCTGACTTTCTTAATAGAAGGTAAATTAATTTAACACTAGGAGGACCAGGAGTTTTGCACTTTCTAACATCAGCATTAGTCATTTTGACCAATTGTTTTTTAATGTTTTTTGTTAATGCATAAACATTATTCTGAAATAAGTTGAAGAAATTATGTTTGTTAGAAATACTACCCTAAATTATGATTCCTTACTGTCCCTACTGTTAATCACAACTTTATCATATCCTTATTTTTAATCATTGTTTTAAGGTTCGCTTTATCCTATTCTAAGGGGATGTAATCACTACTGTCATTGTCAATTGCAAACTCATCTTCTTCATATAAATTGAAAGGATCCTCCCCTTCTGATTCAATATTGGACAATGATTCAGAGTATGACAATATTTCTTAATCTTTCATGTCTTTGTGCCTTGTTAGTACAGAAAACACATAATCACATGAATAAACTAATGTAGTGTGAGTTTTTAGCCTTTACATCTTACTGAAGCATGATACATTGATAAATAACAGTAAATGATACTTGAGTTAACTGGAAACAACAATAAATTGCTAATTTTTATTTGCAGAGCAACAATGAAGGCATTATTTTAACACTGTAGAAGCAGGAAAGAGGAAATTGTTACTGCTTGTAAAGGTAGCAGTGTAAAGTTAAAGCATTTACAGTGGAACCTCTGTTATTGAAACAATCGAAAAAATAAATATGTTTTGTTAAAACTAATTGAAAAACATTGTTAACTTATGTTAGGAATGACAAAGGGAATGCATTAACACTGACCTTGACTATTGCCAACTGTTTTGGCTTTTTCGTTAATGGCAAGCTGACCCTTCCTTTTGCTAGCTGCCAATCATTCACAGACACAGTGGCGGACTGTCATTACTACAACTTAAGTATTCTCTGTGGGGAACATAGTATTGTAGACAGCGAGATACAGACCATTCCACACTTTTTAATGCAAGAAATTTCCCAGTTGCCATCAAGTACCTAAACTAATAAGAAGGAAGTGAATCTTACAATATTTCATTCATTCTGATGCGCTAGTAACTGATTTATGTTTTTAATATATGTAGGTAATTTATTATAAAAAGTACATGCAGCAACACTAGGTTTAATTTTGAATAGCTGGATTCTATGAGATCTGACATGAAAGTTTGTATTGCCTCTTGTGAAATCATTATAAATTTGATTTTTTAAACCCATCATCACCCTAATTGATCTTTTTTTGTAGAAGAAAAAGTCTTTTAGTATACTTAATCAGCCCAGTGACCCCAGACATGCATTGTCTTCATTTACTTTCACCTAAAACTTCAAAAAACGTTTCTTAATCCCCAAAAATGATATTTTTATTATTATTCAAAATTTTGGTTCCAAAACCACCTCCCCCCCTTTCTTTCGATTAACAGAGGTTCTATTGTATAATTATATTTCAGGAATAAAATTTTAAAGGGTTCCACATTTACTAAATTAATCATAAGGGTTCTCTTCACTGGTTTCAATAGTATGTGATAGACATGTGCACAATTACAAATTATAAATTGGTCAATTTGTTTGGTTGGTCCTTCTAGTGTTAAATAGTGTAACAGAAGGTGTAGCATTGTGCTTGAATGCTAACAGACATACTGTACAAAGGGTATTAAGAGAGTTTTCATGGCAGGCTTGGACACTATTTGCTAGTAAATGATTCTCATTTTGAGGATTTTGTTGTTAAGGTAAGAACAGGCCAGAAGAGCATAACATATTAAGCCAAACAATATGGTTTAATGCTAAGGCTTGCATTTAGGAAGAACTGAGGTTTCTATTCCAACCAAACTTACTATTATAGGTTTCTTGTGGTTCACCTAGCTGCACAAGTGAATGCCACGTTGCATGCAGTTTCCATAACCCTCAAAGTCCATTTGAAGAACAAAGACTTTATTTTAAACCTCAACCTTTGCAAGAAATTGTTTGAATAAAGTTCACTCTTCTGCAAGTCAATTAATGTCTCTGAGGACGGATGTGCAAATCCCTCATTTATGTAAATGCTGCCTTAAGTTTTACTTATCTACCCACATTTGCTCTTTGCATAAATGTAACTCGTTCAAGAACTGCTTTGTAGTTGATTAACAAGTAAGTAAAACACATAAGGTAAGATATTATTGCTTATGATGACAGTTTGCCTCTACAGGCAATCCTTGTGCTCATGTAACCTACAGATAAGTGCACAAACGTGAGTCTAAATGTATATTTTCTTTCTTTTCTTTTCCTGACTCCCAGCTTATTTAATTAGCATAGCTCATAATTATATAAGTATTTAGTAATTTATAAATTGTAAAATGAAAGATATGACTGCCATTGCACTCGCATGCAATTTATTGAAAAGGGAATCACACCACTTTATTTAGAGACACGAAAGCAACCTTAATCATACATCTTTTAATCCTCGTCTGTGAGCTTATGCAGTTTTGTTTTGATTAGTAAATGATGAAATTAGAAGAAACCTCTGGATATGTAAATAGTTGCAGAAAACGGAGCTTAGCTGTCTTTGTTTTGATTCAAAATTTTATAATCAATGGCTTTTAAAAAGGTGGCTACAATACATTCTTATCTGTTTTTTCTTTCCCCCCCTTTTTTATTTCTTTCTTCGATAAATATAAAATCTGTTTATTGCTGATGCAAATTTTGATACATTATTTATTATTATTGTTATTACGCTATTTTTATCTTTATACAGATCCTTTCTGTTTAAGTTAATTCGATGATCACTTCTCCATATTTTACTACCAAGTTCAGTTTAATTTTCCTACTACAGAGAGAGCCAAAAAGCTACGAACTGGCTGCATGGTGTTTTCCTGTCTGCATCTTCAGCACTCGCCGTCTGCCTGTATCATAGAAAGGCGCAGATGAAACCATACAACATTTTTAAATCTACTTTTAAAGGTAATATTGTTCATGAAGTACCCGTTCATGACAAAAAAAAATGGATGTATGGTGTGCCATGAGCAGAGAAAGAGTTATAGGGCCAATTTTTTTTATGTCAACAGTTGACGCCCGTACATACGTGAATACAATTTTGCCTCATTTTTTTTTTTTTTTTAGAGAATTAACAGACAGGGAGTGTGATTTTGCCTTTTTTCAACAAGACTCTGCAACAGCTTATACGGCCAATATTTCAATGAGAACAATTGAAAGTGTGTTTGAGGACGGAATTATTAGTAGAGATTTGTGGCCCCCTCAGTCCCCCGACCTAACCCCCTGCGATTTCTATCTCTGGGATAACTTAAAACAAAATGTACAAGACACACCTACAAACACTGGAAGAATTAAAACAAAATATCCACCAGGAAATTGCCAGCATTTCTCAACATGAACTACAGCGAGTGATGGATAGTTTCCTAAAGAGGTGCCAAAAATGTATGGACAACGACGGTGGCCAGTTTCAGCATCTCATTTCATAAAGTTGGTAAGTAAAGCCTTTAAAAGTAGTCTTAAAAATGATGTATGGTTTCATCCGCGCCTTTCTATGAAATGGCAGATGGCAACAAGTGCCGAGGATGCGGATAGGATAAACACTGCGCAGCCAGTTCATAGTTTTTTGGCTCTCTCTGTATCTGCAGTTGCTTTAGGGCTAAAAGAAACAAATACCCTGGTCAGAGGTACAACATAACTTTTACCACTTTGCTTTCTTTAGATTTTTATATCATGGTGACCCTTTTTACTGTCTCTTTAATTGCCTAGTATTTTATCTGAGACATTTTAACTTATTTTATCTGTAGTGTTTGGTAGTTTTTACACAGTTATGAAGTTAATAACCTTAGATGTTGTGCACCCCAAAACTCAAAAGCCCTATATCACTGCTGTCACCAAATTGTACCTTTGACCAAAATGTTATATTCTTGAAAATTAAAATAATGCTAAAGTAATGCAATTGGGGAGATGGGAATGAAAATCACAAAAAAATAATTAAATTGAGTGAGATTTTTCTGTCATAAGCACTTGAGTGGAGACATACCATTATCATATTGCTATTATAACAGCAGTGATGTTGCAGATGTAGTGTGTCCAAAATTATTATTTTGAGTCATGAACTTAATTCTCTAGAAATCAGCAGACCATCCATATTAAAATTAGATTTCATAAAAATATGAAAAACCCTCGCCTAAAATTCTCCTTAACTAGTAAAACCATTCTTGCTAACCAGATTACAATCACCATGTAAATTTGTTGTTGAAGATGTTTTCTGCTATAGACATTGCCAAGAGAGCAAGGGAGTCTAACGAAGGAACAGTAAAGGAATTCATGTTGTTTTTGTTGGTGTAGCAGCTCTAAAGCATACAAATTTGTATAGTAGCTACTTTTTAAAAAGCTCTTAATGTATGTTGTTATTTTGGGGGGGGGGGGAACAACAATAATATATTGTGCATTATATTTCAAAATGGAAATAAAAAAAAATATTTATATAATTTTTTTGTCCAGTTTTGGGGCTATGTGTTAAGGTTGAATAATATTTTATTCAAATGCTACTAACATTGCTGGTAATACAGAGTGATTATACAGTTTCAATAAATTTTTAAGAGAAACAGATATTTAATTAGAACCACCACACTGAATAAATGAAATACTGACAAGTGTGCCCAAGGTATGTAATTCACAAACTTGTGAATGGAAGTTTTGTGCTTCGTATCCCATTAGGATGTCTTTCGTGGCTGAGGTTTAGTTTGTAGGTTTCCCTCAATCCTCATAACTGGCAACCTTAATGCAGCTTTCATGTAGGAAGGCTGATGGCTTTCAGTGTGTTGCGACACTGGTAATGCCCACTAGAAATCTTCCAGCCAATCAGATTTATATGCTGGTAAGCCCATGTGATACATGTGTTTCCATCTTATGTATTTTAAAATACTTTACTTTTCTTTTTTCTTTTTTTTGTTATGTTTATGATTCCCAAAAGTTTTGTTATATTTTGTACTATATGTAGATGATGGCAATGGCTGTGACCTTCTTAAGGTGAGTTTTAACTGGCCAGTAATTGTAATAAGTAACACATGTATTGTTACATTAAAAATTGAAGCCGGGTGGGGAGGAAGAGGGGAGTTTACAGCTATCTCTTTGTTCCTTTGCATCTGTCACAGTGTTCTCTCTCAGCCGTGCCCCACATGACCATATTGCAGTTGCACATATAACTTCCAGTTATGCACTGCTACACCACCTTTCCTAATATTGCAGGTGTGATGTTGAACACTATCTGCTTAACACATTCTTCTAAAATGAGAATAAAGTTGATGTCAACTCAATATCGTCATACCCCCCCCCAGGTGCATGTGTGTGCGCACATGCGCACCTGTTTTACTTTCACATAACTTTCTCTATTTGTTCTTCTATAAGCTATTCTTGCTTATTCTTCTATCTGCTGTTTGTTAATCAAGATAAATCTTCATTGCATATTTCGTTGTAGGTATAAGGACACACTAGGCTAAAACGATACTCAGATTTTAATAAAGCGGATTGCTATCTGATGGCTTTGAAATTCTATGCTCCTTTCAAGAACTCAAGAAAACAGAATAGCAACTTAGTACATGCAAAAAGTATAATTATTTGAAAAGTAGAATCAATAACAAAGAAATTCTTGGAAATGGTTAATGCTTCAAAAATTTATATTTGACATAAGTTGTTTATTTAACAATTTGTTTTTTGTATAGTAAGATTTTGTTATCTCTTACGGTTTACTAATTACACAAAAGTAATTTAGAATGAAGAGGAACTTCACAGGGTATTCACAGAAGATTTAAGATATGCATGTTATTTGTCATGTAAATATCTTAAACATATGGTATTTTAATCAAAATCGTTAGCCAGTTTTTAAAAAATAAAAAACAACAAACATTTTTCCATGTAAAGGGTAGTTTAGCGTTGAGGGCTTTCCTTGAAAATCTTTATGTTGCATTCTTGGAAAATGCTGAAGTTAAATACCAAGTTTGGTATCTAACCAACTTTATATTTTTGAGTCATGCTGTGTCGTCCACCATGGTGTAGTGGTTACCATGCTAGCCTCTAGATCCCGAGGTTGCGGGTTCAAACCCGGCGGAGGGCGATGAATTTTTTCTGTGTAAAAATCCTTAGCATGGCTTCCTTCGGAAGGGAAGTAAAGATTGTGGTCCCTTCTCATAGATTTACGGCACATAAAAGAACCTCAAGCCTGATAAAGAGGCCTCTGAGGAAAATTACCGGTCTTTCACGCCCAATATAGAATGGGACGCTAAGGACCACAGCAATTAAAGATTGTCCATAAATAAAGCTCAGTTTAATTTGAATCATGCTGTTCATAATGGACCTACACATACACAAATGCACAAACCTTTTGTACAAATGCTTCTGTTGGCTTCAAGGAGCCTTGAAACGTGCATTTCTAGTGAAATCTTGGTGTCAAATTTTTGGGTGGATTGCAATACTTTCTCTACTTACTATAGGTAAGTAATAGAGAAAGTAAAACAGAATATAAAAAGTTTGAGATTTGGAGAATGTGAGTCCAAATACATTGTAATCCCCTACCAACCCAAGTGAAAATATGGTATCCAGGCACTCAAACAATCTGTGCAGATTGAGGGGAAACCTGGTAATTGCAAGATGTCATCCTGTTCCAATTGAGCACCTCCAGCATATTGAGAGAAGACGTCCCTGTCTGTGTCTTCATTACCCATCTAAAGGAACAGTGGCACGCGATGCTCAATAGCACATCTGCAGTGCTAAGAAAGGTGTTCATACTTGCCAACTTTTACGGTTTGTCTGTAAAATTTATGGGAATGGAGGCCTTCTATGACTTCATGGCAATGAATGCCTTTTTAAATTGTTTTTTTTTGGGGGGGGCTGATTCAAAGTGTTGGAGTTTTTCATCACAAACATGACAAAACATTAATTTCAATGGTTTATATTGTAATCTTTTTGTGATAGTAATGTAAAGCTTTTTGCTAATTTACATTTACAGCCCAATTGTACCACGGTAATAATATACAGTGCTATGATAGGCTAGAGCTTAATCTATCCTTCCTGGGCTACAACAAAATGTAACGTGTGCATACTTTGTTTTGTGGGTAAAGTTTGATTACACTAGTAGTGACCTCTAGTGTTAACAGGCAGTAACCAGTGAGCAATAAATGAGCTCAAACATTCAGTAATGGCTGATGTGAAATTGTGAAGTCAACTCTCCCTTGTAAATTATTTATCTTACTCGTGTTCTTCTATATCTGCGAAATAAGTTTCACCTATTTTGGTTATAGTTCATGTTATGAAGCATAAAATGTGGACTAGAAATTTGTATATAGCCTAGGAGGTGGTGTTCTTTGCTTTAATACATGTTTATTGTGCTACCAGAAAGAATTTCATCACGTATGACAGGAAGAAGTAGTGTTACCAGGTCTTCAGGGATTCATATAAAATGGAATTCCCATTTATTATACCTGGAATTTTTATACATTTATTGCACTGAACATTTTACACCTTCTGAATTTCATGTCATTGTAAAATTATTATGTTTTGCTGGACAAGGGAAAGTTTTGTGGGTTACAATTTCAGGAAATCGGCAAGTATGGGCATTTTGTGCAGTGATATGACACTTAAGGTGATCATATGGAACATGGCTGAGAGAAAACTGTGATGGATTGTGTGTTTAGGGTTTCATTCAGTGCATTTGTGAACACATTTTTCTTAAGAATGAATCAAAATGATTTAGATTGAGTCACACTTTTTTACACTCACCTTCACTAATTAAAGTTACATAAAACAGGAAACGTTTTCGAGGGCATCGTCCTCATCATCAGCGACTGGGTGACTAAGGGTCGCTTTCTCCCATGTCCTCTTCTTCCTCATCCTGCGGATTCTGACCCTGTTGCCATCTGGTGTTGGGGGCACAAAGTTTTAACACATTGCTTACAGGCGGGATTTCAAAATTAATGACGTTGTTGCTGTTTTTGACGATGTATATTTTTTCCCAGATGTTCAATTCTATTGGTGTGGTGAGGGGTTTTAACAACATTATACTTTGGCCAATGTTGTGGTTTTCAGTCCAAAAATGGTGTGATACAGCAGATTTCTCTATTTGTTTTAGTTTTATGTTTCTTTGGTGTTCCTTAAGTCTGGTTTCCAGGTTTCTTTTAGCTTTTCCTATGTAGTATTTCTCACAATCCTCACAACTGATCTGGTAAATTCCGGATTAATACTACATAGGAAAAACTAAAAGAAACCTGGAAACCAGACTTAAGGAACACCAAAGAAACATAAAACTAAAACAAATAGAGAAATCTGCTGTATCACACCATTTTTGGACTGAAAACCACAACATTGGCCAAAGTATAATGTTAAAACCCCTCACCACACCAATAGAATTGAACATCTGGGAAAAAATACACATCGTCAAAAACAGCAACAACGTCATTAATTTTGAAATCCCGCCTGTAAGCAATGTGTTAAAACTTTGTGCCCCCCAACACCAGATGGCAACAGGGTCAGAATCCGCAGGATGAGGAAGAAGAGGACATGGGAGAAAGCGACCCTTAGTCACCCAGTCGCTGGCGATGAGGACGATGCCCTCGAAAACGTTTCCTGTTTTATGTAACTTTAATTAGTGAAGGTGAGTGTAAAAAAGTGTGACTCAATCTAAATCACGATGAATGCTTCACTGTTAATAACGCTTCTGTTTTTAATCTTTAATGAATCAAAACTTTATCATCACTCTGTATATCTTTGAAGCATGCATTTAGAGCTCAGTGATGAAAGTTGTGCAAGGCTTAACTAACTTGTATAATACTAATATTGACCAAAAAGTGTTTCCTTAACCATCCTCTCTAGGCTCATTTATATCTTTAGCTGTAGACAAGGAAAGAGAGCAACTAATACCAAAGATTAGCTAGTTTTTCTTGTTGTTTCTGTTGCTTGCATACTAACGTTTCTTCTCTCTTCTGACTAACCGGCTTCCTCATATTTGCAGAAGAAAGAAAGATCCCAGCTAGAAAGTTATGCAGAAGAATCTGACGTTCACATCACCTTGGTAATGGATGTTATAATCTTGTGTGCAGCATGTTCACGTTGTTTGTTTGCTCATTCTGTATGTTTTGTGTTTTGTTTCCCTTCGCAACAGGATCGTGGACAACAAAACCCAACCCCTGTGTGTGTACTCAAATCTATCAACTTTTCAGATAAACTTTAATTTTGTAATTTTATGCTTATTTGATTTCTGATAAAACCTTTCTGTTGTCAAATTTTGCCAGCCTGAGTATGAAATGACCCATTTCTGAAGTGGTAACAAAAATTTAGAAGGAAAAACACTATTTCTAGGCAGAGGAGAAGTTTCCTATCTAAACGATGGTGAAATTTATAACTGTTTAGCTTTGAAATAAGCCAGATTAGTAAGAAATAATAATCAGTGCATAGCGTGAAACCTATACTCTCAAGAGTCAGTGAAGAGAATTGTTTGTTATTTACACAACAGTCATTCCTTTACAAAATTAATAAATAGGTATTAACAGCATCAGTGTATGACTAAAATAAGGTTTTAAAACATCTTCAAATAAGTCTACTGTCCCATACGCTTGGCTATAATAATGTGTACAGTCTGAAATTATTTCTCTGTTTAATTATTTTGCAATGTAGTAAATTACGAGAACCATGCTGTTGGATGGCACAAAATTTCAACCAGTTTCACCAAATTTGGAAAGTACCTAATTTTCCCATGAGGCTTTATACAAATATTTAAGCAACAGCATAAATATGATAAACATGCATAGAATTTTTTTCTCCTCCTTGCAGGAGGTTTCGATAAATTACCTTTGTTTTATGTGCACTTTCTACTG
This sequence comes from Deroplatys truncata, assembly GCA_030765065.1. Taxonomy (NCBI): domain Eukaryota; kingdom Metazoa; phylum Arthropoda; class Insecta; order Mantodea; family Mantidae; genus Deroplatys; species Deroplatys truncata. Next base: position 45,958,821 of record CM060975.1, on the reverse strand, counting down.
CAGTGAATGTATTATCTCTTTGTCCTTCCGTATACATGAAACAACTTATGAGCCAGTGCACATATGGAGTTAAAATTATATGTAGTAGAATTAGAAGAAAGTTTGTGAAATATTGTTCAAATCAGCACAAAATTAAGGGTGGGACATACGTACATAGAGCTACAATTTCTAAGTGAATGGCTGCTTGTTCAGAGTAAAATTTTGTGTGTATAAGGGTTTGAAGAGCTTTTGTTGACACATTTTAAATGCACCTATAAAGTATATACAGGGTGTCCTCACAGAATTCAACCAAATAAATTTCAGAGATTGTGAAGGGATCTTACATAAACATTTTGAGATAGGAAATTTATAGTCAATGAGTTCTAAATTCCATGCAATAGTAAAGTATATGTTAAGGGTCGGCATGCAACTGATTATTGCTTGATAGGATCATGGGCAGCATGCTCACATTGACCAAATGGTTAAAATCTCTTTTTAAAGGCAGCATTTTTTATATATAAATTAAATTCTGTAATGGGACACGTGTTAATAATAAGGTGCATAGTTATAAAAATGTAAGGGCATATTCCGCATACCCAGTTGAAACAGTACCTATATACAAACATCAAATGCTTAATCATACTGACTTGCAATGTGAGGTAAATTTAAGGTTTCATGTGACTGGGATGGAGTGATAGGTAACACACTCACCTTCCCCTTGTAGCTTGTATTCAGAATACATTTATGACAGTTGTATTTTGCTTCTCTTTCATTTCCTTTATAGAAGTAAGGCTTTTATTATTAAATTCTATATTAGGCGCACAGATTTTGCAGAACATACATTTAATTTCCAAGATTTAAAGCACTCGATTAAACTCTAAGGGAAAATAATTGGTTTCTTGGCTGATGATTACTAGCTGTTACTATAAATTGGATTATATTTACGAGGACAGATCAACAAGTAATGCACAATAATTTTTTTACAAAAAAGTTTTAATAGTTAAAAACAACAAAAAAAATCACAAATGAACTTACACCTTTTACCTACTTTTCGACATAGTCACCAAGTTTCTCAACACATTTCTCCCATCGTGAATCCAGTTTCAGTATGCCCTGTTCGTAGAAGTCCGTTTCCTTGGAGTATCGCCATCTGCGGACTGCTGATTTCACTTCCGCATCTGTTGCAAAGCGTTAGCCGGCCAGGAATTTCTTCATGGGAACAAACACATGAAAGTCCAACGGTGCAAGGTCTGGACTGTATGATGGATGCTGGAGCACCTTGCAACCAAATTTGGTGATTTTCTGACAAACAGCAGCAGCAACATGGGGGCGAGCATTGTCAAGAAGAATTTTGGCATTGTCAGCATTCATGTTGTGGCGTTTGTCACGAAGGGCACAACGCAACTTCACCAAAGTTTTCATGTAGGCTGCAGCATTCACAGTGGTCCCGTGCTCAGCAAAGTCCATGAATACACCACCATTCATATCCCAGAACACTTTCACAAGCACTTTCCTAGCAGATTGAGTCACTTTGAATTTTTTCTTCACTGGGGAACCAGCTTGTTTCCACCCCATTCTTGCCTGCTTGTTTTCGGGCATGTAGTGGTATGCCCACGACTCATCCATCACCAGTGACGATTCCTTTCAGAAAGTCATGCCCTTCTGTGGTGAACTGCATTAGGCGATCCAAGCTCGTCATCATTCACTGGTCCTTGGGGTTGTCTGTCAGGTTCTTAGGCACCCGGCGAGTACTAACTTTACGAAATTTCAACGTGTCATGAACAATATTGTACACTGCACCATAGGAAATGTTGAACTGCTGTGATAATCTTCACAGTTGCACACACAGGTCGTTCAAAATTGCCGCCTGAATGCCTCTGACATTCTGTGGGGTTGCAGATGTTACTGGCCTCCCGGAGCGTGGCGAATCACTAAGGTTCACATGGCCCTCTAGGAAGAATGCACACCACCTGGAGACATTTCTACAGTCCATACAATCATCCCCATACATGCCATGCATGTCCCTGTGAATATCACTCGGTTTATGCCCTTTGGCCCACAAATATCGAACCACACCTCTCTGCTCTTCACACGTGGACGACAGTAACATGCGCGCCAACTTTGTTGCATAGTTCATGCTTCTCTTGCTAGAGCTGCACATGAAACAAAAAATACCCTCTGTAATGAAAACTTCAAATTATATCTGTGTGGAATTGCAACATTCCAGCTGCAATACCAAGGCAGAAAAAAATTATTGTACATTACTTTTCGATCCACCCTCGTAGACTTCTTTCTATTGTTTGAAATGGTAAATGTTCCTGCAAGGTTTATTGATTAGCCCATAATATTAAACTAAAATTATGTTTGTCAGCCTATGTACATCTGTGGAGAGGATAAGAATGACTTCCTCTACCCGCTACCATTTATTTTTGTGCAGCTGCTACAAAAGCTAACTTTTCTACATACTACATGTTAATTGAAATTAACCTTTTCAGAAATGTTTCATTACACATTTCACTGTAGTACAAGGGGGATACAGAAAGCAGAGTTTATAGTGATATGTCTCAATATGCTGGCCTTGAGATTCCATACTCTTTCACCGAGATAGTGTATAACGACTGAAAATTGGCAGCAGTTTAAAAAGTTACAAAAGTGAAAAATTCAAACCAATAAAAACATATATCTCAGATATGGCTGTTGCCACAGAAAAAGTTATTTGATAAATTGGGTGTTTTAAAGAGAGATACATTCTTTGTGTATTTCTTATGGTTGACCCATTATACAAAATTCTCATGAATGAATAGGACCTCACAGGCTATTTTCAGAAAATTCAAGATACACATCTTATTTGTCATTTAAATATCTTAAATATATGTATTGTTATTAGAGCCATTTTTGAGAAAATCAAAATTTTTAATGAATGTTTCATGTAAAGAGTAGTTTAGGATGGGCTTTTTTTTATTTTAATTTTTTATTTATATATTTATTTTTAAAACTTTGTGCCGCATCTTTGGAATATTCTGAACTTAAATAGCAAGTTTGATACTTATCCAGCATTTCATTTTTGAGTTATGCTTTTCACAGTCCTACACATTGATCTTTTTACTTTCTCTATTACGTATAGTAAGTAGGGGAAGTATTGTATTCCACCCAAAAATTCGATACCGAGATTTCACCGGAAATATATGTTTTGAGACCCCCTGAATCCAGAAACATGTCTGTGTGTGCGTGCATGCGTGCGGGTGCGTGAACAGCATAACTCAGAAACGAACAGTCGGATAAACACCAAACTTGGTATTTAGGTTCAGTATCTTCCAGAGATGTGACACAAAGGTTTTCAAGAAAATCCCCCCCCACCCCAGATTACCCTTTACATGGAACATTTTTCGAAAATTTTAATTTTCTCAAAAATGGCTCTTAACAATTTTGATTAAAATATCATATGTTTAAGATATTTTCATGACAAATGAAATGTATATCTCGAATTTTCTGGGAATGTCTCCAAAAGTATTCTTCATTGTGAATGACTTTTGCATAACTGGTAAACCATAAGAGATAGACAAAACTTTACTACATCAAAAATGTAGATCGCTTTAAAATACACAATTTATGTCATATACATTTTTGTTGTTGAGTGAACCATTTTTGAGATATTGCTTGTTATTCCCTTAAATTTTCCAATACTTTTACTTTTTCTCAAATTCGTTATTCATTTTTTTTTGTCCTGGCAATGCAAAGAGAATGGAATACTGCACATAGCAACCAGCTCTTAAAATATTTGACTATTGCTTAAAGCCTGCCAATTTCCTTTGCATCTACAAGAAAATTAGCAATAAGATTAACATCTCGATTAACATGAAGCATATGGAGAATAAGCGTTTGTAAAAATAGTTTGTACAAGAGTAGAGAAAGTCATATGAGGGTAACACATCAGTTTTTTTTCTAAAAATGCTTCTTTTTAGATTCAAGGGGCCCTCAAAACTTGTATTTCTGGTGTAATCTTGACATCAGATTTTTTTGTTGTAATACAATACTTCCTTTACTTCAAGTGCATAGAGAAAGTAAATCTTTGAGAGTGCTATGAGCATTATAATATAAGATTTCCCAATCAGCACTCTGTCGACTGAGCTACAGAATGTATTGCTTTAGCCCAGGCAGCCTCAACTCTCAGAAAAATGGGCAGTGGGCAAGGTCAGCATATTCTGTGCTACCAAGCGGGCATCGTGCCACAGTTGTGTAAGTGCAGCAGCAACCTAGTGTGCAGTATCAGTTCATGTATTATAGTAATGGCAACTTCTCAAAGTAAGGCTGCCTCATGTAACCCTCACCCTCATCCCTATACACTTTTTTCTCTGTTTGGGAAGAACAGTATTTGTTTATAGGCATAGGTGGTGCAGCAAAATGTTTAGTGTGTGGCAAGGTTGTTGAAACAATTTAAAAGTATAACTTAAGACACTTTAGATAATGATACAGAGGTTCAAAGACACCAAGACTGCTGAAAATGATCAGGACCATAAAATTATTCAGTAGGCTGATGATCAAGAAATGAAGGAGTCCTTTCTTCACAAAACAAGCCTAACTGGTTTTACCTAAAATTTCTTCAAGTCTAAATTTCCACGACTACACAGATACACTGCTCACATGAATGAATGAATGAATGAATAAATGAATGAATGTCATTAATCACATACAATATCTGGTTACATTTATACAACATAAACTTTCCTTATTTTTTCGTTAGACACCTTCAACTAATTTCTATATTTAAGTTTATTTACCTGTACCTTTGGACCTTATACACACTAACACCCTGGTTACTGATGTATAAGAATCCTGTTTAACTAATGCAAATTAACTAATCCTATTCCCTCCTTAATTTAATTTCTTCCTCCTTTCATTAACTGATAGTTCTATATCATATCTCATGTCCTTTCTTGCTCTCTCTAATCCTGCACCCTTTATTTCTTTTGTTGTAAGTTCCTGTCCCTTCTAATAAACACTCGTACCCTGCCTTTTATTTTATTTTTCATTCCGTGTTTTCCAAAATACTCATAACCCTCCATGTATATCATTGTGCTTTTGGTTAACCAAGTTTCCACCAGTGCTATAGATCACCTCACATCCATACTTGAGCCAATTCCCCTTTATTAATTTTGACTAATAAACCTTCTGCATTCCAGCAACCACCACCAGGGGAGACTCATCCTATGCTGAATCGGTTCTATTTTGTCTAAATTGTACTTTTGCTTTCATTGTTGTTAGCCTCCCCTCCTGTTGTGTCTGAATCCTCTTGTGGTCTTTTACTATTAAGATACTGCCTTCGGGAGTTGACACTACGGAAGGCTTCCATCTTTCCATACATTAAGTCCCACTGATGCCACTAATACATCACTCCTTGCTTCATCGATCATTCAATGGTGACGTCACCTCCCTGGTTGGTTCGCAGCTCTCCCGGTTCTTCCCCTGTGGCACGCTTACTTCTTCTCTCCTCCTTTCCTCTCTTCTGACTGAGGTTCCTTGGCCTTAGTACTGAGTGAAGGGGATTCCATCGATGTATAATTGCAAGCCTTGCATGAAAGCTCTCCTTCCTTCGTTTCTGGCTTTTTCAGCTCTTTTAGTAATTCATGTCTTATTTCTCGTTCAATTTTTTTGTATTGCCTAAAATTTTCCACTTGAAATTCATCACTGCTAGTTTGACTAAAATTGTTCTTGGTTTCCAGTCCTTTCGTCCAATTCTAAAGGAGTTTATAATCTCCTAACCTGCAAGTTTGATGCTGAGCTTCCCTTCTATAATTCCTTCTACTTCTTCCCATGTCCTTTTGCCTCCTTGTTCTACTATTCCAAAGATCATCACGTTCAGCTTTCTATTTGCGTCCGCCAATTTCTCCAGTTGGTCTATTCTGTTTCCACATTCCCTTAGTTCTTGTCTTGTTTCTTGCTCCATTTGATTTATGCTGCATTTTATTTCTTCCATGTTCTTCTGTCTGCATTTGATATCTTGTATATCTTCTGCTATACTTTTCAGCAATGCCATTATCTCGTCCATCCTCGGCCCTGTGTTTTCCGTATTTACGAGCGTTCATGTTATACGTCTGTGTGAGCAACTTTTTTCATTAATGAAACACTGTAAACCTGGTCATGGAAGCCCATTGTCTGACAACAATCTGAAATGTAGTCTTTGGCTTTGTACAACAGACAATTACTCCAAATATTGCAAAGATAATAATGGGGGAAAAGGGTACAAAAAGCTCAACGTCTAAATCAGGAATGAATATAACAGTAGTAAATATTAAATGTAGTAGTGGTATATAAGTGGCAGAGGAGCTAAAAAATAGAATGCTAATTTGCTCTGTTAAGCACTTAGTTGAGTGTAACACAAGATATTATTTTTAATTCTCTTTGTGTACACAGTCAATACTGTTCAAAGCTTCTGATATCGCAAATTATGCAATTGTGCCGCTACTGCCTTTCTTTCCACCTGTGTTGACTTTCCTTTCTACCCTCTTCCAGATGCATGGGCAGCAGTCTAAACGGTGTGACATCACAGTGCATTGATTTGGGGCTGCCTGCTTTAGCCTTTAAACACACTTTGAATTCAACTGAATTATTAATGTATATACTGTTGCAGAACGAACATTTTTAGCAAAATACAGAGCGAGTAACATTTAATTTCCTGCACATTATGTAGTAATACTCAATTTTTACAATTCTTGAGCTTTAGAAAACTAATCATATGATCCTATCATGTTATATTGACTTATCAGCACAGATGCCCAATGCATAAATTTTAAATTTGTCAAAAGGCATCTCAGGTTCCTTATTAATTAAGACTTCTCTGTAAAGCTTTTGGTTGAATTCTGGGATATGTGTATATAGGAGTAAAGCACATGACAAATTTTGCAGAAATCAGTTCAAAACTAAAGATAGTTAAAATGAAGAGAGTGCTAAAAATTTATGATTTTGGGGATTGTTTACTAAAATGTACAATATAAAAATTTTACCACTGCCATCTATTGCAAAACAAACCCAACTGAAACTTAATTCTTTTTATATGTATATAATCAAGTTTAATGTGAAATGTTGCGCAAGTTCCTAAAAACATGTAGTTTTGAAACTAATGAGGGCTAAATAAAATCATAAAAATAAAATAATACCATTTCATTATTATTTTTAACAGCATTACATTATTTATTTACTTGGAATGCTTAAATAAAAGTATTGTCATAGCATATAATTTTTTTCTTGAAAAGATTAACATTGCATGGAGTGGTGATCTTTATTCTATGTTGCTTTTTTGCCAACAATTAAATTTATGCTTGCTTTTTTCACATTTTTTAAACATTTTCCGTTTAAAGTGTTAAGTAATGAAGCATGTAAACACTAAGCTTAAATTTCACATTTTTAAGTATCTTTTCTTTTTTTAATGTTTTTTGTTTAAGGAGTTACGTAATGAAGCATGTAACACTAAGCTTAAATTTATTCAAGTTTATGGTAGTCTCATGGAAATGCACTTAAAATGTGTTTACTTTAAATGTATGTAGCCATCTTTCGTTTAAGAAATTGTGTGTTATAAATGGTTAATAATAATTAAGTTGATTTCTAAAACCTTGAACATGAAAGTTTAAAATATATTTGGATTATAATAGGAAGTGAAAGATATATTAAAGGAACACAAACCTTAGGAATACTCTGTAACAAATGAAACAAAACTTTCCATACGATTTTAACAAAAATGATTTCTGCATATTTATCATATGCTGTATGTGTTAAATCATTGGAGTTGATATTAAATACTTCAAAGTAAATTTTTAATCATTCTAGATTCACTTATACCAAGTGATGCCTTCTTTCTCAGCTTTTGTTAAAAAACTGCACTCTGGTTTCCCAAAAATAGAAGAAATCAAATTGAAGTTTGTATTTTCTGATTGTAATAATAAATAGAAAAGCAAGTGATAATAAGTGTTTTCGTTTAAATTATTTTTATGTTAAAATTTTCTGATAAATTATTTGAGTCTTTTAAATGAAATTGAGTAATGCTAACTTTCACATCCATCAAAATCAGTGCCTACGTAAACATACACTCTTGGGATGCATTCAATGGATATGCACAGACCTACTACAAGATAGTGCTGTTATTGTAGTGGGATGATTTAACTAAATGTCATTACGTAGACTGCAGTTTCCTCAAGTTAGCATGACACCACTGTTGTATTGTATTATTTGACAATAAAATTATCATTGAATTACCAGGGTATCTATTGCCTAGAAGGTTTAAATTCCAGTGTATTTCCAGTAAAAGTTTTGGCAAATTCCAATATTGCATCGAGTATCACATTGGAGTAAAAATGCAGCAAGGTTCAAATGCGTATTGTGGCTAGGTTAACATCTTTACTGGTTTTATTTGTTTCCACAGCTATAATATGAAGCTGTGTTTATTATTAGTTGGTATACCTGATCTTGCACAGGTGACTTTTTAAATCTCAATGTGATTTAATTAACTTTCCTCTCTGTACTCTTTATGAAATTATTGTACGATGATCTAGAAGATCCTTAATGCCAAATTCTCCTCTTAGAACTGTATTTTCATAAAATTCCGGTGCTATTTATAATAATGGGCTAAAAATTCACTGATGTTCACTGTAATGGGGATGAAATGTCAGCAGATTTTGCATTTTTAACCTTAGCCTCCCCACACACCCTCCCCTTCAAAATTCTGGAAATATTCTATAGTTTGTAAAAACTGTTGGGGTAAAAGATTATCCCAAATGTTTGTGTCATTATATAACATAAAAAATTATTGAAAAACAAATATCATACAAAAATAATAACTTATTCAAAAACTACTTATTTGATTAGCAAGATCATCCAAGAACCAAGTAAGTAAGAATATTTCTGCCATGGAAAATTTAAACTAAAACCTGTTCTACAATTGTAGCTTTTTTTTAAAATAATACATCTTATCAGAAATTGAATGCATCTCCAAATGGTTTTGCCATTAGGCGTTGGTGTCAGTAACTAAAAAATCTGATGTGTTACACTCACATGACCTTCTCTACTCTTGTACAAACTATTTTTACAAACGCTTATTCTCCATCTACTTCATGTTAATCGAGATAAACATTTGCAGACTCTATCTTATTGCTAAGTTTCTTGTAGATGTAAGGGGAATATATATTTACAAGGACAATATAGAAATACAGTAGCCTTTAAGCATATACATATCTCTTAATAGCTGGTTGCTAGGTGCAGCACCATTCTCTTTGCCACAGATTAATACTCTTTGCATATACAAGACAAAAAAAATGAATAACGAATTCCCATTTGAGAAAATAAGTATTGAAAAATTTAAGGGAATAACAAGCAATATCTCGAAAATGGTCCACTCAACAAAAAAATTGTATATGACATAAATTGTGTATTTTAATGCGATCTACATTTTTTGTATAGTACAATTTTGTCTATCTCTTATGGTTTACCAGTTATGCAAAAGTCGTTCACAATGAAGAATACTTTTGGAGACATTCCCAGAAAATTCAAGATATGCATTTTATTTGTCATGAAAATATCTTAAACATATGATATTTTAATCAAAATCATTAGGGCCATTTTTGAGAAAATTAAAATTTTCGAAAAATGTTCCATGTAAAGGGTAATCTGGGGAGGGGGGATTTTCTTGAAAACCTTCGTGTCGCATCTCTGGAAGATACTGAACCTAAATACCAAGTTTGGTGTTTATCCGACTGCTCGTTTCTGAGTTATGCTGTTCACAGACAGACACACACACGGACATGTTTCCAAAAATGCTTTCTATGGATTCAGGGGGTCTCAAAACATATATTTCCGGTGAAATCTCAGTATCGAATTTTTGGGTGGAATACAATACTTCCCCTACTTACTATATGTAGTAGAGAAAGTAAAAAAGTCTTTTAATTTTTAAATCTCCTGTGAGTTTTCACTTGCTTTCATCCAAATCTTGCTTGAAACTTTGTCCACATTATAAAATAACAATATAAATTTGTAGGTCAGCAGCTGACAAGAGCAACAGACTCTCAAAACATGTCCAGCTACTATGTAATTTAGTGAAGGGTGTAAATAAGTTTTCCTACTCGTCATTTAATTTCATTTGAAATACTTCACTGTCAACTACTTCTATAACATTACTTATAATTAAATTTATCTGATTGTTCAAGGTTATTTTTACAATCAGCTGTATTTTCTTTTATTCTATTTCAATTGATGTTCTGTAAAAGGAATAACATTAAGCCTTAATATTTAACATTAAAACTGCACAGAGTTAGGAATATTAAAAATGTACTTTTAAATTTATAATGCTAATAGTTTTTTATTTTGCTATTTGTTAACTGTTTTGAAGCATATACCTGTTAATTTCAAAATGCACAGAAAAGTTTTATTTCATTTATGTTTCATGTTGTAATAAATTTACTGCTTGCAGATATGTTCTGTTTTGCTTCAGTTAAAAATAGCTATCAGTGCTGTTATCTGCTGAAGTTAGTTGTATGCAAAATTTATGTTATTTAATATGTATCAGTTTTTTTTTTTAATATTCTTTAATGACTCAGAAATTATGATGCTATGACATTTACAATTTGCATATGTATATCATGAGTTTGAAACTCCCTGAAAGCTGAAACAACTTTCTTAGATTTCAGTTTTGTAAAGCAGCAAATTTATAGAAAATTTATACATGTGGGAGTCTAATTTTACCAGTTTTTCTACTGTTTCACATAACAGAATACTTGCTTATATCTATAAGATACTATTTTAAATTTAAAACTTAACAAAGCATAGCAAAGAAAAACAAAATTAACAACCTCTCATGTAGGCAATGCAGAAGAACCTTTCATGGTGTTTTCCATTTCAAATATAGGGAAACCGTTCATCTGAACTATTAAAAACCTGCTGCTGTTTTTACCACAAATGAACATGTGTTTTATAGTAATGATGACAACTAAGAAATTATATAAACATATTTTTTAAAAAAATCTGATATGTAGTGCTCACTTGACTTTCTTTGCCCATTATAAATTTGCATAAATCTCATATATGTTACCTGTTGTTATGACAAACTATTTTTCTATCCACATTTTGATAATTCACAATAAATATTTACCTAGAAATGATTTCACATTAAAAAGCAGGAGCTTGATTACAAGCATGTAGAAACATTTAAATGTTTATAATTCATATAACTTGTTTTTACGAAGGGGGTAGGGAAGAGTTGCAAATTTTTAAAATGTTTAATTGGATAACACACCTAGGAAATTATAAGCATACAGCAAGGAATATTTTGAAAATGGTTAATATAATGGGCTGACTCAAATTTTCCATATAAGTTTAAATATATATTGCCAATAAGAGTTAATCTGCAACTTTCAGAGATCTCTGTGCACTCATACATAAGTAGAAGCAACGGATGCAGTATCAGCAAACTTTGGTATCTTTGCAAGCACATAGACAACAGGCTATGATCGCAGAAAACATTACTTTAACCAAGTTTTCTCTGTAGCATTCATAAATAGGAAAAATTGCACTTTAAAAGCAAAAAGTGCATATTGGTCATTTACATTGCTACATTCAGAAACACAACAAAGTATTTTCTTAACTTTGTTAGTTTTTGAATTTCTTAGATTAATTGAATGGGTGCTTACAAAAATGAGCTACCACCATTTTATCAGAATAAAGAAAACTCAACCTTGGCAAATGCCAATAAAATAAATTGCCCATAGACTCTAGCATACACAAGAATTAAGTAGTAATACAGCCATCTTATACAGATACTTCATCTCTGCAGTCTCATGTTTAAAGTACCAAATGAATCTAATTTTGCAATAACAAAGCAAAATGGCATGTTTCAATAAACTGTCATAAAATTACAAGCTTTGTATCTCATCACACAAATTTCTTTAAAGTTAGCTGAACTCAGAGAGGATGTATTGCATTTCCGGCAGTAGATCAAAGCATGCAACTAATTCCTTTTTAAAAACTGAATGGTTAGCCCATTTTTGTGAGCACCCATTCAGTTGTATATTTTTCAATGCAATTCAGGGAAAAAAGAAAACTGTTTGATGTATGTGTATTCTTCTGATTTTACTTTATCCGTATCTCGTAGATACAGGCAATAAAAAGACATGCAGGACATAACCTTCTTAAACTTCATATAGACATACTTAGTTTCTGCACTTTATTCCACTTGGGAAATGGAAAAACATTATACTCAGGCTGGCATAAATCATTAAACACTTGAAGCTCAATAATTTAAAGGTGAAAATGCTGACTAAAGTGAAGGGGAAATATTTGTAGTGGCACTGAATAAGTAAAGATTAAAAACAGAAGCGTTATTAACAGTGAAGTATTCATCATGATTTAGATTGAGTCACACTTTTATACACTCACCTTCACTAATTAAAGTTACATAAAACAGGAAACGTTTTCGAGGGCATTCGTCCTCATCGTGACACTCAGTCGCTGACGATGAGGACGAATGCCCTCGAAAACGTTTCCTGTTTTATGTAACTTTAATTAGTGAAGATGAGTGTATAAAAGTGTGACTCAACTGAATAAGTATTTAGGAGAGTACATGAGTACAATATGCCATTAGGAGAGTACATTTTAAATTTTAGACAGGCACAATCCACAATGTGTTAGGCATTTGTTTGCTATAGTGTTGCTAAATGACATTTGTAAGTAAGAAGGTTATTCAAGACTATTTCATTCATTTCAAATAGAAAATTTGTAATTAATTTTGAAGATTGAGAAGCTAGTAACAGTGATGTGTCATAATTTAAAATAAAGAGAGTTGGAGGTTGTTACACTACATCACTAAAAGGTACCCCATTACACCACACATGAAACATTCAATTCCTCAATCTTCTTTTATTACATCTGTTCTGGTCCAACATAACACAGTTTATCGCACAGCCCTGAGTACTTCTCTCTTTCCAACTTTGAGGTTTCTGGGAAGGATAAAAGTATATGCATACACATAGTAAAGGAAGTAAAGACAGCTTGAATGACATAATCATTATATATAAAGATGTACACATTTGGTACCATCAAATACAAGAAATAGAAAATACCAGACCCAGTGTTGTACGCAAAGTGTATAAGTGATGAAGGTAATATACATATAATAAGCTTTGGTAGCAGTTTAGATCGATACAGAAGTAAACAGTGAAACAACCCAACTCTATACATTGGCCCCATTAACAACAAGCATGCAGTCGTGCTTCTTTTCTAGTCCGGGCAGTAAACCTCTCAACTATTGACATTTAACAGCAATGCATTTGTGTAACAGCACTGATAATTGCTATGTTGATGGAGATTGCTTCACTGTGTTGTTAGTGTTTTTTGTACTTGTTCACATACTGACGCCCGAGCAGCCATACTTTTTCTGTCCCCTGCAGCAACAGCAGCAGGCCCCAGGTGGCATGACCCTGACCTGTGCTGGCGGTGTGGCGGGCCTGCGCCGGTGTCGAGCTTTGTACGACTGCGAGGCCGACAACGAGGACGAGCTGTCCTTCAGGGAGGGCGAGGTGATCATTGTGACCAACGATCAGACAGACGACGAGAACTGGATGGAGGGTGCCGTCGAGTCCGATCCTTCCAGGAGAGGCATGTTCCCCATCAGCTTTGTCCACATGCTGTCGGACTGACTCGTCACCATCATCATATTGACCCCCACATGCTGGCGCGGTGCCGTCGCCACAAGACGCACCACCATCACCGCCACCGAACTCGGTATGGGGTGATAGATCCACCGGACCACCACAGAAGCTCAAGTCTCTGTGGCGTCCAGGAGTTCTTCTGCTGGGAGGCCTAGACCACCTGTTTCCTTACTTCACTTCCCAGTGTCCCAAACTTCCCTCAGGTAAACATCCTTTCATCTTATTTATACTGAAACAGGAACCTGCAGGTGTGAAATTGTTCATCTTAGTATTTATAAAAATGCCAAGAAAGAAAAAAATATATCAGGAAAGCTGGCAGTAAGCGAGCTGAACCTATGTAATTAAACTTGAAATATCTGTTACTGAAAATGCATCTAGAGTTGCCAAATTTAAGAACTGTAATTGAGCGACGTTATCTCTCATTTTAACGCATACTGAATGCAGCGCTGTATTTGATTTGCTTAAAAAGGTATTGTCAAAATGAACAGTATAGGCAGACACTTTCATCTACATTAAACCAATCAACATGTAACTGGTAATACCATATATCAACTCCCGAGGCATTGAAAGATGTTGGATACATATTATCAGCTGAGGATTTCAGCCATCTGCATTCTGTCGGATGCTTTAGGGGTACAATATCCAAGAAGAGATTAAAATATGTATTCTTTATGGCTGTAAATGTGGAGCATTTTTATGAAATGCAACATCGGAGTATCTGCATACATCTGCTTGAACCTAAGGTGATGACTGACCGTAACTCAAAAAGAGAACTACAAATTTTGAAATTTGAGACTTGACACCATGTTGAGGTGTTATGTTATACTCAGTAATAAAACATTTTATCATATTCTTGACTAAGAAATGATTCTCAACTGATGGTGAATGCATTACTGCAAGGCGAAGATATGCAGAAAACTATTAGAGGGCTAATATTAAAATGAGACACCATTTCCCGAACAAAAGTCTGGCATATATAAAATTAAATGCAGTAACTGAACACAGTTCTGCATAGGGAAAATAAAGAGGAATTTGGAAATTAGAGCTAAGGAACACTTCAGTGAATTAAAATATGAACGGAAAAATCAGCAGTGGCCACTCATTTCTGGACTAAACATCATTATATAAATCCCATTGTATACTTGTAAAGCAATCAACAAAGCAACAGGAACACTTGGAAGAAAACCTTTATATCTATTTATCTGATGCAACTATTTTGGCTGTAAATTTCACGCTTGTGAAGTTACTGACTTTTGTAGAACCCATATAAAACCACAGTGCACAAACTGAAAACCAAGTTGCCTCACTCTGTTTAGGAACATTGTTTGGAGTGATTTTATAATATTCTTGTAATTATTAAGTTTCTGCCCTCTCTTCATCAAAGAACAATGGTTCTGAAAATGCTGCAATCCTTTGTTTTCCTATGCAATATGGAGTATGTGAATACATTACAATATCAGGTAACTAGAACATAATGTTTGTTACTGCTGTGCCTTATTCAAAGAAAATGTTATGTTTCTAAACCAAATCTTTAAATGTGAAACATTTTGGACTTTTGTCTAGATATTCGAACAGAAGGTTAAAATCCAGAAAATGTCTGGAAAACCTATAATGTGGTCAACTTACTTAAAACCATCTTCAGATCGTAAGGCATTATCAGAGTGATGAATCCATGGTGATATTTTGAATGCAGACGTCCTGAGTCTCATGATTCACTTGAGCTATAAATGTTCCCTGCTGGCCTAAACTTTCCAAAATGTTCTTGCTTACATGTGTGTTTTGCAGTCATGCAAGAATAGACCAGCACCTGACTGAAGCCCGACATAATGTACTTGCTTAGTAAGCATTGTTGGGTGTTTTTTGGAGTACCATCAGCACTGAAGTGTGAAAGAAGCGCAAAATTAGGCAAGTTGGCTAATACATTATTTAAACATTTAGGAATGAAATGCAAAAAGAATTTTGTGTGTATCTTTTTTAGTTTTTTTTAAGGTAGGACGTAGTTTCTTATTTAGGTGATTGAATTTAAATGCTCACATAAAAGCACTAATGCTTTAAACGTAGCAGAAAAGGGTTAAGGTATTGATACATACCTGTACTCACTGAAAGAATACTTGATATTTTAATTTGCTGGTTCTTGGATGTAAAAATACTCCAGGTTATGTGATGTACAAATTCCAAGAATTGGGGCACTCAGCAGTAAACAGTGAATAGGCATAATCCAAGGGCTACCAAATACTTAGGAAATGGTACAGTACATGGCTGGTTGTTTTGACATAGATTAAAATATTTGATCTTACTGTATATGTTACCAGTGCTGTTTTAAAAGCCTAGTGTTATTAGATTCTGTCTATATTACATCATAAAATTCATAATTCATGTTCTACAAGTTCATTTCTAAGATGTAGTTCAGAACACACTAATGCCAGGCATTACAATTTATAAGTACAGAATTCTTATATCTAAATTTCAGTTTTAAAATGTACAGGATGTAAATTATATATGGGTAAAAATGTACATACTTGGCTCTGTATAGGTACTCAAATAAAACTTCCATATCTTTTCTTGGTGTGCGAATGTTTTCTGCAAAAAGTAAGGTTGTCTAAAGCATGATACACCTGTAGGTTCCTTCATCAGTTGAATCATAGAAATAATAAAGATATTTAAAAAGAATTGAGGCTATTAACTTAAAACAGAAGCACCATTTGGTTCACAAGAGATGTTAATTTCACATATGCACTTCCCCAAAGGCCAGCACAACTAGTTTTTAATAGCAGCATTTAGACAGAAATGTACCTCAGATTATCAAGGACAAAAAATGTGTAATACTCTAAAAAAATATCTAAGCCTTAAATATGGAGCTTAGATCAAGTTTGCAAGTGTTAATCTCTTCTTGACTTCAATGAAGTATTAACCATATATTGTAGTTTTGTATTCATTGAATCCTATGTCTAGCATTTTTTTTTAATAATTTATGCTTGTAAATGTTTGTAAAAAAATTAATGGGGGTTAATTTATTGCAAGTTTAATGTAAATAAAAATGTTAGTAATTTAGTATTGTATGTGTTTTAACATTTGCATAATGAATACTGGAATAGAAAAAGAAAAATTGAAAGAATTTTATAACAGTTCTAAATGTAAAGGGAATGTTCTCAATATTGTTAAATAATATTTATAGCTGCAGTAGGCCTGCAACTTGAGTACAGAGGCCCTTGTTCTGTTGACAAAACAAGCAAAAAAAAAAAGAGCACTAGTTGTGATTTTACAGCACCAGTGATGTAATTTCATGTCTCTTGTATTTTTAAAACAGATTCACAAAGTTTGATGGTCACATTAAATAGAAATGTGGTGCTTCTTCAAAGTTCTGTAATCCAAAGACAGTGCTAATATGTTTTGTGTGAAATTAACAGTGCAGTGAATAGAAAAATTTAAAACAAAACACTTTTTGAGATGCTTAAAAAAATGGGGTTTTTAATGCAATCTGAACTTAGACTTTGGAAGTTGTTTGACAGTTGTCTCTGAAAGTGATTTGAGGGAGGTTATATGCAGAATTGTTTCATGTTGTTGCTTTTGGGCTAAGGAACACAGGTAAGAGTTTATGGCTGTAGAGAATCATGAATCTCTCCCCTCTGTGCAAACAGTGCTGAAAATGTAATGGCATGGTATACATATCTGTACAGTAGCAAAGCTCTGTGTTATGTGGCATGTGATACAATGCTAGTGCCTCCAGCTGTCAATACAGTTTTACTGCTCTCCCTCATTCTGGCCCTGCCATTTTGTGAGAGGATAGACAATTTATGATGTGAATAGCATTTGTAAATTCTACAGTAAATGAAGGTATTCTACTACATTTTACCAATCTTCTGCTTCTGTTGGTGGGTTTAGCCTCGTGCATTATTTTGTCTTCATTGCTGCCTATCTTCTGCCTTACTTTACCATTATTGGTCTCCCTATTTACTTTCTCTACTACATGCAGTAAGTAGAAAAATATTGCATTCCATATAAAAATTCCAATACCAAGATTTCACTAGAAACACACAATGAAGGCCCCCGAATCCAAATAAAGCATTTTGGAAAAATGTCCATGTGTGTGTGTCTGTGAACAACACCACTCAAAAATGAAAGTCAGATAAATACCAAATTTGGTATTTAGGTACAATATGTTCCATACATGCAACACAAAGATTTTCAATAAACTCCCCCCACCCCAAATTTACTCTGTAGATGGAACATTTTTAAAAATTGATTTTCTAAAAAATGGCTCAATTTTTTTAAAATACCATATATGGAAGATATTTACATAAAAAATAAAATGTATATCTTGAATTTTCGGGAAATAGCCTATGAAATCCTCTTCATTCGGAAGGAGTTTTTATAATCTTGTATAACTGGTAAACGGTAAGCAATAAACAAAAACGTACTATGCTTAAATTTAGATATCTTTAAAACACACAATTTATTTAATATAAGTTTTTTTGTAGCATAAGCTGTTTCTGAGATATTCATTATTAAAGTTTGAATTGTCCATTTCTTGGTCATTCTCTTAAAGTCCTGTCAACATTCACTTGTTTCTCGCGATTGCGTGAAACAGCATGGAATTTTAAGGCCAGCATTTAGCGTCCGTTCTTAAACATTTGACTGTCATTGTTCCCTTGGTATCTATAGCGAAGTAAGTAATGTAGCTATTTATACAAATCTTTTTTTAGATTAAAATGTAGTAGATAGAAAAATAAGCTTGAGTAAGAATAATTTGTATACCCCTAATAAATGATAGAGGGTAGACAAAGTTATGTGAATGTATCACATCAGATTTTTTCCTCCTGGAGTATAGCCTGTCTTTTAACATTCTTTTTAGTGTCTTATTTTCATCTATTCTCTGCACATGTCCTAAGCCATCTTATTCTTTGTGCCTTTATAAATCTTATAATCTTGTTTCTGTGTTAACTTTTCTGATTCATAATTATCTCCATCTCTAATTGACCCATAAATTCTTCTCAGAACGTTTCTTTCAAGCAGTCTGAATATTTCTTTGGCTGTAGTTGTCATGATCCATGTTTCTGCAGCAAAGGTTAATACTGGTCTTGTGAGTGTTTTATAGATTTTAGACTTTGTGCTTCAGCCAGTAAGCTAGTTTAGATTTGTATAAAATGCAGTGTTTCCACTTTAAATTCTTTCCGTTTTATCATTTAAATTGTGGCGATTGTCTGCAAGAGCTGTACCTATTTAAAATGTGATACTCTGAAATGTTTTTTTTTTTTAATCTCGTATTAAACATTTTAAAGTTAGTATAAAATCACAGTAAGACTAAAATGTTTACACAAACTTTAGGCACAAGTATGTGCATAAATTAACCATTTAATATAGGGTAGTTAAATTATATTTGAACCCACTCGTGGCATCTCTCTACTGCGCGAGACAGCTAGCAGTTGCCAGGGAAATTACGCTGGCAGAGGCGGACTAAAATCCTACTGGAAATGTTGACCTTGTGCTCTGAAACAGGCAGCATATCTCGTGTAAATATTCTCACTCATTCTCTGAAGCTCAGTAGCAGGAATTCTTATGATTTCTTGCACAATGTTTTCTCTAAGTTCCTGTAGTGTGCGAGGATTGGAATAATACACTTTGTCTTTTAAAGAATCCCATAAATAAAAATCACAACTCATTAGGTCATTAGAACAAGGGGGCCACAAATCAACACTAATTATTCTGTCATCAAACACCTGTCTTATTGCATGTAATGATTCGGCAGCGGTATGTGCTGTCGCAGAACCTTGCTGGAACCAGCCATACGATTTCTCTTCTTCTGTTAAGCGATTGCAAAATGGCATCAGAATTAACCTGTGATATCACTCTGCATTTATTGTTTCATCAAAGAATATGGGCCCTATTATTCTTCTAGCACTTATCGCACACCACACTCCAATTTCCTGATCATAATGAGGCATTTCATCACAAGAATTCCTGCTGCTGAGCTTCGGAGAGTGAGCAAGAATATTTACACAAGATATGCTGCCTGTTTGAGAGCAGGTCAACATTTGCAGTATCTATTATAAGGTAAGGATTTTAGTCCGCCTTTGCCTGTGTAATTTCACCGGCGACTGCCAGCTGTCTCACGCAGTAGAGAAAGGCTGCGAGTGGGTTCGAATATAATTTAACTACCCTATATAAACTTTTTAACAAGCCAGATCATTTCAAATATTTGGCACAGGCTGAGTGGCTCTTTGTCATAAAAAGCTATATTGGATGTATGTGTTACACCCATTATGTAGAAACCCCGGTTTACATCTGGCCAATACAGTACCTTCTACCATATTCAACTGGCCTGTAAGAATGATAACTTTATTAACATAAGCTTTTACAGGATATTTTACGGCAACAGAACCTCATTTATCCGAATTGAATTTTGCATACTTTTTCACCACAAAAGTATGTGCATCTTTTGATAAATACATGTGAGTGTATACGGTTGTAATGTTTGGCACCCCAGGTTGTGTAGATCGTCATCGGTCAAATACTTCAAGCTAACAATGAGTATGGTCACAACAGAATCAAAGTGTGTGAGATAATGTTTCATTTGTTTATGACAGCTCTGATAGACGTCTTTCATTCTTCTCTCTTGTGCTTTTGGAGTGATGCAAATTTCACTTATGTACATCAAATCTTGCATTAATGTAATAATTTGTTTTTGGATTATCCAGATTTTCATTAATCTGGACTACCTCTGGACCCACCTAGTTGGAATAAACAAGGTTCTTGTATATATTGAAAATAGTGTTTGCAAGCGTAATGTTTGATCACTAATAAATTTTCATTGTCCATGTTGTAATAATGTTATGTTGATAATGCACACATGATATATATCACCACAATCTGATGCATATAGTTAGAATGAAAGGAATTACAGTGAACACATTCTGTGCTATAAGTTGTATGCAGAACTTCACAGACATGTGACTTACTTACCTGGAGTTGCAACTTGTTAATTTAAAGATTAATTCAACATGGTTGACCTCTAATTTGAGAGTTCAGTTTTGTAATCTGATTAGTATACCAGCTGCTTGATTATAATGAAAAGGTAAATACCAGCTACATACAGACATCAAGGGTCTTAGATGTGCTATAATTACATTCATTCCTTTGCCTTGACAAAAGAATTAAAGTATGTGCATACTAAAGCCTGTCAGAAGAAATAGGGCCTAAATAATTATGTTTATGATCTTAAGTTCCATAGAGCTTGTATGCAAGACTAATGGTGCCTACATTTTAGAAGGTGCAGTATGGGTTTCTTTTTGATACATGAAGTGTTGGTGCTTTTTATGAACAAGTACTGACAAAAAGCAGCATAGGTAAAGCAGTTTTAATCAAAGAATTTTATAGCATTCATAAACTATTTAGTTAAAATGTTATCTAGCACAATGGTGGAAATTCTTGTCAAAATGATTCATAGCAATCCTGTTGGCAGTTATTGACAATTTGTTTCTTATGCACACAGTAATTTGTACAAATTAAAGTAGGTGTTCATATAAATTGATGTTGCAAGATAAATTAAGGGTGCTTACCTGGGTCTTGGGAAAAGGAACCAACTTTGGTATTTTCCTCGCTTTTTTTTTCTTTCTAGAGTTTACTGCAGAACGTATGTTCCTTTAGAAATGTACATTACTAAAACTCTTGCAGTTGATAAGAGATTCTATCAAGGTTACTACATATTGTATGTGACTGGCCAAAATCATGCCTGAGCTTTGCTACTGTATATCTTGCTATACTGTGATAATAGCATGGCTGTTGTCATTTCTGTTTGAGATCCTGGAATATTTGCACAGAAAGCCCATTCTACTTATTTGTGCATTCATTTTTGAGCCCTAGTTTTAAAGGTTTAGAATAATCCTTGAAATCAGTGCACTTTAATCTAAGAAACACAGAAGATATAAGTTACCAGCTGCTTTGTTTAGCTTTTGCATATATTCAGTTAATGTGAACGTCATAATCGCAGAAGCGGACTAGTCAAATGCAGTGAAATAGCAAGTGGGTGGTAGACTGAATATAGATTAAGTTAACACTAGTCTAAAAGATGCTAACTGAAGAAAGGAAGACTAGTCATATTCAAAGGCGCTTTGCATTTCGGCCATGTACATAGTTATGTGTGTATGTGAGATATTTGTGTGTGTATGTATGCAATGTAAACAGTAACAAAAGATTGCTTTATTTGTAAGTGAGCCTTGCTCAGTCACTTGTTGTAAGCCAAAGGATTAAATTATTCACAGTTTTAAAGATGATGCTTGAGCTCTCGTGTTCAAGGTTAGTGAGTTTAGCTAGTAATGCAAAAAGTCACATTGTTTATATAATAAACCAGAGCTAGAATTTGTAAGACTATTTAGAAATTAAACATTTCAGATTGGATTCATTTTTTAACTATACAGGTTTTTCAGATTGGAAGATGTAACTATTTGTGCCCTTAAAAACAGTTATTAATTGTTCTTGGGTTCCTAGCTAACTCAGATAAACCACTGAACATTACTGGTCAAGAAACCAATATCAGAGGTTAGCTAGGTTTGAATCATCACTGTAGTCTGTTGTAAGCAATGGGGTGGGCCCACATAAACAAAATGGTGATTGACATGCGTGGATTTTGATGGTTCTTAGGTAGCACAGCTGCTTTTCATTTAAACCTCTTGTCATGCATTTTTTAAGCATAATCCATGTTGATATCCATAAATTTAATCCAACTACCAAAATGTGCAGTAGGAGAGATAGAAAAGTTTCCGGAGTTAAAAGTTCCCTGCAGCTGTATTTTGTCATAATAATATCACTTAATTGTTTTTAATTGGTAGATATTTAAAAAGTGTCTGCTTTCATATCTTCTCCATCTGGTTATGGTGCTTTGAACTTTTTAATCATATTTTTTCAGTATGTTTTGGAAATAAACAAGAAAACATTACATGCATCATATCAACAAGTGATTGAGAGGCATAATACAGCTAAATAATCCAGTTTCATGTCGTTAGTTAATAACAACTGACCTTAGAGCATTTATAATCATACCGCTACCCAAAAATTTACAAATGGGGATAGAGAACAAAGAATACTCTTTCAAATAGTGAATACTTTGTTTAAATTCTTAAAATCTGTATCCCACTTTTGCATTTCATTACCCAGCTTCTGATTTTATTGGTTCTGTATTCTTCTAATTACTTTCTCCCATTTTAGTCACTCCATTTCCATAGCTTTTCTAGTTTAGTAGATGCAATTTTTTATAAAGTGTAGCAAAACATATAATTATGCTGGGATAAAGAGAATCTTCTACATCACAAAATTCTAGAATTTATTTAATATACAAATAATTACTTCTCTTTCTCTTTCTGTATAGAGGATTTTGGAAATGGGAGACTAGAGCAAGATATATGAAAAATTGAATAATATATTTCTGTAATTATAAATCAATTTTTTCAGTTAATAATTGTTTCCTACATTGTAAGCTAAGCTTTATCACATATTTAAACAGGCAATAGATAAATCTAATCTTAAACATGTCAAATTTCATAGCTTCCATTCTACTTATTTTCTTAGAAAAGTGTTAAGATATTTCAGTATATGAAAAACAATACAATAAGTTTGGCAACATTGTAAACTTTAAACATGTGATTTAAAAAAATGCATATTTATAAATTTAAATATTGAGCAAATTTATATCCAGGTTGGCTTAAATTTTGCACCCATAAGGATTAAAATCCTGGAGTTTCTTCAACCTTGTTAAAGCTGATTTATTTATGATGTAGATCAGTACTACTGAAAGAAAAATGACAGAAACATGCAATTAAGCACTTTAAATCTTTTCAAATTTGTTTTCCTACTACAAAAATGATTAGTATGCTCTGAGGTCTGTTGAGGCACTGTTACTAAAGCAGGAGAATTCACTGTTTGTTCCGTACACCAATTATGCTGTAAGAGATGTTGTAAATGCAATCAACTCTTGGACAACCTGGTCACTAGTTCCTCACTGATGGAATCATGTTGGAATATTTTTAAAAAGGTCTTCTTCTTCCAAAAGTGTGAAAAATGATAGTTGGCAATCAGTAGAGAAAAGTGTCCTTTACCAGCACTTAGAGACAGCCATGGTATATTATTGTGATCAAGAGGTGGTGATAGGCTTCAAATTGAAGAGTTGGTGCTTCTGGAGAATGTCTTATTTAAGTTCCTTGTTTAGTGAAGTATGATTCCACAGATCAAACCATTGTTACTTAGTTCACATTTTATGGACCCCACAGATTCCAGGTTTAAAATACAGTGCCAAAAATTTACACTCAAGTCCAAGAGGATATATCGGTGAGTAAATACCAGAAATGCTGCATTCCACCCAAAAATTTGAATTTGATATTCACTTTTCATCAGAGACGCACATTTTAAGAACACCTAAACAAAAGAAGAAGAAAAAGCATACACAAACTTAGATAATAAACGTTGTATTTAAGTCAGACCCCCTTTTAGGGTATAAGACAAAGATTTCTAAGGAGCTCTGCCCACTCCAACACTTTACATGAAGAAGTTTTCTTTAGGTTTAATTTTCTCAGAAATAACTCTTATAATTCTTTTTATTAAACTGGCATATGTTTTAAATGTGGGCATGGCATTGTATTCTGTAAATAATCTGTGAATTCCTTTTCATTTTGATTGAACTTTGTATGACTGGTGAAAGATAAGACAAAAACAGGAAAAATGTAGAGCTAATTAAAGTGTACACAATGCGTGAAAAGTCTGCATAATTCCATTTGCAGTATAAATTTAAAATAAATTCACCAGCATCTGTGTGCTCCCCCCCCCCCCGCATGAACTCCATACGAACTATGAGTGGAAAAAATTGTTATTTTTCAGCAAGTTCCAGCTTCAAAAAAATTACTGTTTCAAATAAGAACTATGTCCATGGGTAGAATTAATTGTTCTTCCACACAAGCCGTGTGTTGGACAAAGTTGGAAAGGTAGAATCAGATGACTGAAAAATTCAATGCCATGTAGGTCGCCATTGGGGTATGTCATCTCAATACAATTTGAGATCTCCTTGTGGTTTACCGGGAAATATGCGAATCAGTTGGAGAATTTAATGTCCTACCGACTTGTTGCCATGGTAGCTCAGTTGTTAGAGCAACCGGACAGAGACCGGGAGATCCGTGGTTCAAATCCCGGTTATGGCATTGAATTTTTCAGTCATCTGATTCTACCTTTCCAACTATGTCCATGGGTATTTGCTATTTATGCTAGAGGTCTGTATGAGATGAAATTCTTAGGTTCGGCCTGGCCCAATTGTCTTAATTTTATTTAAATCAAGTATTTTATAGTCTTTGAATATTATTACTGTTGTTAGTGCAAAGGGGCTCAGGTTCCATTTCCAGTACCACATGGGAATTTTTTTTCCCTGCAGGGGGGGGGGGGGATCTGGTAACGGATGCAGATTATTGGGACCAATTGAGGAGCCACTTTACAAAAATAGTGGCTACTGAGGTCCTGGTATCCACATGTAGTAAGCAGCATGTTGATGGCACTGCTTTATTGGCCACATGCCGCCCCTATTATTGGGTGTGGATGGATGGAGGCAGGCAGAGTTTGCAGTTGCCATAGTGTTGTAATGTTATTCCCAATCGGCCGAAGTGAGCATGTATTTATTATTAGTACTTATATGGATGTGTGCATGCTGTAATAATTGTGCTATTCCGGGCATCTTAATATTGTGGATCAAAAGATGTATTAAGTTAATGTTTCCGTCTTTATTTTCTCTTTACAATGAAAAGCTTTAGCTATTTTTTATTTTCTCAAGAATAGTACTAATGATTTGGATTAAAATGCTGTATGTTTAAGATTTTTATATGACAAATAAAATGTATATATTGAATATTATAAATTAATTTTTTCGCTTTATTTTCAAGCCCGGCAGACATTTTTTCAAATTAAGTCCAAGCCCATGTAGACCTCTAATTTAAATATAACTGTCACAGCAATATATTTTTAGTCCTGTGTTATGAATGTTGTTATGTTATTAAGTGACAATATTCTCTCCTACCCATCCAACTAATACACATGCAAATTTGTAACATATGGTTAAGATCTACACATATTCCATGTTACATTTAAATACTTATTATAATGACTTCTCTCTTAACTCATGTTAAAGGAATTTCCTGTGATAACTCTAATAACTATCTTGTACCACTTTCCATGATGTTAATGTTTTCCAAAACACCATTTTGGGTAATTGCACTTTATTGAAACTTGGAAGCAGGAACAGTATTATCAAAGTCTACTACTATATACAGTCATGAAGCTCCATATGTGGAGAAAATGCATCGGTTTGATACTAGTGCTCCTGGTGGCTACCTATCAAGATCATCTCAGCAGATGACATAGTATACCTTAGTTATTGTCGTCTTTTGTAAAAATAAATACCTTGCTCCCATTATTTAAACATTATATAGCATATTTAGTTTAATATTTTAATGAAGTATAATAAATTCCACCATAAACAAGAAGAACAGTAATTATTCTAATAATAATATAAGAAATATTAATAATTATTATTCTAAAGTGTAACCATAAACGTTGTTTTCATTCATAAACTGTGTCAACCACAATTGGAACATTAATACTAATATTTTTACATTTTAACTGAGTTAGAATGTCTTATGAACCCATCTTACTAAATCTTTTGGAAATTGGAAGAAGGATAAATCTGGCCTCTTTTTCTTAATGTTAGTACAATTTATACCACTATAAACGTCTCCTCCTTGTGTCGTATTATTCTTAACAAACACTTCACATAACAATGTATCTTGTTCTCCCAAATAACAAATCAACACAGCTATTTGGTTGGTTAAATCCATTCTGCTAGTAACGCTATAATCGCACCAGCTACAAAATACCGTCTCAAGCTTTGTGACTATCATAGTAGGTTGTGGTATCATATTATGCATACTTGTAACTGTAATGTTGTAACATAATGATCAGAACTGGATCTGTGGTTATTTTTTGGAACAGTTCTGAGGATGGAACCTTTTCAAAATAAACTTTATATTTTTCCTGCCTCTAGCCTCCAGGTCTGTTTGCTCATTTTCCACAGTATTTGCTGCATCATAGTTAGAGAGACATTGCAAACACCATTCTTCACCTCAGTAAAAATCTGATGTCTTGCACTCACATGACTTTCTTTACTCTTGTACAAACTATTTTTACAAACACTTATTCTTCATGTACTTCATGTTAATCAAGATAAACATTTATAGAAATTATCTTGTTGCTAATTTTCTTGTAGGTGCAAGGGGAATATGGTAGGCTTTAAGCGACAGTCAAATCTTTTAAAAGCTGGTCGCTAAGTGGAGAATTCCATTCTCTTTGCATGTCCAGAACATCAAAAAAAAAAAAAAAAAAAAAAAAAGACCAATAATGAATTCCCATTGGAGAAAAAAAATAACTCAACAAAAAAAAAATAATGTATGTGACAAATTGTATGTTTTAATAAAATCTACATGTTTTGTGTAGTAATATTTTGTCTATCTCTTATGGTTTACCAGTTATGCAAAAGTCATTCAGAATGAAGAGGACTTTTGGGGACATTCTCAAAAAATTCAAGATAAACATTTCATTTGCCATGGAAATATCTAAAGCATATGGTATTTTAATCAAAATCGTTAGAGCTGTTTTTGAGAAAATCAAAATTTTTGAAAAATGTTTCATGTAAAGGTAGTTGGAAGTGGGGGATTTTCTTGAAAATCTTCCCGTCGCATCCCTAGAAGATACTAAACTCAAATACACCAAGTTTGGTATTTATTCAACTTTTCATTTTTCAGTTATGCTGTTTACAGATGGACAGACATATTATTTGGATTCAGGGTACCTCAAAACATGCATTTCTGGTGAAATCTCAGGTTCAAATTTTGGGGTGGAATGCAATACTTCCCCTACTTACTGTATGTAGTAGAGAAAGTAAAAATGCTCAAATCCACTATATAGCCTTCATTTGTTTCATTATTGCTTATTAGATTGTTTGATCTAGTATTACAGTTATCTGCACAGATAACAACAGTGTTATCATAATATGCTTAGATTTTCTCAGGTTAAACTTTTACATTAGCGTAGCAGCATATTTTAGAAATGAGCTCAAAAACGATTCATATATTTGTGATACAAATACTTGAGTATTGTTTCCAAAGTTTTTAAATATAAATGTAGCACCAACTGCACAAAAATTGGGTAGGAGGTAGTTACATCTGCAGCATACTATATGTAGAACTTAGTTTGGATCACTGTATGTAACTGCCATTAAAATGTTGCACATTGACAGTGAACAAGCCGTTACCATCTATTTCTTTGGGGCCCATAAACAGAAATGTACCTGTGCGTTACATTTAGAACCATTGCTGACATTGCGGTTTACCCATGGATTCATTTTCAACCTGAATAAATGGTTTGATCAGTGTTAAGTATCTCTGCTCAGTGTTACGTTTAAGTTTCTACTTTTTATTTCTGTGGTCACAGTTTGTTTTAAGCTTATAGATATAAATATTAATGTACTGCAAATGCTTTTCAGTGGCCATAACAAATAAATATAATGCTATATTTAGATATAAGAGATATATATGGATGTGTACATATATGTTTGCCAGTATAAGGGGTGCTACTGACAGAAAAAGAGGCTATGAGATTATGGTGTTGCTTTCTCTTGATAGTTTGGTTCAGATGGTAGAATGTTTTATTTTTGTTGATTCTGAAAGTGCTACAGAATAACAAGCTTTCTTTATGCCATAAATATAGTTTTCAGCAAGCTTTAAATTTAACTCCACAATAAACTTCTGGTCACATTGTATATCATAATACAAGAAGTGTTTGGAAAAGTTCATAGTCATCTCGGCTAAGTTTAAAACAGGAAGTGACATCATAACACAGTTCTTGAAAAGGCAAATAGAATTTGGGCAGTAATATGTGTCATGCATTATTAGCAGGTTTCACCAAGCTTTAGCAAATATTTCACCAAACCACTTTTTGGTTTGCTACAGAAATATTCATGAAGCATTTGTACTATCAGCAGGATGGCAAAACAAAAAAGTAATTGACCAGTGATGACATGTTGGACAAGAGAAGAAATGAAATCTCACAGTACAGCAGACAGAATTAATTTCTCAGCAGCAGAAAAAGCCATATTTACTAACCAGTTGGCATCTTATTTAAATACCTTCATGGTTACCTCGGAAATCTGATTTAAATCCCATGACAGTTGTGTGATTGTGTTGTAACATTTAAAAATTCATATAAAATCAACCATATAATAATTTTTTTATTGAAATGTTGCACGCTTGGTACTGGAAGCATTGACTCAGCAATTTTTATGGCCTAATATGCTTGTTGGGTATGATAGTTCTCAAAAAGTTCCCCAAAGGAAGGCGGACACAAACACTTTTTATTACTCCCCTCCCCCCCCTTTTCTTGTCTGTGGGTGGAATTTGCATTGGAAATGGGGCACATGTTTTAGTTTTTAGTCTCAATGGGATGATGGTCGACCTCTAAAAATGAATTTTGAAGCAGCTGTTGAGTGACATTGTTTCTAAGGTCCTTGTCGATTTTAGAACTGTGTCTTTTTATTGGCAGACACCTTGTGAAACATGATGAAACGATTAAATACATACATGTCTAACAAATAGAAAAATATTTTCCTGTGATCTTTAGCTGTGTGTTGCATTACAGGGAACAAAGTTGTCATCTGATCTTGCAAATCAACACTTCCATTTCCTTCTGGTACCTAACAACACACTTTGTTTCTTTGTCTGATCTCTCTCTCAGCTTGTCTAGAGCTGTAATGTCAGCAGCTTTGTGTTTTGTCAATAGAAGTAAACATCTATGTTATCCTTCCACTTCACACATGACACAGTCTTTGCAGACTGTGACTCATATTTGCCACATTTGAGATGTATCAGGCAACTTATCCTTATTTGCTCTGCCAGTACCAACAGCATTAGTTTTTCTATTCATTAGTCTCCTAAGGATATATAGAGATCCTTTGAATGCCACCTGTTAATTAAAAATGAAAATATATGTGGTTTTATTGGCTAGCACATACTTGTGAGCTGTGTTTAAGTGCCATTACTAACTTATGCAAGTACAGCTCATCATATGAGTTAAATGGATTAAGTATGTTAAAATAATAAACAAAAGATATGGGAGAGCATGAATACATGCATTTGACAAACCACTAAAATGGAAATGTAAGCATTGTCATAGAAATGTAGAACTATAGCTTCTACTTCATTGTCTCTACAAAACTTTACACATATATACAGAGGACATGAAGATGCAGGAATCTTTGAAATGTCACTTAAATATTATTTGCAAACAGCAGCAGGATGATTGAGAGGCTAGAAAATATCTTAAATTAACTGCCTGCTGTGTATTAGCACCATGCATTTGACCTCATATTTTGTAAAGAAAGGCTTGAAACATGCTTAAGGCATATGCCTAGCAGAATTCTGAGATAGAATAATTACTTTGATAGCAAAACACATATAAGCACTATGTTCTGGACATAAAGCCTATAATGTCTGGTCGTCAAGAAAACCCAGATCCACAAAAGCATTACATCAAAAAATGGCAGCAGACCATGCAGCTTAGAACACTCCAAAGGGCTGGCCTCTTCAGTTACTTTGTTCCTTTCTCTGCACCTTGAATGACACTTATGGTCATTCAGTTTTAAAAGTAATTCGAGTAAAGCATGGATTATAATTTGTATTGCAAAAAGATGAGAGGATTTATTTAGAAAATTTGATAATTGTTACAATTATTTCACAAATAAAATCCTAAAAAAATAGTGATAGTTGGGCAGTACCGCTGTTGCACCTGCCAATTGTTTGGAATGGATATATTGACCGATCCCGGAGGACCTAAGTCGGGTGATAGGTAAGGTGCCAGGACGCAAGCATGGCGAAGGCCCTACTGGCTTCTAGAAGTTCCTTGGCTTCCGAGCGCGACCTCTATGTGCTGCTTCCAGCCATTCTGGTAGTTCTGTAGTTGGTTGTTCTTTGTTACTCTCCAATCACTGGTCACTGCAGCTATGATCTTATGCATGTCAACATATGTAAATTAAAGGTAGCACTGTGTATTGTAATAAATCTTTATAATCTTCTCACATCAGCTGCCTAGTCTATTAAACCTACTGTGTTGATGTTTGTTTCTCCAGTTCATAACCTTTCACTTAATTTATTTCCTGTTTCATAGCTTGGTCAAAGCTTTCAGATGCCATTTTGTTGTTTGAATTTAGCACAAGTTCATTATACCCGATGATAAAGGAACACAAAATAATAGAGTATGGTCCTTAATTATCAATACAGTGTGTCATGATTGGTTGATATCTGATATTTTCTAGCAGGTGGTTGGTCTGTAAGAGATTACTGACTTATGGTGTCAACATTATTAAATATTTTTGTAAATATAGGTTTCTATACCAAATCATCACACCATTATTTTCCAGCATACCTGCTGTTAAGCAATTTAAGATCATGTAGAGGTGCCCTAGCTGCAATGATGTTTGGTGAAACACAACTACTCTCTTATTCATTTAAGGAGGCATTAGGGTAGTAACAAAGTTTGGTGAAACAGGTCATAAATGTTTCAACACTATCAGAATATGATCTTAGAAAAATGAATAACTGCATGTGCAGTCTTAATTTCTTCTAAATCCAAGATTATTTAAACTGCAAATTTTATTTGCTTTTTCAGCATTAAAAGTGTCTGCACATGTAATACCAACCTCTAGTACAATAGTTGTTAGACATAGAAAAGTTACTGCGAAAGAAAGAAAAAAAAAAACCAAAGAAATTGAAGCCTGTCACTGTCGTAAGATATTCTCAATTTTTATTGTAAATGGACTGTATAATATTAATTTTTTTTAGTAAAACATAATTGTACATAAAATATGCAGAATTATATTAGATAGTTCTAACATAAAATAATCATATTTTACCACAAAGGATATTGTATATAGACTAAAAATACATATATATTGTATGTGTATGTTATGGTAAACATAGTATAGTTTAATATACAAAAAAAAAAGTGGAAAGCACAAAGTGTTGTCATTGCAAGAAATTTGCAGAGTACTTAAACTTGCAGAATAAAAAAAAAACATAGAGGGCATGATTGTAGTAGTATGTATTTTTCACTCCAAATTAAGAGGAGATAAAAGTAAATAAATATAAAAATGCTTCCATTGTAAACCATGCCATGTCGCTCTATAAACTTTACTAATCAACATCCAAATAAGTTTAATGTGCATTTGATACAGTATTATATGTACCACTGCAAAAAAAAGAAAGAAAGAAAGAAAGAAATATCTGTATGATGATTTTTTCTCTGTAGTGTAAATATTGTGTGTCTGATTGAGTAGGGTATATAAAAAAGACAATTGATAATAATGGCAAACTCTTGTTTTCATGGCATTTAAAAAAAAACTGAAAAAACCCTTGCCTTTGTCCTTGAATGAAATTAAAAACTGAAGCCTGCTCTATCTTTAGCCATGAGTTGCTTTACATCTCATATTACAAACCTTCCTTCAACATTCCTTCACCAAACTAGTTCTAAATTCTTTGTTTCTGTAGTGTAGAGTGAGTGTTTTCAGCAAAATACACCAGCAGGAGGTATTAGTTCAGCAGCTCAATCAAGTATTCCTAACAAGCGAAATAAATAGATATCACTAAAGCTGGAATGTGATGAAAATTGATTTTTGAAGCACTGTTTGATGGAGCATCAAAAATAGTCTGCAGCGTTGTCACACAAAAACTGTGTGTATATTCATCTCATCAGCTAGCTTAGAGTATCACTGAGATTGGAGAAATAGCAGCTTCTGCCTCATCAAAGAGTATTATAGACTCCATCACAAATAAAGGCAGTAAATGACTTATCACAAACATTGGTTGGTTGGTACGTTGTTGTTAAATGTTAATGTACTACATAATAACATGTTCTTGGCATATTCTTTGTCACTGGATTCTCCTTCATAGTCCGAATACTGAAGGTGTTCATGCAATGAATTCGATTTATAGCTCAGAATTATCAAATTTCACTGTTAAACAGTAAGCAAGTTCAAATAGACACACTGAAACAGATGACCATGACTAGCTAGGAAATACTAGACTATGATGTTGTGGAATTTTTGGCACTGTGCAACTACCTTTGTTCATAATGAAGGCTTTTAGTATATTGTAGCAAAAACAAAGTTACTTTAATATAATGTCATCCTCTGTGGTGTAGTGGTTACCTTGCTAGCCTCTAGTTCCCGAGGTTGCGAGTTCAAACCTGGCATAGGGTGATGGATTTTTTCGGGCGTAAAAATCCTTAGCATGGCTTCTTTCAGAAGGGAAGTAAAGCCGGTGGTCCTGTGTCATAGATTTACAATTATCGGTCTTTTACACCCAATATAGAATGGGATGCCAAAGACCACAGCAGTTAAAGAGCGTCCATAAATAAAACTCAATTTAATTTAATTTTAATATAATACTAATACCTCTGTCAAGAAGGTGGATGCACAATAGCAAAACCTCTGCAACATCATAGTTACATCCTTCATATTCATATGAGGGCTATTTTTTTTACAACCTCCAATAGGACATGGCATTATAACAATATGAATAGCTAAATAGTTTTCTTGACTAACCATTGAGTTACTGTGACAACATGCCGGTAGGACATTGAATTCCTCTGACTCAAGTTATTTCCCAGATAAAAGCACCAAGGCATCTCACTAGAGATGACAACCTCAATGTCGACCTGCCATTGCAAGTACTCTATTACTGGGTGCTTATGGGTTTCTTTAAGTTCTTTGGAGTGGAAATGATGTCCTCCCAAATATTTTTTCATCATAGGAAACTATGGAATTCACTTGGGACTAGGTATGGGCTGTAGGGAGGGTGATCAAACACTTCCGTCCCTGACCACCTTTATCATGAATGTATGTTCAGCCATCTATAAATTTCTGCAACACACTGTCACTCCAAAAGTTCTCACCACATACACGGCTCATTCTGTGGTGGATTACCGCTGCATTATGTCCCTCTGCCTGTAGAAATGTCCATAAAACTGTATAACTAGGATTTTGCAGGATAGTTGATGGTAGTAGAAATCTTTACATGACCAGTGTGCCTTGACAATGGTGCTGATAATGACAAAAGGATAGCCGATCACACCACGTGATGCCTCGGCTCTTGTTGTCAGTCAAGCTACCTGGTGGAGCCATCTAAGGTTGATAAAAATATCTTGCATAATTAGTCTACTGGATATGCATGCACGTGGCACAGAAAGAATGTGATTGGTCATTGACAGAAATACAGCCAACATTGCATCATCTAATAAACACTAAGCAAGAAATAATAGTTCTCATATTATTTCATAGTTATCATGTAATTACAAAGGTACCATTAAAATTAAGCAATAAAATAAGTATCATTAGAGAGCATATGCATTGTTTTGAGCGTATTTATTTCCAAGAAAATTAACAATTAACGCATTCAATACACAACACTTGCTTACCGCTTTTAAGCGCCATTTACAGTACTACAGCTGATCTAGTAAGCTTCAGTCAAGTACAAGTACGATTAAGGAGCTATTGGCAAGCATGGCCAATATAGTGAAAATGCCTGATGTCAAAAAACGCCCATTAAAGAATAGCGAAAAGCAAATAGTGTTAAATGTGTTCAATTCTCTAATCAGAGAAACCCTAAAGTGTCATTCAATGATACAGTTTACAGGTGTTTCTCGGTGGTCTATGAAAGACATTTGCAAATAATTTAAAGAAGTGCGTATGCTGAAGTAAGCACAAAACAGTGTTAGATAAACTGAACAGTGTTCTAAAGTGTGCTATCCATTCCAAAGTTCATACTTTCTTTTTTGATATCGAACCACCGACAATAGACAGAAGTTTTAAATGCAGTCAATAATGATCCAGATTTTAAGAGACTGACATTTCACAAACTTGCTCTTCGAAATAGGTTATACTTAGATGAAAAAGCTTGTGATGATAAGAAATAGAGCAGATTGTGATGGTGCAAATATTTGAAGGCTATATGTCAAAATAGGAAAGAAAAGAGAACAATATACAATTTAGATGAGGATATAGGACCAATAAAGCTTGGATTGATACAGTTGTTGGGTTGTTTTCTTTCCATACATAAAGATTATCAGCACATAAAGTATGGCGTTTCGAACATGTGCTTCAAAGTTAAATAGCTGGTTCAGGTATAGTATTTGGCATTTCGAACATGTGCTTCAAAGTTAAATAGCTGGTTCAGGTATAGTATTTGGCATTTCGAACATGTGCTTCAAAGTTAAATAGCTGGTTCAGGTATAGTATTTGGCATTTCGAACATGTGCTTCAAAGTTAAATAGCTGGTTCAGGTATAGTATTTGGCATTTCGAACATGTGCTTCAAAGTTAAATAGCTGGTTCAGGTATAGTATTTGGCATTTCGAACATGTGCTTCAAAGTTAAATAGCTGGTTCAGGTATAGTATTTGGCATTTCGAACATGTGCTTCAAAGTTAAATAGCTGGTTCAGGTATAGTATTTGGCATTTCGAACATGTGCTTCAAAGTTAAATAGCTGGTTCAGGTATAGTATTTGGCATTTCGAACATGTGCTTCAAAGTTAAATAGCTGGTTCAGGTATAGTATTTGGCATTTCGAACATGTGCTTCAAAGTTAAATAGCTGGTTCAGGTATAGTATTTGGCATTTCGAACATGTGCTTCAAAGTTAAATAGCTGGTTCAGGTATAGTATTTGGCATTTCGAACATGTGCTTCAAAGTTAAATAGCTGGTTCAGGTATAGTATTTGGCATTTCGAACATATGCTTCAAAGTTAAACAGCTGGTGCAGGTATGGTATTGGAATGACCAACAGCATCCCATTTGCGTTGATGGATATTTAAGTTATATTTACAACCAGTAGGTTATTAATTCTGGACAGGGTATAGTCAGTCAGCAGTAGTCTGTTTATATGAACTTATTTACTGTTCAACAGTGAATTTAATTAATTTGAAGCTATAAACAGATTCCTTTGTGCAGACATCTTCAGGATCCGGAAGGAGAATCCAGCAATTGAGAATAAGGTAGGATACATATCCTGTTTTGACATACGCTTGTGAAAATTGGATAAAAGAAGGATTGCAGTGGCAGATATGAGGTTTTTGCATTCCATAGCAGGATTGACTCTCATGGACAAACAAAGAAGAGAACAAATTAGGAAAGATTTAAATATATTTAATATTTTAAACAATAGGTTCATTACAAATTAATTGGTATGAACATGTAAAAAGAATGGACTCTAATAGACTGCCATCACTTTTAATGAACTATAAACCGAAAGGTTTCAGGAACATAGAAAGACCAGTAGTCAGATGGATAGATCAGTTCATTTGATTAGAAACAGGCCTAATGGAGAAGAAGAAGATATTACTATGAGGTGCAGTAACATTTAACAACAAAATAGTGTCAACCAGTTTGCACCAAACTGCCAGATGCTTGTGAATCCACGCCCTCCTTGTAACTGTTATTTACTGTCTCTATTTATAACAGAAACTACAACAGAAGCTGCAGCTGTAAACGCCAT
The DNA here is from genome assembly GCA_030765065.1 of Deroplatys truncata. Taxonomy (NCBI): domain Eukaryota; kingdom Metazoa; phylum Arthropoda; class Insecta; order Mantodea; family Mantidae; genus Deroplatys; species Deroplatys truncata. Next base: position 45,922,540 of record CM060975.1, on the reverse strand, counting down.
TCACCTGAAATGTTAACATACACATATACAAACAAAAAATTTTTAAAATGCTCCTTCTGGTTTCGGTGTAATGCCATTATCCAGGTTGGTATCAAAATACTGCAAGTACCAGAAAAATCTTAGTTTTAATTGTATAAGCTGTAATAGAACAGCTACTGTATTCTTAATCTGATAAGAGATGCTGTTAATATTTGTATCAACAATGAAATAATTTGAACGTCATTTATTTATTGAGTTTGTATTTACACTAAATAATGAGCCCTTTCACAGTTACATACAATGATTTCTTCTCACAAAAGCAATACTTAAAAAAATAATTATTTATACTTTACTGTTGAAGAAATTTCTTCAATCATCTGTATCTCTTAGTTATAATTAAAATTGATAGAAAAATATATTCATTGAGGTTAATATGCATTCAGAAATATATACATCTTCAGCTGCATTATTTTATGGTTTAGTAAATACAGCTTTTATGAAACCTTTGGTTGTAACATATTACTAGTGCCTAGAACTTCTGCTAGTTCATTCTTTCTGAACTTTTATTTCAGCAACTATCATAGTGCTAAGTCATTTCACTATGCTAATTTCTTTCATTCTAAAAGAATTACAAACAATTTTGATTTTAAATTGAACATTCCTTACAAAAGTATAATCATAGGAAAATGGTGAGGCTTCCCAATTTGTCCTCCACTTGCTCTATTACTGCCAGCATTTTCAGAGCTTTACCTGCTGTTAACAAAGGTATTCAAATTCGCTTTCTCATAAACACTAAACTTCCAGCTATTTTTCTATTTCCCTCCCTCTGCTTCTCCAGTACCAATAAATACTGATTTGAAGCCCACATTTTATGGGATGAACTACCAGTTTGTTAAAAAAGAATGATTAGGTCACAGGAGTGAAGCATTCATTTTGTATAACCTTTTGTAAGGCACCCGTCATTAAATAAGCAAGGAGAAGGGATTAAAAAGCTCTAAATTTCTGTGCATGTATGTAGATCAGAAAGTATTCATTTGCTGTTACTAAACATATTTTTTGCCCATTTTCCTCTTGCATACAATATTTACATAAACTTTTGAATGTTTAATTAGTTGAAAATCCCAGTTTTCCCAAGTTTTATCCAATTATAGTCAGTGCTTTATTTGATAAACATACTTCAAGAGGGGGGTCACCTAGAAGTTTACATACAGAAGGGTACTGTACATCAGTATGTGTACCCTTCATCTCGTCACCTATTCACATTGCAACAATATGTTGGCATGGTACAGTTGTGTTGGCTGTTTTTAACTGTTTCGCTGCTACCAACAAATATTTCCTCTTCCTTCTTCCAGATTCACTGATAACAGCATAAAGCTATCTACAAACTTTCCATATGAACTATAAGAACAAGAACTTTTAAGACATTTTGACAAAAAATAACTATGTACAGATGGTTCCCATAATATTGATACACAGGGAGAGCCATAAAGCTATGAACCGCCTGCGCATGTTTTTCCTGTCCACGTCCTCTGCTCTCGTTACCATCTGCCACTATTATAGAAAAGCGTGGATGAAACCATACAACATTTTTAAAACTACATTTAAAGGCTTTACTTGCCATCTTACAATGCTTACAATCAGTTGCCAATTTTTTTCAAGTCAATAGTGAAGCCTGTACATATGTGAATACAATTTTGCCCCCTTTTTTTAGCATATTAACAGCCAGGGAGCATGATTTTGCCTTTATCAACAAGACTCTGCAACAGCTTATACGGCCAATATTTTGATGAGAAAAATTGAAAGTGTGTTTGAGGACAGAATTATTAGTAGAGATTTGTGACCGCCGCGGTCCCCCAACCTAACCCCCTGTGATTTCTCTCTCTGGGGTAACTTAAAACAAAGTAAACAAGATAAACCCACACACACCTGGAAGAATTAAAACAAAATATCCGCCAGGAAATTGCCAGCATTTCTCAACGTGAACTACGGCAAGTGATGGATAGTTTCTTAAAGAGGTGCCAAAAATGTATGGACAACGACGGTGGCCAGTTTCAGCATCTCCTTTCATAAAGTTGGCAAGTAAAGCCTTTGAAAGTAGTTTTAAAAATGTTGTATGGCTTCATCCGCACTTTTCTATGATAGCGACAGATGGCAATGAGCGCGGAGGATGCGGACAGGAAAAACACTGCGCAGCCGGTTCGTAGTTTTTTGTCTCACCCTGTAGAAATCATAAGAAAATGGAGTTAAAAAGATTTACCCCAAATATTTGGGGAGCCCCCATCCTCCTGCACTCCCCCCCCCCCCCAACTAAAACACTGATTATAGTAATGAATATTGTTTGAGTTGAAAACTGAACCATGAAATACAAGGCAGTACAAGTAATAAAAGTTGAAAAGTCTAAAAGCAGTCGTTTAGCTGGAAACAGGTAGAGGGGGAAACATTTAGGTAGGGCATGACAGAACTTGCTCTTGTTTGTTCAAGTTGCATCCACTTCAAAGGAGCAACAGCATAAGCTGCCCTAACACAAGTGGGCAAGGCTTAACCCAGAGGTCCTGGATTCAATTTCTGGCTGGGGTGGTGGAATTTTTCCTGCAGAGTCTGTAATTATGAATGTGGACATAAATCCTAAAATAGTAACATTTTAGGAGTCTCTCCACATGACCTGATCTTAACTATGTATTGATTTTAACCAAATCTGAAAGGTCTCTACAAATTTCATTCAAAATTATATACTTAAAATTTTGACTTTTACGTGAGTTTCTTCATGTTACAGAGGAAGATCCTAGTGATGCTAATAGGTGCTCTGAAGTAGCAAGTGTAATTAAACCCTTCCCATGTGGAATTAGTCTGGGCAGATTTAACAAAGTGTAAGAACTGCTCTATAGCCCATCTCTGTGGTGTGGGGATAATGCATCTGCCTCACATTCAAGAGGCCTCAGGCTAAAATCTCAGTTAGGGTGAGTTCATATCACTCACTCCCTTGAAATACATTGGTGGAGCATTTCTTACCACCCAGATGATGTTTTTACTACTTTGATTATTGGAACATACAGTGCTATAAATAAGCATATAATTCCATTATGTACTATGGAAGTGATCACCATTTTCTGTTTAGTTAGTGATACAGGAATTCTGCAGTAAACTGTTCTGTGAACTCTTCTCAATAAAATGTAATAAAAAATGTACTAGAAACAACTCTGATTAGAAAATTATTCAAGTTTTTACAAAATCTTGGCAGGTAATTTTAGGGTTTTAATTTGCTGCAGACCATTTACTATAGTACACCATATATAGCTGATCAAGCTAATAGAAATATTTTCAACGTCTGATAATATTCCCTTTTAATAGACTTGCATGGAGTTTTCAAACAAGTTTGCAAGATCTTCTTCAGACTGTTCCCTTGGTGCCAACTTGGTGATTCGGTGCTGCAAAGAAAATTAAGAGGTATTTAATGTTATATTCAAAATGTGAGAAGCTCAAATGTATGAAACAAATACTCAAATGTTATGAACACCTTAATGAACATAAGCTATCTACACTTAAATCTGCATTGAAAGGTCGCTTAATTTAATTTCTGGATATGGAAAAGCTAGCAGTGGGAGCTTTCAAATAATCATTGTGTTTTATCAAAGCTTTTGCATCTGGAAGTAACCATGCCAGTCCTCTTTAAGTATGTTTCCAAACTCTTGTCAGTGATCTTCAAAAACCTTATTTGCGCTTTTAAAGCAGCTTTCTAAAAGATTTTCTTTCACAGAGCCAGCTTCACCATGTGATGTAAAAGTACTCTACTATCTTGTTTGCTAACAAGTTTAACATAATACTAAAACCCTTGCATTTCATCAAGCTTTTACAGCAGATTGTTACCTAACATCTTGTTGATGTCAAAGATGACTGCAAAAACAGCTTTCAAGAAGGCAGTGACTGGACTACACACTTCTGATGCACTTTTATTTAGCCATCACAGTGCTCTCTGGTTTAGTAGAAGACAACTAGTTTCTTACATCGATAATTGCCATGCGATTTTCCTGATTGTTTGAGTTTGGAATCACAATATCAAATGAAAAATATAGATGCAGAGGAACTAGTTTTTCATTGTTCAAGAAAGGCATTAATAATACACTGGTTACTAGTATAGAGGCATATTCAAGTGAAGAAAGAAAAAAAAGACAGACTTAAAGGAGAACCGGAAAAAAAAATTGTGATGGATTTAATTGCAATGCACAAATTTCTTCCAAGTCCTATGTTATGCTAACATAAAATGCAGCACCAAAAAATGTCAGGTGCAAGGAGTGCTGGTGGTGGACACTACACTGAAACTAAAGTGGACGAAAGTGTGTTATCACTGATTGGGAATCAGGCTCCAACAAAATGCTGTTTGCTCTTGAAGCAATTGCTTTGGAAATCTTCTGGATAAATTTACAAACAGTAGCTGTGGAAATTCTGACATCACCTACATTTAAATGGAAAGTGCCATGGCACAAAATCTCAAAGTAATAACACTTGTAGCCACATCAACAGCTTGATTTGCAGCAGCCATTTACCAACTTCTAACATGTGTTAAATCCTTAACACAAAGGTATGGCAAAGTTAACTTAACACAAAGTTACAGCAAACATTGTGTTAAAATGTTTTATCAGTTGATTAAACTGGCCCTAAAAGTAAAATTTTAAGTTTGAGTGGATTTATAACACATATAAACTTAACATTTACTAAGAACATGTTTGAAAAGCCTTCATTTTCACCTTCTTGTTGACTGCATATTATACAGGTTACTAAAGTGCAACTTTGACATTTTTCTATCATTATGGTGATATTCGGGTTGTTAGGTTTCATAATAACCAAACAACTCCTCCACAAAGAGCTAGATTAATTCTGTAAAAACCCTGGCATAGTTCAATGCTTACCTTAGGAGCAACTCTCACTACTGATGGGCGTGGCTTAGGCGTGAAGTGATTGGGCGAGTTCCTTGATGCCATCTAGCAAATCGTCTGCAGCACATTCATCAAAAATGTCCAGGTCCATCTCGGATTTCCTGCCACTTTCATATTCAAGCATTGCTGAGTAAACACTTTCAAATCACTGCTGCCCCTGTCACCACTAACAGTGATTGTTAGCTTTTCCACCTCTGTTTCTAGGAGCCCTTCAATTTTTATATATTGCTCTTCCACTTGGTGAACATACCAACGTACTGTGTCCCATTCTGCTTCTCCTATTTCACCAAATTCTGTTCGCACAAATGCCACACATCTTTCATCTTGAAACTCACATTACGAAGCGCAACCCATTCTTTTAAATTTTCCCAAATTGTTTCTATGGCCTTGAGGTCGGCATGGTATGGTGATAAGCGGAGAAGTATGTGCTGTCTTCTAAAATTCCATCCAGAATATACTTCTTATGTATTGGCTTATTGCAGCTTTATAAGATCGTATAGTTCTGTTTTCAGCAAATCACTTCCGAATGGAATCCTGTTTTTAAGTAACAGTCTTGCATATCCTGCTTTTTTTGTGTTCAATGTGAGACACTTTTCTCTGGTCACATTGTGATATGAAGCATTGTCAATCACAAGAATGGTTTTTTCTGGTAGATAAGGCTTTAGTATTTCTTTAAATTTCAAGTAATTTTCGCCATTAATTTTCCTATGATACTTAACACTTTTTGTGTTTGATTTAAAGATCAATTGTGCATTGGGAATGAAAGCTTTTTGTGTTCCTGCATTCACAATAATTAATCTTTGCAGTTGCTGACACTGTTTTAGCCAGAGTTTTACTCTATTTTTTATGCAGGACTAAAGTGAAACTTTACAGTGCCTTAATTTACACCAAAATTTCATGGTCTATACCAATAATACATATGTACACAATGTTAAATTTTATCCACATCTAAGTTTTCCAGTTTTATGTTTTCCATGATTCTATGCCTCAAAAATGATTTTTTACAGACAATATTTCTTTCAATTTTATGTTTTGATTATTTCTTCTGCTCTCGAGTCATAATAGTCAATTCTCATAAGATCATGGCAAAATGGCAGGCAGTTGCCTGCTAGAGAGCTTAGAAGGCGTAACTTTATAGGTTATGAACCAAATCGAGCTGTCATCTGGCATGCTGGACGTATAAAAGTAATGAATATACATAAATATTACACTTCAATGCATCGTTGAAACTATGTTAAATAATCAAATATTATATTTCATTCTGTTTATGAATCCTATTGAGTATAAAAATATAGTTTACGACAATTATTATCTTGCGGCAATGTATACATCCAATATGGCAGCCATGCATAAAAATGACAATTCAACTTCATACACACAGCAATATATCCAGGGTACATTTCATTGAAACCTTATCCTTTACATAATGTTCCCTATCCTACCAAATCCTTTGTTAACCCAGAGAATATAGAATTTTCTGGCCAAATCATACAACTGGCACATTTGTCGTCCATTTGTCCAATGACTTTCAAAACATGTCTACACATGGCAGCAACATACAACCATTACTGCCAGAAGTTACCTTGACCAGTATACATTTTGCTTTATTACATCTACATATGCGTTCTAATCTGTTTTGCATTTGCTTTGAAGCTGTAAAGATTGAAATCGAATCGCTGCAAATCTTTTTGAATCCACGTAATTATTGAAACTTAATATTCAATTGGTATATTAAAGAATGGAAGGAAATAATGCAAAAAAGTAGAAAGTGTTTTTGGTTAAAGAGAAAATAGAATTGCTCTGTAGTCAAAAAACACCATCACAAGAACTTTTCAGCCGAGAGGCGGGTTTTGGCCTTCACTTCATCCTTTCTTGCCACTTCTTCCTTACCATTTTGGATTCCGGAGTGTAATGATGGACCCATGTCTCATCACATGCAACAATGTGCCTAAAAAAGTCCTCTCCTTGCCAGAATTGGTTCAGAAGACTCTCACAGATCTGCAACCTGACCTTTTTTTTGCTGTCCAGTTAACAACTTTGGAACCCATCGAGCACTAATTTTTCTAAAGCCAAGATGTTCATTGATAATGAATGGTATGTGCACTCCCAATGCTGATACAATTTCTTCAACAGTGCACTGGCAATCACCTTGATAAGTTCTTGAACAGCACGGATGTTGTCATCTGAGAGACTTGACCTTGGGTTCGAGCATGACTATTTTCTGCAATTTCTCAGCTGTCCTTAAGTTCTCTGACCCTAGTAAACACTCAGTTCTGGGACAGTGTAGCATCCCCAAATTGTGCCTTATGAGATAAAATCTCAGAGGGTTTAACCCCTTCAATTGGTTAAAAACTTTATAATGTGTTACGCAACAGACAAAGGAACATTTTGTTCACTCATGGCTGTACTGACGCCAAAACAGAGTGAAGCAGCTAACCAAGCTAGTTCCTCCTCTAACACAATGACCTTCAACTCCCCACCCCACCATTCCGCTCAGAACTGCTTGCTCAGTATACTGGCTCAATTACTGTTTTCATTTTCCTTAGTTTTACAACATTTTTCAGTGATCTGCAGGCAAGTGTAAAATAGGGTTTTCATTGTAGTACTCAATTTTTTTACTTCTATGATGTCAGTGTGCCAATTAGCGCAGCAATTGTGCGCCCTTTTTTTAGTTTTATTTATGGACGCTCTTTAACTGCTGTGGTCCTTAGCGCTCCATTCTGTATTGGGCGTGAAAGACCAGTAACTTTGCTCAGAGGCCTTTTATCAGGCTTGAGGTTCTTTTACGTGCCATAAATCTATAACATGGAACCACTGGCTTTACTTCCCTTCTGAAGGAAGCCATGCTAAGGAGTTTTATGCCTGAAAAAAATCCATCGCCCTTGGAAACTAGAGTTAGCATGGTAACCACTATACCATGGAGGACGACAATTGTGCACCCTAAAGCACTACAACTATGACTACCACTACAGCCTTCTGTTGATTCGGGACAAAAATGCTATCTAGTTAACTGCATATTAAAGCAGTAGATACAGCAACACGACAATTACAATTTTATTACAGCTGAAATCATCAAAGCCACATACTAATTTTTGTTATTTACTAATCAAGAGATGCTTTTTCCCATTGCTGCCAATATAAAATGTGTATTTCTCAAAGTTTCTCCATATCCAAAAATTAAATTATTGACCCTTGGGCATATTTTTAAATTTGGACAGTAAAGTACTGAATGTTTACAACAACAGTTACCAGCAGGCATAGGAATTTCTTAATATTACAGCCAAGACAAAAGTAAATGAAGTTGAACTGTTACTGGACTTAAGGCAGGGACGTCACGGATTACGAACTATCCCCATCCCTCATACAGTCTGTTGGCATTTGCAGGCAGCACTCACCAGACTGTGTTTACCTGCCCATCAGTGACTCATCACTGCTGTTGTTTACATTCTTTGCATTGACGATGTTTGAATGTGGATAACTTGAAGCCAATTGCTTAAGGATTCTCTGGTTATTTGTATTACCAGGAGGAACCCATTATGTATAAAACCATTGATTTCTGTTATAAACAATAGTTTAAAGTAAATTATGAGGAACTGAAGTGTATAGTTTAATGGAATAGTTGCATTTTGGAACCTTACCTGAGGAAGTGTTCCTTTCACAAGATTGGGAATATCCCCTTTGGTATACCCCAAGGCACTCAAACCATTTTCTACCTTCATTGTCTGCATGTATTTCCGGCAGGTATCTGCTAAGATTTTCCCTGAAAACAGTGAAAATGAGGAACTATAATAATTTTCATGCATTGATTTTTAATTCAGTTTTAGTTTATTAAAGTAATTCAGGAGTTGGAGGAATGACAAGCTATTTTTACATCTAATTTATTAAACCTGTAGAATGAAAAAATTCCAATATATTACATTCACAAGACTTTCTCTACTTACTCTTCTACAAAGCATTCTTACAAAGGCTTCTTATTGTATCTACCTCTTGTTAACCAAGATAAACTTTCGTTACATATTTACACATTTTATGAAGAACTGACACCTGTTCTGTTTGAAATTCACTCAATGCCCCAATTTTAGCACCAAATTAAGCAGAATGTTCTGGAGTTTCAATTGCCTTCACTGGATGCACAGATATTCATCTTTTATTCGTAATTGTTAATTTTATTGTCAGCAACTGTTTTTGAGATTTTGTTCTAGTCAACGCGCAAATGGAGTACACATTAAAAGAATGACTCTTCCTTGTAAAGCAATACTGGATTACGAATTCAATTACAGCTACTCAAAGGGCATACCAGAGAGAATTTGGTGTTTGGAATCCTCTCCAAAGAAACAATATTGGGACTGCTAAACAAATTAGAAACAATTGGATCTCTGGTGAAAAAGGCAAAACTCGTTCATCTAGGCTTCCCATGGTTGTTGACGTAAGAGCATGACTGGATCAGTCGCACAAAAAATCATTAAGATGTTTGTTGCAGGAGGCAGGGTACAACTACTCAATGTGTCAGAGAGCTGTGAAAAGTGCAGGCCTAAAGCCATATAAGATTGCGGTTGTCCATCAGTTACAGGAACCAGATAAGGATAGACGACCGAATTATTGCCACTGGTTTCAGGCGTTCATTATGCAAAATCCTGCCATATTGTCTATCACATGGTTCACAGATGAAGCATGGTCCCATTTATTTGGCTACGTGAACTCACATATGCACCCGGTTAAAATCGAAGTTTGGTGCGCAATAGAATAGTGGGACCAATTTTTTTTTTAAAACAATGTGAACACTGCAGAGTACCGATGGATTTTCATGAAGTTTGCTGAGCAACTAGACAACGTAGAGCTGAGTCAAGCATATTTTCAGCAGGACAACGCCACATGCCATACATCAAATGAATCCATGGCACTAATTGCAAGTTTCTTTGATGACAGATACTTTCCAAGAACCTGTGGCCACCGAGATCTCCATATTTGACATTGCCAGACTTCTTTCTAGGGGTTACTTAAAAGACAGGGTTTATGCCACACACTAGACATTGGACGATTTGAAGCACAACATTACATAAGAGATTCAAGCTATTGACAACAGAGTCCTCCAATGAGTGGCCAGTAACATGGAACGATGTGTTAAGTTGTGCCTTATGCAGGATGGAGGACATTTTCAACATTTGCTATAGAAGTAAATAATCTCCCAAAATTCCTCTGCATTTCAGGTATAATAAGTTGTCGCTAGCATAACTCGTTTTGAGACAATTAAAGAAATAAATGTGTCAGTTCTTCATAAATCGCCCTGTACATACAAGAAGAATAAACCAAATTAAAGTGATAGTTAAACTTTTAAAAATGGGTCACTATATGATGGCTTTAAAATTCCGCTCTCTTTGGATGACCATGAAAGGAGAGAAGAAAGAAAAAAAGAAAAAGTGATTTGGAATTGAGAAAAGTATGAAGCATTTCAAAATTCAAACGTATAACAAGAATATCTTGGAAATGCTTAAAACAAAAAAATTTACTTGACATAAACTGTGTGATGTAAAGAGATCTATATTTTTTTTTGTAGTATTTGTATTTATTGTGCTAAGAGTTTTACAATTTGATTGTCTACTGCACTTTGACCCAGGTCACTCATTCAGTAGACAATCACTACAGTTTATTTACATTTTACAATTTCCCGTCAACAATTCTGTAGACAACCACTACAGATTATTTAATTTTACAATTTCTTGTCAATAAATTATCTTGCTTTTCTTTTTTCAGTTCTTTTTTTCATGTCCCATTTCCACTTGTTTTTCAATTTTCATTTATTGATTACTTAACCATCACACATTCACTATAGTTTTCCATTCAAAGTAAGATGTGCTATCTCTTACTTTTCTCTTTCCACTGTCCAAAGCCATTTGTTTTTTACTTTACACAAAAACTGTCCAATGCTCCTAGCGTCCTTGTATATCATTTAGGTGGAATACAATACTTCCCCTTATCTACTATAGGCAGGTGGCAGAGAAAGTAATACATAAAATGGATGATAATTGTTATATAGATGTCATGATTTTATTGCATAAACAAATATTTAAAAAGTCTTATGTGTTACATTCACATTACTTTCTCTACCCTCTATCGGTTATTTATGAGTATACAAATTATTCTTACAAAATCATATTTTTCTATCTACTTCCTTTTAATCAAGATAAACTTTACAGAAATGGCTACATTACACATTCTGTAATAGATACAAAGGGAATAGCGATAGTCAAATGTTTAAGAACTGGATGCTATATGCTTGTCTTAAAATTCCATATTCTTTCCATGCAAATGTGAGAAACAACTGAAAATTGACAGGACTTGAAAAGAATGAATAAGTATTGAACCATTAAAACCATTAACAAGAATTTCTCGGAAATAGCTGATGCCACAAAAAAGTTATTTAAAATATATTGTGTGTTTTAAAGAGATCTACATTTTTTGTTTAGTACATTTTCATCTACTGTGTAACGTTTACCAATTATACAAGATTATATTAAATTCCTTCTGAATGAAGAGGACTTCACAGGCTATTCTCCAAAAATTCAGGATATACATTTTATTTGTCATGTAAGTATCGGTAATATATGGTATTTTAAACAAAATTGTTAAAGCCAGTTTTTAGAAAATCAAAAATTTCAAAAATTCTTCCATGTAAGGGTAGTTTGAGGTGGGGGGATTTTCTTGAAAATCGTGTCGCATCTTTGGAAGGTATTGAACCTAAATACCAAGCTTGGTATCTATACAACGTTTCATTTTTAAGTTATACTGTTCACACACATGCAGACCTTTTTTAAAAATGCTGTTTTTTGATTTAGCAGGTCCCAAAACATGTATTTCTATTGAAATCAAATTTTTGGGTGGAATACAATACCTTCTCTCCCTACTATGTACATGATAGAGAAAGTAAAAATATGAGTTCATTGCTGCTAATAATATCAGCACAGAAATACTATTTTTCTGTTTCGCTTTCATGTTTCTTTTCATTTCAAATTTCTGTACAAGATGCACTGAAGGAAGTCAGTTCAATTGAAGTATCATTTAATTTATCTGCTTTAATTTTAAGTGCTTCTAATATTTAGTTCCGAAACCAGTCCGAAAATGAAAGGCAGGTACTCTTTGCTGTTTATACAGAGAAGATGGTTTCAAAGTATGACTGTTTATGTGTACTAACCATTTTCACAAACTGTCAGTTTTAATATTTCTTTATTACCGGGCACTTCAATTGTTACACTAAGCATAGTTAAATGAATAAAAGATTATACATGTAGAGTATTTACCTGCATCTTCACGTTTAGCATTTCTGGTGTCAACACCAAGCAACTCTGCAGCTTCCAAGTGACGATCTGCACAAGCTGGAGCAGTGAAGGAGAACACTGCTGGTGAACTCATCACCACTGACAGGCCATGGGGAATTATTGGGTGATCATCACTAGAAACATAGATATGTTGTCAAAAGTAGCTCCTAGCCTTCATTTACCTTGCTTTTATGTAATGAAAATTAAAATACCAAAAAGAGAAAGTTAATTTTTAACAAAGACTTATGTATCTTTATTCATACAGATGTCTTGTGTAAACAAGGAACAGAAGATCACAAATAGCTTTTTGGGAAGAACAGAGTTAAGCGAATAACTATTCACCTCAAGGTAAATAGCCGAATAGTGAAGTTTTTGAATGAGTGATCCACTAAGTTACTACACTATTTTAATAAGGAACAGATGGCTCTTAATGTATGACATTTATCAGCAATAAAATAAAACAGTAATACCTGTAACCTTCTGGCTGAAAACTGCGAACATTTCCGGAAATGGGGTATGACATTCCATGACACAGATGAACTCCAGCATTGCCAAATCCTACTCCTGCCATTGTAGAGGCCAGGTGCATGCTGGAGCGAGCTTCAATATCATCAGGGCGATATACAGCTCTACAACATTATAAATATATCAACTTTAATATTAAACGTAGCTTGAAACATAAAATAATACTCAATGAAAGGGGGAAGGTTGCATCTTAAAACAAAAATTACAAACAAAAGGAAAAAAAAATCTGATGTATTACGCTCACATGACTTTCTCTACTCTTGTACAAACTATTTTTACAAACTCTTATTCTCCATCTATTTCATATTAATCGAGATAAACATTTGCAGAAACGATCTTTTGACATGCAAAGAGAATTACATTTTACACATAGCGACCAGTTCTAAAAATATTTGACTCTCGCTTAAGGCCTACTATGTTCCCCCTGTTTTGTATTTGCAAGGGCAATATAGAAATACAGTAGCCTTTAAGCATAGACATCTCTCTTACTAGCTGGTTGCTATGTGCAGCACCATTCTCTTTGCCACAGATTAAAACTCTGCATATCCAAGATAAAAAAATGAATAATGAATTCCCATTTGAGAAAATAAGTATTGAAAAATTTAAGGGAATAACAAGCAATATCTCGAAAATGGTTCACTCAACAAAAAAAATGTATATGAGAAAAATTGTGTATTTTAACGAGATCTACATTTTTTGCATAGTAAAATTTTGTCTATCTCTTATGGTTTACCAGTTATGCAAAAGTCGTTCACAATGAAGAATACTTTTGGAGACATTCCCAGAAAATTTGAGATATACATTTTATTTGTCATGAAAATATCTTAAACATATGATATTTTAATCAAAATCATTTGAGCCATTTTTGAGAAAATTAAAATTTTCGAAAAATGTACCATGTAAAGGGTAATCTGGAGGGGGGGATTTTTTTGAAAAGCTTCGTGTCGCATCTCTGGAAGATACTGAACCTAAATACCAAGTTTGGTGTTTATCTGACTGTTCGTTTCTGAGTTATGCTGTTCACAGACACACACACACATGGACATGTTTCCAAAAATGCTTTTTTACTTTCTCTACTACGTATAGTAAGTAGGGGAAGTATTGCATTCCACCCAAAAATTTGATACCGAGATTTCACCGGAAATGCATGTTTTGAGACCCCCTGAATCCTTTCAATTTCTATTTATGGAGAAATCTAAAAAATATGGTATACACAGACAATCCGTGAGTTAAAAGACAATATTCTGCAAGAAATTGGAAGAATTACAGTAGGCAGATTTGCATGTATGAATGCCAATTTCCTTCGGAGATGTCAGGAATATGTTGCAGTAGATGGACATCATTTTCAACACCTGTAGTCAAGGTTAGTAAACAATATGAAAACTATATTTTTAATAGCCGACTGTATCAAATCCTGTTCACCGGCGAATGAGAGCGCTGATGCAGACTACATGCCGCCTGGTGCCTTAAAGAATCCCTAGGAACACCCAGTAGAAATAACACACAAGCAGGTTTAATATAAGCTTGATTTCACACAATTACCTTAGATTATATACGTAAATAAATTTGTAAATTCTTTGTGCCTGTATATAGATACATTTGTAAATATGTAGGTGTTTATAACTTACTGACAAAACCTATTGCTTTTTTAAGCTAAAAAGCAACAAGTGGCATCACAAAAGTTATAAAAATATCACTTACCTTTCAAAATATTTCTTCATGATTGCCAGTGCATATCTGGCCCAAACATCAGAGATGGGGTTTTGTCCCTGATAAGCTGGTCGAAGAATGGGGTTAGGTGGACATGGTCCACGTTCTGTATATGGTATGGCTGTGTAAGACTCTAGTGCATGGCACAGGACATCAAAGCTGACAGAAAAACAGAAATACAATTATTGTTATATTAAAACAAGCTTTGGAAATGCATTGAATAAGAGCAAATTTTACCCTACCCACTGTAAACGCAGACCTTCTCAGGCAACGACAATGTATGAAGAGGGTCCACTATGCCCAGTGTCGGTCTGATAGCTCTGTTTGCTATTCCAGTCTTGGCATGGAGAGGCTCGTAGTCAAAAATACTGACGCCAGTAGTCTCACTGCCAGTACCAGATGTTGTTGGCACTGCAAGGATAAGAAATGAATGTAAAGTGGAAGGGACTGCAGTATCAAAACTGCTGATAAAGAAATCTCTAGAGGCACCTAAATAGAGACTCCAAAATTTAAAATTTCCAAACAAAAAAAGAGGAAGAGGGAACACACATTTGGCAATACAAGTTCATTTTGGCTATAACTTGAAAATTCAGTATTGCAGAAAATACAATGATCTAAGATCTTTGCCTTTGTGCCTGAAAATCTTAGTCATTTAGTCTTTCCCTGGTCAATTATCAGCGTGCCTATTAACGTTGGTTTAACTGTCTTTCTGCATACTCTTTATGGAAACTAATTTATTTATTGTGCTTTAATCAAGCTAATTTATTCACTGCAACTGCTACTGAACAACAGATTTTTGTGGACAAAAGGTATGCAGGAACTGGTGCTATTTTATCTCTGACATGTCTGTATGGAAAAAAACTTAATTTTATCAATCCCCTTTTGGTGCATTAGAATGGAAGATTTACTTATCCATATTAAATATTATAATAAAAAAATTCTACATTGCAGTTATTAAATGCTAATACTCACCTGCAATAAGTGGCTTCAATGTACAAGTTACAGGCTTGCCTTTCCCTATAGGTGCATTTACATAGTCCAAAAAGTCTGCATCAGGATCAGAACAGTAAAGGTTGGCAGCCTTGCAAGTATCCATGACAGACCCACCTCCCACTGCCAGAAAGGCATCAAAATTACCAGTTTTGGC
The DNA here is from genome assembly GCA_030765065.1 of Deroplatys truncata. Taxonomy (NCBI): domain Eukaryota; kingdom Metazoa; phylum Arthropoda; class Insecta; order Mantodea; family Mantidae; genus Deroplatys; species Deroplatys truncata. The sequence continues at coordinate 45,906,935 of CM060975.1, read as the reverse complement.
AAATTTTGTGGCATCCTGTAAACTGTATAAGCAAAGTGTTAAAAAGTAAAGAAATTCTTAGATGAGTAGTGCTACACAATAGTTATTTTATGATATTTGTTACAAGTGATAATTTATTTTGATATGTTTGCAAAATGAGTATGTTTGTCGTAAAAGGGCATATGTGGCAAAATCAAGATTTGTAGAAAAACCTTTCACAGTCCATTCTAAACAAGCTTTTAATACTCTGCCTGTATTACAAATAAGTTTCTCATATTATAACTAATGAATGCAATAAATAACTCAAAAGTATTACTTTTAAATCGGAAGACATAGTGAAAAGATTAAATATAATATATAGATGGTTGCAAATATACAATTTCACTAAAATAGGTTCAATACCTCAGAACTAGTTTCGAGGAATTACTTCCTCATCGTCAGCTGATTGCAACTGGTTGGCTTTCCTCTGATGGTTACAGATGTCTCTTTGTCCCTCTAGTGCTGGCTCTACAAGTTTAGTGATCAAATTTTTGTCCATAGGGATGTCGAAATTCATTAACCTTGGACGAAATTTCCAAAGAAATATTTTCTCCCAAATGTTTAATTCCGTAGGTTTTTGTGCCTGCTTGATAAGTGATACTGTGTCCTCAATTTCATGTCCCTGTATCCACATTGCTATCATTTAACAAATTCAAGAAAATTTTCAATGATAGCAATGTGGCACTCATCCCCGAAAATAAATTCAGCATAAAATTCCTCATAAATGCAAACCAAAAAGAAAATATGCCAGCTCATAAAAAATCTGGGATTTATAGAATAGATTGTAGGGATTGTGAACAAATCTATATTGGTCAAACTAAGTGTAACATAGAAATGAGGCTTAAGGAACATTTTCGAAACATCAAATCCAGGGAAGAAGAAAAATCAGCAGTTGCAGCACATTTTTGGATACAGGGACATGAAATTGAGGACACAGTATCACTTATCAAACAGGCACAAAAACCTATAGAATTAAACATTTGGGAGAAAATATTTCTTTGGAAATTTCGTCCAAGGTTAATGAATTTCGACATCCCTATGGACAAAAATTTGATTACAAAACTTGTAGAACCACCACTAGAGGGACAACGAGACATCTGTAACCATCAGAGAAAAGCCAACCAGTTGCAATCAGCTGACAATGAGGAAGTGATTCCTCGAAACTAGTTCTGAGGTATTGAACCTATTTAAGTGAAATTGTATATTTGCAACCACTTCTATATATTAAACTCAAAAGTACTTTACATTACATATTTTGACCTTTGTATTAAAAATTGTGATATTTAATGTCCATCTACTCTCACCTGAAGTATACATTAAACATTTTGGAACTTGCATCCATTACTGCTGCATAAGTTACTACCTTCGCAGCATTTGCCAGTATAAGGACTAGGAAAAACTTCAGTAAGGAAGGGTGGTCCTGGCAGGACTTGGAGCACAAACCACAAGAGCCACATTCATAATTGCTGTAACAACTTCAGCCACTCGTGCCAATAAAATAGGCATCTTAACTATTTCTTCCAAAGGGCAAGAGGAAGTACTAATAGGGAGCAAAATCAAACTATCTTGTTTATTATTAAGTTTTTTGACAAATATTACATAACGAGGGTTTATAAGCATACTGCTTCTGACAAGTTTTGTTATGTACAAAATTTCAATAAAATGAATGTTTAAAAAGTTATAAAATTGTTGTTATAATTCACAGTTTAAACCACTTGCCACAAGAAACTGCATAATCCCATTGCATTGAAGAATAAGGAAGAGGCACAAGCTTGTGTTAAATCTTTCATCCTTCACTTCACTTATGTTTTAATTTGCATTAACACCCAAGTGACAGGGCAAGAGTGTGTAGGAATGGAAGGTAGGGGAGAAAGCAAGACTGAGGGAGAAGAGAACGAGTGAGAGAGAGAGAGAGAGAGATAGTGAGAAGGTCAGAGGGAATGGCACAGCATAGTCTCCACAGTTAATGCACTAATGCAAGAAGAGTGCAAATGATGCTTGTTTACAAATAAATCAGTTATTAGAGTAATCTATTTAATATTCTGCTTCCCTTAATGTTCCATAGCCATTAATACAGTAGAACCTGGATTATCCATTTATAATGGAAGGGTTGGGGTTGACAATTAACCAAAAATGATGGGTAATCCATCTTATTTAATATAAACACTACGTTTAATAAGCAATTACACAAAACACTCACCAAACACAGTCATGAGTCCTATGTTATATTTCTTGTATATTTAGAAAAATGGCAATAAAGGTGAATGTTGCCCATGGGGCAGGACTGCGATGTAACAGGTAACACACTTTTGTTCCGTAAAACTAATACAAGTACACATGCTTACTTGTATCCATCTTTTGTCAATTTATGTAGCCACAACAGGAGGCGACAACAGTACATTATGACCACTTTGTGAATAAGCAATCAGACAACCTGCTGAAGGCCTCAGAACAACCTTTCGTCTAGAATACACATACATATACTATGTGATCAAAAGTATCCAGACACCCCACAAACATACGTTTTTCATCTTAGGTGCATTGTGCTGCCACCTACTGCCTTGTACTCATTATACGCGACCTAAGTAGTCATTAGACATTGTGAAACAGCAGAATGGGATGCTCCGTGGAACTCACGGACTTCAAACGTGGTCAGGTGATTGGTGTCACTTGTGTCAGAAGTCTGTACGCGAGATTTCCACACTCCTAAACATCCCTAGGTCCACTATTTCTGATGTGATAGTGAAGTGGAAACGTGAAGGGTGATACGGTAATTTGTATCACAAATTACTTAAATGTAATTAATGATTGTAATATGAATATGTAATTTTATGTGACATTGATTTCAGAGGTTTATTCATTGTAATTATTATTGGTAAATAATAATATATGGCTTTACTGAAACTGTCAACAATAACGCAATAATGCAGCGATGGGGTGAGTTGTTTATCATTACCGAGAACCAGGAAGTTACGTAATGTTTCGCGCCTTTTCCGTTTAGAAGCTTCTAGAACATTTCCTAAAGTAATATGTATTAGTGGTTTTCATTGGATATTAAAATAGACGCTAATGTTGGCGCGTTTTATTAGCCAATAGCAGTTCATTTATAATCTTTAGGCGTATCTTGATGCAGGCCTATAAATAGTGTAGGTTCGAGGTAGCTTGCCCCCCAGTTTAACAGAATTCTCAGTACTATACATGTCGGTTCCCCAGTTCAACAGAATTCTCAGTACTATACACGTCGGTCTCTCAGTTCATTCATTTCGCCAAGTTACACGCAGCAGAATTACGAGAGTTATTATAAAGTATTATACAGTTAAAAAAATTACATAAAGTTAAAGTATGCGTGTTAAAAGTGATAAATAAGAAGTTATTACAAACAGTTTCAGTTTGGCAAGTATCCAGATTAATTTGTAAAAGTGTTTGTGAATGTGTTCGGCAATAAAAGTTATAAAACCAATTTCTTCGTCAGTATAATTTCTGGATAAAAGATTCCTTTCTGATTCACACCCTGCAAGAGATACAAGTTCTACCAAGATAAGATGATAGCTAGCCGGAGGACAATATACAAAACTTTAAATTCTTTCGGAAACTAATTGATACAAATTGCTACGCCAGAGGAAGCTACGAACCAAACAAGGAGTGACGTCACAAGATGGCAACGCGTGAAGTAAACATACATGCATAAACATCACAAGCATCAACATTATTTGTAATACCGTTGCAAATTGGCATCCAAACGTGGTGCAATAATAATGCATTACACGTAAGAAACATTTCCGTCACATAATTGGCACCCAGGACGTGGGGCGAAGTGACCAGGAAAGGAACACGATGACCAGGAATGAATCAACATAACCAGGAAGGAATGAATGGAGCAGTGAAATGATCTACAAGACGCAGATTCCAGAAACAAAAGGAACGACAGACTACATGGATGATTGGACATCGTAATTCCGAGATCAACTACAAGACGACGTAGATTCATCATAATACAACGCAGAAGCGACATACAAATCTAGGAGAATGGGGCAGAACGCTGGACATCAAAGCTACATCAACAGAAAGCATCACAAAGGTATCGTAATTTTTTTTTAGAAAACAAAAACAATGGCTACTAATAATATTGAAGAAACAATGATGGAAGGGGATAGTGTAACAGTTAGCTGTAATTCAATACAGGTTACAAAAAAAAGCTCAAACAATGTAGTTTTTGAGAGAGGAAATGTTAGTGCAGAAAGTAAGAATAGAATAGCAGGAAATATTACTATTGATGCTGGTATGATGAAGGAAATGATGGAATTGTTGAGAAATATTAATGAGGAAATGCAAAAGAGTCATAAGGAATTAAGGGAAGATATGCAAAAGAGTTTTGAGAAATTAGGACAAAGATTAACTCAGAATATGGAAAAGAATAATAGGGAATTGAGGGAAGATATTCGTAGGAGCTTTGAACAAAACAGAAAAGATATTGGTAGGAGTAATGGGGTATTAGAGCAAAAAGTAGATCAAAGCAGTGGAGAAATTGAAAAGAAAGTTACGAAGCTAGATAGTAGTATGCCAGAAATGAGAGATGAAAATGAGGAAGTAATAGTAAGTGAGATAGGAGAAAATTCAAAGAAAATGTTAGACATGAGCAGGGAAATAGGTAACAAAGAAAGTGAGGTTAATACTAAAAGTGAGGTTAATGTAGAATGTACAGAGTTAGGAAGTCAAATGAGTAGTATTCCAAGTGAGATAATAGAGATAAAAGAGGTTATGAATGTAGATGTAAATGAGGCGCAAGTTAATTTCAGAGGGGAAATATCAGAAATGCAAAGAAATAAATTGTACCAAGATGTTCAAAATGAAAACTCCAGTCCAGTACAGTTTAGTACAGATTTGTCAGAGTATTCTCAAATTAAAGAGATAGTTGAAGAGTTGAAAATGAAAGTTGTTAAAAGATGTATTGTTCAAGAAACTGTAGATTGTTTTCAAATATTATCAGGGAACGAAATGTCATATGAATACAAGAGGTTATTCATGAACAAAAATTTGAAGGTTAGGATACGGCTACGAGTAATGTTTAGCCACACACAATTTGATCCAGGAGGGTAAATAGCAATGAGATGTAAAGTAAACGCTGGATAGTTAAAGATGACTTGCATAGAAATGTATTGGAACGTAAGAGGGTTAACTATTTATATATGTCATTTGAAAAGAGAAATAAATTATATATAAAAAAAAAAAAATAAAATAAATAAATAAATTTTTAGTAACTGTAACAACATTTGAAAATTAAGAATGCAAAGATTGAAACTTAATATGATATTAAAGTAAAAGTACGTAAATACAATTCCAAGAGTTTTGTTCAAATAAAGTATAAAATAACAAAAAAAATTGGTAAATATAATTAAAAATAATTGAAACAAATACTTATGTAGCAAACAGAAAAGGTGAAACATTGTCTAGATTTAAGAGATGTAAATATTTGTGTAGAGAGTAAATAGTTTTGGTAAATATGTATAATAATTACAAAAAAATCTTAAATGTATAAATTTTTGTCAACAACTTAAAGTAAACAATTTGGTAGTAGTGATTAAATAATTTAGGGTAAAGTATTTGCTATAAAGAAAATGTTTTTGTGATGTCAGATTAATATCTAAATTAATTAAACTAGAGCCAGTAAGTAGTGGCGAGATATAACATATGTCGAGTGTTAAATGCGTGTGAAGTGTTAAGTGAAAGTGATAGCGTGTGTTCCAAGATTTAGGAGACTAAAAACACAATTTTAAAATTTCTAAACAAGTTATAAATATTTATAATTATGTTTCTAGTGGGGCATATGATACGGTAATTTGTATCACAAATTACTTAAATGTAATTAATGATTGTAATATGAATATGTATTTTTATGTGACATTGATTTCAGAGGTTTATTCATTGTAATTATTATTGGTAAATAATAATATATGGCTTTACTGAAACTGTCAACAATAACGCAATAATGCAGCGATGGGGTGAGTTGTTTATCATTACCGGGAACCAGGAAGTTACGTAATGTTTCGCGCCTTTTCTGTTTAGAAGCTTCTAGAACATTTCCTAAAGTAATATGTATTAGTGGTTTTCATTGGATATTAAAATAGACGCTAATGTTGGCGCGTTTTATTAGCCAATAGCAGTTCATTTATAATCTTTAGGCGTATCTTGATGCAGGCCTATAAATAGTGTAGGTTCGAGGTAGCTTGCCCCCCAGTTTAACAGAATTCTCAGTACTATACACGTCGGTCCCCCAGTTCAACAGAATTCTCAGTACTATACACGTCGGTCTCTCAGTTCATTCATTTCGCCAAGTTACACGCAGCAGAATTACGAGAGTTATTATAAAGTATTATACAGTTAAAAAAATTACATAAAGTTAAAGTATGCGTGTTAAAAGTGATAAATAAGAAGTTATTACAAACAGTTTCAGTTTGGCAAGTATCCAGATTAATTTGTAAAAGTGTTTGTGAATGTGTTCGGCAATAAAAGTTATAAAACCAATTTCTTCGTCAGTATAATTTCTGGATAAAAGATTCCTTTCTGATTCACACCCTGCAAGAGATACAAGTTCTACCAAGATAAGATGATAGCTAGCCGGAGGACAATATACAAAACTTTAAATTCTTTCGGAAACTAATTGATACAAATTGCTACGCCAGAGAAAGCTACGAACCAAACAAGGAGTGACGTCACAAGATGGCAACGCGTGAAGTAAACATACATGCATAAACATCACAAGCATCAACATTATTTGTAATACCGTTGCAAATTGGCATCCAAACGTGGTGCAATAATAATGCATTACACGTAAGAAGGGACATGTACAGCACAAAAGCGTGCAGGGTGACCTCATCTGTTGACTGACAGAGACCACCGACATTTGAAGAGGGTCGTAAAGAGTAATAGGAAGACATCTATCCAGACATCACACAGGAATTCCAAACTGCATCAGGATCCACTCCAAGTGCTATGACAGTTAGGCGTGAGGTGAGAAACCTTGGATTACATGGTCGAGCGGCTGCTCATAAGCCACACATCACGCAGGAAAATGCCAAACGACACGTCGCTTGGTGTAAGGAGCATCAACATTACTCGATTGAACAATGGCAAAACGTTGTGTGGAGTGACGAATCACGGTACACAATGTGGTGATCCTATGGCAGGGTGTGGGTATGGCAAATGCCCGGTGAACGTCATCTGCCAGCATGTGTAGTGCCAACAGTGAAATTCGGAGGTGGTGGTGTTATGGTGTGGTCATGTTTTTCCTGGAGGGGGTTTGCACCCCTTGTTGTTTTGCATGGAACGATCACAGTGCAGACCTACTTTGATATTTTAATCACCTTCTAGCTTCCCACTGTTGAAGAGCAATTCGGGGATGGCGATTGCATGTTTCAACACGATCGAGCACCTGTTCATACTGCACAGGCTGTGGCGGAGTGGTTACATGACAATAACATCCCTGTAATGGACTGGTCTGCACAGAGTCCTGACTTGAATCCAATAGAACACAATTGGGATGTTTTGGAACCCGGACTTCGTGCCAGGCCTCACCGACCTACATCGATACCTCTCCTCAGTTCCGCACTACGTGAAGAAAGGGCTATCATTCCCCAAGAAACCTTCCAGCACCTGATTGAAAGTATGCCTGCGAGAGTAAACGCTGTCATCAAGGCTAAGGTTGGGCCAACACCATATTGACTTCCAGCATTACCGATGGAGGGCGCCACGAACTTGTATGTCATTTTCAGCCAGGTGTCCGGATACTTTTGATCACGTAGTATATGTACATGCTCATTCTGTATTGAATTTGTAACATTTACCACACTTCTATCATGACTGAAATTGATCTGAGTACACATTCCTCATTGATTACTGCATGTAAACACGGACTCATATTGAACTGAATCTTTAGATTCAATCCTCTTAGAAAATGCTGTACTGATTGTAATACACTGATGGTGCACCTTTTCTTTTTCCTATGGTCATTGAAACTCCTAAAACCTTTTGCTGTGCTATAAATATGGTTCAAGTTACTGGAATATGAATTTAAAGGTGGTATGGCTCATAGAAATTTTCTAGCCAATCTTCCTCCTTAAAATCAAAGTGAACTCTACGTTCCCGCCAATCTTTGGTTCTTTCTTTAACCCAACATACACACCTACATTTCACCCACTTCTTCTGAAGTAGTGTTGTGAAACACAAGTTTTGGGTCTGTAATCTTGGTAAGAAAATTACTGTTTTGTTTTGTTGTGCCCGTCGTTCATTCTATAACTTTTCATGAAGGAACAATAAACCTATCAGAAACTGGTGCAATAATAGATACAACAGGGTCACTTTTACCATTTTCTTATTAACATTATATATTCTTTACAAAATCATAGTGTGCTAATCTCAAAACCTTTGGCTAACACATAGAACAACAAAATAGCACTCATGTTTGACAGGTTCACCCTTCGCCACAGTAAGTCCAATTTGCATATTAATTGATCTCAATATGCAGTGAATGTAACGTGGAAAAACCCAGATCGTATTCAGTATGGAATGTGAACTCAAATCGATTTCAATTCCTCATTAAAACTAATAATAGTTGCCATACTCGTACGGGAAGCTATATAACACTGACTTTTGTTCCAAAGCAAATTAATTTTTGCAGCATACAGAGAATTTTCATTAAAATAAAAGAATGATGACAGTTGCCAAATGATTAATCAAGTTTTGGATAATCGAGGTTCTACTGTAGTATGGTAGACCATGCATTCAATCAGTAATTAAAAATCTTTAACACTGTGAGTAAATTACTCAGTGATTAAAATGACTTAATTATAAAGTACAACTAATATGTCGTCAAATATTATTTGCTTACACAGAGGGTGACAATAATAGCCTAAAAACTAAACTATCCAAACACATATCATTTGTTATTTGTTTAGGAGCACTAAAAGTTATTTACTTCTTAAGTAAATGGTTTTAAATGCTACACATCATACTTATTTTCTAATGCTATCATCCTCTGTTAAAAATTCTCCTTTTGGTATCAGCAGACCAGAGACCTACCTGGCTTCAGTTGGCTCCACTCTCACTTTGTCATAAACTTCAAAGTTGACGCCTTCTCTGGTTAACGAGTCCAAAGCAGTCTTAACAGGCTGCAGTTTCACCAAGTGTGGATCAGTCATCACACAAACCTTCTTTGCCTTCATGTTCACAAGATCCATTCCAACTTCTCTTGTCACCCCAGGTCCATATCGTATTGTTGAGCACGCCATCTGTCAAAATTCCAAGTGAATTCTCATGATTAAGAATATCTGTGCAATCGAATCTTATACAATATTGCAGGTCTGTATGTTTCTGTGCAACCTTTACCTTGAAAATAGCACAAGCGTTTAATTTTTACAGCTGTTTGCACAACTTTTACCTTGAACTTTATTTCACAGAGGTTCCACATGCAGTAATCTATACTAATTAAAAAACAGAAAAGATTTGCACGTATTTGTGTTTGTGATTGAAAAGTGCTGTTTTTCCCATTAAATGTAGGCTATAAGACAGCTTCTAATTTCAATTCCTAAGTAACTAAAACACTAAAAAGAAATTATTGGGTATTGGAACACAAGCATGCTGGAATCAAAAAAGAACATATTTGCAAACACAACTGTGACTTCTGGTTGAGAATGCCATGGAGTAGAAAATTGTTACCATGCAGAAAATGTACATAAGAAAGAAAGAAAAAAATTTTTTGATATGTTACATTCACATGACCTCTGCCTTCTATTGCTTATTAGTGGGTATACAAATTATTCTTATCAAAACTTATTTTCCCATCTGCTTCATTTTAACTCAGATAAATATTTCTGGAAATAGCTGCCTTAAAGGCATACATACAAAGGGAATAGCGAGTCAAATGTTTTAGAAGTGAACACTATATGCTGGCTTTAAAATTCCATACTCTTTCCATGATATCACGAAAATTCAAAATTAACAGGGCTTCAAAAGAATGGTTAAGTATTGAAAATTTGAACCATTAACAACAGATATCTCAGAAATGGTTGATGCCACAAAAATAAATTGTGTGTTTTCAGGAGATCTACATTTTCTGTGAAGTACATGTTCGTCTATCATTTAACATCTACCAGTTATACAAGGTTATATCAAATTCCTTCCAAATGAAGAGAATTTCAAAGGCTATTCCCAGAAAATTCAAGACATACATTTTTGTAAGTATCTTTAATATATGGTACTTTAATTAAAATCCTTAGAGCCATTTTTAAGAAAATAAAAAATTTTGAAAAGTGTTCCGCATAAAGGGTAGTTTGGGGTGGTTGGATTTTCTCGATAATTTTCATGTCGCATCTTTGGAAGGTGTTAAACTTAAATATCAAGTTTGGTATTTATCCTACTTTTCATTTTTTAGTTATTATGTTCACAGATACACACCCACACACATGGAACTTTTTCAAAAATGCTTTTTTTTTTTTTATTCAGGAGGCCTCAAAACATATATGTCGCTGAAATTTTGGTATCAAATTTTTGGGTGGAATGCAATACCTTCTCTACCTACTATGTACTTGGTAGAGAAAGTTGTTGTTCACTGGGGATTAATTGATCTGCATCATTTTCCCTCTGGCTTTCCAATATAACGTCTGTAAGTTATCACTTTTAAGGCCTTTACATTTGGCGAGATGCTGTTTGTTCAGGATGACATCTTCTTCACAGAGAGTGCACTTGCATGTAGGTAGGCATCGTATCTTGTAGAGGTGTTCTGCGAGGCAATCGTGGCCAGTTGCCATCTTAAATAAGGCCACTGCAGTTTTCCTTGACATTTTTTGTATATCAACTCTCTCTTTAATATTCTTATAATCTTTATCTTTTAATTTAACTTCATCAAGTCTCTGCTGTCTTTTGAAATGTTGTTTAATGTTATTTAATTGCTTATTTATTTCTATTTGTTCTGCAGGTTTTATTTGTTGTATTGCACCTTTCTTTGCTAATTGATCCGCATATTCATTGCCCAAAAATCCAATGTAGAGTGACATGGTTTCTAGTTTCAACTGCTTTAATTAGGCTTCTTATTTCTTTAATATTTCTGGTTGTTTTATTATTGTAATTTACTATTCCATCTATGGCTGATTTTGAGTCTGATAAGATGACTATTTTTTGTTTTATGAATGGTCTATATAAAATGTTCTATAATGCTGCTTTTATAGCTGTTAATTCTCCATCATGGTGGTTTGACATTTCATCTAATGTTATATACTGTGCAAAGTGTTTACAGTATACTCCTGCACCAGCATTTTTTTTTTATCGGTGAGGGATCCATCTGTATATATTCGGAGCCATTCTGGATATCTTTCATTTTCCGTAGCTATTGCTATGGCTCTCATTTCATCTGGTATATTGTTTTGTTTGTGCATTGTATATATTAGGTCATTCTGATATTGTACATCAATATATTCTATTGGACTTGTTACCTCTGTTGCTATTATATTTGTTGTAATTATATTCTTGTATTTTAGGTTATTAATATATGTTTTGAAGCTTATTTGAGTCTTTAAATTACTTATAGTGTCTGCTGTGTGGTAACACTTGTATCTGTTTCTACTGACTTGCAGTTTTTGTGCTAGAGTAGTTGCTTTCAACTGATGTTCCAATTCTATAGCCATGTTTTTTGTGAAGTTTTGTAGTACTGTAATTGGTGTTTTTACAGCTCCTGTTATTACTCTTAGTAGTTTACTTTTAAGCCTCTTGTTTACTGTTGCTAGTAGTTCTCCTCCATATAATAGGTTAGGTTTTATGTATGTTTTATATGTATTATTAAGGAGGTCCATGTTTTCACCCCATTTTATTCCTGCTAAACATTTTAAAATGTTATTCTTGATCTTGATTTTATTCGTTACATTGTTTACATGTTCTTTCATTGATAGTTTTTTATCTAATTCTATCCCTAGATACTTGTTGTAGTTGCTTGTAGTTTTTTTGTTGTCGATTTGCAGGCATATATTTTCTGTTTTATGCTGCATTGTGAATAGTTGATATTGAGTTTTTTCTGTATTTATTTCCATATTGTTGTTATTAGTCCACCGTTTTAGGGTTATGATTGTATTCTCCATTTGGTAGAAAAAGTAATAAGATTAAAGCTGCAGATATTTCAATCCAAGGAATAAGATGGTCATGATTTAGTAACAGAAAACAAAAGACATTACAAAACAAAAGAGTATTGGTACAACAAGTATGCAATAGATACTTATTTCTTTAATTGACACTTTATTCAAATACTTCAGATGTATGCAGGATTTAGTACTGACACCCCTAAATAACTTTTATTCCAACTACAGATGTATGTATTGATGTTTCTGGAGGCTGAAGACTTTTAATTGCTATTTCCTCTGTATGTTTTAAACAACTTCATTATGTTTACACACCAAATAATCATATAAAGGGAGAAAATTGTGTCCAGCATAACATCAGGAATTACTCAAGCTCTGTTTATAATTAACAACTGAGAAGAGCATTTTTCTTAATGATTAAAGAATGTATATGCATTTCCAAAATGTTTCAATTGGTGGCTTGAAATAGGGAATCTTCTTATTCACCAGTTTTATACATATTTAATAGAACAGTGATGTCAGGGTTTCTGCATTATGTGAAAACTGCACAATCTTTAATTTATTAAATAACTATGGGACTAAGGAGATGGTACACGAGTTTAAAATTTCACCTTCTGTTCTTATCTGAAACTTAGATGACCTGATAATTCTTTCACCACTAAAAGATACTTTTTAAAGGCTTGAAATTAAGTAAACCATTATTCCCAGAGGCAGCCATGCAACATCAAATAAACCAGTTAGTAATAATTAAAGACAATATTTTATTTGTGGATGTAGGTACAATATAAGTCAATAAATTAGCCATACATTGTCATCAAACTGCTACAAACAATGAAAACCTGTTAAGAGTGGAGGAAATCTGATAAGAAAATCTGTTTAAACAGCAGTGCAGCTTGTTCATTACTAGGGATATTAAAGGATAACGTTTCTCCTTAGAGACTTATAAACTAAATGCTTAAATTATTTTAGTGCACAAGAATTTGGAAACACTTTTGATAATTCAATACACCCCCTTTGCTATTTGCACACTTTCCCTGGTGGCAAATAGCACAAAAATTGGTTGGAGTAATGGTTTTTAAGGGGTTTTCTCTTATCCCGAGAAAACAAATACTGGTTTTCTTGCTTCAGATCCAGGACTTATGTGAGCAGTCACTTCACACATTCGAAAAAGAATATCACTGTTTGTATAAAGTCTTAAAAAGCATTGATAACAATGTCAGCTATATTCATTTTGCTTAATCAACTAAAGCAGCTCCCTGTATAACATTCAACTTGAACGCAAAGCTGTTCTTCCAGAATATAGGGTATAACAAAAAAATAAATATGATACATTCACATGACTTTCTCTACCCTCTATTGCTTATTAGTGCATATACAAATTATTCTTATAAAAGTTTATTTTCCTATATACTTCATTTTAGTTGAGATAAACCTTTCCGGAAACAGCTGCAGTACACATTTCATTATAGATACAAAGGAGAATAGCAACAGTCAAATGTTTAAGAACTGGATGCTATATACTGGCCTTAAAATTCCATACTGTTTCCATGACATGAGAAACAGCTGAAAAAAATGACAGGACTTGAAAAGAATAATTAAGTATTGTACAATCTGAACCATTAATGAAGGAATATCTGATGCTGATGCCAAAGAAAATTATTTAAAGTATAGTGTGTTTTAAAGAGATCTACATTTTTTGTGTAGTTTGTTTTAATCTATCGCTTAACAATTACCAGTTATGCAAGATTATATAAATTTCTTTCCTAATGAAGAGGACTCCACAAGCTGTTCCCAGAAAATTCAATATATACATTGCATTTGTCATGTAAATCTTATTTTAATCAAAATCGTTAGAGCCATTTTTCAGATTTTCAAAAAAAATTTGAAAAAGTTCCATATAAAGAATAACTTGTGGTGAGAAGATTTTCTTGAAAATCTTCACATCGCATCTTTTAAACGTATTGAACTTAAACACACACATATGGACATTTTTCTAAAAATAATTTTTACTTTCTACTACGTATAGTAAGTAGGGGAAGTATTGTATTCCACCCAAAAATGTCGATACCAAGATTTCACCGGAAATACATGTTTTGAGACCCCCTGAATCCAAAAAAAGTATTTTTGGAAACGTGTCTGTGAACAGCATAACTCAGAAACGAACTGTCGGATAAATACCAAACTTGGTATTTAGGTTCAGTATCTTCCAAGGATGCGACACGAAGGTTTTCAAGAAAATTCCCCCACCCCAGAGTACCCTTTACATGGAAGATTTTTCGAAAAGTTTAATTTTCTCAAAAATGGCTCTAACGATTTTGAATAAAATATCATATGTTTAAGATATTTTTATGACAAATAAAATGTATATCTTGAATTTCCTGGGAATGTCTCCAAAAGTATTCTTTATTGTGAACGACTTTTGCATAACTGGTAAACCATAAGAGATAGACAAAATTTTACTACACAAAAAATGTAGATCGCGTTAAAATACACAATTTATGTCATATACATTTTTGTTGTTGAGTGAACCATTTTCGAAATATTGCTTGTTATTTGCTTAAATTTTCCAATACTTTTTCTCAAATGGGAATTCGTTATTCATTTTTTTCATGTCCTGGACATACAAAGAGAATGGAATGTGCCACATAGCAACCAGCTCTTAAAAGATTTGACTATCGCTTAAAGCCTAACATATTCCCTTGCACCTACAAGAAAATTAGCAATAAGATTAACATCTCGATTAACATGAAGCATATGGAGAATAAGCATTTGTAAAAATAGTTTGTACAAGAGTAGAGAAAGCCAAGTGAGTGTAACACATCAAATGTTTTTATTCAGGGGCCTCAAAACATGTATTTTTGTTAAAATCTCAGTATCAAATTTTTAGTGGAATGCAATACTTTCTCTACTTAGTATGTATGTGGTAGAGAAGGTAATAAGGTATGTCAGAGCTTCAGAGACACACTCTTCCCATGAAAACATATTACAGCAAAACCTGCCTTCAACAGACCCCTGTTAAACAGAAGTCTGTCTTAAATGGGAATATTTCACGGTCCCATGAATTTTGGGGTGAAAAACATGCTAAATTCCCTTTAAACGGAAACTGTCTTATGCAGACATCGGAAATCAAAGTACACCTTTTAATGAAAACTTTCCAGTTCTGGAATGCAGAGTTTAGAAAATGTTCAGGCACCCTGTGAGAGTCTGCGTTGTCTGCTCTAAGTACGTGATATTTAAGTTGAAAACAAGACCATTTTGCTGCTACCTGACCAGTCTAGGAGGAGAGTGCGCCAATGACGTTCCGAATATTGAGAAACCTGTCACACTCATCCTTCACTGCATAGTAAGTTAACAATAAGCATGGCTGATTGTCTTTTATTGTTCTCTCTTCCCTTTCCATTTCCTGCTCTAATGACTTGTCTGATACAGCTCCTAACAGTACACATCTAAACTTACATAGGTGATGATTTAGTTCAGCAGTAGTTACCATAGTTCAAAAACAAAGGTTGTGCTAGATCTTAACAGAGAGTGAAAGTGATTTATGCTAGTAACCATGATAAAGATCATAAAAGTGTTCAATGTAGGCAAAACTCAAGTTTACGAGATTCTAAAAAAGAAAACAGAAATTCTGAAGCGGTGGGAAAATTGTGCTAATGGAAAATAAAGAGAGAACTTAAGAGAACAGAAAAACCAGGATATTAATGAAATAGTGTGGGAGTGGTCAGTTAGCCTTAGGGCAAAAAATCACCGCATATTGGGGCCTATGTTACAGGAATATGTTAAAAAGGTAGCTAAACAACTGGGTAAGAATGTATTCATAGCATTGTTTCCGCAAAAGACATAAGATAGTTTTTAACGAATTTTGTGCTGAATCGAATGATTTAATATTGAAACCACAACTGATTGGATTGCTAAACTACCTTCAATAATCGAAGGATACAAACCTGAAAACATAGCAAATGGTGACAAGACGGGACTATTCTTCCGCGCGTTACCGAATGAATCACTGTGTTTAAAAGGTGAGAATAGGTGTATGTTCATGGTTTAATTTTATTAATAGCCTGGGCCTACCTTCGTTAAACGGAAATGTTCGAGAGCCCCATTCAATTCCACTGAAGACAGGTTTTACTGTATTTCAAAGGCATTTCATTTCCCTATGTTATAACCCCCCCCCTTGTACTTGCTTTGTGTTTTGCACAAGCTATTCTTTTTTAGTTAGAATGGCATTGTTGCTAACATGTAACAACCATTCTACACCAGAACAATCAGGCTATAAGTAAACTCTCATTCCTCTCATGTTTGAACATAATTACATATGGAGTGGGTGATGTAACAACTTGTAGTTCTTAAATTCACATCCAGTTCCAACAGTTCTATACTAAGTAGCCATCTTATCATAGTCACACTTGTGTGTGTTTGTTAGCAATCTAATCTTAAGACAGTATCTGATTTTCCATCAACCCAAGTAAACCTTAGTAAAAAATAAAATTAAACAAATACCTTACCTCAAAAGCATAATCCTTGGATGGCTTGGCATCTGGCATTGAAGTGGCATTAGATCGCCGATCAAGCACATTAGATATGGCATAGCTACTTCCAGGATTAGCATGGGCTGGGCATTTGCAGCTAAAGAGAAACCAACATTAATAGCACCACTTAACAATAAACATCACATTTGTAGAGTATCTTATTTTGGAGGGACAGAGAAGCTAATTTCACACTCTGCAAACCCAGTCTCCTTTAAACTTCAGGAATGTTTCTGATGACATTGAACATATGTTTTCATCTGCAAAGATTATAACATAAATTGTTTCTGATAATTATCTTTGAAATTATGACTGCAGAAAGGACCAAGTCCCGATGTTTAAGAAACTGACTTGAAGATCAACTTGAAAATCATTTAATATAGACATTTCTATGAACACGTAAGGCACAGCAATTCAGCAAGGTTTTTACCACTTTTGAAGAAAAAAGTTAATTCAAATTTTGTTTTGTTTTACTGCAGATAGAAGAAATTTTTAAACAACTTAGGCGTTGAATTTTACTTACCCTACCACTACTTGTAGTAAGTACAGGAAGTATAGTATTTCACCCAAAGATTTTATATCAAGATTGCACCAGAAATACATGTTTTGAGGTTCCCCAAATACAGAAAAGCGTGTGTGTGAGAGTGAGAGAACAGTATAACTCAAAAACGAAAAGCCGGTTAAATACCAAATCTGTCGTTTAAGTTCAGCATTCTCTAAGGATGCAACATGTTTTACATGGAAGAAATTTTGTCATGTTTTATTTTCTTAAAAACATCTCTTTGGAAAATAAAATATATAACTTGAACTTTCTGTGAATAACCTGTGAAGTTCTCTTTATATTATTGAATTTTGTACAATTTTTAATTACAAGGAAATTTAGATAGAAAAAAACTTACTACAGAAAAAGAATGCAGAAGTCATTAAAATACATCATTTGTGTCAAATGGTTTTGTAGTATTAAATGCACATACATGAAAGTTTAAATTCTTGCTTTTTTATCCTCTTTCTTTTCTTTCCATCATAAGAATTTGTTATCCCAAATAAACATTTTAATTCTATTTCTGTATGTTAAAACTAGAGCTCAGCACGATAGGCGCTAAAATAGGCAGGCAAATAGACAGTACAAAAGATTCAAAATAGGCACTAATATAGGCATTATTAGTGATGATTAGCTTTGAAGTGCCACAATCATTTATTCATTTACACCACTTAAAAACACATTTTAACATGACAGGACAGTATAGAAATATCAAATCGCCATATAGCATATATTAAATTTAATAACTTCCACTATTCTCTTACCGAAGTGTAAACTGTAAACATTATTTCTGTAAATTTGCACTCTTCAGTTACTATGTATTTTTTAAAGCCAATATTGCTATCAATTTTAAGAATTTCTCTCTTAAATATGTTTTACACTCCCATGCTGGTTTGTAATTATTATCAAATCTGTTATGTATATTGTTAAAGAGGCTATTGTTGCATTTGCAATAAAATAAGAGTACGGTGATTTTTCCCAAGTGAAAAGTAAAAAACAATATATCATCCATCGTGTTAATGATCAAAGCAATGAGTAAATATTAAAATTATCTATTTTCCAGTCGTAAATCAATAGAGTTTTGTACTTGACCATTTACCTACCCTTTATTATGCTAAGCAGCCACTATTTTATCATTACATGAAACAATGCAACTGCTGACCTTGTATTACAAACTTTCTCAGGCAAGTTGTCAACAATGGCTCATTGACTCAGACATGAAATATTAATGCAATACTAAGGTCAACATTATATTAGTAAATAATATCAATAAATAACCACCAAATACAAAAGTAATGAAATTACAATCGACAAAAACACTGATAAAAGTTCGGGCAAAAGCCAAGCTCAAGTTATAACTGAGCATATTGCTTATTTGATAAAATATATTGTAACATAACATGGACAGAAGAATCACTTTTTATATGCATAGGGATATATGTAAGTTTGTCATTCATAGAGAAAGTTACGTGAACGTATCACTTAAGTCACCATTTGCTTGTTTTTTATGATCATGCAAATAGTGAAATTTCAGCCAGCATAAAGATTTGACTATCACTTCAAACCCTTGTATCCCTCTTGTACTTATAACGAAATGTGCAATGAAACTATTTCTAAACATTTAACTTAACATGAACAGATAGAAAAATAGGTTTTGTGTGAATAGTTTTTGGAAGAATTGGTAGAGAAGCCTGTGTGCATGTAACACATTAGATTTTTACTTTCGCTACTACGTATAGTAAGTAGGGGAAGTATTGTATTCCACCCAAATATTCGATACCGAGATTTCACCTGAAATACATGTTTTGAGACCCCTTGAATCCAAAAAAAAATATTTTTGGAAACATGTCCGTGTATGTGTCTGTCTGTGAACAGCATAACTCAGAAACGAACAGTCGGATAAACACCAAACTTGGTATTTAGATTCAGTATCTTCCAGAGATGCGACACGAAGGTTTTCAAGAAAATCCCCCCACCCCAGATTATCCTTTACATGGAAAATTTTTCGAAAATTTTAATTTTCTCAAAAATGGCTAACGATTTTGATTAAAATATAATATGTTTAAGTTATTTTCATGACAAATGAAATGTATATCTCAAATTTTCTGGGAATGTCTCCAAAAGTATTCTTCATTGTGATAACTGGTAAACCATAAGAGATAGACAAACTTTTACTACACAAAAAATGTAGATCGCGTTAAAATACACAATTTATGTCATACACATTTTTTTTGTTGAGTGAACCATTTTCGAGATATTGCTTGTTATTCCCTTAAATTTTCCAATACTTATACTTTTTCTCAAATTTGTTATTCATTTTTTTTATGTCCTGGATATGCAAAAAGAATGGAATGCTCCACATACAACCAGCGCTTAAAAGATTTGACTATCACTTAAAACCTACCATATTCCCCTTGCACCTACAAGAAAATTAGCAATAAGATTAACATCTCGATTAACATGAAGCATATGGAGAATAAGCGTTTGTAAAAATAGTTTGTACAAGAGTAGAGAAAGTCATGTGAGTGTAACACATCAGATTTCTTTTTTGCTATAAAACATACTCACAGTCATACAGAGGCATAGCTAGGGAGGGGTTTTGGGGGTTGAAACCCCTTTTGCTAAAAAAATATTGTAAAAAATTAATAGCAAAAATAGCTTTGTTAAAATAATAGCACCTTTCTAGGTTGGTGAGTTGGTGAGTTTGTAATTGTATCACTGGTAGTGCTATATTTATACTACATGTCTTAGACAATATCACTAAAGGTGACAGCACAAAAAACTGTGCTTTAGATGGTGTGGGTAGAACCATGTTAAGATATCAAGAACACATTCCAGTGTTGAATTTGAGTGGTTTCCAAATGAGTGTAATACCTCACAGTTTAGAACATAACTAGAAACCCTATTTTGTAGTGAAATAAAATGGCTTGCAGCAGTAATATAAAATACTTCACAATGATCATTAATTCTCATGTCACAGCACATTTGCTGCTTAGAATATGCAAAACATTCTATCCTAATTTTAATTCCAATTGCTGAACCTTAATCTGTGAGTATAAAATCAATTTATTTAAATATTTCAACTCAGGATTAATTCATATTTATCATCTGAATTGATACATAAAAAATGGATCCTTATCATAAATCCCCCCCTTAATATTCTTCTGGGTATGCTACTGCATTCATACTTGTAGTCTCTGCAGATGACAGAAAATGGTTTTAGTTAAAGAAACAAATCCCTGGCCACAGCCAGAAACTAAACCTTGACTTCTCTGCGTTGAGAACACTGACTACAAAGCCAGTCTTAATATTTTGTCTTGCGTATCTGAGATACTCTTACTTACATAACAATTAATTAAGAGATCAATTGTGTGCATACAAGTCTGCTGACTGTATTCCATTTACAACTGGTGAATTGCATTTCTATAACAGATGCATACTGTTTATCTTCATTCTATTTTGAAATACAGAGAGAGCCAAAATCTACGAACCGGCTGTGCAGTGTTTTTCCTGTCCTCGGCACTCGTTGCCATCTGCCGCTATCATAGAAAGGCGCAGGTGAAACCATGCAACACTTTTAAAACTACTTTTAAAGGTTTTACTTACCAACGTTATGAAAGGAGATGCCGAAACTGGCCACCATCGTTGTCCATACATTTTTGGCACCATTTTTTTTCGAATCAGTAGTTGAAGTCTGTGCATATGTGAATACAATTTTGCCCCCCTGTTTTTAGAGAATTAACAGACAGAGAGCATGATTTTGCCTTTTTTCAACAAGACTCTGCAACAGCTCATATGGCCAAATTTCGATGAGAACAATTGAAAGTGCATTTGAGGACAGAATTATTAGTAGAGATTTGTGGACTCCTTGGTACCCCGACCTAACCCCCTGCAATTTATTTCTCTGGAGTAACTTAAAACATAAAGTGTACAGACAAACCCACACACCCTGGAAGAATTAAAGCAAAATCTCTGCCAGGAAATTGCCAGCATTTCTCAACGTGAACTATGGCATGTGATGGATAGTTTCCTAAAGAGGTGCCAAAAATGTATGGACAACGACGGTGGCCAGTTTCAGCATCTCCTTTTATAAAGTTGGTAAGGAAAGCCTTTAAAAGTAGTTTTAAAAATGTTGTATGGTTTAATCCACGCCTTTCTATGATAGCGGCAGATGGCAACAAGCGCCAAGGATGCAGACCGGAAAAACACTGTGCAGCAGGTTCATAGTGTTTTGGCTCTCCCTGTACAAAAGAAAACTCTCAGCATGTAACCATTGTGGAAATGTCCTCAAAATTACTGGAAACCTCAAACTCTCAATGAGGGATCCAAACACATGAAAGCTTCTCAGAATGTACAAAATTTGGTAATAAAATGTTGCAACAATATACTTTGTCAAGAATTGCGGAGAACATCATTGTAATATAAAATTATGTTGTAATCTTGTTATATAGCTATTAAAAATTTATAAAGAAATTCATGCTAAGTTGTAATAACACTTATGAAGCTAGGTTTTTTCATTAAAAACATAAAGGTAAAGTTAATGTGGCTTTCAAACTGCAAAAGATTCCTCTCTCCTTCCAGTTTTCTTGAAACTTGACTTCATAGGGCTAAGACCTTTCTGCACTCATCTATTCCATTTCATTTCCAGATAAAATTGTTTATAGAGTACTAATTTAGGGAAAGATGCTGAGTTCCAGACATCAGTTTATTATTCTGAGGGCTAATGAAAATTGATGAAGGAAGCATTACGAACTACATATTAAGAATTATAATATCTGCACTGTTGCCAATAAAATTTCTTTCAACTATGTGCAAGTATTAGAAGTTGGAGTGTTTTTCTCTGTGTTCTCATTAAAAATATCAAAACTATAAATCCCCCATTCACCTTCACAATTAAGTGTACCAATAAGCTGCTGTTTAAGGTGCAACATTTTGATTAAGATGAGAAATGTCAACTTCACGTGATTGGACATCTGGATGAACTTGCAGTACACTGCAGTTACTGTTGTTGCTATACAGTACTAAATTTTTACTTTCTCTACTACGTAGAGTAAGTAGGGGAAGTATTGTATTCCACCCAAAAATTTGATACTGAGATTTCACCAGAAATACATGTTTTGAGACCCCCTGAATCCAAAAAAAATGCATTTTTGGAAACATGTCCATGTGTGTTTCTGTGTGTGTCTGTGTGTGTGTCTGTGAACAGCATAACTCAGAAACGAACAGTCGGATAAACACCAAACTTGGTATTTAGGTTTTCAGTATCTTCCAGAGATGCGACACAAAGGTTTTCAAGAAAATCCCCCCCACCCCAGATTACCCTTTACATGGAACATTTTTCGAAAATTTTAATTTTCTCAAAAATGGCTCTAACGATTTTGATTAAAATATCATATGTTTAAGATATTTTCATGATAAATAAAATGTATATCTTGAATTTTCTGGGAATGTCTCCAAAAGTATTCTTCATTGTGAATGACTTTTGCATAACTGGTAAACCATAAGAGATAGACAAAATTTTACTACACAAAAAATGTAGATCACATTAAAATACACAATTTATGCCATGTACATTTTTTTTTTTTTTTTTTTTTTTTTTTTTTTGTTGAGTGAAGCATTTTCGAGATATTGCTTATTATTCCCTTAAATTTTTCAATGCTTATTTTCTCAACTGGAAATTCGTTATTCATTTTTTTGTCTTGGATATGCAAAGAGTATTAATCTGTGGCAAAGGGAATGGTTCTGCACATAGCAACCAGCTATTAAGAGAGATGTCTATGCTTAAAGGCTACTGTATTTTTATATTGCCCTTGCAAATACAAAACAAGGGGAACATAGTACGCCTTAAGCGATAGTCAAATATTTTTAGAACTGGTCGCTATGTGTAAAATGCAATTCTCTTTGCATGTCAAAAGATCGTTTCTGCCAATGTTTATCTCGATTAATATGAAATAGATGGAGAATAAGAGTTTGTAAAAATAGTTTGTACAAGAGTAGAAAAAGTCATGTGAGTGTAACACATCAGATTTTTATTCATAAGTTTACAAATTATGCTTTTAGTTAAAGAGCTTTTACAAACATTTTCATTGCAAATGACCTGTAAATATAGTACCTGAAAATGGAAAATGCTGTGAAGGTGTAAAAAATGCCTAAGAGTTATCAACATTTTTATTGAACTTCCTCACTAATGCTTCAGATTTTAAGACTTCACAAGTTTAAAATAAAGAGAGTTGGAGGTTGTTACACTCAAGTTGAATTGGAAACAAGCTGACGATGGGAGCAAACCATTCTCCTGAAACACGTTTAAAGTAAGAACCTTAGTGATGTAGTGTAACAACCTCCAACTCTCTTTATTTTAAATTATGACACATCACTGTTACTAGCTTCTCAATCTTCAAATTAACTTCACAAGTTTATTTTTCTGTTAGTTTAAATTATATGTCCATGATTATCAGGTATTAATCTGGAAAAATACCAGAACATGTAAACTGTAATGTTGCTTGTTCTTTCTACATATCAAAAATTGACATTTTTTACTGATAATTTGACTGATAGAATTTTTTAAAGTGGAGACAATTACTTTCTGGAATCACTATATATTATCTTAGATGTAATATGAAAGTAATACAAAGATCTCATTTTCTTTATAAAAAAAGACAGAAAGAAAAACATGCACCCAGGAGATTTTTGCAACTGCAAAATATGGGGCCTGCTTGATCTTTAAAGGTTACCTTTTTCCCGGATACATATTGGAGGTTGTGTTGTGTTAATGATTGTGGTTATACAATAGCTTCTTTTTTATTTATCAGGATCTTGAGCATTATTTAGAAGATACTAATTATTTCATTGCTTGGTTCTTTATGTTTATCTAAATTATAACATTTTAATAATGGCCTAAAATTTTTTGTACTTTAAAATATTTTAAGATTATATATATTTATATCCGTGTTTTCTTTCCCTGGTGGACCTTGTAGTCCTTTGGGACTTAATTTAAAAGCGCAGTAGGGACAGACAGGGATGTACACATTTGCAGAATCTCCGAAAAAATATCAGTACGCGACGAGAACTGAGTTAATTAAAGATAAAACCAAGCCGGCTTCCATATGTTTACCACAAGAATTTACAATGGTAGACGTTGAAGAATTTCAAAGCGCCACCCCTCCCGTCCCGTATAAACGTAGACGCGCAAATGCATCTTCTCGCCACCACCAGTGAAATACACGCAATTTGGGCCTGTGTGTTTCTCAATTGTTATTATAGTCACCTGTTACCATGCAGATCTACAATGTAATTTGATATCTATGCTGACTACGTGTACCTGCGATCTAGCTTTAGTAACAAACAAACTTTGAAACAAAAATACGTTCAATAGATTAATGAGATGCGTTTACTCACGAAGCGTTAGAAATAACGTTTAGAAGATCCAAAACTTTGCGGCGTGAAACCATATTCAACAAATTACGTAGGCCTGTCGTGAGTGGTCTGACAAACTAAAACTTGGCCTTGAAGTTGGAGTCCTCTTGATTTTTCAGGACGGAGTGCAGTCGGCACTTGACGTCACAAAGTGTAAAATTAGCCAACCAGAATGAACAAACAAGAGTATTACTTTTAATCCTGTTATCCCGTATCTTTTTGTACTTTTCTTTTAAACCACCTCCTAGCTTTCACAGGCGCCCGGTGTCGGATTACGTTAGTTCAATTATTGCTCTTCATAATGCTGAGACTGAGATTATTTGAACCACAGCCCTTTCTTCAATTATAGTATTGCACCCAGAATCTACGCAACAACTTCCAATTCAGTCTTGTTAAGGCTATTAATTTATTTGTGGCAGTAGGGTATCTAGGGACATTTCATGTTCGTTCTAGGGAGTTTATCTAATTGTTGGTAGTTGGACCTCGTAGTACTCTAGCGAGCTTCGAAGGAACTAAGTTTGATTCGAGGCGGAAGGAGGTCAAAATGCTATTACCCCAAAATATATTATTTTATGATAGATCACGCCGACCCCGGTAGACGTGGTCGTTGACTTTCCATCGTGAAAGTGTCGCGGTTTCGAATTCCGCCTCGGGCATGGATATTTTGTGTTTGTCCAGTCTATTCGTCTAACACTTCGATAGAGTTCATGCCAATCCGTGTGAATACATGTATGGGGGTGTGAATGTTTAAAACCAAAAGAAAAAAAACTATGTTATATCAGCTGACTCGGTCTAATCTAACTCTCGTGGTTGCCAGTAGCGTCCTAAAATAACCTTCGGGCAAGACAAGACATGCACAGGTTCTTTAATTGTTTTGGTACCCACTGGTGTTTTTGAAGTGACAAATAGTATTACTCAAGACGAAGGGATCCACATCCTAATTTATCTCAGGTATGCAATAGACATACATTTCGTTTCTATTTATTACTTGATTTTATTTTAGATGCATATGTTTTCCAGAAGTTAGACAATTGTTTCTTGCAACTATAAAAATTGCCTAATGTGACATGTGACCTTTATCTCGTTTGGTGGATTTTTTAAAAATATATTAGAGGTAAGCATGCTTCAGGCCATTCATTAAATTTAAGCATATTTCTATTGCTTATGTGAGATATGCATAGGCATTTTTGCATTATTGCATTTCTTGTCCTTCCAGAATTCACAGATCCACACAATGAAAATGGATTATTGTAGAGTTGAATCTTTTTCACGTTAAATAATTTTTGTTTATTTTGTGCCCATCGAGAGAGCTAAAAAAAGAATACTTTATATGAATATCTATGTATAATTTTTTAGTTTTATTAAGTCTCATAATTTTGCTAATTCACTGCTATACCTAACTGTAAATATTTTAGATTTTTAAAGCTCATGGTATTCCAGTTTTATATGAGTTCAGTAATTCATCAATTTCTTTCATATTTGCTTTACATCCTAATAGAACATGTTCCAGATTTCCATATTCTTCACAGTTATAATAGGAAGATTCACACTTCGATTTTAAATAAATTCTGAAGTATTACACTCACATGACTTTCTCTACTGTTGTACAAACTATTTTTACAAATGCTTATTCTCCATATGCTTCATGTTAATCCAGATATTGAGACGTTAATCTTATTGCTAATTTTCTTGTAGATGCAAGGGGAATTGGTAGGCTTTAAGCGATAGCCAAATATTCTAAGAGCTGGTTGCTATCTGAAGTATTCCATTTTCTTTGCATTACTAGGACAAAAAAAAAATTGATGTGTTACACTCTTGTACAAACTATTTTTATAAACTCTTTATTCTCCATCTATTTCATATTAATAGATAAACATTTGCAGAAACGATCTTTTGACATGCAAAGACAATTACATTTTACACATAGCGACCAGTTCTAAAAATATTTGACTATCGCTTAAGGCGTACTAAGTTCCCCTTGTTTTGTATTTGCAAGGGCAATATAGAAATACAGTAGCCTTTAAGCATATACATATCTCTTAATAGCTGGTTGCTATGTGCAGCACCCTTCTCTTTGCCACAGATTAATACTCTTTGCATATCCAAGACAAAAAAATGAATAACGAATTCCCAGTTGAGAAAATAGGCATTGAAAAATTTAAGGGAATAACAAGAAATATCTCGAAAATGATTCACTCAACAAAAAAAAATGTATATGACATAAATTGTGTATTTTAACGCGATCTACATTTTTTGTGTAGTAAAATTTTGTCTATCTCTTATGGTTTACCAGAAATGCAAAAGTCGTTCACAATGAAGAATACTTTTGGAGACATTCCCAGAAAATTCGAGATATACATTTCATTTGTCATAAAAATATCTTAAACATATGATTAATCAAAATTGCTAGCGCCGTTTTTGAGAAAATTAAAATTTTCGAAAAATGTTCCATGAAAAGGGTAATCTGGGGTGGGGGGATTCTCTTGAAAACCTTCGTGTCCCATCTCTTGAAGATACTGAACCTAAATACCAAGCTTGGTGTCCGTCTGTTCGTTTCTGAGTTATGTTGTTCACAGACAGACACACACACACAGACATGTTTCCAAAAATGCTTTTTTTGGATTCAGGGGGTCTCAAAACATGTACTTCCGCTGAAATCTCAGTATCAAATTTTTGGGTGGAATACAATACTTCCCCTACTTACTATACGTAGTAGAGAAAGTAAAAATGTGATGTGAAAACAATTTTAGCCCCATTTTTATGCTGTTACATAAATCATGTACTAGATAAAATTTGCAAACCAAGGGACACAACAGTGTAAAATAAAATGCTGAATACGTGCCAAATTTCTTGCTTAATTCAGACTTTTTAAGGACCTAGCATAGTTTTGAAGGAAGTTTGGAACTGTGTTTTAAAGTTTGAGAGTATTTGAGAACGAGTAGTTCTGCTTTGGTACACAGTCACATAAACAATTTTTGTGAGTAACAAAACCCAACTGGTATAAACTGCTGAGAGTTGTTTTTACATCTTGCATGTATCCAATCTGTTGTAACTAATTCATAACCATTTTGACTGGATACTTATCATTATTAACCTAAAAAGGATAGAAAAATTCTAGTTGGTTTTCTCTATGAACTCAAGTCATGCCATATTTATGAAATCTACTATTCTGTGTAGCCATAAGCACTGCTCCTCCTGCCACTTTGGATAATTTCAAACATTAAATCCTGCTGTTGTTTTCCTCTGCTATAGACAAGTGGACTCTAAGGAGTGAAATGCCAAAGAAAGATTCTGGTCCTGCAAAAGTGGACTGAGCCCCTTCTTTGCCAGATTGTCTACTATTTCATTTCCCTTAATGCCTGGGTGCCCTGGTACCCACGCCAGACCTCGGTCACAAAAGTTACCCAGCTTCCTCTGGCAGAGCCATACTAATTTAGATGTTGCTTTTAACATCAACATTTAGATTCATTTTAAATGTAATTAAGTACACTTTTTATTTTAAATTAATTTTTATATGATGCCATATCTAGGGTTACTTCTGTCGCAGTTTAGGTAAGCAAGCACAACTTTTTACTTTATCCATTTACAGTAAGTAGTGGAAGCATTGCATTTCCCACAAAAATCTGATATTGAGATTTCACTGGAAATACACTTTTTGAGGTTCCTTGAATCCAAGAAAAGAACTTTAAGAAAAAAAATTGTGAGTTAACAGCATAACTCAAAAATGAAATGTTGGTATATTTAAGTTCTACATCTTCAAGGGAGCAATACAATTTCAATAAAATTCCCCCCAACCAAAACGATGCTTTATATGGGAAAGATTTCATTATTTTCTCGAAAATGACTAACAATTTGTATTAACGTACTATGTCTTTAAGGCATGTATATGACAAATAAAATGTATATTTTTAAGTTTCTGGGAATAGCCTCTTCATTTGGAATGAATTTTGTATAATTGGCAAAACAAGAGATGGGCAAAAGATTGATTTGCAAAAAATATAGGTGTTGTTAATGCATAGAATTCATGTTCAAAATACTTTTTTTGCATTAACCATTTTCGAAAGTCTGTTTTTGTTTGAATTTTCAAGTGCTAGGTCACTATTCATTATTTTTCCTCATGGTCATGTAATGACCGCTTTTTAAACATTTGATTATCACTTCAGCCTCCCGTATCCTTCTTCCACATACAATGAAATGTATAATGAAATCATATCTG
Organism: Deroplatys truncata; assembly: GCA_030765065.1. Taxonomy (NCBI): domain Eukaryota; kingdom Metazoa; phylum Arthropoda; class Insecta; order Mantodea; family Mantidae; genus Deroplatys; species Deroplatys truncata. Next base: position 45,878,102 of record CM060975.1, on the reverse strand, counting down.
CAAACATCTATCTCATTAACAAGAAATAGAGGAATAAGGTTTTGTAAGAATAGTAGTTTGTAGAAGAGTGACTAGAAAAGGTCATGTAAATGTATCACATCAGATATTTAAAATACCTAATATACAGACTTCAAAATAATACACCGTTATTGTTTTATTCTGACTTGAACAGTTTATGCAAAAGTTTCTAAGACAGATACATCTATGTTGAAGATTTTTCTTGTATTTCAAACCATTTTAAATGGGACAGCCTACTTAAGCTGTTACATTGAGGTTTATCTTATCATTTCTTAAACTGATAAGTTCTATTTGGTTTGTATTCTTGAGAACACATATCAACACTGGCTTGTGCTAAAAGAATATCATGGCACAAAAAGCAGACATTCAAGGTTATGAAACATGGATAAACCTGGATTTTCTATTCCATTTATTGGATGGTATGAAAAGTCACTCCCTAACGCCTAAAGAAACATATCCTTCATTGGCTCAGATATTGTTTAAAAATTGTTACACAAAGCAGCACTTTTATATATATATTCCTCTCATATTTATACTTCCAGACTCTGTAGAGGAAAGGGAATGATCCTAGTTAAATAAAAGTTCCACCCCACCCCAGCTAGAATTTGGGCCCAGGACCTCTGAGTTGAAAAGAAGTCAGAATACTGAACACTGAACTACAGAGGCAGTCGCTGGAATTTTTAAACAAGTAATAATTATACTTTCTTTAATAGATACCTTAATGCTATTATAAAGAGAGAATTTACGTGTATGTAGAATAATCTTGGAAATAACTCAACTCATTTTGTTAATTCTTTCGCCATCGAAGATGCCTGTTCTCACAGACAAACACAGGCTTTAAGGCAGTGTATAATTTCAATTCCTAAATGACTAAAAAGGATTTACCAAACCTTTAGACTAGAATACACACAGTCATAAAAGAAAATATTGCTGACAAAGGATTTGACTTTTTGTTGAGTATGCCATATAATAGAAAATAGTTAATACATCACAGAAAATCCATGTAGACAAAAGCTGCTGATACTTAATTCCAAGCAATATACATAGATGATCATGTTTTAGCACTGACAATGAGAAAACAGAAAACTCGGCAAAACAAAATACTGTTTTGTTTTTTTCACAGATGTTTATTGCTCTATTCAATGTGCACATGATCTTTTTCAAAGCAATCACCTACTTCAATGCACTTTTTATAGTGTCTCTGTCAGTCCTCAAACACATGGTGCAGGACATTCTTTGTGAGGTCCTTGAGAATCGCCTCACTTTTTGTGAGCACTGCTTCAGAGTTCTCAAATTGAATTGCCCGGTAGCTTTGCCTTTAATGATGGGAATAAATAAAATTTTTTTTTAAAAATCCACAGGGTGCAAGATTGGGGCCATAAGGTGGATGTGATACACAGGTGAGCTTCCATTTAGCCAAAACCTGCAGGACTTGATTTGCAATGTGAGGTCGCATGTTGTCATGATGAAATTGCCATCAGACCTTGAAGTTCATCTTCACCGTACACTTGCTGCAGTGTTTCGCAAGTTTCAGAGATTATATGGTTTAAATGCAATGAGAATTTTATGCACTGTACTGTTCCTCTTATATCACCTGCACTTTATGGTATGTGAAATGCAAGCAGAATCTACAAAATAGAGCATTACTACCAACTTACCAATACGAGAGTGCTACCACCTATGGACATTATGCATAAAACGCCGCTCTTTTCAAATATTCATGGTACAGACAGGAAATATCAAGGAAGCTACAAGAAAAAATCAGCCTCATTCTTTGTTGATAGCCCTCCTACTTATGCCTGTACTTCCGCTGTATGCTGTAATAGAGTTCATTAATAGAATTAGCTGAATAATTGTATAAAGAGAGAAACTGTGTCCAGCCCCCAGGGGCCTACTATGGTAGGTACAGGATTGGCACTCCTGGGGTCGTGAGCTACACTCTTGTTTGGGTTCCTCTAAGAGGTGAGAGGGCTTTAGCCAAACATCCAATAAACTTTGGTCCACAAGTGTGTTTGACCAGTTATTAGTTACCTCCCTGAACACAGTCTGACGGATACCGCTGCGCAGGCGGAGGAGGGAAGTCGCAAGGGATGACTGGGTAATGCATAATTTCCAGCCCCGTGTATCATGTAGGACTGTGTTTGTATCTGCTGATAAAGGTCAGTCCCGGGGAGGGGCCATTGCATGAGCTGTTACACTCCTGAAGGCAATTGGGAGGTGAGACCCTAAGGTGAACAAGGTCCAGGCCAGGACTCTCACCTAAGTGGGGTGGCACCCAGGATGTGAGCATGCCATCAGAGACATTTGCAATGGTGGAGGATTTTTTCGCCATGGAAAAATCCAAAACAAAAAAACAAAAGCAGCTAAATGGAAAAGAAGTGGTTGAGTGTTGTGATCCTCGCTACTTAGTAATTAATAGAACAGAGGAAGGTAAAAGTTTACATTGGTGAACCCTTTTATAGTGCAGAAGGGTCTCGATAAAATTGCTGGTCCTGTGAAGCTGTGCATTAGAAGTCGCAATGGCACGCTCCTGGTTGAAGCAAATTCAGCATCCCAGGCAGTGACTATCTTGAAAGCCAACTTGTTAGCAAGTTATTCAGTTAGAGTGGAGATGCATAAGACCTTGAATTCCTCGCGTGGTGTAGTAAATACCCGTGCATTGGACGGTATGTCCAATGTGGAGATTCAAGAGAATCTAGAAGATCAAGGTGTGACATCTGTATATCGGGTTCAGTGGAGACAAGGAGGTGAATCTGTGCCTACTCGTACCTTGTTTCTTACCTTTGATCGGGTAGAACTATCTCAAGGGATTAAGGCAGGATATGAAGCCATTGAAATTAGGTCATATATCCCCAACCCGCTCAGATGCTATAAGTGCCAGCGCTTTGGTCCTACAAGTGATTTCTGTTTCGGCGAAGCTACCTGCGTTAACTGCAGAGAATTCTCACACGAGGGAGCATGTACATCAGCTCCAACATGCGTTAGTTGCAGTGGTGAACATCCATCTAGTTCCCGAGAATGCCCCCGTTTTACAGAGTAAAGAGCAATCCGGGTTAGGGAGAAGGTTTCCTTCTCGGAAGCCCGGAAACTCCGCTGTCCGCTCAGTTGCAGCTAAACCGCTACCGTGTCGGGAAATCGCAACTCAAACCAGCGATATTAACGGAGCCACAATTTCAGAAAAGATTCTCGTAGCCAAATCACTTCCAAAGCCCACGAAATTCACATCTACATCTGCTAAAACACCTGCGAATATCCCTTCAGTAAAGTCAGCATCAAGACAAACTACTTCTAACAAGAAGACTGGCAAGCCCATAACCTATAATGCACCACAGATAAAGTTTAAAACCAGTTATAACCGAACTGACTTCCTGAAAGAAAATGAAAAGTCTGTACCCGGAACATCCAAGGGAAGGAAAAGTCCACAAATATCTCCTCGGAGATCCTCTTCAGAGGAATTTCTGGGAAGGACTCGGATCGGCGATCTTCCAATCCGTTCGAGGTTCTCGAACCGAGATTTTCTATTGGAAAGGTGTCCTCCTCCGTGGAGGAGATGGAGCAGGAGGCTTCTGCCCACACTGTCAGAATGGCAGTGAAAAAGAGACAGGATAAATCCTCCGTTAAAGGTGTTAGCCCGACACCAAAGAAAAAGGGAAAATAGATTCGACCACCGCTTACCACAACGTAGTAAGCTTCTACGATTAAGAACTTGTCCCGTTATAATTCTAATGGCTATCCTACAATTGAACATCCGTGGAATTAGAGCACATCGGCCAGAGCTTGAACTCCTGCTCAATAAGTATGAGCCTTTGCTCGTGTGATTACAAGAGACTAAATTCCGTCCGCAAGATTGTTTTCAGCTTAGACGATATACCCTAGCGCGATGTGCTCTCACACCGGAAGAGGGTATTCCTGCACACGGGGGCACTATTATGCTCATCAGACATGATATATTTGTGGAATCTGTATCCATACAGTCTGGCATCCAGTCAGTGGCTGTAAGGATTAAAGTGTCATCCATCCGTAACATTTACCTGTCTCCATCCGATGAACCTCCCGCTCATATATTTGGAAGATCTAGTCTCTCAGTTAACAATGCCTATTCTGTTGGTGGGAGACGTTAATGCCCATCACCCTCTTTGGGGCTCACCGCGGGTTTGTGCGAGAGGTAAATTAATTGCTCATTTTTTGGACAATAACAACCTAGCTCTTCTGAACACCGGAGAGCCTACATTTCTCTCAGACTCCTACAACACTTTTTCACACCTCGATATTGCAGTTTCCTTGCAATGGAATATCACTTCCGATTTAACGCTAGTGACCACCTTCCATATCTTATTAGTCTCTTAACACAAGATATGTGTTCCACACGCCTACCTAGATGGAATCTTTACTCCCAGTTGGCTGTGTTTAATTACAATGAGCACGACTGTGTGGATGTTTTGGTCCAACATCTCACAGAGAAGATTCTTTCCGTTACTGAGCAAGCTATTCCACGGTCGACTACCAACCCTCGTAGATTTTCAGTCCCTTGGTGGACGGAAGAGTGCCGAAATGCCATTCGTGCTCGCAGGCGTGCTCTTAGGTTTTTCCAGCGTCGCCCCACACTGGATAACCTAATTGAATACAAGAAAATGCGTACCAAGTCTAGATATATTATAAAGAATAGCAAAAAGACATCATGGAGCAAGTTTGTAGCTTCATTTAATCGACATACAGCTTCCTCTGTCGTTTGGGATAAGTTAAGGCGTGTGGCCGCAAAATCGACCCACATGCCAATTGCCGGTCTTAAACAGCTACAGGAGATTTGTTGATGCATTTGACAAGGCTAACACATTTAGCCGAGGTTTCGCTCAAGTATCTAGCCCAGATAACTATTCGCCCGAGTTCCTTCCTGTTAAGACTCAGGTTGAATCTCAAGGTTTCCTTTCTCGTTCAGGAAATCTTGAGGATTACAATCGCCTTTTCAACGTGGCGGAATTAGAACACTCTCTTTCATCTTCGCGATTATCAGCACCAGGACCTGATCGTATCCACGTACAAATGCTCCAACAGCTCTCTCCTGAAGGTAAGGCTTTCCTACTCGAGGTCTATAATCGTGTTTGGGTTGATGCCGCTTTTCCAGCTGTCATGATGCCGCTGTCATACCAATTTTGAAAGCTGGAAAGGACCGTCATCTCCCGTCCAGCTACGGTCCCATTTCCCTCACCAGTTGCGTTTGCAAGGTGATGGAACGCATGATCAATGGACGGTGGTATGGTGGTTGGAAACTCACAACCTGCTGACCAACACACACTGCGTTTTTCGGAGGCGCCATTCAGCAATGTACCACCTTGTGTCATCTACACAGATCATGAACGGTTTCATGAAGAATTGTCAAACTGTTGCGATATTTTTTGACTTCGAGAAGGCTTATGATACGTGTTGGCGTGCAGGGATACTACGTTCCCTACACGCCTGGAATATACTTGGACGCTTACCATTGTTCATTCAGGAGTTTATGAAGGACCGCGTTTTCCGAGTAAGGGTCGGCTCGGTTTTTTCGAAACTTTTTGTTCAGTTGAACGCAGTACCTCAGGGATCGGTACTAAGCGTTACACTATTTGCTATAGCAATTAATTCTATCTCTAAATGTGTTCCTCCAGGGGTATCGTCATGCTTATTCGTAGACGACTTTGCCGTTTATTGTACTTCTCTGCGTACGCCGTTTTTGGAACGCCGTATGCAGCAATGCTTAGATAATGCCCAAGATTGGGGTTCTAAAACCGGTTTTCGTTTCTCATGAGAAGTCAATCTGCGTGAACTTCTGGCGCCGTAGGAGACGATTACCACCTTCGCTCCGATTCGGTCCAGATTTACTACCATTCGCAGATTTGACAAGATTCCTAGGTTTGAAGTTTGATAGGAAACTTAGCTAGTCATCGCATATCAGTTGAAAACGCGATGTGACCGTTCTCTGAATATCTTGCAGATATCAAATGGCAAATCTTGGGGAGCGGATCGGACTATTTTGCTGCAATTGTATCACGCACTGGTCCGATCAAAAATAGACTATGGTTGATCATTTATTCCTCAGCACGACCACCTGTGCTAAGGAGATTAGACGCAGTCCATAACCGGGGGATTCGAGTGGCTATTGGTGCTTTTCCCACTAGCCCAGTAATGAGTCTTTACGCCGAATCTGCAGTAACCTCCTCTGCGTTATCGGCGTGAAATCCTCTTGGGAAATTATGGCTGTGCGCTTAAATGTATGCCTCAACATCCAACATTCGCTTCGTTTTCTCACACTGCGCTGGACGAACGTTATAGAAACAGCTCCATTAATCCAAGGCCTGCAGGTGTTCGTGTTCTGGAGCTTCTAAGAAAGTACGACATTGAAATGCCTAGCATGTTTGCTAAGGGGGAGAGGGTGTTCCCCCCCCCTTGGTTATGTGGGACATCTCACGCAGATCTTGAGGTGGCGATATAACGGAAGTCTACGATGCCTACTTTTAGTATCTGCACCTGTTTTTTTTTTTTTTTTTAGAATTTCTGTCCGGTTACAATGACCGAATTTTGATCTACATCGATGGATCTAAGAGCACCAACGGTTTTGGATGTGCTTATGTTCATGGAACCGAACCCTATGCATTCGGTTTTCATGATAGCACATTCATTTATAGTGCAGAGCTGTATGCCATATACTGAGCCGTTTTGCAGTGCGCCGTCGAAAATTGGGAGACTGTCTCATTTTGAGTGATTTCCTAAGTGCACTTCAGAGCCTTCGCGAGCTGTACAACTACCATCGCATTGTTCAATGAACCCAGGATGCCCTCCATGTTTTATATGCTTCTGGCGTTAATGTGGAGTGTGCTTGGATACCTGGTCACGTTGGCTTGCCGGGGAATGAACTTGCGGGTTTGGCAGCTAAGGCGGCAACCACATAACCCAGTGTTACAATACCTCGTGTAAAACTAGAGGCTTGTTGTGCGGAGAGCGGTGCTGGCGCGAGGAGTGATTAGCTCTCCGCGGAAACGAGCTTAAGGTAGTTAAGGACATTCCGATAAACTGGGTAACTTCCTCCAGCGTATCTCATCGTGAGGAGGTGATGTTGGCTCGGTTGCATATTGGTCACTGCAATTTTACGCACAGTTATCTTTGTAAGGGTGACCCTGCTCCTGTTTGTCCGCTTCGTGGCGAAGAACTTTCGGTCTGTCACGTGTAGCTAGAGTGTATTGCTCCAGCACATCATCGGGACTCTCAGCAACTGGCGGCCAGTTTGCAGAGGTCTTAGCGGATGATAGGATTTTTAATTTTGTTTGGAAAGTAAATTTCCAAATGCGGATTTAGTCATCTTAGTGGAAGGTGTTTTATACTGATCGGTTTAGTTGTATATATGACTTGTGCTATATTTCTATATTGATATCTATCTTTGGCTTTTGCTTTGATTTTATTTATTTAGCTTTATCTCTGGCCTTTGCCATGATCTGTTTTAGAAGGGCGCTAATGACCTAGAAGTTGAGCGCCCTTAAACAAAGCCAAACCAAATTATGTCCAGGGGTGCCCATCCGCTCCCCCTCCCCAATTTTTCTGAGAGCTGCATTTCAACTATTTAATGTCTTTTTTTATGCCGCTGGAAAGCTTCGCAAGGAGCTGTCTTAGAGATACTGGAATAACTATTGTAATACCGGTACACAATAAAAACTTAAACAAATCGTTGGAAAGTTAAAATCAATAAAAATCCTAATATTTATCGCAAAAAAATACAATTAAAATATTTGGTAGGTGGTGTATTTTATTGCTTAGTATTTCAATGTATTCTATTGTATCTACCTACATAGACCAATACACAGAGAGAGCCAAAAAAAAAACTACGGTTCCGGCTGTGTGGTGTTTTTCCTGTCCGTGACCTCGGCGCTCGTTGCCGTCGTCATAGAAAGGCGCGGATGAAACCATACATTTTTAAAACTACTTTTAAAGGCTTTACTTACCAACTTTATGAAAGATGCTGAAACTGGCCACCGTCGTTGTCCATACATTTTTGGCACCTCTTTAGGAAACTATCCATCACTCGCCGTAGTTCACGTTGGGAAATGCCGGCAATTTCCTGGCGGATGTTTTGTTTTAATTCTTCCAGGGTGTGTGGGTTTGTTTTGTATACTTTGTTTTAAGTTACCCCAAAGATAGAAATCACAGGGAGTTAGGTCGGAGGATCAAGGGGGCCACAAATCTCTACTAATAATTCTGTCCTCAAACGCACTTTCAATTGTTCTCATCGAAATATTGGCCATATAAGCTGTCGCAGAGTCTTGTTGAAAAAGCCAAATTACGCTCCCTGTCTGTTAATTCTCTATAAACGGGGCAAAATTGTATTCACGTATGCACGGGCTTCAACTATTGACTCAAAAAAAATTGGCCTGTGGGCGGCCCTGACTGTGTCCAGAGCATCAGAAATTACTCAACCAATATTTTGTAATTAACAATTGAAATTATTGTACTCAACGATGTGCCATTTCCAAATTGTTTAACTTGGTGACCTGGTATTGGGGAATCTGCATATTCACTAGTTTTTCCCCTTTTTTACTTTCTCTACTACGTATAGTAAGTAGGGGAAGTATTGCATTCCACTCAAAAAATCGATACCAAGATTTCGCTGGAAATACATGTTTTGAGACCCCTGAATCCAAAAAAAGCATTTTTGGAAACATGTCCGTCTGTGTGCCTGTGAACAGCATAACTCAGAAACGAACAGTCAAATAAACACCAAACTTGGTATTTGGGTTCAGTATCTTCCAGAGATGCGACACGAAGGTTTTCAAGAAAATCCCCCATCCCAGATTACCGATTACATGGAACATTTTTCGAAAATTTTAATTTTCTCAAAAATGGCTCTAACGATTTTGATTAAAATATCATAAGATTAAGACATTTTTATGGCAAATGAAATGTATATCTCGAATTTTCTGGGAATGTCTCCAAAAGTATTCTTCATTGTGAATAACTTTTGCATAGCTGGTAAACCATAAGAGATAGACAAAATTTTACTACACAAAAACGTAGATCGCGTTAAAATACACAATTTATATCATATACATTTTTGTTGTCGAGTGAATCATTTTCGAGATATTGCTTGTTATTCCCTTAAATATTCCAAAACTTATACTTTTTCTCAAATGGGAATTCGTTATTCATTTTTTTTTGTCCTGGTAATGCAAAGAGAATGGAATACTCCACATAGCAACCAGCTCTTAAAATATTTGACTATCGCTTAAAGCCTACCAATTCCCCTTGCATCTACAAGAAAATTAGCAATAAGATTAACATCTCGATTAACATGAAGCATATGGAGAATAAGCGTTTGTAAAAATAGCTTGTACAAGAGTTGAGAAAGTCATGTGAGTGTAACACATCAGATTTTTGTATATTGATGTTAGGGGCAACGTTTCCCATTGTTTCCACTTTGAAAACCGTAAACTCTAACACAGTGTGCGGCGGTACCATGGTAGGTGCTGTGAGCCGATTTGGCGGCACGGGATTTGCGGCAATGGTCCCGGGTTCAGGAACTCGCATGGATCTTGGATCGGTGGTTAACACACACACACACACACACGCACGCACGCACACACACACACCACTTCTTTACTGCTGTGCTTCATACAATCGCCCCTATCCATCGACACATTTGTTTAAGAACAACCTCCAAGGAAATACCACGAATAATTGTTTTCTAAACTCTCCTGCTTCTTTGTTTCAAATTTCCTATCTCCCCATTTCACTATCACATGATTTTTAACCTTGTTTCTTATTGGATGCCTGGGTCTCTGAGAGCACTGACTCTTTTCCACATATCTGATTTTCAGGCGACCTAACGGTACACCAACAAAGAGCATTCTCTTCTTACTTGGTTAGAATAAGGGAAAACCAACCCCGTTTCCTGCCTGCTGCTGGCACTGTCTTTTCAACCCATATTCACCTTTACAGTAACACTCGCTTCCCCATCTATAATACCATTCCTACTGTTATAAATATTTATTTTCCCTATGATGATCATTTTATATTTAGCTACGCAGAACTTACTGTCTCAAGTGTAGAATACAAACTTTAATATTATGGAGTGCAATCAAATTCTCTATTAACTAAGGTAGAATTTCTGGAAATGGAGACAGGTTTGGAGCTACTATACAAAAATGTTTTAGGATATGTTTGACTTTGTCATCTTTATTCTCATTTCTTTGAATGCAACTTTGACTCAGCACCATAAATAACTATTCAAGAACAGTTTTTAAGGTTCAGTCTTCAATGCTGTCACTTCCATATGCTACACAAACCTTCTTAACAATACAGGTAATTGTAACAAATGCAAGAGATTTACAATGAACTTCTTAATTAGGTATCCAGTTCCATGACTCATAGGGTCAGTTTTATTTTAACTAAAAATCTAAAATCATTCTAAAATTTAATTATACTTTAAAAAGCTAATCCCTTTTAAAATTGCAAAACTGTTCACAAAATGCACAATTATGCTTTGGAATGTGAAAGTTATAGAGCTGCTGTTGTTTTTGTAAAACAATGCTATGATTCATTTCATAGCATTTGTACAGATCACAGTAATCTAGAACATGTTTGAATGATGAAAATGGCTTCAAGTTTGAATCTCTTTAAAATTTCAGCTGAAATTCCAATAATTCTGCTTTTAAGGGCACAATTAGTTCTGTTTTACAGAATGAAAAGGTGTGATTTGATGTCTTCTACAAGATGGCACTTTAACTCCGTTTTCGGCGGACTTATGAGTTTTGGAAATGGGTAACATTTTAGGAGTAACACATTCACTTTCAGCTTGGCAATTTATTATACAAACTCTTAAAAATTGTCAGACCTATTCAAATAAGTCTGAAAAACAAATTGATAACATTAAGTACTTATACTCTACAATGAATATTGTAAAATATTTTTCAATTTTATTAAAAAGCTGTTTACATATATATTATGCATGTGTTAACAAAAGTTACTATGAATATACCTCAGTTTTGTCATAAAATATTAATTTATGTATAGTTTTACTGAAAAAGTAATGAATATAATGTCACAAAGCCTTTGTTTGTATCTGTAGGATGATATGTTAGTGCAACAGGAGCCATATCATTAATTCTGCATGCCTAGAATAAACACATTACAAAGAATGGCCTATGACGCATGTTTGATGATTTGCAAATATCTTGCCACCTCATGTATCGTATCATACACTGTCTGTTATTACACTTTCTTTTCTTTACTACCTGTATTTCATGTTGGCCATGGCGTCTTCTTCCACAGAATAATGGAGTGTAAAAGTACTAATTAATAGCTTCAAAGGAGTTTCGTTGAATCAGTTGGTTTATATCTGGCCAATGACATCGTTTCTATCAAAGAAAATTGTTTATATATTAATCACAGACAGTAGATGGTAGAAAAGTGAATGTACCCTGTTTCTAACATGGGACTTTGTTCCAAGTCTACCTTCCAGAATCAGTTCATACTTTGACCGGTAACAGGCACTTTGTGGCTGTGCTGTTCTTACAGAAGAGGTGCCAACATCTGAACAATAAACACAGTGAGAGGCTTCCTCTTGCTGTTTGTGCAATTTACAACGGCAGAACTTCCAGCATATGGCTAACAAACACCGCTATCCTTGCAAAAATGACTGATTTAAGACCCTAAGCCGCAAGGTGTACCTGAAGGATGTTTTTTTATAAGTACAGGAGTGAAGCAGTTGTGGCTGAATGACAGAGCATAGCTATAGGATCTGTGAGCTAAACCTCAATGAAGAATTATGACACTTTTTTATTTAGTGGGATACATACAGTAGGTAACGCGTGTGTCTGCAAGATCTAAAAAATATCACTATTTTCACAGATTTTGCTGATACTCATGGGTTGGCGCTTTTTCCACACATGCACGGTAGTAACAAAATGGAGTACTTTGTTCATATTTAGCAATTTATTTCATATATTAATATCTTACAAAGGGATGGTGGGTGGGTTACAGACCCTTGAACTGTTCACATCTCCTTTTAAACTGTATAATATCTGCATTTTCCTTTTTGAAATCATCTTTCTTTCACATTTCAATCAGAAAGTATATATGGAACTGCTACCCCAATGTGATTGTAATGTGAATGCTGAAAACCGTGGTGTAAACCTTGCAGTGCATGAGAGTTGTATGGAACCAAAGAAAGGAACAATGTAGGGATGGGAAAAATTCTACACTATTGATGTGTCAGTGCAAAACTCTTCCCTGAAATCTACTCGAGAAGTTCTGCACAGCTTAGGTTTTCTTGTCCAAACATGATGAAGCACTTACAACATACATTTATTACTCAGATTGACCAAACATTCTGCTTTTGCAGGACAAGTCCTGTATTTGAAGATTTGATTTAAAAGTTTAACTTTCTTTGCATAGTATTTGTGTTATTAAAACATTACACTAATTATCTGATATCAGTGCTTTGGTGTTACAAATGACTAAGGAATTGTCAGAACCATTGTTGCTGTCAGCTCCTACAGGTCTATTGTTGTTATGATCGCTGAGCGACTGGTTGTTCAGAAGCAAAGTAACATGATGCTTAGTTCAAGCCCTGTAGAGTTATTGAAGAAGCAGGCTATTAGGATGTTACAAAATACAGAACTCAGTAAGGATTACTTTTATCAGGCTGGACGGCTCTAGTTGCACCAGATTTTTCAAAACAATTCAGTTACACTATTATATTCCGCCTAAAATTGTTGCACAATACAGTAAATCACTGCTCTCTGATGAATATTTTCTCTCTCAGCATTCAATGAACAAGAGGTATAGGTATAGGTATATGGCAATTAAGATTTTGTGCTTGACTTGGAGTAACGTATAACAACATCTCTACACCAAGAAAAATTATTTTACTGAGTAAGATGACTTAAGCTTTGGGGTACACTCCTACATTTCCAAACTGTTGTTGTTCTCCAATGGCATTGGGGATTAATTGATCTGCATCATTTTCCCTCTGGCTTCCCAATATAAAGTCTGTAAGTTATCACTTTTAAGGCTTTTGCATTTGGCGAGATGCTGTTTGTTCAGGCATCTTCTTCACAGAGAGTGCACTTGGGTGTAAGTAGGCATCGTATCTTGTAGAGATGTTCTGCGAGGCAATCATGGCCAGTTGCCATCCTAAATAAGGCCACTGAAGTCTTCCTTGGCATTTTTTGTATATCAACTCTCTCTTTAATATTCTTATAATCTTTATCTTTTAATTTATCTTCATCAAGTCTCTGCTGTCCTTTGGAATGTTGTTTAATGTTATTTAATTGTTTATTTATTTCCATTTGTCCTACAGGTTTTATTTGTCGTATTGCACCTTTCTTCGCTAATTGATCCACATATTCATTTCCAAAAAGTCCAACATGAGCTGGGATCCATTGTAGAGTGACATGATTTCTAGTTTCAACTGCTTTAATTAGGCTTCTTATTTCTTTAATATTTCTTGTTGTTTTATTATTGTAATTTACTATTCCATCTATGGCTGATTTTGAGTCTGATAAGATGACTATGTTTTGTTTTAGGTATGATCTATATAAAATGTTCTGTAATGCTGCTTTTATAACTATTAATTCTACAACATAGTGGTTTGATGTTTCATCTAATGTTAGATACTGCGCAAAATGTTTACATTATACTCCTGTACCGGCATTTTTTTTTATGATGAGGGATCCATCTGTATATATTCGGAGCCATTCTTTTTCTGGGTATCTTTCATTTTCCGTAGCTATTGCTATGGCTATATTTTCAAACTTAAGTGCCTTTTTTTTATCAAGTCAGGTCATTCAGTTGCTCACATTACTAAAATGATATTAGCATGGTTGCAAATGCTCCCAGTAAACCAGCACAACATAAAACAAGAGAGGAGAACATCTCACTTCATGACTACTTGTACTTTAAATCAAAGGAGTTAGTAGAGAGAAATAATTTTCTGACAAACTGCTTTACTTGTCACCCCTGTTTAATTTGCGCTTCCATTAGTAGGGGGCATTTTGTACCTCTTGTAGTTCTTGCAGTTCAAAACTGAAGAAATTGGAAATTAGAAATGAGTATGAAGTGAGCTACAGTAAAACGACAGGGATCTGTGGTTTCGAAATTTAGCATGAGGGTAGGCTTATGGCATCTAGGTTAGTGTGTATACGAATGGGATTCAAAAAAGCAGTCTTGCAGATTACACTTGTATTATCAAAGTTGAAATAGGACAGTCTTAACAGTGAAGAAGTCAATTGATATTAAAAGCCTTCACTTACATTATGATGGTAAAATCTTGACGATCGTTTCGAGACTTCAAGGTCTCATCTTCTGCAGGAATTTGGAAACGACTGACTCTCGCTCCACGATGGTTAGATACAATTTGTATCGTGGAGCGAGAGTCAGTCGTTTCCAAATTCCTGCAGAAGACGAGACCTTGAAGTCTCGAAACAATTGCCCAGATTTTACCATCATGATGTAAGTGAAGGCTTTTAATATCATTCGACTCATTTATTTTATCAATATACTTGTATTGTTGAGTTGGCAGTTTCCTCTGTGCATGTGCAGTAGTAACAAGATGGGAGTCTTTATTGGCATTCCGTGATGACTTTGCTATAAAAGAAACTGTGTTAAAAAGGGAGGGCAGGAGGGTTACATGTTGTGTAAGTGCTCGCGTCTTCTCTTAAAGCCCCTGTTATAGGCATTTTAATTAGTTGCAACTCCGTTTTTAACATTTTTTTCGGGTGACAAGTACAGCATTTTCACCTTATTTTCATATGAAAGGGCAAGTGTGGATTTTTAACCGTGTAAAGTTAGTGATATGGCTCCTGTTGGATCAGAAATGCAAAAGCTGTTCTGGAAGACACTTAACAGTAACTTAAGAAAGGCACCATTACCGTATACCTCACAAATATACATATACCAGGGATCTCACCCTTGTGCATGTAATAATACATTAAGACTAGCTAAAATAGTGGAATGATATGTCAGACATGAATTGGAAGCTGCCTGTGCCAAATCTTAAAAACCTGGAAGATGCACCAGATGCTAATACTGAGGGGCTATTGGAAGAGAGTTTAGATATTCTTCAGACTGATTCTGGCACAATGGCAGAATGGTGGTCTGAAGAACGAAGGTATGAGTCACGTTTCACAGACTGTGCAGAGATCACATCAGCAGAGCCTATTTTCTGTTTGTCTGGGAACACATAGGTTTGTTGTTTGGGCATCATGACTGGTGTGATTGGTGCATTGATATCCTCCGTCAGTTGCTGATACACAGGTTTCCTGAAGGGCGAAGTTGTAGTATGCCGTCTGGCTATTTTGTTCTGATAGCTATTCCTACGTCTAGACCAGCGTAGGAAGAGCGCTGTCAGTAGTGCAAGAGACACCATGATGGCAAATGCAAACAGTCCTATTATAACAATTGGCCAGACATATTCCTTGATATTGTCATCAGATGTCAGTTCCTTTATGTCATAAATCTCATCATTGTCATCTTCATCATCATCATCATCATCCTCCTCTGTGATCACATCTTCTGGTTCATACATCGTTGTTGTGACCTCAATAACCTTAACTTTACGTGTAGGCTGTACTTTGTGCTGTGCAGGCATATCTTCACAGACACTATTCAGGAGCAGACCCCAGCTAAGGTGACTTCTGGAGACCTCTTTGTTGAAGCTGCCGCTGGCAGGCTCATACTTCAAATCCTCCAACTGTTTGTCCTCTTCACCTTCTGATGATGCAACTCCATGTTCACTGAGCCAGGTGATTGTGTGGCGCAGGTCATCACTGCATTGCAGAGGATTGCCACGTAGGATAACAGTCTGTATGCGGGGCAGCACTCGATGACCAGATACCATGATGGTTGAGATATTGTTGTTGGCAACGCTGAGATACTCCAGAGAGGACAACTGTGATTCTTCTGAGAACTGGAGGTTTCTCAAGTTACAGTTGCTAAGGTCCAGTTTGGTGAGACGGCGAGCATTGCCAAGATCTGTGGGCAGCAACTTCCTGATGTGATTGTCATGCAGGTAGAACTGCCTAAGTGCTGAGCCAATGGGAATGTTGATCTGGCTGAGGTGTGATATAAGGTTGTTGGATAGGTCCAGTACAGACACTCTGACTGGCAAGAAGTCAGGTTCCAGATACTGCAGCAAGTTGTTACTGAGATTGAGACGAGACAGGTGTTGCATGTTCTTGAACACATCTACACCAATATGTGTCACCCCACAATTAGAAGCCTCCAACACATACAGACCATTGAACTCTCCCTTGAACCCATGCTCAGGGAACTCCCTCATCAATATATTCCCTGACAGCTTGAGTACTTCTAGCTCCATGTTGCCAAAGAACAGTTCAGCAGGAAGAGCGGCCTTAATGTCATTGTTAGAGAGGTCCAAATGCTGCAGCTTGGGCAAGTTACTAAAGGCATTTGGGTGGATCTCAGAAATGGCATTGCTACTCAAGTTGAGAGTCCTTAGGTCTGGGAACCAGGTGAAGGTGTCTTCCTCTACTCGTTCAAAGCTGCAGCCACTAAGATCCAGCTTGCTCAGAGCGGCATCAGAGACCTCCAGTAAGGAAGATAGTGGGTTGTTCTTCAGGTGCAGGACCTCTAAGTCACTATTATTGGAAAACACATCAGGGTCCAGCTTGGAGATGTCGTTATCTGATAAGTCCAGTTCTTGAAGGTCCACTAGAGGTGCCAGGGTGTCTCGCCTCAGCTCCTGGAGGTTATTAGAGGCAAGGTTGACATATTCCAGAGTAGTGAGTCTGTCGAACATGGTGGGCAGCAAATGATCAAGGTTGCAGTTGGAGAGATCCAATTCATGTAGAGAGGGCACGTCCAGGAAGTAGTCATGGTACGGTGAGTGATCCTTCTGCATGAATTGCAGTGGGTTACCACTTAGCGAAAGGCGCTCCAGATGCGTGTTGTTAGCGAACATGTCTGGTTTCAACAGTGCCAAGTGGTTCCCTGTCAGGTTCAGGTCATTCAGGTTGTGCAAGCCCCGAAATGCGTTCACGTCGATCTCCTTCAAGGAGCTGTTGGTTATCTTGATGGCGGACACGCGCTGGAGACCTGCATTTAAGAAGACGCTGTCCGTCAGAACCAGGCCTTCTTCGGAGTGGATGTTGGACAGATCCAGGTATGCCACCTCAATATCAAACTTCATACTGGGATCGAAGGACGAACAGGTGGCGAACACTCCGCGAGTGCTCCAGATGTCGCAGTCACATTGTGCGGGGCAGCCCCACGTGGGTTGTGTCGAGTCGAGCCCCGTCACAGAGTATATCATCAACAGGATGAGCAGTAACATCCTCCTGCAAGCAGAAACACACATCATGGCATTAGAGGTCATATAATCATAATCAAATAGTAACGAGCTTAGCGATAACCCCGAGGCTCACACTGGGGAGGGATTGGAGTTTAATTTCTGATTCCGCCAACATGAGTGCAGTTTATCGTGGTGTTTCCTTCCTTAATAAATATTTTCTGCGACTCCCTTACATAGTTTATAGTGCTAATTTCGATAGGGGTCTGACAATAGCGCTCTTGTCGTAAAACCAATTGAGCGCAGGTGGCTCATTGCCATAGGAACCAAAGATGTTGCCGGCGTTAGTGATGCTACACTATGACGTGGTCGTTCGTTGGTTATAACCACTCTCTACGTTGCATTACACACTTATCCTCACCCAACTTTTATTTTATTGTGCTATTTCACGGTATTCTATTTTATTCAATACCTGTTAATCTTATTCCTAACGTTGTTTGTGGGTGTGAAAAAAAATTCTGTTGTGTTACACTCACATGACTTTCTCTACTCTTGTACAAACTATTTTCACAAAATCTTATTCTCCATCTATTTAATATTAATCGAGATAAAAGTTTGCAGAAAAGATCTTTTGACATGCAAAGAGAATTACATTTTACACATAGCAACCAGTTCTAAAAATATTTGACAATCGCTTAAGCCCTAGTATGTTCCCCTTGTTTTGTATTTGCAAGGACAATATAGAAATACAGTAGCCTTTAAGCATCGACATATATCTTAATAGCTGGTTGCTAGGTACAGCACCATTCTCTTTGCAACAGATTAATACTCTTTGCATAACCAAAAATGAATAACGAATTCCAATTTGAGAAAATAAGTATTGAAAAATTTAAGGGAATAACAAGCAATATCTCGAAAATGGTTCACTCAATAAAAAAAATGTATATGACATAAGTTGTGTATTTTAACGCGATCTACATTTTCTGTGTACTAACATGTCTATCTCTTATGGTTTACCAGTTATGCAAAAGTCGTTCACAATGAAGAATACTTTTGGAGACATTCCCAGAAAATTCAAGATATACATTTCATTTGTCATGAAAATATCTTAAACATATGATATTTTAATCAAAATCGTTAGAGCCATTTCTGAGAAAATTAAAATTTTCGAAAAATGTTCCATGTAAAGGGTAATCTGGGGATTCAGGGGGTCTCAAAACATACATTTCCGGTGAACTCTCGGTATCGAATTTTTGGGTGGAATACAATACTTCCCCTACTTACTATACGTAGTAGAGAAAGTAAAAAGGGCTTCTCATATGCATGTTAGCTGATAACACAATGGCAACATCGCACTGTGGTTTGGAGTTCGGTCGCTAACCCAAATCTCGAAATTAAGACTTAGGTAATGCTCTGAGTAAAACGAAGAATTATAACTTTTCGGTAGCGATGTGTTCAAAACATTTTTGAATTTCTGGTGAAATCTCGGTATTAATTTTTAGGTGAAATGCAATACTTCCCCTACTTACTATACGTAATAGAGAAAGAAATAAGTTTTAGTAAGAATAGTTTGTATACCCATCAATAAGCGATATAGCGTAAGGATAGCCACGTGAATGTAACACGTCAGATATTTTTTATTCACGTGGTCATGCAAGGAACATTAAATTTCAAAGACATCACATAGCGATATGCTTTTTTTAAAAATCTGACTAACGCTTTACCTACTGTACGAGGGCGACGCTGAAAATTTTTAGAAAATCAAACAAGTACTATTGTTAAAAATGTAAATGATTTTGTTTTTCAAAATATTTCCCTTTAACATCAATATATTTTTGCATTCGATAAAACCAGCCCTTAAAGCAACGATGCCATCCTGACTGAGGCACTTCAGAAACCGCTGCTTTATCTGATGACAAGAAAGTGATTCCACGCATTTTAGCTTTAATTTTTGGATACAAAAAGAAATCACAAGGTGCTAGGTCAGGGCTGTATGGAGGACGGTCCATAGTGTTGACTTTTAGGGCATCCAGATACTCAGTTGATAGTTTTCCTATATGCGACGATGCATTGTCATGATGTAACATTATTACTTTCTCTACTACGTACAGTAAGTAGGGGAAGTATTGAATTCCACCCAAAAATTCGATACCGAGATTTCACCGGAAATACATGTTTTGAGACCCCCTGAATCCAAAAAAAAAAAAAAAAAAAAAAGCATTTTTGGAAACATGTCCGTGTGTGTGTGTCTGTGAACAGCATAACTCAGAAACGAACAGTCGGATAAACACCAAACTTGGTATTTAGGTTCAGTACTTTCAGAGATGCGACACGAAGGCTTTCAAGAAAATCCCCCCATCCCTGATTACCCTTTACATGGAACATTTTTCGAAAATTTTAATTTTCTCAAAAATGACTAACGATTTTGATTAAAATATCATATGTTTTAAGATATTTTCATGACAAATAAAATGTATATCTTAAATTTTCTGGGAATGTCTCCAAAAGTATTCTTCATTGTGAACGACATTTGCATACTGGTAAACCAAAAGAGATAGACAAAATTTTACTACACAAAAAATGTAGATGGCGTTAAAATACACAATTTATGTCATATTTTTGGTTGAGTGAACCATTTTCGAGATATTGCTTGTTATTCCCTTAAATTTTCCAATACTTTTTCTCAAATGGGGATTCGTTATTCATTTTTTATGCCCTGGACATACAAAGAGAATGGAATGCGCCACGTAGCAACTAGCTCTTAAAAGATTTGACTATCGCTTAAATACTACCATATTCCCCTTGCATCTACAAGAAAATTAGCAATAAGGTTAACATCTCGACTAACATGAAGCATATGGAGAATAAGCGTTTGTAAAAATAGTTTGTACAAGAGTAGAGAAAGTCATGTGAGTGTAACACATCAGATTTTCTTTTTTTTTTCTTTCTTTCTTTCTTTTTTTTTTTTTTTAATTGGGAGTCAGTTTATGTGGAATCCATCGACAACAAAGTTTTCTCACGTCTAACTGTTGATGTAAAATGTTTTGGGTTCGATTCAAACCAATGCCCAATGTCGCCCGAATAAATTCATAAGATATCCGTCAATCTTCTTCAAGCAGTGCTCGCACAGCGCAATATTTTCATTAGTAACAGCAGTTCTTGGGCGTCCTCCACGAAATTCATCACTAAGAAAAAACTGGTCTCTCTTAAATTCGCTGTACCAATTATAAATTGTTGCTTTGGATGCGGCTTCTTCGCATTTCTAAGCCAACCTTCACATTGTTTAGGCGTTAATGACGATTTAAAATCGTAAAAAAATCATAGCCCGGAAGTGTTGTCTAATCAAAGTTTTGGATGAACACAAAATCTTCAAATGATGAGAACATCAAATCGAACAAACTACGCGGCAATCAACTCGCAAAACATTGAAATTAGTTGTCAAATATAAACAAATTTCAGTTGTTTTTACTAACATAGCATTCTAAAAAAATTTTAGTATCGCCCTCGTATCCTCCTTATACCTACAACGAAATGTATAAATGGTAATGACAGCTTATCTCGATTAACAAGAAACAGGTAGAGGAATAAGCTTTTGCAGGAATAATTTGTAGAAGTGAGTAGAGAGTGTCATGTGAATGTGATATTTTCAATAGTGTAATACAATACAAGGTTGGAACTGGGAATTTAAAGTTAACATAGCGAGGGGCGCCACCCTCTTCTGGTTTCTTACAATACTTCACAGACGTGTTTATATATGTATAAAAGTGTCATTTATTCCGAACGGAATTTAATCTAACAACTGAGTGACGAAAAACTTCTGTTGTTAACCTAAATAAATACTGGGATAGGTTAAAGTGAACCGAGCCATATCGAAGGCCGTGTCAATTAGCTGCTTATGTAAGTTGTCAACCCTGGGCTGTTTATAGTCTGTAAAATCCACTTTCTAAGCGTGCATCCATATTGAATAAGGCCAAAATAGCATAATTATATAATATATGCACGACTTAAATACGAATTTACGTGTTGTTGTGCCTCTCTCTGAGATAAATTTCCGGTCTTTCACGTCCAATATAGAATGGGACGCTAAGGACCATAGTAGTTTATGGGCGTCCATAAATACGAGGGCTGATCAATAAAGACAGAATGATTTTTTCTGTAGTTTTCTTGATAGTTTTATGTCTCTACCACGAATACTTGAAAAGAGCAGGGTTTCATGTATAATGTCCATAAGCGACAGCACTCTCGTAACGGTAGGTTGGTAGTAATGCTGTATATTTTGACCCTAATTGAATTTCGCATACCACAAAATGGAGGTGACACGAGAGGAGCAATACAGCGCAATAAAATTTTATTTTCGTTTAAATCATACAGCCTTGAAACTTTCGAAAAGCTGAAGCATGCATACGGTGAAGATGTACTACCTCGTGCAACGGTGTTTAGGTGGGCGAGTCCTCTGTGCTAAGCAAGGTGGGCCTGGTGTTTCGGAATGGAATGATTTACCAGCATGCAGTCCCCCCCCCTCACACTACTGTTACAGCAGCTACTACACGTCATTATTGGCTACACTGAGGAAGCACATTACAAGGAAACGTCCAGAACATCATCGGAATGGGTGGCGACTTCATCACGACAACGCGCGGCCTCACGTCGCAAATCAAGTCCAGGAATTTTTGGCTAAATTCAATATTACCTGTGTGCCGCATCCGCCTTAAAGCCCGGTCTTACCCCTTGTGATTTCTTTTTGTTCCCATTACTAAAGGCAAAGCTCCGGGGCATTCGATTTGAGAGCACTGAAGCAGTGCTAAAGAAAAGTAAGGCGATTCTCAAAGACCTGACAAAGAATGGCCTGCACCATGTGTTCGAGGACTGGCAGAGAAGCTATAAAAAGTGCATTCAGTTAGGAGGGGGACTACTTTGAAAAAGATCATGTCAACATTGAAATGGAGTAATAAATATCCGTGAAAAAAAATCAGTCTCAGTCTTTATTGATCAGCCCTCGTAAAACTCAATTTAATTTAATATTTCTCTCTGAGGACTTTTTCCAAGGAGACTCATAAACTTGTATTTTTGGTGAAATCTCGATAAAGAATATAATTCCTGGATTGATTGCGAAACTTCCTTTACCCTAGGTATGTCATAAAGGAGTCATAAGAGTTTACTTTTATAAAATGAAGATATATACTATCAAACCAAAGGGAGTTGTGATAATATGTGCTAACAAATTTTATTTAATTTTTGAATGATTCATTCGCTTGTGTATAAAATGTATACATGAATCTCTAAATGTTGCATTTTGATACCACATTGTCACAATGTGTTCATCAAATATGGCATCTTGGTTTTAAAATTTTAAAAGATCAGGATAATATAATGCTAAAATAAACACCACTTTTAAGGCAGTTGTAATTGGATCCCAAGTGTATAATACCTCTCTTACAGTAATATTACGAGGCTGTTTCTAAGGGGTAATTTAAAATGATTAGCAATACTAATTTCTGCTAGATGCGCTAGAAGAAGAATGGTCATAAGACGATCAAGCTGATCACTACTTATTATTTAACCCCTCGTTATGACTTACAAAAGGTGTATCTTGCAGATAAGACTGCAGGCTCGACGCCGACATAATCTTGACGTCGGGATAATGAATGCGGCATAGGAATTTATCCAAATGTCACATTCTGACATTCAAGTAATGGGACAGGGCTATATCTGCAGTAAAATACTGCAGTACTCCAGCTGACTTAACGTGCTTTCTGCAACCACCAACAATATCTATAACGTAATTTGTTTTATAGTCGCTTTAATCCAAGGTCATATCGTGACTTTTCAATTATTTGCATAACACAACATTGGAATAAGTATTACACATATATTTTTACTTTCTCTTCTACGTATAGTAAGTAGGAGAAGTATTGTATTCCACCCAAAAATTCGATACCGAGATTTCAGCGGAAATACATGTTTTGAGGCCTCCTGAATCCAAAAAAAAGCATTTTTGGAAACACGTCCGTCTGTGTGTCTGTCTGTGAACAGCATAACTCAGAAACGAAGAGTCGGATAAACACCAAACTTGGTATTTAGGTTCAGTATCTTCCAGAGATGCGACACGAAGGTTTTCAAGAAAATCCCCCCACCCCAGATTACCCTATACATGGAACATTTTCCCAAAATTTTAATTGATTTTGATTAAAATATCATATGTTTAACATATTTTCATGACAAATGAAATGTATATCTCGAATTTTCTGGGAATGTCTCCAAAAGTATTCTTCATTGTGAAGGACTTTTGCATAACTGGTAAACCATAAGAGATAGACAAAATTTTACTACACAACAAATGTAAATCGCGTTAAAATACCAATTTATGTCGTATACATTTTTGTTGTTGTAGTGTGAACCATTTTCGTGATATTGCTTAAATTTTCCAACAGTTATACTTTTTCTCAAATGGGAATTCGTTATTTTTTTTTTTTTGTTTTTGTCCTGGTAATGCAAAGAGAATGGAATACTCCACATAGCAACCAGCTCTTAAAATATTTGACTATCGCTTAAAGCCTACCAATTTCCCTTGCATCTACAAGAAAATTAGCAATAAGATTAACATCTCGATATCTCGAGTAACATGAAGCATATAGAGAATAGGCGTTTGTAAAAATAGTTTGTACCAAGAGTAGAGAATGTCATGTGAGTGTAACACATCAGATTTTTAAATTATCATATATTAAAGATATTTGCATGACAAATAAATTTGTATCTTGAATTTTCTGGGTTAGCCTCTAAAGTTCTCATCTTAACTACTTGGTATAACTGATAAACCGTAAGGAATAGACGAAATCTTAGTATACAGAAAACTAGATCTCGTTAAAGCAACAGTTTATGCCAAATAACATTTTTGGGGCGTTAACCATTTCCGAGATATTCTTTATTATTAGTTTTAATTATCAAATACTTTCTTACAACGAAATGAATAATTGTGTAGTGAAAGTTTATCTCGATTGCAACAAGTGGATATAATAAATAAACTTTGTAAGGACAGTTTGCAGAAGAGTGAGTAGCGAAAGTCATGCGAGTGCAATACATCGGATTTCTTCTAGTGAAATGTCGAAAACTCAGTATCGAATACTCTTAAAAGGTTGTATTTACTTGAAGAAGTACTTACAATAATTAATGCTATATCCAACACGAAGTATAACATATGCACACTAACGTTGGGAGTGACGCACTTAGTACTATGCCAGGAAAGGCTTGGTTTGCCACAAGGACCTGATGAGATAATGCTATCACAGCGCTATACAAACAGTGCCACCTTTGATAACGTAGCAACAGTCTGCAATATTCCCCAAGGCAAGAAGTATACATGTCGGTTGATGAACCCCAGTCCTTTAGGTGCCGAGACTGACCTTGGGTGTTCATCATAACGTTCCCGCCGTTGTTACGGTGATGGGCGGGCGGCGAGGTATGAACAAAGCAAAGAACCGGTAACAAGATTTCACGGCAGTAGAAAAATAACAAAGCGTTTTGTTTCTTTCATCCTATACAAAGGAACCTTATGGCAGGAGTTTCGCCGCCCCATGTGATAATTGCAAGTGCCGCCCCCCCACTAATGCTTTCAGACATAACTAATTTGTATCCGCAATGTCCGTCTCACACAAAGTATATATATTTATTTATTTGCAGGATTAATCAATAAATAAAACTCAAGTGTGGTCAAAGATAAAACACGTAAAGATACATAAGAATGTTCACGCTGGCTCTGGAGCTCAGTCGGTAGAGCAACTGCCTGCTGTGCTAGGGATCCCGGGTTCGATTCCCGGCTGGAGGTGGGAATTTTTCTCTAGCCAACATTATTCCTTATCCTCCCCAGAGTCTGGAAGTACGAATGAGAGTGTGCATGATGTAATGATTAAAAACCTAAGTGCAAAAAATCCAACGACAAGAGTTACACGACAATTGGAAAGGCCGTCGATAAGACCAATGTAGTTAAAGGCGGGGTAAATGCAACTAAACAAAAAACCTGATGTGTTACACTCACATGACTTTCTCTACTCTTGTACAAACTATTTTTACAAACGCTAATTCTCCATATGCTTCATGTTAATCGAGATGTTAATCTTATTGCTAATTTTCTTGTAGATGCAAGGGGAATTGGTAGGCTTTAAGCGATAGTTAAATATTTTAAGAGCTGGTTGCTATGTGGAGTGTTCCATTCTCTTTGTATGTCCAGGACATAAAAAAATGAATAACGAATTTGAGAAAATGTATAAGTATTGGAAAGTTTAAGAGAATAACAAGCAATATCTCGAAAATGGTTCACTCAACAAACAAAAATGTATATGACATAAATTGTGTATTTGAACGCGATCTACATTTTTTGTGTAGTAAAATTTTGTCTATCTCTTATGGTTTACCAGTTATGCAAAAGTCGTTCACAATGAAGAATACTTTTGGAGACATTCCCAGAAAATTCCAGATATACATTTCATTTGTCATGAAAATATCTTAAACATAAGTTACTTTAATCAAAATCGTTAGAGCCATTTCTGAGAAAATTAAAATTTTCGAAAAATGTTCCATGTAAAGGGTAATCTGGGGTGGGGGGAGTTTCTTAAAAACCTTCGTGTCGCATCTCTGGAAGATACTGAACCTATATACCAAGTTTGGTGTTTATCCGACTGTTCGTTTCTGAGTTATGCTGTTCACAGACAGACATACACACAGACATGCTTCCAAAAATGCTTTTTTTGGATTCAGGGGGTCTCAAAACATATATTTCTGGTGAAATCTCGGTATCGAATTTTTGGGTGGAATACAATACTTTCCCTACTTACTATACGTAGTAGAGAAAGTAAAAATGTTCATATTGAGATTTACCCCTTCATCAAGAGATAAAGAGACTAAAACTAAAACCAAACACACTTTACGGTCGACTGCATTGATTAATAATCCACAATATATTTGGGCCTAGCTTGTTTTCATTTATGGGTAACAGAAGTTAATAAGTTCCCCTTATTTCATTGTAATGTTACATGCCACATGGGAGTGAGCCGAGACCATTTGGCGCTACTGTTTGTGTGTGGTATGGGACATGTCCATGTTGATGTTAAGGCTAATCCTTAAAACCACCCGTAGAAATGGTCATGGCTAATGTCTTCGTGATAATCTCCAGATCTTCTCGAATTGAAGAGCAGTAGGTGACCATAATAAACGAGATGTTCCTGCGGGCGACTTTCAATTCTATCATTTGATACGGTATAACCGGCGTATGACCACATTTCAGCCAACCATTCCTCAAATTCTTATTTTGTATTTATCTTAGGGCTTCAATATAGGATCTTCCGGGTATTATTTTTCTCGTTTTTATTGCCTTGAACTCAAATCCGAGATCATGGAGAAACTTGTTCAAAGAGCTAAGGTTTCCCCTTCCTTAAGTGAAAAAATGAGTTTGCGTGTGGTAGGATGCTTCTTTCAGTGTGGTAGCCCGACCGATATGCTTTCTTATTCCACTTAATTCAAAGTTAACAAACTGATTTTCTTTGGAGTTAAAGGCAGTAGTTACAGGGAGAGCCAAAAAACTACGAACCGGCTGCGCGATGTTTTTCCTATCCGCGTCCTCGGCGCTCGTTGCCGTCTGCCGCTGCCATAAAAAGGCGCAGATGAAACCATACAACATTTTTAAAACTACTTTTAAAGGCTTTACTTACCAACTTTACGAAAGGAGATGCTGAAACTGGCCACCGTCGTTGCCCATACATTTTTGGCACCTTTTTAGGAAACTATCCATCACTCGCCGTAGTTCACGTTGAGAAATGCTGGCAATTTCCTGGCGGATATTTTGTTTTAATTCCTCCAGGATGTGTGGGTTTGTCTTGTATACTTTGTTTTAAGTTACCCCAGAGATAGAAATCGTAGGGGGTTAGGTCGGGGGACCGAGAGGGCCGCAAATCTCTACGAATAATTCTGTCCACAAACACACTTTCATAAAGTTAAGTAAAGCCTTTAAAGGTAGTTTTTAAAATGTTGTACGGTTTCATCCGCGCCTTTCTATGATAGCGGCAGACGACAACGACCGCCGAGGACGCGGACAGGAAAAACACCGCGCAGCCGGTGCGTAGTCTTTTGGCTCTTCTTGTATTAACTGGCACGTGCACTAGTCGCCTCTTATTGGCTGCTGTCGTGGAATAGGTTGTTATGCGATACAAAATAGTTCCTTGTTTAACATGTCATTTACCTTCATATATTCGAAGATAATTGTCAAATTTTCATAACCGCATGAATGAAATATGTTACGTAAGAAGGTTAATGTATCTGGGATGCGCGTAAATTCTTATCCACAAATAGATGGGAGGATCTGCCTCTCAGGATGAGAAAAGCACGTGCTACTATCATGACAATGTGTTCATATCGCCTATCAGGGTTTATCACCATTCGAAGGTATACGTTAGCCGGAAAGGGGAAGAATACGTGTCTGCGGGGCAAGGTTATAAGAAACAGGCTTTAAAGTCCGGTGTGTTTCAAGGATGCAATTTCGCCACATTTTGCCCAACTTTGTATGTACATGGAAAAAATGCTTCGTTATTATTTTCTCTATCTCAGAGATTGAAAAAACTTCTTAGAGAGAAATGTAAAATTTCTTAAAATATGCGTTTTACATCATACCACTCTGTTGTAGTATTCGTTGTATGTTATACTAGGTTGAAGTTTGGTGCGCTGTTAACGCTTGGAAATGTGCAATCCCCCCCCCTCGCACGGGTCTTTCCTAACTGACCAACGATATAAACACCTGAATGTTGTTTCCGCATGTTGCCTGTAACTATGTCCATGTTGCTTATTTTGGAAATATTTCTAGGGAAACATACGGATAGAACGCATTTTTACTTTCTCTAGCACCTACCTATAGTAGGTAAAGGAAGTATTGTATTCCACCCAAAATTCGATATTGACATTTCACCAGGAATACATGTTTCGATGTCTAGAAGGCGCGAGCGTGTGCGTAAATTTCTACACCTTCACGTGGAAAATGAGGTTATTTTCAATTTTCTGAAAATTGAATCCACCGATTTAAATTAAAATACTATATGTATAAGATAGTTGAATGATAATTATGGCGGCGCCGTGGCCGAGTGGTTAGACCGCTCGCCTCTCACTGAGGCGGCCCGAGTTCAATCCCAGGGACCCGCATGTGGGGCGGGTTTTCCCCGGGTTCTCCGGTTTCCCCCGCCATTCATTCCATCAACTGCTCCATCATCTACTTCCTTCATCCCATCCTGGACATTCTGTCTGCTCCTCGACGGGCTTCTGACCCCAGGCACCCGCCTGTAAGTCCTGGAGGGTGTAAGTCCTACATAAGATGAGGATAAATAGTGAATGAATGACAATCAATATTTGGAATCTTCAGCAAATAGTCCATGGAGCTTACTACACGAATTATGTCAAATACATTTTTTGTCAATACATTTACCATTTCCGAGATATTTGTTATTTATTATTGGTTTGAATTTTCAAATATGATATAAGTTTTTGAACTGCTAAAGCCTCATTCGTTAGTTTCTTGTGGTAATCAAAGGGTGGAATTTCAAAGCCAGCATGAAGTGACCCGCTTTGTAAACAGTTGACTATCACCTAAATCGGTGTAATGAAACCATTTCTCGAAACGTTAATCTCAGTTAGATTAAGTAAATGGAACAATAAGCTTTTTGTAAGAATAGCTTACAGAGTGGATGGGAATGTAACACACGGTTTATATAACAAAGAACATTGAGCATACGCGTGAATTTGAAATGTGCTTTGCACGTCCGATTTTTTTAAATATTGCAATATCTACACATTTTTAACCTAAACATTTATGTAACAACGTATAAGAAAATGCTATGAAGTTCTAGTTATGAGTGTGCTTATATTGTACATCCTTGATAATATCGGTTTGAAAGATAACGAACAAGATGCAAGATAAGAAACGTATCATTTCCACT
Organism: Deroplatys truncata; assembly: GCA_030765065.1. Lineage (NCBI taxonomy): Eukaryota > Metazoa > Arthropoda > Insecta > Mantodea > Mantidae > Deroplatys > Deroplatys truncata. The sequence goes on along the minus strand of CM060975.1, from coordinate 45,848,846 downwards.
TATCACTGTTTTCCTGAAGTTGTTGCGGTGAATTACCTATATCTTGCGGCAGAACGTGCCATTTTTCCACAGAAATGTTTGCACTGCACCGGAACGTGCCTTATATTATTCGAGTTCCCGGATATTTTACGTCAAAATAATGACATGACCAGCTCTAGTGTCCTGTTCCAACAGCAGGCCTTGAGGTCCAGTCAGGTGAAACAATTATGTACCTACGTCGCTTTTATCTACTGTCTCTATGACGCCACTTCTCGGACTTTTTGTCCCAAAGGCGATAAGGAAGTCAGGAAAATTCATTCTCGGAATGCGCTTCTGGTATTTGTGTTTATTTTTACTTAATGGGTGTTTTTATCTTTCTCTGCCGCCTAAGCTAGAACAGGTGTTGCATTCGACCCAACACACTCTTTCTCTCTCTCTCTCTCTCTCTCTCTCTCTCTCTCTCTCTCTCTCTCTGTGTGTGAGGGAGGGAAGCGACAAACACAGTCTTGTGCAGATTAATGTGAACAAAGTTATAGCGACTGTGTACACTGTTCACACTGTCACTTCACTAATGTGATCTAATACAACTTACACTGTCACTTCATTTAATTCTCGTAACGTGGTGGCGTAATGAAATACGCGTGAAGCGGCCCCTTCTTCCCACCGCTTCACTCGCTGGGGATTCGAACGCAAGACCTCTCTAATCTCCTGCAGTAGCAGCACTCACTGTGCATCATAACAAGTGTCACAAACTCACTCGTAGAGCAGCACTTTTTGTCGCATCAGAAGAGCATTCGCTAATTTGCTGCGCCACGAACACCATAGCTTATACAGCAGTTGGAGTTTTCCACAGTTCTAGAATGTTCGGGAGGCAGGGAGAAAGAAACTTCCAGAAGATTCTGATCTAGCGAAACCGCTTCTGGTGTTTACGTTGGGTGAGAGCGCTACCCCTTATCTCGCGATATCTCTTCAAACGGCCGGCGGTCGGCGCCATCCAATTGATAGCTCGAGCCATACCTGCGTCACAACATAATTATATATTTTTAAATCATTTCACAAAATGTCAACATTACTTTTTATGTGTAAACATTGGTTTTAGTGTTTAATGTGGCCACTCTTGGTCTTAATTACCATTTTCACTATTTGGGCATAGCCAACGAGCTTCTTACATGTTTCATTTATTTCTGGGTCATGATACCATACTTTTATCACAGCGCAAATCATCTTTCCTTGGTTCTGCAATCCATTTCTTTCGTCTGTTTCGGTAGTCAATCAAAGAATCTCAATTTCCTGGTCAGTCCAAACAATGAAAACAGTTTTTCGCTCTAAAGGCGTTCACGTTCTTCGATTTTTGACATGGACAAGGAACCTTTTCAATGTTTCTGAAAATCTCTTCAATTTCTGGGACAGCTCTTTTCACTAAAATTGGGATGTAGTTGACACTGTTCATCATTCCATCAAAGGAATCAAGCATTTAGTGCCTGTGAATCCAAAACAGTCCCCAAACATCTTCTTTTCTGGGAACTTTACGTCTGTTTGATGTGCTTCGGCGAGATTTCCTCCCCAACGCTTCTCCGTAGGATGTGTTTATTGGAGAGGGACACCTCGCGTACTGCGACCAGTTTGATCTAATGTGGCTACACCCCCCCCCCCCCCGGGAGGTAGGGAAGAGGTGAAGGAACGTCCATAGAGACGTGCAGAAGTCCGTAACATTTCCGTTTTGAACACCCACAGCAGTGAGTGGCAAAGCAGCGACGCTAACGGGCGTGACAGCTCACTGGCGTTCACGGGGAGAAATCTTTTCAACACACATGCATCCACCCCATCTGCCAGGACTTGAAAGCACGCCTGAAACGTGAAAGCGGAGATGAAATGAGAAATCGTGGTAGAGTACACTAACCTAGCAATCGCCTTGGCGACCACGAAAAATCCCATACGCAGAGTAGGCGGTCGCCGGGAATAGAACCAGGGACCTCCCGAATGTGAGCCACAGACGTTGCCGCCCGAGCCATCCCGCTCGGTATCTCTTCTTACATGCGAAACGTTCAATCCCTGCACTTCAAAATGACTTTCATCAGAAAATAAGACCTTTCTCCACTCTTCTTGTGTCCAGTTGTGATGTTTTCTATCCCATGCCAATCTCTTTTTCCTCTTAGAATGCGTCAATAGTTGTTTTCTGATCAGTCTTCGAGCTTTTCTTCCAACTTTTACAGGATGATTTATGAAGAACTGACACATTTATTTCTTTAACTATTCTGTTCGAAATTCACCCATTGTCCCAATTTTAGCACCAAATTAAGCAGAATGTTCTGGAGTTTCGATTTGTTCATGCTTTATTCGTAATTGTTAGTTTTACTGTCGGTAACTGTTCTTGAAATTTTGTTATAGTCAACGTGAAAATGGAGTACACATTAAATGAACGACTCTTCCTTGTAAATAACACTGGATTACGAATTCAATTACAGCTACTCAAAGGACACACCAAAGAGAATTTGGTGTTCGGAATCTTCCCCAAAGAAACACAATACTAGGACTGGTAAACAAATTGGAAACAACTGGATCTCTAGCGAGTGAAAAAGGCAAAACTCGTTCATCTAGGCTTCCCACGGTTGTTGTTGACGTAAGAGCACGACTGGATCAGTCACCCAAAAAATCATTAAGACGCTTGTCGCAGGAGACAGGGTACAGCTACTCAATGTGTCAGAGAGCTGTGAAAAGTGCAAGCCTAAAGCCGTATAGGATTACGGTTGTCCATCAGTTACAGGAACCAGATAAGAATAAACGATTGAATTACTGTCGTTGGTTTCAGGCGTTCATTGTGCAAAATTCTGCCATATTGTCCTCACTGGTTCACAGATGAAGTATGGTTCCATTTATCCGGTTATGTAAACTCAACATATGCACCCGGTTAAAATTGGAGTTTGGTGCGCAATAGAATAGTGGGACCAACTTTTTTTTTTAAAAACAATGTGAACACTGCAGACTACCGACGGATTTTCATGGAGTTTGCTGAGCAACTAGACGATGGAGAGCTGAGTCAAGGATATTTTCAGCAGGGCGGCGCTACATGCCATACATCAAATGACTGCATGGCACTAATTGCAAGTTTCTTTGACGACCGGATAATTTCCAAGAACCTGTGGCCACCGAGATCTCCGGATTTGACATCGCCGGACTTCCTTCTATGGGGTTACTTAAAAGACAGGGTTTATGCCACACGTCCCCAGACATTGGACGATCTGAAGCACAACATTACACAAGAGATTCAAGCTATTGACAACAGAGTCCTCCAACGAGTGGCCAGTAACATGGGACGACGTGTTGAGTTGTGCCTTATGCGGGATGGAGGACATTTTCAACATTTGCTATAGAGGTAAATAATCTACCAAAATTCCTCTGCATTTCAGGTATAATAATTTGTCGCTAGCATAACTCGTTTTAAACAATTAAAGAAATAAATGTGTCAGTTCTTCATAAATCATCCTGTAGAAGCCGTCTATGGATTGTTAAAGTGTCGATTTTCACAAATGCAGCCTCCAAATATTTTTGTAAATAAAAACCGTTCTTTTCAGGATTAATTTTGCATGATCTTATCTGGAAGTTTTTCGTGCTTTGCAGCATCATAGTTTCCTTAGAGGCGAAATTGACACCAGCTCAGTTTTCCTCCTAAATAAATTATTAGCAGCAGCCAAACTTACATTACATACAGGTGCTATCTGTTTCTGAGTCAAACTACTAAATTCATGGAGTACTACGACCTGATCTTGTTCTGTTTTCTTAGGTGTGGTATCCATCATGAACAAAAATATACTTGCTAAATACGACATTAAAACAGCTAGAAACACAAGCGCGTTGCTAAACTTCTAGTACAACCAATAAAAGGAATAGCTACAATAAACTATCTCAACAATGGGTATCAAAACTTCGGTCGGGGTAGTTATAGGGACAGTTTTTTTCGAGTCAATAGTGTAAGCCCGTACATACCTGACTACAATTTTGCCCCTGTTTTTAGAGAATTGACAGGGAGCGTGATTTTGCCTTTTTTCAACAAGACTCTGCAACAGCTCATGCGGCCAATATTCCGAAAAAAACAATTGAAAGTGTGTTTGAGGACAGAAATATTAGTAGAGATTTGTGTCCCCTCCGTCCCCCGACCTAACCCCCTGCGATTTCTATCTCTGGGGTAACCCTTTCATAAAGTTGGTAAGTAAAGCTTTAAAAAGTAGTTTTAAAAATGTTGTATGGTTTCATCCGCGCCTTTCTATGATAGCGGCGGACGGCAACGAGCGTCGAGGACGTGGACAGGAAAAACACCGCACATCCGGTTTTGTAGTCTTTTGGCTCTCTCTGTGTAAAAACAATGTGGAACGTCACAGCTAAAACGCTACAAGAAATGTATTTTAAGGAATGTCATATAAAGTTCAATCCATTTGAAGACCAGGAGTTTCAATAGGCGAGAGATGGTCCAAAACTTACCGTAAAAAAAAAGGTTAGTGCGGTGGTTTTAAAGTCCGAAGAATATGAAACAATTATCAATTTATGTGATGAGAATACATCTGAAGGAAATCACAAATGAAGTTCTTCCTTATCGCTGTGCTGGAATTGGCAAGTCCAATTAATAATCTCGTCTATATCTTCATTTGAAGCGTTATATCAAATCTCGTTTCTGCTGTTTGTGTTTAAATATAGTGGAATTGATTGTTGGTACTGAGTATTGCAAAATTATACTCCAACCTCTTCAGAGTATTATATAGCGGAGGAGCCCAAAGGAGGAGTGGTTAAAGATATTTCGATAAACTTTGAGTAGAATCATGGCCATAATGGTTCAAAAACAACATTCCTTTAAACATGATTGGCGATTATCAGGCATTTGCGGAATCAGTGAAATAGTCGTTATAATGCCCATCGCCTGTTATAACAATGGTGTATTACGTAGAAATCTATCGCCTACAACTGAAGTTTGTAAATCTTGCTATCTTTAAGAGTTTTTTTTTTTTATTATTTATGGACGCTCTTTAACTACTATGGTTCTTAGCGTCCCATTCTATATTGGGCGTGAAACACCTGTAATTTTGCTCAGAGGCCTCTTTATCAGGCTTGAGGTTCTTTTACGTGCCGTAAATCTACGACACGGGACCACCGGCTTTACTTCCCTTCCGAAGGAAGCCGTGCTAACGATTTTTACGCCCGAAAAAATCCATCGCCCTCCGCCGGGTATCTTTAAGCAGAAGTTTTAAAGATGTTGGCATACTGCTCTACCATAATTAAATTTCATGCTGATATCTTCATTAGCTTTTCAGATGAAAAGATTTTGATTATTTCTATTACGCTAATTTATCAAATGTTTCACATGGTATAGAACTTATAATTTTGGAGAAAAAAAACTAAAAATAAAAACATTAAGGCATTATTTGTTTCTCGGTTTATTTTCGGTGGTATAATTATTCATGACTTGAGCACTTCTAGGAGAGATTAAAACCCCGATCTCGCCAATGTCTCAGACCCATTATCACAGACTGAAATTTTTACAGGATGTAGCTGAATCCTTGTGAGTACACATATCTACTTTTGTGCAACAAGGTGGTTAATTAAGGAGGATAGAATTAGTTCATACATAATACGAGGGTCATCCAAAGGTTTTGAGAATGGCCGTAATAAAATATTAAAAATTTAGATCTGATCATTGCATCTTTTCAAAATATTCTTCATTGCATTCTATACAGTGTTTCATCCTTCCAAACCATTTTTCAAATGCTGAACGTCATTCTTCTTTGGAGAGAGTGTAAATACATTCCTCGTAAGCAGCTACTGCGGCTTCAGGTGACTCAAATCGTTAACCTCCAATTTTTTCTTTCATTTTGGGGAATAGAAAAAAGACGCATGGGGCCAGATCTGAGCTATAGGGAAGATGGGACAAATATCTGACTCCTGACGAAATTGGGTTGTTTCTGGGCAGAGGCATTGTCATGGTGCAACAAAATTCCTTGCAAACCAGTCTTAGGACGTTTTTTTCTCAGTTCATTGAACACTCGTGGCAGATATTCTGTGGTGTAGCATTTAGCAGCGAGTCTTTTTTATCCCTCAAGCTGAATCGTCACAATGTGGCCACTTGCTGAGAAGAAGGAACAGAACACCTTCTTGCCAACACTTCTCGTTCGCTTCACTTTTGTTGTGGAATCTTCTCTTGGGAAGATCCAGACTGTCGTTTAGTTTCTGGATCATTCTGGTATATCAGCTTTCATCGCCTGTTACAATGTTAAATATGTTTTTGGATCTTCCTCCATTGAATTTTTCAATAATTTCCTGGCACCATCGCATGTGCTTGTTTCTGCTGATTTTGAGCTGATGGGGGATCCAGCGACTGTAGAGCTTCCTGACGTCAAGTTTTTCTTTCAGGATTGTTTTCACTGCTGCCGATTCCAATATTTAGGGCTTCTTGAATCTGAACATATGTGCAACGACGATCTTCCCGCAGCATGCGCTCTGCTTTCGCCACATTTTCATCCATTGTTGCTGCAGTCGGCCGTCCTGCTCGGTTATCTTCGAGGGAATCCCTTCCTCTTCTAAATTCTGCATACCAGCGATAAATGGTGGATTGCGAAGAGCAAGGATCCCCAAATGCACGATGCATTGTCGCTCCCCTAAACCGACTTTAAAGTCATAGAAAACCATAGCTCGGAAAATATGATCTCGCTTGAGAACCATCGTAGCGTATGGCGTAGCAACACCTGCTATACATACACACGCGGTGCTGACCATGCACATTGTTGGAGCGCGCCCAGACTTGCACAAGTTGCTATTTGAACTTCAATATGAAGTTTGGAAAAGCTACTTTGGCTTACCACTACTCATTGTAACCCATTCTCAAAACTTTCAGAGTGACCCCGCGTACCTTCTTTTGATAAAATTTATTAGCAATACTTTTTTTTAACAAAATAACCAATCATTATACTAATACCAACGTAGTTGAACATCATTAGAGGTTGTTGTTATCCTAAAATTTAATTTAGCTATCTTCAATTGTTTCTGAGAAAACAGGACATATACATCAGAAAATGTCATTCACAAAAAAGCTGTTCAAAGCTGCATAATATTTGCAAAGAAAAACCTGTGACTTCAGCACACAGAAGCTGCCATACTTAACAGTAGTGCGAATTTATAGAGCAGAAAGTTCCCTAAAAGTTAGCCTAACGTTTACCACAATATTCGAAAACGTGTAGGTGTGATTTTGTTTCTTTGAAGTGATGCAGAATCCACAATATAAAACTGCAAACGTAGTACCATTTTTAAAAATAAATTTAGAGCATATTTGCCCATTTATTAACCTCTTATCAAATTAAAGAAGAAATTCCAATTAATAAGACTGCACAAAAACTAAAAAGGTCATTTTTTACAATTTTTTGTCATTTAGTCTCCCCTTAAAAGTGTACCGAATAAAATTCATAAGTACAATTCTTAAACCCATTCCCATGAGCTTCTATTGAAAATTTGAACAAGACTCATCCTGTGAAAAGCTTTAATACGTAAAAGTGCAAGAAAGATCAAACTTCAGAAAAAGGTATTTTAAATAATTACACGCCATTAGGCCGTGTACCAATGGACATTTAAATGATCACCGATGAAAAAAAAATGATATAAAAATTAAGTTGAAGGTTCTAAGAATGTTTAGACATAAAGGATACCTTTAAAGAGAGTTCTCAAAATGAACACCATTTAACACGCCATATGCATCAGTACCCCGTGTACACACGGAGTAATGCACTCTTTATGTGCTATTAAAACAATATGATGGATTTCTACAGCACTGTTGTTGAACCTAAAACCTATGAGTTATTATATTAACCCACATCCATTTGTAATTATATGTTAATGGTGGGGACGGGGTAGAAAGAGTACCTACTTGTAGTCTCTATGTTCTGGTATAGGGTGGTTGTTACACGATAAATGTGATGCCATTCCACATGTGGTAGTAAATTATTTCATGTTTATCAAATTCAGTTTTAAGAGTTTAAGCTGCTGCTTTCCTCAGGCAGCTGTTGCAGGTAGAAACTGTGCGGTCACTTACTCCTACCCCACCCCCGCTCTAAACCCAACAATAGTTTCCTTCTGAGTTGTATTGAGTAGTGAATATTCATCACGAAGACGAAGGAACATGAAGTGTTAATACTAATGTGCAGCCTATCAGAGTTTGGTATCCATGGCGACCAGCCGTCGCCGGCGATTGTCATCTGTTAAATACTAAATAGTGTGCAAGAGTTTGTTAGTGCGGTCACGTGCAAATGATTTGCCTTTCCTTACGCGTCGCACTCTTTGTTACCACTGGTGTCATCTGGTGCGTAGGGATATAAACTTGTGAGAATTCACCTATCTTGAGTTTCACCGTCATATGGCGGCCACCATGTAGCGACAGTGGCGGAATGCGGTTGCTATAATAACAACTGAGCGCCATAAAAACAAAAGGAGATCGCGGTGATCCCATTACGTCACGCTTCGCATTCTTGACGTGCCTTTGTGTACAGCAAGGTCGATCTAGGAGGGGACCTTCCCACACGTCTTTCCCACCATGTTACACTACCTGTGTTTTTGAAACTAAGTGTTCAATGAAAAACTGATGTGAAACCTCAAAAGCTTCTCTGCACATTATCGTTTCAAAAGTAGCCTTTATATTAGATAATTTAGTGTGAAAAGTAGTTTTCCATTCACCTTATGTTAATCACGATACATGTTTGCCAAGAAATGTTTAAAATTAGCCAGGGCTGACACCAACGGATTTTATTTTCTACAAAATTATTATTCTTTTTGTGTTATGGTGACCTCAAAACATTTGATTTTGGTGAAGTCTTGACACTGAATTTTTGTGTGGAATGCAGGGTTTCGTATTTCCTATGGACCTAAGAGTTAAAATGCTTTTCACATATGACCCTATCTTAGCATCAAAGTCAAACATTTATTGAAAAAGTATGTATAACGTTAAATTTCTAGCGTTATTTACGAATATTCTGGAAAATACTCCTAAAAACCTTATTTTAAGCTCTCCATGCGGTTCATATGTTAGAAGGATGCTACCGCAGGATGACAGGCCAGGGGAGGTTTTGTTTACCACTGCATACAGTGTAGCTGAATTCCGTTGCACTAAAGGAATCAATAGGAGTTAAATTGCCCGTGATAGCAATTTGTTTACTACAGAGAGAGCCAAAAAACTACGAACCGGCTGAGCGGTGTTTTTCCTGTCCGCGTCCTCGGCGCTCGTTGCCGTCTGCCGCTATCATAGAAAGGCGCAGATGAAACCATACATTTGTAAAACTACTTTTAAAGGCTTTACTTATCAACTTCATGAAAGGAGATGCTGAAACTGGCCACCGTCGTTCTCCATACATTTTTGGCACCTCTTTAGGAAAGTCACTTGAGAAATGCTGGCAATTTCCTGGCGGGTATTTTGTTTTAATTCTTCCAGGGTGTGTGTGTTTGTCTTGTACACTTTATGTTTTAAGTTACGGCAGAGATAGAAATCGCAGGGGGTTAGGTCGGGGAGTTATAGGGACAATTTTTTTCGAGTCAGTAGTGTAAGCCCGTGCATACCTGACTACAATTTTGCCCCTGTTTTTAGAGAATTAACAGACAGGGAACGTGATTTTGCCTTTTTTCAACAAGACTCTGTGACAGTTCATACGGCCAATATTCCGAAAAAACAATTGAAAGTGTGTATGAGGACAGAATTATTTGTAGAGATTTGTGGCCCCCTCGGTCCCCCGACCTAACCCGCTGCGATTTCTATCTCTGGGGTAACTTAAAACAAAGTGTGCAAGACAAACACACACACACCCTGGAAGAATTAAAACAAAATACCCGCCAGCATTTCTCTACGTGAACTACGGCGAGTGATGGATAGTTTCCTAAAGAGGTGCCAAAAATGTATGGACAACGACGGTGGCCAGTTTCAGCATCTCCTTTCATAAAGTTGGTAAGTAGTTTTAAAAATGTATGGCTTTTCATCCGCGCCTTTCTATGATAGTGGCAGAAGGCAACGAGCGCCAAGGACGCGGACAGGAAAAACACCGCTCAGCCGGTTCGTAGTTTTTTGGCTCTCCCTGTGCTATGTAATAGCAGTCCCCTCTCGGAGGCCTGACTTATTTGGTTGGCAACTCTTGGCTGTATGTGTGTGCGTTTGAATGGAATAATGCATACGTAGCGCATTTCCTGTCGTCTATCTTTATTTTTCTGTCGATATGAGAACTGAAACGTGTGGACAAATTCTCCTCACTCTCTTCTGTAAAAGTACTCGTAATTTTGTACCTATTTCAACCGTATTCTAAACTGTCAACAAATAAAGTTCAGACTTATACAATTTTAACTACGTATCTCAATGCTTCATGTAAATATACATTTTGGCGAGGTCTCCTTATAAACAACGCCTAATTTCTTACCGATTGTGTACATAAATTTTGTCAGTCTCTTGCATATAACATTTCTACTTCGTACATACCTAGGTTCGTGGGTTGTTTAATGTGTAGAGACAGCCAAGCTATGCTACTATAGTCACGAACACATCTAAAATGCATTGGTTTTAAAGGTAGGCCAATCACGTCTCATAATGGCATTATATTATGATAAAACAAATCTGAGGCTTTACATTCACAGGAATTTCTCTAACCACTATCGTTTATTTTCATATAGCTACTACAAACTATTCCTAAGAAAGCTTATTTTTCTATCTACTGCATTTCAATCGATATAAACCTCTGCAGAAATTATTTCATTACACATTTTATTGAAGGTACAAGGGTGATGCAGAAAACAGTCGATAGTCAGATGTCCCTATTTGCTGACCATGAGATTTCATTCTCTTTCCATAACATCGCCAGAAACAACTGAATAGCGGCAATACTCCAAACAAATGACAAAGCGCTGAAAAATTCAAACAAATAATAACGGATGTTTCTGAAAAGGCTGATGCACAGAAAGAGCTATTTGAATTAAGTTGGGCTCTTTAAAGAGATCTACAGTTTGTCTATAGTAAGTTTTTTAACCAAAGTTGTAAGAGCCATATTTGGGAAAATCAAAATTGTATAAAGATGTTCTATGTAAAGGGTAATTTGGAGTGGGGAATCCGTTTTTAAAAATATTCTTGTCCACTTCTTTGGAAGATCCTGAAGTTTAAGAATTTTATTATGCGACATTTCGTTTTTGAGTTAAGGCCGGTTCGCAACCTCCCGAGAACGGTAACCAGAACGGGAACGAGAACGAGAATGCATATCGACGATCATATCGATCACAATGTGAAAGTCGATTTTGTGCATTGTTTTTAACTGACCAATGATATTTTCTCACCGACTTCCAATTTAGCCAACATAACGCGGGTTAGCCAACGTCAAAATTCGATAGAGTAAACATTATCTAAATGCACATCCATTACATTCCCGATCCCTCTAGTTGTGTCAAGCTTTCATTCCTTTATTTAATGCCACATAATTAAACTGGTTTCTTGTTGTTTGTTAATTTCTACAGTTTTTGCTGTTCTTTGTAGCGTTTGCCATTGTTTTTGAGGCAAGCCAGTTTTGAGTTGAATATACACAAACTACTAATGACCCTTTCACCAGAGAACAAACGCTCATTGGATTTGTGGGTGTCAGGATCTGAGGTTAGGAAGCACGTTTACTAATAGTTTCTTCCAGTTTCATGATACCAGCTTGCCACTATAGAGAGCACTAGCGGCTGTTTCATCTCACGGCCGCCTAGAATAACCTGTAGAGCGAAGAATCTAATATACACAATATGGATCTAATATACCACACCCGAGAATGAGAAAGTTAAAAGTTGGCAAGTCTTCTTTCGCGTTCCCGGGGCCCGGGAAGGCTTCCCGTCGATTGTGAACGCTCCCATTTGAATACATGTATTTCAACTTTCTCGTTGGTTGTGAACCAGCCTTTATGCTGCTCTCTCTCTCTCTCTCTCTCTCTCTCTCTCTCACGGACCCTTTTTCTAAAGCTTCTGAAATGTTACATTCACATGACTTTCTTTACCCTCTAACTTTATTAGTGACTATGGCAACTATTCTTATGAAAGCTTATTTTTTTTATCTGCTTCATTATAATCGAGGTAAACCTTTCCAGAAATAGCTACATTACACATTTAGTTATAGATACAAAGAGAACAGCGATAGTCAAATGTTTAAGAACTGGACGCTGAATGATGGCCTTAAAATTCTATACTGTTTCTATGCAATCGTGAGAAACAACCGAAAATCAACAGGACTTAAAATAATGACAAAAGTATTGAACAAATAAAAGCGTTAACAACGGATATCTCGGAAATGGCTGATGCCACAAAAAAGTTATTTGAGATAAATTGTCTGTTTTAAAGAAGTCTATATTTCTTGTATAGTAAGTTTTCGCCTGTCGTTTAACGTTTACCAGTTATACGAGATTATACAAAATTCCTTCCGAATGAAGATATACCTACATTTTATTTGACGTGTAAATATCTTTAATGTACGGTATTTTAATAAAAATCTTTAAGAGTCATTTTTTATAAAATTTCGAAAAATGTTCCATTTAAAGAGTAGTTTGGGGTGGGGGTTTCTTGAGAAAGAGTGTCGCATCTTTGGATGGTACTGAACCTAAACGCCAAGTTTTGTATTTATCCGATTAATGCTGTTCACAGACACGCGCGGACCTTTTTCTAAAAATGTAAATTTTTTAATGGACTCGGGGCGACTCAAAACATGTATTTCCGTTGAAATCTCGGCGTCGAATTTTCGAGTGGAGCTCAACACTTGTTAGGTGGCAGAGAAAGTAAAGATAGAAGTAAAACAAACACCAACGATAGGAATTTCACTTTGAGGCAGTATTTTTAACACTTAAATGACTTCAGTCAAATTATATAATATGTAAATTCAATAACAGCCCGCCTTGAAGCAATATGTGTATGTAATAATTTGTAAAATGTATGTAACAGTCATTACATATGCTTATATTATTGTATACATGTTCAATAATGTTATGTGAATATATTACGTAATTTAATAATGTAGGAGCTGTGAGAATAATAAGTTAAAAGTTGCTAACAATGAGGTAAGGTTGAGGCAATAATGAGTTTGAGAGTTTAAATGTTATTTGTGATTCTTGGAAGCATTAATGTAATTTTAGTGACAGTTTATAAAAAAATAGTCAATCAACAACCAGAAAAAGCTTTAGTTAAATGCAGGTATTTTATTGGATTAAGAATAGCCAATCAGAGACTTGAAATACAGAAATTTACAAGTTTAGACGGTTGAAATCTAGTCAGTTGCCTGCGGACAGTGTTTGTAACTGGATGCGAGATGTGTCCTCGAGAAATTAATTACGTATTCGTGTGAGACGAAAAATAGTATACTTGTTAAAAAGTGCAAGTATTAAATAAAAGAATCTCACAGCTCTCGATATCAGTGAAGTGCTATTTAATTTGTGTCAAAGATTAATAAAAAGGAGTGAATTAAAACTTAAAATCTGTGTAAGCCTACATTCTTGTCGTATCACGCCCTGCCAAGACTTCTATGTCTCTAACAATAATACTGACGCAGCCGAGGCAAACTAAATATTTAATACTTAAAGAAACAGTCAATTACAAAGTTAATATTTTTTAAACTTGGGGCAAAGGCTACCGGAAACTGTTTACTATACGTGCTGTTGCAATTACTACAACTTCGGCTACCCAACAGTTGAAATACGATGCAACTCCTATAAGAAACTACATTTCTTCAAATTGACGCCCAAAACGTAGTGCTAAAAATACGTAAAAATAATTTTACTACTTCAACTTCCTTTTAGAGGAGCGCTGATAGCTGACGGTGCGAAGTGACAACCCAGCAGCAGAGCATACACGCAGATGAACAAACAATAATATTGTCCTTGTACTGAAATAGAACTCTAACAAGGTGTACATGTGTTTGCCCTCAGCAGCTGCATCTTTTCCGATTAAGACGGTTCGTATCGACCCCTCCCCTTGAACAAAAGAAGAGCAACAAAGGGGAGCCACCTTTTTGTTTGGCTCCGTTATATACCTCGAGGAATTCGCCTTACATTCCACCTTTGGGGATGGAGTGGCGGTTAGTGCCAACCAAACTTTCTTCTCTGAAGCCTTTGCCTTACCTGCCTGCCATTCTTACTAATCGATCCTGACCCACGCGGAGTCGTATGACTCCAACTCCGTTTTTGGGCATGGAGAAGGATTTACGGGAAATACCCGGAATTCTCCACATCGGACAAGGTCGCAGTTATGCTTCGTCACATCGGCTGTGTTATATCATCGCGCAAGGTCATGGAGTGAGACTTATTTTATTCGACGTTCGGGCCAGGGGTAACACCTCTGTAACTGAGAGTGACCAATAAGAAATGAAGCAAACAGCTCAGCGTGAAATTAAGTTCTAATTCTAATGCCTTTCTTCCATTATTTCATTACTCGTATCCACGTAATTTTATAATCCCCTTTGCTTCCCTTGTCACTTACCCATAGTAGGTAGAGGAAGGGTTATATTCCACCCAAAAATTCGATATCAGAGATTTCTCTCGAAATGCACGTTTTGAGACACACTGAAATCCAAAAAAGAAGAGCCACATAAAATCCGCATTCATATTCGAGGCAAACGGTATTTAAGCATGCCAGTTTTAACAAACTTATTCAAAATACGCTTTCCATTCTGAATGAATTGTGTATCATTTCGCAAATTGGTAAATCGTAAGTTTTTAGACGCACTAGAAAAATGTAGAGCTCATTGAAATAAACAATTTATGTAAAATAAGTTTTTATTTTCTCTAACACCTGCCTATAGCAAGAAGGGGGAGATCCTTTTGGAGGGGGGACTTGAAGTTTAACGTCCTTAAACCTGCTAGGTCATATCGAACAATGGAAGAATGAAATTGGTGAAATGTTGCTCAAATGATCCCAGGGTCCGTGGAGGTTAAAGTTATCCAACATTCGTTATCTCGGGATAAGAGGAAACTCCAGGGAAAAAAAATTATCTGGATAATTCTCCCTAAACGAGTTCGAACTCGGAACCCCTTGAATGTGAGGCAGGCATGCTATCCCCACATCACAGAGGTCGGCTGGAAATGTTGCATTACTCAAAACTTCGATACCGACATTTTACCACAAAAAGACGTTTTGAAGCTCTCTAAATCCCCCAAAAATGCGCTTTTAGAAAATATAATGTCCCCGTGTGTGTGTGTGTGTGTGTGTGTGTGTGTGTGAGAGAGAGAGAGAGAGAGAGAGAGAGAGAGAGAACGACAAAACCCAAATACCAAACTTGGTAATATGATATTATATGAAGATTTTTAAGGAAACCTTTCCATTTTAAACCTTAGCATGGGAAAATTTTTATTATCTTTTATTGTATCAAATATGGCTGCTACCATTTTGATTAAGACCATCTGCTTAAGACATTTGTATGGCAAATAAAACGAGTATCTTGAAATTTCCTACAAATTCAATAAGTATCCCTTCATGACAAAAAAATTGGTGTTCCTACAAATTTCCGATGTCATCTAATGTTTCTTCGGTAAGAACCGTACGCCGTCTTTTAGATGTCTTGGCCTGAACACTTCCTGTGGCCTGAAATTGATTGTAAAGTTCAAGGAGTGTTGTACGGCCTGGAAATCTTTCTGCTAATCGTACTTTCACTTGGCGAGCTGACCGAGTTAACACATACAAATCATAAGTAAATACACGCTGTGCAGTAGAAAACATATACTGAGCCGTAATATACTTTGTGACTAAGTTGATACGGTAATTTGTATCACAAATTACTCAAATGTAAATAATTATTGTAATATGAATATGTATTTTTATGTGACATTGATTTCAGAGGTTTGTTAATTGTAATTATTATTGGTAAATAATAATATATGGCTTTACTGAAACTGTCAATAATAACGCAAGAATGCAGCGATGGGGTGAGTTGTTTA
Source organism: Deroplatys truncata (assembly GCA_030765065.1). Lineage (NCBI taxonomy): Eukaryota > Metazoa > Arthropoda > Insecta > Mantodea > Mantidae > Deroplatys > Deroplatys truncata. The sequence continues at coordinate 45,832,929 of CM060975.1, read as the reverse complement.
TCATTACCGGGAACAAGGAAGTTACGTAATGTTTCGCGGGTTTTCGGTCGAAGCTTCTAGAACATTTCCTAAAGTAATATGTATTAGTGGTTTTCATTGGATGTTAAAATAGACGCTAATGTTGGCGCGTTTTATTAGCCAATAGCACTTCATTTATAATCTTTAGGCGTATCTTGAGGCAAGCCTATAAATAGTGTAGGTTCAAGGGAGCGTTCTCCCAGTGCAACAAGATTCTCAACACATTACACATCGTCACCGGTTCTACAAAATTCTCCGTACTCTACACGTCGATCCCTCAGTTCATTTATTTCGTCAAGTTACGCGCAGCAGAATTTCGAGAAATCTTATAAAGTATTATACAGTTGAATATATAAAGTTGAAGTACGTGAGTTAAAAGTGATAAGCAGTTATTACAAACAGTTTCAGTATGGCGATTATCCAGATAAATCTGTGAAAGTGTTCGTGAACGTGTTCTGCAATAAAGATTATAAAACCAATTTCTTCGTCAATATCATTCCTAGACAAAAGATTCCTTTCCGCTTCACACCCTGCAAGAGTTAAATGTCTACCTAAATAGCTAGCCGGAGGACAATATACAAAACTTTAAATTCTTTCGAACCCTAATTGATGCAAATTGCTACGCCAGATGGAGTTAAACGAACCAAACAAGGAGTGACGTCACACAAGATGGCAACGCAGAAGTCAACATAACATTAGTACCACATCAACATTGGCTCCACAACGTGGTGCTTTAAACAAATAAAATATGCTCTCGCAAATTGGCGCCCAACGTGGGGCTAGATGACTAGGAAAGGAACAAGAATAACCAGGAAGTAGCAGAATTAACTAGGAAAGGATCAACATAACCAGGAATGCAGCGGTGAAATCATCTACAAGACCCAGATTCAAGAAACAACAGGGACGACAGACTTCGATCGTAATTCCGAGATTACGATGCAACAAGGAATTCAACTATAAAAACATCGAGACGACGTAGATTCATCACAACGCAACGCAGAAGCGACATACAAATCTAGGAGAATGGGCAGAACGCTGGACATCAAAGTAACAGCAACGGACAGCATAAGTAAGGTTAGAATAGCTCAATTTTTTTGTTAAAAAAAAAAAAAAAAAGCAAATAAATGTTAATGAGGAGCGGTAGGATAATAAAAACAATGGCTACCAATAATACAGAAGAAATAATTATGGAGGGAGATAATGTAACAGTTAGTTGTAATTCAATACAGGTTACAGGAAATAGCCCAGACTTTTTAGGATTTGAAGATGAAAATGTTAGTGTAGAAAGTGAGAATAGAATAGCAGGAAATGTTAATTCTGATGTTAGTATGATGATGGAAATGCTGAGAAATATGAATGAGAATATGGAAAAGAAAATGTTAGACATGAGTAGGGAATTGAGAGCAGATATGCAAAAGAATAATGAGAAATTAGAAAAGAAAATAGATCAAAATAGGGAAGATATTAGTAAGAGTATTACAGATCAATTAAGGGAAGATATGCAAAAGAGTCATAGGGAATTAAGAGAAGATATTGGTAAAAGCTTAGAACAAAACAGGGAAGAAATTGAAAAGAAATTCATGGAGCTAGATAGTAGTATGATTAGAATGAAAAATGAAAATCAAGAAATGATAGCAAATGAAATAGGTGAAGTTTCACAGAAAATGTTAGACATGAGCAGGGAAATATCCAACCAAAAAAGTGAGGTTAACAATAAAATAGAGCATGTTAATGTAAAATGTACAGAGCTAGGTAGCCGAATGAGTAGCATTTCAAGTGAGTTAAAAGAGATGATGGAGGCTACAAATGCAGATTTAATACAGGTGCAAGTTAATTTCAGAGGGGAAATATCTGAAATTCAGAAGGAGTCAGAAAAACAGAGAAATAAATTGTCTGATGAAGTTAAAGATTTGTCTAAAGATTTGAATCAAAAGCTAACTTCTGAAATTAACAAACACCAAACTGTTCAAAATGAGAATAATAAAAAATTGGAACAGACAATAGAAAATCTGCAAGGTACTGTAAATAGATTAGAATTGAATTCAAGGGTAAATATATGTGATGTGCATGTGTCAGATGTACAAAATAATGATAGAGGTAGTTCCTCAGGTATGACAAATAATGTGAGTGATGCGGCAGCTTCATCTATAGCTAATGCTGAAACTCAGAGTGCACAAGTAACACTAGAGAATTTAAATATGGGAATAGGGAATTTGCAAAATTACAATCATATCTTAAGTGATTTTCCACTTCCAAAATTTAATGAAAACTCCAGTCCAGTACAGTTCATTGCAGAATTATCAGAGTATTTTCAAATTAAAAAGATACCTGAAGCATTGAAAATGATAGTTGTCAAAAGATGTTTGGACCAGAAAACCTTAGATTGGTTACAAATGGTATCAGGGGGTGAAATTTCATATGAATCCTTTAAGAGATTATTCATGAACAGATTTTGGAATGTTACGGTACAGCAAAGAATACGAGCAATGCTTAGTCATGGTCAATTTAATCCACGAGAGGGAATATCGATGACTGATTACTTACTAAAACATGCAAGTCAGGTTAGAAACTTGTCACCTCCAATCAGTGAGGAAGATTTTGTGAGTTTGCTCGCAAGGCATTATCCTATAAGGATACGAAATTACTTATTAATTGCAAAACCACGGAACATCTATGAGATGACAGAATTAATAACAGCTTTAGAACAACAGGAAGAAGATATGTCTCGGGAGTGGGAACATAGATTTTTAGATGTACGAGATAGAAGAAATTACCAAGGTAATTATCAACAAATAAGAGGACAAGACAGACATCATGAAATTAATACCAGACAACGGTATCAATCATATGTTCCACAATTTGAAAGATCAAGGATAGATAGGAGACCGGGCCGGCAGGAACAAATAAATTATGTCAGGACAGAAAGATTGCCTGAAAGAGGGCAAAATTATGGAAGGAGGTACACTAGACAGAGGGGAAATTTCACTCACTGGAGGGAAAATAATAACCGAGAAAGATCTGAGGAACGGCAAGAAAATTACGTGCCAAGGGGACAAAATGTCAGAAATCGAGGATTTCGAACTCGAGGAAGGGGAACTCAAAACAATGGTAGCGACACAGAGATAGATTTAGCGCCTGTTAGGAATGGCAGTCCCGTACGTGAACATGGAAATAACCAGGAAAACTGTTAACAGACTCCTGTGCAGTAGGTTCTCAGGACGTCTTTAATAATTCAGTATCCATTACCAATACAAATCATACGCCTACACATACACCCTGTAATAAGATTACAGCAACAAAAGATAAGGGAGAAAATTTTGAGTCACCTCATGTTAGAATGGAAATTGCGAAGAAAGAAATCATTGCAACTATAGATTCTGGTTCATCAGCTTCAATTTGCTCACAGAAATTTTACATAAATTTGATTAATGAAGGTAACAAAATTATGGCTCTTCCCACTAGTAATTTAGTTTGTCGTGTTGCAATTGGAAGAACTACACAGGTCATAAAAACACAAGCTCTACTTAGCATACTTATTGGCGGAGAGAATTTTGAGGTTATGTTTCTAATTGTAAACCATCTGATTTGTGACATAATTATAGGATGTGACTTCCTACATGAATATGAAGCATGTATAGATTTTAAACATGAAGAGTTAAAAATAACAAAAGAAGATAGAGAAATAAGGGTACCATTTATAAAAGAAAAAGTTTCTGTAGTCGAGATGACAAAGGATGAGAAAAATATTTGTGACCAAGAGTTTTTTGTGCAAATAACAGAAACTGATAGAAATAGTCAGATAAAGCAGGTAGTCACAGAATATGAAGGGAATACCACGCCATATTTTCAACAGCTAGCAGAAATGCCAGAAGGAGTAGAGAAATGTGTAATCCAAATAAAAGACGACCATGTGAGCGAGACAAACAACAGCAGGAAAGAGAAGAGAAATGAGGAAATAATACACAAGTGTGAAGAAGCTTATAATCTTACGATAATGCAAAAACAAATCCTTCATGATGTTTTGATGAACAATAGTTCAGTATTTAGTAATATCCCAGGCAGATGTAATGTATATCAGCATACATTTCAAGTAGAAGACGTACCACCATATAGGCACAAGTATGACAATTTACCTATAAGTCTTCGAGACAAAGCTAGACAATTAATAAATAGCATGTTAGAAAATGGGATTATTGAGCAAAGTAATTCTCAATACATAAATTCAATCTGCTGGAGTATTAAACGAGATGGTAGTTTGAGATTAACTTTAGACGGTAGATATGTCAACAAGTATATGAAACCAGATCATTTTCAAAGTGAGGGAATTGAACAACTAATTACAAAACTTTCAAGAGGGAGATTTTTGACATCCATCGACCTCACTGCATCATATTGGCAAGTGGAATTAGATCCGCAAGTGCGTGATTACACTTCATTTCAGTACTCAGGGATCCAGTATCGCTTTTGTGTAAATCCTTTTGGTTTAAAAAACTCAGGAAGTGGATTTTTGAGAGCCATTCACAGTATCTTTGGAAATTCTGCAGATGACTTTTTAATAAAGTATATTGACGACTTCTTAATCATTAGTCAAACATTTGAAGAACACATGAATAATGTCCATTATGTGTTAAATAAACTACAACAACATGGTATGACTGTGAACATACTAAAATCAAAATTTTGTGTCAAAGAAATAAATTTTCTGGGTTATGTAGTGGATGAACGAGGTATAAGACCTGATCAGAAAAGAATAGAAGCAATAATGAAAATTCCACCACCAAGGAACGTAAGACAAATTAGACGTCTCTTAGGGGTATTGAACTTTCAGAGTAAGTTCGTACCAAGATATTCGGCTGAAATAGAACCACTGCGGCAGCTTCTCCGAAAGAACAATAAGTGGAAATGGACAGAGGATCATCAAAAATGTTTTGAGAGAGTAAAGGAACTCTTTGCTAAGTCCATATTACTTGAGAGGCCCAGAGAAGATTTGGAATATGAGATTTATGTCGACGCATCAATGCAAGGATACGCCGGAATTTTAGGACAGCGAGACATCAACAATGACTTTCACGTCATCAGTACAGCTTCTAGAGGACTTACAAATATTGAGCGAAATTCTTCAGTGACTCAGTTAGAAATTGGAGCACTATATTTCTCATTAATTCGTTTTAAAACATATATTTATCAGCAAAAGGTGAAAGTATATTCAGACCATATCAGCTTAACTTTCATACAACGGTGTAGATTATGTAGTGGAAAACTTGCTAGATATATTCATGCAATATCTGCATTCGATATTGAGATTATCCACATTCCTGGCAAAAATAATACCTTCAGTGATTTGCTGTCAAGATTGAACTACAACCCACAAATTCCCGAAAATATTGAAAGGCCTAGAAATGAAGTCAAAATATTGACAATTGAAATTCCTTTAAGCAAAGAAATGATTAGAAAATTGAAAAATATGGGGGAAATTCAAAATGAGGATGCAAAATTATTTGAACTTAAAGAAAATGCACCATTGATTGAGGAGGCAAAGAAAGAAATTATAGCAATTCGAGATGGGACATTATACAAGAAGCATGGAAAAGAAATGCCTAGTTGGAAGGTAATGGTTCCGAAAAGCATGGAAAAGGAACTAATTAAGAATTTTCATGAAGGGTTAGCACACTCAGGGACGGACCGAACAACTTCTATGATTTTAGAGAATTTATACATATCCAAATTGCGTCAGAAAGTTCGGAAATTTATATCGTGCTGCAACCTGTGTCAGAAGGCAAAGCAAATAAATGCAGCATATGCATTTGAAACTAATTCGGTTATAAGGGATAAGCCGAGATGTGTAATTAGTATTGATATTCATGGTCCGATGCCTCCAAGTCAATTTGGAAATAAATATATATTTGTCTGTTATGATATATTCAGCAAATATGTAAGAATTTACCCTTTGAGAAAACCTACAGGTTTAGCATGTTTAAATAGACTACTTAAGTCATATGTGATAGAAGAAGGACCTATTCAATCTGTATTGAGCGATAATGCTTCGTACTTCACAGGAAAAAAATTTATGGATGGACTGAAAGAAAATGGCATTAAACAATATTTTTCGTCAAGATACAGACCGAACTCCAACCCAGTGGAGAGGGAAATTAAGGAAATTTCAAATTATTTAAGGGTGTTATGTCATCGAAAACACACCCAATGGTATGGATATGTGAACTTTGTTCAGAACCTACTAAATGAAACCATAAACAATGTGACAGGATATAAACCATGTGAACTTAAGTTGGGAAAGAAGATCAATACAATGTGTAAAAAAATTCCAGAAGCCATTCCAGATGCGCATTCGATACCACCAACAGAAGAAGAGATGTTCCGAAAAGCATTCGATAGGATGAAGAAAAAAGCCATAAAAAGAAAAATTAAACATGAAGAAAAGAAGAGAAAGGAATGGAGGATCAAAATAGGAGATTTAGTTTTGGTTAAAACCAAGAAATTGTCGGACAAAGAAAATAAACTTTATTGGCGAATGTTTCTCAAATACCATGGACCATATGAAGTTGTTGAAGTGTATGGAACTAACACATATGAGTTATGTAATCCAACAACTCGAAAAAGCATAGGAAAGTTTCATATTGAGATGCTTAAACCATACAACCACGAAGATCATGGTGAAATAAAAGACAAAGATGATAAATAGTAAATGCTGGATAGTTAAAGGCGAAATGCAGAGCAATGTATTGGAACGTAAGAGGGTTAAATAAAAATGTACGTCATGTGAATGGAGAAATAAATTGTGGTCATGACTAACTGTTTGAGAGGAAAATAACATTTTATTAGTAACTGAACATGTGAAATAAAGCATGATGTTATATTAAAGTAAAGTACATAAATACTATTACAAGAGTATTGTTAAAATAAAATTCAAAATAACAAAAATGGTAAAAATAATTCAAAACAAATACTTATGTAGCAAACAGAAAAGGTGAAACATTGCCTAGATTTAAGAGATGTAAATATATGTAGAGGGTAAATATTTTGGTAAATATGTATTATTATTATAAAAAAATCTTAAATGTATAAATTTTTGTCAACAATGTAAGAGGGTAAACAATTTTGAAACAGTGATTAAATAATTTAGGGTAAAGTATTTGCTATAAAAAAAAAAAATTTGTGATGTCAGATTAATATCTAAATTAATTAAACCAGAGCCAGTAAGTAGTGGCGAGATAGGGGAAAAACATGTCGTGTGTTAAATGCGTGTGAAGTGTTAAGTGAAAGTGATAACGGGTGTTCCAAGATTTAGGAGACTAAAAACACAATTTTAAAATTTCTAAACAAGTTATAAATATTTATAATTATGTTTCTAGTGGGGCATATGATACGGTAATTTGTATCACAAATTACTCAAATGTAAATAATTATTGTAATATGAATATGTATTTTTATGTGACATTGATTTCAGAGGTTTGTTAATTGTAATTATTATTGGTAAATAATAATATATGGCTTTACTGAAACTGTCAATAATAACGCAAGAATGCAGCGATGGGGTGAGTTGTTTATCATTACCGGGAACAAGGAAGTTACGTAATGTTTCGCGGGTTTTCGGTCGAAGCTTCTAGAACATTTCCTAAAGTAATATGTATTAGTGGTTTTCATTGGATGTTAAAATAGACGCTAATGTTGGCGCGTTTTATTAGCCAATAGCACTTCATTTATAATCTTTAGGCGTATCTTGAGGCAAGCCTATAAATAGTGTAGGTTCAAGGGAGCGTTCTCCCAGTGCAACAAGATTCTCAACACATTACACATCGTCACCGGTTCTACAAAATTCTCCGTACTCTACACGTCGATCCCTCAGTTCATTTATTTCGTCAAGTTACGCGCAGCAGAATTTCGAGAAATCTTATAAAGTATTATACAGTTGAATATATAAAGTTGAAGTACGTGAGTTAAAAGTGATAAGCAGTTATTACAAACAGTTTCAGTATGGCGATTATCCAGATAAATCTGTGAAAGTGTTCGTGAACGTGTTCTGCAATAAAGATTATAAAACCAATTTCTTCGTCAATATCATTCCTAGACAAAAGATTCCTTTCCGCTTCACACCCTGCAAGAGTTAAATGTCTACCTAAATAGCTAGCCGGAGGACAATATACAAAACTTTAAATTCTTTCGAACCCTAATTGATGCAAATTGCTACGCCAGATGGAGTTAAACGAACCAAACAAGGAGTGACGTCACACAAGATGGCAACGCAGAAGTCAACATAACATTAGTACCACATCAACATTGGCTCCACAACGTGGTGCTTTAAACAAATAAAATATGCTCTCGCAAAGTAACAGGACAAAATAATATATAACTCGTAATAACTGAACTACATCACATCACCATCAACTCAATACTGTACTTCACACAGCAGAGCAAAACCTCGTCAACAGCGTGACCTTGTTTATAGCAGCAGTGCGTTATCATGTTTCCATACGCCCAGTGGTAAAACACCGTGCTGCCGTTTCGTAATTTGTTGGCCCTCCCGTTAGTTACTCTCTATAATCCAAATGGGACCCAGCAAAGAACAAGCCATAATAATTGAAGCCCGCGTCGGCACAGCCCTCAGATTATGCAACAGCTATAGGAAACCTAACCAATCCGGCCAATATTCAATTTGTATCTTGACAACCACCGCTAAACATCAAGAGAATACAGTTAAGTATAAAATATGGAATATCGGCACGACTTCATTCAAATATTCAGTCCTATGTTTTTTGAAAATACGGAAAGGAAGAAGATCTACAACAGTACATGTAACCTCTTCATTGAGGACTTGCTAACTATTTAAAGACCTACAACACAAAACTTCGTCCATTACGACGAGGAACTTTTACGACAAAGCTCCCAAGGTATGTACTAATCTTGCATTTCACATAAAATCAAATACAACTGCAACTATTTACCCAACTTTATTTCAAGAAATGTGCAACAATTTCCCTATCCACCAGTCCCTATACACTGACGATTAAAAACAGATCATGGTACTGGATGTGCAATAATAAGTCTGTGATAAAATTGTACGGTATAGGCTACCCGAATATTATTCCACAAAGGCTTGTTTACATTTTGACAACTCACCGCAACCGCTATGTAATTATGCTGATTCACTATGCACTTACACAGCATCAGCAATTATACTACACACAGTAAGCTTGTGCAGGACATCCAGAAATTAACCAGCACCATCTCTAAGGCTGACAAAAATGTAGTATTCGTTTAGATTCCATCCCATCAAGGAAAGAACGGATGAAGCTACCAAGGATGCTGCACAATTACTCCAACTAACGAACATTCCAATCTCATACTCTGATGTCTTAAATCACTTCTCCAAAGCATGAATTGAAAACTGGACGTTTGAGTGGAGTCGGCAACCATCAGGAAAATTGCACCAGGTACGAAGGGGATCCACCGTTCCTCACCCCATTTATGAAAGTGTGTTTGAGGACAGAATTATTAGTAGAGATTTGTGGCCCCCTCGTCACCCGACCTAACCCCTTGCGATTTCTATCTCTGGGTAACTTAAAACATAAAGTGTACAAGACGAACCCACACACCCTAGAAGAATTAAAACAACATATCCGCCAGGAAATTGCCAGCATTTCTCAACGTAAACTACGGTGAGCGATGGATAGTTTCCTAAAGAGGTGCCAAAAATGTATGGACAACGACGGTAGCCAGTTTCAGCATCTCCTTTCATAAAGTTAGCAAGTAAAGTTTTTAAAAGTAGTGTTAAAAAGGTTGTATGGTTTCATCCGCGCCTTTCTATGATAGCGGCAGACGGCAACGAGCGCCGAGGACGCGGGCAGGAAAAACACCGCGCAGCCGGTTCGTAGTTTTTTGTCTCTCTCTGTACTTGTCATTAAACTTTACCTACCAAGTAAATAAAACCGAGTTATTACAGTTCTGTGTTTTTTTTATCCAACTTATCACAATAACGCAATAAGCCATTAGCTCTCGCGGGCCGGATTAATGACACTAGCGAGCCGTAGTTTGGAGACCTATATCCTAAGAAACGAACTGTATGAAACCCACACACCCAGAGTGGTAGTATACCACTACTCAGTAAAATTTTTGTAGATTGTACTACAATTTTGTTAACATAGCGATATTTACATTGTTATGAGGGTTACATCCATTTATGTTCCTCAATCGGTCAGTAGGTCTGAGGCGGCATGTTCTGAGGTATTCGATTCAGCAAGGTGTTGGAGCGTTAATACATATAACGGTTTACAGGATGAGTGGAGAAATGTGGTTACGTTTGGTATATAAGGTGAACCATTAAGTCGAGACTATACAATATCTCCAAAACTAAGCGTTGTAGAAAGAAATGTCTTTAATAAAAGTTACTTGATATTATGGGGGAAAGTAAATGCCATTAATCGTGTTTTGTTTAGAGGAGGGTATGATGGCCATTTAGGGTCAATTTAAGTATTTTAAATGGCAACCTGCAATTAGGATCAGTTTAAAATGACCCTAAAATACGAGAAACGTTTATTTTAGGAGTTGTATTATAGTTCTTATGTTGGGGAGCCGAACACTTGAAGTAATTATATATTTATGTTTGCGTCGGCTACGTCAGTATTATTGTTAGAGACACGTTTCTCTTAGCAGGGTCGTGGTGCGACTGAAAAATGTAGGCTTACACAGATTATAATTTTACTTCACTCCTTTTATTAATGCTTGATACGATTTAAATAACACTTCACTGATATAGAACTGTGAGATTCTTTTATTAATTAATTAATTACACTTTTTAACACGTAAACTTATTTTTCGTCTCACACGAATACGTATTAAATCTCTCGAGGACACTTTTTGCGTCTGGTTACAATCACTGCCTGCAGGCAACTGAATTGATTTCAACCGCCTAAACTTGTAAATTTCTGTATTTCAAGTCTCTGATTGGCTAGTCATACTCCAATAGAATACCTTCATTTAACTAAAGCTTTTTCTGGTTGTTGATTGGCTATTTTTAAACTGTCTCAAAATTTACATTATTGTTGCTCCAATAATGACTCTTTCAAATTCATTATTGCCTCAAGGTTACCTCATTGTTAGCAACTTTAAATCTATTATTCACACAGCTCCTACATTATTAAATTACGTAATACATTCACATAACATTATTACACATGGATACAATAATACAAACATATATATAATGACTGTTACATACATTTTTACAAATTATTACATACACACATTGCTTCAAGGCGGGGTGTTATTGAATTTATATATTATATAATTAGACTGAAATTATTTAAGTGTTAAAAATACTGCCTCAAATATCATCACAACGTCCTCCAAATAAAACACGACTAATGGCATTTACTTTCCCCCTAATATCAAGCAACTTTTTATTGAAGACATTGTTTTCTACAACGCTTAGTTTTGGAGATATTGTACAGTCTCAACTTAAATGGTCCACCTGTATTCAGATCTAGATGGAGATTTTAATTTCTTATGTACCAGGCTGCACTGGTTATAATCCTGAACACCCGGTTCTGGAATGTCTGAATACGTTTGATTTGGGTGCTAGAGGCGGAAAACCCCATAAGGAGCATGTCTGTTGGTTTGAGAACAACTGCGTAAACAAATCTCTTGTTAGAAATAAAGAAGGATGAGTATTTATGCAGTAAACGTTTGAGCTATTGAAGTCTTATTTCTTAATTTTTGTAGAATGTGATCAACATGCTTCTTCCGTCAAACGTGTGTCGAGGATAAGGCCAAGGTGTCTCACATCGTCTGTTTGTCGTATGACTGTATTGTTCAAGAATACAGGACGGGCATGTTCTTTCCTAAGAAAGGTGAAAGTTACAGCTGACGATTTGCTTGGAGTCATGGTAGTTTTCTATTTTATAGAAAAGATCCCAGTATGCTTCCCTGAGGATCTCCTTTGAAAGATCTGATGGGAGATACTGCACCTTCATAGACTGCAGAATATGTTCGCTTGTAGAGGGATTGGTTGAAAAAGACGATAAGTATCTAGGTGTGAGGAAGGAGGAAGTTTCTTGTAAATGCAGTATGTCTACTATGAGCGTAACTGCTATTTAAATGTCATTTTCCACTATCTATACCGTACAGAAAGTTGAGGTTGGGAATACCCTTATCAATGACAGGGAATGTTGCTTGTCTTGCACGAGTGTTTCGTAAGAAAATCATGACCTTGCCCAGGCTTGTTGCGCAATAAGAGTACACCCATCGTAGACAAAAGTATCGTACTTTTTAGAAACATTACGATTTTTTTTTAAAGCTAGTCAAACATTTTACTCTGTCTCTGTCACCTACCTACATGTTGATATCGTAATTATTGGCAGGGAGATATAAATAATTAAACAAGGAAATAACAATTCAAAACAAATTAAACCTTTACCTTCTGGTTTGGAAAATGTTAAAATATGAAGTACCTCAGGGCTCGATACTGGGCCCCTTACTATTTTTACTGTATATTAATGACCTGGCGCCATAAACAATGACTTCCCTAATGCTAAATTTACTCCTTTTGCAGATGACACAAGCCTTTTAATTTCTGGTAAAGATAAACAAGAACTTAAAGCAAACATCAATATGGCAACAGATTATGTAGTAAATTGATTTAGTAACAACAGACCTGGCATTAATAAAAATAAAAGTGTTGCCTTAGAATTCTATCATAAAGTTAACAAAAACTTAAATTTTGCCGAAGTTTATTTAGAAAATGAATTAATAACAATTTCTAATAAAATTAAATTTCTTGGAATCTAGGTTGATAGTAACCTTGCCTGGGGAGTCCACATTGATGTACTATCTAAAAAATTATCCCAAACAAGTTTTGCATTATATAAGCTTAAAACTTCAGTTAATCTTGACGTACTTAAAATGGCCTACTTTGCATATTTCCATAGTCATTTATAATATGGTATAATATTCTGGGGAAAGTCCAGTTAAAGAAAGGAGGCAATCAGAATTATGTTAAACCTTTATAGCAACACAAACCTTATTTCATACTGTTCCTTCGCTATACATTTTTGAAACTCTGGAAACAATGATAAACAGCAAAATAGTTTTAACACAAATGCTGATATTCATGACTATAATATAAGAAATAAATTTAAACTGCACATTACAGGTCATAAAAAAACCTATATGAAAAAGTTTATATTATAATGGCATTCAATTGTTTAACCAACTCCCCACATATTTAAAAAAAGTTGAAACGCTAACAATCTTCAAAAAGATTTGAAAACATTCTTAATACAGGGTTGTTTTTATTCAGTGGAAGAATATCTAGAAATGAATTAGTTTATAAACATTCTTGTGGAATATACTACGTTTACAATTCCAAAATTTAGTTTTAGGTACCTACTCATGTAATAAATTAGGATTTCTGTATGGGTGTATTACATCTAATTAGTCCTGTTCTTTTTGTACTAATAATGGTATTGTTGACGAAGCCAATATTTCTATATTGAAATCAAACGGTGAATAAATTTGAGTATAATAGTAAGAGAAATAATTGTAAAAAATAATTTCTGTATATTAAATCAATGTATAATGTAATAAGCCTTAATTAAAAGATTTTCCGGGGAAAAAGGTTATTAGTGAGTCATGTCATAAGTAAGAACCGAGTAGTGTTAGCGTTAGCATGAAGATTCCTGGAATGCAGTTAAGAGATTGGGTTCAGTAGGTTTGCAAACTTACGAAGGGATGAATTCTGTAAGTTAGAAAGGGAATGAAATTCTTATACACATACGTAGAGTTTTAATGTTGGACCACATAAATAGGAACGTTGGTGGGGTTAGCATTATGTAGGCGAAGCTTAAGTTAAGAAAAGGGCAGGCATTCTAAGTCTGATTTATTTACTAAATCATGTGGCGTACTCGTGTGATGTTTTGTTTCACTTTAAGTTGTGGAGCTTAAGGATCGCTTGAGTTAGAAAGATTTAGCGGCCTTTGCGAGGGATCTTTCCGAGTAACATTTCTGCGACTTACGGCAACTAACGCTTCGCTTCGTTATTACTCTCTTCAAACAGAATATTTTAGTCAACATTAAAATTTATCAGCTAACTAGACAGGTGTTATCATTTCGCAATACACTCACGCATATCCTGAGACAAAGAACTCATAGCTATACCACTGTAGCAACCGCAGACTAGACAACGCAGAACGAGCTAGGAGATGAGCAGAACTCCACAACAAAGCAGTTAACATTAAACTTTATCTAAATGAATGCAACTTCGAGATAACAGCATCAACATTTGAAGCAAAGAGCACGGCTTCAAAGTAGATAAGAGGAAGTATGGTATTTCACTAAAAAATTCGATGTCAGATTTCACCTGAAATACAAATTAGGGGGACCCCCTGAATTCTTTTCTGCCCCCCCCCGCCCGCGCGCGCATGTGAATAACTCTAAAACGACATGTTCGATAAACCCCAAACTTAATTTTTAAGTTCAGTACCTTCTAAACACGAGACACGAAAATTTTCGAGAAAGAGTTTTTCTATATTTATTTTCTCAAAAAAAAATGCCTCTTTACGGTTTTGATTAAAATGCAGAAGTGGGGAGTTCCAAATTTAATTCCCGGCTGGGGTGGGAATTTTTCTCTAACCAAGATATTCCTTATCCACCCCAGAGTCTGTAGGTATGAATGTATGTGTGATCTAATGTATAAAAAAAGGGGGAAACAGATTCCAACGACAACTGAATACGAGTTAACACCATCGCCGATAGGCAATATGTTTCAAACGTAAAAGGTCGCCGCTATGACTATTGCAGTTAAAGGCGGGGTATTAATGGAACGAACAAACAAAATAAAATCTTCATTCAAAAAGGAATTTTAGATAAATTTGTGCAACGTATAAACTATTAGATACTGACAAAAACAATTTTTGTAGCATCAGCCATTTCCAAGATATCCGTTATTACTGGTGTAGATTTTTCAATGCTGTTGTCATTTTAGTGCTGTCGCTACTCATTTGTTTCTCTCGATGTCGTTGAAATACTATGGAATTTTAAGGTTCATCATACAGCGTCCCGCTTTTAAACATCTGACTGTCTATTGGGTTTCTGTCCTGCTTGTACGAACCTATAACAAAATGTGGAATGTAACTATTTCTGCAAAGTTTATCTCGTTCAACATAAATACAGAGGCTTTTGTAAGAATGCTTTGGAAATAATAAAAGGATAATGGGCAGTGAAAATCGTGTGAGTGTAAGTTTTTTTTAAATCTTCACTTCGTTTCCCTATAGAAATATATTTCTTAGGATCTTTTCCTAACAAAAGTTGTGCCTAATCGAGCGGGATGGCTCAGCGGTAAAGCTGTGGCCTCGGGTTCAAATCTTGAGGGCCGACCAATCTGTCTAGAGGTTTTTTGCTGCTTTTCCTCAGTCGCCAAGGTAAATACCGGATTGGATATTTAATACCACGACCCAAAGTTCCATCTTAAGTCTAAAACAATAGTAAAATGAAAAATAAGTGGTAATAGTGAATGCTATGCCATCTATCTACAGACAATGCAAGCAGTTAGACTGGACGGCACATTAATGTCATCTGCACAGCATGAAGTAGGGGTTACAGAGATGAGACCTAGAAGGCTAACTGTCCATCACATATCGTTCTAAAGATATCCACCAATAGATCCGTCGGGATATGACCAAGGAGTTAAAGCGACTAAAAGAAAATAGAATAAAAAAGATGTGCCCTGCCGTCCCAATGAAGCAGCATTATTAAATATTTCACTGATTGAAATTTATAATGGTGTTTTTGGCATAATAAACATTAATTGTTACGAAAAATGATACAGAATGCTGTCCAGAGCTGCTATGGACCGCGGGCCGCTACTCCTGTCACTGCGAATTTATCTTTTCAGTTCTGGAAATAAAGCTGGAGTTTTACGACAGCTGGGGCTGTACGTCGCAAGCGATACTAGGGCGTGTATGTACCTGGTGACGTCATTTCTGTTGGAACCTGTCGCGCTTAAAGAGTCGAAACATCCGGTCATTTCCTGTCATGCTGGTGCGTCACCAGTTCGACCCCCGTGCAGCAAGAAGTGAACTAATTCATCATGGCTACAGTATGACATATAAGACAAGGATTCCGAGACTTTAATGGCCACTAAAGCCACGGGTTGTTCTGTATTGCGATGGAACAAAAGGAAGAGTTCATGAGATTCAACACGTCTTGACCTCGCTACACTACAGAGCTGGCGATATATCTGCACAGGCGTATTATTATTATTATTATTATTTTCTTTACCTGCTAGAACTATTGTATTTCATCCAAAAAATTCGATATGGAGATTTTACTGGAAACATATACATAGAGGCCCTTGAATAAAAATGCATTTTTATAAAAAGTTCCTTGTGTGGGTGGGTTTGAGGGAGCAGCAAAACTCAAAAACAAAGTATAGAATAAATACCAAACTTGGTACACTCGCTTCCATTTATGCCGTCACCGCAGCTTTGGGAGGCATTCTACGAGGGGCACTATTTATATTTTGAGCCTTGGCAACCCTGAATGTTGTAGGTGCCATCTGACGTTTCCAATGGAAAGTTTGACATTTTTGACCATAATCTACTTCAAACATTTTGTCAATAGAGCGTCATTTGTTTCGTTTACACTAACTTGAAAATTGTATGTCAACAAAAACATGGAATTAACTCGTGAAAATGTTCGTGAAATGATTTATTACGACTTTCGACGTGAATTATCAAGGCAAGAGTGCATCGATCAACTAACTTCCACATTTGGCGACGAAGCTCCATCCTTTGCCACTGTGAAACGCTGGTATAACGGATTTAATCGTGGCCGCCGTTCGCTCAATGATGAAGTTCGTGAAGGTCGTCCAAAATCAGTTGTTGTGCCAGAAAACATAGATGCTGTGCAAAAACTAATAATGAAAGATCGTCATGCGACATATTGTGTGATTGAGGCAACCCTAGGCATTAGTTCCACCAGCATATATAAAATATTGCATGATTATTTAGCCGTGAAAAAGGTTTGCTCTCGTTGGATCCCACATAATTTGACGCAAACTCAAAAAGATGCTCGTGTCGATTTGTGTACAAAAATGCTCAAGAAATACAATGGCGGTGCCTCAAAATACCTATATAACATTGTAACAGGTGCGAATCGTGGATCTATGCATATGAGCCGGAACGTAAACAGCAGTCGACTGTATGGATGTTTCAAGATGAAGCAAATCCAACAAAAATTGTTCGCACTCGAAGCAAATGGTCGCCTGCTTTTTCAGCAAACTGGTCATGTGGCAACAGTGCCTTTAGAGGAACGTAAAACGGTCAATGCCGAATGGTACACAACCATTTGTTTGCCGGAAGTCTTCGGTGAAGTAAGGAAAACCAACAAGAACCATAGGATCGTTCTTCATCAAGACAATGCAAGCGCACACACATCTCGTCTAACAACAGAGTATTTGAAGGCTCAAAAACTAGAATTGATGGGTCATCCGCCATACAGTCCTGATTTGACACCCAATGTCCTCTTTTTGTTCCCGAACATCAAGAACAAATTGCGTGGACGATTTTCGTTGGCAGAAGAAGCCGTTGATGCCTTCAAAAGCCATGTTTTGGAGATGTCTCAAGAAGACTGGAATAAATGCTTTGACAAATGATTCAAACAGATGCAAAAGTGTATTGATCATAAAGGAGAATATTTTGAAAAACAATAAAGCAGTTTTCAATCAGAAATTACTTTGTTTTAATTATTAGGCTCAAAATATAAATAGTGCCCCTCGTATTGGCCTTCACAGGTGAAATATGTACCTATAGCAAGGATGTGGTTTACTTTTTCGCGTATACAGTGGCGTCCTGTTTTACCTGCGCAGTTCTAGATTATTCACATATGAACATATAAATTTAAGCAATAGCTTTACTCATCACTTATAATAACCATGTTTAAATATATATAAAAAATAAAAACCTCTTTTGCCCAATATCCCCACGAAAAACTATTTTTAATGACAAATACATAATGTAAAACTGAAGTAAATTATACCTTTTACTCTCAAAGAAGAGATTATTTTGATATAATCTGCCCAATCTCTATTCTTGTCTAATACCTAGACACTGAATCACTTTAGGTGCTGGAAGAACTCTGGCTCTAAACGCAAATGCTTCCACATTTCATGAGTGTTCCCAGAGGGCGACAAGTGATTCAGTACCCAGACGGCTAAATCAGGTATTGGACAAGAATGGGCATTGGACAGATTATAATTATTATTAAAATAATGTCTAGTAAATGTGTCCTCTCTGAGAGTAGAAAGTGTAAATTACTTCAATTTTTCAATAAACTTTCATTAAAAATACTTTTTCGCAAGGAAATTGAGCAAAACAGTGTTTTATTTAGTTGTGTATTTGGATTGTACAGATTATTCAATTAATGTAGAGTAGAGCGAGGCTTTTTCGCTCAAGGGGCTATTCCGCTCAAAATAACATCCTTCAAAACGCACTAACATAAATCTAAAATACACAGTTCATCAAATCCTTTATAGCATTAACCATTTTCGACCTATTTGTTGTTATTGGTTTTCATTTTTTTCAAGTGCTAAGTCGTTATTCGTTTGTTCCTCTGAGTCGTGTGTCACGCAGAGTGGACCTTCAAAGCCATGATATAGCAAACCGCTTTTTAAAGTCTTATTACATTCTCTACTACGTATAGTAAGTAGGGAAAGTATTGTATTCCACTCAAAAATTCGATACCGAGATTTAACCGATAATACACGTTTTGAGACCCCCGAATTAAAAAAAAAAGGATTTTTGGAAACATGTCCGTGTGTGTGTCTGTGAACAGCATAATTCAGAAACGAACAGTCGGATAAACACCAAACTTGGTATTTAGGTTCAGTATCTTCCAGAGATGCGACACGAAGGTTTTCAAGAAAATCCCCCCACCCCAGATTACCCTTTACATAGAACATTTTTCGAAAATTTTAATTTTCTCAAAAATGGCTATAACGATTTTGATTAAAATACCGTAAATTTAAGACATTTTTATGGCAAATGAATTGTATATCACGAATTTTCTGGGAATGTCTCCAAAAGTATTCTTCATTGTGAACGACTTTTGCATAACTGGTAAACCATAAGAGATAGACAAAATTTTACTGTACAAAAAATGTAGATCGCGTTAAAATACACAATTTATGTCACATACATTTTTTTGTTGAGTGAACCATTTTCGAGATATTGCTTCTTATTCCCTTAAATTTTCCCATACTTATAGTTTTTCTCAGATGGGAATTCGTTATTCATTTTTTTTATGTCCTGGACATACAAAGAGAATGGAACACGCCACATAGCAACCAGCTCTTAAAACATTTGACTATCGCTTAAAGTCTACTATATTCTCCTTGCACCTACAAGAAAATTAGCAATAAGATTAACATCTCGATATCTCGATTAACATGAAGCATATGGAGAATAAGCGTTTGTAAAAATAGTTTGTACAAGAGTAGAGAAAGTCATGTGAGAGTAACACATCAGCCTTTTTTTTTTCTTTCTTTCAAAGTTTTGTCAACATGTTGGTGTAGCATTCTATTAGGCGTATAGATAGTACATAAAAGACCCAGAGCGTTCTTTACTGGGAAGTACGCGATGTTGTTTAGTTGGGAGCAAGGATTGGGAAAATGCTATCTACAGTAGATGAGTAAGCACGTGACTTCTGATATACGATGTAGCACAAATTATGAAGATAAAATCAAAACAGATTGTATTAGTACCATACGGGTTATGTTAACCACAATGAACATACTGAAACGTGTTGCCAACCGTGACGATAAGTTGCTAGATCTGGAGTCTTTAAAGTCATTTAGCGTCAGAATTTAAAAATTCTGATGTGATACATTCACATGACTTTTTCTCTACCATCTATCGTTTATTAGTGGGTATACAAACTATTCTTACTAAAGCTCATTTTTATATCTACTACGTTTTAATCCAAATGAACTTTTGCAGAAATAGCTAAATTACACATTCGGTTATAGGTACAAAGAGAACAGCGACAATCAATATTTAAGAACTGGACGCTATATTCCTGGTCTTAAAAGTCCATACTTTTTCCATGCAATCACGAGAAACAACTGAATGTTGAAAGGGCTTAAAAGAATGACCAAGAAAGAACAATTCGAACCATTAATAACGGATATCCCAGAAATGGCTTATGCCACAGAAAACACTTATTTGAAATAAATTGGGTTTTAAAAAGATCTACATTTCTTGTGTAGTACGTTTTCGTCTACCGCTTAACGTTTACTACTTATACAAGATTATACAGAATTCCTTCCGAATAAAGAGGACTTCAAAGGCTATTCTCAGAAAATTCTAAATATACATTTTATTTGTCATGTAAATGCCTTTAATATATGGTATTTTAATCAAAATCGTTAGAGCAATTTTTTAGAAAATATAAATTTTAGAAAAATCTTCCATGTAAACGGTAGTTGGCAGGTTAGGGAATTTTCTTGAAAATCTTCGTGTCGCATCCTTGGAAGATAGTAAACTTAAATACCAAGTTTGATATTTATCGATTATTCGTTTTTGAGTTATGCTGTTCACACATACACACACACACACACACACACACACACACAGACTGACAGCGCGAGGAGCAACACTCTCCGTGGAAATAAGCTTAGAGTAGTGAAGCACTTCCGATAACCTGAATAACTTCCTCTCGCGTATCTCGCCATGAGGAGGTGATTTTGGCTCGGTTGCGTATTGGCCACTGCAATATTACACACGGCTATCTTTTTAAGGATGACCCTGCTCCTACTTGTCCACTTTGTAGCGAAGGTCTGTCGGTCCGTCACGTGTTCCTAGAGTTTATTGCTCTAGCAACATCTTCGGGACTCTGCAACTGCCGGACAGTCTTGCAGAGGTCTTAGCGGATGATAAGCAAGCGGTTGAGAGGATTTTTAATGTTGTGTCAATAGTAAACTTCCAAATGCGGATTTAGTCATCTTAGTAGCAGGTGTTTGATACTTCTCGGTCAAGTTTTATATATTTAGTTTTATTTATGACTTGTGCTATGCTTTTTAATATTCATGTTTATCTCTGGCCTTTGCCATGATCCGTTTTACAAAGGGGCCAATGACCTAGCAGTTGAGCGCCCTTAAACACAAATCAAATCAAAAACAGACTGGCAGTCTGAGACACAGACTGCCTTTTTTCGATTCAGGGGCCCTCAAAACATATTTCCGGTGAAATCTCGACATCGAATTTTAGGGTTGAACACAGTACTTCCGCTACGAAAAAACGTTTTCTTTTTAAAATAATTGATGTAAACTCAGAATTATCTCTACATGGTTCCTAAAATTATCAGAAAAGTCGCTACTCATTTTTGCTTTCTCTACTGCGTATAGAGCCATTTTCGAGAAAATAAAAAAATGTCTGACATTTTTTTCCATGTAAAGGTGTGGAGGGGATTTTCCTTGAAAATCTTTGTGTTGCATCTTTGGAAGATACTAAACTTAAATGCCAAGTTTGGTATTTGAGGTTTTGTTTTTTAGGCATGGGCAGATAAAGTAAAAATTCTAGTAACCAGATTTAATCGAAAGAAAATTCTCATTTTTTCTTTCTCTACTACGTATAGTAAGTAGGGGAAGTATTGTATTCCACCCAAAAATTCGATATCGAGATTTTACCGGAAATATATGTTTTGAGACCCCCTGAATCCAAAAAAAGCATTTTTGGAAACATGTCCCTGTGTGTGTCTGTGAACAGCATAACTCAGAAACGAACAGTCGGATAAACACCAAACTTGGTATTTAGGTTCAGTATCTTCCAGAGATGCGACACGAAGGTTTTCAAGAAAATCCCCCTACCCCAGATTACCTTTTACATGGAACATTTTTCGAAAATTTTAATTTTTTCAAAAATGGCTCTAACGGTTTTGATTAAAATATCACATGTTTATGATATTTTCATGACAAATGAAATGTATATCTCGAATTTTCTGGGAATGTCTCCAAAAGTATTCTTCATTGTGAACGACTTTTGCATAACTGGTAAACCATAAGAGATAGACAAAATTTTACTACACAAAAAATGTAGATCGCGTTAAAATACACAATTTATGTCATACACTTTTTTTGAGTGAACCATTTTCGAGATATTGCTTGTTATTCCCTTAAATTGTCCAATACTTATAGTTTTTCTCAAATTCGTTGCTCATTTTTTTGTCCTGGACATGCAAAGAGAATGGAATGCGCCACATAGAAACCAGCGCTTAAAAGATTTGACTATCGCTTAAAACCTACCATATTCCCTTTGCATCTACAAGAAAATTATCAGTAAGATTGACATCTGCATATCTCGATTAACGTGAGGCATATGGAGAATAGGCGTTTGTAAAAATAGTTTGTACAAGAGTAGAGAAAGTCATGTGAGTGTAACATATTAGATTTTTTTTTAATATGTTGAAAGAACAAACGATATTACAGTTTAGGTATTGCGGCGTTTGTAATTTTTTTCAGTTTTATAACTTTTTGAAAATTTCAACCATTTTTCAACTTTTTAATTTGTGTTTACTACGTGTTTATACTACGTGTATGCAGACAAGAACTTAGGTAATATTTTTACGAAACTGAAAATTTCTTGTAAATCGGCTATGTTTAGATATATGTAAACACCTGCCTCTTAAACAGCAACTCCCCTCTAACTTGTCTTCTTGGGGAATGAAATCGTGACCTAGTAGTAACATTCCACTATGATGCAAATATAACGGGTGCACGTAAGTCGTCCTTTCCTTAAGGAAACAAGAATGCACCGGTGTTGTCCATTTTATTAGCTCTTAGATATATCAGTGCCGTAGCTTGATACTGTGTTCTGGGTAAACTAGATTTTAAAATTTTAATTTATAATGTTTTAAATGATCCACAAATTCTCATACATTAGTGTTTCATAAAACAGTGTGCATTCTCCATATCAATTCCATTAGTTATTATGTTATTATTATTATTATTATTATTATTATTTGTTGTTGTTTTAGTAGTCATTAGCATCACTATTAAATCACTGCTGAAATTGACTGAGCATTCATTTTAAACTAAAGTTTAAACTAAAGTTAGTTGTAACTTTACAGAATGCCTACAAACCACTGTATGATTGTAAATAATGAAAACAATGTGGGTACTCACTTAGATTTTTTTCTGGTTTATAAGCTCCAGTCGACGATTTTTATTACAAGCTTTTGTTTCAATGTTTTTAATATTTGATATTCCTTCAACACTCCATTCCTTTTCCCCGCCAAAAAGCAAACATACGAAGCAACACACCTTGTTATGAATGTAACTGCCAGTTAACCAATTAAATTTACTGAACCAGAATGTTTGAAATACTCGTTTTTTGGTTCTTTTTCTGGAAGACAATGCCAAGGTTAGGAATTGGTCTTTTGCCTTTAAGTTCACACTTTTTAACAAGATAGAGTCGAAAATAAGTAATCCGCTAAATTGATGGAATTATCCATATTTCTAAATACAACACGCACAATGGAAGCAATACACAAGTTTACGTAAAATTAACACTTTACTGCACTGCACGGCTGCACGCACATGATGCTGGTTCACCAATAACTGAGGAATGAAATGTTTATGTTACACTGCCTTGCCCTACCCTTGTCTCCAACCCCTATTGTCGTGTTTCCAGACCTTGGAGAGAGCAGGTACACAGAGACTAAACACCTCATTAAACGTGTTAAGTCTCTGCTGCTGCCTTTGTGCCCTTAATGCACAACAAAATATAGGCATGTCTTCCTACAACGAGAGGTTGAAATTTAGTGGGAAAAGCTACATAAGTCCACTCTTGATGAGACTTGCATTCGCTCAGCCATCCCTGTCTCTACTCCACTTTGCTGCAGCATCATGAGATTTCGAAGCTGTCTAAGTACGCAACACTACAATCTGACACTTAGCAGTAGGAGTTGGGGCGTTGGGGTAAGGAGCGGTGTAGGCGATTGGATTAATTAGTTTTCAGCACTTGTTTGAGGCTGCCTTTATTTATATGTTTAAAAATTTACTTAGTTTCTTGGTAATTTATTTAGGTAGACTCAGTCTCAAAGTCTACCCTTACTCTACGCCACCGAGATATAGTGATTATCGTTTTGGAGAGCAAATTGACATTTTTCAAGTTTATTTTCTTTCAGTTTTTAAAAATGTACGTGGTGGTAGTTTAAGCTGCGTCTACCGCCTACCTTAAGTTAATGAGTTATGTCCGATGCAGAAATACATTTTAAGGCCTGCAGAAACCAAAAAGGCATGTTTTCTTTCTCTACCATGTACTTAGTAGGTAGAGAAGGTATTGCATTACACCCAAAAATTCGATACCGAGATTTCAGCGTGTTTTTAGGGCCCCTGAATAATAAAAAACAGTTTTAGAAAAAGGTCCACGCACGCGCGTGTAAACATCATGACTAAAAAAAGAAAAGTCAGATACATAACAAACAATAACTGTCTTCCATAAATGCAACACGAAGATTTTCAAGAAAATCCCTCACACCCCCTTTACATGGCACATTTTTGGATATTTTTTATTTTCTCAAAAATAACTCTTAAGCGATTTTGATTAAAATACATATATTAACAATTAGTTTCAATAGTTTTTATTTGACCAATAAAATATATATCTTTCTGAGAAAGTAGCCTGTAAAAAGTAGTCTTCATTCCGAGGTAATTTTCTATAACTGGTAAACACTAAGAAATATACAAGAAATGTAGATATCTTTAAGACATACAGTTAATCTCAAATAACGTTTTGTGGCTAAGTCATTTCTTTGATATTTGTTGTTATGGTTTGAATTTTTCAAAACTCTGTAATTTTTAATTGCTGTCGGTATTAAGTTGTTTCTCTAGATGTCGTGGAATTTTAAGGCCAGTGTATACCGTCCAGCTCTTAAACGTTTGATTATCGCTATTACCTTTGCGTCTCTAACGAAATGTTGTGTACCGCAGCTATTTCCAGAAAGGTTTATCTCGATTAAAATGAAAGCTTTCGTATGAATAGTTTGTATACCCACAAATAAACGATATAGGGTAGAGAAGGTCATGTGGACGTAACACATCAGGTTTTTATAAAATGGTTTGTGTGCATGTGTGAAAGAGATTCTTGAAGTCTTCATCAAACTGATATAAAGGAGTATACAAGATTCACACCACTTTCTCAACCCATTGCACATTCGCATAAGCTATTCACTAAAAAGTTATTTTTTTATCTGCGTTGTTATTCACAAAACATCTTTATATAGAAATGATTTCAAATAAGTACTTGCATACAATATTCCGAAACAACGTTTCAATGTTTATCGGAAACAAGGAGGAATAAATCCAGAAGTCAGTCATAGAGAGAGTTTTCAGGTTGTTCCATCAGATGTCACGTTTATATTTGGAAAATGTAGTCATAAGCATGGAATATTTCGAAAACAACTAGCGCCAAGAAAAAAATTGACCAACTGTGTACTTGAATGAGGTCTACATTTTTATTCTGGACTTAAGCCAGCGGTTCTCAAACTTTCGTTATTTTGCCTCTCCCTCTCCCCCCTTTTTTATTATGAACCGGGTTTACAATACTGATTCATCTTCTTGGTCCAATATTAGTCTTTTTCCATGTTTCCCTGCCTTCCCAATCTCCGTCTTCTAATGTTTCTGTAGCATTTCTTTGATAATTTCTTCCACCTGTTACTCCAAGTCTTCCCTTTTCCCAAAATCCTCATCCTCCATCGGTCGAACATGTCGTTACCAAGTTAATTGCTAACAATGGATAATAGTAAATATTGAATTTTGATAATCCTTCCTAATTTCTTCATTTACAATGTTATCTAATTCGAAAATAGACAAGATCTTCTGAGGAAATTCATTTCTGTAGATTGTATAGAAAGTTAATAGGTACCCAAACTTCTGCACCATAATGATCAATTTGTGTCATATATTGTTTTAAAAATGTGTATCCTGTTATTCCATTTAAACTTTTCATAATTGATCTTTCCTTGGCAAATTCTCTCCTTCATTTTTGTTTCATGCCGACTTTTTAGCATTTAAGGATTTATTACAACTTTTGATCAATTTTAATCATGATCTGTCCCCCCACCCCAAATTAAACCATTTACTTCATTTCCGATAAAATATACAGAGTGAGCCAAAAAACTACGAACCAGCTGCACGGTGTTTTTCCTGTCCGCAATCTCGGCGCTCGTTGCCGTCTGCCGCTATCACAGAAAGACGCGGATGAAACCATACAACATTTTTAAAACTACTTTTGAAGGCTTTACTTACCAACTTTATGAAAGGAGATGCTAAAACTGGCCACCGTTGTTGTCCATACATTTTTGGCCCCTCTTTAGGAAACTACCGTAGTTCACGTTGAGAAATGCTGGCAATTTCCTCACGGATATTTTGTTTTGACGACGGTGGCCAGTTTCAGTATCTCCTTTCATAAAGTTGGTAAGTAAAGCCTTTAAAAGTAGTTTTAAAAATGTTGTATGGTTTCATCCGCGCCTTTTTATCATAGCAGCAGACGGCAACGAGCGCCGAGGACTCGAACAGGAAAAAACACCGCGCAAGCGGTTCGTAGTGTTTTGTCTCACTCTGTATAAAAGAGAGACGAAGATAACCCAATAGGCAGAAATGTAAACTCTATTTTTTCTGATGCGTTGTCTTGTTCATGTATTCGACACACTCCTGTCAAGTACGGAGCCAACTTCCCCTCGCCCCCAAGATAGCTTGAGAACCTCTGCGTTATGGTTTCAAAATTACACAAAATTCAATCAGAATGAAGAGGTCTTCAGAGCTTATTCACAGAAAATTCAAGATATACTTTTTATTGTTCACTGTCAAGCATATAGGGTAATCGAAGCCCCTGGAGCTTTCTTTCTTCTTCTTCTTTTTTCAGAAAATAAATAAAAGGAACTTTCCATATAGAGGCTGCTTTTGAGGATGGAGTGAATTTTATGAAAATCTTCCTGTCGCATCCTTGGAAGATGCAAACTTTTCGCTTTGGAGTTACGCCGTTCACAGACTTTCAGTGTCCAGGGAATCTCAAAACGTATTTTCTGGTGAACTCTCATTCATTCATTCATTATCTGTTTACCCTCCTCTTATGTAGGACTTACACCCCCCAGGACTTACAAGCGGGTGCCTGGGGTCAGAGGCCCGTCGAGGAGCAGACACTCATGGATCAGACAGAGCATCCAGGATGGGTGATCAGCCCGATGCCTGGTATGGGATGAAGCAAGTAGATGAAACGAAATTTTGGTGAAATGGATGAAAGGAAAGGCGATGATGGAGCAGTTGGTGGAATGAATGGCGGGGGAAACCGGAGAACCCGGAGAAAACCCGACCCAGACGCCGCTTCGTCCACCACAAATCCCACATGCAGGTCCCTGGGATTGAACCCGGGCCGCCTCGGTGGAAGGCGAGCGGTCTAACCACTCGGCCACGGCGCCGCCCTGATGAACTCTCGATATCAAATATTGGGTGGAATGGAATATTCCGTCTACTTAGCACAGGAAAGCGGTAGAGAATGTAAACAAGCAGGTCTGGAACTGTGGTTGTAACGCGCGACCTTCTGATTGCCATATTGCTCTGCTGAGTGAAACAATGGGCTGTAAACGCTGACTCGGCTGATCTTGCTGCCTTATCCGGAGAGTTCTGTGCAGCCCCGGCTGATGCAATACTTCTTTTATTGGTGAAAAGTTATCGATGTCCTTAACCAATCTCGGCGACAACGATTTTAAACCATTTCTAGCTGATATTTATGACAGGAGTAACAGGAAGTAGTTAGAGAAATACGTACAAATAGTTTCGTGTGACTACCATGTAGACTAGTTGTGTAACTTAGGGTTGACAACTTTAGTCAAAAGTCGGTGCACTTAATGCGAGCGGTATTCCATTTTACAAATTAAACTTTAAATCAAAAACAAAATACAAATATTAAACATTTCTAAAGGTATTGAAATCTTAGTGTGAACATGATGATGCCCTGTACAAATTATGGGGATGGCACATATAGACGACTTCTTTTCTGATGCAGCGATTTTTAAAAGTTGCTTTTCATGTAGAGCATATTAATGAAATTTGGAACAACTTATATAATAGTGATTTTCTTTCACAATGTGGCCACCACGCGGCGGCTCGCGCGCCGGCTGCTGCAGCTCAGACTCCCGCAGTAACAGTTATATCCGCACAACTGTCTCACTATTTCATAGTTACAATTATAATGATAAGCATATGCCTTGTGGTTCTCTGCCCACACATTTCTGGCATCTTCTCAGAAACGTTTCTTTCAGTTCTTCCAAAGTATGAGGTTTGTTCCGTCCCCTTATTACTTTCTCTACTACGTATAGTAAGTAGGGGAAGTATTGTATTCCACCCAAAAATTTGATACCGAGATTTCACCAGAAATACATGTTTTGAGACCCCCTGAATCCAAAAAAAGCATTTTTTTAGAAACATGTCCGTGTGTGTGTTTGTGAACAACATAACTCAGAAACGAACATTCGGATAAACACCAAACTTGGTATTTAGGTTCAGTATCTTCCAGAGATGCGACACGAAGGTTTTCAAGAAAAACACCCCACCCTAGATTACCCTTTACATGGAACATTTTTCGAAAAACTTAATTTTCTCATAAATGGCTCTAACAATTTTGATTAAAATATCATATGTTTAAGATATTTTCATGACAAATGAAATCTACATCTCGAATTTTCTGGGAATGTCTCCAAAAGTATTCTTCATTGTGAAGGACTTTTGCATAACTGGTAAACCATAAGAGATAGACAAAATTTTACTGTACAAAAAATGTAGATCGCGTTAAAATACACAATTTATGTCATATACATTTTTTTGTTGAGTGAACCGTTTTCGAGATATTGTTTGTTATTCCCTTAAATTTTCCAATACTTTTTCTCAAATAGGAACTCGTTTATCATTTTTTATGTGCTGGACATACAAAGAGAATGGAATACTCCACATAGCAACCAGCTCTTAAAATATTTGACTATCGCTTAAAGTCTACCAATTCCCCTTGCATCTACAAGAAAATTAGCAATAAGATTAACATCTCGATTAACATGAAGCACATGGAGAATAAGCGTTTGTAAAAATAGTTTGTACAAGAGTAGAGAAAGTCATGTGAGTGTAACACATCAGAATTTTCTTCATGTGATCATCAGAGTAGGGTAAATTTGTGTAATTGTATTTTGCGAAACATCAATGATAAATTGACCCACGCTTAATATGATTCTCTGACGAAGGATGATTCCATTTGCATGGTTATGTTCCGTCGTAAAATATCAGATACTGAAGCACAGAAAACCCCGATTTTACACACGAAATTCCCTTGCATGACGCGTAAATTGGCGTGTGATGTGCAGTAAATGCATACAGAATAATAGGACACATTTTCTGAACAAACAATAAATGCACAATGTACAGGAATGCTTTAAACCATTTTTTGTCAGCAACTTACCGACGTTGACTGTCAGTCTGTGTTTTTCTAACATGACTTTTGTTATCGCGCATATAGCTGATAACTGATGAGTCAAGTTTAATTCAGAAATTTTTGAAGATAGAGTGATTAGTAAAGGATTATAGGCCTCTAGATATTTATGAGGAAACTTGAAAAATGAAGTATGGCTAACGAACCCCCGCACACTGAAAGAACTAAGAGAATGCTTCTTTTGTTAAACGCTGCACCGGGCGGGGGGGGGGGGTTGAGCTAAAAAAGGCATTATTCACCGCTTAGAATCGCGTGTATATCTGTGTTTAGATACACAACATCCGAAATGTAACACACTGCATTGTTCTTTACAAAATCGTTCATTCAAATGCATCCGCCTGGCCAAAACGTTGCAGCATGTTTGCTTTCTCACCAAGCGCTTACCACACATGGTGCTTATTTTGTGTTTGTTTTTGCATTTACATTCTTGGAATTAAAAGCTGTAACAAGTTGGAACGTCTCCCTTCCCCCTCCATTTATACGCCGCCTCTAACATCTAAGGTCAATATCCGCGGCTTTGCCTTTGGAACAATTGCTCATCAGCAATTATGTTCACCTGTTTGCTATTCTGCTCATCTTTATATAGGTACATTAAGTTCACACACGCATTCAACTCTCGTTCTTACTTCTAGACTCTAGGAAGGTTGCGAATGAACCCGGGACCTCTGGATTTGGAAGTTGTGTTCTGTCCAGCTCTAGGTTAAATTTAAAACAACTATGTTTAGCATAAAAAATCTGTCAATGCTTGCTAGATTCCATATTAGGATGAAGGTCTGAGGATGCGTTGTACAACTTTGATCTTAGTAGAAAGAAAACAAGCACTGATGTGCTGCATTCACATGGCTTTGTCTACCCACTCTTCTACAAACTATTTTTCTATCTACTTCATGTTGATCGAGATAAACGTTTGCAGAAATGGCTTCATTACATTTTTGTTGTAGATACAGGAAGGATACAGGATGCTGATGCCATAGTCAAAAGTTTAAAAAGCGGGACAAATTAGACTTATGGCACTTTAAAAGCATAACATGTTTGAAAATGCAAACCAGTAACAACGAATATGTCTAAAATGTGTGGTATCACAAAAAATTTGACAATTTTTACTTTCTCTACTACGTAGAGTAAGTAGAAGTATTGTATTCCATCCAAAAATTCGATACCGAGATTTCACCGGAAATACATGTTTTGAGACCCCCTGAATCCAGAAAAAGCATTTTTGGAAACATGTCCGTGTGTCTTTCTGTGAACAGCATAACTCAAAAACGAACAGTCGGATAAACACCAAACTTGGTATTTAGGTTCAGTATCTTCCAGAGATGCGACACGAAGGTTTTCAAGAAAATCCCTCACCCCAGATTACCCTTTACATGGAACATTTTTCGAAAATTTTAATTTTCTCAAAAACGACTCTAACGATTTTGATTAAAATATCATATGTTTAAGATACTTTCATGACAAATGAAATGTATATCTCGAATTTTCTGGGAATGTCTCCAAAAGTATTCTTCATTGTGAACGACTTTTGCATAACTGGTAAACCATAAGAGATAGACAAAATTTTACTATACAAAAAATGTAGATCGCGCTAAAATACACAATTTATGTCATATACATTTTTGTTGTTAAGTGAACCATTTTCGAGATATTGCTTGTTATTCCCTTAAATTTTTCAATACTTATTTTCTCAAATGGGAATTCGTTATTCATTTTTTTGTCTTGGATATGCAAAGAGTATTAATCTGTGGCAAAGAGAATGGTGCTGCACCTAGCAACCAGCTATTAAGAGATATGTTGCCCTTGCAAATACAAAACAAGGGGAACATAGTACGCCTTAAGCGATAGTCAAATATTTTTAGAACTGGTCGCTATGTGTAAAATGTAATTCTCTTTGCATGTCAAAAGATCGTTTCTGCAAATGTTTATCTCAATTAATATGAAATAGATGGAGAATAAGAGTTTGTAAAAATAGTTGGTACAAGAATAGAGAAAGTCATATGAGTGCAACACATCAGATTTTTTCTACATGTAAAGAGTAGTTTGAGGTGATGGAATTTATTTGAAAAATATTCGTATCGCATCTTTGGAAGATGCTGAACTTAGTACAAATTTGGTATGCGCGCGCTGACATTTTTGTTCCGTTTGTTGAATAGATTAGATAAGCATTAGAAATTCTATACAGAATCAGGATAAAACACACAATAAACAATATAACCTAATCTAAGGTCATCCACATGAGGCACCAAACAGTCCGATCAAAGGTACGTCCAGTATTTCGAAACATAAAGGCTTAAATCAGCTTTCCGACTGTATCTTGTGGTTTGGTGGTTAGCTTATCAACCTCCTAACCCAGAGGTCCCAGATTCGATTCCCACCTGGAAGATAGGCAGATTTTTTTTTTTTTTTTTTTTTTTTTTTTTTTTTTTTTTTTTTTTTTGTCTTGTCAATATGATCTAAAACATTAAAGGTGTCGTATACATTTGGGGAGCGGAAACTGTGGACCCCTCCACCCGCGTTTTCACAGTCAAGATCATTGAGGGGGACAAAGCACTTTTGGCCCCACCCCCAAGAGTTTTATTGAGGAGCCTGCCAGCTTCACCAAAATATCCAATATATTACCTTTATTTCAAATGCGGAGTTCAACTGTTTTGATGACGCCACTAAGTTTCAGTTATCCGATCAGAATCGGAGCGCACAAATATTGAATTGTCCTCGTGTTGACACATCGTAGTTTTACCCTCTATTATAGGAGCAGCTTTAATAGCTACGATCATTTTCGAAGTAAGGTGTGGTAGCAGTTCATTTTAAGTCGTGAGAAAGTCATTGCATGTATTTTTCGAGTATGTGACTCTCCTCACGCCCAAGTAGTATGAAGCGTTTAAAATTACTTTTGTCATTCGTGTCTGCCCTTACTACATGCGTCACGGAAATTTGGGAAGAAAACGTTCAAGGCCTAAATTTTTACGGTACCTCCCCGGCATTTGCCAGTTATGAATACTGAGGAAAACCTTGGGGGGAGGGAGCTCAGAGAGAACGGTACTCGCAGGATTTGAACAGCAGACCTTCCGTTCACGACTCCATGCCTTAACGACCTCGGCTACACGTTTGGGTAAGAATGAACTATGATGGAACACTTTTGCCGGAAACAGTAAGGTAAGACTCAACGGACCTAGCAATACTTTTCTTCAAACTTCAAATTAATGAACCATTTATTTAATTTTTAGGAAATTGAAAGCATCTGTAGTAGGTATACTATGATTAAATACCCTTTTCCTTTATAATTGCACTAAACATATTATTAATATCCGACTTTACTGCACATTTTGCCCCCCCCCAATGCATATCAAGTCGGTGCGTATGTAAACACGTGTGTCAATATCAAGACGTACAGAGTTATTAGATGGCCCTTTACCACGTTTTTACAATTCTAAAGAGCGTTTCTCGAGAAAAGTTCGGGTATATTAAACACAAAACCAATACGTAACAAACGGATGTCAAGAAGTGCAAATCAAGCAAATACAAAACTAATTCACCATGACTGTTATACGCAACGATCATCTTCCGAATGTAATTTGCATGGGTTTGGGAAATGACGCGCGACATGGTTGTTTGAAATATTTCCGAAATGGCATTGTGCAAAATTCTTAGTTTGCGAAACGCTGTCCACGGAAAACATTTGTACAATGTTTCCCTGGGATTACCACGGAGCGGTTTTTAGAAATGCACTTCCGAGTTTAATGTCAGCAACCTGTGACTGTTTTCTATGCAAACTGTAGAAGCATGTCATCTTCAGAACGGTGTCAAAATGCTTTAACCTTGCGAGCGACTGACTGCGTTTCCAATTTCAATACCCCACTTTCCTCACCTGCGAACAAAGTGACATCGCGAAATAAGGAAAACTTGCACGCCACGTCTTAAGCTGGTTTCTATGGAAACTAGCAGCATCGCGTTTAAACTAAAACACGATTGCACTTACCTCGAGGTTCCTAGGAGATGAAAAATTTGTTTGTTTCACGTATTTTCGAGCACAGCGTTTGACGCCTTGGTGTTCTATTTCACAACTGCCCTGTCTGGCTTTGGCCTCTGCACACCTGGAGTGGCGCTGGCACAACCTATCGGCGGCCGCGCGTAACACTATATGCCTCCAGATGTCGCCCGTCTACCGACACATGCGGAAACGCAAGGGAAAATAAAATAAAAGACTAGGCTACTCAAAGATGTACTTCAGGTCCGTTTTTCCCCAAGGATTGCAGAATCCCAGGTCTATTGGGACGATTACATGATGATTGTTTGCTAAATGAGGCCGCATTATGGAAAACCCTTCTCGTGCAATTGTCCCAATCAAGATTGCAACTCGGACCCTCCGAATATGGAGGCAGGCACACTACTCCAACCCACTTTATAGCTGAGTAATGAATGAAATAAATGTCCAAATAAGTTCCGAGCCCTGAACGCTCTAAATCTGCCCTTTAGTTAGACCAAATACTGAGGAAAAATCCCGAATAAAAATCTCAAACAGGAGCTTCCAAACAGGAATACAAATCGCGGCGCACAGCGTGAGAGGCAAGGATGATGGTGGTGATGATTATTATTAGGGGTGGATTTCTATGAATTGTCATATTTTCCCTTAATCATTTTTAATCTTTTAAAGTAATATAAACACATATCATAGCAGTCTGATGAAAATTAAGTGGTTTTTTTTGGCATATACAGGAGAGCCATAGAAGGCAGCGGATGAAACCATACAACATTTTTAAAACTGCTTTTAAAGGCTTTACTTACCAACTTTATGAAAGGAGATGCTGAAACTGGCCACCGTTGTGGTCTATACATTTTTGGCACCTTTTAGGAAACTATCTATCACACGCCCATTTTTTTCGAGGTAAAGTTGAAGTCCGTACATGTGTAAATACAATTTTGTCCCAGCTTTTTAGAGAATTAACAGCCAGGGAGCGTGATTTTGCATTTTTTCATCAAGACTTTGCAACGGCTTATACGGCCAATATTTCGATGAGAAAAATTGAAAGTTGGTTTGAGGACAGAATTATTAGTAGAAATTTGTAGCCTCCTCGGTCCCCCGATCGAATCCCTTGCGATTTCTATCTTTGGGTACCTTAAAACAAAGTATACAAGACAAAGCCACACACCCTGGAAGAATTAAAACAAAATATCCGCCAGGAAATTTCTCAACGTGAACTACGGCGAGTGATGGATAGTTTCCTAAAGAGGTGCCAAAAATGTATGAACAACGACGGTGGCCAGTTTCAGCATCTCCTTTCATAAAGTTTTAAAAGTAGTTTTAAAAATGTTGTATGGTTTCAACCGCGGCCTTCTATGATAGCGGCAGAAGGCAAGCGCCAACGACGCGGACAGAAGAAACACCGCGCCGCCGGTTCGTAGTTTTTTGGCTCGCCGTGTAAATGCATATTTATATGTTTTTAACGTTATATGACATTATTCATGACAAATTTCAAAATAATGCCTTATTTTGGGCATCTTTATAAACGAGCAATTTTATAATTACCAGGTTAAGCTGTATTTAGATGAAATATTTTCCAGTATATTTTAAAAATGCCTGTTTCCTTGGAAATCGTTTTGCAAATTTCTTGTAAAAGATTCTCAGGATGTTTTAAAAATACTTTTATTTTCTTGGAATGCATT
Source organism: Deroplatys truncata (assembly GCA_030765065.1). NCBI lineage: Eukaryota > Metazoa > Arthropoda > Insecta > Mantodea > Mantidae > Deroplatys > Deroplatys truncata. The sequence goes on along the minus strand of CM060975.1, from coordinate 45,797,713 downwards.
CATTCATTCATTATCTGTTTACCCTCCTCTTATATAGGACTGACACCCCCCAGGACTTACAGGCGGGTGCCTGGGGTCAGAGGCCCGTCGAGGAGCAGACACTCATGGATCAGACAGGGATGAAGGAAGTGGATGAAGCGAAATGTTCGTGAAATGAAAGGTGATGATGGAGCAGTTGGTGGAATGAATGGCGGGGGAAACCGGAGAACCCGGAGAAAATCCGCCCAGACGCCGCTTCGTCCACCACAAATCCCACATGCAGGTCCCTGGGATTGAACCCGGTCCGCCTCGGTGGGAGGCGAGCGGTCTAACCACTCGGCCACGGCGCCGCCCATTCTTGGAATGCAGTTCACAATAAAATGTATAGTTTCATATAGCAGGTAAAATTTACCCTCGGTTCCGTACGAGAAAGAACGAACAAAAGCAGGCAGGCTGGAGGAGCTTTTCGTTAAATGTTTCTATCTTTGTTCACTCATCTTTCTAATCTTTCAAAACCTTTGATGCCTACTCAGTGTATTTTCATTCTCAGTGTACATTCAACATGCCTAAGCTGAAGGGCCCAGCCAGTAAAAATTGCAGGTTACATTCATGAATTTGGTGACAAAATATTTAATGCTGACGGGGGTTATCGTATTCTGCAAATTATGCGAGGTGAAAGTTACGGCCGAGAAACGTTTCACAGTGCAATGGCATTTTATCAACATAGATTATTGTTTTACGTCATACTGATGTATAACATATTAATAATTATAGCAATAAAATGCCCTGATGTTGCATATATGTGGTGATGATAAAGTCACATTTTTACTTTCTCTACTACGTATAAGTAGGGGAAGTATTGTATTCCACCCAAAAATTCGATACCGAGATCACCGGAAATACATGTTTTGAGACCCCCTGAATCCAAAAAAAGCATTTTTGGAAACATGTCCGTGTGTGTGTGTCTGTCTGTGAAAAGCATAACTAGGAAACGAACAGTCGGATAAACACCAAACTTGGTATTTAAGTTCAGTATCTTCCTGAAATGCGACACGAAGGTTTTCAAGAAAATCCCCCCTCCCCAGATTACTCTTTACATGGAACATTTTTCGAAAATTTTAATTTTCTCAAAAACGGCTCTAACGATTTTCATTAAAATATCATATGTTTAAGATATTTTCATGACAAATGAAATGTATATCTCGAATTTTCTGGGAATGTCTCCAAAAGTATTCTTCATTGTAAACGACTTTTGCATAACTGGTAAACCATAAGAGATACACCAAATTTTACAACACAAACAACGTAGATCCCGTTGAAATACACAATTCATATTTTAGGCAATGGAAATCAGCTCACTAATTATTATTGCTATTATTATTATTATTATTATTATTATTATTATTATTATCATTATCATTATCACTGCTAGTTGTGGCAGTACTGCGTTTAATTTACCTACATATCGAACTTCAGTTATGTTTCTAACATCAATAATGATGAGAGCATTAAACATTTTCAGATAATTTTCGGCGATATTTGGGCTCTGGCGATGTCGAAAGTACCTGTAATAAAGGTATTAGGTTTTCTTTTCAGGTTAATAACCAAACAGCTTTGTAGTCGACCACAAACCTTTCAAATAAGTTGAAAAGAAAACATACATTGACAAGAGTGGAGCGCCATTTATGAGTTGTGTTTAGCCGTTCTATTTGTTGACGAAAGAGCCCACGTATATACAGGAAGCCTAAGAAGGGAGTGCTGCTATAAATGCAAAGATAACCGCCTAACGCCAAAGATAGCGCGCCAGTAATCACTAGGTACTGATCACAAGTTTGTTTTCAATAGCAGGCACATAGCAGCACAACTTAGGAACCTAGCGATAATGACAGCTTGAGGCTTCTTCTCCATTATATTTAGTTACGTAAGCAACAATATAGATGGATTATTGGAGATGTGCTAGGATATCTAAAACAGAAAAAGTTAGAAATTACATTATAAAAGAAAATACCTATGAATGTTCAAAATTCAGTTTTAGATTTTATTCAACAGAAACAATTAGAATGGTATGGATATGTTAAAAGAATGGAAGATGAAAGATTGCCCAAAAGAATAATGGAGTGGACGCCACCAAAAAGGAGGAGAAATGGAAAATCACGTAGCACGTGGATTCAAGGAATTAGAGGGGCAATGGAGGATTAGGAAATTGAGGAAGATTTTTGCTCCAATAGGCAAGAATGGAGAAAAGTGATAAGAAGTTGTTAAAAACTGCAGTCTTGGGTGCTGGAAAATGTTTGTACATTGTAAAAGAATTAAACAACAGTATAGTTAAACGTTAACAAATGTATAAATAACAGAGCATTACGTTTATAGAAAAAATGATCATAATGTTTGTATTCATAGTTTATGCTTCTAAAAGAACTTGCAATTTCGATCGCTTCGTCCCGACGGGTAGTGAAATTCCTTTCTTCTCCACCCCATCTCTCTCTCTCTCTCTCCCTCCCTCTCTCTCTCTCTCATATTGGTGTACGTAATACAGAAATGGAAAAAAGTAGACATGGAGTAGCTTAATGGTAATGAAAGGAACGTTAATATAATATAGGTTTATGAAGTATTGAAATAACACATGGCATTAGAATATTCTCTTGTGAATATTCTTAGTTTTGGTGTTCAGCATTTACACACTGCTCTAACCTAGATTTGATGCTTAGGTGCATTTTACTACTCATTTCATTATTACATGGTCTTGTAAGAAAGAAGTCCATAACAATAAGATTCGGAGATTTTCGTAGCCATTCAATGGATCTCTTAGACCTATTTACCTCCTGTTTAGAAATTCTTAATATTAAAACGTACCACTCATCGAGAGGAAGAGAAAAAGATGAACATTTCGAGAAATGGAGAGAATATTTTTACATTCTATGCAGAATGTGGATGAAATGTTACATAAGCAAAATTCAAACATGTCGAAGACATCCCGAAACTTCACTCTCTTAATCAAAGATGAGTAAAGCAATCTGTGTTACATTCTCACGATTTTTCCCCACCAGCTATCACTTATTACTTTCTTTACTACGTATAGTTAGAAGTGGAAGTATTGTATTCCACCCAAAAATTCAATACCGAGATCACCGGAAATATATGTTTTGAGACTCCCTGAATCCAAAAAAAGCATTTTTGGAAACATGTCCGTGTGTGTGTCTGTGTACAGCATAACTCAGAAACGAACAGTCGGATAAACACCAAACTTGGTATTTAGGTTCAGTATCTTCCAGAGATGCGACACGAAGGTTTTCAAGAAAATCCCCCCACCCCAGACTACCCTTTACATGCAACATTTTTCCAAAATTTTAATTTTCTCAAAAAAGGTTCTAACGATTTTGATTAAAATATCATATGTTTAAGATATTTTCATGAAAAATGAAATGTATATCTCGAATTTTCTGGGAATGTCGCCAAAAGTATTCTTCATTGTGAACGACTTTTGCATAACTGGTGAACCATAAGAGATAGACAAAATTTTACTACACAAAAAATGTAGATCGCGTTAAAATACACAATTTATGTCACATACATTTTTTTGTTGAGTGAACCATTTTCGAGATATTGCTTTTTATTCCCTTAAATTTTCCAATACTTTTTCTCAAATGGGAATTCGTTATTCATTTTTTTTTATGTCCTGGACATACAAAGAGAATGGAATACTCCACATAGCAACCAGCTCTTAAAATATTTGACTATCGCTTAAAGCCTACCAATTCCCCTTGCATCTAAAAGAAAATTAGCAATAAGATTAACATCTCGATTAACATGAAGCATATGGAGAATAAGCGTTTGTAAAAATAGTTTGTACAAAAGTAGAGAAAGCCATGTGAGTGTAACACATCAGATTTTCTCTACACCTAATGTTAATCGAGATAAACTTCTGTAGAAATGCTTTCATTAAACATTTCGTTGTAAGCACTTACAGGGAATATACAGGAAGCTGAAGCGATAGGCATATCTTTAAAAAGCGGGTCGCTATATCCTGGCTTTGAAATTCCATAGTCTTTGGCGACATGATATCCCGTGAAGCAAAAGAGCGGTAAATTAACTTACTGTATGAAATGTATTAGAAAATTCAAATTAATAGCAATGAATATCTAGGAAATGATTAAATCCAGAAACAATTTCGCCTAAATGGCTTGTTCTACGAGGTCTGCATGTTTTTATGCATCAAATTTTTGTCAATTATAGCTTACCAGTTACACAGAATTATACCAAATTCATTCCGAACGATGAGAACTTAGCAGTCTGTTCACACAAAATTCAGGTTATACATTTTATTGGTGATACAAGTATCTTAAATATAGGTTTTTGAGTTACGCAGTTACACAAACAAGCCTACGTGCGCGAATCTGTTTGTGCGTTCTTTTTAGTTCTGTAGACTTCAAAACGTGCATTCCTGATCATATATCGATACCAAATTCTTGTGTACAATACAATACTTTCTTTATCTTACAGCTTAATGGCAGAGAAAGTAAAAAAAATCTGCTGTGTTACATTCACATGACTTTCTCTGTCCTCTATCGTTTATTAGTTAATATAAAAACTATCCTTACTAAAGCTTATTTTTATATTACTACGTTTTCACCCAAATAAACCTTTGCATAAATAGCTGCATTATACATTTCGGGTAACAGCGATAGTCAAATGTTTAAGAACTGGACGCTATATGCTGGCCTTAAAATTCCAATCGCGAGAAACAACTGAATGTTGAAATGACTTTAAAAGAATGACCAAGAAATGAACAACTCGAACCATTAATAGCGGATACCTCAGAAATGACCTATGCCACAAAAAAGTTATTTGAAATAAATTGTGTGCTTTAAACATTTTATGTAGTACGTTTTCTCTGTCACTTAACGTTTACCAGTATACAAGATTATCTAAATTCCTTCCGAATGAAGAGAACTTCAAAGGCTATTCTCAGAAAATGCAGGATATACAGGATATATCTTTAATATATGGCATTTTAACCAAAATCGTTGGAGCCTTTGGTATTAGGGGGTGGGGCGGGGGATTTTATTGAAAATCTTAGTATCGCATCCTTGGAAGATACTAAACTCAAACACCAAGTTGGTTGGAAAGGTAGAATCAGATGACTGAAAAATTCAATGCCATAGCCGGGATTTGAAACACGGATCTCCCGGTCTCCGTCCGGTTGCTCAAACCACTGAGCTACCAAGGCAACGTGCGGACGCGACATTAAATTCTCCAACTGATTCTCCACAAGGAGATCTCAAATTGTATTGAGATGTCATACCCCAATAGCGACTTACATTCTTTGCAAGTACTTAAGTCCTGGGCTTTATAGTTGCAACCACTATTAGGTCAATTAATGGAATGATTCTACCTTTCCAACCCTGTCCAACACACGGCGTGTGTGAAAGAACAATTAATTCCACCAAGTTTGGTATTTATCCGACTTATTGGGTTATTCTGTTCACAGACACACGAGCATGATTTCAAAAATGCTTTATTGGGATTCAGTGAGTCTCAAAACATATATTTCCGGTGAAATCTCGGTATCGAATTTTTGGGTGGAATGCAATACTTCCCCTACTTACTATACGTAGTAGAGAAAGTAAAACTTTAGGTTACACTCTTAAAAACGCATCCTATTGAAATTTTATAAATAGCAGACTTTTCAGATATTTATTACCCTTTAATGTGCAACTTTTTTCCCTGAAACTATGTTCCAGAAATATTTCGTTTTTACTTTTTCTACTGATTACATGTGGTAGGTAGAGGAAGAATTTCTTTTCGTTTAATTTTACAACTTCATTTAGCTTCTATGCTCTTATTGGGGGCTTTGACCAGAAAGAACTGGTGTTCATAACTCTCGATTGTAGTTTTTACTTTCTCTACCAAGTATCTAGAGCATTCTACCTTGAAATAGATGTCAAGATATCACCGGAAATACATGTTTTGATGCCCCCTTAATAAAGAAGAACTGCTATAAAAACTCTTCTGTATGTGTGTGAGCAGCATAATTAAAAACGAAGTGTTGATAAATACCAAATTTGGTATTTTAAGTTCGGTACCGAAATGCGACACGAAGTTTATCAAGAACATCCCCTGCTCAAAACTACTCTTTACACGGAAAATTTTTCTGAGAATAGCTTGAGAATTCCGCTTCATTCGGAAACAATTTTGTATAGGAAGTGATAAACGTTAAGAGAGAGAGAGAGAGAGAAGGACAAAAGCATACTACTACCTTCACAAAGAATGTAGATCTTTTTAACACACACACACAATTTATTTCAATTAAAGTTTTTGTGGCATCGGTCATTACCGAGATATCCATTATTATTGCTTAGAAGTTTTCAAAACCTTTTAAAAAAAGATTTAAGTACTGTCGATATTCAGTTGTTTTTCACGATGTCATGAGAAGACTGTGGAATTTTAAGGTCAGGATATAAGTGGCTCACTTTTAAACATCTGAGTATCGATTCGGTTTCCTCTATTTCTCTTGTACCTACAACGAAATATGTAATTAAACTATTTCTGCAAAGGTTTATCTAGATTAACGTGAAGAATAGAAAAATAAGCTTTGGTAATAACGGTTGTTTTTTTACTTCCTCTACTACGTATGGTAAGTAGGGAAAGTATTGCATTCCACCCAAAAATTCGATACCGAGATTTCACCGGAAATACTGTCGTGACCTCTTAACAATCTAGCTCAATGGGGGGTAGAACGACTGGTACCGAAGGATCTTAAAGTTATATTTCACATTATGCGAGGTCAGACGGGGGACGCAGCTGAGAGAAAATTATGAAAAATATATTAAAATGTTCCTAGCAATAGTATTATTTCATGGTGTGGATGAGGGAAGGGACTATCTGCTATAGTAATTTACACATAATGAAAATGGATGGCAAATGAATTTAATGATAAAAGGAATTACATTACCTCCTTGCTTCCTTGCCCGTCGGTGGGGACGCCATACTGATCGTATGGACAGCGCACACACACTACGACTTGCCCCTAGTAGTAACTCGGCTCGACTGACTGACCCACGCTAACTCGGCGTGGTTACGCTATGCTAGAACTGGTTTATCCCCTCCACTCTTGCGCAATACCCGATCTGGGCCGCCAGGTCACGTACGCAATAATGCTTACAAACATCACAATACATGTTTTGAGACCCCCTGAATCCAAAAAAAGCATTTTTGGAAACATGTCCGTGTGTGTTTCTGTGAACAGCATAACTCAGAAACGAACACTTGGATAAACACCAAACTTGGTATTTAGGTTCAGTATCTTCCAGAGATGCGACACGAAGGTTTTAAAAAATCCCCCACCCCAGATTACCCTTTGCATGGAACATTTTTCGAAAATTTTAATTTTCTCAAAAATAGCTCTAACGATTTTGATTAAAATATCATATGTTTAAGATATTTTCATGGCAAATGAAATGTATATCTTGAATTTTCTGGGAATGTCTCCAAAGGTATTCTTCATTGTGAACGACTTTTGCATAACTGGTAAACCATAAGAGATAGACAAAACTTTACTACACAAAAAATGTAGAGCGCGTTAAAATACACAATTTATGTCATATACATTTTGTTGTTGAGTGAACCATTTTCTAGCATATGGAGAATAAGCGTTTGTAAAAATAGTTTGTACAAGAGTAGAAAAATTCATGTGAGTGTAACATAACAGATTTTTTTTATTATTTTGAAAGTTTATAGTCGCTTTAACATATTAGTCATATAACGACTTTACATTTAAAATACATATTTAAGTATAAACAAGAGGTTATTTAACATACTGGCGGTTTTGAACCATTACAATGAACTAGTATAAAATTGTGACAGTATAACTAATCAAATTGATTGAACATTATATAATTTTATATAAATTTATGCTTTTAAAAAATTCAGCTATCTTAGGATACATCGAATAGTTAGTGCTGTTTGTAAATCATTGGGTAGTATTGTATAGATATAGATAGACAGACGGACACACTGGCAGATGGACGGACCGACCGACAGACAGATAGATAGGAAAGTCATGTGAATATAACACATAGGATATTTTACGTTGTTTTTATTCATTTTCTCCTTGAATCACACTCAGATTCATACTTCCAGATTGCGGAGGGTAAGGAATAAATCTACGTAAAAAATCACTTCTCATTCGGGAATCGAAGCCGGGACCTCTGGATTGGCAAATAAGAGGAAGTATTGTATGCTACCCAAAAATTCGATTCCGAGAAAATACATATTTTGAGGTCCCTGAACCAAAAACTATGTGTGTGAGAAGTGTGTGTAAGTGAGAGAGCGAGCATTTAACCCCCTCCCTCCCAAAAAAGTGGTAAGGTAGGAAACCTAGTATGTTTATGTCCAGCATCTTACAAAGATGCGACAGGGAAATCTTCACAAAATTCCTGCAATCCCAAACTATTCTCTTAACGATGTTGACTAAAATGTCGGATGTTTGGCATATTGACATGCGAAATGAAAGGGCTATGTTAAATAATGCGAAGGTTTTATTCAAACTGTGTGTGTGTGTTTTTTTTTTTTGTAAGGCTTGGTACTTTTCACTTGTTGTTTCAAGTAATTTATGATTAGACATGGAAGTGAATTATATAATATGAAATATTTGTTTAAATTGTTATCATTTATTTTAAAAAGAATGGTTACGAACTTGTATGATGTAATTTCAAATTGTTTAAGATGCCAATTGCAGTTTAGGAATATTATATCTCTGTATATATATTATTTTTCATATTGCAAATTTTAAACACAACGGAATTGCTTCAAGCGAAAAATAACATTTTCTTTGGTGAATTGTTCTTGCGTTGCCTTGGCACGCATTCGCGGGCGTCCCATGTTCAAACACCCGGGGCCATCAATCTGATTGGAGCTTTTTTTCGCGGTTTTCTTCGGCAGCGAATGCTGGGTTGGATAACTTGATCCGCGGCTTTTCTTATTGTTCCTTTCATCACTATATTTAGTTTACTTCCTCACTACCATACCAGACACTGGGCTGATCACCCATCATATGCTATGATCCAGAGTTTGCTTGCTCCTCGACAGGCTACTGACCCAAAGCATTGGCTTGTAAGTCCTTGGGGGTGTACAAAGAGGAGGATAATCTTTTTAAAGTGAAGAAGTACACGCAAGGAAATGTAACAGTTTGCAATTGGCATTAAAAACGACATCCTATTCATTTTACTTTCAAAAGTAATTTAATAAGCATTACAACTTTACCGGTGAAGTTAAAATCCATACAGTGACATTTCTGCCTCGAACGGAAGACTTTTTTTCATCTGCCTTTAAACAGACGGCGCAGCTCAACTTACACTCGGCTTGCAAAACTCAACTCGCGAGAGCGCTCGCTTATATAGTCGGTGGAATCTTTCCACAAGGTTCTCGAACGTTCTAGAACTATTTCGACGCACCTTCTGGAGGAGGAGGGGTGCAGAAGAAGATTCTAGTTATCTGCCGATAGCGAATACGGTGTTTACGCTGTCGAGGGGAGTTTGTTTACACCAATGGCCCGGCGTCGACTTTCCGATAAACTTGGGTCATAGCCGCTACGTCACAATATGGAACATTTTCAGAGTAATTAAGAGATCCAATACATACCTAATGAGCGGCGCCGTGGCCAAATGGTCAGACCGCTCGCCTCTCGTCAAGGCAATCCGGGTTCAATACCAGGAGACGGCGTGTAGGATTTGTGATGGGCAAAACAGCGTGTGGGCGGGTTTTCTCCGCGTCCCGTATTCATTCAACCAATTGCTGCATTATCGCCTTTCCTTTCATCCATTACACCCTCATTTCATATAATCTTCTTCCTCGCACTCATCTCAGGCTTCGGGCTGATCACCCATCCTGGCTGTTCTCTCTGATCCATAGTCTGTGCTCCCCGACAGGCGTCTAACCCTAGGCACCCGCTTGTAAGTCCTGGAGGGTGTAAGCCCTAACAACGGAGAGGGTAAACGGAGAAAGAAGAAGAGGAATATATACCTAACGGAACTGCTCAAGTAATCAGTCCAGGCCGCACCACTGAACGAGGAAGACAATAGACTGTTCTTACTAACACCGTCCCCTGCAGCAGCCAGTTCCTTTGCATTTGTTTACACTGAGCCACCATAGATGACGACGCCTGCACAGGATTAATACTAGTGAAAAATTGGTCTAACTCCATGAATTAGCAATCTACAATAGTGAAAACTTGTTATAATAGTAATAATAATAAATTCTTATGTTTTCACTTTTTTACTTCATGTGTGATTAGATGCATGTCTTCAACATCGCTGCTCCTGTATTTCCTTAATGCTTAAAAGGAAAGCAGGCAAGTATGGTTTCAGCAGAAGAATACTTTCTAAGCGCTGGTCAAACAAGAAAGCATTGCGACATAGTTTTCTGTGTACGTACAAACCAGCCACTACTTCCTTTTGTACTGAGAAAGAGCCGGGTTTCGATACTCGGTAGGCACTACTGGAAGTAGGAGTAGTAGGCATTTTAGATAGAAGTGTTACAACGTGTTTACGTCCTTGTGAGGCTTATGTGTAGCAATGACACGACCAGGAAAGCATGAAATTGTGAACTGGGAATGCTGCAGTAATTTTCGCTGTGTTAAACTTTACTTTCAAAAGTCGTGAACGTGTAAGAATATCTTCAGTCAAGGAAGATGGAAGTGAGAAAAGAGGTACCGTGTTAATTTCTCTACTACCTGCCTGTGGTAGGTAAATGATGTATTCCAACCAAAAATGTGATATCGAGATTTGTTTTAGGATCCACTGAATGCACAAAAAATGTGTTACATTCACATATTTTCTCTACCCTCTATCATTTATTAGTGTACAAACTGTTCTTTCGAAATCTTTATTTTTCTATCCACTTAATTTTAATAAAGATAAACCTTTACAGAAACAGCTACATTACACATTTCGTTAGGATACAAAGGAAACAGTGATAATCAAATATTTAAGAACTAGATGCTATACGCTGGTCTTAAAATTCCAAACTCTTTTTATACGGTCGCGAGAAACAACTGAATATCGACAGCTCTTGAAAAGAATGACAAAGTATTAAACAATTCGACCATTAATAACGGATATCTTGAAAATGTTCTACACCTCAAAAAAGTTATTGTAAATAAAATGTGTGTTTTAAAGAGATCTAAATGTTTTATGCAGTAGCTTTCGTCTATTGCTTAATGTTTACCAGTTATACAAAATTATACAAAATTATTTCCGAATGATGACTTCTGAAGTTATTCTCGAAATTTCAAGATATGGGTTTTATTTTTAATGCAATATCATAAACGTGCGGCATTTTAATCAAAATCGTTAGAGCCAGTTTTGAGAAAATCGAAACATCTTCCATGTAAAGGGTAGCTTGCAGCGGGGAAGATTTTCTTGGAAATCCTTGGAATATGCTGAATCTAAATACCAAGTCTGGTATTTATCGGGCATTTCGTTTTTACTTTCTCTACTACGTAGGGGAAGTATTGTATTCCACCCAAAAATTCGATAACGAGATTTCACCGGAAATACATGTTTTGAGACTCCCTGAATCCAAAAAAAAAGCATTTTTGGAAATATGTCCGTGTGTGTGTCTGACTGTGAACAGTCGGATAAACACCAAACTTGGTATTTTGGTTCAGTATCTTCCAGAGATGCGACACGAAGGTTTTCAAGAAAATCCCCCCACCCCAGATTACCCTTTACGTGAAACATTTTTCGAAAAACTTAATTTTCTCAAACATGCCCCTAACGATTTTGATTAAAATATCATATGTTTAAGATATTTTCATGACAAATAAAATTATATCTTGAATTTTCTGGGAATGTCTCCAAAAGTATTCTTCATTGTGAACAACTTTTGCATAACTGGTAAATTATAAGAGATAGACAAAATTTTACTACACAAAAAATGTAGATTGCGTTAAAATACACAATTTATGTCATATACATTTTTGTTGTTGGGTGAACCATTTTCGAGATATTGCTTGTTATTCCCTTAAAGTTTTCAATACTTATTTTCTCAAATGGGAATTCGTTATTCATTTTTTTGTCTTGATATGCAAAGAGTATTAATCTGTGGCAAAGAAAATGGTGCTGCACCTAGCAACCAGCTATTAAGAGATATGTCTGTGCTTAAAGGCTACTGTATTTCTATATTGCCCTTGCAATTACAAAACAAGGGGAACATGTACGCCTTAAGCGATAGTCAAATATTTTTAGAACTGGTCGCTATGTGTAAAATGTAATTCTCTTTGCATGTCAAAAGATCATTTCTGCAAATGTTTATCTCGATTAATATAAAATAGATGGAGAATAAGAATTTGTAAAAATAGTTTGTACAAGAGTAGAGAAAGTCATGTGAGTGTAACACTAGATTTTTTGAGATATGCTGTTCACAAACACGCTTTTTTCTATAAATGTTTTTTGGTGCGGAGTACAATACCGTCCCTACCTACTAGGTACGTGGTAGAGAAAGTAACAATAGGTTAACGTTTATAGTATCAGAGAGAGAGAGAGAGAGAGAGAGAGAGAGGAGGGGAAATCGGGGAAATATTACATTTCATATTTGCTCACATACTGTTTAAGCGAAGATTTAAAAGAGAAAAGAAAATTGCGCATAAACCTCTCTTTTCGTGGAAGAAACCATTTTCGTCCTTTAAGACATTTTATAACAGCGAATAAGAAGTAATCTCTACAAGTACCGCGTGGAGCACCATCAACGCTAGAGAGAAACTCAGTAAAACCAAGATGGCCACCCTTGAACTACTCGACCTGACGTATATATAGCAGTTGTTGTTTCAAAAAATGACTATGGTAGAAAGTATCACCCTTATAAAGCTTAAGTTTGAAGCTTGACGATGCTACGTTGTTTAGTAATTATTTGGCAGCCATTAATAGCGAACTCTCTCAGCGAATTTGTAAACATGGATAAAACTGGCCATCGTTATGTGATATAATACTTTCATTTGAAAGGTCTTAGTCCAACTAATATTAAAGTTGAGCTAGATTCTACTCTGGTGGAGTCTGCTCCTACGTTTACACAACAGTAAAATATTGGGTGGTAGAGTTTAAGCGAAGCCGTACGAGCTGCCAAGACGAACATCGCAGTGGTCGCTCAAATGAGGTGACCACGCCAGAAATTGTGAGGAAAATCCACAAAATGGTATTGGATGACCGTCGACTGAAAGTGCAGACATCGTGGGCATTTCAAAAAGTGTTGTACATCGCACACTAACTAAAAATTTAGACATGAGAAAGCTGTGCGCAAGATAGGTGCCGCGTTTACTCGCAATGGAACAAACGCAACGTCACGAGGATGTTTCAGTTAAGTGTTTGGCGATGTTTCGCTGCAATAAAGCCGAGTTTTTGCGTCGATCTATCACTTCACACCTGAGACGAAGGAACAGTCAAAAAAGTGGATTGAAAGGGGAGAATCGGTTCCAAAGAATACGAAGACAGTTCCATCTGCAGGCAAGGACATGGCGTGAATTTTTTGGGATGCGCGTGGGATATTTTCATTGATTATCTTCAAAAAGGAAGTGCAATCAATGGTATTATGCAAACTTATTGCAGCGTTTGAATTATGAAATCAAGCAAAAACAGCCGCATTTAGCTACAAAGAAAGTTCGGTTTCATTAAGTCGTACCAGTTCACACATCCATAATCGCCATGGCCAAAATGAATGAGTTAAAGTTCGAATTGCTTCCTCATGCACCCTATTCCCAGACTTAGCCCCTTCTGATTATTTTCTGTTTCAAAAGTTGAAGAAATGGCTTGGTGGTAAAAGATTTGCCAACAATGAAGAGCTGAAGTTTGCAGTTAATGGCTATTTTACAGAACTCGACTGTTTTCACTATAAACAGGGTATCGAAGCTATTGAACATCACTGGGAAAAGTGTATCGAGCTGAAAGGAGACTATGTAGAGAAATAAAGATGTTTTTTTCCAAAATTTTTGCGTTTTCTTTGTTAGGTCGGGTACTTCTGGGACAGCCCTCGTACTTTTCGGAGAGTTGTTTCCGTAAAATATTGCGATACCTAGCACACTTTTTAAAACTAATACCTTATCCAAGGAACGAAAATTAGAAAATGTCTCATTTTAAAGATTGAGCTTGTTTATGTTGGCTGCCACGGTTAATCAAACCAACCGCCTCAAACAGCTCTGGTAAATCAAGACGGTGTGGAACGTGAGCGATCAAAATTGGTATACAGATAGGTGCTCGTGTCTACAAAATATAAGTTTTAGACAGCATGGACTAAAAGTAGAACTTCTAACACAGAGCACACGAGCTAAAAGCTCTATCCGTGTGACCAACAAGTTTCAAGTCCAGTCACATGGCGGTTACCCTTTGTATTTGCACAACTCGACTTGGTATGATTCGATTTTACTTTTCATTCTATCTTTTTACATGATTAATTCCTCATGGCACTCGCATTATCTATTCACAATACAAATCGTCATACTTCAATTTATCCCAATTCGTGTAGAGTTAACCTATACGTTATATTGGCAGCTTTCTTTGATCTAAAACGCTATTCTTTTAGATAACCTACATAAAGATGGAATGGCTGAAATTACGAATTCAGAAGAAACTGAAATTACAGAATCAGAAGAATAACACTAGAAGTATTCATTCATTATCTGTTTATCTCCACTTATGTAGGACTTACACACCCCAGGACTTACAAGCGGGTGCCTGGGGTCAGAGGCCCGTCGAGGAGCAGACACTCATGGATCAGACAGAGCATCCAGGATGGGTGATCAGCCCGATGCCTGGTATGGGATGAAGGAAGTAGATGAAACGAAATGTTGGTGAAATGGATGAAAGGAAAGGTGATGATGGAGCAGTTGGTGGAATGAATGGCGGGGAAAACCGGAGAACCCGGAGAAAACCCACCCAGACGCCGCTTCGTCCACCACAAATCCCACATGCAGGTCCCTGGGATTGAATATCAAAACACTTGACATCTCGTTTTTAACGTCATTTTTCTTGTTTCAAGAACGCGTTCTAAACGTCATATCTGTTAGTTTCAGAAAACAGCATGATATTATTGATATTTTACAAATTCGAGCGCTGTCTAAATAATAGTATATGCCACACGAGTTAAAAGTGGTTTTATTTTGCTCGTAGGACTCCCGTAGGCCTTCGTTGAGCAAACATTTCTACTCGCAAAATAAAAGCCTACTTTTACCCTTTGTATCATAATCCACTATTTTTGTTAAACTGCCTTTTTAAATAAGAAGATATTTTAACAAAGCCTTAGCCAACATCCGACATAAGTTTTTAAATTATCCACACTTTTAAAAAATCTTATATTAAATTCACTAGACTCTTTCTACGAACATTTTTTTTAAATCTGATGTGTTACACTCACATGACTTTCTCTACTCTTGTACAAAATATTTTTATAAACGCTTATTCTCAATATGCTTCATGTTAATCCAGATGTTAATCTTATTGCTAATTTTCTTGTAGATGCAAGGGGAATTGCTAGCCTTTAAGCTATACTCAAATATTTTAAGAGCTGGTTGCTATGTGGAGTATTCCATTCTCTTTGCATTACCAGGACAAAAAAAATGAGTAACGAATTTGAGAAAAAGTATAAGTATTGGAAAATTTAAGGGAATAACAAGCAATATCTCGAAAATGGTTCACTCAACAAAGAAATGTATATGACATAAATTGTGTATTTTAACGCGATCCACATTTTTTGTGTAGTAAAATTTTGTCTATCTCTTATGGTTTACCAGTTATGCAAAAGTCGTTCACAATGAAGAATACTTTTGGAGACATTCCCAGAAAATTCGAGATATACATTTCATTTGTTATGAAAATATCTTAAACATATGATATTTTAATCAAAATCGTTTGAGCCATTTTTGAGAAAATTAAAATTTTCGAAAAATGTTCCATGTAAAGGGTGGAGGGATTTTCTTGAAAACCTTCGTGTCGCATCTCTGGAAGATACTGAACCTAAATATCAAGTTTGGTGTTTATCCGACTGTTCGTTTCTGAGTTATGCTGTTCACAGACACACACAACGGCACACACACACACACACACACACACACACACACACACACACACACACACAGACACACACACGGACATGTTTCCAAAATGCTTTTTCTTTGCATTCAGGGTGTCTCAAAACATGTATTTCCGGTGAAATCTCGGTGTCGAGTTTTTGGTTGGAATACAATACTTCCCCTACTTACTATATGTAGTAGAAAAAGTAAAAAAGTATAAAGTATTTGAACATTTAAAACAATATCATTGAATATCTTGGAAATGGTTAACGCTACAAAACAATTGGCAAAATGTGTTTTAAGATATATAGGTTTTTTTTTAAGCTTTGTCTACTTCATAGTGTTTACAGGTTATATAAAATGCCTTCAGAATGAAGCGGACTTAATGAAGTATTCGCAGAAATCAAGACATACATTTTATTTGTCATATGTCAAACATATGACGTTTTAATAAAAATCGTTAAGAGCCGTTTTTGGCAAAATAAACAAGGAAAGATTTTCATGTAAAGGATAGTCTGGGATGAGCGAGTTTTCTTGAAAATCTTCGTGTCGCGTATTCATAAGGTGTTATAGGTAGAGAAGGTGTTGCATTCCACCCTAAATTCGATACCGAGATTTTGCCGGAAATACGTGTTTTGAGGCACCCTGTATAAAAAAGAAAGCGTTTTTAGAAAAAGATCTGCGTGTATGTGTGTGTCAGCATAACTCAAAAACCAAAAGTGTGATAAATACCAAACTTGGTATTTAGGTTCAGTACCTTCCAAAGATGGACACGAAGGTTTTCAAGAAAATCCCCAACCAAAACTACCCTTTACTAGGAATATTTTTCTAATTTTTTCTAAAAATTGGTTCTAATGGTTTTGATTAAAATACCATATATTAAATATATTTACGTACATGACAAATATAAGTATATCTTGAATTTTCTGGTAATAGCCTGTAAAGTCCTCTTCATTCGTAAGAAATTTTGTATACCTAATCTTGTATAATTGGTAAACGCTAGGCTATAGACGAAAACGTACTACACAAAATATTTATACAATTTATTTCAAATAACATTTTTTGTGGCATCAGCCATTTCTGAGATAGCCACTATTAATGATTCGAATTGTTCAATACTCTGTCATTTTTTTCAAGTCATTTCGATATTCAGTTGTTGCTCGCATTTGCACACAAAGAGGATGGGATTTTAAGGTCAGCGTCCAGTTCATAAACATTTGACTATCGCTGTTCCCTTTGTATCTATAACGAAATGTGTAGTGCAGCTACTTCCGGAAAGTTTTATCTCGATTAAAACGAAGATAGGAAAATAAACTTTCGTAAGAATAAGTTGTATACATTATCCACTAATAAGCGCTAGAGGGTAGAGAAAGTCATGTGAATGTAGCACATCAGATTTTTTTCTAGTTATACTGTTCACAGCTCGATCATAAAGTGTATTTCTTGTGAAATGTCGACATCGAATTTTTGGCTGGATTACAACAATTCGTCTACTTACTATAGGAAAAGGAATAGAGAAAGTAAACGTGGTGTAAATCGAGTGCTAGCACTTTCCTAGATAGCTTGGAACAAAAATTCTATTTCATTTATTCTTTGTATATCATTATAAGTATTGTGTTATAGATTGAATATAATTTAATTTCTGTGCAACTTTGTTTTTAGCAAATTTCAGTATACGTATGTCAAACAACGCCAGTTTTATAAACAATGAACTTACTACACATACGATTGGTCATTTCTATATATGTATCTACAAGAACAAGGATAGAAAGCAGTCTTGGCTGGAAAAAAAAATTGAAACTCGTATTGTGGTTTCCTCTCAGTTTACAGACTGCGGTTGGCAACACTGGGTGCAGAGTTACCGCCACGTTTACGACCTTAAGGTCACAATATAGAACCGCAGGGTAATTTCTTACATTAGGCTTTCATCAACTGTATTGTAGGGTGACTGAAGGTAATTAATGAAATTAGCAAATTCTGCTAAGAATAACCGTTAACAATTCTTAAATAATGTGTTTAAAAAGGAAGTTGGATAAGAAACGATGGGACATTGTATTTGGTTGTGAGAGGTTGAGAATCGTATGGTAGGATGATTACTAAAGGAAAACGCTGAGGTTATACATTCACATAACTTTCTTTAGCACTATCGGTTATTACTTTCTCTATTACATATAGTGAGTAGAAGTATTGTATTCCACCCAAAAATTCGATACCGAGATTTCACCGGAAATATGTTTTGAGACACCCTGAATCCAAAAAAGCATTTTTGGAAACATGTCCGTGTGTGTGTGTGCGCGCGCGCGCGCGCGTGTGTGTGTGGTGTGTCTGTGAACAGCATAACTCAGAAACGAACAGTCAGATAAACACCAA
Source organism: Deroplatys truncata (assembly GCA_030765065.1). Classification (NCBI taxonomy): domain Eukaryota; kingdom Metazoa; phylum Arthropoda; class Insecta; order Mantodea; family Mantidae; genus Deroplatys; species Deroplatys truncata. The sequence goes on along the minus strand of CM060975.1, from coordinate 45,779,310 downwards.
ACTTGGTATTTAGGTTCAGTATCTCCCAGAGATGCGACACGAAGGTTTTCAAGAAAATCCCCCCACCCCAGATTACCCTTTACATGGAACATTTTTCGAAAATTTTAATTTTCTCAGAAACGGCTCAAACGATTTTGATTAAAATATTATATGTTTAAGATATTTTCATGACAAATGAAATGTATATCTCGAATTTTCTGGGAATGTCTCCAAAAGTATTCTTCATTGTGAACGACTTTTGCATAACTGGTAAACCATAAGAGATAGACAAAATGTTACTACACAAAAAATGTAGATCGCGTTAAAATACACAGTTTATGTCATATACATTTTTTTGTTGAGTGAACCATTTTCGAGATATTGCTTGTTAATCCCTTAAATTTTCCAGTATTTATATACTTTTTCTTAAATTCGTTATTCATCTTTTTTTATGTCCTGGACATACAAAGAGAATGGAATGCGCTACATAGCAACCAGCTCTTAAAATATTTGACTGTCGCTTAAATCCTACCAATTCCCCTTGCACCTACAAGAAAATTAGCAATAAGATTAACATCTCGATATCTCGATTAACATGAAGCATATGGAGAATAAGCGTTTGTAAAAATAGTTTGTACAAGAGTAGAGAAAGTCATGTGAGTGTAACACATCAGAGTTTTTATTATGTAGCTTTCTACAGACTATTTTTTAAAAAAAGTTTATTCTTCTATTTCATATTAATCGAAATAAACGCTTGCAGAAATGGTTTCACTACACATTTCGTCGTAGATGCAAGAGGTCACAGTAAGTTGAAGAGAGTCAGATCTTTAAAAAGCGGGTGGCTATATGCTTGAAGTTCCATTCCCTTACGTCACCATTAGAAACAAACTAACAGCGACTTGACACTTTCATAGCCTTTAAAGTAGCTGAACATTCCAACCAATAACAAATATCTCGAAAATGTTTAATACCACATAAAATGTTATTTCACATGAATTGTGTGTTTTAACGAGATCTGCATGTCTTGTGTACTAAGTTTTGTCTGTTACGATTTACCAGTTATGCGAAAGTATAGCAAATTCATTCAAAATGAAGAGGGCTTCACAGGCTATTCGCGGAAAATTGGAGATATACATTTTATTTGTTATGCAAATACATTAAATAATAAATACTTTAATGGATTGTTGTTTTAACCAGAATAATTGTTAGAGATATTTTGAAAAAATCTGATGTGTTACACTCACATGACTTTCTCTACTCTTGTATAAACTATTTTTACAAACGCTTATTCTCCATATGCTTCATGTTAATCTTATTGCTAATTTTCTTGTAGATGCAAGGGGAATTGGTATGCTTTAAGCGCTAGTCAAATATTTTAAGAGCTGGTCGCTATGTGGAGTATTCCATTCTCTTTGCATTACCAAAACAAACAAAAAATGAATAACTAATTTGAGAAAAAGTATTATAAATATTGGAAAATTTAAGGGAATAACAAGCAATATCTCCATAATGGTTCACTCAACAACAAAAATGTATATGACATAAATTGTGTATTTTAACGCGATCTACATTTTTTGTGTAGTAAAATTTTGTCTATCTCTTATGGTTTACCAGTTATGCAAAAGTCGTTCACAATGAAGAATACTTTTGGAGACATTCCCAGAAAATTCGAGATATACATTTCATTTGTCATAAAAATATCTTACACATATGATATTTTAATCAAAATCGTTAGAGTCGTTTTTGAGAAAATTAAAATTTTCGAAAAATGTTCCATATAAAGAGTAATCTGGGGTGGGGAGATTTTCTTGAAAACCTTCGTGTCGCATCTCTGGAGGATACTGAACCTAAATGCCAAGTTTGGTGTTTATCCGACTGTTCGTTTCTGAGTTATGCTGTTCACAGAAACACACACGGACATGTTTCCAAAAATGTTTTTACTTTCTCTACTACGTATAGTAAGTAGGGGAAGTATTGTATTCCACCCAAAAATTCGATACCGAGATTTCACCGGAAATATATGTTTTGAGACCCCCTGAATCCAAAAAGAGCATTTTTGGAAACATGTCCGTGTGTGTGTCTGTCTGTGTGTCTGTGTGTGTGTGTCTGTGTGTCTGTGTGTCTGTGAACAGCATAACTCAAAAACGAAGAGTCGGATAAACACCAAACTTGGTATTTAGGTTCAGTATCTTTCAGAGATGCGACACGAAGGTTTTCAAGAAAATCCCCCCACCCCAGACTACCCTTTACATGGAACATTTTTCGAAAATTTTAATTTTCTCAACAACGGCTCTAACGATTTTGATTAAAATATCATATGTTCAAGATATTGTCATGGCAAATAAAATGTATATCTCGAATTTTCTGGGAATGTCTCCAAAAGTATTCTTCATTGTGAACGACTTTTTCATAACTGGTAAACCATAAGAGATAGACAAAATTTTACTACACGAAAAATGTAGATCGCGTTAAAATACATAATTTATGTCATATACATTTCTATTGTTGAGTGAAGCGTTTGCGAGATATTGCTTGTAATTCCCTTAAATTTTCCAATACTTATACTTTTTCTCAACTTCGTTATTCATTTTTACTTTCTCTACTACGTATAGTAAGTAGGGGAAGTATTGCATTCCACCCAAAAATTCGATACCGAGATTTCACCGGAAATACATGTTTTAAGAATCACTGAATCCAAAAAAAGCATTTTTGGAAACATGTCCGTGTGTGTGTCTGTCTGTGTGTCTGTGTGTCTGTGTGTCTGTGTGTCTGTCTGTGTGTCTGTGAACAGCATAACTCAAAAACGAACAGTCGGATAAACACCAAACTTGGTATTTAGGTTCAGTATCTTCCAGAGATGCGACACGAAGGTTTTCAAGAAAATCCCCCCACCCCAGACTACCCTTTACATGGAACATTTTTCGAAAATTTTAATTTTCTCAAAAACGGCTCTAACGATTTTGATTAAAATATCATATGTTTAAGATATTGTCATGACAAATAAAATGTATATCTCGAATTTTCTGGGAATGTCTCCAAAAATATTCTTCATTGTGAACGACTTTTGCATAACTGGTAAACCATAAGAGATAGACAAAATTTTACTACACAAAAAATGTAGATCGCGTTAAAATACACAACTTATGTCATATACGTTTCTTTTGTTGAGTGAACCGTTTTCGAGATATTGCTTGTTATTTCCTTAAATTTTCCAATACTTATACTTTTTCTCAAATTCGTTATTCATTTTTACTTTCTCTACTACGTATAGTAAGTAGGGGAAGTATTGCATTCCACCCAAAAATTCGATACCGAGATTTCACCGGAAATACATGTTTTGAGACCTCCTGAATCCAAAAAAAGCATTTTTGGAAACATGTCCGTGTGTGTGTCTGTGTGTGTGTGTGTGTGTGTCTGTGTGTGTGTGTGTCTGTGTGTGTGTGTGTCTGTGAACAGCATAACTCAAAAACAAACAGTCGGATAAACACCAAACTTGGTATTTAGGTTCAGTATCTTCCAGAGATGCGACACGAAGGTTTTCAAGAAAATCCCCCCACCCCAGACTACCCTTTACATGGAACATTTTTCGAAAATTTTAATTTTCTCAAAAATGGCTCTAACGATTTTGATGAAAATACCATATGTTTAAGATAATGTCATGAGAAATGAAATGTATATCTCGAAATTTCTGGGAATGTCTCCAAAAGTATTCTTCATTGTGAACGACTTTTGCATAACTGGTAAACCATAAGAGATAGACAAAATGTTACTACACAAAAAATGTAGATCACGTTAAAATACACAACTTATGTCATATGCGTTTCTTTTGTTGAGTTAACCGTTTTCGAGATATCGCCTGTTATTTGCTTAAATTTTCCAATACTTATACTTTTTCTCAAATTCGTTATTCATTTTTTTTATGTCCTGGACATGCAAAGAGAATGGAATGCGCCACATAGCAACCAGCGTTAAAATATTTGACTATCGCTTAAAAGCTACCATATTCCCCTTGCATCTACAAGAAAATTACCAATAAGATTGACATCTCGATATCTCGATTAACATGAAGCATATGGAGAATAGGCGTTTGTAAAAATAGATTGTACAAGAGTAGAGAAAGTCATGTGAGTGTAACACATCAGATTTTTTTATGTCCTGAACATGCAAAGAGAATGGAATTCGCCACATAGCAACTAGCGATAAAATATTTGACTATCGCTTAAAAGCTACCATATTCCCCTTGCTTCTACAAGAAAATTACAAATAAGATTGACATCTCGATATCTCGATTAATATGAAGCATATGGAGAATGGGCGTTTGTAAAAATAGATTGTACAAGAGTAGAGAAAGTCATGTGAGTGTAACACATCAGATTTTTTTTTATGTCCTGGACATGCAAAGAGAATGGAATGCTCCACATAGCAACCAGCGTTAAAATATTTGACTATCGCTTAAAACCTACCATATTCCCCTTGCTTCTACAAGAAAATTATCAATAAGATTGACATCTCGATATCTCCATTAACATGAAGCATATGGAGAATAAGCGTTTGTAAAAATAGTTTGTACAAGAGTAGAGAAAGTCATGTGAGTGTAACACATCAGATTTTTTTTTAATTCAGGGGGTCTCAAAACATGTATTTGCGGTGAAATCTCGGTATCGAATTTTTGGGTGGAATACAATACTTCCCCTACTTACTATACGTAGTAAAGAAAGTAAAAATCAAAACAACAAAATGTTTCACGTAAAAGTTCGAGGCGTGAAATGTTCTTGAAAATCTTCCTATCGTATCCTTGAAAAGTGCTCAAGTTAAATAGTTTGGCGTTTATCCGACAATTCGTTGTTGAGTTGCACTGTTCATATGCGTGTGGACTTGGCAGTATTGGTATGCTGTTCCATTTGATGTGCTGGGCTCACTACATTTTAGAAGTAAATACTTTTACCTTATTCCCATCCTGCTTTCTCCCAGCTAGCGCCAGCCTAACTTACAGCCACGAAAGCGGCCAAGCATGTTAAGCAGTATTGGGCATTGTCACCACTCGAATGGCTGGGTACATCGCACCCAGGCAGCTACACACTGCCCATTTAAAAATCGAAAGCTTGCGAATATTCTTTAAACCTTCTATACCTTACAGGTAAAGCCGCATTAAGCGGCTAGGTACCGTACATTTCGCACAGGTGAACTTGGGTGATCTGCTCTGGACTTCTGGGTTATTTTCCTACAGTCACCTATCTCCGACGAAGGATTGAATGGACGAATACCGTCGCCCTACCTGGAAGTAAAGCTAGACAAAGGCGGAACTTTTCAAGAAAACAATCTGGGCTATTCTGCAACGTTATGTTAAGGCTTAACAAATTGTTAAAGCCGCTAACCAATTGATCGGTATTCTGTAACTTCGTAACGAAACAGAATCTTGTTAAGAATAACGATTGGTTGTTGAACGCAACAAACGCGGAGATCCTCATGCTAACGCGTTTGTTACACAACAGATTCGTATAGACGTCGTTTTAATGTTGCTGTAAGAGGAAAAGCGCTATAGAAGTTTGATATTGTAATTATAAAGCGTTTATTTATTGTTTTAAGGTAAAATATAAATGTTAGAAATTACGTTTGAGTAAACAATGCTCCATGTGGCAGCTGTGGTAAATGATGCTCCCAACATAACTTAAGAGTCGAATTTTAATTGCAAAATAAATATAGTGTAACCTGTATCGTAATAAAAACTAATATTTATACATTTAAGGATATTAGGACCAAATAATGATAAATCTTGTGTTTATTGGCATGGTTTATGAATTTCTTTCCCTTATTTTTAAGTTAAGATACGGAACTGAGCACTTTTGGAAGCTGTAGAATAGGACAAGTATACGTTTTCCTTCCAGAATTATTTTAAGATAATTTAAAATCTGCTAAAAGTAGTAGCTAGCAGAAAGCTATTTACCAATTTCTCGTAACCATAGAAATTGAATTTATGCTGTTGGAAGAGGAAGAACTGCTGGAGGAGGAAGAACATAACAGAGGGCAGTCAGTTGCGTTATAAAATGATAATTTATACTTAATAAGTCTGCGTATCAAACATTCCAAAATAAAATACTTGTAGCTGTAATATTCACCTAGCTAACACGACTACAGAGAGAGCCAAAAGACTACGAACCGGCTGCGCGGTGTTTTTCCTGTCCGCGTACTCGGCGCATGTTGCCGTCTGCCGCTATCATAGAAAGGCGCGGATGAAACCATACAACATTTTTAAAACTACATTTAAAGGCTTTACTTACCAACTTTATGCAAGTGTGTTTGAGGACAGAATTATTAGTAGAGATTTGTGGCCCCCTCGGTCCCCCGATCTAACCCCTTGCGATTTCTATCCCTGGGGTATCTTAAAACAAAGTGTACAAGACAAACGCACACACCCCGGAGGAATTAAAACAAAATATCCGCCAGGAAATTGCCAGCATTTCTTAACGTGAACTACGGCGAGTGATGGATAGTTTCCTAAAGAGGTGCCAAAAATGTATGAACAACGACGGTGGCCAGTTTCAGCAACTTCTTTCATAAAGTTGGTAAGTAAAGCCTTTAAAAGTAGTTTTAAAAATATATGGTTTCATCCGCGCCTTTCTATGATAGCGGCAGACGGCAACGAGCGCCGAGGACGCGGACAGGAAAACACCGCGCAGCCGGTTCATAGTTTTTTGGCTCTCTCTGTAGTAAACTAACCTTTCTTTTCACTACGACCTCCCACCTAACGAATGCCTAAAATAATATGGATATTATCAGACACTAATGGTTTTCATTCAAAGATTAGGATGCAAGAACATGTCCACAGAACTGAACTAAAGCTGAACTTTGCCATATCGTGAATAAAAGAATAAGCACCTACTTATGCTTGATGGTAGGTATACATTAAAATTTCAGAAAAATCTGCGTGATAACATGTATCTTTAAATAGTGTAATTAAAACCAAAAGCCATAAAGAAAATTAACAAAACTTGCATAAAAACAATATGAAACTGCCTTGCTAATTATTTTGTGTCCTTCCTAACCTAAAACTCAGTTTAAAGAGTCACTGCCACAGTTGTTCAACAGCTTGGGTCGTTTTCCCCATAAAAATCTAATTATTTGAAGTTACAAGAAGATGCAACTCTTGCTCTTCTAAGCGATGGGCGCGAATTTTAAAAATCCACATATATTTTATACTTTTCGTGCAACGTTTTGTCGCAGTTCTCAATGGCTTGTGCTGTCTTATTTGTTGGGCGCTTATTGTTTAGTTCTTTTTTAATTAGGCTTCTTTGTCCTCCGGCTAGCTATTATAACTCAGTCGAGCACGTGTCTCTAAGCAGGGTGTGTAAGGGGAAAGGAGTTGTTACTAAAAGATAACACTGATAAAAAAAATTTGAATCTAGACTTTCCGTCACACTTAATTTATAATTGACATATTTAATCTTTATACACGCCTGACTGAAACTGTGATATTTCCGAATGTAACTACAGTCGTTTTAGTTGCCGCGCACCAATTACTTCGCGTACTTTGCATTTTTATAACTAACTCTGTGACGTGCACCTCGTGAGAGATTCTTCAAAACTGTGTGACACTTGCTTATGGCTCGAGAATATATACTCCTTCACCTCGAATTGCCTAAACATTATAATATAGCTCCTATTGGTTACCAAATTGCGTCTGTTTTGGTCAGCCAATCACTGCTACTAACATATATGCTCTAGGGAAGATATTCCCTCCATTTCTAAAAAAGGACGCTACCCTGACGTCATTTGTTTATCTCTTCTTAGTGATAAACAACTCACCCCCTCGGTTTATTGTTACCCACTTCTATTGTCAGTTTCAGTTAGGCCGTGTAAACTTATTTCCTAACAATACTTATGGCTAACAAACATCTAAAATCCTGTACATACAATAATATTAATTTACACTACAATCACTCTGGCATTCACAGCATGTTATATAAAATATTGCCTCAGTTTTCACAGCACGCTTTGTCTCCATCTTGGCAAGGAAAAGTAATAAAAACACTTGGTATTCGGTAATTCGGCGCTGGCAGCAATGTAAAAACAAAAAGCTATCGCACGAGTTTTCGATTAGTCACTCCAGTGACTAAACGAGAGAAAACAAATATCGCGATAACAAAAAGTTACAGAACGCCAAATAACGGCAAAATTGTGAAGAGGTCTTTTTAAACTTAGAAATAACTGTAGACGCCTTCTTAACAACGAAGTTACAGAATAGCCCTGAATGTCAGAGACCTGGAGCATCGGGCCACTGGGGCTACCGCCTCGTTGTACCCCATGCTCAACTCAGGTCAAGAATGTGAGTTCCTCTAAAGTTACACCTTTCCAGAGATCTGATAATCCCCGTTCTAATGTACCCTGCGAGATCCGGGGCATGGGCGCAGATTCCAATCAGCTACAGCTGCAAACGGTACAGAACAAAGGTCTCAGTGCCATCTATTCTGTATGCTGTTCCTACCCTAAGGTTACTTCATGAAGCCTCATCTCTCCCATACGTGGAGAATGAAATTCAACGCCGGGCCGCAAAATTCTACAACTCTTTGCCAAACATCAGAGCGTCCTGGTTCGGTCACTTGCGGATATAACCCTAAAACAGGCCGCTTGAGACGACACCGGGTTTCCCACATGGTTTGCTATAACACACGAGCAAACAGCTGAGCTAATGTACAATCCTTCCTAGGGATGCTTGGATTTCAACATTTTACAATAGCAACCCCAATATAACCACAACTTTGGAAACCATATCACACCGCGTGCAGAAGGGTCATTGCACCCTGATTAGCAGCCAGTTCAGGAGGAATCCCACTACTTCATTCTCACCCATCACACTACAAACCCATCACGAAAAAGTACAGGTGATTTTTTCGTCCTGACGCACTTATCTGTATGCGCAGTAGCTGAACAAGTCCATTTATCTTCTGGGAGGGGTGTTGGGTCAGTAGTAATAGAGCAGCTGGCTCGTACACAATGTGAGATAAGGTGACATCACCACACCTTCCGAGTGAGTATTATTCCACGCAAGGGGAATACTGCCAACCGTTCTCCTCCACCCTAGACTGCCTTCTCCTTCTCTTGGTTTCTGCCTTGTCAGGTCGAAAAAATCTACCTGTACACTTTATAACACTCTCTCGGGCTGACCCCCAGCCTGCCAACGACGACGAAGAGGACAACCATTTCAACCTTCTTATAGCGAACTGTGGATAATGCAATGAAAACGCTTCTATGAAGATATTAACATATTTTAAGCATTATTGTCCTTGTATACAGGTTGTTAATGTGTTCAATATCGTACATAGTTGGATCATTATGGCACGCGCGCCAGTAATACCAATGGCGTATTTCCTATAGCAATGACGCAATACCGGTACCGTGGCTTATAGAAATAAGATGAAACCATTTTATGATATTCTTTTTTCTGAGCACCGAAGATGCAAAAATCTTTATCATTTAATATAAAATAAGTCAGATATGAATTAATAATTACTTACTATGCTGTGTTGACAGTAGGCTACAACAGAGTCCGTAACACCTGCTCACTTCTTTCCCAGGAAGGAAACGTCTTGCTTATCGGTTCAGCATGCCAGGCAACAACAAAGGAAATGCAAGGAAAGAAGCTAATGTCTCATTTACGAACATGTGAAGACGATGTCACTTGTCAGTTATGGTTGCCGAATAATTTCATGATTTATTTCTTACCATTTATAATGCTAAGATCGCATAAAATGTTGTATAGTGTTAATATGGCAGTTGTGAAAATTATGGCACGACCGACAGCATAATTAAAGATTATCCACTTATTACATAAATAACTATAAATTTTCATACGAGTATTAACTACTTCTGAAAAGTTCGCAACCAGACATGTTTGAAATATTTCCGGTTTTCTTTAGGAGTAAGTGTTTCCAATGCTTAATTTTTTAAAAAAAACACTGAATTATTATAACACCTTCATTTTCATTATTGTTTAAATTTAAAGAGAGCATGCAAAGGCGTTACAGTTAAACTTGCGCAAATCTTTGCCACAGACTGTACAAAGGTACACATAACGGGCTGATTCACTGTGCAAAGATCGTGTTTATCTTTCGCTACATTGTGCAATACTCCTTGCATGGCCGCCTGTAATACAGATAACATTCATTTCTGCGTTTTTCTCAAGGAAGAGAACAAAATTTACGGTTCAATGCCCATGAAACAAAATGTCAAAAGAATGGAGTACCTATTCTTGTTAGTAGCGGAGATGCAAATAAACAATAAACACAAAAATAATCTATTATTCATTCTCTTAACAAACTTTCTGCAGTAAGGTATTTGAGGTGGTGGACCCAAAATTCGATCAAAAATTTCGATCACGAGATTTCACCCTAGGTATAAGATTTGAGATCTCCTGAATCATTTTTAGAAAAATGTGCATATATACACTGCCGTTGGTGAAACTTGCAGCACCAAAATGGAAACGCATGAATTCAATGAATTTAATGCCACAGGTTAGATGCATGACAAGTAACAAATGATAAACTTTTCAAATCTATACATGACCTTTGAGCCCTAATATTCAGTATTTGGTGTGGCCTCCATGCGCTTCAATTGGAGCTGATATACGCCGTGGCATTGAATCAAAAAGGTTCTGAATAAGTACCTGAGGGATTTCCCTCCACGCAGTTTGTATTCCAGATCACAAATCCGTGACGCTGGTTACTGGAGGACCGTGACGCACCAGGTGCCGACCAACCATATCCCAGACATGTTCGATGGGCGACATGTCAGGCGAACGTGTAGGCCAGGGAAGCAATGGTACCCGTCGCTCATCGAAGAAGCCTTGTACATTCCTCGCAATATGTGGCTGGGCATTGTCCTGTTGAAATGTGGCCTGTGGAGATGCCTGAAGCAGGGGGAGTACCTCAGGCTCTACAACCACCGTTAAGTACCGGTTGCTGTTCAAAGTGCCCTCAACTCGTAGGAGGCGAGATCGGTTGTTGTAACCAATGGCGCCCCAAACCATCACACCTGATGTTTGCCCACTACGCCGCTCAACAATGCAGCCCTCCAGGTTACGCTCACCAGGGTACCGCCGGACACTATGCGACCATCATTGTAGGACACGTTGAAGTGGGACTCGTCCGAAAAGACTACATTTTGCCACTCAGCACTCCAGTGACGGTGTTCACGTGTCCACTGCAGTCGGAGGAGAATGTGGTTCCTGGACAATGGAAGCCAACTTAATGGCATGCATGCAACCAGCCCAACCTGTAGCAGACGGCGACGAACCGTTGATGCAGACAAGTTCACACATGTTGCAGTGCTCCAGCGTCGAACCAGCTGTACGGTCCGTTATGGCCATACGGACAAGATGACGGCCATCCCGTGCTGTGGTCATGTTCCCGCTCTTCGCTGCGTACGACCTTCATCTATCCACTGCTTCCACACACGCATCACTGTCGTAATAGCATGCCCTGTACGAGCCGAAATGTCACGGTATGACAAACCCGCTTCCCGGAGACCGATCATTCTGTCCCGTTCGAACTCACTCATATGATATGGCTCCCTTTGACGTCGACGAGGCATACTGCCACTCACTTTATTGTTTCCACCTTGTTTGACAGCTCTGCACTGACTACACTGGGCGCAACACTGACCTTGTCGGACCGACACGAGAGGGCTCTGCTCGGCCTACGTGTACCCCATCTATCTGCAAACCTAATCACTTATTGCTTGCGCACTCTTGTACACTTCCACCAAGTTTGGACTTATTCGGGAAAATTCTTTCTTGGTGTTGCAATTTTCACAAACTGCAGTGTATTTATGTAAATCTGTGTACAACATCACTTAAAAATGAAAATCTGATGAATAGTAAATTTCATATTTAAATCGGTAGCCTTTTAAGAAAGCACTACCCACTTCCCAGACCAATCAAGTAAAAAGTTTGTTGCTGTTCATTTCGGAGTTTAGTTAAATCAGTCGTTTTAAGATACTGGAATTATATAAATAAGGTATACATTTTAAGCGTACTCGATACTGCATTTTCGATTACATTTTGAGTAAAAATAATTTTTGAAATGTCCATAATAAAATTCTTAATTAAAATGAATAGAAAAATAAACTTTCGTAAGAATAATTTGTACCCACTAATAAACGAGAGGGTAGAGAAAGTCATGTGAATGTAACAACAAGAAGGGCATTAAATATCACGTTGTGCAATTATAAAGAGGGGTTTTATTCTGTCATAAACGACAACAGTGGATGTATTCCTGGTTTTCATTAACATCTGATATCAATTGTTTCAGTTTTTCTTAGGTCTGTTAAGAAATAGCCTTCGTTTGAGATAACCTTATAAGCAATAATCTGTGAGATTTATGACTGGTGACCTAGATGGCTAACTGTTCGGAAAATGCCTGCTAGTTAATGATCAACAGATCTGTTATGTAATTCCGGCTTGAATATATGCGATGGAGCTCCATCCTAGTCTTCTTGTTAGAGCTGCACTCAGCCCATTTTAAGCATATTTTCTGTTAGTAACCCAAACAATTTCCTCAAATTTGTTCATCAAGTTACAAAAGCATTTTATATAACGGCTCCATTGCTCAATCCATGAAATGGTCGTTACCTTTTGAATGCACGATGAACATTGTCTATTGTATTTGTATTGACACAGGAAACTCGTGAATGTAAAATCATCCTAAAATTTAACATTCTTGCTCTACAAATGTCACTCTTATTAAAAAAATCTGATGTGTTACACTCACATGACTTTCTCTACTCTTGTACAAACTATTTCTACAAACGCTTATTGTCCATATGCTTTATGTTAATCGTGATGTCAATCTTATTGCTAATTTTCTTGTAGATGCAAGGGGAATTGGTAGGCTTTAAGCGATAGTCAAATGTTTTAAGAGCTGGTTGCTTTGTGGCGCATTCTATTCTCTTTGCATGTCCAGGACATAAAAAAATGAATAACGAATTTAGGAAAAAGTATTAAGTATTGGAAAATTTAAGGGAATAACAAGCAATATCTCGAAAATGCTTCACTCAACAACAAAAATGTATATGACATAAATTGTGTATTTTAACGCGATCTACATTTTTTGTGTAGTAAAAGTTTGTCTATCTCTTATGGTTTATCAGTTATGCAAAAGTCGTTCACAATGAAGACTACTTTTGGAGACATTCCCAGAAAATTCAAGATATACATTTTATTTGTCATGAAAGTATCTTAAATATATGATATTTTAATCAAAATCGTTACAGCCATTTTTGAGAAAATCAAAATTATCGAAAAAATGTTCCACGTAAAGGGTAGTCTGGGTGGGGGAATTTCTTGAGAATCTTCGTGTTGCATCTTCGAGAGACACTGATCCTAAATACCAAGTTTGGTATTTATCCGAATTTCGTTTTTTGGTTATGCTGTTCAGACACACATACACACACAGAGGCAGAGAGAGAGAGAGAGAGAGAAAGAGAGAGAGAGAAAGAGAGGCCTTTTTTTTCTAAAAATGTTTTTTCTTTGAATTCAGGGGGTCTCAAAACATGTATTTCCGGTGAAATCTCGGTATCGAATTTTTGGGTGGAATGCAATACTTCCCCTACTTACTATACGCAGTAGAGAAAGTAAAAACTCTAGTCTTTACAGCTCGAACAGAAGGTAGCAAGTGACAGTTGACATTCACACCGATCATTGTAGTCTTGAGCGGGTTACTCGCCACTAGTGAGGTAACGGAACATACCGAGGTTACTGCAGTGCAATGGAACCACGCATACACGTGATCGTGGCCGGACCACAAAAAGACCGCTAGGTACAAAATCAATGCATAAGGTTATTCTAAATTGAGTTCTTGGTTTGAAAGAGCTTTAGCTCTTGTATTTATTAATATTCTCGTCTATTTAGGTACAATTGTGGTATAAAAGGTCTTTGTGTGTGTATTTGATTACTATGGCAAACGCACCATGCTTATATAAGCAACCTTTTTTTACTTTCTCTACTGCGTATAGTAAGTGGGGAAGTATTGTATTCCACCCAAAAATTCGACACCGAGATTTCACCGGAAATACATTTTTGAGACACCCTGAATCCAAAAAAAGCATTTTTGGAAACATGTCCATGTGTGTGTGTGTGTGGGGGGGGGCTGTCTGTGTGTCTGTGAACAGCATAACTCAGAAACGAACAGTCGGATAAACACCAAGCTTGGTATTTAGGTTCAGTATCTTCCAGAGATGCGACACGAAGGTTTTCAAGAAAATCCCCCCACCTCAGATTACCCTTTACATGGAACATTTTTCAAAAATTTTAAGTTTCTCAAAAATGGCTCTAACGATTTTGATTAAAATATCATATGTTTAAGATATTTTCATGACAAATGAAATGTATATCTCGAATTTTCTGGGAATGTCTCCAAAAGTATTCTTCATTGTGAACGACTTTTGCATAACTGGTAAACCATAAGAGATAGACAAAATTTTACTACACAAAAAATGTAGATCGCGTTAAAATACACAACTTATGTCATATACATTTTTTTCTTGAGTGAACATTTTCGAGATATTGCTTGTTATTCCCTTAAATTTTCCAATACTTATACTTTTTCTCAAATTCTTTATTCATTTTTTTATGTGTAATGCAAAGAGAATGGAATACTCCACATAGCAACAAGTTCTTAAAATATTTGACTATCGCTTAAAGCCTACCAATTCCTCTTGCATCTACAAGAAAATTAGCAATAAGATTAACATCTCGATTAACATGAAGCATATGGAGAATAAGCGTTTGTAAAAATAGTTTGTACAACAGTAGAGAAAGTCATGTGAGTGTAACACATCAGATTGTTTAGGCTGTGTTATTTCTCTTTTCCCCCTGTGTTTTCCTGACGCCACCTACTTGTCAGTCCTGTCGTGTCCTGTTTGGTCAGGTCACTGTGCGGTAGTCTTGTTTGAGTGTTTTGCTCTCCGGCGGGGCTGTTGCTGTTGTTCCTCGTGTCAGGAAAGCTGGTACCCTTTCTTTGTATGTAGTTGGACTTCAAGATCCCTCTGAGGTGCTTTGTGCAGTGTTTAATAGTCCGGCTTGGTGCTCTTTTCGTGCACAGGAGGAAAGACAATTTATCTGCTCAGTGATATGTTTGCATCGTGGTCAGAAGATGTTAATCTTGTGAATGCTAATTTTATTGTTAAATTATTTTATAGCAAATATACTTTTGGCATTTTATGAAATTGTAATTTAATGGTATAAATCTATTTGTTCGTATTTGCACATCAAATATTTGTGTGTTATTCAGCTAAATCATTTTAAATTCTAAGGAATTTTGGGATATCTTTCGGATTACGTGGGATTATTTCGTTCATTTAAAGCGAGTCCAAGGTTCACCTATTCTCCTCGCCCATGCACTTATCTGTCACGCGCGTCGGGCTTGGCGATTTGGTGGATTTTCTCCACCCTGCGTTAACCTTGGGTCCGCGTATCTACGTTTGGGCGTATACATGGTTTGCTTGGGTTTTGTGTATGCTGTCGACCGTACCCGTGAGATGCAGGCATAGGAATTCCTAATCAGTTGGCTTCAAGTTAGCTAAAAAAACAAAACTATATTCACTCTTAGGTTGATCCGCGGCAAAACAAACCCACGTGGTCAGTGTATCGTGGTGCAACCCGGTAACAATGCGCCCAGTAAAGTAGTCCTATGCTAATACTCTGAATTTTAGAATGAATTTATCCTTAAATAGTATAATATTCTATACAAATACCTAAGGTTTTATTTAACGCTGATTTATACCGTAAAACAGAGCTACAAGTCCCATGACGCAATTCGTATGAGTCACCTGACATCCGGGTAGGCGCAGAATATTGTTTACAGCCAGAAACCAGCAGTTGTGTTCAGTATCATGGAGGGCGGTGAGTTCGCTCTTGTGTTTTCGTCGAATTACGTAAAGCATTAGCCGCGTACCATTGACTAGTGGTGAAAAAACAATAGTGTTGAATCTTTATTATAAGTTATGTGAGAAATATCCAACACTTTCCGCAAAATAAATGGTGAAATTAACTTCTGAGTTCACCGGTGTTTCGAGTACAAGTATAAATAGTGCTTGTGCAGAAAAATCTGAAACGAGAAAAGTGGTTACACCCGGAAAAAAAAGAAAGCATAAGAAATACGCGATGCAAGAATGTAGTGATTTTGAGAAGAGTGCAATTCGCGTAACAGTGCGAATTTCTTTTTTAAACTGAGCCGCCAACAGTTAATAAAGTGCCGCTTCCAGAGAGCGAATAAATTAGGTTATCGCATACCTGTTACTTTATTTTTAGCTCATTTATTTCAAAATTAACTATTATTATATGTGCAAACGTTTATTTTGTTGAAGTATCAATCTTATCACCTTTAACCCTTAACAGAATATGCTAGTCACCGCACATGGTCTGAAAGTGTGACAGTATTTCTAGTGCGAATGGCGGAAGGCTACATTATAGCGGTGCACTGGTCACCTGGGGTTTGTTTTGACGCGGATCAACCTAAGAGTGAATACAGAGAACTCAAACCATCATCGCACATAAACAGCGACCATGAGTCACTGACGGCAGGTAAAACACATTCTCGTGATTGCTCTGCACACGCCAGCAGACAGCACGAGGGATGGTGGTAGTTTGTTTTCTATAACGTCACAGCGCAAAGTCCGGTAACAATTCAACAAATTTGCTTTCGTCCTGTACACTAGCTTCCGTTTATGCCATCTCCGCAGCTTGGGAGACATTCCACTGGCCTTCACAGGTGAGCATGTATATAAGGAGGAGGTACGGGTATCTGTTTACCTTTTCGCGCATGCAGTGGCGTCCTGTTTTACGTGTACAGTTCTAGATTATTCACATAAGAATGTATAACTTTGAACAATACCTTTACTCATCATCACTTATATATAATAACCATGTTTAAATATACAACTATGTAAAACCACGTTTTGTTTAATTTCTCCATGAAATATGGGAACCTAAGTGATTAGCTTCCTAGGCGGCTAAATCAAGTATTGGACAAGAGTGGAGATTGGGCAGATTATTAAAACGTCTAGTAAATATGTCCTCTTTGAGAGTAAAAAGTATAACGTGTTTCAGCTTTACATTATGTTGCCATTAAAACTATTTTATAACTGATGAGGATTAAAGCTATTGCTTAAAGATATATTCATATGCTAATAATCTAGAACTGTACACATAAAATAGGACGTCACTGCATGCGCGAAAAGGTAAACAGATACTCACACCTCCTCCTTGGTATAGATACATACTCACCTGTGAAGGCCAGTAGAATGCCTCCCAAAGCTGCGGGGATGGCATAAATAGAAGGGAGTGTGCAACGAAATATTAATTGATGTTTATCTGGATTAACAAGAAGACGCTAAAATAATAAGCTTTTGTAACACTAGTTTGTAGAAGAATAAGTAGAGGAAGTCATGTGAATGTAATACATAAGATATGTTGTTTTTTTTCTAGTGGTAAGTCGCTATTCGTTGCTCTCTCGTGGTCATGCAAAGGAGAATGAAATTTCAAAGCCATTGCATAACGATCCGCTTTTTAAAAATCGGACTATTGCCCTGGCGTAGATACCGTATCCTCCTTACACCTCAACGAAATGAGTAATGAAAGTTGATCTCGATTAACAAGAAGAGGTAGAGGAACAAGCTTGCATTAGAATAGTTTTTAGAAGATTGAGTAGAAAAAGTTATTTGTACATTTTGATTTGTCTAGTATGTAACATAATGTAGCGATGTAGCCTGCTGTGTTTAATGTTACACAAAATTTAATATTTGAGAAATAATATACAATATTTAAAAGATTAACAATTTCAAATTTCTACCACGTGGAGCATTTCATTTTCGGAAAGTTTTCTTGAAAGTTTAGATGCTTTGGCCGCTCGCGCGAAGCTACCTGCGGTCGCTGGCAAGTGCAAGTGCATTCGGCACCTAGGTGAGACGTTCGACTGGGCTTCAGAAGAATTGCCGCGCTACGATTATGTGCCTCTTTTCCGCAGTTTTTACTGCTCTAGAAGATTCCTTTCGGCAAGTTCTAACAGCCTTCCTTTCGAGAACGTTCCGCTTTGTATGCGGGGCTATACAAGGGGCGACTAGCGCCCGGTTGGAAGGCTAGTTCTGTTGAGATAGTGAAGAAGTTACGAATTTAAGCGCAGTCAAGAAGTCGAAGAGCTTGAACAGTTAAAAGTGGGGTTCAATTGTCTGTTGTGATTCGATTCGACGGATCAATTGTGTTCTGCTCTGAGAGTGCATCAAAAGCGTCTCAAGTGTAAAGCGTCTCTCTTGACACCTAAGTTTCTCAATATTTGTCAATATTGAGAAACACTACTGGAGCTTTTCCATGCTTTACATTAAATTAGATAAAACAATCATCCGTGCAACTGCGATGAGATTGTAGCTAATTCAAAAATCCGTGCGATTACTAGGCAAGAGATTTGTTTTGTTGAAGTATGTATAATTATGAGGTAAATATAAATCGGAAAGCACTTAAATAGATAATATCGTTATCTAACATCGGTATATAAGTGTTTTACCGTGTCTAACGGCACGATTAACATTTAGCAAAAAGAATTGTAATACTGACACGTGTACGGAATATCGAGCTTCGTAACTCTGGTAACCAGAGTATTATCTAGCTATAAGCATAGCATGGACGCCATTTGCTCCCCCTCACCTCAGTATTTCCAACTTAACAGTATTTTATTCTGAGGTACTTTAAGCAAAATAATAATATTTGTGTTTTATAGTTAAACTAGCTGGCTGAACGGGTAGCTTGTTAAACTCGAATGAGTAATTAAATTAATATCATTTACCTCCCCCCATTCTTTTTGAAATTATTCTACAATGATCTATACCTGTTTTTTTAATGGTGAACACTCCTGTTTGCCCCTTAATAATTGTAATTTCGTAGAGACCCGGTTATTTCTAATAATAGATGACAAATCCCTTGATATTCACGCAAATGGATGTGGAACATCGGCGGCACGACTGACTTCCTTAACCTCCCCCCGACAGTCTTCCAAGTTCTGCATAGCGTGTAAGTACTCTTTGGCTATGGAACAACGATCGGAAAAGTGGCGTAGCTTGATACTGTGTTCTGGGTATATTAGATCTTAAAAATTAAATTTAAAATTTTTGAATGATGCATCAATTCCCATACATTAGTTTCATAAAACAGTGTGAATTTTCTATTACGATTCGATTATTATTATTATTATTATTATTATTATTATTATTATTATTTGTTGTTGTTTTAGTGGTCTTTAGCATCACTATTAATTGAACATACATTTTAACCTAAACTATTATATAAATATAGCGTTAGTTGTAACTTTACAAAATGCCTACAAACCATTGTATAATTGTAAATCATGAAAACAATGTGGGTACTCACTTAGATTTTCTTGTATATAAGCTCCAGTAGGCGATTTTTATTGCAAGCTTTTTTTCTATGTTTTTAATATTTGATATTCCTTCAATACTCCATTCCTTTTCCCCACCAAAAAGCAAACATAGGAAGCAACAGACTGTGTTATGAATGTAACTGTCAGTTAACCAATTAAATTTACTGTACCAGGATGTTTGAAATGTCCGTTGTTGGTTCTTTTTCTGGAAGACAATGCCAAGGTTAGAAATTGGTCTTTTGCCTTTAAGTTCACACTTTTTAACAAGATAGAGTCGAAAACTGAGTTTTTAATAAGTAATCCACTAAATCGATGGAATTATCCATATCTCTAAAATCATAAATAAAACACGCACAATAAAAACAATACACAGGTTTACGTAAAATTAACACTTTATGCACTGCACGGTTGCACGCACATAATGCTGGTTCACCAATAACTGAGGAATGAAATGTTTATGTTACACTGCCTTGCCCTACCCTTGTCTCCAACCCCTATTGTCCTGTTTCCGGACCTTGGAGAGAGCAGGTACGCACAGACTAAACGTGTTAAGTCTCTGCTGCTGCCTTTGTGCCCTTGTGCACAACCAAATTAAGCATGTCTTCTTACAACGAGAGGTCGAAATTTAGTGGGAAAAGCTATGTCCACTCTTGATAAGACTTGCACTCGCTCAGCCATCCCAATATCTATCCAACTTTGCTGCCGCATCATGAGATTTCAAAGCTGCCTAAGTACGCAGCACTACAATCTGACATTAGCAATAGGGGTTGGGGCGTTGGGGCAAGCTTCGTAAAGGCGATTGTATTAATTAGTTTTTCATTTGTCTGAGGCTGTCTTTATTTATATGTTTAAAAATTTACTTAGTTTCTTGGCAATTTATTTAGGTAAACTCAGTCTCAAAGTCTAAACTAGTCGCGGGCATCCTTTCCCCAACCGGCTTCAAAGCGAACGGAAAGCTTTGAAGCCTGACCATAAACCCATCAGTAAACGATTAGTAGGGTCTTCCCATCCCTTAAACACAACACGTGGTCCTTTCTCCAGCTCCACCAAAGCAAAGCGTTGTTGCCGGTTTTAGCAGCTGTGACTGTTCGCTCGTGCTTTTCTTCCATGTTCAGCTAAGCTTCTATATTACTTCTTCAGAGAAGTTATATAGTGTTTTACTTAGTGCAGTTTTGTAAGTTTAGCAGTGTTTAATAGTTATTAGCGTTTAATAGTTGGAGACCTTGGGAAACGAACCAAGTTGATGCCCCTCCGGTCGCACCAGCAAGTGACCCTCTGCCGAATATCAGTAATGCCAAGACCACGAAGAAAAGGGCTACAAAAACTGAATAAGCAAAGCCAGATTTTTATGTGTAATGTTCAAGAACATGTAGAAAAGAACCTTTTATGTGGAAAAATGTTTGTTATTGTTTTGAATTTCTCAAAAACAGCTTAACGATTTTTAGTAAAATACCGCAAGTTTAAGATATTTGCAGGAAAAATAAAATTTGTATCATGAATTTTATATTCTGGGAATAACTTGTAAAATTTTCCTCGTTCTCAACTTGTTGTATTACTGGTAAATTCTAAGAGAGAGACAAAATCTTACTCTGCGTAAAATGCAATCTCGGTAAAGGACAAATTTTAGGTCAAATTGTGTTAACCATTTCCGAGAAATTTTTTGTTGTTGGTTTGAATTTTGAAATACAAGTTGGAAGTCTCTGTTTGTATTTTCCTCGTGGTCATGCTAAGAGCATGGAATTTCAAAGTCATCATATAGTCATCTGTATTTTAAAAATCTGACTATCGCTTTAGCCTATGTATCCTTATATTTACAACGATATGTGCAATGAAATTTTATCTTATTATTTAAGAAGTAGATAGAATAAGCTTTTGTGAAAGTAGTTTGTAGAAGAGTGAGTAGAGATAATCTTGTGAATATAATACATAAGATTTTTTTTTTATTTTCTTTCTTTTGCCTTCGTATTTTTACTTATCCTGCATTTTATAATAAAGCTATTCATTTAAGTAAACAGAAGATGTCATGCTTATAAATCTTACACCTTAAACAATACACAACTTCTTGTATTAGCTTTATATTAATAAAACATTGTTGTGATACAAGTGATAAAAAACTTTTTACCATAGCTCCGCGCACAGCATAATCAAAAATGATGCTTTGATTTGGGAGTAAGAGTTCCTTTCAAAATAAATTAATATTTATGTATTTTAATTATTTAATGATAGTCCAACAATGTATAGTTTATTCGGAACATGTTTCTAAGTTTCTCTCGGATATGTTAACATGCATTTCTATTCTTGTAGCGCAGTATATTAGTTCAGATCATTCATTAGTTCAGTTATATTTTAAAGCGTTTGCAACTTAAATGTAATTACTATGTGATTCATAGTTATTTACATAGTTATTTTGTGTGTAAAGCAAGCAGACAAACTGCATGATTGTATTCTGTACATGTGGAAATCACCTGCAAAGTTTTGCTTTTAAATACTATTTTTAATTTTGGCAACAACGCGCATATGCACATGGATGTCACTAAGATTTTATGGTGCTTGCGGTTAGGGAGGGTAGGGAACAAGTGTTTGGCTACTGCACAAAGGTCGCCGCTTGGGGATCCGAAGGCTGCGATGATACCCTTACTCTACGCCACTGGATTGGAATGGTCGAGTAACTCGTTAGATAAATACAGTAGGTGAAATTTAAAACCTTTGTACCTTCTCTTTGGTCCCGTGGTTATTTAATGACATAAAGGTACACAGTATTCACATAACATAGAAACCTTAATTATACAACGAAATAAAGATGAGCATGTAGATTTAGCTCTACCAGACCACCAAGTTAACCTCTTGAAAAAGGTATATCGTAGTCTGCGACCACCGAGAAAAGCAATCTTCTCAGTTGTTAACTAAAAAATCTGAAGTGTTACACTCACATGACTTTCTCTACTCTTGTACAAAATATTTTTACAAACGCTTATTCTCCATATGCTTCATGTTAATCGAGATGTCACTCTTATTGCTAATTTTCTTCTAGATGCAAGGGGAATTGGTAGGCTTTAAGCGATAGCCAATATTTTAAGAGCTGGTTGCTATGTGGAGTATTCCATACTCTTTGCATGTTCAGGACATAAAAAAAAATGAATAACGAATTCCCATTTGAGAAAATGTATTGGAAAACTTAAGGGAATAACAAGCAATATCTCGAAAATGGTTCACTCAACAACAAAAATGTATATGACATAAATTGTGTATTTTAATGCGATCTACATTTTTTGTGTAGTAAAATTTTGTCTATCTCTTATGGTTTACCAGTTATGCAAAAGTCGTTCCCAATGAAGAATACTTTTGGAGACATTCCCAGAAAATTTGAGATATACATTTCATTTGTCATGAAAATATCTTAAATATATGATATTTTAATCAAAATCGTTAGAGCCATTTTTGAGAAAATTAAAATTTTCGACAAATGTTCCATTTAAAGGGTAATCTCGGGTGGGGGGATTTTCTTGAAAACCTTCGTGTCGCATCTCTGGAAGATACTGAACCTAAATACCAAGTTTGTAGTTTATCCGACTGTTCGTTTCTGAGTTATGCTGTTCACAGACACACATACACACACACACACACACACACAGACACACACACGCACATGTTTCTAAAAATGCTTTTTTTTTATTTAGGGGGTCTCAAAACATATATTTCCGGTGAAATCTCGGTATCGAATTTTTGGGTGGAATACAATACTTCCCCTACTTACTATACGTAGTAGAGAAAGTAAAAATATCGTTTCACAGATTTCTAATGTTAGCAATTTTCTCTCTTTATACAATTAGGGCCATGTCAGTTGCGTCCATGGCTACCTGCTTAGGTAGTTTAGGTTCTTCGATAAGACACAACCAAACACTATTTGGAACACTTTCTGCTGCGCATATACAGCGTAAAGATCAAGCTGAACATACCTAATAGTTCTCATTCTCAGTTGTGCACAAACCATGGAGTCGATGACATGTGAGAACGGGAAGCCTTTATTTCTGATTGGTAGTTACAAATTTTGGCATCACAAGGAACTGCAGAACAGTATTTCGCGTTGGACGTGGTGCACGAAATGTTGTGTTTTATAAAGTTAAATGTTAACAATGAAATGGTTGAAAATAGTCAAGAACATAACCACAACAAACCAATATTAATAAACAGACAAAAAGTAAGTAATACGCTTAAAAGGAAAGCTTGAAATTTAAGTGAGAGGACAACTAAATTACTGCATGCTGAACTTAAAACCAGCGAGTCATTGACATTGATGAGTAGTGATGCAACATTAATAAAACAAAGTATTCAACGTGCCGACGGCCTTGCTTTCGAAGTTACCCCAGAATATTTCTGAGGCACACCAAGCGATTGGTTCTTTATCGATAACTACAAATAAAGGCAAATCATTTTTACTTTCTCTACTACGTATAGTAAGTAGGGGAAGTATTGTATTCCACCCAAAAATTCGATACCGATATCTTCCAGAGATGCGACACGAAGGTTTTCAAGAAAATCCCCCTCCCCACACTACCCTTTACATGGAACATTTTTCGAAAATTTGAATTTTCTCAAAAATGGCTCTAACGATTTTGATTAAAATATCATATGTTTAAGATATTTTTATGACAAATAAAATGTATATCTTGAATTTTCTGGGAATGTCTCCAAAAGTATTCTTCATTGTGAACGACTTTTGCATAACTGTTAAACCATAAGAGATAGGCAAAATTTTACTACACAAAAAATGCAGATCGCGTTAAAATACAAAATTTATGTCATATACATTTTTTGTTGTTGAGTGAACCATTTTCGAGATATTGCTTGTTATTCCCGTAAAATTTCCAATACTTATACTTTTTCTCAAATTCGTTATTCATTTTTTTGTCCTGGTAATGCAAAGAGAATGGAATACGCCACGTAGCAACCAGCTCTTAAAACATTTGACTATCGCTTAAAGCCTACCAATTCCCCTTGCACCTACAAGAAAATTAGCAATAAGATTAACATCTCGATTAACATGAAGCATATGGAGAATAAGCTTTTGTAAAAATAGTTTGTACAGGAGTAGAGAAAGTCATGTGATTGTAACACATCAGATTTTTTTACTGTTCATCCCAACATTTACCATTTTATGGAATTTTTATAAAAAATACAAAGCGAAACATACTTAAAACTACGTACCAATAGAGCTCTGCCATTTAAACAGGCAAAAAGGGAGAAGGAAGCTTTTATTCGTATAAACACATGATTCCTTTATAGCAACGTCACATAACAAGATGGGGTTATATTCGAAATGTCATTCAGATTTCAACCACACAACTATAAACATTTTTAGGCCAGAATTTTAGGAATGACATTCCCAACATTTTTCCAACTCTTTGAAACCATTTTTTTGCTAATATTTACGAGAGGAAGTAAATAGCGGAAAACATTTTTTCTGGCGTTGCATTCACGTGAATTTCTCTACCCACTCTTCTATGAACTGTTCGTACAAAAGCTTATTCTTCTATCTCTTCATGTTAAACGAGATAATAAAAATTTGCAGAAATGGTTTTATCGTTGCAGCTAAAGAGGATTATGATAGACATAAGGGATAGTCAAATCCATTGCTATACGATGCTTTTGAAATTCCTTCTCTTTGCAAGAACACGAGAAGAAAAAGAAAAGAAAGAATAAAAAAAACGCCAGAAAGTGATTTGCCGTAAATTGCGTTTGAGTGGCTTTTTTTTTTGTACATGTTAAGATTTTGTTATCTCTGACCATTTATACAAAAATCATTCTGAATGAAGAGAACTTTACAGGCTTTTCTCAGAAAATTCAAGATATACATTTTATTTGTCATGCAAACTCCTTAAACATGTGGTATTTTATTCAAAATGCTTAAGTCGTTTTTTACTAAACCAAAAATAATGAAACATTTTCTATGTAAAGGGTAGTTTGGGATGATGGGATTTTCTTGAAAATCTTCTTGTCGCATTTGTGGAACACTCTGAATTTGAATACCAACTTTGGTATTTATGCGACTTTTCGTTTTAGTTATGCTGTTCCACACACACACACACACACACAGAGAGAGAGAGAGAGAGGGGGGAGAGGGAGAGAGAGAAGCGCGGAACTTTTTCTAAAAATGCTTTTTTGGGTTCAAGGGGCATCAAAACATATATTTCCGGCAAAATCTCGGTATCGAATTTTTGGGTGGAATACAATACTTCCACTACTTACTATACGTAGTAGAGAAAGTAAAAATCTGATGTGTTACACTCACATGACTTTCTCTACTCTTGTACACACTATTTTTACAAACGCTTATTCTCCATATGCTTCATGTTAATCGAGATGTTAATGTTATTGCTAATTTTCTTGTAGATGCAAGGGGAACTGGTAGGCCTTAAGCGATAGTCAAATGTTTTAAGAGCTGGTTGCTATGTGGAGTATTCCATTCTCTTTGTATGTCTAGGACAAAAAAAATGAATAACGCATTTGAGAAAAAGTATAAGTATTGGAAAATTTAAGGGAATAACAAGCAATATCCCGAAAATGGTCCACTCAACAAAACAAATGTATATGACATATTGTGTATTTTAACGCGATCTACATTTTTTGTGTAGTAAAATGTCTATCTCTTATGGTTTACCAGTTATGCAAAAGTCGTTCACAATGAAGCATACTTTAGGAGACATTCCCAGAAAATTCGAGATATACCTTTTATTTGTCATAGAAATATCTTAAACATATGATATTTTAATCAAAATCCTTAGTCATTTTTGAGAAAATTAAAATTTTCGAAAAATGTTCCATGTAAAGGGTAATCTGGGGTGGGGGGATTTTCTTGAGAACCTTCGTGTCGCATCTCTGGAAGATACTGAACCTAAATACCAAGTTTGGTGTTTATCCCACTGTTCGTTTCTGAGTTATGCTGTTCACAGACACAGATTCAGGGGGTCTCAAAACATATATTTCCGGTGAAATCTCGGTATCGAATTTTTGGGTGGAATACAATACTTCCCCTACTTACTATACGTAGTAGAGAAAGTAAAAAGGCGAAAGTCTGATGAATTACATTCGCATAACTACCTATCCCAGCTATAATTGTTTTTTTCTTTGTTTACTTTTTCTACCTGGTGGGAAGAGGAAGTACCTCTTACATTCCACCCAAAAGTTCGATTTCATCGGAAATATATGTTTTGTTGTCCCCGAATAAAAGCATTTAAAAATATAATTTCAGACGACGAACACACCAAAGAAGAAATACAATCCTCGGTGGTTATCGAGGTGGAAACGCTTATTTCTTCAAGGTTCAGAACGTGGTGAAATTTGAGACAGTTACACGTCCCGGACAGGGACTATCACCGACGCGGCTCATTCAGCACGAATATGGTATGTACTGTCCCGTAAAACCCAGGGCGTCGGGCAACCCTAACACATACACACGCATGCGTGCATAACAACATTTTTAACTTCAGTTACTTATCCCAAAGCGAAAATTCTCTTGATCTTCTGCTGTTTTACAAGTGCACGATTACTTGATCGTGTCGGGACAACAAAAACTAATTATTATGTTGCTTGTCTTTAAAGCGCTATAAGTTTAGGTTTTGTTCCCTGGAAACTATCAATAAATAAGCTGAAATAAGTTTTCTAGATTTTTCAGAAAGTGTGTCCAAAGTTACATGTTTGACTATTTCTATGATTGCAGCTGGTTTGTTGTCAAATTCATCATCTTATCCCACTTTCACTTTTTGAAGCGAGAAAGCGAAATCTAAAATGGAGGCTACAGCAACAGATCGTTGATTTTTCTCGTTACCAGCTAACTATTCCTCGATCATATAAGTGTAAAAGTTTAAGTTGGTTTTGGTCGAGTCGAATAATCTACAATGTATAATAAATTTATTTCCTGTGAAAATAAATTCCGTTAAATACACGAAACATAGACAAGGTAGTGTAGTAAACATGTTACAAAATAAGCTTCAGTAATTAATGGGTCTTAAAGCACTAGTTACTAAAGCTTTAGTTTTGTACTTTGTGTTCTAAATAACTGCTTTATTACGTACACAGGTAATGTTAAAATTTCGCCACTCTTGAAAATTAGCGCGCTAGACATTCTTACGTACCACAACCTTAATATACTCGTAATATACACTGTTACACATTTTTTTTAAATCTTCCAAACCAACCATAGGCTGCCAAAAACAAAGAATGCCAAATGCAACTTAATTATATAAAACAATAACAGAAATTAGAAAGAAAAATTAAAATGCTACAACAGTACATTAAAATTGAAAGAGATATTCAACAATTGAAATATAGAATATTATGAATATCTGAGCAAAATGATTGTCTAAAAATAGAAAACAGAACGAAATTTGAGGCAGTATTTTAACACTTAAATGATTTCAGTCTAATTATGTAACAGCCCGCCTTAAAGCAATATATAAAAAGTGTATATACAGTCATTATATATGTTTATATTATTGTAAACGTGTGTAATACTGTTATGTGAATGTATTACGTAATTTAATAATGTAAGAGCTGTGAGAATAATAGGTTAAAAGTTGCTAACAATGAGGTAACCTTGAGGCAATAATGTGTAAGAGAGTTTAATAATGCTACTAGTCATTATTGGAGCAACAATAATGTAAATTTTTAGACAGTTTATAAATAGCCAATCAACAACCAGAAAATGCTTTAGTTAAATAAAGGTATTCTAATGGGGTAGGATTAGTCAATCAGAAACTGAAATATAGGAAACTTTTACAAATTCAGAAGTCAGTTGGTTGTAGATGGTGTTCCTAACCGGACGCGAGATGCGTCCTCGAGAAATTTAATACGTATTTAGTGTGAGACGAAAATAGTTTACGTGTTTAAAAAGTGCAAGTAATTAATAAAAGAATCTCACAGCTCTCTCATATCAGTGAAGTGTTGTTTAAATCGTGTCAAGCATTAATAAATGGAGTGAAGAAAAAATTATAATCTGTGTAAGCCTACATTCTTCAGTCGCACCACTCCCTGCTAAGACATACATGTCTCTAAAAATAAATACTGACGCAGACGAGGCAAACATAAACATATAATATTTAAAGAAACAGTCAAAATTACAAAGTTAATATTTTTAAATATTAGGGCGAAAGCTACCGGGTACCATACGTGCGGTTGCAACTACTTCAAGTTCGGCTCCCCAACAGTTGAACTACAATACAACTCCTACTTCAAATTGGCTTTCCATACGTGAAGCAACAACCTACTTCAAATTATATTCATTCATTATCTGTTTACCCTCCTCTTGTGTAGGACTTACACCCCCAGGACTTACAAGCGGGAGCCTGGGGTCAGAGGCCCGTCGAGGAGCAGACACTCATGGATCAGACAGAGCATCCGGATGGGTGATCAGCCCGATGGTATGGGATGAAGGAAGCAGATGAAACGAAATGTTGGTGAAATGGATGAAAGGAAAGGTGATGATGGAGCAGTTGGTGGATAGAATGGCGGGGGAGGCCGACGAACCCGGAGAAAGCCCGCCCAGACGCCGCTTCGTCCACCACAAATCCCACATGCAGGTCCCTGGGATTGAACCTGGGCCGCCTCGGTGGGAGGCGGGCGGTCTAACCACTCGGCCACGGCGCCGCCCTACTTCAAATTATATAAGTAAGCAAATCCGGAGATTTACAAAATTATAGGTTACTCACGCGATTTCTAAATATTGAACTTCTGAGTGCTGCCATAGCAATACCATATAATGTATTTCTCTGAATGTCAAGGGTTTTAAGGAAATCAATTATCAGACGTGGGAGGGTACCTTGGGCACTAATCATCAATGCTTTGCCCTCAGTTGTCTTCAGGTGGGAAATCTGTTGGTCTACTACTAAATACTGTTGTTAGTTTTAAAAACTGGAAGCTCTCAGCATTCAAAGTGTTGAAGTGAAACTAAATTGTCATTGTCAGTTTGTAACTTTGTAACATATTCTGGAAAATATAGCGGAATATATTTTAAAAGTGGCGCTGGCTCCGCAGTGGTTACCTCAGGAACCAATATCTACTTAGGCTTGAAGGTTCAGCCATCTATGGCACAAGTTACAACTAACTAGCGACACCGCAGATAGTGCTGCCGTCTGCCAGTCTTTACGCAACCAAAGTAAACAATGCGCTTTATTAATTACTTTGGTATCTAATTTAGAGACTTCCTTCTAATTTAGTACAATCAATAATTCTTATTATCTAAGAATAGCTATTATATTTTAAAAATTGAGACCTCTATAAGCTCATATTTAGATAAGTGAGTGACATTTTAATCTTCTATGAAAGTGCTTAATACCAGAAGTTTAACTCGATAAGGAATTGGAAATGGGAGCGGTGAACTGAAGGGTTTTCAGAAATGATGACCATCTTGTTTCAGGAATACCAACCGGATGTTGATAAAAAACTGCGCGGCACATAAAGAAATTATCATCAGAACTCCAGGTATGATGTCATTTTCCGGGAGTTACAGTATCTCGATTGTGTTCCGTTATTTTTCCAGGGTTATATTAAAATTACGTTCGACAAAGAAAAGCCTAACACCAGTACACTAAAATGAAGGATAATATTTCTATTTCCTTAAGTTACAATTGAAAGCTACAAATAAAAGATTTAGTCCAGACGTTCGATCTCAGTATTGCATATTTTGAAGTCTCTGAATCAAACTCAAAACTTTTGATGTGTTACAATCACAAGGCTTTATCTACCCGCTCTTCCACAAACTATTGTTACAAAAGCTTACCTTCTATTTCTTGTTAATCAAGATAAAGGTTTGCAGAAATGCTTTTATTAGACATCTCGTTGTAGGCACAGGGAGTATAGAACCTGAATCTGTAGTAATAGCTTTAAAAGGCGGGTCTCTAATATCCTTTCAATTTCATACTCTTTTCACTACATCGCGAGAAACAGATTAATAGCGAAGTATAAAGCATTGAACATTCAAACAAATAAGAGTGAGTGACTCAGAAAGGGATAATGTTACAAAAGCTTTATTTGACCTAAATTGTGTGTTTTAATGAGATCTGCATTTTCTGTGCAGTATGTTTTGGCATATGTCGTATGGTTTACCAGTTATAAAATTATTCAGTATGAGAACTTCACAGGCTCTTGTTAGAATATTAAATTTTAACTGGCATGTAAATATCTTGCAAATATTAAATTCTAATCATAATCGTTAGTCATCTTTTAAAAATAAAATAAATGACAAAAAATATCCATGGGGAGGCTATATAGGGGTGATTTTCTTGAAAATATTTGCGTCCCATCCTTGGAAGATGCTGAACTTAAATACCAAATTTGGTATTTATCCGACATTTCGTTTTTTACTTATTCTTTTCACACACATTCGTGCGGACCTTTTTTCTATTGGGGACGTTAAGGGACCTCAAAACGAGAATTTAGGGAGAAACGTGTATACCAAATGTTTGGATGAAATATACAGAGTGAGTCAAAAGACTCCGAACCGGCTGCGCGGTGTTTTTCCTGTCCGCGTCCTCGGCGCTCGTTGCCGTCTGCCGCTATCATAGAAAGGCGCGGATGAAACCATACAACATTTTTAAAACTACTTTTAAAAGCTTTACTTACCAACTTTATGCAGGCAGATGCTGAAACTGGCCACCGTCGTTGTCCATACATTTTTGTCACCTCTTTAGGAAACTATCCATCACTCGCCGTAGTTCACGTTGAGAAATTCTGGCAATTTCCTGGCCGATATTTTGTTTTAATTCTTCCAAGGTGTGTGGGTTTGTCTTGTACACCTTGTTTTAAGTTACCCCAGAGATAGAAATCGCAGGGGGTTAGGTCGGGGGACAGAGGGGGCCACAAATCTCTACTAATAATTCTGTCCTCAAACACACTTTCATAAAGTTGGTAAGTAAAACCTTTAAAAGTAGTTTTAAAAATGTTGTATGGTTTCATCCGCGCCTTTCTATGATAGCGGCAGACGGCAACGGGCACCGAGGACATGGACAGGAAAAACACCGCGCACCGCTTCGTAGTCTTTTGGCTCTTCCTGTAGTACTACATCTACTTATTATAGGTAAGTGGTAGAGAAACTAAAAACTACTAATTAATTGCTTTAAAATGACAGATAATATTTATGTTGAGTTAAGTTACAATAGAAAACCAAACATGCGAGATTTTATCCAACAATTCAGTATCTATATCTCATAAATACACATATAAAGTCACTAATTAAAAAATAATGAAAAGAAAGAATTGTCTGTCTTTATGTGAACACCATAACTTAAAAAGGAAAAGGGAATTAATGAACTTCATGCTACAATTACGTACCTTTTAAGAATACACAATATTTTCGGTGTTTCCTCTTACCCCAAACAACCTTTTATGTGGAAAAATGTTGTTTGCTTTTGTTCATTTATTTTCATAAATGGCCTTACGTATTTGATTAAATTAGCTTAAGTTTGAGATATGGATGCGAATAAGATGTGTATCTTGAATTTTTTAAATACACTTTGGAATTCAGTTCATTCAAGTTGAATTTATATCGTTAGGAAACCACCAGAGCTATACAAAAACTTAAGGGAAAACGTTGTTCTCCTAATGTGGCACTGACCATTTGTGAAATACTCGTTTCATTTGTGCCGCGTTTCAAGGAGTACGCTTTGAACTGTTAAGTTACCGTTTTAATTCGTATGATCTCGTATAAAGAGTACGGGAAAATATCTGGCTAGCAAATATAATAATGAACCCCTTTTTACTTTCTCTACTACGTATAGTAAGTAGGGGAAGTATTGTATTCCACCCAAAAATTCGATACCAAGATTTCACCAGAAATACATGTTTTCAGACCCCCTGAATCCAAAAAAAAGAAGCATTTTTGGAAACATGTCCGTGTGTGTGTGTCTGTGAACAGCATAACGCAGAAGCGAACAGTCAGATAAACACCAAACTTGGTATTTAGGTTCAGTATGTTCCAGAGATGCGACACATAGGTTTTCAAGAAAATCCCCCCACCCCAGATTACCCTTTACATGGAACATTTTTCGAAAATTTTAATTTTCTCAAAAATGGCTCTAACGATTTTGATTAAAATATCACATGTTTAAGATATTTTCATGACAAATGAAATGTATATCTAACAGGCTATTCCCGGAAAATTCAAGATACAGATTTTGTCATGAAAATATCTTAAGCGTGTATTTTAATCAAAATCGTTATAGACATTTTAGGAAAATCAAAACTATCGAAAATTTGTCCATGTGAAGGGAGTTAGGAGTGGGAGATTTTGTGGAAAATCTTCATGCTGCATCATTGTAGGTTATTGTACTTCAATACCAAATTTGGTATTTAACAGAATTTTCAGTTTTGTGTTATATGATCATCAGACACACACACGCGCGCCGCGGACCTTTTAGGGAACTCTAAACGTTTATTTCCAATGAAATCTCGGTATTGAATTTTTGGGTGTATGCAATACTTCCCCTTCTTGTTATAGAGTAACAAAGAAAGTAATAAGTAGGTATTAACTATACTTTTATATGCCGATGATGCAACAATAATACAAAATGATGAATATAACGGT
This sequence comes from Deroplatys truncata, assembly GCA_030765065.1. Taxonomy (NCBI): domain Eukaryota; kingdom Metazoa; phylum Arthropoda; class Insecta; order Mantodea; family Mantidae; genus Deroplatys; species Deroplatys truncata. The sequence continues at coordinate 45,746,334 of CM060975.1, read as the reverse complement.
ATAGATAAAGTTATAAAAAACAAAATTAAGAAATTCAAGCCATATGTGAACATGTTAACAGGACACTTCAAAACAAGACAAAAGATCCCAAGAATAAGATTTTTAAGACAACATTAATACCGCGTGGTCCAAAAGTCACTTGTCAAATGACAGGATTGTGGAGTGAAATTGGGAGCCTTTTAGAATCTGATTAACTGTAGTGACTGTTGGCTGCATCAGTTGGTAACATGATAGCAATGCAAACAATGGCTAGTTTGTCAACAGTATCATTAACAAATGCAAAATACAAATTTAATCGTATTACATGCGCAGGAATGTGTTTCAGTTGAACCATTTCGTATTAATCATGCTCACCCCTGAACAGTGAGTTGGACTAAATTAAATTGAGTTTTATTTATGGACGCTCTTTAACTGCTGTGGTCCTTAGCATGGTCCTATATTGGGCGTGAAACACCGGTAATTTTATCAGGCTTGAGGTTCTTTTACGTGCCGTAAATCTACGACACGGGGCCACCGGCTTTACTTCCCTTCCGAAGGAAGCCATGCTAAGGATTTTTACGCCCGAAAAAAATCCATCGCCCTCCGCCGGGTTTGAACCCGCGACCTCGGGAACTAGATGCCAGCATGGTAACCACTACACCACGGAGGACGACATTGAGTTGGACTGATTATCGCTTTGTGGTGACAGCCACAGAGCTGTGAGACAGACTGCAGAGAAGTTTCATAGGCGACATCCTAAAATTAGAAAACCATCATTTCAAGCAGTTAATAACATTTTAAATAAATTTAAGAGGGCCTTATCTGTGCTGGATGCAAAACGTCGTGGGCCGAGGTCAGCAACTAATGAAAAACAGCATAGCTGCCTAATCCATGTAGTGAAGTGGTTCCAACAAGATGGTGCTACAGCACACATTGCTAGAATTTCCGCGGCTCTTTGAGAATGAAGTCATTTTGAAAAATGGAGACATCGTATGGTCTCCAAGATGCGCAGATTTCTCTGTCTATGACTGTTTTCACTGGGGGTATGTGAAGAGCACGGTTTATTCAAATCCTCCACAAGCTCTTGTAGACCTTAAAGATTTCTACTCCAGTTAAAATGTTTCAAAAATCGATATGCATCGCAACTTGGCAGATTGTAAGTAGCTGCAGAAATAGAGGTCATTTGGCGCATAGAATTTTCAAGATATGAAGTGTTTTCCTGTGTGTTGCATAAAATGACACATAATTGGTATGGTGTGTATATGTATAAAATTATAATATATACAATTGCTCGATATGCAATAATAAAAGCATTGGTTTTTTCGCGAATAAACCTATACTATATAAATGAAAATATTTTCTGAAATGACATTTGGCAAAGGAGCTGGGGTTTATGGTGCTTACCAAAGTTATGTTGGCTTTTTTTCCGTTCTTTCTCCTTCAACCCCCTCCCTCTTCGCTTTCCTAATAAGACCATAATTTTACATCAACAAATTATCTCTTCTTCTTTATCTGTTTAACCTCCTCATATGTAGGACTTGCACCCTCCAGAACTTACAGGCGGGTGCCTGGAGTCAGAGGCCCGTCGAGGAGCAGACACTCATGGATCAGACAGAATATCCAGGATGGGTGATCAGCCTGGTATGGGAGGAAGGAAGTAGATGAAACGAAATGATGGTGAAATGGATGAAACGAAAGGTGATGATGGAGCAGTTAGTGCAATGAATAGCGGGGGAAACCGGAGAAAACCCGCCCAGACGCCGCTTTGTCCACCACAAATCCCACATGCGGGTCCCTGGGATTGAACCAGGGCCGCCTTGGTGAGAGGCGAGCGGTAACAAATTATAAAATGTTAAATTTGCATATTTAAATAGGAATACAGCAGCAGGTATTGTTATCATGGTTACCGGGTGGAAAATGTGTAGCTGTTTCCGTTTGGTTAGTGTAATAATGGCGTTTGTTTAATATGCAGTTAATAATATCACAGCAGCAGGTAGTTCCCATGGTAGCTACATGGAAAAAGGTGCAGAATTTCCTGCCCCAGTACGGATCCCTGCTGCGTTATTTGTATGTTAAAGGTGGAAGTAATATTTAAAATTTTTACACAAGTGTAAAATATAATTTTAATTGAATGTTTTATCGTATTTGACATAAACTTTTAAAGCAATACAGATATCGGAAGTGTTCCATACTTGAAGGTTATAAGTGGCACTAATTACAGCTTCTTTCTTTCTTTTTTTCTAACCTCTATACCTCAAAATTCACCTGTACAATATTGAGAAAGTCAGCAAGTCACAAAATAATGTTGAAACGTGAATAATTCTCTCTGTATTTTCAAAATGTAGTTAAATACTTCTGGTAAACTTAATCGATTTTTTAAAAACCTTTTGCAAAAATTTTGCCTAGTGATTTATTGATAAAGTTCAAAAAGTTAAGTATGAATGTTGAGACTAATCTCAGGTATAAGATGCTGAACTTACAATTTGGTATCTATCGAAGTATACATTTTTCGGTTATGCTGTTCACCGACACACATATCTTCCAAAAATTCGATAAGTGAGAGAGAGAGAGAACGCAAGTAAAACTCAAAAACGAAATGTTGGATTAAACTTGGTATTTAAATTCAGTATGTTCCAAAGATGCAACACGAAGATTTTCAGAGAATACCCCCACCGCAAAGTATACTTTACATAGAAAACTATTTAGCAAAAAAATTTTTTACCAAAAATAATCTAACGATTTTGATTATACCACCATATATTTTTCTTAAATGACAAAAACGAAATGAATGTTTTGTATTTTTGGGAATAGCCTATGAAGTCTCCTTAATTCGGAAGAGATTTTGTTAAAATTTGTATACGGTATAGACCATAATACATGTACAAGAATTTACTCTTCATAAAGGCGTAGATTTATTTAAAACACGCTTTACTTCAAATATGTTTTTTTAATTTATCAGTCGTTTCCAAGATATTCATTTGTTATTGGTTTGGATTTTTTAATACTTTTTGTCCTTTTTTGAAGTTTTGTCGGCATTTAAGTGTTTCTCGCGTTGTCATGGAAAGGGCATGGAATCTCAAAACCAGCATATGACTATGACCAGGAAACAAAGGGGAAACCTCGCGCCTAAAGCAAACACGGATGTTTTGTGGTTAACATTCCCGGATGAGGTGAAGGAACCGCAGGTGGCTATAGAACGCAGGCACAGACGCGCAGAGGTCCCTAACAATTCGAAGCTTGATGACCAGGACAAAAAAAATGAATAACGAATTTCAGAAAAAGTGTGTGCTGGAAAATTTAAGGGAATAACAAGCAATATCTCGAAAATGGTTTACTCAACAAAAAAATGTATATGACATAAATTGTGTATTTTAACGCGATTTACATTTTTTGTGTGGTAAAATTTTGTCTATCTCTTATGGTTTACCAGTTATGCAAAAGTAGTTCACAATGAAGAATACTTTTGGAGACATTCCCAGAAAATTCGAGATATACATATGATATTTTAATGAAAATCGTTAGAGCCATTTATGAGAAAATTAAAATTTTCGAAAAATGTTCATGTAAAGGGTAATCTTGGGATGGGGAGATTTTCTTGAAAACCTCTGTGTCGCATCTCTGGAAGATACTGAACCTAAATACCAAGTTTGGTGTTTACCCGACTGTTCGTTTCTGAGTTATGCTGTTCACAGACAGACACACACACACACACACACACACGGACATGTTTCCAAAAGTGCTTTTTGGATTCAGGGGGTCTCAAAACATATATTTCCGGTGAAATCTCGTAATCCAATTTTTGGGTGGAATACAATACTTCCCCTACTTACTATACGTAGCAGAGAAAGAAAAAAAATTCCACTTTAGGTATGTTGTAGAGAAAGTAAAGGCGATTTCTCTATCGAAAATAATTAAGAATATATATGTATTTATAATCCAAGAAAAGGCATGTTTAATGTTTCATAAGCTATTCGTAGTCATATATCTACAATGGTAATGCGAATTTTATTGAGTAGGTTGTGGAATTTGAAGGAAATACGTTTGTATAACCTGTCCCAGAGATTCTTCTTGTAAATTATTTCTGAAGTGCTAATAAGGAGGGGAAGTCCATGTCCGATACAAAAGTAGGTCTTCCTTGTTAATTTGTATGCGTGACGCAAGCAATAACATGTGATCCCGGTTTGTGTTCTCAGAAACACCGCGACCCATCTGTCGAACACTGTTTGCACTAACATTACGTGTTCCTTTTGGTATACAATGAGGTAATCATGAGCGAATCCCGGCCGAGGCGAAATTCTGACCAAAGTACTACAGTTCAAGTGTGTTGCCCCCGGTGACGAATTCCAACATTATCGGCGTCGTCAATCCGCTGGTCTTGATAACTCTGTCACTAACCCGTGAAAACAATATTCAGACTCCGCTGATTTACGTGCTGATTGATAATCTTTTAAAAATACTGTGTTCCAGAAAACAAGTCGGTAACTGGAAAACCGTCCGGGAACTAAAATACTCGTATAGCTACAGTTTGTACTTTACTCGTGGCGTTAGCCACCACGTATTTACTCTTGTGTATGTTTACTTTGTTTATCGTATACTTAGTGCGTAGAGAAGGAATTGTATTTTGCTCAAAAATTCTATACCGAAATTTAAGCGGAAATACATGGTTTGAGGCCCAGTGAATCCAAAGTAATTTTGTTGTTGTTGTTTTTTTTTAACAAAAAGCTTCCGTGTGCGTGTGTGTGAACAGCATAACTCAAAAGCGAAATGGAATTAATTGTTCTTTCACACAAGCCGTGAGTTGGACAGGGTTGGAAAGGTAGAATCAGACGACTGGAAAATTCAATGCCATAGCCGGGATTTGAACCACGGATCTCCCGATCTCTGTCCGGTTGCTCTAACCGGGAAAAATACGAATCAGTTGGAGAATTTAATGTCGTAACCGGCAAGATGCCTTGGTAGCTCCGTGGTTAGAGCAACTGGACGGAGACCGTGAGATCCGTGGTTCAAATCCCGGCTATGGCATTGAATTTTTCAGTCGTCTGATTCTACCTTTCAAAAGGAAATGTTCGACAAATACCAACCTTGAGTTTAACTTCAGTGTCTTCCAAACATGAAGATTTTCAAAAAAAAATCCTCCATCCCTAAACCACGCTTTACATGTATTATTTTCCGAAGCGTTTTCCGTTCTCAAAAACGGCTCTAGCGATTTTGATTAAAATATCGTAAGATATTTCCATGACAAATAAAAGGTATATCTTTACTTTTCTGGAAATAGCCTGTGAAATCCTCTTTATTCAAAGGGAATTTTGTATAATTTTGTATAACTGGTAAACGTTAAGAAAACACAAAATTTATCTCAACCTTTCTTTGTGGCATTAGCCATTTCCGAGATATCATTTTTTTTTAATTTTTCATGTCATTCTTTAAAGCGCTGTCGTTATTTAGTTGTTTCTTTCAATGTCATGTCAGCTCAATGTGAACATATAGCGACCCGCTTATCAACATCTGACTGTCAATTCGGTTTCCTGTACCTACAACGAAATAAGCAGTGAAAGTACTTCAGTAAACGTTTATCTCGATTAACATGAAGTAGACAGAAAAATTAGCATTCCTAAGAATAATTTGTAGTAACTATATAAGTCTTAACTATAGTGGGTAGAGAAAGACATATGGATTTAAGAAATAATATTTTTTTCTTCTAGTATTAAAATTGTAGGTTTTAAAGGGAGCAGTTTTTGAAAACTATCAAATTTTGAAAAATAAGACGTTGTGCCATAATTCATGTTAGTGTTTTTAAGAAGAGTGGTATATAATGGTGAAGAGACTAAAATCGTTGAAGTACTCTGTAGAGGAGTGCAACTTAAAACATCTCTCTACCCTTAAAACTAATTTCATCCTCTTTTTTTCTTCAGTTCTCGTCACACAAATTGCTCCTTGCGGTTCCTGACAATGTCACTATATATAATTTAAAGTGACAGGGAAATAAGTTTATGAAGTCGTAAAAACTTTGATCATTGCTGACTGACTTCTTTGCTCCGTCAAATCAAAAACCATTTTCATCACAATGTCACGATTATTCAAAAAAATCTGATGTAATACATTCACATAACTTTCTCTACTTTCTGTCGTTTATTATCCAAAATATACTCACTAAAGATTATTTTTCTATCTACTACATTTTAATCCAAATAAACCTTTGCAGAAATAGGTACACTACACATTTCGTTATAAATTCAAAGAGAACAGCGATAGTCAAATGTTTAACAACTGGGCGCTACATGCTGGCCTTAAAATTCCATAATGTTTCCATGACATCGCAAAAAACAACTGGAACTAAAAAAGAATGACAAAGTATTGAACAAATCGAGCCATTAACCGGATATCTTGTAAATGGATGATATTAAAAAAAGTTATTTGAAATAAATTGTTTTTTAAAGAAATCTACATTTTTTGTGTAGTACGTTTTCGTCTACCGCTTAATGTTTACCAGTTATACAAGATTATACAAAATTCCCTTTGAATAAAGTGGATTTCACAGGCTATTTCCAGAAAATTAAAGATATACGTTTTATTTGTCATGTAAATATCTTTAATATATGGCATTTTAATCAAAATCGTTAGAGTAATTTTTTAGAAAATAAAAAAAAAACTTTTTAGAAAAAGATCTCTGTGGATCTGTGGTCTGGAAATAACAAAATTCAAAAACGAAAAGTCGGATAAATACCAAACTTGGTATTTAGGTTCAGTATCTTTCAAAAATGCGACACGAACATTTTCAAGAAATCCCCCCCCCCAACTTAGACTATCCTTTACATGGAACATTTTTATGGCTCCAACGGTTTTAATTAAAATATCATGTTTAACATACTTTTATGGCAAAGGTATATCTCGAATTTTCTGGGAATGTCCCCAAAAGTCCTTTTCATTCTAAATGGCTTTTGCATAATTGGTAAACGGTAAGAATAGACAAAATTTTATTACACAAAAATGTATTCATTCATTCATTATCTGTTTACCCTCCCCTTATGTAGGATTTACACCCCCCAGGACCTACAGGCGGGTGCCTGGGGTCAGAGGCCCGTCGAGAAGCAGACACTCATGGATCAGACAGAACATCCAGGATGGGTGATCAGCCCGATGCCTGGTATGGGATGAAGGAAGTAGATGAAGCGAAATGTAGGTGAAATGGATGAAAGGAAAGGTGATGATGGAGCAGTTGGTGGAATGAATGGCGGGGGAAACCGGAGAACCCGGAGAAAACCCGCCCAGACGCCGCTTCGTCCACCACAAATCCCACATGCAGGTCCCTGGGATTGAACCGGGCCCGCCTCGGTGGGAGACGAGCGGTCTAACCACTCGTCCATGGCGCCGCACCACACAAAAAATGTAGACCTGGTTAAAACACACAATGCATGTCATAATTTTTTTTTGTTTGTCATGAACCATTTCCGAGATATGTGTTCCTTGTTATTTGTTTGAGTTTTCCAATACTTATACTTTTTCTCAAATGAGAATTCGTTATCTTTTTTTTATGCCTTGGACATGCAAAGAGAATGGAATACTCCACATAGCAACCAGCTCTTAAAATATTTGACTATCGCTTAAAACCTACGATATTTCCCTTGCATCTACAAGAAAATTAGCAATAAGATTCTTGTTTATCTCGATTAACATGAAGTGGATGGAGAATAAGCGTTTGTAAAAATAGTTTGTACAAGAGTAGAGAAAGTCATGTGAGTGTAACACATCAGATTTTTTTATTCAGGGGCCACAAAGCGTATTTCAGGTGACATGTTGGTATCAATTTTTGGGTGAAATGCAATACCTTCTCTACCTACTATGTACGTAGTAGAGAAAGTAAAAGTTTGCTTATAATGCTTGTAAAATAATGTTGTAGTTACCATATATGAAACAACTGAAAAAATATTTTGTGTTACACTCACATGACTTTCTCTACTCTTGTACAAACTATTTTTACAAACGCTTATTCTCCATCTACTTCATGTTAATCGAGATAAACATTTGCAGACTCTATCTTATTGCTAACTTTCTTGTAGATGTAAGGGGAATATATATTTACAAGGGCAATATAGAAATACAGTAGCCTTTAAGCACATACATATCTCTTAATAGCTGGTTGCTATGTGCAGTACCATTCCCTTTGCCACAGATTAATACTCTTTGCATATCCAAGACAAAAACATGAATAACGAATTCCCATTTGAGAAAATAAGTATTGAAAAATTTAAGGGAACAACAAGCAATATCTCGAAAATGGTTCACTCAACAACAAAAAATGTATGACATAAATTGTGTATTTTAACGCGATCTACATTTTTTGTGTAGTAAAATTTTGTCTATTTCTTATGGTTTACCAGTTATGCAAAAGTCGTTCACAATGAAGAATACTTTTGGAGACCTTCCCAAAAAATTCAAGATATACATTTTATTTGTCTGAAAATATCTTAAACATATGATATTTTAATCAAAATCGTTTGATTTATTTTTGAGAAAATTAAAATTTTCGAAAAATGTTCCATGTGAAGGGTAATCTGGGGTAGGGGGATTTTCTTTAAAACCTTCGTGTCGCATCTCTGGAAGATACTGAACCTAAATACCAAGTTTGGTGTTTATCCGACTGTTCGTTTCTGAGTTATGCTGTTCACAGACAGACACACAGACACACACACGGACATGTTTCCAACAATGCTTTTTTTGGATTCAGGGGGTCTCAAAACATATATTTCTGGTGAAATCTCGGTATCGAAATTTTTGGTGGAATACAATACTTCCCCTACTTACTATGCGTAGTAGAGAATGTAAAAATCGGTATAATATTAAAATATTACTTAATTAATAAACTTTAAAACATTGAAAAACGCCAGCACACATATGTACAGTGCAATATCGTTCGTTCTCTCCGCATATTAAAAGGGAGAATATTCTCTCTGTTAATTCGGCTGCTAGAATGTTTTAAACTGGAGACGAGTGCTTTGTGGAGTCACTGTACATATATACATACATGCGAATGATTTTTATTATTAGCATTTGCGGCTGCATCACAAAGAGAAGTAATTTTCAAGCTTGCTCTCTCTCTCTCATTTTCTTTATCTTGCTGCCCAAACAATAGAAACCACGGTAACAGCCATAAATACAGAATGGTGAATGAATGCCTTTCGCCCTCTTTCTTTGCAAATTGGACCACTTTAAAAGCAACACAAAGCACCTTATGTATATCTGCTTTGTGAAGGCAAGTTAACAATACACTGCGATACAAGTGCGGTAAGGGCATCATTATCGAACGAGGAAGAGTTTGAAAATACGAGACTAAGTCTCCTAATGCACTTAACACTGAGGTGTTGCGTACTATTTTCTCCACGGTAGTGAATGATAGAAGTACTACGCGAAAATAAAGTTAATTATTCATAGCTGTTGAACATGGTGGTTCCATACCGAGTGGGATGGCTCAGGCGGCTACGTCTGTGGACCGCATTCGGCAGGTTGTGGGTTCGATTCCCGCCACCGACTTCCTGACCCATGGGTTTTTTCGGGGGTTCCCGCGAAAGGATGTTTCATTACATCCCCCGAATTCCCTGTGCTCCATTCTCATTTCACTTCATTTTTCATCTGCTTGATCTGTTTTAGAGTTGCAAGTGTCGGCGGGAGGTCTCGGCGTTCCATGACAGGGGAAAAGAATGCTTCCGTGGGATGTGCAAGTGCAGGGGGGAGCGGAGACTGTTGCACTAACTGCCATCCGGGAGGTTTCAATCTGTTAAAGGTAGGGACCCTGCGCTCAGCCCTGTCGTGCCTCCTGATCCGACCGCCCTCTGTCTCCTCTCGCCTCACCCGGAGTCCCGGGAGCACCCCGTCAAGGGCTTAGGCACAAACGATCTTGTGGTTCGAGGTGCCAAGTCCCCCTCCGTACCTACTCCTACTGGTGGTTCCATTAGCACGGTTACCAACATTATCTACGATCGATTATTGAAATAGGTGGTTTGTTACCTTATTTGCACCTCGCTTTGGGCGTCAATTTGAAGTAGTTTGTATTGAAGCAGTTGTTTATTATATTTCAACTGTTGGGGAGCCGAGCTTGTAGTAGTTGCAACTGCACGTATGATACCCGATAGCCTTTGCCCCAATTTTTAAAAAAAATATTAACTTTGTAATTTGACTGTTTCTTTAAATATTAAGTATTTATGTTTGCCTCGGCTGCGTCAGCATTTATTTTAGAGACATGGATATCTTGGCAGGGTTATGATGCGAAAAGAATGTAGGCTTACACAGATTATAATTTTACTTCACTCCTTTTATTAATACTTGATACGATTTAAATAACACTTCACTGATATAGAGAGAGCTGTGAGATTATTTAATTAATTAATTGGGCTTTTTAACACGTAAACTTATTTTTCGTCTCACACGAATACATATTAAATCTCTCGAGGACACATCTTGCATCCGGTTACAATCACTGTTTGGAGGCAACACGTCCAGTTATGAACGCTGTCTAGAAGCAGCTGAACTCTGTATTTGACAATTTTGCTATATTTCAGTTTCTGATTGACTAATCCTAGTCCAATAGAATACCTTCATTTAACTAAAGCTTTTTCTGGTTGTTGATTGGCTATTTTATAAACTGTCACTAACATTACATTATCGCTTCCAAGAATCACAAGTATTATTGTTAAACTCTCAAACTCATTATTGCCTCAAGGTTACCTCTTTGTTAGCAACTTTTGACCTATTTCTCACAGCTCCTACATTATTAAATTACGTAATGCATTCACATAACATTATTGAACATGTATACAATAATATAAGCATATACAATGACTGTTACATACATTTTACAAATTATTACATACACATATTGCTTCAAGGCGGGCTGTTATTGAATTTACATATTATATAATTTGACTGAAATCATTTAAGTGTTAAAAATACTGTCTCATTATCTACGCCTGGTTGTTGAAAGAAATCAATAACTTGCACTTAATACTTCGCTGTTGTATGAGTTAAATAGTAAGTAAAAATCAATAAATAAAACGGAAGTAAAGATCCAGGTAATATTTAAATGGTATATGTCTGCAATAATAAATACGAGTGTATATCAAAAGTTAGAGAATTTAATATAGTTCATGCACATACTTGCAATAACATTGACAAAACGCGTTAGGTTACCAGCACCGAATGCAAGAAATTCAACTTTCCACCGTGTGGAGGAAGTGGAGTAAAGTACGCTGTCGTAAAAACGTTACTGTTTGTAACACAGTTGTATAGCATCCAATGTGAGAGCACAGAAGTTAGCTAAGCGAGCGATAGTGAACTTGAGTTCTTTATAACGGTCGAATGTTGTGCGGCATTTTATGGTATTCCGAATCGTAAACACACAACTCTCTCCATGTAGGTAAACTTAAATGTTACGAATAGGACCCGTTATAATTATTGAGGATGTCGCTGCCGTTTGTAGTTATTGTATTTGTGTCAGTTTCTGCCCCACGCATGGGCGCCAACTTGAAGTAGGGTTATTGTTAACCCCACGTATGGAAAGCCGATTTGAAGTAGTTTGTATTGAAGGAGAAGTATTATTTTTCAACTGTTGGGGAGCCGAACCTGTAGTAGTTGCAACAGCACGTATAGTAAGCACTTTCCGGTAGCCTTCGCCCCAAATGTATTTTTAGGTGGTCTTTGCCCCAAGTTTAAAGAAAATATTAGCTTTGTAATTAATCTGTTTCTTTAAGTATTACATATTTATGTTTGCCTCGGCTGCGTCAGTAGTATTGTTAAAGATATGGAAGTCTTGGCAGGGCGTGATGCGACAAGAATGTAGGCTTGCACAGATTTTAAGTTTAATTCACTAATATCAAGAGCTGTGAGATTCTTTTACTTAATACTTGCACTTTTTAACAAGTATACTATTTTTCGTCTCACACGAATACGTAATTAATTTCTCGAGGACACATCTCGCATCCAGTTACAAACACTGTCCGCAGGCAACTGACTAGATTTCAACCGTATAAACTTGTAAATTTCTGTATTTCAAGTCTCTGATTGGCTATTTTTACTCCAATAGAATACCTGCATTTAACCAAAGCTTTTTCTGGTTGTTGATTGGCTATTTTTATAAACTGTCACTAAAATTACATTAATGCTTCCAAGAATCACAAATAACATTTAAACTCTCAAACTCATTATTGCCTCAAGGTTACCTCATTGTTACCTCATTGTTAGCAACGTTTAACTTATTATTCTCACAGCTCCTACATTATTAAATTACGTAATACATTCACATAACATTATTACACATGGATATAATAATATAAGCATATGCAATGACTGTTACATACATTTTACAAATTATTACATACACACATTGCTTCAAGGCGGGCTGTTATTGAATTTACATATTATATAATTAGACTGAAAATTATTTAAGTGTTAAAAATACTGCCTCACGTTATCTTCCGTTTACTGCAAATATCCACTTCCATCGCTTTATCCACTTATTGTAATTCATTTGCTTCTCCTGAATGCATATGTGGCCCGTGAACGCTAAATATTACATTACAACAAAATAAAAATGCAATTAAATAACAATGAAATTAAATCTTAGAAAAAAACAGTGAACAAATATAAAAATTTTATCCCTGAAAAATATATTACAAACGATGTAGCATCAAACCTATGTTAATCTACAGTATGTAAATGATTTCGTAGGATTTTTAACGACACTTTCAGTGCCTGAAGATCGATTTCCATAAAAAGTTGATTTCTCTTTCCGAAATTCTTCAGGAAGTTTACTATTTTTCCTGGAGTAGTCCCTCTGGCTCCAACCATAATGTCAATTACTTCAATGTGGTCAAGTTGGCATAAGGTCTTATAGCTCAGCATGGTGCGTTCTAAATTTATGATCCTCCGAGCTTCTACAGTGCTATTGCTACTATTTTGTTATACTTACAAATTCTGCTGATTCTCGGTCGCGAACTGTCAATCATCTTAAAGTAAAACAGATTAACATAATCGAAACAACTTTATATAGTGTCTGCCTCCGTAGTAGAGTGATCAGCGTTCTGGCTTCTGAACACAGAGGTCCCGGATTCGATTCTCGGCTGTGGTGGGGGAATTTTTCTTCAACTAGTCATGCTCTACCCTCCGCAGAGTCTGGAAGTGTGACTGTGAGTGTATTTCATAGTAAAGGGTGCCAAAAACAATGCTTAAAAATGCCTATAGTTCGAGTTATAACATCATCATATATACAGAATGTTTAAAAAATCTGATGTTACACTCACATGATTTTCTCTACTCTTGTACAAACTATTTTTACAAACGCTTATTCTCCATATGCTTCATGTTAATCGAGATATCGAGATGTTAATCTTATTGCTAAGTTTCTTGTAGATGCAAGGGGAATTGGTAGGCTTTAAGCGATAGTCAAATGTTTTAAGAGCTGGTTGCTATGTGGAGTATTCCATTCTCTTTGCATTACCAGGACAAAAAAAAATGAATAACGAATTTGAGAAAAACAAGTATTGGAAAATTTAATGGAATAACGAGCAATATCTCGAAAATGGTTCACTCAACAAAAAAATGTATATGACATAAATTGTGTATTTTAACGCGATCTACATTTTTTGTGTAGTAAAATTTTGTCTATCTCTTATTGTTTACCAGTTATGCAAAATTCGTTCACAATGAAGAATACTTTTGGAGACATTCCCAGAAAATGCAAGATATACATTTTATTTGCCATGAAAATATCTTAAACATATGATTTTAATGAAAATCGTTAGAGCCATTTTTGAGAAAATTAAAATTTTCTAAAGATGTTCCGTGTAAAGGGTAATCTGGGGTGGGGGGATTTTCTTGAAAACCTTTGTGTCGCATCTCTGGAAGATACTGAACCTAAGTACCAAGTTTGGTGTTTATCCGACTGTTCGTTTCTGAGTTATGCTGTTCACAGACACACAGACACACACAAGGACATGTTTCCAAAAATGCTTTATATGCATTCAGTGCACCTCAAAACATGTATTTCCGGTAAAATCTCGGTATCGAATTTTTGGGTGGAATACAATACTTCCTCTACTTACTATACGTTGTAGAGAAAGTAAAAATACATTAAAATGTCGTACTACCTTCTACCGTTATAAATATCTCAGATTAATTACGGGCTTGCTTAGTTAAGTTCCATGCTCGCTATTAAGTTGTATATAACAGCACCGTTAATAACTATTATGATTCAAAATACCATAAAGCTTCAACAAATTTACGAGTTGTAAATTTCAGTCACCACAGACTCAGGTCATTTGGGTTTTCTTGAAATGAAAATGGATTTTGAGTGCAAATTGATTATTCGTTAACAATTTTCACTATTATAATTCTTAATATAATTATTCTAATAACTATAAATATACGAATAATTTTAGAAATTAATGATGGGCTCCCTGCCGTTTATTAGCTCGACTACAGCCTTCAAATAAACTATGGGTTGTGAAAGCGGTGTGATTGTTACTCACAGGTTATTTTACGCGAAGGCTTGTCTAAGCTTTACTCTCAGAAATCCCATATAGCAACTCCAGTGTGCATGTTAATTTCAAATGCAATTTACTAGCAATAGTTTTATGTACGCCTTGTAGTAATGTTCAGTGGGCTTTTAAAAACTTCACTCTCGCTCTTGACCGCCCAAGTCCGAAGTGCATTGTATGACTCACGACACAACGTGACTTTGCTATAAAAACCGTCACTTCATAAGCGTTCCTTGCTATGTAAACTGTAAAACACAACATTGCATATGTGGCTCAGTTACAGCATTTTACGAGCCATATATTTCCTGGATGATTCCCAGAATAATTTCTCCAGGAATAAACATTGTCCGTATGAAAAACTCGAGAATCACGGGATGTATTTGTCTCGTGTTTTCACAGTTCTATAGAGCGTTTCTCCAGGAATGTAAAAAGGATTTGTTTATGTATGACAGCTAGTTTCTAAAGTTTTGCGAGTTGATTTTGCCTTGTTGTTTGTTCGATTTACTCTAATAGTTTGTTAATTATAGTAATTTAAAGATTTTGTGCTCACACACAAATGAATTTGATTAGAGAACATTTCCGGGCTATGATATTTTACGATTTTAAATCGTCATTAACGCCCAAACAATGTGAAGGTCGGCTTAAAAATGCATTTGGCGAAGAAGCTGAAACGGGATACATTATGCATATAGAGGAATTGTACATATGAAAGGGGAACCATACATATAAGAATTGTACAGTAATAATTTAAGTCACTAACATGTTAAAATATTCAACATCCAACATTTGTACAGAGCTGATTGTAAGAAACGGGCGAGCTAGCAAAAATTCCAGGAAAACATTAAGAGCGTACCTTTCACCAAGCCAACAGGCAGGGAACCGGTAACGGTACGGAGAAATAGAAAGAGACAGAGAAAAGAAAGAGATGGAGATATGGAACAGCTTCACAACGCTCCAAGATGGCGCTTAAGCGCACGGATCTGAAGCCACACATTCTCATACATGTTAAGGTAACGCGGTCTGAGGGTCAATAGGAAACGTCGTTACATTTGAACGCGGAGGTGAGCGTCACTAGGCTCCCGTATATAAGGGCAGGCAAGGCCTCAGAGCCCATTCTCTCTCTATCACTGATCTTCAAGAATTCACGTCGACACGAGGTGCTACATATGCACAAGGGTGGGAATGCGTGTGCAGATAGCTAGGCTCCTGACTAATTTAAAGTGGTGGGATTATAATAATGGGAAAAGTCAGCCGCCCACAATTATTTCAATTTTGAATAAACTTCATTTATTAAGGGAAAATTGCAGTGTATTTCTTTAACTTGCCTCACCCACTATAACCTGAGAATTAATAATTAGACATAGGAATGGAATACGTAACAACCGACGAGCACCAATAGCCGAGGAAGAACACTGCAGAAGACCACAGCAACCCAACGACGATTTCCCGCTACAAAGCTCCATCTAAGACAACAATTTATAATTGGTACAGCGAATTCAAAAGAGATCGGTTTTTTTCTTAGTGATGAATTTCGTGAAGGACGCCCAAGAACTGCTGTTACTGATGAAAATGTTGCCGCTGTTCGAGCAATGCTTGAAGCAGATCGACGGACATCTTATGAATTTATTCGAGCGACATTGGGCACTGGTATGAGTCAAATCCAAAACATTTTACATTAACAGTTAGACGTGAGAAAACTTTGTTGCCGATGGATTCCACATAAACCGACTCCCGATAAAAAAACAACAACGTATTGATTGGTGCAGAGAAACTCTGGAAGACTTCCAAGGCGGCACTTCAAATTTGGCTCTTCCGAACAGAACCTAAGCCTACAAAAGTCTGACGAATTCGCAGTGCTGGTAAGAAGATGGTTGCTAGTTTTTTCCCCCATAAAACGGGCCGTATTGCTACTATAGCATTAGAAGATAGTCGTACCGTTACTGTCGATTGATACACGAATGTTCTGTTTAACGCAAATTTTTGAAAAAGTTCGTGAAATACGCACAAAAGGAAAAACAATGTTACGTCATGGCAACGCATCGTCGCATGTTGCAAACCTAACAAGTTAGTATCTGGATGCCCTAAAGGTCAGCACCATGGACTCTCCACCATACAGCCCTGACCTAGCTCCTTGTGATTTCTTTTTGTTTCCAAAAATTAAAGATAAAATACGTGGAATCACTTTCTCGTTCATCAGATGAAGCAGTGGAACATTTGAAAACCTGGTTTCTGAAGTGTCTCAGGAAGAGTGGCATCATTGCTTTAAGGTTTGGTTTCATGTATTGATGTTAAATGGAAATATTTTGAAAAACAATAAAATCATTTATATTTTTTAAAACTAATCCTTGTTTAACTTTTTGAAAATGTTCAGTGTCACCCTTGTCTGTCTGTGAACGCGCAAATCTCGAGAGCCACTGGATGAATTTGTATTTTGTTTTCACAGTTCTATTGCCCGTTTCTCCAGGAATCTTTGGATATAGAAAACATTGTCTGTGTGAACGTGCTAATCCCCAGAATCGCTGGATGAATTTGTCTCTTGTTTACACAGTTCTACAGAGTATTTCTCCAGGAATGTTTAGATACGTTCGCGTTTTTAAATTAAGCACTGTTTTAATAATTTGCCGCTGCAGTCGCGATTTTGAGCATGCGCGATCACTTCCTCCATTCATTAGGAAGCCAGACGAGCTGTGAGGGATCGTCAGTTTGTGTTTTCCTGTTGTTAGAGCGCTTCTAAATGTTCAAAACAATCGAACGACCCGCCGACTGTGAAGTCATATCAGTGATTCGCTTTTTGAATGGGAGAAATGTTACGCCAGCAAACATTCATCCCTAGTGTGAGGTTTATGGAGGAAACAATGAATGGCAATGCGGCCACACACAGCCAAAACAAACAAACAAAATATCTGATGTGTTACACTCACATGACTTTCTCTACAAACTTTCTCTTGTACAAACTATTTTCACAAACTCTTATTCTCCATCTATTTCATATTAATCGAGATAAACAATTGCAGAAACGATCTTTTGACATGCAAAGAGAATTACATTTTACACATAGCGATCAGTTCTAAAAATATTTGACTATCGCTTAAGGCGTACTATGTTCCCCTTGTTTTGTATTTGCAAGGGCAATATAGAAATACAGTAGCCTTTAAGCATACACATATCTCTTAATAGCTGGTTGCTAGGCGCAGCAGCATTCTCCTTGCATATCCAAGACAAAAAATTAATAACGAATTCTTATTTGAGAAAATAAGTGTTAAAATATTTAAGGGAATAACAAGCAATATCTCGAAAATGGTTCACTCAACAACAAAAATGTATATGACATAAATTGTGTATTTTAAAGCGATCTACATCTTTTGTGTAGTAAAATTTTGTCTATCTCTTATGGTTTACCAGTTTACCAAAAGTCGTTCACAATGAAGAATACTTTTGGAGACATTCCCAGAAAATTCAAGATATACATTTTATTTGTTATAAAAATATCTTAAACATATATTTTAATCAAAATCGTTAGAGCCATTTTTGAGAATATTTAAATTTTCGAAAAATGTTCCATGTAAAGGGTACTCTAGGGTGGGGGGATTTTCTTGAAAACCTTTGTGTCGCATCTCTGGAAGATACTGAACCTAAATACCAAGTTTGGTGTTTATCCGATTGTTCATTTCTGAGTTATGCTGTTCACAGACACACACACGGACATGTTTCCAAAAATGCTT
Source organism: Deroplatys truncata (assembly GCA_030765065.1). Lineage (NCBI taxonomy): Eukaryota > Metazoa > Arthropoda > Insecta > Mantodea > Mantidae > Deroplatys > Deroplatys truncata. The sequence continues at coordinate 45,728,108 of CM060975.1, read as the reverse complement.
TTTTTGGTTTCAGGGGGTCTCAAAACATATATTTCCGGTGAAATCTCGGTATCGAATTTTTGGGTGGAATACAATACTTCCCCTACTTACTATACGTAGTAGAGAAAGTAAAAAGTTTCTGATCGCAATCATTTGGTGGGAACAATTCAACTACCCTCCTACAGTCCGGATTTGGCACCAAGGGTCTTCATCTGTTTTTTTTTCATCTGAAGAAATACCTTGGTGAAAAACATTTCAACGTCGATGACGTTATGAAACAAGGAGTGCAGACTTGGCTTCCATCATATGCTGCACCATTCTTTGACGAAGGCGTACAAAAAGTGGTTTCCGGTTACAAGTGCCTGAATAACGGCGGTAACTATGAGGAAATGATAATAAAGTATTTGGAAAATAATGTTGTGTTATTTTTTTTAAAAAATTATTGGCACTTACTTTAAAAACATGTCTCGTATATAAAACGTTAATTTCGAGAATCACTGAACGGATCTATCTATATAGTGTGTTTCTCAGAAATGTTTAGGTATATAAAACCTAACAGGTTTAGGTGTAATCTGTAGTGCTAATCTCGAGAATCACTGGACGGATTCTTGTTTGTTTGTTTTCACAGTTCTATAGTATGCTTTTCCAGGAATTTTTAGGTATTTAAAACATTAATGAGTGTGTGAACGTGCTAATCTCGAGAATCACTGGACGAATTTGTCTACGTTTTCAGTTCTTTGGGTGTTTTCCAGGAATGTTTAGGTACATAAAACAGCAATATCTGGGCTGATTTGTTTGATGTTTTCACATTTATATAGAGTGTTTCTCCGGGAATGTTTAGGCGTATAAAACATTCATGTATGTCTGTGTGAACGTATATTTGCATGAAGTATACAGAAGAATAAGCTTTTGAAGTATTGATAGAAAAAGTCCTGTGAATGTAGATATCTCAATTTTTATTAATTGTGTTAACTGATTGTGGAAATGAACTAATGTTAATGCTGTGTTTTATTATTATTTCATATGGAGCACGTAATAAAAAGCAAATGTTTGTCGTGAGTCCACGCAAAGGAAGTGAACGTGGCCAATGCGTGGAGGCCACTTGTTGCTGTATCTCTTGAGCGTGAGATAACAGAGTAAAACAAACATTGAGATATCAATCATATTCGTTGCAGAACGTTTGCCTTCTCTTCACGCTGACCAATGTATTTAAATTTAGTTGCGTTCGCTCCTGCATCAGCTGTGTTTCTTTTTTACTTTCTCTACTACGTATAGTAAGTAGGGGAAGTATTGTATTCCAAAAATTCGATACCGAGATTTCACCGGAAATATATGTTTTGAGGCCCCCTGAATAAAAAAAATCTGATGTGTTACACTCACATGACTTTCTCTACTCTTGTACAATCTATTTTTACAAACGCCTATTCTCCATATGCTTCATATTAATCGAGATATCGAGATGTCAATCTTATTTGTAATTTTCTTGTAGATGCAAGGGGAATATGGTAGGTTTTAAGCGATAGTCAAATATTTTAACGCTGGTTGCTATGTGGCGCATTCCATTCTCTTTGCATGTCCAGGACATAAAAGCATGAATAACGAATTGGAGAAAAACTATAAGTATTGGAAAATTTAAGGGAATAACAAGCAATATCTCGCAAACGGTTCACTCAACAAAAGAAATGTATATGACATAAATTGTGTATTTTAACGCGATCTACATTTTTTGTGTAGTAAAAGTTTGTCTATCTCTTATGGTTTACCAGTTATGAAAAAGTCGTTCATAATAAAGAATACTTTTGGAGACATTCCCAGAAAATTCGAGATATACATTTTAATTATCATGACAATATCTTAAACATATGATATTTTAATCAAAATCGTTAGAGCCGTTTTTGAGAAAATTAAAATTTTCGAAAAATGTTCCATGTAAAGGGTAGTCTGGGGTGGGGGGATTTTCTTTATAACCTTCGTGTCGCATCTCTGGAAGATACTGAACCTAAATACCAAGTTTGGTGTTTATCCGACTCTTCGTTTTTGAGTTATGCTGTTCACAGACACACAGACACACAGACAGACACACAGACACACAGACACACAGACACACAGACAGACACACACACGGACATGTTTCCAAAAATGCTTTTTTTGGATTCAGTGAGTCTCAAAACATGTATTTCCGGTGAAATCTCGGTATCGAATTTTTGGGTGGAATGCAATACTTCCCCTACTTACTATACGTAGTAGAGAAAGTAAAAAAGCATTTTTGGAAACATGTCCGTGTGTGTGTGTGTCTGTGTCTGTGAACAGCATAACTCAGAAACGAACAGTCGGATAAACACCAAACTTGGTATTTAGGTTCAGTATCTTCCAGAGATGCGACACGAAGGTTTTCAAGAAATTCCCCCCACCCCAGATTCCCTTTACATGGAACATTTTTCGAAAATTTTAATTTTCTCAAAAATGGCTCTAACGATTTTGTTTAAAATATCATATGTTTAAGATATTTTCATGACAAATGAAATGTATATCTCGAATTTTCTGGGAATGTCTCCAAAAGTATTCTTCATTGTGAACGACTTTTGCATAACTGGTAAACCATAAGAGTTAGACAAAATTTTACTAGACAAAAAACGTAGATCGCGTTAAAGTACACAATTTATGTCATATACATTTTTTTGTTGAGTGAACCATTTTCGAGATATTGCTTGTTATTCCCTTAAATTTTCCAATATTTATACTTTTTCTCAAATGGAAATTCGTTATTCATTCTTTTTTGTCCTGGTAATGCAAAGAGAATGGAATACTCCACATAGCAACCAGGTCTTAAAATATTTGACTATCGCTTAAAGCCTAGCAATTCCCCTTGCATCTACAAGAAAATTAGAAATAAGATTAACATCTCGATTAACATGAAGCATATGGAGAATAATCGTTTGTAGAAATAGTTTGTACAAAAGTAGAGAAAGTCATGTGAGTGTAACACATCAGATTTTTTTCTTTTCTTTTCTTTCGTATCTCTTCAAGCTCGACACAAATGAAACTTTGTATAGCTACATGGAATTGCAAGTTTCGAATTTCGTTTAATTCAAACAAACATGAAAGCTATAAAGAAGTTTACATTTTTTTCGCCATTTTCCCCTTAATATGTAATATACTGAAACAGTAAAAAAATGGTTACATTCACACAACTTTCTCTAACCATTCTTCAAAAACTGTTATTACAAAACCTTATGCTTCTGTCTAGTTAATATTAATCGAGACTAACATTTGCAGAAATAGTGTTATTACCAGGGTTAGGATTTTTAGATGCAAATTTCAGATGATAAAAGAAGGAAAAGGTGCTCAAATAAGATGAAAAAAGGACAATAAGGTGTTGGTTTATTTAAGGGGATGCACAACTGAAATTACTATTTTCTAAACCATCCATTCAATTGGGCTGAAATTTTAACCACATATCAGTCTTCTTTAGATATAATTGTTTTGTGAATTTCAATCCTAAATCTTAATTAGTTTTCAAGTTATTCATTTTCAAAATATAAAATTATGGGTATATGCAAAATGCAACACATGATGCATTTTTCAAAATAAAAAAAAATCTTATGTTGCTTCTATGTCAAGGAACTACAAATCTGTCATATAATTTTTTTCTACCATTCTTAGTTTAAGTGAAAAAAAAGTTTTGCAGTTTTGTGTTTGCATTTCTTTTTGGTTTTTTTTGTATACATTGTTATCTTCAAAAATTAGTAGCGCAAAAACTATTCATTACACAGAAAAATTATTTGACAGTTTTATTTATTTGGGTTTTTGAAATAAGCATAAAAATGTCAATATGAATGGATGAAAACTACATCGTGTGGAACATTTTGAATATGCAGAAATGCTGAAAATAAGAAACGCCTTAAAATGAAGTTTTAAAAATATAAACAGCTAGCAACCAAATGCGCAAGGGTATTTAAAAAGTTTCGTAACGATCCTGAAACGTTCGCTAGGTCAAAAATAAAAGTTGATTCTAAAAGTAAAAGCAATGGAGAATTTTTTGGGATTTTTTTTTTTTTTTTTTTTTGTTGAGATTTTGGGTTAGTTTCAGTTGTGCATTCCCTTGATTAATTCAACGATTTCTCTTTCTTCTATTCTAATTTATTGAATTACAAACCAGTACCTACATCAAATTATCACTCATCAAAAGAAGAAAAAAACATGAAGCTGTTGTACTTCAAGACATTAAGCATCTCCACATTTTTAAAAGTAAGTCTGCTTCTATTAGGAGATAGAATGTCTTTGTAGATGCTAAAGCTTCTTTTCAACATCCATAGAAACCAGTGGGGCAAACCTTGTATTCACAGATGTGACGAATTCCTCAATGTCTGAAATCTTCTGAAGACTAGATTCAAGTTTGTCTTTGGCAAAGCCATCTAACTGCTCCCTCATGCAAGTATAAAATATCCCATTGTTTTTACTTTTCAGGACCTTGTTCTTCCAATCGTTTAATAGCTGCAGGTAGGCACTTGTAACTATGGACACAATATAGTTCTGTCTGCAAATTATGTATTTGCTCCGGTAACAGAAGTTGCTGTGCCTTGAAAATTGCACCTGCGTCGGATGGATCTACAGAAAGCACAAACTCTTTAATTTGTCAAAATTCTCACACAACATAGCAGCACACTCAATCCAAGATCCCCAGCGAGTAATGACCGGGAAATTTGGAAGGGGCAGGCCAGTGATTTTCCTGTAGTAAACAACACGGCTCGGATCTTTCAGTAGAATCTCCTTCAGGGCAGAGATGAATTGATTTGCGATGTCATATTCGTTCCTTTTGGATTCACAAACCCTGTGTAGGGATGAGCCAAGCATGTCACATGCTTCAAGTTAGGAAATAAAGGTTTCAATTGTTAACAGCTGAAACCATGTATGCAGCCTGGTCCGTAACCACAAGAAGTTTTTCAAACTCGATACCAGTAGACCAGAGTTTTTGGCAGAAGTCCATAATGGATTGCATTACTGTACTGGCATTGGCTTTCTGCAGCTCGTGCATTTTTAACAACATGGGCTTAACTTTCCCCCCTGCTAAAGGAAAAACTAAAATCTTCAAAGCATATTGTTCCATTGAGTGTATGGTTTCATCCACAATGATTCCCACATCGCAATCAGACACTTTCTCCTTGATTCTTTCTATGGTTTCTTGGTAAACAGGCTCCATGTAGTTTTTTTCTTAAAGTACTCTCATCGGGCATTGACATCTTTGTGTATTTTTCAAGAAATCCCTTGAAGGCTGGATGGTTCACCTTATTGAGTGGAATTCCTGCTTGTGTAAGAGCTGCACACAAATCAATGTTTAATTCCTTCAAATTTTGGCTTTTTGAAGAACTCTGTTGAAACGCATTTCGTAATAGAGGTTGCCGTGATTTGTTTGCTTGAAGAGTCTTGTTCATTTCATGCTTAGAGCTGGAAATGTGTTGTTTGATGCGACCTCGCTGGTGTTTTTCATCTAACAAAATTCCTGAATCACAAATAGTACATCGCATAACAGTTCCATCAGTGTCTATGAAATCTTGTTTGAATTCTTCAGCCAGAACAATAAATCGAGCACTAGACACCTCTGGCATGGTAAAATCTAGTACTAGTACACTCGTTTGGTAATGTAACATAGAGCTATCACTAGTTCACTTGCTAACGCAATGCGACTGTCACACAACTCACTCTTGCGCCCATTCGCTGTCCACATTCTCTTATAACACCGCGACAATTACCAGAATGTCCTCATTCATGCTGGAACTTAAGTCTCAGAGATTTCTAGTACTTTCGAGCAGAACCCAGTCTTAATAATTGTCGGAACTGCGCGGGTGAGGTTACTGCCGTCTCTGCGTGCTCAGCCTTCGCCTCCACGCAAACAGATGACGTCTCTCACAGTAACAAAGTCACATTCACGAACAGCAGGCTATTGATTCTGGTGGGATAGAATCATTCATTGTCAATTGCATTATTGCGGACTACTTTATAGCAGTAAAGCGAGAGAAAGAGGTTTTCGTCGAACACACAATTATTTTCCATTGTTGCGGGTGTGCTTTCAATTCCCGCGCGACGTTTACTGAAAGAGGTAGGCTTACTATTCGCACGTACACAGCAAGCTGAGGAGACGTTAATTGAAAGATAAAGAATAAATTGGAATGAAACTTAAAAGAAAAAGGGGGAAAAGGGGATTATGGGCATGTTTGGGGGAAAATGGGATAAAGGTGCCAAAAAGGGGTAAAGGTCCCAAAAAAGGGAAAAAGGTGCGAGAAAAAATGCCTCTTTTCGCAACTAGAAACAAAATTTCGCACTGTGATATCTTTCCGCACAGCTTTAACTTACCCTAAGAAAAAAGGTGCGCACCTAAAAATCCTAACCCTGGTTATTACATATTCCCATTTAGTTACAGAAAGACTAGGGGAATAGTAGACTTAAGCGATAATCAAAACATTTAAAAGCGGGTTACTATATATGACTATGACTATTGAAATTTCGTTCTCTTTACATGACCAAAGGAAGGAAAGAAAACTAATAGCGATTTTCCACTGATTATTCAGAGGGCCTTAAAACGTGTATTTCCAGTGAAATCACAATATCAATTTTTGGGTAGAATGCAATACTTCCTCTGCTTGCTATAGGTAAGCAATATAAAAAATAATTAACGGAATAGAGGATAGAGAAAGCTATGTGAGCGTAATACTCAGATTTTTCAGTTTGTCCTTTACTGATTTCCTTACAATTGAAACAGGAGACGCACGCCATTTCCGGAACGCACCTGTTTTATGTTGAGGACAGGCTAGCAAGTAGTGATGGGCGAAGTTCACCGACCGTCTGTCTCTCTGTAGGGTGGGTGGGCACGCGTGATCCTACCAGACTGATTGATCGGACAGTTTGGTCATACACAGAAGCGGCCGCTCCTCTTGTCTTTCATTTCGCCGCCGCTTCCTTCTTGTGTTTCTCTCCGGTTGCCCTGGAAATGGAGTTCCTGGACATCGTAGCCAGAAAATCGATTTTAGGTTACTTGAGAATTACGGCATGTAACGCTTTAGAAGAGAGCTTGTGTTCCGTTCGTAAATCTCAGCCTTGTAAAATAACGAGTCATGTTGTCGACCTGACCCTTACAGTCCATCCGTTGGGTCAAAGTTTCGGTGCGTGACTTCACAGAAAGAATGGTGCACTATAGGTGAAACCGAATTCTAATACAGTATAACTAATGTGTTATACGTTTTCATAGCCAGACAGCTAAAGTAACTTATAAATGAGTAAACGTAAAAGTGAGTTTTTTTTATGGAATTGAAACTGTTTTATTACTAAGGGGCGGAACAGAGTGACCGGTTTGAGTTACCTTTTACTGCATACGCACTCTGCGAAGCGGAACATCGTGCCTACTATGGAATATTTCTTTAGGATTGGGTTTCAACTCGGAGGAGGACTTAGTACATCGACTTTTGGTAACTAGCCCCGGTTGGGGCGCCCCCGGGGAGAGAGGGATGGGGAGATAGAGGACAACCAGACTAGGGAGCACGACAGATAGAGGTCAGGGTCCCTACCATTTAGATTTAAACTCCTTGGATGGGCACTGGTGCAGCCGGCTCCCCTCCTCCCAGTGTGCTTACACATCCCTGGGGGGCCCGGACACCGCTCCCATTCCGGGATACGAAGGTATCCACACAGCATCCTTTTCCCCTGCCTGCCGAAACCTCCCGCCGACACTTGCAACCCTGAGAGAGACCAAGCAGATGAAAGGTAAAGTGAAATGAGAATGGAGGTGAAATAGAGGGACAAGAAATTCTAAGAACATGATCCTTCCCAGCATTCGTCTAGCGACCCGGGGAAACCCCGAAAAAACCCACGGTCAGGAAGGTCGGTCACGGGAATCGAACCCACAACCTCCCGAATATGTCTATTACCCTTTCTCTTCTTTCTTCTTCGCCGTGTCCACAATGTCACAGCTATCAGCATAAAAGTGTAGTGTTACTGGGTAGTAAACTGTTGTATGGTTACTTGTCTGCTATTTAACGTGTCTAAGTAAGTTCTGGTCGCGTCATGTTGTCGTTGCCTCAGTCTTCTCTCCTCCCCTTACCTCTCCTTTTTTCTTCGCCGTTTTCGCTTTCGCCACTATGACGCATAATTTATATCTTCAAACTACGTACATTTATCTTCATTCTTCTTACTCGTCGTGTATAATTTACATCTTCCAGTGCACACATCTTCTATTATCTTCTTTCTTCATTCCCCTCGTCGTACATGATTTGCATCTTTTAGCTCACTCCATTTTCTTTTACGTTCATTCTTCTTTCCCCTCCACCGCGTGTAATTTATTACTTCCAGCGCACACATTCTTCTTCTAAAGTCTTCATTCTTCAATTCCACCGCCATATATACTTCAGTCTTCCATTAAACAAACGCTTCTTCCTGTTTTATCCCTCTTCTTCAACCGTATTATCTCTTTCTTCTTGTTCCCTTCTCCGTATACATCCCTCCAATGTCATTCTATACGTCACATTCATGCATTCTCTCCCCTCCCTGGTTCAATACTCCTATCCTCTCCCCATTTTCTTCTTCCGGTCAGTACTCAAAACTTAGTCCCCTACTGTAATCCCGGTTCCCATTATCATCTTCCTCCTCTTCTTCATCTTCCACCTTATCTCTCTCTTCCTCTACTATTGGTAAATTCTCCCTTAGGTGTATATTTGGAGTATTGTTATTATTCACAGCTTGTAGGGGTACCCTCTCTTCCCATGCAATTTTACTAATGGTGTTCGCCAAATTATATGTGTCTATAAAATGTTTAATTTCTTATAATGTCGTGAATATATTAGCCACTAACTATTTCCCTGTCTTCCCTTATATGGTTGTCAAATTGTATGCATTCAAGTAATACATGTTCTGGGATGTCTTTATTGATACAAAGATTACACATATCATTTTGTGATTTGTTAATTTTAAGCTAGTATGATCTGTATGACCTGTGACCAGTCAGAAAGTGTAACATTCCCTTTGTCGGTTGCACATTTCAATCTTTCTGAATACTACTACAAATTTGATGGGTTCTCCTTTCTACTTCATTTGTGTCTCATTCCCTTTACCATTGATTTTTCAGCACGATTTTTATATCTCTTGCCTGGTTAAAATTTCTACCTGTTGTTTCATATATTTTATCAAAATTCTGTTTCTTTAGTCAAAACAATGCTCCTCTCAGTTTAATTTTGTAGTCGATAGTCCACACGCCAACACATACCATTAAGGCTAGGGTAGGCGAGGTGCTTTAAATCTCCAGTAAATCTTAGTAATACCTTCCTTTGAGAACTTCATACTGTCTTCCACAGCAAAGAAAGTCCCCGGGGAATGCAGGGCAGAGAGGAAATTTCTGATTAGACACGGTCCGAGCCCTGCCTACTTGCTCATGTTACCCTTATTTATGTCACACACGACAGCTCAGTTGAATAGTCTTACACCTTGCGTAGCATGCGTTCTCTGTCACACATTCACTGTCCTTGTCGCACTTTTTCCAAACAGATAAATTTAGCACATTCCTGTCAGGGACTTTCTTTCCGTTGGCGAACAGTAGTAATGCCTTAATCGTTCATTTGTGTCGCCCAAATTCCTGCGCCATATGTAATCATTGAAGTAAAAATAATTAATGTGATACGTACGAGCACAGGACCCGACTTCTGGTTCACTTCTGATTCATCTTCGTCACGGTGTTAAAGTGCATATCTCCATGATGGCCTTTGAGTCAGGGGAACATGTGAAAATCACTTGGGGCAAGCTCTGGTGAATACGGAGGATGCGAGAAAACTTCCCAGTTGAATCTTCTAAGCTCCGCCTGGGTCAAGATTCAACTTGGAAGTTTTCTCGTATCCTCCGTATTCACCGGAGCTTGCCCCAAGTGATTTTCACTGTTCCTTCAACTCAAAGGTAAACACTTTTAACACCGATGATGAAGTCAAATTAGTGAACAGCTGGTTGCGAGCACAGGACCCGACCTGGTACAGCACTGCCTTGGAGAAACTTGTGTCACATCCCCAAAAATGCTTGGAAAAACATGTTGACTATGTAGAAAAGTAACAGAAGGATTGTACAATATAAATAAAATTAATTCAAGATGATCAATTGTGTGTAATGTTTTTTATAAAATGGGGAAACTTACTTATTGGACGACCCTCGTACTTATCGCATTAAATGGTTTTTCTTACATACTCTGCGTGGTGTCTAAATTTTAATTTCTCATCAAGAAGTATACCCAGATATTTGGCTTGTTTTTGCCTTCTAATATTTTGATTGCTATATTTTATTACTGGGTCACGTTTAAGGTTCCCTTTGAGCACTATATGTACTGACTTAGTAGAGGCTATTTGTAATGTTGTACTGTCACGCCAGGTTTTTAATGTGGATGTTAAATTTCTGGCTCGCTCTTCAATTTGGTTCCAGTTGTCACCTTCAGTTAAGAATAATATATCATCTGCATATACTATTGTCTCAATTACGTTTATATTACCAATTAGGTCACTCAGAAGAGTTTCCAGAACTAAGTCACGAAAGGTCGGTCTAAGGATCGATCCCTGGGGACATGCTTTAGTAATGTTTCATTAAATACTACTTCTGGCACATTCCATAATACCCTTCTGCCCTTACAATAATCCTTTAATATTTCATATAGGCATTTACGGAAACCTTTTAAACGTAGTCTCTCATAGAGTACAGGCCACCATAACGTATATATACCCCCAAAATATCAATTAAAATACCAATTACGTATTTGGAGTTTGATGAATATATTGACTGCAGAAGTTTATTTACTGCATCCTCCGTGGAACTAGCTTTTCTAAAACCATACTGATTATTGATTAAACCATCATTAATCTGAATTTGTGTAGTCGTTTGCAGATTAATTCCTCGAGTACTTTGCCCATGGTGTTTAACAGACATATAGCCCTATAGGACTTTGGTTCCTTGGAATCTTTGCGCTTTTTTTTAAGAATTATTACTTTTGCTTCCTTCCAGCAAAACGGAAAGCGATCTTTCCAAATACGGTCATTAAATAGTCGAAATAGGTATGGTGTTAGTTTATCTTCCAAGTTAATGAAAACTCGTTTATTACAAGGCGTATTCCAAAACTAAGGTCCGTTTGGTCATAATAACAACATCGCTCACGAGACAAGGTTTTTATTGACAGTAATATGTGCCTACATATATACTTCACTTTTCCACATAATCGCTATTCACATCTATGCACTTGCTGTAACGCTGCACCAGCTTCTTTAACCCCTCGGCATAGAAGTCTGCCGCCTGGGACTTGAAGCAGTTAGTAACGTTCGTCTTGAGTTCATCGTCGGTTTGAAATCGTTCACCCAGCCATTGTTTCAAATGCAAGAAGAGGAAGTACTCGCTTGGTGCCAGGTCGGGTCTGTATGGAGGGTGATCAAAGAGTTCCCAACGTAACTCTTGAATCTTCTCTATGGTTTTGGCAGCGGTGTGCGGTGTGCGTTGTCGTGCAGGAGGATGATGCCAGACGACAGTTTCCCGCAGCATCGATTTTGGATCGCATGTTTCAGTTTGGTAAGCGTTGCACATTACACGTCAGCTGTAATTGTTGGCCCACGGTCTATGAAATCAATCAAAAGGACACCCTTTTCGTCCCAAAACACGGTAGCCATTTTACGATTCGTATACGGCGATTGCTTACATCTTTTTGGTTTGGGTGAACCGGAACGGCGCCACTGCATTGATTGTTGTTTCGATTCTGCGTTGGTGTACGCTATCCATGTCTCGTCACCTGTAACAATGTGGGAAAACAAACCAACTCCATCTTGTCTACAGCGCTCCAAAAACCGTCGTGCACTGCTCATTCGTTGCTCTTTGTGCTGACCGGTGAGCAGTTTTGGCACCCACCTCGCACAAAGTTTCCGATATCCAAACTGTTCAGTGATAATCCTGTAAAGTGAGGTTCGAGCAACATTTGGGAATTCATCAGCCAGACCACTAATCGTCAAACGCCGATCACTTCGAAGTTTTTGGTATACTTGCTCAACGATGTCATCGGTCCACCTACCACTCCGCTGTTCATCGTGCACATTTGTGCTGCCATTTCGAAATTCTCGACACCAGTGTCGAACCTGTTTGTCACTCATTATGTCCGATCTATACATGAGGCATAACTTACGATGGATGTCCACACTAACGATCCTTTTGACAGCAAAAATCCAATCACACCGCGCACAACTGTTGGGATCTACTTTTGTCGTGGCCATTGCGATCTGCTCTCACCGACTGGTAAACGCCTGCTGCGTCACACCAACACTGCGGTAGGTTCCTCAGAGTCGGCAGACGGCGCTGCAGGCGTGAAACGACATTCGGTCTACCATCCGTAAATATTGTACCCCGGATCTTAGTTTTGGAATACGCCTGGTATATACCATCGGGACCTACAGATTTTTTCTTCTTTAATTTTCTTATAATTAATTTTGTCTCTGAAATGTCAAAGGAACTTATCCAGTCAGTAGTCATATTTGATCTTCACATTACAGTGAATTTCCCTATCACGCGAGGTGTAGTGTTGTTAATGTTTCAGACTTTTTTAACTTTTCCCATTATTATCTTATACAGCATTCCCTATACATTAGTGTCTAATTCTGTCTATACAACTTTTTTTCTACGAATGTTATCTGGTTTCCTTCAAAAGAGCCTTATACCTAATTTTGGCGGTCCTATAATTTGTCAAATCTCTCTCTCTCTCTTAATCCAGCTACTGTTGTTCTTTGGTAAACTCTTCTTAGTTATCGCATTCTGCTTCTGGCTTTCTGCAAAGCGTCAGTCCATATTTTATCGAAACGTTTTCTAGGTTTTATAACCGGAACTGTTTTGTCAACTGGTTTTGTATGACTTTTATTAGGTTCAAGACGTCACTGACTATTAATTTACTTCGTATGTTAAGTTTAGATTATCAAATTCATTTCTCAACAAATCCCAATTTGCATTTTTGAAGTTGTAATTTTTTTCGCCTATTGTGGCATTGTTTCTTGATTTTCTGATATTATATTTGAAATAAATTAGTCGGTGGTCACTTAAGGATAAATCCTGTCCTACCTTCCAATCATATAGTTTATTCTCAGCTAATTGGTTGCATAAGGTCACATCAAGGTTACGGATGCTCCTGCTCTATTCTCAAATATGGGGGGGGGTTATTGGATTCAGTTTTTATAGATAAATTTAGTTCTGAAATTAGTTCATCCAAGTTCTCACCCCTCTCATCCTTGATATTGTCAAACTACCATTCAGATTTAGCATTACTGTCTGATGTAAAAAATTGTTCTGTGTTGCGAAAGGTTGTGTTTATGTTTCTAATTTGCAATAAGTATGTATCGATATCGTGTTTGCATTGGAGGTATTGGTTTATTAAAATGAACTTGCTTAAATCATGAGTTATTTCAACACAGTTGGTGTGCGTATTGCTTAATTGTGCAATGTTGATTATTTGTAAATTTGGGTTATAGATAATAATAATAGCCGCCATAAGTTTGTTTACATTATAGATGGTCCTGGCTCTTGCTGGTACATGCGAAAATTTTCCATTAAATAAGTAGGGCGCATGTATGCACAGAATATCTAGTTTTAATTCTTCCCCGTCTTCTTCACTGCGCATATTTACGGCACGTAAAAGAACCTCAAGTCTGATAAAGAGGCCTCTGAGCAAAATTACCGATCTTTCACGCTCAATATAGAATGGGACGCTGAGGACCTTAACAGTTAAAGAGCGTCCATAAATAAAACTCAGTTTAATTTTTGCATTTATCTGAGCAATGTTTAAAGTTTTATATTCTATGTAAGAGGGGCACTATTTATATTTTGAGCCTAATAATTAAAACAAAGTAATTTATGATTGAAAACTGCTTTATTGTTTTTCAAAATATTCTCCTTTATGACCAATACACTTTTGCATCCGTTTGAACCATTTGTCAAAGCATTTATTCCAATCTTATTGAGACACCTCCAAAACATGGTTTTTGAAAGCATCGACGGCTTCTTCTGCCAACGAAAATCGTTGTCCACGCAATTTATTCTTGTTGTTCGGGAAAAAAAAAAGAAGTCATTGGGTGCCAAATAAGGACTATATGGCGGATAATCCATCAATTCGATTTTTTGAGCCTTCAAATACTCTGTTGTTAGACGAGATGTGTGTGCTCTCGCATTGTCTTGATGAAGAACGATCCTACGGTTCTTGTTGGTTTTCCTTACTTCACTGAAGACTTCCGGCAAACAAATGGTTGTGTACCATTCGGCACTGACCGTTTTACGTTCCTCTATAGGCACTGTTGCCAAATGGCCAGTTTTGTTGATAAAGCAGGCGACCATTTGCTTCGACGTGCTTCGAGTGCGATCAACTTTTGTTGGATTTGCTTCATCTTGAAACACCCATACAGTCGACTGCTGTTTACGTTCCGGCTCATACGCATGGATCCATGATTCGTCACCTGTTACAATCTTATATAGTCTTTTGAGGCACCGCTATTGTATTTCTTGAGCATTTTTGTACACAAATCGACACGAGCATCTTTTTGAGATTGCGTCAAATTATGTGGGATCCAACGAGAGCAAACCTTTTTCACGGCTAAATAATAATGCAATATTTTGCTGGTGGAACTAATGCCTAGGGTTGCCTCAATCTCACAATATGTCGCATGACGATCTTTCATTATTAGTTTTTGCACAGCATCAACTGATTTTGGACGACCTTCACGAAATTCATCATTGAGCGAACGGCGGCCACGATTAAATTCGTTATACCAGCGTTTCACAGTGGCAAAGGATGGAGCTTCGTCGCCAAATGTGGAAGTCAGTTGATCGATGCACTCTTGTCTTGATAATCCACCTCGAAAGTCGTAATAAATCATTACACGAACATTTTCACGAGTTAATTCCATGTTTCTGTTGACACACAGTTTTCAAGTTAGTGTAAACTAAACAAATGACACTCTATTGACAAAATGTTTAAAGTAGATTATGGTAAAAAATGCCCAACTTTTCATTGGAAACGTCAGATGGCACCTACAACATTCAGGGTTGCCAAGACTCAAAATATAAATAGTGCCCTTCGTAGTCTCCATTATTACGTCTTAAAAGAATATAGCCGGCGTTCGCAAATGAATGATGTTTTGTTCAAGTTTTAAACTCTAGATCAGTGATTTCTCTAGTTAGTTAATGTACCCGAATTAGTCTGATATTTCTTAACCAGGTGTGTTGGTAATATTAGTGCTTCTATTATTAGACCTTGATGTTGAATTTTTGGGTTTGATATTTTTAGTTAGCTTCACTTTAGCCTTGGGTTGCGTGTGGCTATTGTTCCAAAGAAATTTCCATTACTGTGTTTAGATTTGGATTAATAAGTATATATTAGATTTTATGGGTTGAAATTTGTTTTTAAAGGGAATGTTTACCGAATGCGGGGGGATTTTTGGAAAGATGGGCCTGATAGGTTATTTTTAGGAAGGTTTTTAGATTGAGTAATTACATCATGTGCAATATGTACATAACAGCTTGGCCAGCTGTGACGTCTATCAAACACAATTCTCCCATAACACAGCACAGCATGTTTGTACACTTCATTCATATCAAGAGTATTATTACGGAGGGGACACCTCGAACAAACGTGGATATTTTGTGTTTACCGCCTCCAGAAGGAAAGATGAAGTGAAGGAACCGAAGGAGACTATAGTCCGGCCGACACAGAGATGCGCGGAGGTCCCTAACGATTCCAAGCTTGATGATTCGGTCGTACCGGCGGGATGCTCTCTGGCGGAATCGGGTAGAACTCCACCCACCTGAGACGGTTCAGAGAAGCCTGCCATTTGGCTGGACCAAGAAGAGCCTTCTAACGAACAAGCATTTGCACTGTCTGTCCGACCGACACTGCGTAGCCGCTAAGCCTACCTGAAACATGAAATTAACCAGGTAAAACCACGAAGAACCCATGGTTGGAGTCACCGGCCTGAGGAATCGAATCCAAGGCCTGCCGAATGCGAGCCTCGCACGTTACCCGGAACCATCTCGCTCTGTGTTTGCGATGATAGAAGCCGTTGTGTAATTTGTAGAGCACACTGGGAACACTTTCATTATCTTCATCAGCGTCATCATCAGGTACAACCTGGGGAAGAATGGCCTTGCCCGACCGTGTAGTTAACATGTGCGTAACAAAGATGGGTTCCGAAAATATTGATCCCTCGTCCAACATGCCCGTGTTTGTGCTGATATCCATAGCTATAAATGAATATATTTCGTATATGGGGACTAGAAAAATATGACGAATTAATCACGAAACGTTTAACCCAAAAACGTGTAATTGAGCTTAATATTAATGGACAAAGTTCGATGCTTAAAAAATTTAGCATTATCTGCGAAAAACTAGAAGCAAGGTTCAGCTGCATATTGTCAATTAGGTGTACACCAGGGGATTTCAGCCCAGTAAAAAAAGAGGCTGGCGTGCAAGCTTTCGGCCTTCTCCGTGGCCTTCTTCAGAGTACTGAGTGATCTTGGTGGAGAGATGGGGTATCTCTGCCTGTGCATCCCCCAGCTTCTGCAGATCTCCGGCGAAACTTCAATGCTGACGTTGTGGCTTTCGGATGTTGCCAGAGCGTCCTGGGTAAAATGAGGAAACTGTTCAGGAGCAGGCGGGCTCTCTCTACACGACCTCGCGGCAACGAATCTGCTGCTGGCGTGCAGGGACCGAGGCGGGAATGAGGTGGGCAACAAGCTTGTCCGGTGAAATGATCCGTTCCCCAGTAGGTTGAGCAGAAGCGGCGGTGATGAGTCAGATCCTGCTGCTAGCAGATAGACAAAATCGGTACACGACGATAGTAACACCGAGGCGGCGTAGTGCATCCTTCTGTCGTTTGCTAGAGGCAGCAGCGGTGGCAGGATGGAGTCCAGGATGTCCGCTTGGTGTCAATTCTCAGCGCCTGGCCTAAGAAGTCCAAACCGGAGAAGAAAGCAGCGTGGTAGTGTGCTTTGTCTCGGAAGATAAGCCGCATGAGAGGAGTTGGTCCCTTCCGTGGCAGGTTTCTGGTCATCTTCATGACTGAAGACCAGTGCTGCTGGACGTAGGAAAGGATCAAATGCGGCGGAAGATGTTGGTGTACGCCCACAACCAGAGCCCTAAAATGAACATAGCGCTGGGCCCGTACCTCAAGAGAAGCTGGGGAGGTAGAGATTCTGCCTTCAGTTGGTGCAGGGGTGTCGATTGTCAACTGTGTCGAGATTCCCGGAGCCGGAGAGGAGGGCGGAGAGGCCAGGCTGGGGTGCATTCGGCAGTTTCCGGTTCAACTTCGGTGGAAGTCCCATGGTGACTAAAGCTCTTAGCATCTCGAAGCCTCGAGGCGATTCGGACAAATATCACTTATAGTTGCAGAATCAGAACGTGATTGGCTCAGACAGTCTTCCAATCTTGACACCAGTTTCCTTATCGCTCGATTGAAATCCTCCTACAAAATTAACGTCGTGAAAGTTTCTTTAGTTATAGATATTGTCAATTGTTTGAAGGACTAAATCCCACTCTTTGGCCAATGACCTGAAATGCTTATTTATTTTTTCTCCCAAAAAGCTTCTGATGTTAAATTCACATAACTTTCTCTACCACGATCGTTTGGTTTTATCTTTTTTACAACATATTCTCGAATATCTTAATTTTTCTATGCTCCAGCCTTATGTACCTGTATACTTAACTTATTCCAGCCATTTCTGTCAAATGTTTATAATGGTTAAAATGAAGTACATAACCTTGTTTTTGTGTAAATAATTTGTAGAATACGTGCGAAAATAAACTCGTTGGAAAAGATCGCGAGATTGCATCCCATCAGATTTTTACTTTCTCTACTCCACATCAAACTTGATATTTAAGGTCATCTTCCAAGGATGCAACAAAACTTTTCAGGAAAATCCTCCCACCGCAAACTACTCTTTACATGGAACACGTTTCCCTATTTTTGATTTTCTCAAAAGTGATTTTTAATGATTTTGATTAAAATATCTCATGTTTAAAGTATTTGCATGAAATATGAAGTGTATATCTTAATTTTCTAGGAATAACCTGTGAAGTCCTCTTCATTCTGAATTATTTTTGTATAATGGGTAAACCGTAAGACATACACAAAATGTTACTCTACAAAAAGTATAAATCTCCTTTAAGCACAATATTTTAGTCAAATGCCATAATTTGTTTTGTATTTATTTTACGTCACTTTAATTGAGTGGTCATAATATCGTGACAGATCTGTTAGGAGATGCCTCGTGGCTCGGTGTGTGGCGAACGTTAGTCTTCTAGGTCTCATCCCTGTACCATACCATCCACAGAGACCCTATAGTGCAAGTACTTCTGCTTCTTGTGACGGGCAAATGGCAGCTTCAGGTGTCCATAGACACCTTAGTGCTAGGTATCTTCTGCTTCTACACGTGCCGAGCTCATGGCATTAGTGTGCCAACCAGTCTACCTGCTTTCACTATCTGTGTATAGATGGCAGAGCATTCGCTATTACCATCTATTTTCATTTTTACTATTGTGGAACTTTGAGTCGTGATATTAAATATCTTATCCGGTGTTTACCCTGGCGAATGAAGAAACCACTAAAAAACCCAAGTCAGATTGGTCGAACCACGGGATTTCAACCCACAGACGCTACCGCCTGAGCCATCCCACTCTTTTTACTTTCTCTGCTAAGTAGGGAAAGTATTCCGTTTCACCCAAAAATTCGATACCAAGATATCACCGGAAATACACGTTTTGAGGTGCCCTGAAACCAAATAAATTATTTTTGGAAACGTGTGTGTGTCTGTTAACATAACTCAAAAGCGAAAAGTCGGTTAATTGCCAAACTTGGTATTTGAGTTTAGTATCTTCCAAGGATGCGACACGAAGATTTTCAGGAAAATTTCCCCACACCAGACTACCCTTTACATGGAACATTTTTCGAAAATTGTATTTTCTCAAAATCGACTAACGATTTTGATTAAAATATCATATGTTTAAGATATTTTCATGGTAAAATGGCATGTATATCTTGAATTTTCTGGAAATGTTCCCAAAAATCACCTTCATTCTTAATGACTTTCGCATAAACTGTAAGAGATAGACAAAATTATACTTCACAGAAAATGTAGATCTCGTTAAAGCAAGCAATTTATGTCATATACATTCTGTTTTCTTTTGTCCACTGAACTATTTCCGAGATATTCCTTGCTATTTGTTTGAGTTTTCCAATACTTATACTTTTTCTTAAATGGGAATTCGTTATTCATTTTTCTATGTCCTAGGCATGCAAAGAGAATGGAATACTCTACATGACAACCAGATCTTAAAATATTTGACTATCGCTTAAAGCCTACCATATTCCCCTTGCATCTACAAGAAAATTAGCAATAAGATTAACATCTCGATTAACATGAAGCATATGGAGAATAAGCCTTTGGAAAAATAATTTGTACAAGAGTAGAGAAAGTCATGTGAGTGTAACACATCAGATTTTCTTTTTGTTTTGCTTGTTTGTGAAGTTAACTATTTCCGATATATTGCTTGTTATTGATTTACCACGATTGGCCGTCTACAGCACTGGAACATTTTGGACTTACCATTCCGCTTTAGCTAACTTTAGTGTTCTAGACATTCCTTATAACCCATTTACTAAATGTTCTGTTAAGAACCGGTTGTAAGTACTTATACTCTTCTCAACTGGGAAGTGGCTATTCGTTTTTTCTTGCGGTCATGCAAAGAGCATGCAATTTGAAAGTCATCACATAGCGAGGCGCTCTTTAGAAATCTGACTATCGCTTTAACTACTGTATCGCACAACGAAAGGTACTATATGAATTGAAGATTCCCCTGGATTAACAAGAAGTGGATAGAATAATAAGCTTTTGTAGGAATATTTAGTAGAAGAGCGAGTAAAGAAAGTTACGTGAATGCAACAATTATATTTTTTACACCAAAAGGTACCATTAGATCCACGGTTTCTACTAGGTTTGTAGCGATACACAAAAAGGAACTCTCTAATAATTATAATTTATGAATGATTGATAATTAACTTGCAATTTGAAAATTTTCCATAATTTTAAAGCAATCTGATTCAAAACTGCATCAATCGAAAGCCGTTCTGAAGCTGTAAATATGTTTTAAGTTTCAATACTGTTGTCAAATAAATAAAGGCGTAATTGCCTAAGAAAAGCTGCAAGATTTAGGCAAAAATAAAAGTAGCTTCGCTTAGACTGTCCATTATACTTTCCGAGCGTGGGCCACTTCGTGGGGATGAGGCAAGTTTTAAGGGTAAACAGACGCTATGAGGCAACGGATTTTTCTTACTGTTAGGCTTTGAATTTTCAACTAGGGAAACAATAAACGTAGAGAATAAGTGTGAGAGTCAATGGAAATATAGAAAGACGCAGTGACATGTACAAAATTTGGAGGTGAGCAGTCGTTATATGTGAAGGCGAGCGTGGATTTGGGACAGTTTGTCGTGATTCTTCGTTGAGGTAACACGTAGCACTCCGGGTCAGAAAAGGACGCTAAGTTCCGAAATTTGCTAAGTGCCGCGCAATTATGCTTTATAAAGTGATGTAGCTGAATTATTTAAATGTGTTAACGATATTCTTCGATATAATTAAACCCAAACCCATAAACGAGTTAATGTTAGTCAAGTGACTACTTCAAGTTCGCGCGAATCTAAAGAAGGGTGATAGAGCACTGAGATATTAAATAACTAGCCGGAGCAAACTTTAGCGTTCCAAGAGAAAATAGTGGGAACACAGTGTTAATAGAATCACACGTGCTAAGCAATATCAATGAATCTTGCAGGATTTCTAGCATAAAGAGTGAGAAAAGTGAAAGAAACAGGGTTCAACGGAGGGGAACAACTCGCCACCGCGACCTACAGAGATCTGTTTTGCCTACCATCTCCCAGAAGGAAGGAATAAAGTGGAGGAACCATACAGGAGGCTACAGGCCGTAGGTAGACAGGTCACAGAGACGCGCGGGGTCCCTAACATATCCAAGCTCGCAGGTCCGCGTGTCAACGCCGGATCCGGCAAGAGAGGGCGATGGACGACTCACCAGCGGCAGCCCTCTGGTGCTCACGGGAGTATTCTTTCCAGTGAGCATGCATCCGCACCATCGGTCCCGCACCGCCATACACCACGAGACCTAGAAGCACGCCTGAAACATGAGAAGGAAACTGAATGGAAAGGAAATCCTGGTAGAGAAGAAACCCCAGTCGACCCCGGGGAAACTGAAAAACCCATGGGTCGGCGGCGATCGAACCCGGAACCTCTTGGATACGGCCCGCAGACGTTGCCGCCTGAGCACGGCTTCTAGTAAGTAGAAACCGTTCGAGGAAAAACAAGACACTATCGTGTTGTTTCTTTTATCTGCTGTTCACGGAAGACTGGCTGAGAGATAAACTAAAGGCATAAGCCACAAATTACAAACATAAAACTGCTATCAATCCGGAATTTCAGCCTACTGGGAATTTTCAATATGTCAAGAGTTGGTTATGCGTTCTGCGAACTGTCAAAGTATCGTAAACAAACGGAAGTCTTTTTCCTCTTCTTTTACGTGCAAGAAACACTTTCACTGCTAAATATACACGTCACAAGAACTGTTGCTTATATGCTGAGTAACAGAAATATTTGTATTTATCCAGGAAGTGCTTTGTTTCATTTAAAACAACGGATTTTCTTTTTCCACAGAATGCCATGTACTTTACACGGTTAGATGAAAATCTTCCATCACGTTAACTGGAACTAGTACCATTTCCTGTGGATATTCCCATAACTGGCATGGAGTTGTATATTTAAGAATTGTTTTGTATTTACGTTGGTGTTTATCAAGGTCTGCAATTTGGAGTGATTGGTAATTTTACAAAATGTCCTAAAATGCATTGGACACCAGCTTGTATTTTTATTTTCTCTGCCACCAAGAGGAAGTATTGTATTCTCTGTCCAGATTTCACCTGAAATACATGTTTCGAAGCTCCCTGGATAAAAAGCACATGTTTAGAAAAAGGTCAGCGCGCGCGCGTGTGTGTGAACAGCATAGGCGACTCAAACATCGAGAATTCACCGGAAATACATGTTTCGAGGCCCCTGAATAAAAACACATTTTTAGAAAAAGGTCCTGTGTGTATGTGTGTGTGTGTATGAACATCATAGGCGACTCAAACGTCGAGAATTCACCGGAAATACATGTTTCGAGGCCCCTGAATAAAAACACATTTTTAGAAAAAGGTCCTGTGTGTATGTGTGTGTATGTGTGTGTGTGTGTGTGTGTGTGTGTGTGTGTGTGTTTTTCTGAACAGCATAGGCGACTCAACGTTGAGATTTCACCTGAAATACATGTTTCGAGGCCCCTGTATAAAAACGCATTTTTAGAAAAAGGTACGTGTGTGTGTGTGTGTGTGTGAACAGCATAGGCGACTCAAACGTCGAGAATTCACCGGAAATACATGTTTCGAGGCCCCTGAATAAAAACACATTTTTAGAAAAAGGTCCTGTGTGTATGTGTGTGTGTGTGTGTATGTGTGTGTGTGTGTTTTTCTGAACAGCATAGGCGACTCAACGTTGAGATTTCACCTGAAATACGAGGCCTCTGTATAAAAACGCATTTTTAGAAAAAGGTCCGTGTGTGTGTGTGTGTGTGTGTGTGTGTGTGTGTGAACAGCTTAGGCAACTCAAACGTCGAGAATTCACCGGAAATACAAGTTTCGAGGCCTCTGAAGGTTTTTAAGAAAATGGTTCCCAACGCCAAACTATCCTTTAGATGGAAGATTTTTCGAAATTTTCGATTTCTCTTCTGAATTACTTTTGTGCAGTTGTTAAATCGTAAGATGTAGAGAAAATCTTACTGCAGATAAAATGTAGATCTCGTTAAAACACACAATTTACGTCAAAATTGTGGAGTTAACCAATTCTGAGAATTCTTTATTATTTGTTTGAATTTTCAAATACTTTTACTTTTCTCTCGTGTTCATGCAAGGATCGTAGAATTTCAAAGCCATTACATAGCGACCCGCTTTTTAAAAATCGCTTTAGCCTACCGTATCCTTCTTGTAATGAAATGTGAAATCCTAAATGTGAAATGCAAGTTTATCTGATTAGTGTAGACAGAATAAGCTTTTGTAAGAATATTAGAAGAGTGAGTAGAGAAATTCACGTGTATGCACCACAAGTATTTTAGAGCTTGTCTTCAAAGAATATACAATAATTTGTAATCGTCCTATATACCTACAGTAATTATTGTGTGCGAATTTTGATTCGGTAATTAGGTTTTCGAAAGAGATAAAATGCAATATTATTAAACATAAAGTAAATAAATCAACTTAAAACTGATTATTAAAGGTTTAACATGTGCAGTCATGAAAAATATAATTTTCAAACATATTATGTTCTGATGCTAAGCATTGTTGCATAAGCATGTATGGATCACAAGCAAAAGCCAGAAAATAAACCTCCACATTTAGGTTTCGAGGTCGGTTCTCGTGTTTGCAGATCATAACAACCATCATAAACACACATCTCTTCGATTGGCGTGAATCCCTATATGGAAGAAATCGTTCCTGTTTTATGTCGGAAAACAGCTGAACGCTCTGATGTTATCTGGGACGACTCTGGCGGCAGTTGTTGGAATCTTTTAACTGCTCCAACCCCCGGGCGGTCGGGTCGGTAAAATGATTGTTCATACATAATTCTTAGCCTACTTCCCTCGTGCGGCACGTGCTGTAGAAAGTTCTCAATTCTTCGCAACTCTCTTCCAAGGAATCATCTACATAAAATATGTTTCCAAAATGTGCTAACATATTTGAAAGTTCGGAAAGGTAAAATCAGAATGAAAAATTCATGCGAGTAAGTTGGGGAATTTAATGTTGTGCCCGCACGTTGCCATGGTAGCACTTCGTTAGAGCAACCGCACGGAAATCGTAAGCTCCGTGGTTCAAATCCCGGCCATGGCATTGAATTTTTCATTCTGATTCTGGCTTGATCGGGAGACAGTTTATGGGAATCCATCGACAACAAAATATTCCCACCTAACTGTTAACGTAAAATATTTTGGATTTGATTCATACCAGTGCCCAATGTCGCCCGAATAAATTCATAAGATGCCCTTCGATCTTTAAGCATTGCTCGAACAGCGGCAATATTTTCATCAGTGACAGCAGTTCTTGGGCGTCCTTCGCGAATTCGTCACTAAGAAAAAAAAAAGATCTTTTTTGAATTCGCTGTACCAATTATAAATTGTTGTCTTCGATGGGACTTCTTCGCCAAATGCATTTCTAAGTATGTTTCTACCCCACGTTTTGGGAGCCAATTTGAAGAATGTTTTTTTTTTTTTGTTTTTTTTGTTTTTTTTTTTTGTTGCTACGTATGGAAAGTCAGTTTGAAGTAGCAGTTGTATTGTAGTTCCACTGTTGGGGAGCCGAATTTGAAGTAGTTGCAACCGCACGTATGGTATCCGGTAGCCTTCGTCCAGAAATTTAAAAATATTAACTTTGTAATTTTGACCGTTTCTTTAACTATTATATATTTATGTTTGCCTCGGCTGCGTCAGAATTATTGTTAGAGACAGGTTGCTCTTAGCAGGGAGTGGTGCGACTGAAGAATGTACGCTTACACAGATTATAATTTTACTTCACTCCTTTTATAAATGCTTGACACGATTTAAATAACACTCCACTGATGTAGAGAGAGAGAGAGAGCTGTGAGATTTTTTTTTATTAATTACTTGCACTGTTTAACACGTAAGCTATTTTTTGTCTCACATAAAATAGGTACATATTAAATTTCTCGAGGACACATCTCGCGTCCGATTAGGAACACTGTCTACAACCAACGCGTCCGGTTATGAGCACTGTCTACAAGCAACTGACTTGATTTATACCGCCTAAAATTGTAAATTTCTGTATTTCAAGTCTCTGATTGGCCAATCCTAGTCCAAGAGAATACCTTCATTTAACTAAAGCTTTTTCTGGTTGTTGATTGGCTATTTTATTAACTGTCACTAAAATTGCATTATTGTTGCTCCAAGAATGACTAGTAGCATTATTAAACCTTCTAATTCATTATTGTCTCAAGGTTACCTCATTGTTACCTCATTGTTAGCAACGTTTGACCTATTTCTCACAGCTCCTAGATTATTAAATTACGTAATACATTCACATAACATTATTGAACATGTATACAATAATATAAACATATACAATGACTGTAATATACACCTTTTATATATTGTTATATACCCATATTACTTCAAGGCGGGCTGTTATTGAATTTACATATTATATAATTTGACTGAAATCATTTAAGTGTTAAAAATACTGCCTCAATCTTCACATTGTTTAGGCGTTAATGACGATTTAAAATCGTAAAAAATCATAGCCGGGAAAAGCTCTCTAGTCAAATTCATTTTTGGGTGAACACAAAACCGTCAAGTGATAATTGAAGCAAATCGAACAAACTACGCGGCAACCAACTCGCAAAACATTAGAAATTAGCTGTCAAATATAAACAAATTTCATTTGTTTTTAGAAACATGGCGTTCTAAAAAGATTCAGTATCACCCTCGTAGAAGCTGTATATCTTATGATTCTATGTCTGTCACCATACTCCGTTATCTTCTACTGCTCCAAAGATGCCCTTTAAAATTCTTCTCTCAAATACGGCTAATCTGTCTATCGTCTGTGTTTCTGAGGCGCTTATCAAGAATTTATATAGTAATACATAATTTAGTTTTTCTTGAAATTATATGTGATTTCATAATATGCCTGTTTAACTCATAGTAGTCCTTAACCAGCTTCCAGAATTCTGTTTTGAATTTCTTTGCTGATGTTATTCCGGCAATTTGACTAATATCTGATCCGAAATATATAAAAATGTCAAATCTGTATTGCTCTATCTGAATAGTTCCCTACGTACAGTAAGTAGAGGAAGTATTGTATTCCACCCAAGAGTTTGATGTCGATATTTTACCGGTAATTAATAATTTGAGTTTTATTTATGGACGCTCTTTAACTACTGTGGTCCTTAGCGTCCCATTATATATTGAGCGTGAAAGACCGGTAATTTTGCTCAGAGGCCTCTTTATCAGGCTTGAGGTTCTTTTACGTGCCATAAATCTGCGACACGGGATCACCGGCTTTACTTTCCTTCCGAAGGAAGCCATGCTAAGGACTTTTACGCCCGAAAAAAATCCATCGCCCTCCGCCTGGTTTGAACCCGCTGCCTCGGGACCTGGAGGCTAGCATGGTAACCACTACACCACGCAGGACGACATATTTTACATGTAATTACATGTTTTAAGGCCCCTTAAACCCTAAAAAACATTCTTAAGAAAAAGGTCCTAGAGTGTGTCGTGTGTCTGAACGGCATAACAAAAGACAAGTCCAATAAATACCAAATTTGGTATTCAAGTTTAGTATCTTCCAAAGGTACGACACAGAGTTTTCAACAAAATCCTCCACCCTAAACTACCCTTTAAATGGAACTATTTTAATTTTTTTTTATTTTCTTAAAATGATTTTTAGAATTTTTGAATGAAATAATATATGCTTAAGATATTTGCATGAAAAATAAAATGTATTTTTTAATTTTCTGGGAATGTCCGCTGAAATCCTCTTCATTCTGAATGGCTTTTGTATAACTGATAAACGGTAAGAGCTAGACAAAATTTTACTACAGAAAAAATGTAAAAATCTCAATAGGCACACAATTTATTTTAAATATTGTGGCGTTTGACATCTCAGAGATATTCTTTGTTATTGGTTTAAATTTTCAAATAATTTTCTTAAGAGAATCACTATTTCTTATCTCTTAGAATATAGTTTAATTTAGATTAGAGGTTTGTAATTCTTATTTTGTTTAGTTTAGAAATTAAGAATAGCTGGATACCAGTTATCTTATGTCAACGGTTACCAGTAACAGTAGTTGAATATATAATATTGATTGAAATTTAGCTGTAATGATTGTAGTTTTTATTTAATTATTTTCTTCTTCTTTACTTTCTCTACTACGTATAGTAAGTAGGGGAAGTATTGTATTCCACCCAAAAATTCGATACCGAGATTTCACCGGAAATATATGTTTTGAGATCCCCTAAATGCAAAAAAAAAAAATCATTTTTGGAAACATGTCCGTCTGTGTGTCTGTCTGTGAACAGCATAACTCAGAAACGAACAGTTGGATAAACACCAAACTTGGTATTTAGGTTCAGTATCTTCCAGAGATGCGACACGAAGGTTTTCAAGAAAATCCCTCCACCCCAGATTACCCTTTATATGGAACATTTTTCAAAAACTTTAATTTTCTCAAAAATGTTCTAACGGTTTTGATTAAAATATCATATGTTTAAGATATTTTCATGGTAAATAAAATGTATATCTCGAATTTTCTGGAAATGTCTCCAAAAGTATTCTTCATTGTGAACGACTTTTCCATAACTGGTAAACCATAAGAGATAGACAAAATTTTACTACACAAAAAATGTAGATCGCGTTAAAATACACAATTTATGCCATATACATTTTTTTGTTGAGTGAACCATTTTCGAGATATTGCTTGTTATTCCCTTACATTTTTCAATACTTTATTTTCTCAAATGGGAATTCGTTATTCATTTTTGTCTTGGATATGCAAAGAGTATTAATCTGTGGGAAAGTGAATGGTGCTGCACCTAGCAACCAGCTATTAAGAGATATGTATATGCTTAAAGGCTACTGTATTTCTATTTTGCGCTTGTAAATATATATTTTCCTTACATCTACAAGAAAATTAGCAATAAGATAGAGTCTGCAAATGTTTATCTCGATTAACATGAAGTAGATGGAGAATAAGCGTTTGTAAAAATAGTTTGTACAAGAGTAGAGAAAGTCATGTGAGTGTAACACATCAGTTTTTTCTCTCTGTCTCTCTCTCTCTCTCTCTCTCTCTCTCTCTCTCTCAGCCATGAAAAGAGAACGAAGTTTCATAAGCCATCAGATAGCGACCTGCTCTATAGGATGTGACTATCGATTAAGCCTACTGTATTCTCCTAATCCTCTTCTACTTACAAAATAATATACAATAAAATCAAATCTGCTAATGTTTAGCTCGATTAACACGAAGTAGATGGAAGAATAAGCTCTTGTAGTAATAGATTATTGAAGAATTGGTAGAGAAAGTCGTGTGTTTGTAACACATCAGATTTTTAGAAATAATGTGTGTGTGTTTGTGTGTGTGTGTGTCTGTGTCTCTGAACAGTATAACTCAGAATTGAAAAGTTTGATAAGTACCAAACTTGGTATTTGAATTCAGTATCTCCAAAATGCAACATGAAGATGTTCAAGATATTCCCCCACCCCAAACCACCCTTTACTTGGAAGAGTTTTCGACTTTTTTTTCAAAACGATTTTGATTAAAATGCCATATATTAAAGATATTTACACAACAAATAAAATGTATATCTTGAATTTTCTGGCAATAGCCTTTGCTGTAAACGGAACGTACGTTTTAAATGATAAAGAAACAAAGTTTAAAGACAGCTATTATAAGCGCCATCATTTTGATGTACCTATTTTACAGCTGTTGAACTTGGAATCCCCCACTCCTCCTCCCTCCTTGCACCTGGCCAAGTCCTTGCACATCTGTCCGTGAACGCCTCGGTGACTTGCCATTGTCAAACACTGGTATCCTTACCCTATCGCCATTGTCGCCATAGAAACAACCGCGACGGCAGATGTTTGCTCGCACGTCATGGATTTGCAGTTCTCTTCCAAACTGTTTATAGCTCTACAAGCACGTGACTGGCACAAGGTGCAGCCTTTACGTAATTAAATCTGGAACATCAGGTTGCCATGGAGGCGGTGCTCACTATAGCAGCAGTAATAAATGTTTTTATATGTTCAATAGGTGGACGGGCGTTTCTTTGCATCCCCATCGCAGAAGTGTGACAACATATTTTTAATTTCTCTACTAGTTACTTATAGTAAGGAGAGAAATTACTGCATTACACCCAAAAATTATATAAACAGATTCCACCGGAAATACACGTTTTAAAAACCCCTGGATACAAAAAGGCTGTTTTAAAAGGGTGCGTGAGCAGCATAACTAAAGTCAAATGCTCGATGTATAAAAAAACTTGGTATTTAAGCTCAGCATCTTCCAGAGATGCGACAGGAAGATTTTGGAGAAAATTTCCCCACTCCACACTACCGTTTACACGGAAAATTATTCTTTAGTTTCGATTTTCTCAAAGCTTAAACTAATTTGATTAAAATCAGTAGGTTTCAGATATGTGCCCTACGTGATGTATAGATAGTGGTTGTTATTTCAAACAAATGACTGTGGTAGAAAATACCGCCCTTACAAAACTTAAGTTTGAAGTTTGACGATGCTACGTTGTTTAGTAATTGTTTGGCAGTCATTAATAGTGAACTCTCTCAGCGAATTTGTAAAAATGGATAAAACTGGTCATTGTTATGACACAATACTTTCATTTGAAAGGTCTTAGTCCAACGAATATTAAAGCTGAGCTAGATTCTACTCTGGGTGAGTCTGCTCCTTCGTTTACAACAGTAAAATATTGTGTGGCAGAGTTTAAGCGAGGCTGTACGAGCTGCCAAGACGAACATTGCAGTGGTCGACCAAATGACACCAGAAATTGTGAAGAAAATCCACAAAATGGTATTGGATGACCGTCAACTGAGTGCGCAGACATCGTAGGCATTTCAAAAAGTGCTGAACATCGCATACTGACTGAAAATTTGGACATGGGAAAGTTATGTGCATGATGGGGGGCACATAATGGGTTTGCTGCGCGAGCCATTGTTCTGAAGGGCCGGCCGAAATGGCTCACAGTATTTATCCAATTTTTCGTTTTTTAATTATGGTATTCACACACATGGCGCTCAGGTATTATACATTTTGGTCCAAGGAACCTCAAAACATGTTATTTTATGGTGACATCTCGGTATCGAATTTATTGGTGAAATGCAATACCTACTTATTCTACCTAGTATAGTTCAATAATGCATGGTACACTGACAGCGTGTTCGGAAATTCGGATGAGTGCAGGGAATCATCTCAGGGTATGCTATAATAACAAAGTCATATCCTGGGGCAGTGTTCTCTTCAGACGGGTGCGCCGGGTGTTCGACGCCGATGTTGTATCTCACAACTCCGGGTCCGTCCTGAAGAAGTGAGAAGCAGCGAGAAACTGAAGAAGGGGAAGTGACCAAGTTCTTGTAGCTGATGGTTCGGGGGCGTCAGTAGCGGTCCGCAAGTATCGGCTTGGTTTAACCTGGAGACGTCGAAGGTGTACAACAGATACGTAAAGAAGCAGACAGACTCGAAGTGCGTTTATGGAACAGGGTAGAGTTCAGAAAGTGGTGCTGATGCAAGAGAAATAGCTCAGTTGAGCGCATGGTCACGCCAAGTAAGTTTAACGGTGCTCGAATTTTCGATAATATTTCGAAAGAAATCACTGTTTTTAAACTTGCAGAGAAAAAATCTTCAAACGTTGTAAGATCAGGATCCAATTACTGTTTTGAGCTTCTGGCTATTTAACATACCCGACTACGCATGAAGTTCTAAGCCTTAATTTTTCAACATTATTTTCTTTTTTCTTGATGATTAATGCCCTTTAACCAAGTAGGTCATATCGAGGGTGATGAACGAAATTGGATAACATGATGCTCAAATGGGCCCAGGGTCCTCATAGCATAGTTATCCGACATGTGTTTACTCAGGATAAGGAAAAACCACGGAAAAAATCGTATTTAGGTAATTCATCCTAACTCGAGACCTCTTGAATGTGAGGCAGACCCGAAGTCGCGGGTTCAAACCCGGCGGATGGCGATGGATTTTTTTGGGCGTAAAAATCCTTAGCATGGCTTCCTTCGAAAGGGAAGTAAAACCGGTGGTCCCGTGTCGTAGATTTACTGCACGTAAAAGAACCTCAAGGCTGATAAAGAGGCCTCTGTTCAAAATTACCAGTGTTTCACGGCCAATATAGAATGGGACGCTAAGGACTACATCAGTTAAAGAGCGTCCATAAATAAAAAATCTGATGTGTTACACTCACATAACTTTCTCTACTCTTGTACAATCTATTTTTACAAACGCCTATTCTCCATATGCTTCATGTTAATCGAGATGTCAATCTTATTGGTAATTTTCTTGTAGATGCAAGGGGAATATGGTAGCTTTTAAGCGATAGTCAAATATTTTAACGCTGGTTGCTATGTGACGCATTCCATTCTCTTTGCATGTCCAGGACATAAAAAAAATGAATAACGCATTTGAGAAAAAGTAGGAAATAACAAGCAATATCTCGAAAACGGTTCACTCAACAAAAGAAATGTATATGACATAAGTTGTGTATTTTAACGCGATCTACATTTTTTGTGTAGTAAAATTTTGTTTATCTCTTATGGTTTACCAGTTATGTAAAAGTCGTTCACAATGAAGAATACTTTTGGAGACATTCCCAGAAAATTCGAGATATACATTTCATTTCTCATGACATCACTCTAAACATATGATATTTTCATCAAAATCGTTAGAGCCATTTTTGAGAAAATTAAAATTTTCGAAAAATCTTCCATGTAAAGGGTAGTCTGGGGTGGGGGGATTTTCTTGAAAACCGTCGTGTCGCATCTCTGGAAGATACTGAACCTAAATACCAAGTTTGGTGCTTATCCGATTGTTCGTTTTTGAGTTATGCTGTTCACAGACACACACACACAGAGACACACACGGACATGTTTCCAAAAATGCTTCTTTTGGATTCAGGAGGTCTCAAAACGTGTATTTCCGGTGAAATCTCGGTATCGAATTTTTGGGTGGAATGCAATACTTCCCCTACTTACTATACGTAGTAGAGAAGGTAAAAAAGAGCTAAAACTAACTGTGAGGCAGACAGCACCCCTACACTACGGAGGTGGGCCTCAATATGTTGTTTTCTTACATTTTTACCACTTTAAAATGTTCCTCGTGATGCACTTTTTCTTCAGTTTGTTACAAAATTTCAGTCCATGTTCTCTGAAGATGGATAAAGATATCTAAAGAGGCTTTCTCAGGATTTCAAGCATAGTTTTGGATTTAGGTCTTTTATAAGTTAGTATCTACATTACTGGGCGTTTTAAAATTAAAAGTAGTTCAGAAAAATGTTTAATTTTAGAGACTATTTAATATTTGATTGTAATGAAATATACATATTTGAGAAACAATAGGCAACATTTAAACATTTTCAAATTATCATCACATGGATTATTTTAATTGTGGGTTAATTTTCATTTTTTGAAAGTTGTTTTCTTTGAAATTTAGATACATAAGACAAGAAAATTAACGTTCTGTTATTATCTCTAATAAAAATATCAAAGTACCAAGTTCAGCAGGCCACAAGGTATAGAGTGATTTACCCCAAGTGAAAAAGTATAGTGAGATCTTGCAGGTTTGAGGAGGATAGCAGATAATGATACAATCTGCATATAAAACACTGGAAGTGGGTGCTAATGTGGAGCACTGGGGAACCCCTATCGTGATGTGACGCTAATAATGCTGAGTACTGCAAAAAAAGTGACAAAGTGGGGTCGGTATAATGACATGCAAGATATGAATTTGAGCAGTAAGTCGTCATGCCACCCTTTAACTCTGAAATTAGGTTCTCTTTGTTTTACCACGCTAAGTAGCCGTTTTTGTTTGTTTTGTTTTGTTTTCTCATGTGCTAGGTATATCGACTTATACTCCATTGCGTTGACCGTTTCCAAGGAAATGAAGTTGAAATTATTAACACCCTTCGATGTGGTTACCATGGAAACAATAGTTCATGTTGTATTAATCGTTACAGTGGTGACCAAGTTGGTACAACATTCATATTTCACAGGTTCCACTGAATTACTTTGCACACAGTCTACCCAGTTGTTTCCATGGTAAGCAAGCGATGGTGCTTTCCAAATTCACACTGTTTCCATGGTAACCGTATTGGAAACTGAGAGAGCGTTGGATCAGAAAGCCGCCTTCTCGAATTTCAACAACGTCATGCAAAGCCTGTGTGTTCTGAGAAGGCTTTGAATAAAGAGGGCAATGGCTGCTAATAAGCTGCAGTTCGCCTGTCTTCTTTCATTTGTTTGTTGTGCCGAGTCTTTTGTGTGTACAGAAGGTGTTAGTCCATTGGCCTGTATGTGGGTGTGTGTGATCTTGGGAAATCTGCGAGAGGTAGTACAGTTCATTCAAAACGTTGTGAGACCTGCTATTATATTAGCTCTATTGTAGTTAATTATTGTTAACTCCACCTCTGTTTAGATTTTTTCTGTAATTTTGGTGAATTATCACACACAAGAGGCTCTGAGATTGAATTTTTATGGAAAGCTGGGATGTTGAGTGATATTTGTTAGGATTAATAATTGTATATTTAGGAATATTATACAAATTCAATCATCTTGAGGCTGCACTAGACGATGTCGATTACTGTCAGAAATGCCAATGCACAAAACCGAATAGGGAAATTTTATTTTAATATTTATCTCTTGTATTTTTATATAACAGCCATGTCGTAATTAGAAAACGAAGACGTGTAAGTAGAATTTCTATAATTGAGAGGAAAAGTTAAATTAGGCCTTTGGTTAGGCATTTTCATTATATAGAGTTGGTACTAATGGTACAATATGCGATATTTTTTTAAAAACAACCTGATATGAATTACTTTTATGCAACCCTACCATTATAAACAGGTTGCTGCTGTATTCAACCTCCTACATAACTGATTCGTTATGACAGGCGTGCCAATAACAATACCGGTATTCCAAGTTGCCGTGGCTTATAGCGAGAAGATAACCCCGTTTTTTGATTATATTCTTTTCTCTGAGCAACGAGGATGCGAAAACCTCTGTACATGATTAAATACAGAATAATTAAGATCTTAATTTATAATCACTTAACATGCTGTGCTGAATTAGGCTAGATGACAGTCCATAACACCTGCTCAGTTCCCTCCCAGGAATGGAATGCATTGCTTATTGTTTCAACACGCCAAATTAAATGTAGGGAGAGAAGCTAACGTCTCATGAATGCCGAAATTATTTCACGACTTACTTCCTACAATTTATAATGCTAAGATAGCACATGTTACACTCAACTTGTGGATAATCTCAATATGACACTCCTGAAAATTGACAAACATTAATTCGCGTCATAGTCGTCAAGATTACCCACTTGTGGTGTAAATTACTGTTATCCACTATTGCCATATAAACTATCGTTTGTTTCGTCGCACCTAGCAACCTAATCACAGTAGTGATTTAAAACGCTTTAATACATTGCTACAGTTTGTGTAATTCGTCGTGACAGTCCCCCACTCCTGAAGCATATATGCGCAATAGGGCTGAAAACTCCACTTGCATAATAAGACAGGTGGGGGTCAGTGTTCCACCTGCTGCGAGCTCAAATGCAAGGTAATCTTACACATTTGTTTACAATGCGTTGTGTATGTGGCTGCCTCCGAGTTCTGATATCACTTGCTCCCCACCACTCTCATCACTACTCCTCATTTCTCCTCTCTTGCGCATATGAAGTGTCACGACATTTTACACAAGCTGTACAATCGTTTTATTTCATTTCTAAAATTAGACTCCAAGTAATACTACTTAACAGAAATTAATTATGAACAATTACATAAAGAAGACATTATGGGACATACATATATTAACATAAAATGATATGACTACAATGATGAAGGTTTGGATTTGCTTATTTTTTCAGTTTACAATTTACACTTAACCATGATTTTCGGGTTATTTACATCCATCATCTCCAAGACAATGTTGAGCAAAGGTCTACCAGGGCAAGAGCCAAAGCCCAACACCCCCCTTCTAATCCCAGGGTTAGCGGCAGCCGAGTGGCTCTCTAACCGTAGGGGTTTCCCATGAGGCCAAATTCTAGAGGCTATAAAGGCCTCACCGCTTGAGCGGAAATGGAAGTGGATACGCCACTTACGCGCGTCAACCCAGAAGGGCGACTACCGATAACCTCGGTGGGGCCGACAGCAATCTAGCAGGGCGGTACCGGAGGACATTGAGGCGTCTACAACCCCGCCTGCATGGCAACCCATACAGGCGTACCCAATCTCCCACGGGTATCGGGAACCACTGCCCCGTCGAGACCAACCCAATCCAAACAGCTCACCAACTGGAGAGGCTCGAACGTTCGGCCCGATACTTCTAGTGACGTCAGAAGTACCACGAGTGCTCAGGGTCCGCAGCGCCCGCACCACGGCAGCTGAAGGGGTCGGACCCCCCCCCTACGGCGATCGTCACCAAGACAACCAGCATTGGTGCCACCATGTTCGCATATTTAATTCAAATAGTTACTTTGATTTACTTTTTGGTAACGGATAAAACACTGCCGCCATACGAGATTGGTAGTAGATTATGTTACAAGTGTTAAAAGTAGGACTTTCTTTGCGAGTAGGAATGTTTGCCTACGGCCTTCGTTTTGCAATCCTACGAGCAAAATAAAACACTTTTAACACGTGTGGCATATACTATTTTTACTTTCTCTACTACGTATAGTAAGTAGGGGAAGTATTGTATTCCACCCAAAAATTCGATACCGAGATTTCACCGGAAATACATGTTTTGAGACCCCCTGAATCCAAAAAAACATGGAAACATGCCCGTGTGTGTATCTGTGAACAGCATAACTCAGAAACGAACAGTCGGATAAACACCAAACTTGGTATTTAGGTTCAGTATCTTCCAGAGATGCGACAC
Organism: Deroplatys truncata; assembly: GCA_030765065.1. NCBI lineage: Eukaryota > Metazoa > Arthropoda > Insecta > Mantodea > Mantidae > Deroplatys > Deroplatys truncata. The sequence goes on along the minus strand of CM060975.1, from coordinate 45,692,349 downwards.
GCAGGTTTTCAAGAAAATCCCCCCACTCCAGATTACCCTTTACATGGAACATTTTTCGAAAATTTTAATTTTCTCTAAAATGGCTCTAACGCTTTTGACTAAAATATCATATGTTTAAGATATTTTCATGACATAAAATGTATATCTGGAATTTTCTGGGAATGTGTCCAAAAGTATTCTTCATTGTGAACGACTTTTGCAAAACTGGTAAACCATAAGAGAGACAAACCTTAACTACACAAAAAATGCAGATCGCGTTAAAATATACAATGTATGCCATATACATTTTTTTTGTTGAGTGAACCATTTTCGAGATATTGCTTGTTATTCCTTTAAATTTTCCAATACTTTTTCTCAAATGGGAATGCGTTATTCATTTTTTATGTCCTGGTAATGCAAAGAGAATGGAGTGCGCACATAGCAACCAGCTCTTAAAATATTTGACTATCGCTTAAAACCTACCATGTTCCCCTTGCATCTACAAGAAAATTAGCAATAAGATTGACATCTCGATTAACATGAAGCATATGGAGAATAAGCGTTTGTAAAAATAGTTTGTACAAGAGTAGAGAAAGTTATGTAAGTGTAATACATCAGATTTTAATATCAATAATATTATATTGATTTCTGAAACTAAGAGAAATCACCTTTAGAACGAGATCAACTCGCGTGTATAGCGAGATTCAGATGTTCTGATGTTTTGTTGATTTGCTAGCAGTAATTTTCAGTGTAATTATTTTCAACATGTTTTGCCTTTAACCAGGCAATGAAGCAATTAAATGCTATTGCTTTCTAGATTTTTTGGGTAAGTACTTCTAGTGTTATTCTTTCTGCTGCTTCTGTAATTTCACCATTTCAGTTTCTTCTAAATTCATAATTGCCACCATTTAATCTCTATTGTAGGTTATACTAGATAAAAGAATAACTTTTAGATCAAAGAATGCACAATGCTGTCAATATAAGGTATAGGTTAACTACAATAAATTGCGATAAGTTGAAGTATGACGATTTGTATTGGTATTTTTAATGGACACTCTTTAATTGTTTTGGTTCTTAGCGTCTCATTCTATATTGGTCGTGAAAGACCGGTAATTTTGCTCAGAGGCCTCTTTATCAGGCTTGAGGTTCTTTTACGTGCCGTAAATTTACGACATGGGACCACCGGCTTTACTTCCCTTCCGAAGGAAGCCATGCTAAGGATTTTTACGCCCGAAAAAATCCATCGCCCTCCACCGGGTTTGAATCCGATTTGTATTGCGAACAGAGCGCCATGAAAAATTAATTATGTAGAAAGACATAATGAAAAGTAAAACTTAATTAAACAAAGTCGAATTATTAAACATGTGCAAATACAAGGGTAATTACTAAGCCTCGGATTTTTAGGTTCTAAAAAGTTAAAATTAGGTTCTATGTATCAGTGGATACATATGTTGAATTTAGGAATTTATAGGATCTTTGGCATATATATATATATATATATATATATATATATATATATATATATATATATCGCACTAGTGCGATAATGTAAAGTTTTTAGTTCGTGTGCATGTGTTAAAGGTTCTACTTTTAAACCATGTTGTCTAAATATATAATTTGTAAAAATCGTCACCCTAGCCAAGTTTCACTGAATATTAAAATATTATTTTAATCTCTTATGCCATAAATGACTAGCAAACTCAAGCAAGATGACAAAGCATGTTTATATCATTCTAAATTTTATGGAATTAAGTTTTAGAAAATTCTTGACTAACATGAAGTAAAACAGCGCAAATGTTATAGGCAAGAGATCTAATTTACAGAAATTCGGAACAATTTGTTTTTAGGAGTCACGTTGATGTTTCTTCTAATTTGTCTGCAGGTGAAACCAGCCTCAGTAATGTTTGAAGAATGAGGATCGAAAACCATTGCTGGTCACCACTGAAACCAACACGGTACGAGAATGGTAAGTCCGGAGTTAAAGAGTTTTCTTTTTGTTTGTTGCTTTTGTGATTTTGAGAATTCTTCCACAATTGAAAAACCAAGTCTTTCATTTCATAGTTTACTAAAACATTAAAAAGTACTTGTAAATGCCGCAGATATTTCTTTCCAAGCAACCTATTATGTCACATCAAAACAAAAGAGAAACGAATCTGTCAACAACGCTACGATATGCAATGCCAAAATACAGTGATTTATGAAGAACTGACACATTTCTTTATTTAATTATTCTGTTCGAAATTCACTTAATGCCCCAATTTTAGCACCAAATTAAGCAGAACGCTCTGGAGTTTCGATTGCCTGCCACTAGATGCGTAGATGTTCATGTTTTATTCGTAATTGTTAGTGTTATTGTCGGCAACTGTTTTTGAGTTTTGTTCTAGTCAACGTGAAAATGGAGTGCACATTAAATGAACGACTCTTCCTTGTAAAGCAATATTGGATTACGAATTCATTTACAGCTACTCAAAGGGCATATGAGAGAGAATTTGGTGTTCGGAATCCTCCCCAAAGAAACACAATACTGGGACTGGTAAACAAATTGGAAACAACTGGATCTCTGGTGAGTGTAAAAGGGAAAACTCGTTCATCTAGGCTTCCCACGGTTGTTGTTGACGTAAGAGCACGACTGCATCAGTCGCCCAAAAATCATTAAGACGTTTGTCGCAGGAGACAGGGTACAGCCACTCAATGTGTCAGAGAGCTGTGAAAAGTGCAGGCCTAAAGCCGTATGGATTACGGTTGTCCATCAGTTACAGGAACCAGATAAGGATAGACGACTGAATTATCGTAGTTGGTGTCAGGCGTTCATTGTGCAAAATCCTGCCATATTGTCCATCAGATGGTTCCATTTATCCGGCTATGTGAACTCACATATGACCCCGGTTAAAATCGGAGTTTGGTGCGCAATATCCGCACAGAGAATGGTGGGACCAATTTTTTTTAAAACAATGTGAACACTGCAGAGTACCGACGGATTTTTAAGGAGTGTGCTGAGCAACTGGACGATGTAGAGCCGAGTCAAGGATATTTTCAGCAGGACGGCGCTACGGCGCTCTGTTTTCAGTAGCTTATAAGCGTCACCACCGAGAAACACCGTTATAAGATGACCATTGCGTTCACTGGGCACAGAACATTCTACAGTTCCTGCATGCGAACACAGCAGTTACGAAGGTACAAGAAGCCCTCCGATCATCATATGGAACCTGGGGATGACTCTTTTTTTTGTCCACGGGTGTACATAAGGTTTCAGGTGGTATTCTTTACATTGCGATACAAGCAGTATATTTTACATGTAATCAAGATCGTTTTCCCTAAACTAAAAACATTATTTAAACAAACATTTTCATCGTAATCAATTAGACAGAAGAACCACGTCTTATACGAATATTCACACAGTGCTTATCTGTAAGTTCATAATCGGTACTAAGTCTCACATCAAATATTTTCCCCCAAGTATTTTGGTAATTCTACAGACCAATTTACAAATACGGAATTTAATGGAAAAGTAGAATCATACGACTGAAAAATTCAATGCCATAGCTGGGATTTGAATCACGGGTATCTCGGTTTCTTTTCGGCTGCTCTAACCATCTGAGCTACCATGGGAACATGCCGGTAGTACATTAAAGTTTCCAACTGACTCGTATTTTTCCCGATAAACCACGAGAAGATCAGCGAGTCAGCTACAGAATTTAATGTCCTACCGACAAGTTCCTACTGAGATTTCATCGGAAATAAATGTTTTCTGGCCCCTGAGTTCTTAAGATGCAACACGAAGATTAAAGAAAAACATATTTCCCCCAATTCAAACTACTCTTTACATGGAGTATTTTTCGAAATTTTTGATCTTCTAAAAATTTCTCTAATGATTTTGATTAAAATACTGTATATTAAACATATTTACATAGCAAATAAAATGTATGCCTTGAATTTTCTGGGATTGGCCTTGAAGTCCTCTTCTTTCGGAAGGAATTTTGTATAATCTTGTATAACTGGTAAACGTTAAACGATAGACGAAAACATACTACACAAAAAATACAAATCTCTTTAAAACACGCAGTTTATTTCAAATAACCTTTTTGATGGCAGCCATTCCAGATATCCGTTATTAATGGTTGCAATTGTTCAATACTTTGTCATTCTTTTCAAGTCCTTTCGATATTCAATTGTTCCTCGCGATGTCATGGAAACAGTATGGAATTTTAACGCCAGCATATAGCGGCCTGTTCTAAAACATTTGACTATCGCTGTTCCCTTTGTACCAGTAACAAAATGCAGCTATGTTTATCTCGATTAAAATGAAGTAGATAGGAAAATAAACTTTCGTGAGAAAATTATATGGAAGAGCTATTAATTCCATACCCACTAATATGCGAGAGAGTAGAAAAGTCATGTGAATGTAACATCGGATTTTTTTTAAGAAAGTTATGTGCATAAGGCCATGAAAATCTATTTTCTGCTATAGTTATGTTGAACAAATCTAAAAACAAAAAATAAATATATCAGCTAAATTTATTGAAATTCGTGAAATAAAAATTTCAGCACCAGGTACCCTTAAAGTGACGTTAAAACCAATTAATATTTGTGGTATCGGGAAACTGGTAGTAATTGAGAATTTTTCGGATTATTTCCCGGAAAAGAAACTATAATAATAAATTCTGGCAGAAACACTGCATTATTTCACCCGCCAGACGACCGCCACTGGGTTCTAAACGTATATTTCCAATCCTGTTAAGTTTAAAGAAAAGGTGTTGATAATATCTAACATGTTCGGAGGCTTGGTGACCTATCCCATTGCTGACTAAGCCCAACGCCACTTAACCTTGGGATTAGCAATATCCCATTAAAGCCTGAGGTAGCCGATCAGACAGCTGACGTGGGTCTGGCCACTTCCTCTTCGCCGTCCTTGCAACTGCAGCACATCCGCTCTCCACTCTTCCGCCATGCATTCCCACAAAGACACGATCGTATTCTACATTTCAAGTCATTTGACTTTCTCTAGCACTTACCTCGAGTAAGCAGAGGAAGTATTGTATTCCACCCAAAAATTATATACCGATATTTCACTGGGAATACATGTTTTCAGGCCCCCTGAATCCAAAAAGGTATGCAAAATGTGATAAATATCAAAATTCGTATTTGTTCAGCATCTTCCAAGGATGGCACACGAAGATTTTCAAAAAAATTCCCCCATCCCAAAGTACCCTTTATACGGAGAATTTCTCGTTACATATTTTTTTTATTTCATTAAAAATTGTCCGAGGGATTTTGATTAAAATATTTAAGATACTTGCATGACTACTAAAATAAATGAATTTTCTGTAAATAGCCTAAATTTTAACTCAAGATACGAACTAAAAGTTGTATCTACTTTATCGCACTAGTGCGGTAAAATTTTTTGTCACTCCATTGTTACCAACTTTGATTTCAGGTCCAATCATATGGCAGTTTCCCTTTGTATTTGCACATGTTGAATAAATCGACTTGTTTTGATTAGCTTTTACATTTCATTATGTCTTTTTAAGTGATTAATTTCTCATGGCACTCGCATTATCTGTTCACAATTCAAATCGTCGTACTTCAATTTATCGCAATGCGTTGTCCAGTTAATCTGTTCCTTGTGTTGGCAACCTTGTGCTTTTTTACTTTCTCTACTACGTGTAGTAAGTAGGGGAAGTATTGTATTCCACCCAAAAATTCGATACCGAGATTTCACGCGAAATATATGTTTTGAGGCCCCCTGAATCCAAAAAAAAGCATTTTTGGAAACATGTCCGTGTGTGTGTATGTGTGTGTCTGTCTGTCTGTGAACAGCATAACAGAAACGAACAGTCGGATAAACACCAAACTTGGTATTTAGGTTCAGTATCTTCCAGAGATGCGACACGAAGATTTTCAAGAAAATCCCCCCACCCCAGATTACCTTTTACATAGAACATTTTTCGAAAATTTTAATTTTCTCAAAAATAGCTCTAACGATTTTGATTAAAATACCATATGTTTAACACATTTTTATGACAAATAAAATGTATATCTCGAATGTCTCCAAAAGTATTCTTAATTGTGAACGACTTTTGCATAACTGGTAAACCATAAGAGATAGACAAAATTTCACTACACAAAAAATGTAGAACGCGTTAAAATACACAATTTATGTCATATACATTTTGTGTTGTTGAGTGAACCATTTTCGAGATATTGCTTGTTATTCCCTTAAATTTTCCAATACTTATACTTTTTCTCAAATTTGTTACTCATTTTTGTTGTCCTGGTAATCCAAAGAGAATGGAATACTCCAATAGCAACCACCTCTTAAAATATTTGACTATCGCTTAAAGCCTACCAATTCCCCTTGTATCTACAAGAAAATTAGCAATAAGATTAACATCTCGATTAACATGAAGCATATGGAGAATATGCGTTTGTAAAAATAGTTTGTACAAGAGTAGAGAAAATCATGTGAGTGTAACACATCAGATTTTTTTATAAGAATCGTTATTGTTTTATCTATGAGCTGAATAATCGATAACATGGCGTCACGTACGGATATGGATGAAATTGAATTCCAAGAGTAGGACGAAATTTTGGGAGCTGCTATAAAGAGTTCAGAAAACAGTCTCGTGTAGGTAGCACACAATCGCTCCATTGACTGGTGTAAGATAAGCAAGCACTGCTAGCGAATCAACAAAACATCTACATTCTCGCTGCACATGTCTGTTGATCTCGCTCTAGGCGCCTTTTCTCTTAGTTACACATAGGCTTGGAATCAATGTAGTAATATTTTATTGTTATTTTACAAGTATCAGGGCTGTATACAATAGTGTACGGCACACATGTTAAAAGTGATTTCATTTTGCTCGTAGGATTGCTACGCTCGGCCTACAGTCTTATTTTTTAAACATTCCTACTCGCAAAATAAAACCCTAATTGTAACGCTTGTATGCCCAATAGCTTTCTTTGTAGCGTTAGCTGTTTTCGGAATATTCGTTGTTACAGCTTTAAGTTTTTCCAGGTAGAACCGTCATGTGACATTTATAAAACAGTTTACGCGATTCTTGCTTTTTCCCGGCATGGAAAACAGTGGCGTAGCGTGAGCGTAGCCTTTGAGACTGAGTCTACCTAAATAAATTGCCAAGAAACGAAGTAAATTTTTAAACATATAAATAAAGACAGCAATGCAGTCACTTTCACCGTTGCTTACCCCAACGCCCCAACTCCTGCTGCTAAGTGTCAGATTGTAGTGCTGTGTTCTTAGGCAGCTTCGAAATCTCAGGATGCGGCAGTAAAGTGGAGTGGCTGAGCGAGTGCAAGTATCATCAAGAGTGGACTTGTATAGCTTTTCCCACTAAATTTCGACCTCTCGTTGTAAGAAGACATGTCGAATTTTGTTGTGCATTAAGGGCACAAAGGCAGCAGCAGAGACTTAACACGTTTAGTGAGGTGTTTAGTCTCTGTGTACCTGCTCTCTCCAAAGTCCGGAAACAGGACAATAGGGGTTGGAGATAAGGGTAGGGCAAGACAGTGTAATATAAACATTTCATTCCTCAGTTATTGGTGAACCAGCATTATGTGCGTGCAGCCGTGCAGTGCAGTAAAGTGTTAATTTTACGTAAACCTGTGTATTGTTTTCGTTGTGCCTGTTTTATTTATGATTTTAGAAATATGGACAATTCCATCGATTTAGTGGATTACTTATTAAAAACTCAGTTTTCGATTCAATCTTATGAGAAAAAGTGTGAACTTAAAGGCAAAAGACCAATTCCTAAGTTTGGCATTGTCTTCCAGGAAAAGAACCAAAAAACGGACATTTTAAACATCCTGGCACAGTAAAATTAATTGGTTAACTGGAAGTTACATTCATAACAAAGTGTCTTGCTTCGTATGTTTGCTTTTTGGCGGGGAAAAGGAATGGAGTGTTGAAGGAATATAAAATATTAAAAACATTGAAACAAAAGCCTGCAATAAAAATCCCCGACTGGAGCTTATATACAAGAAAATCTTAGTGAGTACATACATTGGTTTCATGATTTACAATTATACAATAGTTTGTGGGCATTTTGTAAAGTTACAACTAACGCTATATTTATATACTCTAGTTTAGTTTAAAATGTATGTTCAGTCGATTTCGGCAATTAGTAGTGATGCTAATGACTACTAAAACAATAATAATATTAATAATAATAATAATAATAATAATAATAATCCAATCGTAATAGAGGATTCACACTATTTTATGAAACACCCAGAACACAGTATCAAGCTAGGCCACTGATGGAAAAACAAACTGACTTAACGATATGCAAACGGTAGTTTTGCTTTCCGCATTGTGCATGCAGCCAAATTGATATTGCTTAATTTCAGATTATTTCAAGTCAATTTATTATGATAAGGATAACCTGAATGGAGGAACCACTTTTTGTATGAATAGTTTATTTACTGCTAGAGAAATTGAATGGGGATATACCATATATCCATATATATCTATATATACATATATATCAATATCAAGCAATAATTGTACATAATAATATAATTCACCAAGAAGGATGTTAGAATATTTAACAACCAAGAATTGTACAAAAGCGGATTGTAACTTAGATACGTAACGGACGGGCGAGCTAGCTAATTCCAGGTAAAGGATAATTCTAGGTAGAGTCTACCTTTCACCAAGCTAATGAGCAAGGAACTGGAGCAATAAGGAGAAATAGAAAGAGACAGATATAGAAAGGAAAGACAGAGATATTAAATCTGCGTCACTCGATCGCGTAAACGAAATCTTTTGGAGCAGCATATTCTCATACATAATAAGATAACGCGGTCTGAGGACCAATTATAAATGTCGTTACATTTTGAGGCGCGAAGGCGAGCGTCACTAGGCCTAGGTATAAAAAGGGGAAGAAAGCCCCAGATTTTCACTCTCTTATGGAATCTCGTCGACACACAGTGCTACTCTCTGGACGACGGATGCACGTGTGTGTATATAACGGTGGGAAGCGCGTGCAGTTAGATTAGTCTCCTAATTATTATTATGGTGGGAATTGTTATAATGGGAAAAACTAGCCGCTCATAAGTATTTATTTCATAATAAACCACAATTTTTAAGGGAAATGTAGTGTATTTTAAATCGCCTCACCTACGAAAACCCTGAGACCCGTGAAATTAGTTAGGTATTTAATTGATTAGGAATGGAGAATACAGCAACCGACGAGCAGCAATAGCCGAAGACAAGAACACTGCAGCGAGGGAATCAACCAGAGGAACAACGCTTTCCAGCTACAAAACACTTCACAAAATACAAATATCTAATTCCTAGTACCAGCTTTGAATAGAAAAATCTGGTGTTCAGGGGGGGATTCCTCACAAATAGATGTAAATAGCATACGAATATAGGGAAAAGGTAATTATAAGCTATAATGAACTAAAATATTTACGAAGATCAAAAGCAATAAGAACATAACCTTAGTTTTAAGTCGTAAGAGCTAATTTAGTTGCACAAATTATTAGTTATTAACACTCAGTAAGAAAGAATATTTTACTTAACTTAATTGTATAATAATAAAAATAAATGAAAACACAGTCAATTTAAAGCATGCAGAACTAATTTTTGTTATGGGAAATAATACTTTTAATTATGATTCTCTACCACATACCTATAGCAAGAAGAGAAAGAATTACATTCCACTCAAAAATTCGATACCAGAATTTCAATGGAAATCCGTGTTTTTAGATCCACAGAATCCAAAAAGGAAAGACAGAAAGAAATTGGGGAAAGCTCAGCGAGCGCGCGTTTTCTTCCTGTCTGTGAACTGTATAAATGAAAAACGAAAAGTTGGTTAGATAACAAACATAATATTTACGTTCAGCATCTTCCAAGGATACGACCGAAGATTTTCAAGAATATCCTTCACCCCAAACTACTCTTTAAATATACATTGTTTATTTATTGTTTTTCAAAAACGGATCTAACGCTTCTGATTAAAATGCTACATGTTTAAGCTATTTTCATGACAAAATGTATATCTTGAACTTTCTGAGAATAGCCTGTCAACACCTCTTTGTTATAAACCACTTTTCTGTAACTGGTAAACCGTAGACACAGACATCTTGCTACAAAAAAAATTGTACATCTCGCCGAAGCACACAATTTATGTCAAAAGAAAATGTTTGCGGCGTTGACCATTTCCGAGATATTTTTCGTTGTTGGTTTGAATTTTCAGGTGCTTTATAATTTACTCAGTTGCAAATCGCTATTCGTTTTCCTTCTTTCTTCCCTGCTTTTTCGTGTTCATACAAAGAGAACAAAATTTCAGTCGCCACATAGCGACCAGCTTTGAAAAGATTTGACCGCGTTTCAGATAACTGTATTTTTCTTATACGTACAACGAAATCAGTAATGAAGGCTTACCTGTATTAACAATAACTATACTATATTCACTGTAAGGTTGATCCGCGCCAAAACAAATCCACGTGACCAGTGCACCGTAGTACAACACAATAGCAATGCGCGCAGGAAAGCAGTTCCATGCTAATAATCTAAATTTTAGAATGAATTTATCCTTAAATGGTATACTATTTCTTGCAAATACCTAAGAGTTTAACTAACGTTTATTTATACCGTTAAACAGAGCTACAAGTCCCAGCATGCAATTAGTGTCACCTGACATTCAGGTATGCGCAGAATATTGTTTACAGCCAGAAACCAGGAGTTGTGCTTAGTATCATGGAGGACGATGAATTTGCTGTTGCTTCTTCCTCGACTTACGTAAAGCATAAGCCAGGCAAAGCACTGACTAGTGGTGAACAAGCAATATTATAAGTAATATAAGAAATATCCAACACTTCCCGTGAAACAAATGGTGAAATTAACTTCTGAGTTCAACGAGTTTAGAGTACAAGTATAAACAGCGCCCACAAAGAAAAATCTGTAACGGGAAAAATTGGTTACACCCGGGAACAAAGATAGCGCGACTAATGCGTGATGCAAGAATGTGACGATTTTGTGAAGAATTATGTAACAGTGCACAATTCTTTTTAAAGGAACATGGGAGAGTTGATAAACTGCCGCTTCCAGAGAGCGAATAAATGGAAGTTATGGCATACTTGTTACTTTCCTTTTCACTTGTTTCTTTTAGAATTAACTATCATTATATGCGCAAATGTTTATTTTATTATCACCCACAATGTTATCTCCTTTAACACCTAACAGAATATGCTAGTCACCGTTTAAGTTGTAGGAATAGGGGCTCCGTTATTTTTGCATTACGTGCCGCGTGTACTTGCCACAAATGGTTGTGAAAGTATGAGTATTTCTGGCGCGAATGGCGGAAGGATACATAATAACGGTGCACTGGTCTCACCTGGGTTCTGTTTGGGCGCGGATCAACCTAAACTGTATTCACTCTTAGATTGATCCGCGGCAAAACAAACCCGCGTGACCAGTGCACCGTGGTTTAACACCGTAGCAATGCGCAAAGGAGAGTAGTGTCATGATAATAATAATCTGAATTTTAGAATGAATTTATCATTAAATAGTATAATATTCTATACAAATACCTACGGTTTTATTTAGCGCTGATTTATACCGTTAAACAGAGCCATAAGTGCCAACATGCAATTCGTATGAGTCACCTGACATCGCAGAATATTGTTTACAACCAGAAACCAGAGTTTCTCTTTAGTATCGTGGAGGACGGCGAATTTGCTCGTGTCTTCGTCGAATTATGTAAGGCATAAGCCGGGCAAACCAGTGAAAAAACGACAGTGTTGAATGTTTATTATCAGTAATGTGTGAAGTATCCAACACTTTCCGTGAAACAATGGTGAAATTATCTTCTGAATTCACCGATGTTTCGACTAGAAGTATAACTCGTTCTCCGTGGTGTAGTGGTTACCATGCTAGCCTCTAGTTCCCGTGGTCGCGGGTTCAAACCCGGTGGGGGATGGATTTTTTCGGGCGTAAAAATCCTTAGTAAGGCCTCCTTCGAAAGGTAAGTAGATTTACGGCACGTAAAAGAACCTCAAGCCTGATAAAGAGGCCTCTGAGCAAAATTACCGGTCTTTCATGCCCAATATAGAATGAGACGCTAAGAACCATAGTAGTTAAAACGTGTCCATAAATAAAACTCAATTTAATTTTAGACCACAAGCATAAACAGTGCTCGTAAAGAAAAATCTGAAACGGGAAAAGAGGCTACACCCGGGGGGGGGGGGGGGGAAACGTGTGAAATACACAATGCAAGAATGTATCCGTTTTGAGAAGAATACAATTCGTGCAACAGTGCACAATTTCTTTTTTAAAGCGAGCCGCCAACAATTGATAAAATGTCGCTTCCAGAGAGCGAATAGATGTAAGTTAACGCGCACCTGTTATTTTATTTTTCGCTCATTTCTTTTAGAATTAACTATTTTTATATGTGCAAACGTTTATTTTATTTTAAGTATCAATCTTAACCCTTTAATCCCGAGCAGAATATGCTAGTCACCGTTTATGTTGTCGAAATACGGATCTGTTCTTTTTTGCACTACGTGCCGCGTGTACTCGCCACATGGTCTAAAAGTGTGGCAGTATTTCTAGCGCGAATGGTGGAAGGATACATTATAAAGGTGCACTGGTCACCCGGGGTTTGTTTTGGCGCAGATCAACTTAAGAGTGAACACAGAATAAGAGTGAAGTGATTTGGAGAAGAGCGAGCAGAGAAAGTCATGTGAGTGCAACACATAAGATTTTTTTACTTTCTCTACTACGTATAGTAAGTAGGGGAAGTATTGTATTCCACCCAAAAATTCGATACCAAGATTTCACCGGAAATACATGTTTTGAGACTCCCTGAATCCAAAAAAAGCATTTTTGGAAACATGTCCGTGTGTGTCTGTGTGTGTGTGTGTGTGTGTGTGTGTGTGTGTGTGTCTGTGTGTCTGTGAACAGCGTAATTCAGAAACGAACAGTCGGATAAACACCAAACTTGGTATTTAGATTCAGTATCTTCCAGAGGTGCGACACGAAGGTTTCCAAGAAAATCGCCCCACCCCAGAGTACCCTTTACATGGAACATTTTTCGAAAATTTTAATTTTCTCAAAAATGGCTATAACGATTTTGATTAAAGTATCATATGTTTAAGGTATTTTCATGACAAATGAAATGTATATCTCGAATTTTCTGGGAATGTCTCCAGAAGTGATCTTCATTCTGAACGACTTTTACATAACTGGTAAACCATAAGAGATAGACAAACTTTTACTGCACAAAAAATGTAGATCGCGTTAAAATACACATTTTATGTCATATACATTTTTTTTGTTGAGTGAACCGTTTTCGAGATATTGCTTGTTATTCCCTTAAATTTTCCAATACTTATACTTTTTGTCAAATTCGTTATTCATTTTTTTGTCCTGGACATGCAAAGCGAATGGAATTCGCCACATAGCAACCAGCGGTTAAAATATTTGGCTATAGGTTAAAGCCTAGCAATTCCCCTTGCATCTATAAGAAAATTAGCAATAAGATTAACATCTCGATTAACATGAAGCATATGGAGAATAAGCGTTTGTAAAAATAGTTTGTACAAGAGTAGAGAAAGTCATGTGAGTGTAACACATCAGATTTTTTAAAAATTCTATCTTTTTGGTTTCAAAGGAATTTAAACGTCCATTTGAGGTGAAATGTGGATATCGATGTTTTTGGTGGAATGCAGTATCTCCTCGTCCCTTAGCGACAATGAAAGGTAGCCAACTCTTATCATGATGAAAGTGTTTGATTTGTAACCAGTAGAGGGATTTGTTGCCATGACAACACTACTTTAGTCGAAAGTTGGCTGTGCGGGTGATTCATCCACTTTCACCAGCGTAGCGTAACGGTAAACGCCCAGGAAGATGCTGCTGCTGCTGCTGCTTGCTATTTTCGGCGCATGTCAACAATGAAATTTCAAGTTCAACACGTGTCTTTAATAAACTAGCCGACATCACGCGGCTTTCCGTGTCCTCCTGTGGCATTAAAAGGTGATAAATACTGCAACTCCGTCTCACGATAATTTGCTGAACTGTCATACTGACATCAGCACTGCTGACATTTATTTATTTTCAGTGTTGCTAGCCTGTTGAAGCTTTTGATGTGTGCGACAGCATTAATAAGGAAGGCAATAACGACACTCGCGTGGTCACTTAAAATTAATAACGACGTGTAGGTGCGTGCATCTAAGCAACCAACCAGCCTTCAGCTTATTTATACGAATGAAATGGCACACTACGTTTTTTACTATTTTTCTATCGAGAGAATATCTTAACAAATTGAAAAGTAGGATATGTACCCAAATTTCACTCAGACACCGCTTAAGATGCAAGGGAAAGATTTTCAAGAAAAATCTTCGTGTCTCATTTTTGGAAGACACTGAACCAAAATACCAAGTTTGGTATTTATTCGACTTTTCGTTTTTGAGTTATTCTGTTCACACATAGGTACACACATACACGGACATTTGAGGCAGTATTTTTAACACTTAAATAATTTCAGTCTAATTATATAATATATAAATTCAATAACAGCCTGCCTTGAAGCAATATGTGTATGAAATAATTTGTAAAATGTATGTAACAGTCATTGTATATGTTTATATTATTATAAACATGTTCAATAATGTTATGTGAATGCATTACGTAATTTAATAATGTAGGAGCTGTGAGAAATAGGTTAAAAGTTGCTAACAATGAGGTAATGAGTTTGAGAGTTTAAATGTTACTTGTGATTCTTGGAAGCATTAATGTAATTTTAGTGACAGTTTATAAAAATAGCCAATCAACAACCAGAAAAAGTTTAGTTAAATGCAGGTATTCTATTGGAGTAAAAATAGCCAATCAGAGACTTGAAATACAGAAATTTACAAGTTTAGACGGTTGAAATCAATTCAATTGCCTCCAAATAGTGCTCATAACCAGACGTGTTGCCTCTAGACAGTGATCATAACCAGACGGGAGATGCGTCCTCGAGAAATTAAATACGTATTCGTGTGAGACGAAAATAGTATACGTATTAAAAAGTGCAAGTATTAAATAAAAGAATCTCACAGCCCTCGATATCAGTGAAGTGCGATTTAATTTGTGTCAAGGATTAATAAAAAGGAGTGAATTAAAAAATTAAAATTTGTGTAAGCCTACATTCTTAGTCGTATCATAACCCTGTCAAGACTTCCATGTCTCTAACAATAATACTGACGCAGCCGAGGCAAACATAAATATATAATATCTAAAGAAACAGTCAAATTACAAAGCTAATATTTTTAAACATGGGGCGAAAGCTACCGGAAACTGTTTACTATACGTGCGGTTGCAACTACTACAAGTTCCGCTCCCCAACAGTTGAACTATAATACAACTCCTTCAATACAACCTACTTCAAATTGACGCCCAAAGCGTGGTGATGCAAATAACGTAACAAACCATCTTTCTCAAATTGGCGCCCAAAACGTGAGGCTAATAAAATAACTTTTCTCAAATTTTTCTGACATGTTTTTATTCAGGGGCCTCAAAACTGTATTTCCGGTGAAATCTCAGTATAAAATTTTTGGGTGCAAAACTACGCACTACGCGGTAGAGAAAGTATCTTCGTTGCCTATCCTCAAAATGTTAATTTTGGTACTGCCTTTCTACTCTACAATTTTCTACATATTTTTTCACACCCACTTCATAAATATTTGTACACAGTTTTTGAAGTCTTCTCTCAATGAATTTTACATAGATACGAGCGAAACCTTTAAGCCCCTTGTACACCATCAAACCTTTTTTTCAATTCAAGAGTTTACAACAAAAATTGTCAAACATTTTTCAATATGTGATAAGATTTAAAAAGACTTGGCAAGACCTGGAAAGACTTGGCAATGTCAAAAAATCTGATGTGTTACACTCACATGACTTTCTCTACTCTTGTACAAACTATTTTTACAAACGCTTATTCTCCATCTACTTCATGTTAATCGAGATAAACATTTGCAGACTCTATCTTATTGCTAATTTTCTTGTAGATGTAATGGGAATATATATTTACAAGGGCAATATAGAAATATAGCCTTTAAGCATAGACATATCTCTTAATAGCTGGTTGCTAGGTGCAGCACCATTATCTTTGCCACAGATTAATACTCTTTGCATATCCAAGACAAAAAAATGAAAAACGAATTACCATTTGAGAAAATAAGTATTGAAAAATTTAAGGGAATAACAAGCAATATCTCGAAAATGGTTCACTCAACAACAAAAATGTATATGACATAAATTGTGTATTTTAACGTGTTCCACATTTTTTGTGCAGTAAAATTTTGTCTATCTCTTATGGTTTACCAGTTATGCAAAAGTTGTTCACAATGAAGAATACTTTTGGAGACATTCCCAGAAAATTCAAGATGTACATATTATTTGTCATGAAAATATCTTAAACATATGATATTTTAATCAAAATCGTTAGAGCCATTTTTGAGAAAATTAAAATTTTCGAAAAATGTTCCATGTAAAGGGTAATCTGGGATGGGGGATTTTCTTGAAAACCTTCGTGTCGCATTTCTGGAAGATACTGAACCTAAATACCAAGTTTGGTGTTTATCCGACTGTTCGTTTCTGAGTTATGCTGATCACAGACAGACAGACAGACACACGGACATGTTTCCAAAAATGCTTTTTTTGGATTCAGGGGGTCTCAAAACATATATTTCCGGTGAAATCTCGGTATCGAATTTTTGAGTGGAATACAATACTTCCCCTACTTACTATACGTAGTAGAGAAAGTAAACTGTGTATTTACTAGTTGTCTCTTCGCCAAACTGAAACCCTGTAGAACACAGTGATAATTTATCACGCGCAAAGCGCGCCACAGTATAACAATTTGCAATGAAATATTGTTTTTATTAATATTATGTAACACTTTCACATGAAATCATATTACGAATGTGGAATACAATGGAAATAACACCAACTGATAGGTTAACCACACTATATAACATTGCATTAATGTATACTTAGTTCCGAAAACTGCCTGGCAATTATTTTTTCATAATCGCCTTCATCTACTCCATCTTGTGATGATCCACGGAGCTCTCGATGTACAGACATGGCCAGCTTATGTATAACCTAACCAGTTTGCATACGACATACCTTGGCCGGGTAGCCATTTTTGTTTACTTTTCGCTTTCAGCCATGTTGCAGATTTCTGACGCACTGTGAATACTCGTATTTCATTGGCCAAAGCCATCAAATGATTGTGAAATCTTTGACCGTTTAGAGCATGTCCTTATTTGCTTTCAAGACTTTAAAAGTATTGGAAGCAATTTGACAAGAAAAGATGTGAAGTTGTGACAACTCTTGAAAAGTCTTGTAAAGTATTTCAATTTGACAAAAATTTGATTGTGTACAAGCGGCTTAAGAGATATGTTAACATTTACTGCTGGAAAAATGTGTACTTCTCGTTTAGACACCTATCAATTAGGTATATTAAGAAAATGTGATGCTAAAATTTTGCTAAATATTCGCTGTTGTTTGTCTGATTTTTCCGGGTCCAAGCAGTACGTTTAGAAATGTTGAGCGATACTGGTCTTTGTTTTCTCGTCAAAGATCGCAATGTCTTGGGCGGTATATCGGCCAAGGCGAAAAGCTGTTTAAGCTTTAGGTAAATCTTAGGGTACATTGAAAGAGTTCTTGACAAGTTTTGTCCTATCTTTCACAGATTTGTAGAAAAACACTTAGCTTTCCCTTGCACGTGGGTGGAGAAATAACAGTTATCCAGTAGTATCAGGTCTGTCACCTAGTAGAATGCTCGATCTTCTTCCGGTGCCACTGCGAAGTATTTACTGCAATACATTGCAAGAGATGTTTTAAGACATTCCTTTCCTTTATTTTCAATGACATCTTTATAAAAACAACTAAAACTGAAACGATAAATTTGAATTAAAGAATAATAAAACTAAATGTTTCAACTTAATAGTTTACTTAATATCTATGCACTTAATGTGAAAGCCAACTAGATACAGTAGGATGTAGGATGTGTTTATCGGAGGGGAACACCACGCCACTGCCACCAGCTTGATCTACTGTGGCTACACACCCCGGGAGGCAGGGATGAGATGAAGGAGCCGTAGATGTCCCTGATCCTGAAGCAGACAGGTCCACAGAGACGCACAGAAGTCCCTAATATTTCCAGTTTGAACACCCGCGCACCAAAAGAAGTTAAGAATTCCAAAGGGAGTGCGACGACGCGACCCTAACGGGCGAGACAACGTACCCTGGGGGTACGTTGACGGGGAGAAATCTTTCCAATGCGCAAGCAACTGCGCCATCTACCCGACGCAACCAGCAACGGAAGACCCAAAGACACACCTGAAACGTGAAAGGGAGAGATGAAATGAGAGGAAATTGGTGAAAGGAGAAATCGCGGAAGAAGAAAAAAAAAGATACCTTCGTAACAGCTATGTTCACAAGACATCCGAGAACTCTTAGAGTAGTCTGTGCTTATGAGCGCAATGGTCATCTTATAACGGTATTTCTCGGTGGCGACGCTTATAAACTATTGAAAACAGAGAGCACGGAGCAACGTTTAGTTAGCCCAGAGGTTGCGCTCATAAGCTCCTCGGTTCAAATATCGCTTTAGTTATTGTAGTTTTTTATGTTAATTTTAAACTAGATCTGTAGAACATAGTATTGCACTAGTATAACTTTAGCATTTTAAGTTTTAGGCATATCTGAGCGCACAAAAACACAATTCTACTAAAACACTCTTTTAAATAACCAAAGTACTAAATGCAAATAAAATGTTATCTTCTAAAACCAAAATACCTAAAAAATAAACAAAATTAATATCCGGTGTATGAACCCTGAGCATGTATAACTGCCCTCAATTTTCGGGTTATGCATGAAACTAAAGCCATGTAGTAACGTGGACGAGAAGCTACAACATCCCAGGCTTGTTGACCCACAGTTTCATTAGCGTTGAAATCTAGTGAACAGGGAGGCCAGTCTATCACTCTGATATCCTGCCTCTTTGAGAATCAATTTGAAACCTCTCGACCTCCATGAGAATGGAGGGACAGGAAATTCGGGGGACGCAATGATTCTTCGCCTAGCGACCCGGGGACCTCCGAAAAAAACCCATGGAACAGGAAGTCGGTCACGGGAATCGAACCCACGATCTCCCAAATGCGAGCCATAGACTTTACCGCTCGAGCCACCCCACCCGGTTAGGTTTAGGGCTTAGTGATCCGTTGTCCTAAACTTATTAACCAGACTTCTAACACTGTCTCTACCAGGAACTGGAATACCAGGACATTTCTCCTGAAATTGTCTACACACCTGTCTACATGATTAGGTTTTTACCGTACTTATCGCAGTTAAAGAATTTGTCGGTAGGTAATTCAATGGACTAATAACAAGACAAGAACAGCAATACTCTTAACACAGATATCTTGAATAAACGTTCACCTTTGAGATGGATAATGCACAAACTCTAATGCTTACAGCACGAACAGAAGGTAAACGTAGCCTTGAGTGGGTCATTCACCACTAGTGTACAGCGGAAAAATACCGGTCAGTGCAGTGCAGGCGGAGCATGCATACATCTGTGGCCCCACCATACAGCGCCGCCGCTCTGTAATACATGTTTTTAACGCGTATAAACTTTTAAGTGCTGAATGTTTACCTTCTATACTCAAATGGTGCTGTTGTCCCAGCCATTGGAGCTGAGCACGCACGTAGGCCACTAGTAAGCCCTTTGTGTCTTAAGTGACTCGAGGGAGGAAGGGGAGATCCCCGTAGGGCGATCAGATCCGGACGACGCGCGCAAGCACGGTCGCGATTACAGAATGACACCAGTCCTAACGTCAGCGATTCAGCGTGACCGTGCTCCCCACGTAAACTCCACCGTCCCGGCGCCACACACCAATCGTCGTCACCCGGTCCTACTACCCAGAAACATGTGAAGAGAAAGGAAATGATGGGGGTAGGAAATTTGTGGTAGAATAGGAATCGCCAAAGCTTTCCCCTACCGACCTGGGAAATCCACGAAAAAACTCAATGTCGGAGTGGCCGGCCTAACAGGAATCGAATCCAGAACTATCGAAGGCGAACCTCATACGTTACCGCGGAGGCATTTCGCCCGATCCTCAAATGGTATACTTAGCCTTATAAGTGCTAAGTGAAAATTGGTGCTTCATGACATCAAAAGTATGAGAACCACTGGTTTAGAGGTTGTACATGAAGTTGCATCGCGCAGTGGTCCTTTGTTTTCCAGTATTTTCTCACTTACCCTCATAGTTGTGGTAATGTGATTGTTGCATACGCCACTCTGCGAAGAAGAACGCGTACAATAAACTTCGTTCAGGCTGGCCGAGTCTTGTTTTCTGAGTAGGTCAAGGAAGGAAAGATTCTGTTTGATGAATTTCCCGGGACGGACGGAGTGACGTCACGCTCACTGAGAGTTATAGACTGTGTGACGCTAAAGTGACAGTCTCGTTCTTTTGTTTGTTATCTCCGTCATTAACTCTTGCTCATATTTCACTGTAGCGACCAGACGTTTAGGCAATCTCTCTCAAATAAAATACTCATCAAGAAGGGTGTAATGGTTTCCTTTAGGCGTGTTCATCAAGCCGCTGCACGGTCATGCTCACATTTTTACTCTCTCAACCGCTTACATGACAAAATTATATATTGAGATTTCACCGGAAATACGTGTTTTGAGGTCCCTGAACCGATAAAGAAGCAATTTTAGAAAAAATATGAAGTCAGTATTTTATTCTTTAAGCACAATATACAACTGGCCTTGGCAATAACAAAAATCGGTACAATTTCGCAAAAAAAAAAAAAAAAAAATGTGAGTTTTCTATTTTGGGGCATTATTATTGTGTGTATAGCTTTCACTTTTATGTTACACAATTGATTTGTTAATGTAAAGAATTTTGAACTAAAATGGCTATTTAATAACTTCATACTGCATTTTTCTCAATTCCTTTTTTTTCAGAGTATTTCACTTCAAAATGCTTCTTGAAACACATGCTTTGAGAGCTTCAGGTATTATGAATTTAAAGGTTATTCTAAACCGGTTAAAAATTAACTGAAATTATTTTCCATAACTCGCATTGAAAATTTCATAACGCGAATACAAAGATTTTTATTCTTAAGCTAATTAAACTTAAGAAATAGGACGTTCAAATTAAACGCTTGGGAGAAATGACATTAGCCGTAAGGTGTAAGGAACATTTCATATTACCATATCAAAAAGTTATTAGCTGTGAGTAAAACAAATTAATACTTTAACAACGGTTTGACATAGCTCGTTAAAATGCTGTCTGCATTATGTTTTATGTTATGAGTGTATATAGTAAAAGCAATGAGAAGAAAACTGGAATTTTTAATTTTTACAGGTACATTGCCGTACATACAGAAAGAAACAAAAAACTACGAACCGCCCGTGCGGTGTTTTTCCTGTCGGCGCCCTCGGCGCTCGTTGCCGTCTGCCGCTATCATAGAAAGGCGCGGATGAAGCAATACAACATTTTTAAAACTACTTTTAAAGGCTTTACTTACCAAATTTATGAAACGAGACGCTGAAACTCACCACCGTCGTTGTCCATACATTTTTGGCACCTCTTTAGGAAACTATCCATCACTCGCCGTAGTTCACGCTGAGAAATTTCCTGGCGTTTTAATTCTTGTTTGTTTTAATTCTTCCAGGATGTGTGAGTTTGTCTTGTACACTTTATGTTTTAAGTTACCCCAGAGATAGAAATTGCAGGGGGTTAGGTCGGGAGACCGAGGGGTCACAAAATCTCTACAAATTATTGTCCTCAAACGCACTTTCAATTGTTCTCGTCGAAATATTGGCCGTATAAGCTGTTGCAAAGTCTTGTTGAAAAAAACAAAAACAAAATCACGCTACCTGTCTGTTAATTTTCTAAAAAAAAAAGGAGGGCCAACATTGTATCCACATATGTACGGGCGTCAGCTGTTGACTCGAAAAAAATTGGCGGTGGCCAGTTTCAGCATCTCCTTTCATAAAGTTGATAAGTAAAGCCTTTAAAGGTAGTTTTAAAAATGTTGTATGGTTTCATCCGCGCTTTTCTATGATAGCAGCAGACAGCAACGAGCACCGAGGACGCGGATAGGGAAAACACCGCCCAGCCGGTTCGTAGTTTTTTGGCTCTCCCTGTATAAATACATACAGTGTTAAACAGTCATAAAATACACCAGTTATAATACACATGTATTAAGATCACAACTAAACAAAAATTGAAAATTGTATTAAAACAATCCTGTGTATTATAAAATGAATTTTCTTTCAACCATAAGCGTAACTGAATATTGTACTATCTTATATTTACCTATATTTCTTCTTTTCTTAGAAAGGATACTACATGTTGAATTAAAACTATGTATTGCAACGGACCTCTCCGGCTGCTCGTCGCCTTCCTTCCTGATGTATGTTGACTTGCTGTAAGAGAATATCCCTACAACACTTGTGTTGGCCTATGCTCTTAACTTGTATCTATAGCGTAGTAACAGGAGACGAAATAAAAAGTTTAAGTTCACCTTAACTGTTATTTATTCAGACTTGTTCGCAGCCAGCTGCGACTTCTGCATTAGTGCGATAATCTGCGTTGTGACCAACTTTGTTTTCAGGTCCAATTACACGCGAATTATTCTCTGTATTTTCACATGTTTAATAACTCGACTTGGTTTAATTAGGTTTTACTTTTCATTGTGTCGTTTCACATGATTAATTGCTCATGACGCTCGCATTATCTGTTCACAATACAAATCATCATACTTCAGTGTATCGCAATTCGTTATACAGTAGGTTATACGTTATATTGACAGCTTTCTTTGATCTAAATCGTTACTCTTTTGTGTAATCTACATAAAGATTAAATGGTGGAAATTATGAAGTCAGAAGAAACTGAAATGGATGTGAAATTACAGAGGCAGCAGAAACAATAGCACTAGAAGTACTTAAACAAAAAATCCAGAAAGCAATATGATTAGCATTTAATCGCTTCATTGCCTGGTGTTAGGCAAAACATGTTGAAAATAATTTCACTGAAAATGACTGCTAGCGAATCAATAAAACATCAAAACATCTGACAGCTCGCTTTTTTAACGTAATTTTAAGAACACGTTCTATACGTAACACCTGTTAGTTCCGGGAATCAACGCAATATTATTAATATTTTATAAATTTGAGCGCTGTCTAAAAAATTGTATATACCACACATGTTAAAATTGGTTTTATTTTGCTTGTAGGATTGTGAAACAAAGTCTTTCGCAAACATTCCTACTCGCAAAATAAAGCGCTATTTTTACCCTTTCTATCATAATCTACTATTATTGGTGTTTCCGCAAGCTTTATGTAACTAAGTTCCTATTGCTTAATTTGAAAGCATTCCTAGGGAAAAATATTTCATGAATAGAAGAATCACGTTTTATATTGTGGCGTGTATGTGTGTGTGCATTGTCACACCAGACACATTTTT
This sequence comes from Deroplatys truncata, assembly GCA_030765065.1. NCBI lineage: Eukaryota > Metazoa > Arthropoda > Insecta > Mantodea > Mantidae > Deroplatys > Deroplatys truncata. The sequence continues at coordinate 45,668,874 of CM060975.1, read as the reverse complement.
GCGTTATTGGCGACAGCATAATTGGGGTAATTATTTCGGCTGGGGCTTTGAAGTTCGTCTGGCGTGGCGACTCGCCACCGTCTAGCTGGTGATCCTAACTAGACGGTGGGAAGTGGGGGAAGTGATCGTTACTTCTTTGTGTTGTGTGTTAGCATCACTTTGATCTGAGTGTCTGGTATGTAAGGCTGTATGTGAAATCGTGTGAATGTAGCCTAGTGTGTATAGCATCTCCCTTCGATTTCTTCCTTTTTATCTTTTGTGTGTGACGTAGGGGCACCGTGCTTATACTGAATAAACCACAGGTAATGTGATTAATGTGAAATTCTGTGTATTTTGTTATAACTATCCCACGCCTGATCTGGAATGTGTTGTTTAAAATTGTGGTCCTCTTGCTGCCTCTGCAGCTATGCCTCCCAATGTATATGCTGGGGTAACTAAAATGTAATATCTAACTGCATAGCTTTTGGTCTCACCCCAGTATATAACAATATGAATACTTTCATATACGAAGGGTTTTGTGAAGTTGTTTGGTGAAACTCCTGAGTGCTCAAATCAGGACCCTCATCCAGAAGAGCTATAACAATAGGTAATTAATGACCGGTGTTTTTAGCACGCTTTTATTATTTCCTCTGCTGTTTATCTAAGGTAGGGTCTTTAAGGCCAGTTGTTAAACATTTGACTGTCGCTGCTCTCTTTGTATCTATAAAGAAATGTGTAATGTTGCTATTTCTGCAAAGATTTTTTTGGATTAAAATGTAATAGATAGAAAAAAACACATTTGATTGTTACACTCACATGTTTGTCTACTTTTGTACAAACTTCGACCCATAAATCCGATATGCTTATTCCAATGGAAATTCACGTTTTGAGGTCCCTCTATCAAAAATCGAGCAAGTTATGTGTGTGAACAGCATTATGCAAAACAAAAGGGAAAAAATCTGATGTGTTACACTCACATGACTTTCTCTACTCTTGTACAAACTATTGTTACAAAAGCTTATTCTCCATGTGCTTCATGTTAATCGAGATGTTAATCTTATTGCTAATTTTCTTGTAGATGCAAGGGGAATTGGTAGTCTTTAAGCGATAGTCAAATATTTTAAGAGCTGGTTGCAATGTGGAGTTATTTCATTCTCTTTGCATTACCAGGACAAAAAAAATGAATAACAAATTTGAGAAAAAGTATAAGTATTGGAAAATTTAAGGGAATAACAAGCAATATGTCGAAAATGCTTCACTCAACAACAAAAATATATATGACATAAATTGTGTATTTTAACGCGATCTACATTTTTTGTGTAGTAAAGTTTTGTCTCTCTTATGGTTTACCAGTTATGTAAAAGTCGTTCACAATGAAGAATACTTTTGGAGACATTCCCAGAAAATTCGGGATATACATTTCATTTGTCATGAAAGTATCTTAAATATATGATACTTTAATCAAAATCGTTAGAGCCATTTTTGAGAAAATTAAAATTTTCGAAAAATGTTCCATGTAAAGGGTAATCTGGGGCGGGAGGATTTTCTTGAAAACCTTTGTGTCGCATCTCTGGAAGATACTGAATCTAAATACCAAGTTTGGTGTTTATCCGACTGTTCGTTTCTGAGTTATGCTGTTCACACACACACACACACACGTACATGTTTCCAAAAATGCTTTTTTGGATTCAGGGGGTCTCAAAACATGTATTTCTGGTGAAATCTCGGTATCGAATTTTTGGGTGGAATACAATACTTCCCCTACTTACTATACGTAGTAGAAAAAGTAAAAATCTGAAAACTAACTGAAACAGCTTTGTTTAAAACAACAAATATTTGTGACACTGAAATTGGAGCAAAATATAAATGCAAATATCCCTTGAAGTTCTCTTTTTGTTTAATTTCAAGCAGATAACCCGAATGTACTAAAAGTTACTGCAAGAGAAATGTTGGTCTCCTTAATACACAAACGTCATGTTGAATAAAATCGAATAGGATGGCTCAAACAGTGGCGTCTGAGCTTTATATTGGAAGGGCCCCGGTTCGATTCCCATTGCTTTTTTCATGGTTTTCCCAGGTCAGTAGGCGAATACTGGAGTGGACTACTCCCATTTCATTTCCTTCTTCATCTTGCAGGGTAGCTGTGTTAGGAGCTGTAGACGGAGACGTGTGGTGGATGTGTTTTGAGGAGAGAACTGTATATTCCATGGCATGGAACCTTCTGCCCAAACCTGTCCTTAAGAATAGGATGGGGGGAGCAATGGAGGGGGAGGCAGGGAAAGTTCAATCTGGAAACATTAAGTACCCCACCGTCAGATCTGCGTACTCTCTTGCCTCACCACTTCCAAGTTATTCTTTGCTATTAGTTTGAATTTTGAAATACTTATACTTTTCTCAAGATGAAAAGTTTTGGCGATTTTTCAGATCATTTTTTTAGTTTTATACATTTTTGAAAAAATACGCACAAATTGCAACTCTTTTGTACCTGATGTTTTCAAAATTATCTTTCGTGCATTGAGTAGAGCAGTTTTTTGTGTATTACTTGATTTTGCGGTGAAAATAGGGTTTTATTTGACAGAGGAATAGAATATCAAAGTTGGGAGTTTGCAACGTTTTTGCCTTAATTCCTCATTTTCGGCTCACTCTTTACGACTTCACGAATTTATTTCTCCACCAGTTTAAGTCACATGTCGATGAAAGTGTGTGAATGTATGCACAAATAAAAGTCTCTACCCAATGCATGAAAGATAATTTTAAAAACACCACGTACAAAAAAGTTGCAATTTGGCATATTTAAATAAATTATAAAACTGATAAAATGAACGATCTGAAAAACCCCAAAACATGTAAACTGTCTGATTGATTCGCCACGGTGCTAAAGTGCTTACCTTCAAGATGACCTTTGAGTCAGGGGAACATGTGAAAATCACTTGGGAAAAGATCTGGTGAATATGGAGGATGCGAGAAAACTTCCCAGTTGAATCTTCTGAGCTCCGCCTGGGTCAAGATTCAACTTGGAAGTTTTCTCGTATCCTCCATATTCACCGGAGCTTGCCCCAAGTGATTTTCACATGTTCCTCCAACTCAAAGGTAAGCTCTTTTAACACCGATGATGAAGTCAAATCAGTGAACAGCTGGTTGCGAGCACAGGACCCGACCTGGTACAACACTGCCTTGGAAAACCTTGTGTCACGTCCGCAAAAATGTTTGGAAAAACATGTTGACTATGTAGAAAAGTAAGAGAAGGATTACACAATATAAATAAAATTAATTTAACATAATCAATTATGTGTAATGTTTTTTATAAAAGAGGGTAACTTACTTATTGGACGACCCTCGTAAATAGATTTTTCCCTCCATTAATTTGGCTGCTAGAATTTTTTAAAGTGCAGACAAATACTTTCTTGAAGGGGTGTATATGAACATACTGGGTAAAATTATATTTTTAGAAGGCTGGTATTGTGGGAAGAGCTAAGCTTTCGGATTGAGTTCAGCTTTTTTTTTCGTTTTTTTTTTCATGTAAAACTAATGTAAGGCACACCGTCAGTGGATGATAGAAGGTTAAAGTTGTAAATCGGGTTGCGACTGACTCCCTTCGCAAGACGAAGACAGGCGTTCTGCAGCTGAAAAGTCCCATTTGTACACTCCCTTTATTGTTGTTGCAATTTATAATACCGCAGTAAAGTGACCTTCGTAAGTGTTTTTAGAATTCTAAAGGAAAATGTTTTCTTCCTCCAGTATCCTTGCCTTCTCTCCCATAATAAAAGTCTGTGGGATCTTTGTGGCCCAAATGACAAGCAGGCTTCTGTCCCTTGACCTTGTCACCAACCTCCCCTCAAGAGAATAACTGTTTCACATTTTAGCACTAAAGCTTGATACGGGTCTCAGAAGGTACCTCTCTGAAATAATTCAACTATGTCTTAACCCCAAAGTGACAAATCGTTCTTTTCGGGTGAAGTCATAAAAAATACTTTACTTATAGTAGATAGAGCAAGTATTGCATTCCACTAAAAAATCTGATATTAGATTTCACCGGAAATACATGCTTTGAGGGCGCACAAATGGAACAAAAATTAACATTCACGTTACGCACTATCGCTTATTTTTAAATAGCTTCTACAAACTATTCTTACGAAAGGAAAGGTAGAATCAGACGACTGAAAAATCCAATGCCATAGCCGGGATTTGAACCACGGATCTCCCGGTCTCCGTTCGGTTGTTCTAACCACTGAGCTACCATGGCAACATGCCGGTACAGCATTAAATTCCGTAACTGATTCACATTTTTCCCGGTGAACCACAAGGAGATCTTAAATTGTATTGAGATGAGATACCCCAATGACGACTTACAATGCTGTAAGTACTTTAAGTCCTGGGCTTCATAGTTTCGACCACTATTAGGTCAATTAATGGAATTTAATGTGTGGAAGAACAATTAATTCTATTCTTACGAAAGTTTAATTTTCTGTCTACTGCATATTAATCTAAGTAAACATTAGCAGAAGTACTTTCATTACAAATTTAGTTGTAGATACAAGAGTGTTAGAGGAAACCGAATCGATAGATAAGTGTTTAAAAGTGGGTGGCTAAATGTTGATCTTGAAATTCCATACTTCTTCATATCGCGAAAAAACAAATGATTAGCGACAGAGCCTTTTAAAACATGACAAAAACGTTGAAAATTCAAAGCAGTAGTAATAATGGATATTACCGAAATAGCAGATGCCACAAAAAAAAGTATTTGAAAGTATAACAGTGGTTTAAAGAAGTAAATTTATGGTAGTACGTTTTTGTCTATGTGTTAACGTTTACTAGTTATACAAAATTATATTCAGTTCCTTCCAAACGAAGACGACCTTACAGAAGATTAAAGATATACATTTTCTCATGTAAATATCATAAATATGTAGTGTTTTAATAAAAATCGTAGCTAAACATGATAAAATAAAAATTTTAAAATTTGTCTACGTAAATTGCATTAATTGCGGGTGGAACTTTCTCGAAATTCATCGAGTCGCTCCTTGTAAGATGCTGAGCTTAAACACCAAGTTTGGTATTTAACGTATTTGAGTTATACTGTTCATAGCCACACACACATACACATCGATGGTTTTCTGAAAATGCCTTTTTGGATCCAAAACGTGCCTCGGTAACGAATCTTTGAGTGCAAAGCAATACTTCCCTTATTGTAGGTAAGTAGTAGTGAAAGTAAAAATCAGTTTTCAAAAAGTGAGTATGTGTGATAGATAGAGGGATAGAATAGGATAGATAGATAAAATAGATAGAATAGAATAGATAAAATAGGTAGATAGAATGGGATAGATAGGTAAAATAAATAGAATAGAATAGATAAAATATATAGATCGATAGAATAGGATGAATAGATAGAATAGAATAGATAAAATAGATAGATAAAATAGATAGATAAAATAGATAGATAGAATAGGATAGATAGATAAAATAGATAGATAGAATAGGATAGATGGATAAAATAGATAGATGATAGAATAGGATAGATAAAATAGATAGATAGAATAGGGTACATAGATAAGATAGATAGAATAGGGTATATTGATAAAATAGATGCATAGATAAATAGATAGGATATATAGATAGATAAAATAAATGTATAGATAGATAAAGTAGATAGATAGAATAGGATAGATAGATAAAATAGAAAGATAGTATAGGTAGATAGATAGAATAGGATAGATAGATAAAATTGATAGATACAATAGGATAGATAGAATAGCATAGGATAGAATATGGTAGGTAAAATAGATATATAGAATAGGATATATAAAATAGATAGATCGATAGAATAGGATGGATAGATAGAATAGAATAGATAAAATAGATTAATAGAATAGGATAGATAGATAAAATGGATAGATAGAATAGGATATATGGATAAAATACATAGATGATAGAATAGGATAGATAAAATAGATAGATAGAATAGGATAGATAGATAAAGTAGATAGATAGAATAGGGTAGATAGATTAAATAGATAGATAGAATAGGATAGATTGATAAAATAGTTGCATAGATAAATAGATAGGATATATAGATAGATAAAATAGAAAGATAGTATAGGTAGATAGATAAAATAGATAGAATAGGATAGGTAGATAGATAAAATAGACAGAATAGGATAGATAGAATGGGATAGATAAAATAGATAGAATAGGATAGATAGATATATAGAATAGGATAGATAAAATAGGATAGATAGGATAGACAGAATATGATAGGATAGATAGAATAGGATAGGATTGATTAGATAGAGAGAGCGAGAGAAAGAGAGTAATCATGGCTCAAAACCGTGGCGGAAAAATAACAAACGTGGTACCGTATTTAATTTGAGCGTCTTTCAAGGGTGCAACACGAATTTTAAAAAGGTCCACATCCTAACCTACCCTTACATAGAATTTTTTTCTTTGAGTATTGTTGATTTTCTCAAAAATTGCTCTAACGATTTAGTTTAAAATGTCATATGTTTGATATATTAACACGAATAAAATTTATATGTCGAATTTTCAATGAAGTCTCCTTCAGAAAACCATAAGAGGTAGATAAAAACTCTGTACACAAAAGATTTAGATTTCTTTAAATCACGCTGTTTATTTCAAATAACGTTTGTGCCATCAGCCATTTCGGAGATATTCGTTGTTATTAGTCTGAATTTTAATTCTTTTTTTGTCATGATTTGATGTGCTGTAACCATTCATTTGTTGCCCGCGAAGGTCAACTATTTTGCAAGAATAGTTTATAGAAGAATTGGTAGACAAAGTCAAGTGAATGTAATACATCAGGTTTGTTACACTCCCCTTTCGTTTTGTTACATTTTATAATGCGTCAATAAAGTGACCTTCGTATGTGTTTACCACCAAATTCTAAAGAAAGGAAATGGTCTTAGGAAAATTGCCATCCTCGTCTCCTGTCCCATCATAAAAGTCTCTGGGATATTTGCTGCCTGTGTGCTGCAAAGTTACCATACCCTTATGTGAGAAGGTTTTCAAATAGCATCTCTCTGAAAGAAGAATTCAACCATGTCTTTACACCAAAGTGATATATTGCCTTTTGTTGGAGGTTTCATGAAAACTAAGGGGATTTATTTCACTTATTTTGGCAAAATAAATATATAATAATACTATAAATAGGGAAACGTTGTGTGCGTGAGCGAATGTGTGTGGGTCGGTGGTATAATCCCAAAACCCAATCAATTGCTTTTGATAATTCTTTCCTTGTCGAAAAGTCCTGTTGTTTAGGACGAACATAGGCCATAAGCGCCTAATTGTAATTCACCAATCACTAAAATACCAAAATAATAATATCTATTATATAACAAGACTATAATGGTAGTAATTAAGACACGGGTATGTTTATGAAACGAACGGTAGCGAGTTATGTTTTAGTCGACCATACTATAATTTCAAAACTTTGAATTTTTACAAAATGATTTTGCCTTGTTAATTTTGTATAATTAAATGCTGATCGCACGACAGCACTGTTTTTTGCAAGTAACGTGAAAGCAACACATTGACGCAAGGGAAATGAGAGCTGATTTATTAGATACTAAAATTTATTTATTTCATTTTAAGTACACATATTTCATTGTTTATCTAGGGAATGGATCCCAGTGAACTGCTGCTCTGAACATGTTAAACGGTATGGGTGATTCGAGAGTTGCTCGCGCCGCCGAGTGAATCGCTGATGCCATAACAGTTCAGTTACATCACAAATAATCAGCGTATTCTAGTGTGGTTGAGCATAGTGAATGGACAAGCCTGTGTAACAGAATACCATAAGTTGGAGTTATGAAAGGACATGGCTACTTACGAAACAGACTTTGGCTTTTCGTTGTTATTCAACGTTAAACGCATCAAAATAAGACAAATGCTGTCGATATCTCATGACGAACAATATGTAGAGACAGCCGCGATTTAACAACTAAGTAAACAGAAGACGCAGCAAAACTAAAGAGAATAGAATCTCCTTATAATAGGCATGAGAAGCCTATGTCGAAATATAGGGTGATTTATGAAGAACTGGCACATTTATTTCTTTAATTGTTTCAAAACGAGTTATGCTAGCGACAACTTATTATACCTCAAATGCAGAGGAATTTTGAGAGATTATTTACCTCTATAGTAAATGTTGAAAATGTCCTCCATCCTGCATAAGGCACAACTCAACACGTCGTTCCATGTTACTGGCCACTCGTTAGAGGACTCTGTTGTCAATAGCTTGAATCTCTTGAGTTTTATTTATGGACGCTCCTATAACTACTTTGGTCCTTAGCGTCCCATTCTATATATTACGGCACGTAAAAGAACCTCAAGCCTGATAAAGAGGCCTCTGAGCAAATCTCCTGTGTAATGTTGTGCTTCTAATCGTCCAATGTCTGGGGACGTGTGGCATAAACCCTGTCTTTTAAGTAACCCCATAGAAAGAAGTCCGGGTTTATCAAATCCGGAGATTTCGGTGGCCACAGGTTCTTGGAAATTATCCGGTCGTCAAGAAACTTGCAATTAGTGCCATGGATTCATTTGATTAATGGCAGGTAGCGCCGTCCTGCTGAAAATATCCTTGACTCAGCTCTACACCGTCTAGTTGCTCAGCAAACTCCATGAAAATCCGTCGTTACTCTGCAGTGTGTGTTCACATTGTTTTCAACAAAAAAATTGGTCCCACTATTCTCTGTGCGGATATTGCGCACCAAACTCCGATTTTAACCGGGTGCATAGGTGCTCCATGAATAAGATGTGGATTTTCGCTGGCCCAATAGCGTGAGTTATTTGAGTTCACATAACCGGATAAATGGAACCGTGCTTCATCTGTGAACCATGTGATGGACAATATGGCAGGATTTTGCACAATGAACGCCTGACACCAACTACGATAGTTCAGTCGTCTATCCTTATCTGGTTCCTGTAACTGTTAGACAACTATAATCCTATACGGCTTTAGGCCTGCACTTTTCACAGCTCTCTGACACATTGAGTAGCTGTACCCTGTCTTCTGCGACAAACGTCTTAATGATTTTTTGGGTGACTGATCCAGTCATGTTCTTACGTCAGCAACAACCATGGGAAGCCTTGATGAACGAGTTTTGCCTTTTTCACTCACCAGAGGTCCAGTTGTTTCCAATTTGTTTACCATCCCAGTATTGTGTTTCTTTGGGGAGGATTCCGAACACCAAATTCTCTCTGGTATGCCCTTTGAGTAGCTGTAATTGAATTCGTAATCCAGTATTGTTTTACAAGGAAGAGTGTTCATTTAATGTGTACTCCATTTTCACGTTGACTAGAACAAAATCTCAAAAACAGAGTTCGACAATAAAACTAACAGTTACGAATAAAACATGAACATCTGCGCATCTAGTGACAGGCAATCGAAACTCCAGAACATCCTGCTTAATTTGGTGCTAAAATTGGGGCATTGAGTGAATTTGGAACAGAATAATTAAAGAAAGAAATGTGTCAGTTCTTCATAAACCACCCTGTATATTAATAACTCTCATGTAGGAAGGTGTTGCTTTATTTCCTTTGTACTTACATTCGTTAACAGGGCTTGTGAAATAATCATACAAAGATAGAAAATTGCTAGCATTAGAAATAGTGAACCGTTATTGTAGATATATTAACAACTGACATTATTTTTCTCTGTGTCTCTTTTACAAAGAGGTTAACTTGGTGGCCTGGGATTGGGCGGATTCTTCATATTCACCGCTTCACCTCTATTTTATTGTGTATGTTAAGGGGCTTCTGGTTTCTGCGAAAACTGTGTAGCTTTTATGTTATTAAATAACTACGGGAGCAAAGGGAAATGTACAAGGATTTAATTTCACCAGTTGTAACTATCTAAAACTTATTCGACCATTCCGAACGATGATTGTTCCACCGCCACAGGATATTTAGAGACTCTGCAGAGTTTCCAGAACTTGGTGGATTAGGGCAGTTAGACATTCCGCCGATGTTTTTCATACTTTTATTTGATTTTTCATCCATTATTAAGAATAGTCGGGGATGTACGAAATTATAAGTGATGAAGGGGAAAAGTAACCATAAAAATCTTCTGGATCATTTGAGAATGTATGCTTGTTACGTAAAATACTTTTACGTAAATATTAGTTGCTTTAAGGAGTTTGCAACACGCTTTGGGAGTCGGTTTGAATTTGTTGATTACGTAATAGTTACTGTTATTACGTAATATGCTGCTACGTATGACAAGCTGATTTCAAGATGTGTTTTTGTTATTGCACTCCAAGTTTTACACTATAATATTTAATTTTGTTATTAAAAACTGCTTCTATATATTATTTATGTTTGAATTTTGCCTCGGCTGCGTCAGTAATGTTTGTAGAGTCATGTATCTTAGGCAGGGTGCGGTATGACAATGATTGTAGACATCATAGAATTTAAGTTTTTTAAAATTCACTTCTTTTATTAATCCTTGCACATTTTTATAAAGCACTACACTTTTTACGAACTGTGAGAATCTTTAATACTTTCACTTAGCGCGTATACATATTTTACGATTCACACGTAGAGAACACATCTTCCATCGTTCCCTACCAACGTTTGCCAGCAACTGAGCAACTTTCAACGGTCAAAACCCGTAAGCTTCGGTATTTCAAGTCTCTGATTGGCTAATTCTAGTCCAATAGAATATCTGCATTTTACTTAAAACTTTTCTTTGCTGTTGATTGGCTAATTTTAAACTGTTACTGAATTACATTATCGTTGATCTAATCATGACTAGTAACATTCAAACTGTTAAACTCATTATTGCTACAAGGTTACCTCATTATTACCTCATTGTTAGCAACTTAAAACTTATTATTCTCACAGCTCTTGCATTATTAGAGTATGTCATGTATACACATAACATTAATAAAACATGTTTACAATAAAAATAAGCATTTGCAATGTCTGTTACATACAATTTAAATAATTATTACATACATATTGTTTCAAGGCGGGCTATTGTTGAATTTACTTATAGTAAAATACAATTGAAGTTATTCAGGTATTAAAATACTGCCTCACATTGTATAGTAATTTCATAAAGAACGGGAAGGAGGAGGGGGGTTAAATGAAACTAATTAATTCGTCATTCAAGTTTGAAAAAAGGAAGTTGTGCAACGTCGTTTAAGCCAGCTATTTTATATAGGTATATAACGACGACGTAACCGCAGCTTTTCTTCGACGCTTTCTTGCAAAGGGCTAATGCGATTTTAACCATTTCTTCAATACAGCATAGCTAAAACCATAATATCTAACAGTGCTATCTTCTTCTTTATCTGTTTAACCTCCTCTTATGTAGGACTTACACCCCTAGGACTTACAGGCGGGTGCCTGGGGTCAGAGGACCGTCGAGGAGCACACACTCATGGATCAGACATAATATCCAAGATGGGTGATCAGCCCGATGCCTGGTATGGGAGGAAGGAAGTAGATGAAACGAAATGATGCTGAAATGGATGAAAGGAAAGGTGATGATGGAGCAGTTGGTGGAATGAATGGGAAACCGGAGAACCCGGAGAAAACCCGCCCAGATGCCTCAGGCCGCCTCGGTGAGAGGAGAGCGGTCTAACCATTTGGCCACGGCGCCCCTAACAGTGCTATCGCTTTGTAAAAATATTTCTTTATTTAAAAATAAAATTCAGAAGAGTAATTTATAGTTATAATTGTACTATACAAATAAATGCTATACATTTATCTGTATAGGAATTCAGAGTGCTCATATTACATAGCTACGAGGGCTGTCCCATAAGTACCGAACCTAACAAAGAAAACACAAAAATTTTGGAGAAAAAATCTTTATTCCTCTACATGGTCTCCTTTCAGCGCGATACACTTTTCCCAGTGATGTTTAACAGCTTCGATACATTGTTTATACTGAGAACCATCGAGTTCTGCAAACTCCACCTCTTCATTGTTGGCAAATCTTTTACCACCAAGCCGTTTCTTCAACTTTGGAAATAGAAAATAATCAGAGGGAGCTATCTGGCGAATAGGGTGCATGAGGAAGCAATTCGAACTAATTGATTTTGACCATGGCGATAATGGATGTGTGAACTGGTGCATTGGCTTGATGAAACAAAAGTTTCTTTTCCACTAAATGTGGTCGTTTTTGCTTGATTTCATCATTCAAACGCAGCAATAAGTTTTCATAATACTCGCCATTGATTGTTTTTCCTTTTTGAAGATAGTCAATGAAACTTATTCCACACACATTCAAAAAAAACTGACACCATGACCTTGCTTGCAAATGGAACTGTCTCACCTTCTTTGGAGCCGATTCTCCCCTTTCAATCCACTGTTTTGACTGTTCCTTCGTCTCAGGTCTGAATTGATGAACCCATGTTTCATCCATGGTTATGAATTGACACAAAAACTCGGCTTTATTGCAGCCAAACATCGCCAAACACTCGACTGAGACATCCTCGCGACGCTGCTTTTGTTCCATTGTGAGTAAACGCGGCACCAATCTTGCGCACAGCTTTCTCATGTCTAAATTTTCAGTTAGTATGCGATGTACCGAACTTTTTGAAATGTCTACGATGTCTTCTAGCTCGCGCACTCAGCCGACAGTAATCCAATACCATTTTGTGGATTTTCCTCACAATGTCTGGCGTGGTCACCTCATTTGGTCGACCACTGTGATGTTCGTCTTGGCAGCTCGTACGGCCTCAATTAAACTCTGCCACCCAATATTTTACTGTTGTAAACGAAGGAGCAGACTCCCCCAGAGTAGAATCTAGCTCAGCTTTAATATTAGTTGGACTACGACCTTACAAATGAAAGTATTGTATCATATAACGATGGCCAGTTTTATCCATGTTTACAAATTCGCTGAGAGCGTTCAGTATTGATGGCTGGCAAACATTACTAAACAACGTAGCATCGTCAAGCTTCAAACTTAATCTTTATAAGGATGGTACTTTCTACCATAGTCATTTGTTTGAAACAACAACCGCCATATATATATATACGTCAGGTCGACTATTTCTGGGACTGCCCTCGTATCTTGTGTTCTGTACTTGATTATGTTTGAATTGGTTTGGTTAGGTTATCCTCTCTATATTTTACGCTGACTTCCCGGGTTCAATTCCCGGCTGGAGAATGGGAATTTTTCATTACTCAGGATTATTCTCATCCTCCCTAAGAGTCTGGAAGTATAATTGAGAGTGTAAATATGTGTGTGTGAGGGAGACAGAGAGAGAGAGAGAGAGAGAGAGAGAGAGAGAGAGAAAGAAATCCCAAAGTAAACAAACTCCAAGATTAACACGATAGTAAAGGGAGTGAAGCTCTCTGTCGAAGAGCAATTGTTCCAAAGGTAAAGTCGCCGACATCACCTTAAATGTTAAAGGCGGCATTTAAATGTGGAAAGAAGGAGAGAGAAAAAAATCTGATGCGTTACACTCACATGACTTTCTCTACTCTTGTACAAACTATTTTTACAAACGCTTATTCTCCATATGCTTCATGTTAATCGAGATGATCATCTTATTGCTAATATTCTTGTAGATGCAAGGGGAATATGGTAGGCTTTAAGCGATAGTCAAATATTTTAAGAGCTGGTTGCTATGTGGCACATTCTATTCTCTTTGCATGTCCAGGACAAAAAAAAAAATGAATAACGAATTTGAGAAAAAGTATAAGTATTGAAAATTTAAGGGAATAACAAGCAATATCTCGAATATGGTTCACTAAAAAAAATGTATATGACATAAATTGTGTATTTTAACGCGATCTACGTTTTTTGTGTAGTAAAATTTTATTTATCTCTTATGGTTTACCAGTTATGCAAAAGTCGTTCACAATGAAGAATACTTTTGGAGACATTCCCAGAAAATTCGAGATATACATTTCATTTGTCATGAAAATATCTTAAACATATGATATTTTAATCAAAATCGTTAGAGCCATTTTTGAGAAAATTAAAATTTTCGAAAAATGTTGCATGTAAAGGGTAATCTGGGGTGGGGTGATTTTCTTGAAAAACTTCGTGTTGCATCCTTGGAAGATACTGAACCTAAATACCAAGTTTGGTGTTTATCCGACTGTTCGTTTCTGAGTTATGCTGTTCACAGACACACACACACGGACTTTTCCAAAAATGCTTTTTTTGGATTCAGGGGGTCTCAAAACATATATTTCCTGTGAAATGTCGGTATCGAATTTTTGGGTGGAATACAATACTTCCCCTACTTACTATACGTAGTAGAGAAAGTAAAAAAGAACGATGTCGTCCAAAATAAGCTAAGTCGAACTTTAAATTGAAACACATCTCCACCTTTTGTTTTTCATCCTAGAATAACTCCTTTTATGTGTATGGCAGATACACATCTTACGTGTTTCATACTTGCATCTTACCAAAAGTTTGCATTAAACTACCCTTAATTATGTATCGATTTCGCATATTTGAACCGACATGGGTAGCTGAGGTCGTTAAGGCACGAACTCGTGAACGGAAGTTCTGCATTTCAAATAGCGCCAGGATTGTCCTCCCTGAACTTGGGATTTTTCCAGGTTTTCCCCATTCCTCATAACTGGCAAATGCCGGGCAGGTAACCTAAACTTAGTCCTGTAACGTTTGTTTTTCCCAATTATTTCATGTATCATTAGTGTCCACCGCCTGTGGTGCCATATGTAGTAAGAGCGGGCGTTGAACATTATTAATATTAGGTGTACATATACATATCTGAAATGTACTGACAAATTTTCCTCATATTCTCGCGTATAAAGTTCCAACTCCCAGGTTCGCTTAAAAACTGCAGATTTCAAGTAGTGACTTCATAACTACCACGACCGATTTGAATCACATTTTCTCCAAACTTCTGTAAATAAACCTCAACTCCGTACTTGCTACGATTGACGTACGAAAGGACGGACAAGCCGAACGCACCTAAAATGAAAATCTACATGAAAAAGATCCGTTACAGCGATACTAATTCCACAGAAAACCAGCAGCGTACGTGTGACAGACAAACAGATGAGTATCCGGACAGCATCACTCGATACCACCAGGTGCAGTGAGGACCCCCGGGCCATAACACGTGTCTTCCCTCCACGGGTTGAACGAATCATCTGCACCCATACGTCTTTAATGTTAACGTTTTTACTTTCTCTGCTGCTTACCTATTGCATTCCAAACAAAAATTCTATGTAGAGATTTCACCCGAAATAGATATTTTGAGGCCCCTTCAACCTCTCTCACCCAAAAAAGAGGTCTGTGAATGTGTGTGCGTGCCCCGTCTGTGAACGAAAAGTTCTTTTTCTTTAATTTATTGTTGTCAGTTTAACATTAAAGTTATAATGCGACTACAATAAATTTTAAAAATTACAATATTTTGAAACAAATCACAACTTTGATTATAACGGGTGATTTATGAAGAACTGACACATTTATTTCTTTAATTGTTTCAAAACGAGTTATGCTAGCGACAACTTATTATACCGAAATACAAAGGAATTTTGGGAGATTATTTACCTCTATAGCAAATGTTGAAAATGTCCTTCATTCTGCATGAGGCACAACTCAGCACGTCGTTCCATGTTACTGGCCACTCGTTGGAGGACTCTGTTGCCAATAGCTTGCTCTGTTGTTCGGGCGATGTCAAATCTGGAGATCTCGGTGGTCACAAGTTCTTGGAAATTATGCGGTCGTCAAAGAAACTTGCAATTAGTGCCATGGATTCGTTTGATGTATGGCATGTAGCGCCATCCTGCTGAAAATATCGTTCACTTACCTCTACATCGTCTAGTTGCTCAGCAAACTCCATGAAAATCCGCCGGTACTCTGCAGTGTTCACATTGTTTAAAAAAATGGTCCTATTATTCACTGTTCGGATACTGCGCACCAAATTCCGATTTTAACTGGGTGCACAGGTGCTTCATGAATAACATGTGGATTTTCGCTGACCCAATAGCGTGAGTTATTTGAGTTCACATAACCGGATATATGGAACCATGCTTCATCTGTGAACCATGTGATGGACAATATGGCAGGATTTTGCACAATGAACACCTGAAACAAACGACAATAATTCAGTCGTCTATCCTTATCTGGTTCCTGTAACAGATTGACAACCGTAATCCTATACGGCTTTAGGCCTGCACTTTTCACAGCTCTCTGACAACTTGAGTAGCTGTACCCTGTCTCCCGCGACAAACATTCTAATGATTTTTTTGGGTGACTGATCTAGTCATGCTCTTAAGTCAACAACAACCGTGGGAAGCCTAGATGAACGAGTTTTGCCTTTTTCACTCACCAGAGATCCAGTTGTTTCCAATTTGTTTACCAGTCCCAGTATTGTGTTTCTTTGGGGAGGATTCCGAACACCAAATTCTCTCTGGTATGCCCTTTGAGTAGCTGTAATTGAATTCGTAATCCAGTATTGCTTTACAAGGAAGAGTCATTCATTTAATATGTACTCCATTTTCACGTTGACTAAAATAAAATCTCAAACACAGTTCCGACAATAAGACTAACAATTAGGAATAAAACATGAACATCTGCGCATCTAGTGACAGGCAATCGAAACTACCAGAATATTCTGCTTAATTTGGTCTGAAATTGGAACAATGAGTGAATTTCGAACAGAATAATTAAAGAAACAATTGTGTCAGTTCTTTATAAATCACTCTGTATAACGTTATACAATTCTATTTCTTTTACAAGCTTTACTATGTTACCGCAGATGGTTGGATCACTCAAGGCCACCGAGAGGTCGCAAGAACACCACACCGAAGACCGTAGAAAGGGCACTCTGCGACTATATGCTGAACTGTGAGAATGAGTGAAAGTGTTAACATGTAGAAGATCTTTTCATATCTTAAGGATATGAATGGATAACTGCAGTGTGTCCAATACATAGCCTGGTGAGAAATACCTGATCACGACAAATTGGATGTTTTATCGGGTAACCGAAACTAGGATTGTAGCTTAAGACGATTAGTTTGGTATTGGGTAAAACTCCAGTATAACTTCTATTGCGTACACATTCCATACTTAAGGAGAAGACGAAAAGTTGTTTAAATACCAAACTTGGCATTTAATTTAAGCATCTTCTATGGATGCGACACGAAAATTTTCAAGAAAATATCGTCACCCCAACTCGTTACAAGGAAAAATTGCATTATTTATTATTTCTCTTATAAATTGATCTAACGATTTGGATTAAAACACCAAATACTTAATGTTTTCATGAGAAATAAAATGTATATCTTGAATTCTCGTAGTATACTCTGTGACGTCCTCTACATAGCGAGCGACTTTTGTATGGTTGGTAAAGCGTAAGATATAGACAATCTTACTACACATAAAATGTAGATCTCGTTAAACCACACAATTTATCTCAAATAAAATCTTTTGTGGGGTTAACCATTTTCGAGACATTCGTTTTAGTTGGTTTGAATTTTTACTTAATACTCTTTCCATATGGTAAATCACCATTCTTTTTACTTTCTCTACTACGTATAGTAAGTAGGGGAAGTATTGTATTCCACCCAAAAATTCGATACCGAGATTTCACCGGAAATATGTTTTGAGACTCCCTGAATCCGAAAATGTCTTGTGTGTTCTGCGAACAGCATAACTCAGAAACGAACAGTCGGATAAACACCAAACTTTGTATTTAGGTTCAGTATCTTCCAGAGATGCAACATGAAGGTTTTCAAGAAAATTCCCCCACCCCAGATTACCCTTTACATGAAACATTTTTTGAAAATTTTAATTTTCTCAAAAATGGCTCTAACGATTTTGATTAAAATATTAGATGCTTAAGATATTTTCATGAGAAATGAAATGTATATCTTGAATTTTCTGGGAATGTCTCCAAAAGTATTCTTTATTGTGAACGACTTTTGCATAACTGGTAAACCATAAGAGAAAGACAAAATTTTACTACACAAAAAATGTAGATCCCGTTAAAATACACAATTTATGTCATATACATTTTTTTTGTTGAGTGAACCATTTTCGAGATATTCCTTGTTATTCCCTTAAATTTTCAATACTTATTTTCTCAAATGGGAATTCGTTATTCATTTTTTTGTCTTGGATATGCAAAGAGTTATAATCTGTGGCAAAGGGAATGGTGCTGCACCTAGCAACCAGCTATTAAGAGATATGTATATGCTTAAAGGCTACTGTTTGTCTATATTGCCCTTGTAAATATATTTTCCCCTTACATCTACAAGAAAATTAGCAATAAGATAGAGTCTGCAAATGTTTATCTCGATTAACCTGAAGCAGATGGAGAATAAGCGTTTGTAAAAATAGTTTGTACAAGAGTAGAGAAAGTCATGTGAGTGTAACACATCAGATTTTCTCAAATTCGTTATTCGTCTTTTCTGTCCTGGTAATGCAAAGAGAATGGAATACTCCACATAGCAACCAGATCTTAAAACATTTGACTATCGCTTAAAGCCTACCAATTCCCCTTGCATATACAAGAAAATTAGCAATAAGATTAACATCTCGATTAACATGAAGCATATGGAGAATAAGCGTTTGTAAAAATAGTTTGTACAACAGTAGAGAAAGTCATGTGAGTGTAACACATCAGATTTTTTTCGTTATTTTCCTGTCGTAAATCACGCTCTGAAGTCTATCCATAAAGTTTCACTTCAATCTGTAGATAGGATCGACTTTTCAATCTACGAATTTAGTAATAGATGTTGCGATGCAAGTGCATCATTGGAGAACAAGGAAGACTTTGGTTCTCCAGTTCACTTAACGCACGTGTATTGCGTACTACATTTTCTTTGATAGTGAGTAATACGTAAAGTACTTCTTTCGAAAATAAAATTAATTACTATAAGCTGTTGAACATTGGTTCCAGTAGCAAGACCACTTTAACATCAGTGGCGAACTGGTGATTATCCACGCCTGGTTGTTGACCTTAAAAATAATCAATAAGTTGGCAGCTCTTACTTAGCTGCTGCATGAATTAAATCGTAAGTAAACACAGTAGCTTTGTGCAGTTTTTAACTGTTACATCTCTAAGGCCTCACTGTCACTTAATAACCTGATCTAGTTTATTTTCATTGTCACTTCAGTTTCTTGGTGATGTAGCAACGTAATGAAATACTCGCGACGTAACCTCTTCTTCCGGACGGTTCACTCGCTGGGGAGTCGAACATAAGACTTCTCTAATATATCGCGGAAGCAGCACTCACTGCACTTCACAAACTCACTTGCAGAATCGCACTTGATGTCGCCTCAGAAACGCACTCGCTCACTCGCTTACTGACTGACGATGACTTGCGAGAGCGCTCGCTTATATAACCGTCGGAAACTTTCACAGAGTTCCAGAACGTTCCAGAAGAGGAGACATCCAGCAGATTCGGGGTATCTGACGATAGCGCTTCTGTTGCTTTCACTGGCAAGAGCACTACTTATCTTTATCGCAACTACCCGGCGCCAACCTCCCGAGAACCGTGGAGCAAACCGCTGCGTCACAATATTAAGAAATAAAAATCTCATGTGTTACATTCACATGACTTTCTCTACCCTCTATAAAGTATTCTTACGAAAGTTTATTTTCATTATCTACTTCATTATAATCGAGATAAACCTTTCCCGAAATAGCTACATTACACATTTCGTTATGGATACAAAGGGAATAGTGATAGTCAAATGTTTTAGAAGTACGCTATACGGTGGCCCTAAAATTCCATATTGTTTCCATGACATCGTGAGAAACAACAGAAAATCGACAGGACTTGAAAAGAAAGGTTAAGTACGCTTTCGTCTATCACTTAACGGTTTACCAGTTATACGAGATTGTATAAAATTCTTTCCAAGTGAAGAAAATTTCACAGGCTATTCCCAAAAAATTCAAGATATAAATTTGTCATGTGAATATCTTTAATATACGGTATTTTAATCAAAATACTTTGAACCATTTTTTATAAAATCAAACATTTTGAAGAATGTTCAACGTAAAGGGTAGTTTGGAGGAAATTTCTTGAAAATCTTCGTGTCGCGTCTTTGGAAGGTACTGAACCTAAATATAAAGTTTTGGTATTTATCCGACTTGGCGTGTTTTACTTATGCTGTTCACATACACACGCGCACGGTCCTTTTTCCAAAATGCGTTATTAGGATTCATGGGCCTCAAAACATGTAATGCCGGTGAAATATCGGTATCGAATTTTTAGGTGGAATGCAAAAGGTCAAGACTCGGCCAAGATTTAAATGGTAAAATTTAGCTATCAAATATGCTTATATTGCATGTGTGCAGTAATACATATATAAACAGTTAAGGGGACTTAATATAATTCACGCACACATGTGCAGTAAAATAGGCAAAATACGCAGGTATGTTACTTAAGCTGCACTGAATGCAGGAGATTCAACTTTCCGCCAGACAGCATAAGGAAATGCAGTAAAGAACACTATCGTCGAAGAAAATGCTTGGAATGCATGCAGTATGACTAAGCCGTTTGGTATATGTTAGGGGAAAAGAATAGTAGTTTATGGGACCAAATTAGGTTCCGGGCAGCTTTTGACGTTGCAGAAGCGGCTGAACGACGCCAATGTAGTGTTTTCTGTGAACCTGAGAAACGAAACGCCGTAATTCTTGGATCATACACGTAATTAACAAAAGAACTTTTATCCAAGGAGCAGTAAAACCAAATCTCAGACTTTCTCTCCTCTGAGAAAAGGGGGAAGGGGTATTTCAACGCCTAGCTGCCAATTCAGTTTCATAGCTTTTAACGAAATTTAGGCAATGCTTGAAATCAAGAGAAATTTATGCTTCACAAATAAAGTTTCAGACTGTTTACTTTCTTTACTATCTACTTACAGTAAGTAGAGGAAGTATTATATCTCACCAAAAAAGTTCGATCCTAAGATTTCAGCGAAAATACACGTTTTGAGGCACCCTGAACCCAAAAACGTATTTTTACAAAAATGTCAGTGTGTGTGGGCGTAAAACGAAGGGACCAATAAATACTAAACTTGCATTTAAGTCCTGTATCTTCCAAGGATGCGACATAAAGATATTCAAGATAATCCCCCACCTCAAACTACCTTTTTACATAGAACATTTTTCGTTATTTCATATTTTCTCAGAAATAGTTCTAACGATTTTGATTAAAATATCACATGTTTAAGATACTTTATTGACAAATAAAATGTTTATCTTGAATTTTCTGGGAATATCTTAAGAAGTCTTCTTCATTCTGAATTACTTTTGTATAATTGGTAAACTGTAAAAGACAGACAAGATCTTACTACACAAAAAATGTAGATATTGTTAAAGCACACAATTTATGTAAAATAAACGTTTTTGTGGGTTAATAATTTCCGAGGTATTCTTTGTTATTGGTTTGAATTTTCAAATACTTATTCTTTTTCCAAGTGGCAAATCGCTATTCGTTTCTTTTCTCGTGGTCATGCAAAGGGCATGGAATTTCAAAACCATTACATAGCGATTCTCTCTCTCTCTCTCTCTCTCTCTCTCTAAATCTGACTATAGCTTTAGTGTACCCTTCTTATATGTACAAAGCAGGATTTGCATGGGCTAGGACAGGGGTGGTGAATTTGAAAGGTTTGAGAAAAGAGACTCATTTGGAGAAATGCCCACTATGCCACCGGAAAGTCAAAGAGTGGCATATAGTTTTAGAGTGTGAAGAAATGAAGTTGCTTAGAAAGAGGATAGAGAAGAGTGAATGGCTAAATTTACCAATAGAAATTCAAGCTAAAAGGTTAGTAAATGTAAAATCTAGGAACAATATAATAGAAGTAGGAAACTTTATGGGCAGAGTAAGAGCAAAATGGATGAGGAAAATTAGCAAGGAAGAGGTAAATGATTATTAAATTACAGTAGTTTTTACTTTCTCTACTACGTATAGTAAGTAGGGGAAGTATTGTATTCCACCCAAAAATTCGATACCGAGATTTCACCGGAAATATATGTTTTGAGACCCCCTGAATCCAAAAAAAGCATTTTTGGAAACATGTCCGCGTGTGTGTCTGTGTGTGTGTGTCTGTGTGTGTGTGTCTGTGTGTGTGTGTGTGTGTGTGTGTGTGTGTGTGTCTGTGAACAGCATAACTCAGAACGAACAGTCGGATAAACACCAAACTTTGCATTTAGGTTCAGTATCTTCCAGAGATGTGACACGAAGGTTTTCAAGAAAACCCTCCACCCCAGATTACCCTTTACATGGATCATTTTTCGAAAATTATAATTTTCTCAAAAATGGCTTTAACGATTTTGAATAAAATACCATAAGTTTAAGACATTTTTATGGCAAATGAATTGTATATCTCGAATTTTCTGGGAATGTCTCCAAAAGTATTCTTCATTGTGAACGACTTTTGTATAACTTGTAAACCATAAGAGATAGACAAAATTTTACTACACAAAAAATGTAGATTGCGTTCAAATACACAATTAATGTTATATACATTTTTTTTTTGTTGAGTGAACCATTTTCGAGATATTGCTTGTTATTCTCTTAAATTTTTCAAAACTTATTTTCTCAAATGGGAATTCGTTATTTATTTATTTATTTTTTTGTACTGGCAGTACAAAGAGAATGGTATACTCCACTTAGCAACCAGCTCTTAAAATATTTGACTATCGCTTAAAGCCTACCATATTCCCCTTGCATCTACAAGAAAATTAAATAAGGTTAACATCTCGATTAACATGAAGCATATAAGAATAAGCGTTTGTAAAAATAGTTTGTACAAGAGTAGAGAAAGCCATGTGAGTGTAACAATCAGATTTTTATATTTTATTGTTATTTTTAGTAATTGTGTTAAGAACAAATGTGTATAGTTAACTAGGTTAATAACAAATTACTTATATGTACAACGAATTGTGTAATGTAAGTTTATCTCATTAACAAGAGAATGACACATCACACCTTGATGTGTTTATTTATATTGACCTACCGCAACTCCCCGACACCTGTTAGGGATGCTGCCGAGGGTAGCTGTTGCACAGCACATGTAAGTGGGCTAGCAAGACGACATCACTAGAGTGTGAGGGGGGTGGGGGTACTCCCAACTGTGGTACCGGCCGCTCACTCACTCACTCACGTCTCAACTCTCACAGCTGAAGCAGAGAGCTAACCGGCTGGTCGTGGTGTTGTGTGTGCTAGTGTGGTGGTGTTGCTACATGTGTGTATAGTATATATATAGACTTATAGTAGTGTCAGGCGGAGGTGCACCAGGTATGTACATCGTATATAAACATTTACAGTAAACATAATCTTACTTCATTTTCTTAAAGTGCCATACAAAACTCAAAGTGTTTTATTTTAGTAGCTATCGTAGGGATTTCCAACACAGAGAAATTGCTTATTTTCTCTTGAAATGTAATATTATAACTTTTTTGGGCTAGAAATATTTCAGAAACGTTTGATAAATAATATTTACATCCATCAAATTACTAAAACAGAATAAAAATCCTTCACTTACCAATAGTGAAAGTAACAGTTTGATTTGATTTGAAACTTTATCACCTAGATCAAATAAATGCGACAAAATACACTACCGAACAATATCTGCTGTGTTTGTTCAGAGCCTGGGGTCTCCAAAATGGCAGTTTTAGATAAGACATTTAGATAACTACCTAAGTCAATCTAACTGAACAATATACTAGTTAGTGTATGTCGTTTTCATTTGCATTCGTATTCCTGATCTTTAAATTAAAACTAAAAACAAAAATGCTTGTATGGCATTTCTCGAGATATGTCCTGACGATACACTACAGTTACGTTCTATTGGTCAGTTGAAGTGATCACACTGGCGGACATGAAACACACACACACACACACACACACACACACACACACACACACACACACACAAGTTTTATAGGTAATGAAGGGTTCGAACACAAAACAAACATTTGACATCTTGTAAATCGTTCACCATATCTTCTAGATATCTGTCAAAGTATACAGCAGGTGTTAATTAACTCGACATTTTCGTGGGAAGTCTAACAAGAGCAAATGTAGAATTTTTTTGAAATAACAATTTATATTTGTTGAATGAACTATACCCTGCTTATATCAATAATACTGGAACAAAATTGTATACTTTCGTCGTATTCGTCGTATTAATATTTTAAAAATGCAAAGTTTTCTTTAAAATAATAAAATAATCCTTAATAAGATCTGTATTTGCGCCTCCGTTAAAACACTGAAAAAATTTCAATATCGTGATTTCACAGAGGGCTTTTGAAGCTGCCTGCATAGAAAATGTTTTTTAAAACGTGTGTGTGTGTGTGAGAGAGAGAGAGAAAGAGAGAGAGAGAGAGAGTGTGTGAGAGAGAAAAGTAAATAAATATTTTGTTTGATAACGACGCTGTTAATTGCCAGGATCATATAAGCACACCTAAAAACTCGATCTGGGCCGGGTTTGAACTCGCGGCCTTGGGATCAGAAGAACCAACTGAGCCACCCAGACCGACATGTAAGAAAGAGAGATTGGTTGCCCAAACTTTATTCAGAAATTGTTGAAGCTACTCTTTATCAAAATGTCTCGGCGATATTGGGATGACATCGCAGTAGTGTAGTATAATGGTTTTGAGGTTTTATTTTGGGCTTTTCTGTTATATTTTAGTTGCATCATAGGCCCAAGAAGTCATTAATTCAGCCATATTTTCTAGTCGGTTTAAAATGTTACATTTGTTTTAAAAGCATAACACGTGTTGATAATAAATTGCTTGTCTAGACAAGCCGTGTGCAGGCCTAGCTGAAAAGTTAGAATCAGACTGAAAAATGCAGCGCCTTAGCCGGGATCTTCGGCTCCACCAACATACCGGCTCGACATTAAAGACTCCAAATTACATTTTTCTGAGTAAACCATGAGGCGTTCTCAAATATATTTGAGATAACATACCGCAGTGGCGACTTACAATTTCATAAGCTCATTAAGTGCCGATCTTCATACTTAACCACTATTAAGTCAATTAATGGCTATGACATTGGATTTTTCAATCTGATTCTACCTTTATAATGGGTTATATGAATAAAAATCATTATATAGTATACGTTTCACTTTTTCCTTTCTCTACTACGTATAGTAAGTAGGGGAAGTATTGTATTCCACTCAAAAATTCGATTCCAAGATTTCACCGGAAATACATGTTTTGAGACCCCCTGAATAAAAAAAAATATTTTTGGAAACCTGTCCCTGTGTGTGACTGTGAACAGCATAACTCAGAAACGAACAGTCGGATAAACACCAAACTTGGTATTTAGGTTCAGTATCTTCCAGAGATGCGACACGAAGGTTTTCAATAAAATTCCCCCACCCCAGATTACCCTTTACATGGAACATTTTTCGAAAATTTTAATTTTCTCAAAAATGCCTCTAACGATTTTGATTAAAATATCATATGTTTAAGATATTTTCATGACAAATAAAATGTATATCTTGAATTTTCTGGAATGTCTCCAAAGTATTCTTCATTATGAACGACTAGTTCGCGTTTATTCCCTTAAATTTTTCAATACTTATTTTCTCAAATGGGAATTCGTTATTCACTTTTTTGTCTTGGATATGCAAAGAGTGTTAATCTGTGGCAAAGAGAAATGGTGCTGCACCTAGCAACCAGCTATTAAGAGATATGTCTTTGCTTAAAGGCTACTGCATTTCTATATTGCCCTTGCAAATACAAAACAAGGGGAACATGGTACGCCTTAAGCGATAGTCAAATATTTTTAGAACTGGTCGCTATGTGTAAAATGTAATTCTCCTTTGCATGTCAAAAGATCGTTTCTGCAAATGTTTATCTCGATTAATATGAAATAGATGGAGAATAAGAATTTGTAAAAATAGTTTGTACAATAGTAGAGAAAGCTATGTGAGTGTAACACATAAGATTTTTCAAGTAAGTACTCAGTTTGGTAAGAATAAAACCTTTCGAGTATCTACTTCATTTTGAGAACATACTCAAGTAAGGGAAGCAGAGTAGAACATACTCAGACATCCATCATACAAGAGTATGTACTCATATTTGGTATGAATAGAAGTTAGTATATTCTCAGTTTTATGAGTTCATTCTCCTCTCACGTTGAGCATGGTTAAATGCATATTCACTTCTGAGTAAATATTGATTTTTCTTTTTTACTTAAAACTAAATATGAAGAGAATGTACAATTTATGAGCTGTATAGTACTCATGGAAGGGCTACAAATATAGCCATGGGCATTAAAGAAGTTTCAAAATCCTACATTATTTTAGAAAAACAAACCTAAAGCATAATTGAAAGTCAGATTTATTAATTAAGTTACTATGTAAAATCCTAACCCTAAAATTCAGTTGCTTAAGAAGCTAGGTTACTTGTAACAAAACTATTTTGTAGAAAAATAGTGTAAACAACTTAGAATTCTAGAAACAGTCTCATTTGAATCTGCCTCCGGCAGATGACTTTAGAATTTGTGAATATTTTCTTTTTGCCTGATTTATTGGTAATAAACTTTTACCTATTTCATTTTATTTATTGATTTGTAATTTAATTTATAGCTATGCTTTTGTGGGTGTACTTCAATTATGTTTTCATTTCTTGAAGGACTTCATATTTCTTTAACATTTCTGCTGAAACTTGTTATGCAACACAGGATAATTCCTGAGCAGTTTTGAAGGGACAGAACCAAAAGCAACAAAAATCTACTCCTCTAATTCAGAATGCAAAACAACACAACACCACACGATCAACGAAGCTAGTATATGGTCAAAGAGTGTAGATGACACGAGTATATACTTACATTTAAGTGAACAAGTTGGCTGTGGGGATGAGTATGTTCTCACTGAGCTGAGAAGGTGTTCATACTCATGAGTGCAAACTTTGAGAAAGTATTTGCTTTTTATTCATATGACCCAATATGTGTTTTCTTGGATTCTTCCTCATTCTTCTTGTTTTACATTAACTTTGACAATAGGTGAAAGACCTCAGGACAAAGCAAAATAATTCAAGTCTTAAACATACATATAGGGATCCGGGATGTTTACACTATTTTTCTACAAAACAGTTTTGTTATAAGTAACCTAACTTCTTAAGTAACTGAATTTTGGGGTTAGGATTTTACATAGTAAGCTTAATTAATAAATCTGACTTTCAATTATGCTTTAGGTTGTGTTTTCATGTAGCAATACAGGATTTTGAAACTCCTTGAATGTCTATAGCAAAGATAAAAAACCAATAAATAAAATGGTTATAAGCAAAATTAAAGGAATAATTGTGGATTGAAAAATCATAACTCATGAGGTGCTGGATGAACCCATCCGACTGTTTTTAGAATCCCAAGATATTTACACTATTTAGGTATACTATGAAACAGTTTTCTTATAAAGTTATGAGTAGGGATCTGGATTTTGAAGTTAACAGTTTACATAGTAAGGTTAATGAATAAAGTTGACTTTCAATGTTATTTCTAGGTTATGTTTTTCTAAAACAATGTAGGATTTTGAAACTTCTTTAATGCCCATGGCTGTGTTTGTAGCTTTTCCATGAGTAGTATACAACTCATAAACTGTGCCATTCTCTTCATATTTAGTTTTAAGTAAAAAAAAAGATCAATATACACCCAGAAGTGAGCATGCATCTAACTATGCTCAGCATGAGTGGAGAATGACCTCATAAAACTGAGAATATACTAGCTTTTATTCATACCAAATAAGAGTACATACTCTTGTGCTTCCATTATTTGAGCATGTTCTCAAAATGAAGTAGATACTCAGATGGTTTTATTCTTACCAAACCGAGTATTTACTTGAAAAAGCGAAGCATATACTGTATACTCATTTTTATTCATATAACCCATAATTAAGACCTTAAGAAAATAAAGTGCACTCTCGTAAAGTTTCAAATATGATTCTTTTTGCTTAATTACTTGGGCTTTGCTGCGATGTCCTCCACTATGGATTTATGTTACCTGTTTCTGAAACGTCAGTTACTATAACATGTTTAAATGTTAGTTGTTTTATGTGTGCCTTTTATGTCATCGATGATTACTGATATATAAACGGCTGACTGTTGTCTCAGCCTCCTAAATTGACGCATGCGAGATGCTCAGCAGCATTGTGCAGCCCTGTTGCCCAGCAACATGAGACAGTTGACCCGTGTCGATGTTGATGTATGTGGCCAGTGACAAAACAAGCTATAAATTGTGATTGGCGATAATGCTGTGTTCATGAGGTAAAGCACACAGCCTGCCTGCCCGCCTGCCGCACGTGGCGCGCTACGCTCCGCTGCTATGGACGGTAGGCTACACAAAGATACCGCCCGGGAGAGAGCATGTAAATACCCCCACGTTCCGACGCAATTGATCAGGCTCACCCTCCGCTTCCAGGCTTGCCAACTTCTCGCCGTTTTGCCTATCAGGGACACTCGACGTCAAGAGGCGACAAACAACGGGGACTCGAACCCGAGAGGTCTAGTGGGGAGGGAGGAAACAAGTCGATATTTTTTAGTGATGAGCTCGTGCGAAAAGCAAAACAAACTTGGGATACTTAAACGTAGAACAACGAAGGTTTCGTTGATGGCTAATGCTGTGAAGAAAGGAAAATTGTACGTATCGCGTACCTTAAAGAGCTCTGTGTTTTGTGTGTGTATGCGTAAAAATTTTAGCATGTATTTGTCCATCTATCTCAAAAGGTTTAGAAACAATACTAAAAGTATTAAATTTAAAAAAGCTTTTTTTGGAGGGGTGGTTAGCGAAATTTCATGAAAATCTTCACATCATCTTTAAAAATAAGACATGCCTTAAATATCAAGTTTGGCATCTATCAGACATTTTTCTTTTGAATTATGCTGTACGCACATGTTTTAACCTATCACTGAAGAAATGGTTCACATGGGATGAATTTCAGAGACACGGTATACCTTCGAATAACAATTGCTGTTACACTTTTATTGCAGCTGTTAGTGAGTTGTTTCATGCATATTCGAGCTAAAGTGTACTTCGCAGGCAACTGCGGACGCACCTAAAAGCTCTTACTAGCTTAGACTACCTCTCCATTTTTAAGTAGCTTGGAAATACCATGTGGCCCATATCCTCTGAAAATAAATAGCTGCAAACTGAGAGTTGTGCGAATTCACAGCTTAATTGTTAAAAGTTATGTCTCTACCACTTATCTATGGTAAGCAAGGAACTTTGTACTCCATCCGAAAATATTACATCGAGATTTCATCGAAAATACATGCTTTGAAGTCTCCTGAACCTCCAAAAAGGCGTTTTTAGAAAACGTTCCGCGGCTCGTGTTGTGAACAGTACATAAACACGAAATTTTGGATAAAGTAGTGTCCACCCTGTGGAATAATGTACTATCATCTTTGCACCAAATAAATCAATTCAAGTATCACATAATGCCAAACTTAGTATTTAAGGGGACACGGAAATTACACCTTAAGTGTGTTAAATTACCACTGCTCTTAAAGTTCTCAATGGGTTTTCCTGAAATTTTTATGAATTATTTTATAAATCATGACAATTATTTCAAGTGGTTGTTTGCATTGATAGCTTATGTAGTTGAGTCCATAAAACTTATTTCATTCAGCAGAAAAATAATAAAGTTTACTCTTAAAACATGTGAATTCATGTACCTTTTTCTCTGATACTATTTGCAATACAGAATCACACTTTTGCATACTTGTTCTTAGTATTATCAGCTATCTTCTGAACCTCAATTATTTAGTTATGTATATCAGTTCAATAAAAATTGAAAAACTATTATGTGCAAAGTCAAAAAAGTAAAAATGTGGAAATGTTGCTTTCTTAATACCACTAATATACATTATAAAATTATGATTGTGGTTCAGAACGTTTAACTATGTGTTGTATACATGCACTGAAAATTTCAGCTCTCTACCTTTCACACTTTCTGAGAAAAAGGTACGTAAGTATCCAAAAAAATGTTGTTTTGAGAAAACTGAATTTAAAGTTTGAACATTAAAATTCTGATACACTTCAGTACATTCCAGGGTCATAATCATCACTTTCACTCCTGGATTGCTTCAGCTCTTCTGATTGCCTTCTCTTGGTCCTGGCTTCTCTTGTTAAAAGATACAAAAATGTTCTAAAAAGGGGCGTTGCACGACAGTTTTAAAGGAATACAGACTAGCATTTAAATGGTATTTAAATGTCTTGAAAGCCTCTTAACCTCCAAAAAGAATATATTTTCTGAAACTGGAAATAATAGAGATTTTATTAGTGCTTAAAGCAAAGTATGTAATTTTTTACCATTTCAGAGTACTTTGTCTCAAGTTTAGCATCTTCCCAGGATAAAACGTGAACAACTTCAGGAAATTCCTCCACTACAAACTGCCCTTTACATGGGGAAAAAATCGTTATTTTTCACTTTCTCAAAATAGGCTCTTAACTTTATTCATTACAATA
Source organism: Deroplatys truncata (assembly GCA_030765065.1). Taxonomy (NCBI): domain Eukaryota; kingdom Metazoa; phylum Arthropoda; class Insecta; order Mantodea; family Mantidae; genus Deroplatys; species Deroplatys truncata. The sequence continues at coordinate 45,638,511 of CM060975.1, read as the reverse complement.
TTATGCTTGCAATGTTGACGTGAGGAATAAAATAGAGTTTTGGAATTTTCTCTGTGTAGCCTGAGAAGTCCTTACGATTTTGTATAACTTCGAAACCATAAGAGATAAAACACATATTAAAACACAATTTATGTGAATTTTTATTCCCGTGGCATTAGCCTTTGTTTACATTTTCACGAATATAAATGCGCCACCTGTCGGCACGTACTTCAAAGTTTGCAATTTCTTTTCCTTCACTGGATGAATTTATACCTCCATGTTTCTTCTTTTGAAGGTTGTGTCCACATGTTGTATGTAGCTAAGCTTATTGCTTGCATCGAAATCATTTCTAAGCAAAACTACAGGTTAATAATGTGCGTAATGTCGGTAGAAAACTCACTTTTAGTAATGCTGCAGGAGATAGCTATATATGTGAATTTGTAATGGTGTAGAAAGCGGTGAGATCGATTTTTACTTTCTCTACTACGTAGAGCAAGTAGGGGAAGTATTGTATTCACCCAAAAATTCGATACCGATATTTCACCGGAAATATATGTTTTGAGACGCCCTGAATCCAAAAAAGGCATTTTTGGAAACATGTCCGTGTGTGTGTCTGTGCGTCTGTCTGTGAATAGCATAACTCAGAAACGAACAGTCGGATAAACACCAAACTTGGTATTTAGGTTCAGCATCTTCCAGAGATGCGACACGAAGGTTTTCAAGAAAATCCCCCCACCCCAGACTACCCTTTACATGGAACATTTTTCGAAAATTTTAATTTTCTCAAAAATGGCTCTAACGATTTTGATTAAAATATCATATGTTTAAGATATTTTTATGACAAATGAAATGTATATCTCGAATTTTCTGGGAATGTCTCCAAAAGTATTCTTCATTGAGAACGACTTTTGCATAACTGGTAAACCATAAGAGATAGACAAAATGTTACTACACAAAAAATGTAGATCGCATTAAAATACACAATTTATGTCATATACATTTTTGTTGTTGAGTGAACCGTTTTCGAGATATTGCTTGTTATTCCCTTAAATTTTCCAATACTTTTTTTCAAATTCGTTATTCATTTTTTACTTTCTCTACTACGTATAGTAAGTAGGGGAAGTATTGCATTCCACCCAAAAATTCGATACCGAGATTTCACCGGAAATACATGTTTTGAGAATCACTGAATCCAAAAAAAGCATTTTTGGAAACATGTCCGTGTGTGTGTCTGTCTGTGTGTCTGTGTGTCTGTGTGTCTGTGTGTCTGTGTGTCTGTCTGTCTGTGTGTCTGTGAACAGCATAACTCAAAAACGAACAGTCGGATAAACACCAAACTTGGTATTTAGGTTCAGTATCTTCCAGAGATGCGACACGAAGGTTTTCAAGAAAATCCCCCCACCCCAGACTACCCTTTACATGGAACATTTTTCGAAAATTTTAATTTTCTCAAAAACGGCTCTAACGATTTTGATTAAAATATCATATGTTTAAGATATTGTCATGACAAATAAAATGTATATCCCGAATTTTCTGGGAATGTCTCCAAAAATATTCTTCATTGTGAACGACTTTTGCATAACTGGTAAACCATAAGAGATAGACAAAATTTTACTACACAAAAAATGTGGATCGCGTTAAAATACACAACTTATGTCATATACGTTTCTTTTGTTGAGTGAACCGTTTTCGAGATATTGCTTGTTATTTCCTTAAATTTTCCAATACTTATACTTTTTCTCAAATTCGTTATTCATTTTTTTTATGTCCTGAACATGCAAAGAGAATGGAATTCGCCACATAGCAACCAGCGTTAAAATATTTGACTATCGCTTAAAAGCTACCATATTCCCCTTGCATCTACAAGAAAATTACCAATAAGATTGACATCTCGATATCTCGATTAACATGAAGCATATGGAGAATAGGCGTTTGTAAAATTAGATTGTACAAGAGTAGAGAAAGTTATGTGAGTGTAACACATCAGATTTTTTTATGTCCTGGACATACAAAGAGAATGGAATGCGCCACATAGCAACCAGCGCTTAAAATATTTGACTATCGCTTAAAGCCTACCATATGCCCCTTGCATCTACAAGAAAATTAGCAATAAGATTAACATCTCGATTAACATGAAGCATATGGAGAATAAGAGTTTGTAATAATAGTTTGTAGAAATGTAGAGAAAGTCATGTGAGTGTAACACATCAGATTTTTCTATTAATATAGTCATCACAATAATTTCCCGCAAGTAAAACTCGCAAGTAAAACTACGTCTACATATGAAAATAAACACCCATTACACTTTTAAATCTGTTTTCAATAAATCACTAATATAAACCGGGCATAAAATGGGGCCAAGGACTGTACTCTGCGGTACGCTACTATTGTTTGGAATATCACTTAGTAATTTATGCAGCAAATTAATAATTGTGGCGAGTGAATTTTTGCCGCACTCACTGTCGGTCATGCAACAATTTTTACGAGTGTCGTTTTAAGATTATCCACGATTTGGATGCAGTGTTTTATGCAATCTTAACATTATTAATTGTAGGAAATAAGTCATGAAATAATTCGGTATTTATAGCTGAAATAAGTGAGAGACTCTTCATATGTTTAAACGAGACGTTAGCTTCTCTCCCTACCTTTCATTTGTTATTACCTAGTACGATAAAAAAAGTACAGCCACTTGCATGCATTCCCTTCCTGGGAGAGAAGTGAGCAGGTGTTACAGACTGTCATGTAGCCTATTATCGGCACAGCATGGAAAGTAATTATAAATTCAGATTTTAATTATTCTATATTTAATTATGTACAGAGATTTTCGCATCTTCGCTTCTCAGAGAAAAGAATATCACGAAATGAATCCTTTAAGAAATGCGCTTTTTGCTATTATTGGCACGCGTGCCATAAGGAAGCATTTTTTATTTTCTCTATCACATACACGGTAGGTAGAGAAGTTATTGCATTCCACCCAAAAGTTCGATATCGAGATTTCACCGGAAATGCATATTTTGAGGCCCTCTAAATAAGAAAAAAGCACTTTAGAAAAAAATCCACGCGAGTGTGCGTGTGTGTGTGTCTTTGAACAGCATAACTCAAAAAACGAAATGTCGGATAAATATCAAACTTGGTATATAAGTTCAGTATCTTCCAAAGATGCGACACGAACATTTTCAAGAAAATCCTCACAGCCCCAACTACCTTTTACTTGGAATATTTTTCGAAATTCTTTATTTTCTCAAAATGGCTCTAATGATGTTGATTAAAATACCACAAATAAAAGATATTTGTATGACAAATAAAGTATATATCTTGAATTTTCTGAGAATGGCCTGTGAAGTTCTCTTCATTCGGAAGAAATTTTGCATTATCTGGTAAACCTCATTTTACTATCTCTGTTCCCTATAACGAAACGTGTAATGTAGCTATTTCTGCAACGGTTGGTCTCGATTAGAATGAAATATATAGAAAAATAGACGTTCGTAAGAATAGTTTTTATACCCATTAATAAACGATAGAAGTAGAGAAAAAGTCATGTAAGTGTAACATCAGATTTTTGCTTTCCCTATTACGTATAGTAAGTAGGGAAAGTATTGCATTCCACCCAAAAATTCCATATCGAGATTTCACCGGAAATACATGTTTTGATTCCCCCTGAATCCAAAAAAAATTTTAGTTGGTAAACCGTAAGGGATAGACAAAATTTTACTACACAAAAAATGTAAATTTCGTTAAAACACACAATTTATGTCATACTTACGCTTTTTCTCAAATGGGAATACGTTATTCGTTTTTTTATGCCCAGAACATACAAAGAGAATGGAATGCTCCACATAGCAACCAGCTCTTAAAACATTTGACTATCGCTTAAAGCCTGCCATATTCCGATTGCACGTACAAGAAAGTTAGCAATAAGATAGTTTCTGGAAATGTTTATCTCGATTAACATAAGTAGATGGAAATAAGCGTTTGAAAAAATGGTTTATACAAGAGTAGAGAAAGCCGTGAGTTTAACACATTTTTTTCATAAAAGAATGAACTACTTCATTTGAATGGTCAATGTTTCTGAATAAACTATTTAATTTGACCCGCTCAATAAGGAGCGGGTAAATGAAGTAATTCTAATGAATGAACTGGGCGAATCCCCCACTTGAGTACTCAATCAGGTAAAAAAGAAGGTAACGGGAGGTGCATGAGAAATGTTTCAGCAGCTACAAGGAAAACATCTCTTGGGTACAAGTGTTTTCCCAAAAACCTTGTTGTGTTTATGTTTAGGAGGAGCCCCTAATGGGTCGGGAATGAGGTTGGGGGGGGGGTTGTGGCCATTAACAACTGTCAACAACCTGGGTATTGACTTGTGTACCGCTACGTCAGCAGATTTGCTGCAACAGCATACAACGCACTCTGCTGATGAATCAGGTCCAGTTAAAATGAATCTGAACATGCTGTATATTTATGCTGCTTTCACAGCTCTTAACTTTGCCAGGTAGAGAATTATAGCCTTCCGCTAAATTTTCGCTAGAAATACACCTTAATATAAATAAATGTCTTATTTTCTGCAAACACTGTGTCTGTTAAAAACGAAAACTTAGGATAAGCACCAAATTTTATACTTATAAGGGGGAGTAAATGGTGAAAATGGGCTAAAAATGATACTTTTTTTGTGTAGTCTTATAAATTAGAATTTTCTCTTTCAATTTGATACCGATTTTATCATTGGGGTACAATATTTATATTTAAAACACAATTATAAAGTTTTACTGCATCTGCCATTTTCAGCTGTGAATTCTTTACCACTTAACAGGGGAAAAAATCATAACTTCTCCACACTTTGTAGTAGAGAGGTAAACAGTCCATCTTTTAGGGGAAGTTTTGCTCTACAGATTGGTACTTCTGTTAAGGATGACAGTTTCTGTGTGCTCAAACCATGTGATTTCTTTCTTTGCAAATATATGTGAGTTTGTTTTCTCCATTTTTTGCTTTGAACAGTTTTTCTTATAAATCGCATGTTCTGGTATAAATGACATGTTTTCTCAGAAACGATTGAAGATAGCTAAATTAAATTTTGGTACAATAAAAAACAACCTCTAAGTGTTCTTGTAGATATACTTTGGTGTTAAAAAGATGATTATTTTTTAACCAGAAGATGGTATAATTGAAAAAAATCCTATCTTCCTTAATAAACAAATTATTTGATGCAAACAGATAAATGTGCCTAGAAGTCGTTCATCTACAGCCTGTAAACATTTCAGCCTGATATTTTAAAAGATTCAGACATGAATTTGGCATATTGAAGGGATAGGGCTCATAATCACCTCTTAAGGGGAGGTTGTAAACCCTATGCTTGCAATGTTAAATTTAAGAAGTTTAATTGCACTTTTAGGAAACTATTTGCTCTAGAGGTTTAAACTTTGGGACGCATAAATCAATGCTTTCCTGATATTTTAAAAAATGTTCTAATGAGTGTGTTATTTCTTCACCCATTTTTAATACAGAAGTTCTAGCATTCGTGACTTTAAGCTGAGATTATTAAAAAAAGAATTGAATACCACAAGTAACCCAGAAATAAGTGATAAAAATTTAATAATTGTAGGACAAGCGGTTCTTGAGAAAATTGTAAAAATGGTTATAGAAAAAAGGTTTCAAGATAACCCAAATGAAAGTTTGCAGTTATCTAAAAACAAGCCACTTCTCTGGGTCCTCACAGTCAAGTACTTATCTCTATCTCTCATATTACTCGTGTAATATTTTCTAGCATCCTTTCACATCTTTTCTGAATCCAGATCAGCAAGTTCCCTTGAAAATGTTTAATGCGTTCTTCCAGGTTGAATACCAAACTGCATTAGTACCTTCATACGACACTTATTTCCTTCACTGAAAGCTAATACAGTTTCACTTAACACCTTGGACGGTAGGCAAACCGAAGAAGAAAGGAGGAGATAGCCATAATAAAAGAAAGAAAATTGGTTTTTATACAATCAGAATTAGAGAATATAAAAAGGGAGTGAGACCAGTATCTGTCGCGGAATATTTAAATTTAGTTTAAGGGCACTATCTGATGCGTTTTCATGTGATAAAATACTGGTTTTAAGCTTGCAGATAACCAACTTACAACCTCCTAAGGAGGTACAGGCAGCTTACGTCAGTCAATTTTTGGAATTTTTTTTAACTAATGCAATTTTTTTTTCTGTTAGTGTTATATCTATGTCAGTGAAACCTGTTGTATAAAATATTCTCTCTCTAACATAGCATAGTTTTGTTTCTCTAGTGAAGTATGCCATTTTAGCACGTTTTCAAATAAATATGCAAAACCAAGGCTGTTGTTCATCATGCGGGCATACAGCATTTTCCTTGTAAGTCAGGTGTTTTTCCCAATCACGGTCGTTTAGCTCATATGCTGCAAGGATGTGGTTTTATCGGATAAAAACCAGCTCGTTACTGAACTGTTCATAGCACCAGTATGCAGTGATTAATGGACTACGTCAACTAATTATGTTTTAAATCAATGCCCATTGAAATGGTGTCAATGCCCAAATACGAGGGGCGTCCAATAAGTAAGTTTCCCCATTTTATAACAAACATTACACACAATTGATCGTGTTGAATTAATTTTATTTCTACTGTACAATCCTTCTGTTACTTTTCTACATAGTCAATATGTTTTTCCAAGCATTTTTAGAGACGTGACACAGTTTTTCCAAGCCAGTGTTGTACCAGGTCGGAGCCTGTGCTCGCAACCACCTGTTCACTGATTTAACTTCATTATCGGTGTTGAAAGTGGGCAGAGAAGACATTGCATTCCATTCCATCCAAAAATTGGTTACTGAGATTTCACCGGGGATACATGTTTTGAGGTCCCCTGAATCCAAAGAAGAATTTCTAGAAAAATCTAACAGCATAACTCAAAAATGAAATGTCGGATAATACCAAACTTGGTATTTAAGTTCAGTATATTCCAAAGATGCCACACGAAGATTTTCAAGAAAACCCCTATCCCAAATTACCCTTTGCACGGAACATTTTTCGAATTTTTTTTTCTGAAAAATTTCTAATGATTTTGATTAAGGTACTATATATTTAAAGATATTTATACAAATAAAGTGTATATCTTGAATTTTCTGGGAATAGCCTGTGAGGTTCTCTTCATTCGGAAGGAATTTTATATAGTCTTGTACAACTGTTAAACGTTAAGCGATAGGCGAAGACTACTACAAAAAAAATAGATATCTTTAAAACACACAATTTATTTAAAATATTTTTTGTGACATTTCAGGGATATCCGTTATTATGAATGGTTCGAACTGTTCAATACTAGTCATTCTTTTCAAGTCCTGTCGATTTTCAGTTGTTTCTCGCGATGTCATGGAATTGTATAGAATTTTAAGGCCAGCATATAGCGTCCAGCTCTTAAACACTTGACTATCGCTATATATATATATATATATATATATATATATATATATATAAAACGAAATGTGTATTACATCTATTTCCGGAAAGGTTTGTAAAATTTAAATTGAGTTTTATTTACGGACGCTCTTTAACTGCTGTGGTTCTTAGCGTCCCATTGCATATTGGGCGTGAAAGACCGGTAATTTTGCTCAGAGGCCTCTTTATCAAGCTTGAGGTTCTTTTACGTGCCGTAAATCTACGACACGGGACTATCGGCTTTACTTCCCTTCCGAAGGAAGCCATTCTAAGGATTTTTACGCCCGAAAAAATCCATCGCCCTCCGCCGTGTTTGAACCCGCGACCTTGGGAACTAGACACTAGTCCACGGAGGACGACAGGAAAGATTTGTCTGGACTAAAATGAAGTAGATAGGAAAATAATCTCCCTAAGTTAATTTGTATACACACTAATAAGCGATAGAAGGTAGAGAAAGTTATGTGAATATAACTCTTTCAACTTATTCAATTCGCCATTTTCCAAAATATGCGTTGTGGTACATTTCAGTTTGTTCATATTTTAAGCACTTCCTTATAAGGTATTGCAAACAAAGCAAGGGTAGTCTGTAATTATATAACCTGCTTTTTAAATAGCTTAGTGTCGCCTCAGCATAAATCTGCATAGTATTGCCGTCGTAGAAAAACTATTTTCAGCGAATGTTTTATCAGGAATTGAAACAAATCAGGTCTTAATCAAGAATTATTTTCTAGGTATTGCGTCTTATTTTCGTTGGGTTGTGTATATTATTTTAGAAATGCGAAACCGTGGCGTGTGTATTTGAAACAGATGTCGTGTTTGTTGGCAACACTGGGCCGACTCCCCACTAATACCCTGGAAGCCCCGGGGCCTTCATCCCCCCCGTTGTTGTGGTCGGCATAACCAACTAATTCCCAGACGGCCGCCATAACAAAAAGAACAACAGTTGTACGTACAAAGTTGGTAGTACATCCCGCATTCATTTGTGTTTTTTTATGGTACTGTCTAAATATAACCCGAGTCAAGAGGCATGTCGTTGTCCTTACTTCTGAGGCGGGGCGCCCTTAGTGACCAAAATCACGATCAGGGATTCTACCAGAAACACGTGGTCTATTTTAGGACGGGTGCCCGCTGGACATTGCTGGAAACAGAGGCGGAGTTGGATGGGGGAGGGGGTTCTGGTTTGGCAACTTGCCCGTACGGAAATATTCTGATCAAGGCATCACAACAAACCGAGTCCTGAGTTCTATACCTGCGTAATCAAAGTAATTATGTCCTATTAATTTATCCTTCAAGAACCAAACTGACACTATTGCATTCGGCCCAAAAATTTGGATATCGCTATCTCAACTGAAGTACGCGTTTTGAGGTCCCTGAATAAAAAAACTGTGTGAAATGTCGGATGAATATTCAGACTTGGTATTATCTTCCAGTATCTTCCAAAAATGCGATAGAAGGTTTTCAAGAAAATCCCCCCACTTCCAACTACGGTATACACCGAACATTGTTTGTTATTTTTTTATTTTCTCAAAATTCGATTCTTACGATGTTGATTATAGTACTACATATTTAAATATTTATATGATAATAAAATGTATAACTTGAATTTTCTATGAACGGCTTCTGAAGTTCTCCTTCTGAATGGATTTTGTATAATTGATAAACTATAGGAAAAGAACAAAAACTACTACACGAAAACTGTAGTTATCATTTTTGCGTGGCAGTAACCATTTCCGAGATATACGTTGTTGGTTTGAAATTTTCAGTGCTTCATTTGTACTGTCTGTACTGCTTACCTATAGTAGTAGAGGACGTATTGTATTCCACCCAAAAATTCGATACCGAGATTTCATCAAAAACAGACGTTTTGAGACTCCCTGAATAAATAAATAAAAGCATTATTAGAAAAAAGGTCAGTGTATGTATGTGTGTGAACAGTATAACTTTAAATCAAAAGTCGCATAAAAACAAAACTTGGTATCTAAGTTCAGTATATTCCAAAGATGCGACGCGAAGGTGTTAAAGAAAATCTCTCTCGCATTATATGTTCACAATACAAATCGTCATAGTTCAATTTATCGCGATTCTTGTAGAGTTAAAGCTATACGTTATATTTTCAGCTTTCTTTAATCTAAAACGTTACTCATTTTTCTAACCGACACAAAGATTAAATGGCGGAAATTATGAAATCAGAAGAAACTGAAATGGAAGTCAAATTATAGAAACAGCAGAAAGAATAACACTAAAAAATCCAGAAATTTAATCGCTTCATTGGCTGATGTAAGGCAAAACATGTTGAAAATAATGTCACTGAAAATGACTACTAGCGAATCAATAAAACATCTGACAACTCGCTTTTTTAACGTCATTTCTCTTGTTTCAAGAACGCATTTTAAACGCGATCTCTGTTAGTTTCAGGAATTAATATAATATTACTGATATTTAACAAATTCGAGCACTGTCTAAAAAATAGTATATACTATTATACTGCTCTAGGATGCAAACTTCCTACTCGCAAAATAAAACTCTATTTTTATCCCTTGTATCATAATCTACTATTATCCAGGCCTCAAAACATGTATTTTCGGTGAAAATTCGGTATTGAATTTTTGGATGGAGTGCAATGTAATACCCTCTCTACCCACTATGTACGTGGTAGAGAAAGTAAAAATGAGCTCTTGTAAGAGCGTGGTTAGAGAAAGTTCTGTGAATGTAACGCATAAGATTTTTCTGTGTCGGAATAACAGCATTTTTCAACTATTTTGTTATTTTACGTGTTATTTTCACACTCCTGTGCATGTCCATAATTGAAACAGCCAGAAATACCAAAAAAACAATTCGGTGTATCCTGATTCAACAATGCTGGGGGACTTTCTCAGTTACCATTTTAAAATAGCCATTTTTATTGGAAATTTAGTATCGAGTACCCTTAAGGGCATTCTATATTGAAATTTTGACAACCAATTTCAAAAATAATCTTTCCTTTTTCATTAACAAAAATATCTGAAACTTGTAGACTCATAACTTATTCGTATTATATTCCACGTTTCAGTGCCTTCCAGCTTGATTTAATTTATTGGTATCCTGGAAAGCCGATCGAGAATTTACAGCTTAATTCCACTTTTAGATTTTTTTTTGGGGCGGAGGGGTCACGTTCCACAAGATGGCATTTTGTATTCAGTTACTTTAAAATTTTCTGCTTAAGTTCTTGTAAGGCAAACAAAATAATGCCAAGTGACAAAGTAATCTGTATCACAAATTATGTAAATGTCAGAGTGATTGTAGTGTGAATATGCATTTTTGTGTGACATTGATTTGAGATGTTTGTTGATTATAAGTATTGTCGAGAAGTGGGTTTATACGGCCTTACTGAAACTGACAATAATAGCTTGCAATAATGTAGCGAGGGGTGAGCTGTTTACCATTATTAGAGACGAGCAAATGACGTAATATTGGCGCGTTTTTCTTAGAATTTGCTGGAACATTTTCCCTAGATCATATGTTTTCGTAATTTTCATTGGATATAAATATAGACGCTAATGTTGGCGCGTTTTATTAACCAATAGCAGCTCGGTTATAATCTTTAGACATATCGGGGTGTGGGAGTATAAAAAGGGCTAAGTCAGAGGTCGCTGAGTTTAACAGAAACAGTCATGGTGAATACATAGCATAGTTTATCGATTTGCAGGTTACGCGTAGCAAAGTTATAAAAAATCTCTCGTGTTGTAAGTTAATTACACAAAAAGTTTAAGTACACGAATTAATAATGGGCAGTAAAGAAGTTATTATAACATTTTCAGTTTGGCGAGTGTCAAGATTAATATGTGAAATTGAATAATGTGTTAAGACAATAAAAGTGTAAAACAAATTCTTTCATCAGTGTTATCTTTGGATAAAAACTCCTTTCCGTTTACACACCTGTATAAGATCAGTGCTTGACCGAGAGATCATAGCTAGCCGGAGGACAGTGAACCCAAAATTAAATACAATAACAGGCGCTCAGTAAAAGATAACACGAAGTGTCCGCGACAAATTGTCTTTTATACGTGCGGTAGATAAACAGTAGCATTCTTTCTAATAAACTAATACCATCGCAAATTAGGAACCACAACGTGGAACTAACAAATAAACTATACCGTCGCAAATTGGCTCCCAAACGTGGGGCTAACATACAAACCATAATGTTACTTCATATTTGTTTCCACAACGTGGAACTTAACAAAGAATCCCGTCCCACAAGATGACTCCTTTCATACTTAAAATGTTCCGTGGTTATGGTTTTATTTTCGAAAACATGTATTTGCAACCTGTTTTAAACAGTTTTCCTGGAATACCTTAAGGAACACGTTTTTAAAATAGTTTTGAAAAAGGAATCTTTAAAAATCGATCCCAGTTTTAAACTTTAAATCGGTTAATATTTATTATATATTGAATTGAAATTTAAACACAGTTTATGTTTTTATATATAGTAAAGCTATGAAATAAATTTTAGTTACGTTCATTGAAAATTGTACAGGCCACAATTTTCTATGAAGGATTTTCCGTAAATTTTCTCCAACATAAGTAAGGAATCCTTCTCCTTTATAATTGAATTGGACCAAATGTATTCTGATTAATGCAACACATGGCTCGAGTACTAACTATATGAAATACATGCAAAATAAAAAAGGAACACCAAAACAAAACCGTATTAATTTCGCAACAGATTGAAGTTTTTGCGTGGGTATTAACTAGCAAATTATTAATTTATCACGTTATTTAAAATGTAAATTGGCGTTTTAAAGGGACAATTATTAGTCTGGCATATTGATGCAATTATAAAACCTGATCAGCTAACGATAATAAGTTAGTTATTAGCCATTTAATATCACTTCGCGGCACACAATATAATAACAATTTTGTATGATTCATTTCTTATCCATTTACATATTCAGACATTACACTTTTCTATTCCAGTTATTTTATTTGTAGGTAAATTTTCCTAATAGATTTGTTAAAATTTATGGTTCTTTTTGTCAACTTGAATAGAATATGGCTGAACTTTTATTGTTTGTAAAGAAACACATTATATATGACTAGGGATACGATTTTAATGCAAGCGCATATATATATATATTCTCTGTCGTTAGAAAGTATGCTCACTTGGTATCGAGTTAATCTATCAAATGTCCAACAATTTAAACAATATTGTGATCGTACGCGCGAAGATACTTAGGGTCATTATGTGCCGCTTTTGTTCCAGGACATTGCTTTCGGAATGTAGCCCTCTAGTAGCTTCTCTTTCTAGAACATTCCGCTTTGCGTGGCCTATATAAGTGGCTGCTCTTGGCCGGGAGTCAGTGAAGAATTTGCGAGGTTAAGTGCAGTCAAGAAATCGAGGAGTTTGGACAGTTAAAAGTGCAGTTCAGTTCTGATTCGCTTCGACGAATCAGTTGTGTTCTGTTCTGGGTGTGTGTCAAGTGTGAGGTTTGTGCTACGCAGCACTGGTGTTCTCGTATGTTACAATATTATATATTGCATGTAAAGCATATTTTGCGTTTTTATTAACAAGCATAGTTTGCAAATTATGGTGTGTACGTGCCTGTTTTACATGCATATTTTATAAATATCTTCATATTTGATTTCCGAACAGTATGTTATCATCGAATCAGTCTTGAAACTTGGCAACACTGATGGTTGTTCATACGTAACACAACTAATGGGTCATGTCACATCGGTGAATCCCCGCCGTATTTGGTCGTAGCCAGAGACAACTTGAAACACACAATGAATGTTTCGGAAATGGATAATGGTACGAAAAACATTGTTAAACACAGGCTTCATATTTTATTAAGTTTTAAAGCTTTTCTTTGAGCATTCTTACGTTTTCTAGCGCCTACCTATTGTATGCAGAGCAAGTACTGTGTTCACTTTAAAACTTCCATATCGAAATTTCACCGTTACTGGAACAAGTACCTGTGTATGGACAGCATAACTAAAAAATTTGGTTGTAAAGGAGTTCTCGGAATTGAGTTCAAGTGTGGTTCCTATCCATATTCCATATTATGGAATTTTTCAGTGCGTAGTTGCACATATATTAAGGGGATTTAGAGCATAAAATTCTCGTGTCTATTATCATGACCCTATTATTTTATACCCTATTATTCCATTTCTATAAGAACTAATAGCCTTAGAAAGCTTCTCTAAATACTTCAGCCGTACAGGCTTGTTGTGGCTTGCATATTTTGGATTTTCCAAGTTTCAAGAAATAGGTATAACAGAGTTTTTGTACGAATAATTTATTAAATGGGATTATTATTATTATTATTATTATTATTATTATTAATAATAATAATAATAATAGGCAGACCGTGTCATGTAGTACATCGAACATTTCTGAAGACGCAAAGCTTTTTTAAACTTAAGTATACGGAAAGGAAAACATATCTGCGTTACCTTTAAGAGAGATCTGGAGAAGCTACGCTATACACGGCTACAAATCTTGCTGCTGTAACAGAAAATCGGAAACGTTATGTCGCTAAAAGTTCCGGAAGAGATTCTACTTTAGATAAAGTTGATGGCTGTTTCTTGTAAAGTTGGTACAAGTGACTCGAACGGAGCCGTGCCCAAGATTTATTGCACCGTCGTTCAAATATTTTCATACCAACTTTCGCCAAGTTGACGTTAGCTGCTATGGTAACCGCGTGTCAGCTTTCTTTTCTTTGCTATAAAAACAGATTATGTTATACGGCGTTGTACGGGCGAATTTCCTCTTCTGAAATAGATATACAGTGAAACCGCGTTTAAATGAAACGCGGGGTTGGGAAAAAAACTAAGAAAGAATGAACGAAAAAAGTTAAGAGCTCAAATACGCGCTGGCAACGTTGCTGCGACATTGGCAATTTTCTTTTGTTCCAACCCTAAATTCCAATACAAGCTCGTATCTCTAGTCGCTAAATACTCGAATAGTCATACATGGCGACTAAAATAGGCTTCAAACCCAGACAGCTTAAAGCACATAACGAATATTTCGGAAATAGTTAATGCTATGAATAACGTTATTTGACACGCTTACATATTTTATTGAGCTCTTAAGTTTCCCTCTAAGAATTAGTACGTTATCTAGCGCCTACCTATTGTATGCAGAGCAAGTATTGTATTCAACCCAAAAATTCGATATTGGAACTTCACCAAAAATGTATTATTTGAGCTCCCCTAAATATAAAGAAAACATTTTTGGAAAAACGTGTGTGGGAACAGCATAACTCAAAAACGAAAAGTCGGATAAATACCAAACTTTGTATTTAAATTCAGGTTCTTCCAAGGATGCGACAAGAAAGATTTTCAAGAAATTTCGCCCAATACTATATGTTTGAAAGTACTTGCATGACTACAAAAATGTAGGTATATCTGAATTTTCTGCTTAGCCTGTGAAATCCTCATTCTGATTAAATTTTGTATAGTTTTAAATATCTGGTAAACCATAAGCGGTAGAGAAATACTTACTCACGAAAAAATGTATGTTTCTTTAAAACACGCAATTTACGTCAGATTTTTTGTGGCATTAACCATTTCTAAAGATTCTTACAATTGGTATGGATTTTGCAATACTTTACATTTTTTGAAGTGCTAAAGCACCGTTCGTTTGTATCTCGTAGTGTTGTGCAAATAGTATGGAATTTCAAAAGTACCATACAGAGACCCACTGTTTAAACATTTGACTATCACTTCATTCTCTTGTATCCGCCTTGAACTTAAAATGAAATGCGTAATAAAACCATTTCTGCAAACGTTTATCTCGATTAATAGGAAATAGATAAGAAAATCAACTTTTGCAAGTCATGTGGATGTTTGTGTTTTATCTCAAAGGGTTTACCAGTTATACAGTAGTATCTTTATTGGTGTCATATATTTGGGGAGCGTTCCTGACAACAAAACAGTAAAAAAAGTTCATATAAACATAGGTCTGAAAATCACAAAATCGAAAGTTACAAAAATTGCTTGAAGTGGCTTCCTCTTGCTTCGATGCATGCAGTAACCCTGCGTTCCATCCTCTGACGTACTCAGTTGAAAATTCCTGGTGTGTTTCGTATTTGGTCAAATCCAGTTTGGATATGTCCTTTCAAAATGTCAACATCAGGTACAGTAGTCGCATAAACTAAGGACTTCAAATGTCCCCAGACGAAGAAATCCATTGGATTCAAATCAGGCGTTCGAGCAGGCCATGCAATGGGTCCCCCTCGATCAGTCCATCTTTACGGAAATCGACCATTCAAAAACTTAGGAACTATCATACTGAAATGTGCTGGAGCACCATCGTGTAAAATCCACTTTCGTTGGATGATGTCCAGAGGAACATTATCCGTTAAGTGATGCAACTCATTTCTGAAAAAGTGGAGATAGGTTTGTCCATACAGACGCGGAGGGAAGAAGTAGGGACCAATAAGGAGATCATCAATGATTCCACCCCAAACGTTGAGAAAGAACCTCTGTTGATGGTTGTCCTGTCGTACTTCATTAGGATTTTCAAATGCCCAGTTATGAGTGTTATGAAAATTGAAGATGCCATCGGAAGTAAAACCAGCCTCATCAGTGAATAAGATACAGGCTAGGAAATTGATGAACACAGCGCACTGCTGTAACATGCATTGACAGAAACGAATTCTTGGCTCAAAGTCCGCCTCATTTAATCCTTGCACACGTTGAAGGTGATACGGGTACAGAAGACTTTCATTCAGAATTCTCCAGATAGTCATATGACTAACTCTTTCCCTTACGACCATACGTCTTGTGCTTTGTGATGGGTCTGCATCCACAGCACGAAGAACTCGTTCTTCAAGCTCAATGCCTCGTACCACTCTTAGTCTCCCAACATCCCTAGTACTGCTCTCAAATGCGCCATTCTCTCTCAAGCGTTGGTGAATATGTGCGAATGTTCTTGCACACGGTAACTGCCTGTCAGTGTACCTTTCTGCATAAAGTTCACGTGCTCGTGCTGCATTGCCGCCTGCACGGCCATACGTGTGGTGCATATCCGTTTGCTCAGTCATGGAATACATCTTCTTTGACGTATAACAACGAAGCGGTTGATTTTCAGACCCCTGTACATATGAACTTGTTTTACTGTTTTGATGTCAGGAACACGTCCCCCAGATATATGACACCAATAAAGATACATCCTGTATAAAATTCATACACATATTTTGTTCGACCGTTGGATATCTCAACACTAATTCGGCAGAGAAAATTGCTTAAAACTAATTTTTTAAGGAGATACGTCTTATAAACAACCCTTAATTTTGTGCTGAGTTCTACGAAATGGATGAACTAATATTTTTCAAATCCTTGTATAGCACATTTCACCTCCATACCTGAAGCGGTCCACGGGTTGTTTCATGCATGCACACCGACAAAGCTGCGCCAATAGGCGCTCTGCAGTAGGGAACGCATGCGGGACTTGCTGAGTGTTTACTTTGGTGTACAGTCTTCAAACGACAGCACATGAATTACATGTCTACAAGGTTCCAATTAAAATGTCAAGATTAGAAAGTCGTTCACTTGAAGTAAATTGACTGCTGTATACATTAAAATATTTCAATTCCATACAAGCACGATTCCCTGGGGCTAGGCCTTTTTCGGCCTCTGGAGGTCAAGGCTTCGAGTTGCGGAAGAAACAATAATACAGCAAGCCTTATGTAACGATAATAGCATTGACGCACGGAGGTGCAAACAACATTAATTTGACTTAGGTGAAATACAAAAATAGCCATTTGGTTCTCAACGGCACATTAGAGAGAATTATCCCATAATAACCTCGGTGTGTTTTTAAACCTTAAAAAGGAATCAAGGTGAAGTGATGATCATGTTTGTCAACATTTCAAATTGTAATCCTTGTACAAAATTAGCACCACGATGTTTGGTTTGTAATCCCAAGAGCTTTTAAGCCCCTGCATTCCTTGAAACAGCTGTTTGCCAGTTTTAATACTGGGAACAAATCCTTCTCTTTTAAATTTCATACAGTTTAGTAAGTTCATTTTATGTCCTCCATGTAATTTTTACTTTTTCTACTACGTATAGTAAGTAGAGGAAGTATTGTATTCCACCCAAAAAATCTATACCGAGATTTCACCGGAAATATATGTTTTGAGACCCCCTGAATCCAAAAAAGCACTTTTGGAAACATGTCCGTGTGTGTGTGTGTGTGTGTGTGTCTGTCTGTGAACAGCATAACTCAGAAACGAACAGTCGCATAAACACCAAACTTGGTATTTAGGTTCAGTATCTTCCAGAGATGCGACACGAAGGTTTTCAAGAAAATCCCCCCACCCCAGATTACCCTTTACATAGAAAATTTTTCGAAAATTTTAATTTTCTCAGAAATGGCTCTAACGATTTTGATTAAAATATCATATGTTTAAGATATTTTCATGACAAATAAAATGTATATCTTGAATTTTCTGGGAATGTCTCCAAAAGTATTCTTCATTGTGAACGACTTTTGCATAACTGGTAAACCATAAGAGATAGACAAAATTTTACTACACAAAAAAATGTAGATCGCGTTAAAATACACAACTTATGTCATATACATTTTTTGTTGTTGAGATATTGCTTGTTATTCCCTTAAATTTTCCAATACTTATACCTTTTCTGAAATTCGTTATTCATTTTTTTTCCTGGTAATGCAAAGAGAAGGAATACTCCACATACCAACCAGCTCTTAAAATATTTGACTATCGCATAAAGCCTAGCAATTCTCCTTGCATCTACAAGAAAACTAGCAATAAGATTAACATATCGATATCTCGATTAACATGAAGCATATGGAGAATAAGCGTTTTAAAAATAGTTTGTACAAGAGTAGAGAAAGTCATGTGAGTGTAACACATCAGATTTTTTTTAAATTTTATTTTTCCTGACGCTTAACTCAGATAAGGGAGTATAGCATTAACACAAAAATTTGATATCGAGATGTCATCCGAAAAATGTATAGCTTCTATCTTCTGGAATTTACATCTTAAGGAGAGAGAGAGCTCTAAAAAGAAAACTCAGATGCTGAATTTCATACGAACATGTTCGTACAACTCGCCCTACTGAAAACGAACCTTTACATGAATAATGATGGCAACGTGAAATGTTTTGAGATGATAAACGGCAAATAAAATGTATACTCGGTTAGTTTAAAACTGGCCGGCGTCTGAGAGACGGAGCTCGAATCGTGTACCTCCATGAGCACTCTGAACAGCCGGGCTTTGTTCATAAGACTGCGCATATTCTTGTAGTAGTAGTTATAATGGGGAACATAACTATAATCACAAAAGTCTTGGGAGAAAGTAACTAATATGCGAGATTTCAAGCAGACAGGTGTTTCAACACAATATTTGTAACCAAGACATACTTTAGTAATTTATGGTTCTCAAGTGGAGTATGGTTGAAGCTCGTTGCAATGCCACGCTTACTGCAGCACTCTTAGCTCAGTGGTAGTGCTAGCTTACTGTTCATGAGATTGGACGTTCAAATCTCCGTGGAGCTACTCATCTTTTCCATTTCATTTTAAATAATTAGTATAAATATAACAGGCTTTCTTCATTTTTATTTATCGGACTCGAGCTGCTTCCGTAGAAGTTCAGTAGCTTAACCACAAGGCCTCCCTGGGATTCCATAGCGGTACTGCTTGACGTAGAGAAGGCATTTGCCACCACGTGGCATCAAGGCCTTTTGTACAAACTCAAGGAGACAGCTTCTCTCCTCCCTATCTTGCGATGATAAGCAGTTTCTTGCGAGACCGTGTTTTTAGAGTAAGAGTGGAAGGAAAGGTTTCATCCGTCAGACCCATAGCTGCGGGAGTCCCGAAGGGCAGTGTACTGTCCCCGCTTCTCTTCGCGGTGTACATTTCTGACTTCCCAATGGAACCCAGGACCGTCACATGCCAGCATGCGGACAATGTCCTTATTCTTGCACAGAACAAAAATGTCCGCTTCTGTTACCTTCCACTACAGCGACGCTCCAGGCCATTGGCAGGTGGAGCGAGAAGTGGAGGATTGCCACTAGCTCGGGAAAGAGCTCTGTCCTTTATCCTGGATAAGGTCCGTCGCTGGCGGCCGACAAGGTCACTAAGATTACTCCCCTGATTGTCTATGGATGCGAGGTGTAGGGATCGGTGGTAGTGACCACCACCCGCAAACTGCAGACCGTTCAGAACAGGGCATTAAGGATGATGTATGATACTGGGCGTAGATTCCTGTCTCATCCTACATTCACTCCGGACTCAAATACATAGTGGACATGATGAGTAAGAGATATCGCATCATGCACACGAAACTTGCAACACATTCAAATCGGCTGGTAAGTACTCTGGGGCATTACGATCACAGGGCCCCCAGACGACGGAAGAGCTACCGTCTACCCAAGGAACGCCATGGGACCACTGATTTAAGGCCTACCATTCATCTCTCACTCCCCAAGTTAAGCTGTATTGGGCCTGGTCACGAGCTGGAGAGTGATCGTTCAACGGTGACCCGCCCAAATTTTAACCCGGTTATCTCCAAATTCTATACCCACATCCTATCTTACTTCTCTGCCAACCGACCTGCTTAATTTCACAACCACGCAAGCGGTTGTAACCGTTAAGCAGCATTGGGCTTTCGCTTCGCTTGAACGCTTGTCCGCTCGAGCGGTTCGCCAAGACCCAGCCAATGGCAGCACGGGAGGCAAAGCTCCGCCCACAGAGACACAACACAAAAGCTTGCGTAAAACTTAAACCTATTTTATGGCACAGGTAATCCTGCGATAACGGCTAGGTACCTACTGTGGCGATTTTACATTCCGCCTAGATAAACCTCGGCGACCTGCTCTCGATTTCTGGATTGCTCCACGGCAAGTACGTGTGGAGGTAGCCCAAATCAGTGCCTTGTGGCTTGCATGATAAGAGTTAGCCAAAGCGGCGCGCTGAAATTGATGGTTGTGAACCGCGCGCTCACTCGAAGGGACTTTGAAAAAATTTATGTGCTGGAGATACCGGACACTTTTAGTTTGACCGAGTGTACATCATGAACTTTCTGTAAATAGCCTGTGAAGTCCTCCCCAAGCTGACTGAATGTTGATAACACATAAACCCATAGGAGATACCGTAGGAGGTACCCAAAACCTTACCACAGGAAAAACGAATCAACAGCTCATTAAAATGTAGGGTTTGTGTCCTTTTTTACTTTCTCTACTACGTATAGTAAGTAGGGGAAGTATTGCATTCCACCCAAAAATTCGATACCGAGATTTCACCGGAAATACATGTTTTGAGACCTCCTGAATCCAAAAAAAGCATTTTTGGAAACATGTCCGTGTGTGTGTCTGTGTGTGTGTGTCTGTGTGTGTGTCTGTGTGTCTGTGAACAGCATAACTCAAAAACCAACAGTCGGATAAGCACCAAACTTGGTATTTAGGTTCAGTGTCTTCCAGAGATGCGACACGAAGGTTTTCAAGAAAATCCCCCCACCCCAGACTACCCTTTACATGGAAGATTTTTCGAAAATTTTAATTTTCTCAAAAATGGCTCTAACGATTTTGATGAAAATATCATATGTTTAAGATAATGTCATGGGAAATGAAATGTATATCTCGAATTTTCTGGGAATGTCTCCAAAAGTATTCTTTATTGTGAACAACTTTTGCATAACTGGTAAACCATAAGAGATACACAAAATGTTACTACACAAAAAGTGTAGATCGCGTTAAAATACACAACTTATGTCATATACATTTCTTTTGTTGAGTGAACCGTTTTGGAGATATTGCTTGTTATTTCCTTAAATTTTCCAATACTTATACTTTTTCTCAAATTCGTTATTCATTTTTTTTATGTCCTGGACATGCAAAGAGAATGGAATGCACCACATAGCAACCAGCGTTAAAATATTTGACTATCGCTTAAAAGCTACCATATTCCCCTTGCATCTACAAGAAAATTACCAATAAGATTGACATATCGATATCTCGATTAACATGAAGCATATGGAGAATAGGCGTTTTTTAAAAATAGTGTGTACAAGAGTAGAGAAAGTCATGTGAGTGTAACACATCAGATTTTTTATTTTGGAACATAATTAATGTCATTGCGTGTGGAAGAGAACATCAGTTAAGTGACCGCCGCGACTTCGTTGGGTTGCGCGTATACGGTTGACACAATTTTCAATGACAGAAGAACGTAAATTAGGTTCAACTTCACGAATAACACTCGTGATGTTATTCATAAGATCATTTACTGTTGACATAAACTCGAGATTTAACATAACCCCACAAGAAGTAATCCAACGGCGTTAAATCACATGACCTCGGGGGCCAGTTAACATCACCACCACGGGAAATGATGAAACCTCTGAACTTCTCCTTCAAAAAAAGATCGATTGTTTCGAGAGCAGTATGACAGTGGCACCATCTTGCTGGAACCAGATGTTTCTGAGATCCATACCATCCAATTGAGGCCAAAAATAGTCCCTTATAAGAGCCCGGTATCTTTCTCCATTGACAGTTAGAGCTTCTCCATCTTCATCTTGGAAAGAATATGGACCAATGATTCCACCATACCAAAATCCACACCACACAGTAACCTTTTGGGGATGAAGCGGTCGTTCTTGAATCTGCATTGGATTGTGATTGCTCCAATAGCGGCAATTTTGTTTGTTAACACAACCATCCATCCAAAAGTGGACTTTGTCGCTGAAGATGATTTTTCGACAAAAATCCGAGTCAGCTTCCAATTGCTACATAGCCCAGTCAGCGAATACACGGCGCAACCTATGGTCGTTGGGCTATAGTTCTTGAGTTAACACCATTTTGTAAGCGTTGAAACTTCAAGTTCAGATGCAGAATTCGCCAAGTTGTGGTCGGCGAAAAGCCCCAATTCTTGCGCTCGACGAGCAATTGATTTGTTTCCGTTCTCGCGTACACTCTCACGAACGGCGCCTATGTTTTCGTTGGAGCGCTTACGTCGATTACGTACAGGCGTTCTTTGATCGCTGACAGAACCACTTCTTTCAAATGTATCGATCAAACGCCAAATCGTTCTCTCGCGGGGACGATTATGCACACCGTAATACACGGAAGGTTTGGCGAACAGATGATCCATTTGATAATAAATTGTCACAATTTCCACGCGTTGCTGAATGCTGTAACGTTCCATGGCTATTTGTCAATAACAACTGTAACCACATGAAAAAAAAATCTGATGTGTTACACTCACATAACTTTCTCTACTCTTGTACAATCTAATTTTACAAACGCTTATTCTCCATATGCTTCATGTTAATCGAGATATCGAGATGTCAATCTTATTGGTAATTTTCTTGTAGATGCAAGGGAAATATGGTAGCTTTTAAGCGATAGTCAAATATTTTAACGCTGGTTGCTATGTGGCGCATTCCATTCTCTTTGCATGTCCAGGACATAAAAAACATGAATAACGAATTTGAGAAAAAGTATAAGTATTGTAAAATTTAAGGAAATAACAAGCAATATCTCGAAAACGGTTCACTCAACAAAAGAAATGTATATAACATAAGTTGTGTATTTTAACGCGAACTACATTTTTTGTGTAGTAAAATTTTGTCTATCTCTTACGGTTTACCTGTTATGCAAAAGTCGTTCACAATAAAGAATACTTTTGGAGACATTCCCAGAAAATTCAAGATATACATTTCATTTCTCATGACATTATCTTAAACATATGATATTTTCATCAAAATCGTTAGAGCCATTTTTGAGAAAATTGAAATTTTCGAAAAATCTTCCATGTAAAGGGTAGTCTGGGGTGGGGGGATTTTCTTGAAAACCTTCGTGTCGCATCTCTGGAAGATACTGATCCTAAATACCAAGTTTGGTGCTTATCCGACTGTTCGTTTTTGAGTTATGCTGTTCACAGACACACACACACACACACAGACACACAGACACACACACACACACACAGACACACACACGGACATGTTTCCAAAAATGCTTTTTTTGGATTCAGGAGGTCTCAAAACATGTATTTCCGGTGAAATCTCGGTATCGAATTGTTGGGTGGAATGCAATACTTCCCCTACTTACTATACGTAGTAGAGAAAGTAAAAATGAATAACGGATTCCCATTTGAAAAAATCTGATGTGTTACACTCACATGACTTTCTCTACTCTTGTACAAACTATTTATACATACGCTTATTCTCCATCTACTTCATGTTAATTGAGATAAACATTTGCAGACTCTATCTTATTGCTAATTTTCTTGTAGATGTAAGGGGAAAATATATTTACCAGGGCAATGTAGAAAAACAGTAGCCTTTAAGCACATACATATCTCTTAATAGCTGGTTGCTAGGTGCAGCACCATTCCCTTTGCCACAGATTATAACTCTTTACATATCCAAGACAAAAAAAAAATGAAAAATCTGATGTGTTACACTCACATGACTTTCTCTACTCTTGTACAATCTATTTTTACAAACGCCTATTCTCCATATGCTTTATGTTAATCGAGATATCGAGATGTCAATCTTATTGCTAATTTTCTTGTAGATGCAAGGGGAATATGGTAGCTTTTAAGCGATGGTCAAATATTTTAACGCTGGTTGCTATGCGGCGCATTCCATTCTCTTTGCAAGTCCAGGACATAAAAAAATGAATAACGAATTTGAGAAAATTATAAGTATTGGAAAATTTAAGGGAATAACAAGCAATATCTCGAAAACGGTTCACTCAACAAAAGAAATGTATATGACATAAGTTGTGTATTTTAACGAGATCTACATTTTTTGTGTAGTAAAATTTTGTCTATCTCTTATGGTTTACCAGTTATGCAAAAGTCGTTCACAATGAAGAATACTTTTGGAGACATTCCCAGAAAATTCGAGATATACATTTCATTTCTCATGACATTATCTTAAACATATGATATTTTAATCAAAATCGTTAGAGCCATTTTTGAGAAAATTAAAATTTTCGAAAAATGTTCCATGTAAAGGGTAGTCTGGGGTGGGGGGATTTTCTTGAAAACCTTCGTGTCGCATCTCTGGAAGATACTGAACCTAAATACCAAGTTTGGTGTTTATCCGACTGTTCGTTTTTGAGTTATGCTGTTCACAGACACACACACAGACACACACACACAGACACACAGACACACACACGGACATGTTTCCAAAAATGCTTTTTTTGGATTCAGGAGGTCTCAAAACATGTATTTCCGGTGAAATCTCGGTATCGAATTTTTGGGTGGAATGCAATACTTCCCCTACTTACTATACGTAGTAGAGAAAGTAAAAAAAATCTGATGTGTTACACTCACATGACTTTCTCTACTCTTGTACAATCTATTTTTACAAACGCCTATTCTCCATATGCTTTATGTTAATCGAGATATCGAGATGTCAATCTTATTGGTAATTTTCTTGTAGATGCAAGGGGAATATGGTAGCTTTTAAGCGATGGTCAAATATTTTAACGCTGGTTGCTATGCGGCGCATTCCATTCTCTTTGCAAGTCCAGGACATAAAAAAATGAATAACGAATTTGAGAAAAAGTATAAGTATTGGAAAATTTAAGGGAATAACAAGCAATATCTCGAAAACGGTTCACTCAACAAAAGAAATGTATATGACATAAGTTGTGTATTTTAACGAGATCTACATTTTTTGTGTAGTAAAATTTTGTCTATCTCTTATGGTTTACCAGTTATGCAAAAGTCGTTCACAATGAAGAATACTTTTGGAGACATTCCCAGAAAATTCGAGATATACATTTCATTTCTCATGACATTGTCTTAAACATATGATATTTTAATCAAAATCGTTAGAGCCATTTTTGAGAAAATTAAAATTTTCGAAAAATGTTCCATGTAAAGGGTAGTCTGGGGTGGGGGGATTTTCTTGAAAACCTTCGTGTCGCATCTCTGGAAGATACTGAACCTAAATACCAAGTTTGGTGTTTATCCGACTGTTCGTTTTTGAGTTATGCTGTTCACAGACACACACACAGACACACACACAGACACACAGACACACACACAGACACACACACGGACATGTTTCCAAAAATGCTTTTTTTGGATTCAGGGAGTATCAAAACATGTATTTCCGGTGAAATCTCGGTATCGAATTTTTGGGTGGAATGCAATACTTCCCCTACTTACTATACGTAGTAGAGAAAGTAATAACTGTTGTAACTCAATAACAGTTAAAGATAGGATACTTGTTGAAAGACACTATAATAATTGTGGAAGGATTACGAAAATAATGGGTAGATATATCATGCCATTCCATTTCTGACAGTAGTGGTTTTTTGTCCTTTGCTGCTATTATGACGGGATTTTTAATAAATTAATATTTCTTTCTATTAAAAAAACAAATGTACAATTTAACCTTGTCCCTATGGAATTGCAGAACAAATATTTTGGGAAATATTCTGATTTCTTCCGATAATAAGCCTTGAACAAGGAAATCACTTCATAGGTTTCCTGTTTCGGTGATCTTAAGTGATGCTAAACAATACATTTTTAAATAAATTTAATATTACGTATAAGTATAGCCACACTTGAACTCAATTCCGAGAATTCCTTAATAGCCATCTTCATACCATGAGGGGACGGCTACGACGAGATAAGGCGGGGATTCACTAATGTGACGTGACCTAGGGGTTGTGTTACATGTTAGCTACCACCAGGCTGGCTCGTTTCAAGACTATCTCAATGGTATCTATATATTATTCGGAAATGTATTTGTACACTAAATATGAAGATAACATTAACAAAATAAATGTGTTACACTCACATGATTTTCTCTACTCTTGTACAAACTATTCGTACAAACGCTTATTCTCCATATGCTTCATGTTAATCGAGATATCGAGATGTTAATCTTATTGATAATATTCTTGTAGATGCGAGGGGAATTGGTAGGCTTTAAGCGATAGTCAAATCTTTTAAGAGCTGGTTGCTATGTGGAGTATTCCATTCTCTCTGTATGTCCAGGACATAACAAAAAAATCTGATGTGTTACACTCACATGACTTTCTCTACTCTTGTATAAACTGTTTTTACAAAGGCTTATTTCCATATGCTTCATGTTACTCGAGATATCGAGATGTCAATCTTATTGCTAATTTTCTTGTAGATGCAAGGGGAATATGGTAGGTTTTAAGCGATAGTCAAATATTTTAAGCGCTGGTTGCTATGTGGCGCATTCCATTCTCTTTGCATGTCCAGGACATAAAAAAAATGAATAACGAATTTGAGAAAAAGTATAAGTATTGGAAAATTTAAGGGAATAACAAGCAATATCTCGAAAACGGTTCACTCAACAAAAAATGTGCATATAACATCAACTGTTTACTTTAACGCGATCTACATTTTTTGTGTAGTAACATTTTGTCTATCTCTTATGGTTTACCAGTTATGCAAAAGTCGTTCAGAATGAAGAACACTTTTGGAGACATTCCCAGAAAATTCGAGATATACATTTCCTTTGTCATGAAAATACCTTAAACATATGATATTTTAATCAAAATCGTTAGAGCCCTTTTTGAGAAAATTAAAATTTTCGAAAAATGTTCCTTGTAAAGGGTACTCTGGGGTGGGGGGGATTTTCTTGAAAACCTTCGTGTCGCATCTCTGGAAGATACTGAACCTAAATACCAAGTTTGGTGTTTATCCGACTGTTCGTTTCTGAGTTATGCTGTTCGCAGACACACACACACACACACACACACACACACACGGACATGTTTCCAAAAATGCTTTTTTTGGATTCAGGGAGTCTCAAAACATGTATTTCCGGTGAAATCTCGGTATCGAATTTTTGGGTGGAATACAATACTTCCCCTACTTACTATACGTAGTAGAGAAAGTAATGAATAACGAATTTGAGAAAAAGTATAAGTATTGGAAAATTTAAGGGAATAACAAGCAATATCTCGAAAATGATTCACTCAACAAAAACAAAGTATATGACATAAATTGTGTATTTTAATGCGATCTACATTTTTTGTGTAGTAAAATTTTGTCTATCTCTTATGGTTTACCAGTTATACAAAAGTCGTTCACAATGAAGAATACTTTTGGAGACATTCCCAGAAAATTCAAGATATACATTTTATTTGTCATGAAAGTATCTTAAATATATGATATTTTAATCAACATCATTAGAACCATTTTTGAGAAAATTAAAATTTTCGAAAAATGTTCCATGTAAGGGGTAATCTGGGGTGAGGGATTTTCTTGAAAACCTTCGTGTCGCATCTCTGGAAGATACTGAATCTAAATACCAAGTTTGGTGTTTATCGACTGTTCCTTTCTTAGTTATGCTGTTCAAACACACACACACACACACACACACACACACACACACACACACACACACATGGACATGTTTCTAAATTTTTTGGGGGGGGATTCAAGGGGTCTCAAATATGTATTTCCGATGAAATCTCGGTATCGAATTTTTGTGTGGAATACAATACTTCCCCTACTTACTATACGTATTAGAGAAAGTAATATATTTATAAGAAATACACGTAAAACAAGCAAATATGGAGAATAATTTGCAAACAGCTGAAACGCTATGCTTATTAACAAAACCCGGAAAATATGCATTACCATATGCAATATAAAATATTGTGTAAATTGTTGTAAATTTGGTAATTAACTGGAATGCCAAGTGAGCATTGTTTCTGAAAGCAGAGATGAAATATGTATTTGCATTAAAATGCTGTCCCTAGTGACAACGCAGTTCTCTGCCGGGCCTAGGCCTATACATTGGAATATTAGCAACTTAGAATCACTATAAAACCTTAAGGTGGCTTTGAATTTTCATTGGGAATACCACCTATGCATAACAGAGTTGTTAATTTATAGAGAATGCGAGTATAAATTAAACCAAAACCAAGCATATTTTGTTACAATCAATATACAAATAGTTTCCATGTAGTCCCGCGCTCACTCAGCTCGTGAAGAATATGAGAAGCTACGATAGGTAGCAATCTGTAGATAAGTAACATTCCAACACTCCTCTTGAAGGACGCGTTGTGCTGACATCTCCCCATACCGATTGTGCGTGAGTCTGGCAGACGATTTAGCAGGCCTTGGCCCTTCAAGGGCTGGCTTTCCACAGAAAATATACTTAGATGGTCAGGTTGAAATTAGAGCAAATTCAATTTTAAAAATTATAAAACAATATTATGCTAATTTAGATATGATAATAAATACACAAAAGACAGCATGTATTAACTTTGAATTAACAAAACTTAACCCGAGTAGTATTAAACTAAGTATAGATGGGGAAAACATATCAGAAATAAATTGCACTAATTTTCTTGGAGTAATAATTGATAAACATTTAAATTGGCAATCTCATGTAGCATCAATTAGAAAAAAGATAAATAAGGGCATTTATGTAATGAGACAATCAACTAAAATAATGGACAGTAAAACTATGAAATGGGTCTATTATGTTTTTATATATTCGCATGTAAGATGCGGAATTACTTTATGGGTAAATATTACATCAAGAGAAATGGATAAAGTCTTTAAACTGCAAAAAAAAAAGCCATTAGAATAATAAGCAAAATGGAAAACAAACAAACTTGCAGGGGGATGTTTAAGAATCAAAACTTGTTAACAGTGCCATATAAACTGCATAAAAACTGTGATAAATATAAATATGCAAAAAAATTACAGTGTACATAACCATAATTTAAGAAACAATGACGATTATTATAGAATAACATTAAGGGGAACTCTAAATAATCGTGCCATAGAAGTTAGAGGAAGAAAATTATTCAATAAATTACCTAGAGAAATAAAGAACATAAACCAGCCAAATGTAATGATGAAAACAATAAAGAAATACTTAATAGAAAATGAATTTTATAGTATAGATGGATTTAGACATGGTAAAGCAACGTAAAGTGAAAATGATATTTATGGTAAACTTAATGTAAATGCAATGTAAAAGAAGAAATGTAAAATGTAAGCTGTACTTGTTAAATTATTTTATATTTGTAATTGGACATGTCCTTTAAATGTATTTAAAAGGATAACTATAAATGAATGATCTATCACTGCAAATTAAAGACAATCGGAATTTGTGCATAATGGCAGATATGTGTAATATTTATTGATATTGGAATTTTATCGAACACTGCGTTTCTGGATGCCAAAAATGTTTATTAATCCTTATGAAAGTTTGATTGTATTTACTGTGTACCTGCAGTTAAATTCATTACCTATTGATGCAATAGTATACTGCAATATAAGGGTAGTAAGTGGTTTATAACTCAGTCCAGGAAAAGTTTGAAAATGCCAGACGAAGTCAAGTACATATTTCCTATTATAAACATGTGTAGATTGCACATTACTTGGTAAGGGGATCGATTGTGTTGTTAGGTTGCTCATTAACAGCCGGTTAAAGTATCGAAATGACTGGTCAGCACCAACACTGCATATGAGTGCCTTTTCCACGGCTAACTTTATTTTCAAATAAACTCCAGATCGATTTAAGTCCAGCCACGAAATTGTATGTTTTAAGAGATCTACATTGGGGGGGGGCCTAATATTTTGTAGACTGCCTCTGTGATGGAAATTTTTCTGTAGCCAGGATTATTCCAATCCTCCCTAGAGTCTGGAAGTATGAAATAGAGTGTGAATGTGTGTGAATTGAAAGATAACCCAAAGTGAAACCCAATGTAAAACGTGTGAATATCATTGCCAATGATATGACAATATAACCTAAGATGTTAAAAGGCGGTCTCTTACGGTTTACCAATTATTTATTTATTTATTTGTGCTAGCAATCTTGCGTAGAATATGGCTACACATCAGCCCAGGCTGTTATCTTGCCATATTCTCCCCTGTTTCTTTCTTTATATACAACATAAATATGATGATAATAATAATAGTAATAATAATAATAATAATAATAATAATAATAATAATAATAATAATAATAATAATAATAATAATAATAATAATAATAAATATTGTCTTAGCATCTCAGAATGAAGTATAATTCACATCTCTTTTTATTGACCATAACCATTTCTTTTTACTTTCTCTTCTACGTATAGTACGTAGGAGAAGTATTGTATTCCACCCAAAAATTCGATACCTAAATTTCACCGGAAAAATATGTTTTGAGACCCCCTGAATCCAAAAAAAAAGCATTTTTGGAAATATGTCCTTGTGTGTGTCTGTCTGTGTGTGTTTGTGTCTGTGAAGAGCATAACTCAGAAACGAACAGTCGGATAAACACCAAACTTGGTATTTAGGTTTAGTATCTTCCAGAGATGCGACACGAAGGTTTTCAAGAAAATCCCCCACCCCAGATTACCCTTTACATGGAACATTTTTCGAAAATTTTAATTTTCTGAAAAATAGCTCTAACGATGTTGATTAAAATATCATATGTTTAAGATATTTTCATAACAAATAAAATGTATATCTCGAATTTTCTGGGAATGTCTCCAAAAGTATTCTTCATTGTGAACGACTTTTGCATAACTGGTAAACCATAAGAGATAGACAAAATTTTACTACACAAAAAATGTAGATCGCGTTAAAATACACAATTTATGCCATATACATTCTTTTGTTGTTGAGTGAACTATTTTCGAGATGTTGTTTGTTATTCCCTTAAATTTTTCAATACTTATTTTCTCAAATGGGAATTCGTTATTCATTTCTTTTGTCTTGGATATGCAAAGAGTATTAATCTGTGGCAAAGAGAATGGTGCTGTACATAGCAACCAGCTGTTAAGAGATATGTTTATGCTTAAAGGCTACTGTATATCTATATTGCCCTTGCAAATACAAAACAAGGGGAACACAGTACGCCTTAAGCGATAGTCAAATATTTTTAGAACTGGTCGCTATGTGTAAAATATAATTCTCTTTGTATGTCAAAAGATCGTTTCTGCAAAATAGATGGAGAATAAGAGTTTGTCAAAATAGTTTGTACAAGAGTAGAGAAAGTCATGTGAGTGTAACACATCAGATGTTTTTTGTCCTGGTAATGCAAAGAGAATGGAATGCTCCACATAGCAACCAGCTCTTAAAATATTTGACTATCGCTTAAAGCCTACCAATTTCCCTTGCATCTACAAGAAAATTAGCAATAAGATTAACATCTCGATATCACGATTAACATGAAGCATATGGAGAATAAGCGCTTGTAAAAATAGTTTGTACAAGAGTATAGAAATTCATGTGAGTGTAACACATCAGATTTTTTACTTTAGACAGGTACTCTCCTATCTTTTTGTTATGCTTGTTAAAGATCTTGCATAAGGCTACTTTTCTGTCTGGTTTTGACCATTTCCCATTTATGCCTTCCTTTCTCCAATGCTGTGTGCCTTTACAATCAAACACAATATGTTCCAAATCTTCTCTTTCCCCACATATTGGACACTGGTTCTGTGGGTACCCATTTCTTATTCCTTTTAGTCTCCATACACCTGCTCGTACCCAAGCTATACTCTCTGTTTGTTCCTTATTTGAGTTGTCCACATACTTGCCCATGCATCTTTATTAAGATTTATGATGCCAAAGAACTTTTCTTCCCAATGCTACTCAATGAATTCTGTATCTCTATATCTTCAAACCTCCTCCTAGCTTCTTTCCAGAAACCCTTGACATTATTTTCCCTCCTCCAAATTTCTCCCAGACTACTGTTTTCCAAGTTAGTTTGTATACTATAGCTCCACCCATTATTCTTTAAGCTCCTTTCTTGAAATTCCAGACACTGCCTCAACAATTTAATAGTCTATACCAATATTTGAGAGCTCTCTGCATTATTACCCCTTTTCTCCCCACTCTCTGCATTTCGATTAGAGCAAACTCCTTTACTGTGGCATTTGGCAGGCCTAAAACTTCTCTACAAAACTTCCTGTGTACCACATCTGCCACTTCCCAGCCTCCATCTACTCCCCATATTTCACTTCCATATAGCATTTTTGCTTTCAACTACCACGTTATTTACCAATTATACAAACGTCATTCAGAATAGAGGACCTCATAAGCTATTCCCAGAAAATTCAAGATATACATTTTAATTGTTATGACAGTATCTTAAATGTATAGTATTTTATTAAAAATCGTTAAAAGCCATTTTTGAGAAAATCAAAACCAACAAAAATGTTTCCATGTAAAGGGCAGTTTGCAATGGGGAATTTTCTTGAATATCTTCGTGTTAATGATAATGAACTTTATCGAATATTTCCCTTTAGAGTTATACTACGGGCACCTTATTCTGAAAAGACTTCTTTTTTAACTCAGATGAGTACTGCCGGTGAAATCTCGACATCAAATTTTTGGTTGGTATACAATATCCCCCTACCTACTATAAGTCTGTGGAAGAGAAAGTAAAAATTATTTAAAATATAAGTACTATGTCGACAATGATAAAAGGAAATATATATTCACATATACACAAGCATAATAATGTCGTTTTTTTTTGCAAAGGAGGCTGTTTGTGGTAAAACAAAAGGTATCCAGAACTTCTTGTTTAAGGACGTGTCAACCTCAAATTGCTGGTTACGTTCACACCTTTCGAATATCACGCGTTTCCTCACTTCTTATTTTATGTTACGTAACCATGGAAACCGCAGTAATTTGTTCTGATGATTACTGCAGCTACGTGTCAGGACAACAAAAGATATCCACGTCCTCACCGTAATTATACGAGCGCACGTCTCGAATTAAGTTATTAAGAGGATGTGATTAGCAATGTCATCCTTTCGCTTTTTGTACAATCAAGGTTGGATTTACGTGTACATAGGTACTGCGAAAGCTATTTACGCAGTTCTAACTTGATTTGTCAGTCGTCAAAAATCAAATGGATTTACACCACAAGTGGCTAAAAATCCTCTATGATAAAGTATAATAAAGAGGAAGTATTGCAGTCCACCCAAAAATTCAATCCGAGATTATATCTGAAATACATTTTTTTGACACCACCGAATAAAAAATGCATTTTTAGAAGAAGTGGTTGTGTGTGTGTGTGTGTGTGTGTGTGTGTGTGTGTGTGTGTGTGTGCGCGCGCGCGTGTGTATGTGTATGAACAGCATAACTCAAACAAAAGGCCAAAAGGTTTGCAGCTAGATATTAAATTTTAGTTATCCTAGCATATACAGAGGCAGCAGGAGGACCACAATCTTAAACAACACATTCCAGAGCAGGCGTGGGATAGTTATAACAAATACACATAATTTTCAATTTAATCGCATTACCTGTGGTTTATTCAGTATAAGCCCGGTGCCCCTACATCATACACAAAATATAAAAGGAAGAAGTTGAGTGGAGATGCTACACACACGAGGCTACATTCACACAATTTCACATACACCTTTCAGACCCAACACTCGACCAAAAAATGACGCTCAACACACAACACACAAAGAAGTAACGCTCACTTCCTCCACTCTCTCCACCTCTGGCTAGGATCGCTAGACGAACTTCAAACCCAAAGCCGAATGAATTACCCCAACAATACTGTCGCCAACGACAGCGTGACAATACACACGCCACAACATACACGCCACAATATTCACATAACTTTATCCACCCATTCTTCAACAAACTATTCTTTAAAAAAAACTTATTTTTCTATCCACTTCATATTAATTGAGATAAACATATTCTGCAAAAATAGTTTTATTACATATTTCTCTGTAGATACAATGGGAATAGGGAAATACAGTAAGCTTAAGCGATGTTTAAATCTTTTAAGAGCTGGTCGCTATGTAATGGATTTTAAATTCCGTTCTCTTTGCATGACCAAGACAGAAGGGGGGGGGGACTAATAACCACTTCCCATTTTAGAAAAGTATGTGTTTCTGAAAATTCTAACCAATAACATAGACTATCTCGGAATATCTCCACAAAAAGTAAATAAATAAATTATGTACTTCAACGAATTCAACATTTTTTTATGTCGTAAGTTTTTGGCTGTCTCTTACGATTTAGCAGTTGTGCATAAGTTATTCAGAATGAAGTTTATTTTCAGAAAATTTAAGATACACATTTCATTTTCCATGAAAATATCTTAAAATCACTAGAGCCATTTTAGAGAAAATCAAAATTTTCAAAACATTTTCAATTTAAAGGGTAGTTTGTGATGGGGAAATTTTCTTGAAAATCTTCGTGTCCATCTTTGCAATATCATACTAAGTTTCGTATTTAAACAGGCCCGGACTGACACATATGGCCTTTTTCCTAAAACTTCTTCGGGGGGGGGAGGTTCAGAAGCTTTCAAATATATATATTTCCGGTGAAATCTCGAATTTTTGGATGGAATACAAAACTTCCCCTACTTACTGTACGTAGAAGAGAAAGTAAAAACGAGAAGTCGGTGAATTATCAAATTTGCTCAGCGTCTTGTAAGCTTGCAGACGTAGATTTTCAAAAAGACCTCCCACCCCAAACAACCCTTTACATGAAAGTATTTTATTTTTTTGTTTTGTTTATATTTTCTCAAAAATGGTTCCAACGATTTTGATTAAAATGCCATATGTTTAGTATGTGTTTATCACGAATTTTATTCATTTGAATGAACTAATTATTTCATAATTGTATTTAGAGTTGCAGCACATTACACTCTTTAAACCAGAAAGTTGCTGAGAAAGGTGTAGTAAATTTTAGGGAAAATTAGGGTGGTAAAAATTTGTAAAATAGAAATTCGCACGTTGGAGACATAGTAAAAGTGATAGTTGAAAACATGAGCATCAGGAAAGAATGGAGATATATACCACCAGCAGTGATTGAAAATATCAACAGGAATTCACGCTTAGACTTAGTCACTGCCAGATTGTAAATGGGGAGCATTTTAACACCTTATTAAATAATTAGAATGTCATTTTTTGCAAGTAGTTGGGTAAATTGCGGAGAAAATTGTTAAACAAGCCAACAGCTAAACTCTTCCTATTGCAACCAAACCTATTGTATGAAACAAATAAAACTGTTTTCATGCAACGAAATAAGAAAACAAATGAAAAAAGTGTAATTTACCTTTTAATATTTTTGTCGATGACATCACATCTGTACAATAATGGCCGAAATGTTTTTATTTTTTGTAAAATTTTCGTTTTATTTGCATTGTTCTTTACTTCTTAAGG
This sequence comes from Deroplatys truncata, assembly GCA_030765065.1. Taxonomy (NCBI): domain Eukaryota; kingdom Metazoa; phylum Arthropoda; class Insecta; order Mantodea; family Mantidae; genus Deroplatys; species Deroplatys truncata. The sequence goes on along the minus strand of CM060975.1, from coordinate 45,602,991 downwards.
ATCCTGTTCTGAGAGCAGAATTTGTTGTGATAAAGTAGGCTTGCTCGTATAGCAGAAAGTTTTAACACATTATCTGTGCTGGCCATAATTACAGTGAAGGTGGGGGTCAGGGTTTCATGGGGAGGTGACTTTACGTTGTCATGGCGACGAGCTGCAGCAGGCAAGGCGACCGGAGCTGGTAACCCAGCAACACTAAACAAACTCAATGAGGAAACCTCATACAGTTACTTGTGGAAAATGTATTTTTGAAGCCGAGAGCAGGTGTGGGGTTTCCTACCACCTTATTACGTCATGATCATGTGACCTACATACTTATCGATAACGAGATATCAAGAGTGTCTGATACAGGTCGACCTCAGTAGTGCGAGAGATAAGGCTAACCAAAGAGCGCTGTCAACTATTTAGAAAGGGGTAAGTTTGGGGAGTGTTGCAGTTTAATCAGGGATTGCAAGTATGACAATATCCAGTAATATAATACCAACCGTTTGTGAATGAACTAGTGAGATAAAGTGACTTTTAATTCAACGAAAATGAGCAATAACTTTTTATGTAATTTCTATTTTATTAGTTTTAGGGAGCTATTGTTTTAGTAATATAACTGCTCGTACTACATATTTTACAAGAGGAAAACAAATGAACATTTAGCTCTAAAGACTTGGGCAAACTTTATTAATATACATTTCTTTTCTTTTTTTTTCTTTGTTTAAAAACTGAAAAAGAATATTTCGACGTTTTTATCGTGTCCCTAGTGCAGCATCTTAAACGGTTACCTGCAAGTTTTTTGGTTACATGATTTATAATGTGTTGGATAGATGACCTTAGTTGAGTAGTCGTCTTCAACTTGTTACTGTTGATTATATCGGAACGTGAAACTTTGTTGATCGAGCGAGTACGTAGTTAGTGTGATACCGAGCAGATTACCCTAAATGCTAGTCGCCTTCTTGTACTACTTCTAATTTGTTCTGTGGGTGGAATAGTGGTAGAGGAAGAATCCCACTCCACCGAAAAACTCTATATTGATATTTCACCGGAGATAATGTTTTGAGGTCCACTAAAGCCTAAACAACTTTTTTGAAAAAAGTTTGTGTGACATGTCGAAGATTTTTAAGAAAATATGCTGTACATGGGAAATTGTGCACTATTTTTATTTTCTCAAAACTGCTTTTAATGATTTTGTTTAAAATGCCGAATTTTTAAGCCACCTGTATGGCAAATAAAATGCCTATCTTGACAATTCTGTCAATACTCTGTAAAGTCCTCTTCATTTGAATGAATTTTGTATAATTTTGTATAACTGGTAAACCGTAAAAGATAGATAAAGCTTTGTGCAAGAGAAATGTAGATCTGGTTAAAATACACAATTTATGTATGAATATTTTTGTAGCATTATCTAGTTCCCAAATATTCGTTATTGATTTTGTTTCTCGAGGCCTGCAAGGAGTGGAATTCTGCAAACCTTCATCTCAATTATTAAGTGGATACCTAGAAGAATAAGATTTTGTAGAAGAGTGAGTAGAAAAATCTTGTGAATAGAACACACAGGATTTTTTTATCGTCTTATTTTCACAGAAGCAGTTATGAACACAAACTGTTTTAAGGTGAATCTTAAAACAAATGAAAATATTACCTAACGACTTTGAAGTGCCTGTATGAAATGGATGGCAAGTTCCAAGCGAGAAATCAGGTTATTCAACAAGAAAAAGCAAATGTTATTTCAAGGAGAATGCAAGGACTCCTGCATTGCTTCACAGTTTAACTTCCAAATGGCCGAGATGGCTTCAATGGACCGACGCGGATGCCTTGAATATCCGGAAATGTCACTTTCTCAGAAGTACGCCCTTTTCATCGGACAAGGTCGTCTCCTCAACAATGATACAAGTCAGCATTACTTGTAGGCGTATCAAACACTTCAGTTTGCGATAGGTTCTAACGGTATAATGATGACAACACATGTTTCCTCAAACGTAATTAATCCCTTTCCAAAAGCAGCGAGGAAAACGGATCTTTACGCTTCTTAAGTGTTTTCCACCCTACGTTTTTACCAGCATATCAACAGAGAACATATTACCTTATTATCATCATCTTTCATGGTTTAAGCCCTTTGGGTTGTTCCTGTCTTATCATTTAAACTGTTCCGTCCATCTTCTTTTAGGTCTGCCGATGTTTCTTTGGCCCTTTGGCATATATCTTAAAACCATCCTCTCCACATGTTGTTTCTCGTTGTTTTGATTTTCTTTAATTCCTTCTAGTAATTTGAAAATTCTTAATTCTTTACGTATGTCTTCACTTCCCCTTCTGTCTTTTAAAGTATATCCTGCTACATGTCTTAAAAAGCGCATCACTGCTGCTTCTATCCTTTTGCTCTCTCTACTACGTATAGAAGTATTGTATTCCACCCAAAAATTCGATACCAAGATTTCACCGGAAATACATGCTTTGAGACCCCCTGAATCAAAAAAAAAAGCATTTTGAAAACATGTCCGTCTGTGTGTGTGTCTGTGAACAGCATAACTCAGAAACGAACAGTCGGATAAACAACAAACTTGGTATTTAGGTTCAGTATCTTCCAGAGATGCGACAAGAAGGTTTTCAAGAAAATTCCCCCATCTAGATTACTCTTTACATTGAACATTTTTCGAAAATTTTAATTTTCTCAAAAATGGCTCTAACGATTTTGATTAAAATGTCATATGTTTAAGATACTTTCATGACAAATGAAATGTATATCTGGAATTTTCTGGGAATGTCTTCAAAAGTATTCTTCATTGTGAACGACTTTTGCATAACTGGTAAACCATAAGAAATAGACAAAAGTTTACTGCACAATAAATGTAGATTGCGTTAAAATACACAATTTAGGTCCTATACGTTTTTGTTGTTGAGTGAACCATTTTCGAGATATTGCTTGTTATTCCCTTAAATTTTCCAATACTTATACTTTTTCTCAAATTCGTTATTCATTTTTACTTTCTCTACTACGTATAGTAAGTAGGGGAAGTATTGTATTCCACCCAAAATTGCGATACCGAGATTTCACCGGAAATACATGTTTTGAGACTCACTGAATCCAAAAAAAGCATTTTTGGAAACATGTCCGTGTGTGTGTCTGTCTGTGTGTCTGTGAACAGCATAACTCAAAAACGAAGAGTCGGATAAACACCAAACTTGGTATTTAGGTTCAGTATTTTTCAGAGATGCGACACGAAGGTTTTCAAGAAAATCCCCCCACCCCAGACTACCCTTTACATGGAACATTTTTCGAAAATTTTAATTTTCTACAAAACGACTCTAACGATTTTGATTAAAATATCATATGTTTAAGATATTGTCATGACAAATAAAATGTATATCTTGAATTTTCTGGGAATGTCTCCAAAAGTATTCTTCATTATGAACGACTTTTTCATAACTGGTAAACCATAAGAGATAGACAAAAGTTTACTACACGAAAAATGTAGATCGCGTTAAAATACACAATTTATGTCATATACATTTCTTTTGTTGAGTGAACCGTTTGCGAGATATTGCTTCTTATTCCCTTAAATTTTCCAATACTTATACTTTTTCTCAAATTCGTTATTCATTTTTACTTTCTCTACTACGTATAGTAAGTAGGGGAAGTATTGCATTCCACCCAAAAATTCGATACCGAGATTTCACCGGAAATACATGTTTTGAGACCTCCTGAATCCAAAAAAAGCATTTTTGGAAACATGTCCGTGTGTGTGTGTGTCTGTGTGTGTGTCTGTGTGTGTGTGTGTCTGTGAACAGCATAACTCAAAAACGAACAGTCGGATAAGCACCAAACTTGGTATTTAGGTTCAGTATCTTCCAGAGATGCGACACGAAGGTTTTCAAGAAAATCCCCCCACCCCAGACTACCCTTTACATGGAACATTTTTCGAAAATTTTAATTTTCTCAAAAATGGCTCTAACGATTTTGATGAAAATATCATATGTTTAAGATAATGTCATGAGAAATGAAATGTATATCTCGAATTTTCTGGGAATGCCTCCAAAAGTATTCTTCATTGTGAACGACTTTTGCATAACTGGTAAACCATAAGAGATAGACAAAATGTTACTACACAAAAAATGTAGATCGCGTTAAAATACACAACTTATGTCATATACATTTGTTTTGTTGAGTGAACCGTTTTCGAGATATTGCTTGTTATTTCCTTAAATTTTCCAATACTTATACTTTTTCTCAAATTCGTTATTCATTTTTTTTGTCCTGGACATGCAAAGAGAATGGAATGCACCACATAGCAACCAGCGTTAAAATATTTGACTATCGCTTAAAAGCTACGATATTTCCCTTGCATCTACAAGAAAATTACCAATAAGATTGACATCTCGATATCTCGATTAACTTGAAGCATATGGAGAATAGGCGTTTGTAAAATTAGATTGTACAAGAGTAGAGAAAGTCATGTGAGTGTAACACATCAGATTTTTTTTTTATGTCCTGGACATGCAAAGAGATTGGAATGCGCCACATAGCAACCAGCGTTAAAATATTTGACTATCGCTTAAAACCTACCATATTCCCCTTGCATCTACAAGAAAATTATCAATAAGATTGACATCTCGATATCTCCATTAACATGAAGCATATGGAGAACAAGCGTTTGTAAAAATAGTTTGTACAAGAGTAGAGAAAGTCATGTGAGTGTAACACATCAGATTTTTTAAACTTCGTTTGATGGTGCCGCATATTTGGTTGAATTTATTAACTTTCTTTATTATGTCATAATTTTTACTTTCTCTACTGCGTATAGTAAGTAGGGGAAGTATTGTATACCAACCAAAAATTCGATACCGAGATTTCACCGGAAATACATGTTTTGAGGCCCCCCTGAATGCAAAAAAAATCATTTTTGGAAACATTTCCGTGTGTGTGTGTCTGTCTGTGAACAGCATAACTCAGAACAGTCGGATAAACACCAAACTTGGTATTTAGGTTCAGTATCTTCCAGAGATGCGACACGAAGGTTTTCAAGAAAAGCCCCCACCCCAGATTACCCTTTACATGGAACTTTTTTCGAAAATTTTAATTACCTCAAAAATGGCTCTAACGATTTTGATTAAAATATCATATGTTTAAGATATTTTCATGACAAATAAAATGTATATCTTGAATTTTCTGGGAATGTCTCCAAAAGTATTCTACATTGTGGACGACTTTTGCTAACTGGTAAACCATAAGAGATAGACAAAATTTTACTTCACCAGAAATGTAGATCTTGTTAAAATACACAATTTATGTCATATACTTTTTTTTTGTTGAGTGAACCATTTTAGAGATATTGCTTGTTATTCCCTTAAATTTTCCAATACTTATACCTTTTCTCAAATTCCTTATTCATTTTTGTTTTTATGTCCTGGACATGCAAAGAGAATGGAATACTCCACATAGCAACCAGCTCTTAAAATATTTGACTATCGCTTAAAGGCTACCAATTCCCCTTGCATCTACAAGAAAATTAGCAATAAGATTAACATCTCGATATCTCGGATAACATGAAGCATATGGAGAATAAGCGTATGTAAAAATAGTTAGTAGAAGTGTAGAGAAAGTCATGAGAGTGTAACACATCCGATTTTTAAGTATGAGACCTTACAGCCTGAACAATTAAAACACTTTATTTGTTCTAATATTGTCTCTTGTATTACTATTTTTGCTCTTAATGTTTTGGGTCCTCTAAAAACCAATGTTTTACTTTTGTGTGGTGATATTTTTATTTCAAAATTTTGACTTATTTTAATTGATATAGAGCTTTTAGCATATTTAATTCTGAGCCACTTATTAAAACTAGATCGTCTGCAAATAACATATCTAAAATAATATTATTTATCTTAAAATGTTTATTTAAGCTATTCTGCTATTCTCTGACAATGTGATCTATATATAAATTAAATAACGTGGGTGACAATGTACACCCTCGTCTGACACCTCTATTTATTGTTGCTGTAAATTACCTTATTATATAGGTATAAATTACAGAATAATATTTATACTACATTACGTCGCACATGAATGTGTTCTCAAGCCCAACTCACAGAAAGCAATCAACGTATTTAACGGTATGTCTTCAAAGTAGTTTGCATTTCAAATTTTAATCCAAATTATAGACTTTCAGTATAGTGTGGAACAAGCATTTTCGTAAGTAATTATGTATTTTTTATTTAAATAATTAGAAATTACACTTAAACCATGTAAACTATTTTTTTTGTTTATGATCATGCGTTTTCTACGTCTTTCCGGTGACATTTACACAGCGGGAAATTTAGAATTCCAAAACATGAATTCTCTACCTACTATGTACGTGGTAAAGAAAGTAATATTAATATATTGCCATTTAACATTTTTGTGATGACGTCAGAGCCTGTACAATAATGACTGTTTTGTTTATTTTTACACGTACATAGTAAGTAGATAGAGTAGGTATTGCATTCCACCCAAAATTCAGTATGGAATTTCACCAGAAACACTTGTTTTGAGGCCCCTTAAATCAATAAAAAGCATTTTTAGAAAAAATGTTCGTGCGTGTGTGTGTCTGTGAACGGCATAACTGAAAAACCAAAAGTCTAATAAATACCAAACTTGGTATTTCGGTTCAGTGGTTTTCAAAGATGCGACAAGAAGAGTTTCAAGAAAATCCCCCCACCTCAAACTACCCTTTACATGGAGCATTTTTCGAAGGTTTTGATTTTTTAAAAAAATGACTCGCGATTTTGGTTTTTTTGTGGCATAAGCCATTTCTGAGATATATTAGTCATACTTCGAATTGTTCATTACTTGGCCATTCTCTTGAAGTCATGTCTACATTCAATTGTTTCTTGCGAAGTCATGGAAACAGTGTGGAATTTAAAAGCCAGCATATAGCGTCCAGTTCTTAAATATTTGACTATCGCTGTTCTGTTTATATCTATAACGAAATGTGTAATGCAGCTATTTCTGCAAAAGTTTGCCTGGATTAAAATATAATAGACAGAAAAAAAGCTTTAGTAAGAATAGTTTGTATATCCACTAATAAACCAATAGAGGGTAGAGAAAAAATTTTTGTAAAATTTTCGTTTCAGAATATTAAATTTGAGTATCCGGGTGAATTTTTTTAAAAAATAAGTTAATTTTGGTTATATTTGCGTTACTAATGACTTATGAAAGACCCTGTTTGTTAGGTGTATAACCGACTTCGTCTCGAATTTTCAAAGATTTTCTCGATACTTCTATAAACCTTTTCATCATCATTATATCGTAATGTACCTACTATAATGTTACTCGATTAAGCACGAAGTATTGTTATATACTATAAAAAGTACTGTTGTTAATTAATATTAATGAAACGCAACGTACATTGCCTATGCAAGTAAATGCGTGTAGTGTACTCACTGGTTTTGTTTGCGAGGCATCGTGGCTTACGCGTGTGTGTACTTGCGAAATGGCACTGAAGTTCACTACATACGTTATGATACAGTTTAAACATGCTTTGTCACGTTTGTTCTTGCCAAGCATCTTAAACTAAAGTTATTAACGTCATACTTCTATCACGTTAAATTATTCTTGTGCTTTAACACGTTGACGTGTAAATTAAATATAATTGGCGTTTCTCCCAGAAGGAAATGGATATTCATGAACTTATTAGCACCTTGCCCGTCAGTTGAAACAGTTTCTTCTTACATGACGTCCAATTAAACATCTATGTATAATTTTAGGACAACTTACATTAATTTCCTCCCGGACATTAGACCGCCTTTTACACTTGCTTTCCAAAGATAGGTCCAAACTTCTGGTTCATAGCTAGTCGTTCTACTACCACCTAAACAATGACTATTGAAGCATGTTAGAAAGAGAAAGATATGCCTTTTATGCTCGTTTTGGTGTCCCCTATCACACATACAATTTTGAGTTCGCATTTTATTTTTTCCCCCATTTATATAGATAGTCCTCTCAAAATACTAGGTCAAATCGGGAGCTTTGACCTCAGAAATAACTCATGATGTTGTTACTCGTTAAGCTGAAGGCTTTGCTACTGTTTTAAAAGAATCATTTTTACTATTAAACAATCTCGCTTTCACTCTCATATTTCCGACCCTGCGGAGTATACGAAAGAGATTCTGATAAAAGAAAAACTCTCACCGTATCAAACTCGAGACCTTAGTTTACAGAATTGCTTTACATTCTTGTAAAATGACAAACTCTTATTATAAAACTATCACAGGCAAAACATTATTGCAAATAGGATGTAGAAATCATTAAAATATAACCTATGTTGTATTTTATTAATTAATTTTTTTATTATAAGTGGTCTATAAAATATTGAATCCCATTTAACAACACCCTGTATTGTTTATATGCCTATCATGGCCAGAGTTGACACATTTTCAGAATACAAAACATAACAAAATAAGTTGATGAATTGGCATCAAGTTTGAATTTTAGCGCCCCCACTGATTTTTTTAAGACGCGTGTTTCTTGTTTCTAAATATGGAAGTCTTTCTGAACCCTAGCTATTCCAGTAATTTTGTCGATGATGTTGATGAAGTAGGAGATAGCCGGCGCGTCTGCATGTCTGTAGCAGAGAGAGGGAGGGAGAGAGAGAGAGAGAGAGAAAAACACAACACAAAACCAAAAACTGGATAAACACAAAATTCCATACTTAATTGGGACACCTTTCAATGACACAGAGCTAACATTTTTCAAGGATTCAATTCGCTTCGAAAAACTCTTCACATGAAAGATACTTCTGATATTTTTCCTAAAAATGGCTCTAACAGTTTTGATTAAACAGTCGCAAGTTTGAGATCGTTAAAGGATAATAATATGTGTATACGAGGGCGACACTAAACAGTTTTAGAAAATCAAACACGGATAAGTTTTAAAAAATTTAAATGATATTATTGTTTTTCAAAATATTTCCCACATCAATACATTTTTGCATTCGATGAAACCAGTCCTTAAAACAATGATGCCGCTCTTCCTGAGGCACTTCAGAAACCAGGTTTTAGAATGTTCCAGTGCTTCTTATCTTTAATTTTTGAAAGCAAAAAGAAATCAAAAGTGCTAGGATGTAGGATGTGGTGCTGACCTTCAGGGCATCGGGATGCTCAGTTGTTAGTTTTGCTGTATGCGACGATACTTTGTCATGATATAACATTGTTTTTCCTTTGGACGATTTTTACGAAATGTTTCAATATTGCGGTAAACAGACATTTGTGTACCAATCGGCAGTAACGGTACCTCTGTCTTCTAATGCTATAATAGCAATATTGCCCGTTTTAGGGAGACAAAAAACCTAGCAACCATCTTCTTACTAGCACTGCGAATTCGTCCGACTTTTGTAGGCTTAGGCTCTGTTGGAAAGGCGATTGAGCCGATTGACTTTTCTTTTCAGAATCATAAAATAAACCCAAGATTCATCAGCAGTAACGATATTCCAAACCAAATTTGAAGTGCCGCCTTGGAGTTTTCCTGTACCAATTAATGCGTTGTTGTTTGATCGGGAGTCAGTTTATGTGGAATCCCACGACAGTCAAATTTTCTCACGTCTAACTGTTGATGTAGAATGTTTTACATTTAAATCGTATCAATGCCCAATGTCACCCGAATAAATTCATAGAATGTCCGTCGATCTTCTTCAAGCACTGCTCAAAAATCGGCAATATTTTCATCTGTAATAGCAGTTCTTGGTGTCCTTCACGAAATTCATCACTAAGAAAAAACAAATCTCTCTTGAATTCGCCTGTACCAATTATAAATTGTGGCCTTAGATGGGGCTTCTTCGCCAAATGCATTTTTAAGCCCACCTTCACATTGTTTGGGCGTTAATGACGATTTAAAATCGTAAAACATCATAGCCCGGAAATGTTCTTTAGTCAAATTCATTTTTGGGTAAATAAATAATGATAATTGACATTAATATTAGAGTAAATCAAAGAAACTACACGGCAATCAACTCGCAAAACATTGGAGAGTATCTGTCAAATATAAACAAATTTCAATTGTTTTTAGAAACATGGTATTCTAAAAAATTTTCAGTATCGCCCTCATATAAAGTTTCTGTATATACTCTTAGAATTTCATCTGATGTTGACTGAATTAAGCTTATACCAATGCGAAACCTTACAAGACAGACAAAAAGCTAATGAAGGAAAACTGCAGAACTTATTAAAAAGTCGATTTATGTCAAATTATTCCCTTTTTCGTAGAATTTTTCGTTTCATAACTTTTGGGATTTATTAAGATTTCCCAGATTGAAGTTTCCTTGTGGATTACTAATGGTTGGGGAAGGTCGTATGACTGTTACACATTGAACTTTTTTAAGCGAGGGCAGGTGTTTTACTGACACATCTCTAGTGTGTTTAAGAGCAATTGACAAATGTATAAGGACAGCGTGACCTTAATCTTTTGGTAAATGCTGCACTGTATTCATTACTTTTTAATACCAAAAGATTTATGCTGTCCCATTTGACAGTAAAGTTGGGCACCTGTTGGGTGGTCGCGGACCCTTACCGGTGAAGAAGTATGAAGGTTGTGAGGGGAACGGCGACGTAAAACCCCAGACTGAGTCCTGCATGACCTTTACCGGTTTTTTGTTAGACCTTGCTAAGGTTCATTTAGTAACCACACGATGGCGGGTCTGGGCTTTACATTTCAAAGACGAACACATACACACTGGATGATACAGGCAATTTCTAGAAATTAATAATTAAAACCTAGTCTGCATCCCTTGTGTTGGTCTTTGTTGAGTACACTTGCCTTTGAAAGATATATGGAGGCCTACACTGCATTGAAAACATTCATCTGAACGAAGGTTTTAACAGAAACGTTATTTAGACCTGTAGCAAACTGAGATGGAAGCCATTTGGCAGATGAAAAATACGTTTATTGCGCGCCACTTCAGTATCTCGACTATCTTATCGTTAGAGTCTAATTTATTTTACTTTAGGTAGGAAAGACTGTGCGGTAGTAACGTAATACAGTTTTATTGTATTAAACAATTAACGTTTAAAGAATTTTAAATCTATTTCTAGGATCACTGTTGTAATTTTAGGTCTGTAATTTATGAATTCAATTGTGTGCCAGAAATTATTCAACAATTTCATATCGCAATATGCTATTTATACATATTTGAATCTTTTAGTGGGAATTGCTTATTTATGTCTCTATTTTTAATCTTTGCACCGTGGTAACCGTTGTGTAAATTCTTACTCTAGCCCTACATATAGGAGGTAAGAGGAAGTATTGTATTTCACTCAAAAATCTATATCGGATTTCAGCGGAAATAACGCGTTTTGGGGGTATCTATCTGAAGCTCCCCTCCCTCCAAAAAGTGAGAGAGGGAGAGAACTGCATCGCTCAGAAATGAAAAGCCGGGTAAATACCTTGGTGTCTAAGTTCAGCATCTTCCAGAGATACGACACGAAGTATTTTCGAGTAAATCTCCTCCCCAACTATGCTTTATTGAAAGAAAAAAATCATTTTCTCAAAAACATCACAATTGCTTAATCCATTGATATGAGAAATAAAATGCAAATGTGGAATTTTCTATGCAATTATTTTGAATGATACGTGATTAAATGTGTATAATTTTACATAGCAACCAAATCTTAAAAACTTACTACAGGAAAAATGTAGAAGTCATTAAAATACATAATTCGCGCCAAGAAGTTTTTCATAGCATTAGCCTTTTTCGATATACCCCTGCTCCAAAGTTAGATTTTTACTTTCTCTACTACGTATAGTAAGTAGGGGAAGTATTGTATTCCACCCAAAAATTCGATACCGGAATTTCACCGGAAATACATGTTTTGAGACCCCTGAATACAAAAAAAGTATTTTTGGAAACATGTCCGTGTGTGTGTGTGTGTGTGTGTGTCTGTCTGTCTGTCTGTCTGTGAACAGCATAGCTCAGAAACGAACAGTTGGATAAACACCAAACTTGGTATTTAGGTTCAGTATCTTCCAGAGAAGCGACACGAAGGTTTTCAAGAAAATCCCCTCACCCCACATTACCCTTTACATGGAACATTTTTCCAAAATTTAAATTTTCTCAAAAATGGCGCTAACGATTTTCATTAAAATATCATATGTTTAAGATATTTTCACGATAAATGAAATGTATATCTTGAATTTTCTGGGAATGTCTCCAAAAGTATTCTTCATTGTGAACGACTTTTGCATAACTGGTAAACCATAAGAGATAGACAAAATTTTAGTACACAAAAAAAATGTAGATCACGTTAAAATACACAATTTATGTCATATACATTTTTGTTGTTGAGTGAACCATTTTCGAGATATTGCTTGTTATTCCCTTAAATTTTTCAATACTTATTTTCTCAAATGGGAATTCGTTATTCATTTTTATGTCTTGGATATGCAAAGAGTATTAATCTATAGCAAAGAGAATGGTGCTGCACCTAACAACCAGCTATTAAGATATATGTCTATGCTTAAAGGCTACTGTATTTCTATATTGCCTTTGTAATTACAAAACAAGGGAACATAGTACGCCTTAAGTGATAGTCAAATATTTTTAGAACTGGTCGCTATGTGTAAAATGTAATTCTCTTTGCATGTCAAAAGATCGTTTCTGCAATGTTTATCTCGATTAATATGAAATAGATGGAGAATAAGAGTTTGTAAAAATAGTTTGTACAAGAGTAGAGAAAGTCATGTGAGTGTAACATAGCAGAATATTTGGTGGGTATTCAGGGCTCCTCAAAACATATACTTCCGGTGAAGTCTCGGTATCCAATTTTTGGGCAATACCTTCTCGGCTCGTGGTAGAGAAAGCAAATATACATGGTGCGTATCTAACGTAACGTGGATAGAAGAATGCGTTCTTATATGCAAATTTGTTATTGGTGGAGAAAGTCGTGCGAACACATCACTATCAGATTTTTCCTGACTGCGCGGCAGTGTTCAGGTTTCAGTTGTCATGACAACCAACACGTACTAAGTGGCATCAGTATTGATTCTTTAACAATCGAAAGAGAGATTGTATGTTTTGAACTAGCATGTGACTCGCGGACGAACACCAACATAACGGTTTAGGATTCCGGAAGACCGACAAGGACGTCTTCCCCAGACGCGGTGTGAAGAAGCTGTCACAACAAATCAGCATCAGCAGAAGCAGTCTGGTTACTCGCAAAGATTATGTTGCGTTCACCTTCAAGGATGAAACACTAGACAAACTCGTATGTTGCAATAAACATTTTGTGGGCCACTTCTATCAATCCATACGCATTAAATTCTTCGTGGACCACCGACGGCTTTATCTGGCAACCAGTCGAAGTTAGGGTAGGAGATGGTACACTGACGAGCATAAAAAGTGGCGCACTCCCTAGTTCGCAATACTGTCTTTCCATCCACCTTCAGGTAACTAACCTTTGCCTCTACCCAGCCGCTGTCACTTCTCTATGTGACTTGCTTTAGAAAGCAATTCAGGGATGCAAAACCAAACCAATGAACGATGTTATAATCCATGTGAAATGAAGGGTTGGTTCGGATACCCCATCTATGAAAGAGTTTTGCAACGATTGGTATATAACGAAGGCTAAACCAGTACAACCTGAAAGTGAAAATTAATTATTTTCAGTTTCTGACCCCTCATCTAATAATATAAACTTATCAATCAACCGACTATTCATTGGACTTTTATTAATTCCAACATCTTTATGACTAATCTCTAATTCGGCCTTCCAGAGGAAGGGTTTAAGAATTGTTTGCATGTGTCGATAAACCGAACGACAGCTATGGTATTTTAATAAAAAGTTTCTTCAGCAATATGGAGACGAAAGTTGAAGTTATTGCCACCATCGAACTAAATAAGAAAACATCTATTACCAGGATGATACTGACAAATTTTAGAATGCCATGTTTCTAAAACAATTGAATTTTGTTTGTTTTTGATAGCTGCTTTCTAATGTTTTGCGAGTTGATTACCGTGTAGACCGCTCGCCTCTCACCGAAGGCGGCGCGGGTTCAATCCCAGGGACCCGCATGTGGGATTTGTGGTGGACAAAGCGGCGTCTGGGCGGGTTTTCTCCGCGTTCTCCGGTTTCCCCCGCCATTCATTCCACCAACTGCTCCATCATCACCTTTCCTTTCATCCATTTCACCATCATTTCGTTTCATCTACTTCCTTCCTCCCATACCAGGCATCGGGCTGATCACTCATCCTGGATATTCTGTCTGCTCCTCGACGGGCCTCTGACCCCAGGCACCCGCCTGTAAGTCCTGGGGGGTGTAAGTCCTACATAAGAGGACGTTAAACAGAGAAAGAAGAAGAAGATTACCGTTTAGTTTGTTTGATTTTCTCTAATGCTTTGTTAAGTATCATTTAAATATTTTGTGTTCGCCAAAAACGAATTTGACTAGAGAACATTCCCGGGCTAGGATGTTTTACGATTTTAAATCGTCATTAACGCCTAACAGTGTGAAGATCGGCTTAGAAATTCATTTGGAGGAAAGTCCCAATTAAGGCAAGAATTTATAATTGGTACAGCGAATTCAAAAGAGATTAGTTTTTTCTTAGTGATGAATTCGTGAAGGACGCCCAAGAACTGCTGTTACTGATGAAAATATTGCCACTGTTCGAGCAATGCTTGAAGAAAATCAACGGACATCTTATGAATTTATTGCGGCGACATTGAGCATTGGTATGATTTAAATGTAAAACATTTTACATCAACAGTTAGACGTGAGAAAACTTTGTTGTCGATAGATTAATAAACTGACTTCCGATCAAAAACAACAACGCATTGATTGGTGCAGAAAAACTTCCGAAAAATTCCAAGGCGGGACTTCAAATTTGGTTTGGAATATCGTTACTGCTGATGAATCTTGGATTTATTGTTATGATTCTGAAAAGAAAAGCCAATCGACTCAATGGGTCTGAAATTGAGTGAATTCCTCGCCTGGTGTTTTCTTTTAATTCTTCCAATGTATGGGAGTTTGTTGCATACGCTTTATTTTTAAAGTCCAGATAAAAATCGCATAGTTAGATCAGGGGATCTTGAGGGCCTTTACTAATTACCCTATCTTCAAAATGTTCCTGAATTAAGCTTAATGACTCATCAGAAGTTAGCGTAGTATCAAAAGTCTTGGGAAATCCTAGACTGACATTCACCGTCGGCCAGGTGTTCAAAAAACAGTATAGGCCATTCCTGTATCTCTGCATTTATTGTTTGATCAGAAAACATCAATTTTCGCAACATGCAAGGGAATATCGTGTGTAAAATCGCGTTTCTCTGTGCTTCAGTATCTGTTATTTTGCGATGGAACACAACCATGTAAATGGAATCATGTTTCGTCAGAGAAGAATATTAAACGTGGCTCAATTACTGTATAATTTCGCAAAATCCAATTACAGAAATTTACCGATTCTGTTGATCAAGTGTAAAGGTGTAAGCAACAAACACCATGCACTGGAAGAACTAAAAGAAAACATCAGGCGAGAAACCCCGCCCAACTTCAGATGTTGAACTCTCGAGTGTAAATGAAAATTTTCTGAGCAGATGCCAGAAATGTGTGTATAGAGGACAACATTTCCAACAACTCTTATGATAAGGTACGTGCTTATTAGCATTGTAACTGTGTATACATACGCTGAAACTGGCACCGTCGTTGTCCATACATTTTTGGCACCTCTTTAGGAAACTATCCATCACTCGCCGTAGTTCACGTTGAGAAATGCTGGCAAATATATATATCGCAATATTTTTACTTTCTCTACTACGTATAGTAAGTAGGTGAAGTATTGTATTCCACCCAAAAATTCGATACCGAGATTCCACCGGAAATATGTGTGTGTGTGTGTGTGTGTGTGTGTGTGTGTGTGTGTGTGTGTGTGTGTGTGTGTGTGTGTGTGTATATATGTCTGTGAACAGCATAACTCAGAAACGAACAGTCGGATAAACACCAAACTTGGTATTTAGGTTCAGTATCTTCCAGAGATGCGACACGAAGGTTTTCAAGAAAATCCCCCCACCCCAGATTACGCTTTACATGGAATATTTTTCGAAAACTTTAATTTTCTCAAAAATAGCTCCAACGATTTTGAATAAAATACCGTAAGTTTAAGACATTATGAATTGTATATCTCGAATTTTCTGGGAATGTCTCCAAAAGTATTCTTCACTGTGAACGACTTTTGCAAAACTGGTAAACCATAAGAGATAGACAAAATTTTACTACACAAAAAATGTAGATATCGTTAAAATACACAATTTATGTCATATACATTTTTTTTTTTTTGGGTGAACCATTTTCGAGATATTGCTTGTTATTCCCTTAAATGTTTCAATACTTATTTTCTCAAATGGGAATTCGTTATTCATTTTTTTTTGTCCTGGATATGCAAAGAGTATTAATCTGTGGCAAAGAGAATGGTGCTGCACGTAGCAACCAGCTATTAAGAGATATGTATGTGCTTAAAGGCTACTGTATTTCTATATTGCCCTTGCAAATACAAAACAAGGGGAACATAGTAGGCCTTAAGCGATTGTCAAATATTTTTAGACCTGGTCGCTATGTGTAAAATGTAATTCTCTTTGCTTATCTCGATTAATATGAAATGGATGGAGAATAAGCGTTTGTAAAAATAGTTTGTTCAAGAGTAGAGAAAGTCATGTGAGTGTAACACATCAGATTTTTCCTTCATATTTTGTCTATCTCTACTCCTAACAATATGAAGACCCAGTTACTTATGTCAGTTCTGGATACCGAATGATATAATTAGTTGTTTCCTACAATTTATAATGCTAAGATTGCATAAAATGCTGTATCCTGGTCGTGGGGTAATGTTAATATGACACTCGTGCCCTAATCATAAACATTACGTACTCGTAGGTTAATAGCATACTATAATAAGATATTATGTGTCGTTGTAATGAGCAGCGAAGTGGTGTGAAAGTGACATCAAATCTGAACACCATCATGTTGTATCAGGAAGCTGGGAAGGTGTTGTGGACTGGCCAACTGATAATTATGGGAATACCACATTCTTTACGTCCTGCCAGCATCCATTTTAGGACATAGGCAAGCGATGCACGATATGAGGACAAAGCCCCAAAACTAGGAAGCGCAGCCGGTTACGTGTGTCCACAAAACTTGGTGTAAATGAACGAAAATTGGATTAGGTGAATGAGAGAGAGAGAGGTGCGTGAAGCAAACGAACTGACCGAGGGGAGAAAAACAAAAGGCGTAGTGGTCGACGCGCACATCATAAGCTTTCAGAAAATTTAATCTCACATATTTGTTTGTACGTGCATGTGCTTTTATTTTTAATGTGTCTATGTTAGAAAATATACATGAATGCATATAATGCAACCTTGGAGGGTAGCCAGGCTATAGCCTTACTGGAATTGAAAAAGAATTATGCTGTGTAAGATTCACATGACTTTCTCTATCCATTTATTTTCCACACCTATTCTACTAATTGTTCACATAAAGGGATTGTTACTTTCTCTATCACTTGTCTATAGCATGTCGGAGACTCACCGTAAATGCAAGTTTTCAGGTCCTCAGAATTGAGAAAAAAAGCAACGCTTGCATAACTCAAACACCGAAAGTTGGATAAATAACAAATTCTGTACTGAAGTTCTTCCGAGGATGTTCAAAATCTCCCTAACCCAAACTGTGCTATGCATCGACAATTATTTGTTATTTTTACTTTCTCTACTACGTATAGTAAGTAGGGGAAGTATTGTATTCCACCCAAAATTTCGATACCGAGATTTCACCGGAAATACATGTTTTGAGACCCCCTGAATCCAAAAAAAGCATTTTTGGAAACATGTCCGTGTGTGTGTCTGTGAACAGCATAACTCAGAAACGAACAGTCGGATAAACACCACACTTGGTATTTGGGTTCAGTATCTTCCAGAGATGTGACACGAAGGTTTTCAAGAAAATCCTCCACCCCAGAGTACCCGTAACATGGAAGATTTTTCGAAAATTTAAATTTTCTCAAAAATGGCTCTAACGATTTTGATTAAAATATCATATGTTTAAGATACTTTTATGACAAATAAAACGTATATCTTGAATTTCCTGGGAATGTCTCCAAAAGTATTCTTTATTGTGAACGACTTTTGCATAACTGGTAAACCATAAGAGATAGACAAAATTTTACCACACAAAAAATGTAGATCGCGTTAAAATACACAATTTATGTCATATACATTTTTTTTGTTGAGTGAACCATTTTCTAGATATTACTTGTTATTCCCTTAAATTTTTCAATACTTTTCTCAAATGGGAATTCGTTATTCATTTTTTTGTCTTGGATATGCAGAGAGTTATAATCTGTGGCAAAGGGAAGGTGCTGCACCTAGCAACCACTATTAAGAGATATGTATGTGCTTAAAGGCTACTGTATTTCTATATTGCCCTTGTAAATATATATTCCCCTTACATCTACAAGAAAATTAGCAATAAGATAGACTCCGCAAATGTTTATCTCGATTAACATGAAGCATATGGAGAATAAGCGTTTGTAAAAATAGTTTGTACAAGAGTAGAAAAAGTAATGTGAGTGTAACACATCAGATTTTTTTCCTAATGACTTCGATTAAGATACATGCCTAGCAAATGTACAACATACATTTCAAGGTATTACCTTGAGTTTCCTGCAAATGGCCTGTGACTTTTCATTTAGAATGAATATTATACACTTTTGTATAACTGGTAAATCGTAATACATAAGACAAAAGCTTACTTATGAAAAATCTGACGTCTTACATTCACATGACTTTATTTAACCTCTGTCGTTTATTAGTGGGTATGCAAACTGTTCCTACGAAACCTTAATTTCCTTCTAATTTATTTTAATCGAGATAAACCTTTGCAGAAATAACTGCATTACACATTTCGGTATAGATACAAAGGGAAATGTTTACGAACTGGACGCTATATTCTGGCCTTAACATTCCATACTGTTTCCATGACATCGCGAGAAACAACTGAAAATCGACAGAACTTTAAAAGAATTACAAAACATTGAACATTGAACAATTCGAATCATTAATAACGCATATCTCGGAAATGGCTTATGCCAAAAAAATTGTCGTTACAAAAATTGTCGCATGTTAAACCCCGCGGAGGGCGATGATTTTTTTTTCTTTTTCGGGCATAAAACTCCATAACATGGCTTTCTTCAGAAGGGAAGTAGATTTACGTGTCGTAGATTTACGGCACATAAAAGAACTTCAAGCCTGATAGAGGCCTCTGAGCAAAATTTCCTGTCTTTCAAGCCCAATATAGAATGGGGACGTTAAGGGCCGTAGTAGTTAAAGAGCGTCCATAAATAAAACTCAATTTAATTCATTTTTCACAAAATTATTATTTGAAATAAGTTGTGTTTTAAAGATATCTATTTTATTTATTTATTCATTTTATTTTGTGTAACGGTTTTCTATCGCTTAAGTCGTACAGGATTATACAGCTTTCCTTCCAAACGATGAGGGCTTCACTGGCTATTCCCAGAAACTTAGGATATACATTTTATTTGTCATGTAAATATCTTAAATTATGGTATTTTAATCAAAATCCTTAGTCATTTTTGAAAAATGTTCCAGCTAAAGTGTAGCTTGGGTAGGAGGATGTGATAAGTTTTTTAAATTTCAAATTATTGAATTTTAAAGTTAATTTTCTTATCGTGTGCCAAATGTTTCACATGATGTTAATAATCTACCGTTTAAATATCCATTTCCTTTATCTGATTATACCGCTAAAATGGTCGCATGTCTTTTTTGTGTGTGGTGTTTTAATTTCAAAATACGAAAATAATTAAAACGTTATAATTGTAAATTTATATTATAAGCTCCTTTTGCTTTCATAGTCAATAACTGAAAGCTGTGTTCTACAGTTTTAATTACCTGACTTTGCAGGAGAATTGGATGAAAATCCATGCATACCTATTGTGGAACATTTTGAAGGAGTGAAAGAGCTTGGATGAATTTTGAAATTATTGTATTTGAATGCGTGCCCAAGTCTATAGTGTTCATTTTCTCGAGACTTAGCATATTTCAGTTATGCCATTCCCTTACGGCCACTCGATATCTACTGAATTTTCGGCAAATTTTCGAAAATAATCACTTTTAATATCTCTACTACGTACATGGTAGATAGAGAAGGTAGGTAATGCACTCCACCCAAAAATTCGATATCGATGTTTCACCGAAATACATGTTTTGAGACCCTGTATAAAAAAAGCGTATTTACAAAAAAAAAAGTGTGTGTGAACAACATGAGTCGGAAACGAAAAGTCGGATAAATACCACACTTGGTATTTAAGTTCCATATGTTCCAATGATGAGACACGAATTCGTCCTCTGTGATCTAGGGTTACCGTGCTAGCCTCTAGTTCCCGAGGTCGCGGGTTCAACCCCGGCGTAGGGCGATGGATTTTTTCGGGCGGAGAAATCCTTAGCATGGTTTCCTTCGGAAGGGAAGTAAAGCCGGTGGTCCCGTGTCGTAGATTTACGGCACGTAAAAGAGCCTCAAGCCTGATAAAGAAGCCTCTGAGCAAAATTACCAGTCTTTCACTCCCAATATAGAATGGGACACAGTTAAAGAGCGTCCATAAATAAAACTCAATTTAATTTGATGCGACACGAAGATTTTCAAGAAAATCCCCTCTCCACAAGCTCCCCTTTATATGGGACATTTCTCGAATTTTTTTATTTTCTCAAAATGGCCTAATGATTTGGATTAAATTACCATACCTATATTAATTACGTTTACATGACAAATAGAATATATATCTTGAATTTTCTGCGAACAGCCAGTCTAGACCTCTTCATTCGGAAGGAATTTTGTATAATCTTGTATATCGGGTAAACGTTAAGAGACGAAAAGGTACTACAAAAAAAATAAAACAAACAAACAATTTTTAGTACATACCTAAGCCATTTCCGTGATACCCGTTATTAATGGTCCGAATTGTTCAATACTTACCCATTCTTTTAATGGAAACAGTATGGAATTTTAAGGTCTCCATATAGCGTCCAGTTGTTAAACATTTGACTGTCGCTGTTCCCTTTGTATTCATAACGAAATGTGTAATGCAGCTATTTCCGGAAAGATTTATCTCGATTAAAATGAAGAGATAAGAAAAGAAAGCTTCGTCAGAATAATTTGAGTAGCAACATAAACATTAGAGGGAGAGAAGGTCAAGCGAATGTAACAGATCATTTTTTAATTGCCGTAGAAAAAAATAACATTGTAGATTTAGGATCGAAGTATGGTTTTTTGTGGCCAGCGAAATGTCCAAACGCGAGGTTTAAATGGAGGTGCGTAGGTGTGGGCAAATATCATTTTCTAACATTTTAAAACTTGAACTTCTTACGCGACCGATACATTCTTGAACGTGTACATTCAAACATTTATATAAATACATTTTTAATAATATAGGTTTGCAATCGTATTAAATCCGATATGCGAATATCGTTTAAGCAGGCAAAATGTATTGTGGCGTAGTAGGAAGCTGTTTAGCATTGTTGAAATATGTGGAATTCCATGCTGAACTGATTGGGCCATATTACTCGTTGAGCTGGAGGTTTTAACGTTGGTTTTATTAATTCTTACTATCACACTGCATTCACCCCCACATTCATACTTCCAGACTCTGCAGAGGATAGGAAATGGTTCTGGTTAAATAAAAATTCCTTGACCCAGCCGGGAATCGAACCCGGGACTCGTATCTGTTGAAAACACATCACTGAACATTCGACTACAGAAGCCGTCTCGTACATTTGTTATACGTACTTTAAAAATATTTCTGATAGTGTTTTTTTTTTCCTTTCCATTTTCTTTCAGAATTTTGGAGTATATTCTTTGAAGATGATATAAATCACATTTTTTTTTATTTACGACGGTAATGACCTAGCAGTTGAGCGCCCTTAAACACACACACAAAATTATTTAGGCTTTTAATAATTTTATACATGATTAATTCTTAGAAATCGGAAGTACTACAGATTTAATAAAAAATGGAAATTGAAATGGTGATCATTAAAAGCAAACTTCATGAAGCTCGCTCAGGCTGCACACAACCTTTTCTGCATTTCCGAACTCTCAAAAGAAGAGATCAAGTATCGTCACCCGGCTTAGAATTGGACACTCCAAACTATCGCACTGTTATTTTCTCACTAAGGACCAACCTCCAAACTGTAACATTCCTCTAACCATTCTGCATATCGTTATTGACTGTACACAGTACAGTAGATGTAGACAACAAGCCGGTATTCCCAATTTTCCCAATGCAGTTAACAGACCCAAGACGACGCTACAATTTCTAATGGATACAAAACTCTCTGATTTACTGTAAATGTTTACCTAATTCCATGTTTATGCAATTGTAAATTAATGTATATCATTATGTATTATATACTTATATCATAATGGATTTTTATGATACCAGGTCGTGATGAGACCATGTAGTCAAAACGACCTTAAATAAACCTTTAATTAAAAAAAAAAGTTTTAATGTAACACAAAATTTAATCTTTGGGTGTAAGCTACTACATGTATTTGAGATATAATGATGCAGAATTTTAACGTTTAAACTTTTGAAATATTCATCACGTAAAACACTTTACGTATAACTTTATTTTCATTTCTTTTAAAATTATTTGCTTGAATAGTTAGGCACACAGGACTAGGAAATGTAATTTTCTCTTACAATTAAATTGAATAAATCTGTGATAAAAATCTTAAACAGGTTAAGATTTCTGTCAATTAGCTATTTGAGTACAGAGTACTTTAAAGGGCATGCAGGAGCGTCATTTCAGTTTTTTTTTGGGGGGGGGTAAGTTTGCCTGAAGCAGTTTCCCAAATTTTGATGTAAATTTTAACAGCACATTTAGCCTAAAAAAAATCATCTTCTGCGTCTCAAATGTGAAGTATTTGTACTAAAAATACAGTTGTAATTTTTCTTTTGGTATAGCAATAATAACTCGTAAGCTAGGAGTACAATTTACCCCCTGCCTCCCCTAAATGAGGCCCCTGAATGCATGCGTTTTCTTTTCTACCAAGAAACCTTCCCATTAATTCTTGGTATTATTGCATTCATACTGACAGATTTCAGGGGTTGGTTTATGTATAAAATGGACGTAAAGAATTGAGACTTGCAGTTTGACCAAGACAAGGAAGATGCTGGTACCGCGATTTGACGCCCCTATGCAGGACAACACTTTAGTTACACAATAGCTGCTGACCCTGTTTACGACGTAAGGAACAAAGGTTCCCCGAGTCAGATTGTTGACAAAGGAGCATGCATGCCTCCTTTCGGGAGCGGGATCATAAATATGTCTACTTGTTTTCTTCTGGAGAGTGTTTGGCGAGGATTTGTGTGCAATAAAACGATAAACACACCGCGAACATTTGGAAAACACTTGCCTGCAAGTGGCTCTGTCGAAATAGTATTGACATGTCACGTAAACACTTTTAGTCGGCTCCTTTTGTCCTTTAATGCAGATAAACTAAAGAGCCTGTCTAGGGTTTGAGATCAAAGTAGCGCCCAATAAAGTTATTGAACTATAACTGGTTGTACTTTCCTGCATCTTCTGACTTCCTGGAAATTTTTTGTTGATAGTACTGTTAGACTGAGAAACAGGTAAAAGACACGTATCACGGAGAGGCCCCCGAACCGGGGCAGAGCACCGCACGCAGACCAGTCGCCCATTGTGCTTCCAACGTGACCCCTGGGAGGGAAGGCGGAAGCATGGACGGAGTCCCTAACGTTTCTAGATGGAACGCATCCACCGCCGCCGGTCCTTGCCCACAAACCGCCAACCTCCAGGCTCCCCCGGAGCGGAGCCTCACGCTGAGGAGAGACCTAACTGAGCGGTACCGCAACTCGCCGAACACCTACAACCCTGGTCCTATAACCCTGAAACAGATGACAAGGAAGATGATGGGTACAGTAAAGAGAGTCGTGGTAGAAGATGAACCACCCCAGCATTCGCTTGGCGACCCGGGACAACCCATGGGCCAGCGTGGGCGGTCGCCGTGAATCGATCCCGGGACCTCCCGAATGCGGGCCATAGACGTAACCGCCTGAGACATCTGCTCGGGAAAAGAAATTGGGAAAGGAAACGTTCCAGGGATAAGTTTAGTTCTCCTCCCCTGCATTTTCCAGCAATTAGGACTGAGGAAAACCTGGAAAAAGCCTCAATAAGGGAGGACGGTCCTACCGAGATTAGAACCACGGACCTCCCGTTCATGAATCTGTGTCTTAATAACTTTGCTCAGCCGTGTCGGTAGGGGAGTAAATCAAAACCACATGAAATGTAGTATAACTTACGTTTAAAGTCGTTTTCAGTCACTTTTCAGGGAAATAAAACATTGTTTTAGGCTGCCTCTGCAGTCGACTGGTCAGCCTCTGGCTTCTCAATCCAGACATTCCAGGTTCGATTCCCGACTGAGGTGGGTGGTCTTCTTTAACCAGAATCATTCCATATCCCCCACAGAGTCTGAATGTGGGAGTTAATGCCAGCGTGGTTAGTAGTTAAAAACTGATTAAAAAGCAACTCTAAGAAAACCTTCAGTTCAACGAGTAATAACTGAATCAGGATCTCCCTGGTTCGATTCCTGGCTGGAGGAACGCAACTTTTTTAGACTGGATTCTTCTTCTTCCCCTCTACAGTCTGTAAGTATGAATGGGAGTGTAAATGTGTGTGTGTGTGTGGGTGTGAGAGAGAGAGAGAGAGAGAGAGAGAGAGAGAGAGTGAAATTAATGCTTAAATTGAAAACCCAAAGATTAACACCACAGTAAACGAGTGAATATCCTTGCCGATGAGCAATTGTTTCAAAAGCAAAGCCTTCGACATGACTTAGATGTTAAAGGTGGCATATAAATGGGAAAAAAAATGCCATCAGTTATTTCTCAAGTTAAGTTAAATGAAATTGAGTTTTATTTATGGACGCTCTTTAACTGCTGTGTCCTTATCGTCCCATTCTATATTGGGCGTGAAAGACCGGAAATTTTGCTCAGAGGCCTCTTTATCAGCCTTGAGGTTCTTTTACGTGCCGTAAATCTACGACACGAGACCACCGGCTTTACTTCCCTTCCGAAGGAAGCCATGCTAAGGATTCTTACGCTCGAAAAAAATCCATCGCCCCCCTCCCGGCGGGTTCGAACCCGCGGCCTCGGGAACTAGAGACTAGCAGGGTAGCCACTACACCACGTCTAACTTAAAGAAGACTATACAAATCAAATAATTATAAAAGCATTGTTTTAAAATAATAATCATAATACACATTTAACATGCTGTAAGGGCGCCAAACTCCGTATTTAAAATAAGACATCTTTTTAGAATAGGAAGCGAAGCATTTTTAACTTCTGTTCAACTCGAACAAGCCTTACATGGTGAACTTTAGTAGTTCCTTTATGCTATAATTTTTTAAGAATAAAATGTCATAAACTTGATATTTTACACCGGAATGTATAAAACTTTCTGAAAATAACCTTTGAAACTTACTTCTTTCTAGCTGAATATAATTGCGACGCGTTAAGAGATGGACAAAAAGTTACTTCAGGAAGGTTTTTATATCGACAACGTATACAGTTTATGTTAAATAACTGTTTTTTTTAACTATTTGCGAAATATTCTGTTCGTTTGATTTTTTTTTTCTTTCTTTATTTTTCACAGCTAATCAGTACGGCTTCCAATTGAAGAATTTCTGTTTTATTCCCCTTCTTAGGAGCGTTTATGGCTATTATGCAATCATCAACTAACAGTTGACTGCTGTCTCAGCCTACACAATGCGTATTATCTTACTATTACCTCATCATTTCTGGTGAGTGTTTACCTGGCTAACCAGAGAGTAGATAAACTTTTAGATAATTTCTAGAGAAGGTAGGAAAGTAAATGACGAGAAGAGAAAGTCATGTGAATCTTACACTTAAGGCCATTTTTCTCCTACTGCTTACCAACTTCGGTAGTAAGTGGAGGAAGTATCGCATTACAGCCAAAAAACGCGATTATGAAATTTCGCCAAGCGTTTTGGTATCCCCTGAATAAAAATAAAGCATTTTTAGAAATAGGCCTATGTGTGAGTGTCCCTGAACAGCATAACTCAAAAACGAAAAGTCGGTTAAGTAACAAACATGGTCTACTTAAGCTCAGCGCCTTCAAAACTACTGATTTTTAATAAACCCACAACCCCTAACCACCCTCTACATGGAAAATCTTTCGTAATTTTTTATTTTCTCAGAAATGCCTTTAAGGATTTTGATTATAAGCCCCGGATTCTTAGGTTCTGACCTATTTTACTCCTGACCTCCTACACTCCAAACTTCGGTTTTGTATTAATGTTTTAGTTACCAACGAGTAATATACTTCAATTTTATAGAGCCTAAATTTACCTATAGGACCTAATAAAACGTATCTTTCGTGATAGAACCTAAAAGTGCCTAATTCGGTTATTTAAGCAAATAACAGTAGATTTATGAATATAAAAGTATTTTTAAAACGAAGGGAGACCGTTCGAATAAGGAAACTATTAAATAATTAGATTATGAAATCTTGCGCAGTACCTTACAATAATAAACTTTAATTAAACCGTCCGGCACAATAATAAAAGTAATCAAAACGTTCGCCGCCTTCCGTTATCATTTTCTAGCTTAGTCGAAAGAGGTGGTCAGTGACACGCGGCATTTCTGAAACGTGTGATGTTTACATGCCGCAACAATAGGTGAAAACAGAAGCAAACATTTTAATAGCGCTGTTGAGTAGTATGCATTATTGCTTCTTCCGTTATAGGGAGCTTCTAACACGACATTTTTTAATTTGGTACTTTCAAATACATACTAAAGTTACAGTTAATTAGGTTTTTACAATTTAAAGTTAGTGTTTTAAACAAAGTGCCCAGGGATTTGCATGAATATATATATTCATGCAAATATATATGCCAAGGATCCTATAAATTCCTAAATTCAACATATAAGATCCTATAAAATCCTAATACACTGATATATAGAACCTAATTTTAACTTTTTAGAACCTAAAAATCCGGGGCTTATTGATTAAAATACCATATATTGAAGACATTTGCATGAGTAATAAAATTTTGAATCTTCTGGGAATAACCTCTGAAGTCCTCTTCATTCTGAAGGACCTTTGTGTATGTAATTTGTAAACTGTAAGAAACAGACCAAATCTTATAATGGACAGAAGTATTGTTAATTGTGATGTTATTACATTATAATTTGAAGTGAATTAATATGTAACGACTCACTTCAAATTATAAGACCAAATCGTACTACACAAAAATTTATATCTCATTAAAGCACTTAGTTTTACAAATACACTTTTTAGCGTTAACCATTTACGATATATAATTTACCATTGGTTTGAATTTTCTTATACTTTCCTCCCTCCCCCCAAGTGGTAATATCAAAGTCATCGCATAAAGAGCACTTTTTAAAAAGTTGACTATCGCTTCAGCCTATTGTATCCTTATATCTACAACAAATGTGTAACGAAGGCTTATCTCGATTAACAAGAAGTAGATAGGAGAACAAGCTTCTGTAAGCACGGTTTGTACAAGAGTGAATAGTGAAGCTCATGTGAATACAACGTATCAAATTTTTCTTCTTTAACCACTAGGTAATGCATAAAATCATGTAATAACATTTTTAGAATTTTGTAGAACAATATAGACATCTATTTTTGATGTTCTAATTTATTATTATTTATGGCTGTACCTGTACTATCGTACGGAAGTGAAGCCTGGATATTAACTAAGAAACAAGAAAGTAAAATACAGGCTTCCGAAATGAAAATATTAAGAAATATAAAGGGATTCACAAAACAAGATCATAAAGCAAATGAGAGTATAAAAGAAGAGCTAGAAATGTTTAATACTAACAATAGATTAAAGGAACTTAAACAAGAGTTGGAAAGAACACGTCGAAAAAATGCTTGACACAAGATTTACAAAACAAATGACGAAATCCAATCCTAAAGGAAGGAGATCTGTGAGCAGACCAGGAAACGATGGCTGAAGGACCTTGAAGGTGGAAGAGGCACTTGGTTGCGTATGCCATGAAGTGAAAATTATTATTATTTAAATGTTGAAAGCAAGTTGAATATTTCATTCCCTTCCTGTCCTACGCTCGTTGACAGTTCTGCTTCCAATGTCGTGGTAGATGGATGGCATATCTCAACTTGGGTCACCAGTGCCACAGGATACTAAAGCTCGCGACTGTACAATAAACGTTACACTTCCATTCTTTCTCCCTGGGTGGGTAGAGTGACATTTAAGTGCACGTAAACAGCCAGCTTGCCCCTATTTTATGACACTTTTGCCGTACCCTAAATTACAAAGAAGCAATATTCTGCAGCTTCGAAAGAAAAGAGGGAATCTTAAGGTTTGGCAGTCTTTCAGGGAGTCTAGTCTTGAACACAATGGTGACTTTTTATGGTTCTTGGTTTGGCAAACCGCACCTAAGCCCCCGGGGTGCGGGAACAACCCAACACTGTTCTGTGCCCATTAAGTTCTTTGTGTAAAACAGAGGCAGAGGATCCAGCGTTCAGACTGTTGTTTACCAATAATATTGTTAGACTGTCAGTATTTAAAGCAGACTCAAGCATGAACAATGTTTCTTCCTAAATAAACATTTTTACTTTCTCTACTACGTATAGTAAGTAGGGGAAGTATTGTATTCCACCCAAAAATTCGATACCGAGATTTCACCGGAAATACATGTTTTGAGACCCGCTGAATCCAAAAAAAGCATTTTTGGAAACATTCCGTGTGTGTGTGTGTGTGTGTGTCTGTGAACAGCATAACTCAGAAACGAACAGTCGGATAAACACCAAACTTGATATTTAGGATCAGTATCTTCCAGAGATGCGACACGAAGGTTTTCAAGAAAATCCCCCCATCCCAGATTACCCTTTACATGGAACATTTTTCGAAAATTTTAATTTTCTCAAAAATGGCTCTAACGATTTTGATTAAAATATCATATGTTTAAGATATTTTCATGACAAATGAAATGTATATCTCGAATTTTCTGGGGATGTCTCCAAAAGTATTCTACACAAAAAATGTAGATCGCGTTAAAATACACAATTTATGTCATATACATTTTTTTGTTGTTGAATGAACCGTTTTCGAGATATTGCTTGTTATTCCCTTAAATTTTCCAATACTTATACTTTTTCTCAAATGGGAATTCGTTATTCAGTTTTTTTACATACTGGAGATGCAAAGAGAATGGAATGCGCCACATAGCAACCAGCTCTTAAAATATTTGACTATCGCTTAAAGCCTACCAATTCCCCTTGCATCTACAAAAAAATTAGCAATAAGATTAACATCTCGATTAACATGAAGCATATGGAGAATAAGCGTTTGTAAAAATAGTTTGTACAAGAGTAGAGAAAGTCATGTGAGTGTAACACATAAGATTTTTTATTTAAAGATGGTTAAATACCAAACTTGGTATTTACGTAATTTCGGTGTCTTGCGACACCAGGATTTTCAAGAAAATCCCCTCACCGCAAACTACCCTTTACATGGAAACATTTTGGTTATTTTTTATTTTTTCACAAATCTCTCTAACGATTTTGATTAAAATATAATTAAAATATTTGCATGATAAGAATAATGCATATCTTGAATTTTCTGGGAATAGTCTGTAAAGTCCACTTTATTCGGAATGACTTTTGTATAATTGGTAAACCGTAAGTGACAGGCAGAATCTTACTATGCAAATAATATATATCTCGCTAAAGCACACAATTTATGCCAGATATTTTTTTTTGTGGAGTTACTCATTTCCGAGATATTCCTTATTCATCATCATTGTCGTCCTCCGTGGACTAGTGGCGCCGTGCTAGCCTCTAGTTCCCAAGGTCGCTGGTTCTAACCCGGCGGAGGGCGATGGATTTTTTCGGGCGTAAAAATCCTTAGCATGGCTTCCTTCGGAAGGGAAGTAAAGCCGGTGGTCCCGTGTCGTAGATTTACGGCAAGTAAAAGAACCTCAAGCCTGATAAAGAGGCCTCTGAGCAAAATTACTAGTCTTTCATGCCCTGGGACGCTAAGGACCATAGTAGTTATAGAGCGTCCATAAATAAAACTGAATTTAATTTAATTTTTCATCATCTTTCATGGTTTAAGTTTTAAACTGCTCCGTCTATCTTCTTTTAGGTCTGCCGACGTTTCTTTGACCTTTTGGAGTATATCTTAAAACCAGCTTCGTATAATTTATCATCCACCCTCTGCACATGTTGTTTGCAGTTGTTTTGATTTTCTTTAATTCTTCCTATAATTTGAAAATTCTTAATTTACGTATGTCTTCACTTCTCCTTCTGTCTTTTAAAGTATATCCTGCTACATGTCTTAAAAAGCGCATCACTGCTTCTATCTTTCTTACCATTTGTTTGGTCATTGACCAACATTCGGATTCATACATTAACACTGGAACAGCCATCACTTTGTAACATTTTATTTTTGTCTCTTTCTTGGTATTTTTTAAATTTCGTTTGATGGTGCCGCATATTTGGTTGAATTTATTAACTTTCTTTATTAGGTCATCATTTTTACTTTCTCTACTACGTATAGTAGGTAGGGGAAGTATTGTATTCCACCCAAAAATTCGATACCAAGATTTCACCGGAAATACGTGTTTTGAGACCCCTTGAATTCAAAAAAAGCATTTTTGGAAACATGTCCGTGTGTGTGTGTGTTTGTCTGTGAACAGCATAACTCAGAAACGAACAGTCGGATAAACACCAAACTTGGTATTTAGGTTCAGTATCTTCCAGAGATGCGACACGAAGGTTTTCAAGAAAATCCTCCCACCCCAGATTACCCTTTACATGTAAGGTTTCTCGAAAATTTTAATTTTCTCAAAAATGGCTCTAACGATTTTGATTAAAATATCATATGTTTAAGATATTTTCATGTCAAATAAAATGTATTCCTGAATTTTCTCGGAATGTCTCCGAAAGTATTCTTCATTGTGAACGACTTTTGGTAAACTGGTAAACCATAAGAGATAGACAATATTTTACTACATCAAAAATGTAGATCGCCTTAAAATACACAATTTATGTCATATACATTTTTTTTGTTGAGTGAACCATTTTCGAGATATTGCTTATTATTCCCTTAAATTTTTCAATACTTATTTTCTCAAATGGGAATTCGTTATTCATTTTTTGTGTTGGATATGCAAAGAGTATTAATCTGCTGCAAAGGGAATGGTGCTGCACCTAGCAACCAGCTATTAAGAGATATGTATATGCTTAAAGGCTACTGTATTTCTATATTGCCCTTGTAAATATATATTCCCCTTACATCTACAAGAAACTTATCAATAAGATAGAGTCTGCAAATGTTTATCTCGATTAACATGAAGTAGATAGAGAATAAGCGTTCGTAAAAATAGTTTGTACAAGAGTAGAGAAAGTCATGTGAGTGTAACACATCAGATTTTTTAAGTATGACATTCCAGCCTAAATAATTAAAACGGTTTATTTGTTCTAATATTGTCTCTTGTATTACTATTTTTGCTCTTAATGTTTCGGGTATGTTCCTTATTATTAGTTTGAAATAATTGTACTTTTCTGAATTGGTTTGTCACCTACAGTTTTTTTCTTTCTTTCCCCCATGCAAAGAACATAATTTGAAAGCCATCACATAGCGACACGCTCGATAAAAATATGACTATCAGTTTACCTACTGAATCATGCAACAAATGGTTAAATATTAACTGAACGTTTATGTGGATTAAGAAGAAGATCGAATAATAAGCGTTTGAAAGAATAGTTTATAGAAGAGTCAGTACAGAAAGTCGTGTAAATGCAACCCATCAGATTTTGTTTCAGTGTTATTTACTACCGCACAAGATATCCAAAAGTTATTCCATGGAATTTCAATGCAGTTCTTGTTTCAATGAAGAGACTGGGAGTGTATCACTGCGCCGCATTCTTGCTGCTCAGGTTAATGAGGACTGTAAAGGCAGAAACAAGAATGCACTATTTCCTGTAATTCTTTATTTGGCTATGTCGGTGATACGCGTCTCACATGAAATTAAATCGCGTGAGGAAATCGGACAACCTGGCGAGAAAGTTGACAGTACGTGCCGACAAGGTACTTTAAGTTTGTTTAAAAAGTATGGGAACGGCACCATCTTGCCGGATAGTTAAGTATTCAGTAAGTGCGCTTTTAAACAAAGACGCTGCGTGTACATTAATTATATGTACCTATATGAATATTATTAAAAAGAAGGTTTGTGTTTGAGAGAGAGGGAGGACCAAGTTTGATAATTCCTTTATTATTTAAAAGCACTGCTCTTCCGACGCACACAAAAACAAAACACAGCACTTATTAAAAACCGTACCGGAACAACTTGACTGCCATTTTCTGCCATTCAAGCAATAGAACGATATGATAGTCCAGATGAATCTTATAATATTAAAGATGTGAGATGTTATTATAGATTACTCCAAACAAAACTTCAACAGATATTACTGTGGATACCAGCACATTGGGAGTAAATGGTAACGAGACTGCAGACTTTCTGGCCAAAAAGGGTGCAGTGTTACACTCAAAACCTATAAAGTCTTGTGGACTAGATATGAAACTAAAAAACGTAAAATTAAAATAGAACAAAAATATCAGCATAATATTTAAAATGAAATTACTAACAAAAGTTACTCCAACATAACAGAAATAGTACAAAAAATCTGATGTGTTATACTCACATGACTTTCTCTACTCTTGTACAAACTATTTTTACAAATGCTTATTCTCCATATGCTTCATGATAATGGAGATATCGAGATGTCAATCTTATTGATAATTTTCTTGTAGATGCAAGGGGA
Organism: Deroplatys truncata; assembly: GCA_030765065.1. Classification (NCBI taxonomy): domain Eukaryota; kingdom Metazoa; phylum Arthropoda; class Insecta; order Mantodea; family Mantidae; genus Deroplatys; species Deroplatys truncata. Next base: position 45,570,129 of record CM060975.1, on the reverse strand, counting down.
ATGTGGTAGGTTTTAAGCGATAGTCAAATATTTTAAGCGCTGGTTGCTATGTGGAGTATTCCATTCTCTTTGCATGTCCAGGACATAAAAAAAATCTGATGTGTTACACTCACATGACTTTCTCTACTCTTGTACAAACTATTTCTACAAACGCTTATTCTCCATATGCTTCATGTTAATCGAGATGTCAATCTTATTGCTAATTTTCTTGAAGATGCAAGGGGAATATGGTAGGTTTTAAGCGATAGTCAAATTTTTAAGCGCTGGTTGCTATGTGGCGCATTCCATTCTCTTTGCATGTCCAGGACATAAAAAAATGAATAACAAATTTGAGAAAAAGTATAAGTATTGGAAAATTTAAGGGAATAACAAGTAATATCTCGAAAACGGTTCACTCAACAAAAAATATGCATATAACATACACTGTGTATTTTAACGCGATCTACATTTTTTGTGTAGTAAAATTTTCTCTATCTCTTATGGTTTACCAGTTATGCAAACGTCGTTCACAATGAAGAACACTTTTGGAGACATTCCCAGAAAATTCGAGATATACATTTCATTTGTCATGAAAACATCTTAAACATATGATATTTTAATCAAAATCGTTAGAGCCATTTTTGAGAAAATTAAAATTTTCGAAAAATGTTCCATGTAAAGGGTATCCTGGGGTGGGGGGATTTTCTTGAAAACCTTCGTGTCGCATCCCTGAAAGATACTGAACCTAAATACCAAGTTTGGTGTTTATCCGACTGTTCGTTTCTGCGTTATGCTGTTCACAGACACACACACACACACACACACACACAGACACACACACGGACATGTTTCCAAAAATGCTTTTTTTGGATTCAGGGAGTCTCAAAACATGTATTTCCGGTGAACTCTCGGTATCGAATTTTTGGGTGGAATACAATACTTCCCCTACTTACTATACGTAGTAGAGAAAGTAAAAATGAATAACGAATTTGAGAAAAAGTATAAGTATTGGAAAATTTAAGGGAATAACAAACAATATCTCGCAAACGGTTCACTCAACAAAAGAAATGTATATGACATAAATTGTGTATTTTAACGCGATCTACATTTTTCGTGTAGTAAAATTTTGTCTATCTCTTATGGTTTACCAGTTATGAAAAAGTCGTTCATAATGAAGAATACTTTTGGAGACATTCCCAGAAAATTCGAGATATACATTTTATTTGTCATGACAATATCTTAAACATATGATATTTTAATCAAAATCGTTAGAGCCGTTTTTGAGAAAATTAAAATTTTCGAAAAATGTTCCATGTAAAGGATAGTCTGGGGTGGTGGGATTTTCTTGAAAACCTTCGTGTCGCATCTCTGAAAGATACTAAACCTAAATACCAAGTTTGGTGTTTATCCGACTCTTCGTTTTTGAGTTATGCTGTTCACAGACACACAGACACACAGACAGACACACACACGGACATGTTTCCAAAAATGCTTTTTTTGGATTCAGTGAGTCTCAAAACATGTATTTCCGGTGAAATCTCGGTATCGAAATTTTGGGTGGAATACAATACTTCCCCTACTTACTATACGTAGTAGAGAAAGTAAAAATCTGATGTGTTACACTCACATGACTTTCTCTACTCTTGTACAAACTATTTTTACAAACGCTTATTCTCCATATGCTTCATGTTAATGGAGATATCGAGATGGCAATCTTATTGATAATTTTCTTGTAGATGCAAGGGGAATATGGTAGGTTTTAAGCGATAGTCAAATATTTTATCGCTGGTTGCTATGTGGCGCATTCCATTCTCTTTGCATGTCCAGGACATAAAAAAATCTGATGTGTTACACTCACATGACTTTCTCTACTCTTGTACAATCTATTTTTACAAACGCCTATTCTCCAAATGCTTCATGTTAATCGAGATATCGAGATGTCAATCTTATTGGTAATTTTCTTGTAGGTGCAAGGGGAATATGGTAGCTTTTAAGCGATAGTCAAATATTTTAACGCTGGTTGCTATGTGGCGCATTCCATTCTCTTTGCATGTCCAGGACATAAAAAATCTGATGTGTTACACTCACATGACTTTCTCTACTCTTCTACAATCTAATTTTACAAACGCTTATTCTCCATATGCTTCATGTTAATCGAGATATCGAGATGTCAATCTTATTGCTAATTTTCTTGTAGATGCAAGGTGAATATGGTAGCTTTTAAGCGATAGTCAAATATTTTAACGCTGGTTGCTATGTGGAGTATTCCATTCTCTTTGCATGTCCAGGACATAAACAAAATGAATAACGAATTTGAGAAAAAGTATAAGTATTGGAAAATTTAAGGAAATAACAAGCAATATCTCGAAAACGGTTCACTCAACAAAAGAAATGCATATGACATAAGTTGTGTATTTTAACGCGATCTACATTTTTTGTGTAGTAACATTTTGTCTATCTCTTATGGTTTACCAGTTATGCAAAAGTCGTTCACAATGAAGAATACTTTTGGAGACATTCCCAGAAAATTCGAGATATACATTTCATTTCTCATAACATTATCTTAAACATATGATATTTTCATCAAAATCGTTAGAGCCATTTTTGAGAAAATTAAAATTTTCGAAAAATCTTCCATGTAAAGGGTAGTCTGGGGTGGGGGGATTTTCTTGAAAACCTTCGTGTCGCATCTCTGGAAGATACTGAACCTAAATACCAAGTTTGGTGCTTATCCGACTGTTCGTTTTTGAGTTATGCTGTTCACAGACACACACACAGACACACACACAGACACACAGACACACACACAGACACACACACGGACATGTTTCCAAAAATGCTTTTTTTGGATTCAGGAGGTCTCAAAACATGTATTTCCGGTGAAATCTCGGTATCGAATTTTTGGGTGGAATGCAATACTTCCCCTACTTACTATACGTAGTAGAGAAAGTAAAAATGAATAACGAATTGGAGAAAAAGTATAAGTATTGGAAAATTTAAGGAAATAACAAGCAATATCTCGAAAACGGTTCACTCAACAAAAGAAATGTATATGACATAAGTTGTGTATTTTAACGCGATCTACATTTTTTGTGTAGTAAAATTTTGTCTATCTCTTATGGTTTACCAGTTATGCAAAAGTCGTTCACAATGAAGAATACTTTTGGAGACATTCCCAGAAAATTCGAGATATACATTTCATTTCTCATGACATTATCTTAAACATATGATATTTTCATCAAAATCGTTAGAGCCATTTTTGAGAAAATTAAAATTTTCGAAAAATCCTTTATGTAAAGGGTAGTCTGGGGTGGGGTGATTTTCTTGAAAACCTTCGTGTCCCATCTCTGGAAGATACTGAACCTAAATACCAAGTTTGGTGCTTATCCGACTGTTCGTTTTTGAGTTATGCTGTTCACAGACACACAGACACACACACACACACACACACACACACACACATACACACAGACACACACACACGGACATGTTTCCAAAAATGCTTTTTTTGGATTCAGGAGGTCTCAAAACATGTATTTCCGGCGAAATCTCGGTTTCGAATTTTTGGGTGGAATGCAATGCTTCCCCTACTTAATATACGTAGTAGAGAAAGTAAAAAATGAATAACGAATTTGAGAAAAAGTATAAGTATTGGAAAATTTAAGGAAATAACAAGCAATATCTCGAAAAAGGTTCACTCAACAAAAGAAATGTATATGACATAAGTTGTGTATTTTAACGCGATCTACATTTTTTGTGTAGTAAAATTTTGTCTATCTCTTATGATTTACCAGTTATGCAAAAGTCGTTCACAATGAAGAATACTTTTGGAGACATTCGCAGAAAATTCGAGATATACATTTCATTTCTCATGACTTTATCTTAAACATATGATATTTTCATCAAAATCGTTAGAGCCATTTTTGAGAAAATTAAAATTTTCGAAAAATGTTCCATGTAAAGGGTATTCTGGGGTGGGGGATTTTCTTGAAAACCTTCGTGTCGCTTCTCTGGAAGATACTGAACCTAAATACCAAGTTTGGTGTTTATCCGACTGTTCGTTTCTGAGTTATGCTGTTCACAGACACACAGACACACACACACACACACACACACACACACACACACACACACACACACACACGGACATGTTTCTAAAAATACTTTTTTTGGATTCAGGAGGTCTCAAAACATGTATTTCCAGTGAAATCTCGGTATCGAATTTTTGGGTGGAATGCAGTACTTCCCCTACTTACTATACGTAGTAGAGAAAGTAAAAATAAAAAATGTCCCAAGGAAAGAAGCCGTTGCTCGCTTCAGATTAGCCACTAGACATAGGTTTGGTTTTATGAATGACAAAGCATGTAAGATTTGCAATGGTGACAAGATTTTAAATGGAGAACACCTACTAGAATGCCCAGAATTTAGGATAGCTGTACAGATGGAAAGATACACAATTTATATTGGCTAGCAAGGGAAAAACTGATGAATCAAAACCTGCACATTAGATCAACACGACTTGACTGTCACGGTAAAGCTTTGCTCTTTTTTTTTTTTTCTTTCTTTATGTGTTGCATTCACACGAGTTTCTCTACTCACTGTCGTTTACTTTTGTATATGTTCCATAAACTATTCTTACAAAACCTTTTTGTCTAAAGGCGATCGAGATAAACCTTTGCAGAAATGGTTTCATACATAACACATTTCGTGCTAGGTAAAGGGGACGCAACCTAACTCAGGTTACTAAAAACAAATGTGTCTGATGCTGCATGTCAGGGCGGTCAACTTCTAACTTGATTCAATATATATAGGAATAACCAGAGAAATAACCACACAGCCTGTTTACAAAAGACGCCCTGTTTCGGTCTTCTGCTTAGTATTATGAGGACGGCGCAGTGGCCGAGTGGATAGACCGCTCGCCTCCCACCAAGGCGGCCTGGTGTCGATCCCAGGAAACCGCATGTGGGATTTGTGGTGGACAAAGCGGTATCTGGGTGGGTTTTCTCCGAGTTCTGCGGCTTCCCCCGCCATTCTTCATTCCACCGGTGCTCCATCTTCACCTTTCCTGTCATTCATCTCTCGCGTCTCATCTATCATCTCCTTCGCTCTCATCCCGGGGGTCGAGCTGATCCCCCACCCTTGTCCCTCTCTCTCTCTCTCTCTCTCTCTGATCCATAGACCCTCAGCTCTCCGACAGGCAACTGACCACAGGCGTTGGCTTGTAAGTCTTGGGGGTGTAAGTGTACGAAGGGGTGGGTAATCAAGATTGCTTTGCTTTTTGTTAATATTATGAGTCATTGTCATATCACACACATTCACACTAATATAGCTCCGTAATATTCTTTTCCTCGGTGAAAGGGTTTGATCGTCACCTTCCTTCTCCATCATCATAGCTGATTACCTATAACCTGACCTACCGTAAGTGTTAAATTAAGCACTGTACTGTGTTGTGAACTTTATATAATATGCATGTGTTATTAAATGTTGCAAATTACTGTATGACGAACAACTTATAGTTACGTTTTAATATGATTTCAGCGTACTTACTTAAAACAAACAATTAAATTTCTTTTGTTTTTTCTGCGAAGAACTTCCTCTAAAAACAAAACACCACGCAGACAACGTTTTACACAAAAAATTCAAATGATTCAAATTTCTAGATAACTGCAGAGGTAAGATCCAATAATTAATAACTAACAATTAATTATTCATAAATTAACACCTGCGAATATAAAAACAGGGCACCAACGTAACAGATATACAAAATAACTGACCTTCCCACATGGTGCGTATTTGCGGAGGAGCTGTCGGTTGTGAATGGAACCGAACAACCCGAACATCACGAGATTTTACTCTGTATTCACTCTTACGTTGATCCGCGCCAAAACAAACCCACGTGACCGGTGCAGCGTGGTACAACACGGTTGCAATGCGCGCACGAAAGTAGTCCCAAGCTAATAATCTAAATTTTAGAATGAATTCATCCTTAAATGGTAGCGGTTATCACGTCCGCCTCACACGCGCAAGGTCCCCGGTTCGATCCCGGGCGGAAAGACTATTTTTCCTCTGCTGTCCTATATCTAGTACTATATATACAGCAGCTTGTAGAACGGAAGCTCATCGTTTCCATAGTGTAGCGGTTATCACGTGCGCCTCACACACGCAAGGTCCCCGGTTCGATCCCGGCCGGAAACACTATTTTTCCTCTGCTTTCCTATATCCAGTACTATATATACAGCAGCTTGGAGAACGGAAGCTCATCGTTTCCATAGTGTAGCGGTTATCACGTGCGCCTCACACGCGCAAGGTCCCCGGTTCGATCCCGGGCGGAAACACTATTTTTTCTCTGCTGTCCTATATCTAGTATTATATATATATATATATATATATATATATATATATATAGCAGCTTGTAGAACGGAAGCTCGTCGTTTCCGTAGTGTAGCGGTTATCACGTGTGCCTCACACGCGCAAGGTCCCCGGTTCGATCCCGGGCGGAAACACTATCTTTCCTCTGCTGTCCTATATCTAGTACTATATATACAGCAGCTTGTAGAACGGAAGCTCATCGTTTCCGTAGTGTGGCGGTTATCACGTGCGCCTCACACACGCAAGGTCCCCGGTTCGATCCCGGCCGGAAACACTATTTTTCCTCTGCTTTCCTATATCCAGTCCTATATATACAGCAGCTTGGAGAACGAAAGCTCATCGTTTCCATAGTGTAGCGGTTATCACGTGCGCCTCACACGCGCAAGGTCCCCGGTTCGATCCCGGGCGGAAGCACTATTTTTCCTCTGCTGTCCTATATCTAGTATTATATATACAGCAGCTTGTACAACGGAAGCTCATCGTTTCCGTAGTGCAGCGGTTATCACGTGCGCCTCACACGCGCAAGGGTCCCGGTTCGATCTCTACAAATACCCAAGATTTTAATTAACGTTGATTTATACTATTATACCGCAAATCCCAGCATGCAATTAGTATTAGTCATCTGACATCCGGGTATGCACAGAATGTTGTTTACGGCCAGCAGCCAGCGGTTTCTGTGTAGTATCATGGCGGACGGTGAATTTGCTACAGCGTCTTCGTCGACTTACGTAAAGCATAAGCCAAACGACTGACCAGTGTTGAAAAAACAGCAGTGTTGAATGTTTATTATGATGAACGTGTTTTCTTTTAACTTGTTTGCAACACGCTTTGGGCGTCAATTTGAAGTAGGTTGGATTGAAGGAGTTGTATTATATTTCAACTGTTGGGGAACCGAACTTGAAATTCGTTGCAACCACACGTATAATACTCGCTTTCCGGTAGCCTTCGCCCCAAGTTTAAAAATATTAACTTTGTAATTTTTACTGTTTCTTTAAATATTATATATTTATGTTTGCCTCGGCTGCGTCAGTATTATTGTTAGAGACATGAATGTCTTGGCAGGGTTGTGGTGCGACAAGAATGTAGGCTTACACAAATTATAATTTTACTTCATTTGTTTTATTAATGCTTGACACGATTTAAATAACACTTCACTGATATAGAGAGCTGTGCGAATCTTTTTATTAATTAATTTCACTTTTTAACACTAAACTTATTTTTCGTCTCACACGAATACGTATTATATCTCTCGAGGACACATCTCGCATCCGGTTACAAACACTGTCTGCAGGCAACTGAATTGATTTCAACCGCCTGAACTTGTAAATTTCTGTATTTCAAGTGTCTGATTGGCTATCCCTAATCCAATAGAATACCTTCATTTAACTAAAGGTATTTCTGGTTGTTGATTGGCTATTTTTATAAACTGTCACTAAAATTACATTATTGCTTCCAAGAATCACAAGTAACATTTAAAGTTTCTAATTCATTATTGCCTCAAGGTTACCTCATTGTTACCTCATTGTTAGCAACTTTTGACCTATTTCTCACAGCTCCATTATTAAATTACGTAATACATTCACATAACATTATTGAACATATATACAATAATATAAGCATATGCAATGACTGTTACATACATTTTACAAATTATTACATACACATATTGCTTCAAGGCTCGCTGTTATTGAATTTACATATTATATATAATTAGACTGAAATTATTTAAGTGTTAAAAATACTGCCTCAATTACAAGTTATGTGAAAAATGTCCAACACTTCCCTTGAAAGAAGTGAACATTCTGAGTTCACCGGTGTTTCGAGTACATGAATAAATAGTGCTTGCAAGCAAAAATCTGAAGCGGGAAAAGTGATTACACTCGGGGGGGGGGGAAGAAAGCGTGTGAAATACGCGATGCGAAAATGCGACAGTTTTGTGAGGGATCAATTCGCGTAACAGTGCACAATTTCCTTTTTAAAAACGAGCCGCCACAATTGATAAAGCCTGAGAGCGAATAAACATAAACTATCGCATACCTGTTACTTTCTTTTTCGCTTGCTTCTATTAGAGTTAGCTGTTATTATGTGCTATAATTATCAATCTTACCACCTTTAACCCTTAACACAATATGCTAATCACCGTTTAACTTGTCAGATTAAGGTGCCGCGTTTACGTGCCACATGGTCGTGAAAGTGAACAGTATTTTGGCACGAATGGCGGAAGGATACTTCATAACGTGCACTGGTCACCTTGTTTTGTTTTGGCGCGGATCAACTTAAAGAGTGAACACAGTTTAGTGACATATCCCATAACGGTGGAAAAATGACAAAGTTGCACTTTAGTAGCCTCTCGTATATTGTAACCTGTATACAAGAGGGATACAGGAGGCTGAACTTATAGTTGGTCAGTGTATGCTGGCTTTGAAATTCCATACTCTTTGTATGGCATCGCGAGTGACATATCAACAGTGACCCAGTACTTTAAAGAAATGTAAAGCGTTGGGAAATTCAAATCGGCAACAACGAATATTTCGGAAATGTGTAATGCTTCATAATAATTTATCATGAATAAGTTGTGTGTCTTACATAACAAGCTTTTGTCTGTCTCTTCAGTTTACTAATTACACAAAATACATTCAAAGTGAAGAGGACTTCGCAGGCTATTCCAAGAAAATTCAAGATATACATTTTGTCAGTCAGGCAAATATTGTAACTATGTCCTTTTTTAATCCAAATTGTAGCAACCATTTTTGAGAAAACCAAATATAAGGAACAAAAACGAATTACATTGAAGGGATAATTTGGGGTGGATGATTTTTTTTTTAATCTTCGTGTCGCATCTCTAGAAGATGCTAAATGTGAATATCAAATTTGGTTGCTGAGTTACACTGTTCAATACATACAGAGCTTTTTATAAAATGTCTTTTTTTTATTCAGGCGACTCACCTGTATTTCCGGTAAAATCTCGATATCGAATTTTTAATTTATAAATTATTGATTTATTCCGTTACAAACTACTCCACTATAAATAATTATTATATTCATCACGGTGTTATTAAATATAATGCCCTTGGTCAGCTTATAAACCATTTGGTCCTCAGGGTATAATCGCTAATATACAAATAAATATTGGTATATAAATAACAGTTATTGCAAAAAGTAAATAGGAATATTTTAAAAGTTGTTAGGAATGTGAATCACTTACTCAGGAAGCATACCTAAACAAGAAAATGAGCATGGGGTAGATCATTTAAAGTTACTGAACATAAAATATTAAAATGCTGCATGTATGTTTACTTAGTATGGAACCTTCAAGAAAAAGATGAAAAGAGGGAAAGAACGTTGAGGAAAAGCTACGGTTTTGGAAGAATTCATTCCTAAATTCTCTTTGAGCCAAACGGAACAATTAAATATTTCTCTATAAAACAAACACTTTACGAAAACAAAAAAGTGATTTGAAACATGTCTTCGAAAATGACTGTTACTTCATAAGTGACTTCAAATACGAATCGTATATATAAAAGAAGTATTATTGTTCTTATCATCCTATTCAGAATCCTTCAAGACATTGCAAATTTTTTGATTACTTGGAGGTGTATTGTATTCCACTGGAAATAGGTTCTGAAGCCCCCTGAATCCCCAAAAAAGAATTTTAAGAAAAAGGTCCGTGTGTTTGTGTGTAAACAGCATAACTCAAAAACGAAAAGTCGGTAAAAACCAAACTTGGTATTTACGTTCAGCATCTTCCAAGGATGTGACACAATTCACCCCAAACTAACCCGTATATGGAAATCTTTTCGAAAATTTTGATTTTCTTAAAAACTGGCTCTAAAATTTTGATTAAAATACCATATGTTTAACATATTTTTATGACAAATGAAATGTATATCTTCTTTTTTTTTTGCGTATAGCCTTTGAAGTGCTCTTCGTTCTGAATGACTTCTGCATAACCGGTAAGAGGTAGATAAAATCTTACTACACAAAAAATTAGCTCTCGTTAAAGTACACAATTTATGTCGAATACACTTTTTGTATCGTTAACTATTTCCGAGATATTCCTTGTTATAGGTTTGCGTTTTAAGATACTTATACTTTTCTCAAATGGGAAATAGATGCAATAAGAAAATTTCTGCAAATGTTTATCTCGATTAACATGAAGTGGGTAGAAGAATACGCCTTTGTACGAGAGTGAGTAGAGAAAGTCTGTGAGTTAAACGCATCAGATTTGTTAGTTACGCTTAATATATATATATATATATATATATATATATACAGATCCTTGGTTTTTGGTCGGGTTTGAACCCGTGAACTTTCGGCCCACAGCAGACTGCCTTGTATAAGAAGCATTATGAGCGCTGTATCTGCATGAGTAATTTCCGGTAAAACTAGTGATACAGGTTGCCGTGATTGAAATCTTGTGAAACGTTCGTATTTTACTGGCAATTAAGCCGAGAAAAAGATTACATAAATGAACTTTATGGAAAACTTTTACCGCTCAAGTAAACATTAATATAGCCTGAAATATGGGCAAGTGCCGCAGACGGCCATGGAAAACTGATTTATAACACAGCGTATAGAGACAGTGTGGAGGCAGGCAATGCACTGTCTGATGTTTCGCAAGATTGGTTGCCTTGGTAACGGATTACTGACTTCTAAACGTGAAATCAAACCAATGTTTTCAAACGTATCGTATTGCAGAGTGACATTCTTTTATTTTGGGCGTTTTCCTTTTGTTTCCTTCTCATGTTTAAAAGTCCGACTCCAGTTGTCGCAACAGTATGTTTGTTTACAACTCCACTTCCAGAGTTCTGGAGTGACATATGCGTTCTTATTTTATGCAATCCTACCGTTATAAATAGACTGTAAATGTATTCAGTATCGTGCATAATTGGTTCATTATGGCACACGTGCCAGCAATACCAGTAACGTAATACCGGTATTCCAAGTTGTCGTGACTTTAGAGAGAAGATGAAACCATACTCAATGAAGGTGCAAAAACCTCGTAATTAAATATAGAATAATTAAGATCTTAATTTATAACTACTTACCATGCTGTGCTGATAATAGGCTACATCACAGTCCTTACCACCTGCTCACTTCTCTCCTATGAAGAGAATGCATGTCTGTCGGTTCAATACGCCAGGTAATAAATGAAATACAGGGAGAGAAACTAACTTCTCATTTACGAACATATGAAGAGCACACTCAATTATTTCGTGAATTTATTTCCTACAGTTTATCATATCAATATTGTATAAAACGTAAGATGGATAATGTTATACTCTTGAAAGTTGTCGTTCGAGCGATAAGCATTCGCTCGTGTCATAATTACCAAGATTATGCACCTGTTGGTAAATTACTGTTACATTATTAAAATTGACTTTTAAAATAATAATAATTGAGTTTTATTTATGGACGCTCTTTAACTACTGTGGTTCTTAGCGTCTCATTCTATATTAGGCGTGGTTCTTTTACTTGCCGTAAATCTATAACACGGATCACCGGCTTTACTTCCCTTCCGAAGGAAGCCATTCTAAGGATTTTTAAACCCGAAAAAATCCATTGTTCTCCGCCGTGTTTGAACCCGCGACCTCGGAGACTAGAGGCTAGCATGGTAATCACTACACCACGGAGGACGACTTAAAAAGTTTACGGAAATACGTTAGGTATACTGGAGAGTTTCGCTTATTCGAAATAAACTGACTGGCAGAACGTCAGATAGTAGGGAGATGTTAAGAAAACACCTATGAAACGTGATAAAACATTGTTATTTTACACATTACGAACCCAATAATCGTGTTTTATAACAAAGCAATAGAAAAAATCTGATGTGTTACTCTCACATGACTATCTCTACTCTTGTACAAACTGCTTTTACAAACTCTTATTCTCCATCTATTTCATATTAATCGAGATAAACATTTGCAGAAACGATCTTTTGACATGCAAAGAGAATTACATTTTACACATAGCGACCAGTTCTAAAAATATTTGACTATCGCTTAAGGCGTACTATGTTCCCCTTGTTTTGTATTTGCAAGGGCAATATAGAAATACAGTAGCCTTTAAGCATAGACATACGTCTTAATAGATGGTTGCTATGTGCAGCATCATTCTCTTTGCCACAGATTAATACTCTTTGCATATCCAAGACGAAAAATAAAATGAATAACGAATTCTCAGAAAATAAGTATTGAAAAATTTAAGGGAATAACACGCAATATCTCGAAAATGGTTCACTCAAGGGAAAAAAAATGTATATGACATAAATTGTGTATTTTAATGCGATCTACATTTTTTGTGTAGTAAAAGTTTGTCTATCTCTTATGGTTTACCAGTTATGCAAAAGTCGTTCACAATGAAGTATACTTTTGGAGACATTCCCAGAAAATTCAAGATATACATTTTAATGCAAAGAGAATGGAATACTCCACATAGCAACCAGCTCTTAAAATATTTGACTATCGCTTAAAGCCTACCATATTCCCCTTGCATCTACAAGAAAATTAGCAATAAGATTAACATCTCGATTAACATGAAGTATATGGAGAATAAGCGTTTGTCAAAATAGTTTCTACGAGAGTAGAGAAAGTCATGTGAGTGTAATACATCAGATTTTTTTGCGGTGGTACGTCAGACAATAGGGAACGATGTATAAGCGAAAGTCGGATAAACGAGACTACTATAATTTTATATTTTCCAATTCCTTTTATTGCAGGGAAGGAAACACATTAGCGAAAGTCGTTAAAACCCACTACTTTCATATACATGAAATCTCAGTATGAGGATATAATATAATTAAACCGTATTAACGGGTCCTCAGATTTATTCGGCCTTTATCACCAATCAGTTTAAATGAATGACGTCATTATTAATTCAACAAACCCCTTATCTCAAAGGGGAGGTGCGGAATTAAACCTCGGACTGCATGCGTTTCCAACTTCGTAAACAGGTTGATGTACTGCAGCGGTGCAGGATTGTATTTCACTAGGACGTTTTGTGAGTTCTTTGCACGCGAGATGAAAGTGACCACCGATCACATGATTGAGTGCTATAGATATGAGGGGAGTCTATCGTTACGGTATTGGCCGCTGTGTGAATGATATTCTTCGTTCTTGTCCAGAATTTCAAGTCCCGAGACAATGCATGAAAAAAAGAGTAATGTTTAATTTTTAAAAAAGGAGAAACAACTTAAATATTTAGGCTATTTATAAAGCCTACTTCAGTTGTTTTTTTATATTAAAAACGTTAAGCTTGTGCCATTAAACCCCAGACACATTACGCTACAAAAACCGTTCAATTGTTTGAGTTACCTATCAGCATACATGCTGAGACGCAAGAGAAACATGTAAATACTAAAAAGGAACGATGCAAGTCCCGTTTCACATACGTGATCTCCAAACTGTTGACATCCAGCCGTTCCATTCATCTTTCGCTAGTCCTTTGCCAAAGGCACTGGTGATAAAACTCGCCTCAAGGTAGTTACATCATGCACAATCAACTGACTGGCGGCAATGGCCAAATAACTCTGAAGACCCCTAAAAACGTAATAAAAATTAAATTGAGTTTTATTTATGGACGCTCTTTGATAGGGAGTTGATCGGATTGGGTTGGACTCGGCGGGCAGTAGTTCCCGATACCCATGGGTTATTGGGTACGTCTGGCCCAGGCGGGGTTGTGAGACGCCTCGATGTTCTCCGGCACCAGCCATGAGTGAGAGTTGGTAGACGGCATGCTAGATTGCTGTCGGACTTATCGAGGTTTTAGATAGTCACCCTTTTTAAGGGGGGGCGTTTTTAAGAAACAAGGTATTGGCCTCATGGGAAACCCCCACGCTTAGAGAGCCGCTCGGATGGCGCTAAGCCTGGGTTGTTAGGAGGGAGCTTGGACCTTGGCTCTTGCCCGGGTAGACCTTCGCAACAAATGTGGTCCTTAGCGTTCCATTCTATATTGGGCGTGAAAGACCGTAATTTTGCTCAGAGGCCTCTTTATCAGGCTTGAGGTTCTTTTACGTGCCGTAAATGTACAACGCAGGACCACCGGCTTTACTTCCCCTTCCAAAGGAAGTCATGCCCGAAAAAATCCATCGCCCTCCGCCGGGTTTGAGCCCCCGACCTCGGGAACTACACAAAATTTAATGAGGTATGCTAGTACTTATTTTGGAGTATTGCTTTCATTTCATCCTGGTAATCACCGGTTTACAAAAATCTTACTCGCGCTAAACCGGCTGGGGGGAAGGGTTTGAGAAAAATTACTAGAAGTGGAAATGTGACTTTTTATTTCTATGTACAGTAATGTTTAGACTGCCTCTGTGGTCTCGTCACTAGCATGCTAATCTTCAAATCCAGAGGTCCTGCGTTCGATTCCCGGCTGGAGGGTGGGCATTTTTATTTAGCCAGAATTATTCCCCATTCTCCGTAGAGTCTGCAAGTATGAATGGTCATGTGAATGTGTGTGTGTGTGTGTGTGTGTGTGTGTGTAAATTTAATGTAATAACCAAAAGTAATACCACCACAAAGATTAACATCACAGTAAACGAGGGAATATCATTGCTGATGAGCAACTGTTCCAAAGACAAAGCCGCCGCTGTGACCTTAGATGTTAAAGGAGGCACATAAATGGAATATTTAAAAGAAAAAGGAATGTTTAAATTGTCAAAATGGGTTTATATAGAGTATCTCAAATTGATATAGGTATACACTCTTTGAAACCCTATTTCTCAGCATCAAATGAGACATATATACATTTTTTTCTTGTTACGATATAGAAAGCAATGGAAAGCATGAAACGTTCATCTTTTTATCAACAAACATTGCAATGCATTTATCGTTCGATAAATGTAAATGGGTACTGAAGTGTTATTGGGATGTGCAGAATGTTGTTGAGGCATAAAAGTAATATAACACAAAATATGTTAGCTGTTTTCCAATCACTTCCAATGGAAAATCAAAATGACATTTGTGGGTGAGAAATTTTACTAGCCCAAGAGAAAGAGAGAGAGGGGGGGTGGTAATATGCCTTACTCTACCTAGTACCATTGATTTTCATTTTATTCTGCAAATTATTCAGACAGAGTTTATTTTTCTATCTACTCCGTGTTAATCGTGATAAATTTTGGCAGAATTGGTTTCAACATACATTTTTGTAACAAGTGCACAAGAGCATACAGGAGGATGATGTGACAGTAAGATGTTTTGTATCTCCTGATTTAATATTACATCATCTCTGCACGAGATCAGGAGAAACAAAAGAACTCCATGGAGAAATTCAAACAAAAACGAATATTTCGGAAATGGCTAATGCTACGAAAAATATTATTTCTCACAGGTTATGTATTTTTATGAGGTCTATATTTATCCTGAAGTAGGATTTTCATCTTTCTCTTACGGTTTCCTAGTTGTATAAAGTTATACAAAGCTTAATAATAATGAAGAGGGCTAATCACGGTTTTCATACAAAATTCAAGTTTACATTTTATTTAAGATATTAATATATGATGCATATGACATTTTAATCAATAGTGTTGGAGCAATTTCTGAGAAAATGAATACTAACAAAAAATTCTCCACGTGAAGTCCATATTTTGTTTGATAATCCTTGCCTGTATTCCTTAAACTCTGTGTGTCAGAAGTATGGGATGAAAATTTATCCGAAATTTCCTTTTTGAGCTATGCTCTTTACTAAATGATGATGCATGCACGGAAATTGCTTTTCTTGTTTTATTCGCTGGGCCTTTTGTACATTTCTAGTGAAATTTTAATATCGGATTTTTAGGTGAAATACAATACTTCCTATACCTACCATAGGTAAGCGGCAGAGAGATTAATAAAGCGCAAAAATTGTTTTTCGAAAAGTGGAGTACTCAAAGTTTAGCAACAAGTTATTTTAAAAACCTTTACGTAATGTTAAAAAAAAAGTCGTTTGGAATTGAAAAGACGTGAAATGTATATTAAAATGTTCCTTTGTCGTCAATAACTATATTAATTACTTGTTTACTACTGTGAATGGACTTTTATTTTATTAGGTTGACAGGTTTACCTTCATTAGACTGTCTCAAGGTTCCACGCTCCCGTTGCTACAGAGCATATGAGAACCAAAACTGTACGTGCACACTCGCATTTTTAAAACATGATATATGCCTGGGGAAACACTATAGATGAAAGTAATAAACAAATCCTTCCAGTGGTCCTCAAGATTAGCACGATCACACAGACAGGCATTCATGTTTTATATTCCTGAACATTACTGGAGAAGCATTCTATAGAACTGTGGAAACAAGAAGAAATCCGTTCAGTGATTCTCGAGATTAGCACGTTCACAGACAGACATTAATATTTTAATACATCTGAGCATTCCTGGAGAAACATTGTATAGACCTGTGAAGACAACCATATCCCACGATGTGTCTCCATTAGCATCTTCACACAGACATTAATATTTCATATACCTAAAAATTCGTGTAGAAACACTCTATAGAACTGTTAATACCAAATCTCGCCATATTTCTGGAGATTAGCACTTTCACACGTACATTAATGTTTCATATACCTATACATTCCTGGAAAAACACTCTCTAGAACGAAAATAACCAAATCCCACCCTGTTTCTGGAGATTAGCACTTTCATACGGACATTATATTTCATATACCTAAACATTCCTTGAGAAACACTCTCTAGAACGAAAATAACCAAATCTCACCCTGTTTCTGGAGATTAGCACTTTCATACGGACATTATATTTCATATACCTAAACATTCCTTGAGAAACACTCTATAGAACGAAAATAACCAAATCTCACCCTGTTTCTGGAGATTAGCACTTTCATACAGACATTAATGTTTGATATACCTAAACATTCCTGGAGAAACATACCATAGAACGAAAATAACCAAATCCCATCCTGTTTTTGGAGATTAGCACTTTTACACAGGCATCAATGTTTCATATACCTAAACATTCTGGAGAAACACTCTATAGAACTGTGAAAACAACCAAATCTATAATATTTCTGGAGATTAACACTTTCACATAGACATTAATGTTGGAATTACCTAATCTCATTTCCTGGAGAAACACCCTATAGAACTGTGAAAACAACCAAATCCATAATGTTTCTGGAGATTAACACTTTCACGTAGACATTAATGTTTGAATTACCTAATCATTACCTAAACACTATAAAACTACGAAAACAAGCTTAGCGACTTCAGTCAGTCAGATAGACGATGTATAATTTTACACCCGGTATAATAAAGAAGGATGGTACGACAAACGAAAGACATTGCTATATTTGCGAGGAACTGCTGTGTTACCGGACCCATACGCAGCGCAGTTGTTACACAAGACATAGTGGGACTGGTCTGTTGCCCCCGGGGGGCATTTTGAGCCCCGAGCTCGTATCGAGTTGCCGACAAGGTACACCGGGCTTGAGGTTAGACTCTGGAAACCACAGCCTTCCAAAATAGCTCCGTGGCGTTATCGGATAGCACTAAGGTGTTGCTGGGGTCAGCGTGGACTCCGTCCGGGTCGCACGTGGCTTCCAACGTTTACCATGGTAAACACTCTACCTCGTTACCATGAAAACAGTGCTTGCTGGTTTAAATTTACATGAATTTCGCTATACACTCTTCAACTATTCGTACAAACACTTACTCCTCTGTCCACTTCATGTTAATCGAGATGGAAGGTTTCAGAAATAGTCTCATCAAACATTTTTCTTTTTAGTGTCTGTACTACTTATAGTAAACAGAGAGGATTGTATTCCATCCAAAAATTCAATAGAAAGTTTCATCTACACGTTTTGAGACCCCCTGAATTAAAAACAATTAAAAAAAGGACCGCACGCACGTGTATCTGTGAACTAAAACACGAAAAATCGGATAAATACAAGCTTGGTATTTAGGTTCAGTATCCTCCAGAGATGCGACACGAAGGGTTTCAAAAAAAATCCCCACCCCAAACCACACTTTACAAGAAAAATTAATCCAAATGTTTTGTTTTCTTAATGCCTCTAACGGCTTTGATTAAAATACCATATATGAAAGATATTTATGACAAACAAAATTTATATCTTGAATTTTCTGCGAATAGCCCATGAAGTCCCCTTCATGCGGAAGGAATTTTGTATAATCTTGTATAACTGGTAAACGTTAAGCGATAGACGAAAACATAGTATACAAAAAAGATAGATCTCTTTAAAACATACAATTTATTTCAAATAACTTTTTTGAGCACAAGCCATTTCTTAGATATCCGTTATTAAAGGTTGAAATTGCCCATTCCTTGGTCATTCTCTTAAAGTCCTGTCAACATTCAGTTGTTTCTCGCGATGTCATGGAAACAGTATGAAATTTTAAGTCAGCATATAGCGCCCAGTTGTTAAACATTTGACTATCGCTGTTCCCTTTGTATCTATAACGTAGTGTGTAATGCAGCTATTTCTACAAGACTTATTTGGATGAAAGGTAGTAGATTGAAAAATAAGCTTTAGTAAGAATAATTTGTATACCCACTAATAAGCTGTAGGGGTTGGAGAAACTCATGTGAATGTATCACAGACTTTTTGTGGTGTTTAACCATTTTCGAGATATTCTTTATTATTGGTTTGAGTTTTTAAATATTTGTAAATAGTATGTGGTAAGTCGCTACTCGTTTTTTCTCGTGGTCATGCAAAGAGCATGGATTTTCAAAGCCATCAGATAGCGATCCGCTGTTTAAAAATATGAATATTGCTTTAGCCTACTGTATTCTTATACGTACAACGAAATCTGTTAATGTGTAATGAAGGTTTAACTCGATCAACAAAAAGTAGGTAGAATGAGCTTTGTTAAGAATATTTAATAGAGGAGCGAGTAGAGAAAGTAACGTAATTGCAGTATACCGATACTTTTTTTTTCGTACTTTAAAGATTTCGAAATATTCCATGCTGTATATTAGATTTTCTCAAGCGCATCATCTAAAGGCAGATACTGGAATGTTTGCGATTCTTCTTTTCTTTTCTTTAATTCCGCAAGAACTCGTTGCTACAGTTTCTAAATGTATTCCTCCGTGATAATTATGAAACATTTGGTGGCGTTTGGGCATGTTGTACTTTACGTTTAACTGAGCACTTGCTGCTTATTTGAAATAATTTCTGGGAGAATTCATATTGGATAGAGAAAGTTGTGAGATTGTACAGCAGATCCCCCCCCCCAGTAGAATATTTTGCGTTACTCCCAATTTCAAAACAAAGGAATTTCCCAGTGTACTGAATTTATGGGGTTCACACCCGGGACCTCCGGATTTGCAGTCAAATTCGCTGACCATAATGCAGGTCCTCGGTCGATCTGGTTACCATGGAAACTATGCATGTTGATAGAGAACTGAGCTGAACAGTTACCATGGTAACCAGCTAGGAAATGCTCCACATTTCAGCCTCGTTACCATGGTAACATTATGTGTATGTGGTTATAATTAGAAGCAGAAACTTGTAGCCCAGTGTACAGGAGTATCGTCCTCAACCCAATAATGCTATGCCGAAAATTCACTGAAAGTTCTGCGCTCCTTAGGATGAAAATAAAAGTAAATAAACAAGGTTTTGTGTGTGTGTGTGTGTGTGTGTGTGTGTGTGTGTGTGTCTCAGAAACAAAGAAATAGAATAAATCCCACATAGTTTACTTGAATCAGACTCTATTTAGTATTCCAGGCGAAGATTTTCATGAAACTTCCCTCATCCCAAACAATTTGCATGCAACAATTCTCTTAATGTTATATTTTGTTAAAAATGTATCTTAAGAGTCTAAAAGCCAAATCCCGCCAATGTAAACCTTGCTAACTCCATGACCCATTATCTCAGAAATTACGAGGGCTGTTCCAGAAGTACCCTACCAAACAAAGAAAACACAAAAATGTTGGGAAAAAAACCTCTTTATTTCTCTACATAGTCTCCTTTCAGCTCGATACACTTTTCCCAGCGATGTTTAATAGCTTCGATACCCTGTTTATACTGAGAACAGTCGAGTTCTGCAAAATAGCCATCAGCTGCAAACTCCATCTCTTCATTGTTGGCAAATCTTTTGCCACCAAGCAATTTCTTCAACTTTGGAAACAGAAAATAATCAGAGGGGGCTAAGTCTGGCGAATAGGGGCAAGAGGAAGCAATTCAAACTTTAACTCATTGATTTTGACCATAGCGATAATGGATGTGTGAACTGGTACATTGTCTTGATGAAACAACTTTCTTTTTCGCTAAATGCGGCCGTTTTTGCTTGATTTAATCATTCAAACGCTGCAATAAATTCGCGTAATATTCGCCATTGATTGCTTTTCCTTTTTGAAGATAATCAATGCAAATTATCCCACGCGCTCCCAAAAACTGACGCCATGACCTTGCCTGCAGATGGAACTGTCTTTGCCTTCTTTTGGGCTGATTCTCCCTTTTCAATCCACTGATTTGACTGTTCCTTCGTCTCAGGTGTGAAGTGATGGACCCATGTTTCCTCCATGGTTATGAATCGATGCAAAACCTCGCCTTTATTGCAGCGAAACATCGCCAAACACTCGACTGAAACATCCTCACGACGCTGCTTTTGTTCCATTGTGAGTAAACGCGGCATCCATCTTGTGCACAGCTTTTCTCATGTCCAAATTTTCAGTCAGTATGCGATGTACAGCACTTTTTGAAATGCCTACGATGTCTTCTAGTTCGCGCACTTTCAGTCGACGGTAATCCAATACCATTTTGTGGGTTTTCCTCACAATTTCTGGCATAGTCACCTCATTTGGTCGACCACTGGCAGCTCGTACGGCCTCGCTTAAACTCTGCCACCCAATATTTTACTGTTGTAAACGAAGGAGCGGACCCCCCAAAGTAGAATCTAGCTCAGCTTTAATATTAGTTGAACTAAGACCTTTCAAATGAAAGTATTGTATCACATAACGATGGCCAGTTTTATTCATGTTTACAAATTCCCTGAGAGAGTTCACTATTAATGGCTGCCAAACAATTATTAAAAGACGTAACATGGTCAAACTTCAAACTTAAGCTTTATAAGGGTGGTACTTTCTACCATAGTCATTTATTTGAAACAACAACCGCTATATATACGTCAGGTCGTGTACTTCTGGGACTGCCCTCGTACTTTGGTAGAAATATGCTGCCTTTGGTATTCCGTGTTCTGTCATTCTGTTTAAACGTCTTTCCCAGTTTGTTCTGTATTCTATTATTGGTATATTTAAGTCTTCTACGTTTATTTATCTTATTTCATTTTTTTGTCTAGTCTCGTATAACCGGCTATAGGTCTAAGAAATTTCATTTCTGCTGTCTGTACTAACATTTTTAGAATGCCATGTTTCTAAAAACAAGTGAAAGGTGTATATATTTGACAGCTGCTTTCTAATGTTTGAGTTGATTGCCGTGTAGTTTGTTCGATAAGCTCTAATAGTTTGTTAATTATCATCATTTAAAGTTTTTGTGTTGTGTTGTTCACCCATACGTGAATTTGACTAAAGAACATTTCCGGGCTATGTTTTTTTTTATGATTTTAAATCGTTATTAACGCTTAAACAATATGAAGATCGGCTCAGAAATGTATTTGGCGAAGAAGCCCCATCTAAGGCAACAATTTTTTAATCGGTACCTAGTTCAAAAGAGATCTTTTCTTTTCTTTCATTCCTTTTTGTGATGAATTTCGCGGATGCCCAAGAATTGCTGTTACTGATGAAAATACTGCCGCTCTTCGGGCAGTGCTTGAAGATCGACGGACATCTTATGAATTTATTTGGGCGTCATTGGCCACTGGTATGAGTCAAATCCAAAACATTTTACATTAACAGTTAGACGCGATTCCACATAAACTGACTCCCCATCAAAAACACCACACTGATTGGTACAGAAACACTCTTGAAAAATTCTAAGGTGGTACTTAAAATTTGGTTTGGAATATCGTTACTGCTGATGAATCTTGGATTTATTGCTATGATCCTGAAAAGAAAAATCAGTCGGTTCAATGGGCCTTTCGAACAGAAGATAAGTGAGAATGTTATTTATTGTTTCACGTATGGAAAAGCCGATTTGAAGTAGGAGTTGTATTGTAGTTCAACTGTTGGGGAGCCGAACTTGAAGTTTGTTTGCAACCGCACGTATGATACCCGCTTTCCGGTAGCCTTCGCCCCAAATGTACTTTCAGGTGGCCTTTGCCCCAAGTTTAAAAATTATTAACTTTGTAATTAAACTGTTTCTTTAAATGTTATGTATTTATGTTTGCCTCGGCTGCGTCAGTATTATTGTTAGAGACACGTTTCTCTTAGCAGGTTTGTGGTGCGGCAAGAATGTAGGCTTACACAGATTATAATTTTACTTCACTTCTTTGTCTCACACGAATACGTATTATACTTCTCGAGGACGTGTCTCGCGTCCGGTTAGAAACACTGTTTGCAGGCAACTCACTTCTAGATTTGTAAATTTTGCTATATTTCAGTTTCTGATTGGCTAATCGTACTCCAATGGAATACCTTCATTTAACTAAAGTTTTTTCTGGTTGTTGACTGGCTATTTTATGAACTGTCACTAAAATTACATTATTGCTTACAAGAATCACAAGCAACATTTAAACTTATTAATTCATTATTGCCTCAAGGTTACCTCATTGTTACCTCATTGTTAGCAACTTTTGACCTACTTCTCACAGCTCCTACATTATTAAATTACGTAATACATTCATATAACATTATTGAACATGTATACAATAATATAAGCATATGCAATGACTGTTAACATACATTTTACAAATTAATATATACACATATTGCTTCAAGGCGGGCTGTTATTGAATTTACATATTATATAATTTGACTGAAGGTATTTAAGTGTTAAAAACACTACCTCATAAGCCTACAAAACTCCGAGGAATTCGCAGTAGTACTGAAGGCAAAGATATAAACTGTTACATATTGTTCATGGAGCAGTCTTAATAAACCTCACTCGAGGTTACGAGATTCATCAGATAAATTCGTAACTTCTCGTGGGATTAGGGGAAAAAACCCATTACTTGATCATACGGATGCTGCCATATTTAGCAGTGATACCGATTTGTAGAATGAAACTTTCTCTAAAGGATAAACTAATATGTGTGTACCTCTCTTCTCCAGAGTGTAAAGAAGTTACGATTCCCCCCCCTTTTAAGTAGTGCGAAATTCAGATTACAAATTGTTAGATGCAGTGCCTTTTTTAAAAATATATTTAAAATTAAAATATTGAGCCTACAATGATAAAATATATATATCAAACTATAGAGGAAATTAGAATTTATAACACTAAAACTAAAATAAAAAAGCTCAAGGGGGATAATGTTTTCCATTTGAACTCCTTAAAGATTTTGATTAAAACATCGTATGTTAAATATATTCACATACTGAATAAAATCTATACAGAATGTTTCAGAAATACTTTTACAAACTTCGGGTATGGGTTCCTTACACCACAAGAAGGAAAAAAGTTCATATGAACATATGTCCCATAATTCTTTGTTTTCTCGTTAGGAGGTGTTCAACACAGTGGTACACTTATAACATACAAAACTCATAATAAATGCTCGAAATATCCTCCTCTTGCTTCTATGCATGCCTGTACTCGTCGAATCATGGAATGTCGCACCCTGTCAAAAACTCCGGGATGGTGTCGAATGGTTTCGCAGGCTTCCATGACACGTTCATGAAACGTTTCTGCAGCCGGGATGGCTGCTCCATAAACCAATGATTTAAGATGCCCCCAGAGGTAAAAATCCACTGGATTGAGGTCGGGAGAACGTGCAGGCCATGGAACTGGTCCTCCTCTGTCTATCCATCGGTCATGGTAGATACCAGTCAGTGCATCTCGAACAATGCGACTAAAATATGCCGGAGCCGGGCATTTATCACATTTCAGCAAGGCGACGATAAACAGCGACAAAGGTTGGATGACTCGGTTGTCTTCGGTCTGGAAACTCCATCTGATAGAGCCGTGCAGCCTCGCGTCCATTACCATTCGCGCGACCATACATAAAAAAACCTGTCTGCCTGTTCACGAAATGAATATCCAGAATGGTGGAACGAAACACGTGCAGTTAACTCACTACATGTACACAATTGAAACGTTGAAGACAGACTAATGACAAATAACAAACTTAGACAAGTCTCCGTGGCAACACTTCGTCATCTACCGTATGTAGTACAATGGGTCAACGCCTTCTATGAATGCATAGAGAAATAAAGTTTTGAGGTTGGACTCCGAAGGCCGTTGAACTCACACTTTCATTGTGACAGGAATAACGCGAAAACCAAGGATTATGGGACATATGTTCATATGAACTTTTTTCCTTCTTTTGGTGTGAGGAAGTTTGTAAAAGTATTTCTGAAACACCCGGTATATTGCTCGTGGAAAAACGCGGAGCCCAATAAAGTATAATTTACATCAAATTGTGTTTTTAAGATTATTCTTTTCCGAAATATTCGGTGTTTTATGTTGAATTTGGTGCGTGCTTAAAAATGTGGGAGTTTTCGTTTCTCAAGAGCTCTTTAACGGCAAATGAATTTGTAATACAAAGCGTTGAATGTTTTCTTACGTATTTTACATGTAACCAAGTCCGTATTTTCAGTCTGATTGAATTTACATTATTATGAGGTACTGTATGAGCTGGTAATGGGCTGCATGTGATTGATGTCGGTGCAGGCAACGCCTGATAGACCCAGTTTACGACTCCTTGCACTACAATGGGCGCCTCCCCGATGCAACAGGTTGCATGCACTCTTATCCAGCACAATCGTAAAACTATTGTCATTGGCCCAAATCTCCAGGCTGTTGGGTGAACAAGAACACCTTGGGCAACTGGGTGATGTCATATACTTTTTGTTACAAGGTGGTTATCATTGCATTGAATAATAATCAACTGACGATTTAAATAGCGGCACATAAAAGTATTATCTGTTCTCTAGCTACTATCGTTTCTTATATCTGTTCTACCAACTATTTCTTAAAAAAAGGTATTACTTTCTGTACCACGTACCTGATAGGTAGAAAGGCATTGCATTCCACCAAAAAATTCGATACCGAGATTTCACCAGAAATACACGTGTCTGTGAACAGCATAACTGAAAAACGAAAAATCGGATAGATACCAAACTTAGTGTTCTTAAGTTTATTACCTTCCAAAGATGCGACACGAAGGTTTTCAAGAAAATCTCTCCACCGCAAGTTACCCTTTACATGGAAAATTTTTCGAAATTTTTTATTTTCTAAAAAATGGCTCGATTTTGATTAAAATACCATTTTATATTAAAGATATGTATATGACAAATAAAATGTACATCTTGATTTTTCAGAGAATAGCCTGTAAAGTCCTCCTCATCCAGAAGGAATTTTGTATAAGCTTGTTTAACTGATAAACGTTAAGGGATAGACACAAAGAATGTAGAATGTTTAAAACACACAATTTCAAGTAAGTTTTTTGTGGCATAAGCCATTTCTGAGATATCTGTTATTAAAGGTTTGAATTGTTTATTACTTGGTCATTTTTTAAAGTCCTGTCAACATTCAGTTGTTTCTTGCGATTCTCCGTAGGGGGGGGGGGGTTCCGACCCCTTCAGCTGCCATAGTGCGGGCGCTGCGTACCATGAGCACTCGTGGTACTTCTGACGTTACTAGAAGTACGCCGGGCCGTACATTCGAGACCTCCCGATAAGGAGCTGTTCGGATTGGGTTGGACTCGGCGGGGCAGTGGTTCCCGAGATCCGTGGGAGATTGGGTACGTCTGTGCGGGTTTCCGCACTGGCGGTGTTGTGAGACGCCTCAATGTCCTCCGGCACCGCCCTGGATAGCCGGTAGACAGCATGCTAGATTGCTGTCGGCCCTACCGAGGTTTTCGGTAGTCGCGTAAGTGGCGTATCCACTTCCATCCTCGCGTAGGCGGGAGGGCCTTTTTTGAAAATTAGGTATTGGCCTCATGGGAAACACCCAAGGTTGGAGAGGCACTCGGATGGCTCCAGCCCTGGGCTTAGGAGGGGACTTGGGCTTCGACTCTTGCCCCAGTAGACCTTCGCTCACAAAAAAAAAATGTTTCTTGCGATTACATAGAAACAGTTAACGAAATGTGTAATGTACCTATTTCTGCATAGGTTTATTTGTATTAAAATATAGTGGATAGAACATAAGCATTAGTAAGAATAGTTTGTATACCAACCAATAAGCAATAGAGCTTAGAGAAAGGCATGTGATTGTAACACATCAGATATCCTTTTTTTATCTACTTCATGTTAATCGAGATAAACGTTTTCCTACAAAAACATTATTATTCTAGCTGTTTTTTTTTTTTGTTAATTCAGATAAACTTTAAATTCACATTTCCTTGTATATACAGTAGGTAAGGCGATAGTCACTTGTTTATAGAGCGGGTAGCTACGTGATCGCTTTGAAATTCCACGCTCTTTGTTTTACCACGAGGAGGAAAAATAGAGACTTCTCATTTGATAAAGTATTTCAAAATTCAAAATAATAACAAGGAATACCTCGACACATACGTTTTATTTATGTAAATGTGGTAAACATGGCATTTCAATCAAAATCGTTAGAGGCAATTTTGAGTAAATACAAAGTTTGGTATCTGGTCCGCTTTCCAAGTATGCACTTTTTTATATTTAAGGAATCTCAAAACGTGTATTTTCAGTGAAATCTCGGTATCGAATTTTTGGGTGGAATGCAATACTTCTATTTACAAAAGGTAAGAATTGGAGAATGAAAAAACAAACAAAAAAAAAGAATCGTAATTGAACATTTCAAATTAGTAACAATCAATATCCTGTATTTGAAATAATTACAGTATATTAACAATTTAATGATCATGTGATGGACTTTTAAAAGGTTCAGAGAACAGAACGCCTAATAATAACTTAAACTAAAAAGATTAAAGATACTTTTTTACATAAAACATTTTTTTTGAACATTTCAAACAAATCTTGGTTTATATACCACCAAAGTTCAACAACGTTTGTGAAGTACATCTATAAATTAAGAAACAATACATTTACATGGATAAATTTTGCACACAAATGTTTTCTATAAATACATATATTAGAAAATAGGTCTATTTTATTTTGAAATTGCATTAATGAAAGTTTCAGTAGAATACAGCAATAAATACGAAAGTTTGGAAACTCGGCAGAATTGCCCCTTAAGTACACTTAATTTTGAATAGATATTATTAAAAATGAATAAAACTGTATAAGAACTCTCATGCATGGAGAATTTAAATGGCTGTAAACACTGGACGAAACAAATAAGGTATATGTGCTAACCAATAGTGTTCAAATATTAGCAATTAGAAGCGGTAATTCGAAAAAAAAAAGAGTCCTGTGTGAAAGTGGGACATCTAAAATTAAAATGAAATCACGATCTTAAATCAAATGCTATGCGAGCTTGAAATCATTGCTATGGAAATGGCGCGGCCTTCACATTGGTAAATAAGTGTAGAGGTCTCCATGGCAACCAAACTGGACCGGTTACCGTGGAGACAGAAAGGCGCCGGGAATTACGTGTCAGCAAGCATTAAATTCTCTCTTCTGACTGCAGCAGTTGATCATATCAGCAGAAGGCTCTCCTTGGCTTACTTGTTTCTGAAGGGATACAACTTCGAGACTCGGGGTCAGTTCATGACATCATCTGTGTACCCAGAAGACCTCTCCATGTGGGAGTTTGCTAAATATGTATGGCGAAATAGGGAGGTTGCAAGGAACCTTCCTTCCTATTGGGTTTTAATCACAATTACATCATGACGTCTGGCACAAAATTCTGCAACAGATTTTTATGCCTACTACTAGTGTACGTTGTACATTTCAGATTAAGCTTATTCTCCATATGCTTCATGTTAATCGAGATGTTAATCTTATTGCTAATTTTCTTGTAGATGCAGGGGGAATATGGTAGGTTTTAAGCGATAGTCAAATATTTTAACGCTGGTTGCTATGTGGAGTATTCCATTCTCTTTGCATTACCAGGACAAAAAAAATGAATAACGAATTTGAGAAAACGTATAAGTATTGGAAAATTTAAGGGAATAACAAGCAATATCTCGAAAATGGTTCACTCAACAACAAAAAAATGTATATGACATAAATTGTGTATTTTAACGCGATCTACATTTTTTTGTAGTAAAAATTTGTCTATCTCTTATGGTTTACCAGTTATGCAAAAGTCGTTCACAATGAAGAATACTTTTGGAGACATTCCCAGAAAACTCAGATATACAATTCATTTGCCATAAAAATGTCTTAAAATTATGGTATTTTATTCAAAATCGTTAAGAGCCATTTTTGAGAAAATTAAAATTTTCGAAAAATGTTCCATGTAAAGGGGCATCTGGGGTGGGGGGATTTTCTTGAAAACCTTTGTGTCGCATCTCTGGAAGATACTGAACCTAAATACCTTGTTCGGTGTTTATCCGACTGTTCGTTTCTGAGTTATGCTGTTCACAGACACACACACGGACATGTTTCCAAAAGTGCTTAATATGCAATCAGGGGGTCTCAAAACATTTATTTCCGGTGAAATCTCGGTATCGAATTTTTGGGTGGAATACAATACTTCCCCTACTTACTATATGTAGTAGAGAAAGTAGAAAAAGTACTAAACATTTGTAATGGTTTATACATTATAGCTAAATAATGTTAATTTTAGATGCAGTATATGAAAATATTTACTTTCTTTGCCGCTTATCTAAATACATGTTTTAAAACTATCCTGAATCAAATAAAATAAAAAAGAAAGAAACAGAAAAATCGTATGCCTTGCATTCACATGACTTTGTCTACTCACTCTTCTACAAATTATTCTTCCAAAAGCTTATTCTTCCACCATATTTTGATCAGGGACTTTTGAAACAGTGAAAAGGAAAGGTAGAAAACAGGATGCTCTTTCCAGGTCCTGTTAGTATGGCGGCACTTTGCGATTGCCGACGGTGAGGCCACGCGACGCCCTTATCTTCCCTTTCCACCGTCTCTAAAGACTCTGACCAAAGTACGAGGGCAGTTCCAGAAGCGTCTGTAAACAGCGTTACTCAAAAACGAAAAATCGGATAAATACCAAACTTGATATTTGAGTTTAGTATCTTCCAAGGATGCGACACTATCCAGACTACCCTTTACATGGAACATTTTTAGAAAATGGCTCTTAACTATTTTGATAAAAATGTAACATATATTCATGCAAATGAAGTGTGTATCTCGAATTTTCTGGGAATGTCTCCAAAAGTATTCTTCATTGTGAACGACTTTTGCGTAACTGGTAAACCATAACAGATAGACAAAATTTTACTACACAAAAAATGTAGATCGCGTTAAAATACACAATTTATGTAATATACATTTTTGTTGTTGAGTGAACCATTTTCGAGATATTGCTTGTTATTACCTTAAATTTTTCAATACTTATTCTCAAATGGGAATTCGTTATTCATTTTCACTTTCTCTACTACGTATAGTAAGTTGGGGAAGTATTGTATTTCACCCAAAAATTCGATACCGAGATTTCACCGGAAATATATGTTTTGAGACCCCCTGAATCCAAAAAAATCATTTTTGGAAACATGTCCGTGAGTGTGTGTCTATGTGTGTGTGTCTGTGAACAGCATAACTCAGAAACGAACAGTCGGATAAACACCAAACTTGGTATTTAGGTTCAGTATCTTTCAGAGATGCGACACGAGGGTTTTCAAGAAAATCCCCCCACCCCAGATTACCCTTTACATGGAACATTTTTCGAAAATTTTAATTTTCTCAAAAATGGCTCTAACGATTTTGTTTAAAATATCATATGTTTAAGATATTTTTATGACAAATTAAATGTATACCTCGAATTTTCTGAGAATGTCTCCAAAAGTATTCTTCATTGTTAACGACTTTTGCATAACATGTAAACCATAAGAGAGAGACAAAATTTTACTACACAAAAAATGTAGATCGCGTTAAAATACACAATTTATGTCATATACATTTTTTTGGTTGAGTGAACCATTTTCGAGATATTGCTTGTTATTCCCTTAAATTTTCCAACACTTTTTCTCAAATGGAAATTCATTATTCATTTTTTTATGTCCTGGACATACAAAGAGAATGGAATTCTCCACATAGCAACCAGCTCTTAAAATATTTGACTGTCGGTTAAAGCCTACCAATTCCCCTTGCGCATACAAGAAAATTAGCAATAAGATTAACATCTCGATTAACATGAAGCATATGGAGAATAAGCGTTTGTAGAAATAGTTTGTACAAGAGTAGAGAAAGTCATGTGAGTGTAACACATCAGATTTTTTCCACCTATAATGTGGAAATGCATAAACAAAGTTTATCTCGATTAACTAGAGATAGTGTAAGAATAGTTCATAGAAGGGTGGATAGAGCAAGTCACGTTAATGTATTTAACACATCAATTAAAGTACGTTAGTGTACATATTTCGGTGATATCCCAATACCCAATTTGTAAGATAGGTTACCAACACAAGAGAAGAAACCAACCCGAACACAACGTCCATCGCCAGCAGTGAAAGTTTTGCATGACTCGGAGGAATAGGCAAATCCGTTGACCCTGAGAGTTTTCGGGAACAGTTCAATGACGACGGCGAACCGAAGAAGGAAAACCCAACCAGAATTTTCCCCTCGCGAGTATTGCGCAACAAACTCCAGCCATGACTGTACCTGAAGTCGTGTTGTTCTTGTTGCCGGGGTACTACGATCGAGGCCCGGTGCTGATGCAAGCAGTGAAGGGCGACGGCCGTAAAACTGTGAATCATATGAGCTGTTGTTACGCTTCAAGAGTTCCAGCCGAGGATCTGGGTCGTTGCCAGATCAGAAGAAAGTACATGCTGTTAATTTGTTTATATCCACGTAAGGCAAATGATGGGGAGAAGCTTTCTCTAATTTCAAACTGGAACGAGTTAGTAACAGCGAAGTTTATAATACATAATTTGGAAATTATCTGAGTTGAGTTATCTGAGCATAGCTTCACTTAAACTTTTCAGAACTCCGACATGTTTCGAGAGATATTGCTGCCATTCTCGGGTCGACCTTCTTTTGTGGTTCATGTGTTCACCAGTTTCAAAACACGTTTTATTGTGAAACTTATTTAAATATGCAGTTTATGTCAAGACATATTTTTAGTTTCTCTACCACCTAAGTTCAGTAGGTAGAGGATGCATTGTATTTCACCCAAAACTTGGATATCGAAACTTCACCGGAAATGCTTGCTTTGAGATCCAACGAAAGGAATTTTTACAAAAAGTTCCTTGTATATGTCTGTGAAGAGAATAAGTAAAAAATAAAGTAAAATAAAATCTGTAATACACCACCCAGCATCAAGATACCCCACATCTGGAAGTTTATTGCAAATAATTCTCTAATTACTTTTACAATCATAATTTTACATATTTAACGTACACCTAAGTAACGAAATGAGATCAAATGATAAAACAAATGCAAATAAAAATATAGCAGTTTGTAAAGAAAGGCAAATTCAACTACCTCTTAAAATTACAATTAATAACTATTGTTTACTGAGAGACAGTAAGATCAACACTGACATCCAGCTGTTGAACTATACTACAGGGTGATTTATGAAGAACTGACACATTTATTTCTTTAATTGTTTCAAAACGAGTTATGCTAGCGACAACTTATTATACCTGAAATGCAGAGGAATTTTGGTGGATTATTTACTTCTACAGCAAATGTTGAAAATGTCCTCCATCCTGCATAAGGCACAACTCAACACGTCGTTCCATGTTACTGGCCACTCGTTGGAGAACTCTGTTGTCATTAGCTTGAATCTCCTGTGTAATGCTGTGCTTCAGATCGTCCAATGTCTGGGAACGTGTGCATTAAACCCTGTCTTTTAAGTAACCCCTTAGAAAGAAGTCCGGAGATCTTGGTGGCCACAGGTTCTTGGAAATTATCTGGTCGTCAAAGAAACGTGCAATTAGTGCCACGGATTCATTTGATGTATGGCATGTAGCGCCGTCCTGCTGAAAATATCCTTCACTCAGCTCTACATCGTCTAATTGCTCAACAAACTCCATGAAAATACGTCGGTACTCTGCAGTGTTCACATTGTTTTAAACAAAAATTGGTCCCACTATTCTCTGTGCGGATATTGCGCGCCAAACTCCGATTTTAACCGGGTGCATAAGTGAGTTCACATAGCCGGATAAATGGAACCATGCTTCATCTGTGAACCATGTGATAGACAATATGGTAGGAATTTGCACAATGAACGCCTGTAACCAACGACAATAATTCAGTCGTCTATCCTTATCTGGTTCCTGTAACTGATGGACAGCCGTAATCCTATACGGCTTTAGACCTGCACTTTTCACAGCTCTCTGACACATTGAGTAGCTGTACCCTGTCTCCTGTCTTAATGATTTTTTGGGTGACTGGTCCAGCCATGCTTTACGTCAACAATAACCGTGGGAAGCCTAGATGAACGAGTTTTGCCTTTTTCACTCACCAGAGATCCAGTTATTTCCAATTTGTTTACTCTCTGGTATGCCCTTTGAGTAGCTATAATTGAATTCGTAATCCAGTATTGCTTTACAAGGAAGAGTCGTTCATTTAATGTGTACTCCATTTTCACGTTGACTAGAACAAAATCTCACAGTTGCCGACAATAAAACTAACAATTACGAATAAAACATGAGCATCTGCGCATCTAGTGACAGGCAATCGAAACTCCAGAACATTCTGCTAAATTTGGGGCATTGAGTGAATTTCGAACAGAATAAGTAAAGAACGAAATGTGTCAGTTCTTCATAAATCATCCTGTATATGGGACGTAGCTTAACTCAGGTTAGTGATGGTCACTATCGAATTATTCGATAGTCGCCTAAATATTGTTTTAGTCGATTGCTGCCTAGTATTCGGTTTTAAAAATCTCCTTTGGTGCTGTCTGGATTATGTAATATTTCTATTTTATTAGCTGCTGGAAGTCGATAGTCCACTTTTTAAGTCGCCTTAATCGATGAACCAATGCACATAATGCCAACCCCATTCCAGAGAATATAAAGTAGCCAGAATTAATCTGTAGTAGCTACTCTTCTATTTTCCTAGTATAACATTAGTTACACATGAGAATGCTACCAAGCAAGAAAATATAAATATGCAGTTGATCTCTGACAAAAAATTTATTGTAAAAAGCCAATTAACACAGCCTCTTTTTTGCACAGCAGAAGTTACAGTAGTGGCAATTATGCTGCTTTATGTTTCCTAGCTCTAGTTAACAATCACAAAAAAACTGTTGCAGTTCCGTATCTGTTAAGGTATTAAAATTGAGAAGCACGAAGCGTAGAATGTAGTTACCATGTTATAATACAGAGAGAGCCAAAAAAACTACGAACCGGCTGCGCGGTGTTTTTCCTGTCCGCGTCCTCGGCCCTCGTTGCCGTCTGCCGCTATCATAGAAAGGCGCGGATGAAACCGTACAACATTTTTAAAACTACTTTTCAAGGCTTTACTTACCAACTTCATGAAAGCAGATGCTGAATCTGGCCACCGTCGTTGTCTATACGTTTTTGACACCTCTTTAGGAAACTATCATCACTCGCCGTAGTTCACGTTGAGAAATGCTGGCAATTTCCTGGCGGATAGTTTGTTTTAATTCCTCCAGGGTGTGTGGGTTTGTCTTGTACACTTTATGTTTTAAGTTACCCTAGAGATAGAAATCGCAGGGGGTTAGGACGGGGGACCGCGGGGGTCACAAATGTCTACTAATAATTCTGTCCTCAAACACACTTTCAATTCTCATCGAAATATTGGCCGTATAAGCTGTTGCAGAGTCTTGTTGAAAAAAGGCAAAATCACTGTTAATTCTCTAAAAACGGGGGGCAACATTATATTCACGTATGCACGGGCTTCAACTATTGACTCGAAAAAAATTTATGCCAAAAATGTATGGATAACGGCAGTGGCCAGTTTCAGCATCTCCTTTTATAAAGTTGGTAAATAAGCCTTTAAAAGTAGTTTTAAAGATGTATGGATTCATCCGCGCCTTTCTACGATAGCGGCAGACGGCAACGAGCGATGCGGACAGGAAAAATACCGCGCAGCCGGTTCTTAGTTTTTTGGCTCTCTCTGTATAACTTAAAATCCCTCGGTCTACGGACTGCGCGAGTATTCAGGAGGGATAAATCGTTCCCACTCTACTTGTCGTTTGCCTTTAGTTACTAAGTTATCCAATGAGATGTCTTAAATGGGAAGTGGACGGATACGTGGGAAACAAGTGCCACGTCACTGTTGTGAACACAGCAATTTTATAGTGTAGAAACATTTAATAGGATCTTGTTTACATTTTGATAACTCAAAAACTAAAATCCTTATTCCAGTTCTGCAAGAGGTACGTTAAAGAGCACAGTTTCGAGATGATAATGATGTGTGATTGGTCCCCCTATAAAAAATTAAAGCCATTAGTTTTCTCTGTAAAGCTTCAATTGAAATAATTTATATTATGAAAATCAATCAGCGAGGAACTTTTTTCCTTGAAGAGATAGATGGGGGAAGGATATGAGATACGCTGTCGCTAGTTATATGCAAACATTTGTTTTCACATCCGTTGATCTGGCTCTTTGCGTGGCCTGTCACAGCAATCTACAAACACAGCATTTTTGTTGCAATGCTCTTGTGTCTTTAAGTTTCTGCCTTTACGGTTGGATAGTTATACAACAACGGCGTGATAAAGATTTTATTGGAATAAAACAAAATGAAATATAACAGGGTTAGGCGAAATTATGGTTAGAGAGGGGGAATACATGACTAGGTGAGTTACCTCTCACAAGGCTTTTTTTCTCCTTCTCCTATACTCGGCGCCAATCAAGAAGGTGATTGACAGTTACTAACCACGTGGCGGAAAGCTTTAAATAAATGGGAGGGGATGAATACGTCACAGCGGTCGTCATAGCAACCATTAGAAGGACCAATTAGAACTAAGACGTTTCTATAGCAACGATAGACGCAAATACCTTGTTGCGATATCGTAACTCGTGATTGGCATGACTGCAGCGCGAGCGACCGTTGCAGTAAACATGAACTTATCTTCTGCTGTCGCTGCAGTTATAAACAATGTCCTCATTTTAGCCCCAGCTTGCTTATGTTTTGTATCAGTTTAGAGATTGCCTGCGTGCTGAAAAGTTCTTTCGCATCGTCCTATTTGTATGGTATTTGCGTTGTGTTACGTGTATTTGTGCGTGCGTGTGTTGTGTGAGCATTTATAATTGTGTTAACACGTTTAATGGATATTTAATAATGTCCAAAAATAGTGACAAAGATAGCGCAGCCAAACGAAAAACTGAATTAAACTGTATTTGGTAAAAGTATCCCAATTAAAGGACAGGCGCGGTAAATAATATGCTCTGTGAGAGAATATTTCGAAGAGAGGAAAATAATTCAGTGGCTTGTTCGCCGCAATATAACGATGAAGGAGGGACTGAAGAAAAGTGAGCTA
Source organism: Deroplatys truncata (assembly GCA_030765065.1). Lineage (NCBI taxonomy): Eukaryota > Metazoa > Arthropoda > Insecta > Mantodea > Mantidae > Deroplatys > Deroplatys truncata. Next base: position 45,534,292 of record CM060975.1, on the reverse strand, counting down.
CTGGAATTTGTGAAAGGAAACAAACCGCGGTTTCCAAGTTATGTAGTCGATGGCATCGCTGCAGAACATGGTCACAAAATAGTTAGGCTTCCCCCTTATCATTGTCATTTTAACTCGATTGAATTAATTTGGGCCGACATAAAGGGTTATGTTGGGCGAAACAATAAAGGTTTCACTGTGTCGTCAGTAATAAAGCTTACAGAAGAGGCACTAACAGCAGTAAAAGCTGAAAACTGAAAAAAAAAGCGGTGACTCGTACAAAGGACGTAATAAGTGCAGCTTGGGAAAATCAAGGGGTTTTGGAAGAAACTATAGAACAGCTTGTCCATTTCCGTGGGGAATTCTAGCAGCTCTTCAAATGATGATGATGACGACGGTGGCGGTGGCAGCATTGTCTATCAAACGAGCAGCAACAGCAGCGATGCAAGCGATTCGGAAATCTGGCATTTTTTTCCATTAGAATAAGCATCAATATTTCACAGGTATGTCTCTTCTGTTAACGCAGCTTTTTACACTGATATATTCTTGCATTTTCTATCCTCTGCACGTAGATTCATTATTTTACAATTGTCTTCGTATAGGAATATAAATAATACCCGCTCTACAATGCAGGCGCGACCCAGTCGCCTTCGACACAGTTTTAGCACACTCTCCACGTGGTCACGATGAGCGGCAACGTCGCCTCTCTCTCTCCGCTAAATGTCAATCACCTTCTTGATTGGGGCCGAGTATAGTTGCTGAACTATAGCTATGCTTTACATGCTACAATTCAACCCAAAAATCAGTTACCCAAATTTAAGACAGAGCACCACAATTACACACACAATAAGAACTAATTACCTGATCAGGGCTTCACCACATTGTGATGGAATAAACTTTGGCTCATTCATTTTAACCTCGAAATAAATGCGATATAACCTAGTATAACCTATACTACAATACTCCAAATAACTGCTAAGGCATAACCTTAAAATGTCAGTATATTTCTTAATAATCTTTATTTAAAAATACATAGTTCCATTGCAAAGTTACACGTGCTACTCTGATTGAGAAGCGGTATGCTTTCACAATTCGATATCAGTTGAATCAATTTTCACTCTAATTACTACAGAATAATTGCATGCAGTTTTGTAATTGTTTTAATTTTGCAACATAATGTGCACTACACCGTATTTATATTACTTCAGGGGTAGAATGCCTACTATTAAGTAATGAAACCTAGTTAGTAAGTTGTCTCTAGGCTATTATTTCATTTTGCGTAATTAATAGCTTATAAAACCGAACAAAAAAAAACCCGACATTTTCATTCGATAGTGATTTCTCAACACGTTTCTCCCATCGTGATACCAGTTTGAATATGCGCTGTTCGTAGAAGTTCGTTTCTTTGGAGTATAGCATCTGCGAACTGCTGATTTCACTTCCGCATCTGTCGCAAAGCGTTGGACGGCTAGGAATGTCTTCATAGGACCAAACAGATGAAAGTCCGATGGTGCAAGGTCCGGACTGTATGGTGAATGCTGGAGCACCTCCCAACCAAATTTGGTGATTTTCTGACGAACAGCAGCAACAACACGGGGTGATCCAAGCTCGTCATCATTCGCTGGCCCTTGTGGTTGTCTGTCAGGTTCTTAGGCACCCAGCGAGCACTAACTTTACGAAATTTCACGTGTCATGAACAATATCGTACACTGCACCATAGGTAATGTTGAATGTTGCGATAAGGTTCACAGTTGCACACGCCGGTCGTTTAAACTTGCCGCCTCAATGCCTCTGACATTCTGCGGGATTGCAGCTGTTACTGGCCTCCCGGAGCGTGGCGGTCCTCTAGGAGGAATGCACACCACCTGGTCCATACGGTCCTTACAATCATCTTCATGCCTCTGTGAATATCACTCGGTTTCTGCCCTTTGGCCCATAAGTATCGAACCACACCTCTCTGCTCTTCACACGTGGACGACAGTAACATGCGCGCCATCTTTGTTGCGTAGTTCACGCTTCCCTCGCTAGAGCTGCACATGAAACACAAAATACCCTCTGTAGTGAAAACTTCTAACTATATCTGTGTAAATTGCAACATTCCAGCTGCAATACCAAGGCAAAAAAATTATTGTGCGTCACTTTTCGATCCGCCCTCGTATATTCAATTCTCGAAAAACTCGATAATATCCACTACTCAGGTTACTAAATTTGCAAAGATGGCTGATGCCGCATGTCAGGGCAGTCAATATTTTAACTTAAGGCACTAAATATGTAACCGGAGAAATCAGCACACAACCTGTTTACAAAGACACACTATTTAGGTCTTCTGCTAATATCACGAGTTGTCTTATACATACTGCTCTGTTAATATTCTTTTCTTCGGTGCAAAGTTTTGCACATATCACTTTCCTTCTCTGCCACAATCGCTGATTGCTATAACCTGGGTGCTCCTTAAGTGTTAAATTAACCACTAAATAGTGCTATGGACTTAATTTATATAACATGCGTATGTTATTAAACTTGCAGATTGTTGTACTGTAATAGTATGAAGAACAACTTATAGTTGCGTTTTGATATGATTTCGACGTACTTACCTAAACCAAACAATTAAATTTCATGGTTTTCTTTCAGCAGATCATCTTCCTCTAAAAATAAATCCCCACAGAAATATACGAGGGGTGTCCAATAAGTAAGTTTCCCTATTTTATAAAAAACATTACACACAATTGATCATGTTGAATTAAATTTTATTTATATTGTACAATCCTCTGTTACTTTTCTACATAGTCAACATGTTTTTCCAGGCATTTTTGGGGACGTGACACAAGTTTTTCCAAGCCATTGTTGTACCAGGTCGGGTTCTATGCATGCAACCAACTGTTCACTGATTTGACTTCATCATCGGTGTTAAAAGTGTGAAGAAGGTATTTTGTTGTATTATATTGTATTTCAACTGTTGGAGAGCTGAACTTGTAGTAGTTGCAACCGCACGTATCGTAAACAGTTTCCGGTAGCCTTCGCCCCAAATGTACTTTCAGGTGGTGTTTGCCCCAAGTTTAAAAAAGTATAAACTTTGTGATTTAACTGTTTCTTTAACTATTATATATTTATGTTTGCCTCGACTGCGTCAGTATTATTGTTAGAGACACGTTTCTCTTAGCAGGATTGTGGTGTGACTAAGAATGTAGGCTTACACAGATTATAATTTACTTCACTGCTTTTATTAATGCTTGATATGATTTATATAACACTTCACTAATAGAGAGCTGTGAAATTCTTTTATTAATTATTTGCACTTTTTAACACGTAAACTATTTTTCGTCTCACACGAATACGTACTAAATCTCTCGAGGACACTTTTAGCGTCTGGTTAGTAACGCTGTCTGCAACCAACTGAATAGATTTCTAGCGTCTAAAATTTGTACATTTCTGTATTTCAAGTTTCTGATTGCCTATTCATAATCCAATAGAATACCTTCTTTTAACTAAAGCTTTTCTGGTTGTTGATTGGCTATTTTATAAACTGTCACTAAAATTACATTATTGCTTCCAAGAATCACAAGTATTATTGTTAAACTCTCAAACTTATTATTGCCTCAAGGTTACCTCATTGTTAGCAACTTTTAACTTATTATTCTCACAGCTCCTACATTATTAAATTAGGAATGCATTCACATAACATTATTGAACATGTTTACAATAATATAAGCATATGCAATAACTGTTACATACATTTTAAAAATTATTACATACACATATTGCTTTAAGGCGGGCTGTTATTGAATTTATATTATATAATTAGACTGAAATTATTTAAGTATTAAAAATACTGCCTCAATTGCTTACTTTTGAGTTGAGGAACATGTGAAAATCACTTGGGGGAAGCTCCGGTGAATACAGAGGATACGAGAAAGCTTCCAAGTTGAATCTTGACTCAGGCGGAGCTCAGAAGATTCAACTTGGAAGTTTTCTCGCATCCTCCGTATTCACCGGAGCTTGCCCCAAGTGATTTTCACGTGTTCCCCTGACTCAAAGGTCATCATGGAGGTAAGCACTAGTAAGAATTGAACTAGTTCACCGTAGTCAAGTGATAGTGTGAACGAAGTTAACTACCAGTGAACTTAGAACATTGACTGACAACTGAGAGAGTGACAGTTGAAAAACTGGACCGTCACAATATTAACAAACAAAAAGGAAGTAAAGATCTAGATAAAATTTAAATAATAAAAATCAGCTATCAAATACGATCACATTTCATGTCTGCAATAATAAATATATCAGAGGTGTTAGACGATCTATAAGACCATGCACTCACACGTGCAGTAAAATTGTTAAAACACGCAGGTAGGTTAGATTACCAGCAGTGGATGCAAGGAATTCAACTTCCCACTAAGACAGCATGAACGGAAAGTGAATCAAAAGCCATATCATCAAAAATTAGTATATTACGATATGTGGATTATGGTTTATAACAGAAGCGAGGAAACGTTTGAAAATACCAGATGAAGAGCAAAACCGGCAAAAAAAAGATGGCTTAGGATACGCGCAGAGTTCAGGTTAGGTTAGATTGGCTGCAACGAATGGGGAAAAAATTACTTCTCAGGTATGTCATGATGGGTGTTAAGTTAAACACACACACACACACACGCACACAGAGTCGCCCAAGAATAACTTATGTAATTTTAAAGAGATTTCAGACATGAGGCAGTATTTTTAACACTTAAATGATTTCATTCTAATTATATAGAAATAAATTCAATAACAGCCCGCCTTAACGCAATACGTGCAATACGTGTATGTAACAAGATATAAAAAGGGTATATCACAGTCATTGCATATGCTTATATTATTGTATACATGTTCAATAATGTTATATAAATGTATTACGTAATTTGATAATGTAGGAGCTGTGAGAAATAGGTCAAAAGTTGCTAACAATGAGGTAACCTTGAGGTAATAATGAATTAGAAAGTTTAAATGTTACTTGTGATTCTTGGAAGCAATAATGTAATTTTAATGACAGTTTATAAAAATAGCCAATCAACAACCAGAAAAAGCTTTAGTTAAATGAAGGTATTCTTTTGGATTAGGGATAGCCAATCAGAGACTTGAAATACAGAAATTTACAAGTTTAGGCGGTTGAAATCAATTCAGTTGCCTGCAGACAGTGTTTGTAACCGGATGCGAGATGCGTCCTCGAGAGATTTAATACGTATTCGTGTGAGACGAAAAATGAGTTTACATGTTAAAAAGTGCAATTAATTAATAAAAAGATTCTCACAGCTCTCTATATCAGTGAAGTGTTATTTAAATCCTATCAATCATTAATAAAAGGAGTGAAGTAAAATTATAATCTGTGTAAGCCTACGTTCTTAAGTCGCACCACAACCCGGCTAAGACGTCCATGTCTCTAAAATAAATACTGACGCAGCCGAGGCAAACATAAATATAATATTTAAAGAAACGGTAAAAATACAGAGTTAATATTTTTAAACATTTTTGGGGCAAAGGCCACCGGAAACTGTTTACCATACGTGCAGTTGCAACTACTTCAAGTTCGGCTCCCCAACAGTTGAACTATAATACAACTCCTTCAATACAACCTACTTCAAATTGACGCCCAAAGCGTGTTGCGAACTAGTTAAAAGAAAACACGTTCTTCAAATTGGTGCCCAAAACGTGGGGCAGAAACAAAACTAACTTCAAACTGGTGCCCAAAACGTGGGGCAGAAACAAAACTAACTTCTTCAAACTGGCGTCCAAAACGTTGGGCTGAAACAAAACTAACTTCTTCAAACTGGCGTCCAAAACGTGGGGCAGAAACAAAACTAACTTCAAACTGGTGCCCAAAACGTGGGGCAGAAACAAAACTAACTTCTTCAAACTGGTGTCCAAAACGTGGGGCAGAAACAAAACTAACTTCTTCAAACTGGCGCCCAAAACGTGGGGCAGAAACAAAACTAACTTCTTCAAACTGGTGCCCAAAACGTGGGGCAGAAACAAAACTAACTTCTTCAAACTGGCGTCCAAAACGTGGGGCAGAAACAAAACTAACTTCTTCAAACTGGTGCCCAAAACGTGGGGCACAAACAAAACTAGCTTCTTCAAACTGGCGCCCAAAACGTGGGGCAGAAACAAAACTAACTTCTTCAAACTGGCGTCCAAAACGTGGGGCAGAAACAAAACTAACTTCAAACTGGTGCCCAAAACGTGGGGCAGAAACAAAACTAACTTCTTCAAACAGGCGTCCAAAACGTGGGGCAGAAACAAAACTAACTTCTTCAAACTGGCGTCCAAAACGTGGGGCAGAAACAAAACTAACTTCTTCAAACTGGTGCCCAAAACGTGGGGCAGAAACAAAACTAACTTCTTCAAACTGGCATCCAAAACGTGGGACAAATAACGTAAATATAATAACTTCTTTAAATTGGCTCCCAAAGCATGGGGCAAATAATAACAACTCCTAAAAAAAATCATCAGACATGAAGCGAGATCAGTAATTGTAGGATTTCACAGATATTTAGCTTGGCCGCGGCACGGAGTCTTGTCACCATGGAAACAGCGAAGTTCTGTAAAGCCTAAAGAGAATGTTCAGTCTGGAAAAACGTCAGACGACTTTTGTGCGATGGTCTGGAAACCAGAGCTGCGGTTGGCAAGCCTGCTCGCGAAACTTCACGGTTGAGTGTCCCGAAAGCGCCGGAAATACCGCCCGTCATCGGGATGGCTAACTAGACTTTGGAAATTGCCCTAACACACTCTTCCTGGATTAAACACTCCGTTTAACGCCTCACGTATTTCGCTGCAATGCGTTCTTTACACGTGGCGTGAGCGCAATACGCAAAAAAGATTCTCTCTTCAGCTTATGAAAATTCGAGTTTGCAGCCTACACCTTTATTAGTGGTAAGATTATTGTTTGATTTTTAAAATTATTTTATTTCAGATGCATCTGTACTAAAAAAGCTGTTGTGATACATTCACATGATTTTCTCTACCTTCTATCGTTTATTAGTGGGTATACAAATTATTCTTACTAAAGCTTATTTTTCTGTCTACTACATTTTAGTCCAAATAAACCTTTGCAGAAATAGCTACATTACACATCTCGTTATGGGCAGATACAAAGAGAACAGCGACAGTCAAATGTTTAAGAACTGGACGCTATATACTGGCCTTAAGATTCCATACCGTTTCCGTGCAATTGCGAGAAACAACTGAATGTTGACAGGACTTTGCCAATAGTGAACAATTCGAACCTTTAATAACGGATATCTCGGAAATGGCTTATGCCACAAAAAACTTATCCTAAATAATTTATGTTTTAAATAGATCTACATTTTTTGTGTTGTACGTTTAGGTCTATCGCTTAATGTTTACCAGTTATAAAATATTATATAAAATTTGTTCCAAATGAAGGGACTTCACAGGCTGTTCCCAGAAAATTCAACATATACATTACATTTATTTGTAATATAAATATCTTTAATATATGGTATTTTAATCAAAATCGTTTGAGCCATTTTTTAGAAAATCAAGGTACAAACCCTAATTACCTAGTTTGATATTTATCCTAATTTTCGTTTTTGAGCTATGTTGTTCACAGACGTACACACACACACATTTTTTGTAATTAGGGACCTCAAAACACGTATTTCCGGTGAAATCTCGATGTCGAATTTTTTGGTGGAGTGCAATACTTTCTCTACCTACTAGTTACGTGGTAGTAAAAGTAAAAAATTAACAATTGCAGAACTGTATTGCGAATGGTTTCTTAAGCTAATTTTCAAAAGCTTTAAGGATTTTTTTTAAAACGGTGTACCTATTAAAATGCTCCTTGCAGCGTTTTTTTTTATTTCATATTTTTCAGACAGATTCTTATGTGTTAATTTTGACTGCGCAGCATTTTAATCTAGCCTAAAACTTTTAAAAGTAGCTATTTTTGCATTCTCTATAGTTTATCTATGACAGGCAGAGGAAGCATTAGCCTCTATCCAAAATTTCGATATCAGGATTTCACTGGAAATCTACGTAACAGAACCACTGAATCCGCTCCGTAAGAAAAAACAGCTGCCTGTTAGTCCTGCGTGACTAACTAGACACAAAATGTCGGTTCGGCGAAGCACTAAATCGTATCTAAATCGGACATTTAAGAACACAAACATCCTTGACTTGAGAAAATTATCTAAGTTTACCAAAACAGCTCTAAAAGATTTTGATTAAAATCTCATACTTGGTATTTATAACTGCTAAAGCATAAGATATTTATTTACTGCGAAGAAAAGTAAACTTCGTTATCAAATATAAATTTTTGTTACATCATCTACTTCCGAGATGTTAGCTATTTTAATCTTATGCACATTTAAGCATGACACTTTGAAGGGCTAGGAGGTGTTTATCGGAGGGGGACACCTCGCAAATGCGACCAACTTGATGTATTGTGGCTACACCCCCAGGAGGCAGGGATGAGATGAAGAAGCCGTAGGAACTCCCGCAGGCAGACAGGGCCACAGAGGCGCGCAGAAGCTCCTAACATTTCTAGTTTGAACACCCGCGCACCAGTAGAGGCGAAGGATCCTGGCGTTCACGTGAAGAAATCTTTCCAATGCGCAAGCATCCACACCATCTGCTCGACACCGCCAGCACAACTGGACCTGAAACGCGAAAGGGAGGGAAAATGGAAAGGAGAAATCATGGTACATAGGCGACAAAGGGCGAACCACGAAAAACTCCACGGTCAGATTGGGCGGTCACTGGGAATCGAACCCAGGACCTCCCGAATGCGGGCCACAGACCTTGCCGCCGGAGCCTTCCCGCTCGGGTTTCAAGGATTGGAGGTCCTGTTTCTTATGAGGGCAAGCAAAGAATGGATAATATTAATGGTAGCATATATCGACCTTAAACTGATGTATTAGCCTCCTATAAGCCCTTGTGAACCTCTGTTTTAAACCCCTTCCGGTGAATATTTAACAGGATTAATGGGAAGTAGAAAAGTAAGCTTTTAGCAAACAGTTGTTGGTCAATTGGTTCCTTATACAGATTTGCCATTCTAGTTTCTTAATCACATTATTAATTTTGTCTTAACTTCAGGAATCTGAAGTCTTCTGTACCGAAGTTCCTTCTGATTCCTTTTATTTTGTGTTGGCAATGGAAAAGATGTCACGTTCCAACGATAAAAACATTTGCTTTATACTTATTATGTATGTAGCAGCAATAGAAATGCTGTCATTCTGGTGCCAAATGTGATTACTGTAAGCTGAACACCCATTCAATAGTGCACGGTAGGTCTGTGGTACGAATCACACCTGGACCATTCTCCCTGAGGTATCTTTGTGACAGTATTTATGTTTATTTATTTATTGAGCCCCACGTTTGTGAGCCAATTTGTGACGTGATTCTTTGTTAAGTTTGAAAGAATGCTACTGTTTATTTGCCGCACGTATTGAATACAATTTGTCGCGGTCACTTCGTGTTAGCTTTTACTGAGGGCCTGTTATTTTATTTAATTTTGGGTTCACTGTCCTCCGGCTAGCTATGATCTTTTTGGTCGAGCACTTATCTTATACAAGGTGTGTAAACGGGAAGGAGTTTTTATCCAAAGATAACACTGATGAAGAATTTGTTTTACACTTTTATTGTCGTAACATATTTTGCACTTTCACATATTAATCTTGACACTCGCCAAACTGAAACTGTTTAATAACTTCTTTACTGAACATTATTAATTCGCGAACTTCAACTTTTTGTGTAATTAACTTTACGACACTTGAGATTTTTTTTATAACTTTGCTACGCGTAACCTGCGAATCGATAAACTGTGCGATGTATTCAGCGACGTGTAATGCACAATTGTTTCTGATGGACTGGACGAATTTGACTCTGACCTAGCCCTTTTTATACTCCTACACCCCGATATGCCTAAAGATTATAACTGAGCTGCTATTGGTTAATAAAACGCGCCAACATTAGCGTCTATTTTTATATCCAATGAAAATTACGAAAACATATGCTCTAGGGAAAATGTTCCAGCAAATTCCTAAGAAAAACGCGCCAATATTACGTCATTTGCTCGTCTCTAATAATAATAAACAGCTCACCCCCTCGCTACATTATTGCACGCTATTATTGTCAGTTTCAGTAAGGCCGTATAAACTTACTTCTCGACAATGCTTACAATCAACAAACATCTCAAATCAATGTCACACAATAATGCATATTCACACTACAATCACTCTTTACATTTACATAATTTGTAATACAAATTACTGCGTCATCTTCCAGGTTTCCACCGCCTCTAGTGCAGTATGCTATAAGAACGGACGTTAAACACTGTTCAGAAAAATCTGATGTGTTACACTTGTATGACTTTCTCTACCCTCTATCGCTTATTAGTGGGCATACAAATCATCCTTACTAAAGTTTACTTTCCTATCTACTTAATTTTAATCGAGATAAACCTTACCGAAAATAGCTGCAGTACACATTTCGTTATACATACAAAAGGAATAGCGATAGTCAAATGTATAAGAACTGGACGGTATACGCTTTTCATGACATCGCCAAAAACAAATGAAATTCGGCAGGATTTTAAAAGAATGGCTAAGTAATGAACAGTTCCAACCTTTAATAACATGTATCTCGGAAATGGCTAATATCACAAAAATATTATTTGAAATAAATTGTGTGTTTTACAGAGATCTACATTTTTTGTGTAGTACGTTTTCGTCTATCGCTTAACGTTTACCATTTATACAAAATTCCTTCCGATTGAAGAGGACTTCAAATACTATTCTCAGAATATTCAATATATAGATACATTTTATTTGCCATAAAAGTATCTTAAGCTTGTTGTATTTTAATCAAAATCATTAGAGGCATTTTTGGGAAAATTAAAAATAACGAAAAGTTTTCCATGTACCGGGTAGTTTGGGGTGGGGAATTTTCTTGGGAATCTTCCTGTCTGTATTCTTGAAAGATACTGAACTTAAATACCAAGTCTGATATTCAACCGACTTTTCATTTTTGAGTTTACACACGCCTTTTTCGGGAAATGCTTTACTATTGGATTCAGGGAGCCTCAAAAGTTTCCCGGATCCAATTTTTGGGTGGAATATTATGCTACAGAGTGAGCCAAAAGACTCCGAACCGCCAGCGCGGTGGTTTTCCTGTCCGCGTCCTCGGAGCTCGTTGCCATCTGCCGCTATCATAGAAAAGCGCGGATGAAACCGTACAACATTTTTAAAACTACTTTTAAAGGCTTTACTTGCCAACTTTAAGAAAGAAGATGCTGAAACTGGCCACCGTCGTTGGCCATACATTTTTGGCACCTCATTAGGAAACTATCCATCACTCGCCATAGTTCACGTTGAGAAATTTGCTGGCGGATATTTTGTTTTAATTCTTCCAGGGTGTGTGGGTTTGTCTAGAACAGTTTGTTTTAAGTTACCCCAGAGGAGTATTTTATGAACAATATTACCGGCTGCGCGGTGTTTTTCCACTGGGCGTGTGGAAATGTGATAAAAACATGCTAACGCACTGCTGCTATAAACAAAGTCCTGCTGTTGTGGTTTTGCTGTGCAGTGTGAAGTGCAGTTTTGAGTTGACGGTGGTGTGATGTAGTTTAGCTATTACGAGTTATTTATTATTTTGTCCTGTACTTAGTAACAAAGTATATTATGGCTCAGTATATGTTTTCTACTGCACCACGTACATTTATTTACGATTCGTATGTGTTAACTCGGTCAGCTCGCCAAGTGAAAGTACGATTTGCAGAAAGATTTCCAGGTGTAAAAGTTCCAGACCGTACAATAATCCATGAACTTTACAGCATATTTCAGGCCAAAGGAAGTGTTCAGGCTAAGAAATCTAAAAGACGGCGTTCGGTTCTTACCGAAGAAACATTAGACGACATCGGTCATCGTTTGGAAAATTTCCCCCAAAAATTCCATGATGGATAGTTTGCTAAAGAGGTGCCAAAAATGTATGGACAACGACGGTGGCCAGTTTCAGCATCTCCTTTCATAAAGTTGGTAAGTAAAACCTTTAAAAGTAGTTTTAAAAATGTTGTATGGTTTCATCCGCGCCTTTCTATGATAGCGGCAGACGGCTACGACGCCGAGGACGCGGACAGGAAATCACCGCGCAGGCGGTTCGGAGTCTTTTGACTCGCCCTGTGTTTTACTTTAGAGTATAAAGTTTACCCAAACTAACCAACTCTGTTCTCTCAACCAATTTTGTTCTCTCAGTTAAAGGTTTTCCCAAAGTCGTTGCCATCGTTCTTATTCATTTAGTATCGTATTATTAGGATTTATTATTTACAAAATAACCAGACACATCCACTCAAAATGACTTTGAGACATATTTTCTGATATTAAAATTAACGTATTTCATATCTTGCCATATTTTTATCATTCTTTTCCTGTCTTTCCTCCCCAGAAGTTGGGGTAGAGAAGGGTGTCCTACCGAGAAATAGCTCCTTGGCAACAGTCGCGACCTTGCAGTAGGTGATAAGAGTCCGTGTACGTCACGTTAAGTGTGTTTGTACTGATAACACAGTCTCAATATTGCTCCGAGATATCTGGATTTGAATGCACACACGTGTGACATTTTAAATGTCAACATTTCATTCATATCAGTCTGTCCATGCAACGGATGTAATACAAATTGTGACTCTGAGCAGATGGGTATTAATTAATTAAAATATTCGCAAATGTGTTCATAAATTGGAATTTACCGAGCAAGATGGTTCGAGCGGTAGTGACCGTGGCTCGCATTCGATAGTCACGAGTTCGAACTTCGCGCACCGATTAATCTGAATGGTCTTTGTTTTCTGCTGTTTTCGTTGCTTTTCTTCAATTCCCAGGTAAATACTGGAGTGACGTAAGTTCCACCTAGATACCAAAAGACATACAGTATTAATTGGGATCGAGACTACCTCGGATAATACAGAGATAATATACTAATAGGTTGTAATGACGAAAGAAAACGCTTAATATTCTATAATAATTAGAATTAATTGTTTTTCCATACAAGCCGTGTGTAGGACAAGATTAAAAAGGTAGAATCAGACGACTGAAAAATTCAATGCATAGCCCGTGATTTGAATCCGGGTCTCCCGGTTGAAATGGTTTAATGCTTACGTAATATGTTTTTACGTAAATTATTAGAACTTAAAGATCTTATGTTGTGCTGCTTTTGTTTTGTTTGGTTACATAATTTTAACTGCCCCACGTATGGGAGCCAATTTGAAATGGTATACTTCATATGTTATAGTTAATTTGTTGAGCCCCACGTTTGGGAAGTCAATTTTGCGGTGGTATTGCTTATAATGTTTGTGTATGTGTGTTTACTCAACGTGGTGAAGCCATTTTGTGACGTGATTCTTTGTTAGGTTTGTACCTCCATCTGGTGTTAGCAATTTGCGGCAGTATTAGTTTTTGTTTGAAAGAATGCTAATGTTATTTTATTTAATTTTGGTTTACTGTCCTCCGGCTAGCTATGATCTTTTTGGTCAAGCACATCTCTTTATACAGGTTGTGTAAATGGAAAGGAGTCTTTTATCCAAAGATAACACTGATGAAAGAATTTGTTTTACACTTTTTATTGTCGAACACATTCACTATCACAATTTACACATTGATCTTGACACCCGCCAAACTGAAACTGTTATAATAACTTCTTACTGATCACTTTTAATTCACGTACTTCAACCTTTTGTATAATTAACTTTACAACACTTGAGAATTTTCCTAACTCTGCTACGCGTAACTTGCGAATCGATAGCCGACGTATACTTTACAAATATTTCTGACGGACTGAAGGCGACGTGTAGCATACAAATATTTTCGGTGAACTGACGGGGTCTATCTCTAACCTAGCCCTTTTTATACTCCTACACCCCGATATGCCTAAAGATTATAACTGAGTTGCTATTGGCTAATAAAACGCGCCAACATTAGCGTCTATTTTTATATCCAATGAAAATTATGAATACATATGCTTTAGGAAAAATGTTCCAGCAAATTCTAAGAAAAACGCTCCAACATTACGTAACTTCCTCGTCTCTAATAATGATAAACAGTTCACCCCCTCGCTGCATTATTGCACGCTATTATTGTCAGTTTCAGTAAGGCAGTATAAACTTACTTCTCAACAATAATTACAATCAACAAACATCTTAAATCAATGTCACACAAAAATGCATATTCATACTATAATCATTCTTTACATTTAAATAACTTATGATACAAATTACTGCATCACGGTTACCCTCCGGTTGTTCTAACCACTGAGCTACCAGAGTAACTTTACCAGAGTAACTTGTCGGTACGACATTAAATTCTACAGCTGCCTCGCATTTTCTCCGGTAAGCCACAAGGAGATCTCAAATGAGATGCCATGGTAGCTCACTTGGTTAGTGGCTTGCACTTCCCAATGGGGGAGGGGAGCGGGCCTCGGAGACTGCCCCCATTCCGGTGGACGAAATTTCCCCTTCCGTGCAACGCCGAGACTCTCACCGACACTTTCAACCCTGAAACAGACCAACCAGATGAAAGGTAAAGTGGAATGAGAATGGAGGTGAAACGGAGGGACAGGAAATTCGGAGGATATAATAAATGTACCCAGCATTCGCCTAGCGACCCGGTGAAACCCCTCAAGAAAACCCATAGGGGTCAGAAGGTCGGCCGCGGGAATCGAACCCACGATCTCCCGAATGCGGGTCACAGACGTTACCGCCTGAGCCATCCCGCTCGGTTTCTGGTTGTGTAGACTCTTCTTGCTGTTCAGTGTAGGCTTAAATCAGCTTTAATCACCTCCATTCTCTCAGGGATGTTCTCGTCGGTGTCGTACTCCTCTTCAGGATCACCGTCGTCAGTCAGCTCCCTTTGCTGGTCTTGGTTATGCCACTAGAGGACGTCCTCATTGCTCATCAGCCAGCTTTAGCTGACGGACCAGCACTCAACTTCGTCGTTGTCACACGCCGCGCCGCCTAGCACTGCACTGATACAAAAACTTCATGTTTATTTTACACCTCCCTCAGTTGATCGCAAATCTGCTGTAAAACAAATGTGATGTTACATTCACATGAATTTTTCTACCCATTCTAAAACAAACTATTATTACAAAACCTCAGTTCTTCTATGTACTTCTTACTAATCGAGATAAAACATTTATAGATACGGTTTTAATGTATATTTCCTTGTCGGTACCAGCGGATTAGGAGAATACAACAGGTTTAAGCGATAGTCAAATCTTTTAACAGCGGGTCGCTATGTGATGGCTTAGAAATTACCTACGTTCTCTTTGCTGACCACGAGGGGGAAAGAATGGTGATTTTCCGCCCGAGAAAAGTATAAAGAAGTTGAAAATTCAAACAAAAAACAAAGAATATCTTGGAAATGGTTAATACTTCAAAAAAATGTATTTGGCATACATTGTGTGCTTTAACGACATCTACATTTTTGGTGTAGTAAGATTTTGTCTATCTCTTACGGTTTACCAGTGATACAAAAGTCATCCATAATGAAGAGGACTACACAGATTGTTCCCAGAAAATTCAAGACATACATTTTATTTGAAAAGCACATGTCTTATACATGTGGTATGTTAAGGGGTCAAGGTAGTCTGAACACATGAAAATTACACCTTAAGTGTGTTAAATTACCACTGCTCTTAAAGTTCTCATTGGTTTATCCTGAAATTTTAATGAATTATTCTATAAATCATGACAATTATTTCAAGTGGTTGTTTGCATTGATGGCTTATGTAGTTGTCCGTAAAAATTATTTCATTCAACAGAAAAATAATAAAATTTACTCTTAAAACATGTGAATTCATGTACCTTTTTCTCTGGTACTACTTGCAATACAAAATCACACTCTTGCATGCTATGCTTGTTCTTAGTATAATCCGCTATCTTCTGAATCCCATTTAATCAATTATGTATATCAGTTCACTAGAAATTGAAAAACAATTATTTGCAAAGTTCAAAAAAGTAAAAATGTGAAAAGTTACAACTTTGCTGCTTTCTTAATATCACTAATACACATTATAAAATTATGATTGTGGTTCAGAAAGTTTAACTTTGTGTTGTATACATGTACTGGAAATTTCAGCTCTCTACCTTTCATACTTTCTGAGCAAAAGGTACATAAGCATCCAAAAATGTTGTTTTGAGAAAACTGAATTTAAAGTTTGAACATTAAAATTCTGACACACTTCAGTACATTCCAGGGTCATAATCATCTGCACCTTCATTCCTGAATTACTGCAGCTTTTTTGATTGCCTTGTCTTGGTCCTGGCCTCTTTTGTTGATGGCTGAGCTGCTTGCTGGGTATGATATAGTCGTTCGTTGTTGATGCAGTAATTTGTATCACAAATTATTTAAATGTAAAGAGTGATTATAGTATGAATATGCATTTTTGTGTGACATTGATTTGAGATGTTTTGTTTATTGTAATTATTGTTGAGAAGTAAGTTTATACGGCCTTACTGAAACTGACAATAATAGCGTGCAATAATGCAGCGAGGGGGTGAGCTGTTTATCATTATTAGAGACGAGGAAGTTACGTAATGTTGGCGCGTTTTCCTTTAGAATGTGCTGGAACATTTTACCTAGTGCATATGTATTCATAATTTTCATTGGATATAAAAATAGACGCTAATGTTAGCGCGTTTTATTAGCCAATTGCAGCTCAGTTATCTTTAGGCATATCGGGGTGTAGGAGTATAAAAAGGGCTAGGTTAGAGATAGACCCCGTCAGTTCGTCGAAAACATTTGTACGTTACACGTCGCCTTCAGTCCAGTACACGTCGGCTATAGATTCGAAGTTACGTGTAGCAGAGTTAGGAAAAATCCCAAGTGTTATAAAGTTAATTATACAAAAAGTTGAAGTACGCAAATTAAGAGTGATCAGTAATGAAGTTATTATAACAGTTTCAGTTTGGTGAATGTCAAGATCAATGTGTAAATTTGATAGTGAATGTGTTCGACAATAAAAGTGTAAAACAAAATTCTTTCATCAGTGTTATCTTTGGATAAATGATTCCTTTCCGTTTACACAACCTGTATAAAGAGAAGTGCTCGACCAAAAAGATCATAGCTAGCCGGAGGACACTGAACCAAAATTAAATAAAATAACCGTAGCATTCTTTCAATCAAACACTAATACTGCCGCAAATTGCTAACACCAGATGGAGCTAACAAACCTAACAAAGAATCACGTCACAAAATGGCTTCACCACGTGGAGTAAACACACATACACAAACATTATAAATAATACCGTCGCAAATTGGTTCCCAAACGTGGGGCTAAATAAATAAATATAACATATGAAGTATACCACCACATTGTTGAAAGATACAAAAATGTTGTAAAAAGGGCGTTGCATGACAGCTTTAAAGGAATACAGACTAGCATTTAAATTATATTTAAATGTCTTAAAAACCTGTTAACTACAAAAAGTATATATTTTCTTAAACAGGAAATAATAGAGATTTCATTAGTGCCTAAAACAAAAAATGTGATTTTTAACCATTTCAGAGTACCTTGTCCCATTAATACAAATCATTAGTCATTTTTGAGAAAATTTAAAATGACCAAAAATTCTCCATGTAAAGGGTAGTTTGGGGCGGGAGATTTTCTTGAAAGTCTTCGTGTCGCATCTTTGGAAGGTCTTAAACTTAAATACCAAGTTTCATGTTTAACCGACTTCATTTTCTTGAATCCAGAGTCCTGAAAACATGTATTTCCGGTGATATCTTGAGATCGAATTTTTGGATAGCAGAGAAAGTGAAAAGAAAAGTGACATAATTCCGACATATTTAGGTCAAGCATCTTTTTTAGCGCGAAGCGAAGCTTCACATTATACAACTAACCCTCTGTTTTTGAGGAATTTTCATTGTTTTGTTTTTCCTAAAATAGGTTTATTTAAATAAAATATCTAACTGGGTGTTAACACATGACAAACAAAACATATACGTTGAGTTTTCTGTAAAATCTTCCTGTATACTTATGTATAAATTCGTATAGATTATTTTATTTTTCACGTGTAACACTTGTCGACTTGTGTTGGCTGAATGAGCGCATACATATTAGGTAACTGAAGGCACATATTTGTAGCAAAGTGGAGGTGTCGACGTGAAAAAGGAGCTCTAAGAGATGGCCAAGTGGACGGCCGGACGAGACAACAGTTGACAGTCGCAGTTTGCAAATCGCTTGCATTAAATTGGAATGAGAGAGAAAGAGAGGGAGGCCAAGGTCAAACCGGCCGACTGTTCGGATCAACTGTAAAGACTCGGGTTTTTCTTTATCTGGATCGAAGCCAGGACTTTTCTTTACGTAATTGTTCTCTCACGGCCTCCTAAAATACAGTACGATAATAAAAGAGTTACTTGTTTTTAACCTACAGTTGCAAGAGGCATAGGAACAGTTTGATATTGTAACTACCTTTGCTTTCACATGAACTTATGTCAAAAAATATTACTAGAGTTATGAAAACTGATTTTATAAGTCACGTGTTTTTTCTAACCATACTTTTACAAACCGATTCTTCTAACGATTCATATAAAATACTTTTGTTCCTCTCCATTTCATGTTAAGAACGTAAATGTACGTATCTATATAAATTACATCAATTGGCTAACAGCGTATTCTGCGGAGGAGACCGTGACCACACCAACTTTCAAAAACAAAATTAATGCATGTCATAAAAAAGTTTTAATGCAGAACTCGGAAATGATTAATGGTGAGCCATTTTTCGGCATATGTTGCATTTTTAACTTTTCTACAACAATTTTTCCCTATCCTTTTTAGTTTCTCTGCCAGCAACCTGTAGCGGATAAGAGAAAGTACTGTATTACGCACAAAAATTCTATGTCGAGATTTCACCGGAAATACACGTTTTGAGGCCCCTCGAATCGAAGAAGAATATTTTTAGAAAAAAAATCTGTTTATGTGTCTGTGAACAGCATAACCCCAAAAAACAAAATATCGGATGGCTGCAAAATTTAGTATTTAGGTTCAACATCTTCCAAAGATGCGACACGAAGAATTTGACCCCCCCAAACTACTCTTTAGAGAATTTTTTTTAAAAATGTTGGATTTTCTCAAAAATGGCTCTAATGATTTTGATTAAAATGCAGAATGTTTAAAACATTACAAATAGAATCTTGAATTATCTTGAATTTTCGGAAAATAGCCTGTAAAGCCCTCTTCATTTTGAAGGAATTTTGTTTAACTTTATGTAACTGTTAAATCATAAGAGATAGACGGAAACATCCATACACAAAAACATACAATTTGTTTCAAATAATTTTTTTGTGACCCCAGCCATTTTCGAGATATTCCTTGTTATTGGCAGATGTCGCTATTCAAGTGTCTCTCGCAATGTCGTGTAAAAAAGTATGCGATTTCTAGGCCAGCAAATAGAGACGGGGTTTCTCTATCCCTCTTGTACACTCGCATCCATTTATGCCGTCACCACAGCTTTGGGAGGCATTCTACTAGTTTTCACAGGTGGATTATGTATCTAGAGCAAGTAGGAAGTGTGTCTATCTATTTACGTTTTCGCGCATGCAGTGGCATCGTGTTTTATCAGCACAGTTCTAGATTATTCACATACGAGTTACTTCAGTTTTACATTATGTTGCCATTAAAAATATGTTTTTCGTGGAGACACTGTGCAAAACAGTGTTTTATTTAGTTATATATTTAAACATGGTTATATATGTAATGACGAGTAAAGTTATTGCTTAAAGTTATATATTCATATATGAATAATCTAGAATTGTGCACGTAAAACAGGACAACAATGTATGCGCGAAAAGGTAAACCAAAAACACACACTTCCTCCTTGCTATAGATGCATACTCCCCCTGTGAAGGCCAGTAGAATGCCTCCTAAAGCTGCTGACGATATCAATGGAAACGATTGTACCTACAGAAGAACATATAATGAAACTATTTCTGCAACGTTTATCTCGTTTGTAATGAAGTAGGTAGAAAAATAAGCTTTCGTAAGAATAGTGTGTAAAATTATATTAAAATAGTGGGTAGAGAAAATCATGTGAGTGTAACTATACAATTTTTTAGATTCCATATTAATATTCATTGAAAATAAAGATGAGTTTCATTCAACGCTATTTAAGGAATATACAAGCTATACATTTCATTCGACATGGCAATATTAGGCACACAAAGACATAAATACATATTCAGACGTTTTCTGAAAATAATTTGTTAGTTTCTGTACCGCTTAGGTGGTTACGGTAGACCAAGTGTTCTATTTTGTCATAAATTACATTAGAAGATTTCAAATGACCTAGCACTTGCGTCTCGCATAAGGTATGTTGGTTCAAATCCCTGTGGTGGACAATCTGACTGGGTTGTTCGTGGTTTCCTTCAGTCGCCAGGTAAATACCGAATTGGATATTCAATACCACCACCCAACGTTCCACGTTAGAGTAACAAATAAAAATACAATCAAGTGTTGCAGGAAGGCGATTACATAACCGAGACATACAGAGTTATTCAAAAAGAAGGAACAGACTTTAAATATTTATTTCTAATGAACGACAATAGATGGTGACACATGTGATACATCACTGAATAGAGTAAAGTTCAACATTTTATTTTATGTGTTCAAAATGAGAACCATTTATTATGCGAGGACGACCAGTGCTTTTCCGTTTGCACACACAACCATCTTCTACGAATTTATTGTATCAGTTGTAAATTTTTTATGACGAGACGGCTCGTTGTTGAACTTACAACCAAATGCACTCTGCAATGAAACTATGGATTCACTATTTGCATAATGCAGCACACAAAAATTTTCCTGGCGTCGCCATTTTCTCGTAAACAAACACAGCGCCGCAGTAGGCACTAAATGGAACTAATAGCTGGGGCTTAAAACTTTGAACTTTCTTCTATTCAATGATGTGTCGTATGTGTCGCTATCTATTGTCGTTCATTAGAAATAAATATTTAAAGTCTGTTCCTTCTTTTTGAATAACCCTGTATATCAAATTATCCAAGCAGAGGATACAGAAAGGTGATTATACAACTAAGGCCGGTGTCACGTGGGGCGTAGTATTCACAGAACAATTGAGCAGCAAGTTACACAAGCAAGATAATACAAGACTACGTAACGCGGTATCTATATGCGACGTACACATTTATATGAAAAAACCTGGAGACAACCATCTCCATATGCCCCATATGCTGAAGCGATGGTGTGTGTGCGTGAGAGAGAGAGAGAGAGGGAGAGAGAGAGAGAGAGAGAGGAGTGTTAATAAAAAAATCTGATGTGTTACACTCACATGACTTTCTCTACTCTTGTACAATCTATTTTTACAAACGCCTATTCTCCATATGCTTCATATTAATCGAGATATCGAGATGTCAATCTTATTTGTAATTTTCTTGTAGATGCAAGGGGAATATGGTAGCTTTTAAGCGATAGTCAAATATTTTAACGCTGGTTGCTATGTGGCGCATTCCATTCTCTTTGCATGTCCAGGACATAAAAAAAATGAATAACGAATGTGAGAAAAAGTATAAGTATTGGAAAATTTAAGGAAATAACAAGCAATATCTCGAAAACGGTTCACTCAACAAAAGAAATGTATACGACATAAGTTGTGTATTTTAACGCGATCTACATTTTTTGTGTAGTAAAAGTTTGTCTATCTCTTATGGTTTACCAGTTATGCAAAAGTCGTTCACAATGAAGAATACTTTTGGAGACATTCCCAGAAAATTCGAGATATACATTTCATTTCTCATGACATTATCTTAAACATATGATATTTTCATCAAAATCGTTAGAGCCATTTTTGAGAAAATTAAAATTTTCGAAAAATCTTCCATGTAAAGGGTAGTCTGGGGTGGGGGGATTTTCTTGAAAACCTTCGTGTCGCATCTCTGGAAGATACTGAACCTAAATACCAAGTTTGGTGCTTATCCGACTGTTCGTTTTTGAGTTATGCTGTTCACAGACACACACACAGACACACACACAGACACACACACACACAGACACACACACACACAGACACACACACGGACATGTTTCCAAAAATGCTTTTTTTGGATTCAGGAGGTCTCAAAACACATATTTCCGGTGAAATCTCGGTATCGAATTTTTGGGTGGAATGCAATACTTCCCCTACTTACTGTACGTAGTAGAGAAAGTAAAAATAAAGTGGTCATTCTTTTCTCCTGAACTCTGCAAAAGCGGGGGAGGGTAATATTATAGCTGGCGTATTATATCGAGTTAAAATTTTCCTCAATCTTAAGATTGTGTATTCCGCGAGTATTTGTTGATTTGAAATAAAGATACGTATATGGAAATTCGAGTGATTTTTATTTCTTAGCTTAGCGTAATCCCATTGAAATCTTGAGTTGAATTGTTAGATTAGTTGCCTCATCTCCTCTATTTTAGTTGACGGTGTTCCTTTTCTTTTGTCGATCCAAAACGGCAGTAGAAATCAAAAAATTGTACAATGGCGTTCATTGAAAATGTTCCGGAAGTAAGCAGATCGAATTAGAATGTTTTTCTTTTAGTGGACTCCAGTAATGAACTCGACAAGGAAGTTTTTGATAACCTTAATTTCGATAAATAAGAGTAGTTGAATTGTTACGCTCCACGTATGCACGCCAATTTGAAGTAGTAGATGTCTTTACGTTGTTTGCAACACGCTTTGGGCGTCAATTTTAAGTAAGTGTATTGTATTATATTTCAACTGTTGGGGAGCCGAACTTGTAGTAGTTGCAACCGCACGTATAGTGCCCGGTTTCCGGTAGCCTTCGCCCCAAATGTACTTTCAGGTGGCCTTTGCCCCAAGTTTAAAAAAAAATTAGCTTTGTAATTTGACTGTTTCTTTAGATATTATATATTTATGATTGCCTCGGCTGCGTCAGTATTTGTTAAGAGACACGTTTCTCTTGGCAGGCTTGTGGTACGACTGAAGAATGGGCTTACAAGATTTTTAGTTTTAATTCGCTCCTTTTTATTAATCCTTGACACAAATTAAATAGCACTTCACTGTTATAGAAAGCTGTGAGATTATTTTATTTAATACTTGCACTTTATAACACGTAAACTATTTTCGTCTCACATGAATACGTATTTAATTTCTCGAGGACCTTCATTTAACTAAAGTTTTTTCTGGTTGTTGATTGACTATTTTTAAACTGTCTCAAAATTTACATTATTGCTGCTCTAATAATGACTAGTACCATTTAAACTTCCTTACTCGTTATTGTCTCAAGGTTACCTCATTGTTGGCAATTTTAAACCTATTTCTCACAGCTCCTACATTATTAAATTACGTAATATATTCAAATAACATTATTACACATGGATACAATAATATAAACATATACAATGACTGTAATGTACACATATTGTTTTAAGGCGGGCTGTTATTGAATTTACATATTTATATAATTAGAATTATATATTAAATTACTCAAGTGTTACAAATACTGCCTCAGAGTAAATAAAACTGGAATGAAATTTTGCTTAGTTATATTCTAAAACGATTGTATTTAAACCCATTTTGAATTAACGAAATTCTGTCTATAAAATTTTCAGACTGGAAACCATTGCATTCTGTACTCTTTTGGAGACTTGAATTTTCAGAAGGCCATGGAAAGCTTTTAATTTACTTCCTGTCAGCATATGAAACATATGTAAACCAGTTCATGATATGACTCGCTCCACTGAATAGACATCACGATCTTGCCCCAGTCTGCACCTTCTCCTGAATGTTGGCCTCGTTAGTGGCGGTACTGGCTTCGGCTCCCGACATGTGGTGAAACTCGGAACCAGAAGAAAAAGCGGTCTTTATAATTGCTTTGTATCGCTCATTAACGGTGATGCGACTGGAATTGGTTGTGAAAACCGGCTCTACTATAAGGTTATACAATTAATTCAATAATCCAATTGGTTTTCTTCTCATGATATACGCTTAGAAAGCAACTACGGTTTCTTAAATACTTTTTTACTTTCTCTACCACGTGCATAGTAGGTGGAGAAGGTATTGCGTTCCACACAAAAATTCGATACCGAGATTTCACCAGAAATACATGTTTTGAGGGCCCCGGGATAAAAAAATTTTTAGAAAAGGGTCCGCGTGCATGTGTTGTGTGTGTGTCTGTCTGTGAACAGCATAACTCAAAAACGAAAAGTCGGATAAATACCAAACTTGGTATTTAGGTTCATTACCTTCTGAAGATGCGACAGGAAGCTTTTCAAGAAAATTCTCCACCCCAAATTACATGCAATAATGAACATTTTTCGCAAATTTTTATTTTCTAAAAACGGGCTCTAACGATTTTGATTAAAATACCATTAATTAATTATATTTACATGATAAATAAACTATATATCTTGAATTTTCTGGGAATAGCCTTAGAAATCGTCTTCATTCGGAAGGAATTTTGCATTATCTTGTACAACTAGTAAACGTTAAGCGATAGAAGAAAACCTACTACACAAGAAACATAGATCTCTTTAAAACACAGTTTATTTCGAATAACTGTTTTTGTGGCATCCGCCATTTCCGAGACATCCGTTATAATGATTCGAATTGTTCATTACTTTCATTGTTTAAAAGTGCTTTGAAAATTCAGTTGTTTCTGCGATTGCATGGAAACAGTATGGAACTTTAAGGCCAGCGTATGGTGTCCAGTTCTTAAACATTCGACTATCGCTGTTCCCTTTGTATGTATAACGAAATGTGTAATGTAGCTATTTCTGCAAAGGTTTATTTGGATTAAAATGTAATAGATAGAAATATAAGCTTTAGTAAGAATAGTTTGTATACCCACTAATAAGGATAAAAGGTAGAGAAAGTCATGTGAATGTAACACATTAGATTTGCATTAGTTAAACAAGATTGTAAACTGGCACATAGCATGAAACTTTACATGCGGAAATAATGCAGTAGCATTTCTAGAATTTATTGTAACGATTTTAGGAGAATAATCCTTAAAATGTTCAACTTTTTAGCGGACACTTCATATAAAACTTACTTAATTTTGAATCAAAAATGAAAGCTGTTGATAAGTTTTCGGTAATGTTGTCGCAGAGGTGGACGTGTCATGGCGAACAATGTTAATGCGCAATGTTAGGTACCAAATGTAAAGCAGAAAAAACGCTGCGGCTATACGAAATATGGAAATACGTAGTTGGTAGAGTTGCGAAATGTTATATGCTGCGGCGATAGAAAAGCGCGAAACAGTAATCAATGTATAAGCGCGAAGTAGCAAACAAATGTAATACAGAATCAGACGAGTGAAAAGGTCAATGCCATCGCCTTTACAACCTTGTCCAACACACGGCTTGTGCAAGGGCAATTAATTCCAAATGTAATACAACTAAATAAGTATACCACAAGATTTAATCTTCAATTTACATAGATTTAGTCCACAGAAAAGAAAATTTATCCAATGAACCTAAAATTCATTTAAATGAAACTACCGCGAAATAGTTAACAAAACTAATACATGTAATACAAATGAATAAAAATAAATTCTACTGTAATTATACCCAAGTACTAGTGCTCTTTTGTGATGCAATTATTAACCCTAGTAAAGGCTGTTTTGCATCACTGCATATAAAAAAATCTGATGTGTTACACGCACATGACTTTCTCTACTCTTGTACAAACTATTTTTACAAACGCTTATTCTCCATCTACTTCATGTTAATCGAGATAAACATTTGCAGACTCTATCTTAATGCTAATTTTCTTGTAAATGTAAGGAAAATATATATTTACAAGGGCAATATATAATTACAGTAGCCTTTAAGCATTGACATATGTCTTAATAGCTGGTTGCTAGGTGCAGTACCATTCTCTTTGCCACAGATTAATACTCTTTGCATATCCAAGACAAAAAAATGAATAACGAATTCCCATTTGAGAAAATAAGTATTGAAAACTTTAAGTAAATAACGAGCAATATCTCGAAAATGGTACACTCAACAAAAAAAATGTATGTGACATAAATTGTGTATTTTAACGCGATCTACATTTCTTGGGTAGTAAAATTTTGTCTATCTCTTATAGTTTACCAGTTATGCAAAAGTCGTTCACAATGAAGAATACTTTTGGAGACATTCCCAGAAAATTCAAGATATACATTTTATTTGTCATGAAAATATCTTACGATACGATACATAAACATACGATATTTTAATCAAAATCGTTAGAGCCATTTTTGGGAAAATTAAAATTTTCGAAAAATCTTCCATGTAAAGGGTAATCTGGGGTGGGGGGATTTTCTTGAAAACCTTCGTGTCGTATCTCTGAAAGCTACTGAAGCCAAATACCAAGTTTGATGTTTATCCGACTGTTCGTTTCTGAGTTATGCTGTTCACAGACAGACATATAGACAGACACACAGACACACACACGGACATGTTTCCAAAAATGCTTTTTTTGGATTCAGGGGGTCTCAAAACATATATTTCCGGTGAAATCTCGGTATCGAGTTTTTGGGTGGAATACAATACTTCCCCTACTTACTATACGTAGTAGAGAAAGTAAAAATGAAAGATAAGAGTTCTGGAAGACGTATGTAGATAAAAGATGGAGTTATGGAGAAGAGGACTGGCAATGAAGAATTAACGCCAGATAATATAACCATAATTCAATAAATCGCTCCAGAATACGTAACTGGAAGTGTGTAACAACTTTCGGGTATTTGAAAGGCCAAATGCCGTACATTCGCGGAATTTTAGTGATGTTTATTCCAACAAGGTAGCCTGTCTATCTCTGCAGCAACATTACCAAGTTTTCTTTAAAGTAATACTTAATTTACAGACAGGACGAAAGAAGAACTTATTGAACTTTAGGCAGGCACGTAGGTAACAAATCACTTCCCATCCCCCGTACAGTCTTTTGTGTTTGCAGACAGCACTAACCAGACTGTGTTTACCTTTCAGTCAGTGGCCCTTGGCCGCTGTTTACAATTTTTGTTTTGACATGGCTTGATTGTAGATAACTTGCAGCTAACTGTTTAAGAATTCCAATGCCTGATTATTCAGAATAACGCCGAATAATTTTAAGGCGTGATTCGGGTTTTCTATTTGAGTGTTTTCTTTTAGGGAATGTATGCCCGTAAACGTCTTGTTATCGAACCAGAGGGCATTAACGTTTTTGAAACGCCGCGTCGGGTTAGATGAAATTCTGCCGAACAGATCGCTACTCCTCTTCTGGTTCAAGGTATTGGAAGAGTTTTGAAATAAGAGTAGCTGGTATCTTTAGTTTTAAAGGATGCAAAACTCTCCTAAGGATACCCATCTGTGAAAAAACGACAAAAATTGCCAAAATTAAAAAAATATAGACTTTAGTGTTATTAAACACTACAAATCTTCTACTTTAGTTCTTTGTAGCTTTCAAAGCTCTACGAACTTTTAAAGCATATCATAAAGGATTTAAATGCCTGCCTGTAAGCCTAACTTCCTATAAAATTGTAGTAAAAAAGACAAGTTTTGCGTATATAAAAGTGAACAACCATTCAAGAGTGGCGTAAGTAATCTTAAAATATTAGAATAGTTGCAGAGGAGCAGAAAAAGATGGAGAGTCTGTATGTGCACTAAATGCTTTTTAAACAACATTAAGCAGGAAACAGTTACTTTAGCGTTATCATTTTTAAGCTTTGTATTCTCGGATTATTATTATTATTATTATTATTATTATTATTATTATTATTATTATTATTATTATTATTATTATTATTATTATTTCAAAATTTTCCATACGATGTTTTCGGTATAACACAATTAAGTGTTGTATATCTCCTTGTTATTAATACTATAAAAATCTGATATGTTACACTCACGTGACTTTCTTACTCTTGTACAAACTATTTTTACAAATGTTTATTCTCCATATGCTTCATGTTAATCAAGATGTTAATCTTATTGCTAATTTTCTTGTAGATGCAAGGGGAATTGGTAGGCTTTAAGCGATAGTCAAATATTTTAACGCTGGTTGCTATGTGGCGCATTCCATTCTCTTTGCATGTCCAGGACATGAAAAAAATGATATTACACACGAAATACGCCTTAAAATCAACTCTCCCTCCCCCATTTTGATCGGTGGACTGCTGGTTGTTGTTGGGTTGAGGTTATAGGCAGGTTCGTTACAAATCTTTTCACAATACCCTGTCTACTACAGAGGCAGCCAATCCTAGGCCTGCAGCCCAGGCAGTGGCCCGTCAAGACATTTTGAATGGCCTGTCGCTAGCTCAAGATCCGATGTGAACCTATATATTGTCACTTTTATGTTTAAGGCCGAAAAGGTTACCAGAAAATTATTAATTTAGATCACCCCAAGACGCACATGTGGGGGGGGGGCGCAACTCGCTGGCAGCTAAAGTCCGGAACCTTGATGTGTACAATTAAAGGGAAGGTGTGGGGTTTATATTACATTGAAATATTACACAACACACATTACCTGGAATTTATTCACAAAAACGTTTGGCTTCTCTACATAGTTAACAAAGGAAACAGGGTGAAGGGAGATGCCACAGACCGAGACGTCCACACACGACTGGTTCCAACGACCACTTACTCTCGAGTGACGCTAACTTGCCCCCACCAACATATCTAGCCAAAGCCAAACAGGACTGACGTCATACCAGACAATTTCAAATAGACCTTTCCTTTTGGCGTGGTCCGCGCCAAAAGGAAAGACCGGTACGCCGAAATATAACTAAGGAGACCCAATAATGCTACGTCTGGTAGCAACAATACAGCACAACAATGCGTCTGGTAATGGCAAAATTAATACGCCACAATATCATTATATCCCCATCCTTGCAAATGGAAATAATAGAAATCCAAAAACATTCAGGACGTTGTGATAAATTTAAGGAGCATTATGGAGTATTCACTTCTCCTAATTTGACTGAATGTTGGAAAT
Source organism: Deroplatys truncata (assembly GCA_030765065.1). Lineage (NCBI taxonomy): Eukaryota > Metazoa > Arthropoda > Insecta > Mantodea > Mantidae > Deroplatys > Deroplatys truncata. The sequence continues at coordinate 45,505,374 of CM060975.1, read as the reverse complement.
ATGTCCCTTGAGAGCGGTTTCTTGAAATTGGCGAGCTTGTGCAGATTTGATTCCACATACATTTGTAAAGCAATTGCTTTCTGCCACGAACGTAATTAAGAATAAATTACGCTCAATTATTCCAGATGTACATCATGCTAATATAATTGTTCTGTGCACATAAAAAGTTACACCTAATAATTGAGAAATTGGTAAATGAAAAGCAAACTCAAAAGCCACATTAACACTTCATATCCTCAAAATTCATTGGAATGTTCTTATTAAATAGGTATTAAGGAGTAGTTATTTCTGTTACAGTCCAATGTGTTTCATTTTTTGGCAATTTAAAAAAAGTGTGTAAAATTGTATGACGTTCTTTCAAAATAAAGAAGTGAATAATAACACTTACCAGGATACTTTAGTTCAGATTCAAAATAATAAATAATATAAATTTAGTTGGATGGCATTTCAAAAAAATCTGATGTGTTACACTCACATGACTTTCTCTACTCTTGTACAAACTATTATTAGAAACGCTTATTCTCCATATCCTTCATGTTAATCGATATATCGAGATGTCAATCTTATTTGTAATTTTCTTGTAGATGCAAGGGGAATATGGTAGCTTTTAAGCGATAGTCAAATATTTTAACGCTGGTTGCTATGTGGCGCATTCCATTCTCTTTGCATGTCCAGGACATAAAAAAAAATCTGATGTGTTACACTCACATGACTTTCTCTACTCTTGTACAATCTATTTTTACAAACACCTATTCTCCATATGCTTCATGTTAATCGAGATATCGAGATGTCAATCTTATTGCAATTTTCTTGTAGATGCAAGGGGAATATGGTAGCTTTTAAGCGATAGTCAAATATTTTATCGCTGGTTGCTATGTGGCGCATTCCATTCGCTTTGCATGTCCAGGACATAAAAAAATCTGATGTGTTACACTCACATGACTTTCTCTACTCTTGTACAATCTATTTTTACAAACGCCTATTCTCCATATGCTTTATGTTAATCGAGATATCGAGATGTCAATCTTATTGCTAATTTTCTTGTAGATGCAAGGGGAATATGGTAGCTTTTAAGCGATGGTCAAATATTTTAACGCTGGTTGCTATGTGTCGAATTCCATTCTCTTTGCAAGTCCAGGACATAAAAAAATGAATAACGAATTTGAGAAAAAGTATAAGTATTGGAAAATTTAAGGGAATAACAAGCAATATCTCGAAAACGGTTCACTCAACAAAAGAAATGTATATAACATAAGTTGTGTATTTTAACGAGATCAACATTTTTTGTGTAGTAAAATTTTGTCTATCTCTTATGGTTTACCAGTTATGCAAAAGTCGTTCACAATGAAGAATACTTTTGGAGACATTCCCAGAAAATTCGAGATATACATTTCATTTCTCATGGCATTATCTTAAAAATATGATATTTTAAACAAAATCGTTAGAGCCATTTTAGAGAAAATTAAAATTTTCGAAAAATGTTCCATGTAAAGGGTAGTCTGGGGTGGGGGGATTTTCTTGAAAACCTTCGTGTCGCATCTCTGGAAGATACTGAACCTAAATACCAAGTTTGGTGTTTATCCGACTGTTCGTTTTTGAGTTATGCTGTTCACACACACACAGACACACACACACACAGACACACACACACACAGACACACAGACACACACACGGACATGTTTCCAAAAATGCTTTTTTTGGATTCAGGAGGTCTCAAAACATGTATTTCCGGTGAAATCTCGGTATCGAATTTTTGGGTGGAATGCAATACTTCCCCTACTTACTATACGTAGTAGAGAAAGTAAAAATGAATAACGAATTTGAGAAAAAGTATAAGTATTGGAAAATTTAAGGGAATAACAAGCAATATCTCGAAAACGGTTCACTCAACAAAAGAAATGTATATAACATAAGTTGCGTATTTTAACGAGATCTACATTTTTTGTGTAGTAAAATTTTGTCTATCTCTTATGGTTTACCAGTTATGCAAAAGTCGTTCACAATGAAGAATACTTTTGGAGACATTCCCAGAAAATTCGAGATATACATTTCATTTCTCATGACATTATCTTAAACATATGATATTTTAAACAAAATCGTTAGAGCCATTTTTGAGAAAATTGAAATTTTCGAAAAATGTTCCATGTAAAGGGTAGTCTGTGGTGGGGGGATTTTCTTGAAAACCTTCGTGTCGCATCTCTGGAAGATACTGAACCTAAATACCAAGTTTGGTGTTTATCCGACTGTTCGTTTTTGAGTTATGCTGTTCACAGACACACACACACACAGACACACACACAGACACACACACACACAGACACACACACACACAGACACACACACGGACATGTTTCCAAAAATGCTTTTTTTGGATTCAGGAGGTCTCAAAACATGTATTTCCGGTGAAATCTCGGTATCGAATTTTTGGGTGGAATGCAATACTTCCCCTACTTACTATACGTAGTAGAGAAAGTAAAAATGAATGACGAATTTGAGAAAAAGTATAAGTATTGGAAAATTTAAGGAAATAACAAGCAATATCTCGAAAACGGTTCACTCAACAAAAAAAATGTATATGATATAAGTTGTGTATTTTAACGCGATCTACATTTTTTGTGTAGTAAAATTTTGTCTATCTCTTATGGTTTACCAGTTATGCAAAAGTCGTTCATAATGAAGAATACTTTTGGAGACATTCCCAGAAATTTCGAGATATACATTTCATTTCTCATGACATTATCTTAAACATCTTAAACATATGATATTTTCATCAAAATCGTTAGAGCCATTTTTGAGAAAATTAAAATTTTCGAAAAATGTTCCATGTAAAGGGTAGTCTGGGGTGGGGGGATTTTCTTGAAAATCTTCGTGTCGCATCTCTGGAAGATACTGAACGTAAATACCAAGTTTGGTGTTTATCCGACTGCTAGTTTTTGAGTTATGCTGTTCACAGACACACACACACACACACACACGGACATGTTTCCAAAAATGCTTTTTTTGGATTCAGGAGGTCTCAAAACATGTATTTCCGGTGAAATCTCGGTATCGAATTTTTGGGTGGAATGCAATACTTCCCCTACTTACTATACGTAGTAGAGAAAGTAAAAATGAATAACGAATTTGAGAAAAAGTATAAGTATTGGAAAATTTAAGGAAATAACAAGCAATATCTCGAAAACGGTTCACTCAACAAAAAAAATGTATATGATATAAGTTGTGTATTTTAACGCGATCTACATTTTTTGTGTAGTAAAATTTTGTCTATCTCTTATGGTTTACCAGTTATGCAAAAGTCGTTCATAATGAAGAATTCTTTTGGAGACATTCCCAGAAATTTCGAGATATACATTTCATTTCTCATGACATTATCTTAAACATATGATATTTTCATCAAAATCGTTAGAGCCATTTTTGAGAAAATTAAAATTTTCGAAAAATGTTCCATGTAAAGGCTAGTCTGGGGTGGGGGGATTTTCTTGAAAATCTTCGTGTCGCATCTCTGGAAGATACTGAACGTAAATACCAAGTTTGGTGTTTATCCGAGTGTTCGTTTCTGAGTTATGCTGTTCACAGACACACAGACACACACACACACACACACACACGGACATGTTTCCAAAAATGCTTTTTTTTGGATTCAGGGAGTCTCAAAACATGTATTTCCGGTGAAATCTCGGTATCGAATTTTTGGGTGGAATGCAATACTTCCCCTACTTACTATACGTAGTAGAGAAAGTAAAAATTCTATCAATTTTTTGGCCCTAGTTGTAGTTGTGGGTTTTACGCCCAAGCATTGCGATCTTAAATATCTATTTTGCATCCCCCCTTTCATCAGTTAAGTAGTCTGTCGCTCGTTATGAACTTAACCAGACTGCTAATTGAGGCTTTCGATTGTTCATCTATCTTTGGAAAGTGATTGGCAAAAATACTTGCTCTTTGATTCGCAAGAGCAGGGCAATCACATAGCAGATGAGTAACAGTCTCATCCGCTTCTAGGCATCTACTACAGATAGGGTTATTAAACAATCCCATTCTGTATAGATTAAACTTTAGGGCACAGTGTCCTGTAATGAATCCTGTTGCCCATGCAAGTCTTCTTCTACTAAGACCACGCAGGTACTTTGCCCTGCTGTCGTCCAGGTCTGTACTAAACAACTTGGAATGTCTGCAACCCTCAATGGAGTTCCAGTAGTTCTTGTGTTCTGCTTGAGCCCAGCACTTAGTAGTCTGTTTCACTGGTCTGTAGGACACCCCCAGTACAGGCTCGCTACTAATTTGGCTGCTTCATCTGCTTTCTCATTGCCTGGTATACTTGTGTGTCCTGGCACCCACATAAGTTGAACCTTATTGTGTTCAACCAGTGTCATTAAGGATTCCCGGCATTCTGAGACGAACTTTGATTTTATTGGTGATTCAAGTGCTTTAAGAGCAGCTTGACTGTCTGAGAGGATAAGAGCACTTCTATTCTTATATCTCCTTTTAATGCTTTCCATGACACTGGCTAGGATTGCATAAACCCCAGCCTGGAAAACTGTAGCTAAGGTACCAGACTATAAGAAATATTGGTGCCATTACCGCAAAGCCCAGCCCCCGTTCCTGATTTGGTTCTAGAACCATCAGTATACCAGATTGGGACCTTTTTTTTGGCCCTAGCTCAAAATAGTTTGGCTACCCTGATCTATTGCTTTATATTATCGAGTTACACCCCGAACCTTCAATACGTGCCTCAAATTCCTCATACATAACCCTCTCCACTGGCTTGAGAAATAAAAATTTAATTTTAAAGCTTCCTTTGTTGAAAGGCCTTTGTTGAAAGGCAGTCTCTTGGACCAAGCATAGCAAATACAAAATTACCAATAAACACACACATAACTGATTGATAGAGCAACAAGAACAGAACAAAGTCATACGATGAAACGATGTTAAAAGGAAGTAATGCCTTTTTGTTGTGAGTTTAATCAGTGAACAAATTTGATTTTCGGCGCATGGCCACAGGCGGTGTCCAGATAGAAATATAAGTTCTAAAAATACATGTAAGAGTTTTTCTTAGTTTTAAAATCAGTTTTATAAAAATTATGGATTATAATATTTTTACGTTTATAATAGTTATTTTTATAAAAATAATGCAGATCTATTTTTCGCCAGGTGTAACTAATGTCCTGAAATGTTTGATACGTTTTTCAAGTGTTGTCTATCGCTGTAATTTGTTGAGGCGATGAAAATTCACAGGGATAGAGTAGGTCATGGGCTCTGTTGTTTCCAGACCATTTAAATCTCGAAAGTTCTTATCATTGTCACGAGTTATGCAGAAGCAAGTTTCAGATGTTCTGGTTTACTTAGGCAGCGCTCCAAGTGATTAAAAATAGAAGCAACAGGTTTCCTTGTTTTACGCACGCCTTAAAGGTGACTTGTCTTATCTTGATAGCCTACGTTCTATCGCATCTAACGCTAAAGCCTTAAAAGGGGTTTAAACCTTGGTGAACGTTTTCAAAATTGAAACTGACTTTTATTTATGGACGCTCTTTAACTGCTATGGTTCTTAGCGTCCCATTCTATATTGGGTGTGGGGAAATTTTGCTCAAAAGCCTCTTTATCGGGCTTGAGGTTCTTTAGCGTGCCGTAAATCTATAACATGGGACCATCGGCTTTACTTCCCTTCCAAAGGAAGCCTTGATAAGGATTTTACACCCGAAAAAAAAATCCGTCGCCCTCCGCCAGGTTTGAACCCGCGACGACGGTAACTAGAGGCTAGCACGGAGGACGACGGTGAAGTTTTGATGGGAATATTGCACTTGACACTAATACAATTGGAAATGTAGCATCACAGATCTGAGTAACTGTCGTCATGTGTCTACTAATGGAGCCAGCAGCTATGCTGGTCAGAAAACGTTCCTTTTTCTGGTATATTATAAACATTAAAATATATTAATTCAGTAAACACACATTTTAATGTTCATGTAAAGTTAAACGATAAATAAAAATATGAACCGTAGCATAATAATTTACGGTATAAGAGATTAAACTAATATTTTAACAGTGAGTGAAAAATTTAACGCCCGAGGCTTGGCGGGGGTTATGATTTTCGCGAGGTTTTAAATGCAATATTTTAATCTTGTGTGTCGTACAATATTTTATCCGTCACTAAAACCTAAATCAGAGTAATTATTTTAATTAAATATGTAGGTTTATCATTACTGGATGGAAACATGGTGGCACCAATGCTGGTTGTCTTGGAGAAAATGGATATAAATAAACTATTAAGAAGAGTGGATCAAAATTTTAAAATAAAAACCAAAGCATGTTAAATATTGCGTTAAAGCTAAGCAAATAGAATTGATCTTCATAAAACTTCGCGATTGTTCACATCAAGAGGAAGAGCAAGACATTTCTGAATTAAAAAGCACGTATTATTTTAATTTCAGTGAGCGCTATAGCTAAAGCAAAAATATATACAGTGCTTGGAGGTGATATGATTATTGATGGATGGGGTGAAGCTTTTTAAGAAAATTGAAACAATGAAAAGATAAAATGTGTGTATAAGAAGATTTATACCTAGAGTTATAAGAAGATGAAGAGGTAGTAAAATAAATGAAGCAAGATAAATAATTTACGTGAGTGAAGTGAAATAAAATATGGTGGATAATAAAGAATTGAATGGAAGAATAATAATCTATATGTGCTGAATTATTAAATATACTGCTGAGTTAGACGATAAAGCAATCCTGTCTACCTCAGGTCAAGAAAGAAAGAAAATTGGTCGATAATCGGATGGAAACTATGATATTTCAAATGCGTCTATAAATAAATAAAACTTGATGGCAGATAGTATAAGTGTAAATTGAAACCCGTACGGAAAAGAGAAATATTTATTCCTGAAGGTAGTGCAGTGAATTCATTGGCCCCTTAAAGGTTTTCTGTGCGATAAGGAGTACAAGTTTTAGAAATGAGACGAGAAATTTTAGTTCAATACTGTGATTATAGCCAGTATTTTCTTGCTATAGGAGCGAGGAAACAAACCTTAGTTTATATGGCAATTGCGGGTAAGCCCAAAGGAGATGTAGGTGTTACTTAGAATATACCTAGTCGTTTTTAAACTGAAGTTTTGCAACGGTTTAATCTGGTGTTTTATTCAACACGTTTTTACTTTCTCTACTACGTATAGTAAGTAGGGGAAGTATTGCATTCCACCCAAAAATTCGATACCGAGATTTCACCGGAAATACATGTTTTGAGAATCACTGAATCCAAAAAAAAGCATTTTTGGAAACATGTCCGTGTGTGTGTCTGTCTGTGTGTCTGTGTGTCTGTCTGTCTGTGTGTCTGTGTGTCTGTGTGTCTGTGAACAGCATAACTCAAAAACGAACAGTCGGATAAACACCAAACTTGGTATTTAGGTTCAGTATCTTCCAGAGATGCGACACGAAGGTTTTCAAGAAAATCCCCCCACCCCAGACTACCCTTTACATGGAACATTTTTCGAAAATTTTAATTTTCTCAAAAACGGCTCTAACGATTTTGATTAAAATATCATATGTTTAAGATATTGTCATGACAAATAAAATGTATATCTCGAATTTTCTGGGAATGTCTCCAAAAATATTCTTCATTGTGAACGACTTTTGCATAACTGGTAAACCATAAGAGATAGACAAAATTTTACTACACAAAAAATGTAGATCGCGTTAAAATACACAACTTATGTCATATACGTTTCTTTTGTTGAGTGAACCGTTTTCGAGATATTGCTTGTTATTTCCTTAAATTTTCCAATACTTATACTTTTTCTCAAATTCGTTATTCATTTTTACTTTCTCTACTACGTATAGTAAGTAGGGGAAGTATTGCATTCCACCCAAAAATTCGATACCGAGATTTCACTGGAAATACATGTTTTGAGACCTCCTGAATCCAAAAAAAGCATTTTTGGAAACATGTCCGTGTGTGTGTGTGTGTCTGTGTGTGTGTGTGTGTCTGTGTGTGTGTGTCTGTGTGTGTGTGTGTCTGTGTGTCTGTGAACAGCATAACTCAAAAACGAACAGTCGGATAAGCACCAAACTTGGTATTTAGGTTCAGTATCTTCCAGAGATGCGACACGAAGGTTTTCAAGAAAATCCCCCCACCCCAGACTACCCTTTACATGGAAGATTTTTCGAAAATTTTAATTTTCTCAAAAATGGCTCTAACGATTTTGATGAAAATATCATATGTTTAAAATAATGTCATGAGAAATGAAATGTATATCTCGAATTTTCTGGGAATGTCTCCAAAAGTATTCTTCATTGTGAACGACTTTTGCATAACTGGTAAACCATAAGAGATAGACAAAATTTTACTACACAAAAAATGTAGATCGCGTTAAAATACACAACTTATGTCATATACATTTCTTTTGTTGAGTGAACCGTTTTCGAGATATTGCTTGTTATTTCCTTAAATTTTACAATACTTATACTTTTTCTCACATTCGTTATTTATGTCCTGGACATGCAAAGAGAATGGAATGCGCCACATAGCAACCAGCGTTAAAATATTTGACTATCGCTTAAAAGCTACCATATTCCCCTTGCATCTACAAGAAAATTACCAATAAGATTAACATCTCGATATCTCGATTAACATGGACCATATGGAGAATAAGCGTTTGTAAAATTAGATTGTACAAGAGTAGAGAAAGTCATGTGAGTGTAACACATCAGATTTTTTTTATGTCCTGAACATGCAAAGAGAATGGAATTCGCCACATAGCAACCAGCGTTAAAATATTTGACTATCGCTTAAAAGCTACCATATTCCCCTTGCATCTACAAGAAAATTACCAATAAGATTGACATCTCGATATCTCGATTAACATGAAGCATATGGAGAATAGGCGTTTGTAAAATTAGATTGTACAAGAGTAGAGAAAGTCATGTGAGTGTAACACATCAGATTTTTTTTTGGTATTATTATTATTTTATATGTTTATTTTTGTAAGTTTAGGCTCCTTTAACGAAACACGAGATATCAGTCGATAAACACATGAATTAGGGAATCTAAGGACTGAGAACCCTCACTCGCAATAAAATCCTTAGCTACGTAGCTTAACAATCCCGAGATTCGAATTCAGACCAGCATCTTGACAGGTATGGCTTTTAGACTTAGCGAGAGTACACGGCTTTCGAAACGGAAGAATTTGCCAAACAAATGATACGTGGATCCAAATTATAACGAAAAATGTTGAATTTACTTTCGCATAACTTTCTCTCGCCACTATTTTTGCAAAACACTATTATTTTCTCTACTACGTATAGTAAGTAGGGGAAGTATTGTATTCCACCCAAAAATTCGATACCGAGATTTCACCGGAAATACATGTTTTGAGACCCCCTGAATAAAAAAAATGATTTTTGGAAACCTGTCTGTGTGTGTGTGTGTGTGTGTGTGTGTGTGTGTGTGTGTCTGTAACAGCATAACTCAGAAACGAACAGTCGGATAAACACCAAACTTGGCATTTAGGTTCAGTATCTTCCAGAGATGCGACACGAAGATTTTCAAGAAAATGCCCCCACCCCAAATTACCCTTTACATGGAACATTTTTCAAAAAATTTAATTTTCCCAAAAATGGCTCTAACGATTTTGATTAAAATATCATATGGTTAAATATTTTCATGACAAATGAAATGTATATCTCGAATTTTCTGGGAATGTCTCCAAAAGTATTCTTCATTGTGAACGACTTTTGCATAACTTTTAAACCATAAGAGATAGACAAACGCTTACTACTCAAAAAAATGTAGATCGCGTTAAAATACACAATTTATGTTATACCTTTTTTTTTGTTGGGTGAACCATTTTCGAGGCATTGCTTCTTATTCCCTTAAATTTTCCAATACTTATACTTTTTCTCAAATTCGTTATTCATTTTTTTTGTCCTGGTAATGCAAAGAGAATGGAATGCTCCACATAGCATAACATCTCGATTAACATGAAGCATATGGAGAATAAGCGTTTGTAAAAATAGTTTCTACAAGAGTAGAGAAATTCATGTGAGCGTAACACATGAGATATTTTTTTCTATCTACTTAAAGTTAATCGAGATAAACGTTTGCAGAAATGGCTTTGTTACAAATTTCATTGTAGGTACAATATTCCTAAATATAAAATATAAAAATTGGAGGGAAATTAAGTAATATAAACTTGGCAGAAGGCTCCACCCATAAGATTTTTACTCCTTAGGCCTGGAATGTCATAAAACATGCGCAATATTCGGAATAAAGACCCAAAAGATCTCTGCTGTAGAATTCCGTGACAGGAAATATGAATACGAGATATGCCTCCTAAAAGTCTGGTTTAAAAGCTTTTACTTTCTTTGCTTCTTATCTGTAACTAGAGGAAGTATTGTCGGTCTGGGTAGAGCAGTTGGTTAGGTGTTGGCCTTCTGATCACAAGGTCATGGGTTCAAACCCGTTCAGACCGATGGTTTTTAAATGTATTTAAAACCGACAGCCCCTCCCAGTAGATTTACAAGCATATAAAAGAACGTCTGCGGCGCTGATATGATCCTGGCAATTGACAGCGTCGTTAGTAGACAAAATATTTTATTTTAGAGAAAATATTGCATTCCACCCAAAAATTCGATAGCGAGGTTTCACCAGAAATACACGTTTTGAGACTCCCTGAGTAAAAATGTTTGCGAAACAGGTGCAGCGTGCGTGCTTTTTCTTGTGATAATGCAAAGAGCATGGAATTTCATAGCGATCACAGGCTACCCGCTCTTTAAACATGAGACTATCCTTTATTTACAATGAATTGTGTGGGTGCGAATTTAAATTTTATCTGATTTAACGAGAAGTAGAATAATAAGTTTTGTAAGAATTGTTTGTATAAGACTGAGTAGGGAAACTCATGTGAATGCAACACACAAGACTTTTTTTAAATATCTTGTTGCCGGTGTTCACTTGGAAAAGTAGTGCTGCTGCGTTACCAGATTGAGGGCATTATGCCGGCCTTCCCTTCCTTCCTCTCCCCAGCAATTGCAAAATTGGCGTAGAGAAAATAATGAGTCCTGAATATGTGCAAGGTGTTAAATTTTCGGTATGACTGTTTTTCGGCGGAAATGATGATATCATTTGCCAGTATCTTTTTCTGGGGAGAGGGAGGTAATACTAAATGTTTTTATCTTAGTGGGCTCTTCATGTAATGTATATTTAATATGCAACCGATTTGGAATGATTTGACAAATTTATATGCAAAACATTCGGCTCCATACGCGCGGTGGTTGGTTCATGGGTTTCATGCTAGTAGACTGGGAGATGGACGGACGCACAAATGCGTCGCTAAAAGCTGCTCTTTGCAGTAGGGAACATAGCAAGGAACCCGGGGTTTTTGCATTTGGATTTAGTACGAAATAACTCTAAACTTTACTCGTCTAGAAGACGTTTTATTGAAGGGGCAGTGTTGTTATTGACCCGTAATTCCTTGTTGTGTTGCTGTTTATGTATTGTTTTCTGTTATTACTTTCTCTACTACGTATAGTAAGTAGGGGAAGTATTGCATTCCACCCAAAAATTCGATACCGAGATTTCACCGGAAATACATGTTTTGAGACCTCCTGAATCCAAAAAAAGCATTTTTGGAAACATGTCCGTGTGTGTGTGTGTGTGTGTCTGTGAACAGCATAACTCAAAAACGAACAGTCGGATAAACACCAAACTTGGTATTTAGGTTCAGTATCTTCCAGAGATGCGACACGAAGGTTTTCAAGAAAATCCCCCCACCCCAGACTACCCTTTACATGGAACATTTTTCGAAACTTTTAATTTTCTCAAAAATAGCTCTAACGATTTTGATTAAAATATCATATGTTTAAGATAATGTCATGAGAAATGAAATGTATATCTTGAATTTTCTGGGAATCTCTCCAAAAGTATTCTTCATTGTGAACGACTTTTGCATAACTGGTAAACCGTAAGAGATAGACAGAATTTTACTACACAAAAAATGTAGATCGCGTTAAAATACACAACTTATGTCATATACATTTCTTTTGTTGAGTGAACCGTTTTCGAGATATTGCTTGGTATTTCCTTAAATTTTTCAATACTTATACTTTTTCTCAAATTCGTTATTCATTTTTTTTATGTCCTGGACATGCAAAGAGAATGAAATGCGCCACATAGCAACCAGCGTTAAAATATTTGACTATCGCTTATAACCTACCATATTCCCCTTGCATCTACAAGAAAATTAGCAATAAGATTGACATCTCGATATCTCGATTAACATGAAGCATATGGAGAATAGGCGTTTGTAAAAATAGATTGTACAAGAGTAGAGAAAGTCATGTGAGTGTTACACATCAGATTTTTTATTTAAGTGGTACGACTGAGAGAATTCTCTTCCAAAAGAGCTGAACGGTTGACAGAGACGCAGCACCAGTAAAACACTCGCAGCCAAGTGTATAAAACAAAACTACTACCAATAATCTTGGGAGTTAATATCCATTTAACCTTTCTGTGTGCATGACATTAATTTCTTCAAAGCCATTCGTCTTATTTTCATTCAATAATTAAGTTCGCTACGTCACAAGCACTGAAGATCATAAATCATTAGCTAGGCATTCTCTGTTTCTGACGGGTCATGTAAGCTCAAGGGGGCTGTGGAAAAGCGATTCTCAGTAGCGCAAAACCTCGACAGAGCGCCATTTTAGTAAATTACGTGATAAATTAATGTAAACCGTATCACGTATTCAGCATGGTGCTTAAAATGTAATATGAGTTGCTAACTTTATACAAAATTGTTTCTTAAACTCGCCTTTAAGTTATTTATTCCCTACATTTTATTACACCTATTCTTAAGTTTTGCGCTTAATGTAGTGAAATCTGATGTTAGCATTCACATCACTTTCTCTACCTACTCTTCTACAAACTATTCTTACAAAAGCTTATTTTTCTATCTGGATTAGCTTAATCCAAACATTTACAGAAATAGTTTTATTACCATTTCATTGTAGGTGTAAGGAAATTACAGAAGGCCGAAACGATGGTCAAATCTTTAAAAAAATTATCTTATGTGTTATATTCACATGACTTTCTCTACCCTATATCGTGTATTAATGGATATACAAATTATTCCTACAAAAACTTATTTTTTATCTACTTAATAGAGATAAACTTTTGCATAAATAGCTACATTGGACATTTCGTTATAGATACAAAGGGAACAGCGATAGTCAAATGTTTAAGAACTGGACGCTATATGCTGACCTTAAAATTCCATACTGTTTCCATACAATCACGAGAAACAACTGAGAATCGACAAGATCTCAAAAGAATGACAAATTATTGAATAATTCTAACCATTCATAACGAATATCTCGGAAATGGCTTATGTCACAAAAAGTTATTTTACATAAACTGTGTGTTTTAAAAAGATCTACATTTTTTGTGTTGTACGTTTCCGTCTGTCACTTTGATTTACCAGTTACACAAGTTTGAATAAAAGGAGAGGTCTTCACAGGCTATTTCCGGAAAATTCAAGTTATACGTTTTATATGATTGATGCGCATTCTATGGAGTAACAACTATTTTCTACTCCATGGCATTCTTCGTAGGCATGTTCTTTTATAGCTGCATGTGTTCGTATTCAAGTACAACGTCTTTGTAAGTTCCTTTTTAATATTTTAGTAATTATAAAATTATGCGGCGTTTTATAGTCCCATGTCCGTCAGAAAGAACTGGCCTTTTCAATGGTGAAAAGGTTTTTAAAGTCGTTGGAGTGTTTCTTTAGATTACTCTACACATACATACAAATGTAAGTTTGTCATCTCGAGGGAGATGCCTTGGTAGGTATGTCTGGGAAAACAACTTGAGTCAATTGGGGAATTCAATGCCCCACCGGCATGTTGTCACACTGACTTACAAGCTAGTGCCTGGGGTCAGACAACTGTTCGGGGAGCACAGACTATAGATGAGAGAGAACAGCCAGGATGGGTGATCAGCCCAAGCCTGGTATGAAAGCGAGGAAGGAGATGATATGTAACGACGGTGAGATGGATGAAAGGAAATAAATACCTACGAGATCTGGACTGACTACTCAATCCGCACCCTCGGACCCCAGGAGATAAGCTCCTAGGGCACCTATTTTATAGTCTGCCCTCCCCCTGCGTGGCCGAGATCGGAGCAGGACACCAGCCCTCCCTTCGTCTCCTGCCCCACAGGGACGGAAGTGGATACGCCGGATAGGGAAACCTATCAGGGAGACTACCGAACAACGTCGCTGAGGCCGAGAGCAATCTAGCTACTGTCTACCAGCTCTCGCTCATGGTTGGTGCCGGAGAACATCTGGGCGTCTCACAACTCAGTTTGGGCGGAAAACCAGCCAGGCGTATCGGGAACCACTGCCCCGCCGAGTCCTACCCAATCCGAATAACTCCCTTACGGGAGCGGCCCGAATGTTCGGCGAGGCATGCTTCTAGTAACGTCAGAAGTGCCACGAGTACTCAGGGTCCGCAGTGACCGCACCACGGCAGCTGAAGGGCTCGGAAACCCCCTTACGGGGGGATGGAAGGAAAGGGAATGATGGAGCAATTGATGAAATGAATAACGGGGGAAACCGAAGAGCCCGGAGAAAACACTCCCTGGGATTGAACCCGGGCCGCCTTGGTGAAAGATGGGCGGTCTAACCACTCGGCCACGGCGTCGTCCTTTAAACAAGAAAATAAAGTTTTAAAATTCCACTTACTTTTTTCACAACTGCGCTCGTAATGTTAAAGAATTCTTTTCTAATCAAATATTAAGAAGTGTTCCCCCCCCCCCCCGAAATGTTGTGAATACAGTATCCACTATCCTTAGCAAAATAAAAATGCGAATCTTCTGAGCAAATCTTAAAGCTGGCATTTTGTTCTGAATCTCCCGTAATGCGCAACAAATGACGGAGGCGGTGTAATTTATTGGTTGGCGATCATCACTTCCTCTAGCATCAAGCCGCGACAGATTTATATCCAAGGCGTTCTTAAAGGCCACTTGTTCATATCGCGCTTACGTCATGAGTAGAACAGTTTCCATTAAACGTTTAATTAGTTCATATTACAAGGCATTCAGAATGATAAAACACATGCGATAATATCAATGGCAATAAATAAAACTTATAAAAAAGCTTCCGTTTAAACAGCTGCTAGTAATATCGATGGACTTATAAATTCAAAGGAGAGTCGCGCACTTGATTGTACTGACCGCGAATATCTATGTAAATAGGATAGAAACACCATAGATAGCTAGTCGTCCTCCGTGGTGTAGTGGTTACCATGCTAGTCGCGGGTTCAAACCCGGCGGAGGGCGGTGGATTTTTTCGGGCAAAGAAATCCTTAGCATGGCTTCCTTCGGAAGGAAAGTAAAGCTGGTGGTCCCGTGTCGTAGATTTATGGCACGTAAAAGAACCTCAAACCTGATAAAGAGGCCTCTGAGAAAAATTACCGGTCTTTCACGCCTAATATAGAATGAGGCGCTAAGGACCACAGCAGTTAAAGAGCGTCCATAAATAAAACTCAATTTAATAGATACCTAGCACGAATAAATACATTGTGTCACGTTGAATCGTTACCATAAAGAAGCCTTAATATCTCCGAAACTAATAGACACAGAATAGCCGAAATTAGATTGTATGTTAGAGGAACTCACCAAGTTTCAATAAATCTCCACATGTGCGCGTTTGGTGGCCCGAAGAATATCAAGACGGAACTCAATTATCCCTTTCGGAGGTCAGCCAGGTCCTGTACTGGAGTTCGATAAACAATACTTTTTATATACCCCATATAAAGAAATGTAAGGGGGTTAAGTCGAACTTCATGGGCGTAATGTTGAGGGGCTCCATCTCGCTGAAGGAAGAACTCATCCGGTATTTGTGGGACTGCATGGTTCTCCAGCATATCTGGGCATGTTGTCCCTGTTACTGTGCTCTCAGCTCTCACTGTATTACAAGTTAAAGCACACCTCACGTTAACTTTGGGGCCAGCACGTTCATATTCCATTACGACACGTGGGTTTTCTGCTCCCCATGCACTTTACCAGATGCGTGAAAAGTTGCTTCGACTGAGAATGCGATGTGGTTGAGGAATTCATTGTCATCATCAATGCGGGATAACAGTGCAGTAGCGAACTCGGCCCGTTTGGGTTTATCATTCCGCTGTAACTTTTGCGTAAGTTGGATTTTGTATGCTCTAAGTCGCAGTCTTTTATGGACAATCGTGTGAAGAGCCGTCTTCGGAATACCTAGCTCTAAACTGGGCCGTCGAATTGACTTCCTTGGGCTACGCTGAAATGCTTGCCTTACATCTTCAACTGTAGCTGCGGACACTGATTGTTTGCCGCTTCCCTTTTCCCTCAACACAGATCCTGTTTCCAACAGCTGATTATGCCATTTCAAAATGGTATGACGATCTGGAACATTTGCACCTTATTCCTGACAAATCTTCTTTGTACTGCAATTCGGAATGTCAATTCGGCTAATCAAAATCATTTCACTTTCTTCTGTACCGTGAATTCCGCCATTTTAACTCTGTGTGTTGTCATACCATACGCATGGGTAGTAACGTCATAATTGCATTGTCACGAAACTTGGAGGGTTTCTACATAACAAAATCTGATGTGTTACACTCACATGACTTTCTCTACTTTTGTACAAACTATTTTTACAAACGCTTATTCTCCATATGCTTCATGTTTATCGAGATGTTAATCTTGTTGCTAATTTTCTTGTAGATGCAAGGGGAATTGGTAGGCTTTAAGCTATAGTCAAAGAGCTGGTTGCTATGTGGCGCATTCCATTCTCTTTGCATGTCCAGGACATAAAAAAAAATCCCAGAAAAAGTATAAGTATTGGAAAATTTAAGGAAATAACAAGCAATATCTCGAAAATGGTTCACTCAAAAAGAAAAATGTATATGACATAAATTGTGTATTTTAACGCGATCTACATTTTTTGTGCAGTAAAATTTTGTCTATCTCTTATGGTTTACCAGTTAATGCAAACGTCGTTCACAATGAAGAATACTTTTGGAGACATTCCGAGAAAATTCGAGATATACATTTCAAACATATGATATTTTAATCAAAATCGTTAGAGCCATTTTTGAGAAAATTAAAATTTTCGAAAAATGTTCCATGTAAAGGGTAATCTGGGGTGGGGGGATTTTCTTGAAAACCTTCGTGTTGCATCTCTGGAAGATACTGAACCTAAATACCAAGTTTGGTGTCTATCCGACTGATCGTTTCTGTTCACAGACACACACGGACATGTTTCCAATTTTTACTTTCTCTACTACGTATAGTAAGTAGGGGAAGTATTGCATTCCACCCAAAAATTCGATACCGAGATTTCACCGGAAATACATGTTTTGAGACCTCCTGAATCCAAAAAAAGCATTTTTGGAAACATGTCCGTGTATGTTCCTGAGTGTGTGTGTCTGTGTGTGTGTCTGTGTGTGTGTCTGTGAACAGCATAACTCAAAAACGAACAGTCGGATAAACACCAAACTTGGTATTTAGGTTCAGTATCTTCCAGAGATGCGACACGAAGGTTTCCAAGAAAATCCCCCCACCCCAGACTACCCTTTACATGGAACATTTTTCGAAAATTTTAATTTTCTCAAAAATGGCTCTAACGATTTTGATTAAAATAACATAAGTTTAAGATAATGTCATGAGAAATGAAATGTATATCTCGAATTTTCTGGGAATGTCTCCAAAAGTATTCTTCATTGTGAACGACTTTTGCATAATTGGTAAACCATAAGAGATAGACAAAATGTTACTACACAAAAAATGTAGATCGCGTTAAAATACACAACTTGTCATATACATTTCTTTTGTTGAGTGAACCGTTTTCGAGATATTGCTTGTTATTTCCTTAAATTTTCCAATACTTATACTTTTTCTCAAATTCGTTATTCATTTTTTTATGTCCTGGACATGCAAAGAGAATGGAATGCGCCACATAGCAACGAGCGTTAAAATATTTGACTATCGCTTAAAAGCTACCATATTCCCCTTGCATCTACAAGAAAATTACCAATAAGATTGACATCTCGATATCTCGATTAACATGAAGCATATGGAGAATAGGCGTTTGTAAAAATAGATTGTACAAGAGTAGAGAAAGTCATGTGAGTGTAACACATCAGATTTTTTTTTATGTCCTGGACATGCAAAGAGAATGAAATGCGCCACATAGCAACAAGCGATAAAATATTTGACTATCGCTTAAAAGCTACCATATTCCCCTTGCATCTACAAGAAAATTAGCAATAAGATTGACATCTCGATATCTCGATTAACATGAAGCATATGGAGAATAAGCGTTTGTAAAAATAAAGAGTAGAGAAAGTCATGTGAGTGTAACACATCAGATTTTTTTACTTTCTCTACTACGTATAGTAAGTAGGGGAAGTATTGTATTCCACCCAAAATTTCGATATGGAGATTTCACCGGAAATACATGTTTTGAGACTCGTTGAATCCAAAAAAAGCATTTTTGGAAACATGTCCGTGTGTGTGTCAGTCTGTGTGTCTGTGTGTCTGTGAACAGCATATCTCAAAAACGAAGAGTCGGATAAACACCAAACTTGGTATTTAGGTTCAGTATCTTTCAGAGTTGCGTCACGAAGGTTTTCAAGAAAATCCCCCTACCCCAGACTACCCTTTACATGGAACATTTTTCAAAAATTTTAATTTTCTCAAAAACGGCTCTAACGATTTTGATTAAAATATCATATGTTTAAGATATTGTCATGGCAAATAAAATGTATATCTCGAATTTTCTGGGAATGTCTCCAAAAGTATTCTTCATTAAGAACGACCTTTTCATAACTGGTAAACCATAACAGATAGACAAAATTTTACTACACGAAAAATGTAGATCGCGTTAAAATACATAATTTATGTCATATACATTTCTTTTGTTGAGTGAACCGTTTGCGAGATATTGCTTGTTATTCCCTTAAATTTTCCAATACTTATACTTTTTCTCAACTTCGTTATTCATTTTTACTTTCTCTACTACGTATAGTAAGTAGGGGAAGTATTGCATTCCACCCAAAAATTCGATACCGAGATTTCACCGGAAATACATGTTTTGAGACCTCCTGAATCCAAAAAAAGCATTTTTGGAAACATGTCCGTGTGTGTGTCTGTGTGTGTGTGTGTGTGTGTGTGTGTGTGTCTGTGTGTGTGTGTCTGTGAACAGCATAACTCAAAAACTAACAGTCCGATAAACACCAAACTTGGTATTTACGTTCAGTATCTTCCACAGATGCGACACGAAGATTTTCAAGAAAATCCCCCCACTCCAGACTACCCTTTACATGGAACATTTTTCGAAAATTTTAATTTTCTCAAAAATGGCTCTAACGATTTTGATGAAAATATCATATGTTTAAGATAATGTCATGAGAAATGAAATGTATATCTCGAAATTTCTGGGAATGTCTCCAAAAGTATTCTTCATTATGAACGACTTTTGCATAACTGGTAAACCATAAGAGATAGACAAACTTGTACTACACAAAAATGTAGATCGCGTTAAAATACACAACTTATATCATATACATTTTTTTTGTTGAGTGAACCGTTTTCGAGATATTGCTTGTTATTTCCTTAAATTATCCAATACTTATACTTTTTCTCAAATTCGTTATTCATTTTTACTTTCTCTACTACGTATAGTAAGTAGGGGAAGTATTGCATTCCACCCAAAAATTCGATACCGAGATTTCACCGGAAATATATGTTTTGAGACCCACTGAATCCAAAAAAAGCATTTTTGGAAACATGTCCGTGTGTGTGTCTGTGTGTGTGTCTGTGTGTGTGTGTGTGTCTGTGTGTGTGTGTGTGCGTGTCTGTGAACAGCATAACTCAAAAACTAACAGTCGGATAAACACCAAACTTGGTATTTAGGTTCAGTATCTTCCAGAGATGCGACACGAAGGTTTTCAAGAAAATCCCCCCACCCCAGACTACCCTTTACATGTAAGAGTTTTCGAAAATTTTAATTTTCTCAAAAATGGCTCTAACGATTTTGATGAAAACATCATATGTTTAAGATAATGTCATGAGAAATGAAATGTATATCTTGAATTTTCTGGGAATGTCTCCAAAAGTATTCTTCATTGTGAACGACTTTTGCATAACTGGTAAACCATAAGAGATAGACAAAATTTTACTACACAAAAAATGTAGATCGCGTTAAAATACACAACTTATGTCATATACATTTCTTTTGTTGAGTGAACCGTTTTCGAGATATTGCTTGTTATTTCCTTAAATTTTCCAATATTTATACTTTTTCTCAAATTCGTTATTCATTTTTTTGTCTTGGATATGCAAAGAGTTATAATCTGTGGCAAAGGGAATGGTGCTGCACCTATCAACCAGCTATTAACAGATATCTATGTGCTTAAAGGCTACTGTTTTTCTATATTGCCCTTGTAAATATATATTCCCCTTACATCTACAAGAAAATTAGCAATAAGATAGGGTCTGCAGATGTTTATCTCGATTAACATGAACTAGATGGAGAATAAGCGTTTGTATAAATAGTTTGTACAAGAGTAGAGAAAGTCATGTGAGTGTAACACATCAGATTTTTTTATGTCCTGGACATGCAAAGAGAATGGAATGCGCCACATAGCAACCAGCGATAAAATATTTGACTATCGCTTAAAAGCTACCATATTCCCCTTGCATCTACAAGAAAATTACAAATAAGATTGACATCTCGATATCTCGATTAATATGAAGCATATGGAGAATAGGCGTTTGTAAAAATAGATTGTACAAGAGTAGAGAAAGTCATGTGAGTGTAACACATCAGATTTTTTTTATGTTCTGGACATGCAAAGAGAATGGAATGCGCCACATAGCAACCAGCGATAAAATATTTGACTATCGCTTAAAAGCTACCATATTCCCCTTGCATCTACAAGAAAATTACAAATAAGATTGACATCTCGATATCTCGATTAATATGAAGCATATGGAGAATAGGCGTTTGTAAAAATAGATTGTACAAGAGTAGAGAAAGTCATGTGAGTGTAACACATCAGATTTTTTTTTTACTTTCTCTACTACGTATAGTAAGTAGGGGAAGTATTGTATTCCACCCAAAAATTCGATACCGAGATTTCACTGGAAATATATGTTTTGAGACCCCCTGAATCCAAAAAGAGCATTTTTGGAAACATGTCCGTGTGTGTGTCTGTCTCTGTGCCTGTGAGTCTGTGAACAGCATAACTCAGAAACGAACAGTGGGATAAACACCAAACTTGGTATTTAGGTTCAGTATCTTCCAGAGATGCGACAGGAAGGTTTTCAAGAAAATCCCCCCACCCCAGACTACCCTTTACATGGAACATTTTTCGAAAATTTTAATTTTCTCAAAAACGGCTCTGACGATTTTGATTAAACTATCATGTGTTTAAGATATTGTCATGACAAATAAAATGTATATCTCGAATTTTCTGGCAATGTCTCCAAAAGTGTTCTTCATTATGAACGACTTTTCCATAACTGGTAAACCATAAGAGATAGACAAAGGTTTACTACACGAAAAATGTAGATCGCGTTAAAATACACAATTTATGTCATATACATTTCTTTTGTTGAGTGAACCGTTTGCGAGATATTGCTTGTTATTACCTTAAATTTTCCAATACTTATACTTTTTCTCAAATTCGTTATTCATTTTTTTATGTCCTGGACATGCAAAGAGAATGGAATGCGCCACATAGCAACCAGCGTTAAAATATTTGACTATCGCTTAAAACTTACCATATTCCCCTTGCATCTACAAGAAAATTATCAATAAGATTGACATCTCGATATCTCGATTAACATGAAGCATATGGAGATTAAGCGTTTGTAAAAATAGTTTATACAAGAGTAGAGAAAGTCATGTGAGTGTAACACATCAGATTTTTTTTTTTGGATTCAGGGGGTCTCAAAACATATATCTCGGTATCGAATTTTTGGGTGTAATACAATACTTCCCCTACTTACTATACGTAGTAGAGAAAGTAACAAGCTGAAAAACATAAATATAACTTGACTGTGTTAGGAGATATTTACATTTCTTAGTGGTAACTTTTCAACGCGACACACGGTATGCGGTGAAATACAGGCAAGCAATACTACTGCTATACAACTGCAGTAAGTTTCTTCAATGTACTTAACACATGTTTATTGCATGCTGTTTTTAGACGATAGTGAATAATAGAAATAATATTTACGCGAAATAAGATTAACTACTAACACCTGCTTAACGGTTCCAATAGTAAGGTCGCCAACTTTAACGTTGGTGAAAATCGATTATCCACGAATGGCAAAATTCAACTATCAAATATGAATATATTCTCTGTCTGCAATAATAAATATATAAAAAGTTGGAGGATTTAATGTAGTTCATGCACATACGTGCAGTAAAATATGCAAAGTGGATTAGGTTATCAGCTTTGAATGCAGGAAATTCAACTTTCTATCATGACAGCATAAAGGGAAACACTTATCATCGAAAAAAGTTTGTAAAGAATTCTTATTTACTAGAAAATAATGAGCTATACTAAATGTTTTGATAACATAAAAATTGTTTGCTAATACGGAACAAAGCCGTGTAATGGACATACCGGCATTTAACGAGTTGACGCATACTAAACGCCAATGGCTCTTTATATTATCTTTCTTTCTCTGTTTAACCTCCTCTTATGTAGGACTTACACCCCACAGGACTTACAGTCGGGTACCTGGGGTCAGAGGCCCGTCGAGGAGCAGACGCTCATGGATCAGACAGAATATCCAGAATGGGTGATCAACCCGTTGCCTGGTATGGGAGGAAAGAAGTAAATGAAACGAAATGATGGTGAAATGGATGAAAGGAAAGGTGATAATGGAAAAGTTGGTGGAATGAATGGTGAGGGAAACCGGAGAACCCTGAGAAAACCACCCAGGCGCCGCTTTGTCCACCACAAATACCACATGCGGGTCCCTGGGATTGAAGCCGGGCCGCCTAGGTGAGAGGCGAGCGGTGCTCTTTATATTATACTTTCTATAAACGACGTAATGATTAAAAGAAGCAATGAAAATTAAAATCCTTCTACAGTTCGTCTGTAAATAATCCAAAGTAAATATAACAATACAGGTTTTAAGATTTGGTTGTAAGTACAACTTCAAAATACGTAACTGTATTTATTTTCGACTATTTCGCTCATGTAACGTGACGAATCCTGGATTAAAATGCTTTAAGTTTGAGGCAATCGGGGCTGTCTGTCCTGCCAGTTTTCATTTTATTATCGAGATGTGTAATTATCACGTACCTAATACGTAGATGAAGTATTGTATTAGACCCCAGACATTAGATATCTAGATGTCACCCGAAATACATGTTTTGAGGTCCACCGAATACAAAACGTCACGTATAAATGTGCCCGTGTGTGTGTGTGTGTGTGTGTGTGTGTGTGTGTGTGTGTGTGTGTGTGTGTGTGTGTGTGATAACTCAAAAGCGAGAAGTGGATAGATACCAAACGTATTTAAGCTCAGCATTTTCCAAGATTGCGACAGGAAGATTTTCAATAATATCCTCTACTTCAACCTACCGTTAACGTGTACAATTTTTCGATATCTTATATTTCCCTAAAAATGGAGCTAACGGTTGCGGCGTACTGCCCATTGGTGTCATTATATTTGGCTACCACTACTATACCTAATCTGAGTACAGTTGTATGTCTTTAAGCACTCCTGGAAATGACTGTGGAATACTCAAGTTTCATTTACATATAACTCACAATATAATAAACTATTTTTATTTTCACCAATCAGATATTATTAACTTAAGGGTCACACCTTTACTATAGGGTAGTTAAATTATATTCGAACCCACTCGCGCCTCTCTCTACTGCGCGAGACAGCCCGTAGTCAAAATTACGCCGGCAGAGGCGGACTAAATGTTGACCACCTGCTCTCAAACAGACAGTATATCTCGTGTAAATATTCTCGTTCACTCCGAAGCTCAGCAGCAGCTTATTGCCTCAGCTATTTCCGAGATATTCTTTGCTATTTTTTAAATTTGTCAGCACTTTATCATTTTTTCTAGGTCTCCATTCAGTTATGTCTCGCAATGTCATGGATATAGTATGCAATTTCAACGCCAGCACACAAGATTTGACTCGTTCAGACTCTTTGTATTCCCTTTGCACCTACAACGAAATATATAATACAGCCATTTCTGGAAATGTTAATCTCGATTAACATGAAGTAGAACAACAAGCTTTTATAAGAATAGTTTGTAGAAGAGAGATACAAATAAACGGTAGTGCCTAGAGAAGGTCGTGTGAATGTAACACAGTACGATTTTTTTCTTACTGTCGCCAACTATACTTTCTCATCAATTTGACTGTTAGCAAAAATTAAAATACCGGACAGGACATTCATAAGTGTAAGTCAATTTTTATAGTTTTTAATATTTCAAAAGCAACATGTTTTTTTGACTTGTTTCGATTTATTTATTTGTTTACTTTTGCCGAAATTGTCAAAATACATTCTAGAGCTCTCGTTATGTTACTACCAACCAAGATTTTTGCCTTTTCCTGTTTTTTTTCTTTCTTTCTCTGCTGTGTATACCTATAGTAAATAGAGAAAGTATTGCATTTGACCCAAAATGTGTTAAGTTCAGCATCTTCCAAGGAGCGACATCAAGATTTTCAAGAAAATCCCCCACCCTAAGCTATACTTTACATGGATCTGTTTTTTTCAAAAAGGCTAATGATTTTTATCAAAATTTCATACGTCGAAGATATTTTCATGTCAAATGAAATGTCTCGTATATATTAAATTTTCTGGGAATAACCCCTGAAGCCCTCTTCATTCTGAATTACTAATTGTGTAAGAGACAGAAACCATCTTATTACATAAAAAATGTAGATGTAGTTAAAGCACACAGATTAATATATATTTCTGGAGTTATCTATTTACGAGATGTTCTTTGTTGTTGGTTTAAATTTTCAAAAACTTATACTTTTCTTAACTGGGAAGTTGTTACTAGTTTTTTTCCCCCTCGAGGTCATGCAAAGAGCATGGAATTTTAAAGCCATTACATAGCGACACACACTTTAAAAATCTGACTATCGCTTCACCTGCTGTGTCGAGCAACAAAATGTGTAAATGTTAATTGAAAGTTTATCTGGATTAACAAGGAGTAGATAGAATAATGAGCTTAGACAGTCATGTAAATGCAACACATCGGATTCTTAAATCGTGGCACGCATAAACTGTGATATACAAATAGTACAAGACACAAAAGACTTTGGCACAGTGACCTCTTGAATCAACCAAAATATCTACAACCAGTCTTAGGATTACCGTTGCGTAGCGCCCCATAAACACATTCCATGTGATTTTGCCTGCAATGATGTCTAGCGAAACCGTTTAGTACCAATGGCTGCAACAGAGTTTACAAATGAGAAAAGAAAAATCGCTAATTCCTGCCGCTGGATCGCAAGTTTAATAGAAAACAGGGAGAGTTCTAAAGGGGTTTTATATTAAGGAATTAATAGATGTGTTTTGAAAAAAATCATACATGAAATTAATATTGTAATACCTCCAATAATGACTAGAGATCATCATGATTTTCCACCTTGTAGGTTAACTATTCCTAGAATTAATATGGATGTGAAAACTCACCAGAAATCACATACAGATTCTTTCATACATAAACAAATTTATCAGGAAATCCGTAACACATATACTAAACACATATTTATATATATACAGATGGCTCCAAATCTGATCAGAGTGATGACTGTGCTATAATTACTCCGGATGTTAAACTCAAGTACAAGCTTCCAGACTTGTGCTCTGTTTTCTCCTCTGAGCTCTATGCTGTCAAACAAGCTTTGATTTACATTACCTCAGCACAGCATCAACAAGTGCAATTCTAACTGATTCACTAAGTACTCTTCAGAGTATCCGTGACCGCTCTACTGACTTAACATTAATCCAAGATATCCAAAGTCTTTACAACCAAATTACTACAAACAATCAAGAAGTTATATTCTTGTGGATTCCGTCCCACTGTGGAATATCAGGAAATGAGGAAGCAGATAGGGAAGCCACTACCTCCAGTGGAAGAATTGCCAGTGCCCTACAGAGATGCTCAAAGTTATTTTTAGCAGACCAACTGTCAAATGGAAGCAAGACTGGACCATTAAAACATCAAGCAACTCCACATAGTTAAGAAAGGCTCCAAATTGCAGACTCTAAAAACAAAAGATCAACTGATTATATCACGTTTACAAATACGCCATTCACCTAACTCATCCCTTCTTACTCGCCAAAGAAAATGCTCCTCACTGCGAGACCTGCAATTGGCGTATCACCATCGAACACCTCATCAATAAATGCAGAAGTTACACCATGGAGAGAAGAAGATATAACATCTCTGAAGATATATTTTTAGCTTTAAACAGCCCTACTCATTTCAAAAACATTATTTTTTTTCTTGAAAGACACCAAACTGTATAACAAGATTTAAATACAACATATGTATAATAGGTTATACTGTTCTAGCTGTGTTCAAGACTTAATAATGTAAAATATGTTTATAACAATATATTACAATTATTGTATTATTTAATCAATGTAAAGTATTCAATGTATTATTATTGTACTCGTATATATGGATATAAGTCGCGATATACCCTAGTAGGCAAAGCGACTATAAATAAAGAAAAACAGCAACAACTCTGTTAATTGTGTAGCCCAAAACATTAAAGAGAGTAGGAAACAAGTAATCTAAAATAACTGTCCGTGGTTAAGTCGCCGAGAACATTTTTAAGGTAGGCTAGCAATGAATGCGTCTGATCCAACAGAGCAAAGTTTCACATAACGGGGAAAAGCTCGTATCTCGCTTGACAGATGTCAACTGCTCTTTTGGCGTCGTAACTGATAAGAAAGATCAAGAGTTGAGTTATATTTGTCCCGGGGTTTTACTCCCAGCAGAAATGGTATACGCCTATTCCACAGTGTTTTAGTATATCCATCTGCTTACATGGCTACACTCTCCCTGACCGTGGTCAGGTATAAGTTATCTCTGTATATTCCGTCGTCCTCCGCGGTGTAGTGGTTACCATGCTGGCCTCTAGTTCCTGAGGTCGCGCGTTCAAACATGGCTTCCTTCGGAAGGGAAGTAAAGCCGGCTGTTCCGTGTTTACGGCACGCAAAAGAACCTCAAGCCTGATAAAGAGGCCTCTGAGCAAAATTACCGGTCTTTCACGTCCAATATGGAATGGGACGCTGAGGACCTTAGCAGTTAAAGAGCGTCCATAAATAAAACTCCATTTATTTATTTATTTATTTATTTATTTATTTATTTTTGTGTATTCCACCAGTACAAATGCCCGAGCGACCAACGTTCACGTACGTATTCGGTACCTTGTAAGCTCAGCAGCACCGTACAAGGAGTACTTTCTTCTCGCCGCGCCGGTACGTCTCGGGATGCTTTCTCCGCTAACAATGGAGGAAGGCCATTCCATTCCGGAAGCCGACTACAGCTACCACTGCCTCGATAAAAAGTGTCCCAGATTCGAACCCAGGCGAGGATCTGGTCACGTTTTCAGGAAGGCCGCTTGCTTGCGGCTTAATCTTCCGACCACAGACGGGAAACGTCCGCTTTCGAAACCCGGTACTGCCACTTTCAATGACAAACGCTTTCATAATGTACTCCCACTATCACAGATTACCTCGGGCGTCCCAGCTTCAGAAATAGGACTTGTCCATGGCTTCAGTTGCAATAAAAGATACATTTCTTCTTTTTCTTTCTTTTTCATTCTCTGCTTTTAATTCACTTATTAACTTTTCCACGAGACCCATTGTTCAGTTTCTAATCTTGCGTAACAATTGTCCTTATCTGTTATGTACTGCCTTTGTTATCTGCAATTCATCATCCAAATGTGTACTTTCTGATAAGAAACTTGGAAATATTGTCAAGCGTCAACTATAAACATTTTCCGTATTTTAGCACTTTCCTTTACACTAATGTTGCAAACAACGAGCTTTCTTGTATTTCCCGGAAAGCTTTGATTATTTTAGCGTCTCGTAACTGCATACAGTCGACTTACCACGGCCTCCTGAAACTTTACAATGGTTCCTACATTGCATATTTTTGCTTTCTCTACTAGGTATGTACTTGAGTAAATGGAGTAAGCATTGGGTGATACAGAATAAAAATGAGTCTATACTAGGGTGACCAAATGTCCCGAAAAACCAGGAATAACCCACGTTTTTATTCTCAGTTCTGCTGTCCCCGGAAAAGGCTTTCGGGGTCCCGGTTTCTGTCGATGTTGGAAGCTTACATGATGTTTATTACTTTCTCTACCACGTATATAGGAAGACGAGAAGGTATTACATTCCACCCAAAAAATTGATATCGATATTTCACCGGAAATGTATGTTTTGAGGTCCTCTGAATAAAAAACATTTTTAGAAAAAGGTCCGCGCGCGCATAACTCAAAAGCGAAAAGTCAGAAAATATTATATTTGGCATTTAGGTTGAGTACCTCCCAAAGATGCGACACGAAGATTTTCAAGAATATCCCCCACCCCAACTTATCCTTTACAGGGAACATTTTTCGAAAATTTTGATTGTTTTAAAATGGCTGTAACGATTTTGATTAAAGCATTATATATTAAAGCTATTTACATGAAAAATAAAATATATAGCTTGAATTTTCTGGGAATAGCCTGTGAAGTCCTCTTCATTTGGAAGGATTTTTTATAATCTTTTATAACTGGTAAACGTTAAGCGATAGACGAAAACGTACCATACAATAAATGTAGATACCTTTAAAACACACAATTTACTCCAAACAAGTTTTTCTGTTGCTTAAGCCGTTTCTGAGATATCCGTAATTAAAGGTTCGAATTGTTCAACACTTGTCATTCTTTTAAAATATCATCGATTTTCAGTTGTTTTTCACGATTGAATGGAAACAGTATGTAATTTAAGGCCAGCATATAGCGTCCAGTTCTTAGACATTTGACTATCGCTGTTCTCTTTGTAACTATAACGAAATGTGTAATGTAGCTATTTTTGCAAAAGTTTGTTTGGATTAAAATGTAGTCGATAGAAAAATAAGCTTTAGTAAGAATAGTTTGCATACCCACTAATAAAGATAGAAGGTAGAGCAACCCACTTCCACAGCTTCGATATTTTCGAAATTTCTTACACGCAAGAAATGGTCCATGGATCGAAACATATGGTAACCTGAAGCCGCAAGATCAGGGCTGTATGCAGGGTGTGATAGCAGTTCGAATCCTTCCAATTCCTGAATTTTTGTTGTGGTTGTTCGTGCAATATGGGGTCCGGCGGGGGGTTGCATTGTCCTGCTGCAAGAGAACTCTATTTCGGTTAACCAATGCTGAGTAACTCCATCTCAAAATTTTATGAACTCGTTCCAGTTATTGAGAATAAACATATGCATTGACTGCACGCCCATTTGGAACAAACTCTCAGTGAATCACTCTTTCAAAATTCTACCAGACACACATCACTTTGGGGCCGAACTGATATTTTTAGTAAGTAGGGGAAGTATTGTATTCTACCCAAAAATTCGATACCGGGATTTTACCGGAAATACATGTTTTGAGATCCCCTGAATCCAAAAAAAAAACACTTTTGGAAACATGTCCGTGTGTGTGTCTGTGAACAGCATAACTCAGAAACGAACAGTCGGATAAACACCAAACTTGGTATTTAGGTTCAGTATCTTCCAGAGATGCGACACGAAGGTTTTCAAGAAAATCCCCCCACCCCAGATTACCCTTTACATGGAACATTTTTCCAACATTTTAATTTTCTCAAAAATGGCTCTAACCGTAATGATTAAAATATCATATGTTTAAGATATTTCATGACAAATGAAATGTATATCTCGAATTTTCTGGGAATGTCTCCAAAAGCATTCTTCATTGTGAACGACTATTGCATAACTGGTAAACCATAAGAGATGGACAAAATTTTACTACACAAAAAATGTAGATCGCGTTAAAATACAATTTATGTCATATACATTTTTTGTTGTGGAGTGAACCATTTTCGAGATATTGCTTGTTATTCCCTTAAATTTTCCAATACTTATATTTTTCTCAAATGGAAATTCGTTATTCTTTTTTTTCTGTCCTGGTAATGCAAAGAGAATGGAATGCTCTACATAGCAACCAGCTCTTAAAATATTTGACTATCGCTTAAAGCCTACCAATTCCCCTTGCATCTACAAGAAAATTAGCAATAAGATTAACATCTCGATATCTCGACTAACATGAAGCATATGGAGAATAAGCGTGTTTTTTTAACGATGACTTTGACAGGTTGACCGGCACTGAGCCTCTGTTTCGAGGCGTCAGGGTTGGGTAATAGACCAGTTTTTCATCACATGTGACAATTATCCTGATAAAGCTATCTTCTATGGGATTACCGATAAGCAGACGACAGAAATATCCACTCTACGCTGAGCCTATTGAGGTATCAGTTCATGAGGTGCAGATCTACAGCTTCTGTTTGATTTTCCAGGTTTCTTAATCTGGTGATGTATGGTACCTTTTGATGGACCAAGTTCTTCTGACAGCCTCGAGTACTTTATTGCGGATTTTCTTCCAAAACTCTGCGTGTATTCTCAATATCCCATAATTTAGGTCTTCTAGAACGTAGTACAATTTTTAGTGCATTGTTCTCCAGTGTTGAAACGTTGGAACCATCGTTGTGTCTCATGCTTACTAACGACACCTTCTCCTTCCACTTGAGATTTTTTCAAGCCGCGGCAGCAGTTTTATAATCTTGTTTCCAGTACTGCTTTAGGAGGACTCTAATCTCATACTTGGTAACTTCCATTTTGTGATTGTATATTAACAACTGACGACTGACACATTCTTGCAATATACGCAATACTAGCAATGGTATCCTGTGAATAACATTGGCGAACCAAAGAAAACCAATTCTATCTTATAAAACACAAACTTAAAAACCGACATTACTTATGTAACAACCTATATATCCTGAATTTTCTAGGAATAGCCTATGAGTCCTCTGCATTCGGGAGAAATTTTATATAATAAACATATGATAAAGTGCTGCAGCTATTCGCGATGTCATGAAAACAGCATGAAATTTCAAGGCCTGCATATAGATACATACGACTCGATTCTGCTTTCTGTACACCCCTTGTACCTAGAGCTAAGTGTATAATGAAAGTATTTCTACTAATTTATTTCAATTGACATGAAATTGGTAGAAAAGTAAGCTTTCATAGGAACAGTTTGTAGAAGGCATATTAAAATAAACGATAGTGGGTAGACGAAGTAAAGTAACACATTTACAAATCAAAGGAATTAAATCTCATTATTTCTTTAGTCTGAATGATAGACATGAAGTCAGCGACAAAATGTAAAAATTGCAATAATTTAGCAAATTACGAAAACGTATACCTACTGCATTATTACGTAAGTGATGAACGGTGTTCAGGAAATATTAATTTCTAATGTAATTTGTAAATATCTGCTCTACTTTGTCATTCTTAATCCATTATTATGGGGAATTCTTATTCTATGTTTTGGAACAAATAATTTTTAGGGGAGAGAGAGAAGGAGAAAGTGTCCAGGGCAATTTCAGAAAACACTCAAACGGTGTTGACTGTTTTCATCCATGAACATGGGCTCCAGACCATTCCTCCCTCCCAGAAAAAAAAAACATTTAAAATTTGGGATCTGGGGAGTCTCTTATTGGTGTCATTCATTTTGGTTAAACATTAGCATTAGCGAATATTCTTGCTCCTTTATTTTGACTACGGGAGATTTTATAGCATTCAAGTAGTAAGGGATGAGAGGGAAGGCTTAAAACCCAAAATAGGGATTATTATTATTATTATTCTTATGTTCTTATTAGACTTTTCTGAATGTTCACAACAGGAAATATTTGGCGTGGTTCAGACAGAACATCTAATACTTACACTATTAAGATTTTTTTATTTTATCGCAAAAACTAAGCTGTTATACAAATTTAAAAAACAACATGCTATTTATATTAAAATCTATACCAGAACCGCCTCCAGGAGTTTTGCCACCCCGAGCGATAATACTAAGTGCCGCCCCTCCTTCCTCGCGCTTGCAGATGTAACATAAATTTTATCCGCATAGTTAGATCTCCATGACTACTTATTCTCTCTCTCTCTCTCTCTCTCTCTCTCTCTCACACACACACACACACACACATGCATTGGTAATTAATAAATAAAACCTGAAAAGCGATATAATGTGGTAACAGAACAAAATTGTTCTGAGCGAGGAGGTTTAAAGATTAACAACATACACAAAATGAAGAAAACACTTGACAGTCGACTGCACTGGTTAATATTAAGTTTTATTAGTACCTACTTCATGTTTACAGTGCCACTTCGTTTACTGCTTCCCTTGTGAGATGTTCCACTTTCACCAAAGTAAATGTTCGGTTGTGTCTTGCGACATAGCCCTTTACTTCTGCCCTGACTAGTTCTATGGCATTGAAGTGACAATGACATGGGGTCAATTTGATCCCTTGACCATTTTCTTTAGCTACTTCATCCACAACATATTTGAGCCTAACAGAGGTTGAAAACCTGCCCTTTTTTACTTTCTCTACGACGTATAGAAAGTAAATTAAATTAAATTGTGCTTTATTTATGGACGCTCTTTAACTACTATGGTTCTTAGCGTCCCATTCTATATTGGCGTGAAAGACCGGTAATTTTGCTCAGAGGCCTCTTTCTCAGGCTTGAGGTTCTTTTACGTGCCGTAAATCTACAACACGGGACCACCGGCTTTACTTCCCTTCCGAAGGACGCCCTGCTAAGGATTTTCACGCCCGAAAAAAGCCATCGCCCTCCGCCGGGTTTGAACTCGCGACCACATAAAAAGTAGGGAAAGTATTGCATTCCTCCCAAAAATTCGATACTGAGAGTTTAGCGGAAATACAGGCTTTAAGGCTCCCTGGAACAAATAAAAAACACTTTTACAAAAAAGGTGTGTGTTTAAATTTAAATTGTGTTTTATTTATGGACGTACTTTAACTGCTGTGGTCCTTCGTCCCATTCTACATTGGCGTGAAAGACCGGTAATTTTGCTCAGAGGCCTCTTTCTCAGGCTTGAGGTTTTTTTACGTGCCGTAAATTTACGACACGGGACCACCGGCTTTACTTCCCTTCTGAAGGAAGCCATGCTGAGGATTTTTACGCCCGAAAAAAGGTGTGTGTGTGTGTGTGTGTGTGTGTGCGTGTGTGTGTGTGTGCGCGCGCGCGCGCGTGCGTGCAACAGTATAACTGGAAAACGAAAAGTTCGGTTAAACACCAACCTTGATATTTAAGTTCGGTTTCTTCCAAGGATGCGACTTTCGAATTTCAAGAAATTCCTCTCACCTCAAACTACCCTTTACGTGGAAAATTTTTCATTATTCTTTATTTTCTCAGAATGACTAACAATTTTAGTTTAAAATACCTCATGTTTCAGATATTACATATATCTTACATTTTCTGGGAATAGCCTGTGAAGTCCCCTTCATTCTGAATGCCTTTTGTATAATTGGTAAACCAAAAGAAATAGATAAAATCTTGCTCTACGAAAAAAAAAAGAAAAAAGAAAAAAGATTTCATTAAAGCACACAATTTATGTCAAATTCATTTTTGGGAAGGTGAAGTTAGCCATTTCTGCGAAATTCCTTGCTATTGGCTTAAACTTTCAAATATTTATACTTGTCTTAACTGGGAAGGCCCCATTCGTTTTTTGCCGTAGCCGTGCAAACAGCATGAATTCCAAAGTCATCACTTAACGACATGCTCTTTTAAAATGTGACTATCATTTTACTACTACGTCGTACAAAGAAGTGTGTAAATGTGAATTGAATGTTTACCTGAATTAACAAAAAGTAAATAGATTAATTAACTTTTGTAAGAAAAGTTTGTGGAAAAAGCAGTAGAGAAAGTCACGTGAATGCAACACATCAGATCTTTGTACTTTCTCTATTACGTATAGTAAGTAGGGGAAGTATTGCATTCCACCCAAAAATTCGATACCGAGATTTCACCGGAAATACATGTTTTGAGGCCCCCTGAAGCCAAAAAAAATATTTTTGGAAACATGTTCGTGTGTGTGTGTGTCTGTGTGTGTCTGTGAACAGCATAACTCAGAAACGAACATTCGGATAAACACCAAACTTGGTATTTAGGTTCAGTATCTTCCAGAGATGCGAACGAAGGTTTTCAAGAAAATCCCCCCACCCCAGATGACCCTTTACATGGAACATGTTTCGAAAATTTTAATTTTCTCAAAAATGGCTCTAATGATTTTGATTAAAATATCATATATTTAAGATACTTTCATGACAAATAAAATGTATATCTTGAATTTTTTGGGAATGTCTCCAAAAGTATTCTTCATTGTGAACGACGTTTGCATAACTGGTAAACCATAAGAGATAGACAAAATTTTACTACACAAAAAATATAGATCGCGTTAAAATACACAATTTATATCATATACATATGTTTTGTTGAGTGAACCATTTTCAAGATATTGCTTGTTATTCCCTTAAATTTTCCAATACTTATACTTTTTCTCAAATGGGAATTCGTTATTCAATTTTTTGTCCTGCTAATGCAAAGAGAATGGAATACTCCACATAGCAACCAACTCTTAAAATATTTGACTATCGCTTAAAGCCTACCAATTCCCCTTACAAGAAAATTAGCAATAAGCTTAACATCTCGATATCTCGATTAACATGAAGCATATGGAGAATAAGCGTTTATAAAAATAGTTTGTACAATAGTAGAGAAAGTCATGTGAGTGTAACACATCAGATTTTTTAATTGGTGTTCGTAACCAACGTAATTTCGGAGTTAAGTTAGCCAGTGTTCAGTTAGATTCTTTTTACAATTCGTTAGGTAGCAACGGAGTTCAAATGTCGGAGTGTTTTTCCAACTTTATTCCGAATTGTTGGTTATGATTTCTGAAAATCTTTCGTTACCTCATCTCTGGCAGGTAAACTTTAAAATAAGTAACAT
Organism: Deroplatys truncata; assembly: GCA_030765065.1. Taxonomy (NCBI): domain Eukaryota; kingdom Metazoa; phylum Arthropoda; class Insecta; order Mantodea; family Mantidae; genus Deroplatys; species Deroplatys truncata. The sequence continues at coordinate 45,470,268 of CM060975.1, read as the reverse complement.
GTTTCAATGTTTGCGGACTGAAGACCCCGGAAAAGAGAGAATAAACTGAAATCCAGGTGGCCATGATATCCGGCCCACACTGTTTGCACAGCAGAACAAACATTTGATGAATCGATCCTCTTCCTGGAAGGAAATCCATCATTCTTATCAGTAGGTGTGTTTTATTTTCCACTAACTTAACACAAGAGCTTTCCTGTTTTCGTTTGCAGTAATATAGATCCAAAATGTAGTAATACGAATATTTCTTCTGAATAAATTATTTTTGGCGTTTTCAAGGTACACTGTATCGTAACGAAAATCCCCATTTATCATTACTGCTTACACTTATCGTGATAAATGTCTGTATGGAGTTGTTTGATTTAGGTAATTTTGTAGCATGCAACCACTCCCAGCTCTTTACAGAACAAGGCGACCTTGGCTTAACTGCAAAATGTGTTACTTTCCCTGCCACCTACTTGAAGTAGGTAGAGGAAATACTGTTTTCCACACCAAACATTTTTAAACAAACGTTGAGAGGTGTGTGTTGTGTAACATCCTTTGTATTTTAAATTTTCTCAAACCAGCTCTTAACGAATTTGAATGAAGTAAGCATATGTTTAAGACAAATGAAGTGTGGGTATATCTTGAATTTTCTGGGAATAGCCTGTGAAGCCCTCTTCATTCGGAAGGAACTCTATATAATCTTGTGTAACTGGCAAACGTTAAGCGATAGACGAAAAAGTACTAAACAAAAAAAAGTAGATCTCTTTAAAACACACAATTTATTTCAAATAACCTTTTTTGTGACATAAGCCATTTCTGAGATATCCATTATTAAAGGTTCGAATTGTTCATACTTGGTGATTCTTTTCCAATCGTGTCAACCTTCAACTGTTTCTCGCGATTTCATGGAAACTAGTTATAAGGCCAGCATATAGCGTCCAGTTCTTAAACATGTGACTATCGCTGTTCCCTTTGTATCGATAACGAAATGTGTAATGCAGTTATTTCTGCAGTGGTTTATTTGGATTAAAATGAAGGAGAAAGAAAAATAAGTTTTAGTAAATAGTTTGTATATTAACTAGTCATGTGAATGTATCACATCAGATTTTTTTCTTTCACTTCTGTCACCTACCTATAGCAGCCAATACAGAGTATTTTATTCCCGCTTCTCCAAACTAACCATTACATGGAATATATTTCGTAATTGTTTTATTTCCTGAAACTTGGAACATAAATATCGCATATTTAAGATATTTACATAACAAATATCTATATCTTGCATACTCTCGGAATAACCTGTAAAACCCTCTTCATTCGTAAGGAATTTTGTTTAATTTTGTTTAACTGATAAATCATTAGAGATCACGAAAAGTACTACACAAAAGATGTAGACCTCTTTAAAACGCAACAGTTTACTCCCCCCAATCAAAAAAAGATACAAACTGTTTTTACAAACGCTTATTCTCCATGTACTTCATGTTAATCAAGATAAACATTTGCAGAAACTACCCTATTACTAATTTTCTTTTAGGTGCAACGGGTTTAAGCGATATCAAATCTTTTAAGAGCTGGTTGCTGTGTGGAGCATTCCATTCTCTTTGCATGTCCAGGACACAATCCCCCCCCAAAAAAAAAACGAATAGCGAATTCCCATTTGAAGTAAATTCAAACAAATAACAAGGAATATCTCGAAAACGTTTCACTCGAAAAAAAATTATATTACATAAATTGATTGTGTTTTAACGAGATCTACATTTTTTTGTGTAGTATAATTTTGTCTATCTCTTGTGGTTTACTAGTTATGTGAAAGTCGTTCAGAATGAAGAAGACTTTTTGAGACATTTGCCATGAAAATGTGTTAAACATATGGTATTTTAATCAAAATCGTTAGAGCCATTTTTGAGAAAAATCAGACTGTTCGAAAAATGTTCCATGTAAACGGGTCTGGCGTGGAAAGATTTTCTTGAAAATCTTCATGTCGCATCCTTGGAAGATACTAAACTCAAATACCAAGTTAAGTGTTTATCCGACTTTACGTTTTTGAGTTATGCTGCTCACAGACTGGTAGACACACACACACACACGTTTCCAAAAATCCTTTGTTTGGATTCGGGGCACCTCAAAACATAAATCTCGGCATCAATTTTTTTGTAGGAGTACAATACTTCCCCTACTTACTATACGTAGTAGAGAAAGTAAAAATTATTCTCGTGACGTGAGCCATTTCTGAGTTATCCGTTATTGCCTTCAATTGTTCCATACTTTTTTTTTAATTTTTTTAAATATTGTAAACCAACAGCTGTTTCTCGCGATGCCATGGAAAGAGTATGAAATTTTAAAACCAGTTTCTAAACATTTGACTCACTGTTCTTTTTGTACTATAATGAAATGTGTAAACAAACAATGCAAATAGAAGAATAAGCTTTTGCAAGAATAGTTTGTAGAAAGTTTATAAAAATAAACGATAACGGTACAGAAAACTCATGTGAGTGTAATCCATCATATATTGTTTATCATAGATGTCGTTTGTTCTGAGTTAAGCCACTAATACGTATAACCATAGGGCTAACGTGTTTAAAATTTGTTCAATTCAGATTAAATGTAAATTTCATGTTTGAATATTTTAAGGATTTATTTGAATGTACTTAACTTAAATAGTTAGTCAGTAGGTTTTGCATTTCACCCAAAACTTCGATATCTAGATTTCCCTTGAAATACGTGTTTTGAGGGCCCCTGAATAAAAAATTAGAAAAAGTGTGTGTGTCTGTGAACAGCATTAACTCACAAACGAAAAGTCGGATAAATAACAAACTTGGTATTTAGGTTCAGTACCTTTCAAAAATGCGACTCGAAGGTTTTCAAGAAAATCCCCCACCCCAAACTACCCTTTACATGGAAGATTTTCGAATTTTTTTATTTTCTGTAAAATACCTCTAACGATTTTGATTAAAAATACCACATATTAAAGATATTTACATGACAAATAAAATGTATATCTTAAATTTTCTTGGAATAGCCTGTGAAGTCCTCTTCATTCGGAAGGAATTTTGTATAATCTTGTATAGCTGGTAAGCGTTAAACGATAAACGGAAACGTACCACACAAGAAATGTAGATCTCTTTAAAACACATAATTTATTTCAAATAAGTTTTTTTTGTGGCATAAGCCATTTCTAAAATATCCATTATTAGACAATCGAATTCATTTCTTTTGTTATTCTCTTAAATCCCGTCAACAATCAGTTGTTTCTTGCGATGTCATGGAAGCAGGTATAGAATTTTAAGGCCAGCATATACCGTCCACTTAAACATTTGACTAACGCTGTTCCCTTTGTATCAATAACGAAATGTGCAATGTAGCTATTTCTGTAGTAGATAGAAAAATAAGCTTTAGTAAGCATAGTTTGTATACCGGCAATAAACGATAGAGGGTAAAGAAAGTCTTGTGAATGTAATACATACGATTTTTGTAGTAGAAGAGGTCAGTGTTTGGCAATTCTGCTTTCCCATTTGGATCCCCAGGATATACATTTCCGAACAGGTCAGGGATTAAGCAAGCAATGCAATAGCTGAATGCCTGGGCTCGAACAAGAATAGTAATGTGGTGCTGAGAATAGCTTGGCCACAATCTCATTCATCTTTACTCATTGTTTGTTTGTTTCTGGCTCTTTGCCGTTTTCTTTGTCTCGATTCCTTCCTTAATGCATTTTGTTTACTTTGTGTAACTTGTAATAATTTTCTTCAGTAAATACTACAAGCACTGATAGTTTTTTGGTAATTAAACTGAGGTTAACGAATGCTTGTTATGATAATTATTTCGAGACCAAAGCTTGAGAAAATTATGTAATGACAAGCTTGAGTTTGAAAGCTCGATTAAATTACCTAAGAAAAATATCTGATGTGATATATTCAAATGGCTTTCCCTACCCTCTATCGTTTATTGAATGTATAAATTATTCTTATGAAAGTTTATTTTTCTATTTGATTAATTTTCGTCGAGATAAACCTTTCCGGAAGTAGCTATATTGCACATTTCATTATAGGTACAAAGGGAACAGCGATAGTCAAATGTTTGAGAACTGGATGCTATATACTGGCCTTAAAATTCCATACTGTTTCCATGACATCGCGAGAAAAGTATTGAACAATTCTAACCATTAATAACGGATATCTCGGAAATGGTTGATGTCACAAAAAAATGTTATTTGAAATAAATTGCGTTTTCTAAAGGAATTTACATTTTTTGTGTAGTACGTTTTCGTCTATCGCTTAACGTTTACTAGTTATACAAGATTAAACAAAATTGCTTCCGAATGAAGAGGACTTCAAAGGCTGTTCCAGAAAATTCAAGTTATACATTTTAATTGTTGTAGAAATATGTTTAATATATGGTATTTAATAAAAAAAATCGTTAGATCCATTTTTTAGAAAATAGAAAATTTCGAAAAATGTTCCATGTAAGGGGTGGTTTGAGGTAGGCGGGATTTTCTTGAAAATCTTCCTGTCGCATCTTTGGAAGAGATTGAACTTTAAATACCAAGTTTGGAATTGATCCTATTTTTCATTTCTGAGTTATGCTGTTCACACACACACACACACACACACACACACACACACACACACACACACACACACACACACACACACTCTCTCTCTCTCTCTCAACCGAATCTTTTTTTAATTTAATTCACGGTGCCTCAAAACATGCATTTCCGATGAAATCTCTGTATTTTTGGGTGAAATGCAATGCCTTCTCTACCTAACATGAACGTCGTAGAGAAAGCAAAAAATGAATGTAGGAGGGGAAAAAAAGTTTGTTACTAGTAGGACCCGGCTTTTGAAGACGTAAAGTGTTTAAAAAATTACCTACAAAAGGACTATTTTTTAAAAAAAAAATTACATAACAATTACAAAAAAATAACTTAAAACTGAGATTTATGAATGAAAATAAGTGTACAGAAAGAAATAAATGAATGCACATAAATACTATACAGAAAAATTATGTAGAAGAATAACGATGACATAATTTAGAAAAATTAACTAAAATATAAATTTAATGTGTTTCTTTGTTTGAAGAATCTGAAAAGGAAATAAGCAAATTGTTTTAAGCAAGTATTTAAAAATTGTAGCATTAACTCTTTTTAAGTTCTCACATTATAAAAAAAATTCATTGCCGATGAGGAGGACTTTATAGCCTATGACACGACACAAGGGTAGGAACAACAGCAACCTTACTGTACGCATTCATTAATGCGAAAATGGGAAAACTGGATGTCTCATCCCTAGTTTGGGACATGAATTCATAATTGCTCTCTGACAATGGCCACCCCTCCATGTGCAAGCAACGCTTTCAAGGCTAACCATTAAATATGAATGTGATAACCCCTCCCACCGAGAATGCGAGTAAAGGATGTGCAAGTTACCTCTATTTCTCAATTGGATAGTGAAACTGAATGCAAGAAATTGACTAAATAAAGAAGAAAATGACAAAGTAATGACCTAAAATCGAAAAAATTACCCTAAAACAGAAAAATGCACAAAATAACCTAATAAATAAACATTTTCATAATCTGAACCTATGATAAGTTTATATACACGTTAGCAATGCCTATGATTTAACAGTTAAATTCAAATATGACATGCTATCAGAGTCCGGGTCTTGGTTATTAGTTTATGAACACCGCACTTCAAAACTATCGACTCTCATTTATAAATAAGGTATCGATGAAACAGTCATTGGCTGAAAGGCCCTCGTGTGTAATTATCGATGCTTTCTCTCGAATCGACCGATTATGCGCCCCTTCCGATGAATTTGGTTAGTTACCAAAGTGACAGACCGTGTTTTATTACTCAAGCTCACCTGTTGCCGCCCGCTGCGATCTCTGGCGGCTGTGGGAAGAAGCCAAGCCACTGCTCGTCCAGCAGAACTTGTTCGTATTTAATCAGGACATCCCTCATTAAGAACATGAGAAATGCCGTTCACACATTCTGCACAGCAAATTCCATTTCTGTTCATGGCCAGCTTTACTAAAGACGCCATACGGGCATATTGCGTTACACGAGAGTCAACTGTCATATCTCCGTGATCCGGTTGGCAGGTTACTATGATTTCTTTGCTATTACTTGGTTTTTGGTTTTAAATTCACACTGTGAGATTTTACTTAGGTTTTGCTTTCTCTTGTAGAGGAAGTATTGTATTCTACATAACAATTCAATACAGAAATGTTGCCGGAAACACACGCTTTGGGGTTCCTGAATTGAATAAAAGCATTTTTTTCTCTTCTATATATGTACTGTATGTAGAAGTAGTGTATTCCATTCAAAAATTCGAAATTTCACCGGAAATATACATTTGAGGTCCTTTGAACCCCCCCCAAACGTATTTTTAGAAAAAGATCCACGCGCGTGTGCGTGTTTTTGTGTGTGAGCACGCGTTTCTGTGAATTCCATAATTAAAACAGAAAAAGCCCGACAAATACCAAATATTTAAGTTTAGTATGTTCCAAAGATGCGATACGAAGGTTTTCAACAAAATCCTCTCGCCCTTAAATACCATTATTATATATTAAATGTTCTGGAAATAGCTCCTAAAGTGCTCTTCATTCTTGTATTATTTTGTATAACGGGTAAACCGTAAGAAATAGGGGGGGGGAAACCCCTACCCACTATACAACTGCAAACCTCTTTAAAACACAATTTATTTCACATAACTTGTTCTGCCTCATCAGTCATTTCCCAGATATCAGTTATTGTTGGTTTGCATTTTTCAGCGCTTGCCATGTCGTCCTCCGTGGTGTAATGGTTACCATGCTGGTCTCTAGGTCGCGGGTTCAAACCCGGCGAAGTACGATGAATTTTTTGGGCGTAAAAATCCTTTGCATGGTTCCTTCGGAAGGGAATTAAAGCCGGTGGTCCCGTGTCGTAGATATACGCACGTAAAAGAATCTCAAGCCTCATAAATAGACCTCTGAGCAAAATTACCGGTCTTTCACGCCCAATATGGAATGGGACGCTAAGGGCCACAGCAGTTAAAAGAGCGTCCATAAATAAAACTCAATTTAACACTTGTCAAATTCTTAAAGTCCGTCGATATTCAGTTGTTTCTCTGAATGTCGTGAAAAGAGTATGAAATATCAAGGCTAGCGTAAGCGATTGGCTTTTAAACACCTGACTATCGACTCGTTTTCCTCTATCCCCCTCGTCTGTCTCTGTTGAACTCAAAAACATATCGCAAAAATAACAAACATGGTATAGGCATTTAGGTTCAGTATTTTCCAAGAATGTGACACGATGATTTTCAAGAAAATCCCCCCCCCCCATTCCAAACTTTCCTTTATATGGAAAAATGTTCGCTACTTTTTATTTTCTCAAAAGTGGCTCTTAACGATTTTTTTTATTAAAAAGCCACATGTTTAAGACATTTACACAATTAAAAAAATCTGTCTTCACAGATCATAAACACGCAATTTATGTCATATACATTTTTTTTACCATTTCCGAGATATTCCTTGTCGTTCGTTTGTTTGAATTTTCCTCAAATGGGAATTCACTATTCGTGTTTTTTTTATGCCTGGTCATGCTAAGAGAATGGAATGCACCAAATAGGAACCAGCTCTTAAAAGATTTGACTATCGCTTAAAGCCTACCATATTTCCCTTGTACCTACAAGAAAATTAGCAATAAGATAGTTTCTCTCGATTAACATGAAATATATGGAGAATAAGCGTTTGTAAAAATAGTTCGTACAAGAGTAGAGAAAGTCATTTGTGAGTGTAACACATCAGATTTTTTTTTTAAACTGGCACGAATAACTTGTGCAGTCAATATGTGTGTACGTGCGTGTGTATACTTTGCTAAAATGTATCTGCTATTAGAATTAAATTTAACTATTACAATTTTATTTCAAGAGGTGAAATGCAAATTAAAATTACTAGAACAGTTAGTCAGTACAGCAATTCCATAACTTTTACTCGGTTATCTTCCATCACAGACGAGCTCCGTTGCCCTTTGGTATTTCGCATTACTACTTTGCTGCAAACTTCGCTAGTGTACAGTTTTATTGCATGGCGTTTAGTAATGTAATAACATTCTCTGATCCGAAAGTGGAATGTTATGTTGGCGATATTGGTAATAATTCATGTTTCAAGGCCTCCTGCTGACATGGTTTGCGTTAAACAGAGGTGCTCCACTAATTCCCCTGGGAAGAAGAGAGATATTAAACGCTATTAGTGATTGCAATGAAGCCTGCTTACTTCCGGTTGGTGCATGACATCTGCCAGTCGCAGCTAGCAATGGAGTGCAGTGCTTGTTTAATACGAATTCAACTGCCAAGTGCTCTCTTCCTGTTTATTCGACAGATCGATGTTTATCGCCAACAAGGGTCAGACAGTGTTCTGGAGGACAACTTTGGTATTAAATTTGTATTAATTAGAGAGAAACGCGAGGTCAAAGCACTGTAAGCAATGCAAATATGCATGATGCAGCATTAATAACCGGGCGCTCTGAATGATAAAACAATAAGTTGTTGCCAAGCTGATATGGAGCTTATCTGCACGTCACTGTATAGCAGAGGAAACATTCCGTTCAATATAGGGGTTTCACTACGTGTACAGTGATTCACAGAATCGAGGGTGACAAACGGATATTTTGTATAACGATTGTAACATTTGCTATGCGTTCTGTTGCAATTATAGCGGTTGTGAATAAGGAAGGTTATATGCATGTAGTAAAATAAATATCATACTGCAGCTACACAAAAAATTCTGATGTGTTACACTCACATAACTTTCTCTACTCTTGTACAAACTATTTTTACAAACGCTTACTCTCCATATCCTTCATGTTAATCGAGATAAACGTTTGCAGATCTATCTTATTGCTAATTTTCTTGTAAATGTAAGGGGAATATATATTTAAAAGGGCAGTATCGAAATACAGTAGCCTTTAATCATATACATATCTCTTAATAGCTGGTTGCTAGGTGCAGCACCATTCCCTTTGCCACAGATTAGAGCTCTTTACATATCCAAGACAAAAAATCTGATGTGTTACACTCACATGACTTTCTCTACTCTTGTACAATCTATTTTTACAAACGCTTATTCTCCATATGCTTCATGTTAATGGAGATATCGAGATGTCAATCTTATTGATAATTTTCTTGTAGATGCAAGGGAAATATGGTAGGTTTTAAGCGATAGTCAAATATTTTAACGCTGGTTGCTATGTGGCGCATTCCATTCTCTTTGCATGTCCAGGACATAAAAAAAATGAATAACGAATTTGAGAAAAAGTATAAGTATTGGAAAATTTAAGGAAATAACAAGCAATATCTCGCAAACGGTTCACTCAACAAAAGAAATATATGACATAAATTGTGTATTTTAACGCGATCTACATTTTTTGTGTAGTAAAATTTTGTCTATCTCTTATGGTTTACCAGTTATGCAAAAGTCGTTCACAATGAAGAATACTTTTGGAGACATTCCCGGAAAATTCAAAATATACATTTTATTTGTCATAACATTATCTTAAACATATGATATTTTCATCAAAATCGTTAGAGCCATTTTTGAGAAAATTAAAATTTTCGAAAAATGTTCCATGTAAAGGGTAGTCTGGGGTGGGGGATATTCTTGAAAACCTTCGTGTCGCATCTCTGGAAGATACCGAACCTAAATACCAAGTTTGGTGTTTATCCGACTGTTCGTTTTTGAGTTATGCTGTTCACAGACACACACACACACACACACACACACACACACACACACACACACACACACGGACACGGACATGTTTCCAAAAATGCTTTTTTTGGATTCAGGAGGTCTCAAAACATGTATTTCCGGTGAAATCTCGGTATCGAATTTTTGAGTGGAATGCAATACTTCCCCTACTTACTATACGTAGTAGAGAAAGTAAAAATGAATAACGAATTCCCATTGAGAAAATAAATATTGAAAAATTCAAGGGAATAACAAGCAATATCTCGAAAATGGTTCACTCAACAAAACAAATGTATATGACATAAATTGTGTATTTTAACGCGATCTACATTTTTTGTGTAGTAAAATTTTGTCTATCTCTTATGGTTTACCAGTTATGCAAAAGTCGTTCACAATGAAGAATACTTTTGGAGACATTCCCGGAAAATTCAAAATATACATTTTATTCGTCATAAAAATATCTTAAACATATAATATTTTAATCAAAATCGTTAGAGCCATTTTTGAGAAAATTAAAATTTTCGAAAAATCTTCCACGTAAACGGTAATCTGGGTGGGGGGATTTTCTTGAAAACATTCGTGTCGCATCCTTGGAAGATACTGAACCTAAATACCAAGTTTGGTGTTTATCCGACTGTTCGTTTCTGAGTTATGCTGTTCACAGACACACAGACACACACACACACGGACATGTTTCCAAAAATGCTTTTTTTGGATTCAGGGGATCTCAAAACATGTATTTCGGGTGAAATCTCGATATCCAATTTTTGGGTGGAATACAATACTTCCCCTACTTACTATACGTAGTAGAGAAAGTAAAAATTGAATCATTTGATATTATTTACAGGTACTGCTTTGTAAAAGCCTTGGCATGATTCATTGCTTTCGGAAACCATGCAAGAAATTGATAGAAATGAGGAACTGAGTAATAAAATGTGCTTGAGTGTCAAATCTAGACTACAGCAGTGTCTAAATGCTGAAGACCAACGGTTTGAACATTCCAAGAGAATATTAAAATGTTATGTGTTACTTCATAAATCATACGGTCTCTTTGCATACTTCATTTTTCCTTACCGTGCAGCTACTGTATACTTGTCGTCCTCTGTAGTCTAATGGTGTACCATGCTAGCCTGTAGTTCCCGAGGTCACGGGTTCAAACCCGGCGGAGGGCTATAGATTTTTTCGGGCGTAAACAACCTTAGCATGGCTTCCTTCAGAAGGGAAGTAAAGCCGGTGGTCCCGTATCGTAGATTTAGGCACGCAAAAAACCTCAAGCCTGATAAAGAGGCCTCTGAGCAAATTTTTTGGTCTTTCATGCCCAATATAGAATGGCACACTAACAACCATAATAGTTAAAGATCATGAATAAAACTCCATTTAATTTTTTGATTCAAGATAATAAGCAATTATGGGATAGTGTTTTTCACTTATTATTAACGTTTGTTTATGTTCACTTTTAGAAGCATTAGAAAAAGAGGAATGAAAAATGTAAGTGTTAGGAGCGTGTGGCTGAAGTTAATTTTACAGTCGCCATAATTTTCGTGCCTTTTTATTGTCGCTAAATGAATTAGGTTAGGTTGCCGGCAAACGCCCTGCCATTATTTCCGGCGATGGCTTTTGTATGCCAATTTGTAAAGATTTGTAGGGCGATGGCTTGCCAAACCTTTGTCACCCGCTAAATGGCCTGTAAGGTTAAACCTTGTGGGGTCACAGCTGTAGTCCATCAAGGCCCTTGAGTTGGGTCAGTAGCTGAACAGGGGATTAAGCGGAAATATTTCCACAAATTTCATTAAATAGTTTTATTTTAACGACCATCTGCATATAGTAATTAGAGGAAGTATTGTAATCTTCAAGAGACTGTTTAAGTACTCCAGACTAACGTTTTCAAGAAAATCGCCTCAAACTGCCCTTCATGTGGAAAATATTTCGGTGTTTTTAATTTTCCAAAAAGTGGTTGAAATGATTTTGATAAAAATGCTATCTGTTTAATATATTCGTATGACCAGCAGCGTCATTTCAGTTTCTGCTTGAGGGGGGGCGCAAGATTACCTGAAGCAGTTGTCGGAATTTTCATGTGAATTTTAAGCACGCGTTTAACCTAAGTTAAAATAATTTTTTTTATCTTTTAAATGTGAAATACTTTTATTAAAAATACAGTTCTGGTAATTTCTCTTTTGTTAGAGCAATTAATAACGAGTACCCTAATTATTTCTCATAACTTGGGTATGCAACTGACCCCCTCATACCCTGAAATGACGCCCCTGCACATGACTATTAAAATTTCCTATATATCGAACTTTCCATTAATAAGCTGTGAAAGCCTCTTCATTCTGAATGAATTTTGTATAAAACTTCGTGTAACAGCTTACTAAAGCTTACCATACAAAAAATTCAGATTTCATTAAAACACGCAATTTATGTGAAGTCATTAATCCATATGGAAGCAATGCATACGTAATACCAACAAAATGTCGTTCTCCGTGGTGTAGTGGATACCATGCTATCCTCTAATTCCCGATGTCGTGGGTTCAAACCCGGCGGAGGGCGATGGATTTTTTTCGGGCGTAAAAATCCTTAGCATGGCTTCCATCGGAAGGAAAGTAAAGCCGGTGGTGCCGAACGGCAGAGTGGAGTCGTTGAAGGGGAAGCCTCCCCTGTCAGGGGAGGGTCCTTCGACTATTGCCATGTCTTAGATTTACGGATCGTAAAAGAACCTCAAGCCTGATAAAGAGACCTCTGAGCAAATCCGGTATTTAACGCCCAACATAGAATGGGACGCTAAGGACCACAGCAGTTAAAGAGCGTCCATAAATAAAACTCAATTTAAATTAATTTTTACCAACAAAATGCTTCCTATGACATTAACTTTATGGCGCCAAAGGTATTACATTACACCCAAAAAAATCGATAGCGAGATTTGGCCGAAAATACGTGTTTTGAGGCCCCCTGAATAAAAAAAATTAGACAAAATGTTCGTGTGTGTGTGAGTCTGTGAGCAGAATAACTCAAAAACGAAAAAGAGGACAAATACAAGACTTGGTATTTAGATTCAGTACCTACCAAAAATGCGATACGAAGATTTTCATGAAAATCTCCCCAATCAAAACTAACCTTTACATCGAGCATTTTTCGAAATTTTTTATTTTCTAAAAAATGGCACTAACGATTTTGATTAAAGTACCATATATGTATTACATATATTTACATGACAAAATGGATATCTTTAATTTTCTTGGAATAGCCTATGAAGTCCTCTTCATTTGGAAAAGTATAACTAGTAAACGTTAAACGATAGACGTAAGCGTACCACTCAGAAAAATGTTTATCTCTTTAAATCGTACAATTTATTCCAAATAATTGTTTTGTGGCATCAACCATTTCCGAGATATCCGTTATCAATGGTTCGAATTGCTCAATACTTTCGATATTCAGTTGTTTCTCGCGATTGCACGCAAAGAGCATGGAATTTTAAACCCAGTACATAGCGTACAGTTCTTAAACATTTGATTATCGCTATTCCCTTTATATCTACATAACTATGTGTAATACAGCTATCTCCGGAAAGTCTTATCTCAATTAAAATGAAGAAGATGGGAAAAGAGAATTCTTAATAATAATCTATATACCCGCTGATAAGCGCTAGAGGATAAAGAAAGTTATGTGAATGTAGCACATCAGTTTTTAATTTGACTACCGCTTCAGTCTCCTCTAACCCTCTTGCCCACAACGAAATTTGCAAGGAAGTTATTCCTGCTAACGTTCATCTCGAACATAAAGTAAACAAAACAAAAGTTTTTGCAGGAATAGTTTGAACAAGAGATACAGATAAATTAAAGTGGGGGAGAAAGTAATGTGAATGTTGCAGATAGATATACATTTTTTTCTTTCTTTTCTCCGGGGCATAAATATCTTCCACTATGAAATTTATTTTAATTCGTGGATTCCAGTCGGATACGGTGCACTTAGAAGGAAAATTGTTAGTTTCGTTACCAGATGGCACTTTTACACGACTTATGTGCTGTGAATTCAGAGTAAAATCTAGCACCTAAAAATGTTATAGAATCTCGAAGCATCTACCGATAAAACTTGGAGCATAGAATAAACTGTTTTGAGCTAACCATGTGACACTGTGTTTGCGTTTAATAAAACTGTCTGGAAAAGCGACGACTTTGTAAAAGCCACAATTATATTTATTACGGTTGGTCAAACTGCTTCGTTGTATACCGGATATTTTTGTTTTTATGGCATCAAACGCACTAACCTAAAGCTAGTGAGAATACAAACGTGAGGCTGTTACTGAACCTCTTTAGCATCCAATTCCTTCCTGGCATAACTGTCTCTGCCACATACATATTTTGTTGTAATTAGACACTGAGGCATTGTCGTGAATCACACATATTGTTGAAGGTTGGCAGTTGAATGGCGTGGTGGCGTCAGTAACGCGCTAAAGGAACTTTCTCGTATCAGTAACAGTGTAACGGCAACAAGCCAGCATAGTGCACTTAGGAACTCGAATTCGTGTTCGTCTTGCTGGAATAAAGGCGTAAGTAATCATAAAGTTTCAGGAAACTATGGGTTTCAGTGTATGTTCTTTTTAACTTTACATATGCATGAATTATAAACTTTATTCTGAAAATTGAGTTCATCAGAAACGAAATATGACGTTTTAACAAACCTTGTATTTCTATAGCTGTGATTGTAATTAGGTATTTACCTAATTGTACATATAACCTTTGAAATGGCGTAGGTTTCTTTTGGCTAGTTTCTTTATCGATTTTAGGCACAAGCTTTTTTCAAGCAACAAGTTAACACAGTAGTCGTATTTTAGTTACAACGAGTGTTTCTATGTATCATGAGAAATATGGGGGATCTAGTGGCGTACATTTGCTATTTAAATAATTGAAGACTGCTAAATTAACTCGTGGGCAGATAAGCGACGAGTTATCCAGCTTTAAAACAGAGAAGAGTGATATATCAGCATGGTTTTTCAGTACCTAAGTGCCCTAAAACATTAAATGAAATGCGGTGGTAAAATAATACATAAGAATGCGACCTGAGTGCATACAACTTGGTTTAGTGCTGAGAATGAACGCCCTTTCAATCCATCTTAAAGTATGCCTCTTAAAACATAACCTATTAGGTAAAGGCTAATGATAAAAGCATCACTTGCACGTGTTGTTTTTCAAACCTGTTAGGTAAAGGCTAATGATAAAAGCATCACTTGCACGTGTTGTTTTTCATGGATATTAGCTTTGTTTCATATAAACGCAACGTGCTGTTACCAGGGCTAAACCGTAAATTGTAAAGAGAGTAAGAAGCGACCTGAAACCAAGCCTGCATTTTCAGTAACTTCATCACCATTAACACTATTCTTCTATAACTCTTTTTCGTTTCAGCTAAAATTGCTGATTTCAAAAACACATAAGTAACAATTATGTCAAACATGATGACCGTATCATCGTTGAATAAAGCAGTGTGTGTAGATTTAGGTTGCGTTTAGAGGCCGAGGCATTGTAAACGATGTGTGTATTATGCAAGCTAATGCATTTTATGGGGGCGGAACATTAATTATTGCATGGGATTGATAGCCTACCAACTTGATAATCTCGAATACACCAGTCACTACAGTATGGGAGATCGGAAACTGATCATATAGTGAAGGTCTATCGATAAGAAGAGTACGTGATTGCAATTTCTTTTAGAATTATGATTAAAGGCTTTTTTTTTTGGGAGGCGGGCTTTCTTTATCCCTTTAACTTTAACTTGAGGATTTTTTTTTATTTATAGAACCCCGGTTAACTTATTATATTGGAGGTTTAGACTTGAGAAGCAGCTGATTCTGTTATTGCTCGTTGATTTTGTTTCTAACAGACAGGGGATGATTCTCGTTAAGAAAACTTCCTCCGCTCCAGCCTGGAATCGAACACGAAACCTCTGGGTTGAGAAACCAGAACGCTGATCGTTCGAACAGAGGCAGTCAGGAATTATTGTATTCCACCCCAAATATTTGATGCTGAGATTTCGCCGGAAGTATACGTTTTTACGGGGGTGGTATCTGATTTTTTCTCTCCACAATGGCTCCAACAGGTGTTAATAATATATATATGTCAAATAATGGCATGGCACCCAACAATTCGATACTGATATTTCACCGGAAATACATGTTTCGAGTCCCCTGAGTCCAAATAAAGCATTTTCCGTGTGTGTGTTTGTGAACAGCATAATTCAAAAACGAAAAGTTAGATAAATACCAAACTTAATATTTAGGCTCAGTATCTTACAAAGATGTGACACGAAGATTTTCAAGAAAGTCTTCCCACCCCAGACTACCCTTTACATGGAACGTTTTTCGAAAATTTTGATTTTCTCAAAAATGGCTCTAACGAGTTTGATTAAAATATCACATATTTAAGATATTTTTATGACAAACGAAACGTATATCTTGAATTTTCTGGGAATGCCCCAAAAGTCATCTTCATTCAGAATGGCATTTGCATAACTGGTAAACCATAAGGGATAGACAATTTTTTTCTGCAAAAAGAATGTAGATCTCGTTAAAACACACAATTTATATCATACACATTTTATTTTGTTGAGTATTTCCGAAATATTCCTTATCATTTGAGTTTTCGAATACTTCTACATTTTCTCAAATGGGAATACGTTATTCGGTTCTTTTTTTGGAGGGGGGGTTAATGTCCTGAACATTCAAAGAGAATGAAATGCCCACATAGCAACCAGCTCTTAAAAGATTTGACTATCGCTTAAAGCCTACCATATTCCCCTTGCATCTACAAGAAAATTAGCAATAAGATAGTTTCTGCAAATGTTTATCTCGATTAACATGAAGCATATGGAGAATAAGCGTTTGTAAAAATAGTTTGTACAATAGTAGAGAAAGTCATGTGAGAGTAACACATCAGATTTTTTACTTTCTCTACTACGTATAGTAAGTAGGGGAAGTATTGTATTCCACCCAAAAATTCGATACCGAGATTTCACCGGAAATATATGTTCTGAGGCCCCCTGAATCCAAAAAAAGCATTTTTGGAAACATGTCCGTGTGTGTAACTGTGAACAGCATAACTCAGAAACGAACAGTCGGATAAACACCAAACTTGGTATTTAGGTTTAGTATCTTCCAGAGATGCGACACGAAGGTTTTCAAGAAAATCCCCCACCCCAGATTACCCTTTACATGGAACATTTTTCGAAAATTTTAATTTTCTCAAAAATGACTAACGATTTTGATTAAAATATCATATGTTTAAGATATTTTCATGACAAATGAAATGTATATCTGGAATTTTCTCGGAATGTCTCCAAAAGTATTCTTCATTGTGAACGACTTTTGCATAACTGGTGAACCATAACAGATAGACAAAATTTTATTACACAAAAAATGTAGATCGCGTTAAAATACACAATTTATGCCATATAATTTTTGTTGTTGAGTGAACCATTTTCGAGATATTGCTTGTTATTCCCTTAAATTTTCCAATACTTATACTTTTTCTCAAATTCGTTATTCATTTATTTGTCCTGGTAATGCAAAGAGAATGGAATACTCCACATAGCAATCAGCTCTTAAAATATTTGACTATCGCTTAAAGCCTACCATATTCCCCTTGCATCTACAAGAAAATTAGCAATAAGATTAACATCTCGATTAACATGAAGCATATGGAGAATAAACGTTTCTAAAAATAGCTTGTACAAGATTAGAGAAAGTCATGTGAGTGTAACACATCAGATTTTTTTTAATTACTGGTACATACTTTAAAAACATGCCATGTAGTTTGGGGTGGAGGATTTTCTTAAATCTTAGTGACGCATCTTTAAAAGACGCTGAACTTAATGTTGGTAGTTTTACTTTCTCTACTACGTATAGTAAGTAGGGGAAGTATTGCATTCCACCCAAAAATTCGATACCGAGATTTCACCGGAAATACATGTTTTGAGACCTCCTGAATCCAAAAAAAGCATTTTTGGAAACATGTCTGTGTGTGTGTGTGTGTGTCTGTGTCTGTGTGTCTGTGTGTGTGTGTGTCTGTGAACAGCATAACTCAAAAACGAACAGTCGGATAAACACCAAACTTGGTATTTAGGTTCAGTATCTTCCAGAGATGCGACACGAAGGTTTTCAAGAAAATCCCCCCACCCCAGACTACCCTTTACATGGAAGATTTTTCGAAAATTTTAATTTTCTCAAAAATGGCTCTAACGATTTTGATGAAAATATCATATGTTTAAGATAATGTCATGAGAAATGAAATGTATATCTCGAATTTTCTGGGAATGTCTCCAAAAGTATTCTTCATTGTGAACGACTTTTGCATAAGTGGTAAACCATAAGAGATAGACAAAATTTTACTACACAAAAAATGTAGATCGCGTTAAAATACACAACTTATGTCATATACATTTCTTTTGTTGAGTGAACCGTTTTCGAGATATTGCTTGTTATTCCCTTAAATTTTCCAATACTTATACTTTTTCTCAAATTCGTTATTCATTTTTTTATGTCCTGGACTTGCAAAGAGAATGGAATGCACCGCATAGCAACCAGCGTTAAAATATTTGACCATCGCTTAAAAGCTACCATATTCCCCCTGCATCTACAAGAAAATTAGCAATAAGATTGACATCTCGATATCTCGATTAACATACAGCATATGGAGAATAGGCGTTTGTAAAAATAGATTGTACAAGAGTAGAGAAAGTCATGTGAGTGTAACACATCAGATTTTTTTTATTCAGGGGGGTCTCAAAACATATATTTCCGGTGAAATCTCGGTATCGAATTTTTGGGTGGAATACAATACTTCCCCTACTTACTATACGTAGTAGAGAAAGTAAAAAAATGGTTAACAACACAAACATTTTATTTGACAAATTGTATGATTTAACGAGATTTACATATTTTATATAGCAAGTTTTGTTTATCCCTTACAGTTTACAAGTTACAAAAAATTCGTTCAGAATCTAAACGACTTCACAGGCTATTCACAGAAAATTCAAAACATATATTTCATTTGTCATGCAAACATTTCAAACACGTATTTTAATCAAAATCGTTACAGCTGCTTTTGAGAATATAAAAATAACGACAAATTTTCCAGATGAAGTTTGAGGTGGTGGGATTTTCTTGAAAATCTTCATGTCGCATCCCTGGAGGACTCTGTACTTAAATAATAAGTTTGGAATTTAACCAACTTTGCGTTTTGAGTTATGCTGTTCACATACACGGGCTGATCTTTATCTAAAAGTGCTTGGGGGGGGGGGGTCAGGAGACCTAAAACGTGTATTTCTGCTAAAATCTCGCTATCGAATTTTTGGGTGGCATGCAATACTTCCTCTACTTACTATAGGTAAGCAATAGAGAAAGTAAAAATCTGATTGTTACTTTCATGCGACTTTCTCTACCCTCTATGGCTTACTAGTGGGTATACAAATTATCTACTTCATTTTAATCCGAATAAACCTTTGCAGAAGTAGCTACATTACACATTTCGTTATAGATACAAAGGTAACAGCATTAGTCAAATATTTAAAAACTGGACGCTATATGCTGGCCTTAAAATTACATACTCTTTCCAGTTCCCGAGGTCACGGGTTCAAATTGGCTGAGGGCATGGATTTTTTTTTTCTGGCGTAAGAATCCTTCAGAAGGGAAGTAAAGTCAGTGGTCCCGTATTGTACATTTACGTCACGTAAAAGAACCTCAAGCCTGATAAAGAGGCCTCTGAGCAAACTTACCGGTCTTTCACGGCCAGTATAGAATGGGACGCTAAGAACCACAGTAGTTAAAGAGAGTCACAATTTAATTTTTGTACCATTAGTAACGGACATCTCGGAAATGGCTGATGCTACAAAAAAGTTATTTGAAATAAATTGTGTGTTTAAATGTATATTTGTTTTGTGCAGTACTTTTTTTTTCCTATGTCTTAACGTTTACGTGTCAGTTGTAGAAGCTTATCAAAATTTCTCCTGAATGAAGAGGACTTCGCAGGCCATATCCAGATAATCAAGATATATATTTTATTTGTTATGTAAACGTCTTTAATATATGGCATTTTAATCAAAATCGTAGTTTTTTAGAAAATCAATTATTTCGAAAAATGTTCCATGTAAAGGATAGTTTGGAATGGGGGAATTTTCTTGAAAATCTTTGCCTTGCATTTTTGGAACGTACTGAGCTTAAATACCAACTTGGATGTTTATCCGACTTATCGTTTTTGAGTAGTCCCGTTCACAGGCAAACACACACGGACCTTTTTCTAAAAGAGCTTTTTTACTTTCTCTACTACGTATAGTAAGTAGGGGAAGCATTGCATTCCAAGCAAACATTCGATATAGAGATTTCACGGGAAGTGCATGTTTTGAGGTGCCCTGAATCCCAATAAAGCATTTTTGGAAACATGTCCGTGTGTATGTATGTGTCTGTCAGTCTGTGAACAGCATAACTCAAAAACGAAAGAGTCGGATAAATACGAAACTTGGTACTTAGTTTACTAATTTTCAAGGATTGCGACACAAAGATTTTCAAGAAAATACCCCACCCCAGACTACCCTTTGCATGGAACATTTTTCAAAAAGTTTGACTTTCTCAAAAATGTCGATAGCGATTTTGATCAAAATATCATTTGTTTAAGATATGTTCATGGCAAATGAAATATATATCTTGAATTTTCTGGGAATTAATGAATCGCTTATTGTCTTTGTTTTTTCCTTTTCATAAAAATGGCTTCATCGATTTTGATTAAAATACCGCATGTTTAAAATATTTACATGACTAATAAAGTGTATGTCTTGAATTATCTGCGAATAGCCTGTGAAGTCCCCTTCATTCTGAATGAGTTTTGTATAATTGGTACGCTGTAAGAGACAGAAATTTACTACACAGGAATGCACATCTCCTTAAAACATACATTCAAGTAACTTTTTTGAGGCATTAGCCATTTCCGAGATATCCATTAATATTGGTTTGAATTGTTTAAAACTTACCGGTTTTTGAAGTGTCATCTTTCGGTTGTTTCTCGCGATGCAATGGTAAGAGTATATAACCAGGATGCCCAACCTTTCAGAGAGAGCGGAGATGGAGTTTCCCTTCCCACTCATTTCCACTCGTGTTGCCAAGGACTGAAACTTGACTGGTTTAACATAAATATAGTAGATGGGGTGAACTATGGACTTTGAACCTTAGCTTATAAGAGAGCAGGTTCGGCTTCGCTGGTTTAGAATTTCAAAACCCTCAGATAGCGCCCCACTGTTTACAAATCTGACTATGGCATCAGCCTACTGCACTCTTCTTACATTACAACGAATGTGGTGCAAATGTTTAATGAAAGTTTATCTCAATTAACAAGTAGACAGAAGAATAAACTTTTGTAAGAAGGTTAGTGGAAAAGTAAGCAGAGAAAATAATGTGAATGCAACACACCAAGTTTGTTTAAAATGTATATTCAGATAGCCACCTTTAAATACTATGGTTTTGGCTTTAAAAATGATTGTTGGATTATATAAACTTAGCCTCTATAATTCTAAACTCAAAACTCACTTTCCCATCCCTACTTCCGGCCCATGTCGGAATATTTATTTCTACTTAAAAGGTTTTTTCCCTCGCCATCCAAGGAGTGAACCGTGGATCCCAGGGATGAAGAGAAAGCAGTAACCGCTAACTGCAAGTGTAGTCGATGTAGATCTTTAATAATCATTTCTTTTCCCAGAATTGCAGGATACACAACAATTTCAACTTCAAAAATCAAAATAGTAGCGTTATTTTCCTCTCAGATTGAATGTCCATGCTTTCGTTTCGTGTTATTATTATTATTATTATTATTATTATTATTATTATTATTATTATTATTATTTAGAAAATATAATACATTTGTATAAGCCTTAATTTTGTACATATTTAATCAAATTTGAAATGTGTTGGCATATGTTAGGTAAATTCCGTAAAAATGTAACTCCGTGCAACGTTTGTTTTATACATTCAGCATGGACCGGGCTAATGTCAGAATTACAATGAATGTTACTTAACGCGACGGGACGTAATGTGAAGTTAAGAAATGCTGCTAAACTAACAATCTAATTAGAATGCACTTATCGTAACGGGAATGATTCTTAAGTTTGGTGGTTCTTTTATTATTTCATACTACTGTTTCACGCCGATTGATTCTAATTACCATGTGACATCAAACTTGACGTAACAGGAAGGAAAAGTTTGACACCGCCAAACTCGTACGTTACGTCGGCTCCATTTAATACAATGACTTGAACGTTACGTCGCTTTAAGTCAACCCAAAATAGCTCCATTTAATGCAATGCCTTTAACGTTAAGTTTATCGTAATACCGGCTTAACCGAGGATGAAGGGTAAGGGCAGTTATTTTCACGTTCGAAGGTTTCCTTGGATGTTGATGTGGAAATGACTCAACATTTTTAAAATGAATTCTTTGTTCTAAGCACACTTTTAATCCGTTCTAGCCGTTCCCAGCTCATATACACTTGATGAATATTTTCAACAATTAAGGTAATGTGGCTACCATTCCCGGGATCCTAGGTTGGATTCCTGTAATTATGGGAGCATCTTTATTAGGACGATTCCCATGACTTAATACGTTAGTCACTGAGGGTTCAAGGACTCCCTGATATGTCCCCCATTCATCTTTACGCTCATCTCCACCAGGCTGATGTAGTATTTTATAGGCGGCCCATAATGAGAAGTGGATTACAATTACGCAATGATTTGGGAGAAACCTGGAGGTCGTGAAGGCAAAGGGTAGCATTAGATTTAAAAAAAAATCTTGTTACATTCACACGGCTTTTCTCTGCCCTCTTTCGTTTATTAGGGGTATACAAACTATTCATACGAAAGTTTGCATTTCACTTTGCAGAAATAGCTACATACATCTTCCGTTATAGATACAAAGAGAACAGCGATAGTCAAATGTTTAAGAACTGGACGCTATATGCTGGTCTTAAAATTCCATACTGTTTCCATGACATCGCGACAAACAACTGAATATCGACAGGAGTTTAAAAAATCTTATGTGTTACACTCACATGACTTTCTCTACTCTTGTACAAACTATTTTTACAAACTCTTATTCTCCATCTATTTCATATTAATCGAGATAAACGTTTGCAGAAACGATCTTTTGACATGCAAAGAGAATTACATTTTACACATAGCGACCAGTTCTAAAAATATTTGACTATCGCTTAAGGCGTACTATGTTCCCCTTGTTTTGTATTTGCAAGGACAATATAGAAATACAGTAGCCTTTAAGCATAGACATATCTCTTAATAGCTGGTTGCTAGGTGCAGCACCATTCTCTTTTCCACAGATTAATACTCTTTGCATATCCAAGACAAAAAAATGAATAACGAATTTCCATTTGAGAAAATAAGTATTGAAAAATTTAAGGGAATAACAAGCAATATCTCGAAAATGGTTCACTTAAAAAAAAAAAATGCGTATGACATAAATTGTGTATTTTAACGCGCTCTACATTTTTTGTGTAGTAAAATTTTGTCTATTTCTTATGGTTTACCAGTTATGCAAAAGTCGTTCAGAATGAAGAATACTTTTGGAGACATTCCCAGAAAATTCAAGATATACATTTCATTTCTCATGAAAATATCTTAAACATATGATATTTTAATCAAAATCGTTAGAGCCATTTTTGAGAAAATTAAACATTTTCGAAAAATATTCCATGTAAAGGGTAATATGGGGTGGGGGGATTTTCTTGAAAACCTTCGTGTCGCATCTCTGGAAGATACTGAACCTAAATACCAAGTTTGGTGTTTATCCGACTTCGTTTCTGAGTTATGCTGTTCACAGACACACACACAGACAAGACACACACACACACACACACGGACATGTTTCCAAAAATGCTTTTTTTTTATTCAGGGGGTCTCAAAACATGTATTTCCGGCGAAATCTCGGTATCGAATTTTTGAGTGGAATACAATACTTCCCCTACTTACTATACTAGTAGAGAAAGTAAAAATGGCAAAAGTGTTGTACATTTGGAACCATTAATAACGGATTTCTCGGAAATGGTTCGTGCCACAAAAGATTATTTAAAATAAATTGTGTGTTTTACAGAGATCTACAATTTTGGTGCAGTATGTTTTTGCCTATCTTTTATGGTTTACCTGTTATACAAAATTCCTTCCGGACTACATAGGCTATTTATAGAAAACTCTATAGATTTTATTTATAATGTGAATGGCTTAAATATGCCTATGGTAAATCAAAATCGTAGAGCCATTTAGAGAAAATAAAAACATGTCGAACATTTTTCCATGTAAAGGGTAGTTTGGGGTGCAGGTATTTTCTTCGAAATCTTTGTGTCGCATCTTTGGAAGATGCTTAAGTTAAATAACAAGTTTGGTATTTATCCGGCGACCTGGAAAGTCAAGAATTGCAAAATCGCCAGTTAAAGTTGGAGAAATTGGTTCAAAGTTATCGCATGTCTGCGGCTTACATCCCTAGGACTTACAACCGCGCCTAAGGTAAGAGGTCTGTCGAGGAGCAGACGAACATTGAATCAGAGAATTAAAAACTCGGAACTGGGGATCGGCCCGTAGCCAGGTATGAGAGCGAGGAAAGAACATGAAGTGAAATGAAGGCGAAATGAATGAAAGGAAAGGTAATGATGGAGCAGTTAGTGGAATGAATTGCAGGAGAAATCGGAGAACCCGGAGAAAACCTGCTCAGACGCCACCACAAGTCCCACATGTGGGGGGGCCGTACCCTTTTATGATCCACTTATTGATGTTTCTACAGTTCTATTACAATCAATAACAACATGTTTTTGTAAGGCGCGAAAAAAAAACTTCTCCGCTTATCACTTATAAGTCCTTTGTATTCAGAAAACGTTACAACTTAAATTTACTAATGTTAAACCTCTTACAACTCTGTGCTCTCTAAAAGCGAATGATAAAATGGTGTATCGTTTACAGCGAGTGCCTGTCCCGTTGCCGTATACATATAGACGAGGGATGGATGTGACGTCATACGCGGGGTGTAGTCCATGCACAGACAACGTGTATCGGGTCTCGAGGCATTGAAAAGGCAATGAAGTCCGAGGATTAGTGATGAGTTAAATGCAGAGGAACGTATACATATATAAACGCTTTAACACATTTTTACTTTCTCTACTACGTATAGTAAGTAGGGGAAGTATTGTATTCCACCCAAAAATTCGATACCGAGATTTCACCGGAAATATATGTTTTGAGAACCTCTGAATCAAAAAAAGAGCATTTTTGGAAATATGTGTGTGTGTGTGTGTGTGAACAGCATTATTCAGAAACGAACGATCGGATAAACACCAAACTTGGTATTTAGGTTCAGTATCTTCCAGAGATGCGACACGAAGGTTTTCAAGAAAATCCCCCCACCCCAGATTATCCTTTACATGGAACATTTTTCGAAAATTTTAGTTTTCTCAAAAATGGCTCTAACGATTTTGATTAAAATATAATATGTTTAAGATATTTTTATGACAAATGAAATGTATATCTCGAATTTTCTGCGAATGTCTCCAAAAGTATTCTTCATTGTGAACACTTTTGCATAACTGGTAAACCATAAGAGATAGACAAAATTTTACTACACAAAAAATGTAGATCGCGTTAAAATACACAATTAATGTTATATACATTTTTTTTTTGTTGAGTGAACCATTTTCGAGATATTGCTTGTTATTCCTTTAAATTTTCCAATACCTACTTATACTTTTTCTCAAATTCGTTATTCATTTTTTTTTGTCCTGGTAATGCCAAGAGAATGGAATACTCCACATAGCAGCCAGCTCTTAAAATATTTGACTCGCTTAAAGCCCACCAATTCCCCTTGCACCTACAAGAAAATTAGCAATAAGATTAATATCTCGATTAACATGAAGCACATGGAGAATAAGCGTTTGTAAAAATAGTTTGTACAAGAGTAGAGAAAGTCATGTGAGTGTAACACATCAGATTTTTAGATATAAGGTGTAACATATTTTTGTGACTGTAATTTCGGATTGATTTACCTCATCATAAGACTTTGTTGCCCCCCTCACTGGATGGATTCATCGCTTAATCCAAAGTTTGTAGAATGTCTTGGTGATGTATGGGGCAATCAATTTGACGCCTACTGTACTCTTTAAACTCGATGATATGGGACGCCAGGCATTATATAGGAGTGGAGGAAGCGGTTAAAAATAGGTGTAAATACAAAATTGTGGTCAAGGAAAACTCGGGGAAGTAGGTTCACATTTTTTGCTGGGAACCCTGTCTTCTCTTCTCTCTCTCACGCACGCGCGCGGAGTTTTTTGTAATGTTTTATTCAGGGGACCTCAAAACCCTTATTTCCGATGAAATCTCGACACAAATTGTTGGGTGGATTGCATTATCTTTCCTATGTACTATACATACTGTCATGCATGAAAAGTGGCCCATTCCTCTAGATCAAGGGTGGCGAAAACGACTTCTTCCGCGAGTCACCAAATATGCAACACGCACTGCATAACTCATCAGCATGTGAAAATCAAACGGACGGTTGCAGAGAGGGGACGTGCGCCTGCGAGTCAAAATGCCTCGCGAGTCTCGTTTTCGCCACCTCTGCTCTAGATCACCATAATGTTTTTTGTAAGGTTTCCACCTTCAGATAACTTTTGACTCCGCCCAGCCGGTATCAGTTGTAACTGGCCTGTAAAACAATTCAGAGATAAACGAACCAATGAACGATGTTATAAACAATGTGAAATGGAGTTACTCGGTTACCATCTCTATGAAAGAGTTTCGCTACGATTGGTAGCAAGGAAAGGGTAAACCAATGACAAATAATTTAGCCTTATAGAGAAAAAGGTGAAGAATCATTTGCATGTAAGGTTAACTGAACGATAGCTACGACATTAACATAAATGAGAGCTTTCATCAGCGACATGGTAATGAAGGTTAAAGTTGTTGCCGCTACTAAACGCAAGAAGAAAACCGACATTAAGAAAATGGTAGTGTAGCACGAAAATATAAGTTTTTTTAAGTTGTTAGGTTACCCTTCGGTAGTTGGGCCATACTTTGGGGGAGGTAAAGTACCTTACCAATTCAGTGGTCAGAATTATCCTCGAAAAACAGAGGTAGTCGCGCGTATAGGGGGCGGCTAGATTTTGTCAGCACCACATAAACAGCTCCGTTCCATTATGGGCCACGTTTTATGCACGTCAGTATACGTAATAGGGAAAGAAAAGAAAGTTAGGGAAAGAATTTAAACGCATGAAAACAATTTGCAGCTATCAGGGCTCTAAGAGATAACAGAAGCAAAACCATGCCACACCTAACCTAATCGCGACAATGATACACATCACAGTAGAAATCATTGGTTCTTTCCCTCGCGTGGTGTAGAGTGGGAATAAGCACAAGTAATGAAAGCACCACTCGGTTCAGTTATTATCTTAATTTATCAATATAGCTTCAAGGGGGATAGATGCAAATGAGCATTTGTAATCGTAATAAGTAAAACATTGAACTTTTTAGTATGCGCAAGTATGCATTATCGTCCGATTTTCTTTGTTACCGCCCTGGCTCGTCTGTACGTAAATATGAAATTGAAATGGAGTTTTATTTATGGACGCTCTTTAACTACTATGGTTCTTAGCGTCCCATTCTATATTGGGCGTGAAAGACCGGAAATTTTGCTCTGAGGCCTCTTATCAGGCTTGAGGTTCTTTTACGTGCCGTTACGACACGGGACCACCGGCTTTACTTCCCTTCCGAATGGCCCCACGAAAATGACATGATAAATGTTATGAATAAGATTACTGGAAAATCAGTGAAAACGTACCAGTTAACGTTGTAAAATGATTTCAGTGCATTATGGCAGTTTGTACATTAAGATAAGACTAATGTTGCATCATATTTGATAACGTAGTAAAACAGCGTTGCGTTGTGTTTCAGGTAGGCCCGCTGTAAGGAAACGATGGCAAGACGTGCTCGGATGTTAGTATTACTTCAACTGTCATCATTGGTGTTCTTGCTGGTGGCGGAAGTGACCCATACAGCACCTGTCTCAGACGGCTCCAGCATCAACACCATCCGCGATGATCGTGACGGGGTCTCCTCGGAGAATCGCGATGACGCAGCCCACACTGTAGCACCCAATGAGGACAAACCTGGGGATTCTGTGGCAGAGAGTGACCATCATGCCACCACGGTACAGGACGTTAATAGTGTGTCAACGGAAGAGGTGGACATGCATGTAGATTCTGTGGTGACCAAAGCCGTAGATGACGGCAGTAGTGAAGAGGGTGCAAAAGGAAATGTGGACAAAGTTGTAGACTCTACGTTAACCAAGTCTGAAGATGGGTCAGGTGCAGCTGAGGAGAGAGAGGAAGTGTCTGAAGAAAATATGGACAAGCACAAAGACTCCTTGTCAATCAAGAGTGAAGATGATGCAGGTGCAGCAGAAGGTGTTCCTGCAGTATCAGAAGCGAATATGGACAAACATGAGGACTCTATAGTGACTGAGAGTGGGAAGAATGGTAATACAACAGAGAGCAGTAATGCTGCTTTGAAGGAAAATGCAGGGAATCGTGAATATCATGCATCAACTGAGAATGATGAAGTTACAAGTGCAAGTGGGGCTAGTGATACACTTTCAGAGGAAAATGTGGAGAAGAATGAAGATCCCAAGACATCCAAAATTGAAGAAAATACAAATGATGCAGAATCAAAAGAAAATTTAGACAAAGTAGATGGCTCCATAATAGACACAAGTGGGAAAGATGCTAGCACATCAGAAGACAGTGAGGAAGTTTTGGAAGAAAACATGGGCAAGAATGAAGCCAAGGCATTAGAGGGTGAATCTAGTAAAGAACAAATTGGAACTGCAGTAGCAGGAGATGTGAGCAGTGAAGATTCAGAGAGGTTTGAAGAGGATAAAACAATTGAAAAGGATGCCGTTGAATCCTCATCGTCTGATAAAGATTCTGAAGAAAACAAGGAAAATGTAGCAGCAGAAGAGACTGCGTTGAAGAAAGATGTTACTTCAGAAGAAGAAGATGAAGTTTCAGAAAAAAGCAATAAGGAAATGGAGAGCGAACATGGTGCTGCATTGGGAAATTCTTCAGAAGAAACTTCAGATGTTGAAGATGAAGCAGGTGATATAGAAGTAAATGAAAATCAGAGCAGCACTCATCAAGAAAGTCATGTAACCAGTTCACCGTTTGCTCAGCTGAATGTACTATCCTCAGATAATCATAACATCGGGAAAGATGAACAACACAGTGATAATGCTGCTGCAATGGAAGGACATGAAAGTAACCCATCTGTAGAAGAAACCGCAGAGAATGAAGCTGGGTCACCTGATGAACTTATTGAAAATGACAGAGTGGACTCTGAGGTGTTAAAGAGTGACAACAAAACTGCTGCTTTGGGTAAGGCCATGCCAATTACTGGAGCTGAGGAAGATGCTCAGAACAAAGATGAAAGTTTACAAGATGCCAATAAAGATTCAGAAACAGAGGTATTAAAGGAACTAGAAAACACAGAAGGAAAAAATTCTCTAGAACAAGACCTAAACAATGAAAATGAGGAAGAGAAAGTTGAAAGCACAATAAATGGAGCGCCAGAAAACAAACATGAATCAGAATCAAAGAAAGTTGTTCTGGGTGGTAAGCTCCTTGATGATAATGAAGAAAATGAGAAAGATAATTTTCTAGATAAAGATGACATACATCCTGAAGCACACTTAGCACACTCCTCTGAAAAAAATGAGGATGAGTTTGACGTAGATGAGGATTCTTTAAACATTGTATATGCTACAGGGAACGCTTCTGAAGATGAAGGGAGCGGAATAGCACCAGGCATGATAGGGTTTTCTTCACATAGTGATAGTGCTCACAAGGACACATCTGAGATAAGCAGTCAAGAGAAACATGAAGCTGAAATCAATGACAGAAACAAAGAAAAAGAAGGGAACAATGATGATGAAGATGCAGAAGTCTCTGAAAAAGAGGAAACAAAATTATCCAAGGAAATTAGCTATCACACTGCCGTATTTGGAGATTCTGGTAGTGGTCACAATGAAGAGGAACATGGTCACTTTGGAAAACAGGACAATAATGGAACGGAGGATGTAGAAGATGGTGCTGGAAGTGGAGGTCATGCCCTGCCTGGGCATTATGAAGATGACATTGCATCAGAGGAACACACCACTAAAAGTAATGTTCCCATAATTGGTGATAATGAAGAAAGTTCTGCAGAATATTCCAGTGAATCTCCAGCATCAGAAAATGAAACCTCAACTAAAATAGCCATTTTTGAACAAGCTGATAATCAAAATGAGAGTGATCACTTCGAGGAAGGAAGCTTGGCCCTAAACAATACTAATGTACAAGCTATGAGTATGAATCCCACTCCTGTTCCAGATGAAAGTGATGATCAGCATATGGCATTTGATGGCAGTGGTGATGATGACACAACCACTCCTGTAGCAATTATTATTCATGCTGACATAATAGATGACAACATGGCAGTTGCAACCATGGAAATGGATTTGGTGAATTCCTCAGTGATTGGTGAAGCTAGTCCTGCTTATCAAGAGAAGCCAGTGGAGAAGGTTGTTTCACCAGAGTTGGCAGCTGCACCTCTCCCACCAACCACTGGGGCTTCATGCGTAGCAGATGAAGAAAATGACTGCTTGCTTCAGAGTAACAAACCACATGAAGATGCTGGAGTAATTAATATTCTTGAAGATGACGATGAAGTTCCTCCAGAACCAACAAAGGGTGGTATTCATACAAAATCAAGCATTAATGACCTAAATGAGCTTGAAGTTGTCATTTCAACTACTCCTGCAGTGAAAGTGCCCATTGAAGAAGAATCTTTACAACGATCTATTGCTGTGGATCATAACAAGCCCCTCTTGCATTCCAACAAAGAAGCTAGTAGCACCACCATAGCTCCAGAGATACAGGAAATCACCGAACCTATAGAGGACCATGAGGCCATGGATAATGAAACAATAAACATTGGTGCACCAGACACAATTGTTGAACACCCACTTGGTGAAACTGGAATAAAAGAAATGTCTGGGAAAATTAGAGCAGCAAATGTGAATGAACTTGGTGTTTCTGGACAAGAAAATTCAGATGATCTCGGCGAACCAGAAGCATTGGACAGTAGCAGTGCTAGTGGCTCCTATGTTGTGCTTGGTTGCATCATGGCAGTTGTCATCGTCCTGCTTGCATATGCAGCTATAAAAAGTAGGCGTGAGAGGGGCACCAACACAACTTCCAAGAAACAGAGTGAGGTGGCTGGTGATGACGATGATGGGACCGAACTGAAGGATATGAAGAAAGCTCTTTTGCCACCTGAGACACCACATGACGATCGTAATGGTGATATAGAGGCTAACAGAAAGCCTCTAATGGACAAAGATGAAAACCAAGAAGAAGATGAAGAAAAAGAACCCATTATAAAACAAAATGGAACTTTAGAGCTGAGTGAACCTCCAAAAGACGTGGAGAGTCAGGTGGACTCCTCAACTGCAGAAAACCAGCTGAAGACAGCACCAACACCCAGCAAACCACAGCAGAGAAATGGACTGTCAGAGGTAGTTGTTGAGAAACCTGCCATGAGCAATGGGAAAGCAGACAGCATTATCACCCATCCTGTGGCAGCCAAAGTTAAAGTCATAGAAAATGAAGACTCTATTGCGAAGACACCTGTTATAATTAATCGAGGGGGCAATTCTCCGCCACACTGAAGAAAGTTAACATCACCATAATTGTTGGACATAAAGTGAGAAAGACATTCAAGATTTTATATAAGTTTGACTCTTTTGCCCCATATTTATACCATCTTTAATTTAAGTGATTCCTGTAGACTTCATTGGGGGTCAGAGATACTTTTCTTCTATCTGTTATGTAAAAACGAAAGAAAAAAAAACTTACTGTGTTAGTGTTACCAATTTTTACTTCAAGGACTGTTTTTTGACTTCCGACCAGATTTTGTAAAGGACTGTGCCAATATTAATATTTCCACCAGATTGCCTTACACTTTTTCATTAAACTTTTTATGGCATTTTAGGAACATTCCATTTCGTAATGTTGTAACAAGTCTGAAAGAAACCTATTTCTCAGCTTTAGCACCTGTTCCTATCTTATTTTTGTTCACCTTTAAACAGATAAACATAATTTGTATAAAAATGTTTATTTCATCTTTGCTGATACATAATTACCAGGTGTTCAATTTTGAATTGGAGTGCTTTCATAAATACAGTCTTCCTGTGTGTATTTTACTTGCTTCCAAGAGGTGTACAAGAATTTTTATTTCTGTTAGATAGAATAGAATATTTATTTATCAACAATTACATACATTTCTTGTAATTGAGACTGGCACACTTTCCTACGTGTCCAGCATGCTGTGACTCCCAGGTCACAGGTGCATTCGGGCCCTAATTTGACTCCCTCACATCTTTTTCTCTTTTTACTTTTCTAATCCATTTACTCCTTACTCTTCTTAAATATTCACCCATGTGCCTACTTCTTTCCCATTCCCTAACTGTCAACATTTTTATTGCCATTGTAATATTTTATAATTTATTCAATTTTTTTATCCCAAATACTCTCCGTCCACTTGTTTCTTTACACTGCATCAAACCATGGAGCGTACCCTCTGACTCTCCACACATAACACATACTTAAATGCTACTGTTCCTAAAACCTTTGGTATACAGTACCTCTGATTGCATCCATCCAAATCTGTCTCTTCCTTACTTGTCACAATTATTGTCATGCTTCTCCCTTCCCCATTCTTTATTATCTTGTACAACCTCAAAGAACTTTTATTCTCAAAACTTGCCCATGTCTTTTGCCTTTCAATATCATGTAATCTGTTCCTTACTTTCTTCCAAAACCAAATGGATTATTTTCACCCCTCTGCCATATATCCTCTAAAGTTTCATTCAATTTCTTCCCCCAGTTATTGTGCTCCAATGTATTTTGGTACTTCATGCATTTTTTAATTATATCACCATCATCTAATTTCAGATTCCTGTACCAGTATTTCAAAGCTCTTTCCATCACTATTCCTTTTCTTCCTGTTCTGCCTAATTCTGCCAATGCTACTCCTCTGGGTGATGATTTTGGCAAGCCTAATAGTTCTTTATAAAGCATCCTATGTATTACATAAATTTTATTTACAGTTTCTGATAAAGCCCAAATTTCCACTTAATATAATATCTTTGATTCTATCACAGCTTCATACAGCCTTTCCGACCAATTTAGAGACTTTTTGGTATGTTTCTGTAAGATAAAACAGTGATAGTTTGATAAAAATGTTATACTGCAGTCTAGTAATCAAGCTATTAAGCACCAGCATGTTATTAGCTATGTTTCATTTATGTTATAATTTCACTGACCATTACGTAAATTTGTATGCAATTGACCAGAAATGTTGAATTCTTGTGATACTGACAAACTAGAGTATCCAACACCAGTGGGATAGAGCAGATGTTTAGTATTTTGTAGATTTATGATTTTCTGGTAAATGTATGGTTTAAAAATATCTAATAGTATTGTGACTAACAATAACAACTACAGAGTAAAATGAACGGATAAGTGTTTATAATTTTGTCAATTCTTTTAAAATGGAATTAATATAGGGTCCTTCAATAAGAGTATCAAACATTTGAAATGAAAAAAATGGCATAAATGAAAGATGTTTATTTATTTATTACTATTTTGAAATACACTTAATGACATGTGTGGTAAAGAACATCAATTAA
Organism: Deroplatys truncata; assembly: GCA_030765065.1. Lineage (NCBI taxonomy): Eukaryota > Metazoa > Arthropoda > Insecta > Mantodea > Mantidae > Deroplatys > Deroplatys truncata. The sequence goes on along the minus strand of CM060975.1, from coordinate 45,436,765 downwards.
ATGGCTGTTGTGACTTCTTTAAGTTGTTTGTATGCAGGTCTTCCAATTTCAATTACAGACAATCATAAACCAGGCACAATTTCACGAATAATTTGTGTAATGTTGTTCCTTAGGTCATTAACTGTTTCTGGCATGTAAACATTGACCTGTGATTTAACATAACCCTTTAGAAAATAATTCACTACCACAAAATGATGAAGCCTCTGAACTTGTCACTCAAAAGGTTGATTGTTCCATGAGTGATATGGCACGTGACACCATCTTGCTGAAACCAGCCGTTTCTGAGATCGATACCTTCTAATTCAGACCATAAATAATCCCTTACCATAGCCCGGTATCTTTCACTATTGACAGTCAAACCCTCTCCTTGATTATCTTGAAAAAAAATAGTGCCCATGATTCTGCCATACCAAAGTCCACACCAGACTGTAACATTTTGGGGATGGAGTCCTCGTTCTTGAATCTCCATCGGATTTTCATTGCTCCAATAATAACAATTTTGTTTGTTGACGATACCATTCATACAAAAATTGACCTCTACTCTTAAGATGATTTTTTGGTTTAAAGCAGGGTCAACTTCCCTTTGCTCTATAACCAGTCAGAGAATACATGGTACAATCTATGGTCATTTGGCTTCAGTTAACAATTTTGTAAGGGTAAAATTGCAGGTCCATATGCAAAATCTGTCAAGTTGTCTATGAAATTCCCAATTCTTGTGCTCACTTAGAAATTGATTTTTTGGGATTCTTGCATACAGCTTCACAAACAGCAGCTATGTTTTCATTGGATCATTTGCATAATTGACATACAGCCATTTTTTGATCTGCTACAGAATCAGTTGCCTCCAATTTTTCCATCACATGTAGAATTGTTCTTTCAGAGGTACAATTATGGACACCAAACACCGGACGTAATGCACGGAAATTTGGCAAATGGATGACTCATTTTGATAATACTTTTTCAGAATTTATAGTTGTGGAAGTATGAAATGTTCCATTATTTTTAGTTAATAATTGTAACCACGCAAAAAAATGACTGCTATAACTTCATAAACACAGCAGTTATAAGTGTGACACCCTTATTGAAAGACCTTATATTTGTCATGTGATACGTAAGTTGCCCACCACTTGTGTGTTAAGAGGAGACAGGTGAAAAAATGGTCAATAAAAATTTCAAATTGTAACTTTTTTGAAAAATTAGTACCATGAAGTATGGTTAATATTCTCAGAAAGTTGCTGCCCTTTCTGTTGCTCTGATCAGTATATTTATCACCTTATCTTTAAAAGGCAATGTTTATCATTAATACTCATCTCGTAAAAAGATTTAAAATAAAACTTTATGTATACAACTCAACAAAAACTGGTAGAGGTGTTTAGATTGAAATCATGCACAAGTACATCAAAATTCAGCATTTATCTGTAATACTATAGATGTTATTTTCACCACAGTCTCACCTTAAAGTGTCATTATATGGTGGACTCCAGACTGAGTTTTGTTAGGGGTTTGTTATTTTGATATGGTTGTTTCTAATGCTTTCATTATATTATAAAGGTAAATGTTGGGTAACCCTTAGCTCTGTGAACCTTGGGTTTATTTTGAGTACGACATTAACCCCTTCACCGTTCTGCCAACTTGCAATGCGTCTTGCCTGTGTGGACAGAATGGCTGCACCAAGTTCTAAATCTGTTTAGAGGTTACAAACTCCATGTCTGACTTACAGCATGTAGCATATGGTTATATCCAATGGAAAAAAATGTAGAATGTTGTGCATAAGTTATGCCTTTTTCAGATATATTTTGTACAATGTAATGATTTATCTATGCATCAGATATTTCGTGGTGTACATATAAAATTGCTCTACTTATACAGATTTATACAAATGAAAATACTCCTGTTTGCTTATTTTGTTTCTAAATTTATTAATTATGAATGTTAACCCCTGATTAAGCTGTGTCATGATCTCTTGAACCTTTAGATAATAACAGTGGTAACTGTGTGGAAGACCACAGATACGCTTTAATAACTCATACTTGTCAACTTTTATGGCTTTGTGGGCAGTTTTAAAGTGTTACAGATTTTCGCCACAGACATGATACATGTTATGTTGTAACTTAAGTTTACAGACTTGCTAATTGGTATTCAGTACAGTGTTAGGTAGATCTTATTTGGTCTGTCCTTCACGATCATAATCCCCCTTGACTAGGCTGCAACAAAGTGTATAACATGCAGATTTAATATTTGATTGCACCACCAGTGATCTGTAGTAACCAGCAGTAAATGGTGTAGACATTAGTAATGGACGATGTGAATTGTAAACTAGACTCCCTCATGTAAGTTATCTTATTCATATTCTCTGTCTAGCAGATATCAGTTTCCCATTTTTTGTGACAGTTTTCCCTTATAGTTCATGTTATGAAGCATAAAATATGCACTAAAAATTGACAACCTAGGAAGTGGTGTTCTTTGCTTTAATGTGTGTTTATTGTGAGAGAGACAGAAGCAGCATTACCAGGTCTTCAAGGATTCTTATAAAACTGAATTCCATTTATTTTGCATGTAATTTTTGTAATTTACTGCACTGAACATTTTACACATTGTAATTTTCATGTCATTGCAAAATTAATATGATATGCTGTACAAGGTTGCGAGTTTCAGGAAGTTGGCAATTATAATAATCAATTCCTTTATTTATACTAATTTTATGAAACACTTCTGTATGACTTAAATAATATTTGGTTTAAATTAAGGATAAAACTCGCAGATGCAAGCATTCACACTGCTATTGCTGCTGTTTCACAAGACATAAACAACTGATCTTACATTTCAATCTAGCCTATACTGCATAGAAGTAAAACAACTAACCTGCTTCTTTTTACTCTTTGTATTAAGCTCCACTATTTTGCGAGAAAGTGAATAAAAATCAGATAGAATTGAAAACACAATAGTGATCATACTTACATCTTCACACATAATATATTTTGTTATAGACCATACTTTCAGTTATTGTAAGATTTTTATTTCATTCAAATATCATGAAAAATAGCAGAGTAACTTGTATTGTTATGAACACCTGTAAATTTAAATCACTGATTGTGAGTTACGCTATTAATATGCTGCTTCGTTGTGGGAGTTTAAACAGCTGATGGTGAAGGGGTTAAGTCGATAACTATTCTGATGGGAAGCTTTCAAGAAAATCATAACAATTGCAGTGAATTGGTCAGTATTTGAGATAATAAATAGAACTGTTAGTAGATGGTTTACCAGAATAAATCTGAATCGTCGTTTCACTTTTAAAAAAATATTTGAAAACAATTAAATGCATTTTAGGAATAACTAAACAGGATAAAATCTAATCAGCAGATTATAAAACCAAAAAAAAATAATTAGTTTCAATGATACATTATGTTTTGTTTACTAAACTTGTTCTATGCTGCTCCACTCAAAATTGAACACAGAATATAACAGAAATAGTTTTATTTGTAGTACACATTTAAGTATCTGCTTTTCAAATTACAATTGGCAGTATTCTGCCTCAAAATTGCTTTGCCTTCAAGTCTCCTTTATTTTATTTACTATTTTTAATGTGTTTTATATGTTATCTCATTTTCTTTTAGTTTTGTATTCTGTTCTGGCAAATATGTGCACGAAATGGTGAAAAAAAAAAATGCCAATTTGAAATGTGAATTGCTGTTATTTCTTGGTGATTTAACACAGATAGTATCATAACCAGCAGTTCCTACAGGTGCCAAAATCGCTGATTAACAAAAGGACTACACTTTGGTAATATGTCACCATGCACTGTTATGTTTTGTACACCTGATGAGCTGATGCTAAGTTGTGTGGTAGGATTGATTACAAGAAAATTTCTAAGATAAGTAATTTTAAGAAGATTCCCAACCACAGGTTCTGTGCTTCAATTAAATATTATATTAAGCATTTCAACTGATATGTAGTATAATGTACTTTATGGTGTGTTGAACATAATTCTATCATAGCATAAGTAGGAAGGTAAGATGTGAACAAAACATCCAATGGCACAGTAGACTTAAGAAGTAAGAGTTGAGGATAGTTAAAATTGCTGTACTCCATGAAATATAACTTGATTGACACTGTGTTAAGGGCTCTGGATGTGGAAAGTGAAAATTGGTTACATCACTACAAAGTATCTAACAACCGTTTTTTATGCACTTGTGTAGTTTTTCCTGGCAGTTCTGTCCCCATTTTCCCTTTCCTTGCTGTGGTGGTAGGGATCTGCCGAGTTTTACATTTATAACTACTTCTTCTTCCAGTTTTTCTCTCTGTATCAAAGCTGATTGGTGATTAGAACCTGCTTGTCATACCTTTTTAAAGACAAGATGTAAGGCCTTTTGCTGACATATCAAAGTATGAAATAATTAGTATTTCATTACTGATAAGAAACCTGCATAAAGTCCTTCGCAGATAAGACTGTTGCATTTACTTCAGCATTTCACCTGTATCATTTAATGGTTAATACAGAACTTATTTTGGGGCGGCTTTTATCCCTAGTCATAAATATATACATGCCTTAAGGGAATCCTCCACTGAAAATATTAAATTTAATTTTTTTTCAATGAATGTTGTACCTTTATCTGATGAATATATTAGCTGTGTTAAACTTTTTTTCAAATATTCATTTTCAAAGAAAAATGGCTGAAAGTTTTAGAAAAAATCTTCCACGGTGTATATTTTGAAAACTACAAATTTTAAATATAAGGATCTAGTTCTAAACATCCCTTCTTCAGATCTATGCATTAGTTTTTATGTATTCCTTATACTTTTCCAGAAAAAAATTATAAAATATGTCATTCACTTTTGAACAAAAACTATAAATATATTTTTAAAAATACAGCTATAACCATGGAACCAGTTAAGTATGGAGAAAGCATCCTTATGTTTTTCTTGGACTTTCATGAGCATATGTCAGAAATTTCAAACTGTTGAGATGAAAACTCTGTCATACAGAACATTTGCAAGTTTGAAAAAAGGGTTTACCAGAAAAGCAGGTATAAATTGCAAATTCCCTTTCAAATTACCAGCTAGTTAGCATGCCCAGAAAAAAATGTCAGGGGGAGGTTTTCCATAACTACATCTAAACTTAGCAGTGACACCCTACGCAGTTCCCATGTACCTACTCTGTAGTATATAGGCATTATGTGGACAAGTAAATTGCTTGGAGACATTATATAGACAGGAAAAACTCACCAGAATGAAGATATTCTGCCTTACAGTGCAAAACGTCGAGACTGCTTTGAAAACCGGAACGTATAGTCACCTTACATAAAGGCAACAATATTAGGTTTTCCTTTAAATATGCTACTAGCAGTATACCTACTGTTATTTAACGAAATTTTCCCATATTGTTTTGATATTAATTTAAATAAATAAATTTGGGGGGGGATTTGAACCCTAAAACTCCCTCTAAATACGGCCCTGGAACTCAGTGTTTAAATCATGTTGAAGGACATTTAAATGTGATGAAAACAGAAAATATGAATATATTATGAATCTGCAAAGTGTAAAGATTCTTCTCAAGAAAAGAGTGATTCTTTTGAAAATGTCAAAATTTTAGTGGAGTGTTCCCTCAGGTGTACAAGGACATATGCTAGTCAACCAACAGTTTCATATTAAGTTTCTTACTTAGCCCCATAATCATATCATTCATTGGTGGAATCTTTTTGTCAAATTAAACATTTTTTCTCATTGTGCCTGCATAATGTATAACTTTTAAACTGAAAAGGGGCAGATAAAAAAAAAAAACTCCATTCACGGAAATGCTGTTAAAGTTTGAGTACTCCGTTCTTTATAGCCTCCATATCTTCTCTTGGGACTTTCGTACATTCACTACCCATTTGATCAATGGTTTTAAAGCATATTAGGTAGTAAGGGTCTGATTAAATTATGATTATTTACAGACATTCCTCCCCTTGATTCCTTGAAGCTTTTACATTTTTGTTTAAATCATTAACTTGCATAGTTGAAATTAGAACTTTTAAATAGCTGAGGTGGACTTCTCCTTGAAATTCTCAGTGTCTAAGACTTCAAATCTATAATTATGATAATTAACCATCTTTAATGTTTGCAACAGAAACTCTTGTACCAATTTTGAAGAATGCAGGTGTAAATGTAGTCTTTAAATAATTTCAATCATCAATTGATAGAAAATGTTTATTCCATCAGTCTCAAGCTGACATTTCTCACAATTTGCACAATCTGTTCCATTACACTTTTGTACATGCATTTTTAAAATTCATTCTTGGGTATTAAAAGTGTTGAACATGTGAAGTGATACCCTTTCTTGACAGAGGAAGAATGGTACTTTTTTAATGCAGAACATACGCAATTTTAGTCCAAATTTGTCATTTGTTACCTTAAGATGCTGGTTTGAAGTAAATTATTTTGTAAATTAAGATAGTATTACGTGAAAATTGCATGCTGTGTTCTCAAAGAGTTACTTCTGCATTAGATAAAACTATACATATATTTAAAAACATGTTGCATTTGCTGTAGTGATGATAAATACTATGGAACTGACAACAGCATCTGAATTAGTGGGGAACAAAACATTGTTGACATAAATGTAGGAATAGGCAGTTAAGTTCAAGACCTGAAATAGTGACGAAAGTCATGAATGCGAGTGATAATATATTTAAATGAATGCCATTTCAGTACAGATCTCTCACACTGAAGCACTACATTTCAGTATAAACATCAAAAGAGGGTATCTAGATGTTTTACCAACAAAATTTTTTGCATTGTATACAATTAAAAATCCTTTATTTAGCCAAAACTATTGAATGTCAGATGAAATCAAGGTATAGTATTTATGTTTAGAAATGATGGAGCAGTCCCTTGGTTGGGAAATATAAAAGTCAATTTACTTTATAAATAATATCATTGTTAATCATAGTTTTACTGTAGCTGTATTTATTTTTGCTTTACCATAAGTCGTGTATGTATGTTTGTGCTTGGCTGCTTGTGGATGTTCCTATAGAGATAAAAGACAAGTGAAAATGTACATAATCTGGGTTATAACGACGATTTCTCAAGAAGCCAAGCTTATTGGTGGCTGTGTCATCTCATAAATGTTATTATATAAATATAATTATATAACTTAATGTCAGATAAGTAGTGTTTTGTTTATTTTTCCAGATATTTAAATGTGCAAAAAAGGTTTGGTTTCTTTTTGTAAGTCGGAGCAATGGAATGCAACAAACAGTTGCATAAAATGTGTTCATCATTGCCTTAAGGACTGTGTTCAGTAATAAAATTTTGACAGTTTTGAAGATATTGTCTTCCATTTGCAGCACCTGAAACTCCTTCCATGGCAGCATCACTGTTGGTCCTGACCATCCCACTTTCACCTGTGTTTAAATTGTGTAGTTCACATGCTGAAGGATTGTAGCAAAGGGAAGATTTACATCTCACTATGGCTGGATTTCATTGGCTGTGTAACTTGTTTCTTAAACTGGCTGGTAAGGTCTTATTCAGGATTAGTGATTTGAAGCTTTTTCTGCATTAGCTGACTTAACAGGATTATAGCCAAGTAAAATATGGTTCCATTACCAAGCTCTTGACCCACTATACTCCATTTTCCTGAAGAAAGAGTATGGTCATGGAACTGTGGGTCATATGAGTGAAAATGAGTATGTAGAATATACCACTTTTTCAAGTAAATATTTCATTTTGAGAACATTCTCAGGCATCCATCTTCCAAGAGTATCTTCTCATATTAATTGGTATGAATAAAAGTAGTATATTCTCAGTTTTACAAGTTCATTCTCTTTTCAAGTTGAGCATGATATGCAAACATAGCCATGGACATTGAAGAAGTTTCAAAATCCTCTATTAATTCACAAAAACATAACCTAGAAGTAACAGTGAAAGTCAGCTTTCCCTACTATGCAAAATGTTATCTTCAATATCCAAATGTTCATAACTTCATAAGAAAAAGAGCACCTATGTAGTGTAAATATCCTGGGATTCTAAAAACAGTCAGATTTAACTCTTCATCCACACTTATGACTTTCCAGCCGCAAATATTCAAGAGGACGTGTGAATAAAGTGACGCAAACGCTTTTCCTTCAAATTTTGAAGTTTATGCTTTGGAATTGTTGAATAAAATGTGAAGTAAAAGCTTTAGCTTTGGTGACGAAACAAAGGAAGAAGCTTTTCCTTCACCTTAAAAGCTCTGGCTTAGGGTTAGATAAATTGCATGATTAAAGCGAAATTGAAGCAGTTACTTCTAAAATATGAAGTCTGTTCTTGTAGACTTACTTTTGTAGATATGGCACAACTAGCAGCATATATACACCATGAAACATACTACAGACCACACCAGCATTATAAAATATAAAATATCTCAACAAAGAAAATGTTAGTGATCTGTGAATAATTTTCTGACAGATACAGAGGAAAGAAGTGGTGGAGCACTGTCATCAGAACTGAGGATGAAGATTTTCCATTGGCATGTGGCTGATCCAGGATTCCAGTTTGGCATAGCAGTAGAAATTGGGTTCATTAAACCGAGTAAAACAGTGATTTCTAGGATTTCCAAAAACATAATGTAAAAAGCTGACATGGATCAAATTTCTGTTTTCACATGATGTGACTGTGACAAATAATGAGTAGTTAGAAAAATGTAAATTTGCAAATGTCATTTGTGTACTTGATTGTACATATGTGCAAATTATATATTTTATAGAAAGAGTTATGCAAGTATCAATGTACAGGCTACATGCAACATAAATTGTTGTACTCCATGGTCTAGGGGTACCATGCTAGCCTCTTGTTCCCGAGGTTGCAAGTTCAAACCCGGCAGAGGGCGATGGATTTTTTCAGGTGTAAAAATCCTTAGCATGGCTTCCTTCGGAAGGGAAGTAAAGCCAATGGTCCTGTGTCGTAGATTTATGGCATGTAAAAGAACCTCAAGCCTGAGGCCTCTGAGCAAAATTTCTGGTCTTTCGTGCCCAATATAGAATGGGACACTAAGAACCTATAGTTAAAGAGTGTCCATAGATAAAACTCAATTTTTGCAACATAAAGGAACAGTTCACTAGTGTTAGGTTAGGTGGCCCTGGTCAGTGTATGGCAATTGAATATGGAGAAATTCAAATGTTGGGGGGATGTGCTAAGTGGATTTGAGAACACTGATCTTTTGGATGATGAGTTGTATAGCCTCGCTTGCTGATGACTCCCTGTCGTAATCCAATTGAGGGCAGTCATAAATGATTTACCAACCTTTAAAAAGGGAGAAAGTCTTAATCGAGCATTTGTTTTGGTCAGCTAAGGAGGCAATTTCCTATTTTGCAATATGACCTATCCGGCTTCCTGTTTAGCTTGGTTTCAATATTACTAACTTTTTAGCAACTATTTTGTATCAATTGGCGTGCCAAAATCAGCTCCAAATAAATGTATGTCTTTTTGAGTTGCTTCCTTTTCCCTCCTTTTTGCTTCCAGAAGTTGGGATTTTCTATTCTGTCAGGATACATTTCTAAAAGTGTAGCCAAAAATATTCTACTTTCTGCATAAATCAAGCAATCATCTGAATCAGATGATGGCATTTTTAATGGAGAAGTCATGCATACTCATTTACAACAAATAAAGTAATAGGAAGCGTCAAGACCAACAAAACAGTGAAATCAGATCTGTGTACTAACTCGATATAGGTTGCTAACAATGACGATGAAGCAGATCACTAGAAGCTTTCGCTTTGTTCTAGAAGTAAAAGATAGGAAAAGGTAAAGATTATTCATACAATCCGAAGTCAAAGCTTTCACTTCCACCTTTACCTTCCAAGCTTGTGGTATGAGTTACAAAATCCTCTTTTGTTTCATGAAAACATAACCTAGAAATATCTGAAAGTTACATTCATTAATTAAGCTTAGTATGTAAAATGTTCACTTCACCCAAGAAGTTTCTTATAATAAAACTGTCTTATAGTAAAAATAGTATAAGCATCCCAGGATTCTAAAATCAGTCGGATTTGAATCTGCGCCCAGCACCTTATGAGTTATGACTTTAGATTCTGTGAATAGTTTCTTTTTGCCTGGTTTATTAAATATTTCTGCTTATTACCTTCATTTGATTTACTGTTTTGCTAATTTAATTTGCAGCTATGCCTTTGTGCATGTTGCTTCAATTGATTTTCATTTCTTAAAGGACTCTATATTGTTTACTTAACATTACCACTGAGACTTGTTATACCACAATTCCTGAGCAGTTTTGATGGGGCAGAACCAAATGCAACAAAATCCACTCCACTAACTGCCAAACAGTCGAACTATGCAATATCACATGATCAGCAAGGTTATATGATCAAAGAATGTAGATAACACAAGTATATACTTACATTTGTGAACAAGATGGCTGAAGTTGAGTGTATACTCGCATAAGGTAATAGGTTTTTATTCTTATGAAAAGTATGTTGCCATTAAGTTGAGTACATAATCATAGTGTGTCAGCTCCATATTTAGGTAATTTACACCCATGGGCCCAATAATTTTTCTGCACCCTCGTCCACACAACGCCACTAAAAACAGTGCAGGCTGCATGGAGGAAGGCAGTGTAGTCAGTTGCACCATGCAAGTAAAATCTACCACAATTTCCCTCTCACTAATAATAATTCTCGCTAACATCGCTGCTCATTTTTAGCACATGTGGAAATGTATTTTCAGCATTTATATATTTCATTATTTTCTCAATGATCCCATCCCTAAGCGTTTGCTGCCCTGGGCCGGGCCCACGTGGCTCATGTGTACATACGGGGCTGCAGTAAACTTTGAGAAAGTACTTGCTTTTTATTCATATGACCCTATACCTCACATGGCTGCAATCAGGAAACCATAATTAATGATTAATAGCTATTAATAAAAACATTACTTTATTTAAAGGTGAGTTGGAATTGCTACACTAACATCACTTAAGTTTACTCACTTAACATGTTTCGGGAAACGGTTGTTCCCATCCTCAGAAGCTAATCCAACCCACAACCATTTCCCGAAACATGTTAAGTGAGTAAACTTAAGTGATGTTAGTGTAACAATTCCGACTCACCTTAAATAAATTCAATACACATCACTGTTTCTAGCTTCTTTTCAAATATCAATGTAAAACATTACTTTTTAACCCTAAGTGGGTGCACTCTTTAATGTTACATGAGCAGGCACATGGTGTATTCTGTAACAGTGCGGATTAATGGCTATGTTGCTTTGTCTTTACCATTTATCACACTAATTTACATTACATAGATACAAATCAAAGCTTAACAATAGTTTCAAAAATGTTTTTTAAATGCTCACTGGTTACAATGTTAATTATTTGCTAATTTGAAATTTGGTGTCACTTTGATTTGATGGAGTAAAGCTATTTAGAAGTGTAGCTTTTCTCATGCTGTGAAAGTGAAGTATGTATCTGTTTAAGCACGTGGTGTTAACATTACAAGAGAGACTGTTTAGCAGGTAGAAGGATGAAGACAAGAAAAACCTTTTAAACTGCGGAAGGCCAGTAGATTTAATAAAACTAAATGTTAGAAAGGAAGAAGGGAAATCATACAACCTTCATTTTAAGCACTCATGGTTTCAACAATACCCATGGTTATGCAATAGTGTAACATGACTTACTAAATTCTTCTGTTGGCCATGCCTTTTGTTCAGTAATAAATTTGGTATCTGGAAAACACAAAGATTTTATGACTTCTAAAATGTGACACTTGTTTTTAATAAGCATAAAGATTCTGAATAGCATTTAAAATGTCAAATGCAATTGAAAGATTTCAGTGGGTGGGATCGTAGTACAGTCACAGATCCTCTAAGGGAAATGCAAGCCTGTGCATCCTTCAATTTAACGAACATGTTCCTTTAAATCAACAAATCTTCAGATAGTCGTTAGGGCTGTGCTATACTTAAGCATTCAAGAACTTTCTTTTAGAGGCCATGATGAGAGCATTTTATCTGTAAATCATAGGAATTTTAATTTTTAGTTTGGTGTTGGCTATATCTTCAACAAGTGCATTTGTGGAACGCAGTTTCTCTTGTCTGAAAACATTTTCACGCAGCACGATGTCATAGCATCATCTTCCTTTGATGGCTAGCATTTCAATACACCAGTTGCTCAAAGTTGCAAAGCTTGATGTTACAAAGAGACCGTGGCTTCATTATGAACACTGGTGGAGAGAGCTGAATTACGTCGGCTGAACTGTCGAGGCAAATGACTGAAAGCGAAGAATGGTATTGCATATACATGAAGATTTCTTTGGAAATGTATTCTTTGAGGTGTTGTGTATTAATAAAAAGTTAAGATAAAGGTCCAGTGAACAGCTAGTTCCTTTTTACCAGTGAATGAGATGAGTCTCATTAATGAGTAATTAAATGAGCCAAGGGTTCACAAGAGCTTGGGGCTAATCAATGTTAAAGAGAGTTGGAGGTTGCTACACTACATCACTAAAACGTTCTTACTTGAACGCATTTCAGGAGAACGGTTCCAACTCATATGGAAACATGCTGACGATGGGAACAAACTGTTCTCCCGAAACACATTCAAAGTAAGAACCTTTTAGTGATGTAGTGTAATAACCTCCAACTCTCTTTATTTTAAATTATGACACATCACTGTTACTGCTTCTCAATCTTCAAAATTAATTAATAATCAATGCTTGTTTAGGATAAGAGTAAAACCAGAAGAAAAAAAACCTGTTGCATTACATTCACACGACTTTACCACTCTCTTATTATTTATTAATGAGTATAAAAACTATTCTTACGAAAGCTTATTTTTCTATCTACTTCATTTTAATCGAGACAAACCTTTGCAGAAGTAGCTATATTACACATTTCATTATAGATACAAAGAGCAACAATAGCAATCTAAACCCTCTGGTTTATACTGATACTTGAATATGATGCCCTTAGTAACTGAACCTCCTTTATACCAAAATATTTGTTCACTTTAATCCAGCTATCTCTTGTGGGATTTTCCAAGATTCGGGACAAAATATCTATACTGTATGCTAAGTCTGACCGTTTGCCTAACATTAAATACATTAAAGCTTCTTTGTAAGTCTCAGGTTCTTCAACATCCGCGACAAAACCTAAGCTAATGTAATGTAATCTTCAAAATGTTTAGACAATCTCAAGACGAGTTTTGTCTCTCAGCTGTCGTTTTGGTGCATTTGGTTCTTCCTTGGAGAATTCTTCTTCTTCACATGAATTTCCTGGCTTTCCCTTTTCCTGAAGATCTTCCACTTGGTCTTCTTTATGTTTTGCAATGGAATCTTGAGGTTCTTGTTTTCCCGCTTCTGAAGGATTTTGTATTTTAAATTGAAGCCTTCTTTCACAGTTCATAATTCTTTCATTGAATATAGCATGGTATGAGCAGATGGCGCGTTTGTTTTTGTTTTCATCCAAATGTGATACCTCTCATCTCTGTCATATCCAACTAGATAACCTTTTGAAGCCTTACTGTAAATTTTCCTCCTCTTCTGTTTAGGAATGTGGAAATAAGCAACAGATTCAATGATCCACATGTGCTTCACTCTGGGCTTCTTTTCCATCCATGGCTCATAAGGACTCACATTCTTCACTGAAGACTTCCCTGTTCTTTTGAGTATGTGGACTGATATGTGAACTAGTTCAGTCCACATTGCAGATGAAAACTCTGCTTCAGGATTAGATTTCTTTGAAGGTTCTTGCCATTTCTACTATTGTCCTATTTCCCTTTTATTTCCACCAGATTGTTCTGGAATGTATGGTGCTGTGAATCTCTGAATTATTCCGCTCTTTTGCAGCAGTGCTCTTACACTCCCATTATCACTCAGAATTTCCTGACTGTATGTTCCAAAGTCTTTGCATACACCAAGAAGTTTTGTAAAGCCTTAAGAAGTTCAGATTTCTGTTGAAGGAAAAATATGTAGCGGAATGATCTTGGACTAGCCCCAATCATGGCTCAAACTATCTACTTTTGCATTATGAAACAAGTTTTATTTGCAGCTGACTCCCCCAAAATTTTATACCATATCTTAACAGAGAATGAATATGTGCAAAGTAAGCTGTTCTAACAGTCTCTCTCCTCATACATCTTGCTAGATTCTTATCATATTGCAGGCTGTACCTAACTTCTTGTTTATATATTTTATGTGGTTTTTAAATTACTTTGAACCTAAAGACCGAGAACTGAGATGGTTTTATATTCATGTAGTTATTTATTTGTGCTGACGTGAGTGGTTTTACTATGTTGCCTAAGAGGAAAAGAAACGATTCTCTTCACAAGAAAAATGTAATAAAATAAGCTCTCAGTCGATAAAACACCTTACCATGCCTTCTGAAAAAGTATACTAAGAAGACAAAGTTCCCATAAACTTTAAAAAGTTACAAGGCATTGCAAAGGCAGTTAAATATGTTCCTCAAGATGCTCTGTAGTTTTATGAGAACATTTTGAAATGGCCAACAACAGGTAGTCAAGAGTTAACCTATGAAAAGTAATAGTCCACAAGGCATTTTCATCCCTTTTCCTATTTTAATCCATGCATTTAAATGGTATTAGGCAAAGTGGCAAGACACTTTGTAACTTACACAGTAAGTTACAAACAAATATGACCAAAATAACCATATTAAATGTAATTAGCTCTACAGTTTGTGAACTGAATTGTGACCAAGAAACTGATAAGCATTAAGTCACTTTTGAAAAAAAAAAATGGATGAAGCATTTAATTGTATTTTTACACTGATAACTATATTGATGTTGCATTATAGAAAAATGTGTGCAAAATATACATTTGTTTGATTTTCATGCATCCATTTTGCTTTCACCTGAAAAGTTGCAAAAAGTGACTTAACTCTCTGTTGGTCGCTAGAGGCCTGAGAGACCGCTGGCATTATTCAACTTTTTATCATTTTCGAACGAGCGCACCTATCGATTGCCTGACTAGGACATCTAACATTACACCTTACTCGATTGTTTACTGAAGCGACAACCTTATCTGTTTATTTGTTTGGCTGGAAAAATGACTAATCAGCAGTTATTTGTCGCACAGGTCAACCAGGCCCTGCGTGCCTGCTCTCGTCACAGCTAACAGATTTGTTCCTCATTAGCTGAGCAATATATTTTGCCTTTGCAAGGAGCTGTTGCTGCTTCATCGTGAACATGAGTAAAAGGTACAATCTTCAAAATCTGAATGATTTGGGAGAAATACATTGCCTAGTTTGCGATGATGCAAATCCATAAATCAGTTGATTCTGAAAAAGAAGAGGACAGCGATGAAAGCAGCTTGTGTGATAACAATTATTTTATAGGTAATATGGTATGTTTATCATAATAATAATTTATTATTATTGACAATAAATTCTGCTATTATTTACAGGAAGAGATGGAACAAAATGGGGGGGGGGAAACAACTTGCAAAATAACACAGACAAGGGCTCACAATATTTTGGCCAAACTTGCTGGTGTAGTATGGTGTAAAAATGCAAAAACAGAAATGGATTGTTGGAAACCTTTTGTTACCAAAGATATAGTTGATTTGATTGTTGAATCGTCAAATACTTACATTACCAGTGTGCAGCACAAATTTGATCGTGAAAGAGATGGCAGACCAACAGATGTAATAGAAATAAATGCTTTCCTAGGCTTATTGTACCTGGCAGGAATTTTTCGTCGTGGATGCCAGAATATTCATGATTTTTGGAAAACCGATTATCTTGGAATTCCTCTATTTCAAATGGCTATGTCTGAAAAATGATTCAGTTTTCTAACACGCTGTATTTGCTATGATGACAAAAGCTGAAGACTGAAGCAACGAAGATTGGATAAATTGGCTGCTGTTAGAGAAATGTTTACATTGTTTTTCTGCAATTGTCAGAAGCATTATTCTCTTGGACAAAGTCACTGTCGACTAACAGTTGCCAGCATTTTGTGGTCAATGTCAATTTAGATAATATATACCTTCCAAGCCAAACAAGTACGGCATAAGAATATTGTGTTTGAGTGATGCAAAGCTGTTTTACACCACTAATATGGAGATTTATTGTAGACAGCAGCCGGACAAACCATATTTGTAAACTAATTCGGCAGAGGCTGTAGTGCTGAGACTAACTGAACCAATCTCTGGCACTGGACGAAACGTTACTGCAGATAATTGGTTTACCAGTGTATCGCTCATGAATGAATTGCACAAAAGACACCTTTCTATCGTCGGTACAGTACGAAAGAACAAAAAAATATTACTCACTAATTTCAAGGTTGCAGTCAGTACAAAAACGTATTTGGCTTCACAAACAATGAAACACTTGTTTCATATGTTCCAAAACAGCAGTTTTGCTCTCAAGTCTATATGTTTGATCCAAACATTTATCAAAAGGTGCTGAGAAAAAGCCTGGAATAATCCTGCATTACGACACTAAATCTGGAGTTGATGTAGTAGATATATTGTGTGCTACATATAATGTAGCCAGAACGAGAAGGTGCCCCATGGTAATTTTTTACCATATCATGAACATTGCAGGTATTAATTCTATGATTATCTTCCTTGGAAACCAAAATAAACATTCCACAAGGCAGAAGTATTTGAAAGCACTACATTTAGCTTTACTATCGCAATAGCTACAAAGGAGAGCAACAGTATCAAATCTACCTAGTGATTTGAAAGGCCTTTTGACAAAATATAAACCTAAAGAATCTGGAGTAGATGAATTGTCAAATACACCGCTATCTACAATTAAAAGGAAACGATTGAACCCTGCAGCAAAGACAAAAGGAACTGCAAAACTAAATATGAATGTGGGAAATGCAACACTCTCCCCCTGTTTGAGCCAACATGCTAAAATTATTGGTGATAGTTGCTTAGTTGGAGAAAACACGGGAGAGGTAGTAGATGATTCTGAGTAACTGAACCTTTGAAATTACAAGTTGTATGTATACCTGAAAATGGCAATGTATTTCCTTATACTTATTGTAATACAATTTATAACGTATATGTACTCAAAGTTTAGCTTGTCTTTTTATGTTGTAAGATAATACCTACTAATGAAGGCCATGTATACTTAACCTAAATAAAGGTAAACATAAGAAAAACAGGAAAATAAACCAAAGAAAAAAAAATCTGATGTGTTACACTCGCATGACTTTCTCTACTCTTGTACAAACTATTTTTACAAACTCTTCTTCTCCATATATTTCATATTAATCCAGATAAAAATTTGCAGAAACGATCTTTTGACATGCAAAGAGAATTACATTTTACACATAGGGAACAGTTCTAAAAATATTTGACTCTCGATTAAGGCGTACTATGTTCCCCTTGTTTTGTATTTGCAAGGGCAATATAGAAATACAGTAGCCTTTAGGCATAGACATATCTCTTAATAGCTGGTTGCTAGGTGCAGCACCATTCCCTTTACACAGATTAATACTCTTTGCATATCAAAGACACAAAAATGAATAACGAATTCCCATTTGTGAAAATATTGAAAAATTTAAGGGAATAACAAGCAATATCGAAAATGGTTCACTCAACAAAAAAATGTATATGACATTTTTTGTGTAGTAAAGGTTTGTCTATCTCTTATGGTTGTTCACAAAGTTGTTCACAATGAAGAATACTTTTGGAGACATTTCCAGAAAATTCAAGATATACATTTTATTTGTCATGAAAATATCTTAAACATATGATATTTTAATCAAAATCGTTACAGCCATTTTTGAGAAAATTAAAATTTTCGAAAAATCTTCCATTTAAAGGGTAATCTGGGGTGGGGGGATTTTCTTGAAAACCTTCGTGTCACATCTCTGGAAGTCACTGAACCTAAATACCAAGTTTGGTGTTTATCCGTCTGTTCGTTTCTGAGTTATGCTGTTCACAGACAGACATGCAGACACACACACCAACATGTTTCCAAAAATGCTTTTTTTGGATTCAGGGTGTCTCAAAACATGTATTTCCGGTGAAATCTCAGTATCGAATTTTTGGGTGGAATACAATACTTCCCCTACTTACTATACGTAGTAGAGAAAGTAACAAAAAAAATCTGATGTGTTACACTCACATGACTTTCTCTACTCTTGTACAAACTATTTTTACAAATGCTTATTCTCCATCTACTTCATGTTAATTGAGATAAACATTTGCAGAGTCTATCTTATTGCTAATTTTCTTGTAGATGTAAGGGGATAATATATTTACAAGGGCAATTTAGTAGCCTTTAAGCACATATCTCTTAATAGCTGGTTGCTAGGTGCAGCACCATTCCCTTTGCCACAGATTAATACTCTTTGCATATCCAAGACAAAAAAATGAATAACGAATTCCCATTTGAGAAAATAAGTATTCAAAAATTTGAGGGAATAACAAGCAATATCTCGAAAATGGTTCACTCAAAAAAATGTGTAGGACATAAATTGTGTATTTTAACGCGATCTACATGTTTTGTGTAGTAAAATTTTGTCTATCTCTTATGGTTTACCAGTCATGCAAAAGTCGTTCCAATAAAGAGTACGTTTGGAGGCATTCCCAGGAAATTCAAGATATACATTTTATTTCTCATAATAATATCTTAAACATATGATATTTTAATCAAAATCGTTAGAGCCATTTTTGAGAAAATTAAAATTTTCGAAAAATGTTCCATGTAAAGGGTAGTCTGGGGTGGGGGGATTTTCGTGTAAACCTTCGTGTCGCATCCTTGGAAGATATGGAACCTAAATACCGAGTTTGGTGTTTATCCGACTGTTCGTTTCTGAGTTATGCTGTTCACAGACAGACACACACACACGGACATGTTTCCAAAAATGCTTTTTTTTTTTTTGGATTGAGGGGGTCTTAAAACATGTATTTCCGGTGAAATCTCGGTATCGATTTTTTGGGTGGAATACAATACTTCCCCTACTTACTATACGTAGTAGAGAAAGTAATAAATACAAACAATAACAACAAATATATAGTGAGGGTCTACTAGGTCCTGCGGGACCAAAGGTGTTCTACCAAAGTGCGCGCCTGATGGAGAGTTAATGCCTTTCAGCTCCAAACAATTCAATTAGCAACACCCGCAGTCCCACCTTCCTAAGGTCAATGTTATTGTTTTGCAGCACCTTCCTCAATATACATGTGACATCATCAGATCACCCAGCTGCTGGGAAATAAGGCAAAATATATATGCAGCATTACGAGATACTTTAAATGACAAAGTCCTCATTGATTTTTAATTAGAGGAGATCAGAATGTATCTCTATAAACAGCAGAGCTAAAATCAGACCAATCAGTTCTCAATAGGTGATAGATATCAGTCCAGCATCTGTTTTTAAATGAGTGAACATGGTATCCGGCCTCACCAATTTGAACCAAAACAGTGCAGTTTTGAAGAATTGCACCATTCTTACATTTCCAAGACTTCTTGTGAACACCAATAAACTTATTACTTCTACCCATTAGTATAGGTGCAATGAATAATGATGAAAATGTGTAATGCTTAGAGTGTGAAAATGCATGCTATTAGATGTGGGTATTTTTTTCTACACTTTTAATTGTTTTCATTAGACTCTAAAACAAATTTGAATTAATGTTCAACTTCTGCATATTGCCTTACACTTCTATGTCTTGTCAGGATGAAAACCTTAAATTCTACACATTTCCTGTTTTGCAAGTCAAGTTATTATGCTGTCATAAGCAGCCTTTTCCAAATTGTCTTTCAGCATATCTCTGAACAAGTTCAAAATCAATAATTTTGTGGGAATTTAAATCCATGGCAGAATATTTTAAATATTTGGCTGAAAATCCTGGTTAGTCACACTGACTATCCCCTGCCAAACATATAGGTTTACCACTACGTTTTAATGCATCCAAGTTATTTTTTTTTTCTTTTTTGATTATAAAATGCTCTAACAATTGGTGCTACCATGTTTCGAATGTAGACTTTGAAAACATTGCCAAACCCATGATTTGGGTAATAGAAAGTGTTATTCAGAAGTTAGAGACAGTGAAGCAAAACAATAATTTAATTGAATCTTGAGTCAGTGGTTACACTAAAACTTCATTACTTTAAATTAATGGAACATCTTTCGAAAGCACCGCTTGCTTTCATCTTCAGCTTTTTTCCGAGCATGACGGGAATTCCGATTCATAGATGTAGGTGGTGTGGAGGTGGTGTCATCAACACTGGGTGTCACTTTCCCAGTGGCTATGGGAAACCCACTCCCACCATTCCTTGCTGAACTTTTCATGAGCTACTTGGAAACAAGAAGTACCAAAGCTTTCCCATTGCCGTTCAAGACCTGGGTCGGATATGTAGATGATATTTTTGCCATAGTACCTAAAAAAACTCACAAGATGCTATAAACGCTTAACCTACAAGACAGCTATATACATACAGTTCATACTGGAAATAGAGAAAGACGGGTTCCTTCCATATTTGGATTTAAAGGTCTTCAGGAAACAAAACCACCTCTTATTTGGCACTTTTAGAAAAACCCACACATACAGACAATTACATACAGAGTAACAGTTCAATTCAAAATCTCATCATCACTACATTTAACAGCCTTGCCCACATACTTGTGTACCTTCTCCTCAACAAAGAAGAATATGAACATGAATACTACATCCTCCATATAGCAGGAATAAATGGCTACAACTACCAATATAGTCTACAGCAAAGTAAAAAAGTTCTGGAAACAAAAGAACATTACAGAAAATACAACCCTCTGTATGCAGGAACCAAAGCAACAATTCAAAAAATTCACATACCATCCTCAGCTTAAACACAAATTTAATAAAATCTTAAAAAAATACAACATATACTTGGCACCACAGAATAAACACACAATTCAGAGCCTAGTGGCTTCCCCTGTCAAAGATAAAATTCCACAAGAACAAAAGTCTGGCATCTGCCTAATAAACTGTAAAAATTGTGACTTCATGTATGTTGGTAAAACAAAAAGAAATATTGAAAACAGGAGGAAAGAATACTTCAGAGGTATATCCAACAAACAGGTGGACATATCTGCCATAGTAAGCCATTTTTGGACCACAAATCACGACATCAACCCCAAAGTCAGACTCCTGAAATGCACCACCAATCCAACAAAACTAAAAGTTTAGGAAAACATGCACACAATCAAATGCATGAAAATGGTAATGAACTTTGAAATACCGCCGCCACTCAACAATCTAAGCAACTTCATCATTGACACACCAGATGACACCACCTCCTTGCCACCTACATCTATAGATCCAAATTCCCAACGTGCTCAGTTGGAAAAAAGCTGAAGATGAAAGCAAGTGGTGCTTTTGAATCATGTTTCATTAATTTAAAGCAAGTGAAGTTTTAGTGTATCCACGACTCAAGATTCAATTAAACCATGATTTGGGATTTAAATTGTTGAAACAGTACACCAGATAATAAAGAGCTTACTATTAAAATATTTCCTTCCAGTTTCTTTTCTGATAAATTTTGAGAAGCAATACTCTGTGTTCAAGTGGTTAGTGTCCTGACTTTTCAACCCAGAGGTCCCAGGTTTGATCAGGTGTTTGTTTAACCAGAATCATTATCTACCTTCTGAAGAGTCTGGAAGTGTGAGAGTGCTTTATGACAAAAAGTACTAAAACGCAACATTAAGAAACCTGCAGTTCAGGAGTGAAAATACCACAACCATCAGTTGCTCTTCAAGTCAAAGCCCCTGATATGACCATAAAAGTTAAAGATGTCTAAATAAATGACATTAAAAAACAAGAAACTGATAGTTCCATGAGAATGTATTACCTCAGTAACACATTGTTTTAACACATAACATTCTCCCTTTAATGTAATGATATATAGTGTTGATATCATTTCTACACAAAACACACACCTTGAAAAAAAATCATGTTACACTCACATGACTTTCTCTACTCTTGTACAAACTATTTTTACAAACGCTTATTCTCCATCTACTTCATGTTAATCGAGATAAACATTTGCAGACTCTATCTTATTGCTGATTTTCTTGTAGATGTAAGGGGAATATATATTTACAAGGGCAATATAGAAATACAGTAGCCTTTAAGCACATACATATCTCTTAATAACTGGTTGCTAGGTGCAGCACTATTCCCTTTGCCACAGATTAATACTCTTTCCATATCCAAGACAAAAAAATGAATAATGAATTTCCATTTGAGAAAATAAGTATTGAAAAATTTAAGGGAATAACAAGCAATATCTCAAAAATGGTTCACTCAACAAAAAAATGTATATGACATAAATTGTGTATTTTAACGCAATCTACATCTTTTGTGTAGTAAAATTTTGTCTATCTCTTATGGTTTACCAGTTTACCAAAAGTCGTTCACAATGAAGAATACTTTTGGAGACATTCCCAGAAAATTCAAGATATACATTTTATTTGTCATAAAAATATCTTAAACATATGATATTTTAATCAAAATCATTAGAGCCATTTTTGAGAAAATTAAAATTTTCTAAAAATGTTCCATGTAAAGGGTAATCTGGGGTGGGGGGATTTTCTTGAAAACCTTCGTGTCGCAACTCTGGAAGATACTGAACCTAAATACCAAGTTTGGTTATTATCTGACTGTTCATTTCTGAGTTATGCTGTTCACAGACAGACACATAGACACACACATGGACATGTTTCCAAAGATGCTTTTTTTGGATTCAGGGGATCTTAAAACATGTATTTCGGGTGAAATCTCGGTATCGAATTTTTGGGTGGAATACAATACTTCCCCTACTTACTATACGTAGTAGAGAAAGTAATAAAAGTAGAGATGTCCAAGCAACAATGAAATATTCTGCTATAGCTTCATTTCCATGTGTGGTGAAGGGCTTTTCTTCACTTGTATCAGAATCTGAAGTATCAGGATTGTAGAAATTTTCGTTCAGTTTATCCTGCTTTACCTCATCATTGATTATTTTTAGAAATGTTCAGGTTCCAACAGTAGGTACTTCCTTATAATCTCAGTACCTAGCTCACATTGTTTTTCTGAATTATTAGTTTTTTCATCACCTTCCATTCTTAATTCTCTTCCACTACTAATACTATCACTGCCATCATTATCAATCTTATTATAATCAACACTATTATTATTAAGCTGCAAACTTTAAGCACTAAAAGCAGTAGAAATAGGCAGGCAAAATAGGCATTCAAAATGATAAAATTGGCACTTAAACAGCCACTAAAAATATCCTTACCAGAAAAAATTACAACCATGCCGTAGCATTTACAACTAGGAATGTCATTCATTAATGACTTATTACTCATTAATCTCATTATTGCAGTAAATAACTAAATATTCCTGCAAATGTTGTACTGAGAACTGAAGTCTGTTAGAATGTAGCTACTTGTATTGGGAGAATCTCCTCTATATTTTACATGAAGTGATTGGACAATAGTTCAGGTATTCAATCTCAGCTGAATTCAATCAAGTAAGTGGCAATTCAGTAATAATATCAGTATAATTTCCAACCAGTGCTTCTGTCACCATAAGCACATGCTCCCAATCAGGATTTCTTTCCATGATTTTCATACATTTATTACTTTCTCTACTACGTATAGTAAGTAGGGGAAGTATTGTATTCCACCCAAAAATTCGATATCGAGATTTTACCGGAAATACATGTTTTGAGACCCCCTGAATCCAAAAAAAGCATTTTTGGAAACATGTCTTTGTGTGTGTGTGTGTGTGTGTGTGTGTGTGTGTGTGTGTGTGTGTGTGTGTGTGTGTGTGTGTGTGAGAGTCTGTGAACAACATAACTCAGAAACGAACAGTCGGATAAACACCAAACTTGGTATTTAGGTTCAGTATCTTCCAGAGATGCGACACGAAAGTTTTCAAGAAAATCCCCTCACCCCAGATTACCGTTTACATGGAACATTTTTCGAAAATTTTAATTTTCTCAAAAATGGCTCTAACGATTTTGATTAAAATATCATATGTTTAAGATATTTTCATGACAAATAAAATGTATATCTTGAATTTTCTGGGAATGTCTCCAAAAGTATTCTCCATTGTGAACGACTTTTGCATAACTGGTAAACCATAAGAGATAGACAAAATTGTACTACATAAAAAATGTAGATTGCGTTAAAATACACAATTTATGTCATATACATTTTTTTTTGTTGAGTGAACCATTTTCGAGATATTGCTTGTTATTCCCTTAAATTTTTCAATACTTAGTTTCTAAAATGGGAATTCGTTATTCATTTTTTTGTCTTGGATATGCAAAGAGTTATAATCTGTGGCAAAGGGAATGGTGCTGCACCTAGCAACCAGCTATTAAGAGATATGTATGTGCTTAAAGGCTACATTTTTTTTTCTATATTGCCCTTGTAAATATATTTTCCCCTTACATCTACAAGAAAATTAGCAATAAGATAGTCTGCAAATGTTTATCTCGATTAACATGAAGTAGATGGAGAATAAGCATTTGTAAAAATAGTTTGTACAAGAGTAGAGAAAGTCATGCGAGTGTAACACATCAGATTTTTTGTCTTGTATATGCAGAGTATTAATCTGAGGCAAAGAGAATGGTGCTGCACATAGCAACCAGCTATTAAGAGATATGTATGTGCTTAAAGGCCACTTCAAATACAAAACAAGGGGAACATAGTACGTCTTAAGCGATAGTCAAATATTTTTAGAACTGGTCGTTATGTGTAAAATGTAATTCTCTTTGCATGTCAAAAGATCATTTCTGCAAATGTTTATCTTGATTAATATGAAATAGATGGAGGATAAGAGTTTGTAAAAATAGTTTGTACTAGAGTAGAGAAAGTCATGTGAGTGTAACACATAAGATTTTTTTTATTGTCTTCCAATACTGCCTGGTATTTCATGCAAAGTAGTTTCGTCTTCCTTTATAACTTCCACAGCACTGTGGAATGGAATATGTCTCATCTCCAGTTGTTATTGCATAAGCAGGCAGGTTTTCCATAGTTTGTTTTGATAAAAGCGAGGTCAAATTTTAGCTTTGGATTCATTAGGATTTAATTTGTCTCTGCTATGCTTGCTGCTTAATCTTCATCAAAAGTATCCATAACCTAGCAAATTTTGCAAAAGTTAATAACTGTAAGTTATAGTAAAATAACAATATTTAACCCTCCTTAACACTGCTTTCTCATATCAATAAACTAAGTCTAATCCATTTACCTCTTTAATTTTGGGACATGTTCAGCGTAATACATGGCAGCCTATAACCATGTACCCCAAAGTGTTATAACTGGCTGTGGTGGTAGAGGCGTTTGGCAAAGGTTTTTTGAGTGCAGTAATTCAAGAATATGCATTTGAAAAAGCTTTTACAGTAGAGATGAGGTTGTTCACAGAAGAACATTTTGACCTTTATTTCTTCAACTACTCTATGAAGTGCATGCACAACAAGTTTACGTGCAGCATTTTTGGATACAACACCTTCAGTGTCTGCAGCTTTAATCATTTATGATGCACTGTCTGTTAAAAGCAACATCAGATCATCAGCATTCTTCTCCTGTGGCCACAAAGTTTCTAAAATTAATTTTAAAAATCATAGTAATTTAGCTTTTGACGTTAAAAAAACAGCAAAGTCTTATTGATTTTCTACTTAAAGCATCTGTAACCATTCTTATAATCGATGAATGGTTGGTAACCTCAACTTCTTTGTATAATATTAAATGTGGTATTCCTGCATCATCAAAAGAGGGTTTCCCAACCAGGGCCGTATTTAGAGGGGGAGTTTTCAGGGTTCAAA
The DNA here is from genome assembly GCA_030765065.1 of Deroplatys truncata. Classification (NCBI taxonomy): domain Eukaryota; kingdom Metazoa; phylum Arthropoda; class Insecta; order Mantodea; family Mantidae; genus Deroplatys; species Deroplatys truncata. The sequence goes on along the minus strand of CM060975.1, from coordinate 45,411,038 downwards.
CCCCCCAAAAAAAACTTCTGACAGTTTTATTTATTTAAATTCATAGCAAACCAATATGGGAAAATGTCGTTAGATAACAGTAGATCTATTGCTAGTAGCACATTTACAAGAAAAAGAGAAACATCCTGATTTTTGAAGCAGTCTCCATGTTTTGTGCTGTAAGGTGGAATATCCTCATTCTGGTGAGATTTTCTTGTCTATATAATGTCTTCAAGCAATTTTCTTATCAATGTAACTTCTATATACTAGGGAGTAGGTACATGGTAACTCTGTGTGGTACTGTTAAGTTTAGATGTACTTGTGGAAAACCCTCCCCGAAATTTTTTTCTGGGTACGGGCATGTTCCCAACAACAACATTAGGAATCATTCTCCCACATTTGCCTGTAGTTTAATCAATAGATACCCAGAAGTGTAAATTTCCCATGTGTCATTTTATTTCATCAATCGACTGCAACATACATAAGAATAGCATTCAATTTAAATACAAGCAACCTTAAATGTCAATTGTTTTAATGCATTTAAGTTTTCATTATATTAAATATTAAGTTTTAGAAACTCACTACACCATACATTGCATTCATTATTTTTGGTATACTTCAGCTTGTGCATTTATATAGAAAGTTCCTGAGGTACGTACTATCTAGCTTCCTCCAAGGAATGTTTGCTTTCACCATAGTTCTGCATAATTTCTCATACAATTCCTTTTTATCATTGTTGGGTAATTCAGACAAGAAATGAACTGCAGTACTGGCCTGTTTAATTTTCATTAAATGCATGTTGGTCCCCTTGTGCTGTTCAATATGATATTTCTTGTGACATTTAACATAACATAGAGCATTATTAGGCCACAATGCATAACACAAATGAGGTGAAAATGTAACGAACCCAAAAAATGATTCTGGATTTTCTTACTTGTTTGCAACATGCTTGCCAATATACAACTTTTCCACCTGATGAGAAGTTATGATCACTGCAAGCCATTGTTTCAGAACATACGCTCTTGATGACTCATACCTTGGCATGTCTCCACATTATATTTCATGAAATACAGTGGAATGATATATGCATATACACAAACAACTAATCAACTGCCATCAGGGTTTACATCGTTTTCCAGTTACATTTTCTTATTGGTTTGTTTTAAATGTTTTGATTTCTCTGTACTCTGGTGTCAGTAAAACGTAACACACCAAATTATCGATGGTTGTTAGGTTTTACTGCCCTATACTGGATAAAAATGAAAATAATTCATGGATTCATAAAAAGAATCAACAGAATGGTCATAAATTAAAGTATAATGTATAATATACAAATGTTTAGGCAAAATTTAGGAATTTATAGGCAAATAGACCTTTTTTTTTGTTTTAAATAAAGAGAGTTGAACATCACTAAAATGTTCTTACTTGAATGCGTTTCGGGAGACGGTTTGCTCCCATTGTCAGCATGTTTTCAACTGATTTTGCCGGTTATTGTCTGGGGAATGTGTGTGGCTAGTGCTGTTCTCTGGTGCTGGGCTGTGGCAGTTCGAAATTCATTAGGTGATTCCTGTGTTTAACGATATGTAGTTTTTCCCAGATGTCCAATTCATTACTGCTGTTGATAGGTTTTAAGAGTTTATGTTTGGAGTGATTTCATGCTTTGAAGACCAGAAATGATGCTTATTTCAATTTTTCTTTTGGTTCTTCCTATGTATACCAGGTTACAGTGATTACAAACAATTTGATATATACCAGCTGATTTATCGTTGGGGATAGGATCTTTTGTTCTGTTGCATAGTAGTTTCTGTATATTGTGGTTATTCTGTGGAGACAGGCTGATGTATTTCTTGAAAAATCCTTTGAAATTTATGATGTGTCCAAGGGTGATAAGTGAATTTCCTATATGCTTGTGGTTTTTGTTGTCTGAGTAAAGTAGGCGTTTGTTGGATGTATTTCTGTCTTTCAAACTAGCTTCTAAATCTTCAAATTTAATTAAATAGACATTTACTGGTTAAAATTATAGACACTATAGAATTTGCATGTAATACTCATAATATCTTAAAACGGATATGTAACCTAAATGCCTGCACTTACAGTATGACGAGTAAAACAGGCAAATAGGCATAAATCTGCAGCTTAATTATCGTATAGATCAGAAACTGCTTTTAAGAATACTAACCTCTCTTCTTAGCAAACTTAGTGTTTAGAAAAATATTTTTCATTTGTCCTTATAGTAGATAGTTCCAGGTTTTAATAAAGGCCCTCTGAAATTTTTATTTTTTTAAAATCTGTGACTGTTTATAATCTGTGTCCTTAAAATGGAAAGAACATAAGTGAGCTCCAGGAACATTTTTTCTTTTGAAAAATTCTAACCATATACCATAATTTTTTGAGATTTGGTTCTATTTAGAAAATTATGAGTAATGTAAAAATGAGTAGTTGCCCTGTGTTGTTTTCTTTTTCGCATTGCAACATATGCACTACAGAGACACATTTTCTTTTTCTCAGTATTAGGTTGTTTGTATATTATTTAAAGCGAATATTAACACACGATAATGTAGGTAAACATTTTTTGAACTTGAAATACCAGCAAGAGCAATTATTAAAACATATTATTGTAGATGTGGCAGTGATTGCCGAGTAATTCCAGAGCTCCATCCAATGCATGATGTGTGACAAATTTTATTTAGTTTATGCAGCAATAATAGTGTTGCAGTGTGTAGAAATAATCTCACCACTACATTTTACAGGCATATTCTTCATTTAGGAAGTAATGTGGTTTTTGTTTTTTTGTACCCCTTTAACCTTAAAAACTACTCAGTTGATATTAACAACTAAGAAAATGATCTTTCACAATGCTTACATTTTATGCCCTATACAGCATTTTTAAATTCAGGAATAGGTAATCTTCATATATAATTTTGCCTTTATTTCATTGAATATTGATATCAAGGGAATCTGAAAACTGTGGAGCCTTGTATGTTATTAAACAGGGATTAACCAGAAGATGTAACATTTCATCTAATGTGCTTATACTAAATTTTATTGACCATTTACATAATTCATTGATCATGAAACATACTAGTAGTCTATGCAACACTTTCAGAATTTGGAAGATTGTGAGGGGAGGTTAAGGAAACTGGAAAAACAATGTTTGCCAATATTACTTTCTCATTATAATGACTATCAAGAGATTTTGGTCCCAAATAAACAACATGGAACTTCATGAAATTTCAGCATTAAAACAAATCTAATGTGATAGATGCACACAAATTTTTCTGCCAATGACAAATTCACATATTTTATCTATTGTGTTATTACAGTATTCATATAAAAAGTGATTCATCTATCACATTATGTTACTTACAACATATGACTTCCTCTACTACTTACTTATGTAAGTAGAGCAAGTATTTTATGACTTGCAAAAATTTTATCCCGAAATTTCACCAGAAATACATGTTTTGAGACTTCCTGAATAAAAAATGAGAGAGAGAAGGCATATTTAAAAAACTCCATGTATATCTCTCTGTGATCAGCATAACTCAAAATGAAAAGTTTGTTAAATACCAATTTTGGTACTTAAGTTCAGTATCTTCCAAGGTTGCAATACAAAGATTTTGAAAAAAAATCTCCTCAACCCAAACCACCCTTTACATGCAAAAGTATTATTATTTTTTGATTTTGCAATAGCTGTAATGAGTTTGAAAGATTAGCATAACTCAAAAATGAGAAGTCAGATATATACCTATCTTGGTATTTAATTCCAAAGATTTTCAAGAAATTCCTCCCACTCCAAGCTATCCTTTATATGTCATCTTCTTTCTCCTTCCTTCCAAGGTTTAGACCTATGACCTGTTCTGAGGCTAGTATATGTAATTAAAAATGTTAATCACTGCATCTTATGCGAGGCCAGCCAAGATCCCTTGTTCCCTTTAGTTTATAAAATAGAGCCTAAATATAAAATTTATAAAATATGGAAGTCTACAAGTTACCTTCTCATCACATGGTCTTTTCACTATTTCTGGTAGTTACATACTTCATCTACTATATTTAATTCCCCCAAGTGAGATCCAATATCTTAGTTTCTCACTCTGTCTCTTCTTGTCTTACCAACCATGGATCACATAAATCACATTTATGCTGTTTCCAAGCAGCCTTTATATTGACTCCTTAGAGTATGTTTCACTTTCGTATTTCACTGCAGTCATTTCCTTTATAGATAAAATATTTTATTTTATCAAAGCCAACTGTAACCATTTTGATTAAAATATCAAATGTTTGACACAAGACTGGAGAAATATGGTGTATATTTCAGTTTTTTTCTGTGAGTAGGCTGTGAAATCCTATTTATTTGATTGAATTTTTGTATAACTATGTTATGATAAAAGATGGACAGTAAATACTACAGGAAAAATGTAGGAATTATTAAAATACACATCTATGTTGTAACCTTGTTGGTATCAACTTTCATAGTCCAAATGAAGTTGCAGAATTAGTTGTAGAAACACACTTTGTTTATTGGGATGTTTAGGTCTGCTGATGAAATAATGAGATCTGTCAGTTCAGTAATGATAATATCAGTGTCTAGGGGATTTTATACCCCAGAGGTGGTAGTTTCTGGATGCCATCTGAAATGGCATTATGTTATTGTGTCCAATTGGCATTATCGAATGCCCATTTAGAGCTAAATATATAGAAGGCTGTAGGACTGTTGAGGCTGATGATAGGAAAATGGTGTGTAGAAGATACTAACCAAGTGAGTTTAGGCGCAATTGCAGGAAAACTATGGTGCTGAAGGTTGATGTAGCAGTACTGAAGTATGGGGGTTGTAATGTATTTAAAATAGATAAGTATTTTGAAGTATTATATACCCCATAATTTTACCTCTAGTGTTAGTGTTGGTGCAACCCCAGAAACCATTATACTATAAAATTACTTACTAGTAAGAATAGAGAGGCAGTTCATGTTCTTGAAGAGCTGTGGGGTCCAAGTCAGTACTGTTAGGTAAGTAGACATTGCAGATTCAATGAGGAACAGACAGGGTTAGAAATACTGATACTGCTTCAAGTTTAGTATTTAGTGGGATGTGTTTGTGTGGGGTAGTATTTTTAATATATGTGCCTACCCCTCCACTGGCATGGACTTTTTACCAACAAGTGTTCTTATTTTTTATGTTCCTGCTGGAATAGTGTGGATACAGGTGCATGACTGTATCTACAAGAGACTGTAGATCTTTGGTATATTCAAGGACTACAGCAGCAAAGACTCTGAAGTTGAAGGAAATTCAGGGCAAATTTCTCAGGTTCTTTCTCCATTGGAGACTTCACTCGCAGTAGTTATTCTGAGATGAACAATGATTCTATTTTCTTTGTGACAGGTGCTGTTTGAGGTGAAGTGATGTCATGTTTATGAACATCATCATTAGAGATGTATCGCAAGTGCTTACACTTGAGGATGAAATGGGGTGCGTAGTACATATAGGTACCTTCTCTGCAGCAATGTTGGTATCATAGATGTTAGGTTAGTCTTTTATTACACAAAAATTAAAACAAGTTTTATTTATGGATGCTCTTTAACTGTCATGGTTCTTAGCGTCTCATTCTATACTGGGCGTGAAAGACTGGAAATTTTGCTCAGAGACCTCTTTATCAGGGTTAAGGTTCTTTTACGTGCCAAAAATCTATGACACAGGACCACCGGCTATACCTCTTTTCCAAAGGAAACTATGCTAAGAAGTTTTACTCTCAAAAAACTCCATTGCCCTCCACTGGGTTTGAACCCGCGACCTCAGGAACTAGAGGTTAGTATGGTACCACCAGACCACAGAGGAGGACTTTTATTACAGAAACTGATAGTTTGGTGACATTATATTTAGATTCTCTTCCTCAAAAGCAAGCAGTGTTTCTGATTTTGGCAGAGATGTTAGGTGGAGTACAGATGCCATTGTTTAGGGAACTCAGGTTTGTGTTCACTGTTGGACTTCCTTGTTTGTTATCAAGAAAGGATGAAGTGTCTGTTTCATGTTCTATTGTTGCAGTTCCTTGCAACACTTGGAAATAGGAACTTCCTGTTTACAGGTAAAGAAACCGAGGTGTTGGAAGAGAAGTAAATCCACTTATCAGTTCTTTGGAAGTTATCTGCATACTTAATGGTAGCTGGTCAAGTTCCTGTGGGGGAATGTACACTTAACACATGCGTAAGACCTGGCTCGGAGATGCTTGCACAAAGGTAGGTTACAGGAGAAGCAGGTTTCATGCTGCATTCTCTTGATTGGGTATTATAGAACATGGGATAATATTTAGTATAACTTCCCTCTTATTAGGTGTCTGAAGTGGGAGAAACATTGTTGAAGTGTATTGTCTGATCCTTCGAGGTTACTGTTGTAGAAATTTTTGTATTAGCGTGTTAGATGCATATTCATGAGTTTGCTAGCATGAGGCAAAAAGTTAAACTTCTTTTTCTCAGAATTTTTCATTTTCACCTGTGTTTAGCAATGGTTCCATAATTGTATTATGTATAATTTCATGAATTTTACCCTCTGTTATACTGAGTGGTAGATACCACAAAAAGGGTGTTGTAATAATTCAAGGGTATTGTTATAATTTATGTAAACGTTAGCTGCTGTTTTCAGTTGACTTTGTTATTTAAGTCATGTGTTATTACTTTCTCTACTACATATAGTAAGTAGGGGAAGTATTGCATTCCACCCAAAAATTCGATACCGAGATTTCACCGGAAATACATGTTTTGAGACCTCCTAAATCCAAAAAAAGCATTTTTGGAAACATGTCCGTGTGTGTGTGTGTGTGTGTGTGTGTGTGTGTGTGTGTGTGTGTGTGAACAGCATAACTCAAAAACGAACAGTCGGATAAGCACAAAACTTGGTATTTAGGTTCAGTATCTTCCAGAGATGCGACACGAAGGTTTTCAAGAAAATCCCCCCACCCCAGACTACCCTTTGCATGGAAGATTTTTCGAAAATTTTAATTTTCTCAAAAATGGCTCTAACGATTTTGATTAAAATATCATATGTTTAAGATAATGTCATGAGAAATGAAATGTATATCTCGAATTTTCTGGGAATGTCTCCAAAAGTATTCTTCATTGTGAACGACTTTTGCATAACTGGTAAACCATAAGAGATAGACAAAATTTTACTACACAAAAAATGTAGATCGCGTTAAAATACACAAGTTATGTCATATACATTTCTTTTGTTGAGTGAACCGTTTTCGAGATATTGCTTGTTATTTCCTTAAATTTTCCAATACTTAAAACTTTTTCTCAAATTCGTTATTCATTTTTTTATGTCCTGGACATGCAAAGAGATTGGAATGCGCCGCATAGCAACCAGCGTTAAAACATTTGACTATCGCTTAAAAGCTACCATATTTCCCTTGCATCTACAAGAAAATTAGCAATAAGATTGACATCTCGATATCTCGATTAACATGAAGCATATGGAGAATAGGCGTTTGTAAAATTAGATTGTACAAGAGTAGAGAAAGTCATGTGAGTGTAACACATCAGATTTTTTTTTCTAGAAAAGTTGTTACCTAATAAAACATTTTTAAGGAAATGCTGAACTACACAGACTTAGCTTTATCTGAAATAACTTTTTTTTAAAGACATTTTTATTTTTATGTGTTCACTTCTGATTATACATCTGATGATAACTTATCACTTATTGTGAAAAGCAGAAGCCTACCCTAAGAGCTGGTAAGAAAGTTATCCCCCTCTTTTGTTAAAAAGCAACACACTCTGTGGTTCAAAATTTATCAGGGATATTTAAGGGAAAAATAATGTAAGTTTAAACAAGCTCTGGATATAAATTATTTATCTTTAGTTTTGTGCAGGTTTCAACAGAATGTGAAATGTGTGCACATATTTTCTTCAAAAGCGAATACATATACATAAAATTCAATTACATGCAGCACTTCTCTTAAAACTCATAACTTCTTAATATGCTCCAATGCAAAATATTTATTTTTTAACTGATTTAAAATAATGGTATGCATCTACAGAGTTTCTTCAACCTATACACAAAATTTTGACTTAGGCAAGGATTTAGATACAACACACATTTTCCCTCCATATATGTTAACTAGTTGCTCCTAATTTTGTAGCTGTCTCTCAACTACACTTGAAATGTGTGAAAAAATAAATGCAAGCTCATGTGAATTTGGAATTTAGGAATTTCAGTTGTTTTCTCCTTGAAATTAATTTGAAAAAAGAAAAACTTAATCTAATCCAGGTAGATCTTTGAGTCACTTATCAACGTGAAAGTCACCACAGTAGGCCTTGGTTAATGTGTTAGGGGTGGAAGGCAGTTTATTGAATAAAATGTTTAATTGCAAATGTTATAGCATTTTTATGTACATTAGAATCAACATACTTTGCCGTGTATAGAAATCAAACACTTGAGTTAGTGACGTCTACAAGCAGCTGATGTCAGTGAGAGTTAGCGTCAATTGCCCCAGATTCCTCCAGATTTCTATCACCACTTGCTTCAAGGTTGTCGCTTTCGGGTTTTGATGAACTTAAGTCTTCAGTCACCCAACTGGTGTCGCCTGATAGATCCCCAGATTGAAACTGCTGCTCTTTCCGAATTCTCTCACTCCCTCCATGATTGTCTGTTTCAACCTCCATTGGCTATTTAGGTGTTAAAGATACTCCTCCGTGGACCTGGGGATACTGTTCTAGATTCCGAATGTTTGGTTCTATGTGGTCTTCTTGAGGATTTGCCGTTGCTGTTTCTATTTTGCTCTCTTTCTCAGCCTGTGTGTTCTCAGAACTCTTTTGGGCTTCATTTGTGACATTCGTACCTTCGAGAAGACTTGCAGATGCTTCTACAGCCTTTGATTTTTCTTGGTCTTCTGCAGGATCTGCTGTTGGAGCTTTCAGACTACGCTTACTTTTAGCCTGTGGTTTATCAGTCTTAATCTGGAATTCGTTTGTGGCGTTTATGAATTCATGATTTGTAGACTCGTTTTGATCATTTGGTGTTAATGTTTGTGGATTAGTCTTAGCCCGTGATTTCTCAGACATAACCTGGAACATGTTTGTGACATTTGTGTTTTCTTCAGCAATTGTAGACTCGTTTTCAGGATTTGATGTTAATGTTTCTAGATTAGTGTTAGCCCATAATTTCTTGGACCTTACCTGGAACTCGTTTGTGGCATTTGTGTCTTCTTCAACAATTGTAGACTCGTTTTCAGGATTTGATGTTGATGTTTCTAAATTAGTGTTAGGCCATAATTTCTTGGATCTCACCTGGAACTCGTTTGTGACATTTGTGTCTTCTTCAAGAGGTATAGACACGTTTTCAGAATTCGATGTTAATGTTTCTAGATTAGTATTAGGCCATAATTTCTCGGATCTCACCTGGAACTCGTTTGTGACATTTGTGTCTTCTTCAAGAGGTATAGACACGTTTTCAGGATTCGATGTTAATGTTTCTAGATTAGTATTAGGCCATAATTTCTCGGACCTCACCTGGAACTCGTTTGTGACATTTGTGTCTTCTTCAAGAGGTATAGACACGTTTTCAGAATTTGATGTTAATGTTTCTAGATTAGTGTTAGGCCATAATTTCTCGGACCTCACCTGGAACTCGTTTGTGACATTTGTGTCTTCTTCAAGAGATATAGACACGTTTTCAGGATTCGATGTTAATGTTTCTAGATTAGTATTAGGCCATAATTTCTCGGATCTCACCTGGAACTCGTTTGTGACATTTGTGTCTTCTTCAAGAGGTATAGACACGTTTTCAGGATTCGATGTTAATGTTTCTAGATTAGTATTAGGCCATAATTTCTCGGATCTCACCTGGAACTCGTTTGTGACATTTGTGTCTTCTTCAAGAGGTATAGACACGTTTTCAGAATTTGATGTTAATGTTTCTAGATTAGTGTTAGGCCATAATTTCTCGGACCTCACCTGGAACTCGTTTGTGACATTTGTGTCTTCTTCAAGAGGTATAGACACGTTTTCAGGATTCGATGTTAATGTTTCTAGATGAGTATTAGGCCATAATTTCTCGGATCTCACCTGGAACTCGTTTGTGACATTTGTGTCTTCTTCAAGAGGTATAGACACGTTTTCAGGATTCGATGTTAATGTTTCTAGATTAGTATTAGGCCATAATTTCTCGGATCTCACCTGGAACTCGTTTGTGACATTTGTGTCTTCTTCAAGAGGTATAGACACGTTTTCAGGATTCGATGTTAATGTTTCTAGATTAGTATTAGGCCATAATTTCTCGGATCTCACCTGGAACTCGTTTGTGACATTTGTGTCTTCTTCAAGAGGTATAGACACGTTTTCAGAATTTGAAGTTAATGTTTCTAGATTAGTGTTAGGCCATAATTTCTCGGACCTCACCTGGAACTCGTTTGTGACATTTGTGTCTTCTTCAAGAGGTATAGACACGTTTTCAGAATTTGATGTTAATGTTTCTAGATTAGTGTTAGGCCATAATTTCTCGGACCTCACCTGGAACTCGTTTGTGACATTTGTGTCTTCTTCAAGAGGTATAGACACGTTTTCAGAATTTGAAGTTAATGTTTCTAGATTAGTGTTAGGCCATAATTTCTCGGACCTCACCTGGAACTCGTTTGTGACATTTGTGTCATCTTCAAGAGGTATAGACACGTTTTCAGGATTTGATGTTAATGTTTCTAGATTAGTGTTAGGCCATAATTTCTCGGACCTCACCTGGAACTCGTTTGTGACATTTGTGTCATCTTCAAGAGGTATAGACACGTTTTCAGAATTTGATGTTAATGTTTCTAGATTAGTGTTAGGCCATAATTTCTCGGACCTCACCTGGAACTCGTTTGTGACATTTGTGTCATCTTCAAGAGGTATAGACACGTTTTCAGAATTTGATGTTAATGTTTCTAGATTAGTGTTAGGCCATAATTTCTCGGACCTCACCTGCAACTCGTTTGTGACATTTGTGTCTTCTTCAAGAGCTATAGACACGTTTCCAGGATTTGATGTTAATGTTTCTAGATTAGTATTAGGCCATAATTTCTTGGACCTTAACTGGAACTCGTTTGTGACATTTGTGTCTTCTTCAAGAGCTATAGACACGTTTCCAGGATTTGATGTTAATGCTTCTAGATTAGTGTTAGCCCATGATTTCTCAGGCCTGGTCTGAAACTCGTTTTTGACTTCCGTGTCTTCTTCAAGAGTTGCAGACTCTTCTTCAGGATTTGATATTGATGCTTTTAGATTATTATCTTCAGCCTGTGATTTTTCAGACTTATTCTGGAACTCTTTTGCCTCGTCTGTACTTGCTTTAAGAATTATAGATTCCTCTGGAGCCTTTGGTTTCTTGTGATCTTCTTTAGGTTCAGCTGTTCGTGTTTGCTTAGAATTCCAAACATTTTGAGTATCCTCATTCAGAGTTTTAGCACCCATTGGTGGATCCTGTGTCAATGGATCCGAGGACTTTTTACTATTAGGAGAGTGCAGTTTTTGAGAGGTGTCGTACTTTTGTTCACTGATTGCTTTATTTTGATTATCGTCCCCACTTTCTTCTTTGTCTGCAGTCAGTGCTGCGTCAGCAGGTGCTTCACTTTGTTCATCTTCATTTTTTGAACCATGAGGATCTTGTGATGACAACCTTAGTATCTGAGTACGAGGTTCTTTCAGAGACACTTTAGAGTTTTGACTTGAGTTTTTCCCATAGTCGACAAGGTCTTGAATAAACTGGAAGAAATCCTTTGGGTTTACGAAGAGACTGTAGTCATCAGAAGGGTGATCCATAATAGAACTGGAGTCAAATTTGTTTGACTCTTCGTCGTCGTTTATTTGATTTGCTGGAAACTTATCGGGAATTTTAAAACTGTCCTGAGATTGTAATTTAGTCGTACTTACAACAGGGTGATGGGGTTGTAGCAAGTGTTTGCTTCCACTGAGGGTATGTAGGTGATGCGGGTGACAGTGGTGGGAATATGGGAGCCTGGAAATATGAGGTGGTGGTTGTTTGAACGTGTTATGCACAGGTCTTCCATGGGGATATTTTATATGAACGTCATAATTTGGCCTTTGCCAGTGCTGGTTTTGTTTAAATGTTTCATGCTGTTCCTTGTGAAATATGCTTGACCTTTGATCGGGCTGCGTTTGTTTATGTTTTTGGTGGTTCTGAAGATAGAAAACATACGGTATTTGTGACTGTGAGAAATGTCCCGCGAGATCTGTATGGGGGTAAGATGTATAAAGTTCAGTGTTTGACCTTGGACTGTGTTGGAATCTCCCCAAGTTTGGTATATATTGTTGGTATTGCCTGTGTAACTCAACAGGTACTTCCGGCTTTGGATAAAACACGCTAGCATCCAGCTGAGGGTGAAGTTCTCTGTAGAAGTTGGGGCTAGACATTTGATTGTGTTGCCTTTGTCTGTGCTTTTGATGGTCAAATTCAATATATGGTGAAATATCCGACTGTGGATAAATCACCGTGGGGTTCAACTGAGGGTTAGGTTTCCCGAAGACTCCTGGTATTAGATGATGATTTCTGTGAAGCTCAAAAGGCGTTTCTGACTTTGGGAAAGGTCGTGTGATACCTGTTTGTAAGCGAGACGATATACGTGTATAAAAGTCAATATCTAACTTTGGCAGGGTCTTGTTTCTGTTAAGAGGACCAAGTGTTATAATTTCCCTAAAACGGCGGCTGGGAAACTCATAAGGTATCTCCGATTTCAGATGGTAAATAACTGTGGGATCTAATCCGTGAGTAGGATTTCCTGGATTAAAAATGGTGGGATTTAACCCAGAATTGCGTTCTCTTGGATTAAACATGGTGGGATTTAACTTAGAATTAGGTTCTCTTGGACAAAACACAGGAGGATTTAATCCAGGGATAGACTCTCTCAGATTAAACACTGTGGGATCTAGTTTAGGATTAGGTTCTCTTGGATTAACCATTGTAGTATCTGTGTGTTTTTGGTACTGCTGCTTGTGAAATACAATAGGCATTTGTAACTCCGAGGAACCTCTCTGGTAGCGAGCTACTATATCATCCAGATCCAAGTAATTGGTCTTGATTGGATGCTGAGGCATTTGCAACACCGTGAGTCCTGTTCGGTAGCGAGCTACTACATCATCCAAGTCCAAGTTAGTGGTCCTGACTCGATGTTGCAGGTAATAGACTCTCGGTTTCAAAGTTGTGAGAGGTACTGGTATGGTTTCCCTCAAACCTGACGGAAGCGAATCCGGTTTGTTCTTGTGAACGTTATCCAAGGGCACGATTCTGTAGTCGACATCATCCTGACGTGTGCTGGGGTAGTACCTCACTTGTATGATGTGAGCAGCCTTATCGGAACTTGAAGGTACGTTCTTCAGTTGTGATGCAGCGTTCAGTATTGGAAAAGGTACTTTCACATGTGTCCTCTGAGAGATGAGTTGAGAAGGCATTTCCTTTCTTTTTGTGTGTTTCAGTGTGTATCCGTCGCTGTTGCCATTCATGGTGTCTGTTGAGTCGTCCTGGATCACTGTTTGATGCTGTACTTCATCTGCAACACAAAGTTATCGCTTTGATTTCAATTGTAGCGTAATGGTTAGTGAATTTGCGAAATGTGACAGTGTAATAGAATAGTTCCAGAGTTACACACGGGACAAAGAAATAATGTGTTTATTTTTCCTTATGGAGTAGTAGATTCGCCGACTTAATTACCAACGTGCCCATTTAATTATAAAACTTAAGATCTGATGTGTTACATTCACATGACTATTTAGGGAATAACATTTGTTTTCTGTAAAGATTATACAAACTATTTTTACAAAAGCTTATTTTTCTTTCTACTTCATAATAATTGAGATAAACGTTTGCAGAAACAGTTTCATTGAACATATCGTTGTAGGTACAAGAATATACAGGAGGCTGAAGTGGTAGTCAAATCTTTAATAAGCTGGTCACTATATGCTGGTTTTGAAATTGCATAAACCGACACGGGTGACCGAAACCGTTGAAGCACGGGCTCTTGAACCTGAGGTCCGCGATTCAAATCCCACCAATACCATCCTTCCTTACAGTTTTTATTCAGTTTTTCCCCCACTCCTCACAATTGGCAAATGCTGGGGAGGTACCAAAACATTAGGTATGTAACGCTTCCTTATGAAATTTCCTTTCCCCATTATCATTCCATTTTAGGTATAATCAGTGTCTACCGCTTGTAAATTAAATTGAGTTTTATTTATGGACGCTCTTTAACCGCTGTGGTCCTTAGCGTCCCATTCTATGTTGGGCGTGAAAGACCGGTGCTCAGAGGCCTCTTTGTTAGACTTGAGGTTATTTTACGTGCCGTAAATCTCCGACACTGGACCACTGGAAGCCATGCTAAGGATTTTTACACCCGCGACCTCGGGAACTAGAGTCTGGCATGGTAACCACTACACCACGGAGGACGCCTACCGCCTGTGGTGCCATATGTAGAAAGAACGGGCGTTAAGTACTATAACAATTCCTCTTTCCATGGCATCGCAAGATACAAATGAATGGTGACAGCACTTCAAAGAATGACAAAACTATTAAGAAATGTAAACGAATAACGAAAATCTTGGTGATGTATGATGTCACAAAAATGTTTCGGAATAAATCGTGTGTTATAGAGATCTTTATTTTTTGTGTAGTAAGCTGCTTTCATCTCTTACGGTTTACCAATTCTACGTACCAAATTTATCCCAAATGAAGAAGATTTCACAGAATATTCGCAAAATATTCAAGAATTATATTTTATTAGCCATGTAAATATCTTATACATGTGGTATTTTAATAAACGTCGTTGGAACCTTTTTTGAAAACAAAAATAACCAAAATTTATCATATAAAGAGTAGTTTTGGGTGCCAGTTTTCTTTCAAATATTTATGTCACATCCTTGGAAGATGCTGAGCTTAAGTACCAAGTTTGGCAATTTTTTCCCGATGTTCCGCTTTTGAGTTAATGCTGCAATATTAACAAATCGGCACACGGCGGAGCTTTCTCTAAATATTTTTTATTCAGAGGACCTAAAAACATGTATTTCGGTGAATATATGTAGAATTTTTATGAGGAATCAGTTGAGTAGTAATCGCCCCCGCAAGCGAGAGAGCTCTTAAAGGCCCTAGATACGTATTTCTGCATGTTTAGGCAGCGCATGGAGCACCCTGTTTTAAGACTGTAAAGCCAGGGGAAAATATTTTCTTGCAATTTCGAGACAACATTGTGAATTCTCTAATCCTGCACTGGTAGCGCTCGGAACAATAGGATGGTAGGGGTAGTTAGCATTACTTTCTTCATTATTACTTGAATTTACTGTCAACGGAAAATACAAATTCACACAGTTTTCCTCTGTTCCTCGTGTCATTCTGATCTATTGTGATAGTGAGCGCAGGAGTGAATGTAGGACCGCAACATCAACAATATTGTGAAAAGTGTGAGAAATGCTTTATTTTGACTCTGAAAAGTAACTATATGTACCCGTAAAATATTATAATTTCAGAAGTTGAGCACTCTTTTTTATTGGTATTATGTATTCCTCTATCGCCTTGCCCCTCACTACCCTCTGATCCCTAGCCTTGTCAACAAAAACAGTGACGACCTCCTGCAGGCGCTTTCATGGTGTACCACAGGGCTCAGTGCTTGGCGCTTTACTTTTTATACTTTACATAAATGACATGTATGCTTCAGAGAATTGTAAAGTTATGCTGATAACACCACTATTATCTGCAATGCAAATAGTGATTGCGACCTTCAGTCACTAGCTACCAAGGAATCGCTTAGGATAGACAATTTTTCAAAACCTTAAGCCTCATGAACAACTCTGAAAAGACTAATACAATTAAATTTGAACTAAAAAGAAAAAATCTGATCTGTTACACTCACATGACTTTCTCTACTCTTGTACAAACTATTTTTACAAACGCTTATTCTCCATATGCTTCATGTTAATCGAGATATCGAGATGTTAATCTTATTGCTAATTTTCTTGTAGATGCAAGGGGAATTGGTAGGCTTTAAGCGATAGTCAAATATTTTAAGAGCTGGTTGCTATGTGGAGCATTCCATTCTCTTTGCATGTCCAAAACATAAAAAGAAATGAATGACGAATTCGCATTTGAGAAAAAGTATTGGAAAATTTAAGGGAATAACAAGCAATATCTCGAAAATGGTTCACTCAAAAAAAAAAAAATGTAGATATATGACATAAATTGTGTATTTTAACGCGATCTACATTTTTTGTGTAGTAAAATTTTGTCTATCTCTTATGGTTTACCAGTTATGCAAAAGTCGTCCACAATGAAGAATACTTTCGGAGACATTCCCAGAAAATTCGAGATATACATTTCATTTGTCATGAAAGTATCTTAAATATATACTTTAATCAAAATCGTTAGAGCCATTTTTGAGAAAATTAAAATTTTCGAAAAATGTTCCATGTAAAGGGTAATCTGGAACGTGTGGATTTTCTTCGTGCCGCATCTCTGGAAGATACTGAACCTTAATACCAAGTTTGATGTTTATCCGACTGTTCGTTTCTGAGTTATGCTGTTCACAGACAGACACACACACACACGGACATGTTTCCAAAAATGCTTTTTCTGGATTCAGGGGATCTCAAAACATGTGTTTCCGGTGAAATCTCGGTATCGAAGTTTTGGGTGGAATTCAATACTTCCCCTCTTTACTGTACGTAGTAGAGAAAGTAACAAACTAAAGAAAGGGATGCCTTGATAACGAACTCTGAATTTTCCCCCCCACATTTTTCACTGATAAAATGGAAATGGACAAAGTGTCCCAATAGAAATCGCAGAAAATGGAAAAATGTGCAAGTGGTGGCGTTTCTGAAATAGATGATTCCGGCAATTTCTTGGGCGAGTCCATAAAATATGAACATAGTACATGTTTTCCCGTGGGTTCTAATAATAATAATAATAATAATAATAATAATAATAATAATAATAATAATAATAATGAAGATGTGTTAATAAATTGTGAAAGTAACACTAATTTTCCCTCGACTTGATTTCTAAAACAAATCTCGAAATGTATATATATTTATCTCGCAAGACCCCACTGATCGAAGTCATGTTAATAAAGAAATGACAGACAGTGTAAAGAAGCGTGTAAATAATGAGAAGGTTAATTGATGTGTCGCTGACCTTAGTAATGTGTAATACCTATGGTCTTTTGAGCATAGAGAGAAACTGGGTGAATCACAGTGGTAATTTTCTTGTTGTTATTGAACTTCTTAACAAATATGATCCCATTTTATCTCGATTAATGAATGAGAAGGCCAAAAGCAAAAACACCTACTTAAAGTCTCCAAATACAAAATAAATGAGTGTAAACAAATCAACTTCCGTAAGAAAACAAATGAAAACTTAGGGGTCCGTGGTTCACACGGTAGTACGAAGCAAATTGTTAGAAACTACCAATCTGGTGTCAAAAAAACATGCAGTTGCCTAATGAAGATACACAGCGTCACAAAATTACTGGGCGAAGCATTTACTTCACTTCAGCAATTTAGAAATTGCTTTAACAAAGTAAAACAAGACGCTGAAGAAATGGCAAACACATGGGGAATCGAATATCGTTTTGCAAGAAAACGCCATTAAAATAAACAAATGTTTTGATGAATTATGCGAGGGTAAAAAGCTGAGTGACCCCAAACAGTATTTCAAACTTAATGTATTCTGCTTTTTTGGGGGAGGGGGGATATCGTGTTATGTCAATTACGAATCAATTTAAATGCATGTCGGACATCACTGAAAAGTTCGTTTTCAGCCCAATATGGGGATAGTAGAGACAGTGAACTTCATTCAAACTTGTAGTGAGCTATCCAAATGATATTTGATTACAATTTCCTTACCAACTACTCATGCTCCGTGATGCAGCCACATAAAATGTATTAAAAGTGGATCAGTGAAATGTTAACAGATATAATCCTCATAAAAAAATCACAAATATTTCTAGTGTCCCTGATGTCTCAGTGGTATTGAAATTATTTCTAATTCTCCTTGTGACAGTGGCTTCATCAGTAAGCGCTTTCTCAAAATCATGATTAATTAATCACATTGTGCGCAGTTCGACGTCACAGGAGTGTTTGTCTCCCTTAGTATGATAGCTTTGCAGTGGAAACAGCATGCACATTAAATCTTGATGTGCTAGTGGAGGAATTCTCTAGGAAGAATCCTGCAAGAAAACAGCGATTAACATTCAAGATTAACTGTGAGAAGTGCATAGACTTATTATTACTATTAATCATAGACTTTTAATATTTGGGTGTCTACTTGATTCTGCAGGGGGACCCCAGAATAGTCCACTACACCATTGTGGGGGATACAGTACTTCTCTATCTACTATAAGTAGATGCTGCGGAAAGTAAGAATTGAATAATTTTACGGGTGGGATAAGAAAGAATCTGACACGTTAAAAAGCATTTAATTTTTCTTCTGAATAAGATTTCTGTTCCTTACTTCACACAGCCAAGTCAAACTTCTCAAAAATGAAGCTTACCTTGTTAGTATTAAAAGTAGTCGTAAACACAAGAAAGACTTTAAATTTCAGGCGCGCCTTTATGGTCATATAAGGTAAGTTTGTAGCGATCAGTCCTTTGTGTGACTGAGCCAGTGATAAATCGCAACAAAAGCCAATAAAATTAACATAAAATGTTAATTAATTATTCTTCCAAACATGTGTGTGTGTGCAAAAGTTGGAAATGTATCATCAGATGCCATAGCCGGGATTTGGACCGCGGTTCTTCGGATTTCCGCGCCATTGCTCTAACCAACTGAGCTACCGTGGCAATGTGTCGGTACGACATTAAATTCCCCAACTCACTGGCATTTTTCCTTTTAAACCACAAGGCGTCTTCAAATTCATTTTGAGACAGCATAACCCAACGCCGACATACAACCTCGAAGGTTTAAAGGACGTTTAAACTCAGAGGAAAAGCATCACCAGCCATCTGTCTTTTTGCAATATTTATAGATATTCCAGTGACTCCTGGCCCGTGATGTTAAACAGAAAGGCAATTAACGAGTCAACATATGGCGACGGAAATCTGATGTGAGATGGCAGAATGATCACGCGATGCGAATCGCTCTCTGATTGGCTAGTTTCTTATGTTTGACGTAGACACAAACATGAAAGCTTTGGCCTTGCAAATTCTAATTTTACGTTAATTCAATGTTTATCGCTTTCTCTACCACGTCCCTAGTAGCTTGAAAAGGCATTCCATTCCGCCCAAAAATTCGATACCGAGATTTCACCGGGAATACACGTTTTGAGGCCCCTGAATAAAAAATAATTTTTAGGGAAAGGTCTGTGTGTGTTACTGCGTGTGTGTCTGTGAACAGCATAACTCAAAAACGAAAAGTCGGAAAAACGCTAAACTTGGTATTTAAATTCAGTACCTTCCAAAGATGCGACACGAAGATTTTCAAGAAAATCCCCCACTGCAAACTATCCTTTACATAAAAGGTTTTGGAAATTTTTTATTTTCTGAAGAATGTTTCTAAGGATATTTTTCATGTTTACGTGATTCGTTGTTAACGTTCCATTACAGTACGCAATATCATCTAGAGGTTAAGTTGAGTTTTATTAATGAACGCTCTTTAACTGCTGTGGTTCTTAGCGTCCCATTCTATATTGGGCGTGAAAGACCGGTAATTTTGCTCAGAGGCCTCTTTATCAGGCTTGAAGTTCTTTTACGTGTCGTAAATCTACGACGCGGGACCACCGGCTTTACTTTCCATCCGAAGGAAGCCATGCTAAGGATTTCACGCCCGAAAAAATCCATCGCCCTCCGCCGGGTTTGAACCCGCGACCTCGGGAACTAGAGGCTAGCATGGTAACCACTAGGTACACCACGGAGGACATCTACAGGTTAAGTTTACGTTATGCTTACGTTTAGTTCTCATTGTGAATGAGGCCTAAGTTCGCCCATAGCCATGCTGTTATGTCATGATTATATCCATATAAATTATAAATAATGCCAGTAATCCCGTGGCGCTACAGCCTACGAAGGGCCTAGACCTGCCAACCTCACTCCCACGGCGATCATCCAATCGATACGGTCAGCATCACGCATTCCCCAGTCAGAATGTTGGCCTCCGTGGCCGGGATATCCGTATAAAAGGACAAAACAAAGGCCTAATTTTTAATTCTTGGTTATTTTGAAGCAATTCTGTGTATAGACTTCTTATTGACTCCAAGACCCTCGAAATCTTAGTATTTGTTATTAAACACACACAAATACACGTTTCTAAACATTCTCATTTTAGACAAACGCTGTAGATCGTTAAGATGCTTCGTTCAGCAGGCGGTGCGAACATTTCGTGGCATGCCTTCAGTTGATAAACAAAGGCAATGGAGTGATCCAGTGCAACGTTCCCCCGTCCGACGCTCCTACGGCATCCATGTTATTTCCTACAGATGAGCGGATTTGCAAGTTATCACAGTTACCTTTAATTGCTACCAGAGATTAAAGAACAATCGGTCTACCTTCGGTATGTGCTGGCGTTACAAGGAAACCGGTGACAATCGCCATCTGTAACAAAACAGAGTTTACAAAAAATTAAAAGTCTGATATGTTACATTCACATGCCTCACTCTACCAGCTCTTTTACAAACTAATATTACAATGTTGGCTTTAAAATTCCACTCTTTGCATGGCCACGGGAAACAAGCGAATGGGAAGTCAATACTTAAAACAAGTATTAAGATATTGAAAAATTCAAACCATTATCTCGGAAATTGTTAATCCTACAAAAAATCGACAAATTCTGTGTTTATAAGATCGATATACTGAGAAGGTTCAAGATATGCATTTTATTCGTACTGCAAATAAATATATGGTACTTTAATCAAAATCGTTAGTGCCATTTTTGAGAAAATGAAATAACGAAAACCTTCGCATGTAAAGGGTAGTTCGTGTGGGACATCTTCGTGTCGTAGCTTGAAACATACTGAACTTAAATAACAAGTATGTTATTTAACAGCCTTTTCGTTTTTGAGTTAAGATGTTCATATACAGACATGGAACTTTTTCTGAAAATGCTCATTTTATTCAATTGAGCGTCTCTCTCTCTCTCTCTCTCTCTCTCTCTCTCTCTCTCTCTCTGTGTGTGTGTGGAGGGTAATCTCAACAACCATTCAACCTATTTTGATTATTCTTTCAAAATTGAAAGTTCCTATTCTTCCAGATGGTCATATGCTATATAATGTTCCCACAAATATTTAAAACTGAGGATTGAGAGGTTTCTTTTTCATATTCATGTCATAAACTTTCCGTTTCGATGAATATGGATATCAGAGGCTACTTTTGGCACTTTATTGCAAACATGGCAGATTTTTAATGATTTAGAGCCCAAAGGTGTAAATGGGAAGGCTTAAAATATTTTAAAACTGCGTTATTTTAGGAGGGTTGTATATCGTCCATATCAACACATTTCTCTCGTATTTCACTGAAGTTTTATCAAATAATGTGTTTGGTATGACTTTGAAAGAACCGGGTGCATTGGGATTCTAGAAACTGACATTCAGTCTCTTTTTTCAACCCCTCACAAACAAATGCACATTCTTTAGCCATCTAAATGAAACTGTAAAAAAAACTACCCCTACCGTAGTTTAAGCCCCTTATGTATAAATTTCCACTGTTATACCAAAAATATTGCACGATAGGAGTTGGGCAAAACTCATAGACTGCATTACAACTTCCAAAAGCTATCTATTCCTTATTTTGAATTATATATATATATATATATATGTATATGTGGGCTCAAAATTTTAAAGCTACCGTTATTTTATTTCCATCCCTTTAACGATAAAACTATACCTACTGCTTTGTCAACCAAGGCACAAATTTGTGCGCTTAGACTGCTATAGGACTTGGCGAAAATTATAGGATACCATACAAATTAAAAAAGTTATCCATAATCATATATTTCAACCCCTTATGTACAAATCACACCTATGCTTATTTTTAAGCCCGTACTTACAGAATGTACGGATGCAATGCCGGGTAGTAATTGTTTAAAGATAGAAAATTGTGTCCAACTAACATTAGAAATCACCATCAATTATTAACAACTTCTACTCGTATATAGTCGCAGATTATGCGTCTTTTTCAAAACGATTAACTTGGTGGCCTGGAAGTGGTAAATCTTTATATTCACCAACTTTACCTCTGTTGTGTGGTATATGTTAAGAATCTATGTATTGTGTGAAAAGTATGAAGCTTTTTCTGTCATTAAATAAGTTCTATGGTTCTTTCACAGGCAAACGATAGGTATAGGCTATGCAGCATTTCCAGACTGTCGGGGGAAGAGTAAAGCCCCTTGTACCTACACGATCAAACTTTTGTCAAATTCAATACTTTAAGAGCTTTTCAAGAGTTGTCACAACTAAACAAATTTTCTTGTCAAATTGCTTCCAATACTTTGAAAGTCTTTGAAAGTCTTGAAAGCAAATAAGGACATGCTCTAAACGGTCAAAGATTTCACAATGATTTGATGGCATTGGCCAATGAAATGCGAGTATTCACAGTGCGTCACGAAATCTGCATCATGGCTGAAAGCGAAAAGTAAACAAAAATGGCTACCCGGCCAAGGTATGTCGTATGCGAACTGATTAGGTTATACATAAGCTGGCCATGTCTGTACATCGAGGGCTCCGTTTATTACCACAAGATGGAGTAGATGATTATGAAGAAATAATTGCCAGGCAGTTTTCCGAACTAAGTATACATTAATGCAATGTTATATAGTGTGGTTAACCTATTATTTTCATTGTATCCCACACTCGTAATGTGATTTCATTGGATGTAATACGTGAAAGAGCTACATAATATTAGTAAAGAACAATATTTCATTGCGAATTGTTATGCCGTAACGCAAATACTAAATTGCTTTGCGCGTGATAAATTATCTGAAGGGTTTCAGTTTGGCGAAGAGAGAACTTGTAAATACACATTTTTGACATTGTCAAGTCTTGCCAGGTCTTGCCAAGTCTTTTCCAATCTTGTCACATATTGAAAAATATTTGACAATTTTTCTTGCAAACTTTTGAATGGAAAAAAAAAGTTTGATCGTGCACAAGGGGCTTAAGAAAGTCAGACGTTCCGCCGATGTTTCACATCCTTTTGCTGAATATCATTTATCCGTTATTAGTAATATGGGAGTGTACAAAATTGCAATTATAAGAGGGAAAGGTGAGAATTCGCCATAAAAAATTCTGTAGATCGTTGTACAATAATTTCAAAATTTAATTAGATCGCCATTCGAGTTAAAAATATAGCTGTGCACCGTCGGCTACTTTTACTTGCTCCATAACCTACCTATAGTAGGTAAGAGGGATTATTGTATTCCCAGAAAAATTTCATGTCGAAATTTCACTCGTGAACGGGAGATCGGCAGTTCTGTCTGAGGTTTCTTCCAGGTTTTTCTCAGTCCACAAAACTGGCAAATACCGGGGAGGTACCTCACTTAGAGCTGGAAATTTACTTCCAAAATTTCCTTTCACAAACCATTTCATGTCCTATCAGAAGTGTCCACCACCTGTAGTGTGTTAAACATTATTTTAAACAAAAAATAATTTTTACTTTCTCTAGGTACCTATAAGAATATTGTGATTTCATAAAAAGGTCTAATATCGAAATTTTACCGAAAATACACTTTTTGAAATCCTCAACCCCTCCAAAAGCATTTTTAGGAATAGGTGTGTGTGTGTGAGCGTGTGTGTGTGTGAGCGTGTGTGTGTGTGTGTGAGCGTGTGTGCGTGTGCGTGCGTGAATGCGTGCGTGCCTGCACCTGAATAGTATAACTCAAAAACGATGTCAGATAAATAGCAAATTGGATTTAAGTTTAGCATCTTCCAACAAGGGCGCACCCAGGATTTCTGCAAGGTGGGGCGCACCGGGTGGTTTGGGGTTCCTCCCCAGAATTTTTTTTAAAAATTTAGCTAGAACATTTTAGGAGATATAACAAATGATATCCTAAAAAGGGCAAGATAAAATACTATATCTGGTGTTAACAATACTTATTGTTTTGAACCTCTAAACGAATAGTATTAAAGGAGGGGAATATACCAACATTGTTGTAAATTAACCAATGTACAAGAAAACTCTAGTATTTTTACTTATATTTTTAAAAAAACTAATTGATTTATGCACAAAAAGGAGCACTCATGCAAAGAGCGAAAACACCAACTTCGTTTCTGCATATTTTTTTTCTTAAATGATAAAATACCTCTTTCTGTGGTTTTGCCCAGCAAATCTATTTATGACACGTTATGACAGCCTGTATTTTTACTTTCTCTACTAGTATAGTAAGTAGGGGAAGTATTGTATTCCACCCAAAAATTCGATACCGAGATTTCACCGGAAATACATGTTTTGATACCCCCTGAATCCAAAAAAAAATTCTGATGTGTTACACTCACATGACTTTCTCTACTCTTGTAAAAACTATTTTTACAAACGCTTATTCTCCATATGCTTCATGTTAATCGAGATATCGAGATGTCAATCTTATTTGTAATTTTCTTGTAGATGCAAGGGGAATATGGTAGCTTTTAAGCGATAGTCAAATATTTTATCGCTGGTTGCTATGTGGCGCATTCCATTCTCTTTGCATGTCCAGGACATAAAAAAATCTGATGTGTTACACTCACATGACTTTCTCTACTCTTGTACAATCTAATTTTACAAACGCCTATTCTCCATATGCTTCATGTTAATCGAGATATCGAAATGTCAATCTTATTGGTAATTTTCTTGTAGATGCAAGGGGAATATGGTAGCTTTTAAGCGATAGTCAAATATTTTAACGCTGGTTGCTATGTGGCGCATTCCATTCTCTTTGCATGTCCAGGACATAAACAAATGAATAACGAATTTGAGAAAAAGTATAAGTATTGCAAAATTTAAGGAAATAACAAGCAATATCTCGAAAACGGTTCACTCAACAAAAGAAATGTATATGACATAAGTTGTGTATTTTAACGCGATCTATATTTTTTGTGTAGTAAAATTTTGTCTATCTCTTATAGTTTACCAGTTATGCAAAAGTCGTTCAGAATGAAGAATACTTTTGGAGACATTCCCAGAAAATTCGAGATATACATTTCATTTCTCATGATATTATCTTAAACATATGATATTTTCATCAAAATCGTTAGAGCCATTTTTGAGAAAATTAAAATTTTCGAAAAATGTTCCATGTAAAGGGTAGTCTGGGGTGGGGGGATTTTCTTGAAAACCTTCGTGTCGCATCTCTGGAAGATACTGAACCTAAATACCAAGTTTGGTGTTTATCCGACTGTTCGTTTTTGAGTTATGCTGTTCACACACAGACACACAGACACACACACACACAGACACACACACACACAGACACACACACGGACATGTTTCCAAAAATGCTTTTTTTGGATTCAGGAGGTCTCAAAACATGTATTTCCGGTGAAATCTCGGTATCGAATTTTTGGGTGGAATGCAATACTTCCCCTACTTACTGTACGTAGTAGAGAAAGTAAAAATGAATAACGAATTTGAGAAAAAGTATAAGTATTGGAAAATTTAAGGAAATAACAAGCAATATCTCGAAAACGGTTCACTCAACAAAAAACATGTATATGATGTAAGTTGTGTATTTTAACGCGATCTACATTTTTTGTGTAGTAAAATTTTGTCTATCTCTTATGGTTTACCAGTTATGCAAAATTCGTTCATAATGAAGAATACTTTTGGGGACATTCCCAGAAATTTCGAGATATACATTTCATTTTTCATGACCTTATCTTAAACATATGATATTTTCATCAAAATCGTTAGAGCCATTTTTGAGAAAATTAAAATTTTCGAAAAATGTTCCATGTAAAGGGTAGTCTGGGGTGGGGGGATTTTCTTGAAAATCTTCGTGTCGCATCTCTGGAAGATACTGAACGCAAATACCAAGTTTGGTGTTTATCCAACTGTTAGTTTTTGAGTTATGCTGTTCACAGACACACACACAGACACACACACACACAGACACACACACGGACATGTTTCCAAAAATGCTTTTTTTGGATTCAGGAGGTCTCAAAACATGTATTTCCGGTGAAATCTCGGTATCGAATTTTTGGGTGGAATGCAATACTTCCCCTACTTACTATACGTAGTAGAGAAAGTAAAAAAGCATTTTTGGAAACATGTCCGTGTGTGTGTGTCTGTGAACAGCATAACTCAGAAACGAACAGTCGGATAAACACCAAACTTGGTATTTAGGTTCAGTATCTTCCAGGAATGCGACACGAAGGTTTTCAAGAAAATCCCCCCACCCCAGGATACCCTTTACATGGAACATTTTTCGAAAATTTTAATTTTCTCAAAAATGGGTCTAACGATTTTGATTAAAATATCATATGTTTAAGATATTTTCATGAAAAATGAAATATATATCTCGAATTTTCTGGGAATGTCTCCAAAAGTGTTCTTCAATGTGAACGACTTTTGCATAACTGATAAACCATAAGAGAGACAAAATTTTACTACACAAAAAAATTAGTTCGCGTTAATATACACAATTTATGTTCATATACATTTTTTGTTATTGAGTGAACCATTTTCGAGATATTGCTTGTTTTTCCCTTAAATTTTCCATACTTATACTTTTTCTCAAATGGAAATTCGTTATTCATTTTTTTTGTCCTGGTAATGCAAAGAGAATGGAATACTTAAAGCCTACCAATTCCCCTTGCAGCTACAAGAAAATTAGCAATAAGATTAACATCTCGATATCTCGATTAACATGAAGCATATGGAGAATAAGCGTTTGTAAGAATAGTTTCTACAAAGGTAGAGAAAGTCATGTGATTGTAACACATCAGATTTTTTTACGTAGGTTGTCAATGTGATTGGTCCATGATATGTATTTATCAACTTGTATGCCTAAGAGGCACAAGTGAACTCATCTGAGACAAGCAAAAACCAGTGACATGAAAACAATTAAAAATCTTAAAGCAAGATATATAAAGAGGGCAATAGGAGCAATCTAATATACACCAAACAGAATGGGTATGTAAGTACTCGCAAAGAAACCTTCTTCCTGGAAGTTATAAGGATCAAGACACCACTACCAAACACCGATGCTTACAAAGAAGCAATAACAAGAAACGAACAGGCTGGCCCCGTAGCTCAGTCGGTAGAACACCTGCCTGCTGTGCGAGGGGTCCCGGAGTAGATTTATTACATTATTCAAATAGTACGTTATGAAACCTAGAAGCACACCTGAAAGATGAGAAGGAAACGGAATGAAAGGGAAATGATGGAGAGGGGATCGTAGTAGACCAGAAACCACTCCAGCATTCGCTTAACGTCCAGGGAAAACCACGAAAGATAAACAATGCACAGTGGGCTGCAGACGGACAGCATAACCCAAAAGCGAAAAGTCGGTTAAATATCGAACTTTGTATTTAAGTTCAGCTTCTTCCAAAGATGCGACACGAAGATTTTCAACAAAACTCCCCTGCCATAAATTACACTTTACATGGATTTACTAAAAAATGGCTGTAACGGTTCTGATTAAAATACCATATATTAAAGTCAATTACGTGATAAAATGTGTATCTTGAATTTTCTGGGAATAGCTTGTAAAGTCCTCTTCATTCGGAAGGAATTTTGTATAATCTTGTATAACTAGATAGCGATAGCAAAAACACACTACACGAAAAAAAATGTATATCTCTTTAAAACACACAATTTATTCAAATAACTTTTTTTGTACCGTTAGCCATTCCGAGATATCCATTATTAATAGTTCAAATTGTTCAATTCTAAGTCATTCTCTTAATTCTGTCAACATTTAGTTGTTTCTCTCGATATCGTGGAAACAGTATGAAATTTTAAGGCCAGCATATAGCGTCCAGTTCATAAACATTTGACTATCGTTATTCCCTTTTCATTTATAATGAAATGTGTAATATATTTATTTCTGCAAATGTTTTTCTGGATTGAAATGCAGTACATAGAAAAAAAATCTGATGTGTTACACTCACATAACTTTCTCTACTCTTGTACAACCTAATTTTACAAACGCCTATTCTCCATATGCTTCATGTTAATCGAGATATCGAGATGTCAATCTTATTGCTAATTTTCTTGTAGATGCAAGGGGAATATGGTAGCTTTTAAGCGATAGTCAAATATTTTAACGCTGGTTGCCATGTGCCCATTCCTTCTCTTTGCATGTCCAGGACATAAAAAAAATGAATAACGCATTTGAGAAAAAGTATAAGTATTGGAAAATTTAAGGGAATAACAAGCAATATCTCGAAAACGGTTCACTCAACAAAAGAAATGTATATGACATAAGTTGTGTATTTTAATGCGATCTACATTTTTCGTGTAGTAACATTTTGTCTATCTCTTATGGTTTACCAGTTATGCAAAAGTCGTTCACAATGAAGAATACTTTTGGAGACATTCCCAGAAAATTCGAGATATACATTTCATTTCTCATGACATTATCTTAAACATATGATATTTTCATCAAAATCGTTAGAGCCATTTTTGAGAAAATTAAAATTTTCGAAAAATGTTCCATGTAAAGGGTAATCTGGGGTGGGGGGATTTTCTTGAAAACCTTCGTGTCGCATCTCTGGAAGATACTGAACCTAAATACCAAGTTTGGTGCTTATCCGATTGTTCGTTTTTGAGTTATGCTGTTCACAGACACACACACACACACACACACACACACACACACACACACACACACACACACAGACACACACACGGACATGTTTCCAAAAATGCTTTTTTTGGATTCAGGAGGTCTCAAAACGTGTATTTCCGGTGAAATCTCGGTATCGAATTTTTGGATGGAATGCAATACTTCCCCTACTTACTATACGTAGTAGAGAAAGTAATAAGCTTTCGTAACACGTTTTTATATCCATTAAGAAATGATACAGGGTACAGAAAGTCGTGTGAATGTAACACATCAGATTGTTAATATTTGATTATTGTTTACGTATGTGTAATCAAGGTTTATGTTTGTTAACAAGAAGCAAATAGAAGAATAAGCTTTCGTAGGAATAGTTAATAGAAGAGTGAGTAGAGAAAGTCATTCGAATGAGAAACATCAGATGTTTTTAAAGCAATATATTGAAAAGTTAAAAGATACTGCACTGGAATTTAAATACTTCTTATTTGTACTTAAGATAAATTGCAATTATTCATTGAAAATTGTTGAATTTAGCATTTTCAGAAGAGGGTTCCCATAATTTGATGCAAACA
Source organism: Deroplatys truncata (assembly GCA_030765065.1). Classification (NCBI taxonomy): domain Eukaryota; kingdom Metazoa; phylum Arthropoda; class Insecta; order Mantodea; family Mantidae; genus Deroplatys; species Deroplatys truncata. Next base: position 45,381,788 of record CM060975.1, on the reverse strand, counting down.
GATTTTTGAAAATGGTTTTCTAATTGCTGGAAATACCAATGCGAACAGTACTGTAGCTACACTACCCTAGAACTTCGTATCATTTACCCATATATTAATATAGTAAGAGTTATTTAAATTTCCAGCATAAGATTTATTTGAAGTATTATTTTGACGTCATGCGAAAGAGCTAACAAGAACCAAAATAAATTGTTCCATTTCTTGTAACAAGCTTCTCGCACAAATAAAAGCATATTCTGTACTTTTCTGCCTTAAATGCAAATGAAACCGCTACGATTCCTATTAACCCTATCTGCTTGATCCTTATTGTTAATGATACTTAAATTTAAATTTTAAATGAAGCTGAATGTGCAGTAAATTCTTACCTGCGTTACCAAAATGAGCAACACACACGTGACAACCGTACGCTTCATTGTTGCAGTCAGTAAGTGCCTTAGAGTGGAATATAATCTAGAGCACTGCGTTTATCACACAATAAAAGTGTTTTATTTAGCAATCTCTTGCTCCCGCATTTATATATATTTTAATGTCAGTTTTCATTACATTAGGATATGATAGCTAGTGATAATCTGAGTGGGTGCTGAATAAGAAAAATCTCATTATTGCCACATCTAATGGTGGTAAACATTTTCACATTCGGTGGACTCTTTCTTTTTTTGAAACGGGTGATAGTAAACGTGTAGGGAAGGTATGATTTCTAAAGATAATACTTTTCGTGCTATTAGTGGTCAAATTTAATAAAATATATTTCAATAGGGACTTCGGGTATAACAATGAGAAACAAGCACACAAAAATCTGACATCTCTCCATACTATCATTTATTTTATATGTATGCTGTAAATGATTCATACAAGGGCTGTCCCAGAAGTACGACCTAACAACGAAAACACAAACATTTTGGGAAGAAACATCTTTATTTCTCTACATAATCTCCTTTCATCTCGATACACTTTTCCCAGCGATGTTCAATAGCTTCGATACCCTGCTTATAGTGAGAACCGCCGAGTTCTACAAAATAGCCATCAACTACAAACCCCACCTCTTCATTGTTGGCAAATCTTTTACCACTAAGCCATTTCTTCAACTTTGGAAACAGAAAATAATCAGCGGGGGCTAAGTCTGACGAATAGGGTGCATGAGGAAGCAATTCAAACTTTAACTGATTGATTTTGGCCATGGCAATAATGGATGTGTGAACTGGTGCATTACCTTGATGAAACAGAACTTTCTTTTTCGTTAAATCAGGCCGCTTTTGCTTGATTTCATCATTCAAACACTGCAATAAGTTTGCATAATACTCGCCATTGATTGCTTTTCCTTTTTGAAGATAAATCATTGAAAATTATCCCAAGCGCATCCCAAAAAAGCTGACGCATGAACTTGCCTGCAGATGGAACTGTCTTCGCCTTCTTTGGAGCCGATCTCCCCTTTCAATCCGTTTTGACTGTTCCTTCGTCTCAGGTGTGAAGTAATGGATCCATGGTTATGAATCGACGCAAAAACTCGGCTTTATTGGAGCGAAACATCGCCAAACACTCGACTGAATCGTCCACTCGACGCTGCTTTTGTTTCATTGTGAGTAAACGCGGCACCCATCTTGCGCACAGTTCTCATGTCTAAATTTTCAGTTAGTATGCCATGTACAGCACTTTTTGAAATGCCTACGATGTCTGCTAGCCCGCACACTTTCAGTCGACGATCATCCAATACCATTTTGTGGATTTTCTTCACAATTTCTCGCGTGGTCACCTCACTTGGGCGACCACTGCAATGTTGTCTTGGCAGCTCGTACGACCTCGCTTAAACTCTGCCACCCAATATTTTACTATTGTAAACGAAGGAGCAGACTCCCCCAGGGTAGAATTTAGCTCAACTTTAATATTAGTTGGACTAAGACCTTTCAAATGAAAGTATTGTATCACATAACGATGACCAGTTTTATCCATGTTTACAAATTCGCTAAGAGAGTTCACTATTAATGGCTGCCAAACAATTACTAAACAACGTAGCATCGTCAAACTTCAAACTTAAGCTTTATAAGGGTGGTGCTTTCTACCACAGTCATTTGTTTGAAACAACAACCACTATCTATACATCAGGTGCGGTACTTCTGGGACTGCCCTCGTACAAGAGCTCGTTTTTCTATTTACTTTCTGCTGATGTTAAATGTTGGTATAAATGGTTTGGGTGCACATTTTGTAGTAGATACAGGAGGCTGAAACTCTAAAAATCACCACTTTATTCTACCACTGGTTCACACCCCTCCAACCATTTTACACGTATTTCTAGCATCTCTACTCATTTTATAAATAGAAAAATACAATACTTTCTCTAACTACGATAAGTAGATGGTAGAGAAAGCAAACATTGGGGCAAGGAGAAAAATATTTACTGATGGTATACACAAGGGACCGGGACGTGCATCTTAAAATATCTAGCAACAATTGTATGGAGGGCGGGGTAGTAGAAGAAATACTGTATTGCTTGATGCAGTTCAACGAAATACTTTATGTCGTCCTCCGTGACCTGGGGATACCATGCTAGTCTCTAGTTCCCGAGATAGCGGGTTCAAAACCCGGCGAAGGGCGGTGGATTTTCTTCGGGTGTAAAAATCCTTAGTATGGCTTCCTTTGGAAGGGAAGTAAAGCCGGTGGTCCCTTGTCGTAGATTTACTGCACGTAAAAGAACCTCAAGCCTGATAAAGAGGCATCTGAGCAAAATTTCGGTCCTTCACCCAAATGGGACGCTAAGAACCACAGCAGTTAAAGAGCGTACATAAATTAATTTCATTTGAGACACTTTATTTTAGATCTAAAATAGAAAGCAATATCAATAAAAATAGATGTGTTAATATTCACATGACTTTTTATATCCATTAGTCAAACTATTGTTACAAAATCTTATTCTTCTATCTGCTTCATTTTAATCGAGATGAACACTTGCAGAAATGGTCTTATTGTATATTTCCTTGTAGCTACAAGGGAATTAGAGAAATACACTAGGCTTTAAGCTTCACAGGCTATCCCAGAAAATTCAAGATATACATTTCGTTTGTCATGTAAATACCTTAAACACATGGCATTTTAATAAAGATCGATAAAGCCATTTTTGAGAAAATAAAAATGTTCGAAGAAATTTCCATATAATGGATAGTTTAATTTGGGGGGGGGGGAGGATTTCTTGAAAATCTTCGTGTCGAATTCTTGGAAGATGTTGAGCTTAAATTAACAATTGTTTGGTATTTGACCTACTTTTCGTTTTTCGGTTATGCTGTTTCAAAGACACACAAAGGCAAACACACGACCGTTTTCCAAAAAAATGTTTCTTTTTGGATTTAGTGGATCTCAAAACACGTATTTCTAGTAAAATATAGAATTTTTGGGTGGAATACAATACTTCCGCTTACCTGCTACAGGTAGGTGGAAGAGAAAGACAAAAATGTTTTGGGAAAGAAATAGGATTGTGGATATTCATTAGGCAACTAAGAGAGACATGGAAAAGGAAGTGAAGGCAGAAAAACAGAGAAAGCTATAAGCAGTCAAAATAGGATTCTAACACGGATTGGATGTAAAAATAAGCTCTGTATGACTAACTTATAGAATAGATGTATTGATAATGATGTTGATAATAATAATCGGTAGAGAAAGTCGCACTATTATCATATTTTTTCTGATAGCCTACCGTTGATGATCAAAGAAGAGGACAGTTCAGGAAAATGAAAATGCACGTTTGGTATACCTACTCATTTATCTTTTATTTCTCCAACTACAACGAGCAGGATCCTGGTGCCTTTAAAATACTCCTGTTTTCCTCGAACACCTCAAACAGGTGACAAATTACTGCCTAATCTAAATCAGTGTTGAACAGTTTAACTAAATAAAATGTCTGAGGATTGTTTTAATTACTGTTGGCTTTGACTTGAACAAAATTTTGTTACTAATCGGATAATACTTATGCCATTGTTGAAACTCTTTGGGGAAATGTACTGAGATAGGTGGATACCAGGGAACTGGCATTTCTTTGGAGAAGACGTTGTCATTATTATTGCGGCTGATCAGACGATAACTTGAGAGAGGAAAGCCTCTATCAACTGTCCCTAAATTAAAATTGAGTTTTATTTATGGACGCTCTTTAACTACTATGGTTCTTAGCGTCCCATTCTATATTGGGCATGAAAGACCGGAAATTTTGCTCAGAGGCCTCCTTATCAGGCTTGAGGTTCGTTTACGTGCCGTAAATCTACTACGCGGGACCGCCGACTTTACTTCCCTTTCGAAGGAAGCCATGCTAAGGATTTTTACGCCCGAAAAAAATCCATCGCCCTTCGCCGGGTTTGAACCGACATCAGCTGTCACTGAGTTTGATGACGTTCTATTGAAGGCATAAAGCCATCTTGCTGTTGCACAACCTGTTTATTCATTGCGTCATTGAGCGGAGCTCTCCATGGCGTAGGAAGTAACTATATGGAGAATGTTGGCCATAGTTTTTTTGGGGACAGTGTGCCCTTCACCTCCGTGGTGTAGGGATAACGTGTCTGCCTTACATTTAAGAGGTCCCGAGTTAGAATCCTGGTTAGGGCGAGTTACCCTGAAAAGATGAATATCAAGTAAGTTTAAGCTCTATGAATCCCAGGCATTTGAGCAACATTTCACCCAATTTTATTCATTTATCCGATGTGACCTAACCGGTTAAACGACGTTAAACTATTTAAAATAATAATAGTAATAAAACCTTGTAACAAATGAGAATCAGGATAAGCAAAACAGACTATGGAAGTTTAGATTACTCACATCCCGAGCGGGGGGAGCGACTCGCTTCGAGAGGTCCCGGGTTCAAATCGCCGGGTCCAACCAACTTGGCCGAAGGTTTCCTTGCAGTTTCCTCGGTTACTTGGCTAATGCTGGGTTGTATAATTGATCCGCGAATTTTCATATCACTACATTTCATTTTCTTCTTCTTCTTCTTCTTCTTCTTCTTCTTCTTCTTCTTCTTCTTCTTCACTGCACTGGGCTGATCACCCATCCTGGATATACTATGATCCATAGTTTGCTTGTTACTGACAGACTATTGACCCAAGGCATTGGCTTGTAAGTGCATGGGGGTGTAAGTCCTACAACCAGGAGAGTAATCAGAAGAAGAAAATTACTCATATATCTGTCATAGAAACTAACGAAAGTAATGAATCATTGCTGATAGAAAGAATTAGTAAATATATATACAAAAATTTATATTGTATTCTACTTCACCTTTAAGTCAAGTTACAACAAACTTTAAGATGTTTCTTTGAAATTAACAAGGAATATTAGAGAAAAACTGATTTCCCACGTTAAATCCCTATGCTCAGTTTTTTTTAAATTTCTATTCTGTCTATAATTCAAATCTATAAATTTGTACGACTTCTCCGCATATGGCATTGCTATATGTGTCATTCGGCTGTTCGGTTAAAAATGTTTATTTTGCTGCAGGTAGACACAAACACAAGACCGCTTCCTTTTTTATTTTAGGAGGGTGGAGGCGGCTCAGGGGACGTCGAAAATTATATTTCCGGCGAAATCACGGCACAGAATTTTTGGGTGTAATACAACACTTGCGCGATTTTCCTTAGATAAGCAGAGAGAAGTGAAAAAGAAAAGGGAGGGTGTTTTTAAGGAGTCAAATACACCAAGGACATCCCTTTATCTGGAAAAATTACCGTTATCTTTCATTATCTCATACATAGCTCTGATGGTTTTGATTAAAATAATAGTAGATTATGATATAAGTAGGATTTTATTTTGCCAGTAGGAATACGGCCTTCGTTTCGCAATCCTGCAAGCAAAATAAAACCAGTTTTAACACGTGTGGCATGTAGTATCTTTTAGACAGCGCTCGAATTTGTAAAATATCTATAAAATATATATTGATTCCCTTAACCACAAGAAATCACGTTTTGAACAAGATCAGTTCACGTGTATAGCGCTATTCTAGAAACAAGAGAAATGACTTATATTTATCCAAGCTCGTCATCATTCGCTGGCCCTTGTGGTTGTCTGTCAGGTCCTTAGGCATCCAGCGAGCACTAACTTTACGAAATTTCAATGTGTCATGAACAATATCGTACATTGCACCATAAGAAATGTTGAACTGTTGCGATAAGGTGCGCAGTTGTACACGCTGCCGCCTCAATGCCTCTGACATTCTGCGGGGTTGCAGCTGTTACCGGCCTCCCGGAACGTGCTGCCGAATCACTAAGGTTCACACGGCCCTCCAGGAAGAATGCACACCACCTGGAGACATTGCTACGGTCCATACAATCATCCCCATACACGCCACGCATGTCCCTGTGAATATCACTCGGTTTATGCCCTTTGGCCCATAAATATCGAACCACACCTCTCTGCTCTTCACACGTGGACGACAGTAACATGCGCGCCATCTTTGTTGCGTAGTTCACGCTTCTCTCGCTAGAACTGCACATGAAACAAAAACTCCCTCTGTAGTGAAATCTTCAAACTATATCTGTGTGACATTGCAACATTCCAGCTGCAATACCAAGGCAGAAAAGTTATTGTGCGTTACTTTTCGATCCGCCCTCATAGTTTTTATAAGCAGAAGAATGTAGCCGTAGGATCTGTGAAGCTAAACCCGAAGCATATTTTCTGGTGGTGGATACAGGATAGCTGCTCATTTTCCTAGAATGCACACACTTGAAGGTGTGCTCAACTAAGTCTCTTTCTTCTGGCGAAGCAGTGAATAGAGTACTCACAATTCTCCACTTCTTGTATACCTACTGTATTGGTGTGTACAGGAATTCTCAGTCGCCCATTTTCCTGAGATTTTCCATTTTGGTATAGCCATTCCTCCCAGTTGACAAACTCGACGGAATGGTTGGTAAACTTGGAGATGAGCAGGAGGGTTTCCCGGTTCCTTTGTTCCACTGTGACTAGAAAAAAACTGGCTTTTATCTGCGCGGTCCACAACACCAAACACCCATTACCCTTCCACAAGGCATCGCCCGTTGTATTTCCTGTGGGCCAAATTTTGATTCATCAATTTTCACAATTTTATTTCTGTCGCCAATTAGTTTTGTGTGTAAACCATCCAGTTTTCGCATGCCTCGCAGTTGAACATGGAACCAATCGACCACAGTCGAATTACGTAGATGGGGGTGTAATAGCAAGTTAATGATTTTAATGCGTGCTACACTTCTATTTCAAATTAAGTTAGAATTAAGAGGATTTCACAATATGTTCACAGAAAATTCAAGCTATACATTTTATTCGTTGTTAGTATCTCAAACATAATTATGTTTTAATCAAAACCGTAAGAGCCCTTTTTACTTTCTCTACCGCGTACAAAGTAGTTACAGAAGGTATTGCATTACACCAAAAAATTCGATAGGTGATTTCGCCGAAATACATGTTTTGAGGCACCTCGAATAAAATGAAGCATTTTTAGAAAAAAAATGTCCGTAAGAGGTAGTATGTGTGGATAATTAAAAAGGAAAATTTGGATAAATACCATAACTTCCAAAAGTGCAACACGAAGATTTTCAAGAAAATTTCCCCCCTCCAACTACCGATTTCATGGAACATTTTTTGATATTTTTTATTTTCTCAAAAATGGCTCTGACGATTTTGATACAATTTTGATATTAACGATATTTACATGGCAAATAAAATGTATATCTTGAGTTTTCTGAGAATAGCCTGTGTAGTCCTCTTCATTCGGGATAGGGTTGCCATAATCCAAGAACCAAAATCAAGTACCACTGATATTTCTCTGAGCGTGAACAGAAGAAAGGAATTTGCTCTGATTCTAAACGAGTCTGTGAAAAGCAGTGCAACTTATATTTTTCATGTTATACTGATTTTGGAGCATTGCATTGACTGAAGTGGATGCCAGCCTTTTCTTTTCTTCTGTCCATTGTGAATTCATTAAAGAAAATACCCTCTCCACATTAGCATTATGCCCTGGAATGGAGAAATAGTATTGCACAGTTGCAAGCAGTTCTGAATACTGCTCTTCAGAAACACAATCTTGTGAATGTTAACCTCATACAAACCACAGAAAGTACAAACATCAGGCAGGCAGGCATTAGAAATAAAGGAACCGGACAGCAAAATCATTGAGAATCGATTATAGAATTGCTTCCGCTGTCACTGTTAGCGCGAGATCGGCGATATACGAGGGGCACTATTTATATTTTGAACCTAATAATTAAAACAAAGTAATTTCTGATTGCAAACTGCTTTATTGTTTCTCAAAATATTCTCCTTTATGATCAATACACGTTTGCATCCGTTTGAACCATTTGTCAAAGCATTTATTCCAGTCTTCTTGAGACACCTCCAAAACATGGGTTTTGAAGGCATCAACGGCTTCTTCTGCCAACGAAAATCGTTGTCCACCCAATTTATTCTTGATGTTCGGGAACAAAAAAGGAGTCATTGGGTGCCAAATCAAGACTGTATGGCTGATGACCAATCAATACGATTTTTGAGCCTTCAAATACTCTGTTGTTAGACGAGATGTGTGTGCGCTCGCATTGTCTGATGAAGAACGATCCTACGGTTCTTGTTGGTTTTCCTTACTTCACCGAAGACTTCCGGCAAACAAATGGTTGTGTACCATTCGGCATTGACTGTTTTACGTTCCTCTAAAGGCACTGTTGCCACATGGCCAATTTGCTGAAAAAGCAGATGATCATTTGCTTCGGTGCGAACAACTTTTGTTGGATTTGTTTCACCTTGCAACACCCATACAGTCGACTGCAGTTTATATTCCGGCTTATACGCATAGATCCATGATTCGTCACTTGTTACAATCCTATATACGTTCTTTTGAGGCACCGCCATTGTATTTCTTGAGCATTTTTGTACACCAATCGACACGAGCATCTTTTTGAGATTGCGTCAAATTATGTGGGATCCAACGAGAGCAAACCTTTTTCACGGCTAAATAATCATGCAATATTTTATATATGCTGGTGGAACTAATGCCTAGGGTTGCCTCAATCTCACAATATGTCGCATGACGATATTTCATTATTAGTTTTTGCACAGCATCAATGTTTTCTGGCACAACTGATTTTAGACGACCTTCACGAACTTCATCATTGAGCGAACGGTGACCACGATTAAATTCGTTATACCAGCGTTTCACAGTGGCAAAGGATGGAGCTGCGTCGCCAAATGTGGAAGTTAGTTGATCGATGCACTCTTATCTTGATACTCCACGTCGAAAGTCGTAATAAATCATTGCACGAACATTTTCACGAGTTAATTCCATGTTTTTGTTGAACACACAATTTTCAAGTTAGTGTAAACAAAACAAATGACGCTCTATTGACAAAATATTTGAAGTAGATCATGGTAAACATGTCAAACTTTCCATTGGAAACGTCAGATGGCACCTACAACATTCAGGGTTGCCAAGGCTCAAAATATAAATAGTGCCCCTCGTATTGATGGTCTTCGTCAGCCACGATGTTGCCATGTGAAAACTTATATCGTAAGGAATGATGAAATACTTGAACGGCGTTTGGCGGTAAAACTCAAGTTAATAATAAAAACATTTTTTTTAGCACTCGCTGCTTTCGCGGACTTTTATCTCTTCATCCAGGACATTCGTCTTCTAGCATAAAATCGCCGATTGTCCGCAAAATCCGCGATGTATGGTAACCCTAATTTGGAAGGAAGTTTGTATAATCTCGTATAGCTGGTAAAGTAAAGCGATAAACGAAAACGTACTACACAAAACACGCAATTTATTTCAGACATTTTTTGTGGCATCATCCATTTGCGATATATCTGTTATTAATGGTTCGAATTGTTCAATACTTGGTCACTCTCTTAAAGTCCTATCAACATTTAGTTGCTTCTTGCGATGTCATGTGAACAGTATTGAATTATAAGACCAGTATATAGCGTCAAGTTCTTAAACATTTGCCTATCATTGTTCTCTGTATCCTAACGAAATGGTAATGTAGTTATTTCTGCAATGGTTTATCTCGATTAATATGAAGTAGTTAGAAAAAATCTGATGTGTTACATTCACGTGACTTTCTCTAGCCTCTATCGCTTATTAGTGGGTATACAAACTATTGTTACTGAAGTTTATTTTTCTATCTACTTCATTTTAATCCAAATAAGCCTTTGCAGAAAATTCAAGATATATATTTTATTTTTCATGTAAATATCATTAACATATGATTTGTTAATCAAAATCGTTAGAGCTATTTTTAGAAAATCAAAGATTTCTAAAAATCTTCCATGTAAAGGGTAGTTAGAAGTGGAAGTTTTTTCTTGAAAATCATCATGTCACATCTTCAGAAGGTACTGAACCTAAATATCAAGTTTGGTGTTTATCCGACTTTTAGTTTTTAAGTTATGCTGTTCAAAGACACACACACACACACACACACACACACACACACACACACACACACACACACACACACACACACAAAGACACGCAGACATATGGACCTTTTTCTAAAAATCTGTTGCGATATCTTTACATGGCTTACTCTACCCTTTATCGTTTATTAGTGGGTATAAAACTATTCTTACTAAAGCTTATTTTTTTATCTACTACATTTTCTATCTGCTACATTTTTATCCACATAAACCTTTGCAGAAATAGCTACATTACACATGTCGTGGGGATACAAAGAGAACAGCGATAGTCAGATGTTTAACTGGACGCTATATGCTGGCCTTAAAATTCCATACTGTTTCCATGACATCGCGAGAAACAACTGAAAATCGATGGGACAAAGAATGATAAAGTATTGAACAAATCGAACAAATCTATAATATATGGCATTTTAACCAAAATCGTTACAGCCATCTTTTAGGAAATAAAATATTTCGATAATTGTTCCATGTAAGGGATAGTTAGGGGTGAGGGGATTTTTTTTAAATGTTTGTGTCGCTTCTTTGGAAGGTACTGAACCTAAATGCCAAGTTGAATTGTTAGGTGGAATGCAATACGTTCTCTATCTACTATGTACGTGGTAAAGAAAGTAATAAGCTTTCGTAGAAATAGTTTGTACATCCACTAATTAATGGGAGAGGGTAGAAATAGTCATGTGAATGTAACACAGGATTTGTTTTTTGACAAAATCAAAAATGATGAAAGTGTTTCCACGTAAACAGTAGCTAGGGTGGAAAACGTTTTGAAAAAATTGGTGTTGCAAACTTGAAAGATGGTAGACTTTGGTATTTAACTGAATTGTTTGGTTTTAGTTATACTGGACAAAAACGCGCGCGTGGAGATTTTCCTAATATTGTGTGTGTGTGGGTTTTTTTTTTTTGGAGGGGACGTTCAGTGTAGTAAATACGTGTACTTCCATTGGAATCCCCCTACTGAAATTTTGAGTGGAGTATAACACTTCCTCTATCTACCATAGATAAGCGGCAGAGAAAGCAAAATAATTGGGGGAGGGGTTCCGACCAATATCTCTTCTAAAAGTGCTAAAGTTGACTATTAGACATTTAATGAAAGGCAGAAGATACCAACTGCGCGAGTGTTTTGTTCGTTGGCATCAGCTGTTATTAAAAATTTGGCTAGTACCTAACACATATCTACCTCACGTACTGAAAGCAATAAAACCAATAATATCTTTAAAGGTCTGGCAAGGTGCTGCTACAAAAGTACGCGCCATTAAAACTTAGCGTTACTTTCCAAGCCGTTAGTTGTGCGATATAATGCCAAAACGGAGCAAAGAGCAAACGGAAAACTCCTATATCTGAATTATAACGCGTAGAGGAGGAACAGATAACCTAACTCCTCAGTAGTGAACATTTCTGTTTCCAAACTAGCATCAATCATACGATATAGTACTTAGTTCCTTCATTCTGATCAGCATTTTCATTTTTACTTTCTCCAGTGCCTACTTCTACTTAGAGGCAGTATTACATTCCATAAAAAAAAATCTGATGTGTTACACTCACATGACTTTCTCTACTCTTGTACGAACTATTTTTACAAACGCTTATTATCCATATGCTTCATGTTAATCGAGATGTTAATCTTATTGCTAATTTTCTTGTAGGTGCAAGGGGAATTGCTAGACTTTAAGCGATAGTCAAATCTTTTAAGAGCTAGTTGCTATGTGGAGTATTCCATTCTCTTTGCATTACCAGGACAAAAAAAATCTTATTTGTTACACTCACATGACTTTCTCTACTCTTGTACAACCTAGTTTTACAAACTCTTATTCTCCATCTATTTCATATTAATCGAGATAAACATTTGCAGAAACGATCTTTTGACATGCAGAGAGAATTATATTTTACACATAGCGACCAGTTCTAAAAATATTTGGCTATTGCTTAAGGCGTACTATGTTCCCCTTGTTTTGTATTTGCAAGGGCAATATAGAAATACAGTAGCCTTTAAGCATAGACATATCTCTTAATAGCTGGTTGCTAGGTGCAGCATCATTTCCTTTGCCACAGATTAATACTCTTTGCATATACAAGACAAAAAAATGAATAACGAATTCCCATTTGAGAAAATAAGTATTGAAAAATTTAAGGGAATAACAAACAATATCTCGAAAATGGTTCTCTCAACAACAAAAAATGTATATGACATAAATTGTGTATTTTAACGCGATCTACATTTTTTGTGTAGTAAAATTTTGTCTATCTCTTATGGTTTACCAGTTATGCAAAAGTCGTTCACAATGAAGAATACTTTTGGAGACATTCCCAGAAAATTCAAGATATGCATTTTATTTGTCATGAAAATATCTTAAACATATGATATTTGAATCAAAATCGTTAGAGCCATTTTTGAGAAAATAAAAAATTTCGAAAAATGTTCCATGTAAAGGGTAATATGTGGTGGGGGGATTTTCTTGAAAACCTTCGTGTCGCATCTCTGGAAGATACTGAACCTAAATACCAAGTTTGGTGTTATCTGACTGTTCTGAGTTATGCTGTTCACAGAGACACACACACACACACACACACACACAGACACACACATAGACACACACACACGGACATGTTTCCAAAATACTTTTTTTGGATTCAGGGGGTCTCAAAACATGTATTTCCGGTGAAATCTCGGTATCGAATTTTTGGGTGGAATGCAATACTTCCCCTACTTACTATACGTAGTAGAGAAAGTAAAAATGAATAACGAATTTGCATTTGAGAAAAAGTAAAAGTATTGGAAAATTTAAGGGAATAACAAGCAATATCTCGAAAATGGTTCACTCAATAAAAAACATGTATATGACATAAATTGTGTATTTTAACGCGATCTACATTTTTTGTGTAGTAAAATTATGTCTTTCTCTTATGGTTTACCAGTTATGCAAAAGTCATTAACAATGAAGAATACTTTTGGAGGCATTCCCAGAAAATTCAAGATATACATCTTATGTGTCATGAAAGTATCTTAAATATATGATATTTTAATCAAAATCGTTATAGCCATTTCTAAGAAAATTAAAATTTTCGAAAAATGTTCCAAGTAAAGGTTAATCTGGGATGGGGGGATTTTCTTGAAAACCTTCGTGTCGCATCTCTGGAAGATACTGAACCTAAATACCAAGTTTTGTGTTTATCCGACTGTTCATTTGTGAGTTATGCTGTTCACACACACACACACACACACACACAGATACACACGGACATGTTTCCAAAAATGCTTTTTTTTTTGGATTCAGGAGGCGTCAAAACATAAATTTCCGGTGAAATCTCGGTATCGAATTTTTGGGTGGAATACAATACTTCCCCTACTTACTGTACGTAGAGAAAGTAATTAAATATCGAGATTTCACCGGAAATACAACTCTGAGATACCCCGCCTCTGTGGTATGGGGTAGCGTGTTTGCCTCGCATCCAAGAGGTCCCGAGTTCGAATCTCGGTTAGGGTGAGGTATCCCGGACAAGGGGTTTTCCCTTATCTTGAGAAGACGAATGCTGGGTATGGAATGGAATGTGTATCGGAGGGGATTCGGCATCGATCCAGTGATTGAGTTTATTGTACCTATGCCCCTCGAGGGGGCACCCCCGGGAGGGAAGTATGAGGTGCGAGGAGACGCTGGGCGGCCGGAAAAGGTGTGATGGAACAGGAATGACTGTGTCCCTACAGTGTCCGGATTGAGACATCCCCGGCAATCGGACAGGTAGACCAGGGACTCCACCCCACATAGAGAGTCCAACGCCCAAGGGTGGTCCGTATTAGGGATGTGACAGTTATTTTCGAGTAACGGTTATAACTGCCGCAGTTACTATGTGTTAACGGTTAAGTTATTTGTTTTCATAATTATCACGTTCGCAGTTGCATTACATTAACAGTTACAAGCGGCGGGTAGCTACTTTTCTATATGAACGATGTCGATACATAATTTGTTATTTTGATACAATCTGATCTCTAACCGTGTCAACACTTTGATCACTACGGTAGTTTATAATCGCAATTACTTCTACATTCCTACGCGCCCGCACACTTACGCGCGCGCGCGCGCACACACACACACACACACACACACACACACACACACACAAAGACGTGTAGTTCCGTGTTGCCTTCTCCCTATTAACTAAGCTAATGGTGCGCAAGTGCGCCTCTTAGCACGCGAGGGTGCGATCAAGGGTAAACTTCGATATGGATTATGGCCAGTATCAATATACCTACACCTGTGACACACGCATACATTGCACAACTTTTATTGATTTCAAGACATCATTACGTGTAATAAAGAACAGATAACGTGGTGCTTTGGGCATTTTCTTGAATACGTGGCGCATATTTTGTCACTTTTGTTCCATATTACTATCAGAAGTCGCATCGCTTGCATCTCACCCCTAACATCATGGGAACGTTGGTTGCGTTGTCTTTCAGCTGCCAACATTTGAAATCCCAACATAGCTGAGAATACGATTGAGGGCTCTAACTTACAAGGCGTAGCCGAGGGATTGAGGGCCGCCAGCCTCAAAGCGTTGCCGAGGGATGTTTTTTTAGTAGGAGAGGAGTGGAGCAGCTGTCGCCTTCGACGACAGGGCGTAGCCGAGGGATCTGCGCGTCTAAAACTCGAATGATTCACGTTGGCAGCAATTCCTTCCAAAAGTCACCAAAACGGTCGCATAACATGGAGTTGGGGTAGGCATAATATCCCTATTTCGTAAGTAAAAAGCCTCTATTTTGACCATAATCCAATATCGACGAAGTACTGGGAACAGCCCATGAGTTGATGAAAAATCATTACATTGTACAAATCGTGTCCAAAATATGCAATTGTACAGCATTAATAAATAATACTCAACTTACAATTATGGTGTACACGGTAACGAATGAGGAGCCCTTTCAACTTTGAGGTTGGATATGGGGAGTACTGATTTAATTCTGTCATATATCTGTCGGTATTTCATTGTTCTTTGGCTTGCAAGGTTAAAGGTGTAAATATGCATAATGACAAATCCAAAAGAGCGGAAACACACACATTCACACGAGCTTTTCGAATGAAAGTCTGAAAAATTTCACGTTTCTTTAAGCAATCATAGAGAGTAGGCTTCATGAAATTGGGCAACCAGAGAGATCTTGATTCAGCACTGTTAAAATTGAAGTACCGTTATTTGGTCTTAGAGGGCCGCGCATATTTTAATGTTGAACAGTAGTAATTACTTTCTCTACTACGTATAGTAAGTAGGGGAAGTATTGTATTCCACCCAAAAATTCGATACCGAGATTTCACCAGAAATATATGTTTTGAGACACCCTGAATCCAAAAAAAGCATTTTTGGAAACAGTCCGTGTGTGTGCTGTGAACAGCATAACTCAGAAACGAACAGTCAGATAAACACCAAACTTGGTATTTAGGTTCAGTATCTTCCAGAGATGCGACACGAAGGTTTTCAAGAAAATCCCCCCACCCCAGAATATCCTTTACATGGAACATTTTTCGAAAATTTTAATTTTCTCAAAAATGGCTCTAACGATTTTGATTAAAATATCATATGTTTAAGATATTTTCATGACAAATGAAATGTATATCTCGAATTTTCTGGGAATGTCTCCAAAAGTATTCTTCATTGTGAGCGACTTTTGCATAACTGGTAAACCATAAGAGCTAGGCAAAATTTTACTACACAAAAAATGTAGATCGCATTAAAATACACAATCTATGTCATATACATTTTTTTGTTGAGTGAACCATTTTCGAGATATTGCTTGTTATTCCCTTAAATTTTCCAATACTTATACTTTTTCTCAAATTCGTTATTCATTTTTTTTTGTCCTGCACATGCAAAGAGAATGGAATACTCCACATAGCAACCAGATCTTAAAACATTTGACTATCGCTTAAAGCCTACCATATTCCCCTTGCACCTACAAGAAAATTAGCAATAAGATTAACATCTCGATTAACATGAAGCATATGGAGAATAAGCGTTTGTAAAAATAGTTTGTACAAGAGTAGAGAAAGTCATGTGAGCGTAACACATCAGATTTTTTTTATTCATACCCATTTACTCGCGATGCACAAGAACTCATGCACTTATAATCGTACGTGAATAACCATAATGCAATTCGTGCAGCCTCGCTCGTCCTTTCCTCTGTAAAACGGGAGTATTCTCGGGAACTAGCAGGATGTTGACCACTGTAGTTAACGCACGTTGGAGCTGATGTACATGCTCCCTCGTGTGAGAATTCTCTACAGTTAATGCAGGTAGCTTCACAGTTCAGAAATCACTTGTGTGTACAAAGCGACACAACATCTCAACGGGTTGGGGATACATTGCCTAACTTCAATGGTTTCATACACTGCCTTAATCCTTTGAGGGAGGTCTACTCAATCAAAGACAAGAAACATGATATGAGTAGACAAATTAATCTCTTTCTCTCCGCTGAAACCGATATACAAATTTCATACGTTGATCTTCCAGATTTTCTTGAATCTCCTCGTTGGACACCGTGCGAGGAGTTCAAATTCTTGTGCATCTCGACTAGAATGGGATAGCTTGCTAACAAGTTTGCTTTCAAGATAATCACTGCCTGGGATGCTGAATTTGCTTCAACCAGGAGCGTGCCATTGCGACTTCTAATGCAGGACTTAATAAAACCAGCAATTTTGTCGAGATCCTTTTGAACTGTAAAAGGGTTCACCGATGTAAATTTCTTTTCTTCCTCTGTTCAATGAATTACTAAGTAGTGAGGACCACAAGACTCGATTACTTCCTTTCCATTGACCTTAGTGGTATTTTTTTATTTATTTTGTCGGATCCATAGCACCATAAATTCGAACTATTACAAATGTCTATGATGGCATGCTCACATCCTGGGCGCCACCCTAGCTTAGTTGAGAGTCCTGGTCACCTCTCAGTTTATAGACAGAGGGAGCCAATCGCCTTCCCGGGACTGACCTTTATCAGCATGATACTCGGGGGTTGCGAGTTACACATTACCCAGTCACCCCTTGCGACTCCTCTCCGTCCCGCGCAGTGGTATCCGTTAGACTGTGTTCAGGGAGGTAACTGCTAGTTGGTCAAACACACTTGTGGTTCAAAGTTGATTGAGCGTTTGGCATAAGCCCTCTTACTATTAAAGGAACCCAATAGAGAGTGTGGCTCAAGACCCCGGGAGCGCCAATCCCGTTCCTACCGTAGTAGGCCCCTGGGGGACTTTTTTGAAGTGCTGTCATAGAAAGAGCTTAGACTTTACATTGTTATAGCATTTAACGCCCGTTCTTTCTACATGCGGTACCACAGGCGGTGCACATCGATGATACATAAAATGGAATTATAACAGGAAAAGGAAATTTGATAAGGAAGCGTTAAATGCCTAATTTTTCGGTACCTCCCCGGCATTTGCCAGTTATGAGTGAGAAAAATTCGAAAAAAAATCCTTTCAGGAAAGATGGTCTTGGTGAGATTTTAATTGCGGACCTCCTGTTCAAGAGCCCATGCCTTAACCATTTCGGTAACCCGTGTCGGTTCATAGAATTTCAAAACCAGCATATAGCGACCAGCTTATTAAAGATTTGACTACCACTTCAGCCTCCTGTATCTCCTTGTACCTACAATGATATGTTTAATGAAACTGTTTCTGCAAACGTTTATCTCAACTATTAAGAAGTAGAAAGAAAAATACGCTTTTGTAAGGATAGTTTGTATAATCTACACAGAAGATAAATGCCATTGGATAAATAGTATGTGAATGTAACACCTTAAACTTAACAATTAAATGGGCACATTGGTAATTAAATCGACAGATCTACTACTCCATAACGAAAATAAACAAAATATTAGTTGCTTGTCCCATGCCCTATGTGTAACTTTGGAATTATTCTTTTACACTGTCACATTTCCTAAATTCACCAACCATTACGCTACAATTAAATCAAAGCGATAACTTTGTGTTGCAGACGAAGTACAGCAACAAACAGTGATCCAAGCCGACTCAACAGACACCATGAATGGCAACAGAGACGGAAACACAAGAAAATGCAAACACATTCTCAACTCATCTCTCAGAGGACACATGTGAAAGTACCTTTTCCGATACTGTATGCTGCATCACAACTACCGAAGAACATACCTTCAAGTTCCGGTAAGGCTGCTCACATCATACAAGTGAGGCGCTATCCCAGCACACGTCACGATGATGTCGACTACAGAATCGCGCCCTTGGATAATGTTCACAAGAACAATCTGGATTCGCTTCTGTCAGGCTTGAAGGAAAACATACCAGTACCTCTCACAAATTTGAAACCGAGAGTCTATTACCTGCAACATCCAGTCAGGACCACTAACTTGGACCTGGATGATGAAGTAGCTTGCTACTAAACAAACTCACGGTGTTGCAAATGCCTCAGCATCTAATCAAGACCAATTACTTGGATCTGGATGATATAGTAGCTCGCTACCAGAGAGGTTCCTCGGAGTTACAAATACCTATTGTATTTCACAAGCAGCAGCACTAAAAAACACAGATACCATGATGTTTAATCCAAGAGTACCTAATCCTAAACGGGATCCCACAGTATTTAATCAAACAGAGTCTATCCCTGGATTAAATCCTTTTGTGTTTTGCAAGACAACCTAATTCTGTGTTAAATCCCACCATGTTTAATCCAGGAGTATGCAATTCTGGGTTAAATCCCACCGTTTTTAATCCAAGAAAACCTACTCCCAGATTAAATCCCACAGTATTTTATAATCCGTCGGAAATGCCTATTGAATTTTCCAACTGACATTCTCAAGAACTTAAATAACATTTTGGCAGATTCTGGAACACTCAAAAGCCAAGTACTGATATTCATATATTTTCTCACTCCCAATTAGGTATCACATGGCCTTTTCCAAAGTCCGAAACACCTTTTGAGCTTCACAGAAATCACCATCTAATGTCAGGAGTCTTCAGAGATCCTAACCCTCAGTTGAATCCCACGGTGATTTATCCACAGTCAGATATGCCTCTTGAATTTTATCATCAAAAGCACAGAGAAAACCAACAAATGAAATGTCTAGCCCTAACTTCTACAAAGAACTTCACCCTCAGCTGGATGTCAGCGTGTTTTATCCAAAGCCGGAAGTGCTTGTTGAGTTACACAGGCAGCACCATCAACAATATATTCCAAACTTGGGGAGATTCAAACACAGTCCAAGGTCAAACGCTGAACTTGATACATCTCACCCCATACAGATCTCGCGGGACTTGCGTATTTCTCACAGTCACAAAGACTGTATGCTTTCTATCTGCAGAACCATCAAAAACATAAACAAATGAATCCCAATCAAAGGTCAAGCATGTTTTACAAGGAACAGCATGAAACATTTAAACAAAACCAGCACTGGCAAAGGCCAAATTATGATGTTCATAAAAAATAACCCCACAGAAGACCTGTGCATAACACATTCAACAACACCACCTCATATTCTTAGGCACCCATATTCCCACCATTTTCACCCGCATCACCTACATCCCCTCAGTGGAAGCAACCACTTGCTACAACCGCATTACCCTATAGTAAGTAAGACTAAATTACAATCTCAGGACAGTTTCGAAATTCTCGATAAGTTTAAGTTTCCAGCAAATCAACTAAATGAGATCCAACATATTTGACTCCAGTTCAACTACAGATGACCCTTATGATAACTACACTCTCTTTGTAAACCCAAGGGATTTATTCCACCTTGTTCAAGATCTTGTCGTCTATTTGAAAAACATAAATCAAAATTCTAATATATTTCTGAAAGAACCTCGTACTCAGAAACTAAGGTTGTCATCACAAGATCCTCATGATTCAAAATCTGAAGATGAACAAAGTGAAGCACCTGCAGATACAGCACTGACTGCAGACAAAGAAGAAAGTAGGGATGACAATCAAAATAAAACAATCAGTGAACAGATGTATGACACCTCTCAAGAACTGCACTCTTCTGATAATAAAAATTCCTCAGATTCATTGACACAGCAACCACAAATTAAAACTCTGAATGTAGATACTCAAAATGTTTGGAATTCTAAGCAAACATGAACAGCTGAACCTAAAGAAGATTACAAGAAGCCAAAAGCTCCAGAGGAATCTATAATGCTTAAAACAGGTACAGATGACACAAAAGAGCTCCAGACTAAGTCTGAGAAATCATAGGCTGAAGGTAATAATCTAGAAACATCAATATAAAATCATGAAGAAGAGTCTACAACTCTGAAGAAGACACAGATATCACAAACGAGTTCCAGGCAAGGTCTGAGAAATCATGGGCTAATGCTAATCTTGAAACATTGACATCAAATACTCTAGAGGAGTCTACAACTCTTGAAGAAGACAAATGTCACAAATGAGTTTCAGATGAGGTCTGAGAAGCCACGGGCAACCATTATCTAAGACGTTTAACATCAAATCCTGAAATACAGTCTTCAACTCTTGAACAAGACACAAATGTCACAAACAAGTTCCAGACGAGGTCTGAGAAATCACAGCCTAAGAACTAATCATGGGTGAACTCTAATCTTTAAATATTAACATAAAATCCTGAAGATGAGTCTAAATCTCTTGCAGAAGAGACAGATGTCACAAACAAGTTCCAGGTGAGGCCTAAGAAATCACAGGCTATCACTAATCTAGAAACATTAATATCAAATCCTAAAGATGAATCTACACTCTTGAAGAAGACACAAATATCACAAACAAGTTCAAAGTGAGGTCTGAGAAATCATGGGGTAATACAAATCTAGAAACATTAACATCAAGTCCTGAAAACGAGTCTACAACTGCAGAAGAAGACATTAATTTCATTGTACTAATTTCTGTTATAAACACTACTGGATTGTATATTATAAAGTATGCTCTTTAATGTAATTATGTGATTGCTGATAAATAATATTGCAAGAATCTGTGTGTTTATTTACGCAACTGGCAATCTGTTCCCCCACGGCAGTGCAATATGTGTCCGTCCGCACAATAGCAATTATAGTAATTCATTGCGTGTTTAATGTGTTCAATAAATGCAGGCTATATGGTTTTCAAAGGGGCTCATTTCCAAACAAGATTTAAACCAAAGTATACATAACATATATTGTTTCTCAGTCTCAGTACATTATCTACGGTAGATGCAGTGGTAAAATCTGGCATTGCTGTGGGCTGTCAGTCACATCATTCAAGAGAAATACGATATTTATGTGGCTTTCATGTTAAATTTATGAAAATTAATGACTGATATAAAATCAGTTTTATACATTGAGGGTATAACAGAATAAAATTTGCTAATGCTTCCTTATTATCACATGGGGTCTGAAATCCATGTCTGTGGGCCATACAGACCCTAGTTGTGGCCCTGTTGATGGGAAAATATTCATAAATTTGTTTTTTATTTTCCCTGAAAAATTTTGTTTATGGCAGTTACTACCTTTCCTATGTCAATGCCTCAATTAATTCAAGAAGATTTAAGTTCACAGGATCTGAAAGCGACAACCTTGAGGCAAGTGGTGATAGAAATCTGGAGGAATCTGAGGCAACTGAGGCTAACTCTCACTGACATCAGCTGCTTGTAGACATAACTTAGTTAAATGTTTGATTTTTATACACGGCAAAGCATGTTGATTCTAATTTTATAAAAATGATACAACATTTGCAACTAAACATTTCATTCAATAAACTGCTTTCCCTTCACAATGCATTAACCTCGTGAATGCCTAAGACCTACTGTGGAAGGCTTTCACTTTGATAAGTCACTCAAATATCTACATTAAGTGTTCTTTTTTCAAATTAATTTCAATGGAAGACCAACTTAAATTCCAAATTCATATGAGTTTGCATTAATCACACATTTCAAGTGTGGTTGGGACAGCTACAAAATTAGGAGCAATAGTTAACATATATGGAGAGAAAATGTGTGTTGTGTCTAAATCCTTGCCAAAGTCAAAATTTTATGTATAAGTTGAAGGAACTCTGTAGATGCATACCATTATTTTAAATCAGTACAAAATAAATATTTTTCATTGGAGCATATTAAGAAGTTATGAGTTTTAAGAGATGCACTGAACATAATTCATGTTATGTTTTGAAGAAAATATGTACACACTCTTCACATTCTATTGAAACCTGCACAAAACTAAGGATAAATAGTTTATATAGAGAGCTTATACATTATTTTTTTCCCAAAATATCCTGATAAATTTTGACCAATACAGTGTGTTCATTTTGAGCAAAAGAACTGGATAATTGTCTTACCAGCTCTTAGGAAAAAAATTCATTCTTTCTGCTCTTTATCACAAGGGACAAGTTATCATCACATGTATAATCAGAAGTGAACATTATCATATGAAAATAAACATTTCTGGGCAAAAAAAGTTATTTCAGATAAAGCAAAGTATGTGCAGTTCAGCATTTCCTTGAAAATGTTTTATTAAGTAACGACTTTTCTACAAAAAAAAAAAATTTATGATGTGTTGCACTCACATGACTTTCTCTACTCTTGTATAAACTAGTTTTACAAATGCTTATTCTCCATCTACTTCATGTTAATTGAGATAAACATTTGCAGAAACTATCTTATTGCTAGTTTTCGTGTAGGTGCAAGGGGAGTATGGTAGGCTTTAAGTGGTAGTCAAATCAAATAAGAACTGGTTGCTATGTGGAGTATTTCATTCTCTTTTGTATGCCCAGGACATAAAAAAATGAATAACGAATTCCCATTTGAGAAAAAGTATTGGAAAATTCAAACAAATAACAAGGAATATCTCGGAAATGGTTCACTCCACAAAAAATGTATAGGATATAAATTGTGTCTTTTAACAAGCTCTACATTTTTTTGTGTAGAAAAAGTTTGTCTATCTCTTACCGTTTACCAGTTATGCAAAAGCCATTCAGAAAGAATAGGGCTTTTGGGGACATTCCCAGAAAATTCAAGATATAAATTTTATTTGTCATGAAAATATCTTACATATATGATATTTTAATTAAAATCATCTAAACCATTTTTCGAGATAACAAAAATTTTTGAAAAACGTTCTATGTAAAGGGTAGTCTGGGTTGGGAGGATTTTGTTAAAAATATTCGTGTCCCATCTTTGAAAGATACTGAACCTAAATACCAAGTTATTTATCCGAGTTTTTGTTTTTGTAGTTATTTTGTTCACAGACACACACATACCTGCACACACGTGGACCTTTTCTAACAGTGCTTTATTGGATTCAGGGGTCCTCAAAAAATGTATTTCCGGTGAAATCTCGGTCTCAAATTTTTGGGTGGAATGCAATAGTAGAGAAAGTAATAACATATGACTCAAATAACAAAGCCAACTGCAAACAGCAGCTAAACTTTTACATGAATTACAACAATACCCTTGAGTTATTACAACACCCTTTTTGTGGTATCTACCACTCAGTATAACAGAGGGTAAAATTCATGAAATTATACATAATACAATTATGGAACCATTGCTAAACACAGATAAAAATGAAAAGCTCTGAGGAAAACAAGTTTAACTTTTTGCCTCATGCTATCAAACCCATGAATATGCATCTCACTCGCTAATGCAAACATTTCTACAACAGTAACCTCAATGCATCAGACAATAAACTTCAACAATGCTATTCTCTCACTTCAGATACCTAATAAGATGGTAGTTATATCAAATATTCACCCTATAATACCCAATCAAGGGAATGCAGCATGAAATCTGCTTCCCCTGTAATCTAGCTTCATGCAAGCATCTCCGAGCCAGGTCTTACGCATGTGTTAAGTGTACAGTCCCCCACAAGAACTTGACCAGTTACTGCCAAGTATGCAGATAACTTTCAAAGGACTGATTATTGCATTTACTTCTCTTTCGACACCTCAGTTTGTTTATCTGTAAACAGGAAGTTCATATTTCCAAGTGTTGCAAGGAACTGCAACAATAGAGCATGAAATAGATGCTTCACCCTTTCCAGATAACAAACAAGGAAGTCTAACAGTGAACACAAACCTAACTTTCCTACATCAAGCCTGATAAAGAGGCCTCTAAGCAAAATTTCCAATCTTTCACGCCCAATATAGAATGAGACGCTAAGAACCATGGCAGTTAAAGAGCATCCATAAATAAAACTCATTTTAATTTTTCTGTAATAAAAGACCAACCTAACATCTATGATACCAACATTGCTGCAGCGAAGGTACCTACATGTACTATGCACCCCATTTCATGCTCAAGCGTAAGCACTTGCGATACATCTGTTGATGTAATAAATGATGACAAAATTGAAAAGCTCTCTAATGATGTTGATATTCATAAACATGACATCACTTCACCTCAAACAGCAACTGTCACAAAGAAAATCAAATCATTGTCCTTCTCAGATTAACTACTGCGAGTAAAGTCTCCAATGGAGAAAGAACCTGAGAAATTTGCCCTGAATTTCCTTCAACTTCAGAGCCTTTGCTGCTGTAGTCCTTGAATATACCAAAGATCTACAGTCCCTTTTAGATACAGTCAGACTACTGTATCCACACTATTCCAACAGGACAATAAAAAAAAGAACACCTGTTTGGTATAAACTAGTGCAATTAATGAAAACCAAGTATTCCACAATGCTCAAAGAACAAAGGTTATCACAGCACCTCTACAGACACAAAGTGAAAAAGTTCCTTTCTCTACAACTACTAAATACAAATGTCTCCAACAATTCAGTGGAATCTCTGAGGATTTTATGTGCAGTTTGAACACCTTCAGCTGCTAACAAACTAATCCCATAGCAATCTGTCTACAAGAAATAAACTTGCATGAGATGAACACATAGCTCAATTAAGCCACTATTCCATCTTTAACAAAAATCATCTGCTACCACACCTACCAGTGGATAGGTAGCCACATATATTAAAAATACTATCCCACACAAACATATCCCACTAAATACCAAACTTAAAGCAGTATCAGTATTTCTAACCCTGTCTATTCCTCTTTGAATCTGCAATGTCTGCTTACCTAACAGTACTGACTTGGACCCCATAGCTCTTCATGATCTATTATATCAACTGCCTAATTTATTCCTATTAGTAGGTAATTTTAATAGTCTTAATGCTTTCTGGGGTTGCACCAACACTAACACTAAAGGTAAAAAAATATAATATGTAATGCTTCAAAATACTTATGTGTTTTAAATACCTTGCAAACCTCATACTTCAGTACTGCTACATCAACCTTCTGCAGTATAGTTTTCCTGCAATTGTGCCTAAACTCACTTAGTCAGTATATTCTAAACCTCAAGGAAGTGATCATTTTCCTAACATCATCATCATCATCATCATCAATATCATCAGCAGCAGCAGCTTCAACAGTCCTACAGCCTTCTATATATTTAGCTCTAAATGGACATTCAATAATGCCAATTGGACACAATACCATAATGCCATCTCAGATGGCATCCAGAATCATCACCTCTGGGGTATAAAAATCCTCTAGATACTGATATTATCATTACTGAACTAACAGATCTCATTATTTCATCAGCAAACCTAAACGTCCCAATAAACAAAATGTGCCCTGGTGAAATTGATAAGGCAAACATGCCATTAAAAATAAGAATACACCATTCTAGTAATACAAAAGAAACCTGTTTGTCTTTGGAAAACAAAATTCTGTTTAAGAATCTTGTTCAGAAGCTATCAAAATCA
This sequence comes from Deroplatys truncata, assembly GCA_030765065.1. Lineage (NCBI taxonomy): Eukaryota > Metazoa > Arthropoda > Insecta > Mantodea > Mantidae > Deroplatys > Deroplatys truncata. The sequence goes on along the minus strand of CM060975.1, from coordinate 45,355,683 downwards.
TCAAATAGAGCAAATGAGAGAATTGATCTAGTTTTGTTTCCTCCCTAAACCAAAATACCCAACTTTACCAACTGGAACGGAATTAAGAAAATAAATGGTACATTCAAACCAAACCAAATAACTTGCCTATGAAAAGAGAATGAAAATGTATCACCACCACTTGTGAAGACATAGCTGACACCTTAGCAAACATTGCAATTTGTTCTATACATGACGAAACTTGTCATCTATCAGCAACATCAACTCCAAATACCGACATCACATTACATACTAGTGTCTGTGAAGAATACTACAATGAAGAATAGATTATGAATAAAATCCTGGAAGAGTTAAAAGCATGCTCTTCACATGGATCTGGACCAGTTGATATACCTTATGAATTCCTAAAACATCCGCAGGAAGGACTTGTTTATCTAACTGAACCTACAAATTCATTTGGACTATGAAAGCTGATACTGATGTATACATTTGGGAACAAGGTTGCAACATAGATGTGTATTTTAATAAGTCCTACATTTTTCCTGTAGTAACTTACTATCCATCTCATATCATAACCTAGTTATAGAAAAATTCAATCAAATAAATAGGACTTCACAGCCTACTCACAGAAAAAACTGAAATAAACATCATATTTTTCCAGTCTTGTGTCAAACATTTGATATTTTAATCAAAATGGTTACAGCTGGTTTTGATAAAATAAAATATTTTACCTATAAAGGAAATGACTGCACTGAAATACGGAAGTGAAACATACTCTAAGGAGCCAATATAAAGGATGCTTGGAAACATCACCAATATGATTTATGCGATCCATGGTTGGTAAGACAAGAAGAGACAGAATGAGAAACCAAAATATCGAATCTCGCTTGGGGGAATTAAATATGGTAGATGAAATATGTAACTACCAGAAATAGTGGAAAGACCATGTGATGAGAATGTTAACTTGTAGGCCTTTTTTTATAAACCAAAGGGAACAAGGGATCTTGGCAGATCTCGCATAAGATGCAGTGATTAACATTTTTAATTACACATACTAGCCTCGGAACAGGTTATAGGCCTAAATCTTGGAAGGGAGGAAGGAGAAGAGGAAGACATATAAAGGATAGCTTGGAGGGGAGGAATTTCTTGAAAATATTTGGAAGACTTTGGAATTAAATACGAAGATAGGTATGTATCTGACTTCTTGTTTTTGAGTTCCACTATTCTGTCAAAAGCATTACAGCTATTGCAGAAATAAAAAATAACAAAACATTTTCCATGTAAAGGGTAGTTTGGTTTGAGGGATTACCTTCAAAATCTTTGTATTGCAACCTTGGAAGATATTGAAGTTAATCTTTTTTAAATATGCTTTTTGTTGTTTTTATGTGTCTTTTGGTAATGACTCAGGGAGTCTCAAAACAGCTATTTCTGGTGAAATCTCACTGTCAAGCCTTTGCGAGTCATACAATACTTGCTCTACTTACTATAAATAGTAGAGAAAATATTGTAAACACCTTAGTGTGACAGAAGAATCACTTGTTTATATGAATACTGTAATAACATAATATATAAAATATGCAAATTTGTCACCGGTAGAAACTTTTGTGTGAATGTGTCATATCAGGTTTGTTTTAATACCGAAATTCCCTCAAGTTCCATGTTATTTTTAATGTGGGACCAAAATCTCTTAATAGTCATTAAAATGAGAAAGTAATATTGGCAGACATTGTTTTTCCAATCTCCTTAACCTTCTCTCACTCACATCTTCCAAATTCTGAAAGCATTGTATAGTATCTAAGATATTTCATTGATCAATGAATTATGTAAATGGTCAATAAACTTTAAGATAAACACATTAGATGAAATGTTGTACCTTCTCGTTAGTCTCTATTTAATAACATTAAATCATTCCCTTGACATCAATATTCAATGAAATAAAGGCAAAACTATATATGAAGATTACCTATTCCTGAATTTAAAGATGCTGTATAGGACATAAAATTCAACCATTGTGAAGGATAGTCTTCTTAGTTGTTAATAATATCAACTGAGTAGTTTCTCAGGTTAAAGGGATACGAAAAACAAAAGTAATATTACTTCCTAAATGAAGGATATGCCTGAAAATGCAGTGGTAAGATTATTTCTACAAACTGCCACACTGTTATTGCTGCATAAGCCAAATAAAATCTGTTACATGTCATCAGTGTACATTGTGTTAGATGAAGCTCTAGGATTACAAGGCAGTCATTTATCATTTATTGTGCTAAGAGTTTTACAATTTGATTGTCTACTGCACTTTGACCCTGGCCACTCATTCAGTAGACAATCACTACAGTTTATTTACATTTTACAAATTCCCATCAACGCATTCTGTAGACAATCACTACAGATTATTTACATTTTACAATTTCTCGTCAATAAATTATCTTGTTTTTTCAGCTTTTCATGTCCAATTTCCACTTGTTTTTCACTTTTCACTTATTGATTACTTAACCATCACACATTCACTATAGTTTTCCATTCAAAGTAAGATACGTTACCTCTTACTGTTCTCTTTCCACTGTCCAAAGCCATTTATTTTTTACTTTACACAAAAACTGTCCAATGCTCCTAGCGTCCTTGCACATCATTTTGATTATAAGTGTATTTCTATCTCCCTTCAACCACTTCTTATTTAAAAAATTCTTTTCTCCAATTTTCTGTTCCTTGGCACTTAAATACTATGTGTTCAATGTCTTCATTACCACCACATATCTGAAATTGGTTCTGAGGAATACCCTGTCTTAACCCTCTTAGCCTCCATGCTCCGGTTCTTACCCATGCAATAGATTCTCTCTCTTCTTTATTTACTATGTCTATGTATTTTTCCCTATCCCATGTATTTTTCATTGGCCTATAACAAACCAATGAGCTCTTTTCGGCAATCTCACTGAACATGATTTGTATTTCTATATCTTCCAGTCTTTTCCTCGCCTTTTTCCAAAAAATTTTCACGTTATTTTCTCTCCTTCTCCACATGTCTCCTAACCCATTTTTCTCCAAAATGTTCTGTAAATTACTTACCCATCCATCATCCATTAAGCTATTCTCTTGGTATTCTATACATTGTCTTAACACATTACTTTTTCCTAGATTTAAAGTTCTGAACCAAAATTTCAAAGCTCTTTGCATTCTCTCCCTTCCACTTTTCATATTTGCTTAATTTTCCCCCCTTTTTGAATACCACAATCTGTGTTTTCTCTTGATTCACTTTTAACCTCCATTCTTTACAATATACATCAATTGCTTGTAATGATTGTTTGAAACCACTTACTGTAATAGATCCTGCCACTAAGTCAGTGCCACATGTATAGTAATATATTCTTGCTGGTATTTCATGTTCAAGAAAACTGTATTCTTTCATGTGTTTCTGGTGATGGTGTTAATGAGTCACTTTAAATAATATACAAACAACTAATGCTGTAACAAGGAAAATGTGACAGTGTACTACATATGGCTGTAATGTGAAAATGAAAAAACACAGGGGAACTACTCATTTTCATAATTTTCCAAATAGAAACAAATCTTCCAAATAATATGGGATATAGTTAGAATTTTGCAAAATAAAACAGGTTTCGCCTGGTCCCGGAGCTCGTTTATGTTCTCCATTTTAAGGACACAGATTTAACGACAAAGAAAAAGAAAAGCCAGCTTATGCTGCATGAAAATTTCAGAGGGCCTTAATTAAAACCTGGAACTATCTACTGTAAAAACAAATGAAAAATATTTCCAAACACTAAGCTTTCTAATAAGACAGTTGTTCCTTCACCCAACAGCAAATGACAAAGAACAGAAAAATATGAGTTTAGAATTCTTAGAAGCAGTTTCTGAGCTGTATGATAATAGTGTTGTTTGTGATAGGATTGATAATGATGGCAGCGATAGTAACAGTAGTGGAAGAGAATTAAGAATAGAAGGTGATGAAAAAACAATGTGATCTCAGTACTGAGATTATAAGGAAATACCTACATATTGTTGGAATCTGAAAATTTCTGTAAAATGATCAATGATGAGGTTGAACAGGATAAACTGAATGAACCGTGATACTTAAGATTCTGATACAAATGACTGTGAGGAAGAAGAAAAGGAGCCTTCCACCACACATGGAAATGAAGCTACAACAAAATATTCCATTGTTGCTTGGACTTCTCTACTTTTATTTTCCAAGGTGTGTGTTTTATATAGAAATGAAGTCAAAGCTATGTATCATTATATTAAAGGGAGAATGTTATGTGTTAAAACAATCTGTTATTGTGGTAATACATTCACATGGAACTCTCACTTTTTTAAAAACAAATTTTAACATGTCATTTGTGTAGCAATCTTTAACTGTTATGGTCATATGGGGATTTTGACTTCAACAACAGTTGGTGGTGGTGTTTTCACTCCTGAACTGTAGGTTTCTTAATGTTTGGTTTTAATACATTTTATCATGAAGCACACTCATACTTCCAGACGCTTTGGAAGGTAGAGAATGATTCTGTTTAAAGAAAAATTCCCCGTCCCAGCCAGGAGTCGAACTGGGACCTCTGGGTTGAAATGCTGACTACTCAAACACAAGAGGCATTCTCAAAATTTACCAGGAAAGAAATCGGTAAGAAAACTTTAATAGTAAGCTCATCATCATCTGGTATACTGTTTCAGCAATTTAAATCATACAAATCATGCGTTTGGCAATGTTTTCAAGTCTACATTCAAAACATGGCAGCACCAATTATAGGAACCTTTTGTAGTCAAGGAAGAAAAAGGAACTTGGATCCATTAAAAGGTGGTAGTGAAAATCTTTGTGCGGCACTTTTGGAAGTTTTGATATTTATCCAACTTTTCATTTTTAGTTGTGCTATTCACACACACACACACACACGGACATTTTTTTAAAAATGCTTTTTGTTTTGGATTCAAGGGGCCCCAAAAAATGTATTTCGTTGAAATCTCGGTATCATCTCGGCTTCTCTAGCCACTATATACGTGGTAGAGAAAATAAAAGCATCTCTTACGGTTTTGATTAGAACATAATTATGTCTGAGATAATGACAAAGAATAAAATGTATAGATAGATTGAATTTTCTGTAAACATATTGTGAAATCCTCTTCATTCTGACTTAATTTGAAATAGCCTTGTAAAACTGGGAAAGCATAAAAGTATGTATAAAACTTACACGTGTAACACCCATTAAAATACAGCATTCGCTGTTTTAGGAGCTGTTTCCTACTTTTCGTTAGAAATTTTCAATCCTTTAAGCAATACTTCTGAAAAGCTATCCATGTTGTTGTTTCTCTTCATAATATGAAAACAGTATGCAATAGTAAAATCCGCCGAAGCTAACGCTATACGGCATCTCCAGCATTTTGAAATTCGGGAAGGGAGATCAAGGACATTAGAAATACAATGTCCACGAAAACAGCCGATATTTAAATGTTTGCAAATATAAGGAGCTAAACATGGGATTTAATAAGTATACAAGTTTTAATGGTGAATTTTGAGACAATCTCACGCATAACCTACATAGTACACCTTTCTCACCAGCATTTTGCTTACTTCTGGGTACAAAACTCATTAATGTAACCCAAAAAGTTGCACATCTTTTATTCCTTAATCTTATTAAGAAAGAAATTACGAAAGCAAAAACAACAGAGAATTTTCACCGTAGTTGAATAATTGTGCAATTAAAACTCTGAAGAAGAAGAAGAAGAAGAAGAAGAAGAAGAAGAAGAAGAAGAAGAAAAGGTTTATGTGGTGTACTTTATAATTTACATCACGCACGCGCGCGCACACACACACACACACACACACACACACACACATCGCTGCCAATAATGTATTGTATGTATTTCATAAACCAGCTTAACAATTTTAATAAAGTGTTTCAAACTCTATAGATCCTACAAAAGCTAAGGGAGAGTGATTAAATCTCTCTCTTGCTGATGTAACAGACCATATTGAAACAAGTTTTGGTGAAGTCCACTACTGAATGTGTCTAAACGTATTTGATGGATTGTTTTGTCCTTTTCTTTTTGATAAATCTTCGTAGGGTGCTGTTGGTGATAATGAAAGGGACATTGCAATATTCTATTAATTTCCTTGAGATATTAACTGAATATTATTATTGTAGTTGTTCAGCTCTTCTAATACTAATAAACGTATAACAATTATTTAACAACAGATTTAATTATGTATCAACGAAGTTTGAATTCGAACACCGTCTCCCGCACTAATCGAACAATTGCCACAATAAATTATTTAAGCGCAAAATAACGACCACTCTTCCCACATTTATTGCGGTAGCTTTGCGATTGTTTATATCGACTTGGAGGATTGTATTTAATATATCGATTAGTAGTAATCGTCTAGTCCTTTTGGTTTCAGCTCTTGGTTGCTATGGTGCGATTTTAATAAACAAATTAAGGTGCAGTGAAAGTGCATCACACACAGTTTGATCTTCACAGAATGAGACGAAGCTATTTTAATTCAAATATGAATATAAAACATAATTGAGCGGATGACTAAATAAGATCATGTGAATTTATCAGCTTGAGTTAATAAGGAAGGATTTGTGGTACGTACAGGTTATTGCAGTAGTTATTAAGTAAGACATTTTTAGCTGTGAGAGTTGTTACGCTTGACTTTGGTTGCGGTTTCAAATCTGCAGCTGATATCATTTGTCTTAATGGTAGCATAATAAATCTGATCTTTGATAAAGTTCGTAACGGTATGCCTGGAAATTTGTCTCAAGTGTTTCAGGAATATTATTTACTTAAGCACCGGTTTATTTTAAACCCGATATGCATATGCATAAATGCCGTATCCATCAATGGCTCGGAATCATTACACTAGTATAACACACGGATATTTTATTCTGTTATTTTTAGCTCCCAATACTAATGACGTTTTGGGTTTCGGAGAAATAATAGAATTAAATTAAAAAATAATTTATCGCCCACGTGCTCCTTGCACCTCATTATATACCCGCCTCGTCCTTCCCTGCCTTTCATCTCTTAACAACCCTCCCACACTACAGTGTCCTCCGCTCGCTTATCACTGTGCTTTGACCTTTGAAAGTCACTCTGGTGTTAATTGGAGGGATGTGATGGTCCTTGCTGATCAATTCTCTATCACTCTCGGCCTTCTCGTCGGTGCGATTCCACGACCCCATTAGGTTTCTATATTCACTTTTGCGGTTGCAATGCGTCGACGAAACCAACCTTTTTTGGTGCAAGGTGCACAGTTTTCTTTAAGGAAACGGAAAAAATGCACATTTTTTGCTATTTTAGTTAGGTGTTTATAACTACTGCAAGAATACGAAAATGTTAAGTTATACATATAATAGCACAACGCGAAAAATATGATAAAATTAACAGTGTTAAGTTTATTGCAGGCATTTAAAGTGAAGATGAGCTGCGAGTCATCTGAAATTTATTTTTTCGTCTAAATTTCTTACAAAGATGATCAAATGTTACAGCTATTTTTATAAATCATAACATTTTTAACGAAATGACGAGTATATTTTAAAGAAAGCGTAATCATTTTTTGGCACTTTCCTGCCTTTGTTGCTGCTTTGTTTTTTTTTATGTAACTGACGTGAACAATAGTCATAAGATAAGGTGCAGGTTATATGTGCCGTGGTTACTGGTGCTAGACATAATAGGTGAAAAAAGTTTTGGCTGAAATATACTAAAGTGGTGGACAAGTGAATTAAAATATTTAGATCCTTGTGTAGTTGTTACATTTGCGTATGGGAATGATTAGCAGTGGATGTATTGATAGAATGTTTGCAGTGTATTAACTTCAATAAGCGAAGAAATCTGGAATATGATTTTATTTAAAAGACTACTACAGATATTGGAATCAAAGTGCTGAGCGAAGAAGCATGAGAGCTTAGTACGATATAATATTAGGACGCCTGTGTGATCTTAATGACAAATATATTTGATTTAAGAGAAATCAACCTTAGGTAAGTTCATATGCATGGCCTTGCCACAAAATAAAGAGTATACAGAATAAAACCGGCTGTAATCCATGTGCCAAAATTTAGTGCGCATGCGCGAAGTCCGCCATATTTTAATAATAGCACGAAAGTGCATAGTAAAGTATGGTTGTGTACTTAGTTTTTGGCATAATCACATAAGGACTTATAATTGTTTTTCCACTTTGTTATATGATACTTTTCACAGAACTCTCCGCACAATGAGCACGGTAGTGGTATTCTTGTCCGTAGGTCCTCGATGAGACAGGTTTCCCGGGCTAGCCCATGTGTGAGGCGTGATTGTGTGTATTTTGATATATCCATTGTGCTCTTTGGGTATTTTGCTTTAATCCCTCCGATTGTGTCTGGGTCCTTCTTTGATAGTTTTTCCCATAACAAGTGCATTTCATATGTTGTAATCGGAATGATTTTAGCTTCGAATATGAGCATTGCTGTTTTGTCTCTGATGTCATATATTGCTTTCATTGCAGCCACCGTTTTTTCCTTGACGTGTATTCTGAAGATCCCTGTTGTTTGAAGGCAGCTAGTCGACCACATTCCCTAAACCAAGGGTGGCGAAAACGCCTTCCTTCCGCGAGTCACCAAATATGCAACACGGACTGCATCACTCAGTAACATGTGAAAATCAAACGGACGGTTGCAGAGAGGAAACGTGCGCCTTCGAGTCAAAATAACTCGCGAGTCACGTTTTCGCCACCTCTGCCCTAAACATTTGAAAGTTTTTACCCCTCCCTCTCTCTTCCAGTTGATCAGTGCATTGTGCGTTTTTGGAGCTCTTTATTTGGTGATGCTAGGAGTATGTCATCTGCATACATGTATATAACCGCATCTTTCGAATTGCTGCTATTACCTCTGCCGAGGCCACGTTGAATAGTATAGGGCTCAGGGAGTCTCCTTACATCGCCCCGTTTGAGTTATTTTCTCTGATGTGTTAGATACTTCGCACCGCGGTCAAAGCTCCCTCCTCTCGTCCCGACCAGCACTGTCAGCGGGCTAGACGATCTGAGTGTACCACCGGCATTTTCCATTGGGACAACCTCTGGATGCGGTAGACTACACCATTGGTCCTCTTCACCAGTAAGGTCCTTGCCATGGTTGTTGAAGCTTGGTGCAATGTTCCTTGGTCCAGGTAGGACGATACAACCACCTTGGAAACCTTGGCTGTTGGCTTGCCGATCGTAACGGGCCTTCATCCATCGCTCGCTACCTGGATGTGTTGACGGACCATTTCGCGTACATTGTCAAGGTTCTTTATGTAATCGATTGCTGGCTGTCCTACCCCCAAGAGCGCTCCCAAATATCGGGTCACATGGAAGACGCAGTTTACTGCTGAAGACCAAGCTGGCAGGTGTCAACCCACTGGTGTCGTGGATAGGCGAGCGGTAGACCAGCAAGAAAAATGGCACCCTGACATCCCAGTCCCTCTGGCGATTGGTCACAACTTTCCTCGGATGTTCTTCAAGAGTCTTGTTATACCACTCGGTAATGCCGCCTGACTACGGATGGAGCCGATTCGGTTTCCTTGACGGCAAGCCCTTCGAAACGTCAGTCTGACAATGGTCAGGTCACAGCTGCACATGTGTCCACTAGTATCCGGCACAGCTTCCCTTGCATCAGCCGTCCACGACGAGGCTGTCATCTATTCTGCCCAAGTCACGCAGTGTCACTCGAGAGGGTGGTGGCGACAGCCCCGATGTACCCCTCGCCACGCCGGTACTTATTTGTTTCCCGCCTGCTCGGCGGCTTGTTGTAGACAGTCCTTTACCTGATGTCCTGGCTGGCTACGCCCCCAACACACACCACTTGAAAATCTTCATCGACATTCCTGGGTTGATCCTTTGTCCCCGTCATATCGAATACTCCTGCTCTTCGAGGTTTGAATGTACACCTTTTTCCCTGCTTCGACTAGTCGTTGGAGTATTTTTCAATCAGAATTAAATAGTGCGGTCTCCATAAAACGGCCATCAGTAACGCGCTGTTCGGGGTGTCATGATGGCTGCTATAGCCTCTCCGAAATAATATCAGCCTTGGAAGGTATTTAAAATGACGAATCTCAGAAGACTACAGCAAGATGTGAGACGACTGGAATCCTGAGCAGCGTACACTGTCTGGAAACTGCGATAATGATAACTTTATTGTCAGCGACCTTGACATTAAATGCAACAAATAAATTGTTACAAAGTGTTGATATATTGGGACTGTAATAAACTTCAGCAATTCTTTACCTGGCATATGTTCGAGAGAATCGTTCTATGTATGTCACACATACAAAACAAAAGTAGCAGGATAAAATATATAAAACAACAGAAAAACGTAAAGGTCAAGAAAATTGAAAGTGGATGAAACAACCAAGTTTGACGCTACTTTTGAAGGCAAGGAAAATTTTAGGCAGGAAGATTTACATTCCTGGTATGTATTCTAGACTGATTGATATCTGAATTGGAGAAAGGGGGAAAATTTATTGGCAGGTTTTATAGAAAATTTGATCTTTAATCATTCCTGAGTAATCTTTCTGGACCAGCAAACTCTGAACTATTAAAATGTACTAAAAATTACAAGAGCATTACAAATATTACTTAGAAGAATTTTTTAGATTATTAATTTTTTAAAGCATTTATTAAGAACAGCGAAATAAAAATATCTTCCCATTACATTGTATAGAGTGTTGCTTGAAAACTGCATTCAAAAACTGTTTCCCAATTTAGAAATTACATGAAGAATGTTCTTGTCAACTGCGGCAACTAATTGTTCGGCCAAGCACTCTTTCTCACTCTTCAAAAGACTCAAGAATTATTTACGATCACCCATAACAAAAGGTCTAGTCAACAATCTTGCCGTCCTCTCCATCAATCCTGACATTACATAGCAGCTAGATTATTAAGATGTGATCGACGAATTTGCAACAAAGAAAGCACGCCGTAAACCTTTTCTTGCCTGACTTGATTTGAGTTCTTCTGTAGCTGATGGCTGAGAGTCAGGGACGGTGCTAGGGGTTTCAGTCTCCTTCTGAGGGCTGTTGACTGCTGCGTTAGTTCTCTTCTACCTTCCTGCCATATTGTCACTGCAGCAATGATGAGTCGAGTCCCCGGCCATTTGCGCTCCTGGGTGGGACGATTTATGTAATGCTGGATTCACAATGGAACGATACTGTCGACGTGACATGAGCGACAGGACAATTGAACAATAGGAATTCAGTATGATGCAACAAGAATTGAATTGGAATTAACTTTCGCCGCGCGACATGGCGACATACACAGAATAGGTTATATGTTCTTGTTAAGTAGACACCAATCTGCAGGCAAATGCATTATTTTTCCGAAGAAATACTAACATACAACGACTTTCGCCCGAGCTTTACGGGTAATGTCAAATTGTCTCGCTTCATTGTGAACCCTAGTTTTTGAGAGGCAATATCGCGCCGCGTGTCGCGTCGCCAATGTCACGCCATTGTGAACTGGACATAACTCGTTGGGCTGATCGTGGCCAATAGCATGCCGGTAAACAGTGTTGTCAACATATCCTCTCCCCGCTAGATTCGCGGGATTTTAAACTACTGATGAGACAAGAGTTGCATGTCCTTTACCACACTGTTAATTCACTTTTAATTAAAAGTCGTGTGTCGTGGCGCAATGGGTTGGAGCGCTATGCGCGGCTCCCCGACCCAGGATTGCGCCCGGGTTCAAGTCTACCTATGAGGGTGAAGATTTTTCGGACCGGTGTCCACTTAGCATCTTGAGAGATACGAAGAGCTACGATTAAAAGTCATCTGTGGGTCACGAAAACAAACACGCTACCTTTGCTACATGCATGTGGGCATGAGGCCGGCAGTAGGGTTGGTATGCCTTGGTCCTTCATGAACTGTTGTGCCACATAGTATTAATTAAAAAACAAGAACTATAAACATAATATATAAGTTTTCTTTGAGAAACAAAATTGCTTCTTGAAAATAGAAGACTTCCTACAGAAATTTATATTTTATATAATTCTAGGTTACAAACTGAATTGCAAGTACTTACTATATCTATTTTCAACTTACTATATGTTACTAGGTATAAATGCGATTTAAAACTATTTTAAGAGAGCTCTGAAGGAACACTGGACTGAAATGTTGGCCACAAATCCTGAAAAATGTGGAGTTCTAATATGCATAAAACTTCCCTATACAGTATGTAAAAGAAAAAGTATTCCATATTTTGAGAGGTGGTAGTATGGACCAAACAAGAACAAAATGTCCAGCAAACGTGGGGTCTTAAATGCATATCTTAAGAGCTACGAGCATTTGTTCATCTTCGTTACTGTGAAACATCTCTTCTACTGCAAGCTCTTTGCTATTACTTACATACGACCTACAGCAGGCAGTAAACAAATAGGACACGTTACTACTGTTTTACCGCGAAACAAAATAGCTTCTAATGTAATATGTCGTCCTCCGTGGTGTAGTGGTTACCATGCTGGCCTCTAGTTACCGAGGTCGCTAGTTCAAACCCAGCGTAGGACGATGGATTTTTTCGAGCGTAAAAATCCTTAGCATGGCTTCCTTCAGAGGGGAAGTAAAGCCGGTGGTCCCGTGTCTAAATTTAGGCACGTAAAAGAACCTCAAGCCTGATAAAGAGGCCTCTGAGCAAAACTACCAGTCTTGCACGCCCGATACGGAATGTGACGCTAAGGACTACAGCAGTTAAAGAGCGTCCATAAATAAAACTCAGTTTCATTTTTTTTGAATCTGTATCCATACAGTCTGACATACGGTCAGTGGCAGTAAGCATTAAACAACCATCCATCCGACTTACCATTTGTAACATTATCGGATGACCTCTCGCTCACTGATTTAGAAGATCTAGTTTCCCAGTTACCAACCCTTTTCTGTGGATGAGAGACGTTAAAACCCATCACTCTCTTTGGGGCTTGTGCGAGAGGTAAATTGATTGCCGATTTTTTGGACAATTATAATTTAGCTCTTCTGAACACTGGAGCGCCTACATTTCTTTCGGACTCCTTTAATACATTTTCACACCTTGATATAGCAGTTTGTTCACTATGTTTATCAGTTTCCTACAATGGAATATCATCTCTGATTTATACTCTGGTGACCACTTTTCATGTCTTATTAGTCTCTTAATACCTGGTATGTGTTCCACACGCTTACCTAGACGGCGCTTAGATTATGTTAACTGGAACCTTTACTCCGAGTTGGCTGTGTTTAATCACAATGAGCACGACTCTGTGAATGTTTTAGTCGAACATCTCACAAGACGATTCTTTCTGCTGCTGAGCAAGCTATTCCTCGGTCGACTGCCAATCCCCGTCGAGTTCCAGTCCCTTGGTGAACGGAAGAATGCCGAAATGCCATTCGTGCTCGCCGTTTGGGATAAATTAAGGCGTGTGAACGGAAAATCGAACCACATGCCAATTGCCGGTATTAAAACAGCTGCAGGAGCTGTTGTTGATACATGCGACGTGGCTATACATTTTCCCGTGTTTTCTCTCAAGTGTCTAGCTCAGATAACTATTCGCCCGAGTTCCTTCCTGTTAAGACTCAGCTGGAATCTCAAGGTTTCCGGTTTCGTTCAGGAAATCTTGAAGTTTAAATCGCCTTTTCACCATGGCGGAGTTAGAACGCACTCTTTCATCTTCGCGACTATCAGCACCAGGACTAGATTTTATCCACGTGCAAATGTTTGCAACAGCTCTCTCGTGAAGGTAAGGATTTCCTACTCGAAGTCGTAATCCTGTTTGGGTTGACGCCACATTTCCAGAAAAATGGCGGGGGGTCACTGTTATACCCATTTTGAAAGCTGGAAAGGACCGTCATCTTCCGTCGAGCTACCGTCCTATTTCCCTCACCAGGCGCGTTTGCAAGGTGATGGAACGGTTGATCAATGGGCGGTTGGTATGGTGGCTGGAAACTCACAACCTGCTGACTAACACCCAGTGCGGTTTTCGAAGACGCCGTTGAACAGTGGACCACCTTGTGTCATTATCGACACAGGTCATGAACGGATTTATTAGGAATTATCAAACCGTCGCGATATTTTTTGACCTTAAGAATGCTTATGATACGTGTTGGCGAGCAGGGATATTACGTTCCCTGCACACCTGGAACATACGTGGACGCTCACGACTGTTCATTCGGGAGTTTATGAAGGATCGCGTTTTATGAGTAAGGGTCGGCTCGTTTTCTTCGAACCTCTTTTTTCAGGGCAACGGAGTACCTCAGGGATCGGTATTAAGCCTTACACTGTTTGCTATAGCAATTAATTCTATCTCGAAATGTGTTCCTTCAGGGTTATCGTCATGCTTATTCGTAGACGACTTTACCGTTTATTGTGCTTCTCAGCGTACGCCGTTTTTGGAGCGCCGTATGCAGCAATGTTTTGATAAGAATGGAGTTATAACTCAAGAATGGAGTTCTAAAACGGTTTTCGTTTCTCAAATGAGAATTCAATCTGCTTGAACTTCTGGCGCCGTGGGAGACGATTACCACCTTTGCTCCGATTCGGTCCAGATTTACTACCATTCGCAGATTCGACGAGATTCCTAGGGTTGACGTTTGATAGGAAACTTAGCTGGTCATCGCATATAACATAGTTGAAAGCGTGATGTGACAGTTCTCTGATTATCTTACGGGTATTAAATGGCAAATCTTGGGGAGCGGAGCGGACAGTTTTGCTGCAACTGTATCACACACTGATCCGATCAAAACATAGACTATGGGTGTATCATTTATTCCTCAACACGACCATCTGTGCTGAGCAGATTATACACAGTTAATAATCGGGATATTCGAGTGGCTATTGGTGCTTTTCCCACCAGCCCAATTACGAATCTTTACGCCGAATCGGCAGAACCTCCTCTGCGATATCGGCGTGATGTCTTCTTAGGAAATTATGGTTGGCGCTTAAATTCATGCCAAAACATCCAACGTTTGCTTCCTTTTTTCACACCGCGCTGGATGAACGTTACAGGAATAACTTCTTTAATCCAAGGCCTGCAGGTGTTCGTTTCCGGGAGCTTCTTAGAAAGCACGACATTGTAATGCCTAGCGTGTTTTCTAAGAGGGGGAGGGTGTCCCCCCTTAGTTACGTGCGACATCTCACGTACATTTTGGGCTGACAGTATACCAGATGCCTACCGGATGTCTAGGATGCCTACGTTTAGTATCCGCACCTGTTGTTATTTTTGTTTTTTTACAATTTCTGTCCGGTTACAGCGACAGTTTTGATTTACACCGATGGAAATAAGTGCACCAACGGTGTTGGATGTGCTTATGTTTATGGAACCGAACCCCATACATTCGGTTTTCATGATAGCACATTAATTTATAGTGCAGAGCTGTGTGCCATATACCGAGCCATTTTGTATATGCGTCTTCGAAAATTGGGAGACAGTCTCATTTTGGGTGATTCCCTTAGTGCACCTCAGAGCGTTCGTGAGCTGTACAACTACACGTCATTGTTCAGAGAATCCAGGATGCTCTCCATGTTTTATGCGCTTTTGGCATTAATCTGGAGTGTGCTTGGATACCTGGTCACGTTGGCTTGCTGGGGAATGAACTTGCGGATTTGGCAGGTAAGGTGGCAACCACAGAACCCAATGTTACAATACCTCGGGTAACGTTGGAAGACTAGGCTTGTGCGGAGAGCGGTGCTGGCGTGAGGAGTTGTTAGCTCTTCGCAGAAATAAGCTTAGAGTAGTGAAGGACATTCCGATAAGTTGGGTAACTTCCTCTCGAGTATCTCGTCGTGAGGAGGTGATTTTGGCTCGGTTGCGTATTGGACATTGCAATTTTACCACGGTTATCTTTATAAGGGCGAACCTGCTTCTATTTGTCTGCTTTGTAGCGATGGTCTGTCGATCACGTTTTGCTAGAGTGTATTGCTCTAGCACATCTCGGGACTCTGCAACTGCCGGCTAGTTTTTCAGATGTCTTATATGATAAGCAAGCGGTTGATGGGATTTTTAATTTTATGTCAAAGGTAAATTTCCAAATGTGGATTTAGTCATATTGATATCAGGTGTTTCATACTTCTCGATGTAGTTTTATGTATTCACATTTATTTCTGATCTTTGCTATGGTTTTTATATTGATCTGGCTATGCTATGGCATTCCTATCTCTGGCTTTGCTATGATTTTTTGTACTGGTCTTTATCTCTGGCCTTTGCCATGATCTGTTTTATGGGGTTGCTAATGACCTAACAATCGAGCACCCCTAAACACAAATCATCATCTCCCTCACTTGGATAAATCTTTTAAAGTGAACATGGAATGAAGGTGGTGTGACTGACATTGTATGTTTCAGCTATTCCTATTTCAGCCCTACCCCCAAAAAAACTCTCTGTGTACATCCCTGGTATCAGTGGTTGCTATTAATTTTTTTTCAAAGAAACACTTCTATTTGAAAGTCCCTAGAAGCAATTACTAAGATTGGTTTTTCAGCAAGCAAAAATAATGAAAATGGCATCATTTAACTTCTAATGAATCAAATTTAAGGAAACTGGTACAGTTTGATCAGGAACTTACTTGTAACCATCCCATTTTGTAAACAAAATATCTAACTTCAAAAGAGAGAATGCTTGCATCACTTTAGGAATTAGGACATCATGTAGACATAAAAGAGAATTATATGAGCAAGTAAGAATTAGTAATAATATAGACTTAAAACACTACTTCAAAAAATATTGTAAGCTTCTAAAGAAGGTAATAAAAGCGGCCAAAATATTGCATTATAATAAACAGATTCAACTCGCCAACAATAAAATAAAAACTACTTGGAATATAATAAAAAGAGAAGCTGGTAAATCCTCATTACAAAATGACTTAATAACACTAAACATTGATAATCAAGAAATTAGTAAACCTCATGAAGTTGCAGAAATTTTTAACAAATTCTTTTTGGATGTAACAAACAGAGTATTAATTTTGGAAGTAAAGAGGCAGCTTTGGAATTTCTAAGATCAAATTTCACTAATGAAGTGCCTGAATTTAAAGTTAACCTGACGCCTTCTGAAATAAACAAAAATATTAACTCCTTCAAAACAAAAAATTCTTCTGGTTATGATGAAATAACAATAAACATATTAAAATAATGCTCATCTCAAATTTCCACCCCCGTTAGTTATTTGTGCGAGTCACTAAGGTCAGGAATTTTCCCTGACAGAATGAAATTTTCCATTGTTAAACCACTTTTCAAAAAAGGCGAACGCAATAATGTTTCAAATTATAGACCAATATCTCTCTTGCCAGTTTTTTCAAAAGTTCTTGAAAAGGTGATGTTTAATAGACTTTATAAATACCTTGAATGTAACAACATACTTGTCAGGGATCAGTTCGGGTTCAGAAAAGGAATGTCAACCAATAATGCAACTTATAAACTTACTCATGAAGTGTTAACTGCATTAAACAAAAAAATGCATGTAGGTGGGATTTTCTGTGACTTAGCAAAGGCATTTGACTGTGTTAATCATGATATTCTGATAGCAAAATTGAAATTATATG
The DNA here is from genome assembly GCA_030765065.1 of Deroplatys truncata. Classification (NCBI taxonomy): domain Eukaryota; kingdom Metazoa; phylum Arthropoda; class Insecta; order Mantodea; family Mantidae; genus Deroplatys; species Deroplatys truncata. The sequence goes on along the minus strand of CM060975.1, from coordinate 45,338,184 downwards.
GACTAAAAAATGAAACTCTAAGTTGGTTTGTATCATATCTAAATGAAAAAAAACAAAGTGTTGAAGTAGTCAATGATATTGAATTTGGAAAACATACATCAAAATAGAAAACAGTAACACATGGAGTGCCCCAAGGTTCAGTCCTAGGACCTTTATTATTTTTGATCTATATAAATGACATATCATTTTATATAAAGGATATTGCAAGTATCATTCTGTTTGCTGATGACACGAGTGTTCTGGTGACTAGTAAAAACTTGAATGAGTGTGTAATTAAATTGAATTATGTTTTGAACTGTATGTTACACTGGTTTAAAGCTAACAAATTATCTGTAAATCTAGACAAGACAAAAGTTGTTAAATTTATAACCCATCGATCACCACACACTCCAATAGAAATTGGGATTAATGACATGTCACTAGAACAAATAGACAACATTAAATTTCTGGGCCTCCAAGTAGACAGATATTTAAATTGGAAAGTTCACATTATGTATATCTTACCCAAACTCAGTTCTGCCTGTTATGCTATCTGAGCACTGGTAACTGTCAGTTCTATAGATACACTTAAATTAGTATACTATGCATATTTTAACTCTATCATTGAATATGGAATATTATTTTGGGGAAACCTGGTAGAAAGTAAGGAATATTCCTCATGCAAAAGAAGGTTATAAGAATCATTTCCAGCACCCATAGCAGACACTTTTGCAAACATCTTTTTAGAAGACTGAAGATATTAACCCTACCTTGCATGTACATATTTTCAATCTTAAAATTCTATGTATGCAATCGAACCACATTTATTACAAACACGGAAATTCATGAGATAAACACTAGACAAAAGGGTAACATCCATCATCCCAGTGCAAAGCTTTCTTGTTTCCAGAAAGGTGTATATTACGAGACCATAAAAATATTTAATACTCTCCCTAATGATCTTAAGGGAAAAGTTGACAATGTCTTTAAAACTGCTGTTAAAGATTACCTATGCTCAAATGCATATTATTCTATGCAAGATTATCTGAATGACAAATTATCCTGATGATAATATGTATATAGCTCTGTAAGTAGTATTAATAAATATTAATGACAATTGCCAGTTATATTTGATGCCTGCTCTAGAATTAATGAAGCTATTTAAATGTATGTATATTAAGAACTGACAGTAAATGCTATGCATTACAAATCGAATAGAACAAAATGATGAGACGAACAAAGGTACAAGCCTAGTGAGTATTAAAATAACTGTTCTTGCCTATACGTATGTTAACCTTATAACGGTAAGGAGGTATTCGACTCTGTAAAAAATTACACTTGATTTGTTTCATTTTGTATATAACATGTCTTTATTTTATTTTAAATGTTCTGTATACTATGTAATATTTTTGTATATATGTAACTTTATTGTACATTTCCTTGATACGCATATAGTATGTGTATTTTATTTCAAATGTTCTATATTCTGTGTAATATTTATGCTTATATGTAATTTTTGTACATTTCCTTGACATATTCTATGTTCACAAACCTTTATGGCTGCTAGTGAGCTCACAATCCAATCCAATCCAATCCCAAAAAAATTGAGCTCTTTAAATTTTTAAGCTTTCCATCCAGTGTCCTTTAAGATTGAAAAAGACCAGAATAGAGCAAAGCTGCTCCAAGTTTGTTACTTTAGTTTTTTTCATTAATCAAACTTTAAATGTATAAAATGTTTAACACGTCTAATCATGATTATTGTGTTAAATGTGATTTTATAAAATACCAACTCAGTTTATACAGGATCTGAAATTTATTGCATTAGCACCTGAAATAATGCAAAGTCAACAAAAAAATTGTAGTGATATCTTACAGAGGGTATTTTGTTGCAGGATCATTTAGCACAAAATGGTTAAGGGCAAGAAAGGGGGTAAAGGAGGGAAGGGAAAGAAAGAGGACAAAGAAGTAGAGGAGGTAACTGAGGCTGAAAGGGAGCTTTTCAACATCACCATCACCGACTTGAATCAAAAGATGGAGAGGTATGGTTTATTATTAACCTTCAGCATCTCAATGAATTTATTTTCTATTTCATCAGAATACTCTTATTTTAAACAGAACTTATTGAATGTATACTCTTTTATACAGGGTGGCGTAAAAGTCAATTTCCTCTTAAGTAGCACTACATAAAAACATAATAAGGAGACAAGGCATGTATAGGTTTAGATTTAATTTAATTCAGTTCGATTCATTTTTGTTGAAATTGTCTCCTGCCTTACTCAATATATTTCAGGCAATGCCTTATAACTGATTTACAATTTACTGATTTACAGACCGAAGCGGCGTCTGGGCGGGTTTTCTCCGGGTTCTCCGGTTTCCCCCGCCATTCATTCCACCAACTGCTCCATCATCACCTTTCCTTTCATCCATTTCACCAACATTTCGCTTCATCTACTTCCTTCATCCCATACCAGGCATCGGGCTGATCACCCATCCTGGATGCTCTGTCTGATCCATGAGTGTCTGCTCCTCGACGGGCCTCTGACCCCAGGCACCCGCTTGTAAGTCCTGGGGGGTGTAAGTCCTACATGAGAGGAGGGTAAACAGATAATGAATGAATGAATGAATGATTTACAGACAATAAATTTTATCTTCATTGATGGTATGAAATGCACTTTGAATGGACATTCTCAGTTGATCCAAATTTCCTGGCGATATGGAGAACACCATATTCTTCAGAATCTCCCATAGATTCAAGAGCGTGCTGGCCAATCAAAAGTCCCATGGCATCCAATCCACTCTCTGAATGTGTTATTCAAAAAATTGCAAACGTTCAATTCAAAGTGGGGTGGAGCTCCATCTTGTTGCCAAATGAAATTCTGAATGTGGTTGCTTTCCAGCTCAGGTACCTATGCAAAGTTCTGCAGCATTTCCAAAGAAGCTGCTGAAGTAACTGTACCTTATAAAATAAGGTCCTCTTAATCCAATACTTGAAATTCCTCCCCAATATTAATACCTGGAACAATAAGCTCTTTCTCCATTATCTCATGGGGGTTTGTGTCAGACCAATAAACACATTATGGTGATTAACATGTCCATTTAGCAAGATGAAACTTAACCCATCCGTCCATAAAGTTGACCGCCAAAGATTAGGATCTGCTTCATTGCATACTAAAACAACTCACAGAACTCAAGTCTTCTGTCGTAGTCACCTTCATGCAATGGGTGAAGTAATTTTGGGCAAACAGGCTTGAATTTTACTTCTTTTAGGATTCTCTGCAGGCTCCTTCAAGATATGCCCAACTGAGCAGATGCCTTCCTAGTTGACTTGTGAGGACTTACTACAAATGCCTGAACATCTAACTGAGCATTTTCTTCATTACACGCATTACGTAGCCAGAGCTGGATCTTGAAGCATCTGCAATGTTGCTTGTTCTTTCAAATTTCATGTTGAGTTTCCGCAAATGTTGTCGAGCTGGTAATGGTGCATCAGGAAACCTTGTATGAAAATCATCATGAATTCTGGCAGTTTCTTTTGTCGTACTTCCACCATAACTGAAGCATGCAGATGCATTGTTCATTAGTAAATTTATGTGTCATTGCAAAGAATGTTACATAGCACATTAACAATAACCAAAAAAAAATGCTGACAAACAAATGAATGTTGCCAGTGATATCCTGTAATTAATTTATATATTCCCGCCAGCCCTCCAAATTTACCGACAAAAAATTAAGGAGAAACTGACTTTTGCACCATCTCGTACATTTCAAAAGCACTCATAAGAATTTTTGCTGAGTATGGCATTTGTCATCAATCTGGCTTCATTTAATGTCTGTTTTGAAGTATTGATTTATTTGGAAATTGATATGTGGAAGTATAAAAATACATGGAAATAAGAACATTCCCAGTTTTGTATTGCAAATGCCAGAATGTTGACAAACCGAGTATCATTCAGCTATACAAAAACTATTAAGGAGATTTCTTTTAAAATAGGAGAATTGAAGGCAGTGGTAACCTTATAGCTTGCCAAGTTAGGTGTTTGGCAATTGATATTTCTGGGTCAGTTTCACATTCTATTGAGCTTTAGTTTATTGCTAATAGAGATGGAAGAGATTAAAATTGTGATTTCTTTCTATAGAATTTTGAATTAAAAAAATGCTAAAAATTCCTAAAGTTTTTGTATGCACAAATTGTCATTAATCAGTAAATGTTTATTGTGCAGAGCTGTTGTTCTGCTCATTTTAAGTTTATTTTAGGTGCTCTTTAATTTTAAATGTAATATGGTACCTGGTATAATAATAATAATAATAATAATAATAATAATAATTATAATAATAGTAATATGTAACATTCACATGACTTTCTTTACTCTTCTACAAATTATATTCTCATTCTTCAATCTACTTCTTGTTAATAAAGATAAACATTCAGTACAGACACATTTCATTGTAGGCATAAGAAGAAAACAGTAAGCTAATTGCCATGTAATGGCTTTAAAATTCCATTCTCTTTGCATGACCAGGAGAAAAAAGAAAAGAATAATGACTTCCCATTTGAGATAAGTATGTCTTTGAAAATTCAAACCAATAATGAGGAATATCTCAGAAATGCTTAACTCCACAAATAAACCCAGCAGAGGGCAATACATTTTTTTTGGATATAAAAATCCTTAGCATGGCTTCCTTCAGAAGGAAAGTAAACCTGGTGGTCCTGTGTCATAGATTTATGGCATGTAAAAGAACCTCAATCCTGATAAAGAGGCCTCTGAGCAATATTTATGGTTTTTCACACCCAATATAGAATGGGACGCTAAGAGCATCCTAAATAAAATCCCATTATTATTTATTTATTTACACAAATAAAATTTATTTGGCATAAACTGTGTGTTTTATTGAGATCTGCATTTTTTGTACAGTAAGATTTTGTCTGTCTCTTGTGGTTTAGCAGTTATGCAAAAGTCGTTCAAAATAAAGAGGACTTCAGGGACTAGTCCCAGAAAATTCAACATGTACGTTTCATTTGTCATTAAAATATCTTAAACATATGGCATTTAATCAAAATCATTAGAGCCATTTTTGAGAAAATCAAAATTTTCAAAACATTTTCCATCTAAAGGGCAGTTTAAGATGGGGATATTTCTTTAAAATCTTTGTGTTGTACCCTTGGAAGATGCTAAACTTAAATACCAAGTTTGGTGTTTAACAGATTTTTCATTTTTGAGGTCTGCTGTTTACATATACACAGGCACACGTGCATGCCTGCACATGCAGAGCTTTTTGTAAACATTCTTTTTTTTGGTTCAGGGGACCTCAAAACCTATATTTCTGCTGAAATCTGACATCACAGTTTTGAGTAGAATACTTATTATATGTAGCAGAGAAAGTAATTCTATTTTAAACTGGCATACTGTATAAAATTGAACCCAAATATTCATCTTGGAATGATGATAGTATCATAAAATGGAATTGAATGTGTGTATTATATTACGTTGCTGAGGGCACTTTGATTTTATTTTTCTGAACTTGATTATATATCTCAGTTGTATATATAATGTTATATTTCCATTTTTTTTTTTTTTTTACTTTCACTAGTGCCATAATCTTCATTGTGACTAACTTTGGTTTCATGTCCAATTACATGACAATTGCCCTTTGCATTTGCACAGTTTATTAATTTGACTTGGTTTGGTTAGGTTTTACTTTTCAGTATGTTTTTTTAGATGATGAATTTCTCATGGTGCTCACATTATCCATTCATAATACAAATCGTCATACTTCAATTTATCGCAATTTGTTGTAGAGTTAACTCATATGTTATATTGGCAGCTTTCTGCTTTCTTTGATCTGAAACCTATTCTTTTATCTAGTATAACCTACATAAAGATTAAATGGTGGAAATTATGAACTCAGAAGAAACTGAAATGGAAGAGCCAGGTGAAATTACAGAAGCAGCAGAAAGAATAACACTAGAAGTACTTACCCACAAAATCCAGAAAGCAATATGATATAGCATTTAATCACTTCATTGCCTGGTTTAAGGCAAAACATGTTGAAAATAATTATGGTGAAAATTACTGCTAGCGAATCAACAAAACATCTGACATCTCTCTTTTTTAACGTCATTTCACTTGTTTCAAGAAACACATTCTAAAAGTGATCTCTGTTAGTTTCAGGAATCAATATAATATTATTAATATTTTACAAATTTGAGTGCTATCTAAAAAGATAGTATATGCTACATGTGTTAAATGTGGTTTTATGTTGCTGTAGGCCTTCGTTTTGCAAACATTCCTACTCACAAAATAAAACCCTACTTTACCCCTTGTATCATAATCTACTATTATGACATTAATATTTCCAAGATATGTTTTGTTGCTGGTTTGAGTTTTCCAATGGTTGATGCATTTTTGAAGAACTAAGTCCCTATTCATTTTATGTCATGCAAAGGGAAGGGAATTTCAAAGCCAGCATAAGGTGAACTATTTTTTGAAGCTTTGACTATTACTTTACGCTTGTATATTCCTATTGTACCTTCAAAGAAATATGTGAAATGTTACAAGAATAATGTGAAATTCATCTAGCAATCTTACACACATTAAAAAAAAGAGGGGAAAAAAGAGTGAGAGAGAATAAATGTTGAAAACCTTAAAACATATTTGCAGGACATTCATTTAGAAAAAATGTAATAGTTTACCTAATATAACAATGAAATGTTACTTATGTATTTACAGATTAATTCAATTTGTGCAATGTTTCAGAACAAATAACAGCAGTAAGGTACAATCCTAGAATCCTTTATGGGAAGTCATTACTAGACATTGGATTTGTATGCAAATTTTGTTTCACTTGTGATACTGAATTAAGTTTTGCAATATGTTTCATGTTCATCTGTGCTTGTATGTAATGATTTATACTGCATGTAACTGCATATTTGCTATTCCATAATTTTTTTCATGCCTCAATCATATAATACACGTTTATTTAAACTTTTAATTTTAACATTAATATTTATGAGAGGTAATCATAAAGCTTTAATGATCATCTCGAAAAAATCGAGCTGTGTCCATGAAAATTGGTGATGCAGTCAGTCCTTCTCTGCATTTTTACCATTCAATGAGATACATTTTTCTCAGTGAGGATGACTTGAAGAGACCTTGGTTGTAGAAGTCTACATTTTGCCTGTTCAAGAAATGTTCTACCTTAAAAATCACCTCGTCATTCTGGAATGCCTGACATGCAATGGTTTCTTCATCTGAGGAAAGAGGAACTGGGTGCCATGTAGGGAGAATATGGGGTTGAGGCAAAATTTGATAGACCAAAGAAGCAGCTAGTGTGACTGTGTCCTGTGCAGAATGAGCTGGGGCATTGTCATGGAGCAAAAAGACCCCCTTGGACAGCTTCCTGTGACAGTTCGTCTTAACAGCCTCCAATAACCTCGTCAGGATATTTCTACAGTTTGCTCCTGTAAAGGTTTGCACCTTAGGAGCATAATTTGTTAGTACCACAACATGGCAGTCCCAAAAACCACTCATCACCTTACCCAATGATAGTTGGGTCTTCATCTTTTTTAGTGGTAGTGAACCCACATGTGTTCACTACTTGCTTTGCTCCTTTGTCTCAGGATCATAGTGATACACCCAGCACTCGTCCATGGTGATTAGGCAGTTAAAGAAGTCAACTGGGCTGGGCTGATACAGCTGCAACATTTCCGCTGCTGCCTCAGTTCGGCAGGCTTTATGAATGGATATGAGCAGTCGCAGAACCCAGTGGGAACCTTTGTCATGTTCAGAATGTCATACAAGATGTTAAAAGCTGATCCATACCAAGTTTTACTTTTTCACTATTACCTCGATTGTGATATGTCAATACCTCTTCGAGCACCGGGACCTCCACTTCTCTTGCGATTCTCAGTTCTTCATAAAGAGATGGTCTGCCACTTTGTTCTTCATTGTTCAGACTTGTTTCACCATACTGAAAGCATCTGCACCACCTAACCACTGTACTATATAATGGTGCATTGTTGCTGTACTCTTCCAGCAACTCAGCATGGTTGTTGTAGCGTTTGTTCCCCATCAAACGTAGAAAATGAATTACAGCACGATACTCCACTTTATCAGTGGGCTGTGCCATTTAGCTTTGATTCCAGCCGCTATGATATGAGGATTTCAATGTGTACCAGGACTGCAGATGTGTACATGCAAATAAGCAAAAAAAATAATTACTTAACATTATTTTTTCGAGGTGATAATGAAACTTTATGACTACCCCTCATTAATGCACTAGTGACAAAATAATGCCCTTACATGGAGACACCCCTACAGAGGTTCAGAGTGCTCCTTTAAAGTATGCAGGAAAATTAAACGTAAATCATACCAATTTTCAGAGAGCAATTCTGTGGATCATTGTCTTCAAGGTGAAAATATAACATAGTGTTTCCTGAAGAAATTTCTCCAGATCCAATGTTTTCAAATGTTACTCAATAACATCTGTAGATGTGAAAAAATCCTTTACAGAATACAAACTTGTGTTATTAACCCATAAACATCATAAACTTACACCTGAGCATTTGGAGAAAATGACCATTGTATACTGCAAATAAAATTACAATGACCGGAATGATGTCTAAGGAAGTATATACCCTGTAAATACAAAGGAGTGTAAGCTTAAAGCTAAGAATTTTAGTGCATGATAAGCGCATATATTCGAAATTATTGAGCATATTTTAAAGATTTTGACAGAGTTGCTGCATGCATATTTTAGATGTTTTAGTGCATATAAATCTAATTTCTAGTCATCACAGGCTGCAGCCTTGTGTAGATAATGTTATCATTATGTGAGGGAGTGTCAGGGTTCTGTGATAATTTAAAGTGTATTATTAGAAATGTTGACATCTGCATGTATTATAATGATATATGTATTGCAATGACCTCAGGATGAAGTCCCGGTGCATGGAACTAGAAATGAGCAATGAAGAGTTTCAGCGAGCTTATGAGCAGCTGGATGAGGACAGGGCGGACGTTATTGCCTACCTCAAACGACAGCTACAGCAAAAAGAGGACGAGATCAATGAACTGAATGAGAGGCTGGAAGGGCTACAGAAGGTGAGTATGCAGATCTTGTCCCTTGCTTATGAGTTGCAGTGATTTACAGTGGTTGTATAATTGTTCTAATGTTATAGAAACTTGAGGAGACCATCGCAACATATGAGGCCAAGATCAAGGACATGGGATATGATTATAGGGTCATGTCTGAACAGCTCACTTCTGAAATTAAACTTATGAGTAAGTATTAGACAGAAATGGATATTTCTTTGTATAAATCACTAATGTAGGAGGTTAGGTCAAATATAAACTAAATGTTTACTTTCTCTACAGGCCCATAGTCCATACGCTAAAATACACAAAACATGGCACAAAAAGTATATTAAAGCAATGAAATTAGAGAACTGTATTATATGTAGTTCTCCATGGTCTAGGGGTACCATGCTCGCTTCTAGTTCCCGACGTTGCCGGTTCAAACCTAGCGGAGGGTGATGGATTTTTTCGGGCATAAAAATCCTTAGCATGGCCTCCTTTGGATGGGAAGTAAAGCCGGTGGTCCCATGTCATAGATTTACAGCATGTAAAGGCCTGATAAAGAGACCTCTGAGCAAAAATTCCGGTCTTGCCGCCCAGTATAGAATGGGATGCTAAGAACCATAGTTAAAGAGCGTCCTTAAATAAAACTCAATTTAATTTTAACTGTATTGTTTATATAAATGTATAAAATATAATAAATAATCATTCATATCAAGATTATATATTTTAAGTTATTGAAATTTAATTTCATAGATATCTGCACAATACATCAGTATCTTTTCTAAGCTCTCCACATTTAATATTTGCCTTTTGTCTGTGAGAATCATTTGGAAAGTAGAATAACTTCTTTCTACCGAAGCTGATGTGAAAGGAGCAAATTTTAAATTAGGTACAGTAGAAATATCAATACCTACTGGAAAATTTAAATTTTTCCTCAATATTACTCTTGATACTTTTTCCAAACAATGAAAATCCTAAATTCTTATTTAATACATTGTTCCACTTATTTTTAACTTTTTCCCCAGTTTCACCCAAAGCACCATATATCTTCACCTGCTATTTGGCTACAAAGAGATCGTTTTTTACATTGTAATTGCTCAATGCTTACAGGTATGAATGAAAAAGTTTGATGTTATGTAGGCAATATCGTTTTTCACTGACGGGTCATTCAGACACTCTTTCACACTACTGGATCCAAATTTTTCAATAATTGTGACAATTTCTTTAAAGTGTTTAGAATATGTCACAGACTCAATTCATGTTCACCATCGTGTAACACAGGCTGAGGTGGGAGTGGAATATCTGGGAATTTCTCTCTGAGTATTGTAATGCTGGATGGGGCTTTACAACAACATTTTTTTATATTAGAAATTAACAAATTGACAAGAAGGAATTTGTTCCTGATTGTTTCAGAAACGCTGTAAAGGGCACATGCTACACAGGTTACATGTATGTCTGAGGTTAGGATAAAAAGTTTTAAGAAGTGAAACCGAGCGAGGTGGTGCCGTGATATGTGCGACTTGCATTCGGAAGGTCCCGGGCTCGATCCTCGGCAGCCACCTACTCTGACCTATGACGTTTTTGTAGTTTCCCCGAGTTGGTAGGCGAAAGCTGGGGTCGTCTACCACGACTTTCCTGTACCGATCATCTTCCTTATCATCTGTTTCAGGGTTGTAGGACCAGACGACGGTGTTCGCACGGTTGCGGTTGGGCGGTATTGTGTGCTTTGTAGAGGTTTCTTCCCTGGCGTCAGTTGAAGCTGCCCAGTCGGGACCCGCCTCTGAAGTGGGCCCCCAACGAGGGGCACAGCTGGGAGTTAGGGGCTCATGGGTGGGATGGGAGACGTCGGATGCATTCAATCTGGAAACGTTAGGGGCCCTGACCATGCTTGCTCCTACCGTCATCTGGATCTGGTCACCCTTTGGGTCTCTTCCCCATCCCTCTCTCACAGGGGACATGTTAGAAGCACAAAGGGCCACATGGCCTGTGCGGTGTTCTGCCTCAGTTGCGGGAGCCCCTTCGTAAAATGTACCTTTTACCCTTTTAAGAAGTGAAGCTGTAGCAACCATCTATGAGGTAGCATCCGTATAAAGCAAATCAGATTTTTAATTGCATTCCATAGAGTGTTGGCGACAACAAACGCTATGGATGTCAACCTGAAGTTGATGTTGATGTTGGATGAAGTTGACTGTGTCAGTAGAGTTTGTTTCATTTGATTTTTCTTCTGAGTTTATGTCCCACTCCAAGTACAAGTGTAAAGTTAACTGAATTAAAACCCTAGTGCACTCCCTCTGTGGTCTGTTGGTTAACACTCTAGTTCCCAAGTCCAGAGGTCCTGGGTTCGATTCTCAGCTGGAAGTTGAGAATTTTTCTTTAGCCAGGATTATTCTCCATCCTCCCTAGAATCTGGGAGTATGAGTGAGAGTGTAAATGTGTGTGTGTGTGTGTGTGTGTGTGAGAGAGACTTTAATGTTTATAAAGAAAACCTAACATAAACAAACACAGGGATTAACAGAATACGAGTGAACATCATTGCCAATGAGCAATTGTTCCAAAGGCAAACCACTGATATGACCTTAGGTCAGGCCTGCAGCCAGGTGGGGTTAAGGATGACCGCCCTCCCCAAAAAAGTTTTGGAGTCCCCTCAGAATTATAAAATATTTAAAATCATAATTGCTGTTTTCAATGTATGCATGTCAAATGGTTTAGTCCTAACTTGATGTTTAATGTTTTCAATTACCATTATTTAATTCAAGCACTTGGTACAATCTGCAGTAGGCTGCTGTATTATTATTGTCTGTGATTAGTTTTTATTACTGTCTCTTGGCCTAATTGTGACATATTTTAAAGCATAAAGCAATAAAATCCCTCTATTTTTGCCAACTTTAACATACTGTGAAAAGCGAAAAGTTGAAAGTCCATAAGTATGGTTATAGTCAGTTTTTTTGGCAAAACATGGATGAAATTTGGCAAAATCTATGGAAAATTTTGATATCTGAGTTTTTGCTTTTAACTTTCTCTACCATGAATATAGTAGGTTTAGAAGGTATTGCATTCCTTCCAAAAATTTGATACCAAGATTTCATCGGAAATACATGTTTTGAGGACCCTGGAATACAAATAAAGCATTTTTAAAGAAAGTCTGTGTGTGTGTGTGTGTGTGCGTGTGCGTGCGCGTGCGCGTGTGCGTGTACACAGCATAATTCAAAAATGAAAAGTGGGGTAAATACCAAACTTGGTATACAAGTTCAGTATCTTCCAAAGGTGCAACATGAAGATTTTCAAAATAATTCCCCCATCCTAAGTACCCTTTACAAGGAACATTTTTCAACATGTTTTATTTTCTCAAAAATGGCTCTAACAATTTTGATTAAAATACAATATACCTATAAAAATATTTATATGACAAATAAAATGTGTATTTGAATTTTCTGAGAATAACCTGTGAAGTCTTCTTCATTCGGAAGGAATTTTGTATAATATTATATAACTGGTAAACATTAAATGATAGATGAAAACACATTACATAGAAGATGTAGATCTCTTTAAAACACACAATTTATTTCAAATAAACGTTTTGCGGCCATAGTTATTTCTGAGATATCTGTTATTAATGGTTTGAATTGTTCAATTCTTTGTCATTCTCTTAAAGTCTTGTCAGCATTGAGTTGTTTCTCATGGTTACATGGAAACAGTATGGAATTTGAGCTAATTGTGGCTTTTCTTTTGATCAGCAAAGAAGGACTTTTATTGTGCTTCATATCTGAGAGTGGCCATCTCCACACTTTTCGGTCTTGTCTAAATTATCTGTATCATGTACTTTTGGTGTAAGCAAAATTCTAAATTCTTGTAGTGTGTGGAGCAGCATTTAATATCTCATGGAAGTGAGTTTATATCATATTATCGCGTGTTAAATTTCATTTCAAAATGGCAAATGTTGTGTGAGAAGGACAAATTCAAATGTAATCTGCTTCAGTTGTAATATATCTTTGTTTCTACATTTGAGTGTTAATATATTCAGTACCTTTGGGGCTGTATGGATTGTTACTTTTATTTAAAGCTGCTTTAAATCCTTGTTCAATTCCTTTAAGCTTTGGTAGTATAAAACAATTATTACTCTGGGGGAATGCTTTATTTCCAATGCATTGTATAATGGGCCCGGCATTTTACTTTTCTAGTTTTTTTTTTTTATGTAATTGTGACTTCTTTGCATCGAATACTTCCAAATTGGCCTTGCAAGAACATTACAAATTTTAAGGACAGTATATAGCATACAGTTCTTAAACATATGACTATTGCTGTTCCCTTTGCATATATAATGAAATGTATAATGCAGATACTTCTGCAAAGGTTTGTATTGATTAAAATGAACTAGATACAAAAATAAGCTTTCATAAGAATATATTTTATACCCATTAATAAATGATAGAGGGTAGAGAAAGTCATGTGAATGTAACACCTAAGTTTTTTTTTAGTATACTTATATCTTGTATTTTTATACTACACATTTGGTTTATTAATATAAACCATTTTTAAAGCCCCAAGTGGTTATTTAATTGGCTCTGTACATTTTAGGTCAAGCATGTAATATCACTTAAAAAAACATTTTTCTTAATTCTTATTTTCAACATTTTTTTCACTCTTCATAATGCTCCTTGGACCACAGCTTATAACTTTATTAGCTTGACATTTTCAGAAGATCTTCAGGGATTAAGTCAGCAAAAGTTAATGTGCACTAACAGTACTGACATGCATATAGGTACTCTAAATAGTGTATTATGTTAATTATTGATGTTTGTGTTTCATTTAGTGCTTTCTTATGTTAAATAATACATAATGAGTTTGAGTAGTAATCTAATAAAACAGTTTGAGTTCCATAAGAAAATTCACTTTTAGTTATATCGTTTATGCATTATTTTAGCAGTCTCCCTTTGAAAACGTTTAACTGAGGTTATATTGTATTTGATTTTAACATTTCAGGTTTTAATAAATTAGCAAAACTCACTATCAATACATTGTGGCACTCTGTACGGAATGCCAGAAACATAGCTTTTAGTTAGCTGATAAACTGAAATATTAACATGGAAGATGTAAATTTATATTGCTTTTGAATCATATATTACACCTGAATATCACTTAATTAACTTAGTTACTGGGAAGCACATTTTGGAAATTGTTGTTCCTATCTTCGACCTTGATCGGTAATATAAAACTGTAACTTTCCATCACTGTCTCTAAATTCTTCCAAACATTAATTAATGAATGCTGTGTTTGCAGCTGGAAAGCTGAATGCCCTCGAAGAATTCCGTACACAGAGAGATGAACTAATGGCCAAGTTCAAGCAACAAAAACAAGATATGGAAGAGCAAGTAAATAAAAATAAACAAGCTACTTATGAAGTTGAGAAGAAATTCATTATCGGCAAAGACAAGTAAGAGATAAGTACAACATTTAATCCATCAGTAACAAATGAAGTGAGTGAAATGACAAGTAAATTTTCAAGTACTATTAGCTAAATTCACACAATTCCTTACCGTAAATACCACAAATTATTTTGCTAGAGTTATTGCAAGCCTATGTTAAGCACATTGGGTCTTAAGGGAGCAAAATTTCAGTTTTATGCATTTTAATATTCTATACCTAAGTAGGTAGAGGAAGTATTGCATTCTACCCAAAAATGTTATGTCCATAGCTTATTAGAAATTGAGCTCATCTGAACACAAGATAAAACAGAAGGTGAGTGTGTGTGCGTTGAACAGCAAAATCTAAAAATGAAAAGTCAGTTAAGTATCAAATTTGGAATTTAAGTTCAGCATCTTCCAGAATGCAACATGAACATTTTTCTGTAAAGTCCCCCCCCCCCAATTCAAATTACACTTTGCATGAACAATTTTTTCATTAATTGTGATTTTCTCAAAATTAATAATGATTTTGATTAAAATACTTGGGCGGCGCTGTGGCCGAGTGGTTAGACCACTCGCCTCCCACCAAGGTGGCCCGGATTCAATCTCAGGGACCTGCATGTGGGATTTGTGGTGGACAAAGTGGCGTCTGGGCGGGTTTTCTCCAGGTTCTCCGGTTTTCCCTGCCATTCATTCCACCAACTGCTCCATCATCATTTCCTTTCATCCATTTCACCATCATTTCGTTTCATCTACTTCCTTCATCCCATACCAGGCATTGGGCTGATCACCCATCCTGGACATTCTGTCTGCTCCTCGATGGCCCTCTGACCCCAGGCACCCGCTTGTAAGTCCTGAGGGGTGTAAGTCCTACATAAGTTGAAGTTAAACAGTGAATGAATGATTAAAATATAAGGGTCATTCAAATGAAACCCGGTCACTTGTGTAAAGTGACGGTAACGATTTTATTAACTCAAAAATAGTCGCAAAACTGTTGGCACATTTATTCCATTGCGACACTATCCAGTCGATTCCATCTTTGAAGAAGCTAGTAGGCTGCTGTTGGATCCAGGCCTGGACCCATTCACACACTTCGTCGTCCATTGTGAATTGATGTCCGCGAATAGCTTGTTTTAGAGGTCCATAAACATGAAAGTCACACGGTGAAAGGTCTGGACTGTACAGTGGATGTTCCAGCATTTCCCATCAAAACTGCTGCAATGTCGTCTTCACTGCATTGGCAGTGTGTGGGCGGGCATTATTATGTAGGAAAATAATGCCATTGGACAACCTGCCTGGGCGTTTCGACTTGATGGCTCGTCTAAGGTTCTGTAAAGTGGCTTGATAATGCTGGGCATTGATGGTGGTTCCCCATTCCAGGAACTTGACAAGCAGTCGGCCCTTGTGGTCAAAAAAGGACATCATAACCTTACCAGAACTGGTGTGCATGGCCTTTGATTTCTTTTGAGGTGGTGAAGTCGCATGTTTCCACTGCTTCCTCTGGCTCACTCCTCATTGTTGCTGCTTACTTGCCTTCATGTTCAGTAGTGGACGATAACTTGTGTGACCACTTTCTCTTCGGCGTGAAACCACACTATCGCTATGCAACGTCAAGCGTTGCACATGCTGTAGTCGCTCTATCAATAGATGGTGCCACCATACACGCAGCTACGTGGTGCCACCTTACGTGTAGTGCAAAGTTAGACGCACTGACCAGGTTTCATTTGAATGCCCCTCATACTTATATGAAGAATAAACCATGCATCCTGGATTTTCTGTGAATGGCCTGTGAAGTGCCCTTCATGTGGTTGAATTTTACATAATTTTTCATGAGTAAAAAACCATAAGAGATAGATACTCAGAAAAGATGTAGAGCTATTAAAATATGCAATTTGTGTCAATTTTTACTTTCTCTACTGCTTACCTATAGAAACTAGTGGAAGTATTGCATTTCACCCAAAAATTTAATACTGACACTCCACTGGAAATACACATTTTGAGATTCCTTGAACCAAAAAAAGGAAGGGATTTTTGGAAAAGGTTGTGTTGAAGTGTGTGTCTGTGTCTAAGAACAGTATATCTGAAAAAATAAAACTTGGTGAAGTACAAAACTTGGTATTTAAGTTCAGCATCTTCCAAGGATGCGACACAAAAGTTTTCAACAAAATTGTTCCACCTCAAAATACCCTTTGTATGGAATAAATTACACTATTTTTTATTTTATCAAAATGGTTCTAACAATTATGATTGAAATACCATATTTTTAAGATATTTGCATTAGAAATGAAATGTATATCTTGAAATTTCTAGGAATAACCTGTCAAGTGCTCTTCATTCTCAATGACTTTTGCATAATTGGTAAACTGTAAGAGGTAGGCAAAATCCTACCATGCAGAAATGTAGACCTCATTAAAGTTTATGTCCAATAAATCTTTTTGTGGTGTTAACCATTTTCAAGATACGTATTTTTTGTTATTGGTTTGAATTTTCAAATACTTTGTACTTTCTCAACTGTAAATGGTATTTATTTCTTTCTTTCTTTTTCATGTTCATGCAATGAGAATGGAATTTCACAGCCATCACATAGTGACGGGATTTGAAAGGATTTGAATATCTCTTTAGCTTAGTGTATTCTCCTTATACCTACAACAAAATGTGTAATGAAGGTTTACCAGGTATATAGAAAAATAAGCCCTTGTAAGAATAGTTTGTAGAAGAGGGAGTAGAGAAAGTCATGTGAATGCAACACATCAGGTGTCTTTACTTTTTCTACCACGTACATAGTAGATAGAGGAGGTATTGCATTCCACTCAAACATTTGGTAAGGAGATTTCACCAGAAATACATATTTTGAGGCCCCCTAAGTCCAAAAAAAAGCATTTTTAGAAAAAGGTCCATTAGTGTGTCTGTGAACAGCATAACTCAAAAACGAAAAGTTGCTAACATCAAACTTGATATTTAAGTTCAGTACCTTCCAAAGATGCAACAAAGATTTCCAAGAAAATCCCCCAACCCAAACATGAATGATTTTTTCGAATTTTTTTATTTTTTAATAAATGGCTCTTAATGATTTTGATTAAAATACCATATATTAAAGATATTTACATGACAAATAAAATGTATATCTTGAATTTCCTGGGAATAGCCTCTGAAATCCTCTTCATTTTGAAGGAATTTTGTATAATCTTGTATAACTGCTAAACGTCATGCAGTAGATGAAAACGCACTACACAAAAATTGTAGATCTCTTTAAAACACACAGTTTATGTCAAATAACGTTTTTGTGATAAGCCATTTCTGAGATATCCATTATTAATGGTTTGAATTGCTCATTACTTGCTTCATTCTTTTAAAGTTCTGTCTACATTTAGTTGTTTCTCACAATTGCATGGAAACAATATGGAATTTTAAGGCCAGCATGTAGTGTCCAGCTTTTAAACAACTGACTATCGCTATTCCCTTTGTGTCTATAACAAAATATGTAATGTAGCTATTTCTGCAAAGGTTTATTTGGATTAAAATGAAGTAGATAGAAAAATAAGCTTTAGTAAGATTAGTTTGTATACCCAGTAATAAATGATAGAGGGTAGAGAAAGTCATGTGAGTGTGTTATACCACAATTTTTTTTAATAGCCATGTTGTAGGTTTACATCCTTCCCAAATGTGAGTGGTTCTTTTAACAAAGACGCTTGAAAGTTTGCGATTCTTCCACCCCCCTCTTCTTTCTTTCCATTGCAAAAGTTTATCACAAATACACTCTTGAATGTTGTTTCTTCATATTTTATGTACCTAACCAAGTCCATAGGCATAATTTGAAATCATTCCTAGGCAAAAATGTATGTAGGTAATGTGAATAGAAAAATAACTTTTTATATGAACACTGCAATATATCATTGGATTTATATGATTTTTAAAACATTTTTTTATTTATAGTTTTTTTGCTTGAAGTTCAACTTCCTTTATGAAGTGGGTCGTATTGGACGATGAGTGAATGAAAGGGGAGAAACGATGCTCAAGTGAGCCTAGAGTCCCTAGAGCTTAGAGATACTCAACATTCACCTTCCAGGATAAGGGAAAACTCCAGAAAAAGCCTTTTCTGGGTAACTCACACTAGCTGAGATGCAAACTTGGGACTTCTTGAATGTGAGGCAGACACGCTACCACTACAGTATGGAGATGTGCTTTATGTGAATTTGTAATCCTGAATGTATGACATCAGATTTTTTCTGCTTCTTTTAATTTAAGACATGTATTATCTTTTTCTTTTTTCTTTTCCAGACTGAAGAAAGAAATGGAAACAAGACTTCTTAATTTGGCAATAGATTTTCAAGATTCTACACAGTTGCGCATTGCTGCCACAACTCACAGAGTTATTAGGGAAAACATAGCAATCAACAATGAGGTAGGCACCAATGTAACACAATCATGGCTGCCCATAGGTCAATCGGGATGTGTGAGGGGTCCTAGGTTCAATTTCCCAGCTGGGGGGTTGGAATTTTTCTCTAGCAAGATTATTGCCTGTTCTCCCCAGTCTGGAATATGAATGAGAGTGTGAATGTGTGTGTGTTCTAATGTATAAAACTCACAGACAGAAATCTAATGACAACTGTATAGGAGTTAATGTCATTGCCAAAAAGGCAACGTTCCACCAAAAAAGCTGCATGCACAATCATGCCGATCCTAAATTATTGCAGGAAATTTAAGAAATGGAATATCTCTTGATTGTAAACACAATGCTCTGAAAGTTAGAAGTATATGGAGTGAAAGCAGGAGAGAGATTGGGGGCATATCTGTAGGAAAGGCTAATCTTAAGTACCATTTGCCCCATTAATATTCTCTTCAAGGGACTTTACGCTAAACATGCAAAAAATGAGGTAACGCTCTACACAAGAATTTATTTATGAGATGGAAAATAAGTATTTATCAAGAATTACCCTCTGTTTTACCTTCTCTACCACTTATCTTCAATAAGCAGAGGAAAAATTTTATTCCATTAAAAAATTTAATATCAAGACTTCACCAGAAGCACACGCTACATATAACAGACACCTTGAATCCAAAAATGAAGAATTTTTAGAAAAAGGTATGTGTGCACATGCACAAGCTATACATTTTGGGAGAGGATGGATGGTGCAATAATGTCGGGTTTTGATAAAATATTTAGTGCAGTTACTAAAATAAGAGATATTTAATCATAGTATAGTACAGATGCCTTCAATTGCCTGAAAACTAAATAAATGGTTCATTAATTTAATGTTTGAAGAAAATTAATGATAGGTCTGTTGCATCTTATCTTATTATTTCCCTGTGAAAGTGTTGCATCTCTGTTCATTCCTACCATCATGCATGGCCAAGCTAACTTGCAATGGACTTGTAAACAGGTGGATTGTGGTTCAAGTCCCACCAGGACTATGCCCTTTGGCTCAGATTTTTTCCAGATTTTCCTCAATCTTCATAGCCGGCAAATGCCGGGGAGATACCCTAAACTTAGGGCTGGAATGTTTCTGTTTCCAATTATCATTTAATTTCATGTATCACCACTGTTGACCACCTGTTGTGCAATATGCAGTAAGAGCAGGTGTTAAACACTACTAAAAAAAATCTGATGTGTTACACTCACATGACTTTCTCTACTCTTGTACAATCAATTTTTACAAATGCTTATTCTCCATCTACTTCATGTTAATCGAGATGTTAATCTTATTGCTAATTTTCTTGTAGATGCAAGGGGAATTGCTAGGCTTTAAGCTATAGTCAAATATTTTAAGAGCTGGTTGCTATGTGGAGTATTCCATTCTCTTTGCATTACCAGGACAAAAAAAATCTGATGTGTTACACTCACATGACTTTCTCTACTCTTGTACAATCTAATTTTACAAACGCCTATTCTCGATATGCTTCATGTTAATCGAGATATCGAGATGTCAATCTTATTGGTAATTTTCTTGTAGATGCAAGGGGAATATGGTAGCTTTAAAGCGATAGTCAAATATTTTAACGCTGGTTGCTATGTGGCGAATTCCATTCTCTTTGCATGTTCAGGACATAAAAAAAATGAATAACGAATTTGAGAAAAAGTATAAGTATTGGAAAATTTAAGGAAATAACAAGCAATATCTCGAAAACGGTTCACTCAACAATAGAAACGTATATGACATAAGTTGTGTATTTTAACGCGATCTACATTTTTTGTGTAGTAAAATTTTGTCTATCTCTTATGGTTTACCAGTTATGCAAAAGTCGTTCACAATGAAGAATATTTTTGGAGACATTCCCAGAAAATTCGAGATATACATTTTATTTGTCATGACAATATCTTAAACATATGATATTTTAATCAAAATCGTTAGAGCCGTTTTTGAGAAAATTAAAATTTTCGAAAAATGTTCCATGTAAAGGGTAGTCTGGGGTGGGGGGATTTTCTTGAAAACCTTCGTGTCGCATCTCTGGAAGATACTGAACCTAAATACCAAGTTTGGTGTTTATCCGACTGTTCGTTTTTGAGTTATGCTGTTCACAGACACACAGACACACAGACAGACACACACACACAGACACACAGACAGACACACACACGGACATGTTTCCAAAAATGCTTTTTTTGGATTCAGTGATTCTCAAAACATGTATTTCCAGTGAAATCTCGGTATCGAATTTTTGGGTGGAATGCAATACTTCCCCTACTTACTATACGTAGTAGAGAAAGTAAAAATGAATAACGAATTTGAAAAAAAGTGTAAGTGTTGGAAAATTTAAGGGAATAACAAGCAATATTTCGAAAATGCTTCACTCAACAAAAAAAATGTATATAACATAAATTGTGTATTTTAATGCGATCCACATTTTTTTGTGTAGTAAAATTTTGTCTATCTCTTATGGTTTACCAATTATGCAAACGTCGTTCACAATGAAGAATACTTTTGGAGACATTCCCAGAAAATTCGAGATATACATTTTGTTTGTCATGAAAATATCTTAAACATATGATATTTTAATCAAAATTGTTAGAGCCATTTTTGAGAAAATTAAAATTTTCGAAAAATGTTCCATGTAAAGGATAATCTGGGGTGGGGGATTTTCTTGAAAACCTTCATGTCGCATCTCTGGAAGATACTGAACCTAAATATCAAGTTTGGTGTTTATCTGACTGTTCGTTTCTGAGTTATGGTGTTCACAGACACAGACACACACGGACATGTTTCCAAAAATGCTTTTTCTGAATTCAGGGGATCTCAAAACATGTATTTCCGGTGAAATCTCGGTATCGAATTTTTGGGTGGAATACAATACTTCCCCTACATACTATACGTAGTAGAGAAAGTAAAAAGTTTATTTGTGCTTGTAAACTCACGTGCCACTCATTTAAGCTCATGGCTTCTTCATGAAGACAGTGGATGACAGCAATAGTGTTTAGATGAATGCAAGGATTTTCAATCTGTGGCCACACTAATGACAAAAGTAATTTTAAAATCTTATACTACTTAGGTGTTAGGATAGTCATGAACTCAAGAATGGATCCAACACACTTTCCTATATGTGGATTTCTCCACATATGTGCGATACAAAATGAATTGCATTTTGCATCACACCTTACTTCAAAAACTCATCACGGATACTAAAGCTGCAATATGTTCTTCTATAATAGGGGATGACACTGTGGATGCGTCGACACAGAACAATTCAGTATTTGTGTGCTCCAATTCTGATCCAATGTTAAGTGAAATCAAGGTTGTATCATCATTGCTTTTGTTAACAGTTGAACTCTGCATTTGAAATAAAGGTATCTATTGCAACTCCATTTGGACTATTTAAGCAATTTTTGTTTCTCTGTTTGTTTAATGAGACATCTATCTTGGAATTTTTTTTTGGGGGGGCGGCAGGCCCCTTCAGTAAAATTGATAGGGTGTGGTGCCCATGGCTTTGTAAGTTAGGGAGACAGAAAGTGCCTTGTGCCTCTAAGTTGATGCCTCTGTGTATGTGTGTGTGTGTGTGTGTGTGCATGTGTGCGTGCATGCACGTCTATGCTTGTATTTAAGTTCAGCATCTTCCAAGGATGATACATGAAGATTTTCAAGAAAATCCTCCCACCCCAAATTACCCTTTACATGGGACATTTTTTGTCATTTTTTATTCTTTAAAAAATTCCTGTAATAAGTTTGATTAAAATATCATATGTTAAAGATATTTACATGAAAATTAAAATTTATGTCTTGAATTTTCCATGAATGACCATAGAAGTTCTGTTCATTGTGAATGAATTTTGTATAATTTGTAAATCATGAGAGATAGACAGAGAAATACTATACAAAGATGTAAACCTTAAGTACACAAATGTCAAATATTTTTTGTGACATTAAGCATTTCTCATATATTCTTTTTTATTGGTTTGAATTACACTCTTTTGAAGTGCTAAGCCACTATTAATTTTTTTCTCATTCTTGTGGTATGCAAAGAGTGGAATTTCAAAGCCATCACGTGGCAAAATGCCTCTTTTACCTTTAAAAAAAATGTGTAGCAAAATATTTCTGCACTTAACAAGAGGTAGATAAAAGAATAAGGTTTAGTAAGAATAGTTTGTAGAAGAGTGGATAGAGAAAGTCATGTGAATGCAACAGCAGAATGTTTGCTTTCTCTGTACCACGTACTTACAGTAAATAGAGGAAGTAGGTATTGTATTCCATCCAAAAATTTGATGTTGAGATTTCACCAGAAATACATGTTTTGAGTCCCCCTGAACCCTGACAGGACTGTTTAACTAAAACAATAGTAATAGGAGATAATACAAGAAACCCTAGGTTTCAGTGTTAAGGACAGTTAGAATCCAACTCCATCACTATGGCAGTCAAGTCTAGAGCCCTGAACTCCAAAAAAAATTTTTAGAAGAAGGTCGCTGTGTGTGTGTGTGTGCGTGTGCGTGCGCGTGCGCGTGTGTGTGTGAACAATGTAACTCCCACAAAAAAATAAGTTAAGTATTTAAGTTCAGGACCTACCAAGGATATAACATGATTTTCAAGAAACTTCCCCCAAGCCAAACTACCCTTTACATGGAAAATTTGTTGTTATTTTTGATTTTCTCAAAATTGTTCAAATAACACATGTATAAGTTATTTTCATGACAAGTAAAGTGAATCTTGAATTTTCTGGGAATAGCCTGTAAAGTCCTCTTTATTCTGAACCACTTTTGTATAACTGGTAAATTGTAAGAGATAGACAAAATCTGACTACACAAAAATGTGGGTCTTATTAAAGCACACAATTTATGTCATAAAATTTTTTGTGGGATTAACTATTTCCAAGACATTCTTTGTTATTGCTTTGAATTTTCAAATAATTTATACTTTTCTTAATTGAAAATCACTGTTTTCTTTTCTCTCTTTCTTTTTCATGTTCATGCAAAGAGAATAGAATTTCAAAGCCATCACATAGTGACTGACTCTATAAAGATTTGGTTATTGCTTTAGCGTATTGTATTCTTCTTATATCTACAATGAAATTAGTGAATGAGTAATGAAGGTTTATCTGTATTAACAAAAGTAGTTAGAAGGATATGCTTTTGAAAGAATAGTTTATAGAAGAGCAAATAGAAAAAGGCATATGAATGCAACACATCAGTTTTTTATGGTATTCAGATGTTGAAGTTCAGAATATTATGTTGTATGCTCAAGTTCTTAGTTTTGTGTTCCTTATGTTACAGCTGGACGAGATGTTGGAAACTCATAGATTTCTTGTCGCTGAGAATAAGGATTTGAAGATTAAAGCTGAGAAAAATCAGACGATGGCTCGTACGTTTGAAGAAGAGAAAAATGTTGTAATGACCAGGAACAACATTCAGCTTGATGTGAGTACATTAACAGAAAACTGGTTTGTTTCTCCTGACTAGTGTACTTGTAATGCACATCTTGCTTATTTAAACTGTTGATTGTTATTTCACCCTACATTTCTATGATATTATCTAATTGAAACGAATTCTTGCAAATATTTATCATGGTTAACAGAAAGATGGGTGTTGCCAGAAGTTTTCCCAAGAGGGGGCATAAATGAACATAATTCAAAGCACACAGTTTCTTGTTCCCCAATTTTACGCAGGATTAGTATATATATTAAACTTGGTTTTTAAGTATGTTTGCTACTGTAGAGCACCTATTAGTGGCACTTTGTCCATGTGTCTGTCCATATAGAACAAACAATTAAGAATCACTGAGATGTTTTATGTAGAGGTTTGGAGAACTTTTTTCAACGCATTTCAAATTTGGTTAAATTTGGTACAACATTAAGCTTAGTTTGCATGGAGAGCATCCTAAAATATTTCAATTTTTATGCATACCAATGCACATAAGAAGTTGATATTTTTACGTGGAGTTCTGAGCAATTTTTCTATGCATTTCAAATATGGTTGAAATTGGTGCAAAAAGGATAGTGCAGACTATTTGTTTCCTAAAACCATATCTACTATTTTTAGGACTGTTTCCAAAAATGTCAACTGATTACCAGAATGCAAGAACATATGCTGCAAAAGCACCCAAAATGTAATACAGTGTGTTTATTTACTATCTTGTTATTATGCCTTTCACTACTACAATCATATCGGCAGTTTTACCTTTGAAATGACTGGGGCTTATTTCACAAATTACGCATTTACAAAATTACGGAACAATGCCTTTAACTCAAAACAACGTTTCACAAATGTATGTATCACTGTAATGGTAATTATTTTATAAAATTGCATTTGTTTACATTTTATAGGACATGAATTCCTTGGAATACATTTTCTTTTCTTACATCCAAGATTTTGTATTTTACATTTGTAATGTTAACTTGCATGAAATAAAACCATGCTAGTGTTCTTAACTTGCTTATGTTGTTCAGTTTAACGTCAAGGTGCATTATTGTGGGTTAAAAATGTACCAGTGCGCTGGTGCACATGTGCACTTATAATATGTAATATGCCTCCAGACTCTTTGCCAGAGAATAAAATGTAATAAAAATTGCTTCAACACTCTGAATCAAACCTGGTAACCCTGGATATGGAGGTCTACAGGCTAATTACTAGGCTACAAACAGAGCATGTTAATTCTTAGTTCATTACTAAAATCTACAACAAATCATGAAACTACGACCATAATTTAAATAAATCCTGAGAATTAAATTCTCAGTGCGGTTACAAAAAAATTCTCCTGAAAAGAATGTTGACTGCATACCTTAATTTCTTCTCTCGCTTTCCTCTTCTGGATTTTTGAATGCCAGCTGAAGTTGGCAAGGCTGCAATGTGAACTTGTTGATGACATCATCAATAAATGTTTGTTTCTTGGTATTCACCCTTTCAGAATGAACGCTCAGAAGACAAAGACCATTCAGGCGTTCTTCACTTATTTTTGGTCAGACCCAAGTTTTTGCATGTCAGAGAGTGCTGAATGACCGCTCCATGTTGCATGTTGTAGCAGGAAGTATCAGTGAAATGTAATCGTCAAAGGAAAGTGTTTTCATCAAGTGAGGATGGAGTACCATAAGAGAAAAAGTGTTATTGCATGAAAAATTAATGTTTAGGGATATGATAGGGAGTGTAAATAGTGAGGGTATATAGAAAATCTGAACTGCTCCTCCATATCTTCTGAATGGTTAGACCAGTGCTTTTGTCTAGGCACTTTTCGCAGCACACTCAGTTCTATGTTTAGTTTACTCAAAATGTCTTCCACTGATTTCTTTCTGTAATCCTCAAACAGAGCTACCAACTGCAATATGTGTTCTTGTAGATCAGGAAGATCAATTTCAGTTCCCTGAAGAATGTTAGCCATGGGGCTCCAGCTGAGAAGAATATTTTGCTTTATTGTGCTAAGAGTTTTACAAATTTGATTGTCTACTGCACTTTGACCCTGGTCACTCATTTAGTAGTCAATCACTACAGTTTATTTACATTTTACAATTTCTTGTCAATAAATTATCTTGTTTTTTTTTCAGTTTTTTTCATGTGCCATTTCCTCTCGTTTTTCACTTTTCACTTATTGGTTACTTAACCATCACATATTCACTATAGTTTTCCATTCAAGGTAAGATGCGCTACCTCTTACTTTACTCTTTCCACTGTCCAAAGCCATTTATTTTTTACTTTACACAAAAACTGTTCAATGCTTCTAGCGTCCTTGCACATCATTTCAATCATAAGCGTATTTCTATCCCCCTTCAACCACTTTTTATTAAAAAATTCTTTTCTCCAATTTTCTGTTCCTTGGCACTTAAATACTATGTGTTCAATGTCTTCATTACCACCACATATCGGACATTGGTTCTGAGGAATACCCTGTCTTAGCCCTTTTAGCCTCCATGCTCCGGTTCTTACCCATGCAATAGATTCTCTCTCTTCTTTATTTACTATGTCTATATATTTTTCCCTACCCCATGTATTTTTCATTGGCCTATAACAAACTAATGAGCTCTTTTCGGCAATCTCACTGAACATGATTTGAATTTCTATATCTTCCAGTCTTTTCCTCGCCTTTTTCCAAAGATTTTTCACGTTATTTTCTCTCCTTCTCCACATATCTCCTAACCCATTTTTCTCCAAAATGTTCCATAATTTACTTACCCATCCATCATTCATTAAGCTATTCAATACATTGTCTTAACACATTACTTTTTCCTAGATTTAAAGTTCTGAACCAAAATTTCAAAGCTCTTTCCATTATCTTCCCCTTAGTTGCCACCCTGCCCATCTTTAATTGTGCTACCTGTCTTACAATTGACTTCGGTAACCCTAGTATTTCTCTACAAAACATCCTGTGCACCACATCTATACATTCCCATCCTCTATCTAATCCCCATATTTCTATACCATACATCATTTTTGCCTCCACAACCATCTCATAAACTTTTTCCAACCATTTAACATTTATATTAGGTACTTTATATTTGCAGCTTCTCATTGCTGCCATCGCCCCTTTACCTTTTGTCAATGCAAACTTCTTTTGTTTCTCCCATTTATTACCTCCATCTATTTTTACTCCTAAATAGATACAGTCATGCACCACCCTGTAATCTTTATTCTCTCCCTTCCACTTTTCATATTTGCTTAATTTTCCCCCCTTTTTGAAAACCACAATCTGTGTTTTCTCTTGATTCACTTTTAACCTCCATTCTTTACAATATACATCAATTGCTTGTAATGATTGTTTTAAACCACTTACTGTAATAGATCCTACCACTAGGTCATCTGCAAAAAGAAGTCCTGGGATTAAATAATGTGTAATGACACCAGAAATACAGAAGTCGAGCAAAACAGCATATGCACACACTGTTGTGTTTTATTGTTTCCATAAACTGAAAATGTCTGGTGAACTTCAATAATGGTTGCAAGATGCTCTGAAAATGTACTAATGATTTTATATTTTTCAGTCCACTTAGTTTCACATAATAGAGGTATGTTTGGAATCAATTTTCTGCAAAGTGGATTTTGTTGGAAAAATTTGATTACTTCCTTCACTGTTCCGATACACTTTCTTATTTCTGGAACACTGTTGAGGTCATTGACTGCTAAATTAAGATTATGCACACTACAATGGAGAAATAGAGCCTTTGAATATTTGAATATTGATCTCATAAGTTTTTGCACTAAGGTAAGTATGCCAAATAAAGCCATGCTAAGGTTTGATTTGATGTTAATTCACATCTACCAGGACAAATTTTTTAAAATTTGGTAAATTTATGTATTGGTCCTTAAGGAAAAGGAAAATGAACAATTTGTTGGATAACTCAAGGAATATAATGTTAAAATTTTCAGTTTTCTAAAAGAAGACAAATTGTCCTTATTAAGACCAAGGGTTTCAAATAAAGCCAGTTCAAATTATTTTACTGGAGGTACAGGAAGGAGGTGATCCTGTGAATAATTAAGTAAGATTATGAAGAAAAACATGTTTTATTAAAGAAAAATAATGAAATATGAAAGCTTGTAGTGACAACAAATTTACTTTTACAGATCCAAAAATTTAAAAAAAAGGTGACAACTGTGTAACTGAACCCTCATCACATTCTGGACACTGAAAATGAACAATCTCATCTTGATTTTTTAAACCCACGCAAACTTCATGAAGATATCTGTGACAACTTTCACTCATTATCATATCTATCATTTTGTCCTCTTTGCAAATATGACAGTACAGCTCCCTTTCAGAGTCTTCCTCATGCCACTGGGTCCCAGTTTACTCAGTTTACCTTTTGTTGCCTTTGTAAGGTCAGTGAATACTTCTTTTGCTCCATTTTTCTAAATTTCACATTCTCAAAAAGGGACCTAGTTTCCAACCTCTGTAATTTTAAGATTTCCTCCTGTTTCTTGTTGGAGGTTTCTCAGTCTCAGTTGTTTTAAGAATTTCTGTGAAGAAGGGTAAAGTAGTGAAATGAGTGGAAGTTGAGGAAATAGGTGTGTGGCTTGGATTGGAATCAGAATCTGTAGTGGACGATAGACTAGATGATTCATCAGATGAGCTACCCGAAGAATTATTAGATGGATCAGCTGCAGAGGTCTTTGTATGTCCATTTTCAGAGCAACAAGACTTTTTGTCCCTGTTTGAAGATTGTTTTGAAACAGTATCCTTTCTCAGTTATTTCACTGGGAGCAAAAGCTTCTGGTGGAATAACATTCGGACTGAATGGGTAAATCCCGCTCCTGCAAAGTCCAGAAATTATGTTTGATGGTGTTAATGCTCGTAGCCATACTCTTTCAAAAAAGCAGACCAAATATTAGCTTTGTAATTTTTCTCTCAGGATGGGTTTCCAAAAATTTCAACACTTTGTCATCCCAGAAGGATTCAAATGGCTTGAACACTGATCTGTCCATTGGTTGTAGCCAATGAGCGGTGTTCTAGGGAGACAGTATAATGTTATATCATACCTTTCTGTAACATCCACAATGTTTGCATCTAAGTGTGAAGATGCACCATCAAAAATTAGCAAGGCTTGCTAGGAGTGTTGCAGTTTACAAAATGTTTTACCCATTCAATAAAAACAGCAGTTGTCATGGAACCTTTTGCTGCCATACAAATTTTTGATTCTGGAGGAAAATGTGTGTACCAGTCCTGCTGCAGCCAATGACCCTTAAAAATGATCATGGGTGGAATGGATTGTCCAATAGCATTATTACATTTTCAGCGTGCTCTGGAGCCACAATATGCACCATACGATTCCCCTTTATGCGAGAACAGTGTGTTAGTAGTGTAGAGTTAACCTACATCCTTTCTCATCATTGTTGTACACAGATTGTGGTTTGTCCATTAATTCTAATTCTGTCAATACGTCATGGAGTGTTTTTGAAATGGCCACTTACAATAAACTGATTCAGTTTACTTGCCTGCACAGGATTGAGAGTTTGAGGCTTTCTCTTTGCAACTTATGGGTGGCATTTCAAGAATAGCTGTAACCATTTCCTGCCTGCTAATCCTTGTTTTAAATAAAATGGATGATTGATGTCATTTAAGTTACAGTAATTAAACACTGTTTGGCATAACAGTTTGGATGTAATAGGCATGCTAACTTCACTAAGTCTTAAGATTCAGGAAGACAACTCACTATCTTGTTGTTCACTGAGATAACTGGAACGTCCCATTTTCTTCAACAGAGAACCAGATTTTATGTGGTTTCTTGATGTAATTCCTGGAATTCCATATGTATTTGCAGCCCCATTAACACTCATTCTATTGTAAAACGCTTCCAAAGTGCTGTGCAATTGGTCTTCTGTCCATAGGTCTCTCCTTTTTGGCACCATTTATTAAAATATGAAGTTACAAACTTAAGAAAACAAAAACAAATTGCAATGTGTTTCCACAAAACACTTGATTATCCATACAGTCCCAATAAGGTCAACCTCTAGCCTTATAAGGCCACACATGCTCTCTCTCAAATTCTTACCAATAAAGAACACACATGTCATGCCATTATAAAACTGTTTATATGGTACAAAAGTACATTACATATGATTTAACAATATACATATAATGCATCATATTTTAGCAAAGAGTACATGGCACCATAAACGACAATGCACTTATTAATTGTTAGTGTAAGCTTAATCAGGTCATATGCACAACTTGCTTCTTCTCTGTTCTTGCACAGACTGAGAAGGAAATAACGATTGATATGTTCCAAAGGTCAACAGAGCATGCTGATCAAGGAGATGCTGCCACCTACTGATATTTGCAGAAAGTTTTCAAAAACCATTAGTTCGCCTTATTGGTCTACATGGCCTTATTTGGCTCATGTATCTTACATTTTCCTTACCAGCATAGCTGAGCAACCGTCATATTTCTGGCCAACAAGCTTGTCCATGTCAAAGCCAGCTTCAGTTAAAAATGTAGTAATGGTGCTTGCTATACTGTTACCATTTAGATCATTAAGTGGTGCAAAGCCAAGAAATTCTTCTCAAACAATATAAGAACTGCTATTGCTGTCCGCAAAGCACACCCCTATAGAGAGTTGCTCTTTTCCTGCTATATTTGTGGATTCATCGACTAGCACTGAGCATGCATTACTTTCATTTAGTAAGAAAATCAATGCCTTCTGAACATCAGTCTGCAGAGTGTAATTAGTTCATTTTGAATTTGAACAGAAGTGTATCTAGCATTTACGCTACAGGCACAGAGGTGATCTTTTAAGATGGAGTCCCCAGCATTGACTCTAAAACCCAGTAGATCATGGAACATGACGAAAGATGAATTCTTACCATGAAGAGGTAGTCATGAGTTCCATAAAAAAATAATGCAAGAAACAATAGGATAAAGCTTTTGCCTGTTTTCTTCAATTGCTCTTTTGTATGCATGACCTATCTGTTGCACCACATTGAGTGATTTATTTTTCATCACATGGAGTTGCTAGGTTTATTTACAGCCTCACAATGCCAAGATGACTTCATAATATGCTCTCATGCTGCCTCATGGTAATTTTTGTGTTTAGTAAAAGTGCGCACTATAAATGCACCTTGAATACCACAAGGCACTTTTGATTAAAAAATCATGTAATGTCAGCACAAAGCACCTTTCTGTTTAGTGGAATGTACCAGCCAATATGAGTATTCAGCAAGCCAATGTAATTGGAATTGCTGATTTCCTACTGCTACATCTGATTTGAAGTCGTATGTTGTGGAAGGTGCCCTAGGGCTGTTGATACGCTCATCACTTAAGCAGGTGCATATTCTTTGACATAGTGTAAATAACATCCTACATCCAGAATATTAACACTGCTACCCGCAGAGTAATTATTTTCCTCATTCACTAAATTTGATGAACATGCTGCTCCTTCTTCTGGTATGGGTTAACACAAACAGGATTATCCTTAGCTGCAGTGGCTTTGGCACTAAAAACCTATGAAGCATCATCTTCGCTCATCTTTCCCTTAAAAAAGTCCTAATATCCATGTTAATGGCCATGAAAAGTATAAATAAAATATTTACAGTAATGACCATCAATACCATCAATTCCTGATCATTCACACAAGAATAAGTGTGTTTTAGAGCTGAACTGAACATACCACAAGGCAGCGAAGTAACTCAGGTATTAGGAATATAAGCTGCTAAGTCATGACTGTGTGAGTGTTGTTGCATTTTTCTGTTCTTTACGAGTTAGCGAGAAAGCATTAAATATCCTTGTTCATTTGATTGTACAAGAAATTATGGATCTTGTGCATGGCTTTTGTTTCAAACTGTTTACAGTAAACAACAAATAACTGACACGCAGAATGTTATGTTAGACTTGGTTAAATGAAACTCACAAAAGGGAATATCTTGAACCACTATACTGCAAAATACGAAGTCACTTCTCAATGAATCACAGACCTAAGAAAAGAAATAGCTGCTGTTACACATTATAAAATACTTAAATATGGAAATGATGAAGGCACCAATAAGAACATAATAATAATAATAATAATAATAATAAACAAAATAAAAAGTGATTGGTAATTTCAAGGAGTGGCATTTACTCTCTCTTGACCCCCCCCCCCCCCCTTGTTGATGCCCTTGACAGAAAGTAGATTGAACAATAAGTTTCTGTAGGAATAATTTCTAGAATAACAATCAAAATAAATTATTAATGGGTAGAGAGAGTTGTGCAGCAGTTACAAATCATACTTTTGTTACTAACATGTTTAAAACTAATTTGATAATGGATCTTATATCTTGGTTTTGCGTAGTTGATAAACCGGCTGTCTCTGGAGTATGAGAAGATGCTAGCAATGGTGGGCGAGTTACAGCATTCTACACAGCAAGTGGCAGACCTGGAGAGGCAGCTCAAGGATACCAACCTGTTGTTAGAGAAGGCCATGAAACACATTGCTACATTGGAGGAACGGATTCTGGCTCAACAATTTGACAACAGCTGTCTTACGAATAGTTTAAATAAATCTCAAGCTGATATTGTGATGCTGCAGAAAGTGCTGATCAATGCTGTGCAGTCAGTTGAAAAGGCACTCAAGGTAATGGTATTTCATTATGAAACAAATTTAAAGCTTTTTTTTTCAGTCACCATGGACAGACATTTCCCAAAAAGTGTATGCATGATAACCAAACCTAGGATTTTAGGCTAAATAACTATTTTTTATGTATATGAATAAACTAAAACTAGTTAAATATCTTCGCATACAAGTGTATGGAAGGGGTTTTGTCATTTTTGATCAATGAGACCTATTTTAAGAGTTTGGACCCTAAGTGTGTCTATTTTACTATTTGTATTGTTTCATTAATTTTTATGTAGCTCTGAACGATAAAGCATGGAGTCATTTGTTTTGTGAATGTGAATATTGTGAATACTTGCCATCTCTAGCTGTCATTTCTATTCTTTGCTATTGGTCGGTGGCACAGTATGGCAAAAATCCCTTCCAAAGAGCCAGAAGGGTTTGGCAAATGAGACGGTAATTTGTATCACAAATTACTTTAATGTAAATAATGATAATAATATGAATATGTATTTTTATGTAACATTGATTTCAGAGGTTTAATAATTGTAAATATTATTGGTAAATAATAATATACGGCTCTACTGAAACTGTCAACAATAACGCAATAATGCAGCAAGGGGTGAGTTGTTTATCGTTACCGGGAACCAGGAAGTTACGTAATATTTCGCGCCTTTTCGGTAAAAAAAAGCTTCTAGAACATTCTCTAAAAGTAATATGTATTAGTGGTTTTCATTGGATAGTAAAATAGACGCTAATGTTGGCGCGTTTTATTAGCCAATAGCATTTCATTTATAATCTTTAGGCGTATCTTAAGGTAAGTCTATAAATAAGCCAGGTCGAGTTAGCGGGTCCCCCAGTGTACAACAAGATTCACGACACATTACACATCGTCCCCAGTTCGGCAAGATTCTCAAAACATTACACATCGTCTCCCAGTGTTCAACAAGATTCTCAACACATAACACGTCAGCTCCCAGTTCAACAAGATTCTCATGTCGGTCTCTAAATTCAAGTTACGCGCAGCAGAAGTACGAGAAATCTTATAAAGCATTATACAGTTAAATATATAAAGTTGAAGTACGTGAGTTAAAAGTGATAAGAAGTTATTACAAACAGTTTCAGTTTGGGCGAGTATTCAAATTAATTTGTGAAAGTGTTCGTGTACGTGTTCTGCAATAAAGATTATAAAACACATTTCTTCACTAGTAATTTTTGGATAAAAGATTCCTTTCCGCTTCACAACCTGTAAGAAAAACATGCCTACCAGATCAGATGATAGCTAGCCGGTGGACATTTAAAATTCATGCAAATTGCTAACGCCAGAGGGATCTACGGACCAGACCAAACCAGCGAGTGACGTCACACAAGATGGCTTCGCATGAAGTAAACACATATTTGCTCTCGTAAATTGGCTTCCACAACGTGGTGCTATAAACACATATACAATTTGTTCTCTCGCACAAATTTCTCATTGTTCCCTGACTGACTTACGTTGAGCTCTTCATTAACAAATGTTTCAACTCAATGTTCATCACTGTCGCTGTCTTAAGTTTTCTGACAAACTAATCCCAACTCTTAAAATATCCATCTTCCAATAAAGAATTGTTAAACCTTATGCACATGTTCACAATATTTTCTTCAGGTTTTCTCTGTCGCTTATACAATATTTCAAATAGTTGTTTTAAATTGCTGATTTTAACAATATATTATGTTTTGCTAACACAATTTGAGGGGTGGATCCATGTCAGCTCTAGAGCATTTAAGTTGCATTCACATGTCAATATTGTATGGTGCATTTCCACTGTGTGATCCATTCAATAAGTTTTGAGTGTGTTGCATTATTAGTCATGTTTAGCAACCATTCATAATTTAGTATTTAGATTTATTCACCGTTTGATTTCAATACAGAAATATTGGCTTCATTTCCACAATACCATTATTATTACAAAAAGAACAGGTCTAATTAGGTGTAATACACAAATACAGAAATCCTAATTTATTACATGAGTAGGTACCTAAACTAAATTTTGGAATTGTAAACATAGTATATTCCATAAGAAAGATTATAAACTAAATCATTTCTAGACATTCTTCCACTCAATAAAAACAACCCTGTATTAGGAAATTTTTCAAATCTTTTTTGGAGACTGTTAGGGTTTTAACTTTTTTTAAATATGTGGGGAGTTTAATAAACAATTGAATGCCGTTATAATATAAACTTTTTCGTATACGGTTCTTTTATGACCTGTAATGTGCAGTTTAGATTTATTTCTTGTATTATAGTCATGAATATCAGCATTTGTGTTAAAACTATTTTGCTACTTATACATTGTTACCAGAGTTTAAAAAATGTATACCGAAGGAACAGTCAGATATTTAACAGTATGAAGTAAGGTTTGCAGCTTGTGTTGCTGCAAAGGTTTAACATTATTCTGATTGCCCTTTTTACTTTCTCTACTACGTATAGTAAGTAGGGGAAGTATTGTATTTCACCCAAAAATTCGGTACCGAGATTTCACCGGAAATACATGTTTTGAGAACCCTTGAATCCAAAAAAAGCATTTTTGGAAACATGTCCGTGTGTCTGTCTGTGTGTGTGTGTGTTTGTGTGTGTGTGTGTGTGTGTGTGTGTGTGTGTGTGTGTGTCTGTGTCTGTGAACAGCATAACTCAGAAACAAACAGTTGGATAAACACCAAACTTGATATTTAGGTTCAGTATCTTACAAGGATGTGACACGAAGGTTTTCAAGAAAATCCCCCCCCCCAGATTACCCTTTACATGGAAGATTTTTCGAAAATTTTAATTTTCTCAAAAATGGCTCTAACGATTTTGATTAAAATATCATATGTTTAAGATATTTTATGACAAATAAAATGTATATCTTGAATTTCCTGGGAATGTCTCCAAAAGTATTCTTCATTGTAAACGACTTTTGCATAACTGGTAAACCATAAGAGATAGACAAAATTTTACTACACAAAAAATGTAGATTGCGTTAAAATACACAATTTATGTCATATACATTTTTGTTTTTGAGTGAACCATTTTCGAGATATTGCTTGTTATTCCCTTAAATTTTTCAATACTTATTTTCTCAAATGGGAATTCGTTATTCATTTTTTTGTCTTGGTTATGCAAAGAGTTATAATTTGTGGCAAAGGGAATGGTGCTGCACCTAGCAACCAGCTATTAAGAGATATGTATGTGCTCAAAGGCTACTGTTTTTCTATATTGCCCTTGTAAATATATTTTCCCCTTACATTTACAAGAAAATTAGCAATAAGATAGAGTCTGCAAATGTTTATCTCGATTAACATGAAGTAGATGGAGAATAAGCGTTTGTAAAAATAGTTTGTACAAGAGTAGAGAAAGTCATGTGAATGTAACACATCAGATTTTTTGTATTATAAAGATTCTATTTTTATAACTGGACTTTCTCCAAAATATTATACCATACGATAAATGACTATGGAAATTTGCAAAGTAGGCCACTTTAAGCACATAAGATTATCTGAAGTTTTAAGGGTGTATAATGCAAAACATGTTTGGATGTAGTTTTACTGTTTTTGTTATTGTATTTAATGCTCACTAATTAATTCCATTTTTTATAATTATTGTGATTTGAAAATGTAGAAATACGTTTTGGATGCATAAAATAAAATGTTTAACTTGTGGAAACTGATTTAGATGCCTTAAACTGTATTTTTAGTGCTTATTTTGATAACTTCAAAGTCTATTTTTACCTAAAATTGCTTTTTAAGGCCTAAACATCCAAGGTGTAATAATGTAACAAATTTGGTTACCTGTAACTTGGCAGGTCTGCCTCATATTCTGGATGCCAATATGATACTGTTTTATATTATGGAGTAGTGTGCATATGGTAGATAGTGGAGTTTCTGGTGGTCTGCCCCCTTTCTGTAGTGATCTTGAAATTGGGTTACACTTGGTTTTTATAATAGATGGGAAAAATGGATTATAGAAAGGTTGGTGATGTTGGTAAGTTGAATGTTTATTTGTACTACGCTCTTTACAGAGTTCATATGGCCTGGAACTAACCCAGGTTTTATTCCAAGCCATACAACATAATAAGTAACACTACCTTTCTACAACTATTGTTGATAGCTCATACATTGCTATTACCAAACTATGATTATAATTTGTGATTAACAAACTAGTTTGTGCTACATATTTCAATTTAATTTACCGATGATATCCATTTCCTCTTAGCTCTAAACAAGAACTCATCTAAATTAATAATCTGAGATTGTTCAAATTTTTTTTTTTTAATTAGTACTACTATTTTTGCCATCTTTATCCGTTTATTTTGGATAGACGCTTTCCTCCAGATATCTGTACCTTTGAATTGTAATAAAATATGGATTGCCCTGCATGTAGGGCAAATTCCTTCTATCTCTCCTCTGTAACCTTTTAACGTCCAAACTCCCAGTTTAAACCATGTAATACCTTCTCTTTGATCCCTATTACACCTCTCGATATACACCTCTATGTCATTATTAGTTCCAAAATCCTTATAATGTTTTACAGAACTTTTTCTCTTCACCATTACCCATAAATTCTGTCTGTCCATAATATATTCAAACTTATATCTAACTAATTCCCAGAATCCTGTTAAACATACCCTCTCTAATGTTGGCAACACAAGGAGACTTCAGGATTAGATTAGATTGGATTGCATTCTGTGAGTTCACTAGCAGCCATAAAGGCTTGTGAACATAGAAGATGTCAAGGAAATGTACAAAAATTACATATAAACATAAATATTACACAGAATATAGAACCTTTAAAATAAAATAAAGACATATTATATACAAAATTATACAAAGCGTGTAATTTTGGGCAAAATCGAATACCTCCCTACCGTTATAAGGCTAACATTATAGTTATAAACAAGAACAATTATTTTAACTTTCACTAGGCTTGTATCTGGTCATTAGACACATACTGGTTTTAAATTTGAGTAGTTTCTGTAAATCGTTCCTCAAAACTTGGCAAACTTGGCTAGGAGTTTATGTCTTCTTTACTACTTCAATTATATCTCTTGGCATCTTTACTTGTTTGACTGACTAGACTAAATAAGTGCCTCAAACTTAAACCAACTTGAATCACAAAAATTCAGACTTTATAACTCAAATAGCTATTGTAAGAATCATTTGGGATGTAATCTGAATAAATTTGAAGTGTACAGTAATATAGGTACTTGTTTATAGCAATTGTTCCATTTGAACAATAATACTGTTTTAGAAACTGGGAAAATTCTTGCCTTCAATGTTATGAGTAGTTTCAAAAACATTCGTGAGTAAAATAAAAGAATACTGGAATGAAAGCCATAGTTGGTTCTATTTTATATTAATAAGCCCTCAGACTATAAAATGATAAGAAACAAAGTTTTGTTATGTTAGCATCAGTGTAATTAAGATTGTAGGTAGCTGTATTACTTTATAACTACCAGTACCTACTGCACTGCTTGTGTTATTGCATTAAATGAGGAGAATCTTCTCCATTTTCTCTTTCTCACTCCCTACATCTTCTGCCTATTCCTTCTTCTTTTCCCCTCACCAACTGCCCCCTCTTGTCTCTCTCCTCTGTGTGCAACTTAGGTGTAATGTGATGATTTGAAAACCGATAATAAAACTATCTTTTCTGGGTGTGTTAATAAAAACTCAAATATAAAGTAAAAGGTTTAACAATACACAAACTTGTGCCCCTTTCCTATGCTTGCATTGGAACCGGAATTATGCTTTTTCCTGCGTGACCTGGTTTAAGCAAATATAAAATAAATATTGTAATCCTTCAATATCCATCCTAACAAAATTTTGTAATACAAAATTTGTCAGGGCACATTGTGCTTGTAAACTTTGGTTATATAGAATTTTTAAAAAAGTTTAATAATAAGTCAGTTGTTTCAATATTTTAATTTTGCAACCCATTAGAACCCCTCCCCCCTTTTGGGCAAAGTAATTAAGATGACATATAGCCTATTTTCTAAGTGGGATGTAAAGTTATATACCAAGTTTCATAACAATCAGCTGGACTATTCTTATGTGAAAAGTAAGCACACACATACATATACAATGCAGTTTCTGGCTTCAGGTTAGTCCATTAATGTATCGTCGTTTGAGTTCTTAACTGTTCTAACTTTACAAAACTTGATTCAGAGAAAACAGGGATTGAAGGTTATGAACCCTACAAACATTTTTTACAGTGATGTTACAGAAAAATCAATTACACAACAATTTTATATTAGTTACCAAACACTTATTGAACACTTGAAAAGTATTTTCACTATTACATATGGCTGTATTTTAAACAAATGTGTTGGACATAGAATCCATGACAAATATAAATGTCAAAATCCTTTAACTACCAGGTGATGTATCTTCAAAATACTACTTATTAACACATTTTTGTAAAAGTGCACATCAACTGTTGGCATATAGGGACACATTGACATGAAATGTTTCACTTTTGCAGAAGGAAAAAGGAAGGAATGACTGGTACAAGGGGAAATACTGGGTATAGTTAAATTCATATTATTCCCTTCAGATATCACATGTGCTCTTGTTTTTTCTTTAAAAAGTTTTACATCAACAAATTCTCTGTTAAAGTTTAACCCATACTTGATTAGAAAGGTTTTATTTATTGTAAACAAGATGTTTAACTTTACAGTAAGGTATAGCAGAGAAATTCATGTCTTTCAAAATAAACTCCTTATAGTTTTAAGTGGTTTTGTTATATTTGAAGGCTGCTGGTGGTATACTTTAGATTAGGGTACTCATGCATTTCGAAGTTTGGTATATACCTCTGTGATATATCACTATCAATGTGCATCTACCATTTCTGCATCAAATCTTGAGCTGTGTGACGGATTCTGAAATGCCTGAGCTATGAGATCTCTGTTTTTTTATCTCAGGTTGCGGTATGGGAAAGGAAATTTTAAATAAGAGTGGGCGCTCCTGAAACTGTTTCAATTTATTCCTACTTTTCGAAATAACACAAAAATAATAACTTCTTCCACATAAATAACACATTTTGTAGTATTTTACAATGTTTTATGATGTTTTTCACTGCCAATGATCCTTCTAAACTTGTATGCTTAAATTGATATCCGCGGTTGCAGATCAAATTTGTGTGGAGATGCGACACGTATCAAAGAAATGCCAACAAGAATGTCTCCCCTATTCATGGCAGCCCTTATACAGTTTTTCTCACATTCCCATGATAACTCATTCAACTAGTATTTTGAAGGATCTCTATAGGCAGATTTTTAACCAATAAAACATTTTCCATAACTATGGTTTATATTAATGTTGGAAAGGTAGAATCAGATGACTGAAAAATTCAATGCTATAGCCAGGATTTGAACCACGGATCTCCCGGTCTCCGTCCAGTTGCTCTAACCACTGAGCTACCATGGCAACACCATATACTTGCAATAACTTCTCTTCCCTCTCCTAGCAACTGTCATCCACCACCTTCATTTGTGACCAAGACTATAATGATATATTTTATAGATAGCATTGCTAGTCCTTGTCCATAGACAACACAGTGAAAATCATAAAACTAGTTCTATTTTGGGATAAATTATGTAAAATGTTCAGTTTCCTTTTCTTTTTTTTACTTCGTTTACCAGCCCCCTAGAGCAGCTGGTATTGTATTCTACCCAACAATTTTATATCAAGGTCAAAGAGAGAGGGGGTGGGTATTGAAACATTGTTATTCTTTTATTTTCTAAAAAAAAAAGGACTAACAATTTTGATTAAAGCCTACCACCATTGTATGGGGTTAGCATGACTGGTTCACATGCAGGTCCCAAACATTCGAACTCAGAGTGAGTTACTTGGATAAGATTTTTTCCACGTTTTCCCTTATCCTGAAAAGATGAATGCTGGGTAACTTTAAGTTCTATGAACCCCGAGATCATCTGAGCATCATTCAATAAAACTAACTACCAAGAAAACACAGAGTTCCTTAAAATGCACAACATATATACATTTTTTTTGTAGTGCTAAGCATTTCCAATACATTTCATGTTGTAAGTTTAGAGCTTTACTAAACATTGTCTAATGGAGATGCTTGAAAGTTAGCAATTTTTCCATTTTCCCCACACTTTCTTTCCTTTCTATCACAGAAACTTGTTACCACAAATAAACTTTTGAATGCTATTTCTGCATGTTGAAACCTTTCTTAATTTGAAACATTTCCTAGGTAAGATTATATCATGATTAAGATGAGGATAGAAGAATCACTTTTAATATGAATATATGTAAATTTGTCAGTGGTAATGAAAGTCATGTAACATTTCACATCACATTTTATTTCTTTCTTTCATATAAATAAAGGCAAAATTTTGTGAATAAATGGAACTTTTTGAAGGGTAGAAAATCACTTTTAATGCAGCTTTCTGCTGTTTTCAATTGCTAATAAGTTCAAGAGTTGTTAAGTACTGGATCTCTAATATTACTCAATGTAGCTATCTCTTTATGGATAAAATAAAATATTAAATCAAATAAAATCTGAAATAGATTTTCATTATTTCAATTATTCCAAACTTCTTTAAGAGTTTCTTTGATTCTTATTTCATTCTTCAAGTTACTATTAATATTATCCACATAAATTTCAATTATACTTTTAAAAAATTTATAATTTATATTACACTTCTTAAAATGATGCCTCATTATGTTTCACTTAATTCTTGCTGCTATTTAAATTTACTAAATTCTCCTTCTTAGCAATTTATTCATTGCACTAGTATATTATTTATTCACTTATTCACCTTAAGATATTTTATTATACCTATTAGTCCACTTCTCTTATCCTTCACTTCACTATAATACACTATTCTCATTTCAATTTAAATGCATATTATACTTCATCTTTAACTTTACTACTCCTTCATCTTTCTAAAAATAATTTTACTCTACTAACGCTTATCACTCCATTTCACTTTATCTTCTCTTCACTATACACTTTAATGTAATTTTAAGCTTAAATATATCTTATACTTCGCTTTTAACACTATTACAACTTCTAATCTCTTTAATAATTTTTAATTATAACAAACACCACCCCTAATCTTCTTGCCACCATTTCTCTCCGCCCTTCCCTGGCTCCTCCATTCTGGCCTACATCACCTTCCTCCTCAGCTCATCCTCCTTCATGCTCACTTTAATCAACTCCATCATTTTCTCCCTTGTCTTCCACTCCTCTCCATCCTTCTTCCTCCAATTTCTTTTCAGTCAATATAAATTTCATATCTCTACTTCATCGTCTTAGTCTCCTTCTTCCTACCCATTCATATCTTCCAAATATTAACCAATAATATTTCTTGTATTATAAATTTAATTTTTTTCCTTCCAGTGTTCTAATTGTCTGGTATAGGTTAGATGTCTGATGTGTTGCATATATTTTGCATGTGTGATCTATCAGATCTTCTAACTTCTTTTCCTACTTCTGTTGTAACCACCCTTTCCTCCTGTTCTATTTTATCTTTGTGTGCAAGTTTGCTGCTTTTATTTGATAAGATGTCAAGTTGGTTATAAAGATAATTTTTCCTTAAAATATAAACTATTTAAAAACTGCTTAAAGCTTTTCTCTCTCAATGCTTTCATTATAATAAATTACATTCAAATAAAACATGCTCTAGAGTCTCTAATTTTCCACACTGATTACACACAACAATTTTGTGTTTTATTAATTTTACACCAATAGGTATTATATGATCCGTGACTGTGAGATAATGAAGTAGTCCTTTTGTGGGTTTATGGTGCCATAATTTAATCTCTCAGCAATATTGTTAAATATTTTAAACATTCTTCTTCCTTTATCAATTCTTCCCATTCTTGCTGCTGCATAGCTTTTAGATTATATTTTATTTCTCTACTACTGTGACATTGTTTTCTAACAATGTCAACCATTTTTTTCCATATTCCCTTTCTTAAACCAAAAAATTGCTCCTCTCAACTTTATCAATAAACCAATGGGCCATGTGCCGCAGAAACTAAGAGGCCACTGATGGGTGTGGTATTAACAGCTCCTGTATATCTTAAAAGAATTTTCATTTGAGTACTACATAGTTGATTTACTTCCTTCAAAAATAAAATAAAAACTGAAGTATGTCATCCTGGTATCTGGGCTCTTTACAGATGCAGAAGACTATGTCAAAAGATGAAGCTTACGAAGCTTTCCAGAGAAGCAATCTTTTGAACAATCTGCTCATGTTGTTTAACACTGCCAACCTGCCAGACTATGAGGAAACAGAAAAAAGGTATGGTCAAGACACAAGGATTGGAGTCCACTATAGTTTAGATGGTTTACCTCTAGTTCCTGAGGTCATGGGCTCAAACCCAGTGGAGGGCAATGGATTTTTTTGGGGGGGGGGCATAAAAATCCTTAGCAAGGCCATGGACCCATGTCATAGATATTCAGCATGTAAAAGAACCTCAAGGCTGATAAGGGGCCTCTGCGAAAAATTTCCGGTCTTTCACACCAAACATAGAATGGGACACTAAGAACCATAATGGTTAAAGAACATCCATAAACAAAACTCAATTTAATTTTTTGATTTAGCATTGCTATAGCTGTATTAACATTTGTTTGTATTTTTACTTTTTATAGTCCTAGTACAGAGGAATTCCAATATTATGCCCCAAAACTTGATATTGATATGTTTTAAGGCTCCCCCAAAATATAAGCATTTTTAGAAAAAAGATCTGTATGTGGAGGGGGAGACATAACTCAAAATTGAAAGATTGAATAAGTACTATTTAAGTTAAGCATTTTCCAAGGATGCAACACAAGGATTTTCAAGAAAATATTCCCACCTTAAACTAATCTTTGCATGGAAAATTTGTCTTATTTTCGATTTTCTTAAAAACGACTAAAAATTTGTATTGAAATACCATCTGTTTAAGATGTTTGTATGCCTAATAAAATGTACATCTTAAATTTTCTGTGAGTAGCCTGAGAAGTCCTTTTATTCAAATGGCTTTTGTATAACTAGTAAACCTTAAAGGGTAGACAAAAACATACAACACAAAAAATAAGCTCTCATTAAAACACACAATTTATATCCTATATATTTGTATGTTGGCATTAACCATTTCTGAAATGTTCACTGTTATTGGTTTTGAATTTTGAAACATTATACTTTTTGAAGTGTTAAAGTCATACTTCATTTGTTTCTTGTGATGTGCAAAGTATAGAAGTTTGAAAGCCAGCATATAGCGATCCACTTTTTAAAGATTTGAGAATTGCTTTAATCTTCTTTATCCCCTCTGTACCTATAACGAAATGTGTAATGAAACCATTTCTGTAAACATTTAGCTCGACTAACAACAAGTAGATAAAAGGAAATGTTCCGGTCCTAAGTTTAGGGTATTTCGCCAGCATTTGCCAGTTGGGAACTAAGGAAAATCTGGAAAAAAATTGCAACAGGATATTTGAACTGCAGAACTCCTATTCAGGAGTCTGTGCCTTAATGAC
The DNA here is from genome assembly GCA_030765065.1 of Deroplatys truncata. Lineage (NCBI taxonomy): Eukaryota > Metazoa > Arthropoda > Insecta > Mantodea > Mantidae > Deroplatys > Deroplatys truncata. The sequence continues at coordinate 45,293,797 of CM060975.1, read as the reverse complement.
CTTAGCTACTCATGTCAGTACTGTTTTTTTTATTGAGATTTCACGATAAATAAAGTTTAAAGAATCCCTACACCCAGAAAAGGCATTGAGAGAGAGAGGATATTTTGTTTTTGAGTTAGGAGTGACACACATACTCTCACAAATATCTTCTTTTTTTTTGATCCAGTGGACCTAAAAACATGTATTTTTGGTGAAATCCCCACTTTTTAGTGGAATGCTATACTTCCTCTGTCTATTGTACATGGTAGAGAAATTTCATTCCAAATATAATACATGTATTAGTCAAATATGACATCTTTTCCGGGCTTGAGACTTTATTGTTCGACCACGGCCTACAAGCCCAGAGAAGATGTTCTATTGTATTAAAACACCAGCCGTGAAAGCCTACAATCATAAAATACATAGATGTTGACAATTAGCAACTGAGAAAACAGAAGGCACTGTGAAACAAAAGACAATGAATCTCTTTATAATGTATTATATGTATATTTGTATGAAAACAGTAAATAACCCTTATGTAAGAAAGTATGTCATATTTCCTCTTTAAACTAATATTATAAAGAGAGAAAAATATGTGTGCGTGCGTGCGTGCATGCTTGCTTGCTTGTATATGTAGGGTAACCTCAAAAACTACTCAACCTATTTTGATAACTGTTTTACCATTGAAAATTTATTCTAAAAGACATGGGATCTATAAAGCACCTTCTAATTTCATTTCATAAAGTACTAAAAGATTAAAAAGGATTTACAAAGCCCTTATAATTGAATATGAACACAATGCTTATAAATAGGCCTTGACTTTTGGTTGAGAATGGCATGTAGTAGAAAAAGTAATTATTGTTACTCAACAGAAAATAGATAAGTGTATATCATTGCAGAGTATAAAAGAAAAAGCTGGTTACATTTTATTGCAAGGAATATTCATAAATGGCTGATGTAACACTTCAGCAAACAGAAGACAGAGTTTAAAAAGTGACAATCAATCCTGTTGTATATTTGTTTCTTTAATTGCCATTTATCAAGTACTGCAGATGTGTATTTAATGAAACAGTGTCAAAACCTCAGAATAACATTCATTGTAATTCTATGTATGCACTGAAGTTTCTGGATGCCTAAACCTTCCAATAACCCTCATGTACCATTTCGTTAGTAGGACATGTAAATAATAAAATTGTATAAAGAGAGAAAACTGCTAACATTACAAATCACTGAACGGATATTATACATCAATGGAAAAGATTATTTTTCTCAATGGTTGCTGACTATGTCTTTTCCAAAGCGGTTAACTTGGTGTCCTGGGAGTGCGGACTCTTATTTTGTTGTATATGTTAAGGATTTCTGCATTACATGAAAATTATGTAGTTTTTATGTTATTAAATAACTATGGGACCAAAAAGAAGGTACAAAGGTTTCAGATTTAACCTACTATAATTATCTAAAACATCTGATGTGATACATTCATATGACTTTCTCTACCCTCTATCATTATTAGTGAGTACACAAACTATTCTTACTAAAGCTTATTTTTCTATCGACTACATTTTAATCCAAATATACCTTTGCAGAAATAGCTACATTACACATTTTGTTATAAATAAAAGAGAACAGCGATAGTCAAATGTTTAAGAACTGGTGGCTATATGCTGACCTTAAAATTCCATACTGTTTCCATGTAATCACGAGAAACAACTGAAGGTTGACAGGACTTTAAAAGAATGACTAAGTAATGAAAATTCAAACCATTAATAGTGGATATCTCAAAAATGGTTTATGCCACAAAAAAACCTTTTTGAAATAAATTGTGTCTTAAAGAGATCTACATTTTTTGTGTAGTACATTTTCTCTATTGCTTAATGTTTATCAGTTACACAAGATTATACAAAATTCCTTCGGAATAAAGAGGACTTCACAGGCTATTCCCAGAAAATTCAAGATATACATTTTATTTGTGAGGTAAATAACTTTAATATATGGTATTTTAATAAAGGGTAGTTGGGGTGGGGGATTTTCTTAGAAATCTTCGTGTCACATCCTTGGAAGATACCTACGATAAGATTGGTACTTATACAAGTTTTTGTTTTTGAGTTATGCTATTCACAGACAGACACACACATGGACCTTTTTCTAATTTTTTACTTTCTCTACTAAGTATAGTAAGTAGGGGAAGTATTGCATTCCACCCAAAAATTCGATACCGAGCAAAAAGCATTTTTGGAAACATGTCCGTGTGTGTGTCTGTGTGTGTGTGTGTGTGTGTGTCTGTGTGTCTGTGTGTGTCTGTGTGTGTGTGTGTCTGCAAACAGCATAACTCAAAAACTAACAGTCGGATAAACACCAAACTTGGTATTTACGTTCAGTATCTTCCAGAGATGCGACACGAAGATTTTCAAGAAAATACCCCCACCCCAGACTACCCTTTACATGGAACATTTTTCGAAAATTTTAATTTTCTCAAAAATGGCTCTAATGATTTTGATGAAAATATCATATGTTTAAGATAATGTCATGAGAAATGAAATGTATATCTCGAAATTTCTGGGAATGTCTCCAAAAGTATTCTTCATTATGAACGACTTTTGCATAACTGGTAAACCATAAGAGATAGACAAAAGTTTACTACACAAAAAATGTAGATCGCGTTAAAATACACAACTTATGTCATATACGTTTCTTTTGTTGAGTGAACCGTTTTCGAGATATTGCTTGTTATTTCCTTAAATTTTCCAATACTTATACTTTTTCTCAAATTCGTTATTCATTTTTTTATGTCCTGGACATGCAAAGAGAATGGAATGCGCCACATAGCAACCAGCGTTAAAATATTTGACTATCGCTTAAAAGCTACCATATTCCCCTTGCATCTACAAGAAAATTACAAATAAGATTGACATCTCGATTTCTCGATTAATATGAAGCATATGGAGAATAGGCGTTTGTAAAAATAGATTGTACAAGAGTAGAGAAAGTCATGTGAGTGTAACACATCAGATTTTTTCATCTGTTATTTGGAATAGTCGGGACTGTATGAAATTACAATTATTAGGGTTAAAGGGAAGGATTCACTATTAAAATCCTCTAAATCATTGCACAATAATTTCATAAAGAAGGGGGAAGTAAACAAAATTAATTAATTCATCATTGGAGTTTAAAAAGCTTACTGTGCAACATTGGGTAAGCCAGCTAGTACTGTAATAAAGTGCTAAATCAAAAAGATACTATAACCTTGTTAGATGTATTTGTTACTCAGCTGAAATTTACGTAAAGGTTGGAGAACAATATATCAACATATTTAACTTCTTTTTTGCTTCTCTCTGTTTATTTTATGTTGCTTTAACAATGTGGTCATATTGCATCAGATCTGTTTAAGATACCCCATAGCTCAGTGTGTTGCTGGGTGGTAGCTTCTGGGTCTCATCCTTGTTTCATTATATGACCACAAAGCGTCTACTTCTGCATGTGATGTGCAGATGGCAGCTTCGACACCTGTCCACAGACACCTTAGTGCCAGACAACTGTATCTCTGTTTCTATACATGCCACATAGATTAGGGAGCAGTCCAGTTCTACCTGCTTTCATTATCTGTGAATAGATGGAAGATCATTCACTATTACATCTATTTTAATTTTTGTTATTGTTTTAAACTTAAGGTGGAACTTTTGGTCATGGTATTACATATACAATGTGGTACTTATGAGGGCTGTCCCAGAAGTACCTGACCTAACAAAGAAAACACAAAAATGTTGGGGAAAAAACATCTTTATTTCTCCACATAGTCTCTTTCCAGCTCAATATACTTTTCGCAGTGATGTTCAACAGCTTCAATGCCCTGTTTATAGTAAGAACCATCGAGTTCTGCAAAATAGCCATCAACTGCAAACTCCACCTCTTCGTTGTTGTTGGCAAATCTTTTACCACCAAGCCATTTCTTCAACTTTGGAAACAGAAAATAATCAGAGGGGCTAAGTCTGATGAATAGGGTGCATGAGGAAGCAATTCAAACTTTAATTCACTGATTTTGGCCATGGCGATAATGGATGTGTGAACTGGTACATTGTCTTGATGAAACAGAACTTTCTTTTTCACTAAATGAGGCCATTTTTGCTTGATTTCATCATCCATATGCTGCAATAAGTTCACATAATAGCATTGATTACTTTTCCTTTTTGAAGATAATCAATGAAAATTATTGCATGTGCATCCCAAAAAACTGACGCATGACCTTGCCTGCAGATGGAACTGTCTTCACTTTCTTTGGAGTTGATTCTCTTCTTTCAATCCACTGTGAAGTGACAGACCCATGTTTCATCCATGATTATGAATTGATGCAAAAACTTGCCTTTATTGCAGCGAAACATTGCCAAACACTTGACTGAAACATCCTCACAATGCTGCTTTGTTCCATTGTGAGTAGACGCGGCACCCACCTTGCACACAGCTTTCTCGTGTCTAAATTTTCAGTTAGTATGCAATGTACAGCACTTTTTGAAATGCCTACAATGTCTGCTAGCTCGCAAACTTTCAGTTGATGGTCATCCAATACCATTTTGTGGATTTTCTTCACAATTTCTGGCGTGGTCATATTTGGTCAACCACTGCAATGTTCGTATTGGCAGCTCGTACGACCTCGCTTAAACTCTGCCACCCAACATTTTACTGTTGTAAATGAAGCAGCAGACTCCCCCAGATTAGAACCTAGCTCGGCTTTAATATTAGTTGGACTAAGACCTTTCAAATGAAAGTATTGTATCACATAACGATGGCCAGTTTTATCCATGTTTACAAATTCGCTGAGAGAGTTCACTATTAATGGCTGCCAAACAATTACTGAACAACGTAGCATCATCAAACTTCAAACTTAAGCTTTCTTTATAAGAGTGGTACTTTCTACCATAGTAATTTTTTGAAACAAAAACTGCTATATATATGTCAGGTCGGGTACTTCTGGGACTGCCCTCGTACCTTGGCGACTGAGGGGAACCACGAAAAAACCCAGATTGATTGGCCCCAGGATTTGAACCTGGAACCTTCTGAATGCTGGCTACAGAAATTGAGTTTTATTTATGGATGCTCTTTAATTACTATAGTTCTTAGCGTCCCATTCTATATTGGGCGTGAAAGACTGGAAATTTTGCTAAGAGGCCCCTTTATCAGGCTTGAGGTTCTTTTACGTGCTGTAAATCTATGACATGGAACCACCGGCTTTACTTCCCTTTTGAAGGAAGCTATGGTAAGGAGTTTTATGCCCGAAAAAAAATCCATCACCCTCCACTGGATTTGAACCCATGACCTAGGGAACTAGAGGCTAGCATGGTACCCCTAGACCATGGAGGAAGACACAAGCTACAGATGTTAGCACCTGGGCCATCCTACTCAGTACATTTAAAATTTGTTTGAACCTGATGTAGAACTAAGAATGGAGAGCATGTTAAAGTGCAGAAATTTTAAGATTGTTTTCTAAAATTTAGATTAAGTACAGAAATTTTTCAGCTATATTTCAAATTAAATGCTATACATGACTTAATGATCTTACTATTTTTCTGAGTGACATGCTTTATACTGACATGCTCATATTTATGATCTGCCCTAGAATAGCATCAGTTACAGCAACATCAGCAGTTTATGGAATGGGAGATGTGGGGCTGTTGCGAGAATCTGTAGTTTCCAGAACTTCTGCAGCAACACCATCAGAAGCTTGGACTGCTGGATCACAACCATCCCTGGAAGTACTACAGGATGAGCAGCCCACCGGTTCCTTCCACTTCCTCTCAGTGGAGAGCATTGGACCACCCACGAGCGAGTCTACAATCATAGAGGAAGAGAAGGGAGAGCAGTCTTCAGAGTCACTAGAACCAGTTGAGGAGGAGACTGAGGAGGAAGGAGGTAACACAGTGTTATGTCACCACAGTAATGTGACCCATTAAATAATTATTGTTTTAGACTAGTAACAGTGAAGCTTATATGGAGGTTGCCCCACTTAAGCTCGGACAACTTTGAATCGCCCTCCCACTCCTGTCATTGGTCAAACTGCTTATGTTTATCATTGCATCAGCTCACTGCAGTGATAGCTGTCTGCTGGGCCAGTCTGAGGCAGCATTTATGTGCAATGGCTTCAACAATCATCAACTTGTGTCAGGGGTACATTGTTGGGCTTTCCGATGCCGGTTACAGCCTTTCAATGATAGTGAAAAGGCGCAAACAAAAAGGTCTTACCGTAAGTAAGTCGTGTGTGGGGCGTATAACACAACTGCATAAAAATGGATTCCCACCTGATGCAAAAACTAGCAAGATTTGGCCACAACCAACACGACCTAAAGCAGTAATAGCCAAGGTGAGTGCAACAGTGACTCAAGAAAACCCACCAACCCAAAGAAGCATTTCCAGCTGCATTGGAACATCCAAAGGGACTATCGGATAATACACAGCAATTTGGTTCTAGAACGGCGCCATATAGCACGTGGACACGCCTTCAAAGAGCGGCACACCAGAGAACGCTTCACCAATGCAAGAAAACTCTATGAACACCACCTGATAGGTGAAAAGTGGCAATGGGTGGTTTCTTTAGATGAAGCATGGGTTTATCTAGGTGACACAAAAAACCAAAAGCCATTTATTACCATCAATTGGGCCAAAAGGGATGCTCCAACTTCATTCAGGAGAACAAGGAAAAGTTTTCCAAAGGATTCATGGTTACTGAAATCTGTCACTTCACAAAGTTCCTATCAAGTTATGGAATGCTAGCGCATGGTATAATTCATTCTATACACCCCAGGGCTTCTGAAAGCCAGGGCATAGCCAAAGGTTAGACTAGCTTAGATTAGACTGCATTGTTGCTGAGTCGTATAAGCCCTGTTAGCTAAAACGTCACTGTGACCTTAATAGATCTATTGTGAAAAACCATAATCTATATTTTGCTTAAATGAATGAATGAATACTTTATTCATAACTCCAACAAAGTACAAACAACATTATTACAATATTACTATAAATTTATAATTATATATTTGTAAATTTAGAATTCTTCAATTTAGGGAGTTGCGTTACCTCCATCCCCCTCCCCCATTATATCAGTCATCCAAAAAGTTACAGTTATCTCCATTGTCCTTTCCCTTAATGTTACCTACCTTCCATAACCATTTTTGTCTCACTTTACCTATGTGCTTCCATTTTTTTGTTTTTCCCTGATCTTAAGTTTAAAATTCTTTTGCCTCTTATTTCATTTGGTAAGTTTTCCCTCTTTGGTAAAAGGAACTCATCCCTCCACATTTTAGTTTGTTCACATTCCAGAATACAATGTCATGATTTCACTTAAATTGATGCTTTTAATAAAGCTTAAATTTTTTCTGGGTGGTAGTGAGGCAATCTGTTCCAGGTTAGGAAAGACAGGCTCTAAAAGCCTCATCCTTGGGCAAGCAATTGCTTCGCAATCGCAAAGTAAATTCTTCACTGTTTCCTTTTCTTCTTAACAGAAGTGACATTTATTCACATTCATCTTGCCCATTTTATGAGATGATTCCCGAGAAGACATGTCCAGTGAGGAGTCTATTTAGTATCCTCAACTCTTGTTTGCTGAATGTTAGGATCTCTTTTTTATCTTTTAACTGAAAGTTCTATGAACTCTATAGCATGATTTAGCTTTGGAACCCTATCACAATAGCTTTTATATCTTTTGCATTCCCAGACTTTTATGTTTTCATTTAGATAGCATCTGGCATCCTGCAAAATGGTTCTGGGCTATTACATGGAGCACTGACTCCCTCCTTGGCTAGATGATCAGCAATTTTATTGCCTTCAATACCTTCGTGTCCTGGCACCCACATTAAGGTAACCCCCCCAGGAGCCTACTATGATAGGTACAGGAATGGCACTCCCAGGGTCCTGAGCCACACTCTCGATTGGGTTCCTCTAAGAGGTGAGAGGGCTTATACCAAATGCCCAATCAACTTTGGTCCACAAGTACATTTGACTGACTAGAAGTTACCTCCCTGAACACAGTCTGATGGATATTGCTGTGCAGGACAGAAGAGGTCAGTTGCAAGGGGTTACTGGGTAATGTGTAACTCCCAGCCCCTGAGTATCATGTAAGGCTGTGTTCGTATCCATTGATAAAAGTCAGTCCTGGAGAGGGGCCATTATATGAGCTCTTACACTCCTGAAGGCGATTGGGTCCCTCTATCTATGAATTGGGAGGTGAGACCCTAAGGTGAGTAAGGTCCAAGTCAGCACTCTCACATAAGCTGGGTGGCACTCACGATGTGAACATGTCATTGGAGACATTTATAATGGTGGAGGATTTAAGCACTATGCATCCTAAAAAATATAAAAGAAAGAAAAAAAAACAGACCATTGTAAAAGAAGTAGTGAGTCTTGTGGTCCTCGCTACTTATTGATTCTTAGTACAGAGGAAGGAAGGAAGTTTACATTGGTGAACCCTTTTACAGTTCAAAAGGGTCTCGATAAGGTTGCTGGTCCTGCTAAGTTGTGCATCAGAAGTTACAATGGCACGCTCCTGGTTGAAGCAAATTCAGCATCCCAGGCATGATTATCTTGAAAGCAAACTTGTTAGCCAGCTATCCAATATGAGTCGAGATGCACAAGACCTTGAACTCCTCATGCAGTGTTGTAAACATCCATGCATTGAATGGTATGTCCAATGAGGAGATTCAAGAGAATCTGGAAGAATAAGGTGAGACATCCATATATCGGTTCAGCAGAAAGAAAGAGGTGAATTAGTGCCTACTCATACCTTGTCCCTTACCTTTGATCAGATAGATCTCCCTCAAAGGATTAAGGCAGGATATAAAGTCATTGAAGTTATGCCATATATACCGAATCTGCTGAGATGCTATAAGTGACAGCACTTTGGACACACTAGCAAATTCTGTAATGATGAATCTGCATGCATTAACTGTGGAAACATCTCTCACCATGGAGGATGTATATATGCTCCAACACGTGACTGCAACGATGAACACCCATCAATTTCCTGAGAATGCCCCCATTTTGCAGAGGAAAGAGCAATCCAGGAGATCTGGGTTAGGCAGAAGGTGTCCTTCTCAGAAGCCCAGAAACTTCTGCATATCCATAACCCTCTGTCCAGTACCTATAGCTCAGTTGCAGCTAAACTGGTACCAGTCAGGAAATTGCAACTCAGACCACGATATTAACAGGGTCATCATTTTTCAAAAAGATTCTCTTAGCTAGAATGCAGCCAAAGCTTTCAAAATCAACATCCACGACAGCATCAACATCTGCCAAGTCCATTACTGGAAAGATCACACCAGTCAAATTACAAGCAAAACTGACGACCTCAAATAATAAGACAGGCAAGCCCATAGTATGTAATGCACCACTGATAAAATTTACGACCAGTTATGACAAAATCGACTTCCTGAAGGAAAGTGATGTCTGTACCCAAAACATCTAAGGGGAAACAAAGTCCATGAGCATCTCCTCGGAGATCCTCCACTGAGGAATCTGCCAGGAAGGACTCAGATCGGAATTCAACATCTTTGCTAATCCTAACTCCCAATTAGTTCAAGCTTCTTGAACTGAGGTTTTCTATTGGAAAGGGGTCCTCCCCCATGGAGGAGATGGTGAAGAAGGATTCTACAGTGAAAAAAGGCAGGATAAATCCTCCGTTAAAGGTGTTAACCTGACACCAAAGAAAAAGGGTAAATTGATTCGACCACCACTGTCCTCAATGTAGTATACTCTTACGATTGAGAACTTATTCCAGGATAATTACTATGCCTATCTGGAGGGAAAGAGTGTGGGAAAATATGGATAGGAAAGTAGTAGCTATAAAGATGTTGACAGGGAAAGAAGAAAAGTAAATCAACAACAGGGGAGAATCTTTAAGGGAGGTAAAGGAAAAATGGTCTAGAAAAGTAAGAGAGGCAAAGAAAGAAAGGTCGCTCAGTGATTGATAAGACCTGGGAGCCAAGCATTCTGAATGGCTCAATAAGAAGACAAGCACCAGACAAATTGTACATAAGATGTAGGGGTACGAAAGACATATATATTTATTTTGTATAAACATTGTAAACCAAATTGTAAAACAAATTGCACAATAAATTCATTCATACTATGCCTATCCTACAATGGAACATACGTAGAATTAGAAAGCATTGCCCAGAGCTTGAACTTTTATTCAACAAGCATGAGCCTTTGGTCTTGTGTTTACGAGAGACTAAGCTCTATCTGCAAGATAGCTTTCAAATCAGGTGGTATACTCCAGTACGGTGTGATCTTACACCAGAAGAGGGTATTCCTGTGAACGGGGGCACTATGATGCTCATCACAGATGATATATTTGTAGAATCTGTATCCATACAGTGTGAGATCCAGTCGGTTACTGTAAGGATTAAACTACCATCCATTCGATTTACCATTTGTAACATTTATCTGCTTCTATCTGATGAAATCTCACACACTGATTTAGAAGATCTAGTTTCCCAGTTACCAACGCTTTTCTGTTGGTGGGGGACATCAATACCCATCACCCTCTTTGAGGCTCACCTTGGGCTTGTGCGAGAGGTAAATTAATTGCCTACTTTTTGGACAATTATAACCTAGCTCTTCTGAACACCGGAGAGCCTACATTTCTTTCAAACTTCTTTAATACTTTTTCACACTTTGATATAGTAGTTTGTTTATTATACTTAGCAGTTTTCATACAATTGAATGTCATCTCTGATTTACACTCTACTGACCACTTTCTAAGTCTTATTAGTCTCTTAACACAAGATATATGTTTCACCCACTTGCCTAGATGGAGCTTAGATCAAGCCAACTGGAACCTTTGCTCCCAGTTGGTTGTGTTTAATTTCAATGAGCACAACTCTGTGAATGTTTTAGACGAACTTCTCACAGAGACAATTCTTTCTGCTGCTGAGCAATCTATTCCTTGGTTGACTGCCCATCCCTATTAATTTCTGGTCCCTTGGTGGACTGATGAATGTCAAAAGGCCATACGTGCTTGCAGGCATGCTCTTAGGAATTTCCAGCACCGCCCTACACTGGATAACTTGATCCAGTACAAGAAAATGCATACCAAATCTAGACAAATTATTACGGATAGCAAAAAGACATCATGGAGCAAGCTTCATTTAACTGACATACACCTTCCTCTGTTAAACAAGATAAGTTAAGGTGTGTGGTCAGAAAACTGACCATCACATTTGCTGGTCTTAAAACATCTGCAGGAGCTGTTGTTGATACATTTGATGTGGCTAACACATTTGCCAGTGCCTTCGCTCAAATATCTAGCTCACATAACTATTCGCCTAAATTCCTTCCAGTTAAGGCTCAGGTAGAATCTCAAGGTTTCTCATTTTGTTCTGGAAACCTTGAAAATTACAATCACTTTTTCACCATGGCAGAGTTAGAACATGCTCTTCGCGACTATCAGCACCAGAACCAGATGGTATTCACATACAAATGTTGCAGCAGCTCTCTCCTGAAGGTAAGGCTTTCCTGCTTGAGGTCTATAATCATGTTTGGGTTGACGTCACTTTCCCAGAAAAGTTGCGAGAGGCCACTGTCATACCCATTTTGAAAGCTAGAAAGGACAGTCATCTCCTGTCCAGCTACTGCCTTATTTGACTCACCAGCTGCATTTGCAAGGTGATGGAACACATCAGTGAGCGGTTGGTATGGTGATTGGAAACTCATAACCTGTTGAGCAACACCCAGTGCAGTTTTTGATGACACTGTTCAACAATGGACCACTTTGTGTCATTATCAATGCAGATCATGAACGGATTCATGAAGAATTGTCAAACTGTTGCAATATTTTTTGACCTTGAGAAGGCTTATGATACGTGTTGGCGAGCAGGGATACTACATTCTCTATACACCTGGAACATACATGTATGACACCTACCACTATTTATTCAGGAGTTTATGAAGGACCACATTTTCCGAGTAAGGGTTGGCTTGGTTTTTTCAAATGTTTTTGTTCAGGGGAATGGGGTACCTAAGGAATCAATACTAAGCAATACACCATTTGCTATAGCAATTAATTCTGCCTTGAAATGTGTTCCTCCATGGGATATCGTCATGCTTATTCATAGACGACTTTACTGTCTATTGTACTTCTCAGTGTAAGCCATTTTGGAATGCTGTATGCAGCAATATTTAGATAATCTCTAAGAATGGAGTTCTAAAAATGGCTTTCATTTCTCAACTGAGAAGTCAATCTGCGTTAACTTCTGGGATTAGGAGATAATTACCACCTTCGCTCTGATTCGGAGCAGATTTACTGCCATTCCAGATTCAGCGAGATTCCTGGGGTTGAGCTTTGATAGGAAACTTAGTTGGACATTGCATATAGCATAGTTGAAAGTGCAATGTAAGTGTTCTCTGAATATCTTGATCGGACAGTTTTGCTGCGACTGTATCGCACACTGATCTGATCAAAACTAGACTCTGGGTCTATCATTTATTCATCAGCATGACCATTTGTGCTGAGGAGATTAGACACAGTCCATAATCGGGGCTTCGAGTGGCTATTGGTGCTTTTCCCACTAGCCCAGTTATGAGCCTTTACACCACATCAGCAGAACCTCCTCTGCGATATCAGCATGAGAAATTATTGCTGTGTGCTTAAATGTATGCCAAAACATCCAACATTTGCTTCTTTTTTCTACACTGCGCTGGACGGATGTTATAGTAATAGCTTCATTAATCCAAGACCTGAAGGTATTTGTTTCTTGGAGCTACTTAGAAAAATGCCTAGCATGTTTCCTATGGGGTAGAGGCTCTTCCCTCCCCCCCTTGGTTATGTGTGACATCTCATGCAGATCTTGGGATGACGTATACCGGAAGTCTATGATGCCTACGTTTAGTATCTGCACCTGCTTTTTAGAATTTCTGTCTGGTTACAATTACTGAATTTTGATCTACACCAATGTATCTAAGTGCAACAATGGTGTTGGATGTGCTTATGTTCATGGAACCCAACCCCATACATTCAGTTTTCATGATAGCACATCCATTTATAATGCAGAGCTATATGCCATACACTGAGAGGCATTTGTATGTACGCTGTTGAATCCTGACATCCTGTGATCCTTTACTATATTTCAGAGCCTTTGTGAGCTGTACAACTACTGCCCCATTGTTCAGTGAATCCAGGATGCCCTCCATGTCTTATATGCTTCTGGTGTTAGTGTGGAGTGTGCTTAGATACCTGGTCATGTTGGCTTGCCAGGGAATGAACTGGCAGATAAGGCAGTGACCATAGAAACCAGTGTTACAATATCTTATGTAACGTCAGAAGACTTGTGCGGAGAGCAATGATATTGTGCTGGCGCAAGGAGTGATTAGCTCTCTGCAGAAATAAGCTTAGAGTAGTGAAGTATTTTCCAATAAACTGGGTAACTTCCTCTCGTGCATCTCGTCATACGGAGGTGATTTTGGCTCGGTTGCATATTTGCCACTGCAATTTTACGCATGGTTATCTTTTTAAGGGTGACCCTGTTCCTATTTGTCCACTTTGTAGTGAAGGTCTGTTGGTCCGACATGCGCTACTAATGTGTATTGCTCTAACACAACTTCGGGACTCTCTGCAACTGCCGGCCAGTCTTGCAGAGGTCTTAGTGGATGATAAGCAAGCGGTTGATAGGATTTTTAATTTTGTGTCAAAGGTAAATTTACAAATGTGGATTGAGCCATATTGATATCAGATGTTTTATACATCTCGGTTTAGTTTTATATATTCATATTTATTTTTGACTTTTGCTATGATTTTTGTATTGATCTTTATCTTTGGCTTTTGCTATAGTTTTTATATTCATCATTATCTCGGGCCTTGTGCCATGATCTGTTTTACAAGGGTGCTAATGACCTAGCAGTTGAGTGCCTTAAGTACAATGTGTTCCTATTCACCAGCTGGTTTAGTGTTTCTAGGCCATCCTAGGCAAGCTTTGACTCAACAGTGTAAGCACTGAGATTTTTTAATGCTGCCTGGCATCTGACAAAACAAATTCTGGTGCCATGAAGGCCTTTATTGGCATTTACATGGGCACAGATATCTATTGCATTAATTTCTACTTGAAATGTGGTCAAATCATTATGAAGGGCTTACTGAGTTCATATATCTGAAATCAGTTTTCCCATCCATTTCTAGTTAACAGCAAAAGTAAGACCTAAGAATTTATAATAACCTAGCTTAATAATAATTAATGATTAAATGCTCATATAGTAATAATCTAATATAAATAGTAATATAATTAATATTATAATCATGGCATCAGTTGGTGACTAAATGGTTGGTGTGCAAAGTTTGAACACCTGCAAATATGAAAAAACAGGGTGCCAATGTAACAGATACAATATAACTAACCTTCTGAATACCTATAACAGGTGCATACTTGTGGAGGAGTTGCCGGTTATGAATGGAACCTAAAAACCCCACATATCACCAGATTCTAGTGACTTATTCCATAATGGTGGAAACATTTCAAAGTTGCACTTTAGTAACCTCTCATATATGGTAACCTCTATATCACAGTTTTTAATTTAAATGCTTCCAGCTTTCAGGAGAGCATCGGATAATTAGGATTTATACATCTTTGTGCAATTATTAAAAACAATTGTAGTAGTTTATTTCAGCTAAATAATTTCCATACACGTTTTGAGATTCCCTGAATCCCCCCCCCCAAAAGCACTTTTAGAAAAAGGTAGGTGTGTGTGTGTATGTGCATGAGAGAATGATTTAACTCAAGAATGAAAAATCGGATAAATACTGTGACCCTGTTGGTTTCAAGGTTCATTTATTAAGTGATAAAATACCTGGGGCCAGTACATGGGACCTGGCTTACAGGAGAAATTTAACATTTTGTTTATAATTTTCTAAATTTCTATGGCTTAGTCTTTGATTTATGTGTAACCCATACGGTGGCCCTCTATGGGCGGCCGAGAACAGTTACATGTGCGCGATATTAGAGTTTATCTTACTCTTTCATTAGGCCATTTTTTTTTGTTTTGAGAAAAGTTAAATGTGCGCTATTTCAGTGTTTATCTCACACATAGGTCATTTTTTCTTTCTTATTTGCATATTTACAATTGTCTGGTGTTGTGAGTACATATTGACTTGCCTACCTTGCTGGCTGGGTGCGGCTATACACTGTTCCCTTTGGAATAGGAGTTGCATAACAAGCTCATTAATTGCAACTTCCCCACAGTTTAGGTCATTACTGTTCTGGAAGATTCAAGTGTAATATTTGTGCTATGCTGAGTGCCAAAGTGATAAATAAAATGTGTGTTTTGCAGTAAAACTGATTTTCTCATTTGTTGCAATACCAAACTTGGTATTTAAGTTCAGTAACTTCCAAAGATATGACATATGAAGATTTTCAAGAAAATTCCCCAATCCCAAACTATCCTACATGAAACATGTTTTGAAATTTTTGTTTTTCCAAAAATGGCACTAAGAATTATGATTAAAATATCTTATATTTAAGAAATTTAAATGACAAATAAAGGCATACCTTAAATTTTCTGGAAATAGCCAGTGAAGTCCTCTTCATTCGGAAGGAATCTTGCTAAGCAATGGATGAAAACCTACTACACAAAAAAGTAGATATCTTTAAACCACACAAATTATTTCAAATAACTTTTTTTTTGGGTGTCAGCCATTTCCAAGATATACACCATTAATAGTTTGAATTATTCAATACTTTGTCCTTCTTTTAAAGTCCTTTCGATATTCAGCTGTTTCTTGTAATCGTGTGGATAGAATATGGAATTTTAAAGCCAATGTATGGCATCCAGTTGTTAAATATTTGACTGTTGCTGTTCTCTTTGTATCTATAACAAAATGTGTAATGTAGCTATTTCTGCAAGGGTTTATTTGTATTAAAATATAGTAGATAGAAAAATGAACAAATATTTGAAATTACTGAAAAGAAAATTGTGGATATTTTGTTTTCACAGATGTACTCTCTTAAAATCAATACAAATATAACAAGTGATGTTAGAATAGCTGCACACCAGTATTAATGAAACAAAAACTTATACATGTATGTTTGTTTGAGATGCAGAAGGCGAATCAGTAGAAGTACAGGAAATTGAAGGAGAGGGTGAAGAAGAAGGAGAAGCAGATGATATTGGAGCTGAAGAAGATGAGGAAGGTGAAGGAAGAGCAGGAGAAGAGACTCAGGCTGCTGAAGAGGGAGAGGAAGCAGAAGAGGGTGATGAGAATAAAGACAAAGAAGAGGAAACACAAGCACCCAAAGAAGGAGAGGGTGCAGAAGAACCAGGTGCAGAACAACCAGGTACAGAAGAACCGGGTACAATAGCACCTAAAGAAGAAGGATAAATAGATGAGATTCTAGATACTTAAGATTGCTGGCTGAAGAAACAGAGGTAGATATATATAAATTAGAGTTTGTTTTAGCCAATTGTGATTAGAAATCATATGCCTGTGAAATTATTTGCTAGTTTTTGTCTTATATACACATTATAAATATATATTTATTACTTTCTTTACTACATACTTACATTAAAAGTAGTGTATTCCACCCAAACATTCAATGCCAAGATTTCACCAGAAACACACACACACACACACACACACACACACACACACACACACACATATATTTTTTCAATTAATATACTTTAGCCAGATAGGTCATATCAGATTGTGAATGAAGGAAATGGTTAAAATGATGCTCAAATGGGTCCTAGGGTTCAGACTTACCTGATATTTGTCTTCTCAGAATAAGGGAAAAACACTGGAAAAAACCTTATCCAGCTAACTCACCCTAACCAAGATTCGAACTAGGGACCTCTTTAATGTGAGATAGACATGCTAACCCCATACCATATAGGTAGACATACATGTTTTGAGGCCCTCAATCTGCCAAAAAAAACTTTTTTAGAAAAAGGTGTGTGTGAGAGAGAGAGAACAGCATAACCTAAAATGAAACTTTGGTTGTGTACCTAAGTTCAGGAACCTAAGTTGTTTTGAAGAAAATCCACCACCCCAAACTACCCTTTACATGGAAAATTTGTTGTTATTTATTTTCTTAAAAATGACAACAATTTTGGTTAAAATACTATACGTTTTAAGATATTTTTATGACAAATAAAATGCATATCTTGAATTTTCTGGGAATGAAGTCCTCTTCATTCTGAACCACCTTTGTATAATTAATTGGTAAACTGTAAGAGAAAGATAGAATTGTACTACTCAAAAAATGTAGATTTTGTCGAAGCACATAATTTATAACAAATAAATTTTTTTTGTGGTATTAACCATTTTCGTGATATTCTTTGTTATTGGTTTCAATTTTCGGATACTTAATGCTTTTCTGAAATGCAAATCACTATTCTTTTTCTTTTGTGTTCAGGCAAAGAGAACAAACAGAATTTCAAAGCCATTACATAGTGATGACTTTAAAAAGATTTGACTTTCACTTAGCTTACTGTATTCTTTTTATACCTACACTGGAATGAGTAAATGAGTAATGAAGGTTCACCTGCATTAACAATAAGTAGATAGAAGAGTAAGCTTTTTTAAGAATAGTCTGCCAAAATCTTTTTCATGTTCTTTGTTCCTATCAGAGAATGGTATTTAACTCAGCACTCACTCATACACAAGGCTCTTTCCCAAGAAGTCCTGAGGGACATTTATTTTTAAGGGCAGTTGCAGAAATGATGGTTGGTTTAAAGTGCTCCCCATAATACTATCAATGACCTCCAGAGAAATCTTGTTTTACCTTTTATTAGCTGGAGGCACCCAGAGAGTGGAGTTTGTTACCTCTGATGAGAGTGTGTTAATGGTAAATGGCGATGGAACAGGACCTAAAACGTTTACTATGGGCTCGGAACCACATTGGACCTTGGGGATATTTCATATAAGCTAGTTAGAGCCTTGACTAGGACCGACTTAAAATTGCCACTCCAGATTAGGGAACTGAACCATGGATTCTCAGCATGAGAACTGCAAACGAAATCACTGAGCTACCTTGGCACCACATTTACAGAAATGATGATTAGACAATAGTTAAACACATTATAAATAGGACAGCTATGTTGCAAAATGAAGTTTAGCATTAAATGCTTGGTGTTTAAACATTGTTGAGAACATTATTTAACCTCAAATCTAAATCTGAGTCACTTTCCTTCCTGGATGGCATTTTTACATTTTCGACCATGTACTCAGTAGGCAGAGAAGGTGGTGTTTTCCACCTAAAAATTTGGTATCTAGATTTCACTGGAAATATGTTTTTAACCTCCATAAACCCCAAAACAAGCATTTTTAAAGGTCTATGTGTGTGAACGGCAAAACTTAAAAATGAAAGATTCAATAAATACCAAGCTTGGTATTTAAGTTCAGTATCTTCAAAAGATGTGATACGACAATTTTCAAGGAAATCCCCCCCTCAAACTAAATTAATATAGGCAATTTTTCAAAACCTTTTATCTTTTCAAAAATGGCTGTAACAATTTTGATTAAAATACCACATACCTATTCAAGATATTTACATGACAGAATATATGTCTTGAATTTTTTTGGGAATAGCATGTTAAGTCCTTTTCATTCTGAATGATTTTTGTATAACTGGTAACCCATAAAAGGTAGACAAAATCTTACTACCAAAAAATGAAGATCTCATTAAAACACACAATTTATGTCAAATTTTTTGTAGCATTACTTACTTTTGAGATATTCTTTGTTGTTGGTTTGAATTTTCAAATATTTTTGCTTTTTCCAAGTGGGAAGTCGCTATTCATTTTTTCTGGTGATCATGCAAAGAGCATGGAATCTCAAAGCAACTTGCTTGTTTTTTAAAAATAATCTGTCAACCAGTTTAGCCTTCTTATACCTACAATGAAACGTAAAATGAGTAATGAAATGTTTTCTATATTAACAAGAAGTAGAGAAGAATGAGCAATTGTAAGAATAGTTTGGAGAACAGTGAGTAGAGAAAGTCATGTGAATGTAACACATAATGGTTTTTTTACCTTCTCTACTATGTATAGTAAGTAGGGCAAGTATTGTATTCCACCCAAAAATTCGATACCAAGATTTCACTGGAAATATATGTTTTGAGGCCCCCTGAACCCAAAAAAAGCATTTTTGGAAACAGGTCCATGTGTGTGTCTGTGTGTCGGATAAACACCAAACTTGGTATTTAGGTTCAGTATCTTCCAGAGATGCGACACGAAGGTTTTCAAGAAAATCCCCTCACCCCAGATTACCTTTTACATGGAACATTTTTCGAAAAATTTTAATTTTCTCAAAAATGGCTCTAATGATTTTGATTAAAATATCATTGTTTAAGATATTTTCATGACAAATGAAATGTATATCTCGAATTTCTGGAAACGTCTCCAAAAGTATTCTTCATTGTGAACAACTTTTGCATAACTGGTAAACCATAAGAGATAGACAAAATTTTACTACACAAAAACTGTAGATCGCATTAAAATACACAATTTATGTATGTCATATACAATTTTTTTGTTGAGTGAACCATTTTCGAGATATTGCTTGCTATTCCCTTAAATTTTCCAATACTTATACTTTTTCTCAAATGGGAATTCGTTATTAATTTTTTTGTCTTCGATATGCAAAGAGTATTAATCTGAGGCAAAGAGAATGGTGCTGCACATAGCAACCAGCTATTAAGAGATATGTATATGCTTAAGGGGACCTAGGACAGATTATATGATTTTCTACAATTTGTTTTCAACATTTTTAAAATTTTGTATGTTGGCTTCCTTCATTCTAAATAGCATTGTGTAAATTTCATTAAAATTGATGAAGTAGTTTTTCAGATATGAGTTACTTTCTGTTTTTCATATGACGATACTTGAAAATTATGAAATACTCCTTGCGGGACAAATCTTATTTTTCATCAGTACCACTTTCTCACCTTAATATTTGAACTCCTAACAAATTATCCTAGTATTCTTTTTTTATTTTGTGCTTTGAATAACAAATTATTAATTATAATCATTAATGTAGATATTACAGCCTAAAAAGTAAAAATTTTTAGTTTTAATAGCCCACTGTGCCCAAGTTTTACATAGTAGCCCAAAAATGATACTACAACTTCTTTAGATAGAACAGTAGGACTATTACGCCAAGTTTCATGCAACACTACGGTAAACTGTCCCGCATGGGACATTTGGCATATTGAAAAAATGTCGTTCTGAGAAAACTTAAGTTTTGTTGATATTGTAATGAAAAGAAGCTAGAAACAGTGATGTGTATTGAATTTATTTAAAGGTGAGTCGGAATTGTTACACTAACATCACTTAAGTTTACTCACTTAACATGTTTCGGGAAACCGTTGTTCCCATCCTCAGAAGGTTAATTCGACTGGCCCGTGTTGTTGGTGTTTCCGTTTTTTGGACTGGATCCTGTGGTGGCATCTTGTGGTGGAGAAATGTACTTCCAGAGAGGATTTGGTGGCGGCAAATCAAAATTCATTAGATGTGTGTTGTGTTTTAGAATGGTGATCTTCTCCCATGCATCTAATTCGGCTGCAAATTTGGCTGGTTTGACTAATGTAATATTGGGTTTGATGTTGTGATTAGTGATCCAAAAATGGTGTGAAACTGCAGATTTGTCCATTTGTTTGTATTTAATACATCTCATGTGCTCCTTTAGCCTAGTTTCTAGGTTTCTTTTTGTCTTACCTATGTATACTTTATTGCAATCTGAACAATTGATTTTATAGATTCCAGCTTTTTTGTCTTGTGGAATGGGGTCTTTTAACTTGTTACAAAGTAATTTCTCTATGTTAAATTTGTTCTGTGTAGCTAGGCTGATGTTATGTTTCATGAAAATCTTCTTAAATTTGTGAAAAGTTCTTGGGTGGTATGTGAATTTCTTGAACTTTAGCTCTTTATCTTGCTGGCTGAGATTTGTTGTGTTTCTGATGTGCATCTGTCGTTTGAATTTTGCAATTTTTTTGTCAATAGTTGTTTGTTGTACCCATTATGTATTGCTGTGTCTACTATATGCTGGTATTCTAACTGGTATTCTTTTTTATTTAAGGGGGTATATACCAGTCTATGTGTTAGGCTGTTTAGTACTGCATGTTTGTGTGTGGTTGGATTGAAACTCTTATTTTTTATGTAATTAGTAGAGTGTTGGCTTCCTGTATATGCCAAAGGTTAGGTTCTTTTGTTCTCTGATGATTTTTAGGTCTAAAAATGGTAGCATGCCTTCTTTTTCTATTTCTATGGTGAATTTTATTGATTGGTTCTGTAGGTTTAGTAAGGCTAAGGAGTCTTGTATGAACCTATTAGGGACAACAGCGAAGATGTCGTCAACATATCTATTGATACGGTAATTTGTATCACAAATTACTCAGATGTAATTAATGATAGTAATATGAATATGTATTTTTATGTAACATTGATTTCAGAGGTTTATTAATTGTAATTATTATTGGTAAATAATAATATACGGCTTTACTGAAACTGTCAACAATAACGCAATAATGCAGCAAGGGGGTGAGTTGTTTATCATTACCGGGAACAAGGAAGTTGCGTAATGTTTCGCGCCTTTTCCGTTTAGAAGCTTCTAGAACATTTCCTAAAGCAATATGTATTAGTGGTTTTCATTGGATATTAAAATAGACGCTAATGTTGGCGCGTTTTATTAGCCAATAGCAGTTCATTTATAATCTTTAGGCGTATCTTGAGGCAAGCGTATAAATAAGCCAGGCCCAAGGTAGCTTGTCCCCCAGTTTAACAGAATTCTCAACACACTACACGTCGGTTCCTCAGTTCATCAAAATTTCGTGTACACTACACATCGTCAGCCAGTCCTTCATTTCGTCAAGTTACACGCAGCAGAATTACGAGAGTTATTATAAAGTATTATACAGTTAAAAAATTTACATAAAGTTAAAGTATGCGAGTTAAAAGTGATAAATAAGAAGTTATTACAAACAGTTTCAGTTTGGCGAGTATCCAGATCAATTTGTAAAAGTGTTTGTGAACGTGTTCGACAATAAAAGTTATAAAACCAATTTCTTCATTAAGTATAATTTCTGGATAAAAGATTCCTTTCCGATTCACACCCTGCAAGAGTTAAATGTCTACCTAAATAGCTAGCCGGAGAACATTTAAAGTGAATTATTTCAAAACTGATGCAAATTGCCACGCCAGAGGGAGCTACGAACCAACCAACGAATGACGTCACAAGATGGCAACGCGTGAAGTAAAAAAATACAATTTGTTCTCTTACAAATTGGCGCCCATACGTGGGGCTCAAAACATACAATTTGTTCTCTTACACTATGCCAAACTTTAAACATACAACTTACCAATTTATGCATTGCACAAAATTGTTTTAGTTTCAATAAGAAGTTCTATCAACAACCAACTGGTCTAGCCATGGGCAACCCACTTTCACCCTTCTTGGCAGATTTATTTATGAGCTACTTAGAAACATGCATAACAACTTCCTTTCCATACATGTTTAAAGTTTGGCACAGATATGTTGACGACATCTTCGCTGTTGTCCCTAACAGGTTCATACAAGACTCCTTAGCCTTACTAAACCTACAGAACCAATCAATAAAATTCACCATAGAAATAGAAAAAGAAGGCATGCTACCATTTTTAGACCTAAAAATCATCAGAGAACAAAAGAACCTAACCTTTGGCATATACAGGAAGCCAACACTCTACTAATTACATAAAAAATAAGAGTTTCAATCCAACCACACACAAACATGCAGTACTAAACAGCCTAACACATAGACTGGTATATACCCCCTTAAATAAAAAAGAATACCAGTTAGAATACCAGCATATAGTAGACACAGCAATACATAATGGGTACAACAAAACAACTATTGACAAAAGAATTGCAAAATTCAAACGACAGATGCACATCAGAAACACAACAAATCTCAGCCAGCAAGATAAAGAGCTAAAGTTCAAGAAATTCACATACCACCCAAGAACTTTTCACAAATTTAAGAAGATTTTCATGAAACATAACATCAGCCTAGCTACACAGAACAAATTTAACATAGAGAAATTACTTTGTAACAAGTTAAAAGACCCCATTCCACAAGACAAAATAGCTGGAATCTATAAAATCAATTGTTCAGATTGCAATAAAGTATACATAGGTAAGACAAAAAGAAACCTAGAAACTAGGCTAAAGGAGCACATGAGATGTATTAAATACAAACAAATGGACAAATCTGCAGTTTCACACCATTTTTGGATCACTAATCACAACATCAAACCCAATATTACATTAGTCAAACCAGCCAAATTTGCAGCCGAATTAGATGCATGGGAGAAGATCACCATTCTAAAACACAACACACATCTAATGAATTTTGATTTGCCGCCACCAAATCCTCTCTGGAAGTACATTTCTCCACCACAAGATGCCACCACAGGATCCAGTCCAAAAAACGGAAACACCAACAACACGGGCCAGTCGAATTAACCTTCTGAGGATGGGAACAACGGTTTCCCGAAACATGTTAAGTGAGTAAACTTAAGTGATGTTAGTGTAACAATTCCGACTCACCTTTAAATAAACTTAAGTTTTGTATTGAAAACATTTATACAGGCTAATGTACCTGGTGTAAAGGGTTAAAATTGTCCAGAACCATAGCTCTTTCCCTTCTCCTTCTTCACCTCCTCTGATTGCAATTTCAACACCTTCGTCTTCTTTCTGGTGCACTTCTGCTGTTATAATATGGTTATTTTGAGCTCCTCTCTTCCTCTTTTTTTGATTTTTTTACCTCTATCATATTTTTAAAAATGCTGTCTTCATAATTTGACCAGTTTTGATACCCATTTTTTGCATAACTTTAAGCCTACCACTACATCCTTCATTAACCTCTTCAAGGATACCCAATGAGAGTAAGAATAAAAATAAAAAAAATAATTTTTTTTGTTACTTTGGGGCGCGAACCTCTGACTGTGCAACGTAACCATATCATGTCACAATGCCTCAAACCGCTCAGCCATCTAAACACATGATAGTTGCAGCATTGTTTGGTCCATTAACTGCCTAATATAGTGACTGAAATTTTTTTTAAAAAAAAGGGGTAAAATGTATGTACGTGCACTCACTTGAAACCCGTCAGCATCCAACCGTGCCGTCACACTGCTTGCTTTAGTTGGGCCCTCCCCATCCTTTTCCAGTTTCAATTTAATGCAGAACATGCATTTTACCGGGTTTCGATCCTACAATCCTTGGTCTTGATAGGTTAGCTACTCCTATCGTGTCTTAGACCGCATGGCAATAAATCCTGATGTCGAAGTCAAGTTACAGATGGAAGCACATTGCAGTGTATAGCATAATGTTTTTTGCGGAAATTCCCTTCCTGGTGTCCTTAATCCTGTACCCATCCTCTTGGCACACTGACTATGGCGCAAATTTGAATGATTTTGCAAGCGAGAACAAAAATGGGCATGGCAGGCATTTAAACTTCCATGCATGGTTTTTAAAAACGCCTGCCAAACCCTTTAAAAACTTTATATCACCATAAAACGCATTTAAATGTTTGACTAATATTATAAAGAATTAATTTTTGCAGAAATCACAAAATTGAAAATGTTGGCCATTTTGACTAAAAAATCTATCCTAGATCCCCTTAAAGGCTACTATATTTCTATATTGCCCTTGCAAATACAAAACAAGGGGAACATAGTTGGCCTTAAGCGATAGTCAAATATTTTTTATACTGAGAAATAAACGAACTGCTATGATTTTGTGAATCTTCTATCGGCTTTTGCTTCAAAGGAATGCTGATTTGAACCAATTTCATAAGATTGTTTCATTTTATTAATTGATATCTTATTGTTTGTTATAGTAGCATTTTAAATGCTCCTATTTTAGTTTATATTTTTTGTTTCCACGGTTTAAGGCTGTTTCATTTTATTCATTCATATATTATTTGTTATAGCACCATTTTCAGGTGTTTCTGTTCTTTGTTTACTGGTTTACATTTTAAGACTTTTCATAATGCCTAGTAAGAAACAAACCAGTTTTAATTTTAATGTTAAGAAGTTGTTTTCCGTGAAAGCAGCCAAAGTGATTGGTGGCACCTTGAGCCAAAATAACAACATATTTGGTGAGGTTAAAAACACACAGTGCACAAGCAACTCGGTGAAGGCATTATGTTTTTCAATATTGATGCTTGGAGTTCTGAAGTAATTGATAAAATTCTTCATTTAGGCAATGATTTGCACTTAAAATCAATTTCAAATTATGATGGCATTATGCCATATCCGCCTTACTCGTGTGCTGATGAGGTTTAGCTGCAGGATATTGTAATTAATGATGTAAAAGTAATCTGCAATGCAGTGACAAATAATTTTGCATTACAAGGATCATACCGAGGGATTTAGGTAGTGTGTTAAAAACATTTTTCCAGTGCTATCACTATGGTGTGTTTACTGCACAGTTAAACTCTATAGCTTTTTTCTTTTTTTTGTCCTGGTAATACAAAGAGAATGGAATACTCCACATAGCAAACAGCTCTTAAAACATTTGACTACCGCTTAAAACCTACCAATTCCCCTTGCATCTACAAGAAAATTAGCAATAAGATTAACATCTCGATAAACATGAAGCATATGGAGAATAAGCGTTTGTAAAAATAGTTTGTACAAGAGTAGAAAAAGTCATGTGAGTGTAACACATCAATTTTTTTATAAGTAATTGGCAACTTCACAAACATGAAATATGAAAGGAGTGCAACAGAGCACAACAATGCAGTTTGTATGAAGTAATTAAAGGAAATGAATGTTTCACTAAAGTATGGAAGACTGCATGCTGTTCACATTACCAACCTTGTAACAAAATTAATTCTGTCTGGGGAGGGGGGTTGTAACAGTCATCTTTATTCACCATAACATTCTTTTACACAATTAGATTTTGTCAAGTATTGATTATAATAATAAAATACATATGTTTACAAAGCTTGGATACATCAGAATAACACTATTATTTACATTGCAGACAGCATAATTTACAAATACATGGCTTGCACTTTTGATAATTATTGCTGGAGTTGTTGAAGGTGTTCAAGAAACTCCTTTGTGCTATAGAAGCAGTGTAATATTAAGAACTTCTTTACTACATGCTTGAATCGTTTGCATTTGTATTTATATTTTTTTGTTATTGTGTTATATAGTATAACTCTAGTATGAAAATTGACTGATGTTTCTTGGAAGTTATATTATTTTCTATATGAACCTGATTACAATTACGAGTAAAATGAGTATGAATTTCACAGTTAAAAATTTTTATGTATAAAACAAATGGTTTCTAAGATATAAACACATGGCACTGTCAGACTTCAAAATCAATGAAGTAAGGTTAACAAAGTGGGACCTTACATTCGCTATGGTTCTTATTATTTGTTTCTGTATAAGAAATATTTCAATTAATTTTATACTATAGGGTCTTTCAACAAGTTGTCCTATCTTTGAACTTAAATAAAACACGTTCTGTAAATGATAGAGGTTTATTTCTTTTTTTATTTTGGAACATAATTAATGTCATTACATGTGGAGAGAACATCAGTTAAGTGACTGCCGCGATGGGTTGCGCTTATACAGTTGACCCAATTTTCAATGACAGAAGAACGTAAATTAGGTCCAACTTCACGAATAATACGCGTGATGTTATTCATAAGATCCTTTACTGTTTCTGGCTTGTTAACATAAACTCGAGATTTAACATAACCCCACAAGAAGTAATCCAATGGCGTTAAATCACATGATCTCGGGGGCCAGTTATCATCACCACCACGGGAAATGATGAAACCTCTGAACTTCTCCTTCAAAAGATACATTTGTTTCGAGAGCAGTATGACATGTGGCACCATCTTGCTGGAACCAGATGTTTCTGAGATCCATACCATTAAATTGAGGCCAAAAATAGTCCCTTATAAGAGCCCGGTATCTTTCTCCATTGACAGTTAGAGCTTCTCCATCTTCATCTTGGAAAAAATATGGACCAATAATTCCACCATACCAAAATCCACACCGCACAGTAACCTTTTGGGGATGAAGTACTCATTCTTGAATCTGCATTGGATTGTGATTGCTCCAATAGCGGCAATTTTGTTTTTTAACACAACCATCCATCCAAAAGTGATCTTAGTCGCTGAAGATGATTTTTTGACAAAAATCCGGCCAGCTTCCAATTGTTCCATAACCCAGTCAGCGAATACACGGCGCAACCTATGGTTGTTGGGCTTTAGTTCTTGAGTTAACACCATTTTGTAAGCGTGAAACTTCAAGTCCGATGCAGAATTCGCCAAGTTGTGGTCGGCAAAAGCCCCAATTCTTGTGCTTGACAAGCAATTGATTTGTTTCCGTTCTCGCGTACACTCTCGTGAACAGTGCCTATGTTTTCATTGGAGCGCTTACATCGATTACATACAGGCGTTCTTTGAACGTTGACAGAACCACTTCTTTAAAATTTATCCATCAAACACCGAATCGTTCTCTTGCAGGAACGATTATGCACCGTAATCTTCATGCAATACACGGAAGGTTTGGCGAACAGATAATCCATTTTGATAATAAATTTTCACTATTTCTACGTGTTGCTGAATGCTGTAATGTTCCATGGCTATTTGTCAATAACAACTGTAACCACATGAAAAAAATGACTGCTGTAACTCAATAACAACAGCAGCTATCACATGTTAAAGATAGGACACCCTGGTTGAAAGACCCTTTACAACCCCATAAAATTACACCATACATTATTATAGATTTCACATATGCTCTACATACAGCTAGTAAAGTTTTTATATTACATATTTTTCTTAATACTCTAAATGCATAAAGAGCCTGGTACATTCTGCTTTTTGTGCTGATGATGTGTGGTTTCTAATTTAGGGAGCTATCTACATTATCCATAAAAAATTAGTTTGTTTATTACATTTAATAACATTATTGTTTACATATATAATTGGTAGTGGTCTATTATCACATTATTGCAACTATTGAAATACATTCCCACTGATTTTTTACTTTCTCTGCTACTTAAAGTAAGTAACATTCCATCAAAAACTTTTAATACCGAGACATCACCGGAAATACATGTTTTGAGGCCCTGAATCCAAATAAAGCATTTTTGGAAACATGTCTGTGTATGGGTGTGTGTCTATGTGAACAGCATAATCAAAAGTGAAAAGTTGGGTAAGTAAGTTAAGTTCAGTATCTTTCAAGGATGCAACATGAAGATTTTTCAAGAAAATCCCCCCATCCCCAACTACCCTTTACATGGACTATTTTTCGAAAATTTTGATTTTCTAAAAAATGGCTCTAATGATTCTGATTAAAATGCCATATATTAAAGATATTTATAAGACAAATAAAATGCATTACTTGAAGTTTCTGGGAATAACCTCTGAGGTCCTTTTCATTTGGAAGGAATTTCATATAATCTTGTATAACTGCTAAATGTTAAGCAATGGACGAATACGTATTACATAAAAAATGTAGATCTCTTTAAAAAGCAGAATTTATTGCAAATAAGTTTTTTTTGTGGCATAAACCATTTCTGGGATATCCATTATTAAAGGTTTGAATTGTTAATTTCTTGGTCATTCTTTAAAGTCCTTTCAACATTCAGTTGTTTTTCGCGATTGCATGAAACAGTGTGAATTTTAAAGCCAGCATATTAGCATCCAGTTCTTAAAGCATTTGACTATCACTGCTATCTTTGTATGTAGCTATTTCTGCAGACTAGTTTGTATACCAGCTAATAAACAATAGAGGGTAGAGAAAGTCATGTAAATGTATCTCATCAGATTTTTAGTGTTCAGTACTAGTTTAGTATTTGTTGATCACACCATAAGTGTTTGAAGTGAGTTATTAATCTGAATTTGTAAAAGTTTTTCCCTTTAAATATTAAATTTATATTATCTAAAAAGAAAATGGTTTTGGGTTTTGTTATTTGAAAGGTTTAATGTCAAATCATTAACATATGCTAAAAATAGTAAGAGACCAAGGTTCGACTCTTGAGGAATTCCACAATTTACAGTTTTGATAGTTGATTTATTATTTGTTTTATTTATTATTTTTATTATTTATCATTTGTTTTCTGTCAAAGTAGGACTTAAACCATTCATGACACATTTCTCTTATTCCACAGCAACAGTCATCAACAGATGGTTAAAAAAGACGGCACAATTAATTTTAACTCTGGAAAGTTCTGCTCTAACATGATTATGCAGAAAATTGTTCATGAAAGTTTTTCTTAGTTTTTTACCAGGTTACTTCCTCCTTCTGTAATATAATTGCTACTGAAGTGTTTGCTCTCCAAGATACCTGATTGCTTGACAGTGTCAGATAACGTTTTTCTTTCCCCTTCAATTTATGCTTAGTACAAATTAGTAAAATTTTGTAGAAGTCTAATCTCATTCTTTCACACTAACCAAGTCTAGGCACTAAGTTAGAAAGTACAAATAAAGACTTGAAAAATGAAATGCCATAGCTGGGACTAGAACCACGGATCATCTGCTCTCTGTGCCAATGTTCATAAGTTATCATAGTTATCCTAGCAAATTACATGCACATGCATTAAATCCTCTCATCTAATTTTCCAGTATACCTGTAAATCTTCAAGGCAATCAAATATTAGACATCATATACCTCAAAGCAACTTGCATTATGGTGCTTTAAAGGGAGAGTAAATGCTGAAAATTGCCAAAAAATTACTTTTTTATTTTTTGTGCAGTCTTATTAATTAGAATTTCTTCTTTAATGTGATATATATTTTGTTAGTGAAGGTACAGTACTTATATTTTAAATACATTTTAATAATGGTACTCCATCCTCCATTTTGTATTGTGAATTCTGTATCAGGTCACTGGTGGTCGTGGTGGTTTTTAATTCATTTTGCAACAACAATCTTCTTGGGAGCAAAAGCATCAGGTTGTGGCTGGTCTAGTAAATGAAGTACCCAAAAATAGGATAGGTCTCAAAGAAATGACATTAATTCTGATAGAAGGAAGATATATAAGCTTTATAAGCTTAACTTGGGCGAAAAAGTAATCCCAGTGTATAAAAAATGTTTTGAGCACTTTATCTCTAAATTTGTTAGAATTACAATTGCCAAAAACAAATTTGGAACACTACCACCTGATAAAAGATGCAAGTCAGAACCAGTAATAAAATACCGGAGACTATAAAGAAATCATCTATTAGGGAACATATTCCGAGGTTTCCAAATTATGAAAGTCATTATTCCATAGCAAGATCCAAGAGAATGTACCTTGGACTTGACCTCAACCTTTCTATCATGTACAGAGCATATTAACGAATGTAAGGAAAGCAAAATTCCTGAGAGGAACACAATTAAGGAACATTTTCAATGAGGATTTTAATCTTTATTTTAAACTGCCCAGATACTTGTGATGATTGTTATTACCTCCAGAAGTTACTTAAGGATGTCAGTAATGACGAAGTAAAGCCTGAAGTGAGGAAATGCTCAATGAAGATCACAAGGAAGCAGAAAAAACGTACACTTTGAAAAATGCAAAGTAGAGGCAAAATTAGATAAAAAGAAGAAAGTACTGACTATGGACCAGCAAAAATGCCTTCCAACTCCCAGCCTGAGTAACTGTCAATCATTTGACTTACGAAAGCTGTGGATTCTCAATTTAACAATCCACGATGCACAGCATCTCCTAGTGGTAGGATCTATTACAGTAAGTGGTTTAAAACAATTATTACAAGCAATTGATGTATATTGTAAAGAATGGAGGTTAAAAGTGAATCAAGAGAAAACAGATTGTGGTTTTCAAAAGGGGGGAAAATTAGGCAAATATGAAAAGTGGAAGGGAGAGAATAAAGATTACAGGGTAGTGCGTGACTACCTATTTAGGAGTAAAAATAGATGGAGGTAACAAAAGAGATGGGAGAAACAAAAGAAGTTTGTATTGGCAAAAGGTAAAGGGACGATGGCAGCAATTAGAAGCTGCAAATATAAAGTACCTAATATAAATGTTAAATGGCTGGAAAAAGTTTATGAGATGGTTGTGGAGGTAAAAATGATGTATGGTATAGAAATATGGGGATTAGATAGAGGATGGGAAAGTATAGATGTGGTGCGCAGGATGTGTAGAGAAATACTAGGGCTACCGAAGTCAATTGTAAGACAGGTAGCACAATTAGAGATGGGCAGGGTCCAACTAAGAGGAAGATAATGGAAAGAGCTTTGAAATTTTGGTTCAGAAGTTTAAATCTAGGAAAAAGTAATGTGTTAAGACAATGTATTGAATACCAAGAGAAGAGCTTAATGAATGATGGATGGGTAAGTAAATTACGGAATATTTTGGAGAAAAATGGGTTAGGAGATATATGGAGAAGGAGAGAAAATAACGTAAAACATTTTTGGAAAAAGGCAAGGAAAAGACTGGAAGATATAGAAATACAAATCATGTTCAGTGAGATTGCCGAAAAGAGCTCATTAGTTTATTATAGGCCAATGAAAAATACATGGGCTAAGGAAAAATATATAGACATAGTAAATAAAGAAGAGAGAGAATCTATTGCATGGTTAAGAACCGGAGCATGGAGGCTAAAAGGGCTAAGTCAGGGTATTCCTCAGAACCAATGTCCGATATGTGGTGGTAATGAAGACATTGAACACATAGTATTTAAGTACCAAGGAACAGAAAATTGGAGAAAAGAATTTTTTAATAAGAAGTGGTTCAAGGGGGATAGAAATACGCTTATGATTGAAATGATATGCAAGGACGCTAGAAGCATTGGGCAGTTTTTGTGTAAAGTAAAAAATAAATGGCTTTGGACTGTGGAAAGAGAAAAGTAAGAGGTAGTGCATCTTACTTTGAATGGAAAACTATAGTGAATGTGTTAATTTAGTGAGAAGAGATTGTAAAATGTAAATAAACTGTAGTGATTGTCTACTGAATAAGTGACCAGGGTCAAAATGCAGTAGACAATCTAATTTGTAAAACTCTTAGCACAATAAATACAAATACAAATACAAATGAGGGGTATTATATGTTATGGGACGAAACCATTGGTGGAAAAGGAGGGAATGAAATAGCATCTTGTTTTCTGAAATGGGCTTTATTACGTTTGAAGGAACAAATAGAGACGTTAACCATTTGGTCAGGCAATTATTGTGCTTGCACAAAATCGAAATGTGCAATTAGTATTAAATTATACTTGGCTTCTTCCACAGCCTCCAAATCTTCAGGAGATTAATCACAAGTACCTTTTAAAAGGTCATATACATATGGAAGTTGATAACATTCATTTCTTTATAGAACAAAAAGGATCGAAGCTTCCTAACTTGCAAATTGCTGTACATTCTGACTGGGCCCAATTCATCTGAACATCATAAGTAAAGCAAACCTTAATGGCCAGTGAAATGCAAACTCAGGATTTCAAAGATTCTCTTCCCTGATGGCAAACTTTTCAGCTCCTTTTGTCCAATGCAAAAGATCTATAATTGGTGAGATGTTTCACATTTCGAAAACATTTTGTCTTAAAGTCACTGCTGAAAAGCCTGGAATTATTTCTTATAAGACATTTTCTCCAATCCAACATTTCAAGAGGTTGATTTCCTATGTCAATCAATGCAGGACTGCTCTACTGTTGCCAGACGAAATAACACTAATTTGGACTGGAATCAAACCTATCAAGTACAGAAAATATGCAGACCTCCAGATGTTAACAAAATGGATACCAGAATGTCGTCCTCCATGATATAGGGGTACTATGCTAGCCTCTGGTTCCCGAGGTCATGAGTTCAAACCTGGCAGAGGGAAATTAATTTTTTCGGGCATAAAAATCCTTAGCATGGCTTCCTTTGAAAAAGAAGTAGAGCCGGGGTCCTGTGTCATAGATTTATGGCATGTAAAAGAACTTCAAGCCTGATAAAGAGACCTCTGAGCAAAATTTCCTGTCTTTTATGCCCAATATAGAATGGGATGCTAAAGACCACAGTAGTTAAAGAGCATCCATAAATAAAACTCAATTTAATTTTTAGAAAGTTGTGCTGCTGCATTTTATAGAGCTATTCCACATGACAAAAAACAAAGGGATTGTCTCCCAGATGAGTAATTTATTTGTTATTGTGGAGATTCATAACAACATAACCCTGTTTTTTATTGCGTCATGAGTTATGTAAACCATTTTACATAATATAAACCTTTTTCTGAAAAATGTTTATTTTGTGCAGTCAATGTTATTACAAAATATATTGTATGTACTGTTAGCTGGTTTAAATAAATGCATACATTTAGAAGCTTCATATAATTTATATTGCCCACAAGAGGACATACCAGAATGCAAACACTATGAAATTTTTGTGGAAAAGAGGTGTATGCCCATATTATTTTGTAAAAACATATTAGTTTTTTAAAGTCACTATTAAATAACATGTTACATAAATCAGCACACACAGTGCTACTGAATGCCAAACAACATAATTAAAAATCACATCTCTTAAGTATTACTTGTCATGAGAAATGTGCAATTATTGCACCATAAAATAGTTCTTGCTTCTCCTGTAAAGTCATGAAAATGGATATAGCCCCTTTCCTTCTCAGGTACGGATCTGATCATTACACCTACAAGAGCTATGTACTGTCACCAGTTTTCTGTTTATTAGGGTGGTTAAACCTCCATTGCACTGTAGAATAAATATAAAAATACGGCGAGTAGAGGAAGTTATGTGAATGTAATGCATCAGTTCTTTCTTTATAAATATTGTTATCATACAACAAAACCTATCTGGAAAGTTGTCCTCTGTGGTCTAGTTCCCGAGGCCACGGATTCAACCATGGAGGCAGGGGGCGATGGATTTTGTCTGGTGCAAAAATCTTTTACATGGCATCCTTGAGAAGGGAAGAAAAGCCAGTGGTCACATGTCGTAGATTTACAACACATAAAAGAACCTCAAGCCTGATAAAGAGGTCTCTGAGCAAAATTTCCAATCTTTCGTGCCCGATATAGAATGGAATGCTAAGAGAACCATAGTAATTAAACATCCATAAATAAAAACTCAATGGTTTTTTTATTATCTGAAAATCGAGTTGTAGGCCAGCAGTGAGAGGGGAAGGTTGTATAGCGGAGCGAGTGCAAGAGAACACGATAAAATGGGAGTGGATGTTCAAATGTACTGAAGCAGAATTGGAAGTTTTGGCAGAAAAAAATAAGAAAAGATGGAAAAGTAAAAGTGGAAACACAGATATGGAGAGTCATTATGATTGTAATTGCGATATTGCTGATAATAGGAGGAGTGGAACAGAACCCAGGACCAGTGGAAATGAACAAGTTAATGGAAGAAATAAGGGAGATGGGAAAGGAACTAGGAAAAAGAATGGACAACAATACAAGAGAGTTGAAAGATGCAATGAAATACAGAGAGAAAAAATGGAAAAACAGATCTCAGAATATAGAGAAAGAATAGATGGGATGGAAAAAAGATATGAAGCGGATAAGAGAAGAAAAAACTGTGTAATATTCAGGGTGAGAGAGGACAGAAGAAGTTTTGAGAACATGATGTATGAAATCATAGAGGAAGAACTGAGAATATGGATGCACGGCTGGGAAATTGAAGATATGTTTAAGGATAGGCAAAAAAGGAAGAAGACCAAGTCCTATTATTTCGAAATTGACAACAATGAGGAAAAAATGGGAGATTTTAAGACAAGCAACAAGACTAAGGGGGACAAAAGTATTTATAGAACAGGGCTATACGAAAGAGGAACAAAATCTAAGGAAGGAATTAATTCAAATAATGAAGGAAGCAAGAGCATAGGGAAAAAAGCAGTTTTAAGACATCTACAGTTAATAGTAGAAGGTGAAAAATGGAGTATGAATATACAAAAATAAACAAAGCCAGAGGAACGCACAGACCACAGCAAAACATAGAGTGGCCAGAATACACAAGTCAAAGACCCGAGCAGAGAATGGAAATGTCAGCAGGATTTCAGCAAAGTCAAGCAGGGCAAGAGAAGCACATCAACTTGAGAGAACATATGTACATACAGACAACAGCTGACCAGGGGGCATAAGAAGTGGAAGAAGCAGTTTTGGAGGGAGACAAGAGAGATATATCAACAAGGGGAAGGCAGGGAGAAAAGTTGGTAGTGAAAGGGGATAGCAAAGAAGCAACATTGGTGAGTGAGATGATTGAGGGGGAGGGGCCAAAATAAAGAAGAGGAGAGGCAGCAGGAGTGATGGAAGGGAGCCAGTGAGAAGTGAAAGTGTGGGAAGGGATAAAGTGCATATTGGGGAAGTGAACCATGAGTGAGGCAGAAGAAATAATAAAACGGAAGGGTTTATAAATTATATCCAAGAAGGACTATATTCAGCTCAGGGATAAAAGAGAAGAAAGGAAATGGAGCCTAGAACTACAAGATACAGGAAAATGATGGAGAGATTCAAGTTTCCAGAACAATCAAAGAACAAATAGGGAAAGGAGTTGAAATTAATGTTTTGGAATGTGGAAGGGCTAAGAAATAAGATAGGCTATGATGAAATTAAAAACATTATGTGTTCTATGGATATTGTAGGAGTGCCAGAGAACATGGCTGGGAAAGGAAGAGGTAGCAGGTTTCTAGAAGAAAGGCAAGGAAAAGATGTGATAGAGGAAGAGCATCAGGAGTAGGAGGCCTGTTTGTAAAGAATGATATGGAAACAACTATTGATATAAAATAAATGGAGAATAGAGGCTCCAATGTGTTGTGGTTAATAATTAAACAAATAAATGGAGTAACAATAGGAATAGGGGTGGCATAAAACCCTCCAGAAACATCATATTTTTATGACAGTAATTTTTATAGTAAGTTAGAAGAAGACATGGAGGAAATATGGGAAAAGATGCCAGAAGTAGAATTTATTGTGATGGGAGATTTGAATGCAAGAATAGGGAAGGAAAAAGAAGGTTATTAGGAAAAGAGTAGGTAGAAGAATACAGGGATGTGATAAGGCCAAGGCAAATTAGGTACAGAGTGAGTAATAGGGAAAGGAAAAAATTAATAGAACTCTGTGAGGTAATTGTTATTATGTAATGGAACAATGGGAGGAGATGAGGAAGGGGACTTTACATTTGTAAATGCAAACGGGCAAAGTGTAGTAGACTATATGTTATGTAGTGAGGAACTGGAGGAGAGAATCAATACATTTAAAATAATAAATGAAGTAGTAAGTAGTAGCCATTTTCCATTAATGATGGAAATAAATAAATGTTTTGGAGCAAAAGGTAGGTAAAGAAGAAAATATCTCAAATAAAGAAAATAAAAGTGTATAAATGGAGGGTAGAACTAAAAGAGGATTTTTCAAAAGAATTAAACTGAAAGCTAAGTTAGATTTTGGAGTGTGGAATAAAAATGGTTATGAATGAAGGTAAACCAGAAAGAGTATTAGAGCTGCTGAAATTATTACTAGAAAGAGCAGGGGCAGGGATGGAAAGAAGGCAGAGAAAGGGCCAAGAAATTAAGGGATGATTTGATGAGTGTAGAGCAAGAAAAAGGGTAAGCAAAAGCAAAAGCAAACAAACAAAAAAAAAAAATTATTTTCCATTTTCTCAAAAATGTTTCTAACAGTTTTCATTTTAAAATACATATATCTGAGAAATTAATGTGGCAAATTAAATGTACATCACAGACAACTAGACAAAACTTACCATAGGAAAAATATGTCATTAATGTACACAATTTATACTAAATGTTTTTATAATATAGTCATCTCAAAATATTCCATGTTGCATATTTACATCTTCACAACTGCATAATCTGACAATATGTGAAATTCTTCTTTTTTTCATGAGAGCTTGTTAGTTGTTACCATTGCTAAATATCTGGATGCTATTTCGAAATGTTGTGTATAACTAAGCAGTTAATGCTTAATTTCAAATCATTTTAACATGATGAATAATATAACATGGATAGAAGAATTACTTTTTATATCAATTCTGCAATAATGTATAATGGACATGCGTGAATTTGTCATTTGTAGAGAAAATTGTGTATGTGATCACATTAAATTTAGTGTTTTAAATGTACAAATGAATAACGGAACAATGGGGACAGAAATAACCCCAAGATAAAAGATGTATGTGATGGGCATTCAGCCTGAAAGCAGGTCAAAGCACTGAGGAGTATTGACCACAATTTACCCAACAGCATACTAGGCAAAGTGTTACTGTGCTGTTTACCATTGCCTTGGCACTTGCAAATGAAGTTATGTCACATGAGCCCAGAATGGAGGTTTTCTATCACTGATAAATTCCTTGCAATAGCCAGGAATCAAACTCTGTTCCATTACAAAATATCTGTCAACCAACATTTGTTCCACCTTAAACAAAGAGTATAGGGCCCAAAAAAATAAAAAATAAGAGTTTAAGGGCGGTCTTATAGGATTCACAAGCATTTCTTTGCATTTTCTCAGCTATGCATGTCCAAATTAATACTCATGAAACTGAATATGTGCGAGATACAGTGAAAGTCAGAATATTCAGAAATGCAGCTGAATTCTTAAGTTCAAATTGCATTACTACATGATGGATGGATGGTGTGGTTTCCTGTATTTATGTATCATTACTTCTGTTACAAACACAACAGCTGCAATTATGAGGCCCAGCCCCAGAAGTATGAAGGCGCCCTGCACATGAGTCAGTTGTAGAGTCCTGGGAGTATCTCCATCAGGGTCATCCTCGCTACGACTCAGAGCAATCTGCAGCTGAAGACGGCTGGACAGTAAATTGCGCACAACATCAGCCTGCCAGTAAGTTCCTAAACCACCTTGGTTCAATGCAAGGATCAGATCATTGAGAGGCTGCATGTATGGTCCTCCTTTTCTTGTTATCAGGACCACATGAGCGTCAAGCATAGCTTCCTTCATTAGCCTTAGCTTGGACATTGCAGCAATGCTGATGTATGATCCATAGCAGAATACTCCTGAAATATGCCACAAAATTGATTGCATAAATGAAACAACATAAAAACACACTAGCTTATAGCAGGGGCCAAATGGAATATTACATTGACATGCCACCTCTTAAGTACAAATCACATTACTACATGGATAATGTGGTTTCCTGTGTTTATGTGTCATTGCTTCTGTTACAAACATAAGAGCTGCAATTATGAGTCAGAAGTATGAAGGTGACTGCACATGAGACAGTTGTAGAGTCCTGGGTGTATCTCCATCAGGGTCATCCTCACTATGACTCAGAGCGATCTGCAGTTGAAGATGGCTGAACAGGAAATTGCGCACACATCAGCCTGCCAGTAAGTTCCTAAACCACCTTGGTTCAGTGCAAGAATCAGGTTATTGAGAGGCTGCATGTATGGTCCTCCTTTTCTTGCTATCAATGCTTCTTTCACATTCTGACTTGAGGTTAAAATCAGGAAATAATAACTAAAAATGAACCAGCATTGTGGAAGTAAGACTGGAAGTAGAAAATTTGGTGTAAAAGGAGGGCATCAACTGGCTCAATTTGATACAATGTACAGTATTAAGAAAAGACTCTAGCTTTAATTTTTACAGAAAGACAAATATGGCACATGTGAGATGTGAAAAAGGATTAAAGTAAAAAATTGTCAAATGCAAGTTATTGCCATGTACTCATACTGCAAAACATTCTCTATAGTATGATCCAAATGGGACAAGTAGTATCTTATTTTTAAAGTTTCTATGAAAATGTATTCTGAGATAAGTTCCAAAGTGCTGGGTTTATCACATAGAAAAAGGGTTAAGTTGACTTATCCCTCTCTCTGAAGGAACTACATTACATGTTTGTCCTAGGGAGAAAGGAGATGTATGTCTACATTACACACTTCAATACAGCCACATTATGTGTCACAAGTTACTATGCTTGCATTCTATTGGTAATTTCAATACTAATTATTACCTTCAGTATTTAGGATTGTCATTAATTCTGTGTTAATGAGTGCTGTTCAGATGCTAAGATAATACTGAGATGCAGTAATAGTATATTATGCAACGAGACTATAATGGTAGTAATTAAAATGAGAGTATTATTATTAACCGAGTGAGCAAAGCGAATTGATGTTAATAATTATCATACAAGCATTTTAATCACCATTATAGTCAAGTTTTAGTACGACTGTTTATGCTCGATCATGTATCTAAATTAAAGGTTTCATAAGTATTCGTTTCTGGTTTGAGTGATGTGTTACAATCGTTATTCCTTTATCTATGGTTACAATACAATGACCTTGTAGCACCTGTGTCAAACAAAGTTGCTAGCGTTGTGAGACGTACTATGCAGAATAATTGATACTTGCACTTTCACAATGTTACGTGGCTACTTCTGATTGGTCGAATACCAATACTTTAATGAACAGGTGCACTTTAATGAGGCTCATTAAAGTACTGCTACCAGTTATATAAATACTACATTTTGGCATGGTCGAGTATAAAGATAATTATTACACTTTCAAGAGGACGAATGATGGTTAATATGATGTTGGAGAGGAAAGTAGATTCTGATGATGCATGGAAACAGTATGAAATTTTAAGGCCAGTATATAGCATCCTGTTCTTAAACATTTGACTATCAATGTTCACTTTGTATCTATAATGAAATGTGTAATTAGGTATTTCTGTAATAGTTCATTCCCAATTAAATGAAGTAGATAGAAAAATAAGTTTTTGTAAGAGTAATTTGTGTACTCACTAATAAACGACAGAGGGTAGGGAAAGTAATGTAAATGTAACACATCAGATTTTTTCACTTTAAATCTAGCATATTCCATAAAATAAACAGTAATATTATTAATTTATTACATTTTTATGTTTTTGCAATACACATTTTAAGTTAAAGATGCACATTAAGCAGTATTATTTTTATTATTATTAATGTTATTATAATTATTATATTTATTACGTTTTCAAACATACATATAAGATGGCTAGCTACTCAAAGGGTTTTTCTCAGAACTTAACACTTGTTACTTGTCTCACACATACACTACACCGAGTGATGGAAGTAATTAGAAATCAATTCCCAAAAGTGAATGATTTGATCTCTTTGGCATAGAGAGTATTTTTAAAATCAAGTAGTAGAGTTGCTGTATTTAAACAAAAGTGTCCAAAGCCTCCGCCTCCAGTGCCTATTTTTAACAAGGTTGGATATATGTGTACAGTATGTTTAATATTACAGTGAGGATATCCAATGTGTACAAAACAATGTCAACAGTTTCTCTTAAGATGACTGACTTGCAGTGTATTAAGATGCACCAGTGTATTAAGATGCACATGAGAAGAAACTAAGGAGTGATCAGGGATATAAGAAATAAATCCCGTGGCGCTACAGCCCATGTGGGACCTGGGCCTGCCAACCTGACTGCAGGCCTCATGGCCACTTATGCCTGGCAGAGATGAACAATCATCCAACCAATATTGGGAAGTGACATGGCCAGCATCATGCTTTCCCCAACCAGAGAGTTTGCTCATGAGACCAGGACTGCTGCCTATCGCAGCTCCTCACTTTCCTCACAATGCTGAGTGGGCACCAGTCCTACACCTGGGACTTAAAATCTGCACCCCAATGGCTGGGATTAACCCTAGGTGCATTCTGTGGTCGGGAACCGGAGCTCCATGCTCTAGCCCACAGCAACCTGGCATATATTCATGCTAATTTCACATTCTTGGCAAACACTATAAAATCTGGGGTATACAGTACTGAAGAGTGTATCATATTTTGAATGGGTATAACACAGAACTACCAGAAGGATTTCATTGCTCAAGTCACTCCAGTCGCTTCAGCAGAAGTTGAAAGATCATTCTCTGCATTTAAACTAATCCTGTTCAGCAAATGACAAACTTACATCACAACATTGGAAATGGTGTTGGTGATTTATGATGGCAGAAATGACAATGATCATCTATTTGCAGCTGTTAGTAGTGATTTCATCTCAATCAAATTTAAACTATTGCACACAAATGCTACATGAATTACTATGTCTTACATGTTCTATTTTCAATATTATTTAGAAATATGAACACACATTTAGTATTCCTTAGATGTATTTCATTAATTTTATTATGTCGATTTTAAAGGAATAACAACCTATGTTATACATTTTTTCCACCATAAAGGCACCTAAAACTACTTTTTTGGCACCTAAAGATCCAATGTTACTGACTATACATGAAATGAAATGATAATTAGGAAAGGATATTTGAGAAAAATGTTCCAGATCTATGTTTATGGTATCTCCCTGGCAGTTGCTAGTTATGAGGACTGAGAAAACATGGGAAAACCTCACTCAGGAGGATGATCCAGGTGGGATTTATATCATAGATCTCTAGTTAACAAGTTTGTGTCTTAAGGCAATGCAGCTGTGAAAATCTACAGGTTTATTCTGATTACTTTGTCATTTTTACCATATGCTCAGAACATAAAGCATATAGTGTATACAAAATTTTAACAAGCTTATCAAACCATTGTTAAGATATTAGTTTTTTTTATTCATAATTAATCACTTTTTGATATGGTAATATGAAATTGAAATGGTATGGTAATATGAAATGCTTTTTGGATGTTTCTAATTTGAGCTTAGTATATGCAAATATAAAGAAATTGCTGTGCATGCATTTCTTAATTTTTATTACCATATTTGCCGGCAATAAGATGCATTTTATTTTCCCCCAAAATACGTCCAAAAACAGGATGTATCTTATAAACGAATAGAAAATTATTAATTATTAACTCCATTTCTTCAAAATTGGCATGTTTTGATTTGAAGGAATTCCTTGTTAACTTCCTTGCAGAGAATTCTAGTGGTGTAGAGTTCAGTGGATGGACAGGCACTTTCATATTTTTTGTTCAAACTTCAATTGTTATGATTAGTGTGAAGATCTGCTTGTGTCTTTAATTATGCTAATTTGCAGACTACGGTTGGACATGACATTGCAATAACTGCTTTTAAGCTACAAGTGATTGCATATGCTGAAGGACACAGAAACAGGGCTGCAGAAAGGCAATTCGGGCCACCTCCAATTGAGAAAATTATAAGAAGTTGGTGGAATCATTAAACACAATCTAAGAAGTGGAAATGCTAAATGCCCAGAACTTATTAAACTGCTATACTTGGATTTCAGACAAGCAGGAGTTTCAATTGTTATGCATATTTGTTACAATTGTTTCATTAATTCTTACCTAAAATGTGTCTTAAAACTGGGATGCAATGTGGTGCATCTTATATGCTGGAAAATATGGTAGATCAAGAGTGAAAATAAATGTTTATATGTTACTGAGTTTTTCAACTGTTTTACTTTCTCTACTACGTATAGTAAGTAGGGGAAGTGTTGCATTCCACCCAAAAATTTGATACCGAGACTTCACCGGAAATACATGTTTTGAGGCCTCCTGAATCCAAAAAATGTATTTTTGGAAATATGTCTGTGTGTCTGTCTATGTTGTGTGTGTGTGTGTGTGTGTTTGTGTGTGTGTGTGTGTGTGTGTGTGTGTGTGTCTGTGAACAGCATAACTCAAACGAACAGTTGGATAAACACCAAACTTGGTATTTAGGTTCAGTATCTTCCAGAGGTGCGACACGAAGTTTTCAAGAAAATCCCCCCACCCCAGATTACCCTTTACATGGAACATTTTTCGAAAATCTTAATTTTCTCAAATATAGCTCTAACAATGTTTCCCAAATGGGAATTTGTTATTAATTTTTTTTTTTGTCCTGGTAATGCAAAGAGAATGGAATACTCCACATAGCAACCAGCTCTTAAAATATTTGATATCGCTTAAAGTCTACCAATTCCCCTTGCATCTACAAGAAAATTAGCAATAAGATTAACATCTCGATAAACATGAAGCCTATGGAGAATAAGCGTTTGTAAAAATAGTTTGTACAAAGAGTAAGAAAGTCATGTGAGTGTAACACATCGGATTTTTCAGTTTAAGTTATGGAAAATAATTAATTCCAGCTGAAGTATTTTTTAACTAATGCATAACACTCTTTAAATCCAAAGTTCCTGAAGCTCTCCCGAAAATTTTAAATTAATGAGTTGTAAACTGTGGTCCAAGGAGTATTTTGAAAAGTGATAAATGCTGAAAAAAAGGAATTGAGAAAAATGGAATCAAAGTTCAACACGGTGCTTTACCTAAATGGTAAGTATCCATTAAACAGCCATGTGGTTTTAAAATTTTTGTATGAAAGTACAAGTTATAAGTATAACAAATTGCAAGAAACAAAAACATTTTTTACCAAATCTATCTGATGCATTGCTTTAACAACCTCAGCCGCTTGTGTTGGTACCACCATTTGTCATGCCATAGTGATTGGCATTAACACTTACTGCACATCTGATATGATAGTCAAGAAAGTCAGGGCTAAGAATCCCATACATTCCAACACCATGACTTTCTCTCTTCCAAATTATTTTGTGAAGAACTTGAGGATTGTCTCCAGCTCAGTATAGGAAATTTTGTTCACTGACATGAGGAGATGCTGCAGCAACATTGGCTTCGGTCCATCCTTGGTAGTAAGTTAGCGTAGGCAGTATATCTGTTGTTCTTGTCATCATCACTCCTTAACTTATGAATCATCTGGAGTGTCTGTAGGGGTGGAACAGCAGTCTGTTCACTGAATTTGGATATGTTCAAGGAACCTGCATGACATACTCTGTTGCAGTGCTACAGAAACATACTCTGCTTTATCTGGGTGTTCCAACACTTCTCTGACTTGATGCATTCTGATTCATAATGTTACTTGTGGTTCTCCATTGTTGGATCCCTACTCTTTAGAATACGAGTGCTGCAGTGACTGTTGGGCCATTGTAAAGGGCAAAATGGATGAATGTCTCCAGATCAGTGACCAACGTTCTATTATAGACAAATTGAAATTTTTAACTACCTCTGTATGTATTTGTACAGGCATGTTCAGTACATAGGGTTGTCAACTATCCTGTATTTCCCAGGAAATCCTGTATTTCAATATTTGCTTTGATCCAGATCCTGATTCCCATATTTTGTAGTGCTTATCCTGTATTTATTATTTGAATTATTAGTTTTAGTTTTTGTAGTATTCTTTTTTGGTAGCCCTAATTGACATTATGCTCTGTGATTTGATGCCACCTATGCTTGCTGCCTTGTTTTCATTTCCCTTCATTCAATACAACTCTTTCTTTTCGGATTGCAGGTGTGATGGAGGTTTGTTCATGGTTTTGTAATAGTAATCATTACTTAAATATGAATATGACAATACCAAGGAAGAAGTTTTAAAATATGTGAGTTTATCGCACTAACCAATAGGAAACATTCATGGATTTGCCAGGAAAAGAAATCTCTATAAATCATATATTTTT
This sequence comes from Deroplatys truncata, assembly GCA_030765065.1. Classification (NCBI taxonomy): domain Eukaryota; kingdom Metazoa; phylum Arthropoda; class Insecta; order Mantodea; family Mantidae; genus Deroplatys; species Deroplatys truncata. The sequence continues at coordinate 45,249,487 of CM060975.1, read as the reverse complement.
TTTTTTTAGTTTGCAAAAAGGATTTTAGTATTGCACATTTTATAGAAATAGAATGCACTGAAATTAAAAGACAAGTCCCTACGAGATGGCTCTCATTAATTGGAGCAGTTGATAGAATCATTAAAGAGTTATTTCAAAAGTATCAATGGCTGCTCTAAAGTGCTGAAAAATATTTCAATGATTCTAATGATTCAGATAGGGAATTTTTTCTAGAGGTCTATTTATTACTTTCTCTACTACATATTGTAAGTAGGTGAAGTATTGTATCCCATCAAAAAATTTGATGTTGAGATTTCTTCACTGGAAATAAATGTTTTGAGACACCTTGAACCCCCCCAAAAAAGTATTTTTAGAAAAAACGCGCGCACGCGTGTGTGTGTGTGTGTGTGTGTGTGTGCGTGTGTGTGTGTGTGTGTGTGTGTGCGTGTGTGTGTGTGTGCGTGTGTGTGTGTGTGAATAGCATAACTCAAAAACAAAAACCCAGATAATTATGTAGTATGTGTTATCAGGCATTTCTGAGATATACATTATCAATAGTTCAAATTGTTCAATACTTAGCCATTCTTTTCAGGTCCTGTCAATTTTCAGTCGTTTCTTGCAATGTTATGGAAAGAGTTTTAAGGCCAGCGTGTAGCATCCAGTTCTAAAACACTTGACCATTGTTGTTCCCTTTGTATCTAAACGAAATGTGTAATGCAAATATTCCCAGAAATATTTATGGATTAAAATGTAGTAGATAAGAAGATAAACTTCTGTATTTTGTCGTAGGTCAAGAGGGATATCGGAGGCTGAAGTGATAGTAAATCTTTAAACAGTGGGTTGCTATATGCTGGTATTGAATTACACTTTCTATATGGCCAAAAGAAATAAACAAATGGAAAATTAGCACTTGAAAAAGTATGAAGTATTTGAAAATGTAAACAAATAACAACAAATTCTGTGAAATGATTAATACCACAGGAAAATATTTGATATAATTTGTGTGCTTTATGGAAATCTACATGTTTTTGTGTAGTAAGCTTAGTTTATAGTTTATCAGTTCACTAAAGGTAAACAAAATTCACTCACAATGAAGGGGACTTCACAGACTATTTGTATAAAATTCAAGATATGCAGTTTATTTGTATTGCACACATCTTAAACATACAGTATTTAATCACAATCATTAAAAGCCATTTTTGAGAAAATAAAAAATAAGAATATTTTCCATGTAAGGGTAGCTTGGGGTGGGGAGATTTTCTTGAAAAATCTTTGTGTTTTATCCTTGAAAGATGGTGAATTTAAATACTCAGTTTGGTATTTCTCCCCTTCTCTCTCTCTCTCTCTCTCTCTCTCTCTCTCTCTCTCTCTGTCCCTCTCACACACACACAGGCCCCTTTATCTAACATTATGTATACTCCTTTTCCTTTGGATTCAGGGAACCTCAAAACATGTACTTGTGGTGAAATCTTGATATCAAATTTTTGGCTGAAATGCTTGGTATGCTTAAGGGAACAGTTATGAATTGTGTGCTCAGTAAGCATTGGCTCTTGTCTTAAAGACAAGCAAACTCAATTGCTTTGTTCATTCCCAAATGGCTAGGGACAAGCAAGTTTGAAATGAAATCTGTATACCTGTTTTATATGTCTGACTTTATTGATCATAGTGGAGTTTTGTGACAGAGATGTGAAATATAAACTTAGTAAGTCTGAGCCATGACTTATTTACAATTTATGGAAAACATGTTTCTTGAGGTAATTGTTCCCATTATCAGCTCCTGTTCAACTACAATGTTCCTCCACAGATACATTTTTACTTTCTCTACTACGTATAGTAAGTAGGGGAAGTATTGCATTCCACCCAAAAATTCGATACCGAGATTTCACCAGAAATACATGTTTTGAGACCTCCTGAATCCAAAAAAAGCATTTTTGGAAACATGTCCGTGTGTGTGTGTGTGTGTGTGTGTGTGTGTGTGTGTGTGTGTCTGTGTGTCTGTGAACAGCATAACTCAAAAACGAACACTCGGATAAGCACCAAACTTGGTATTTAGGTTCAGTATCTTCCAGCGATGTGACACGAAGGTTTTCAAGAAAATTCCCCCCACCCCAGACTACCCTTTACATGGAAGATTTTTCGAAAATTTTAATTTTCTCAAAAATGGCTCTAACGATTTTGATGAAAATATCAAATGTTTAAGATAATGTCATGAGAAATGAAATGTATATCTCGAATTTTCTGGGAATGTCTCCAAAAGTATTCTTCATTGTGAATGACTTTTGCATAACTGGTAAACCATAGATAAACCATAGATAGATAGACAAAATTTTACTACACAAAAAATGTAGATCGCATTGAAATACACTACTTATGTCATATAAATTTCTTTTGTTGAGTGAACCGTTTTCGAGATATTGCTTGTTATTTCCTTAAATTTTCCAATACTTATACTTTTTCTCAAATTCGTTATTCATTTTTTTTTATGTCCTGGACATGCAAAGAGAATGGAATGCGCCACATAGCAACCAGCGTTAAAATATTTGACTATCGCTTAAAAGCTACCATATTTCCCTTGCATCTACAAGAAAATTACCAATAAGATTGACATCTCGATATCTCGATTAACATGAAGCATATGGAGAATAGGCGTTTGTAAAATTAGATTGTACAAGAGTAGAGAAACTCATGTGAGTGTAACACATCAGATTTTTTTTTCTGGTGTCACCTGGATGAATTATTGCCTGGTCATGCAGAAGTTTATCCTGCAGCCACCAGAGAGAAAATGACTACCATGCAGAGCAACACCAGAGCTTGACCGGATAAACCTGAGCAATTAGCCCCAGAATTATTTTTTTCATAAATTATAAGTGATTTAAGTGTTACAAAAATCAACCCAACATTATTAAGTTATTGCCCAACAAAATGTTAGAGGAAGAATTTGGCAGGTTGTGGGTTACAGACTTGTGTGATTATTAATAAGATTGAGGAAGGATTCTGTAAGAAGTCTAGTGGAGGGAGAGCAAAACTTGTTGCAAATAAGAGTTTACTCACCACCGGATAGTTCCTCAATGTGTATTCCAACTTCACCCTTCAAAGCAATGTCTGCTAATTCCTCATCTGACACCTTGATGTATTTGTCTGCTATAGTCTTCAAAACTGGATCCTCACTATCCTGAAAGGCCCATATCACAGCTTCATGAGGAAACATCCAGATGAGGTCGCTTTTAGCCATTTCCACCAGCATGTTGATTGGACGCTCATACCTGTGTTAAGTCAATCACATTATGAAGCTCACACAGGGGAAAATCTGTGTTTTTGAAAAATTGGGTGTCTATGTTAATACTCGTATTATATTATGTGTATGCGTGTGGTGATCTCAAAATCCACTCAACCAATTATGATAATTCTTTCAGCATTGAAAAGCCCTATTCTTCCAGAATGATCACAGGCTATATAATGTTTCTAAAATTTTGAAAACTGGGGGTTAGCAGTTTGTTATTCATATTCATGTCACCAAATTTCAATCTGGTTTCATCAAATATGAATATCAGAGGTTACTTTTGGCATTTTATTGCAAATATGGTAGATTTTTAATGATTTTGACCTCAAAGGGGTGGCTTAAAGTATTTTAAAGTTGAATTATTTTAGGGAGAGTTGTATACATTCATATTACCAAATTTCCCTCATATTTCATTGAAGTTTTATTAAGTAACATATTTGGTATGATTTTGGCGAAATTTGGATTCTAGAAAGTGACAAAAATGATAAGCTATTCTTACATTCAATCCCTTTTTCAACCCCTAATGTGCAAATCAACATTCTTTGGCCTATTTACCTGAAACTATGTATATTTATACCATAGGACCCAAGGAAAGTTATAAGCCACCTTACAACTCTAAAAAGCCAACCCTAAAATATTTTCAACCCCTTACGTAGAAATCCACAATTATACAATAGGAGTTGGCAAAAATCATAGGTTATGTTATAACTTCCAAAAACCACCTAACCCTTATTTTGAATTATATACTACTTGAAATTTTTAAAACCTACCCTTACTTTATTTTCAAACCATTTTAGATAAAACTATACTGCTTGGTCAACTAGGCACAAATTTGCGCACTTTAACTATAGGACTTGGAAAAAATTATAGGTTACCGTATAATTTCTAAAAAATACCCATACTCAACTTGGACGCTTATGCTTTAGGTACAAGTACAAATTACACACTACTTAAGACTTTTAAAAATCATCCCCATTCTTAAAAACCATACCAATGCAATGACAGGTAATAATTGTATAAAGAGAGAAAAGCTAAGATTACAAATCAGTCAACCAATTATTTATAATTAACAACTTAGAATATTATTTTTCTCGATGGTCGCAGACTTGTGTGTCTTTTCCTAAGAGGTTAATTTGGTGTAAGAAATCTTCATATTCACCAGCTTCACCTCTATTTCATTATATATGTTAGGGATCTATGTATTATAAGAAAACTATTAAATAACTATGGGACCAAAGAGAAGGTATTAAAATATCACCTACTGTGAATATCTAAAAAAGTACTCGACCGTTTTGACTGATGATTCTTTCACTGCCAAAGGATACTTATGTCTAGAACATGGAAGACTGTCAGGAGAAGGTTAAAGAAGTCAGATGCTCCACATCCTTTTGTGTGAATATCAGGGGATTTTTTCATTCATTATTAGTAATAGCTAGGGCTGTACAGAATTACAATTATAAGGGATAAAGGGGAGGATTCATCATAAAAATCTTCTAGATCATTGTTCAATCATTTCCTCATCACTCAAGTTTACAAAGCTATCTGTGCAATATCAGGCAGCCAGATAGTAGTTTCAAACATTTCTCTGAGAGCTTATTCTTCTGCTTCCTGTTAATCAAGTTGAACATTTGCAGAAATGCTTTCATTACACATTTCATTGTAAGTACAAAGGGGAAACAGGAGGTTGAAGTGATAGTCAAATCTTCAAACAGTGTGTCACTATATACTTAGTTTAAAATTTAATATTGTTTCCATGACATTGCGAGAAACAACTGTACTGTGACAGCTCAAAATATGATGTATTGAAAAATTCATATCAATAATAACAATGAATATCTTGGAAATGGCAGATGCAACAAGACAAAGAAAAGTATATCTGGTTTAAAGAGATCTATAGGATCTTTCAACAAGAGTTTCCTATCTTTGAACTTAAATAAAACACGTTCTATAAATGATAGAGATTTATTTATTTTTTATTTTGGAACACCATTAATGTCATTACATGTGGAAGAGAACATCAGTTAAGTGACCACCGCGGCTTCGTTGGGTTGCGCGTATACGGTTGACCCAATTTTCAATGACAGAAGAACGTAAATGGTCCAACTTCACGAATAAAACACATGATGTTATGCATAAGATCCTTTACTGTTTCTGGCTTCTTGACATAAACTCGAGATTTAACATAACCCCACAAGAAGTAAACCAACGGCATTAAATCACATGTCCTCGGGTGCCAGTTAACATCACCACCACGGGAAATGATGAAACCTCTGAACTTCTCCTTCAAAAGATAGATTGTTTCGAGAGCAGTATGACATGTGGCACCATCTTGCTGGAACTAGATGTTTCTAAGATCCATACCATCCAATTGAGGCCAAAAATAGTCCCTTATAAGAGCCCGGTATCTTTCTCCATTGACAGTTAGAGCTTCTCCATCTTCATCTTGGAAAAAATATGGACCAATGATTCCACCATACCAAAATCCACACCACACAGTAACCTTTAGGGGATGAAGTGGTCGTTCTTGAATCTGCATTGCATTGTGATTGCTCCAATAGTGGCAATTTTGTTTGTTAACACAACCATCCATCCAAAAGTGTGGGCTTCGTCGCTGAAGATGATTATTTTTCGACAAAAATCGGGGTCAGCTTCTGATTGCTCCATAGCCCAATCAACGAATACAACCTATGGTCGTTGGGCTTTAGTTCTTGAGTTAACACCATTTTGTAAGCGTGAAACTTCAAGTCCAGATGCAGAATTCGCCAAGTTGTGGTCCGCAAAAGCCCTAATTCTTGCGCTCGACGAGCAATTGATTTGTTTCCGTTCTCGCGTACACTCTCACGAACGGCGCCTACGTTTCGTTGGAGCGCTTACGTCGATTACGCATTGATCGCTGACAGAACCACTTCTTTCAAATTTATCGATCAAACGCCGAATCGTTCTCTCGCAGCGACGATTATGCACACCGTAAACTTCACGCAATGCACGGAAGGTTTGGCGAACAGATGGATGATCCATTTTGATAATAAATTTTCACAATTTCTACGTGTTGCTGAATGCTGTAACGTTCCATGGCTATTTGTCAATAACAACTGTAACCACATGAAAAAAATGACTGCTGTAACTCAAAATCAACGGCAGCTATCACATGTTAAAATAGGACACTCTTGTTGAAAGACCCTTTACATATATTTTGTATGGTGAGTTTTTGTTTATCTGTTATGGTTTACCAGTTAAACAAAGTTATGCATAAACCAATCAGCATGAAGACAAACCTCAGTGGCTATTTACAGAAAATTCAAGGTATATATTTCATTATATCTTAATCAGTCCTGCAACATGGTGGTGTGGGCTAGAGTGTGTAATCTGGTCATGGAAGCCAACATTCTGGCTGGGGGCCACATCACCTCCCCGTATCAATTGGATGATTGCCTACCTCTCCATATGTTCGTGAGAGTGAGGCTGGCAGGTCTAGGCTCTTCATGGGTTGTAGGCACCATGGGATATCTTAAACATATGGTATTTTCAAAAATATAACTGGAGTCGTTTTTGAAAAAATCACAATTAATGAAAAATATTCCACTTAAAGTGCAGTTTGGAGTATGAGGACTTTTCTTGAAAACCTTTGTGTCACATTTCTGGTAGACATTAACTTAACTACAAAGTTGGGTTCCACTTTCTTGGACATTTATATAGAGTGATGTATTAAACAATTTCATAGCACTACATAAAATCCAATAGTTACAATCCAAAGTCACACAAATATGCAGCCTTCAACAGTTTGATCACAGGCTTTTTCACCTCTCAACATTGCAGAATTCAACAAAGAAAAAGAAGCAATCTACAAAATATCTGAAAACAATGGATTCAATAGAATCACAATAAACAAAAATACCCAAAAGGCAAAAAAAAAAAACAAAAAAAAAAACAACAATTTATATAATGGAAAAATAAAAAGATACTTTTTAAAAAATCTGATGTGGTAATCATATAATTTTCTCTACCCTCTATCATTTATTAGTGGGTATACAAACTATTCTTATTAAAGCTTATTTTTCTATCTACTTTATTTTAATCCAAATAAGCCCTTGCAGAAATGGCTACATTATACGTTTCTTTATGGATGCAAAGGGGACAGCGACAGTCAAGTGTTTAAGAACTGGACTCTATATGCTGGTCTTAAAATTCCATATTGTTTCCATGCAATCACAAGAAACAACTGAATGTTGACAGGACTTTAAAAGAATGACCAAGTAATAAACAATTTGAACCATTAATAACAGATACCTCAGAAATGACTTATGGCTCAAAAAGTTATATGAAATAAATTGTGTGTCTTAAAGAGATCTACATTTTTTGTACAGTAGGTTTCATCTATTGTTTACCAGTTATACAGGACTATACAAAATTCCTTCTGAATGAAGAGGACTTCATAGCTTATACCCAGAAAATTCAGGATATACATTTTATTTGTCATGTAAATATCTTTAATATTATAATATTTTAATGAAAATCTTTAGAGGCATTTTTTAGAAAATAAAAAATTTTGAAAAAGTGTTCCATGTAAAGGGTAATTTGGGGGGGGATTTTCTTGAAAATCCTCATGTCACATGTTTAATAGGTACTTAACCTAAATACCAAATTTGGTATTTATCCTGATTTTCATTTTGAGTTATGCTGTTCCCATGCACATATGCACACACACAGAGCTTTTTCTAAAAATGCTTTTTTTGGGTTTAGGGGGCCTCAAAACATACATTTCTGGTGAAATCTTGACATTGAATTTTTGTGTGGAATGCAATACTTCCCCTACTTACTGTACACAATAGAGAAAGTAACAGGGACAAAGGAACATCTCAGGAATCTGAAGTATAAATAGGAAGTACCAGCTCACTTTTGGGTAAAAAGCTATGAAATTGATCTGGAACTGTACTTTCAAAAAGCTTTTTGAACAAAAAACAACTAACAGTTTGGGAGAACATATTGATTTTGAAAAACAAAAATCAAGTCTTCAATTTTAGTTAACACCAAGCGACAACCTCAGCAGGAAATTCCTCATAATACCACCACAGGACTACAACAGTGCAGCAATCTCCAGCAAAAGGACACCACGTTCTGGCAGTTGGCATCAAGTTGATGATGAGAGTAACTGAGTTCTTGAAACATGTCCCATTTTATTATAAAGTACGTTATAGAGTCAATAAACTGACTCACAATAATGTTATTAAATTTTACAAAGTTTAGTATTTATCCAAAATTTTGTTTTTGAGTTACGCTGTTCACAGGCTGACACAATGACAGTCATGCACATATTTTCTAAAAATTGTTCTTCACAGGGCCTCAAAACATGTATTTCCGTGAAATTTCAATATGAAATTTTTGGGTAGTATGCAATACTTCCGCTATCTACATATTTAAATACTAGGGAAAGTAAAACTTGTATAAAAGTACAGAAAACTGAATTTCACATTGAGATAAATTTAATTGAGAAGTTTACATTATAATTAATAAGCATGTACTACTGGTGGTATCCATTTCATTCTGTAAAATCTGGTTCCAAGACTTTTTTAGTGTCTCAACCTTTATTTCAGACCATGAATCGGCTATCCAATAAACTACATTTTTATCATAGTTTTTTTTAAAAATTCTTTGATGGTTCCTTCACCCCCTGTTGTTTGTAAAAGTGTCTGAAGGAAACGACGATGACACTTTTTTTTCAAGCATTGTAAAACGCCTTGGTCCTTAGGCTGTATTAAACTCATCATGTTGGGGGGTAAGAACAATGTGCGAATACTGTCACATCGTAATTCTCCCTCATCAGGGTGTGAACTAGTGGTGTCAAGTGTTAAAGATTGCTTTGGAAGGCAAGCACTTTTTCTTTAGTTACTACACAACCATCTACATACAACAATGGTCAGCCTATGTTGTAAAATGTGTATTTTTACTTAAGTGTATTTTAATGACCACTGTTGCTTTGTAGGGACAACAATAGGGCTCACAATAAGGATGGTATGCACTGTACAACTGATTGTCAGGCGGTCCCAATTAGTGAAGGATTAGCAAAGAAAGAGCAAGCGCACTCCTCAAAACCTAATAGTACCTATCCATCTGTAATAGGAATACATTAGCAGTCTGAGGCCAAGGTTATTACTGTGCATTATGAACGAAAACCCTAAAGGGACAGTTTTACCTGTATTGTACATGGAAAATTAAGAATGTTCAAAATGTGACACATTCGAAAGTGTGTAAAATGTACATGCGGACCATGTATAAAAAGGGATTTTACTCTAGTTTTATATAAAATTTTAATTTTCTTAAGACCAGCTTGAATTACATGGAGCCTTGAAATACCGGGGCTCTACTGTACCTGAAATCTGGAAAATAAGCCTGGTGGTATCTTTATACAAGGGTAAGGGAGATATAAATAAACCAGGTAATAATTACAAAGGAATTTGCCTTCTGTCGATATTAGGAAAAATATATACAGGGATAATGGCTGATAACTTACAGGAGTGAGCCAAAAAGTAAACAAATATCTGAGTTACAAACAGGGTTTAAAAAAAGGAATAATACCTGTGGATAATACAATGGTAATGCTAACAATTGTAAATAAATACCTAAGTCACAAATGAGGAAGGGTTTATATGTTTTTGCCAATTTCTAAAAAGCATTTGACACTATCAATAGCAAGGCTCTAGAATGGAAGTTAACAAAAATGGTGCAAGTAATGTGTTCATTAGAGAGTTCAAGAAAATATATAAAGAAGGGGTGAAGTTCTGTATCAGATGCGATAGAAATGGAATAACAGACATAGTGAATCAAAAGCTAGGGCTAAGACAGGCTTGCAAGTTGAATCTATAGTACTTAATTTATTTATTGATGGCATTTTAGAAAGAGTTGCTAAAAGCAATCCACATGGTCCAGTGATAGAAACCAAAGAGATACCAGGGTTACTCTATGCTGATGATCTAATGGTAGGTGTAATAACAATAGTGGGGCTATGGAAAGCAATTAATGAAACAGTAATTTTTGCAGAGAATGGAGCATAAGAATAAATGCAAGAAATCTAAAATAATGGTAATTAAAAAAGGAAGCAAATTAAGGAAAAATGATATTGAATGAAGAAGGACTAAAAATAGTGAAAGAATTTGATTATCTAGGAGTGAGAATAAGTAGTAACCGGGAGGGAACCACATGGGAGGAAGGTAAACTAGCTATGAAGGGAATGAGAGCGTGTCTACAGAAGATACCAGAAATGTCTGTAAATGGGTTACAAAGGCTGTATGAAGCAGTGGTAGAATCAAAGATTGAAATTTGAGAAAGATTGAAAGAAATTTGGGCTTTATCAGAAACTGTAACAAAAATTGATGTAATACATAGGATGTTTTGTAAAGAATTATTAGACTTCCTAAAATCATCACCAAGAGATTGGCAGAACTAGGCAGAACAGGAAGAAAAGGGAATAGTGATGGAAAGAGTTTTGAAATACTGGTACAGGAATCTGAAATTAGATGATGGTGATATAATTAAAACATGCATGAAGTACCAAAATGCATTGGAGCACAATAATTGCAGGAAGAAATTAAAAGAAACTTTGGAAGAGATTGGTATAGGGGATGTATGGCATAGGGGTGAAAATAATTCAATTGGTTTTTGGAAGAAAGTAAGGAAGAGACTAGGAGATATTGAGAGGCAAGAGACATGGACAAGTTTTGAGAATAAAAGTTCTTTGAGGTTGTACAAGATAATAAAGAAAGAATGGGGAAGGGAGAAGCATGTCGACAAGTTGTGGCAAGCAAGGAAGAGAGAGATTTGCATGGATGCAATCAGGGGTACTCTATACCAAAGGTTTTAGGAACAGTATGTGTAATGTGTGGAGAATCAGAGGGTATGTATGCTCCATTGTTTGGTACAGTGTAAAGAAACATGCAGAGGGAGGGAGGATATTGGGATAAAAAATGAGATAAATTGGAGAATATTACAGTAGAAATAAAAATGTTGACAGAGAATGGGAAAGAAGCAGGAGCATGGGTGAATATTTAAGAAGAGTAAGGAGTAAATGGAGTAGAAAAGTAAAAATGCATGCAGACGATCTGGGAGTACAGCATGCTGGACGCGCAGGAAAGTGTCAGTCTCAATTACAAAAAATTATGTAATTGTTGATAAATAAATACTCTGTTCTATCTAATTAAAAAACTTATTGACTAAACTTATTAACATTAACCATTTCCAAGGTATTCATTGCCATTACTTTGGATTTTCCGATACTTCTTTATTTTTTTTTAAGTGCTAAACTACCATCTTTTGTTTCTCATGATGTCATGAAAATAGCATGGAATTTCAAGTCCAGCATATAACGACTCACTTTTTACTTTCTCTACTATGTATAGTAAGTAGGGGAAGTATTGTATTCCAACCAAACATTTTATACCGAGATTTTACCGGAAATACATGTTTTGATACCCCCTGAATCCAAAAAAAGCATTTTTGGAAACATGTCCGTGTGTGTGTCTGTGTGTCTGTCTGTGTGTGTGTCAGTGAACAGCATAACTCAGAAACAAACAGTTGGATAAACACCAAACTTGGTATTTAGGTTCAGTATCTTCCAGAGATGCGACATGAAGGTTTTCAAGAAACCCCCCCCCCCACCCCAGACTACCCTTTACATGGAACATTTTCCGAAAATTTTAATTTTCTCAAAAATGGCTCTAACGATTTTGATTAAAATGTCATATGTTTAAGATATTTTCATGACAAATGAAATGCATATCTCGAATTTTCTGGGAATGTCTCCAAAAGTATTCTTCATTGTGAACGACTTTTGCATAACTGGTAAACCATAAGAGATAGACAAAATTTTACTACACAAAAAATGTAGAGCGCGTTAAAATACACAATTTATGTTATATACATTTTTGTTGTTGAGTAAAGCATTTTCGAGATATTGCTTGTTATTCCCTTAAATTTTCCAATACTTATACTTTTTCTCAAATTCGTTATTCATTTTTTTTTTTGTCCTGGTAATGCAAAGAGAATGGAATACTCCACATAGCAACCAGCTCTTAAAACATTTGACTATCACTTAAAGCCTAGCAATTCCCGTTGCATCTACAAGAAAATTAGCAATAAGATTAACATCTCGATTAACATGAAGCATATGGAGAATAAGCATTTGTAAAAATTGTTTGTACAAGAGTAGAGAAAGTCGTGTGAGTGTAACACATCAGATTTTTAAAGATTGCTTTAGCCTCCTTTATGCCCATTATGTAATTCATAATGAAAGAATTTCTATAAATGTAGAAATGTAGAAAAATAATGTTTTGTAAGAATAGTATGTAGAAGACATATAGGTACATTACATTCACATGAATTTCTCTACCCACTCTTCTTTGAAATCTCTTCCTGGCTTTGAAATTCCATGCTCTATAAATAACCATGGGCAAAAATGAAGAGTGACTTAGCACTTGAAAGAAGCATAACATATTTGAAAATTCAAACCAAGAACAAAGAATATACTGGAAATAGTTTAATAGCCCAAAAACATTTGACATAAATTGTGTCTTAACACAATTTACATTTTATGTTACCAAATTTTTGTTTCTCTTTTATGGTTCACCATATTTCGCACCCTATTTGTAGAAAGTTCAAGATATACATTTTCTTTGTCATTCAAACGTCTTAAACATGTGGTATTTTAATCAAAATCATTAAAGCATAATAAAAAGTAATGAAAAATGTTCCATATAAAGGGCAGAAAGGAAGTTTGGGATAGGAGAGGGATTTTCTTTAAAATCTTTGTGTCACATGTATGGAAGATTCTGAATCCAACTACCAAGTTTGGTGTTTATGGTAAATTTAAATTCTGTTTTTGAGTTATGAGAGAGATACATTTGCATACACCACACATATACACAGGTGCACACCTTTTTATAAAAAAAATATCCTTTTTTGATTCAATAGCCTCAAAATATGTATTTCTAATCCTGATATGAAAGTTTTGGGTGGAATTCAATACTTTCCCTAGGTGCTAGAGAAATTAAAAAGATGTCAAAATCATAAAACCCTGTCCCAAAATTAAAGTGATGACTAGCTATACTCTTAAGTATATGGTTATCCAAGGACTAATGATTCTAAGATAGAGGAACACCACTTTACCTTGGTATTGTCAGAATTGATGCAAGTCCACCACTGTAAACTGATGTTATCAAAAGAGCGTAAACGGAAAGCCACAGCATGAAATGCTTCCAAGGAGAATAACGTGATTCTTCACTTCCTTCATTTGGAACTTGTAAAACAAGCATGGCCAGTGTATCTAGAAAACTTCTGTCAAAACTGATTCTCTTCTTAGTGAATCCTGAAACACAAGAAATAATGAAAATTCATTGCTGTAGATAGGGAGCCATGCTTGTGGGCTGCAAGAACATTATTATCTGTGTCATCGCCAAAGTAATCTGGTTTTATTCAAAGCTTGTTGGTAGCACGTGGTTTGTATACACTGGTGTACAACACTTGTTTATTATTGGATTGTACCTATTAACTGAAATTTCAGCAACGCCTTTGATGACGTTCATCACAGCTATGAATGAAATGTCTGGAAAGCAGATCATGCTTACATCAGACATGCAACATATCATGCTTGCAGGTCCAAAAACGTATCTTTCTGCAGTGGACTTTGGCCATGGACTCTGGTCTTAAAAATTATCTAACAGCCAGTTCTAAGAAATCTAACTTTCAGTTAATGTTCAATTAGCCATTCAAGTATTTATTACACCAATAGTTGTGGCAGGTTTGTATGTTCCAGGCTGCAATGTAGCCAAACAGTGTGAAATTTCCCAGAACACAAGAAAACTATCCATGTTTTTTTGTGTTGTGAATAAAGCATAAAGTTTTCAAATGTGCAGTATTTTTTTTTTGGGCCTTTGTTGATAATACTGGTATGAAGCATAGGTATCACCAACAGTTCCAAGTACAAAGAAACACTCTGAGTGCAGTAGTGTAGGAACGTTTGTGATATCAGCAATAGCTCAACAATATTCAAACTGTCCCAATGCCTAAACCTCACGAAAGGTTAATGTTTGTTCATACAAGATATATTATGTTTGTTAACTTTTTCTGCTGTTCTTATTAAATCACAACGTAACCAGCATCCAATTGGTGGATTTTTAAACCTCAAATGATGATTCCATTACTTTCATTTGCCTCCCTCTTATTCTTTGTGAAATTATTGTACAGCATTCTAGAAAATGTTTCTGAATCCTCTCCATTTACCCCCTTATACTAACTGATGTCTTAAAGTTCTTGTGGTAACTAGCGCCAGAAGTTCATGCCATTTGCATATTTTTTCATTGGGCTTATACATTATATGTGTGAATATGGAATTTTCAGTTATTTGAGCATCATTTTATTGTGCACATAATTACATAGTTTGGTGATTTTGATAAATGCATAATATTTCCAATATTTTAATGACTATATGGCACATTTTAACCAGTTTTAAGTGTTTTTCTTTTTTAAATTGGCTCATACAGTTGGTAGTAAGTCAAATAGGTTGATAATTTTGGATTTGAATGGTACTGCATCAATAAAAATGTTAAAAATATTTTAATAGGCAAAGAGTTAGATCTTGTTTTCATAGCTGCCCATTTTCTGCAGCAAGAGACACACTTCTCTCTGTGGAGCAGTTAAATATGCCACGCCTCTCCCCCCCATAATCTCCTCTGGCATAGAGAGAAACTATTCATGTTACAAAAGTGTTTTGAGGGACAGCAAACAAAGTTCTTGAGTTGAAAATTTGTACAAAGTGATGATTGTGAATTGCAATTTATGAGTGAAGCTTTGCAGCAGGAACACTTCTGCTTCAACCTCTAAGATTAATACAAGTTTATAAATTGTATTAGTAACTCACCCTTTCTACTGTCAAGGTGTTGTTCATTCTTTCAGTTTAATACAAGGTGACCAGATGTCACATTAGCCAGGACAGTCCCTTTGTTTGAGTCTCAAAGGTAGAAATGGGATGTCAAAATGTCGCAATGACTTATTGGCATATAATGCCGTTAACTATCGTTCTCAAAAATTCAAAATTCAAATGTTTTGCATTAGTTTGAATAAAAAATTTAAAGATACTAATAACTGACAAAGCAAAGTGCTTTTATATTATGGGTCTACAATACATATACACCTGAAACCATGTGGAAACTTCTCTTAGAAGAATACAGTTGCAGACAGCAATTAAATTGTGCCAGTCTGTGCTATCAACAAACAAATGATAATCACTCGTGTTTGATGTGAATGACGTCAACAATGATGAAAACTGTAAATGCACATGTTTGAATCAAAAGAAATTCATTACAGTTGTGACTTTGGTAGACAAATTACTGTGTTCTGCATTTGTGAAATAATAAAATACAGTGAACTTTTGTCAACTGCAAGTGCTAAAACACTTGAAATTAATAATATGCCACCACCGAAAATGAAGCTTGTTTTTAATAGTGACCTATGAAATGAATATCCATACATTAAAAAAGTTGTTCTCCATGGACTAGTGGTACCGTACTAGCCTCTAGTTCCCAAGGGTTCAAACCCGGCGGGGGGCAATGCATTTTTTCGGGTGTAAAAATCCTTAACACGGCTTCCTTCGGAAGGGAAGTAAAGCTGGTGGTCCCGTGTCGTAGATTTATGGCACGTAAAAGAACCTCAAGGCTGATAAAGAGGCCTCTGACCAAAATTACTGGTTTTTCACGCCCAAAATAGAATGGGACGCTAGGGGCCATAGTAGTTAAAGAGCATCCATAAATAAAACTCAACTTTAATACATTAAAAAAACAATTACTGTCTCAGATGTTTGATGCAATAAGTGTGCATCTATTTTCAGTATAAATCATGCAGGAGTTTGGATATATCACAACATATAAACAGTGAAAAACATAAAAGAATGATGCATGCAAGTGTTTCTTCTAGCACTGCACTGACTAATTTTTACTTTCTCTACTACGTATAGTAAGTAGGGAAAGTATTGTATTCCACCCAAAAATTCGATACCGAGATTTCACCGGAAATACATGTTTTGAGACCCCCTGAATCCAAAAAAAGCATTTTTGGAAACATTTCCGTGTGTGTGTCTGTCTGTCTGTGAACAGCATAACTCAGAAACGAACAGTCGGATAAACACCAAACTTGGTATTTAGGTTCAGTATCTTCCAGAGATGCAACACGAAGGTTTTCAAGAAAATCCCCCCACCCCAGATTACCCTTTACATGGAACATTTTTCGAAAATTTTAATTTTCTCAAAAATGGCTCTAACGATTTTGATTAAAATATCATATGTTTAAGATATTTTTATGACAAATAAAATGTATATCTTCAATTTCCTGGGAATGTCTCCAAAAGTATTCTTCATTGTGAACGACTTTTGCATAACTGGTAAACCATAAGAGATAGACAAAATTTTACTACACAAAAAATGTAGAGTGCGTTAAAATACACAACTTATGTCATATACATTTTTTTTTGTTGAGTGAACCATTTTCGAGATATTGCTTTTTATTCCCTTAAGTTTTTCAATACTAATTTCTAAAATGGGAATTCGTTATTCATTTTTTTGTCTTGGATATACAAAGAGTATTAATCTGTGGCAAGGGAATGGTGCTGCACCTAGCAACCAGCTATTAAGAGATATGTATGTGCTTAAAGGCTACTGTTTTTCTATATTGCCCTTGTAAATATATATTCCCCTTACATCTACAAGAAAATTAGCAATAAGATAGAGTCTGCAAATGTTTATCTAGATCAACATGAAGTAGATGGAGAATAAGTGTTTGTAAAAATAGTTTGTACAAGAGTAGAGAAGGTCATGTGAGTGTAACACATCAGATTGTTTTATATCCTGAACATGCAAAGGGGATGAAATACTCCACAGAGCAACCAGTTCTTAAAATATTTTACTATCGCTTAAAGCCTACCACATTCCCCTTAGATTAATATGAAGTAGATGTAGAATAAGGTCTGTAAAAATAGTTTATACAAGAGTAGAGAAACACATGCGAGTGCAACACAACAGAAATTTTTCTATCTTCCTCATTTTAATCAAGATGAACTTTTGCAGAAATAGTAACATTACACATTTCCTTATAGATATATAGGGATAGTCAAATGTTTTAGAATTGAGCACTATACACTGGCTTTATTCCTTCTTGTCCTGGTAATGCAAAGAGAATGGAATACTCCACATAGCAACCAGCAATTAAAATATTTGACAGCTTAAAACCCAGGAATATCCCTTACATCTACAAGAAAATTAGCAATAAAATTAACATCTCGATTAACATGAAGATATGGAGAATAAGCGTTTGTAAAAATAGTTTGTACACTAGTAGAGAAAGTCATGTGAGTGTAACACCTCAGATATTTTTTAAAAGTGAAAGTTTTGGTGATACAGATATGAAATTAGCAGCTGTTGAAGAAGCGTTCGTTTACCACACTGTCCATCACAACCAATCTTTCAGATCAATTGACTGTACTTCTAAATTTATCCAACATATGAGGAATGATTCCTGCACTAACAGGATTGTTTGGCTGGAGGAATTCAGAGCTACTATATATGTAAGTTACACATTATTTATGTATTTATTATTAGTTTCAAAACATTTATTTATTTAAAAAAATTATTTATGATGGAACAATCTTGCATATTCTCTTTTGTTCCTTGTTTCATTGAGAAAATTTAAAATGTCCTGTTTTCTTGTTTAAAAAATATGGTCACCTTAGTTTAATAGTACATATTAATTGGCATATTTTGGGATTTCTAAGAGCATATGTGCATGCATATTTGGTACAGTTTTAGGGCATGAGCTTCTGCACCCAACTAATAATGGACAAACAATCCTCTGATATTGGTGAAAATGAGTATGAAGTATTGACAGGTATTGTATTTCTAATTTCCTTAACTTCCCCCCCCCCCCCCCACTCCTTCAACAGTCTTACTATTTGCGAAAATGTTGTACAACCTTTAAGCAATGTTTTAATGATGAAAGAATTATCACAAAAGAGTTGAGTATTTGAAGTCAATTCTAGGCAGAAATATATGGGTAGAGGAATCAGTTTTTATATGAATACTATAATATACAGGTGTAAATAACTAATGGGTAAGGGCAAGGAATTGTGAGCAGAAATTCCATTGAAAGAAAAGAAGAAAGACTAGCTTGTTATTGGAAAGGTAATTAATTAAGAGTTCAGCACAACGGAAATGCATTTATATTCATAGAGAGCCAGCTATGTTTCACAGAAGTTTGATGTACACAGTGTTGCAGGTAATAATGGAATATGCAGTTAATATTTGTACGAGATTTTCCTCAATAACTACTTTTGCATTGTTGAGGGTTTTCACTCTTGAAAAAGCTATATAAAGTTGACTGGTCTCTGTAAATATATTCCTCTTTTGTAATGTGTGTTCTTGGGCTTTTTTGAGTTTCTTTGCAAATGCAAGGGATTGCTTCCATAATGAAAATGGCATAGTCAGGTCAGATGGGGTAGGTACAATTCCTATTATGGTAGCAATCTAACCTGAATAGTTGCTTTGGCAAAATAGCGTTTAGTTGCAGATAGCCCACGGGCGGACAAAAGTGAAAATTTTCAGTTATGTATATGTTGCATGGAACAGTTTAAGTTCTTAAGTAAGTGCCTGCAAGTATGTTTCTTGACCACATTTGCTATTATCATTATGGCCATTCTTTTTGTTACTTCACTTCAAGTTATTACCTCATTTAAGTTAATATTCCCACATGGGTGTTTCATATTTTATGTGAGTATGAATAAAGTGTAATACACCCATTGTTTATTTTTTACTTTCTCTATCTCAGGTTGGTACAGGAAGTGTTGCATTCCACCTAAAAATGTGATGTTGGGATTTCACCAGAAATATATGTTTTGAGGTCCCCTGACTATTATTATTATTATTATTATTATTATTATTATTATTATTATTATTATTATTATTATTATTATTATTATTATACATAAGCTTTCACGGCCGGCGTCAACATTATAAACATTCTTAAAACATACCGGGCTTTTTGGCGGTGGTCTTAACGATAAAATCGTTTTATCGTTTAGACCACAGCCAAAAAGCCCGGTGTGTTTTAAGAATTTTAATAATAATTTTTATAATAATAATGTTTAAAAAATGTGTGAGAGAGAGAGAGAGAGAGAGAGAGGGAGAGAGGGAGAGAGGGAGAGAGGGAGAGAGGGAGAGAGGGGGAGAGGGGGAGAGGGAGAGGGAGAGGGAGGGAGAGAGAGAGAAGAATAACTCCAAAACAAAATGTCTGAAACAAATGCCAAAAACAAAATGCCAAACATGGTATTTAAGTTCAGCATCTTCCATGGATTCAACACAAAGATTTTCAATAAAACCTCCTAACCAAAACTACTACCCCTTATATGGAAACTTTTTCATTATATTTGGTTTTCTCAAAAATGGCTTTAGGAATTTTTATTAAAATAGAATGTGCTTAAAATATCCATATGAAAAATAAAATTATGTCTTGAATTTTCTGGGAACAGCTTGTGAAGTCCTCTTCATTATGAATGAATTTTGTATACTTTTGTATAACTAGCAAATCGTAATGGATAGACAAAGGCTTACTGTACAGAAATTATAGGTCTCATTGAAACACACATTCATTTTCAATAAAAATATTTTTGTGTGACATTAAACATTTCCGAGATATTTGTTGTTATTGGTTTGAATTTTCATATGCTTTATACTTTTTTTCATTCATTTGTTTCTCATGGTCATGTAAAGAATGGAATTTCAAAACTAGCATGTAGTAATCTACATTTTATAGATTTGACTATTGCTTCAACCCTTGCATCCCCCTTTTGCCTACAATAAAAGGTGTGATGAAACTATTTCTGTAAATGTTAAACTGGATTAAAATTTTGATCCAGTGGCTATGGCCTGAAGTAGGTGCTGGGCAGTCGGAATAAACAACAATAAGAGTGCTCACTAGCGTAAACTGGGAACCTATTGGCAGATAACCAGAGTTTTCTTTCTCCCTCCTACAGAATGTGCTTTGAGATGGTTCTGGAATGTTCTGTGGAAGATTCCATTGCCTATATAAGCAAGCGTTCTTGCGAGTTCAGTCAGTCAGTTAGTCAGCGAGTGTGATTCTGGTGCGACGTCAAGTGCAGTTCTACAAGTGGGTTTGTGACGACAACTGTGACGTGCAGTGACTGCTGCTGCTGCAACAGGAGAGGTTGAAGAAGTCTTGTGTTCAACTCTCCAGTGAGTGAACTGTCCAGAAAAAGAGGCTACATTATGCATCTTGCATTATGCTGCTGTGTCAAGAAGGAAACTGAATAAACAGGGATACTGAACTAGTTCACTTTAGTGAAGTGACAGTGTGAACTAAGTGAAGTCCCAGTGAAGTTGAAATAGATAAAAACAGTGAACTTCTCTGAGAACATTAGAGAAGTGACAGTTAAAAACTGGACAAATTCATAATATAATTTAGATAGAAAAATAAGCTTTTGCAAGAATATTTTGTAGAAGCTATATAAAAATAATTTATTGTAGCCAGAGTAAGTCATGTGAATGTAACACAGATTTTTTGCAACTCTTAACACTACATTCTGATTTGTGAAGTATTGTTCTAAAATTTTCAGAATGTTATTTGTTTTATTTAATAAATCTTACTCTGTTGTATCTTTAATTATTATAGTTGCATTATCATCTGCATTACCTATTTTGGTGCCATTACTTCCAGTTACTGATTAAAAAATGTAATATACATATGAGTATTTGAAATAAAAATTGTCTTAATCTTTTGTATTGTACCACTTTGAAGTTTTCATAATTTATTTCTAACCCCAAATGTGCAGAAGAGTATAACAAAATCAGCTCAGAACAGCAGTTTAATCCTCATCAGTGGCAATTATTACCACCTTCAACAAGAATTCTTTCTTATTTACCTGGAAGAAGCCAGTGTAGAGCTGCAGATAAGCAACAGATACAAATAGAGATAGCCACAACTGACAGCAACACTGCTGCCCACATCCCTGGAGAAAATGGTAGCACTGGAACAAAATATCCTGGCAGCAACTTGGGTCGTGGCACAACAAGTATAGCGGCACTCTGGCAATATGGATAACTGAAACAACAGAATATCATTTTTGTGCGCAAATGGAGATTTTTATTACTCTAGCTTCACTTCCTACACCAGAACTTATTGGGACATGTTTCAGAGACTGTTGTCTCCATCATCAGCCAAGGTTCACTGCTGTGCTTTCATATGAAAAAGATCTCATCATAATTATAGTTCATCAAGCCAGAAAATGCCATCTACAAGTCACAGGAGGAAGTGCAGTAGAGAACCTAGGCCGATGATGGAGACAACAGACTCCGAAACATGTCCCAGTAAGTTATGGTGTGGACAGCTAAGCTAGAATAATAAATATCTCAATTCATGCATATAAATATTGAACAAACTTTACTGTGTTTTCCCCAAAAAAGATTTATAAACACAAAATATTGTTTAACTAAATGTTTGATCATAACTATTTCAACTTGGGGCAGGAGATGTATCATTATTGGGCATTTCCAGTGATTAGATGAATCCCAGCTCTGAAATGTGGAATCATTCTGCCTTTTTGGTGCAAATCATAGAGCATTCATAGTTCCAGCAACAAAATAAATGAATAGCTTCCCTTTGCAAATTCTACGGAACTCCTCAAACACATTTTGTGTAATAAAATAGAAATTAAATTAAATTAAATTTGAGTTTTATTTATGGATGCTCTTTAACTACTGTTGTGGTCCTTAGTGTCCCATTCTATATTGGGCATGAAAAACTGGTCATTTTGCTCAGAGGCCTCTTTATCAGGCTTGGGGTTCTTTTACGTGCCGTAAATCTATGACACGGGACCACTTTACTTCCCTTCCGAAGGAAGCCATGCTAAGGATTTTTACATCCGAAAAAATCCATCGCCCTCTTCCGGGTTTGAACCCGTGACCTCGGGAACTAGAGCCTAGTATGGTAACCACTACACCACGGAGGACGACTATAAACAAATAAAATAGAAATGTTAGGTCTACTAGATAATTAACTATTTGTGTCAACACTTTAAGTTCAGTTTGTGATTTTTCCAAAAATTAACAGAATAAACTAAATACCTTTTCATAAGAATAATAAATGGAACAAATATCACTTATAAGTATAAATTCACTTACAGTGCTTACATTTGGATTGTCTTTAAGTGAACCTATTTCTGGTTCTTTTGATTTAATTTTTGAAAATGCATTTATCACTTCACTATTATTATTCAGAGCAAATGATGTTCATGATTTGGAAATATTCAGTTTATTTATGCCAATAAATTATTAATTGAGATATTCTTATTTTCTCTACCACGTACATAGTAGGTAGAGAAGGTATTGCATTCCAGCCTAAAATTCAATATCGAGATTTCAGGAAATACATGTTTTGAGGTCCCCTGAATCCTAAAAAGCATTTTCAGAAAAATGTCCATTTGTGTGTCTGTGAACTGCATAACTCAAAAACGAAATGTTGGATAAATACCAAAGTTGGTATTTAGTTTCAGTACCTTCCAAAGATGTGACACAAAGACTTTAAAAAAAAATCTCCCACCTCAAACCACCCAGAATATTTTTTGGAATTTTTGATTTTGTAAAAATGGCCAAAAATTTTTATTAAAATACCACATATTAAAGATATTTAAATGACAAATAAAATGTATATCTTGAATTTTTTGGGAATAGTCTGTGAAGTCCTGTTCATTCAAAAGAAATTTTACATAATCTTATATAACTCGTAAACGTGAAGTGATAGACGAAAACATACTACACAAAAAATATAGGTACATCTGTGTAAAACACACAATTTATTCCAAATAATATTCTTTGTGGCATTGACCGTTTCTAAGATATCCATTATTAATGGTTCGAATGATTCAATACTTTGTCATTCTTTTAAATCCCTGTAAGGATTTAGTTGTGTCTTACGATATCTTGGAAAGAATATGGAATTTTAAGGCCAGCATAAGGTGACTAGCTCACAAATATTTGACTATCATTATTACGTTTATATATATATAACAAAATGTGCAATGTAGATATTTCTCCAAAGGTTTATTTGGATTCAAATCAAGCAGATAAGAAACAAACTTTCATAATAATGATTTGTGTATCCACTAATAAGCCATAGAGAAAGTCATGTGAATATAAACCATCAGACACACACTTTGCTACCTGCCTATAATAGACAGAAATAGTATCATATTAGACCCAAAAGATCATTAGTCAGGTTTTACTAGAAATACATATTTTGAGGTGCACTGAAACCAACTCCTCCAAAAACAGTATTTTTAGAAAAAGATCCCTGCATTTGTATGTCTGACAAAACAAATCTTTGTATGTTGTGTAACTGAGAAATCACTTAAGACAAAACTTAGGTACTACAGAAAAATTGTATAGCTCATTAAAAACACACAATTTCTATTAACTTTTTCATAGTGTTTCCCACTTTCAAACTATTTTATTTTGCATGTTTACACTCTCCTAAGCTTAGTGTGTCATCAGACGATGGATATGCTTCAAAGTCTTTGATCATAGTTTTTTCTTTCCATTGCCAGAATTTGTTAAGGCTATTTGATTACCTTACCTAAGGTACCCATGGGTGACATTTTCTAAATCTTGCAGTATTATCCAAATATTTTCAAAATTTGTCACACACTCCTCTACCTAAATGTGTTTTAAATTTTATGCAGATATTTTTAGTATTGTTTCAGAAACAAATTATATTGGAAAATTTATGGGAATAACAAGCAATATCTCGAAAATGGTTCACTCAACAAAAAAAAAAAAAAATGTATATGACAAATTGTGTATTTTAATGCGATCTACATTTTTTGTGTAGTAATTTTGTCCATCTCTTATGGTTTACCAGTTATGCAAAAGTCGTTCACAATGAAGAATACTTTTGTAGACATTCCCAGAAAATTCAAGATATACATTTTATTTGCCATAAAATGTCTTAAAAATATGATGCTTTAATCAAAATCGTTAGAGCCGTTTTTGAGAAAATAAAAATGTTCGAAAAATGTTCCATGTAAAGGGTAATCTGGGGTGGGGGGATTTTCTTGAAAACCTTCGTGTCGCACCTCTGGAAGATACTGAACCTAAATACCAAGTTTGGTGTTTATTCGAATGTTCGTTTCTGAGTTATGCTGTTCACAGACGCACACACACGGACATGTTTTCAAAAATGCTTTTTTTTTGATTCAGTGGGCCTCAAAACATATATTTGCGGTGAAATCTCGGTATCGAATTTTTGGGTGGAATACAATACTTCCCCTACTTACTATACGTAGTAGAGAAAGTAAAAAACCGATATGTAGAATTTTATTCATTACTCTGGTTGTCTCAACAAAAACTTTAAAACTTAAAATATAATATTTTGAACAATTTGTCCTCACTGCGAAATTAATTATGTCATATCTTGAGCAATTTAAAAAGAATAGCAAAAACTGTATGCCATCATTTTAAGTTCACTCTCTCTGAGTTTGTGCTGAAAGTTTGAACAAGATTGGTTACAAACTGTATCACAAGGAACATTTTTAATGCACAAAAATGTAAGAAAAATCAAAGTTGAGTAAAAGGCACTGGAAATAAATACAGGCCATTAGGCAGTGTGATCCTTGGGAACTAAATAGGCACGTGTTGAAACTTTAAAGGGAGGGCTCTGAGAGCAAAAGCCATAGTATATAATTGAAGCTAGACGTTCAAAGTATCTTTTGGATACATATAAAGAAATTTTTTAATTTTTTGAAAACTTTGACCAAATTTCAACTAAAGGTATATTACTATTGCTTAAATGAAATCTTTCTTAACTGAAATTGTGAATAACATAACGGATATAAGCTTATTGTTTATTAAAATATCTAATATATAACGGATACCTATATGAGCTTAGTGTCATGAGAGTATTTACATCAGATTTATATAATGGGCTAAGAAATTAAATATTTCTATAGACCCTTCATATAATCCAGGTCTTACTTACTGCGGCTTAAAACATCTTCATTCTTCAGAAATCATTCATCAGTTAATTTGCGAAGGGAGCAGTTGCTTGTTCATAAATTTCGAAAATGAATGCCAGTTCATTAAGCCGCAAATATCAAACCAAAAGGTTGGGCAACAATGCAGTCATTTGAAACAGTTTACAATTAAAATCCTTTATCTTTTAGAACGATAACGGCAAATTAGCTGTTTTCCATGGGAGTCGGAAGTAGGTAAATGATCGGAAGTTCCGAATCGGTAACATGATCGGAAATATCTCAAATAAATCGATATGCATGCTACAATAAATTACTAGTCTACATGAAGTGATAGGTCGAGCCTGTTTCTTTATCCTTATCGGAACTACTTCCAGACGCCATACAACGGGTGGATGTTTAACACTGGAGCTCATAGATACTTAATAAAATATTGCGTTTTAAGTGTATTTTATGTGTTATCATCATTATCTTAAATGTGGTTTCAGAGAATTAAACCATTCTTGTTGGAGGTGAACTTTAAGAAGCTCGTAACCTATTTACTCACCTGAACCAGAAGTATAGGGATAAAATTTACTTTATAAGGGCTATTAGGAAGGTAGGGTAGTAGGTACACTCGCTTCCATTTATGCCATCACCGCAGCTGCTAGAGGCATTTTACCAACTTTCTCAGCGGCCGCGTACATAGCAGGAAATACATTCGGTACCAATAATACAGGAAACGCGGACGATTTAACATGGGAATGGTGACGACATGCGAGAGTATCACCATCTAGCGTAGCGAGCTGGACTACACACATCAGCTGATTTAACTCAATGGAAATGATGCTGTAACACACGTCGTGATTTCTATTAAAAGCGGAATAAATACGCCAATGTATTTGTTTTCTTTTAAATGCAAGTCTTTATATTTCAGGTATGAATGAGTTAACTTTTACAAGTCACACATTTAGGCCATCATTAGGGAAGAGTATCAACACCAAATGCTTTGCAGCTCAAAGGTTGTTCATTCATTGCTTTTGTGGTGCTGCCAAATAAAATTAGTTTTAACACAATTGTTTTGTGCTGAAAAGCCCAATAACTTGAGCTGCCAAGGCGTATTTCGTAGAATAATCGATTTTAACCCAAAGAATCTTTCACAGCTTAGAAAAGCTGAAATCCATCTGTGCAGTAGCGGCTCGTGAGTATACAATTTGGGTGTTCACAAACTAGTAGATTCAGACAACCCTGAAAATGTGATATAGCATCTATGCTTAATGGTTATGATTATGAACAAACTGATACAGCAGAAACCATTTATAATAGATAATGGGATCATAGGAAGTATATCGACTAAGAGCTGCATACTAGTGTGGAGAAAATGGGTCTGCATGACATTGCCCTAGCAATGTCTTCAAATGCCAAATTGTTTCCCCCACATGCCCACAATTCTTCCCCGATGCACTTCGGAAATATTTGCATACGTCGCGTGAGCTACGTTAACACACACCACTGCTTGGTCGAACAACAAATGGGCAGAACGCTCCAGACACATCCCTCCCTACTATCAAATACCATTCAGCCAATACAGGAAACTCGGTCGAAAAAGCGTGGACATGGAACACTAGCGCTGATAGTGCAGCGGCCTGGAGGGTGCTCAAGCTCGGTTCTGATCGGGCTGTGCCGGACCACACATGAATTTCGGCCCGTACAAACCTCTAGTAGGAACACGATGTATGGAGGGAGGGAGGGAGAGAGAAAGGCAACAGATACAGAATAATGCAAATTACAAAAATCTGATATGTTATACTCACATGACTTTCTCTACTCTTGTACAAGCTATTTTTACAAACGCTTATTCTCCATATGCTTCATGTTAATCTTATTGCTAATTTTCTTGTAAGTGTAAGGGGAATTGGTAGGCTTTAAGCGATAGTCAAATATTTTAAGAGCTGGTTGCTATGTGGAGTATTCCATTCTCTTTGCATTACCAGGACAGAAAAAAAATGAATAACGAATTTGAGAAAAAGTATGAGTACCATTGTAAAATTTAAGGGAATAACAAGCAATATCTCGAAAATGGTTCACTCAACAACAAAAAATGTATATGACATAAATTGTGTATTTAACGCGATCTACATTTTTTGTGTAGTAAAATTTTGTCTATCTCTTATGGTTTACCAGTTATGCAAAAGTCGTTCACAATGAAGAATACTTTTGGAGACATTCCCAGAAAATTCAAGATATACATTTCAGTTATGAAAATATCTTAAATATATGATATTTTAATCAAAATCGTTAGAGCCATTTTTGAGAAAATTAAAATTTTCGAAAAATTTTCCATGTAAAGGGTAGTCTGGGGTGGGGGGGATTTTCTTGAAAACCTTCGTGTCGCATCTCTGGAAGATACTGAATCTAAATACCAAGTTTGGTGTTTATCCGACTGTTCGTTTCTGAGTTATGCTGTTCACAGACAGACGCACACGGACATGTTTCCAAAATGCTTTTTTTGGATTCAGGGGGTCTCAAAACATGTATTTCCAGTGAAATCTCGGTATCGAATTTTTGGGTGGAATACAATACTTTCCCTACTTACTATACGCAGTAGTGAAAGTAAAAATTGATTGCCATTTAACATTACAAAAACTACATGCGCATATATAGTATATCTGCAGAATATGAATAAAGGTTACTCTGAGGTCCTGATGATAAACTCTGCACACACGTGCAGTTTTGCAAGATAATCTCAGTCAAAGAAAATATAACATCGCATGCATATCGTTCCCTTATAAGCAGGATCCAAGTGCCTTTTGTGTGGCTGTGTCTTTTCTTTTTTTAGTTGCTACAACAGAGGGCCCAAACAAGCCGTTCTTTGCAGTTTTATGTTTCCCGCAGACATAAGTGCATAGTAAAGTTGCCACGTTTTTTATTTTCAAATGAACAGTGCACATACGGAGCGAAAGGTCGTTGAGATAAGATCTGTGCCATATAACTTTGCCCTGTATCTCTTAACGGTCACCCTCTATTTTATACAGCATATTCGCTGTTTATATACCGGGCGAGTCTTCTCAGCCTGCAGGTTGAGAAGTTATACAGTCCTGGCGTTGTACAAGCTATGCCGTAAACACTGTCCACTGCATCGCGTCGTATCAATTTCGGCAAAAATGACTGTTTTGCACCGCTCTGCGTGTAGTGACATACTCGTAACGCAACAGTGTACGCGTTGGCCTTAAGTGGTGAAGGTTCCAGGTTTCAATACTGCCACTTGAAGGTACCTTTTATGTTTAGTAAATTTAACGAGAACTGATAGTTTGACATGGAAGTGTCGTTTCACTTAATTTGTTTAATATGTGAATTTCATTAAAACATAAATTGTTACTTGTTAGAATATGCTTTAATAAACATAAATAAATGCATATAACATTGTAATTGTAACTTACACACATAAGGCATCGTAAATAACATTTTACAATTCAAAGCCATTCTTTCATACAAAAGAAAGCCAATAAATTGTTCTGAGAGTTTACAAAATGCAGTACGTACATATAAACTAGACAACGTTTGCAAGCCCATATTATGATTGTTCTGAACCTCTTTGGTTCCCAAAATAGTGCATTTAACAGCGACTAGGACATTATGGTGGACTATTACATAGATAAACCTTTACAATTTATCCGTTTCCTCCATGTGGTTGTAATAGGTGTTCGAACTGGCCACCATGCCGGCGGATGCAAGATTTCAGTCTAACCATCATTGCCAGCATAACCCGCCACAACATCGCCGGTGTGATGTCACGGCAAGCTAAGATGATGCGTTCCCTGAGCTGTTGACGGGTCATTAGCCGCTCCTGGTACACGATATCTTTAAGATAACTCCATAAAAAGAAATCTAATGGGATTAGATCTGTGAGCGTGTTGGCCACCCTATCGGTCCATATCGTCCGATTCATCGCTCAGGGTAGGTGGCATCGAGATAAGCCGTTACACGACGAGGCGAATGTGCTGGCGCCCCATCATGTTGGTATACCACATAGTCGGTTCTGCAACGGCACTTCATCCAGTAGAGTAGGCAGCTGGTGTTGTAGGAAGTGGATGTAGGGATTCCCAATGAGTTGGCCATCATAAAAATACGGACCTATTAGTTGATCACCGAATATATCAGCCCAAACGTTGAGATCCCATCGGATTTGTAAGGCCGCCTCTCGTATCCAATGTGGGTTTACAGTGCTTCAGTAATGCATGTTGTGCCGATTTACATGACCTGTGTTATGGAACCCCGTTTCGTCTGTGAATAACACAGTTGCCAAAAAATGTGGATCTTGTTCAGTTTGTCGTATGATCCACCTAGTGATCGCCACTCTCTGTCCATGTTCCGGCTGCAGTAGCTCCTGGTGTAGTTGAATATCATAAGGGTGAAACTTTGCATGATGTAGTATTCCCCACGCAGAAAATTGGCAAATATTGAAATGCCTATGTGAGTTTAGTTTGAGTTCTTTTTTATTATTTATGGACGTTCTTTAACTGCTGTGGTCCTTGCGTCCCATTCTATATTGGGCGTGAAAGACCGGACATTTTGCTCAGAGGTCTTTATCAGGGCGTTAACGTGTGATACAGCATTCTGGGAGACATCATAATTGGGCCATTTTATTTGGTTCCTGGGCATATTGGGCAGCTTTATTAGCAATTCCTCCAGAATGGGCTGAATATTGAAACCTTCTGGAAACCGTTTCACTTTAGTTAACTATAAATCACTGATTTCAGCACACCATCCCATCCATTATCCTAGAGGAGTTAGAGAAAATCTCAATAATGTGTACCCGGTCGGTGGATAGGTCACAGTGGTTGCATTCGGCGGCCAGCGAAATTATCTGCTGGATTTTTTCTTGTGGAGATATATCAAAGCCAGAGTTGACAAAACGGAACCAGAATATCAAAAGAAAGGATAAGTCATGTCTGTGCTTCAATATCAGCAGAAATGTTAAGATGTGTCCATGCCGATACTGAGAGGCGCATACATACAATGCAGCCATCAAGTCGGACACATATTTCAACACATTTATTACGAATAATGCGCTAATGGGATATAATTTAATTCTAGCGTAGCTTTAAAGCAACATAAAGTTAATAAAAGGAACGAACGGTTTGGTTAATCTTGTTAACTTTACAGCATCAACTGGTGCCATTTAGTCAGCACAGAAAGTATGCGTACACTACTAAAAGTTTCAGGAAAATTTGTATTCTGAAGGGTATTTAAATAATAAATCTGAAATTTATTGAATCGAAAGATGGATCTTCAGCAAGAATTTATATTTTACATGAAAACAGCAACGGTCTACAAACAAAAGGTCACTTCCATAAAAATAAACTTAATTTGCAAATTTCTCAGCCACAAAAAGTAATCGCACAGTCACAAAGGCAATGCATAGTATTAAAAAAAATGTTGGTTTTCACTACTTCGTATTGTACCCTTTAGCATTAATTATAGCGTCCAGTCTTGTTGGCAGGGAATGCACAAGTTTTTTAACCTCCGCGTTTGGTATTTGGTTCCATTCTACCACAAGAGCAGTTTTCAGTACTTCTTTGTTGGAAATTGCCGTTTTTCTTATGCCTCCCAAGGATGTTCCAAACTTGTTCGATAGGGTTAATATCTGGGACTGGGGAGCGGTATAAAACTGTTTTGGAACATTATAATCAGGCCTCGGTGCAGGGTTCCGAGACGCATGAAGTTAGGAGCACACGAACCACGTGTTGTTTAGTTTGAGTGGAATGGCAGGTAGCCCTTGCCTCAACGTGTAAACATCTAGTCACAGAAGGGCACAAAATAAACGTCACATTTTCCAGTGTGTATCGAGTGCGGAAACTAATTGCTTAACATAACAGTTTTGCATGAATGTACCTGTTTTAACATTCTGAAATAGTCATTTTCCACGACAGAGAAAAAATAAAGTGCAAACAATATACATATCACTAAATATATTTCTTCACAACTTCATTGCACCATACACATAAATATTTAAAATAAATAAATATATAAAGTAATAACCCAAATAATGCAAATGCATACAATACACTTCTTTACATGTAATTACAGCGAATTGCAAGGTGCATTCGCAATGTTTCAAATAAAAACATTTCCTATTTTTACTTAAAATGAGTTTATAGCTAGAAAAACTTCGTTCTTCGTCACATGACGTGACAGGTACATAACAAAAGAATGGGATATCACACGAATAAACTTTTGTGGATTTGTATTCATTGTTTGAATCCAATAAAACGGCCTTAATGGCACACATACCTGCAAAGCCAAAAGGACATTTTTTAATTTACCGTTCACACTTCCAATAACAGTCTGATTTTGCCTCATTCAGTTTTTGAAGCAGTGCAATTACGAACCCATATATTTTTTTTAGAAATGCTTTAATATATTTATTTTCGATCCCGTTGAAATGGATGCTGGCATGTACTAACACGCTACACAAATCTCGATAAAATTCTTTCTGATTTTCTACTTGGATTGTGATGTTGAAGACCTCTGTAAATTGTTGAATTTAACATTTTTCGTGTGTATTTTTCCATTGCAGTGTTTTTAAAAGAATCGATATCTGTGTGCCCTGATGTATTTTTTGCAGCGTTTGCAATATGCAGTATTGTTTCCTTTGATGCGGAAATGTTCCTTTCCAAACTTCTCTGTAAGTGCATCCTGAAGAGAACGCTTGGTACTCGTATTCTTCGACATGTTTCAAAGTACTGTGGAGTATAAACAAGAGCAATTAACACTAACAAAATATCAATGAATATGTAAATACCATGAAACTTAGTTCTTTACTCTTTACTGAATCTCGAGTAGGTAAGGGAACTGCATTAACCACGGCCAAGCAGCAATATGAATCTCCACAGTGACCTTCGCTACGCAACTACCTGTAGGTTGGAAGTGCTACCCCACCCACCGGGCTAGGACATCAACTCAACCCCGTTTGCTCCCAACTTCAGTCTGCTAATTCCGTGACCCAAAACCGAGGTCTGATTATAATATCTACAACTGCGTATTAAGCACAGTGTTTTGGATCACTATCCTGCATAAACATTCAGTCTTCTTGGAGGCATATTTCCTCCACATTGGTACGCAGCTCTTAGTCAAGAATGTCCATGACCTTCCTATGATTCACTACACCTGACGCGCTAACGCAACCCCAGACAAGGACGGATCCTCCGCCGTGCTTCACTGTGAAAATAACATTTTTGCCTCCAGTTGTGTTTTTTCCTCTCCATACTTTGCGACTGCTGTCCGAACCAAACACTTTGAATAGGCTTTCATCTGTCTATACCACTTTTTCCCAAAATCATCCTTATCATGGTACTTTCAAGCGAATTCTAGGCGTTTTTCAGCCCAGTTCTATGGGCTCACACTAGAACTTATTACATGGTACACTTCGTTGTACCCTTTGTTATTGTAAATGGATCTCACAGTGCTTGTTGAAACATTAATTCCTGTTCTCTGCAACTTAGCAACAATCTGGGGAGCAGTTATTCGTTGATCCTTTTTAATGCAGTGAAAAACACTGTTTCAACTTTAGCTGTGAGGATTTTAGGTCGGTCACTTCTGGGTGTATTTATGAGATTTTCTGGCTCCTACCCGTCAATGATGAATTGAATGGTTGACCGTGGTCTCCCCACTATCTGAGATATCTCGGGGAGAGTTTTGAGATCATTGTGTAGTCTAATTATTATTTTTCTCTCTTCGGCAATAGTATCTTTCCTTCTTCGGCACATTCTACTTTATCTCCGCAACCTATTGTATTCGATGTCAGTTTTGTGCACGGAGACCACTTGCTGTGAGGCAGACGAATGCAGGTTATTTAGAAAGGAGAGGTAACTCGGGATGTAGCCCATTTTTACTTTCTCTACTACGTATAGTAAGTAGGGGAAGTATTGTATTCCACCCAAAAATTCAATACCCAGATTTCACCGGAAATATATGTTTTGAGACCCCCTGAATCCAAAAAAAAGCATTTTTGGAAACATGTCCGTGTGTATGTCTGTGAACAGCATAACTCAGAAAGGAACGGTCGGATAAACACCAAACTTGGTATTTAGGTTCAGTATCTTCCAGAGATGCGACACGAAGGTTTTCAAGAAAATCCCCCACCCCAGATTACCTTTTACATGGAACATTTTTCGAACATTTTTATTTTCTCAAAAATGGCTCTAACGATTTTGATTAAAATATCATATGTTTAAGATACTTTCATGACATAAAATGTATATCTTGAATTTTCTGGGAATGTCTCCAAAAGTATTCTTCATTGTGAACGACTTTTGCATAACTAGTTAAGCATAAAAGATAGACAAAATTTTACTACACAAAATTGTAGATCGCGTTAAAATACACAATTTATGTCATATACATTTTTTCTGTTGAGGAACCATTTTCGAGATATTGCTTGTTATTCCCTTAAATTTTCCAATATACTTTTTCTCAAATAGGTATTCGTTATTCATTTTTTTATGTCCTGGACATGCAAAGAGAATGGAATGCGACACATAGCAACCAGCTCTTAAAATATTTTACTATCGCTTAAAACCTACCAACTCCCCTTGCATCTACAAGAAAATTAGCAATAAGATTAACATCTCGATATCTCGATTAACATGAAGCATGTGGAGAATAAGCGTTTGTAAAAATAGTTTGTACAAGAGTAGAGAAAGTCATGTGAGTGTAACATATCAGATTTTTTAAATGTAGTTACCTTTGGAGTACGAATACTTTTTGTGCCAAATTTGGGGCATCATCCAGCATTACTGTGGAAAACTGTTGACTATAAAATTTTTGCAGCAAAATTGTAGGTGAAATAAGTAAATTCATGAAGCATATAATTTTAAAAGTGGACCAAGTTTAATGAATAATTTTGTTGGAACAACACATGTTTCCACATTTAGTTGGTCTACGAATACGTTTTGTGCTGATTGTAGATTAACTGTAATGTACTTATATGACTTAACACGTGAGTTGAGGTTTTTGCCCAGTGGAAACTGAATTGGTTATTAAGTAACTGATAACACGTTCACATCAAACACCAGATCATGGACATACTGTGAAACGTTCGCGTTTAAAGAAAACTTTCTCGAGCCAAGCCGGGAATCGAAACCGG
Source organism: Deroplatys truncata (assembly GCA_030765065.1). Lineage (NCBI taxonomy): Eukaryota > Metazoa > Arthropoda > Insecta > Mantodea > Mantidae > Deroplatys > Deroplatys truncata. Next base: position 45,215,035 of record CM060975.1, on the reverse strand, counting down.
TACCCGTGGCACAGCAGGCAGATGCTCTGCCCACAGTGAGTTACGGGACCATTTTAATTTATTTGCTTTTTGCTACTCGAGGTTGAAGAATGCGACACAGCGCTTCTTTGTAAGCGGCTATAAACACAACCTTTCAACAAGCCGTAACAATGTCACAGAAACATCGATATGCCACTTTCCCTCCCAGCTAGTGCTGCTCATTTCTGATCTAGTCTGCTTGGTTGATTCATTCTTGTCAAATGTACACTGTGTATGTGTGTGCTTTTTAACAAGCGATGGATAAATTTGTTTTAAGGAAGAAAAGGGTACGAAAGCCTAGTCCCAGTGAAGCTAAAAATGGACACACAAAAGAAACAGAACCGTATACTAAAACAGGCATTCCGAATAAAAAATCTGATGTGTTACACTCACATGGCTTTCTCTATTCTTGTACAAACTATTTTTACAAACGCTTATTCTCCATCTACTTCATGTTAATCGAGATAAACATCTGCAGACTCTATCTTATTGCTAATTTTCTTGTAGATGTAAGGGGAATATATATATTTACAAGGGCAATATGGAAATACAGTAGCCTTTAAGCACATACATATCTCTTAATAGCTGGTTGCTATGTGCAGCACCATTCTGTTTGCCACAGATTAATACTCTTTGCATATCCAAGACAAAAAAAAATGAATAATGAATTCCCATTTGAGAAAATAAGTATTGAAAATTTTAAAGGAATAACAAGCAATATCTCGAAAATGGTTCACCCAACAAAAAAAAGTATATGACATAAATTGTGTATTTTAACGCGATCTACATTTTTTGTGTAGTAAAAGTTTGTCTATCTCTTATGGTTTACCAGTTATGCAAAAGTCGTTCACAATGAAGAATACTTTTGGAGATATTCCCAGAAAATTCAATTTATACATTTCATTTGTCATGAAAATATCTTAAACATATGATATTTTAATCAAAATCGTTAGAGCCATTTTGGAGAAAATTAAAATGTTCGAAAAATTTTCCATGTAAAGGGTAATCTGGGGTGGGGGGATTTTCTTGAAAACCTTCGTCTCGCATCTCTGGAAGATACTGAACCCAAATACCAAGTTTGGTGTTTATCCGACTGTTCGTTTCTGAGTTATGCTGTTCACAGACAGACACACAGACACACATACGGACATGTTTCCAAAAATGCTTTTTTTGGATTCAGGGGGTATCAAAACATGTATTTCCGGTGAAATCTCGGTATGGAATTTTTGGATGGAATACAATACTTCCCCTACTTACTATACGTAGTAGAAAAAGTAAAAATGACGGAAAAGTGGAAAGTGTTATATAAGTGGTCCAGGTGCAGTATTCTGGAGAAATGCCATTATTTGTGTGCAGTTTGTGCGATGACACTAAAAGAAGAACTGTTTGGCGTCATCACCAAGTAAGCTGTAGTATTAACATTCACAATAATAACTTGTTTTTTTCAGGCGCAAAAATCCTTAGCATGGCTTCCTTCGGAAGGGAAATAAAGCCGGTAGATTTACGGCACATAAAAGAACCTCAAGCCTGACAGAGGCCTCTGAGCAAAATTTCGGGTCTTTCACGCCCAATATAGAATGGGACGCTAAGGACCACAGCAGTTAATTTAATTTCACAATAAACGCGAGAACTTAACAGCTTAAAACAGTGTTTTAATATAGACAGCAACGTAAGTAATAATTGTAAAATAATTTTTTTGTATCTATCTCAAATTAGGTTCCCGTGGAAAAAAAAATTGCTCCCGATTCAAATGTATTTGATTATAAATGTGGCCGAATTAATTTCTTAATGCAGTTTTAATTTATTCCCGCGTTAATAAATAATTTAGATCGTACTTATAGTTTAGTTGCATGAACAATATGAAAACAGAAATCAGAAATGGCTTTTCTGTAGAAAGAGTCAGCAAAATTCTGATAATTAATATTGAATGGCCATCTCGCAATGACTTTGAAAAGGCCTGCATAAAAACGGACGTATTCTAATGTAATGCAGAATATGCAAATCAATATTGACAGTTTACTGTAGACATGATATGGAGTGTGTGGATCTATAAGAGTAAAGGTTAATATAAAACAAAAATGTCATTTAGCAGATTACTGTTGGTTTCAATTTAGTATACACATATTTCGCCTTTAAAACCCCCATTAATAATATAATTTATAAACATTTATACTAGCAGAATTTTGCACAATCTTATCATATTTGGCACAAATGTAAATTTTGCGAAATTGTTTTATTTTCTAGCTTAAACCCTGGTATGGACTACCCTTTATAGTTCTGCTAAGGCAAACCTTTTGGCAACCAGGATAAATTAACTTCAACGAAGATTGACTTGTGTGAGTACTGCTTGCAATGAAATATCTGCAGCATTTGTTTTATTTGTATACATGCATTTTCTATGAGTAACAACAACAGCGATTATTTTCTGTCATGGTATTCTCAACGAAAAGTCAAAGCCATATTCGCAAGTTGTTCTTTTATGAGTCCAGCATGTTCATTTTCTAATATTCGGGCTTTCTGTATCGTTTTAGTCATTTAGGAGTTGAAATTAGAAGCTGTCTTACAGCCGATGTCCATCGGAATGAACAGAATTTTTCAATGATGAAAGAATTACAAAATAGCTTCAGTAGTACACACCACACACAAACAAACTTTGTCTCGTGATAACATAATTGAGCAGGCAGCATTCAAGAGAGGTTTGCTTCAATTTTTGCATTTTTTTAAGGAAACACAAGAGATCTACAGAGTCATGATATTGTTTTCAGCCAATAAATGCTGTCTTCCATCTTTAACTGCTCTATATCCTCCCTTCTCTCTCTCTCTCTCTCTCTCTCTCCAAACACACACATAATATTCGGGCTTTCTGTATCCTTTTAGTCATTTAGGAGTTGAAATTAGAAGCTGTCTTACAGCCGATGTCCATCGGAATGAACAGAATTTTTCAATGATGAAAGAATTACAAAATAGCTTTAGTAGTACACACCACACACAAACAAACTTTGTCTCGTGATAACATAATTGAGCAGGCAGCATTCAAGAGAGGTTTCCTTCAATTTTTGCATTTTTTTAAGGAAACACAAGAGATCTACAGAGTCATGATATTGTTTTCAGCCAATAAATGCTGTCTTCTATCTTTAACTGCTCTATATCCTCCCTTCTCTCTCTCTCTCTCCATACACACACACACTGCCGTTTGTGAAAATTGCAACACCAAGAAAGAATTTTCCGAATAACTCCAATCTTGGTGGAAGTGTAGAAGAGTGTGCAAACAATAAGTGATTAGGTTTGCAGAGAGATAGGGTACACGTAGGCCGAGCAGAGCCCTCTCGAGTCGGTCCGACAAGGTCAGTGTTGCGCCCAGTGTAGTCAGGGCAGAGCTGTCAAACAAGGTGGAAACAATAAAGTGAGTGCCAGTATGCCTCGTCGACCTCAAAGGGAGCCATGTCGGCATGTGAGTGAGTTCGAACGGGGCAGAATGATCGGTCTCCGGGAAGCGGGTTTGTCATACCGTGACATTTCGGCTCGTACAGGGCATGCTGCTACGACAGTGATGCGTGTGTGGAAGCAGCGGATAGATGAAGGTCATACGCAGTGAAGAGCGGGTGCTGGACCTCGGAACATGACCACAGATCACAGTACAGGATGATCATCTTGTCCGCATGGCCATAACGGACCGTACAGCTTCATCCAGAGTGTTGGCTCGAGCTGGAGCACTGCAACAGGTGTGAATTTGTCTGTATCAACGGTTTGTCTCCGTCTGCTGCAGGTTGGACTGGTTGCATGCATGCCATTACGTCGGCTTCCACTGACCAAAAGCCACAAGCTCCTCCGAATGCAATGGGCACATGAAAACTGTCGCTGGGGTGCTGAGTGACAAAATGTAGTCTTTTCGGAAGAGTCCCGCTTCAACATGTCCTACAGTGACGGCCGCATACGTGTCCGGCGGTACCGTGGTGAGCGCAACATGGAGGGCTGCATTGTTGAGCGGCATAGCGGATAAACACCGGATGTGATGGCTTGGGGTGCCATTGGTTACAACAACCGATCTCGCCTCCTACGAATTAAGGGCACTTTTAACAGCAACCGGTACCTAGCGTGGTTGTAGAGCCTGAGGTACTCCCCTGCTTCAGGCATCTCCACAGGCCATATTTCAACAGGACAATGCCCGGCCACATATTGCGAGGAATGTACAAGCCTTCTTCGAAGAGAAACGGGTACCATTGCTTCCCTGGCCTGCACGTTCGCCTGACATGTCGCCCATCGAACATGTCTGGGATATGGTCGGTCGACACCTGGTGCGTCACGGTCCTCCAGTAACCAGTGTCACGGATTTGTGGGGTCAAATACAAACTGTGTGGAGGGAAATCCTTCAGAACTTATTCAGAACCTTTTTGATTCAATGCCACAGCGTATAGCAGCTCTAATTGCAGCGCATGGAGGCCACACCAAATACTGAATATTAGGGCTCAAAGGTCATGAATAGATTTAAAGAGTTTATCACTTGTTACTTGCCATGTACCTAACCTGTGATATTAAATTCACTGAATTCATGCGTTTCCTTCTTGATGTTTCAATTTTCGTGTATATATGTATAATGCTATTGTGATTTTTAAAATTTAACCATCCTTACCTGTAGTCTGTCCACAGCCATGAATTATACCAGTTCAGATATACTGCAGCAAATCCGATGTCTGCATCTCCATTGAGCACGTTGCCGACTACACCATTGCCAGTACCGTTTTCAAAGACAGCCCCCCATAAATTTTCTGGGTCATATATAACTCTGGAAGTACCGTTAAGTTTCCTCAAAAACTCTCGATATATAAGGAACTCAATTCCTTCGTAAAGAGGTGGTGTTGCATAGTGGTCCATTACAACAAAGGGCAGATATGGAATGGCGATAGCAGTAAGAGCCTTTCCTTGCAAGTCACGTGTATAGTCAGGATAAAGTTCTGCACAGAGAGCGAAGAAACCTTCTGACCTAAACTGCATCCAAATGTCAAGAAACACTTCTTCTGACGGATTAAGACCAACGAATCTTTGAGTCACGAGTTCAATAGCTACGACCATGTTATTAGTGTTATCCTGTTTTGCGGCTCTAAACTTGGGACGTAAAGCATGTACATCCTGTTTATTTTTCGTGTTCTTAAAGCTTCGAGAGAGACTTTCAATGAATTTCCTTCCTCGTGACAATGCATTTTCAGATTGTAGACTTCCATCCTCACAGAACAGCCTTCTGAGGTTGAGGGCCTCCTCAAGAGGTACCAGAACAGGAAAGCTTGTGTGTATTTTAGCTATCAAAATATTCGGCATGACTTCCAGTTCTTTCATATTCAAAAGTTCCTTTGTGAAAGCATCCATGTCCTTTGTGTTCACACTTGGAAGAAACACGTAACCTCTTTGAACCCTTTGTACACTCCTTGCAACAGCTCTGGCGAAACTGTGTACTATGGGCTTGATATTTGCAACATGAACGATGTACGTTAAACACCCTGCATCTAGCGTCTCATCTAGAAGGCGTTCAAACTCCTGTAAACTTTCCTCGGCAGCAAGAGGAGCTGTAGAGTTGTCATCGTCAACATATAAAACAGTATCTCCTGATTTCTTTCCAAGGATGATGCGCATTATGGGCAGTTCGTCAAACTTGACATCGTTCAAGGCTTCTTTTTGTTCTGAGATAAACACAACACAGGGAGATCTAGTGAAATATCCCCGTGTTATATGATCTATCACGTTATGGATTGCTGTATCCAATACCATTTCGGAGAGAGCAGCATCCGCGAGGAAACCGAATAGTAACACAGAGATTAAACCGTAAGCGTACATGGCCTGCATAGCAGATAGTATGACAACAGAAGTCTGAAATGCGACATATTTTCCCCCATATATAGTGCTATTTTCTGAGGCACATTAAAAAGAGATCGTGCTTCTTCAGTCTGAATTGCATATAATGACTGCTGCTTCTTAATCATAAATAAGTAATCTCTAAAACGCGAACGAAATGTTCTCTGTGTTGGTAATAGCTGCCGTTGCATGATGCATAACAATTTATAAAAACAGCCCTCGTCTAAAAAGTTAATTTTTCAGGAGAAGCAAATCACTTTACAATCCACATGCAATGCAGTATAAACACGCTATTTATGATAATGATTCTACAGGTTATTTGACATAACGTATCAGGAAATTCGCATCCGTTAACACGACTTAACATAACTATTATGTTATTAAAGATGAGCATGCGTGGCAAGGGTCTTTTTACCTGAAAATTTAAAAATATAAATTAAGATAATCTTCAGTTTAGAACATGAATTTATTACAAAAAAATATTACAGCCTACAGTAATGCACATAGTAACATTACATTTTATTCGTGTTTGAACAAAAAATGGCAAACTTGACAGAAATTTACGGAAAGAATATAACAGCTGATTTTCCATTCTAATTTGAATTTCTTCCCCACTGCTGTTATCTGAATTATCAATGTCTATCTCATCATTAATGTTAGCTCCTCCTTCTTGTGCCAGAGTTTCAAAAAATTGACGGCTGTTTGGTGTTAGTATATCATAAGGTTTTTACATATCTTGTATTTTAGAAGGTTTTATTTTTTGAGGTTCATTGTACATTCGAGGAAAATAGAGCTCTTGAGGAATTGCTGACCTACTACGTATATTAACCGTCTCCGGGGACCTGTAGAGGAGTCCCTTACCACAATCAATGGTGATTTTTGGCCTATTCTCTACAACCAAAGACCCTTAAGCTTCATTGCATTAATTCCAGTATGTTTACCAAAGTATGTCTGCACTGCCTCTTTAACATTATGAAAGTCTTGGTGAAGCATTGTCGTGATTTTAAATGGAGTTGGATGGGACCTACAGGAAGATAATATCTCATTCCATTCCTCAGGTGTTTCCACACACACCTTTCTTTTCTTCTTTGCGATGATCGAAAACTCCTGATCATTGGGCAGGAAGGAATGTCCACGCATTGGAAACAGATGAGTAATTCGTTCGAACATATCAAAGCAGTGCACAAGAATGTAACAAAAATAAACCATAATAACATTTTTGTTTCGCCCAGGATAGCCGTCTTATATCAATATTAATTCCTCTTTATTATCATTTTCTTCCTTCAAATATTGAAAGAGCATGGATGTGACTTCACAGTGACCTTTCCTTTCAACACCCTCGTGATAAGTAAACAATGTGACACGTCATCAGAAAAGTTATGTACCCTAAAACATAGAGCCATAATTGTCGAGAATAATAAATAACATTTGATGGTAGGTGTAGAATAGGTAAATTTTGCATATAATCGAAAATTATGACAGTTGCAAGATCCATTTGTGCCCTTTGCTTATAAAGTTGTTTTCAACTTGTAGAAAGACTCAGCTTTAGAAAGATGAAACTGTTTTTCATTCATGAACTTTATTTTGTCATTATTTGTACTTCCATTTATCTGCTGATTGAGAGCGTCACTCGAGTGCAAGTGTCTGATTTGGCCAACCAAAAGCAATTCTAAATGTTTCCTTGAATATATGCTAGAATACACTGTAAGGTACATAAATTTGATAATGTTCTAAAAACACTTTGTGCATTTCTTTAATTCTAAAGGTTTCTGGCAGATAGAGTTTCCGGGGATTGTCTTTGATGGAGTAATGAGAATGCCGGGGCTTAAAAGAACTTACATGATCCATGATAAGTAGCTGAATTTTCTCTGGTACAGATCTAGGTCGGTTTTGATGCTTACCTCTAGAATCTCGAGGTGAATTCTGTCCACTCATCAATGATGTTTATAAGTTCGGAGATGCCCTCTTGTTATTCCATGGAAGTTCATACTGGAATATCAACCACTGCGCCTTCCTTTGTAACTCTTACCTTGTAAGAGAAACTTCCCTTATGTGCAAACGTTATACTCTCGGCTGCTGAAGGGTTGATACTCTGCTTACCGGAACGTCTCTGTTTTACCTCTTCTACAGTAAAAATCCCTGCTAGATAAGAGTATTGTAAATTCCAATTTGTAGAACTTCTGGAATAATTCTTCTTGAGCATCCACAGAAACTGTTTCGAAGCAACAGTATCTCTTGCATCTAGAAGTAATAATTGTTGTTACCATGTTAGTGATATTATACACGACTATTAATAATTATTATTAATTTCATATTCGCTGCTTCATTATTATTTAACTTTTAGTAGTTAAACAATAAATAGCTGCTTGTTAAAGTTAAAATTACAGTAAACTTAATCTACTGCTTACCTACAAACACCAATAGTTTTTCCTTATACATGCTTCCCAACATGGTTGGTACGTTTTTTCCCCTGTACCTTTTATACTGTACTGTATCTTTTTATAACGTCCTGCTTCTTCTCCACATTTTTACTTTCTCTACTACGTATAGTAAGTAGGGGAAGTATTGTATTCCACCCAAAAATTCGATACCGAGATTTCACCGGAAATACATGTTTTGAGACCTCCTGAATCCAAAAAAAGCATTTTTGGGAACATGTCCGTGTGTGTGTCTGTTTGTGTGTGTGTGTGTGTGTGTCTGTGAACAGCATAACTCAAAAACGAAGTCGGATAAACACCAAACTTGGTATTTAGGTTCAGTATCTTCCAGAGATGCGACACGAAGGTTTGCAAGAAAATCCCCCCACCCCAGACTACCCTTTACATGGAACATTTTTCGAAAATTTTAATTTTCTCAAAAATGGTTCTAACGATTTTGATTAAAATATCATATGTTTAAGATAATGTCATGAGAAATGAAATGTATATCTCGAATTTTCTGGGAATGCCTCCAAAAGTATTCTTCATTGTGAACGACTTTTGGTAAACTGGTAAACCATAAGAGATAGACAAAATTTTACTACACAAAAAATGTAGATCGCGTTAAAATACATAACTTATGTCATATACATTTCTTTTGTTGAGTGAACCGTTTTCGAGATATTGCTTGTTATTTCCTTAAATTTTCCAATACTTATACTTTTTCTCAAATTCGTTATTCATTTTTTTTATGTCCTGACATGCAAAGAGAATGGAATGCGCCACATAGCAACCAGCGTTAAAATATTTGACTATCGCTTAAAAGCTACCATATTCCCCTTGCATCTACATGAAAATTACCAATAAGATTGACATCTCGATATCTCGATTAACATGAAGCATATGGAGAATAGGCGTTTGTAAAAATAGATTGTACAAGAGTAGAGAAAGTCATGTGAGTGTAACACATCAGATTTTTTCTTTTCTAGCATGATCTTGTGTAGAAGCCACTACTGAGTAATAAGTGATTACAAACACTATTTACAGGAAGTGAACAACAAACCGATCCTGAAAACTGCACTGTTGCGTATTTGACAAGTTGGATTGAATTAATATAAATAACCGATTGACTTTAGCTAAAATTTCAATGAACGAATGAAAATGTAGCAAAAATTTAAATAAAAATAGCCCATGTCAATTGACATGTACAGTTTTGGTCGAAACAGCCAGTGGCATGGGTTATTTTTATAGAACCACCATATCTTTGACTTGCGCTCATGCTTGACATAGGCTGATTTTGATGTAAATGATATATCGAGAATGTAGAAGTAGTCGCCATCTACCGGATGACATCAAAATCTCATTTTTGAAAAACAAAACGTGAAAATGGCCGTTTAAGAAAAACTTTATTAAATAATACATGCGTAAAATGTCAGTGCACATTTTCTAGGAAACAGCCATACCATGTATTTAATTCGTCTTCCGCAGTGTAGTGGTTACCATGCTAGCCTCAAGTTCCCAAGGTGGCGGGTTCAAACCTGGCGGAGGACAATAGATTTTTTTCAGGCGTAAAAATTCTTAGCATGACTTCCTTCGGAAGGGAAGTAAAACCGGTGGTTCTGTAGCCTGATAAAGAGGTCTCTGGGCAAAATTTCCGGTCTTTCACGCCCATTATAGAATGCACGCTAAGGACCACAGTAGTTAAATAGCGTCCATAAATAAAACTCAATTTTATTTAATTTGTTTTCACAAATTGTTGAGTAGATTAAATCTCAACCTAATTGACTAAATAAAAATATAAAAATGTAACATTTACCTCTGTAATATTCTAATATTCATACTGGAAACCAGCAGTCTCACCAACTGGTTACAGTTGACAAATATTTCCCTTTCCTTTATATTAACTTGAATCCTAACTACTGGCAGCCAGCAGTATTAAACGCTGAAACCAATCTAAAACTGCAATTAAAATGTTTAAACCTTATTAACTTTCTACAATATAAACTATTCCCTTATTGTTGTACACTTAGTAAAATACTATCATATAATCATATCATTTAAATATAATTTTATTATCACCATATTTATTAAAACATCAAAATCTTAAGCATATTCTTTGCTTAATTACTAACATCATTATAAAATTCTATTCTTCCTTAAAACTTTTTAAATTCATTATATCATAACCTTCCACTTTAACAACTTTTTATCACTTTAATAATAATCTTCACACTTTACCAAATAATAACTTTTCGCTTTTATCACTTTTATAATCTCTAATTTTACCTGTTAGCCACTTCACTTGTTATTAATCACTTTAATTAATAAGTACTTTGCGTCTCCCTTTACTATAACCTATCACTAAACACTTATCTTCCTCTTTTTACCACACTTCACATTCACTAAAACTCCTAATTCAATAAGCTTCTCTTCTTCTCCTCCTCCTCTTCTATACTGCCAACAATAATCCCATCTTCCCCATCTCACTACCTCTTCCTCATCCCAGCACACCATTCGATTCTTCCTCTCTCCTGTTACTATTCTATGGCTCCTCCCTCTTCTCTTTTTCAACACTCTCGTTAATTATACTATCTCAGAATCATCTATTTTATTCTAAGTTTATGTACAGATTTCTATTAATTTTTCTTCTACTGTTCCATTGGCTGCAGCTGTAATCTTTCTGATTTCCTAAGACTATTTGCGTATTAATGTTTACTTTTGGTTTCTCTACGTACCTTTTCCTCCCATGCCAGTTTACTAATTTTATCTGCTAATTTGCCTAAACATTTGTATAATATGTCGTTTCTTATAATAAACCCAGTTTTATATCCCTGTAGTACTCTTTCTTCTTCCACTTCCTTATAATACAGATAGAGCCAAAAAACTACGAACCGGCTGCGCGGTGTTTTTTGTCCGCGTCCTCGGCGCTCGTTGCCGTCTGCCGCTATCATAGAAAGGCGCGGATGAAACCATACAACATTTTTAAAACTACTTCTAAAGGCTTTACTTACCGACTTTATGAAAGGAGATGCTGAAACTGGGCACCGTCGTTGTCCATACATTTTTGGCATCTCCTTAGGAAACTATCCATCACTCGCCGTAGTTCACGTTGAGAAATGCTGGCAAATTCCTAGCGGATATTTTGTTTTAATTCTTCCAGGGTGTGTGGGTTTGTCTTGTATGCTTTATGTTTTAAGTTACCCCAGAGATAAAAATCGCAAAGGGTTAGATCGGAGGACCGAGGGTGCCACAAATCTCTACTAATAATTCTGTCCTCAAACACACTTTCATGAAGTTGTTAAGTAAAGCATTTAAAAGTAGTTTTAAAAATGTTGTATGGTTTCATCCGCGCCTTTCTATGAGAGCGGCAGACGGCAACGAGCGCCGAGGACGCGGACAAGAAAAACACCGCGCAGCTGGTTCGTAGTCCTTTGGTTCTCCCTGTATTTTGGACATTCAAAAAGAATATGCTCCGATGTTCCTGTTAATTGATATATGTTGCGTGAGTTATTTAAAACTTCTTTAATTGTATGCCAATATATTTTATATAGAGTTAGGTAATGTATTAGACCCTTTGTGGGTTGTATATGTTTAAAACTTAATCTTTCTTCAGTGTTCAGAAAAATATAATATGTTCCCCTTCCTGCCTCTATTTCATTACATTAATTTTGCCAGTCATAAAATGTTCTTAATTTCTCTTAAATTTACGCATCTTCTTCCTGTTATTTCCTCCACTTTGACTAACTTTACTTTTTTTAACCAGTATATCGCTCCTCTAAATTTCATAATCGATTGTTAAGATTCCTGTTACAACTAATAATGCTATATTTGGGGTTGTACTTAGGGCACCCGTATATCTCAACAATATTTTCCTTTGCGTTCCTTTTAAAGTATTTTAGTTTGTACATTTTTCATCCTTCTTGCCCACACTCCCGCCCCATAAGTTATAAATGACGAAAATATACAGTTCTGATATGTTATAATGGTATTCAAGGATATGTTGTATTCAGATTGTGTTATTCTAGCTAAAGTCATCATTGTTAATTCGCCTTTATTGTAAACATATTCAACCTGTCTTCTAAAAGTCCATTTTTCATCCAAATAAATTCCGAGATATTTAGATTCTTTTTGACGGTGAATGCTTCTGTTTTTGTATGTAATTATTGGTTCTCTAATTAACGTTGCTTTTAATAACATACAACTGGATTAATTAGGTGCTATTTCAAGCTTACTTTGTCTATACCGTGCTTCTAGTTACTTTCTCTATCCCGCACATTAGTAGGTAGAGAACATATTGCATTCCACCCAAAAATCGTATACCGAGGTTTCACCGAAAATATGTGTTTTGAGGTCCATTAAACCCAAAAAATCATTTTAGAAAAAGGTCCGGGCGCGCGTGCGTACGTGTGTCTATCTCTGAACAACATAACTCAAATGGAAAGTCGGGTAGGTAGCAAACTTGATATTTAACTTCAGTGTCCTCCAAGGATGCGTCACGAAGAGAATCTTCCCACCGCCAACTACATTTTGTACATAGAACAATGCCCCAAAATTGTTTGGAAACATTATTGGTCGACTCACAATCGATTGTTTGGAAACATTATTGGTCGATTCACAATCGATTGTTTGGAAACATTATTGGACGACTCACAATTGATTGTTTGGAAACTATTGAACGATTCGCAATCGTCACAATGCAAGATTATGCATCCCTGGAAGATACTGAATCTAAATACCAAGTTTGGTGTTTATCCAACTGTTCGTTTTTGAGTTATGCTGTTCACAGACACACAGACACACACACGGACATGTTTCCAAAAATGCTTTTTTTTATTCAGGGTGTCTCAAAACATATATTTCCGGTGAAATCTCGGTATCGAATGTTTGGGTGGAATACAATACTTCCTCTACTTACTATACGTAGTAAAAAATTAGTCTTACGTAGGCGTAGAAAATGTGTTTAGCTCCAGTCCTAAATTCTTGTTCCGTCAAATTTTTTGATAGTGTTTTGACTCTTATTAACTGGTTTCTATTATTTGCTCTCCTATTAGGTGTCGGTTTAAGTTCTTTATCGCTATCTGTTTTTATGGTTGTGTTTTTATTTAAACATAGAGGAAAAGATTTAGTAATTACCATTTCTACCAAAACTCTTTTTTCCATGGTTAGTATTTTATGTGTTTTTTGCTAATTATAATATGGCTTATAAGCGTTTTATACATATGTGATACCATAACAAATTGTATGCATAAAATCTGATAGTTTACAGTTGTTGTAGTACATTTCATGTTATATTCAGGCGATCAGTACGCCTGCCGGGCATAAGGAACAGGGCGAGACTGGTGGTCATCTGTTTTGTCCGCGCATCTGTTTTGTCTATCTCTGAAGCTTCCGAAATTGATCAATAGCTGTGGACTAAATAAAACAAACATTCTGTATTTATTTTTCAAATGCTGTACAATTATAAAAGAACCACTGATAGAGGAAATAGCTCTGAAGAAATGATGCGCAAAGGACTGTATGACGTTGCAAAGGGAGAAAGTATTACTAGTGTAACTAAGAAATACAATATCACATATGTAAGACTTACACCCCCCAGGACTTACAAGCGGGTGCCTGGGGTCAGAGGCCCGTCGAGGAGCAGACACTCATGGATCAGACAGAACAACCAGGATGGGTGATCAGCCCGATGCCTGGTATGGGATGAAGGAAGTAGATGAAGCGAAATGTAGGTGAAATGGATGAAAGGAAAGGTGATGATGGAGCAGTTGGTGGAATGAATGGCGGGGGAAACCGGAGAACCCGGAGAAAACCCGCCCAGACGCCGCTTCGTCCACCACAAATCCCACATGCAGGTCCCTGGGATTGGACCCGGTCCGCCTCGGTGGGAGGCGAGCGGTCTAACCACTCGGCCACGGCGCCGCCTATTCTACACTACATAGATATGTAAAATCAGGAAGCTACGGTACGTGAGAATGGACCCGACATCGCTATAATCACGACACTGACGCATCTAAATGAATGAATAAATATAATAAACACATGAGTACGTTGTTAGTACACTTAAACACATTTTAACACAACACAAGTAACATAATTATGTCCACTTGTGTCCTCCATTAACGCTTCACATAATCCAGTCACACACATCTCCCCGAGGCATTATGGAAGGTTTGTTTGTGATGTGCTTTTATTGACTGCCATCATTGCAGAACCAAATATAGCGGAGGTACACTCCAGGGGCCCTAAGACGCAAAGCTAGCCGAGGGATGTTTTTATAAGAAGAGGCGTGGAGCATCTGCGACGCGACAGGGCATAACTGCAGGATCTTTGAAGTGAAACCCCACTGATCCACGTTAGTACATGCTTAAATTTAATTGTTAAGTTGGCAGAACCCACCTCGGCTATATAGCAAATGTCACTAAAAGGGGGGCGACGAAGTCTCGCAACTCAGCGGCACCTAGAGACGCTCAGGTTCTCTGCCGCGAACTAAATCGCTGCTATGGAGGCGAAGCAGCGACCGCCACCAGGAAGCTAGCCGACCCCTAACATAACATCCAAGAGGCGGCAACAGAACAGGACACGGAACTCATTGCTTCCATTCACAGGAAGCTTCACCGCATTGACGGGAACATCGCAGACTCCGTGATGCCTTATCTTCTACCACCACGAGGCAATAGCCAAGATCAGACTGAGCGGCTGGGCGATCTGGGAACCAGTCACTGCACACCTGGGCCAACTACATCAAGCAACCGCCGACATGTTCACTCAACTGTGACAGCTACAGTCCAGCTCTAAGAGGCTCGAAGAAGGCTATATCCTCATCAGGACCTTTCTCGAGCAACAAGTCCTGCTGGGTCCTCCAGCCACTGCGGCGGAGCTTCGCCGCGGCCGCCACTGATTCATTCTCGCCTTCACTTTCAAGCCACGCTATGTCAGAGCAGGTCTGTCTGCTGCTATTACCATATAGCCCGTCACACCTAATCACTTAAATTATCCATGGTCAATAACAGAGCAATGTGTGCTGATTTGTTTACCGCCTGCTGTAGGTGATACGTGATAGCAAAGAGCTTGCAGCAGAAGAGATATTTCACAGCAGCGAAGATGAACAAGTGCCCATACCTCTTAAACCCATGTTTCTTGTTTTGGTCCACACTACCACCTCTCAATATATGGAAATACTTTTTTAACACCTGGCATAGGCCAGTGGAGAACTGTGGCAATATTTCTAAAGTAGAGTTCATACAGCAAACGCATCATAACAATAAGCATCGTTTGTAGTGAACACTTCAGTACAAATGGCGAAGCCATCATGTGTGACATTAGATGTTTAAAGGACATTTAAAAGAACACATTAAACAACCTGTAATTCAATGAAACACAAGGAAAATGTGACATCTTTAGAAAAGAATAACGAGGAAAGTGGATTTCAATCTTCTCACTTCCAAACTATGTAGCAGAATTTTTCTAGGATCTGTGCCATTTGCTTATAAGGGTAGATACCGATTAAAACAATTTACAGTTTTCGATGTAAAAAAGACAATTTTAAATCAGATTTCTGTATATTAATGCCTTAATTAAATCTTAATAGCTCTATTGCTCACTACCATTTCTTTTTTTATTCTTATTTCTGGTCTACCCAGTATTGAAGTAAGGTCTACTGCCTTCAAACTGGACTCATATTTGTTTACATAGAACACTGCAAGGTCACAAGCGCTTCCAGCTTCTCTCGTCATCAACCCTCAGTGCGTTCTTTACTTCATGGTTTACTTACTAAAACCCCCCTGTCTGATCATGAGAGACAAACATGCACTACAAGAAAAAATAAATACATGAAATAAACAAATAATAAAAAATAGATATCTTGAAATCACAATTTATTTCAAATCACTTTTTATAATATCAACGTTTCCGAGGTATCCGTTGTTATTGGTTTACAGTTTTCAATACTTTGTCATTCCTTCAAAGTCCTGTCGATTTTCAGTTGTTTCTCGCGGCGCCATGGAAAGAGTATGGAACTCCAAGTCCAGCATATAATAACCCGGGGGCCAGTTAACATCACCGCTACGGGAAAAGATGAAACCTCTGAACTTCTCCTTCAAAAGATAGATTGTTTCGAGAGCAGTATGACATGTGGCATCATCATGCTGGAACAAGATTTTTCTGAGATCCATACCATCCAATTGAGGCCAAAAAGTCCCTTATAAGAGCCCGATATCTTTCTCCATTGACAGAGCTTCTCCATCTTCATCTTGGAAAAAGTATTGACCAATGATTCTACCATACCAAAATGCACACCGCACAGTAACCTTTTGAAGATGAAGTGGTCGTTCTTGAGTCTGAATTGGATTGTGATTGCTCCAATAGCGGCAATTTTGTTTGTTAACAAGCCATCCATCCAAAAGTGGGCTTCGTCGCTAAAGATGATTTTTCGACAAAAATCGGGTCAGCTTCCAATTGCTCCATAGCCCAGTCAGCGAATACACGGCGTAACCTATGGTCGTTGGGATTTGTTCTTGAGTTAACACCATTTTGTAAGCGTGAAATTTCAAGTCCAGATGCAAAATTCGCCAATTTGTGGTCGGCGAAAGCCCCAATTCTTGCGCTCGACGAGCAATTGATTTGTTTCCGTTCTCGCGTACACTCTCACGAACGGCGCCTATGTTTTCGTTGGAGCGCTTACGTCGATTACGTACAGGCGTTCTTTGATCGCTGACAGAACCACTTCCTTCAAATTTATCGATCAAACGCCGAATCGTTCTCTCGCAGGGACGATTATGCACACCATAAACTTCACGCAATACACGGAAGGTTTGGCGAACAGATGATCCATTTTGGTAATAAATTTTCACAATTTCTACGCGTTGCTGAATGCTGTAACGTACCATGGCTATTTGTCAATAACTGTAACCACATGCAAAATAGCTGCTATAAATCAATAACAACGGCAGCTATCACATGTTAAAGATAGGACACTCTTGTTGAAAGACCTTTTACTAAGGATATCTAGAGAAAAATTCCAGAAGGGGGAGAAACCCACGAAGACCAAAGAAACGATGGTAGATTCATACTCTTGAAGAATCGGGGTAAGAGCCTAATTCAAGAGAAGAAGAAATACCAAAATAAAAGATAGTGAGTAGAGGTCATGTCAATGTAACACATCCATTTTGTTGTAATCAGGGGATCTGAGAATCTATGTTCCCTGTGAAAATTGGGTGGAATGCCGTAATAAGGGAGCGGAACCCTTATTCGACGATGTGTTGTGACGTACTCACACAACACTGGCGCACCTCACAGCTAAATAAGGTAAAATAATATCTTTATTCATCTTTAAACCATTTCACAGGCAATTAATTTCGTAACCTCAACTAATACAATACATTAGAAACAATTTTAATTACTAGCACAATCTACTGATTGATTTGTTTTACAACTTCAAAGAGTCATAGAACACAGAGCTTGACTTTTAGCCATTTATCTAAGAAGGAATTAAATGTATTTATTGGGAGTGAGCTGATGCATAATGGCAATTTGTTCTATAAGTTTAATCCTAAATGCTTGTAACTGTGATGTGTTTTGGAAACCTGGAATATGGTACATCAATAGATTGGTTTGTACGTAGTGTAACAATGGATGGTATGTCTTATTGTATATCGTTCAACATTTTCTTTGATAAAAATTAAAATAGTAAATATACAGAGTGGGCTATTTAAGTTGAGACTGTACAATATCTCCAAAACTAAGCGTTGTAGAAGGAAATGTCTTGGATAAAAGCTCCTTGATATTATGTGTCATTAGTCATGTTTTATTTGGAGGACGTTGTGATTGACATTTTAGAATCAATTTAATTGTTTTAAATGGGAACCACCTTTTTATGTCGTTTTCTTAATCATGAGAAAAACTAAATAACATTTATGTAAAGTACTTTGCAATAGTTCTTACACCAACGTAAATAACAACGAAAATTCCAATGGATGTGTACGAAGAGCGCAGTGAATGGTTGGACCATCCATGGATGGTCATTTGAGGGTCAAGTTACGTTTCGTAATTGGGAACCATTTTTTATTTTTTCCCCTTCTTCCTCATCACAAAATAAACAGCTTTTTATAAACAATTTTAATGAGAAAACAACATACAAAATGTAGCTTCCCAGTTAAAAAATCTGATATGTTACACTCACATGACTTTCTCTACTCTTGTACAAACTATTTTTACAAGCGCTTATTCTCCATATGCTTCATGTTAATCGAGATGTTAATCTTATTGCTAATTTTCTTGTAGATGCAAGGGGAATTGGTAGGCTTTAAGCGATAGTCAAATGTTTTAAGAGGTGGTTGCTGTGTGGAGTATTCCATTCTCTTTGCATTACCAGGACAAAAAAAATGAATAACGAATTTGAGAAAAAGTATAAGTATTGGAAAATTTAAGGGAATAACAAGCAATATCTCGAAAATGGTTCACACAACAACAAAAAATGTATATGGCATAAATTGTGTATTTTAACACGATCTACATTTTTTGTGTAGTAAAATTTTGTCTATCTCTTATGGTTTACCAGTTATGCAAAAGTCGTTCACAATGAAGAATACTTTTGGAGACACTCCCAGAAAATTCGAGATATACATTTCATTTGTTATGAAAATATCTTAAACATATGATATTTTAATCAAAATCGTTAGAGCCATTTTTGAGAAAATTAAAATTTTCGAAAAATGTTCCATGTAAAGGGTAATATGGGGTGGGGGATTTTCTTGAAAACCTTCGTGTCACATCTCTGGAAGATACTGCGACTGTATTCGTGTTTGTTTGAAAGAATGCTACTGTTTATTTGCCGCACGTATAAAAGACAATTTGTCGCGGTCACTTCGTGTTATCTTTTACTGAGCGCCTGTTATTTTATTTAATTTTGGGTTCACTGTCCTCCGGCTAGCTATGATCCTTTTGGTAGAGCACTTATCTTATACAGGTGTGTAAACGGAAAGGAGTCTTTTATCCAAAGATAACACCGATGAAGAATTTGTTTTACACTTTTATTGTCGTAACATATTATGCACTTTCACATATTAATCTTGACACTCACCAAACTGAAACTGTTATAATAACTTATTTACCGCTCATTCTTAATTTGCGTACTTCAACTTATTGTTTAATTAACTTTACGACACTTCAGATTCTTTTATAACTTTGCTGCGAATGTATTCACCATGACTGTTTCTGTTGAACTCAGCGACGTGTAATGCACAAATGTTTCCGATGGACTGGAGACGACGTGTAATGCACAAATGTTTCCGATGGACTGAACGAATTTGACTCTGACCTAGCCCTTTTTATACTCCCACACCCCGATATGCCTAAAGATTATAACCGAGCTGCTATTGGTTAATAAAACGCGCCAACATTAGCGTCTCTTTTTATATTCAATGAAAATTACGAAAACATATGCTCTAGGGAAAAATGTTCCAGCAAATTCTAAGAAAAACGCGCCAATATTACGTCATTTGCTCGTCTCTAATAATGATAAACAGCTCACCCCCTCGCTACATTATTGCACGCTATTATTGTCAGTTTCAGTAAGGCCGTATAAACCCACTTCTCGACAATGCTTACAATCAACAAACATCTCAAATCAATGTCACACAATAATGCATATTCACACTACAATCACTCTTGACATTTACATAATTTGTGATACAAATTACTGCATCAATACTGAACCTAAATACCAAGTTTGGTGTTTATCCGACTGTTCGTTTCTGAGTTATGCTGTTCACAAACAGACACATACACAGACATGTTTCCAAAAATGCTTTTTTTTGGATTCAGGGGGTCTCAAAACATGTATTTTCGGTGAAATCTCGGTATCAAAATTTTGGGTGGAATACAATACTTCCCCTACTTACTATACGTAGTAGAGAAAGTAAAAATTAAATTGACCCTAAAATGACCATCATACTGTCCTCCAAACAAACACGACTAATGACATTTACTTTCGCTCATAATATCAAGCAACGTTTAGTTTTCAGATATTGTACAGTCTCAACTTAAATTGCCCATACTGTATATAATACCAGTACTGTCTTAATTTTCATTCGTTTAAAATGTTATTTCCAGGAATTCTATTGTAGATAGTCTTAATATGCTTCCGAGTGGCTTTTTTGCCATTTGAAAACTAATTTTGTTCCTACGGAGTCCCCCCCCCCTCAAAAATGCCATATATTAAACATGAGTGGAAAAAATGCATTATATGAATGTATAAGCCAAGCCTCACTCTTATTGTTCCCCAGTGTATATAATAGAAATGTAACCCGTGCTAGCTTATTTCATATGTGATTTATGTGATGGTCCCAGTTAGTGTTTTTATCAAAATAAGTACCTACTCGTAGTAATTTAATTCATTTATTGTCTTAGTTTTTTATATTTAAATCAAATAGATTTTTTTTCACTTTTATTGCACATTAAGCTGTAATGAATTTACTTTAAACCAGATTTCAGCCGTTTACAGGATGTGTTTGTTTGAAAATAAATTGAGTTTTATTTATGGACGCTCTTTAACTGCTGTAGTACTTAGCGTCCCATTTTATACTGGGCGTGAAAGACCGGAATTTTGCTCAGAGGCCTTTTTATCAGGCTTGAGGTTCTTTTACGTCCCGCAAATCTACGACACGGGACCACCGGCTTTACTTCCCTTCCAAAGAAAGCTATGCTAAGGATTTTTATGCCCGAAAAAAATCCATCGCCCTCCGCCGTGTTTGAACCAGCGAGGCTAGCATGGTATTCTGTTTGTTTGTGTTTAGAACTGCGTCTTTAATCTTGTCGGAAGTTATTGGTGTTGTTTCATCAGCATATAGTATTGTTTTACATGGGATATACTTTGAAAAGTCGCTTAAGCAAATTAGAAGGAATGGATCTAGAACTGAGCCTTGTGGAACTCCTGATGTAATAGACATCATTTAGATCTTCCATTATTAACGAATACTGCTTATTATATATTAATAAGGTAGGTGTTTATTAGATTTATAGCAATATTTGTTAATCCACATTGTTTTAGTTTTAGTATCAATGTTTTGTGTAATTCAGTGTCGAGCGCTTTTTTTTTTAGATCTATCATTGTACCACTACAAATGTGTTTATTTCAAAGCATTTATGAATATAGCGACTTTTTTCAACAGCTTTTTAGTGGAAAGTTTGGGCCTAAAGCCAAATTATGAGTTACTGAGTATATTATTATTTTCAAAATATTTGGAGAACTGTTTATGGATGCAGTATTCAATAACTTTTGAGAACACTGGTATTAATGAAAAATTGGTCTACAGTTATCTGGATCACGATTGTCTCCTTTCTGGTATAGTGGAGGTACTGTTGTTACTTTTAAACAGTCTGGAAAAATACCTTATTCTAAGACAGAAATTGTAAGAACTGTTAGCGAAAAAACAAGTTCATCAACTAAAAGTTTAATTGATATAATTTGAGAAACCGTAGTAATCTTCGATTTTAGAATTATTTAGCCGTTTGATTGCTGTGGAAATACTTTCAGGTGTTATATATGACCAATTAAATTCACTATTACTTAAAGCATTTGTGTTTTGTTACATTTTCTATGTTTTTTCTTGATCTGCTGATTACCAAGTTGTTTATTTTCTACAACCTTGACACAGTGAGAATTTAATCTATCAGGTGTAATGGGTATCAATGATTCTACTTTTTTTTATAATTTATTTCTGTTTTTATAACATTCCACGCTACCTCACATTTGTTTGTTTGTTTTTTTCATTCTGTATTTGCTGCGCATTTTGCTGCTTTAATTTCTAGTTTGTAGGTATGTTTTAATCGTTGGTAAACCTGCTTATGATTGGAGTCTCCCTCTCTCCAATATCTGGCACGATAATATAATAATAATGTTCGAATGTTTGTCTAGTATCGATAATGCTGGATTCTACCAGTCTCGATACACAAGTCATGGCGCACCTGACATTATATCGTCACTTGAAGACTCTAATAAAAGGGGCTTGAAATCTGAGGTTAAGCCCTAGCTCAAAAAATATGAAATAACGAGTTATTTCTTTTCGAACATTCTGGTTTTCGCAGCATTTCGAAAAATATTTAAATGTTAAAGAGTTTATTTAAGGGTAAGTACTCGGTACCGAAATTGCTCATTTCTATAAATTTCAATGTGAAACGCCCTCATGATAAACAATTTGATTACTTATTTTTAAATTTTGCACACTGTTTATTGAAAATAGTTCATTACAATCAAATATTAAATTATAAAAAGCCTAAATGCAAAACTGTGATCGATATCAACAAAAAGCTTTTTAGATCTCTTTCTCCACGTTCAAAGAACATATATTTTAAGAAACTGAAGAAACACTACATCACGAGGAACATTTTAAAATGGCAAAAATCAAAGAAAACAATACAGCAAGAACTGAGCGGGATGGCTCAGGCGGTAACGTAGTGGGCCTGGATTCGAAAGGTCCCGGGTTCAAATCTCGTGGACGGACCAATCTGACTGGGATTTTTTTCCTGGTTTCCCTCAATTGCCAAGGTAAATACCGAATTGGATGTTTAATACCACGACCCAAAATTCCACCTTAGGTCTAAACAATAGTAAACATAAAACCAGACGGTAATAGCGAATGCTGTGCATAGCTAGGTAATGAAAGCAGGTAGACTGAATGACACACTGATGCGATCTGCGGCACATGTAGAGGCAGAGGTGCAGTTGCCTAGTACTAAGGTCTCTGTGGACACGCGTTGAAGCAGAGGTACAGTTGCCTAGCACTAAGGCCTCTGTGAACACGTGATGAAGTAAAATGGTATGGTAGTGGGATGAGACTTAGAAGGGTAACTGTTCGCCATACACCGAGCCACGAGGTATCTCCTAACATTCCGTAGCGATATGACCACATAGCTAAAGCAACGTAAAATAGGTGGAGAGAAAAAAGAATTCATATATACAGCAATAAGATTGCCTGAGTGGTCAACGTTCTACTTTCTTAATCCAGAAATCCTGGGTTGGATTCTCGGCTGCGGTGGGAATCTTTAATTAGAATCATTCCCTACCCTATGCAGAGTCTGAAGTAGGCATGTGTGTGTCTTTCCTAATGCAACTGAACAACAAAGAAAGTTAAATACCTAAAATCAACGAGTTAGCAACACCCTCCGGTGTTTCTCAAGTCAAAACCCCCAATAAGACCACACAAGTTAAAGGGGGGCTCTGCAAATGAAACAATACAGTTCCGAAATTTCACTCGCTATTTGCGTACACACTCGCGTATGTTTATATAAACATATTTGGATATTAGATAGCCAGAAGAAAAAACGCAGCGGTCCTTGATTCTGCAACGTAAAACGTTTTCAATGAACATTTTAAATAAAGTGTATTTCTTTGGATTTTTACCGAATTGCACTTAACTCGGTAAAAATACATTTCCAAATTGTATTTACGATCAAATGCTGAAACAAAACAGGCGTCATCCTATATCCAAGGGCAATAATGTTGAGATTTAAGGATTATCTTTCTGTTTTCTTACCCCAGATTTTAGGAATATGAGTCAGTAAAGACAATCAACATGGATAGCTCTGTCTAACACGCTACATGTTTCTATATTAAAATTGCCTGCAAATACATCAATATTTTGCTTTCGTTTCTCTGCTGAAAAAGTAATAACACTCGCAACACGCCATCTGCATGCCATGCACGTACATATACGTATTTGCCTAGAAATTGCGTGCGATGTAATGGCGTAAGTGAGCTCCCACGAGTATTTTACAATCTAAATTTCTGTTTAGGGTAGTGAGGGGCAAAAGTACGCACAAGGGATATTCATAATAAGACTACGGTGCCATTGGCAGCACTGTATGCTGTTGGAAGAATTACATAGCCTCTCTGCATGGTTCGTTGTGCTGGTGTGTTTCGGCTTTAAACTATGAGGTAAGAATGTAAATCACTCATATTGATGTTATTTTTCGTAATTTTGGAAATGCGATGGCGCTATTAGAAAACCAAGACTCGTATTTTAGCACTATATCATTTCACAGACAAATTTCTGTAACATATGGTGGCTTGATCATTATGTGAAACTGGCCACAGATAACAGCACGATCTAGGTAATGTTTCAGACAATGGGGCAAGAGTACGAACTGTGGAGTGGGCAAAAGACGCGTATTTTTGCCAGTCTTGCATTTGTACAATAAATTTAATTTAAATGTTTCGTAATTTTGCTAATGAGTATTTCTATTTGTATGCAAATTTCAGGGTATATAAAAGAAAACTGACCGAAAACCATGTGGTAAATACATGCTTGTCATTGCAAAGCAGAAGCTAGAGGAAGGTTTTTCGAAACGAAATATTGCACAGCAACTTGTTATATCTGAAGGAACACTAAGAAAACGACTTAAACTGGTACATGGCCTTTTACTTTATTGTATGGAATCTATACCATAAACAAATACTTTACTAAAAAATTAAAATGCAATGCAAAGCAATTATAGTTTATTTTCCAAGTTAAAAATGTAATTACAATATGTATATTACATATGGTTCAGTGTTATTATTCTTGCAGGGTTTCTGTGTATCAAAGTTGGGACGTTTTGCTGCAGTGTTTACTGAACAGAAGGAATTAGCAAAGCATTGCAGGCTCCTTGACTCTCACTTCTATGGTTTAACATTGAAGGATTTGTGTAGATGGGCATTTCAATTTGCTGACATTAACAAAGTAATCCATCAATTTAACAACGGACAGCAGAGCCTGGGCACTAAAACTGCACAAACTATCACTCCATGTTCCCATCAAAAGAAGTCTTGCTCAAGTTATGGGCTTTAATAAAGCTCAAGTTTCGATTTTTTGATAATCTTGAGCAAATCATGGATTAATACAAGTTCTGTCCATCACAAATGTATAATATGGATGAATCAGGAATAAGTACGGTCACAAATAAGACTCCTAAGGTTGTATCACCTACTGGTAAGAAAGCAGTAGGAAAACTGTTTCTGCAGAAAGAGGAAATTTAACAATTGTTATCTGTGCAGTCAGCACCAGTGGAAGTTGCTCCCCCAGCCATAATACTTGCAAGCAAGAGAGTTAAACAACAATTCATGCTATTTTCTGAGTGGCTGAAGCATTTTCATAAGCATGCAAGAGGAAACATGGAGAAACCAATACCTCTGATGGTGGATAACCACACATCCCATATAAACTTGGAAGCAATTGTCTACTGACAGAATGGGATTCATGTATTATCGATTCCTCCCCATGCTTTAGATAGGTTGCAGCCCCTTGACAGATCATTTTACAGAACGTTAGAAGACCTATATTCTGCAATGCAATGTGTGACAAGTGGTTACGAAATAACCCAGGACGTGTAATAACACAATTTAAAATTGCAGAGTTGTTTGGTGAAGTCTACGAAAATGTGCAACAATTGGTAAAGGAATTAAAGGATTTAAGGAACGTGGAATATATCCAGAAAATAAAAACATTTTCAGAGGAAGATTTTCTGCTCAGTTCTGTCACATATCAAGAGCCATCAGCTGATGTCACAGAAGAGGCTACAAACAATGAAATGCATATTCCAAATGTCAGCGATGATATCTCCTATGAGGCCACTGAATATTCTGCTCAGACATTTGACTGTTCACCTAACACAGATATTAAGGCCAAGGATCTTATTCCTCTAACAAAGAGGAAAGACAAACAACAAAGAAGGAAGAGAAGTAAAAAAATCAGAAGTACTGACTAGCTCACCTTTTAAAAGAAAGTTGGAAATCAATCAAGCCGTTAAATCATCCAGTGCTTCAAAACACATCTGTGATTTAACAAAATCTGCACATAACGATATGAGGTCCAAACACACTGAATGCCATTCAATCCTACCCAAAGCGTCAACGCCAGCTTTAAGTGAGAAAATCCACTATCCAGGATTTGAGAGGAGTATGTTGAACCACTGGAGGATTCAGTGCCAAAAGTGAGAAGAATGGTGGCATGTAGCTTGTTCCAATCATACGGGAGGCAGCAAATTTATCTGCGACTATTGTTGAGAATGATTTAGACAATGAGAAATCTTTTCTTTATTCAAATATTTTTATATTTAGGTTATCATCTTATTCTTAAATAAATGATGTTTAATGTTAGTCAGGTTAAGGTCCTTCATGTACTCTTATATTGAAATAAAGTTACAGCACTAAGCATTAAAATTAAACATTGTTTTTTTTCTGCGTACTTTTATCCCACCTTATGCGTACTCTTACCCTCATCTATGGGGCAAAAGTTCGCATGGATCACATTTTAATTAAACATTTGTAAAATTATTTTTGGAATATAAGCAATAGGTTTTACCCACTATTTGTGCTAAACGATAGAGTACATATTGCCTAACAAAAATTTTAATATACCAATTAAATACATGCCATCGCAGAGGTCTTGAAGGCTTAAGTGCGTACACTTACCCCACGCTACTCTACCTGCATTTTCTACTGACAGAACATGTGCTACAGCTCTGTCCGTCTGTATGCATGGCAGTTTAATAGCTTTTAAAGCCTGCTATTACTGCAATGCCACCGCAAGCGGTGGACAATAAAACGAAAATTGTGGCAGGAAATTTGAAAATGAAAGGTTCAGTAGACCTAAGATACCTACCCAGCATTTACCTGTCATGAGGACTGAAAAAAATCTGATGTGTTACACTCACATGACTTTCTCTACTCTTATACAAACTATTTTTACAAATGCTTATTCTCCATCTACTTCATGTTAATCGAGATAAACATTTGCAGACTCTATCTTATTGCTAAGTTTTTTTGTGGATGTAAGGGGAATATATATTTGCAAGGGCAATATACAAATACAGTGGCCTTTAAGCGCATACATATCTCTGAATAGCTGGTTGCTAGGTGCAGCACCATTCCCTTTCCCACACATTAATACTCTTTGCATATCCAAGACAAAAAAAATGAATAACGAATTCCCATTTGAGAAAATAAGTATTGAACAATTTAAGGGAATAACAAGCAATATCTCGAAAATGGTTCACTCAACAAAAAAATGTATATGACATAAATTGTGTATTCTAACACGTACTGTATTTTTTGTGCAGTAAAATTTTGTTTATCTCTTATGGTTTACCAGTTATGCAAAAGTCGTTCACAATGAAGAATACTTTTGGAGACATTCCCAGAAAATTCAAGATATACATTTTATTTGTCATGAAAATATCTTAAACATATGATATTTTAATCAAAATCGTTAGTCATTTTTGAGAAAATTAAAATGTTCGAAAAATGTTCCATGTAAAGGGTAATCTGGGGTGGGGGGATTTTCTTGAAAACCTTCGTGTCGCATCTCTGGAAGATACTGAACCTAAATACCAAGTTTGGTGTTTATCCGACTGTTCGTTTCTGAGTTATGCTGTTCACAGACACGCGCGCGCGCACACACACACACACACACACACACACACACACAGACACATACACGGACATGTTTCCAAAAATGCTTTTTTTTGGATTCAAAACATGTATTTCCGGTGAAATCTCGGTATCGAATTTTTGGGTGGCATACAATACTTCCCCTACTTACTATATGTAGTAGAGAAAGTAAAAATGGCATGTCAGGGAGGACAATCTTGATGGGATACATGACGACTGGACACAAACAATTAATGCTTCTCAATGAAGAGGACTTTGTAGGCTAGTCAATAAAAATCCAAGATACATTTTATTTGTCATTTAAACATCTTAAATATGTCGTATTTTAATAAAGATTCTAAGAGCAATTTTAAGAAATTAAAAAAGTAATGTAAAATTTTCCATGAAAGAATAATTTGAGGTGGGAGAATTTTCTTGAAAATCTTTGTGTTCTATGATCCTTACAAATTGCTGAACTTCGGTATTTATCCAACTTTTCATTTTTGAGTTTTTTCTCCCCCCCCCCACTCACCAAACACACACTGGTGCATGCGCGCGTGGAATGCAATACTTCCCCTACCTAAAACCTACAGGTAGGTGCTAGAGAATGTAATAAACGACAATGGGTAGAAAAAAATATTGCATGTAACACATCACAGGTTTTCCACAGTGCTGCGAAGCCCCGTCTATATGCATGTATGTCAATCATTGTTTAATTTATGTGGGCCCTTCCCATCCCTTACTGCATATCTGGTAGCACTGCAATGAAGATTTAAACTAGGTAATTACATAAATCTGAACAGTGCAGATCAATGGTTTAGCCAAGTGGACTATCAATAGCTTCTACAGGAACAATCATTTACGATACACCATTTGATTTCAATTGAAAATTACCTGGGTAGCAAAGGTTTGAGTAATTCTCTTGTGAGTTATAGTTTCAATAACATTTACAATGAAAATGAGCCCTTTTACTTTTTCTAGCTCCTACTTACAGTAAGTAGAGAGGAAGTAATGCATTCCACCCAAAAATCCATTTTGAGATTTCACCAGAAATTACATGCTTTGAGGTCTTCTGAACTCCAAAAATGTATTTTTATATAAAAAATGTGTATGGCTGTGAACAGCTTAACTTAAAAATGTAAAGTCAGATAACATCAAACTTGGGTGTTAAAATTCAGCATCTTTCAAGGACGTAACATTAAGATTTTTAAGAAAATCCCCACCTCAAAGTACCCTCTACTTAGAAAACGTTTAGTTATTTTTTATTTATTCAAAAATTACTCTAATAATTTTGTTTAAAATATCATACGTTTAAGATATTTGTATGACAAATAAAATGCATATCTTGAATTTTCTGCAAATAGCCTGTTAAGTCCACGTCATTCCGAATGTATTCTGCACAATTTTGTATAACTAGTTAACTGTATGAGATGGACAAAAACTTTGTACACACAAAAAGTAGATCTGTTTAAAGTATACGGTTTGTTTCAAGTAATTTATATTGTGGTATCATCCATTTATTTCCTGTCAATGCTTTGAATTTTTTAACACATTTGTTGTATTTATTCATTTGTTTCTTGTTACGTCATGGAATTTCAAATCAAACATAAGTGTCACCTGGTTTCAAAAGGTTTGACTTCCCTTCAACCTGTGATAACCCCCTTGTATTTGCAACAAAATATGTAATAAAAGCATTTCTGTAAACATTTACCTTAACAAGAAGTGGATAGAAGAATATTTGTAGAAAACTGGATAGAGAAAGTCATGTGAAACTAAACACATCAGATTTCTATTCTAGTGTTGGCATACTACATACTACTAGAAGGAAAAAGGCACATGTTTCTTACCTATTATTTGGCATAACTAAACAGCATGTTGCATAACTCCAAGAATGCTGACCGTTATTATCTCGGTGCAGGAGAGACAAATATATTTTCAGTTCTAAGTTTACTCCTCACAAAATTCATAAAACACACAGTTCTAAAATGGAAATTATACTTGCCTAAAAGTGAAACTTTTCTTCCCATAAGCCGTTTAGATAACTGTTTTCAGACAGGAATATTAGCAACTCCTAGGGCCACATCACCAAATGCCAGTAAATCTACTGAAATAAGACTGTCCACTCAAATGCTATTGCTCTGACGGGGATTAAATCCACAACCCTGTGTTCAACACATTGTAACACCCAGATTGCAGAGACAAAAATCAACTGTTTATAACAGAAATTAATTAAATTTGTAATGAACTCTTGTTAAGGCCAAAAGAGCTATAGCTGAACCATGGCTGAATTCAAATGACCTCTTTCAGATGGATAAACAGGCAAACATGCCACTGTTCTTATGCACTGAATTTATTATTTCTTCCCCCACTAGAACTCATGCTAACTTGCATATTTCCAAAGACTGTGTAATTATATTTCAACGTATGCATATTGTTTTGACAATTGTTGGTTACTTTCTCTACTACACAATTCTCTGGTAAGTAGAGGAAGTATTGCATTCCACCCATGAGTGTGCCTGCAAACAGCATAACTCAAAAACAAAATATCAGATCAAAACCACACTTGGTGTTGAAGTGTGGCATCTCTCAAACATGCAACACTAGATTTT
The DNA here is from genome assembly GCA_030765065.1 of Deroplatys truncata. Lineage (NCBI taxonomy): Eukaryota > Metazoa > Arthropoda > Insecta > Mantodea > Mantidae > Deroplatys > Deroplatys truncata. Next base: position 45,184,745 of record CM060975.1, on the reverse strand, counting down.
AAAGAAAATCCCACCACCCCAAATTAGTCTTTACATGGAAGATTGTTATTTTTTATTTTCTAAAAGGTGGCTCCAACAATTTATTAAAATAACACACATTTAAGATATTTGTAGGACTAATGAGATGTATATCTTGAATTTTCTGTGAATAGTCTGTTGTTAACTCCTCTTAATTCTGAATGACTTTTGTATAACTGGTAAACCATAAGACCTTACTATAAAAATAATTATAGATATAATTAAAACACACAATATATTTCAATTAAATTTTTCAGGTATTAACTATTTCTAAGTTGTTTGCTACTAGTTTGAACTTCCCTCAGCCATCTGGCCGGTAGTCGCGATGCGTGTTCCGTGCGCGATCCCTCAGCTATGTGGCCGGTAGTCGCAATGCGTGTTCCACGCGCTATATTCAGTGTAACCGTTTATTCTCATTATTGATAATGATACCATATTATTACTGATTTCATGATGATTATTACGATATATTGATTACCTATTCAACAAACATAATTACTTTTTATTTTATCAGTACTAGCCTTTTTCACAGCCGGTGTTGAAAGTGGTGTTCTTCAGCAGATAAACATTCTTGGCAGTTTCTGATGAAATTACCATTCACACACATAAGTTCTTGTTGCGTAATTTCCCTAATTTCTGTTCTTATATTGTTTTTAAGATCGTCTGTGGTGCGAGGATTATTCCTATAGACTCTATTTTTGAGAGTTCCCCACAGATAAAAGTCACACACAGTATGATCCGGCGATCGAACCAGCCATAACCCTTTAGAGATTATTCTGTCATCAAAAACATTTTCTTCCGTTAGAACCCTTCGTTTCTTTGTACAACTTACAACATTAAATGATCCCGTTCTCTTCACTTTATTCACTAGATATCTGTTTCTCTACTCGGAACTGGACATCAGGAAATTTATCGTGAAATTGCCTACACACCTGTCTACATGAGTCGGTTTTCACATACGTGTCATACATAAAAAGTCTTTGTTCAAGTGAAAATTTGAGTACCATTTCTGGGTTGTAATAATCCGATAATTCAATCGCACACAAATACACACGCGTCTCGCGTCCATACACAAGAAGCAATAACAGCTGACTGAAGCCCGCTGCCAGATGTCCGATAAGTGAAAGAGCCCGTGGCCTCGAGTTCATTCAGACGTGTCGCACAAAACTGCCGTGCAATTCCCAGCCAGAGCGCTGAGGGACCGCTCTGGTGACCTGCATTTTACAGATTTGTCTATTGCTTCAGCCTCCTTCATCCTCTTGTACCTACAACAAAATGTGTAAAAAAAACCAACATTTTTGCAAAACTTTGTCTCCATTGACTTAAAGTAGGTAGACTTTAGTAAGAATAGATTGCAGAAGAGATGTAAAAATGAATGACAATGGGTATAGAAAGTCATGTGAATGTATCCCATCAGAGATTTCTTTCCTTTGGCTTCAATCCCCTCTCAATGATGACTCATGAAAAGCAACTATTTTCATATATGTTGTGTAGACACAACACCAAAGTAGATTTAAACTAGAAAAATTTAAACAATATAACAAATATTTGGAAATATGTAATACCACAAGGAATTTTAATTTAATGCAAATTCTATATTTAGCAAGATTTAATTTTTCATGTAGTGAGCTAGTGGCATCTGGCTGCTGCAATGTTTATTGTGTACCCCAGCCAAAATATTATTCATTTGTTATTTCACTATCTTGTTAAAGGTATGTAGACTATAAGAGCTCACAATTTATGCTCTTATACATTTACCCTTATGTGGTAACATCGGTCTCTCAGATCATGGCGCTCTTATTTTTCTGTGATATTGCCTATGCTGATGATGTCTCAACCTTGAATGCCGAGCTATGCATTGCATGAACGTCTTTGATGTGAAAACGTAATTGTTGCTACCCATTGTAACAAATTTATCAGGAAGGCTTCGTTGACCGGTGTTAGTGTTAATGTAAGTATATTTTGCGTACCTCTGATATCTTATTTTACAAAAAACGTTTTCTTAATAAATTACAAGTAATAGTTTACTCTCTTAGTAAACAATCGCCGTTAAGTGGCATATCCATGTTTTTATTTCAGTTTGAATGAAAATGTGGAAAGAGAACCTGAATGTAAACAGAGTCAGAGTCAGCTGATGGTTCAGTTAGCTTTACAACAAGTAGATGTTAGTGATGACTATGGTTCAGATGACTCCTTCGTTCCAGAAAATGACGAAAAAAATTAAATTGTTTTATTTATGGACGCTCTTTAACTGCTGTGTTCCTTAGTGTCTCATTCTATATTGGGCATGAAAGACCGGTAATTTTGCTCAGAGGCCTCTATCAGACTTGAGGTTCTTTTACGTACCGTAAATCTACGACACGGGACCATCGGCTTTACTTCCCTTCCGAAGGAAGCCATGCTAAGGATTTTTACGCCGAAAAAATCCATTGTCCTCCACCGGGTTTGAACCCGCGACCTAGGTAACTAGAGGCTAGCATGGTAACCACTATACCACAGAGGCCGACAGAAAATGATGATCTATCATGTTCCAGTCATAATACAGATTCTAAAATTGATGTAAATGAAAGTGAAAATAGTGAATGCCATATGAATAGGAGTTTGGATTCTGGTGCAACAGAAAACGAAAACAGTCAGTTTTTCTATGGGAAAAATAAGTGTTTCACATGGAACTTACAGGTACCATATAATCAAGGGAAAGTAATGTTATAAAACTAAAGCTGACGTCACTAAAAACAGTTCCTTGAGTTTGAATTAGAATTCTATGTCCGATGAAGTGTGGCGATTATTTTTCAGTGACGAGATAATTATCGGAATTGTTAGGCACACAAATACAAAGCTAAGGATATTTAGAAGGTAACTGAAAATTATTGAAAACCCATCTTACAAAGACACTGATTATAATGAACTTGAAGCATTAATAGGGTTGATGATACTATGTGCCATCTTCAAATCTGGACGAGAGAATCTCCAATCATTGTTCTCTACGGACACCTTCCGCTGCCCAGTTTTTCGAGGGATTATGTCCTTGAAAAGATATCAAGTCCTCTTATTGGCTTTGGGATTTGATGACTCATCTACTAGAAAAGAAAGAGAAAAAGAAGGTGCAGCAGTCTCTTTTGTTGTCAACAAATTGATGTCTAATTGTCAGAAACTATACAATATAGGAGCACATGCTTGTGTAGATGAAGCACTAATTCCGTTCAGAGGCAGGTGTCGGTTTCGAATGTTCATACCGAATAAACCAGCCAAATACGGAATAAAGCTCATGTATTTTACTGATGCTCATAATGTATATCTTCTAAATTCATACATATGTGTGGGGAAGGACAGTGATGGAAAGACATTGTCAATTGAAGAGAAAAAGTTGAGGAAACCAACACAATCTGTAGTGCGCCTTGTTGCACCAATAGTGAGAACTAATTGTAACATAACAGCAGGCAACTGGTTCTCATCTCTTGAGTTGGTGTCTGAATTGGGAAAGACGAAACTCACCTACACTGGAATTCTAAAGAAGAATAACAAAAATCCCCAAAGAGTTTCTTCCTAATAAAACCAGAGAAGTTTGCTCTTCAATGTGCAACTTCACTAATAATGCATCACTGTTGTCTTATGTACCTAAGATATCTAAAGCTTGATACTTGTGTCATCGATGCACCACTCAAAATACACATATGTGACAAACAGCAAATCTGAGATCATTTCCTTATACGAGGGGCACTATTTATATTTTGAGCCTAATAATTAAAACAAAGTGATTTCTGATTGAAAAATGCTTTATTGTTTTTCAAAATATTCTCCTTTATGATCAATACACTTTTGCATCCGTTTGAACCAGTTGTCAAGCATTTATTCGTCGTCTTGAGACACATCCAAAACATGGTTTTTGAAGGCATCAACGGCATCTTCTGTCAACGAAAATCGTTATCCACGCAATTTATTCTTGATGTTCGAGAACAAAAATAAGTCATTGGATGTCAAATCAGGATTGTATGGCGTATGACCCATCAATTCAATTTTTTGAGCCTTCAAATACTCTGTTAGACGAGATGTGCGTGCGCTCACATTGTCTTGATGAACGGTCCTATGGTTCTTGTTGGTTTTCCTTACTTCACCGAAGACTTCCGGCAAACAAATGGTTGTGTACCATTCGGCATTGACCGTTTTACGTTCCTCTAAAGGTACTGTTGCCACATGGCCAGTTTTGCTGAAAAAGCAGGCGACCATTTGCTTCGAAGTGCTTCGAGTGCGAACAACTTTTGTTGGATTTGCTTCATCTTGAAACACCCATACAGTCGACTGCTGTTTACGTTCCGGCTCATACGCATAGATCCATGATTCGTCACCTGTTACAATCTTATATACGTCTTTTGAGGCACCCCCATTGTATTTCTTGAGCATTTTTGTACACAAATCGACACGAGTATCTTTTTGAGATTGCGTCAAATTATGTGGGATCCAACGAGAGCAAACCTTTTTCACGGCTAAATAATCATGCAATATTTTATATATGCTGGTGGAAGTAATGCCTAGGGTTGCCTCAATCTCACAATATGTCGCATGACGATCCTTCATTATTAGTTTTTGCACAGCATCAATGTTTTCTGGCACAACAACTGATTTTGGACGACCTTCACGAACTTCATCATTGAGCGAACGGCGGCCACGATTAAATTCGTTATACCAGCGTTTCAAAGGGGCAAAGGATGGAGCTACATCGCCAAATGTGGAAGTGTTGATCGATGCACTCTTGTCTTGATAATCCACGTCGAAAGTAGTAATAAATCATTGCACGAACATTTTCACGAGTTAATTCCATGTTTTTGTTGACACACAATTTTCAAGTTAGTGTAAACAAAACAAATGACGCTCTACTGACAAAATATTTGAAGTAGATTATGGTAAAAAATGTCAAACTGTCCATTGGAAACGTCAGATGGCACCTACAATATTCAGGGTTGCCAAGGCTCAAAATATAAATAGTGCCCCTCGTATAATGCTACCAAACCTGGTGTTGACACAATGGATATGAAATGTGTAAGCTATTCAACAAACCGGTGAACCAGGAGATGACCTCTAGCTATTTTCTATTTCATGATATCAGTTATCTGTGTAAATATAAAAATAATATTCAAAGCTTTGAAACAAACACCAACATTGGACAGATGAAAATATTAGCAACTACCTAATCTAATAAAAATTCATATGATAAGAAGGCTACACATTCCAAATTTACTAGCAGAAGTGAGGAAAATAATAACAGAACGCTTTCCCATAGCAGGATGCAGAAAGGAACACGGAGCAGAGATCAGACAGACTTGAAAAGAGGAAGACATGCTGCTATTGTCCATATGAAAAATGCAGGAAAACTAATTACAAGTGCATCAAGTGTGGGACACCAAATTGCTTGGAGTGTTCTAAGAAGTTGTGCGAAGAATGTGTAATGAAATTGTAACTTTTTTCCTGGTGAGAATGCGAATTTATGAACAAGAAAGACACTACTGAACACAGTGTTATATTATTATGTGAAATAAATTATATATCATTGTAAAAGTGGGGTATATGAAAATGAATTTCACACAAGCTTCATACTTTTCTAATAACTGTTTTTCGTTACTTAATTGTAATTTGTTGTTTAAAAATTGTTTTATTATATTAAAAACATGTAACATATAATATATATAACAAGAAAATTCAATACTGTAGTAAAAATGTGCAAATAAAATCAAATAAAAACTACAATGTTACCGCTGTTACCTATAATGTGACAAAATTTATGTACCACTGGAGGGTTAATTACTCTTCATATATTAATAACTTTTCACTGTTACATGCCATGTATAATACTTTGTAGTGTCCATTGTGCAAGTCTCCTTGTCTCTTTCGAACCTTTATTAATGAATAAAACCATTTTAAAACTACAAATAATATCAAGATGAGTGAGGTGTGCAAATGATAATCGAATTTTGATAATTGTGAGAGTTATGAAATTTTAAATTTGTGGATATCTCAAGTACATATTTGAACATTTTGTAATTTCTACAAAATATTCGTTCTTTGAAGGCCATATGTAAAAGATTTAAATGAGTTTTATTTATAAAGTACTTTTTAGAGCTAAATGGGCAAAAAATGACACCTAAATGCCAAGTTCAAGCAATAAAATTCAAACTAAAATAAATTAATGTCTCCTGTAACCTTGCTGCTAATCTGAGGCCTATTTCACTCGAAAATAATAAAAAGGTAGGATGATTATTTTTTGATCTTTCAAAGACATTTGAATGTGTTGACCATACTACATTATTTAAAAAACTGGAGTCATTTGGTGTATGGAGTTTAATAAAAGAATTATTTCAGTCTTATTGGTAGACAGAAGACAATCAGCTTCTGTGTACAACAAAATAGGTAAGTTAATAAGAAAAATGCAATCAGAATTTAAACATGTTATGTATGGCATACCACAAGGATCGGTGTTGGGACCTGTGTTATTTACTTTATATGTCAACAATATACTATTTCACTAACCTCAAGCCTGATAAAGAGGCCTCTGAGCAAAATTACCGGTCTTTCATGCCCAATATAGACTGGGACGCTAAGGACCATAGTAGTAAAAGATTGTCCATAAATAAAACTCAATTCACTAAATACTAAAATAACAGCTTATGCAGATAACAATGAAGTACAGCAAGCAGGAAAGTAGATGTTTTAAAGGATAATTTTGTTCAAGCCATTGATTTAGTAATTAGCTATTTTAAACAAAATAACCTTTATGTGCAATATGGCAAAAACAACCCTAATTCACTTCTCACAAAATAATATGAACACCACTCAGTTCTCCTTACCTATAAATAATTATAATATTGCTGGTGTATTTTTAGGGATAGTACTTGATAGGAAATTAACATGGGGTGGGCATATAAACTATATTTGTGACAAAACTAGTAAATCTATGTATTTGTTACGATATACCAAGAATATCCTAAATGAAAAAGGACTCAAAACTATTTATTATGGGGTTATATACCCACATTTATTGTATGGAATAGAAATTTGATGTTGTGGAAAGGGTATGCAGGTTACAAAAGGGAATTAGATTGATATACAACATAAGATTTTGTAGGATGGTGTTTAAACACAAACAAATTTTATTATATTCTCTGTATGTTTATGAAGTTGTAGCTTATGTAGTAAAAAAACAAAACATAAAATATAGTAATATTCACAACCATTATACTACACATAAGGATAATTATTTAAGGCTGGGTTTCAACAAGAATGTATCTAACAAGGATCACAATGCCATGGGTATACTAGTACATACAACACTATCTACTTACATAAAATGTTGCAAGGGTAAGAAATTTGAAGTGCTTTGAAGAAGTATTTAAGACCAAAGCTCTGTAAAGCATAGATGAGTTATAATAACATTTATGTAATTTGGAGCTGAATATTCAAATCTATGTATATACTATAATCAAAATATCTATTAGTTTTAGACTGTATTTATATTTAACTGAAAATGTCAGAAACTGAAAATTCCATTGACAAATTATATCATTATTACTACTTTTACACTATACTGTTAATAAGTAATATTAGCATTCTGCTTCATAAATCTATTAGTTATCAGTCTATTACTTAATAGTATTAGTACCTTTTACTAATAATATCAGTAAAGCTTTTCATAAAAGAGCAAGGGTAATAAAATCCACTATTTTTATTACACTCATTTTCATGATTAATCCACTTTAATAATGGTATTAGTGAAAGCCGCTTGAATTGTTGCTCTGTGTTTGCATAATAAATCAGTATAATATGTTATACTGACTCAAATAATGATGGTAAATGTCCATTGTCCAAGAAACTTTAGATCAAGAATAAGTTATAACTGTATGGAAGAAGCATACAAGTACGAGAAGTTTTGATTAAATGCTTAAACATTTGATCATGTGCTTATGTGCAAACCTAAGTCAGTTAAATAAACATACACACATGTGCAGTTTAGCCACGTTGCATTGCATACATAAGCAAAATCTTTATTGTTTGAAATGAAGTCAATTGATATTAAAATCTCTTACGTGCAAGCTTCCGTTTTGTTTCTTTGGTTACTATAGGTAAAAACCCTCCAAAGCGTTCAGTTTTTAATTCAAGCACTTCCACAGAAAATACTGTTTTTTCAGAATACTTTCATTTCATTTTACAACTTTTTTTTTATTAAAAACATAAAAGCTTATCAACAAAAACCATTATCAAGATGTCCAGTATGTAATGAAAAAAGAAACAAAAGGAAATCTAATAACAAACAAACAAACAAAAAACACACAGCATGACAACAGCTAATATCAGTGAGGTTATTTTATTGTTAACAAGAGTATTTATGAAACAGAATTTTATTAACTAATCATTATTTTCCACTGGTGTAATAATATTAGCTAATATTGTTATTTTTATGAAATGGGCCCCTGTAATGCTATTTCTTTTCATTCTTCTGGTTCTTTAAACCTCCTTTATGCTGCTGTATGGGAATAACATAGACTCAAAATTCCATATTGACAACCAAATACCTTAACTACTTAAGAAAATCAAGATCCTAGGGATAACCTTTAATAGCAAATTAAGCTGGGTACATCTTAAAGGTGTTAAAGATGACTGTTGCAGGAGATTAAACGTTATGAAAATTCTAGCAGCCAAAAACTGGGGAGCTGATTATCATGTGCTGTTAAACACCTACAAAGCATGTATTGGAGCAAAATTGGACTATAGTGCTATTGTTTACAATTCTGAAAGACTTTCTTCTCTCCAAATGTTGGATTCAATACAAACTACAGCACTTCGGATAACATTTGAGCTTTTTGTACCGGCCTGACAGCAAGTACACAAATAGAAACAAAGAACCTCCACTTGAAGCTAGAAGAAAACAATTGACTATAACATATGCCCTCAAGATAGCGACGATATCCAATTCTCGAATGAAAAAGTAAATATTTAACAGACATAAAGAAATTGTCAAAAGATCATTAATAATATCCTTTAATCTGAGAGTCTCCAAATACCTCCAAGAACTCAACATTAGACTTCCTCCTTTGTCGCAAATAAACTCCTCTCTTACTCTTCCGCCCTGGATAATCACTTCACCTAAAATAAACTTAGAACTGAACACCATCTCCAAAGAACATTCCTCAATTTATCACCAATTATTTAATGAATTACATGACAGATATGAAAAACATACAGCAATTTACACATGTATCAAAGTTTAATGATAAAAGTGCTTGTGCTGTTGTTTATCCAGACCACACTATGTTAGATGTTTATACATCTTTTCAAGTGAACTTTTTGCAATTAAACAAGCTGTGATTTATGTTTTGAATACTCAGTGTTCAAAGTTATTTGTTATATACTCGGATTCTAGAAGTGCACTACTTGCAATAAACAATGTCATCAACCAATATTCTTACACAAGAAATTCAATCACTACTTCATAGAGCCAATAACCAAGAAAAGCAAGTGTCTCCATCCCACATTAGAATACAAGGCAACGAATTGGCTGATCAGGCAGCAACAGAAGCCAATAAACATCCTCTAAATGACCCAACTATAACTACACCATTAAAAGCAAGCCCCATCAAAAGTGAAAGACGAGACGCACGGGCATTCCGCACCGTGGAGCCGAAGGGTGCACATCGTCTTCAGGGACTACTGCTTCGGTCTTCTTGGGCAGCGCAGCACCATCGTGGGCGAAGCCAGCGCCATCAACCGTCGAGTTGCGGGACACCTCAGCGGCAGCTAGCGGCATCTACTGCAAGTTGCCTTTCCACCGGCAGCCATCACCATAGCGGCAAGCAGTGGGCACAGCACCCTCTTCTAGCTTGCCGCTCGGCCGCGAGAGTGCGAGCCGCCTTCACCTCTCCCACTGGCGGGCAGTGGACTTGCTTCCCCTTCTAGCCCGCCAGAAAAAGGCCCGTCCGGGCGAATCGTCGAGCGGAGCCGGGCAAGCAGTGGACTTAGCATCCCCTGCTAGCTTGTCCCTGGTCTCTCGCTAAGATCCAGCGGTTATTCTCGAGAACAGGTATTCCCACATTTCTTACTACTCTCTTACTGTCATCTATTTTTCCAAGACTTGGACACACTGACTGACGGACCACGAGACAGCGGGTTCGCAAGACCACAGCCAAGGGTCAGGACCTCTGGTCCGGCACCCAGGGCCGATATGGCTCGCACAGGCGCCTCCCTCGCGGAGGTCCGGTCCTCTGCGGACAGCCGAAGGGCAACCGCGCCGACCCTTGACCCAAATGACGGGCAAGTACTAGGACCCAGCTCCTTCTCCTCTCCCATACTGGGAGTCTCATTCAAAGGTAGGTCCAAGGGATCTAAGAGGAAGGCTACGGCCCCTCAGAAGATCGCTACTGGTGTAACACCAGCAATCCACTCACACCCCTCCTTCACCCCTCTGCCTGATTCGGAGGAGGAGGAGTCCGACCTCGACGGCTTCACTGTCGTCGAGGGAAGGAAAAGGGCACCCCGGGTTCCAAACCTAACTCGGGCGCGAGCACGCAGACACCACCACAGGTTACAGTACAACCCCCATCCAAAAGGGGGGCCAAGCTACCGCCAATCATAGCGGACTCCTTCAGGGATCATATAGGAGTCATGCGGCGGCTGGCGGCAAAGATAACGGGCGGCTTTGAAGCAAAGCGCAAGCCCTACAAGGTCCATATACAGACCTTCACGCCCGAAGATTTCGAGGCAGCCAAGCAGGTACTGCGAGACCTGCACATTCCCTTCTATTCCTACTCGCCGCAACGCCCACATGTGGAGCGCCGGGTGATCAGGGGCTTAGACTCGGAGTGCCAGCCGGACGACGTCAGGGCAGCGCTCTTAGAGGAGCACAGCATCTCCGTCTCGGCTGTGGCACAGCTAAGAAAGAATATCATTACCGAGGAAGGTCCGGTCAAGGTTCCCATGCCTCTCTACCTCGTCGTTGTGGACAAGGTCCCTGGCGAGGAGAACCAGCCCATTGACGCTGTTCGGGTGCTGTTCCACACGGTCGTAAAGGTTGAACGCTTTTACGGCCAAGGTGGACCTGTGCAATGCCACAGATGCATGGGCTTCCATCACTCCAGCCTGGCGTGTGAGCGCAAGCTTGCATGCCTGCGCTGTGCTGGACCCCATCTTCTGCGGGATTGCGAAAAGGCACCCGAGGAGAAGACATGTGCTAACTGCCGCCAGGACCACGTCAGTGTCTACAAGGGCTGCGTGGCGAGGCAGCGGATCATTGAGAGCCGCCGACAAGGAGCACCGGCACCGGCTACAGTCCGACCGGGAGTTTCCTTTGCGGCCGCTCTCAAGAAGACCGAGACGACGCTCCAAGGAGCGGGAGGAGCTTTGGCTTCTAAGGAGGTTCCAACAGAGACGCCCATTACCACAGCGGCGACGACGGCGACAACATCGCCCGACGAAGTGCCACAGCAGGATCAGCAAACAGAAAAACGAACAAAACGTTCGAAGAAGAACAAGAAGAAGAAGAAACAGAACAAAGGTCCTGCACCTAACACCATGCCGAGCCAATCACAGGCCCCGGCTACTGAGCAACCCCAAGCCCCGCCCACAGTGGCGGCACCCAAACCACCAGCGACCGCGGCAGTGCCCAAGACACCGGCCACTGCCATGCCAGATACGCCGGCGCTCCCGGCAACAACACCGGCCTCCATGGCAGGTTTTGGGGACACCATCTCCCAAACAGATTTGGAAGAATTCCGGGCCCTATCCCTGTGGTTTGGTGATCTCATCAAAAAGGCCCTACCTGCGCTACGACACTGCAAGCTGCAACTCGCTAACCCGCAGTTAAGCCCCATTCAAAAGCACCAAGTCATGCTCGAAACGCTGGAGCATCTGTTCCCTAATTCCGCTTCGTAATGGCTGCCAGACTCGTCCGGAGGCCATTACGAGCTGCGTTCTGGAACGCAAACGGAATAAGGGGGCATTATCCCAGCGTACTTGAGTTTGTCAACTCCTACGGAATTGATATTCTAATGGTCTGTGAAACACACTTGATTGCTGGTACTAACTTTTCGCTGCCAAGTTACGTCACCCATCGGCAAGATCGGGTCGGCCGACCGGGGGGCGGTACAGCTATATTCATAAAGAGTCATATCACGCATACACCCTTCCCTCTCCCTCCGCTACAGCATGTGGAAGCCTGTGCCATTCGGCTTGCCATTGGCGGGCTAGACACTTTGCTGATAGCGGTTTACGACCCCCCAGACCATCGCTTCTATGAAGCAGATTACCGAACCCTACTCAACCTACACCCAGTGGTATGCATTGCAGGAGACCTCAACGCGAAGCACGGGCTCTGGCACAGCCGCACGGCTAACCAGAAAGGCCGCGGACTCTACCGCCTCATCAGCGGAGACCCAAGCCTAATCGCGCACGGACCGAGAGGGCCTACGTTTTATCCGGCCCGCGGCAGGCCGGATATTCTCGACATCATGATCACCAAAAACATTCCTTTCCATCTAGAGCTCTCGGCGGTAAACGAGCTGGATTCCGACCATGACCCTGTCCTGGTGGATTCCAACGTTTCAATGCCAGCACTGGTCAGCCCAGACTGGGTAAACGAGGTCGACTGGAATGCAGCCGTCCATGAACTGAACCGGTCTGTCAACCCGCGTCCACGCATCGATTCCATCGACGCGCTGGAAGCGGCGGCGGCAGACTTCTCCCAACAGATCCTGAATGCGGTACGTGCACATACCCACCGCATCCCGTCTGACATCCCCAACCCGAGAACCATCCCTAATGAACTCCGGCAGCTGCTAAAAGCCAAGGCAACTGTACGGAAGCTATGGCAGCGTTTCCGCCATCCCAGGATAGGGGCAGTATACCAGCGGTTCAAAACCCTGGCAAGGCGACTGCTCCGAGTGCACAGGAAGGTGGCCTGGGAAAGAACAATGGAGACCGTAAACCTACAGGAAAAGAAACCATGGCGGATAATCAAATCCTTGAGGAAGGATAAGACGCAGTACCAGCATCCCCTGCACGGCACTCGCGGGAGACTCGCCTTCGAGCCCCGCGAGAAAGCCACAGTGTTTGCAGACCATTTAGAACTCCAATTCGAACCGAGGGAGGACCCCCAGGACGAAGACTTTACTGAGCTCGTGGAAGCGACTGTGGACTACCTCTATGAGGAACCACAACCGCGCCACGAGGAGGTCCATCTTCCCATAGTCACCCCTAAACAGGTGGCTTCCGAAATCCGAAAACTCAATCCGAATAAATCCCCTGGACATGACGGCGTCACGGCGCCCATGCTCCAGCACCTTCCCAAGAAGGCCGTCATCCATCTGACGCGGATTTTCAATGCATGCCTTCACCTCCGTCACTTTCCAACTAGTTGGAAGGAGGCGCGGGTGGTATGCATTTTAAAGCCCGGCAAGGATCCGGTCTTTCCATGCAGTTACCGCTCCATCAGCTTGCTCCCAACCGTCTCAAAAGTATTTGAGCGGTTGCTCCTAGCCCGCCTCACACCTCTATTTGAGGAAAGGCAACTCCTTCCGGACCATCAGTTTGGTTTTCGCCATGGGCACTCCACCACCCTGCAGCTGCTGCGACTGGCCGAGAAGGCCTCCCTGGGCTTCCAGGAGAACTTCAAGACCATAGCAGTGCTGCTGGACGTAGAGAAGGCTTTTGCCACGACGTGGCATCAAGGCCTTTTATACAAACTCAAAGAGTTAGACATCCCTCCCGCCTATCTTGCCCTGATCAGCAGTTTCCTTCGGGATCGCACATTCAGGGTGGGAGTGGAGGGGAAGGTTTCCTCAGTCAGACCCATAGCCGCTGGAGTCCCGGAAGGCAGTGTACTGTCCCCGCTTCTCTTCGCGGCCTACATGTCGGACTTCCCCACGGAACCCAGGACTGTTACGTGCCAATATGCCGATGACGTCCTCATAATGGCACAGAACAAGAATGCCCGATTCTGTTTCCCTCCACTACAGCGACAGCTCCGAGCCATTGGCAGGTGGAGCGAAAAGTGGAGGATGGCCATCAGCCCGGGGAAGAGCTCTGCGCTTCTCCTGGCGAAGGTCCGTCGGTGGCGGCCCGAGCGGCCTCTGAGGTTGCGGCGGAGGAGAATCCCCTGGGTTACCTCAGCCAAATACCTCGGAGTCACGCTCGACCGCGGCCTCACTTTCGCGCCACATGTCAGGGCAAAGGTCGGCCTCGGCCACTCCGCGCTGAGGCAGCTGTACCCTGTATTCCGCTCCACAATGCCCATACGCCTCAAACTACGCCTATATCAGGCGATTATCCCGCCCCTGATTCTTTACGGCTGCGAGGTCTGGGGATCGGCGGCAGCGACCACCATCCGCAGACTGCAAACCGTCCAGAACAGGGCGCTTCGGATGATCTACGATACTGGGCGTAGATTCCCATCACATATCCTGCATACCCATTCCGGTCTCCCATACATCGTGGACGTGGTGCGGGAGAGAACCCGCACCATGTACGCGAAACTTACCTACCACCCCAACCAGCTGGTTAACTCTTTGGGCCGCTATGACCATAAGGCGCCACGGCGGAGGAAGAGCTACCGGTTGCCGAAAGACGGCTTGGGCCCCCGAGGCTGAGGTCTACCAATCCCTCATCTCACAAACTTCCCCAAGTTAAGCAGCATTGGGCCCGGTCGCTGGCTGGATGAGTGACCATCTACCAGCGACCCGCCCTGCCGCCAACTTGCGTACCCCCATCCTATTACCTGTATTCCCATCTTGCTTTGCTGCCATGCCGGCCTGCTTAACTTGACGACCACACAAGCGGTCGCCCAAGTTAAGCAGCATTGGGCTTGGTCACCGCATGGTCGCTAGTCCGCCCATGAGGAAACGCTGAGACCCAGCCAAATGGTAGTGCAGAAAGCTAAACCCCGCCCAAGACAGACATAAATCTAAAGCTTGTGTATATTCTTTTAAACCTCCTTTATCGCACAGGTAAAGCCGCATACGCGGCTGGGTACTGTGGCGATTATATTCCGCCCAGGTGAACCTGGGCGACCTGTTCTCGATTGCTGGATTGCTGGATTGCTGGAGTGAAAGACGGGATGGCTTGACTCCATGAGAAGCAAACTCTGTGATATATGGAGTTTTTCGACACAGAGATCAGGTTTTAATATCCCGACTGAGAATGGGCCATACCAAGATCACGCACAATTATCTTATTTCAAAGGACCACCCACCCATGTAACATACTGTTAATGACGAAACACATAAACGTGAAATGTCCACAATACGATCAATGGAGACAACATTACCAGATACCTAATGATTTACAAACAGCACTCAACTATTCGAATGTACCCTAAGATAGTTGAATTTTTTAAGAGCATAAATTTATATAAAAGTATATAATGTTCAATTAATTTGATTAGTTATAGTGTCACAGTTTTATATACTAGTTCATTGTAATGGTTTAAAACTGCCAGTATGTTAAATAACCTCATTGTTTTATTGTTAAATATTTATTTTATAAAAAGTTGTAAAGTCGTGATATAGCTAATATGTTAAAGCAACTATAAACTTTCAAACTAAAATAATTATATATATACATACACACACATATATCTTGTGGCATGTGTGCCTCAAAACAATATATTTTGCAGTTTTCAAATGCTTATATCTTTTGTATGAATTCACAGATGAGGACTTTATAAGATTTGTTTGATAGATCGCACCAATAATATTAGTTTCTGCACAAAGATATGTAACTCATTAGCGTACAGAGTTTACGAATAATTACTGTTGTAATTAACTACTCAGGTACTACTTCCCTGCCGAGTTTACTCTTGAGTGAACTGTGCTACAATTATATAATACAAGAAAATTGAAAGTGTTACTCAGTGAAATGTAATCTGCCAATTGCTGTGGGAGTAATTGAATTCATCTATGAGAGCTACCAACAAGATTGTTGAGGTGATCATCACCCACTTTATTTCTCTGGTATGTTATTAACTTATTACTCACCTCAAAACTGAAGATGTCCTTTCACATCCAACACTTCATGCATGAATGATTACATCTATTGCTGGCAATTTGTACTATTCATGAAATACCAAAATGAAATCCTTTAAGACACCCAGTAAAGCACAAGATACTTTTCACTAGGCACTTCTGTTCTTCTTGATATATTTTCATGATTTGCTAACTGGAGAATATTTATAATGCTCTTTCTATAAGTTCTTTTTTTTTGCTTGAAGTTTAACATCCTTTAACCTGTAGGTTACATCAGTGGCAGCTCCTGGTGTAGAAAACAGGTGAAAAATGCTGTAAGTGAAACAAGTGCATGCTAAAAACTAAATAAGTTTTAATATTACTTACCCTACTTGTTTAGATTAAGTCAATCCTACTGTCCCTTAAGGAAAGAAACTTATCTATTATTTGAAGGTATACAATAGTGCACAACCAACACAATTCATATTATACGACTTCCCGAAGCTTTTAATTTCTTTCTTTATGCAATTTTATAATCAACTAATTGGCCACCTAGTAATTAAAAGGTCTTTCCATTCATCATTCCACCTATTAAAAGGAATTCCTAAAACAATACATACATCACACTTAGTTGGAAACATTATAAAAAATCTGATGTGTTACACTCACATGACTTTCTCTACTCTTGTACAATCTATTTTTACAAACGCCTATTCTCCATATGCTTCATATTAATCGAGATATCGAGATGTCAATCTTATTTGTAATTTTCTTGTAGATGCAAGGGGAATATGGTAGCTTTTAAGCGAGTCAAATATTTTATCGCTGGTTGCTATGTGGCGCATTCCATTCTCTTTGCATGTCCAGGACATAAAAAAATGAATAACGAATTTGAGAAAAAGTATAAGTATTGGAAAATTTAAGGAAATAACAAGCAATATCTCGAAAACGTTTCACTCAACAAAAAAAATGTATATGATATAAGTTGTGTATTTTAACGCGATCTACATTTTTTGTGTAGTAAAATTTTGTCTATCTCTTATGGTTTACCAGTTATGCAAAAGTCGTTCATAATGAAGAATACTTTTGGAGACATTCCCAGAAATTTCGAGATATACATTTCATTTCTCATGACATTATCTTAAACATATGATATTTTCATCAAAATCGTTAGAGCCATTTTTGAGAAAATTAAAATTTTCGAAAAATGTTCCATGTAAAGGGTAGTCTGGGGTGGGGGGATTTTCTTGAAAATCTTCGTGTCGCATCTCTGGAAGATACTGAACGTAAATACCAAGTTTGGTGTTTATCCGACTGTTAGTTTTTGAGTTATGCTGTTCACAGACACACACACACACAGACACACACACACACAGACACACAGACACACACACAGACACACACACGGACATGTTTCCAAAAATGCTTTTTTTGGATTCAGGAGGTCTCAAAACATGTATTTCCGGTGAAATCTCGGTATCGAATTTTTGGGTGGAATGCAATACTTCCCCTACTTACTATACGTAGTAGAGAAAGTAAAAAGAGAGTTACAGATTTACTTGCATTCAGTGTTCAGCACTCACACTACTTTAAGTACACATGACATAGTTTATTTTGTTAGAAACATAAACAAACAAACAAACAAACAATCAATCAATCAATAAAAAAAATGAAGGAAACTAAACACAAATTGACTTGTATTCTGTGTTCACATGTTCACATCTACTCGCTCACTGACCACTCATCTAAAGCTCTTAAGTTACACCCACAAACTGCTACCTGGGGGTGCAAAAGAAATACTTCAGTGCTGAGACATAAGTTCTTCACTTTCATAGTTAGACAAGCAATAATGACATCACGCTACCATGGCAACCTTCCTAAAAAAGAGAAGTATGAACCTGAAGTGTCAAAATATTTCTCTCTCTGGAAGGTTGAGTTGTTGCGGCCTCCCCTCCCCTTGGGAGAGAGGTCCTGGGTTTGCCTCCGAAGTCAATATAAAAGAAGAGAAAGTTGGTTACTTCAACCTCTACACTGTCTGGACTAAACATTTCATAACTACTGACAAGTTTGATTTTTTTATTAAATGCTCCATTTACAGCAAATTAAGAAATGTTATAAACAGGAAATATTTCATCTGTCCAGCCACTTCTGGGTCATACTGGATGCTGAACAAATGAAATGGGTGAAATGATGCTCAAACAATCCTGGGGCCCCTAGGGCTTATGAGTTACCCAACATTCATCTTTTCGAGATAAGGGAAAACCCCAGAGAAAAAACCCTTATCCAGTAATTCATCCTGAGATTAAAGCTCGGGACATCTTGAATGTGAAGCAGACACACTACCCCTACACCAAAGAGGTGTGTTCTGTAAGATTAAATGGCTAATTTAACCTACTGCTAGAATATTGTTTACAATGTTATCAGTGTTATGTACTATTTTAAATGATTTTGTTTTGTTTTTAAATACCTAATTATTTACTTGATATTATCATCTCATGGGGCCTTAAGCATGGTCTCCTGTGCATAATACTAGCAGTAACAAGAAAACATGTGAGGAGAGGCGCTAAGCTATTAACTCTAAATAAAATTAACAACTTCAGTCTAACACTATGATCTCATACCAACAGTTAACTTTTCATTTAGACTGGAAGTCCATACAGCTTCAGCTTTCCGAGTAGTCTTCAGTGTGAATGAAATAAAAATTGAAATTTCAGTTGCTCTGCATTCCTGGCTTCCATCAGGAAGTGTTCTTCTGCTGTCCATGGAGTGGAAGGAGTTTTGACACATACCTTTAGGAGTAATTTGGTCTTTCAACCCACAGAGGATTTACTTATTTTCTCTACCTCTTACCCATGATACTTAGAGGAAGTACTGTATTCCACCTTAAAATTTATTGGGCTTTCACCAATATGCTTCAAAGTTCCTTGAACCTCAGAAAAGTATTTAAAAAAAGGATGTGTGTATGTGTGAACATGCATAACAGCATAACTCCAAAATGAAAGGTTGGTTGGATAAATATCAAACTTGGTATTTAAGTCCAGCATCTTTCAAGGATGTGACAAGGATTTTCGCAAAATTTCTCCCACTCCAAATTCCCTTTAGAGGGGGGGAAAAAAATTGTTATTTCCTAAAAACAACTCTTTAACAATTTTGAGATACCTACTGATATCAAGAATAGAATGTCTGACTGAACTCTGTGCAGACTATGACATCCTCTTCATTATGACTGAATTTTGTGTAATTGGAAAACCAAAGCTTCTGAGTAATCTCCAGTGGAACATACGTATTCTATTTGTATGTTCATATTACATAAGTTAGCAGAAAATGTTTGAAAGATAAGTGATTTTTCTTTCTTTCTTTTCTTCATAAGAGCTTGTTACTGCAATTCTTGATATAAACATTAGAATGCAGTGTCTGATGTACCCAAGCCCATGTTGGTAATTAATTGTATCCCCACATCACCTTAATGAAAATTAAGAAATTTATAACTATTCTACCAAAAAAATGATATTCAAATCAATACTATTGATTTGCAAAAAATTGCCTTAAAAGGTTCATTCAAAAAGGAACCAGAAGACATAAAGCTCAACATAAATGTAAATAGAAAACACAAAGAACATTATTGTTTTAAAAAATATAGTAATCTGCAGTTCATATTATAAGTAGTCCTAACCTACATTTACAATACTCATGTAACAATAATAGATTTTGAATTAGTTTATTTTTATATATACTCCTATTTGTTAACACCATATTATTGTTTTTTCTCTGATTTTACTTAATTTATGTATGGTATCTTGTATATTCTAAGAGAGCTCAAGTCTTAAAAAGAGTTCCTTGTTGTGTGTTAAAATGTAGAAACAAACTCTTTACGCTTAAGGATACAGGATAATCTAAAATGAAAACACATAATAAATAATTTTCACACAAATTAAGCAAGAACATAATATGTGACTTCAAAATTATAAGGTAAAATGTAGCCTTTAAATAGTTTTTGTAGCATACTACACCAAATAGCTTCTTTAACCCCTTTGCTATTATGGAAAGAATGGTTCCAGATGCAGATAAGAGTATGTTAATTTAAACAAAATGATGCTTTTAATTTGTTATACACCTAGTACAACTGAAGCATGTTGTGAAAGAATTGTACCAGTTAGCATAATGCTTCATGTAATTTTACGACTTATATGCATAAGAATATTTTTTGCTCCTGGTGATTATATCAGTCTATTCATTCTAATATATTACAATGGACGAGGTTACTTTATTCCAGTTAAAAATGTTGTAAACGACAGTCATAAGAAGCCTTCAATCTACCCATTAGTTTATGATCCTTTGAGCAACTATTCTTCAGTCTAATGGACCAAAATATCTTCACTAAATTTTTACAATCAACATCAGAGGGAAAAGTAGTGTATAAAGAGTTATTATAATACTGCATTCAGTAATGCACCTTACTACATTCATGGTGCTGGCCCTACCCAACTCTTTTGAAATGTGGTTAAACCAACTGAAATGAATGCAAGTTTCAAATAAAATCACCTGCATTTTTAATGGTTTTCTCAACCTAGAGAGCCAATAAACACACAGGTGACTATTTAAAATCTGCACTCCTTTCAGTTTGCCTTACTCATCTGCTATATTATTTTTCTTAAACTGACAATGTTTTATACTCATTTTCAATAAAGTGGGAAAATAGGAAAGGCTGTGGTATGGTATTATGTAATGTTATTCTTTGTATACAGCAGTTTACCATTCATCAATTTTAACAGTTAACCAAAACGATAGAAATGTCATTGATTTGCATTCTACAATGATATACAAATTATAACAAAAATGATATCCTACTTGTACAAAGAATGTAAGCATTTAATTATATGTAAAACACCACGTAATACATTATTACATGAACTGAAAAATAAATGAAATACATCAGCAAAAACAAAAGGCAATTATTCAGATACAAAGAAGTATTCAAATAAAGCCATTCTTATGTAACTCAAATTTAAGCAAAATTTCTTACACTAACATCCCTTGATGTATATTTAACAAGCTATGATACATGTTTAATAGCTGCTTGTACATTACCCAGATCATAAATTTCTTAGCAATTAACTTGTGATTAATTGTTGCTCTTTTGTTGGTTTATATTTGGAATATCTGTTGCAGTCTAATCTAGTATCTATTGCCAAGGCACTTAAAATAAGCACTGACATCGTGAAGTCTAATCTTTTTTTCGTAAGTGAAAGAATGTAAAAATGAAAGATGTAAAGATGAAAAGAAAGATTTCCTTTAGCACCGTTAAATACTATCCACAGCTTTGAAATTTCGTCCCAAATCGAAAGTACATTTAGCCAACCTTCGGTTTTTTTTTTTTTTTTTTTTCACATCGTACACTGATCTCAAACACAGTACATGCCGGTCCACTAATTTTACGAAAATGACTTTATATATAGTAGACTGATATAATATATCAAAATTTTGACTAAATATATATTATTCTTAACACCTTTTAATAATCAACACTGCCGATTAAAATACTTGTGTTGGCAGCATAAAAATATTACATTACGGGCTGCACAGTGCCATCTAGGTCTGCATTTGGAAGCAATGGGCAAATGCAGCTCTCAAAATGCACCTTTCGGGCTTCGGGTAGTATCGACTGCACCGAAAGCTCCTATCCCAGTTGAAGGAAATTCTTGGCATGTTCATATGTTGCTATGTACTCTGTTTTGGTCATCGGAATCTAGCTGCTTGGCAAGCTTGCACAAACTACAGTTCAAGCAGCGTTGCCTACACATTTGTTTCTTACTCTACCCAAAAAATCCCTCAAAATAAAAAACTCTGTGTTGCACTCACATGACTTTGTCTACACTTGTACCAACTATCTTTACAAACGCATATTCTCTATCTACTTCATGTTAATCGAGATAAATATTAGGAGAAACTATCTTATTGCTAATTTTCTTGTAGGTTTACAAGGAGAATATGGTAGGCTTTAAGGAATAGTCATCTCTTTTAAGAGCTGGTTGCTATGCAGAGCATTTCATTCTCTTTGCATGTCCTGGACAAAAAAAACGAATAATGAATTCTCATTTGAAAATAAATTATTGGAAAATTCAAACAAATATCAAGGAATATCTCGGAATTGGTTTACTGAAAAAAAAAGTTATGACAAATCGTGTTTAATGAGCTATACTTTTTTGTGTAGAAGAATGTCTATCTCTTACGATTTAACAGTTATGCAAAGCCATTCAGAAAGTATGGGGCTTTTGGAAACATTCCCAGGAAATTAAAGATATACATTTGGTCATGAAAATATCTTAAATATGTGATATTTTAATCAAAATTCTTTAGAGCCATTTTTGAGAAAATAAAAAATAAACGAAAAATATTCTATGTAAAGGGTAGTCTGGGGTGAGGGGTTTCATTTTGCGGTATAAAGAAAAATATGTGAGTTTAGTGAAAATCAGTGCCCTGATTTAAAAAATGAAGTCCGTTTTTGGCTATCGCATCTAGTTTTTATGACATGTGCATATATGTCTATGGTACTAAATTCATTCAGCTTATACAGCTTACTGCTATGTTACATTATGCTATTCTGAATCTGTTGTTGATTTTCTTCCTAATCGGTTCACTTCCGTCATCCCTTATCACCCAAATGTTAATGTTTATATTCCTAGCACTTATTAATTTTGTTCCATGGGTCAGGTCTGTCTTCTTGAGAAGTATTTATGTTTACATTTACAGCTATCATAGATCTGAACTCCAGTTGAGCTGAAAATTAGTATGCACGTTCGTCTTCTATATGTGTAATGCTAAAATAAAAATTCGAGTATGACTTCTACATCAGGATTACGCAGTTACGCAAAAGACAGTGTCTACAAAGTTCTCAGAAGTTTTGTTACATTTGTGAGTGTTACGTGTTTGATGGGAAGGTACGTAAAATAGACTCACAAAAAAGAAACTATATTATTCACATTTCAAAGAGAAAGTTGGTGATCGGGATAAATCGTTCGCGCCTCATATTGCATTTAACAGCTGTATTGAGAGATTACGTTATTGGTATGGTGGAAAACGGAAGGCAATGCCGTTTGCCAAACCAATGATATGAAGAAAGCAGCAGAATCGCCATGACGATTGTTACTTTTGCGTGTGCAAAGTTGCTGGCTACAACAACAACAACAAATAAGGCAGGAATTAAATAACTAGATTTGAACTCGGCTACACAGCCTATTCCTCATGGACCCGAATTACCCATACCTACACCACCAGCAGACCTCAATTTTAATGAATCTGAAAGCAGCTTCCGGAAGGAGGAAGGGGATGTATGAACGGAGATGTGTTTCCCCGACTAAAATGAGGTCTAGGGCATATGAGCCGGCAAAATGTTGGAGCTGATTCACCTGATCGGACAGTTCCACATGCGTTCCAGAACGCGAATCGAAACGAGGTGCTATAGAGTACTCAATAACTGGCTGGAGAAAGTTTATGAGATGGTTGTGGAGCCAAAAATGATTTATGGTATAGAAATATCGGGATTAGATAGAGGATGGAAAAGTATAGACGAGGTGCACAGGATGTTTTGTAGAGAAATACTAGGGTTACCGAAGTCAATTGTAAGACAGGTAGCACAATTAGAGAAGGGCAGGGTGGCGAGTAAGGGGAAGATAATGGAAAGAGCTTTAAAATTTTGGTTTAGAATTTTAAATTTTGGAAAAAATAATGTGTTAAGACAATGTATAGAATACCAAGAGAATAGTCTAAAGAATGGTGGGTGGGTAAGTAATGGAACATTTTGGAGAAAAATGGTTTAGGAGACATGTGGAGGAGAGAAAATAATGTGAAAATTTTTTGGAAAAAGGCAAGAAAAAGACTGGAAGATATAGAAATACAAAACATGTTTAGTGAGATTGTCGAAAATAGTTCATTGGTTTGTTATAGGCCAATGAAAAATACACGGGGTAGGGAAAAATATATAGACATAGGTAGCAAATAAAGAAGAGAGAGAATCTATTGCATGGGTAAGCAGCTCCGTGACTTCCGATAATGAGTTGGTTTCTGATCCAGAAGAGTTTGACAATTCACCACAACAGTTTAATCAATTTGAGTTAAATGATTTAGGAGGGATTTAGGTTACACAAAACAAAAAAGAGAAGTACTGGGCTCAAGACTACAGGAGAAGAATTTGTTATCACTTGGTATAGGAATCGCAAAATACAGTTACTACGCAGAGGAAGATCAACTTGTGTTTTGTGTAAATGTGTGTAAGACTCGGACTCCAAGACCTCGTTGCAACATGGTAACTCCACGCACCCGCGGCAGCTAGGGGCCGACAAGGCAATTGACAGACCGGCGTTTTTAGCCTCTCCTCCCACCACACTTCCACGACGACCCCCAATCCCTCCTCCTGCCCCACGCACGCAGATATGCCGAAGTGGCTGCAGCAGCTTTTGCAGAACCACGGCCAGCGTATCTGCGATCTGTTGGTCAGATTCCTGTCTTCCACCATCCCGGCCGCCAAAATGGTTATTGCCTTGGACGGGCTCAATTCCTGTGTCATCCAGACCGCCCAGAATGGGCCGATCGAACTAGATCTCGCACCTCCTTCCGGACTACAACTGTCTCAGGACTGATCACATGGGTCTCCGAGGAGGCGGCACCGCGGTCCTCGTGAGGAACAGCGTAATCCATTGCCCATTCCCGCTCCCGCCATTTCAAATCCTGGAGGCCACTGCCAGTGGCGTTGCTCTAGGCGATACGAAAACATGACAATGTTCGTTTACACTCAACATCAAGGCTGTTTGTACTCGATTACCTCTCCATCCTCTCCCTACATCCCCACGTTTCATGGCCGGGAATTTCATTGCCAAGCATCCGCGTTGGCATTGCCCCCTGGGCAGATAGACGAGGCAATGAAATCATGTGCATGGTAGATGCGGATCTTCATCTCAAAGTGGAGGGCCCCTGGAACCTCACTCACCACCCATGAGGTCGAGGACTGGCTTCTGTTATCGACTTCGCGATCATCAAGCATTTCCCCTTCCTTCTTTCACTCACATCACTCAACGCATTACAATACCGAGTTAGCTGAAGTTAACACAAGGTTTGCAAATCACGAACGTTCCGGTTCCAACGCCGAGAAGTCGATTGAGGCCGTGGTCTCTTCCTTTACTTCCATCGTGTTGCGGGCAGTCTATAACTCTACTGTACACACCTCAACTCCCTTACGACGACGCTTAGCCTTTCTGGAGCCGGCTGGCTTAGGGGTGAATGGAGCTGGTGTTTGTGTGCCCTGGGATCGTGATTGTGTGGGGGCGCGTGACACCCTACTTCCATCCGTGGCACCTTGCACTACTACGGCGTAGGATGGTCCTTGGCGACGTATTTATTATAAACACCAAAACAATTTCAAACGTAAGGAAGAAACTCAAAATCTGTACATGGCATGCCATTCAGCCCTACAAAATGTTAAGGCAAAGACAGCACGCGAACCAATAAAACCCACCCCGCCTCCAGCAACTCCCAGAAGCACCAGAATAGACCCAAACCCCTTGCCGATGAGAGCCAATCGCTCTCGAAACCACGCACATTGCCACTATAAAGGCTGGCACACTCACCCTTCGAGCTCTCGACAGACAACATGGGAAAGAAGGCAACTAGCGCCGTAGCCTCCAAGCTTCCTCCCCGAAAGGGAAAAGAAGACCAGCTTTCAGCCACTTTGCCGCTGCCAGTTGAAGTGCCCAGCAGTCACTTGCCGTCCAGCACAAACAATCATACACCGATTAAAACGCCTGCCGCCTCGTTTCTCCGCCGTGGTCCGGGAGTTCATCGACAGCTCCCGGCCACGCTGCTCCTCAGCGAAGTCTAACACCAGGATCAAGGACGCACGAGGTCCCACACCGCTGGTCAGACTTAGTTCAAGAACGAGAGCGAGTACTCGGCAGCACTGGGCGCGGGATTGCTCTTGTTAGGACAAACTCTACCGTTCGAGGCCAGTCGCAATTTCCCCCTATGCCATTCCGCCGACATATGTGAAGCCGCACCCCTCTGCTATTACTGCGGAACCAGACACTCATAGCTGACTGCCAGCACACGACCTGATACAACGCTGCCTCTTCTGCGCCTTCTGTGGAGGCAAGGGACCCACACTGCCCATTATACCCATGCCGGACTCAACCAAAGGACCACCCAATCATGCCACCATAGAACTCCACACCACCTCCAAAGATTGACACATCTCACATAGAACTCCAGTGCACAAGCATCAACAACATTCTACAACAGATTACAGCAAGCAATACAAGACCTTCATGCTGAGGTACTGAAATTGACCAGTCGACTCAACGCGCTGGAAGAGCAACTCAGCGCACAGTTCGACACTGTCACCGACGCCATAGAAGCACACACCAGCACCACCAATTTTGTGTCCAATCACACGACCAAGCTCTTCTTTAAAGTCATGGAACGCAGCTACCAAAAGGTCATTGAAGCCATGGATCACTATTTCAAGCAGACATGCAATGCATTTGACATTGCAGAGAACCATATTTGAGATGGCATCGAGCAGCATGCAAAAGGAATAATGCAACACATTGACAACGCACGCCAGCCTCCTCCGCCACCACACAAGAACCAATGCCCAGAGATAACAGGCCCAGTGGAATCCACTACTTAACCATAATGACACCACAGTTACAGGTCGTTGTCATGGCAGCTACCTGATCCCCACTGCAGAGCAATCTGCCTACCTAGTAAGCACCCACAAACTGCACGCTTGCTACTGCAGTACCAGCCACCATGACATGAATTATGCCCCCAATAAACAGTGCCACCATAGTTCAAGTTCCCTTCTCTCCCTCATCCTTTTTCTTTCTGAGATACCTATATATACATAATTTTTCCCTTATATCTTTATTCCTGTTTTCCCAAAACAATACAAAAAAGAAAGAAAAAAAAATGACATCAGTCGTTGCCTAGCTAGCAAGAAGGACATGTTGAGCTTCCACTGATGATGTCTGCTGTAATCACAGACCAAACGTCTGGGAAGATAAGAGGAAAGAATCCCATTAGAGCATGGCCACAGAGCCCAGAAAACTTTTATCACCTAATAAGTACATAGAAGAATAAGCTTTTGTAAGAATAGTCTGCAGAAGAGTGAGTAGATAAAGTCATGTAAATGCAACACTTCAGATTTTTTTCTTCTCATGGTCATGTAGAGAGTGGAATTTCAAAGACATTGCATACCTATCCACTTTTTAAATGTTTAACTATCCCTTCAGCCTATTGTTCCTTCTTATACCCACATTGGAATGTATAGTAAAATCATTTCAGCAAGTGTTTATCTCAATTAACAAGAAATAGAAGAATAAGTTTTATAAGAATAATTTGTAGAAGAGTGAATAGAGAAATTCATGTAAACAAACACATCAGATTTTTGTACAGAGATTTAACAATTGAGTAGTTAAGCCTACCACGGAATGTTACTTGAACATTCATTACACAAGTAAATTAGGGTAGACATATAATTTAGGGGCACACTGTTAGTCATTATATTTTTCTCCTTGGATTTCACATAAATGATTAAATACTGCATGCTTTTTTAAAAAAAAATAGGGGTGAAAATATAAGAATACCATATATTTTACTCCAAAAAAAGTGCTTGTAAAACATCAGATAAAAGCTAGCTATAAATACATAAATGGTCATAATTTAGCAACTGAAAAAACAGAAGACGTAGCAATGCAATACTTATGACAAAATCGTTTACTAACTCTTATACAAGAAAGTTTTGCTGTATTTACTGTAAGTTGTAATCAAGTTCATTACCAGTGTATGCTAAATAATTGCATAAAGAGAGAAAATTGCATACAACATAACATCAGAAATTATTTAACTGATGTTTTATAATTAACAACTGCATAGATTATTTTCCTCTGTGCTTATACACTCTGACATTTCCAAAACTTTGAACTTGGTAGCCTGGGGGTGGAGAATCTTCATACTCACCAGTTCCATTTCATTATATATTAATGTTAGGGGTTTTTGTGTTATAAATGAGTGGCCTTTATGTTATGTTATTGTTATTCAATGACAATGCAAATTTAAGAAACAAGACGTACAATTCAGAAACAGTATACTGACAGTATCTCTGTTAATTTCATGGTGACAGCTGGAGAAATACCAAATTTCATACTTGAGTCAGATGCTATTTAAGCATATGGGTCAAAGATTTTCAAGAAAGTTTTCCTGCCCAAAACTACCCTTTGCAGGAATACATTTATTTTCCATTTTCTCAAAACTGATTCTAACAATTTTCATTAAAATACATATATCTGAGACATTAATGTGACAAATTAAATGTATATTTTATATTTTCTGTGAATAGTCTGTGGAGCCCTTTCATATATCTTTTCAATTTTGTGTAATTTTATAATTGAAAAATCACAAACAACTGGACAAAACCTTACTATAGGAAAAACATAGAAGTCATTAAAATACACAATTTATATTAAATTTTTTTATAATATAGTCATCTTCAAAATATTCCATGTTGCATATTTACATCTCCACAACTACATAATCTGACAATACATGAAATTTTTCTTTTTTCTTTCCATCATGAGAGCATGTTACTTATTACCATTTGGATGCTATTTCCAAATGTTGTGTATAACTAAGCATTTAATGCTTAATTTCAAATCATTTCCACACAAAAATGTATTATGAATAATATAACATGGATAGAAGAATTACTTTTTAAATCAATAATATGTAATGGACATGCGTGAATTTGTCATTTATAGAGAAAATTGTGTATGTGATCACATTAAATTTTGCATTTGAAATGTATAAATGTGTAACCAAACAATGGGGACAGAAATTACCCCAAGATAAAAGATGTATGTGATGGGCATTCAGCCTGAAAGCAGGTCAAAGCATTGAGGAGTGTTGACCACAATTTACCCAATAGCATACTAGGTAAAGTGTTACTGTGCTGTTTACCATTGCCTTTGGCACATGCGAATGAAGTTATGTCACATGAGCCCAGAATGGAGGTTTTCTTCCACTGATAAATTCCTTGCAATAGCCAGGAATCAAACTCCGATCCATTACAAACTATCTGGTCAACCAACATTTGTTCCACCTTAAACAAAGAGTATAGGGCCAAAAAAAATAAGACTTTAAGGGTGGTCTTATAGGATTCACAAGCATTTCTTTGCATTTTCTCAGCTATGCATGTCCAAATTAATACTCATGAAACTGAATATGTGCGAGATACAGTGAAAGTCAGAATATTCAGAAATGCAGCCGAAATCTTAAGTACAAATCGCCATACTACATGCTGGATGGTGTGGTTTCCTGTATTTATGTATCATTACTTCTGTTACAAACACAACAACTGCAATTATGAGGCCCAGCCCCAGAAGTATGAAGGCGCCCTGCACATGAGTCAGTTGTAGAGTCCTGGGAGTATCTCCATCAGGGTCATCCTCGCTACGACTCAGAGCAATCTGCAGCTGAAGACGGCTGGACAGTAAATTGCGCACAACATCAGCCTGCCAGTAAGTTCCTAAACCGCCTTGGTTCAATGCAAGGATCAGATCATTGAGAGGCTGCATGTATGGTCCTCCTTTTCTTGCTATCAGGACCACATGAGCGACAAGTATAGCTTCCTTCATTAGCCTTAACTTGGACATTGCGTCAATGCTGATGTATGGTCCATAGGAGAATACTCCTGAAATATGCCACAAAATTGATTGCATAAATCTTTCAGAAATGAAACAACATTATGTGTATAAATAAGATTTACAATTTCTGCATTCATGTTCGGCAGTTGTTGTAGTTAGGGACCCCATTTGGTCCTTTGCACCAGGGCTTCTATGCCACTGCATACTAGTCTACATGCATAGTAAATAGCTACTAAAATGCAGATTGTTTACTGTGGTCAGGGCTCTAATAAAACAAAAACTTTCTAACAATTATCTTCTCTGTTTTTAGAATCAAATAACACATGCTCTGTAATGCCTACAAATTTTATGGGAGTTTGTAACTCTGATGATAGCATTACAATACAGATTATGAATCTAAGTCAACAAGCTCTGAGAGCTTATTTGAATAGATATCTACATATTCAAAAGAAAAAGAAGCCTAAACTAAATAAAAAGTATTTAAGTGTCTGCTCAGTCAAAAGTCAATGAAGCAATTAGTGTGAATATAGGCAACATAGACTATCTCAAATTACTAAAACCAAAGATGCTGCATGTCACAGTGGTCAACATTCATTCTAACTTGAGTCACCAGAGAAATCACCAGACAAACTATTTACAAAAAGTGCAATGTTTCGGTCTTCGGCCAGTATTATGAATAATTGTCATATCATATTATATACTGCCCTGTAATATTCTTTTCTTTCCTGCAAGGGTTTGGTCATCACCTTCCTTCTCCACCATAATTGCTGATTACCTATAATCTAGACTCACCTTAAGTGTTAAATTAAACACTAAACTGTGTTGTGGACTTTATTTATATAACATGCATGTGTTATTAAATGTTGCAAATTACTGTATTGTAATAGTATGAAGAACAATTTATAGTTATATTTTAATATGATTTCTGTGTACTTAACTAAACCAAACAATCCTGGTTTTATTCTCCGCAGATCTTCTTCCTCTAAAAATCAAACACCACACAGACAACACTTACAGCAAAACTTACAAAACCAATTCAAATTTCTAGTTAACTGCAGAGGCAAGACCTAATAATTAATAATAACCTAATAGCCTAGCCTAACCTAACATAATGGTAATTAATAATTAAATGTTTGTATAATTAGCCTAAAAATATAATTATTACTAATCTAATATAAATAGTAATAGATATAATTAATTTAATGTGTATCAGTTGGTGACTAAATGGTCGGCGTGAAAAGTTTGAACACCTGTATATATAAAAACAGGGTGTCAATGCAACAGATATAATATCTTTCCAATATATGTAAAAGGTGTGTATTTGTGGAGGAGTTGCCAGTTTATGAATGAAACCTAACAACCTGAATATCACCAGATTCCAATGACTTATCCCATAATAGTGGAAAAATGCCAAAGTTGCAGTTTAGTAACCTCTCATATATTTTAACTTCTATAGTTAGCAACTTGAGTATAAAATGAAGTTGCAGAAACTGAGGGAGAAAAAGAATTACAATCTCCTTTAGGCACTAGTCCTGCGGATATCGGTTTAACTAAGGGGATAGCTCTGGAAAGGTAAACAGATCTCAGCAGACATGAGGTAAAAAATCTTATGTGTTACATCCACATCACTTTCTGTATCCATTCTTCAACAAACTATTGTTACAAAAGCTTATTCTTCTCTCTACTTCATGTTAGTCAAGATAAACATTTGCAGAAACGGTTTCATTGTATATTTTCTTATAGATACAAGGGGGATAGAGTGGGCTTAAGTGAGTCAGATCTTTTAAGAGCAGATCATTATATGATGGCTTTGAAATTCCATTCTCTTTGCACAACCACAAGAAAAAAAAGAATAGTGATTTTCCTCTTGAGAAAAGTTTAAGTATTCAAAAATTCAAACCAATAATGAAGAACATACCAGAAATGGTTAATGTCACAAAAGATTGTATTTGGTATAAATTGTTGATTTTACAAGATTTACATTTTTTGTGCAGTAAGATTTTGTCTATATCTTATGGTTTACCAATAATAGGAAACTCATTTAGAATGAAGAGGACTTCACAAGCTACTCCCAGAAAATTCAAGATATATATGTTACTTGTCATGTATGTATTGTGACTGGGTGTATGATGCTACCTGTGGGTTGCCAGTAAGGGCCTCTTGGTCCAGCACCTGGGTGGGACCTTCGACCAGCCATCAGAACAATAGCCATTATGTGCCGCTTACCAGTTCCATAACATTCATTTTGGCCTGTTCTAGTATTCTCCCCTTCTAGAACATTCCACTTTGTATACAAGGCCTATATAAGGGGGCTGCTTTTTCCCGAGAAGTTCAGAGTTAAGAAGTTACAAAGTGAAAAGTGGACAGTGCCAGTGCAGTTCAGTTGTGATTTGACGGATCAGTTTTATTGTGTTCTAAGTGTGTGCCAAAAGTGACTCAAGTGTAACGTTTGTGCAATGCTGAGAGCCTAAGTAATAAATAAAGTATGTTTCACAGTAGCTGGTGTTCTCATTTGATACAATGTTCTAAAGCTATGGTATTTTAGTCAAAATCATTACAGCCATTTTCGGGAAATCAAAAGTAATGAGAAATGTCCATGTAAAGGGTAATTTGGTATATGAGGATTTTCTTGAAAATCTTTGTGTTACATCCTTGGAAGGTCCTGAGCTGAAATACCAGGTTTTGTATTTAACCAACCCTCCATTTTTTTTCATTGTACTGTCCACAGGACATACACACAAACACACATAGATGTTTTTCTAAAATAATTTTTTATTCGGGGGACCTTAAAACATGTATCTCCAGCGAAATCTAAACATAAAATTTATGGGTGGAATACAATACTTCCTGTGCTTACTATAGGTAAGCAGTAGAGAAGGAAGGGAAGAAAGAAAGAGAGAAAGAAAGAGAGGGAGGGAGAGAGAGAGAAAGAGAGAGAGAGAGAGAGAGAGAGAGAGAGAGAGAGAGAGAGAGAGAGAGAAGGAGGGAGGAAGCAAGGTATACTGGACTTGTTGCCAGTTGTTCATTGATACTGTGTTTCACAAATATAACAAACGTTTGAAAACAAATGCTGATGTGCAAGATATTTACCCTGATGCTGTTGAAGATGGAGGTGATAAATATATTACAGTAAATTTAAGTCATTTCACTTTGATTTGTTTCAGAACTGTTCAATCTGGCCTCTATGTTAGGATTTCGTTTTGTTAATTTGAGGAACCCATATTTGTTTTATTTTTTAAATGTACCTAACTATTAAGTTTTGTAATTTTGTTGCTATAATACTGGATATGCTAGTGTTCCTCATGTGCGTAAGGTGAGTATTAATGTACTCAAATTGATAACTTCAATAATGCAAACATGATGTATAGGGAAATAAACTATACTTCAATATATCATTCCAAAAACTGACACCATGACCTTGCCTGCAAATGGAACTGTCTCACCTTGTTTGGAGCCGATTCTCCCCTTTCATTCCACTGTTTTGACTATTCCTTCATCTCAGGTGTGAAGTGATGGACCCATGTTTCATCCATGGTTATGAATCGGCACAAAAACTCGGCTTTATTGTAGCAAAACATGGCCAAACTCTCAACTGAAACATCTTCACGATGCTGCTTTTATTCCATTGTGAGTAAATGTGACACCCATCTTGCACACAGCTTTCTCATGTCTAAATTTTCAGTTAGTGTGCGATGTACAGCACTTTTTGAAATGCCTATGATGTCTGCTAGCTTGCACACTCAGTCAACGGTCATCCAATACCATTTTGTGGATTTTCCTCACAATTTCTGGCGTGGTCACCTCATTTGGTCGACCACTGCGATGTTCATTTCGACAGCTCCTACAGCCTCGCTTAAACTCTACCAACCAATATTTTACTGTTGTAAACAAAGCAGCAGACTCCCCCAGAGTAGAATCTAGCTCAGCTGTAATATTAGTTGGACTAAGACCTTTCAAATGAAAGTATTGTATCACATAACATGACCAGTTTTATGCAAGTTTACAAATTTGCTGAGAGCATTCACTATTGATGGCTGCCAAACAATTACTAAACGACGTAGCATCATCAAACTTCAGACTTAAGCTTTATAAGGTTGGTACTTTCTACCATAGTCATTTGTTTGAAACAACAACCACTATCTATACATCAGGTCGGGAACTTCTAGGATTGCCCTCGTATTATTAGTATTATTATATTTATTAAGCTTTCAAATATACATATAAGATGGTTAGCTACTCAAAGTGTTTTTTTAGGACTTAATATAGTTACTATTTCTTGCACATGCACTATACCGAGTGGCAGAAGAAATTAGAAAACAATTCCCAAAAGTGAATGATTTAATCTCTTCGGTAAACAGGAGCGTCATTTCATTTTTTGTTTTGGGGGGGGGCAAGATTGCTTGAAGCAGTTTCCTGAATTTTCATGTGAATTTTAATGACACTTTAGCCTAAAAGCAAATAATCTTTTACTTCTCAGATGGGAAATATTTGTATCAAACGTAGTTATTGTAATTTTCCTTTTAGTAAAGCAATAATAATCAGGATCCTAATCATTTCTCATAATCTAGAAGGGGGGCATTTGCCCCCCTAAATGGTACCTCTATCAGTATAGAAGGTATTTTTAAAATCATGTAGTAGAGTTTCTGTATTTAAACAAAAGTGTCCAAAGCCTCTGCCTCCAGCACCTATTTTTAACAAGGTTGGGTATATGTGTACAGTATGTTCAATATTACAGTGAGAATATCCAGGTGTAGAAAACAATGTCAACAGTTTCTCTTAAGTTGACTGACTTGAGTGTATTAAGATGCACCAGAGTGCACTACATGAGAAGAAACTAAGGAGTGATTGGGGATATAAGAAATAAATCCTGTGGTGCTACAGCCATGTGGGACCTGGGCCTGCCAACCTGACTGCAGGCCTCATGGCAGAGATGAACGGTCATCCAACCAATATTGTGAAGTGACATGGCCAGCATCATGCTTTCCCCAACCAGAGAGTTTGCTCATGAGACCAGGACTGCTGCCTATCGCAGCTCCTCACTTTCCTCACAATGCTGAGTGGGCACCAGTCCTACACCTGGGACTTAAAATTTGCACCCCATTGGGTGGGATCAATCCTAGGTGCATTCTGTGGTCAGGAACTGGAGCTCCATGCTCTAGCCCACAGTACTCTGATATATATTCTTGGCAAACACTATAAAATCTGGGGTATATGGTATTGAAAAGTGTATCATATTTTGAATGGGTATAACGCAGAACTACCAGAAGGATTTCATTGCTCAAGTCACTCCAATCACTTCAGCAGAAGTTGAAAGATCATTCTCTGCATTCAAACTAATCCTGTCCAGCAAATGACAAACTTATATCACAACATTGGAAATGGTGTTAGTGATTTACTGTGCACAAAATTATGATGGCAGAAATGACAATTTGTGTTGTGTTAATCATCTATTTGCAGCGTTTAGTAATTTCATCTCAATCAGATTTAAACTATAGTACACAATTATGTCTTACACGTTCTATTTTCAATATTGTTTAGAAATGTGAACACACATATAGTATTCCTTCAGATGTATTTCATTAATTTTATTGTGTCTATTTTAAAAGAATAATAACCTATTTTATACATGTTTTTTCCACCATAGAGGCTCCTAAAGATCCAATGTTACTGACTATACATGAAATGCAATGATAATTAGGAAAGGATATTTGAGAAAAATGTTCCAGATCTATGTTTATGGTATCACCCTGGCAGTTGTCAGTTATGAGGACTGAGAAAACATAGGAAAACCTCACTCAGGAGGATGATCCAGGTGGGATTTGTATCATACATCTCTAGTTAACAAGTTTGTTCCTTAAGGCAATGCATCTATGAAAATCTACAGTTTTATTCTGATTACTTTGTCTTTTTACTTTCCCTACTACATATAGTAAGTAGGGGAAGTATTGTAATCCACTCAAAAATTCGATACCGAGATTTCACCGGAAATATATGTTTTGAGACTCCCTGAATCCAAAAAAAAGCATTTTTGGAAACATGTCCGTGTGTGTGTATCTGTGTGTGTGTCTGTCTGTCAGTCTGTGAACAGCATAACTCAGAAACGAACAGTCAGATAAACACCAAACTTGGTATTTAGGTTCAGTATCTTCCAGAGATGCAACACGAAGGTTTTCAAGAAAATCCCCCCACTCCAGATTACTCTTTACATGGAACATTTTTCGAAAATTTTAATTTCCTGAAAAATGGCTCTAACAATTTTGATTAAAATATCATATGTTTAAGATATTTTCATGACAAATGAAATGTATATTGCAAATTTTCTGGGAATGTCTCAAAAAGTATTCTTCATTGTGAACGACTTTTGCATAACTGGTAAACCATAAGAGATAGACAAAATTTTACTGCTCAAAAAATGTAGATCGCATTAAAATACACAATTTATGTCATATACATTTTTTTGTTGAGTGAACCATTTTTGAGATATTGCTTGTTATTCCCTTAAATTTTCCAATACTTATACTTTTTCTCAAATTCGTTATTAATTTTTTTTATGTCCTGGACATACAAAGAGAATGGAATGCGCCACATAGCAACCAGCTCTTAAAATATTTGACTATCACTTAAATACTACCATATTCCCCTTGCACCTACAAGAAAATTAGCAATAAGATCTCGATATCTCAATTGACATGAAGCATATGGAAAATAAGCGTTTGTAAAAATAGTTTGTACAAGAGTAGAGAAAGTCATGTGAGTGTAACACATCAGATTTTTTACCATATACTCAGAACATAAAACATATAAGGCATACAAAATTTTAACACGCTTGTCAAACCATTGTTAAGATATTAATTTTTTTATTCATAATTAATCACTTTTTAATATGGTAATATGAAATGCTTTTTGGATCAGGTGGTTTATCATGTCATTCCCAAAATTTTAATTTCAGCTTACTATACAAACATAAAGAAATTGTTGCATAGGCATTTCTTAATTTTAATTTCCATATTTGCCGGCATATAAGTTGTACTTTTTTCCTCCGAAAATATGTCCAAAAACAGGATGTGTCTTATACACCAATATCAAATTATTAATTATTAACTCCATTTCTTCAAAATTGGCATGTTTTGATTTGAAGCAATTCCTTGTTAGCTTCCTTGCTAAGAATTCTAGTGGTGTAGAGTTCAGTGGCTGCACATGCGCTGTTGTTAATGATTTTCATATTGTTCGTTCAAACTTCAATTGCTGCGATTAGTGTGAAGATCTGCTTGTGTCTTTAATTATGCTAATTTGCAGACTATGATTGGAAAATGACATTACAATTGCATTTAAGCTACAAGTGATTGCATATGCTGAAGGACACAGAAACACGGCTGCAGAAAGGCATTTCAGCACACCTCCAATTGAGAAAATGATAAGAACTTGGTGGAATCATTAAACACAATCTAAGAAGTGGAACTGCTAAATTTCCAGAACTTAAATTGCTATACTTGGATTTCAGACAAGCGGAATTTCAATTGCTACATATATTTGTTACAATTGTTTCATTAATTCTTCCCTAAAACATGTGTTAAAACTGGGATGCATCTTATCAAGTCCCTATGAAATGGCACTCATTAATTGGAGCAGTTGATAGAATCATTAAAAAGTTATTTCAAAAGTATTAATGACTGCCCTAAAGTACTGAAAAATATTTCAATGACTCTGATGATCCTGGTAGGGATTGTTTCATTACTTTCTCTACTACATATAATAAGTAGGTGAAGTAATGTATTCCATCAAAAAATTTGATGTTGAGATTTTTCTAGAAATAAATGTTTTGAGGTACTCCGAACCCCAAAAAAAAGCATTTTTTAGAAAAAGGTATGTGTGTGTATCTGTCTTTTGTGTGTGTGTGTGGAGGTGTGTGTGTGTGTGTGTGTGTGTGTGTGTGTGTGTGTGTGTGTGCAGGAATGTGTGTATGTCTGTGTATGCGTGTCTGTGAAAAGCATAACTCAAAAACAAAAACTTGGATAATTATGCAGCTTGATATTTAAGTTCAGTATCCTCCAAAGATGCGACACGAAGATTTTCAAAAAATTCCCCCATACCAAATTACCCTTTACATTGAAATTTTTCGAAATCTTTGATTTTCTAAAAAAATGGTTCTAATGACTTTGATTAAAATACATATTAAAGATATTTACATGACAAATAAAATGTATATCTTGAATTTTCTGGGAATAGCCGTTGATGTTCTCTTTATTTGGAACAGATTTTCCAAATGTAAGCAATAAATGAAAACGTACTACACAAGAAATGCAGATCTCTTTAAGACATATAATTTATTTGAAATAACTTTTTGTTGGCTTCAGACATTTTCAAGATATCCATTATTAATGTTTCGAATTGTTCAATACTTAGACATTCATTCTTTTCAAGTCCTATCGATTTTCAGTTGTTTCTTGTGATGCTGTGGAAAGAGCTTTAAAGACCAGTGTGTAGCGTCCAGTTCTGAAACATTTAATCATTGCTGTTCCCTTTATATCTAAACAAAATGTGTAATGCAGCTATTCCTGGAAATGTTTATTCGGATTAAAATGTAGTAGATAGGAAGATTAACTTCTGTAACTATAATTTGTATACCCACTAATAAGATATAGAGGATAGATAAGGTCACGTGAATGTAACACAGATTTTTTTTCAATTTATTTCTTGTTAATTGTGAAAAATGTTTGTATGAATGGTTTCATCACAAGTTTTGTTGTAGGTCAAGAGGGATATCGGAGGCTGAAGTGATAGTAAATCTTTAAACAGTGGGTTGCTATATGCTGGTATTGAATTACACTTTCTATATGGCCAAAAGAAATAAACAAATGGAAAATTAGCACTTGGAAAAAGTATGAAGTATTTGAAAATGTAAACAAATAACAAATGTCTGTGAAATGATTAATACCACAAGAAAATATTTTATATAATTTGTGTGCTTTACGGAAATCTACATCTTTTTGTGCAGTAAGCTTAGTTTATCAGTTACTAAAGGTATAAAAATTCACTCACAATGAAGGAGACTTCACAGACTATTTGTATAAAATGCAAGATATGCAATTTATTTGTATTGCACACATCTTAAACATACAGTATTTAATCACAATCATTAATGGTCATTTTTGAGAAAATAAGAAGTTTTCCATGTAAGAGTAGCGTTGGGGTGAGGAGATTTTCTTGAAAATCTTTGTTTTATCCTTGGAAGCTGGTGAATTTAAATACCTCAGTTTTAAATTTCCCCCCTTCTCTATCTCTCTCTCTCTCTCTCTCTCTCGCTCTCTCTGTCCCTCTCACAAACACACACACAGGCCCCTTTATCTAACATTATGTATACTCCTTTTCCTTTGGATTCAGGGAACCTCAAAACATGTACTTGTGATAAAATCATGATATCAAATTTTTGACTGAAATGCTTGGTATGCTTAAGGGAACAGTTATGAATTGTGTGCGCAGTAAGCATGGGCTCTTGTCTTAAAGACAAGCAAACTCAATTGCTTTGTTCATTCCCAAATGGCTAGGGACAAGCAAGTTTGAAATGAAATCTGTATACCTGTTTTACATGTCTGACTTTATTGATCATGGTGGAGTTTTGTGACAGAGATGTGAAATATAAACTTAGTAATTCTGAGCCATAACTTACTTATAATTTTTGGAAAACATGTTTCTTGAGGTAATTGTTCCCATCATCAGCTCCTGTTCAACTACAATGTTCCTCCACAGATACATTTTTTTTCTGGTGTCACCTGGATGAATTATTGCCTGGTCATGCAGAAGTTTATCCTGCAGCCACCAGAGAGAAAATGACTACCATGCAGAGCAACACCAGAGCTTGACCCGATAAACCTGAGCAATTAGCTCCAGAATTATGTCTTTCATAAATTATATATAAGTGATTTAAGTGTTACAAAAATCAACCCAACATTATTAAGTTATTGCCCAACAAAATGTTAGAGGAAGAATTTGGCAGGTTGTGGGTTACAGACTTGTGTGATTATTAATAAGAATGAGGAAGGATTCTGTAAGAAGTCTAGTGGAGGGAGAGCAAAACTTGTTGCATGTAAGAGTTTACTCACCACCAGATAGTTCCTCAATGTGTATTCCAACTTCACCCTTCAAAGCAATGTCTGCTAATTCCTCATCTGACACCTTGACGTATTTGTCTGCTATAGTCTTCAAAACTGGATCCTCACTATCCTGAAAGGCCCATATCACAGCTTCATGAGGAAACATCCAGATGAGGTCGCTTTTAGCCAT
Source organism: Deroplatys truncata (assembly GCA_030765065.1). Lineage (NCBI taxonomy): Eukaryota > Metazoa > Arthropoda > Insecta > Mantodea > Mantidae > Deroplatys > Deroplatys truncata. Next base: position 45,144,778 of record CM060975.1, on the reverse strand, counting down.
TTCCACCAGCATGTTGATTGGACGTTCATACCTGTGTTAAGTCAATCACATTATGAAGCTCACACAAGGGAAAATCTGTGTTTTTGAAAAAATGGGTGTCTGTTAATACTCGTATTATAAAGAGAGAGAGAGTATGTGTATGTGTGTGGTGATCTCAAAATCCACCCAATCAATTATGATAATTCTTTCAGCATTGAAAAGCCCTATTCTTCCAGAATGGTCACGGGCTATATAATGTTTCTAAAATTTTGAAAACTGGGGGTTAGCAGTTTGTTATTCATATTCATGTCACCAAATTTCAATCTGGTTTCATCAAATACGAAAATCAGAGGTTACTTTTGGCACTTTATTGCAAATATGGTAGATTTTTAATGATTTTGACCTCAAAGGGGTGGCTTAAAATATTTTAAAACTGAATTATTTTAGGGAGAGTTGTATACATTCATATCACCAAATTTCCATTGTATTTCACTGAAGTTTTATTAAGTATGATTTTGGCACAACTGGAAACATTGGGATTCTAGAAACTGACAAAAATGATAAGCTACCCTTTCATTCAATCCCTGTTTTTAACCCCTAGTGTACAAATCAACATTCTTTGGCCTATTTACCTGAAACTTTGTATATTTATTTATTTTTATTTATTTTTTTGTGCTAAGAGATTTACAATTTGATTGTCTACTGAACTTTGACCCTGGTGACTCATTCTGTAGACAATCACTACAGTGTATCTACATTTATAATTTCCCATCAATAAATTATCTTGCTTCAGTTTTTCATGTCTCATTTCCACTTGTTTTTCACTTGTCACTTGTTGATTGCTTTACCATCACACATTCACTATAGTTTTCCATTCAAAGTAAGATACACTACCTCTTACTTTTCTCTAGCCACTGTCCAAAGCCATTTATTTTTGACTTTACACAAAATCTGTCCAATGCTCCTAGCGTACTTGCACATCATTTTGATTATTAGCGTATTTCTATCCCCCTTCAACCACTTCTTTTTAATAAATTCTCTTCTCCAATTTTCTGTTCCCTGGCACTTAAATACTATGTGTTCAATGTCTTCATTACCACCACATATCGGACATTGGTTTTGAGTCTTAACCCTTTTAGCCTCCATGCTCCAGTTTTTACCCTGCAATAGATTCTCTCTCTTCTTTATTTACTATGTCTATATATTTTTCCCTACCCCGTGTATTTTTCATTGGCCTATAACAAACCAATGAGCTCTTTGTACATTTATATCATTTGACCCAATGAAAGTAATAAGCCATGTTACAACTCTAAAAATCTAACCCTACAATATTTTCAACCCCCTATGTGGAAATCCACAATTATACAATAGGAGTTGGCAACAATCATAGGTTATGTTACAACTTCCAAAAACCACCTAACCCATATTTTGAATTATATACTACTGGACATTTTTAAAATCTACCCTTACTTTATTTTCAAACCACTATGGATAAAACTATACTGCTTGGTCAACCAGGGCACTTTAACTATAGGACTTGGAAAAAATTATAGGTTACCATATAATTTTTAAAAGATACCCATACTCAACTTGGATGCTTATGCTTTAGGTACAAGTACAAATTACAGACTACTTAAGACTTTTAAAAATCATCCTCATCCTTATTTTCAACTCCATGCTTAAAAAACATACCAATGCAATGACAGGTAATAATTGTATAAAGAGAGAAAATTATGTCCAGCTAACATTAGAAATGAATCAACCAATTTATAATTAAAAATTTAGAATATTATTTTTCTCGATGGTCGCAGACTTGTGTGTCTTTTCCTAAGAGGTTAACTTGGTGTAGGAAGTCTTCATATTCACCAGCTTCACCTCTATTTCATTATATATGTTAGGGATCTATGTATTATAAGAAAACTATGTTGCTTTTATGTTATTAAATAACTATGGTACCAAAGAGAAGGTATTAAAAAATCACCTACTGTGAATATCTAAAAAAGTACTCGACCATTCTGAGTGATGATTCTTTCACTGCCAAAGGATACTTAAGTCTAGAACATGGAAGACTGTCGGGAGAAGGTTAAAGAAGTCAGATGTTCCACCAATGTTTGGTATCCTTTTGTGTGAATATCAGGGGATTTTTCAGTAATAGCCAGGACTGTACAGAATTACAATTATAAGGGATAAAGGGGAGGATTCACCATAAAAATCTTCTAGATCATTGTTCAATAATTTCCTCATCACTCAAGTTTACAAAGCAATATCAGGCAGCCAGATAGTAGTTCCAAACATTTCTCTGAGAGCTTATTCTTCTGCTTCCTGTTAATCAAGTTGAACATATGCGGAAATGCTTTTATTACACATTTCATTGTAAGTACAAAGGGGAAACAGGAGGTTGAAGTGATAGTCAAATCTTTAAACAGTGCGTCACTATATACTTAGTTTAAAATTTAATATTGTTTCCATGACACTGCGAGAAACAACTGTATTGTGACTGCTCAAAATATGATGTATTGAAAAATTCATACCGATAATAACAATAAATATCTTGGAAATGGCAGATGCAACAAGACAAAGAAAAGTATATCTGGTTTAAAGAGATCTACATATATTTTGTATGGCAAGTTTTTGTTTACCAGTTGGTTATGCATAAACCAATCAGCATGAAGACAGATCTCAGTGGCTATTTACAGAAAATTCAAAGTATACATTTTATTATTGATGTGAATATCTTAATCAGCCCTGCGATGTAGTGTCGTGTGCTCAACATTCTGGCTGGGGGATACGTGATGCTGGCCACATCACCTCCCCATATTGATTGGTTGATCGCCCACCTCTGCCGTACATACATGAGAGTGAGGCCGGCAGTTGGGTTGGCAGGTCTAGGCGCTTCATGTGTTGTAGCACCATGGGACATCGTAAACAAATGATATTTTCAAAAATATAACTGGAGTCATTTTTGAGTAAATCACAAATAGTGAAAAACACTCCACTTAAAGAGTAGTTTGGAGCATGAGGAATTTTCTTGAAAAAATTGTGTCACATCTCAGGTAGACGTGAACTTAACTACAAAGTTTGGTTCCACTTTCTTGGATGGAAGTTTATATAGAGTGATGTATTAAACAATTTATTAGCACTATATAAAATCCAACAGTTACAACCCAAAGTCAGTCTTCAACAGTTTTATATTCAGGCTTTTTCACCTCTCAACATTGCAGAATTCAACAAACAAAAAGATCTACAGAATAACTGAAAAACAATGGATTCAAAAGAAAAACAACAAACAAAAATATCCAAAAGGCAAAAAAACTGAAGACAAGAAAACACTAAACTGTTAGCAGAAAAAGAAATTTCTGGTGAATTCTTGACATTAAATTTATGTGTGGAATGCAATACTTCCTCTACTGACTGTACATAATAGAGAAAGTAACAGGTGCAAAGGAACATCCCAGGAATCTGAAGTACAAATAGGAAATAAAATCTGCAGTACCAGCTCACTTTTGGCTAGAAAGCTGTGAAGCTGATCTGGAACTGGTACTTTCAAAAAGCATTTCAAATGAAAAACAACTAACAGTCTGGGAAAACTTAATCATTTTGAAAAACAGGGATCAATTCTTTAATTTTAGTTAACACCAAGTGACAACCTCAGCAGGAAATTCCTCAAAAAAGCACCAGAGGATGACAACAGTGCAGTAATCTCCAGTAAAAGGACACCACATTCTGGCAGTTGGCATCAAGTTGATGATGGGAGTAACTGAGTTCTCAAAACATGTCCTATTTTATGATAAGGTAAGTTATAGTGTCAGTAAACTGACTCACAATAATGTTATTAAATTATAAAAGCTTATTTTTCTATCTACTTTATTTTAATCAAGATAAACATTTGCAGAAATGATTTTATTACACATTATTTTGCAGATACAAGGTGTATATAGGAGGCTGAAGCGATAGTCAAATATTTTAGTAGCAAATCACTCTATCCATGGCTTTGAAATTCCATGTTCTATAAAGGATCACGAGAAAAAAATGAAGAGTGACTTAGCACTTGAACAAAGTATAAAGTATTTGAAAATTCAAACCAAGAACAAAGAATATACTGGAAATAGTTAATATCCCAAAAACATTTGACATAAATTGAGTCTTAACATGATTTACATTTTATGTGTACCAAGTTTTGTCTAGAAATAAAAACATTTGCACAGACTATTTGTAGAAAGTTCAATATATGCATTTTATTTGTCATTCAAATGTCTTTAACATGTGCTATTTTAATCAAAATTCATAAGGCATAATAAAAAATAATGAAAAATGTTCCATTAAAATTAAATTAAATTGAGTTTTATTTATGGAAGCTCTTTAACTGCTGTAGTCCTTAGCATCCCATTCTAAGTTGGGCATGAAATACCAGTAATTTTGCTCAGAGACCTCTTTATCAGGCTTGAGGTTTTTTACATGCCATAAATCTACAATACAGGACCACCGGCTTTACTTCCCTTCTGAAGGAAGCCATGCTAAGGATTAAAAAAAAAATGTTCCATGTAAAGGGTGGAGAGGTAGTTTAGGATGGGGGAGGGATTTTCTTTAAAATTTCTGTGTCACATGTTTGGAAGATTCTGAACCCAACTACCAAGTTTGGTGTTTATGGTAATTTCTGTTTTTGAGTTATTTCACACACGCACGCACACATGCACGCACGCACACACGCGCGCACACACACACACGCGCACACACACACACACACACACACACACACACAGGTGTGCACCTTTTTATAAAAATTCTTCTTTTTTGATTCAGCGGCCTCAAAATATATATTTATGGTGTAATCCTGATGTCAAAGTTTTGGGTGGAATTCAATACTTTCCCTAGGTGCTAGAGAAAATAAAAAGATGTCAAAATCATAAAACCCTGTTCCAAAATTAAAGTGATAACTAGCTATACTCTTAAGTATATGGTTATCCAAGGACTAATGATTCTAAGATAGAAGTACAACACTTTACCTTGGTATTGTCAGAATTGATGCAAGTCCACCACTGTAAACTGATGTTATCAAAAGAGCGTAAACGGAAAGCCACAGCATGAAATGCTTCCAAGGAGAATAACGTGATTCTTCACTTCCTTCATTTGGAACTTGTAAAACAAGCATGGCTAGTGTATCTAGAAAACTTCTGTCAAAACTGATTCTCTTCTTAGTGAATCCTGAAACACAAGAAATAATGAAAATGCATTGGTGTAGATAGGGAGCCATGCTTGTGGGCTGCAAGAACATTATTATCTATGTCATCGCCAAAGTAATCTGGTTTTATTCAAAGCTTGTTGGTAGCATGTGGTTTGTATACACTGGTGTACAACACTTGTTTCTTATTGGATTGTACCTATGTAACTGAAATTTCAGCAACGCCTTGACATTCATCAGCTATGAATGAAATGTCTGGAAAGCAGATCATGCTTGCATCAGACATGCAACATATCATGCTTGCAGGTCCAAAAACGTATCTTTCTGCAGTGGACTCTGTCCATGAAACCTTCATTGTCTTAAAAATTATCTGCACTAACGGTCAGTTCTAAGAAATCTAACTTTCAGTTAATGTTCAATTAAACATTCAAGTATTTATTCATTACACTAATAGTTGTGGCAGGTTTGTATATTCCAGGCTGCAATGTAGCAAAACAGTGTGAAATTTACCACAACACAAGAAAACTGTCCATGTTTTTTATGTTGTGAAAAAAGCATAAAGTTTTCAAATGTGCTGTACTTTTTTTTTGGCCTTCGTTGATAATAATGGTATGAAGCATAGGTATTACCAACAACAGTTCCACGTACAAAGAAACACTCTGAGTGGAGTAGTGTAGGAATGTTTTGATATCAGCAGTAGCTCAACAATATTCAATCTAACCCAGTGCCTAAAGCTCATGAAATGTTAATCTTTGTTCATACAAGATATATTATGTTTGTTTAGTTTTTCTGCTGTTCTTATTAGATCACAACTTAATAGCATTCAATAAGTGGATTTTTAAACCTCAAAGATGATTCCATTACTTTCATTTGCCTCCCTCCTAATCTTGTGAAATTAGTGTATAGCATTCTAGAAAATGATTCTGAATCCTCTCCATTTACCCCCTTATACTAACTGATGTCTTAAAGTCCTTGTGGTAACCAGTGCCAGAATTTCATGTCATTTACATACTTTTTCATTGGGCTTATACATTATATGTGTGAATATGGAATTTTCAGTTATTTGAACATCGTTTTATCCTGCATATAATGGCATATTGTGGTGATTTTGATAAACACATCATTTTTCTAATATTTTAATGCCTATATGATTATTTTAACCAGTTTTAAGCGGTTTTTTTTCAGTTGGTTCATACAGTTAGCAGTAACACAAACTTGTTAATTCTGGATTTGAATGTTGCTGCTTCAACACTAACAGTTAAAAATATTCTAATAGCAATGAGTTAGACAACAATCTTGTTTTCATAACTGTTTTCATTTTTCATTCTTACCAATAGTGATCATGTCACTGGAAGCTATAAGAACTCCCTCAAATGAATCACTTTCTGGTTTTCAAGGCACAAATGGATACTAAATATCTGTTCCTAGTAATATAGCACAAAAAGTGAAATAGAAAAGTTTAATTAAAAATACTGGCTATAAACAGATCTGGATATTCGAGACATTCTCAAAGGAAAACTATCTTTTGCACCAAGACACTCATCTCTCTCTGTGCAGCAGTTAACATGATTTAAATATGCCCCGCCATAACCTCCCGTGATGTAGAGAGAAGTTTCTTACATTACAAAAGTGTTCTGGGGGACAACAGACAAAGTTTTTGTGTTGAAATGTTTTTACAAAGTGATGGTTGTGAACTGTAATTCATCAGTGAACTTTGGCAACAGAACACTTCTCCTTCAACCTTAAGGAATAATATAAGTTTATTAAGTTGTATTACTAATTCACCCTTTCTATTGCCAAGGGATGTTCATTCTTTCAATTTAATTGTACATATTAATTGGCATATTTTTAGATTTTTAAGAGCATATGTGCATGCATATTTGGTACATTTTTAGGGCATGAACTTCTGCACCTTGCTAATAATGAACAAATAATCTTCTGATATTGGTGAAATGAGTATAAAGTCCTGACAAATGTTGAGTGTCTGATTTCCTTAACCTTACCCCAACAGTCTTACTAATTCTGAAAATGTTGTACAAACTTTTAAGTAATCTTTTAAGGATGAAAGAATAATTACAAAATAGTTGAATCTTTGAAATCATTTCTGGGCAGAAACATATGGGTAGAGGAATCACTTTTTATGTGAATACTATAATATACAGGTGTAAATAACTAGTGGGTAAGGGCAAGGAATTGTAACCAGAAATCTCAGGAAGGAAGGAAGAGTAGCTTGTTATTGGAAATGTATTTAATTAATTAAAGATTCAGCATAAAGCAAAAAAGTTTATATTTACAGAGGCATGGCTATGTTTTACAGAAATTTAGTGTATCAGTATTGGATGTAATAATGGAATCTGTAGTTAATATTAAGTTGTAAGAGATTTTCCTCGATAACTACTTTTACATTTTTGAGGGATTTCACTCTTGAAAAAAACTACATTTAGTTGACCTTAAGAAAAGATTGGTCTCTGTAAATATATTCCTCTTTTGTAATGTTTGTCTTTGGGCTTTATTAATTTTCCTTGCAAAGGCACTTTTTGACAAGAATTGCTTTCATAGTGAAAAAGGCATAGATGGGGTAAGTATAATTCTTATTATGATAGCAATATAATCTGAATTAATTGCTTTGGCAAAATAGTGTTTAATTGTAGATAGTCCACTAGAGGATGAATGTGAAAGCTTTCAATTACATATATAATGCATGGAACAGTTTAATACTTAAGTTCTTAAATAATCACCTGCAAGAACGTTTCTTGATCACATTTGCTATTATCGTTATGACCATTCTTTGTTACTTCACCTACTTCAAATTATCACTTCTGTGGCATAAATTAGTGTGTAAGAGAGTAAATCAGCAGTTGGTGAATATTCTTAAAGCATTATATTTTGAGAACACTTTCTGTGTAAGGGTGGAGACAGGCTGTGTAAGAAGAGTAATTCAACAAAAGAAAGGCCTTAGGCAAGGATGTAAGTTAAACCCAGTTTTATTTAATTTATACATAGACGATGTCTTAATAGAAATTGGAAGGAATAATGACTGTGCACCAGTAATTAACAACAACCAAATCCCAGGACTTCTTTTTGCAGATGACCTAGTGGTAGGATCTATTACAGTAAGTGGTTTAAAACAATAATTACAAGCAATTGATGTATATTGTAAAGAATGGAGTTAAAAGTGAATCAAGAGAAAACACAGATTGTGGTATTTAAAAAGGGGGGAAAATTAAGCAAATATGAAAAGTGGAAGGGAGAGAATAAACATTACAGGGTGGTACGTGACTGTATTTATTTAGGAGTAAAAATAGATGGAGGTAATAAATGGGAGAAACAAAAGAAGTTTGCATTGGCAAAGGGTAAAGGGGTGATGACAGCAATTAGAAGCAGCAAATATAGAATACCCAATATAAATATTAAATGGCTGGAGAAAGTTTATGAAATGGTTGTGGAGGCAAAAATGATGTATGGTATAGAAATATGGGGATTAGATAGAGGATGGGAGAGTATAGATGAGGTGCACAGGATGTTTTGTAGAGAAATACTAGTGTTACCGAAGGCAATTATAACACAGGTAGTGCAATTAAAGATGGGTAGGGTGGCGAGTAAGGGGAAGATAATGGAAAGAGCTTTGAAATTTTGGTTTAGAATTTTAAATTTAGGAAAAAGTAATGTTTAAGACAATGTATAGAATACCAAGAGAATAGTTTAAAGAATGGTGGATGGGTAAGTAATTTACAGAGCATTTTGGAGAAAAATGGGTTAGGAGACATGTGGAGGAGAGAAAATAATGTGAAAAAGTTTTGGAAAAAGACAAGGGAAAGACTGGAAGATACAGAAATACAAAACATGTTCAGTGAGATTGCCGAAAAGAGTTCATTGGTTTGTTATATGCCAATGAAATAGTAAATAAAGACGAGAGAGAATCTATTGCATGGGTAAGAACCATAGCATGGAGGCTAAGAGGGTTAAGACAGGGTATTCCTCAAAACCAATGTCCGATATGTGGTGGTAATGAAGACATTGAACACACAATTTTTAAGTGCCAAGGAACAGAAAATTGGTGAAGAGAATTTATTAAAAAGAAGTGGTTGAAGGAGGGATAGAAATACAGTTATAATCGAAATTATGTGCAAAGACGCTAGGAGCATTGGACAGTTTTTGTGTAAAGTCAAAAATAAATGGCTTTGGACAGTGGATAGAGATAAGTATGAAGTAGTGTAGCATACAAAATAGACAATGGATAGAGGTAGTGAGAAATCATTAATTCAATGAAATTTTGATTGGAAAACTGTGGTGAATGTTTGATGGTAAAGTAATTAAAAAGTGACAAGTGAAAAACAAGTGGAAATGGGACATGAAAAACTGGAGCAAGATAATTTATTGGCGGGAAATTGTAAAATGTAGATAAACTGTAGTGGATGTCTACAGAATGAGTGGCTAGTCCAAATTTCAGTAGACAATCAAATTGTAAATCTCTTAGCATAATAAAATACAAACAAACAAAAATTCAAATTATCACCTCCTTTAAGTTAATATTCCCACATGGGTGTTCCATATTTTATGTGAGTATGAATAAAGAGTAATACACCCATTGTTTATTTTTTACTTTCTCTACCTCATACCTAGTTGGTAGAGTAAGTGTTGCATTCCACCTAAAAATTTGATGTTGAGATTTCACCAGAAAAATAGGTTTTGAGGTCCCCTGAATAATAATAATAATAACAACAACAATAATAATAATAATAATAATAATAATAATAATAATAATAATAATAATGTTTATAAAATATTCATGCATGTACAAGTGTGTGTGTGTGTGTGTGTGTGTGTGTGTGAGAGAGAGAGAGAGAGAGAGAGAGAGAGAGAGAGAGAGAGAGAGAGAGAGAGAGAACAGAATAACCCAAAAACAAAATGCCTGATGACTACCAAACTTGGTATTTAAGTTCAGCATATTCCATTGGATTCAACACAAAGATTTTCAATAAAACTCCTAATTTAAACAACTACCCCTTAAATGGAAACTTTCTCATTATTTTTGGTTTTCTCAAAAATGCCTCAAAGAATTTTAATTAAAATGCCATGTGTTTAAAACATCCATATGAAAAATAAAATGATATCTTGAATTTTCTGGGAACAGTTTGTGAAGTCCCCTTCATTCTGAATAAATTTTGTATACTTTCGTATAACTAACAAATCGTAATGGATAGACAAAGGCTTATTGTACAGAAATTATAGGTGTCATTGAAACACACATTTATTTCCAATAAAAATAATTTTGTGTGGCATTAAACACTTCTGAGATATTCATTGTTTTTGGTTTGAATTTTCATATCCTTTATACTTTTTGTCATTCATTTGTTTTTCGTGGTCATGTAAAGAATGGAATTTCAAAGCTAGCAGGTAGTGATCTGCATTTTATAGATTTGACTATTGCTTCAGCCTCCTGTGTCCCCCTTTTGGCTACAGTGAGATGTGTAATGAAACTATTTCTGTAAATGTTAAACTGGATTGAAATTGTGATCCAGTGGCTATGGCCTGAAGTAGGTGCAGGGCAGTCAGAATAAACAACAATAAGAGTGCTCACCAGCATAAACTGGGAGCCTATTGGCAGATAAGCAGAGTTTTCTTTCTCCCTCCTCCAGAATGTGCTTCAAGATAGTTCTGGAATGTTCTGTGGAGGAATTCATTGCTTATATTGCGATGGTTTTATGTTTATTTATTTATTGAGCCCCACGTTTGGGAGCCAATTTGGGATGGTATTAGTGTTTGTTTGAAAGATTGCTACTGTTTATTTGCCGCACGTATGAAAGACAATTTGTCGCGGTCACTTCGTGTTATCTTTTACTGAGCGCCTGTTATTGTGTTTAATTTTTGGGTTCACTGTCCTCCGGCTAGCTATGATCTCTCGGTCAAGCAAATCTCTTAATCAGGTGTGTAAACGGAAAGGAGTTTTTATCCAAAGATAACACTGATGAAAGAATTTGTTTTACACTTTTTATTGTCTTAACACATTATTCACTTCCACCTATTAATCGTGACACTCGCCAAACTGAAACTGTTATAATAACTTATTTACTGCACATTATTAATTCGCATACTTCAACTTTTTATGTAATTAACTTTACGACACTTGAGATTTTTCATAACTTTGCTACGCGTAACCTGCGAATCGATAAACTATGCTATGTATTCACCATGACTGTTTCTGTTGAACTTGACGACGTGTAATGCACAAATGTTTCTGATGGACTGGAGCCGACGTGTAATGTACAAATGTTTCCGATGGACTGGAGGGATCTACCTCTGACTTAGCTCTTTTTATACTCGCACACCCCGATATGCCCAAAGATTATAACCGAGCTGCTATTGGTTAATAAAACGTGCCAACATTAGCGTCTATGTTTATATCTAATGAAAATTACGAAAACATATGCTCTAGGGAAAAATGTTCCAGCAAATTCCTAAGAAAAACGCGCCAATATTACATCATTTGCTCGTCTCTAATAATGATAAACAGCTCACCCCCTCGCTACATTATTGCACGCTATTATTGTCAGTTTCAGTAAGGCCGTATAAACCCACTTCTCGACAATGCTTATAATCAACAAACATCTCAAATCAATGTCACACAAAAATGCATATTCACACTATAATCACTCTTGACATTTACATAATTTGTGATACAAATTATTGCGTCAATATAAGCAAGCGTTCTTGCGAGTTGAGTCGGTCAGTTAGTTAATCAGCGAGTGTGATTCTGGTCCGACATCAAGTGCAGTTCTACAAGAGAGTTTGTGACATCAATTGTGACATGCTGCTGTTGCAGCAGGAAAGGTTGAAGAAGTCTTGTGTTTGACACTCCAGTGAGTGAACTGTCCAGAAAAAGAGACTACATTGTGTGTCTTGCATTATGCTGCTATGTCAGAAGGAAATTGAAGTGACGGGGATACTGAACTACTTCACATTAGTGAAGTGGCAGTGTGAACTAAGTGAAGTCCCAGTGAAGTTGAAATAGATAAAAGCAGTGAACTTCTCTGAGAACATTAGAGAGGTGATAGTGAAACACTGGACAAATTCACATGATTTTCTCTATCCTCTATAATTTATTAGTGGGTATACAATCCATTCTTATTAAAGCCTATTTTTTGTCTACTACATTTTAATCCAAATAAACCATTACAGAAATAGCTACATTACACATTTCATTATAAATACAAAGAGAACAGTGATAGTCAAATGTTGTTTAACAACTGGACACTATACGCTGGCCTTAAAATTCCATGCTGTTTCCATGCAATCGCAAGAAACAACTGAATGTTAAAAGGACTTTAAGAGAATCACCATATAATGTAACAATTCAAACCATTAATAATGGATATCTCAGAAATGGCTTATGCCACAAAAAGCTTATCTGAAATAAATTGTGTTTTAAAGAGGTCTACATTTTTTGTGTAGTACGTTTTTGTCTATCACTTAATGTTTACCAGTTATATAAGATTATACAAAATTCCTACAGAATGAAGAGAACTTCACATGCTATCCCCAGAAAATTCAAGATATACATTTTATTTGTCATATAAACATCTTTAATATATGATATTTTAATCAAAACCATTAAAGCCATTGTTTAGAGCAGAGGTGGCAAAAACGTGACTCACGAGTTATTTTCACTAGCAGGTGCCATTCCCTCTCTGCCACCATCCCTTTGTTTTTCACATGCTGCTGAGTGATGCAGTGTGTTGCATATTTGGTGATTTGCGGAAGGAAGTCGTTTTCGCCACCCTTGGTTTAGAGTATCAAAATTTTCAAAAAATGTTCCATGTAAAGGGTATTTGGATGTGGGGGGAATTTTCTTGAAAATCGTCGTGTTGCAACCTTGAAGACACTGAACTAAAGTACCAAGTTTGGTACTTATTCCAACTTTTCATTTTTGAGTTATGCTGTTCACAGACACAGAGACAGACAGAAGCAGAGACACAGGCACAGAGACACAGGCACAGAGACACATGTTTTTTAAAAATGCTTTTTTTGGATTCAGGGGGCCTCAAAACATATATTTCCGGAGAAATCTCTGTATCAAATTTTTGGGTGGAATGCAATACCCTCTATGTAGAGACAGTAATAAACTAATGTAGCTAGAGAAAGTCATGTGAATGCAACACAGATTTTGTGCAACTCTTATCCCTACATTCTGATTTATGAAGTATTCTAAAATTTTCGGAATGTTATTTGTTTTATTTCATAAATCTTACTCTGTTGTATCTTTAATTATTATAGTTGCATTATCATCTGCATAACCTATTTTGGTGCTGTTACTTCCAGTTACTGATTAAAAAATGTAATGCAAGTATTTGGAATAAAAATAGCTTTAGTTTTCAACTTTGTGGAACTGCTTATGTAACTTCAACCTTTTGTCTTAATCTGTTCTATTGTACCACTTAAAAGTTTTCATAATTTATTTCTAACCCCAAATGTGCAGAAGAGTGTAACAAAATCAGCTCAGAACAGCAGTTTAGTCCTCATCAGTGGCACCTTCAACAGAGAATTCTTTCTCATTTACCTGGAAGAAGCTGGTGTAGAGCCGCAGATAAGCAACAGATACAAATAGAGATAGCCACGACTGACAGCAACACTGCTGTCCACATCCCTGGAGAAAATGGTAGCACTGGAACAAAATATCCTGGCAGCAACTTGGGTCGTGGCACAACAAGTATAGCGGCACTCTGGCAATATGGATAACTGAAACAACAGAATATCATTTTTGTGCGCAAATGGAGATTTTTATTACTCTAACTTCACTTTCTACACCAGAACTTATTGGGACATGTTTCAGAGACTGCTGTCTCCATCAACAGCTGAGGTTCACGGCTGTGCTTTCATATGAAAAAGATCTCATCATAATTATAGTTTGTCCAGCCAGAAAATACCATCTACAAGTCACAGGAGGAAGTGCAGTATGAACCTAGGCTGATGATGCAGACAACAAACTCCGAAACATGTCCCAATAAATTCTGGTGTAGACAGCGAAGCTAGAGTAATAAATATGTCAATTTGTGCATATAAATATTACAAAAACTTCACTCTGTTTTCCCAAAAAGGATTTATAAGCAGAAAATTATATTTACAGTTTTACACAACATATAGTTTAACTAAATGTTTGATCTTAACTATTTCAACCTGGGGCAGGAGATGTATCATTATTGGGCACTTCCAGTGATTAGATGAATCCCAGCTCAGAAATGTGGAATCATTCTGCCTTTTTGGTGCAAACCATAGGGCAGCAGCAAAATAAATGAATAGCTTCCTTTTGAAAATTCTACAGAACTCCTCAAAGACATTTTGTGTAATAAAATAGAAATTTTAGGTAGATAATTAACTATTTGTGTCAATACTTTAAGTTCAGTTTGTGATTTCTCCAAAAATTAACAGAATAAACTAAATACCTTTTCACAAGAATAATAAATGGAACAAATATCACATATAAGTGTAAATTCACTTACATTACATGTATTTGGATTGAATTTTCTTTAAGTGAACCTACTTCTGGTTCTTTTGATTTAATTTTTGAAAATGCATTTATCGTTTCACTAGTATTATCCAGAACAAATGATGTTCATGATTTGTAAACATTCAGTCTATTTATGCAAACAAATTATTAATTGAGATATTTTTATTTTACTACTTGCCTATAATAGATAGAAGTAGTACCATATTGGACCCAAAAGTTCATTAGTGAGATTTCACCAAAAATACATATTTTGAGGTGCACTGGACCCCCTCCCAAAAAAAAGCATTTTTAGATAAACATCCCTGCGTTTGTGTGTCTGTGAATAGATAACTAAAAAACGAAAAGCAAGAGAAATATCACTTTCATACTTGAATCAGACACTCATTAAGCATATCAAGTGAAGATGTTAAAAGAAAATTCTCCCACCATAAACTACCCTTCGCATGGTAAAAAACATTTGTTATTTTTTAACTTGTTTAAAAAAAAATATAATTGTAAAAGTAGGGAATACAATATACTTGAGACAAGCTAAGCAAAAGCTATGATCGAGCTCGGTTTAATTCGGGTAGGGCCAGACTTATGAATTTCGGCCCTCGTAGACCTCTAGTAGGTACATGGTACATGAGGTTTAAAAAAAAATAGGTGCAGATATATTTCAGTGCAAATTACAAAAGTTGATTGTCATTTAAAAAAAATCTGATGTGTTACACTCACATGACTTTCTCTACTCTTGTACAATCTATTTTTACAAACGCCTATTCTCCATATGCTTCATATTAATCGAGATGTCAATCTTATTTGTAATTTTCTTGTAGATGCAAGGGGAATATGGTAGCTTTTAAGCGATAGTCAAATATTTTATCGCTGGTTGCTATGTGGCGCATTCCATTCTCTTTGCATGTCCAGGACAAAAAAATGAATAACGAATTTGAGAAAAAGTATAAGTATTGGAAAATTTAAGGAAATAACAAGCAATATCTCGAAAACGGTTCACTCAACAAAAAAATGTATATGATATAAGTTGTGTATTTTAACGCGATCTACATTTTTTGTGTAGTAAAATTTTGTCTATCTCTTATGGTTTACCAGTTATGCAAAAGTCGTTCATAATGAAGAATACTTTTGGAGACATTCCCAGAAATTTCGAGATATACATTTCATTTCTCATGACATTATCTTAAACATATGATATTTTCATCAAAATCGTTAGAGCCATTTTTGAGAAAATTAAAATTTTCGAAAAATGTTCCATGTAAAGGGTAGTCTGGGGTGGGGGGATTTTCTTGAAAATCTTCGTGTCGCATCTCTGGAAGATACTGAACGTAAATACCAAGTTTGGTGTTTATCCGACTGTTCGTTTCTGAGTTATGCTGTTCGCAGACACACACACAGACACACACACACACACAGACACACACACACACACACACACACACAGACACACACACGGACATGTTTCCAAAAATGCTTTTTTTGGATTCAGGAGGTCTCAAAACATGTATTTCCGGTGAAATCTCGGTATCGAATTTTTGGGTGGAATGCAATACTTCCCCTACTTACTATACGTAGTAGAGAAAGTAAAAACTACATGCGCATATATGGTACAGTGCCTTATTTTCGACTTCTGGCCGGCAGCTTGGCGGATGTAGCTGCGTGCGCACAGTGCTTTTAACCGGTTCTGGCTCCCGCTGTTCTCCCTCCACTCCGCGCGTGAGTGATTGTGCGACCGTTCCTAGCGCGAGTTCGTGTCTTGTTCCTTGTGGTTAAAGTGTGATGGTCCTGTTATAATGCCAAGAAGCGCGTTGCGTTTACTTTAGAACACCGCATATTCATGTATGTTTCCTACGTGCGAACAGTCTTGTAGACAAGTGACACGGCTATTTACAGACAGATTCCGTGCGCCTCATAGAGAGACAGTTCGTAGTCTTGTAAACCGATTTAGAGAAATGAGTTCTGCTCTTGAAAAGAAACCCAAAGTAACTCGCCGTGTTCTTACAGAGGAAAAACTCGATGAGATAGGACAAAGGTTAGAACATAACCAAAAAAAAAAAAAAAAAAAATCTGAGTAAGTTATCACAGGAAACGGGAGTTTCACAATTCTCGGCTTGGAAAGCTACTAAACTTTTAAAATTAAAACCTTATAAGATAACCGTAGTTCAGGAACTGCAACCACGTGATACTGTGAGTAGTGTACATTTCTGCAAATGGGTGTCGGATAAAGTTAATGATGGCTCTATGGACCCAATGTTAACTCTTTTCACAGACGAAGCATGGTTTTCTTTAAATGGCCATGTACCGACACAAAACAACAGATACTGGAGTGCAGATATTGTACACGAAATTCCATTGCAGGACCAGAAATTTGGTGTTTGGTGTGCTACGAATCCGTACCGAATTATGGGCCTATGTTCTTTGAGGATACAGTTAATGGGCAGAGGTACAGGGATACAATAATCAAACCATTCCTGGAATATTTGTGTGACATTGAATGCACACAGGCACATTTTCAACAAGACTCTGCTACAGCACATGCTGCTGATTTCTTGTTGAAATTAATTGCGGAAATTTTTGAAGATAGGGTCATCAGTAAAGGACTATGGCCAGACCTTACGGTAGGTATACCTACACTTTTATTTATGGGAGAACTGAAAAATAAAGTGTATCGGAACAACCCGCATATGTTGGTAGAACTGAAAGACAGTGGCGTAGCTTGGTACTGTGTTCTGTGTATACTAGATTTTAAAATTTCAACTTAGAATTTTTTAAATGATGCACAAATTCCCATACATTACTGTTTCTAAAACAGTATGAATTCTCTTACGATTCGATTATTATTATTATTATTATTATTATTATTATTATTAAAATTTGTTGTTATTTTAGTAGTCATTAGCATCCTACTAATTGTAGAAACTGACTGAACATACATTTTAAACTTAACTTTCATTCATTCATTCATTATCTGTTTACCCTCCTCTTATGTAGGACTTACACCCCCCAGGACTTACAGGCGGGTGCCTGGGGTCAGAGGCCCGTCGAGGAGCAGACACTCATGGATCAAACAGAACATCCAGGATGGGTGATCAGCCCGATGCCTGGTATGGGGATGAAGGAAGTAGATGAAGCGAAATGTTGGTGAAATGGATGAAAGGAAAGGTGATTATGGAGCAGTTGGTGGAATGAATGGCGGGGGAAACCGGAGAACCCGGAGAAAACCCGCCCAGACGCCGCTTCGTCCACCACAAATCCCACATGCAGATCCCTGGGATTGAACCCGGGCCGCCTCGGTGGGAGGCGATTTAAACTTAACTAGATTATAAAAATATAGCGTAAGTTGTAACTTTACAAAATGCTTACAAACCATTGTATGATTGTAAATCCTGAAAACAACGTGGGTACTCACTTAGATTTTCTTGTATATAAGTTTCAGTCGGCGATTTTTATTGCAAGCTTTTCTTTCAATGGTTTTAATATTTGATATTCCTTCAACACTCCATTCCTTTTCCCCGCCAAAAAGCAAACATACGAAGCAATACACTTTGTTATGAATGTAACTGCCAGTTAACCAATTAAATTTACTGTACCAGGATGTTTGAAATGTCCGTTTTTGGTTCTTTTTCTGGAAAACAATGCCAAGGTTAGGAATTCGTCTTTTGCCTTCACACTTTTCACCACTAACTGGTTTACACTTTTTCTAAGATAGAGTCGAAAACTAAATTTTTAATAAGTAATCCACTGATTCGATGGAATTATCCATATTTATAAAATCATAAATAAAACACGCACAATGAAAACAATGCACAGGTTTACATAAAATTAACACTTTACTGCACTGCACGGCTGCACGCACATAATGCTGGTTCACCAATAACTGAGGAATGAACTGTTTATGTTACACTGCCTTGCCCTACTCTTGCCTCCAACCCCTAATGTCCTGTTTCCGGACCTTGGAGAGAGTAGGTACACAGAGACTAAACACCTCATTAAACATGTTAAGTCTCTGCTGCTGCCTTTGTGCCTTTAATGCACAACAAAATGTAGGCATGTCTTCCTACAAAGAGAGGTTGAAATTTAGTGGGAAAAGCTATATAACTCCACTCTTGATGAGACGTGCACTCGCTCAGCCATCCCAGTCTCTACTCCACTTTACTGCTGCATCACGAGATTTCGAAGCTGCCTAATTACATAGCACTACAATCTGACACTTGTAGTAGGAGTTGGGGCTTTGGGGTAAGCAGCGGTGAAGGTGATTGTATTAATTAGTTTTTCATCACTTGTTTAAAGCTGTCTTTACTTATATGCTTAAACATTTACTTACTTTGTTGGCAATTTATTTAGTTAAACTCAGTCTCAAAGTCTACCCTTACGCTACGCCACTGCAATATCAGAAGAGAAATCATTGCAATTTCAGAAGAATTAATGCGTGTTAATGGAAAATTTCTTAAAAGGTGGGAGAGATGCGTGGCAGCACAAGGACATCCTTTCCAGCACCTTGTCTGGTAAACGTATGTCGTTACTGTATGCATATAAATCTATGCGCTTGAGTTCAGGGTCTGTGAATATTCAACTCGGCCGGCAACAGTCGGCCAGGAGTCAGAAATTAAGTCACATATCTCAGAATTAGAATAAAGGTTAACCTGAGGTCCAAATGATAAACTCTGCACACACATGCATAATTGGAAGACAATGTCAGTTAAAGAAATAAGATCGCATGCATATCGTTCCGTTATAAACAGGATCCAAGAATCTTTTGTGTGGCTGTCTTTTGTTTTCTCAGTTACTTAACCGTCACCATCTACAACAGGTGGCCCAAACAAGTTGTTCTTTGCAGCTTTATGTTTCTCGCATACATAGTAAGTTGCCGTGTTACTATTTTCAAAGGAACAGTGCACGCATGCAGTGAAAGATCGTTAGAGTAAGGTGTGCACCATATATAAAATATATATTGTCATAAGGGTATGAATAAATAGTATATTATGCAACGAGACTATAATGGTAAGTAGTAATCAAAACGCGAATATTATTAACCGATCGAAGCGAGGTTAATAATTATCATACGAGCGTTTTAATCACCATTATAGTCAAGTTTCATACAACTGTTTATGCTCGACCATGTATCTAAATTAAAGGTTTCATAAGTATTCGTTTCTGGGTTGAGTGATGTGTTACAATCGTTATTCCTTTATCTATGGTTGCAATAGAATGACCTTGTAGCACTTGACATTTTCTGAGAACGAATTTATACCTTTTGATATTCTCCAATCCATGAATTGTGAATAGAATTTCTCGTACATCTTTCTTGACTTTTGTGGCAACAAGTTATTGGTAAGATTGAGTGCTTTTGTCGTTAATTTCTGGTGGTGTAAGTTGAATGTCACTGTTACTAATGTCAGACATTTTGACTTTTTTCTAAACTCGCGTTAGTACCGTTGTCGATCGAAACGAGAATAATCGATACTTGCGCTTTCACTATGTTACGTGGCCACTTCTGATTGGTCGAATACCAATACTTTAATGAGGCCCATTAAAGTACTGCTACCAGTCGTGTAAATACCACATTTTGGCATGGTCGAGCATAACTGTGAGGATTCTTCGGTTTAAACTGCCTTTCGAGATGACGAAAGCACGTGCATCTATTACGACAATGCTTTATATCGCCTGTCCTTACACTGCACAGGTTTCTTTGTCATCACTCACCATTCTAAGGTGTACATTAACCTACTAGGTGAAAGGAGAAGGAAACGCAGTGCGGAAGAATATGTCTGCGGTGCATGGTAGTCGTCTTCCGTGGTATAGTAGTTACCAAGCCAACCTCTAGTTCCCGAGGTCGCGGGTTTAAACCAGCGGAGGGCGATGCATTTTTTTCGGGCGTAAAAATCACTAGCATGGCTTCCTGTAGAAAGGAAGTAAAACCGGTGATCCCGTGTCGTAAATTTACGGCACGTAAAAGAACTTCAAGCCTGATAAAGAGGCCTCTCACGCCCAATATAGAATCGGACGCTAAGAACTACAACAGTTAAAGAGCGTCCATAACTAAAACTCAGTTTTAATGTTTGATGCAAGGTTATAAGAAACTTTAGTGCTTGCTCTCTGCATGTGTTTACTTTCTGGTTTCGTACTGATAAGCGTCGCATGGTTCGAGTCAGGTCATTCAGGCAAAAAGGTAATAGGTAACATGCTCACCAACAACGAATACACGGATCCAGTGGAGTAGCGTAAGGGTAGACTTTGAGACTGAGTGTACCTAATTAAATTGCCGAGAAACTAAGTAAATTTTTAAACATATAAATAAAGACAGCCTCAAACAAGTGATGAAAAACTAACTAATACAATCACTTTCACCGCTGCTTACCATAAAGCGCCAACCCCCGCTGCTAAGTGTCAGATTGTAGTGCTGCGTTCTTAGGCAGCCTCGAAATCTCATGATGCGGCAGCAAAGTCGAGTAGAGACTGGGATGGCTGAGCGAGTGCAAGTCTCATCAAGAGTGGACTTATATAGCTTTTCCCACTAAATTTCGACCTCTCGTTGTAAGAAGACATGCCTATATTTTGTTGTGCATTAAGGGTACAAAGGCAGCAGCAGAGGCTTAACACGTTTAATGAGATGTTTAGTCTCTGTGTACCTGCTCTCTCCAAGGTCCGGAAACAGGACATTAGGGGTTGGAGACAAGGGTAGGGCAAGGGGGGATTCAGGAGATCACCTCGAGATGTCAGCTCCGCCGGTACGAAGCTCTCTGTTCCAGAGACCACGCAGGATGCACCTCAACGCCGACAGGAACAACTGGGCACGACAATGGGACACGGGCTTCACCGCAGACCCACCGGCAACCGCCGAACCTCCGCCGCCACTACAGAGGGAGCAGCCGGCCGTAGCAGGCTCCGCCCCCTTTCCCGAGCCAGCCCAATCAGGATCGCCTCGGCCTCCAAAGCCGAAACTGACATCCACTGCGACACAGACCTCTCGGCCTTCTAGGCCGAAGTTGGCCTGTACTGCGACGCAGACCGCCGCCGCCTCGGTTCCTCGGGAAACGAGCACGCAGACGCCGCCAGTAGCTGCCCCGGCCACTAAGCCTTCTAGGCCGAAGATGGCCACCGCCACGACGCAGACGCCGCCAGTTACTGACCGGGCTTCTCCCATGAATGCAGCCCAGCGGCCAATCACCGCTACTTCTGCCTCTTCACCGTCGGAGAACCCACCTACGCCACCAACCGCCCGCCCAGCATCTGAACTGGGACTACAATCGACGCCGGCGCACACACAGATAGATGGACGCTATAGCGTCGTGATCTGTGGTGTGACCAGAGACCTGCCGCCTCATTATGTGCTGGAAACGGCACAACAACACTGGCGCTCGGCAATACGGGCCTCACGCATCTCTTCCGCAAGAGGCCCAACATTGCTGGTCCGCCTGCATCTGGGAGCCGCAACGGACGTGGAAGCGGCCAAAGCCACAGGACTACCTCTCCTTGGGAGGACCCTGCGTGCAGAGGCCACTAGGGGTGATCGTCCGGTGCCCTGCCGACGCTGTTGTGCCTTTGGGCACACAGCAGAAGCTTGCAACGCTGCGCCCAGATGCCACTACTGTGGGTCAGGCTCCCTTACGTCAGCCTGCACCCAACACGACCTCAGACGACGCCGACGCTTCTGCGCCACCTGCTCCGGGAACACACACTTTACAGGGCAGGCACATTGCCCCCTGTACCCCCGGAGCAGACAACCTTCAAGACCTACGACAACACCAGCAACTTCAACGACACCAGCACCGTCAACGACGCCAGAACCTACAGCGACACCAGCAACTTCCGACGAACACCTGACGCAGCCCTCGGGGAGGGCTCAGCACCTGACCAGCGGCATCATAGACGAAACTACGCACCATGGACTTCAACGCCTCCTGTCAGCCATACAGGCAGGTATACAGGACCTCACCTCACAACTGGCTGAGCTGAGCCGTGCAACCTTCACGCGCCTTTCGGCCGTGGAGGCCAAGCAGCGAACTTCGGCCAGGGTGATCACTGCTCTCACCAACCAGATCCACAAGCTTCAGGACGAAGATGGGGTTCTCGCGTCGGCCCAGCGCAAGCTGGGAAGAATCGAGTGTCACCTTGTCGAGCCCTACACCGACGGCAGCGACGACCGGTCCACGAGACTGGGCGCCTTCGGCGCCTCAGTCGAAGGGATTCGAGAGCTGCATACCACCAGGAACTCCATCACCGAGAACTTCAAGGCGCTCAGCGCCAACTACGACCACCTGCAAGGATACATCCTGATCCGCAACTTCCTTGAATCCCACGTAATGTCACACCCCTCCCAATCCTCTTCCCACCCACATCCTAACCGAAAACCCAAACGCCACTAACCTACATTACCACCAGGAATCCCAACTATCTTCTCCTTCACTTCGCTAGGGGGCAGGCTGGGCCTTGGTCAAGCCTGTCTCCTAGCACACATCCTTACTCCACTGGCGACCGCACTGCGGCCCAGTTCTAATCATCACCTCGGACTGCGCGGGTGCTTTAGGCGGTACCGCAGCAAACCTCTCCCTTGAATCCGGTGGAGGAGTTTTTAGTGGGTATGCCGACGCCTCGGTGAGTCCCACACTCCCAGTCCCGACTCCCATCGGGGCTGGGGTAAGTGATTAAATCATTTTCTCCTCCACTCGAAAAAAAAAAATAGGGCAAGGCAGTGTAACATAAACATTTCATTCCTCAGTTATTGGTGAACCAGCATTATGTGCGTGCAGTAAAGTGTTAGTTAATTTTACGTAAACCTGTGTATTGTTTTCATTGTGCGTGTTTTATTTATGATTTTACAAATATGGACAATTCCATCGATTTAGTGGATTACTTATTAAAAACTCAGTTTTCGACTCTATCTTATGAGAAAAATGTGAACTTAAAGGCAAAAGATCAATTCCTATGCTTGGCATTGTCTTCCAGGAAAAGAACCAAAAACGGACATTTCAAACATCCTGGTACAGTAAATTTAATTGGTTAACTGGCAGTTACATGCATAACAAAGTGTATTGCTTCGTATGTTTGCTTTTTGGCAGGGGAAAGGAATGGAATATTGAAGGAATATCAAATATTAAAAACACTGAAAGAAAAGCTTGCAATAAATTCGCCGACTGGAGCTTATATACAAGGAAATCTAAGTGAGTATCTACATTGTTTTCATGATTTACAATCATACAACGGTTTGTAGGCATTTTGTAAAGTTACACCTAACGCTATATATTTGTACTCTAGTTTAGTTTAAAATGTATGCTCAGTTAATTTCGGCAATGATGTGATGCTAATGAATACTAAAACAACAACAACAACAAATAATAATAATAATAATAATAATAATAATAATAATAATAATAATCGCATCTTAATACGGAATTCACACTATTTTATGAAACACTAATGTATGGGAAATTGTGCATCATTTAAAAAACTCAAAATTCAATTTTTAAAATCTAGTATACCCAGAACACAGTATCAAGCTACGCCACTGCACGAATCTATGGGGAGACGTACCGAAATGTGACTGAGGTTGGAAGGCTGTTTTCTGAACATTTTCCGACGCGACTTGTGCCTTCTTCGCGCGTTATTCGACGTACAGAGATGCAGTTAAGAACTTATAGGCCATTCCAGGTATTATTATTTCTTAACCATTAATTTTTCTTATCGTAATTAGGACAAGAAGAACTGCAGCTGACCTGGGGGTTCAAGGACTTCAATATAACGGATTTTGAAGGAGCGAAAATAGCATCGCTATAAACTTCACGTATGTCAACAGCTTTATGGGAACGACTTCTGGAATCACGTACCGTTTTCAGGTAGCTCTTCATAAAATTAACGAAAATGCGGATTTCATTGCAGGTTTCATGGAGAGATTAATGTTATTTCATTTCAATAACTCCAATATAAACAACAAACATAAAAATAATCTCCACAATTGGGTTCCTGAGAATCCTCACCGGTTACATCACACGCAGGTTCAGTGGGGATTTAAAATGTGGTACGGCATTCAGGGAGATATCAACACTGGGCCAGTTTATTTGGCTCCTAGGTATCTCGGGCAGCTTTATTAGTAATTCCTCCATAATGGGCTGAATATTGAGAACCTTGTAGAAGACGACTCGCTTTAGTTAACTAAAAACAACTGGTTTCAGCACAATGGTACATCACCCCATTATCTTAGAGGAGTTAGAGAAAATCTCAGCAAAGTGTACGGTGGATAGGTCATAGTGGCTGCATTCAGTGGCCAGCGAGATCGTTCCCTTGATTTTTCTTATGGAGATACAAGCCAGAGTTGACAAAACGGAACCAGAAAATCAAAAGAAAGGATGTCACGTCTGTGCTTCAATATCAGGAGAAATATTAAGATGTATCCACGCTGATACTGAGAGGCGCTTAACCCAATGCATCCACCAAGGCGGACACATATTTCAACATGTTTATTACGAATAATCCACTAATAGAATATAATTTAATTCTAACGTAGCTCTAAAGGAACATAAATATAATAAAAGGAGCGTTTTGTTTAATCTTGTTAACTTTGTAGCACTAATTGGTACCATTAGTTGTATTGAGTGCAGATTAACTGTAATGTAATTATACGACCTTACAAGTGTGTTCAGGCTTGGGCAACTGAATTCTTGCATATGGGCGTATTGGTTATTAAATAACTGATAACACTCACAATCAAACACCAGATCTTGGGCATACCGTGAAACGTTCTTGTTTCAAGAAAACTTTCTCGAACCAGCCGGGAATCGAATTCGATACCCCTCACACAGCAGGCAGGTTGAAGTCGTGCGTTGGTCGTCACTTTTTGAAACAGTACCTTTTACTTCAATATCGGCTTGTGGTTCTGCTGACGGCTGCTACTGTAGTTACCTATGAGATTTTTCTCTCAGGGTATGCGTGGGCATACCCATTCTCATTCAGTTTAAGCTGACTGCAAAATTTAATGTGATGTAATATTTGAGCTATTGAAGCGAGTACCGACCATTTGAAGATAAAAAATCTGATGTGTTACACTCACATGACTTTCTCTACTCTTGTACAAACTATTTTTACAAACGCTTATTCTCCATATGCTTCATGTTATTCGAGATATCGAGATGTTAATCTTATTGCTAATTTTCTTGTAGATGCAAGGGGAATATGGTAGGTTTTAAGCGATAGTCAAATCTTTTAAGAGCTGGTTGCTATGTGGCGCATTCCAATCTCTTTGTATGTCCAGGACATAAAAAAATGAATAACGAATTTGAGAAAAAGTATAAGTATTGGAAAATTTAAGGGAATAACAAGCAATATCTCGAAAATGGTTCACTCTACAAAAAAAATGTATGACATAAATTGTGTATTTTAACGCGATCTACATTTTTTGTGTGTTAAAATTTTATCTATCTCTTATGGTTTACCAGTTATGATAAACTCGTTCATAATGAAGAATACTTTTGGAGACATTCCCAGAAAATTCAAGATATACATTTCATTTGTCATGAAAATATATTATTAAACATATGATATTTTAATCAAAATCGTTAGACATTTTTGAGAAAATTTAAATTTTCGAAAAATATTCCATGTAAAGGGTAATCTGGGGTGGGGGGATTTTCTTGGAAACCTTCGTTTCGCATCTCTGGAAGATACTGAACCTAAATACCAAGTTTGGTGTTTATCCGACTGTTCGTTTCTGAGTTATGCTGTTCACAGACAGACACACACACACACGGACATGTTTCCAAAAATGCTTTTTTTGGATTCAGGGGGTCTCAAAACATATATTTCCGGTGAAATCTCGGTATCGAATACAATACTTCCCCTACTTACTATACGTAGTAGAGAAAGTAAACACGAAACTGATTATGAATCGTATCACTCGAAACTATAACAATTGAATTATTACACCTGCTAACTTCTGCAGATCAATTTTACAGTTTGAAATAACTGTTTCCACAATAACAGAAACTAGAAGCGTATTACCACGAGCCGCTAAAATGCTTACCGGCAAAACCCCTCGCAATGGTCGCTAAATCTTACTTTTACAAGCAGCTGGGCGCTTAAAAAAAACAAGAGTCTTCACAAGTACCCAGAGTGACAAGTGTATGCACGAATGTGTGCACGAACGAATGTCTCTCTGATTAGAGTCCATGCCTACTTTTAACTCAAGCTCTGCCTTGAACTACCCCACCAAGTCTTCTCCCACTTGGGCCAATACTTAAAAGCTATACTGTGCGTCTCTTACCTTGTTACTATGCGGTACTTGTCCAACCCTCAGAATTTCATTCCCTTTCTCTTTCACAGAATTCTGGCATACGTGACTGTTCAAACGTACTGAATTCGCCCCTTAATTGCATTCCAAGAACTTTTATACTAACACGTTCACTACTTTAGCTGTTGCTAAATTGCTTAACATGACGCGCTAATGAACCTTTTCTTCGGACGAATCTTTTATACTCAAGCTTATTACGTTATAAATTGATTTATTATACCGAAATGATTTATTGCAATTATTTCCCTATCTCGCTATTATTTCTTTATTTAATTGTTTATATCTTCAGGCGGCGCCGTAGCCGAGTGGTTACACCGCTCTCACCGAGGGCCCGGGTTCAATCCCAGGGACCCGCATGTGGGATTTGTGGCGGGTTTTCTCCGGGTTCTCCGTTTTCCCCCGCCATTCATTCCACCAACTGCTCCATCATCACCTTTCCTTTCATCCATTTCACCATCATTTCGTTTCATCTACTTCCTTTCTCCCATACCAGGCATCGGGCTGATCACCCATCCTGGATATTCTGTCTGCTCCATGAGTGTCTGCTCCTCGACGGCCTCTGACCCCAGGCACCCGCCTGTAAGTCGTGGGGGGATGTAAGTCCTACATAAGAGGAGGTTAAACAGAGAAAGAACTTCATATCTTCCTGTCAATAATATGGTATCATGGTGCTCTTTCGTCTGAGCTACGGGACGAGTAATAACAGTTAATGTTATTTATTAATAACAGTTTCAAGCATTGGTCTTTAATTTATCAAGGTCTCCTCTCTGTCGATATGGACTCTCGTTTACATTTCTGCTAAGGCAAACCTTTTGGTATCCGCGCTATCCGGATAAACCAACTTCAACGAAGAACGACTTGTGTGATGCACCTGCTATTGTATACTGCTTGCAATGAAATATCTGAGCATTTGTTTTATTTGTATACACGCATTTTCTATGAGCAAGAACAATAATGACTATTTTCTATACCATGGCATTCTCGACGAAAAACCAAAGCCATTTTAAGTATGTTCTTTTATGAGTCCAGCATGATCATTTTCTAATATCCAGGCTTTCTGTATCCTATTTCGTTTCTTAGTCATTTAGGAGTTGAAATTAGAAGCTGTCTTATAGCCTATGTCCGTCGGGGGAAAAAACATAGCTTTTCAGTGACAAAAAATTTACCAAATTAGCTTCAATAGTTCCGTGATTATCTTGTACACATACACACACATACAAACTTTGTTTCTTTGTAATACTAATATAGGTTACAAAATATAACTACCACATGCATGCGCTTTTCGTGAGAACATAATTGAGCAGACAACACTCAAGAGGGTTTTCTTCAATTTTTGTAGTTTTTAAAGAAACACACAAGGTCTACAATGTCATGGCATTATTTTCAGTCAAGAAACTCTATATGTAACTGCACTACGATATCCCCCCTCTCTCTATCCATGCTATTGTGCTTTTTAAATCTAAACCATCCTCACCTGAAGTCTATCCACAGCCACTCATTATACCAGTTCAGATATAAAGCAGCAAATCCGATGTCTGCATCTCCATTGAGCACGTTGCCGAGTATTCCATTGCCAGTACCGTTTTCAAAGACAGCCCCCCATAAATGTTCTGGGTCATATATAACTCTGGAAGTGCCGTTAAGTTTCCTCAAAAACTCTCGATATATAAGGAACTCAATTCCTTCGTAAAGAGGCGGTGTTGCATAGTGGTCCATGGCAACAAACGGCAGATATGGAATGGCGGTAGCAGTAAGAATCTTTCCTTGCAAGTCACGTGTATAGTCAGGATAAAGTTCTGCACAGAGAGCGAAGAAACCTTCTGACCTAAACTGCATCCAAATGTCAAGAAACACTTCTTCTGACGGATTAAGACCAACGAATCTTTGAGTCACGAGTTCAATAGCTACGACCATGTTATTAGTGTTATTCTGTTTTGTGGCTCTAAACTTGGGACGTAAAAGATGTACATCCTGGTTATTTTTCGCGTTCTTAAAGCTTCGAGAGAGACTCTCAATGAATTTCCTTCCTCGTAACAATGCATTTTCTGTTCCGTCAGATTGTAGACTTCCATCCTCACAGAACAGCCTTCTGAGGTTGAGAGCCTCCTCAAGAGGTACCAGAACAGGAAAGCTTGTGTGTATTTTACCTATCAAAATATTCGGCATGACTTCCAGTTCTTTCATACTCAGCAGTTCTTCTGTGAAAGCATCCATGTCCTTTGTGTTCACACTGGAAAGAAACACGTAACCTCTTTGAACCCTTTGTACACTCCTTGCAACAGCTCTGGCGAAACTGTGTACTATGGGCTTGATATTTAAAACATGAACGATGTACGTCAAACACCCTGCTTCTAGCGTCTCATCTAGAAGGCGTTCAAACTCCTGTAAACTTTCCTCGGCAGCAAGAGGAGCTGTAGAGTTGTCATCGTCAACATATAAAACAGTATCTCCTGATTTCTTTCCAAGGATGATGCGCATTATGGGCAGTTCGTCAAACTTGACATCGTTCAAGGCTTCTTTTTGATCTGAGATAAACACAACACAGGGAGATCTAGTGAAATATCCCCGTGTTATATGATCTATCACGTTATGGATTGCTGTATCCAATACCATTTCGGAGAGAGCAGCATCCGCGAGGAAACCGAATAGTAACACAGAGATTAAACCGTAGGTGTACATGGCCTGCATAGCATACAGTATGACAATAGAAGTCTGACATGCGACATTGTTTATTCCATATACCTACAGCTATCTTGTGAGTCGCATTAAAAAGAGATTGTGCTTCTCGTAAATTTCGACTACATATAATGACTGCTGCTCCTTAATCATAAATAAGAAATTCCCAAAACGAAGGAAATGTTTTGTGTTGGTAACAGCTGCCGTTGCATGATGTACAAACATTGAATAATACATCATAAAGTGTCAGTTCATATTTTCTAGGGTAACGCCATACCACGTAAAAGTGAAAGTATGTGTCAAATCCTGCTTACTCGTCCATAGAGCACTTTAAATTTTACTTGCATATGACCTCAGCTCTACAGTAATATCTTACTTGCTTACTAAACGTCGTTCGATAAGACAGAAATACTTGTTGCTCCAGTTTCCTCGCATGTCCTTTAAAACTTCCAAGTTAATAGTTTTAGAAAACTGCTAAGATTCCCTTTTTTGAAATACAAAAAGTTCTTTCACAAACCCCCGCCCCAAAATACAATCATTTTATTTTCTCTACCCACTACAATTTACTTCATACCTTTTCTGAAAATTATTCACAAGAAAGAGCTCGTTTTCCGAAAAGGTTTTAATACGCATTTTGTTGGACAGACATAAAAGTATACAGACGTGAGTCCGATGGTAAAACGTTTTAAAAGAACTGGTTCCACCTATGTATACTGGACTTCATATTATTAATATTCTTTGGGTGACGGGTGAGAAACAAAAGTATGCACATAACATTTAAAAAGTCTGGTGTGTTGTATTCTCATGGGTGTCTCTACTAACTCTTTTGCAAACCATTCTTACAGTTACGATGCTTATTATTCTATCTACTTTGTGTTATTCGAGATAATATTTCATTACACGTTTTGTTGTAGGTATAAGGATACAGTGGGCTAATGCGCGTGTCATTGTGTGATGGTTTTGATGTTCCATGCTTTTTGCACGGCCACAAGATAAAAAGGAATAGTGACATCCCACTTGAAGAATCAAACAAAGAATGTCTAGGAAATGATTATGGACGCAAGAATGTTATTTGACATAAATTCTGTGCTATAACTTGCAAGACGGATGTAACGGGCAAAACGAATAGGCTAAGTTTCTACGAATTGCCGATAGATGGAGTAGCAAGTATTTTTTTATTTTAAGCTATACATTTTTTAAGCTTTCGCAAAGAAAGTTATTATCTTTACTTTATCATGTAGATCCCTTTAAAACACAAATTTATTTCAAACAACTTTTGTGTTGTGTTGATAGTTAATGACAAACGGCAACTAAAATGGAAGACGTTTGCTTTGACCTTGATATTGTTTATTGTGATGCTAGAGGCATTACACATTTATTTAGGGCATTGTTAAAATATTTTGAAGCTAAGTTAATACAATTTTACTATTCTTGCACATAGTGAGGGATCAACTAAGATGTTTAAAACAAAATAAATCTGTAATATATCACCCTGACATCTGGATCTCTAAGCTAGGACGTATATTCCAAATTCATGATTTATTATTTAATTCCCCGTAAATAATTGTTTAACAAATTCAATCTTAAGCTAGTTGACTAATTAAAAAATACAAAAATGTAACATATACCTTCTCTATTATCCTATAATTCGTACTGGAAACCAACAGCCCCACCAAATGGCTACCAGTTGGCAAACATTTCCCTTTCCTTTATATTAACTTAAATCCTAACTACTGTCAGCCAGCATATTAAACACTGGTAGCCAGCATTCTAATTCTAACTAATCTAAAAGTGTAATTCCAATTTTAAAACCTTATTAACTTTCTGCAATATAAACTATCCATTTATTGTTGTATAGTACTTAGTAAACTACTATTACATAATCATATTATTTAAATTTAATATCCTCATATTTATTTATTAAAATAGAAATATCTTAATTATATTCTTTACTTAATTACTAACTTCACTGTAAAATTGGTCTCTTCGACGTTAACACTTTATAAATTTGTTAGATTAAAACTTTTCACTTTAACATGTTTTCTTATAATCTCTTATTTTACACTATTAGTCACCTCACTTTTTGAAACGAAACTTCTTTAGGGCGGTAGGGCAAATTGTCCTGGATCAGACGAAAAGGGAAACGCTTCTCCTCCGACTCCAACCGGCAGTTGTCCCATACATCATACGCGTGTACTGCGGCAAATTGGCCTGGATCAGACGAAAAGTGAAACGCTTCCTCTTCTCTGACTACAACCGTCAGTTCAGAAGAGAGGATAATCAATCCTTCAGCTATCATAAAGCAATAATTTCTTTCTTACAGTATGATTTTATGGACATTGATGAATAAAAGAAATGTTTTATTTAATTAAGAGACATTTCTTTTAATCATAACCCCATAACCATTTTCTAATCTTGAAACAATAAAATCGTCAACAAATGCTAGAACCTAAGAAGTTTCACTACTAATGCGCGAGTCTAACGCAGTTTCTTTATTAATCACTTTAATAAGTACTTTGTCTCGCCCTTTATATCACTTAGTAGTGCGCTGTGGTCTAGGGTTACCACGCTAGCCTCTAGCACCCGAGGTCGCGGGTTCAAAATCGGTAAAGGGCGATGGAATTTTTTGGGGCGTAAAAATTCTTAATATGGCTTCCTTCGGAAGATAAGTAAATCCGGTGTTGATAATGATGATTTGTATTTGAGGGCGCTCAACGGCTAGGTCATTAGCGCCCTTATAAAACGGACCGTGGCAAAGGCCAGATATAAATATCGGTATAAAAACCACAGCACGAGTGAGAAATAAATACGAATATATAAAACTAAACCGAAAAGTATGAAACACCCGCTATTAATTCGCATTTAGAAATCTACCTTTGACACAAAATTAAAAACCCTATAAACCCCTTGCTTGTCATCCACTAAGACCTGTGCAAGACTGGCCAGCAGTTGCAGTGTGTCCCGAAGATGTGCTAGAGCAATACACTCTGGTAACACGTGACGGACCGACAGACCTTCGCCACAAAGCGGACAAATAGGAGCAGGGTCACCGTTAAAAAGACAATCTGATGTGTTACACTCACATGACTTTCTCTATTCTTGTACAAACTATTTTTATAAACGCTTATTCTCCATATGCTTCATGTTAATCGAGATGTTAATCTTATTGCTAATTTTCTTGTAAGTGCAAGGGGAATATGGTAGTATTTAAGCAATAATCAAATCTTTTAAGAGCGGGTTGCTATTTGGCGCATACCACTCTCTTTGCATGTCCAGGACATAAAAAAATCTGATGTGTTACACTCACATGACTTTCTCTACTCTTATACAATCTATTTTTACAAACGCCTATTCTCCATATGCTTTATATTAATCGAGATATCGAGATGTCAATCTTATTGCTAATTTTCTTGTAGATGCAAGGGGAATATGGTAGCTTTTAAGCGATGGTCAAATATTTTAACGCTGGTTGCTATGTGGCGCATTCCATTCTCTTTGCAAGTCCAGGACATAAAAAAATGAATAGCGAATTTGAGAAAAAGTATAAGTATTGGAAAATTTAAGGGAATAACAAGCAATATCTCGAAAACGGTTCACTCAACAAAAGAAATGTATATGACATAAGTTGTGTATTTTAACGAGATCTACATTTTTTGTGTAGTAAAATTTTGTCTATCTCTTATGGTTTACCAGTTATGCAAAAGTCGTTCACAATGAAGAATACTTTTGGAGACATTCCCAGAAAATTCGAGATATACATTTCATTTCTCATGACATTATCTTAAACATATGATATTTTAATTAAAATCGTTAGAGCCATTTTTGAGAAAATTACAATTTTCGAAAAATCTTCCATGTAAAGGGTAGTCTGGGGTGGGGGGATTTTCTTGAAAACCTTCGTGTCGCATCTCTGGAAGATACTGAACCTAAATACCAAGTTTGGTGTTTATCGGACTGTTCGTTTTTGAGTTATGCTGTTCACAGACACACAGACACACACAGACACACACACGGACATGTTTCCAAAAATGCTTTTTTTGGATTCAGGAGATCTCAAAACATGTATTTCCGGTGAAATCTCGGTATCGAATTTTTGGGTGGAATGCAATACTTCCCCTACTTACTATACGTAGTAGAGAAAGTAAAAATGAATAACAAATTCCCATTTGAGAAAAATATTGGAAAATTTAAGGGAATAACAAGCAATATATCGAAAATGGTTCACTCAACAAAAAAGATGTATATGACAAAATTGTGTATTTTAACGCGATCTACATTTTTTGTGTAGTAAAATTTTATCCATCTCTTATGGTTTACCAGTTATGCAAACGTCGTTCACAATGAAGAATACTTTTGGAGACATTCCCAGAAAATTCGAGATATACATTTCATTTGTCATGAAAATATCTTAAACTTATGATATTTTAATCAAAATCGTTAGAGCCATTTTTGAGGAAATTAAAATTTTCGAAAAATGTTCCATGTAAAGGGTAATCTGGGGTGGGGGATTTTCTTGAAAACCTTCGTGTCGCATCCTTGGAAGATACTGAACCTAAATACCAAGTTTGGTGTTTATCCGAGTGTTCGTTTCTGAGTTATGCTGTTCACAGACACACAGACACACACACACACACACGCAAATGTTTCCAAAAATGCCTTTATTGGATTCAGGGGTCTCAAAACATGTATTTCCGGTGAAATCTCGGTATCGAATTTTTGGGTGGAATGCAATACTTCCCCTACTTACTATACGTAGTAGAGAAAGTAATAACCGTACGTAAAATTGCAGTGGCCAATATGCAACCCAGCAAAAAATGACCTCCTCACGACGAGATACGCGAAAGGATGTTACCCAGTCTATCAGAATGTCTTTCACTACTCTAACTTTATTTCAGTGGAGAGCTAACCACTCCTCGCGCCAGCACCGTTCTCCGCACAAGTCTAAAGACTTCAGTGTTACCCGAGGTATTATAACACTGGGTTCTGTGGTTGCCGTCTTAGCTGCCAAATCAGCAAGTTCATTCCCCGGCGAGCCAACGTGAACAGGTATCCAAGCACACTCCACATTAACGCCAGAAGCGTATAAAACATGGAGAGCATTCTAGATTCGCTGAACAATGGAATGGTAGTTGTACAACTCATGAAGGCTCTGAAGTACACTAAGGGGATCACTCAAAATGAGATAGTCTCTTAATTTGCGACGACGCACATACAAAATGGCTCGGTATATGACCTGCAGCTCTGCACTATAAATGGATGTGCTATCACGAAAACCGAATGTATGGGGTTCAGTTCCATGAGCATAAGCACATCCAACATAGTTGATGGACTTAGATTCATCGGTGTAGATCAAAATTAGGTAACTGTAACCGGACAAAAATTCTAAAAAAAAACAGGTGCGGATACTAAAGTAGGCACCGTAGCCTTCTGGTATTATCCTAAGATCTACGTGAGATGTCGAACGTAGCCAAAGGAGGAACATCGTCTCCTTCTTAGGAAGCATTCTAGGCATTTCAATGTCGTACTTTCTAAGAAACTCCCGTAAACGAACACCTGCAGGCCTTGGATTAATAGAGCTATTCCTATAACGTTCGTCCAGCGCGGTGTGAAAAAAAAGAAGCGAACGTTGGATGTTTTGGCATACATTTAAACGCACAGCCATGATGTGCTAAAAGGATATTACGCCGATATCGCAGAGGAGATTCTGCAGCTTAAAGACTCATAACTGGGCTAGGGTGAAAAGCACCAATAACCACTCGAATGCTCCGATTATGGATTGTGTATAATCTCCTCAGCACAGATGGTCATGCTGAGGAATAAATGATGCACCCATAGTATATTTTTTATCGGACCAGTGCGCGTGCAGTCGCAGCAAAACTGTCCGATCCGCTCCCCAAGCTTTGCCAGTTAATGCCCGCAAGATATTCAGAGAACGGTCACATCGCGCCTTCAACTGTGCTATATGCGATGACCAGTTGAGTTTCCTATCAAAGGTTAAACCCAGGAATCGCGTCAAATCTGCAAATGGTAGTAAATCCGGACCGAATCCGAGCAAAGTTGGTAATCGTTTCTTACGGTGCCAGAACTTCACGCAGTTGATTTCTCAGTTGAGAAACGAAAGCCGTTTTTAGAACTCCATGCTTGCAGATTATTTAACTTTGTTGCATACGACGTTCCAAAAAGGCGTACGATGAGAAGTACAATAAACGGAAGTCGTCTGCGAATAAACATGCCGAAACTCCTGGAGGAACACATTTCGAGATAGAATGAATTGCTATAGCAAACAGTGTAACGCTCAATACCGATCCCTGTGTTACTCCGTTCTCCTGAACCAAAAGGTTCGAAGAAACCCATCCGACCCTTACTCGGAAAACGCGGTACTTCATAAACTCCTGAATGAACAGTGGCAAACGTCCACGTATGTACCAGGTGTGTAGGGAACGTAGTATCCCTACTCGCCAACACGTATCACAAGCCTTCAAAGGTCAAAAACATCGCAACGGTTTGACAACTCTTCATGAAACGTTCATGATCTGTGTCGATAATGACACAAGGTGGTCCATTGTTGAACGGCGTCTTCATTGTTGAACGGCATCGGGATGTTTTTCAGCAGGTTGTGAGTTTCCAACCACCATACCAACCGTCCATTGACCATGCGTCCCATCACCTTGCAAACGCAAATGGTGAGGAAAATAGGGCGGTAGCTGAACGGAAGTTGGCGGCCCTTTCGAGCTTTCAAAATGGGTTGAAATGGGTACACTTTTCTGGAAAATTGGCGTCAACCCAAACACAATTATAGACCTGGGTAGGAAAGCCTTAGCTTCAGGAGAGAGCTGTTGCAACACTTGTACGTGGATAACATCTGGTCCTGGTATTGAGAGTCGCGAAGATGAAGGGCGTGTTCTAACTCCTCCATGGTGAAAGGGCGATTGTAATTTTCATGATTTCCTGAACGAAATTAGAAACCTTGAGGTTCCACCTGAGGCTTAACAGGAAGTAACTCGGGCGAATAGTTATCTGAACTAGTCACTTGAGCGAAAGCACGACCAAATGTGTTAGCCACGTCAAACGTATCAACAGCTACTACAGCTGTTTTAAGACCGACAATTGGCATGTGTGTCAATTTTCCGGCCTCAACCTATCCCAAACCACAGAGGAAGATGTAAGATCGACAGTGTAAATGACAATGAAGGTGGTCACTAGAGTGTAAATCAGATATGACATTCCATTGTAAGGAAACTGCCAAATGTAGTGAACAAACTGCTGTATCAAGTTGTGAAAAGTGTTGAAGGAGTCTGAAAAGAATGTAGGCTCTCCGGTGTTCAGAAAAGCTAGGTTATAAGTGTCAGATATCGGCAATTTGCCTCTCGCACAAGCCCTAGGCGAGCCTTCAAGAGGGTGATGTGCATTGACGTCTCCCAACAACAGAAACAGTGTTGGTAACTGTGAAACTAGATATTCTAAATCAGTGAGGGAGAGGTCAACAGATGGAGGTAGATAAATGTTACAGACGGTAAATCGAATGCATGGCAGTTTAATCCTTACAGACACTGACTGGATGTCGGACTGTATGGATACATATTCCACGAATATCTCATCTCTGATGAGCATCATAGTTCCCCTATGCAGGAATAACCTCTTCAGGTGTAAGATCCCACCTTACTGGGGTATACTGCTTTATCTGAAAGCTATCTTCCGGACGGAGCTTAGTCTCTTATAAATATATGGCCAAAGGATTACCTTTGTTGAGTAAAAGTTCAAGCTCTGGTAGATGTGCTCTAATTCCACGTATGTTCAATTTTAGGATATCCATAGCAATTATAATGACAAAAGTTCTCAATCGTAAAAGTCTAGTACGTTTAGGACAGCGGTGCTCGAAGCAATTTATTCTTTTTCTTTGGTATCGGGCTAACATACTTAACTGAGGATTTATCCTGCCTCTTTTTCAGTGTTGTTCTCCCAGTGTGGACACAAACCTCCTGTTCCATCTTCTCCGCAGAGGAAGACACTTCGGTTCGAGAACCTCGAACCGATTGAAAATGGAGATCAGCGAAGACGTGGATCGCCGGTCTGAGTCTCTCCCAGAAGGTTCCTCAGAAGAGGATCTCCGAGGAAATGACCGTGGATTCTTCTTTCCCTTGGGTGTTCCGGGTACAGACTTTTCGGTTTCTTTCAGGAAGTCAGTTCTGTTATAGCTGGTCTTAAAACTATATCTGTGGTGCATTATAGGATACGAGCATGACAATCTCATTGTTTGAGGTCGATGGTCTTGATAGTGACCTTGCCGAAGGGATCTTGCCAGTAACAGATTTGGCAGATGTTGCAGATGTAGATGTTGATTTCGTGGGCTTTGGAAGTGATCTGGCTACGAGAATCTTTTCTGAAATTGTGGCCCGGTTAATACCGCTGGTTTGAGTTGCGATTTCCCGACTCGGTACCGCTTTAGCTGCATCTGAGCTATAGGTACCGGACTTCGGGATAGAGGGTTGGTTGATGCGCAGGAGTTTCCGGGCTTCCAAGAAACCTTATCCGTAACCCGGATGTCTTGCATCGCTCTTTCCTTTGCAAAACGGGAGCAATCACGGGAACTCGATGGATGTTCGCCGCTGCAGTTAACGCACGTTGGTGCTGATGCACATGCTCCATCGTGAGAGACGTCTCCACAGTTAACATGGGTAGCCTCGCCAATGCAGAAACTACTTGTGTATCCAAAGCGCTGACACTTATAACATCTCAGCGGATTTGGGATGAATGGCCTGACTTTGGTGGCTTCATACCCTGCCTTAACTCTTTGAGGGAGATCTTCCCGATAAAAGGTGACGAACAGGGTACGAGTAGGTACTAACTCACCTCTTTCTTTCCGCTGAACGCGATACATCGCTGACACAGCTTCTTTTCCAGATTTTCTTGAATCTCCTCATTGAACATGCCGTCCAATGTCCAGGTGTTTAATACACCGCGTGAGGAGTTTAAAGTCTTGTGTTTCTCGACACGTATCGGATAGCTGGTTAACATGTTAGATTTCAAGATAATCGCTGCCTGGGATGCTGAATTTGCTTCATGCAGAAGCGTACCATTCGACTTCTACTGCACAACCGTTTACTGGACCAGCAATCTTATCGAGAACCTTTTGAACTATAAAAGGGTTTACCCAAGTAAATTTCTTTCCTTCCTCGTTCTACATATAACCAAGTAATGGGGACCACAACAATCTACTATTTCTTTTACAGTGATCTTTAATTTTTGGGGTTTCTTCAATATCCATAGCGGTAAATTCTCCTCCATTAAAAATGTTTCCGATGGAATTCTCACATCCTGGCCCCAGCTTAGGTGAGAGTCCTGGCCTGGACCTTCCTCACCTTAGGGTCTCGCCTCTTAATTTATAGATAGAGGGACCCAATCGCCTTCAGCAGTGTAACACCTCATGTAATGGCCCGTCCCGGAACTGGCCTTTATCAGCGAATACAAACACAGTCTTACATGATAGGGCTGGGATTTACAAATTACCTAGTCACCATTGCGACTTTCCTCCTCCGTCCCGCGCAGCGCTATCCGTCAGACTGTGTTTATGGAGGTAACTGAAAACTGGTCAAACACACTTGTGGATCAAAGTTGATTGGGAAATTGAGATAATCCCTCTTATTTCTTAGAGGAACCCAAACGAGAATGTGGCTCGGGACCCCGAGAGCGCCAATTCCGTACCTACCGTAGTAGGCTCGTGGGTGTATGCAATTAGAAGCCTCGTGAAATATGTACCGTCCAAAAATAATAATTGGGTTTTATTTATGGATTCTACGGTCAAACTAGAAAATTGAAGTCTTCCGCCAATCGAATGTTATCCTCCACGAGGAATGGGTGAAAACAAAATAATTTCGATTTTTGGAGCAGTGGATTCCCCTGCTCCAAACAACTCAGCTCTTCTCCGCTTGAACAGTGCGTATCCAATATTTGTATGCGTGGTTTATTTAAGATGTTTTGCGTTTCCTCTCAAATAGTTGCAGAAACGTTTGGTGGATATCTGCAATGGTCGCCATGAGGTGCAAGCGAAATCTCAGTAGCACTGACATTCGTCAGGGAATAACTTGGATCCGATTTCCAGAGTATCGTTAAGTGATTTCTTTCGTTTGAAAATCCGTCAAATACAATGTGCCATTTGAAATTGCCACGCTTTGCTTCCCTAACTATATGGTGAAGCAAATAATACATTTCTTGAGAGATGCCGCTTCAAAAGGCTCAGCTTCTACATGTCAGTTGTGAATGCTACTCAACATCTGCTCGTAGTAAATGTCTCGAAGATGTCCATCCTTCTGCAGTCTCCTTTCTAGAGAACGAAATCGCTTTTCTATATTTTGGTGGTTGTCTGACAGAGTAATTTCCTCTTTTCTGAGAAGACTTACGACTCTTAGTCCCTCTTCTACGTGAGAGCTGTCATGAAATCTCCGTAGTATGGATGAGAAAAAATATTAAATTTAGTTTCTTTTATGGACGCTCTTTAACTGCTAAGGTCCGTAGCGTCCCAGTCCGTATTGGGCGTGAAAGGCCGGCAGTTTTGCTCATAGGTATCTTTATCAGGTTTGAGGTTCTTTTACGTGCCGTAAATCTACGAAACGGGAACACCGGCTTTACTTCCCTCCCGAAAGAAGCCATGCTAAGTATATTATGCTCGAAAAAAAATCCATCGCCCTCCGCCGGGATTGAACCCGCGACCTCGGGTACTAGAGGCGAGCATGGAGTATGATTAGTATGGATGAGTCCTTATCACTTAAGGTTGATGGTTCCGGATATATTCCTGAAGTTTTCAGAGCCCAGAAGCGTCGAAAACTATCATCTTGAAGAGAAATTAAATTAAATTGAGTTTTATTTATGGACGCTCTTTAACTAATGTGATCCTTAGCGTCCCATTCTGTATTGTGCGTGAAAGACCGGTAATTTCGCTCAGAGGCCTCTTTATCAGGTTTGATGTTCTTTTATGAGCCGCAAATCTACGACACGGGTCCACCGGCTTTACTTCCTTTCCGCTGGAAGCCATGCTCAGGATCCATCACCCTCCGCCGGATCTTGAAGAGAGACTGACTGATTGAAGTCTATGTATTTAACAGCCACAGACTTTACAGTAATACCTGAGCGGTTGCCGCTAAGTATCCAACCCAGTCGCGTAGGTAGCAACACTAGTGATGGTGAAATTCAGATGGGTGGAGAATATTTATAACAAAATTCCAGTAACAGTCAGCACCTATAAGACGTTCTATGGTTATGCCGTCAGAGGCGTCTTTAGGATCGGCAATTTGCCGTTTGTACATTTTCCTTAATGATTGAATATTACAAGGTGTGATAGGTTGTAAAAAATCTGATGTGTTACACTCACATGACTTTCTCTACTCTTGTACAAACTATTTCAAACGCTTATTCTCCATCTACTTCATGTTAATCGAGATAAACAGTAGCCTTTAAGCACATACATATCTCTTAATAGCTGGTTGCTAGGTGCAGCACCATTCCGTTTGCCACAGATTATAACTCTTTGCATATCCAAGACAAAAAAATGAATAACGAATTCCCATTTGAGAAAATAAGTATTGAAAAATTTAAGGGAATAACAAGCAAAATCTCGAAAATGGTTCACTCAACAAAAAATGTATATCACATAAATTGTGTATTTTAACGCGATCTACATTTTTTGTGTAGTAAAAGCTTGTCTATCTCTTATGGTTTACCAGATATGCAAAAGTCGTTCATAATGGAGAA
Source organism: Deroplatys truncata (assembly GCA_030765065.1). Classification (NCBI taxonomy): domain Eukaryota; kingdom Metazoa; phylum Arthropoda; class Insecta; order Mantodea; family Mantidae; genus Deroplatys; species Deroplatys truncata. The sequence goes on along the minus strand of CM060975.1, from coordinate 45,103,420 downwards.
TACTTTTGGAGACATTCCCAGAAAATTCAAGATATAGATTTTATTTGTCATGAAAATATCTTAAACATATGATATTTTAATCAAGATCGTTAGAGTCGTTTTTGAGAAAATTAAAATTTTCGAAAAATGTTCCATGTAAAGGGTAATTTGGGGTGGGGGGATTTTCTTGAAAACCTTCGTGTCGCATCTCTGGAAGATACTGAACCTAAATACCAAGTTTGGTGTTTATCCGACTGTTCGTTTCTGAGTTATGCTGTTCGCAGACACACAGACAGACAGACACACAGGCACACACACGGACATGTTTCCAAAAATGCTTTTTTTGTATTCAGGGTGTCTCAAAACATATATTTCCGGTGAAATCTCGGTATCGAATTTTTGGGTGGAATACAATACTTCCCCTACTTACTGTACGTAGTAGAGAAAGTAAAAAGAAAGAGCGATTGCTCTCGGGAGCATGGATGAATGTTTTGAAGTTGGTGCATATACCTCTTAAAATAAAATGGACTAGCCGTCGTGTACTAGACTGAGAAAGTGAGGACTCAAAAGAACCTACAGTCAGACATTATTCTCTAATGTCTCAAGTTGCAAGTCATCTACAAGCGGAAGACACAAAGGAAGACTGGTTGCCCGGATGAAGATTGCATCTCGTGGGTCTACTTGTTCCCTCTGGACCAACAATTCTTACTCGTGCTATCTGTAGATACGTAAAACCATGAGGCATTGTTTCAATCTTGCCAACTAAATAAGAAAAGATTTGGGATGTGTTGGCTTTAAAGTCATTCTTGATTTCACAAATTAATCAATGGTGGATTGGTTTACATTTAGAGCATGAAGCTCGATCCCTTTTGCTGCCTGTTCGGGAGTTGTGACCACGATTCTAGCAAAGGAAATATCGATTAGTTGCTTTCAGCTTCCCAATACGCTCGACTATATCGCTCACAGTGCTGCTGAGCCCAATGGACGTTGCGTTCATAGAAGGGTGCAGTTTTGCATGTAGTCTTCTTGTTGTTTTAACAGACAGGTAGTGTCGCTGGGATTGCAGTGTAGCCAAGATAAGTTTCTCCTCGAATCTTTTGAGTTGTTAGAGCTACTTCACGGTCTAAAAACTCCATTAATTTAGAAATTATATTATAAGGCGTGTTAGTTCTCTTGCCGTGTATAATCCAGTGAAGACAGAGTTCATTAGGAAACATCGAAGTAGTTTTGGCGCTAACATTCGCCCATAAGCATCAACACCTTCCCCCAGAGCTGTGAGTGCTTGGATTCGCCAATTGTATTCCACATATAAGTGGCGTTAAGTGCCTCAGCACTTTCGACTTGACTTGGCTTCAGGTCGTCTAAAAAAATTCAAATGTGCCTGTACTATGCGGTTCAGTGACGCCATATTTAGATTGTAGTATGCACTTCGTCTACTCGTAGGTGTCCCTACCGATTGCAATTCGGCTCGCCCTCCAAATATCCTCGCAGAAATACGTGTTTATTCACTGCCGACAGTATTGGATAGCTGTCTGCTGAGGACGAGAACTGCTCCCAGAAACGAGTCCAGCATTCTAAGTCACCGCCAAAAGGAGGTAACTTAACCGAGTGATTGACTGGTGTATCTGGAAGTGACGTCATAGTGGAAGTCGAAGCTTGAACTTGCGACTATTCAGTAGCCGTGGATGCCTTATCTCATATTCTCAGTGATACCCTTTGGATTGCCCGTTTTGCCATTTCAATGTATTCTTCGCAAGTTGACATATCCGCATCATAGTCTTTCTCAGTGAGATAGTCGTGTATCTCTTCATTTATTTTCAATAAGTGCTACAAAGTATCGGACGATCGTTCTTTATAATGCTCATAATCCTCAAGTGATGTGGTCTCTGTAACGGATTTAATTGTGCTGGAATACCCCGTAATGTTATTTCATAACGTGTGCCCTTTCTTCGCAGCTTGTGTAGTGCGTCGTCTGTGGACATAGTGTCAATAATTAAGCCTGAAAATAGCTGACTCTGTGCAAATATGCCAATATATACCTTTACCGGCCGATTGACTTCGGTAACTGTCTGCAGTTTCCTTTCGTTTAGCTTGTAAGCTGCATAATCGACTGAGCGCGCAAGAAGTGTTTTCTTTAGTAACAATAGAGTGCATTTTTTAAATTTATGGACGCTCTTTAACTGCTGTGGTCCTTAGCGTACCATTCTATATTGGGCGTGAAAGACCGGTAATTTTCCTCAGAGGCCTCTTTAGTAGGCTTGAGGTTCTTTTACGTGCCGTAAATCTACGACACAGGACCACCGGCTTTACTTCCCTTCCGAAGGAAGCCATGCTAAGGATTTTTAAGTCCGAAAAAATCCATCCCGCGACCTCGGAAATTAGAGGCTAGCATGGTAACCACTACACCGCGGAGGACGACAACAATAGAGTACAGCTCAAAGTAGCCAAAACGTAAACACATGTACAAGAGTACTATGAGTAGTATGCACGCCCGTTATTAACAATGCAGGCACAAATTACCGTCTTTTTGCAAGTGGAAGCTAGTGAAATATACATGAATCTGATTTTTTCCACTTGTCTGTTGTGTTTCAGTAATTGCACCCGTGTTCGTGTACCCTTTTCCGTCCTCCTTGAACAATACTCATTTCAGTTAGCCGTAGTCCTTGTTCCCTGCCGGGTTTCGGCACCAAAATATATGGGGGAACAGTCTAGGAAAGGATCCTGCGTCTGGTGATAGCAGCAAATTACGTACACCATAAATAACTTTGACGTCTACACATTTGTTGTTACTAACATGTTGTGTATTACATATTCGTGGCTAACAGCTCCCTCTCTCAGTCTAGCCAACGCTACAACAATCATACATACATGTGAGTAAGCTTAGCTCAATTCCCGGCAAATGAAGTTTCCAGGATTCTCCACACCCCTACCTCATACCATACCGCCTTTTTCTAAAATCTTGTTTTTTTCTTTCTCTTTCACCTACTTATAGAAGATAAGAGCAAGTTTTGCATTCCACCAAAAAATGCTATGATGATGATTTGTGTCTAAGGGCACTAAGCCTTCAAGGTCATTAGTGTCCTTAGAAAAACAGATTATGGCAAAGGCCAGAAATAAAGATCAATATAGAAATCCAAAGGACAGAGATAAAGATCAATGTAAAATCATAGTAAAAGTCAGAGATAAACGTGAGTATACAAAACTAAGCCGAGAGATATGAAAAAGTTTATCAATGTGACTAAATCCGGATTTGAAGGTTTATCTTAGATAAAAACTTAAAATCCTTTCCGATCTCTTGGTCATTTTCCGCTAAGACCTCTGCAAGGCTGCCCGCCACTTGCATAGACGCTCGAAAATGTGCTAGAGGAACACACACCAACAACACATGACGGACGACAGACCTTCGCTACACAGCGAACAAAGATGAGCAGGGTCGCCCTTAAAAAGGTAACCGTGCGTAAAATTGCAGTGGCGAATACGCAACCGAGCCAAAATCACCTCCTCGCGACGAGATTCACGAGAGGAAATCACTCAGTTTATTGGAATGCGCTTCACTACTCTAAGCTTATTTCCGCAGAGAGCTGACCACTCTTCACGCTAGCAGGATAGCACCACCCTCCGCACAACAAGCCTAAGTCTTCCGACGTTACACAAACCGCAATATTGAGCTCTGTGGTCGCCGTCTTAGCTGCCAAATCCGGCGGTTCATTCCCGGGTAAGCTAAAGTGACCAGGTATCCAAAGCACACTCCACATTAACGGCAGAAGCGTGTAAAAGATGGAGGGCATCTTAGATGCGCTGCACAATGGGATGGTAGTTGTATAGCTCACGTAGGCTCTGTAGTGCACTAAAGGAATCACTCAAAATGAGACAGTCTCCCAATTTTGGAGGCGCACATACAAAATGGCTCGGTATATGGCATACAGCTCTGCACTGTAAATTGAAGTGCTACCACGAAAACCGAATGTATGGGGTTCGGATCCATGAACATATACACATCCAACACCGTTGGTGTACTTAGAACCATCGGTGTAGATCAAAATTCGGTCTTTGTTACCTGAAAAAAAATTCTAAAAAACAAGTGCGGATTCTAATCGTAGGTATTCGAATGCCCCGGTTATGGACTGTGTTTAATATTCTCAGCACCGATGGTCGTGCTGAAGAATAAACGTTACACACATAGTCTAACTTGGATCGGAACAGTAGGCGATAGAGTCGCAGCAAAGCTGTTCGATCCACTACACAAGATTTTCTACTTTTGCTGACGGTGCATTACACCTTGTTTCTCAATAGATTAACAGTATGTCAACACATTCGTCGTTTGTATACATTATGACAGCAGCCGTGTCTCGTGGAAAGGTTTCAAATACTCAGTAGATAATGGAGAGTTTATTCACGCATAGCATTGACGAAGGCGCAAATAGCTAAAGCCACTTTGCATATTGAAGCGTTTTAAACTTGGTTGAATGGGTCAACCTTAAAACCCAGCACAATAATGTACAGAAGGCTCCAAATGTTTTCCGTCTCACCGGTAGCGGGGTGTCTTATTGAGAGGTTATGCCAGGTGCCCTAGCTCATACCTGCTCTACAAGGAAGGTTATCCCTTTATCATTCCAACACATTTACCTCAGACTTGACTGTAAGACTGTAATAGCTGTGACAAGAAAACTGCAATAACATCACAACACAGCTACATAAGCAGTATACAAGCTAATTTTTAGGAATTAGAGGCATCATATCATTGCATAACAAGCAAGTGTTAAAACAAAATGGTTTGGTTTTCAATATTTACTGCTTTCTCTGCGTATTATCAACTAACATATGTTATTTATTTTCGTAATATCCTTATGAAATATGGTGTTTCCGTGCATCGTGACAACAACTTAGGCTAGAAATTATTTAAAGTTACAGTCTTAAGTTACACTTTTCCTACTTGGTTGCATGCAAGATGCCATAACGACAAACAGCCGCTTATCTATTCCACAACTCATCCTTTTACTGTCTCCACTATTTACCTATAAGTAGAGTAAGTAGAGGAATTATTGTATTCCACCCAAATATTGAATAACGAGATTTACGGAAATACACGTTTTGAGACCCACTGAATGCAAAGAAAGCATTATCACCTTCTCTACTACATAGGCTACAGGAGGTAGAGAAAGTATTGTATTCCACCCAAAAATTCAATAAAGAGATTCACCGGAAATACACGCTTCCAGACCTATTGAATCCAAAGAAAGAAGTTTTACTTTCCCTACTACGCACTAACAGTAAGTAGAGCTAGTATTGTATTTCATCCAACAATTCAATAAACAGATTCACCGGAAATACACGCTTTGAGACCCCTGAATCCAAAGAAAGCATTATTACCTTCTCTACTACATAGGCTACAGGAGGTAGAGAAAATATTGTATTCCATCCAAATATTGAATAACGATATGAATACTCGGAACGGAAATATTCGTTTCCAGACTCCCTGAAACCAAACAAAGCGTTTTTACTTTCTCTACTAGTAGTTACAGTAAGTAGACCAAGTATTGTGTTCCATCCAAAAATTGAATAATGAGATTCACCGGATATACACGTTTTGAGACCCCCTGAATCCAAACACAGCATTTTTACTGTCTCTACTACGTAGCTACAGGAGGTAGAGACAGCGTTGTATTCCACCCAAAAATTCAATGATATTCACCGGAAATACTCGTTTTGAACTTACTGAATCCAAAGTAAGCATTTTTACTTTCTCTACTACGTAGTTACAGTAAGTAGAGAAAGTATCGTGTTCCACCAAAAATTGAATAACGAGATATAACGGAAATACACGTTTTGAGACCCCTGAATGCAAAGTAAGCATTTTTACTTTCTCTACTACGTAGCTACAAGTAGAGAAAGCATTGCGTTCTACCTAAAAATTCAATGCAGTAATTTCACCAGAAATCACGTTTGTGACCCCCTGAATCCAATGAATGTAGTTTTAGAAAAGGGTCCAAGTTTGTGTGTGTGTATCCACGAACAGCATAACTCAAAAGCAAAAGGTCGGTTAAAACCCGAACTTAGTGTATAAGTTCAACTTCTTCCAAGAATGCGACACTGAGATTTTAAGGAAAATCCCCCACTCCAAACTACCCTTTACATTGGATATTTTTTGAAATTGTTTATTCTTTCACGATTGGCTCAAAGGGTTTTGATTAAAATACATATGTTTAAGCTATTTTCATGATAAATAGAATATATATCTTTTATTTTCTAGGAATAGTGTGTAAATTAGTCTTTATTGTCAATGGCTTTTGATAATTAGTAAATCGTAGGAGAGAGACAAAATCTTCCTGTACAACAACTTTAGGTCTTGTTAAAGCACAAAATTTATATCAAATAACATTTTTATGTCAAATAACTTTCATATTTTAACTATTCTGAAATTTTCTTTCTTATTCGTTTGAGTTTTCATATATTTTACACCTCTCAACTGCAAAATCTCTTTCTCTCTTCCTCTCTTCCTTCCTTCTTTCTTTATTTCTTTCTTTCTCGTCTTCATACAAAGAGAACAGAATTTCAAAGCTATCAGGCCTGTGGCTCGCATTCGGGAGGTCGTGGTTTCGATTCCTCTGGCCGACCTTCCTGACCCATGTGTTTTTTCGGGGAGTTTTCCCGGGTAGCCAGGCGAATGCTGGGAAGGATTCTCACATCCCCAAGTTTCCGGAATCTTCATTTCATCTCCATTCTCATTTCTCTTCATCTTTCATCCGTTGGTCTCTTTCAGGGCTGGAAGTGTCGGCGATGGTGTTTCGGTGCAGTGTGGCAGGGGAAAAGGATGCTTTTTGTTACTTTCTCCGTACCTCGGCTTTCGCCTGGCTGTCGGGAGTATCCTAACTTCCTTGAGGGGCGTTGGACCCCTTCTGTGCTGGGTGGGGTCCCCGTTCTGCCTGTCCGTCTGACGGGGAGTCTCTATCTGAAAACTTAGGGATGCTGGTCAATCCTGGTTGCTGACGCCCGGTGTCTTGTCTCGCCTCATCCTTCCTCCCGAAGACGCCCTCTTGTGGGGTATAGGCACAATATTCACTATGTGCATCAGTGCCGAGTCCCCTCCGTAGCCAACCAATCCAAAGCTATCACATAGCGATCAGCTTTGAGGGATTTGGCTATCGCTTTGGCTTAATATGTTCTAGTTACATCTACAACGAATTGTGAAAATAAGTGATGAAGGTGTTTTGGTATTAACATGACATAGATGCAAAATAAGCTTTGTAGGAATAGTTTGTAGAAGAGTAAGTAGAGAAAGTCATGTGAATGCAACACATCATATTTTATAGCAAAGGCTCCATATGCCTGCGTGTCTGTGAACAACATAAATCCAAAGCGAAAAGTCGGTTAAATGACAAACTTGATATTTAAGTTCAGCATCTTTTAAAGATGCGATAAGGATTATCAAGAAAATCTCGCCCATCCTGAACAACCCTTTACATGGAAAATTTTTCGAAATTTATTTTCTTAAAAATGGCTCTAATGATTTTGATTAAAATACTGTTTAAAATATTTTCATGACAAATTAAATATGTATATTTTGAACTTACTGAGAAGAGCCTCTCAAGTCTTCATTCTGAATGACTTTTGTATAATTGGTAAAATCTAAAAGATTGGACAAAGTTTTGCTACACAAGAAATGCAGACCCCGTTAAAGCACGCAGTTTGTTATACATATATTTTACGAGATTAACTATTTCCCATATATTTTTTGTTATTGGTTTGAATACTTTTGTAACTAAGAAGTCGCTATTCGTTTTGTTTTTGTCGAGGTCATACAAACAGCATGGAATTTCAAAGCATCTCGTCGTGACATGCTTTTTGAAAATGTGACTATCGCTTTATCTACGTATACTACAACGAAATGTGTAAATGTGAACGTTTGTTTTGGTATTTAATTAAAGTCCTTTAACCGCGTAGGCCATTACGGACGGTGAATGAACGAAATGGCTAAAATGATGCTCAAGAGACCCGAGATCCCTAGAAATTATAATCTAACATTCATCTTCTCAGGATAAGAGGAAATCCTGGAAAAACTTTATCCAGGTATTTCACTTTAACCGAGATTCGAACTCGGGACTTCTTGAATGTGAGGCAGACCCCCACACCACAGAGATGGGCTAAATGCGATTTGCAAGTTTATCTGGATTATAAGATGTAGACAGAAAATGAGATTTAGAAAAAAGAATTTGTAGAATGATAAGGAGAGAAAGCTATGTGAATGCAACACATTAGATTGTTCTCCTGGTAATATAAAGAGCTTGGAGTTTCAAAGACACCACATAAAAATCTGACTATCGTTTGAGCTACTGCATTCTTCTTATACTTACAACGAAGTTTGTAATAGCAGTTCATCTTAATTAATACGAAGACTCTTTCACTCAAGCCGTTTCTAGGACAAGGTTGTAAAGATAGAATCAGATTGAAAAATTCAGTGTCATAGCCGAGATTTGAACTACGGATCTTCCAGTTTACGTCCAGGTGGCGTCGCGGTAACGCGTGCGACTCGCATTCGGAGATCCCTAGTTCGCTTCCCGGCGACCGCCCAATCTGACCCACTGGTTTTATTCGAGAGTTTTCCCGGGTCGTCAAGCGAATGCTGATATGATTTCTCTCAGCCCCCGAATATCGTTCCATTCCTCATTTCATTCATCCTTAACCCCGTTAGGCCTGTTTCAGGGTTGGATGTGTCGGCGATGGTATTCCGGTGCGGCATGGCAGAGAAAATGAATCATCTCTGTGGAACCTTATCCGTCTCTCGATCTTCGGCTGGTTGCCAGGGTATACGGAACGCTTCTTGGGGGGGGGCGTTGGACCCTCTGTGTGGGGTGGGGTCCCCGGTTTGCCTGCCCGACTGTCAGGGCGTCTCAATCTGTAAACTTTAGGAACTTTGTCATTGCTGTGCCGTCACTCCTAGTTCCGGCCGCCCGGTGTCTCTCACCTCGTCCCTCCCTCCCGAGAGTGCCCCCTCGAGGGGCAAAAGCACAATATCCTCATTCACTGGATCGGGGTCGAGTCCCCTCCGTTACACATCCCATTCCATTCCAGACCAGGGAAGAGAAGAATTTTAAGAATTCTGAACGTGAATTGTAATACAAATCTTTTCTTTGGGGGGCGGCATCTTCAGATTTGTAACTTGAAAGCAATTTAATTTTCAGAACAGAGTGCTTTCAAATGAACCAATTGCAACAAAAGCAGATCAACCTGTCTGCATTAACACTTTCGGGTCACCATTTTGAAAATTTAGCTTACATGTTATTCTAACCGAATAAAACAGCTATATAGAAACAGCATATTTTGCGTTAAACGTTGTTTCCTCGTATCTATTAACATTTTCTCCTTTTGGATACAACACCTACATAAGTGTTTTTACTCTTATGTCCACTATACGACTGGCACGGTTTTTCTTCCTTTCTTTTGTGAGGTGTGTAAGGGGAATTATGATTCAAATAAAACAATCTTTATTCCTTTTTCAGTAACAAACGCAAAATATATCTCATTTTGTAGAAAATTTAATGTTGCACTTAAACAGCTTCAACAGTTTGACATTAATATTACCTTTGCTTTCATATTTTTAAAAAATTACTTGAATATTATCAGAACTGAATGTGCCGACTGTATGGAACTACATACTTAGCGCTAAAAGTTGTGATCAATATCTATTGCAATTAAAAATCAAAACTTGCTTATATTCAAGGTAATAAATACCCTCTGCTTCGAGTACGCATAGAACCTTCTATTTGTGATAATTATGAAACTATTATTATTATTATTATTTATTTATTACTACACCTAACGTTAAAAACAAGATATATATTATGCGAATCTTGTTTCTCAAGAAAGTTACTGAATCTTTAACTTGTGTAGCATCCGCATAAAGAGTGCAATATATGATTTTTAAACAACATATTATGCAAAGAAAATATTAATTTATTTCGCTTGAGTAGATCTAGTAGAGAGAAAAGTATTTGGTTTCGTCTTCTTTAACTTAGAGTCAGGTCGCTGAATTATACGAGCATACACAGAAGTAAATGTGACCTTTGAGACGATACCGGCACTTGCTGGCTATAGCCTGGCAGTCGATAAGACATTTCTTCCCCCTCTTCCTCTACACCCCTTGGTCCATCGGAAAACATTTGAAGCCCACTGTACCTACTACAAAGTATAAATTATCCACCTATCAGTGGAAAACATGGCGATTATTCCATTTTGTGCACACTTATAATGTTATCAAAACTGTTCTTTGTACCATGAAGTTGTTTGTTGCTTCAAATTTTTGTTATTTTTACGTTGTTATTTGCCCCACGTTTTGGGAGCCAATCTGAAGTAGGAGTAACAGCACGTATGGTAAGTCAGTTTGAAGTAGGAGTTGTATTGTTATTCAACTGTTGGGGAGCCGAACTTGAAGTAGTTGCAACCACACGCATAGTACCCGCTTTTAAATATTATATATTTATGTTTGCCTCGGCTGCGTCAGTATTATTGTTAGAGACATGTTTCTCTTTGCAGGGTTGTGGTGCGACTGAAGAATGTAGGCTTACACAGATTATAATTTTACTTCCCTCCTTTTATTAATGCTTGATACGATTTAAATAACACTTCACTGATATAGAGAGCTGTGAGATTCTTTTGTTAATTACTTGCACCTTTTAACACGTAAACTATTTTCGTCTCACACTGAATACGTATTACATTTTTTAGGACGTGTCTCGCGTCTGCCTACAACCAACGCGTCCAGTTATGAGCACTGTCTACAAGCAACTGACTTCTAGATTTGTAAATTTTGCTATATTTCAGTTTCTGATTGGCTATTCCTAATCGAATAGAATACTTTTATTTAACTAAAGCTTTTTCTGGTTGTTGATTGGCTACTTTATAAACTGTCACAAAAATTACATTATTGTTTCCAAGAATCATAAGTAGTATTGTTAAGCTTTCAAATTCATTATTGCCTCAAGGTTACCTCATTGTTAGCAACTTTTAACCTATTATTCTCACAGCCCCTACATTATTAAATTACATAATACATTCAGATAACATTATTACATGTATACAATAATATAAACATATGCAATGACTGTAATATACACTTTTTATATATTGTTATAGATATACATATTGCTTTAAGGCTGGCTGTTATTGAATTTATATATTATATAATTAGACTGAAATCATTTAAGTGTTAAAAATACTGCCTCAAATATAATAAGCCCAAAGAGATAAAACAAAAGGTATTAAAAACGTTTGAACTTAACACGAAGGATTTGAACCCGAACTGAAGTGGCACAGTGGTAAAGCAACCATGATAATACCATTCGACTATTGGTACCTTGCGAACAAGGATTTCTATACGAATAAATAATTGCAGAACTCAGACTCCACCGAATCTTTACACGCTTTTTGCAGCTTCATACAGTATTTGGAGCTCGTTTTGGCAGTTTTAACTCAAATAAACAAACTGCATCAGCCATTTCAATTACTATATGAACTGAAATATGCCATAGTTTGTGACAGAAGCGAAATTAGTGCTTACCATTTTTTTTGACAAAGCTGTACAACGAACCTTTGTTGGCTGACGGCTTAAATCCAATTGGTCGCACTTATAGATCTGCCATTTTGTTTTCAAAAGTGATAAGTTGTTCCTTCAGGAGCATTTTCAAAGGTGTGTATGAATGTATGCTAAAGAATAAAAGTTTGTAAAATCAGCTAAAAGTGCCACTGCAGCTCCCAATGTCAAGGTGGGATGTTTTTGGCATTGACATACATGGCGATTGCATTCTGTCTCGTAAAACACTTATACCCTGAGTTATCTACCCCTCCTCTGTAAAGTGTTATGTAAATCAGTCATTAGAAGGCATTCAAGAAAGGCTTAAGTCACATATGTCGCTTAGCACGTTGCATAAATTAAAAAATAAATGGGGGCAGCTGACTCACCTGGTTTATTCAGTGTTCTGCTCTCTCTATCCAGAAGCCCCGGTTGGATTCCCGCTGATACGGGGGTATCCTTCTTTAATTAGAGTCATTCCCTACCCTACAGAGTTCTGAAGTATAAATGTGTGTGTCTGTCCTAATGAAACTGAACGACAAAGAAAGTTAAATACCTACAATCAACGAGTTAGCAACACCCTCAGATGTTTCTCACGTTAAAGTCCCAGATATGACCATACAAGTTAAAGGGGGCTATAAAAATGCAACAATACAATTTTGAAATTTCACGCGCTATTTGTACACACATCTGCGTGTGTCCATATAAACATCACATTTGGATATTAGATAGCCAGAAGAGAAAGACGCCAGTGAATCCCGATTCTACTACCTATGAAGTTTTTTTTTCTATGAACAGTTAAGATGAAGTTATTCTTTTTTCCGGAAATTTGGTACCGAGTGTCCTTAACTTGGTAAAAAATACATTTCCAAATTGTATTTACGATCAAATACTGAAACAAAGCAGACTTATCCTATATCCAATGGCGATAATTTTGAGATTTAAGGATTATCTTTCAGTTTTCTTACCCCAATTTTTGGGAATATGAGCCAGTAAAGACAACCAACAAGGATAGCTCTCTCTAACATGTTATTTGTTTCTATATTAAAATTGTCTGTAAATACATTGATATTTTGCTTTCGTTTCTCTGATGAAAAAGTAATGACACTCGCAACACGCTATCTGCATGCACGTAATATTTGCCTAGAAATTACGTGTGATGTAACGGGGTAAGTCAGCTTCCACGAGTATTTTACAACCTAAACTGCTTTTTACTTGCGTTTTCTACTGATTGGACACATTTTTTTTAGAGCCCTGTCCTTCTGTACGCAGGCGGTTTAATAGCGTTTAACGCCCGCTGTTACTGCAATGGCACCACAGGCGGTAGACAATAAACGATAATTGTGAAAGGAAATTTGAAAATGAAACGTTCCAGACCTAAGGTACCTCCCCAGCATTTGTCAGTTATGAGGACTGAAAAAAATGGCATGTCAGGGAGGGCAATCCTGATGGGATTTGTACCACGTACTTCCGGTTCATGAGTCTTGACTTGACGACCTCGGCCACTCATGTCACTGCAGAAGTGCTGGAGAGCGCGAGAGTACATAGTGAATTCAAGCCAACAATGACACATTACGACCGGATGCCAACAATTGATGCTTATCAATGAAGAGGTCTTTGTAGGCTAGTCAATAAAAATTCATGATACATTTTATTTGTCATTTAAACATCTTAAAAATGCGGTATTTTAATAGAAATTGTAAGAACAATTTTTGAGAAGTTAAAAAAACAATGCAAATTTTTCCATGGAAGAATAACACAGGCCTGTGAATTTAAATTTTTTTTCTGTGGCTGAAAGTTAAACAGGTCTCTAAACCTAATTTTGGTATGCTGAATTCAAATCTGCTTTCCATTTTTTCGTATCAGTACCGTTTTTTTTGGCATGCAAAAGGAAATATGTAATATTTGAATATATTTCTAATTTTTAAGTACAATTTAAAATGCATGAAATCATGCAAAGTAAGAAGCAATCTAAATCCTACAGAAAATTAAAATTAAATTGAGTTTTATTTATGGACGCTCTTTAACTACTGTGGTCCTTGTGCCCCATTCTATATTGGGCGTGAAAGACCGGTAATTTTGCTCAGAGGCCTCTTTATCAGGTTTGAGGTTCTTTTACGTGCCGTAAATCTACGACACGGGACCACCGGTTTTACTTCCCTTCTGAAGGAAGCCATGCTAAGGATTTTTACGCCCGAAAAATCCATCGTCCTCCGCCGGGTTTGAACCCGCGACCTCGGGAACTAGAGGCTAGCATGGAAATCCTACAGATGCAACAGTTTACTTGAACTAGGAAATTTCAAACATACCTTATGATTTTATTTTCTCCTTCGCTTTGTTGAAAATGAACGCTGAATTGACTTGCATTTGTGGCCCTGACGATTATTGTCTCTAATTAAACACCAACAGTAGTTGGCCATCATGGAGACATCCCATCAACCTTGGTACCCTGTTTCCATCTCCTTTATGCCCTGGTGGAATCTCTCTCCCAGCTCTCCACTTATTGCGCCCAAGTTTTCAGGAAAAAATTCAAAATGCAATTTTCAGTCCATGTTGTATCTAAGTGCCTTTAACAGTATGCTCATATTGGTCATTTTTAACATAATCCAAAAACTTGTTTATAGCTTCATTGAATGAGTCCCAAGCTTGAAGCTCTATGTTTGTCATGATATTTCTATAATGAATGTCCTTTATCAGTTTGCGAATCTGTGGACTGTCAAAAATTCCTTCTTTTGCTTTTGATTCAGACACCATATAACATTTCTGAATAAGATGTTGGAAACATGGACCGTGTTTTGCCCAAAGCTTTGACAAACTGCTTCATTACCCCTAATTTGATATGTAAAGGAGGTAGCAAAACCTTTTGTGAGTCAATCAGCAGGCGATGTATTACATTTTTTGTCCCTGGCACTAAATCTTTTCTTTCACCCCAGTGTCTTTCTCTGGTTCTAGAGTCCCATTCACACAAAAAGCATGGGAATTTCGTGTACCCTGCTTGTTGGACCAATAAAATACAGCACATTTTGAAATCATAGTAGACATACCACTTGTGTTCATTATATTTAATTTTTACTTTCTCTACTACGTATAGTAAGTAGGGGAAGTATTGCATTCCACCCAAAAATTCGATACCGGGATTTCACCGGAAATACATGTTTTGAGACCTCCTGAATCCAAAAAAAGCATTTTTGGAAACATGTCCGTGTGTGTGTCTGTGTGTGTGTGTGTGTCTGTGAACAGCATAACTCAAAAACGAACAGTCGGATAAGCACCAAACTTGGTATTTAGGTTCAGTATCTTCCAGAGATGCGACACGAAGGTTTTCAAGAAAATCCCCCCACTCCAGACTACCCTTTACATGGAAGATTTTTCGAAAATTTTAATTTTCTCAAAAATGACTCTAACGATTTTGATGAAAATATCATATGTTTAAGATAATGTCATGAGAAATGAAATGTATATCTCGAATTTTCTGGGAATGTCTCCAAAAGTATTCTTCATTGTGAACGACTTTTGCATAACTGGTAAACCATAAGAGATAGACAAAATTTTACTACACAAAAAATGTAGATCGCGTTAAAATACACAACTTATGTCATATACATTTCTTTTGTTGAGTGAACCGTTTTCGAGATATTGCTTGTTATTTCCTTAAATTTTCCAATACTTATACTTTTTCTCAAATTCGTTATTCATTTTTACTTTCTCTACTACGTATAGTAAGTAGGGGAAGTATTGCATTCCACCCAAAAATTCGATACCGAGATTTCACCGGAAATACATGTTTTGATACTCCCTGAATCCAAAAAAAGCATTTTTGGAAACATGTCCGTGTGTGTGTCTGTGTGTGTGTGTCTGTGTGTCTGTGTGTGTGTCTGTGAACAGCATAACTCAAAAACGAACAGTCGGATAAACACCAAACTTGGTATTTAGGTTCAGTATCTTCCAGAGATGCGACACGAAGGTTTTCAAGAAAATCCCCGCACCCCAGACTACCCTTTACATGGAACATTTTTCGAAAATTTTAATTTTCTCAAAAATGGCTCTAACGATTTTGATTAAAATATCATATGTTTAAGACAATGTCATGAGAAATGAAATGTATATCTCGAATTTTCTGGGAATGTCTCCAAAAGTATTCTTCATTGTGAACGACTTTTGCATAACTGGTAAACCATAAGAGATAGACAAAATTTTACTACACAAAAAATGTAGATCTCGTTAAAATACACAACTTATGTCATATACATTTCTTTTGTTGAGTGAACCGTTTTCGAGATATTGCTTGTTATTCCCTTAAATTTTCCAATACTTATACTTTTTCTCAAATTCGTTATTCATTTTTTTATGTCCTGGACTTGCAAAGAGAATGGAATGCGCCGCATAGCAACCAGCGTTAAAATATTTGACCATCGCTTAAAAGCTACCATATTCCCCTTGCATCTACAAGAAAATTACCAATAAGATTGACATCTCGATATCTCGATTAACATAAAGCATATGGAGAATAGGCGTTTGTAAAAATAGATTGTACAAGAGTAGAGAAAGTCATGTGAGTGTAACACATCAGATTTTTTTTTATGTCCTGGACATGCAAAGAGAATGGAATGCGCCACATAGCAACCAGCGTTAAAATATTTGACTATCGCTTAAAAGCTACCATATTCCCCTTGCATCTACATGAATATTACCAATAAGATTGACAGCTCGATATCTCGATTAACATGAAGCATATGGAGAATAGGCGTTTATAAAATTAGATTGTACAAGAGTAGGGAAAGTCATGTGAGTGGAACACATCAGATTTTTTCTAGGAAGTATACAAATTTTGGTACGTTTCTTTAAGAGATGTAGAGTGAGCTATTGGAGCTGAAGCAAATTACTGCCATTGTGCAGCAGAACACCTTTCAGACTTCTCTTGCTTGGATCAATAAATAGACACCAATCTTTTGCTTTCATAAGCTGTTCCAAGATGACCTATCAAGTTAGGGATATCACAACAACACAGTAGTTCCCCTTCTTTTACAAAATATTTCTGGAACTCTTCTTCTCGATGTCTGTACCAGTATAAAGGTGTTCCAGGTCCTAAAAGATTCTTTTCTTTCAGCCTTGAACCTAAAAGTTCACTTTTTTCTTTGGTGAAACCCAAATCAGCTACCAAATTGTTTAATTCTGACTGACTCAATATATTTGATATGTTCTTCTAAGTCTGGGGACCAATTTAAATCATCTTGTACACTCGAAGTATCAGTACTACTCTTTGGTAATACCATAGGGGTGATGGAACAGGAACATCAGGTCCATGAGGCACAGGCTTAATTGTTGATGGCAAGTTTGGATATATAATGCCTGCCTTGCTTTTCCTATTGAATCCAGATATACTAACAGACAAAAATAACAGTCATTAAAAGTATTTTGTTGTTTGCACCATACCATAGGAACACCAAAGAGCATAGATGAACAAACTCCTTTGTATTTATTTAAAGGTGAGTCGGAATTGTTACACTAACATCACTTAAGTTTACTCACTTAACATGTTTCGGGAAACGGTTGTTCCCATCCTCAGAAGTTGATTCGAATTAACTTCTGAGGATGGGAACAACCGTTTCCCGAAACATGTTAAGTGAGTAAACTTAAGTGATGTTAGTGTAACAATTCCGACTCACCTTTAAATAAATTCACTACACATCACTGTTTCTAGCTTCTTTTCATTACAATATCAACGGAAACTCCTTTGTACCACTGTCTTAGATTTTCAACACAAGTTTTATACAGAATATGAGGAGCAAACTTCTTGTCTTGATCTCCTAATTTAATTTTAAAATAGGTCAGATACAAACTCTTGATAAATATGGTAATGTTTCTTCTCTGCTGCTTTATCACAAAACATCCGCAAACATTACAGAAATCGTTACGGCTGTTCACACAGCCCCTCCTATATATACCACTTGAACCACTCAAACTTGCCATTTTTTTCCCACAAATAAAATTCACAGCACAATATGGCTTCAAAAGAGATCCGCTGAGAAGAAGTTTAAATCGTACTGCGGATTCTAAGATAGATTCTTGTTGATATCTTAGGCAATAAATGTTTATGAGATTAGGTTCAACATTACCTGTAAACAGAGATAGATAGTGGTACAACATGATGTCATATGATTTACCATGTTTACATATTCTAATCAATCATGCTGTAAGTTGGGTATGCAGCAATGTTAATACTAGCGTACTGAACTTTCAATTTTGTGCTGAAATAGAATTGTTCAAAATCTGTACGTGATATGCAAAAAACTATTATTATTTTTGAAATCAGAGCATCCAATTTGACCATTATGATGTAAAATGTTCCGTGCTGCAAAATCTTCATAAGCTTGTGTAATATGAAGTGGGAGAATTTCCTTAAGAATCTTTGTGTTCTATGATCCTTACAACTTGTTGAACTTTAGTATTTATCTAACTTTTCATTTTTGAGTTTTCTCACACACACACATGCACATGCACACACACACACATGCACACGCACACACACACACACACACACAGGTACATGAGCACGTGGAATGCAATACTTCCCCTACCTAACACCTACAAGTAGGTGCTAGAGAATGTAATAAACAACAATGGGTAGAAAAAAATATTGCACATAACACATCAGATGTTTTAAAATTTAAGTAGGAACCTCTCATCTCTTGGTGCATATTTGGTAGCACTACAATGAAGATTTAAATTAGGTAACCACATAAATCCTGAATACTGCTGATCAATGGTTTAGCCAACTGGACTGTCAGCAGCTTCTACAGACATAATCATTTAAGATATACCATTTGGTTTCAATTGAAAATTACCTGGGTATCAAAGGTTTGAGTACTTCTCTTGTGAGGTATAGCTTCAATAACATTTACAATGGAAATGAGCCTTTTTACTTTTTCTAGCTCCTTCTTACAGTAAGTAGGGAGGAAGTAATGCACTCCACCCATAAATCCCATTTTTGAGGTTTCACCAGAAATTAAAGCTTAGAGGTCCCATGAACTCCAAAAATGTCTTTTTAGAAAAACAAAAGTCTGTATGTATGTGTATGGCTGTGAACCGCATAACTTAAAAATGAAAAGTTTGATAACATCAAACTTGGTATTTATATTCAGCATCTTTCAAGGACGTAACATTAAGATTTTTAAGAAAATCCCCCACCTCAAAGTACCCTCTACTTGGAAAAGTTTAGTTATTTTTTATTTTCTCAAAAATTACTCCAATGATTTTGATTAAAATATCATGTTTAAGATATTTGTATGGCAAATAAAAGGTATATCTTGAATTTTCTGCAAATAGCCGGTGAAGTCCACTTCATTCTGAATGTATTTTGCACAATTTTGTATAAATAGTGAACCATATGAGATAGACAAGAACTTTGTATACACAAAAAGTAGATCTGTTTAAGGTATACAATTTGTTTCAAGTAACTTATATTGTGGTGTCATCTATTTATTTCTTGTCAATGGTTTGAATTTTTTAACACTTTTCTCATATTGTAAGGTGCTATCACCATTCATTTGTTTCTCATTATGCCATGACAGAGTTTGGAATATCAAATCAACATAAAGTAACCTGGTTTTCAAAAGGTTTGACTTCCCTTCAACCTGTGATAAACCCCTTGTACTTGCAACAATATATGTAATAAAAGCATTTGTGCAAACATTTGCCTCAATAAGAAGTGGATAGAAGAATAACACTTTTTAAGAATATTTGAGGAAAACCGGATAGACAAAGTCATGTGAATGTTAACACATCAGGAAAAGGCACATGTTTCTTACCTATTATTTGACGTAACTAAACAGCATGTTGCAAAACTCCAAGAATCCCGACCGTTATTAACTCACTGCAGGAGAGACAAAAATATTTTCAGTTCTAAGTTTACTCCTCACAAAATTCATAAAACACACAGTTCTAAAATGGAAATTATACTTAACTGAAAGTGAAGCTCTTCTTCCCAAAAGCCATTTAGATAATTCTTTTCACACAGGAATATCAGCAACTGCTAGGGCCACATCACCATCACCAAATGCCAGTAAATCTACTGAAATAAGACTGTCCACTTTAATGCTATTGCTCTGACAGGGATTAATTCCACAACAAACCTTGTGTTGAACACACTGTAGTACCCAGGTTGCAGAGACAAAATCAACTGTTTATAACACAAATTAATTAAATTTGTAATGACTCTTGTTAAGGCCAAGAGAGCTATAGCTGAACCATGGCTGAATTCAAATGACCTCTTTCAAATGGATAAACAGACAAACATGTCACTGTTCTTATGCACTGGATCTCTCAAACATGCAACACTAGATTTTAAAGAAAATCCCACCACTCCAAATTAGTCTTT
This sequence comes from Deroplatys truncata, assembly GCA_030765065.1. Classification (NCBI taxonomy): domain Eukaryota; kingdom Metazoa; phylum Arthropoda; class Insecta; order Mantodea; family Mantidae; genus Deroplatys; species Deroplatys truncata. The sequence continues at coordinate 45,083,498 of CM060975.1, read as the reverse complement.
ACATGGAAGATTGTTATTTTTTATTTTCTAAAAAATGGCTCCAAAAATTGATTAAAATATCATATGTTTAAGATATTTGTAGGACTAATAAAATGTATATCTAGAATTTTCTGTGAATACTCTGTTGTTAAGTCCTCTTCATTCTGAATGACTTTTGTATAACTGGTAAACCATAAGACATAGACAAAAACTTACCATAAAAATAATTGTAGATATGATCAAAACATACATTGTATTTCAAATAAATTTTTGCAGGTATTAACTATTTCCTAAGATGTTTGCTACTAGTTTGAATTTCCCATGACTTCAAATTTTTTAAGTACTAAAACTAAGTCTGTAAAGAGTAAGGAATTTCAAGCTAGCATTGTTTCAGCCTTCTTCATCCTCTTGTATTTACAACAAAATGTGTAAAAAAATTAGATTGCAGAAGAGATGTAAAAATAAATGACAATGGGCAGAGAAAGTCATGTGAATGTATTTTTTTTTTCCTTTGGCTTCAATCCCCTCTCAATGTTGACTCATGAAAAACAACTTATTTTTAAATATGTTGTGTAGAACAGCACCAAAGTAGATTTAAACTAGAAAAATTTGAACAACATAACAAATATTTGAAAATACGTAATACCACAAAGAATTTTTAATTTAATGTAAATTCTATATTTAGCAAGACTTATTTTTCGTGCAATGAGCTATTATCAACAGTTTGGCTTGTTTAGTTGCAATGTTTATCGTGTAGCCCCCACCAAAATGTTATTCATTTGTTATTTCATTATTTTGTTGAAGGTATGTAGACTATAGGAGCTCACAATTTATGCTGTTATACATTTACCCTTATTTAATTACTGTTCATATATTAATAAATTTTCACTCTCACTTGCCACATGCATAATACTTCGTACTGTCCATTGTGCAAATCTCCTTGACTCTTTGGAACTTTTATTAATAAATAAAACCATTTTAAAACTACAAACTGCATCAAGATGAGTAAGGTATACAAATGATAATCTGAATTTTGTTAAAATCAGATGATAATTGTGAAACTTATGAAATTTTAAATTTGTGGACATATCAAGCACATATTTGGACATTTTATAATTTCTAAAAATTTTCCTTCTTTGAAGGCCATATGTAAAAGACATTAAATGAGTTTTATTTGTAAATTACTTTTTAAAGCTAAATGGAAAAAAATGATACCTAAATGCCAAGTTAAAGCAACGGAAACTGAAGCTAAAATAAGCATCTCCTGGTAACCTCGCTGCTAATCTGAGGCCTATTTCATAGAACTTTTCACTAATACTATTAGTAAGTAATGATGTTAGCTAATAATATCAGCATTCTGTTTCACAAATCTGTTAGTTATCAGTGTATTACCTAATAATATTAGTGCCTTTTACTAATAATAACAGTAGATCTTTTCACAAAAGAGTAAGGGTAATAAAATCCACTATTTTTATTATGCTCTAATGATGTTATTAGTGAAAGCCATTTGAGTAGTTGCTCTGTGTTTGCACAATAAATCAGTATAAGGTGCAATTCTGACTCAATAGTGATGAAGACATAGTAAATGTTCATCATCCAAGAAATTTTAGATCATAAATAAGCTATAACTGGGTGGAAGAAGCATACAAGTACAACGAGAGGTTTTGATTAAATGCTAAAACATTTATTATGTGCCTATGTAAATAAAATTGAGTTTTATTTATGGACATTAACTGTTATGGTTCTTAGTGCCCCATTCTATATTGTGTGTGAAAGACCAGAAATTTTGCTCAGGTGTCTCTTTATCAGGCTTGAGGTTCTTTTACGTGCCATAAATCTATGACACAGGACCACCAGCTTTACTTCTCTTCTGGGGGAAGCCATGCTAAGGATTTTTACATCTGAAAAAATCCATTAGCTTCCACCAGGTTTGAACCTGCAACCTTGGGAACTAGAGATTAGCATGGTACCCCTAGACCACAGAGGACAGCATGTGTGTATGTGCAAACCTAAGTCAGTTAAATAGACACACATGCACGCATGTGAAGTTTAGCCACGTTGGATTGCCATACATAAGAAAAATCCTTATTGTTTGAAATAAAGTTAATTGATATTGCAAAATCTCTTATATCCAAGCTTTCTGTTTTTGTTTTTTTTGGTTACTATAAGCAAAAACTCTCCAAGAAATCAGTTTTTAATTCGAGCACCTTCCACAGAAACAATTGTTTTTTCAAAACACTTTCTCTCCATTTTACATTTTATATTAAAACATAAAAACCTGTCAACAAAAACCATAATCAAGATGTCCAGTATGTAACGAAAAAATAAATAAAAGGAAATCTATATAAAAAAAAAAAACCACACACACAACAGTATGACAACAGGTAATATTAGTGAGGTTATTTCATTAGTTAACAAGAATATATTTTATGAAACAGAACTTCAATAACTAATAATTATTTTCCATTTGTCTAATAATAATAGCTAATATTATTATTTTTAAGAAATGTGCCCCTGTAGTGCTATTTCTTTTGGTTCTTTAAACTCCCTCTACTCTGCTGTATGGGAATTATCAATATCTCAACACACATGTGGCTTGTGTGCCTCAAAACAACATATTTTGCAGTTTTCAAATGCTTATATCTTTTGAATGAATTGACAGACAAGGACTTTGTAACATTTGTTTGATAGACCTCACTGTACTTTACCAATAATATTAGTTTCTGCACAAAGATATATAATTCCTTATTAGCGTACAGAGTTTACAAATAATTACTGTTATAAATAACTACTCAGGTACTACTTCCCTGTCAAGTTTCTCTTGATTGAACTGTAATACAATTATGTAATACAAGAAAATTGAAAGTGTTACTCAGTGAAATTTAATCTGCCAATTGCTGTGGGAGTAATTGAATTCATCTATGAGAGCCACCAGCAAGATTTTTGAGGTGATCACCACCCACTTTATTTCTCTGGTATGTTATTATCTTATTACTCACCTCAAAACTGAAGATGTCCTTTCACATCCAACACTTCCTGCATGAATGATTACATCTATTGCTGGCATTTTGTGCTATTTTTGAAATACCAAAATGAAATTCTTTAAGACACCCAGTAAAGCATGAGATACTTTTCACTAGGCACTTTTGTTCTTCTTGATATATTTTCATGATTTGCTAACTGGAGAATATTTATAATGCTCTCTCTATAAGGTCTTTTTTTGTTTGAAGTTTAACATCCTTTAACCTGGTAGTTCATATCAGTGGCAACTCATGGTGTAGAAAACAGGTGAAAAATGCTGTAAGTAAAACAATAGCATGCTAAAAACTAAATAACTTTTAATATTACTTACCCTACTTCTTTAGATTAAGTCAATCCTACTGTCCCTTAAGGAACCAAAGTTATCTATTATTTGAAGGTATAGAATAGTGCACAACCAACACAATGCATATTACCTATATGACACCCCAAAGGTTTTAATTTCTTTCTTTATGCAATTTTATAATGAACTAATTGGCTGCCCAGTACTTCAGTACTTAAAAGGTCTTTCTGTTCCTATCATTCCACTTATTAAAAGGAATTTCTAGAAAAATACTACTTAAAAAGAGAGAGAGAGAGAGAGAGAGAGAGAGAGAGAGAGAGAGAGAGAGAGTTACAGATTTCCTTGTATTCAGCACTCATTACTTACTGACTACTCGTAAGTACACATGACATCATAGTTTATTTTGTTAGAAACATAAACAAACAATCAAAAAATGAAGGAAACTAAACACAAATTGGCTTGTATTCTGTGTTCACATGCTCACATCTACTCGCTCACCTACTACTCATCTAAAGCTCTTATGTTACAACCCACGAACTGCTACCTGGGGGTGCAAAAGAAATACTTCAGTGCCGAGACAAAAGTTTTTTACTTCCATAGTTACACAAGCAATAATGACATCATGTTACCATGGCAACCTTTCCAAAAAAAGGTGGAGTTCTTACGGCCTCCCCTCCCCTTGGGAGAGTGGTCCTGGGTTTGCCTCCGAAGTCAATATAAAAGAAGAGAAAGTTGATAACTTCAACCTCTACACCGTTTGGACTAAACATTTCATAACTACTGACAAGTTTGATTTTTTTATTAAATGCTCCATTTACAGCAAATTAACAAATGTTGTAAGCATGGTGAAAAACTCATCACCTATTTCATCTGGCCAGCTCTGGGCCATATTGGATGATGAACAAATGAAATGGGTGAAATGATGCTCAAACGAGCCTGGGGTCCCTAGGGCTTAAGAGTTGCTCAACATTCATCTGTTCAGGATAAGGGAAAACCCCAGAAAAAAGTCCTATCTGGTAACTCACCCTAACTGAGACTAAAGCTCGGGACATCTTGAATTTGAAGCGGACACACTACCCCTACACCAAAGAGGTGTGTCCTGTAAGATTGAATGGCTAATTTAACTTACTGCTGGAATATTGTTTACAATGTTGTCAGTGTTATGTACTATTTTAAATGATTTTGTTTTGTTTTTATATACCTAATTATTTACTTGATGTTATCATCTCATGGGGCCTTAAGTGTGGTCTCCTGTGCATGACACTAGACTTGTGTTAACTTCAGTTAACTTTCATTTAGACTGGAAGTCCATACAGCTTTAGCTTTCTGAGTAGTCTTCAGTGTGAATGAAATAAAAACTGAGATTTCAGTTGCTCTGCATTCCTGGCTTCCATCAGGAAGTGTTCTTCTGCTGTCCATGGAGTGGAAAGGCAGAGTTTTGACACATACCTTTAGCAGTAATGTGGTCTTCCAACCCATAGACGATTTACTTATTTTCTCTACCTCTTACCCTTGATACTTAGAGGAAGTATTGTATTCCACCTTAAAATTTATTATTGGGCTTTCACCAGTATGCTTCGAAGTTCTGTGAACCCCAGAAAAGTATTTATAAAAAAGGATGTGTGTCTGTGTCTGTGAACATCCATAACAGCATAACTCCAAAATAAAAGGTTGGTTGGTACCCCCACATCACCTTAATGTAAATTTAGAAATTCATATCTATTCTACCAAAGAAATAATATTCAAATAAATACTATTGGTTTGCAAAAAAATTGACTTAAAAGGTGTCAGAAGAAAAAGCACAACACAAATTTAAGTACGAGGGGTACTTTAAAAGTAAGCTCCGGTTTGCAATAAATTACTAACTACTAAACATTTTTCGATAGTTATGTTTTACTCAAGTCTTCAAACCTTACACTAATTTTCTACCAGTTATCAATGCATTTAAAGCATTTGTCTTATCGTAGCATAATTATTTTTAGGACCTCGTCAGAGACTTCCGCCGCCAATCCATCTAAGAAATGTGTAGCTGTTTCTGGAGTACAATTTTTCTATATTGTAAATGAGCTGTGGGAATCTCTTTGGAATAAATTTGTGGGACATGTACGAAAGCTTTTTGAAGGACATAAATAATGAGTCGTCTGTTTTTGACTAACATCACACTAACTTGCAGATTCGCAATTGTTTTCTTGGAGCTACTCTGTGATAAAAGATCTGACTTCCGGATCACCAGTTTGAATGCCCCTCCTGAAACCAATGATTCCAATAACAGAGTTTCTTCTGCCACGGAATCTTAGACAAGAAAAATGCATCTCAGAAACTGTACAATTCTTTTATGGATTGGCGGCGAACTTCAATTAAGAAGAGCCACTAAAATTTATTCCTCACCAGAATGAGAATTTAATTGACTGTGAAAACTATATGGAAAGAAAACTTAAGGTATATACAATGGAATAAAATAATGTGGTAACCAAAATATTTTGTAGTTCTTATTTTATTGCATAACGGACCATACTTTAAAAACATCCCTCGTATGTTTTAAAAGGAAAACAAAAAATCATAGTAATCAGCAGTTCATATTATAAGTAGTCCTAACCTATATTTACAATACCTATATAACAATAATAGATTTTGAATTAGTTCCTATTTTTATATATACTCTTATCTGTTAACAGCATTATTATTGTTTATTTCTCTGATGTTACTTAATTTATGTATAGTATCCTGTATATTCTAAGAGAATTCAAATCTTAAAAAGAGTTACTTGTTATGTGTTAAAAAGTAGAAACCAACTTTTTACACTTATGGATACAGGATGATCTAAAATGAAAACACATAATACGTATCTTTCAAACTAGTTAAGCAAGAACATAATATGTGACTTCAGGATTTTAAGGCAAAATGTCAGCCTTTAAATAGTTTTTGTAGAATACTACACTTAATACTTTATTTAATCCCTTTGCCATTATGGACTGAATGGTTCTGCCATATGCAGATTCCCTTTACCTGTTATGATTGGAATAGTTCTGCATACGGGATAAAGGTATGTTAATTTAAACAAAATGTTGTTTTGCAGTTAACTTGTGGACAATATCATTTGTTATACATTAGTATAACAACTGAAGCATGCTATGAAGGAATTTTAACCATTAGCATAACGCTTCATGTAATTTTACAACTTAGGTTTTTATGAATTTTTTTGCTCCTGCTGATTATATTGCAGTTTACTTATTCTAATTTATTACAATGGAAGACGTTACTTTATTGAAGTTAAAATGTTTTAAATGACCATCATAAGAAGCTTACAATCTACCCAGTAGTTCATGATCCTTTGAGCAACCATTCCCTGAAGTCTAATGGACCAAAATATCATCACTAAATTCTTACAATCACCAACAGAGGGACAAATAGTGAGCTGTGATCATCAGGGGCAAGGTTACAAAGAGTTATTCATCATGTCTTTACTTGTGTTTGTGTACAGTAAGGTATTCTTTATGATTCATAATACCAGAAGGTATATCTCTGTCACTAAACAAGAATGAATGATGCCACATCTTAGTACTCTGTTCTGGTCATTAGAATCCAGTTGCTGACTTTTTATCTTCAGCTAGCTTGCACAAAGTACAGTCCAAGTCAAAAGAAAGCATCTAACAAGCTTCTCTGCATATTACGCCCAAATTAACTACTTAAGTTTTCAAAAAAAAAAAAAAAATTCTTTTCCCAATATCAAATTTAACTGCAATTGATGCTTACCTTTATTAAGTTTATCCTTATTGGTTACAATCTCAGTAAATATGTCTTTTCTGTTTCATTGTAACATCTTTAAAAATAATGGAATAATTTGCACTTTAACCAACTTATGTAGAATTAAACTACCAGTTGGGATTTAAATTGATGTACACTGAAAATGAAATTGAGTTTTATTTATGGACACTATTTAACTACTATGGTCCTTAGCGTCCCATTCTATATTGGGCATGAAAGACCGGTAATTTTGCTCAGAGGCCTCTTTTATCAAGCTTGAGGTTCTTTTATGTGCTGTAAATCTACAACACAGGACCACTGGCTTTACTTCCCTTCCAAAGGAAGCCATGCTAAGGATTTTTATGCCCGAAAAAATCCATCACCCTCCGCTGGGCCTGAACCTGTGTCCTTGGGAACTAGAGGCTAGCATGGTAACCACTACACCATGGAGGACGACAAATGGCTGACAGTGAATGGTATAATGAAATACATAATTACGTTTTGGGGTAATTCACTGGAAGTTAAGTAATTATTTATTAGACAAAATTAAATCATTTGCATTATATGTTGTGAAAAGAAAATATCTCCATGTGAACCACCATTCAAAAACACTAGGTATACTTAACATTGACACGTGCTTATATATTAGAAATAGTTTTACTTGTAAAGAAAAATAGATATAACTTCCAAAATAATGAAAATGTTCACACATACTTTACTAGAAATAATCAGAATATTCATGTTACTTCTATTAGAACTCATGCAAAAATGGACTCTTTCACTTCAGTATAAATATATGAGATTCCCTTCCTAATTATATTAAACATATAGAAAAATATGATTCATTTAAATAAAGAGTAAATGGTGTTTTTGCAAGAACACTGTTTTTATACAATATATGAATACTCAAAATTTAATAAATATCCCTATGCCTAAGCTATAGAATGTATAGGTATATTAACTTAATTATCTTGTATTACATTCTTTCCTTTCTTATTGTTTATTTAACTATTAATTTTATAGTATCTATTAAATTTAATGGCATTTGTATAAATATAGTATTATTTTATTAGAGTGTAACCAAAAAGAATTATACTTATTGATGTATCCTGTTTTGATGTAGTGTGCGGAATTTGATTTAAAGGGATCAATAAAATTGAATTGAATTATTATTATACCTAGTTGATGAAATGTATATACTACTGGCACATTACTGATAGTGCTGTCCATAATCATGAGCCTCCTGCACTGAGGAACCTTTACTTATAAATAAATGTTTGTAAGAAACATACATATGTAATGGTAGAGAAGGTTGCAAGAGTGCTAAACATCAGATTTTGTTTTCTTTCTAACCCTCTGCGAGTGGTGTCCTGGTTGAGCTAAGTTGTACTGAGTAACTCTGTTAAAGTTGTCTGGATATAGTTTATAAGTCTACTATAACAATTATTTGTATTACCCATTACTATGACTGATTATGTATTCATTTTTAAGTCTGTGCTGTGCAAAAGTAGACAGTAAGAGCCTTCTTGCAGAATCTCTCATTCACCAGTTTCTAAAATATGGGAGTTTGAATACAGCCATTCCTTGTATTAATAACATACCTAATGCATTTAATCTGTGCTTACAGAATATGTCAAATTTTTTTGTAAAAATCCTTTACTTTTACACTATGGTTGCCTAAGAGTTGTTTCAAATTAAACAACAAGCTCTTGCAATAGAAAGAAAAAAGAACTAAAAAAGAAATCTGATGTGTTACACTCACATGACTTTCTCTACTCTTGTACAAACTATTTTTACAAACGCTTATTCTCCATATGCTTCACGTTAATCGAGATGTTAATCTTTTTGCTAATTTTCTTGTAGATGCAAGGGGAATTGGTAGGCTTTAAGCTATAGTCAAATATTTTAAGAGCTGGTTGCTATGTGGAGTATTCCATTCTCTTTGCATTACCAGGACAAAAAAAAAAATGAATAACGAATTTGAGAAAAAGTATAAGTATTGGAAAATTTAAGGGAATAACAAGCAATATCTCGAAAATGCTTTACTCAACAAAAAAAATGTATATAACATAAATTGAGTATTTTAACGCGATCTACATTTTTTGTGTAGTAAAATTTTGTCTATCTCTTATGGTTTACCAGTTATGCAAAAGTCGTTCACAATGAAGAATACTTTTGGAGACATTCCCAGAAAATTCGAGATATATATTTCATTTGTCATGAAAATATCTTAAACATATGACATTTTAATCAAAATCGTTACAGCCATTTTTGAGAAAATTAAAATTTTTGAAAAATGTTCCATGTAAAGGGTAATCTGGGATGGGGGATTTTTTTGAAAACCTTCGTGTTGCATCTGTGGAAGATACTGAACCTAAATACCAAGTTTGGTGTTTATCCGACTGTCCATTTCTGAGTTATGCTGTTCACAGACAGACAGACTACACACGGACATGTTTCCAAAAATACTTTTTTTGGATTCAGAAGGCCTCAGAACATATAAATGCGGTGAAAGCTTGGTATTGAATTTTTGGGTGGAATACAATACTTCCCCTACTTCATACGTGGTAGAGAAAGTAAAAATTTAGAAGCCCTTGCCTGTCTGTCGGGTGATGCAATTACACTTTGGAAAATGTAAACTTGCAACATGGCATATTTGAGTATGGCTAACACTATGAAAAAACTTGACACAAAGTATGTTTTAATAGAGCTATATGTTTCTTAACACTTGTACTCCTAAATTGAGATTTTTATTATTTTAGCTTCACTTTCACAACAATACTTACTGGGAAATGTTTCGGAGACTATCTGCATCATCAGCTTAGATTCACTGCTGCGCTTCCTCTTGTGACTTGTAGATGGCATTTTCTGGCTGGATGTACTGTACGGTAAGAACCTTTTCATATGGGACATCAAAGTTTAATGTATTGTGCTTATTCTTATGCATGAATACTTTTTCCCAAATGGAGAGTTCTGGTGGTTTATTAACAGGCTTTAAGAGCTTTGGTTTCTCTTCCAGCTGATGCTTTAAGAACTTTGGTTTCTCTTCAGTTCTATATTTTTTCTTTGAAGTTTTTGTCTATCTGTTATTATTTCCCAGTAGTACAAAATTACACAAAATCCAATCAGTAAAAAGAGAATGCCACAGGCTATAAATGGAATAATTTATGACTTTAATAACTTAAATATATTATATTTTAATAAAAATCATTAAAGCCATTTTTGAGAAAATACAAAAAGATAAATGTTTTTCCACATAAAAGTTAATTTGGGGGATGGGGACTTTTCTTGAAAATCTTTGCCCAACATGCTTGAACAATGTGTGACCCACAGGCAGGCACACAGACAGACATCACAATATGTATTTCTGGTGAAATTTCAATACTAAATTTTTTGGATGGTATACCATACTTCCTCTAACTATTATACATAAGTGGAGAACAACTACAAATGGAATGAATTGTGATTTCTTGAATATCCATAAACTTAAATCAGTGATTTAAAGCAATTCTTAATGAAGTGCTGCACTGTGTGGGCAATTAATGGATGGCAGTGAAGGGGTTAAATATGTATTTAAAGCTGTAATTTCCTACTTAAATTTTCTCTCACTGTCATTCTCTCTCTCTCTCTCACTCACACACACAATATGGTTCATCATTTGATGGGGAAAGGAAAATTATAAGAAAGTCAAAGGAAATGGGAAATTAATACAATATTTTATTCAGGCAAAACTGGAGCATTTATCAGTGGACATGTCCAAGAAATTATGCTTTAATTCATATTACAAGGACAGGCTCCAAGAAACATATTGTATGTGCTTTTAATTTCATTACAAGAGAAAATAACATTTTTTTTCACGCACATTCTGAACATATGCAAAAATGGCAAACAGCTGACAGAATTCACTTTAAACAGATCACCAAAAACAAAAATGATTAGTAGGCCACTCATTTGAAACTTATTCAACATATCGTCTTTCCAACACAAAAGAAATGAATCCTTATGCAGAAACATACATAATTCATCAAATCAGACTGTTTCATAACGACCTATAATATGTTTTTTGTTCACGTCACAACCCTCTTTGGACATTATCTGCAAATAAGTATTAACGAGTTCATAGTTTATTATAATGTTTATGCTCTTTTATGAAACTGTTTTCAAAAGTGATGCAACAGCATATTTCATACCATCAAAATAGTATGTACTTGAAAATTATATTCACTACAAACTAAAGCAGCAGAAATATCAGCTTCTTCACTCTAGGTGCATTTAAACTTTTTCTTCTTATGTATGTTTTAACTCAGCAAGCATTAATCAATTGATACTTATAAACTCTTTAACATGTCAGAAAATACTAACTGTTAGCTTCTCACTTAGGTTCTACTAAATTATTTAATTTTCAACTTTCTTAGTTTGTAACATTTCATATAATAATTATATGCAACTATTTTATTAAAGTTTTCTTTGCACTTTTCAACGCTGTCTCTTGGAATATATGCAACGATTTCCTGGGGAGGAACCAGGATTTAATACTGTATTATTTAAACTAAAGTCCATTTCTTGAAAATGCATAAAATAAGTATCCTATTTCTGAATACAGACACATGAAATGTACTGAAATAATAACAAAATTTCAATAGCATCTTCCCTTCCTCTGATAGGAAAGAATTGATAGGAGTCTTGAGATTATATCTGAAAGTCCAACACTGAAAATGTACACACAATAAATGGTGGTCCCATTCACACCCTGCCAAAGGACCAGCAATTTGTTGAATAGCATATTTCTCCTGTAATTCACTTGAAGGTGCTAGTCAGTGTATTTATTTTATTTTCAAGTGTATTCCTGAGTAACCCAAAACACTGAAGATATCGACTGCAAGCCGGCCGGCACGGTGGGGTGGCAATGCTGCGCAGACTCAGGAGGTTGACTAGATCACAGCTTGATACAGACTGCACAGTATGGTTCACTATATCACACACATACACACACACAAATACAGTCCAGAGGTGGCAATTGGGGTTGTCTTGTGGCTTTCACCAGGAAAATTATTTCATTTTGGAACTATGCTTAGTGCCACATTGCAAACAAAATACTCCAGTCACATAAAGTGCAAACGTACAAGATAAAAACAGCTTTCAGCTTCCTCCAAGGAGCACATACATAATAAATTAATGATTTATGGCTCAAAAAATTATGTTAATGCTTCAGTGTGCTACTATATGTTATTTATGTACCAAGGAATTAGATTCATAATTATGCATTGAAAATAACATATTTACTAAATGAGCCTGTGTGCATAATTATTAATAATTTCCATTTAGCATGTCTTATTTTATTACTAGAAAAACAACTAAACATTTAAATATCACATTAATTTGGTGAATATATTTATCAAATGCACATCCCAATACATGCTCTATTGAAATTTTTAAGATGGGCTACTCCGTAAATATGTTTACCAAGAATTTGCTAGTAGAGGAGGTAAGGAAACAATAGCTGTTGAAACCGAAAATAAAATAATACCTGAGTCTTTATTCATTGGTGTTAATATTACTTTCATTGGAAGCTTTAACTTCTGTAGTTTCTATTTAAATTACAATGAACACTATTTCATCTTTCATTTCCATATTTAGTTGCATTTCAAAGGTTTTGTAACTTGGAAACATTGATCTCTGGCATCTGCAACTATTGGTGTGTAATGAATCTCTGATGCCTATGCAGCTGTGATGTACTTCTTTATATAGCTCATATCCTATGAATAACACTGCTATAATGCATAAGCAAGAACCTAAAAGGAATATACCAGATTTAAAATTAATCACAGCATTGCTTCTGAAGTTATAATAATTTTGAATCAATAGTTTTACCAAGAGACATAAGTGGAAAATTTTAGCTGTAATTTTAATATGTGTTGGTTACTGAACATTTTTATAAATGTTCTTTAATTGGGTAGGTCATACTGGATGGTGAATGAATATAAATAATTATTGTTTGAATGAAACCAGAGTCCACAGAGTAAGAGTTACCCAAAATTTGTGTTCTTGGAATAAGAAACTTTATCCAGATTACTAAGCCCATTCCAAACTCAACCTGGACTCTCCAGAATATAAGACAGATATGTTACCCCCACACTATCAAGGTGGGTTTTGAATAATTTATTAAACTTTGCATATTTTTTTTTAAAATATGTTTTTATTCATTCATTTCTAAACAAAATCAAAGTGTCTTCCTATAAATTTGCAGCCTGCTTATTTAGGGATATAGACAACAAGTTTCACTAAAACTGTGTAGTATTTAACGCGCCTGGAACACTCCGAATACATAAAAATACATTTTTAGGAAATTCTATTCTACGTAAGCAGAATCATTCAAAATGTTAAATGCTGCCCAGACCTCAAGTACAGCTTTATTTGAAATGATTGCTGTGCAGAAAGAGTGTATAAAATACACAAAAATCAGCCTACACCTCCATGGGATGTGTTGTAGTGTATCTGTGAGTTACTGAATAAGGTTTACATTCTGAGAAGAGAAATATCAATTAATACGTGTTGTATTAAAAAGCTAACTGCACACAATATTTGGAGGAGTTATATGAACTTTTTCCTTATGTAATTTCCAGATTTTCAAGTACTTTTTGAAGAAAGATTAACTACAAGTCACAAATTAGAATAACTTATGACTAAAGAAAGTCAAAATAAGATGTGGAGCACCCTTTTCATCATAAAAAACAAAACTGACGATGATACACTTTTTTGTCAGAAAATATTGAAATACTCACTGTAGCATACTATACTAACTAGTGTTAAATCCAGCCATAGTAACCAGTCAGTTATTTTGTTGCCTCACTGTAAGGGTTTCATGGTGCTGAAAATGTACAGAATACTTGTGATTCATGCCATTAATTATTAATAAATATGGACAAACCTTAACTTTAAAGACTTTTTTTTTTTCAAACCTTACTCTAAACAATTTAGGAACAAAGATATTTTAGTATTTAAATATGCATTTCATATTATTTTTCTTTTAATATTATTTCCACTTTTGCACAAAATAAATTTCATATTGTGCCTCTCTTGACTTATGGCACATATGGTTTCTTGAAATAAGCTCCGTCAGAAATATCTAGATTCATTTCCATCCAAAAATTGCAGACTTTAGTGAATAAATGGTTGCAATCTGACATGACTTCACCGAAATACTACTAATGAGTTATTTAAGAGGTAAGTTCATGATATGCAGACAGTTTCACCCCATCAAAAGTTTCTTAATTGAAGATGTAATTTATTTGCTTCAGAAAGAGATAACAAATAATAAAAAACAAAAAGTGCAGGAACACAAGAAATAGGAAAGCAGAAAAGAGTAAATACCAGAACAAACAGGACTCTCGTTACTGTTATCAATTCTACCGTCATGTAAAGAAATAAAAAATGGTTACAAAGCTTGTGGAAGATCCAATCTACCCAGTTAAAAATATATCACTAATTTAGTTCAAGTACAGTGTTTTATTTTCTCAAGCATTTAAAGTCCCCTCAATCAGCAGCATCCTTTTGGAATAAATGAAACAAGCAAGTTAAAGCTGCTAATGAACCCATGGAACCTATAAGTTAGCTACAGCAGAAAAGGGAAAAATTCTTCTTTCTGGATGACAGTTATGACTGTTTCTATTCCAAATAAAAAGTATATGCTGGGTTCCAAATAACAGTTACCATTTATGCATAACTGTGACAGCAAAGTATTCTTTGGTCTACTCTTTCTTGCCCCAGTCAGGTTCTTTCCCATCAAGTCATGGTTCTTCATTCCATTTCAAAAGTATTGGAACACTTCATCTTATCCTCTTTCAGCCAGTTTGCATTATTTATAATTTAGCAATACAACTTATAATGTATGAAGAAATAAAAAAAAATCGTAAATTAACTGTTTTGGTTCTATCCTTTCAAATAAAGCAAAAAGATCATATTTGATTACTAAGCCCTTTATGTGGTTTGCTGTTATGTGCCATTTTGTTAAGATAATTTGACATAGACACTCTTCAATTGAAACTTGGAAGCACTAAAGTACAAATGCTGACCACGAGAGTAGTCAAACTGATTTAACTACTTTTAAACACAGTAGAAACATTTATTCAAATTTCAGTGAACTGGAATCTACATTAATCAATATTTCTCTCTTTATCCCCTCCTTTATTTGTATAATATTAATTTTTGGGCAACAGGTTATTTCTGGGTAACTTCTTGACTCTTATCTCTCCTTAATCCTTGGTGCAAGTTTGTGAATGAACATCCCATACTAATGACCGAAAGACTGCTGTAGTGGAGTGGGACAAGGTCTGTGGTCTTACTGGGTAACTCGTCCAGCTTTCATATATTCCCAAACAAATAAAGACAGCTCCAATCCAAAATTTCATTGAGCACTGCAATTATGCAAAGGTTGTGACTGAAATGGCAAACAAACATGCATTAATTATTCTGTAGATTGCTTTTTTACATTTTGTGGAGGAAAGAAGGAAGATATCACCAGAAGATGTTCACTGGAGAGCATTATCAGCAAGATCATTGTGAAAAGAAAATTAGATATTAGCATTATTTAAAGAATGCAGACATTAATAATGACAATAAAGTATATAAACTATGTATTTTTTAGAAATACGGCTAAGATTTCTGGAATAAATACTTATTTGAAAAGACCCTATTTTGGATAAGAGGGACTCTGGAGTGTTTTGATCCTACCAGTGGAAAGAATCTTTCATCTATCAGAGCCTGGAGTGCCAAATGATTTAAGGAGGGACATGAAGCCTTTAAGAGGATTTATTTGTATGTGAATAAATGGAGATAGTAAAATAAATAAGCTCATACTTTAAACTGCGGCCGCAAATATAGGTTTCACTATGAAACCTAACACTCTAGTTTTATTTAAGGTACATTTATCCCAAAATGTATTTCGATAAAATGCTGAAATGTTGTGTGTGCTTTTAGAGTAACTAAATTTAAAACACAGACTATTATTACGAAGTATCATTATAAATAATGGTTATTTTTAAGAAATTATTAAGTTTAATTTACAAAAATTTTCATGGTGAAGAAAGGCAAATTTTACCATTGAAACTAACTATAGGAACACAGTCATAATAGTCTATTTTTAAAACTATTGTCTCTAGAACAAGCAGAATAAAATGAAACACAAAAAACAATTTATGCTTGAACCGTGTACACAAAACCCAAATAAAATGCATTTCCTTTTTCTTTCATTTCTTCAAAAACTATTCTTGGCCATTCAGAGAAAAGCTTTTTAGATAAGAGTCATGGCTTAAAATATTCCTAAAACACCCATTATAGTGCTAATACTAAATACTAATTAGCTTAAATACTAATAAATTCTGACAACAACTTCTTATATACCAGAGTTTAAAGTCTAAGTAAAGTGATTTTAATATTTCCATTTATTCACATAAACATACCTTTATAGATTCTCTGGATCCTAAAATCTCAAAAACTGAAGTTAGTGCAAACATATTTTACAATGTGCAAGAACAGTGTTGAATAATACTGGATAGTGCAATGAACACAGATAACCTAATATGTCATAAACCATTGAGCCCCTATCTTACATTATGACTTGCCCTTTCATCTCCTCCTAGAGGTGCAGAAACACTTTCATGGTAACCTATTTGAAAGCAATAAAGCATTGAACAGAGCTATCATATTATATTCTCAAGTCACTATTAAAAGGATGCAAAGTTTGTATAATAATTTGAATGAAATGAAGTCATTATGCATCATTATAAATTTAGTCGGTTGCTTCTTGATTCACTTTCCTACTTATTAATTATGCTTCTGACTGCATTTAATGTCATTGTCTATCTTGACAAGTAATATGTTGATAAATGCATCATACATACTAAAAAGAATGTGATTCTAAATTTTATTTGATATTTATTACTTATACATCAGTTAAATGCAGAGAGAGATAAAACACCAACATGATGATTGGAAGAAATGTATGAAATGTGGTGTGTTGTTATACTTTTAAATGGCATTTGTACAAAAGAAGTAGCGGCTTGCCTAAACAAAGGCACTCTGTGGCTGGATGGTAAATAATAAAATTAAAAATAATACCAGGAAGACTAAGGAAAGTATCAGCTATTTTCATGAGGTATTTCAAACAGAACCAACTTTATGCACATCAAATATTCCTAATTTGTCTTCTGCATCAAACAAGTGATAACCCCACAAAGACACCTCTTTTCTGCTTACATTTTATAAAGAAAAATAAGTTACAGAGAAGCATGTGCAGAAATACTGTTAGGTAAAACAACTAGGGTATTTGTGTCAGAGAGAAAGAGCGTTAGTTAAAATATACCTTCAAAACTTCCTCCCTATTGCTGCAACCACATACACAGAAAATAGATCAATATAACTTCAATATTGTGATTAGTTATAACAAAAATTTAACCAGAGAGACTGATGCACAATACTGAAATCATATGTCAAATATACTTACATCATCTACCTGTAACTAAATGAAAAGTTTAGGAACATCAATTTACGTTTTTAATCATTATTTCCCACTTTGCAGGGTTTCCATTTGTGCAGAGTTAAATGTTAATAGCTATTTATGTAAGAAGTACTATAAAGATAAATGTTTTAAACACAAGTGTAAATTGTCCACTGAGCATGCCAAGTTCTTAAAACATTAGCTTCACATGTGTTTAATACAAAGTAATTTGAAAAATCCCTACTATGTGCATACTTTAAATAGGTTAAAATCAGTGATTCATTCTCAAATAATTCTATTTTAATCTAGTTGATAAAAAGAATGAGATTCAATATTCTACTGCAGAACATAACTATGTTTTATGAGAAGAAAATAATGTATATATAAAATCTCCCAAAGTTGCAATCTCCAATTTAAATAATTATTGCATCATGAATATTTATAATAAATAAATACTTGGAATTTATTTTTTCATCGTTTTTAATTAGCATGTTTAAAAGTATCTACTTTTAGTCAAGGAAATGTACTTTTAATCATGTTAATTTATGGTTATGCAAATCATGAAAAGTTATTATGAAAAGACTGTCTAAAATAATGGATACACCCCCTTATTTGCAAACTCTATACTGCTCTCTGCCCCTCTAGATTTTGACCACAGTTTGCTTGCAGAAACCTGTCTTTTCAATTACAGTGTTTTGGGATTGAATGTTCACTTCCTCTTGCCCAAGTTTGATATGTGTATTTACAATACAACTGCATATGTCAGTTAACATTCGTATTGCATGAGCTGCTTATCTCACTTGTGATCACCCTCTCAATGTACAGAAACAAAATGTTGTAACAGTGTACTGTGACTCCATGTTGATATGTAACCATCAGCTGTAACGCATTTGGCTAGGGAAAGAATTTCATAGCAGGGGTGGTATCTTCATTTTGATCTTCTGAGCTCTACAAGGAATTGAAATCATTCTGCATGTTAACCTAACAAGCGTGGCAATAATATAACAAATAACAGTGTAAAGTGTTGGCTTGCAACAGATGTTGTGATTGACTTATTTCTTTGTGAGGAAGTATTGCATGTGCAGCTACATGGTGTGCTACTCAGATTGATGCTGTCAGATTCTGTTGTTTTCTCATTACAGTGACAAATAACACAAAAGTTAAAACATTAAAAATTTCATCAAGTGCACGTACACTATGTCCCTTTTCTGACAAATATGAAACTGACTTTGCGATATCATAACCAAACTTTTTCTGCTAATTTTGCATTTTGAAAAAACAATTGATACTAACATGTATGATGGGCTACTTTGAAGCAGAAAATTGCATTTTTAAAAACTCTGCGCATGAGTGTGATGGCCAAACTGATTGTTATAAAACATACCTTAACATCCCACTTAGAAAATAGAACAGCTAGCATTAATTATGTGCCCCAAAGGTAGGTTCTAATGGGCTGAAAGATAATCAAATTAAAGAATTTTGCTTATTTAAATTTTTGGTAAAATGTTACAAGGCAAAGTAACAGTTCTAAAAAATCTTCTTATGCACAAAACTTCAATTATTTAAGAAGGCTTATACATTTTTCTTTGCTATTATTCATGTATGTAAATAGCTTACTCGAAAAACTGTGTAGCTCTGATCGTATTGCTAACCTAAGGAAGAGGCACAAGTTTGTACAGAGTTAAATATTTCACTTGCTTTTTAATTTTTATTAACACCCGGGAAAAAACAATTTTATTTGCACAGAGAAATGGAGAGGAAAAAGCGAGATAGGGAGGGAAAGAGGAAGTGAAAGAAAATGAAAGAGGGAGTAAAATCTCCACAGTTAATGCAATAAAGCAAGCAGAACTGCGGTTTCTGCTAGCTTAAAATAAAGTAAAGCAGCAACGCATGTTACTATCCAAAGAGACTTCTAAACCAAGTATAGCAGCTATGCAAAATTATAGACTATCACAGTCACTCTGCACTGAAATCCTGCAAAATCTGAAATGGAGCGCAAATATTTCTATGTATGTGGCTTTCACAATAGTCAAATACTGCATGTATGTGATAAAATAAAATACTTCAATCAAGGTCTATATAGATTAAATAAATTAGATCTCTATGTTAACAAATAATTCAGTATACGGAGTAGGTGCAGGTCTTGAAGTCCCTTGCTGTGTGCAGTTTAAAATAATGAGCCAAAGATGTGATATGTTCATATCTGTAGAGCAATATTAGGTATGCATATAGTTTTCATATATAAGGCTTGTTTAATCACATGTTTACTTAAACTCATCTGCTCATTCTGGTTCCCTTAATAGCACACAGTCAGGAGAATCAAAATCTATAACAATCATTGATCCTAGTATTAACAATTTCATGTACAAACTCTGAAGAAAAATAAAATACAAGGGTTGAGGCATAAGTCAGAGTAATATTTTTTGTTCTTAAAGTTGAAAAATGATGCCTTAATATTCTCAGAGAAAACGGAGTAAACAGTGCAGTGCTACATATGATTTATCCTAATTCACAGTGTTATAGTGATTTTAATGCATTTGTTTAAATCATTATTTAAGAAAATTATTTAGAAAAAGAAATTGGGCATTATTATTATTATTGTTGTTGTTTTAACATTTTTGTTTCTCCCTTTATTCCTTATCCAAAATTGATATACTTCATTGCAACGTAATGCCAAATTTGATAATTAAAAAATGAGTTAAATTACAATTTAAAAATATAATTTAATAATGCCTTTTATTAGCAAAACATCACAGTGGCATGAAGCTACAAATCACAGAAGAAATGGCTATTTTATTTTATTTATTTTTCCTTTTGTTTTTAATTTTGTTAAGCTTTTGAATATTTAGGATCTGTGAGTAAACATATCTATACTGTTCATTTATCAACCAGAAAACCCTGCTGAAAAAGGAGAAATACATCTAACTGGCAATTAAACAATGGTACACCAAGCTGATCCTTCAATAAACTGAGTTGGAAAGCAGTGAGAGGAGGTAATGCTTTAGAGTTACAGTGGAACAGTTGCCTGTCACTCTGTGGTTAGTGCAGTGCAGTATGGCTTGGCCAAGGTTTTCTACCTGCAAAATGAATCGTAGACTTCTTTCTTTCTCCCCCCGCCCCCCATTTGTATAGCACCCTTTAAATTCTATGGTCATATCAGGAGCTTTGACATGAGAAACAACTGATGGTGTTATTACTCACTGAACTGCAGGTTTTCTTAACTTTGATTTCATTAATGTTTACTAAAACACACTCACATTCATACTTCCAGGACAGATAGGAAGACAGAAGACAGGAAATTATTCTAACTAAAGAAAAATTCTCTGCCCCAGCTGGAAATCAAATCTGGGACCTCTGGGATGAGAGGTCAGATGGTGACCATGCAACCAAAGAATCAGTCTTCTTCTATTTTGTAACTACAAATGCATTAACATTTGTTGTATTTCTTTTGAAGTTTTAGTGCTAATAAATTATGGTACTAACAAAAAAACAAAAGAGTGGAGATGATTCTTTTTTGAGGGGTGATTGCAGAGAGAAGTGGCAGCTTAATACACCGAGAAGTCATTTAAACTATAGAATAGTTAAACAAACGTGTATGTAAGAGCTGTATATGAGCTCCAAAATGTAACAACTGCCAAATAGAGGTGCTTATCTCCCATATTTTGATATTTCGGAAACTAATACTAAGTTTAAAATAGAGAGACTTGAAGGTTGTTACACTACATCACTAAAATGTTATTACTTGAACGCGTTTCGGTAGACGGTTTGCTACCATCATCAGCATGTTTTCAACTGACTTTACCAGTTATTGTCTGGGGAATGTATGTGGCTAGTGGTGTTCTCTGGTGCTGGGCTGATGAACCTCCAAAGGCTGCTGGGTGGAGGTAGTTCGAAATTCATTAGGTGATTCCTGTGTTTCACGGTATGTATCTTTTCCCAGATGTCCAATTCATTGCTGCTGTTGGTCGGTTTTAAGAGTTTTATGTTTGAAGTGATTTCATGGTTTGAAGACCAGAAATGATGTGCTACTGCTGATTTATCCGTCTGTTTTTGGTAAATGCATCTCATATATTCTTTAAGTCTTATTTCAAGATTTCTTTTGGTTCTTCCTATATATACGAGGTTACAGTCATTACAAACAATTTGATATATACCAGCTGATTTATCGTTGGGGATAGGGTCTTTTGTTATGTCACATAGTAGTTTCTGTATATTGTGGTTATTCTGTGGAGACAGGGTGATGTTGTATTTCTTGAAAATCCTTTGAAATTTATGATGTGTCCAAGGGTGGTAAGTGAACTTCCTATATGCTTGGGGTTTTTGTTGTCTGAGTAAAGTAGTCATTTCTTGGATGTATTTCTGTCTTTCAAACTTTTTTATCTTCTTATCTATTGTTTTTTCCTGGTATCCATTCATGGTGGCTATGTGTGGATAGTGTGTTGGTATTCTTTCTGGTATTCCTCTTTCTCCAATGGTATATATACTAACCTGCTTGTAACACTATTTAAAATTGCATGTTTGTGGCTTGTAGGATTGTAGCTATTGTTTTTTAATTTGTTGGTTTCCTGTAAATGCCGAACGTTAGTTTGTTGTGTGCATTATTTCTGATGATCCTGATGTTTAGGTAAGGTAATTGACCATTTTCTTTTTCTATTGTGAATTTTATACATCTTTTTTGTAAATTCAATAACTTCAAAGCATCTTCTTAAAGTTTTTTTGGAACAATAGCAAAAATATCATCTACGTACCTATACTAATACTAAGTTATTCAAATTTACTATATCTCCTTGTGCGATTATACAATAGCATGCCTGGGATGGCTAGTACACATATACATGCGTATAGCAATAACTGACCACCACTTGTTTCCAGTTGACATATTTTCTTAGTTTATGGTTTAGCCATTACATATGCTGCTGAATTGTATTTGAATATCTGCTTCAGTGTATGTATTCTCAACATAGTTTGACCAAAAATGCTGTCAAAAAAGCAAAAGAAGAGCACGTTTAAAATCTTAGCTTTGTTCTTAGTGTACCAGCAAGCAGGGTACACTTATTTTTTTTAATTACTAAGTTATTTGATAGAAGGAATGCTGCAGTGAATGTAGCCGAGTTTCAGAACAATGTTCATTTTGATTATATATTTAAAGAGTTTCTACACTAAGTAAATAATGATAAAAGGCTTCATGATATAAAAAATATAAATTTAAACACAAGCATTTGTGATTACTGAACACAGCTAGTTTGATTTAATAGAACTGTTTGATGGTGAGGGATCACTGAAATTTCATCTTCTAAAGTTTCATTCCAAAATTTCTGAAAACAAATTATACAGGTAGAACCAATGAGTCAATTTTGAACCCTTCTAGCTTTAACAGGATTCAATTAATTGCAATTATTAATTAAATTAAATGTTTTTAAAATTTATTATTTTGACAGAAGGTTCTAAAACCCTAAGCAACTTCTTCATTATAGTATTTGAGTATTTGATAACACTTTATTCACAAAATTAAGAAAGAAAAAAAATTATAATAACTTCTGAAAATAAATTTATGGTAGAAATTCTTCTAATTGTAGAATTGGAATCCAATTGCAATTTTGCCTTTGTGGCCATTTAAATGCCTAAACACAATGTTTAAATGGAGTGCATAGGTGTGTGCAAATAGTACATGAAGTTTTAAAGCTTGATTTCCCTGTATTCGGTTTTCTTAAATTTTTGGCCACCTTAAAATGCTCACTTTGATACAGTTTTTGTTTAATTTATATCATATTCTCAGAATACATTCTTTGAAGGTTGCTGAAATCAAGTATAGTTTTGGATTTATGGTTTTAATAATTTAATGCCACAGCATTATTTCCCAATTTCTCAATTCCAGTATACTTGTTACACTCCAGTGGATATCCTCCCACTGTGGAACCTCTGTTAATGAAGCAGCATATCTCCTGGCGAAGAAAGGATCTTTCATAAAACAATTACCAGTCTCTAAGCCCAAATTGAACACTTCAGTAAAACATCACATAAAATAAGCAATTCAAGCCATAAGCAACACTAAACTCTAAGTAGCAACAGAAAACCAAAAAAATGGGAATGTCTGTTGCAAAATCTAGAAACCATACCCCACATCTAACATTAAAAACAGCAGCTGCATAATTCAGGTTAATAAGAGGACATAACTGCCCACCCTAACACCTGCATAGGATCAACATCTTTACATCTCCTAGATGCATCTTATGCAACAATACAGAAGACAGTATGGACGAACACCATCTGGACAATTGCGTCGCGTTACAAAGTGAAGATTGCAGGACAGCAAAGTACTGGACAGCAAGACTGCTAATGACTTTGGTGTCAAATGCAACACATTAGAAAACAACATAATTTAATACATGTTTGTTTGTTTGTTTTTTTCATTAAGTGTTACACAAATTATTTATTTCTGGCAAAAGTTTTAATATTATACAAAATTTAATATTTGGTTATAAAGAATTATTGTCAAAGAATAATATGCAAAATTTAAAAGTTTATACTTTTCAAATTCTCCTCATGTCACACTTGATTTTCATTTTATAAAAATTATTTTCTTGGAAAGTAATGTACACAGCAATTTCAGTAGGGTACCTTTAATAACCAACATGCAGTTTTCAAATTCTGATTTTTGGGAAAAATAATTGTTTCTAACTTTGTAATGTACTATAAATATTCAGTAGATAATTGTGAAAGATTTACAAAGAGCAGGGT
Organism: Deroplatys truncata; assembly: GCA_030765065.1. NCBI lineage: Eukaryota > Metazoa > Arthropoda > Insecta > Mantodea > Mantidae > Deroplatys > Deroplatys truncata. Next base: position 45,059,220 of record CM060975.1, on the reverse strand, counting down.
AAAAAGCATGTCACATTTTTAATCACACTTTCAAAAAACTTCTAGAGCAATTTCAAGTCAATTGATCCAAAACTGTAATTATAACAGAATTTCAAAAAATGCAAAGTGCCGAAAATTTAAGATTACAGAAAACAGGGATTGAAATAAACTCTGCCTATTACTGGTTTGTATATTTTAAAACCTTTAGGGTATAGTATTTGTACATTTAAATGGTAGGAGAGCAAAAATCACAAAATTAGTATTTTCATAAATTTTTCATCCTTTTCAGTGATCTGTCGTCTTAATGAAAAAAATATAATTTATTTTGATAGTCATATATCATGTCAAAATCTCCCTTTTGAGTCTCATGTAAGAGCATGCTGTTACTCTGCTTGCTGCAGATAAACTCTATTTGCACATTTTCAGATCTGCAATGACTTATGCCTGAACCCTAATATTTATAAAGGACTGAAAAATGAACTTCAGCATTTCTGAGTTTGCTGGGCAAGCTTGCTTGCTTGCTTGGTTTTATAGCTGCTGCTTGTGACCTTTGAGAACTAAAATTATGATTGGCAAAGCTAATGGCATGGAATGTTAAACTGAACTACTCATACGATGCAGTCTTTTTGGTGGGAGTGTATTACGACTGGATGGTGAGCGTAACATTTCCCTGAGCCTGTTTGAGCACTGCTACAGCTTGCTGATGGGTCAGCCCCTCCAAGCTGATACCATTCACTGCTAGAATTTGGTCCCCTCGCCTTAGCTGCCCTCCGTGAGCAGCTGCCCCCTTCTCGAAAACAGTCTTCACATAGATTGGCAGGTCTCCATGAGGGCTGCAATGTCCTCCCACTATACTGAACCCCAGGCCATCCGGTCCGCGTTCTAGAGTCACCGTGCGTGTCTGAGGCTGCTGTCCCACGTCGCTGCATCTGCAACAAAATCAGTTCTTACTGAAGTGTATGGCACATAACAAACACCGTTAATATTTTCTTATGATATAACTGCAAACAAAAATATTCTGAAAATGTTCACTTTAGCATAAATGAATGGGCTAATTGAGATACAACTCACATCCAAAATTTTAAAACTTTAAGAAGAGCAGGGAGACTCACAAGTATAGGATTTTTCATTTTGCAATATAAGTAACTGTTTAATTTAACCAAAATGCAGGTCAAATTTAAAACACTGAGGTGAGGATTAATTCCAATTTATGTTTCAGCGCCAATGCTATGAAATTTCCAATGACTTCCTTATATTTTGATACTTAGCCTTAAAAATTATTTGTTTTCATTAATTTGTTTTCAAATCAATCTTTTGATTTCTATTGTATTGCAACGTGGATTATTGCTGTTGTTGATTACAGTTCTTCTTCTTCTTCAACGGATTACCCTCTTCTTTGTAGGACTTACACCCCCAAGGACCTACAAGCTAATATCTTGAGTCAGTAGCCTGATTAAAGCTCAAAAGAGTAAATTAAAATCATAGACAATTGGGTATTACTTAACAGAATAAGAAAGCAAAAAGTTCAGAAATTGACTATATTACTGTCATGCAAGCAATGGGGCATATTTTGAAATTTTCATTTAGTAAATTTAATTAATTATTTGTAGAAAATGTTCAAAATAAAGCATGATTTTTTATCCATCTGACTTATTCATTTTTTATTCTGAAGATAAAAGATATGAGAACAAATAATAAAACATATTAATGAATGCTCTGTGAAAAAAAATCCAATGTGTTACATTCACATAGCTTTCTCTAGCTATTGTCTTTTATTATTTCCAGAACATTCTTACAAAAGCCTATTTTCTATCTATTTATTCTAATTGAGATGAATGTTTGCAGAAATGGTTTCATTACACATTTTGTTGTAAGCAAAAGCAGGATATAGGAGGCTGAAGCGATTGGGAAATCTTTAAAAAGCAGCTCAATATATGGTGGCTTTGAAATTCAATACTCTTTCCATGATATCATCAGAAAAAAATCAATGGTGACAACACTTAAAAAAATTACATTCACATGACTTTCCCTACCCTCTAACGCTTATTAGTAACTATAAAAATTATTCTTACGAAAGTTTATTTTGCTACCTACTTCATTTTAATTGAGATAAAGCTTTCCAGAAATAATAGCAATACACACTTTGTTACAGATATAAAGGGAATAGTGAGTCAAATGTTTTAGAACTGGATGCTAAATGCTGGCCTTAAAATGCCATATTTTTTTCAAAACATCATGAGAAACAACTGAAAATCTTTAAAAGAATGGCTAAGCATTGAACAATTTGAATCATTAATAATGGATATCTCGGAAATTGCCGATTCCTCAAAAACAGTTCTTTGAAATAAATTGTGTTTTAAAGAGCTCTACATTTCTTGTGTAGTACGTTTTCATCTATAGCTTAATGTTTACCAGTTATACAAGATTATACAAAATTCCTTTCAAATGAAGAACACTTCATATTCCCAGAAAATTCAAGGTATACATTTTATTTGTATGTAAATGTCTTTAGGCATTTTAATCAAAATTCGTAGACCCAGTTTTTAAAAAACAAAAATTTATGAAAAATTTCTGTGTAAAGGGTAGTTTGGGGTGGGGGAATTTTCGTGAAAATGTTCATGTCACATCTTTGAAAAGTACTGAACCTAAATATAAGTTTCACATTTATCCGAGTTTTCGTTCTTGAATTATGCTCTTCACACACGTACACACAAACCTTTTTCTAAAAATCTGATGTGATACATTCACATGACTTTCTCTCCCTCTATTGCTTATTAGTGGGTATTTTTTCAAAAGTTTATTTTCATTTTAATTGAGATAAGCCTTTCCCAAAACAACTACATTACACATTTCATTATAGATACAAAGGGAATAGCGAGGGCCAACCTGAAGGCCAATCAACGTGACAGAGGTTTTTTTGTGGTTTTCCTGTTGTGCGATAGTAGGTGCTTACGTAATATGTTTTTGTATTTGTTAGCCCCACGTTGTGGAGCCAATTTGCGAGAGAATTAATGTTGTTTATACTTCATGCGTTGCCATCTTGTGACGTCATTCATTTGTTTGGTTTGTAGCTCCATCTGGCGTAGCAATTTGCATCAGTTTTGAAATAATTCACTTTAAATGTCCTCCAGCTAGCTGTTTGGGTCGAACATGTATCTCTTTGCAGGTCGTGAAATGGAAAGGAATCTTTTATCCAGAAATTATACTGATGAAGAAAATTTGTTTTATAATTTTTATTGCCGAACACGTTCACTAACACTTTTACATATTGATTTAGATACTCGCCAAACTGAAACTGTTTGTAATAACTTCTTACTTATCACTTTTAACTCACGTACTTCAACTTTGTGTATATTTAACTGTATAATACTTTAGATTCTCGTAATTCTGCTGCGCGTAACTTATGACGAACTGACTGACTGAAGACAACGTGTAACGTGCTAGAAATTTAGATGAACTGGGCGACCGACGTGTAAGGTATTGAGAATTTTGTTGAACTGGGGGCGATCTACCTCGAACCTTGCTTTATATACTCCCACTCCTCGACATGCCTAAAGATTATAAATGAACTGCTATTGGCTAATAAAACGCGCCAACATTAGCGTCTATTTTAATATCCAATGAAAACCACGAATACATATTGCTTTTAGGGAAACATTCTAGAAGGTTCTACCGAAAACGCGCGAACATTACGTAACTTCCTTGTTCCCAGTAATGATAAACAGCTCACCCCCTCGCTGCATTATTGCGCTATTATTGACAGTTTCAGTAAAGCCGTATAAACTTATTTCCCAATAATAATTACAATTAATAAACATCTGAAATCAATGTCACATAAAAAAGGCATATTCATATTACAACCATTATTTACATTTAGATAATTTGTGATACAAATTACCGCATCAGTTGCCAAGGTAAATAAAATTGGATGTTTAATATCACCAACCAAAGTTCCACCTTAAGTCTAAAACAATAGTTTAAAATCTGATGTGATAGATTCACATGACTTTCTATACCCTCTATTGTTAATTAGTAGGTATACAAGTTATTCTTACTCAAGCTTATTTTTCTACTACATTTTAATCCAAATAATTATTTGCAGAAATAGCTATATTACATGTTTCAGTATACATACAAAGAGAACAGCGATAGATAAATGTTTAAGAACTGGATGCTATATGCTGCCCTTAAAATTCTGTACTGTTTTCATGCAATCGTGAGAAACAACTGAATGTTAACAGAACTTTAAAGAGAATGATCAATAAATGAACAATTTGAACCTTTGTTATCAGATATCTCAGAAGCGGCTTTTGCCACAAAAAAAAACTTATTTTAAATAAATTTTGTGTTTTAAAGAGATCTACATTTTTGTGTAGTACATTTTCATCCATCGCTTAACATTTACCAGTTATACAAGATTATACAAAATTCCTTCCAAATGAAAGAGGACTTCATAGGCTATTCCCAGAAAATTCAAGATATACATTTTATTTATGTAAATATCTTTAATATGTTAATCAAAATCATTGGTTATTTTTTAGAAAATCAAAAATTTCGAAAAATGTTCCATGTAAAGAGTAGTTTGGGGTGGAGGATTTTGTTGAAAATCTTTGTGTCACATCTTAGGAAGATAATGAACCTAAATACTAAGTTTGTATTTATGACCTTTCATTTTGAGTTATGCTGTTCACAGACACATACAAGAACCTTTTTCTAAAAATTTTTTTTTATTCAGGGGACCTCAGAACGTGTATTTCTGATGAAATTTCTGTATCAAAGTTTTGGGTGGAATGCAATACCTTCTCTACCCACTATGAACATGGTAGAGAAAGTAAAATGAAAAATAGATGGTAATAGCAAATACTCTGCCATCTATACACAGATAATGAAAACAGGTAGACTGGACAGCATCCTATTGCCATCTGCCTAGCACATGTAGAAGCAGAGATGCAGTTGTCTTGCATTAAGGTCTCCATAGACATATGTTGAAGCTGCTGATTGCTCATCACTTATAGAAGCAGAGATACAGTTGCCTTGCATTACGGTCTCTGTGAACGAGTGTCAAAGCTGCTATATGCCCATAAGTGTAGAAGCAAGGAGGTATGGTATAGTATAGGGATGAGACCTACAAGGCCAACTGTCCACCACAAACCAAGGTATTCCTAACAGATCTGTCATGATATGACCACAGAGTTGAAGTGAATGTAAAATAAATAGAGAGAAAAAAAATTAATTTAAAGCAAACAAAAATAATGTTTGCTATAAATCTTTCCTGATAGTGCTTTTAATTTAAAAATATGATATGGAGCAGGTTTTAATGCCATAGTTACTACAATTAAACACACACCTATTAAAAACTACCATTTCAACTGTACCTTAATTCAACATGCTGCATTGTGACCATTGGAATGTATTCCAGAGAAGCTTGTATTGTGGGTTATACTACAAGTAACACTGGCAAGATACTTTCTTTTAATCCTTTCCAGAACCCAAGAGGCATTAAAATATGTGCAAAAATTGGACACTTGTTTGTTCAATTATTTCACTCAGTAAATATATGGCCACAGAAAATTAACAAATCTTCCACTACAATCACATGACATTCTCTACTCATAATTTACTTTCATTCCTATTCTGCTATTATTCTAAAACAAGAAACATGAGTTTCTCTACCCACCCTTCCACAAACTGTTCTTACAAAAGCTTTCAACGTGCCTCGTTTTAATTGAGATGGTTATCTTATCTTATAATCTTATGGTTGGCAACTTTTGAAATATTCAGAATGAAGAGGACTCCACAGGTTATTTGCAGAAAATTTAAGATATATATTTTATTTGTCATGCAAGTATCTTAAACATACAGTATTTTAATCAATATCATTAGAACTATTTTTGAGAAAATTAAAAATAACAAAAAAATTTCCATGTAAAAGGTAGTTTGGAGTATGTGAATTTCTAGAAAATCTCTGTGTCACATCCTTGGAAGATACTGAACTTAAATATCCAGATTGATATTTATCCGACATTTTGTTTTTGAATTATGCTGTTTACAAATACATACACAAATGCACACATGAACTTTTTTCTAAAAAAAGCTACTTTTTTGATTCAGGAGCCTCAAAACACGTATTTCTGCTGAAATCTTGATATTAATTTTTGGGTGGAATACAATACTTCCTCTACTTACTTTAGGTAAGCAGTAGAGAAGAGAAAGTAAAGAGATTTGTTTTTCTACTTCTTGTTAACCATGATAAATGGTTTCAATACTGATTTTGTAGTAGCCCAGAGAATCCTGCAGAACACTAGTTTGCATGGCTTGATGAGAAACAGAAGAATGGTATAACATTTCAGAAGTGCACAATTTGAAAAACTGGAAATTTCAACCAATAACCGTAAATATCTCATAAATGGCTAAACCTACAAAAAAGCTAAATAAATAAGAAAGTTACAAAAAACAAACAAAAAAGAGAGAGAGAAATACTTAAAACACCAATTGTGTATTTTAAAATTCTCTATATTTTTTCTGAAATAAGTTTTTGCCCATGCCCACATAAAAACTTTGATAGACTTAAAGAAACTTCATGTCACATAACAACATTAATACAATCCTGGTTCCATGCAAATAGTATGAAACTAAATGTTGATAAAACAAATATTGTAAAATTCACCACAGTCAATGCCGCACATCACAACTTTGCAATCGACATAAATGGTAACTCTGTTCAAGATTCAAATGCTTCTAGATTTTTAGGATTACAAATTGACAAGCACCTAAATTGGAATGCTCACATAGACGAAACTGTTCTTAAACTGAGCTTCACATGCTATGCATTACGACTTCTGTCCTCTTTCAGTGATACTCATACACTAAAATTAGCCTACTTTGCATAAAATGGATTAGGAGGATATTTGGAGGAGGAGAGAAAATAGGAAAAAGGCAAGGAAAAGACTGGAAGATATAGAAATACAAAACATGTTCAGTGAGATTGCTGAAAAGAACTCATTGGTTTGTTATAGATGAATGAAAAATACATGGGTTAGGGAAAAATATGTAGACATAGTAAATAAAGAAGAGAGAGAATCTATTGCATGGGTAAGAACCGGAGCTTGGAGGCTAAGAGGGTTAAGACAGGGTATTCCTCAAAACCAATGTACGATATGTGGTGGTAATGAAGACATTGAACACATAGTATTTAAGTGCCAAGGAACAGAAAATTGGAGAAGAAGAGAATTTTTTAAAAAGAAGTGGTTAAAGGGGGATAGAAATACGCTTATAATCAAAATGATGTGCAAGGACGCTAGGAGCATTGGACAGTTTTTGTGTAAAGTCAGAAATAAATGGCTTTGGACAGTGGATAGAGAAAAGTAAGAGGTAGTGTGTCTTACTTTGAATGGAAAATTATGGTGAATGTGTGATGGTAAAGTAATAAATAATTGACAAGTGAAAAACTGAAGCAAGATAATTTATTGATGGGAAATTGTAAATGTAGTGATTGTCTACAGAATGAGTGGCCAGGGTCAAAGTTCACTAGACAATCAAATTGTAAATCTCTTAGCACAATAAATGAATACTGAATACTTCCACTCGGTAATGAAATATGGTATACTTTTTTTGGGGAGGTTCAACACACTCAAAGAGAATTTTCAAATTACAAAAGAAGGTCCTCAGAATTATATCATGCTCTCATGCAAGAACATCTTATAGAAGCATATTCAAAAACCTAAAAATATTAACCCTTACTGGAGAATACATATACACACTGATGACCTTCTACATAAAAAATACTTTACTACTAATTTTGACATCCGCAATATCAATAGAAGATCCAGATTTAAACTCCATGTACCATCAACCAACCTCGCATGTGTCCAAAAAGCAGTGCATTACCAATGCATAAAGATGTTTAATATGTTGCCTAATGAGCTGAGGAACTGTAATGATAAGGTATTCAAAATTAAGTTAAAGTAATACCTTCTTAAGTATTCATGCTATACCATTAATGAACTTAAAAACACTTGATGTAATTAATAGACTATCTCTGTACATAATATTAATCTTATAATTTTGTTATGAATTTATATTGTAACTATTGTATACACATATTGCCATGTTCCACATCCTGCTGTAAAGACAAATTATAGGATCTACGGAATGCAAATGTATGTATGTATTTCATAGTTGTATAAATTTCATTCAAAACAAAGGATTCTTCACAGGCTATTCACAGAAAATTTGAAGTTGGTATTGTCTTCACGTTATTTGCCCCACACTTTGGGAGCCAATTTGAAGAAGATGGTTGCTTCACATATGGAAAGCCAATTTGAAGTAGTTGCAACTGCACGTATGGTAAAAAGTTTCCAGTAGCCTTCGCCCTAAATGTACTTTCCAGTGGCCTTTGCCCAAAATGCTTCTTTAAATATTATATATTTATGTTTGCCTCGGCTACGTCAGTATTATTGTTAGAGACATGGATTTCTTTACAAGGCGTGGTGCGGCAGATTTTAATTTTTTAATTCACTCCTTTTTATTAATTCTTGACACGATTTAAGTAACATTTCATTGATATAGAGAGCTGTAAATTCTTTTATTAAATACTTGCACTTTTTGAACACGTAAACTATTTCGTCTCACACTGAATACGTATTAAATTTCTCGAGGACACATCTCGCTTCCGGTTAGGAACACTGTCTACAACCAATGTGTCCAGTTATGAGCAGTCTACAAGTAACTGACTTGATTTCTACCGCCTAAATTTGTAAATTTCTGTATTTCAAGTCTCTGATTGGCTACTCCTAATCCAATAGAATACTTTTATTTAACTTAAGCTTTTTCTGGTTGTTGATTGGCTATTTTATAAACTGTCACAAAAATTACATTATTGTTTCCAAGAATGATTAGTAGCATTATTAAATCTTACTCATTATTGCCTCAAGGTTACCTCATTGTTAGCAACTTTTAACCTATTTCTCACAGCTCATACATTATTAAATTGCATAATACATTCACATAACATTGTTACACATGTATACAATAATATAAACATTTACAATGACTGTAATATACACTTTTTATATATTGTTACATATACATATTGCTTTAAGGTGAGCTATTATTATATTTTTTTATTATATAATTTGACTGAAATCACTTAAGTGTTAAAAATACTGCCTCAAATTTAAGATAGACATTTTACTCCTCATGTCGATATGTCAAACTTATCATATTTTAATCAAACTTTGAGAACCACTCTTGAGAAAATAAAACATAACAAACACCTTTCCATGTAAAAGATAGTTTATGTGGAGAGGGGTTTGGTGAAAGTCTGTGTCACATTCTTGGAAGATAACTTAAATACCAAGTTTAGTATTTATTCTACTTTACATTTTTGAGTTATGATATTAAAAAAAAAAAACACACATGAATGAAATATTTCTGTATCTACTTTAGGTAGGTGATAGAGAAAATAATAATTTGATGCACACAATAGTGTATTGATTTGTATATGGGAAAGCATGACATAGGTACTAAGTACAAAGCTTTGTGCTGTGATTTTTATAGGAGAGTAAGTTATGCATCATACATGCCAAACGTAATCTCTCATAGATCATGTTTATCCCTAGATGTTTAAGATGCATAAACAAATAAACAAAACAAAAGGTATGGAGACACTTATGATTCAAAGCCCTCATCACAGTTTGCTGTGGATGCAAGACTGCATACATCCCAATCCAGCAAGGGGCATGTTAGTTTTCACATCAACTATACATATTCCTTCTACTTCTTCACTTAATATCCGTTTGATAGCCTTCTTTCATGATTTGAGGTATTCATTTAATATTGCGATTTCATGAACCTGTCATCTTCATTAAGCTATAGTCAACTTATTTTCTCTATTTCTTCACTTAATATCCATTTAATAGCCTTTTTCATGATTTAAGGTATTCATTTAATGTTGCTACCATAGTTGGTACCAGTCATCTTCGCCACAGTATAGTCAGATGCAATACAACAGCAACAATAATCTCAAGTTTTCGGCATGGACAGAGCTGCTGTTGCTAAGGTCTGTTATCATTTAAATGGATGGCTGGATTCATGTGAGCCATACAAAGGAAAAGTAGAGCAATATCAACTTAGTCGGTCTATCTATAATAAAATCATTAAATACTAATGGTTTGCAATACAATATCTGACAATCCTGTGCCACTGCGTGCTGCATGCTAGTGTGTAGTATAGCTTGTGCTTTAAGTGAGAAACTAAACGGAAGAATGCTGGCAGTAACAACTTGCCACCTTTCAGTAAGAAAAGAAGAATGGTTTGTCTGCATGAAGTATTTACACTTATACTGATGAACAAATTAATAAGAAATGCTATGTAAAACTTTTAAGGTAATACAAAGCAAAATTTTAGGTTTGATAACTCTTTACCATTAAGAGAGAAAGAAGGAAAACTTCAAACATTCTACATTTTTTTTATTTCCCAAATTTTATTCCATCAGTTGCAGAATTCATCCCTCTGCTCTGTGAGTTCAGGTGTGTCTTTGCGATCCTCTCTCTTGCATTAAGGTGTTATGTTTACTTGTCTCTGCTGAACAAGATATGGAGAGCTTTGAATCATGGGTAAGAACCAGAGCACGGAGGCTAAGAGGGTTAAGACAGGGTATTCCTCAGAACCAATGTCTGATATGTGGTGGTAATGAAGACATTGAACACATAGTATTTAAGTGCCAAGGAACAGAAAATTGGAGAAAAGAATTTTTTAATAAGAAGTGGTTCAAGGGGGATAGAAATACACTTATGATTGAAATGATATGCAAGGACGCTAGAAGCATTGGACAGTTTCTGTGTAAAGTAAAAAATAAATGGCTTTGGACAGTGGATAGAGAAAAGTAAGAGGTAGCATATCTTACTTTGAATGGAAAACTATAGTGAACGTGTGATGGTTAAGTAATCAATAAGTGAAAAACAAGTGAAAATGGGACATGAAAAAACAAGATAATTTATTGACGAGAAATTGTAAAATGTAAATAATCTGTAGTGATTGTCTACAGAATGCATTGACGGAAAATTGTAAAATGTAAATAAACATTAGTGATTGTCTACTGAATGAGTGGCCAGGGTTAAAGTGCAGTAGACAATCAAATTGTAAAACTCTTACCACAATAAATAAATACATACATACATATACTAGTACATTAAAATTGTTTTTAATTGATGTAAATTTGTGAACTTCTTTACACAATATTTTGTCTGTCTAACTTTACCTAACTGCAGCTTAATGCAATTGCTCTTTATAAAGGTAATGGTTGCACAGTATGAGGCAGGAGCCAGATGTAGTACATAATGAAAATCTGTTTTGCAATAAAGTACAAACTATCTTTTGAGATAACACACCCAATTCTTCAAACCTTAAGCTATTTTTCTAGCAGTTTATCAATGCTTTTGCAAACATTTGTCTTGGTATAGCATATGTTTCTGAACACCGTCATCCCTATTTCCACATCTGTCCATTTAGGAAATGTATACCTATCCCGCAATTAAATTTTTCTATATTGAAAAGTGTCTGTGATAATCTAATAGTGATGTATAAAATCTTCTGGAAACAAATAATGGCTTGCCTGTTTTGGCGAACATCAGATGTTCAAATGTCTTCTTTCAGCTGCTCTGAAGTGAAGATTGGACTTCAGTATACTAGTTTCATTACCACTTTCTTCTCTGTTATGTGTCGTCCTCTGTGGTGTAGTGGTTACCATGCTAGCCTCTAATTCCCGAGGTCATGGGTTCAAACCCGGTGGAGGGTGATGGATTTTTTTTGAGCGTAAAAATCCTTAGCATGGCTTCCTTCGGAGGGGAAGTAAAGCCGGTGGTCCCGTGTTGTAGATTTACGGCACATAAAAGAACCTCAAGCCTGATAAAGAGGCCTCTGAGCAAAATTACCAGTCTTTCACGCCCAATATAGAATGGGACGCTAAGGACCACAGTAGTTAAAGAGCACCCATAAATAAAACTCAATTTATTTATCTCTGTCATGTAATCTTTAATACAGGGAAATATATGCCAGGAACAGCACACAAAGTTCTGCTGACAAACTTCTTTGAGAAGGAATCACAAATAATTGAAGAGCATTTTTTCAAAAACCAACATCTACATAGTGTGTAGTTTTGAGATATTGGATTTTGTTAGAATACTGTAATTGTAAATATTGTGTTTTGCAAAAATCTTGTTTTTCTATCACTTCTGAGTGCAACAGAAATCAGAATATGACAGAACTTCTATAACCATTGGAAAGGCAGCTACTTAAACAATACGAAACAATGTACATCTCAATTTTGTTAAAACCTGCAGTTATTGGCTTTTGATTAAATGCTCCTCAATTACTCCACATCAAAATAAGAATTTAAATGATTGTGAAAACTATATGGAAAGAGAGCTTAAGTTATCTAGAATGAATAAAAAATAATTATTCAAAATGCAATTCCTATTTTACTGCATATCTGATTTCATTTTAAAATAGCACACATTAATTTAAGGTGAAATTAAAGTTAAACTCTCACCTTTAGATCAGAGACAATGGGACACCATTGCGTGTGCATACTATTGCATCAATCAATGTTAATTAATTACTCTTTCACATATGCCATGTATAGACTAAGGTTGGAAAGGTTCAATGGCATAGCTGGGATTTGAACTGCAGATCTTCGGCCTACCGTAATGTTGCTCCAAACAACTGAGCTATCATGGCAACATGCGGGCATGACATTAAATCTGCCAATTGGCTCACTTTTCCCCAGCAAATCACAAGGTTCAATTTTTGAAGATTTAGAAGCTTGTAACAGTGATGTGTCATAATTTAAAATAGAGAGTTGAGGGTTGTTACACTACATCACTATGATAATCTTACTTGAACGCGTTTCGGGAGACGGCTTGTCCCCATCGTCAGCATTCTCTCCCAACTTGAGTTGGGAGAGAATGCTGACGATGGGGACAAGCCGTCTCCCGAAACGCGTTCAAGTAAGATTATCATAGTGATGTAGTGTAACAACCCTCAACTCTCTATTTTAAATCACAAGGTGTTCTCATAATCATTTTGAGATAACATACCCCAATGGCGACTACAATTTCATAAGTAAAGACAAAAATTCCATGCAAATGCATGTTTTTATGTGATCATTGGATATAGCTCAAACTTAGAACTTAACCATTTCATTACTTTCTGATTCCAAATAAATTTACTTTTTCCCTATATATTTGCATATTTTGACCTTTTTCAGGATAAAAACATGTATAAAGCATATATAAACATTGTTAGCTTAATTATGTATACATATAATATACATTATTTTCAGTTTAAATGCATTTTTTAATGGTTTTGAGTAGATACCTCAGTTTTTCGATTTTATGATCCTTATTTTTACTTCAAGAATCAGGAGTGAAGGAAGAAAATTGGGGGGGGGGGGATAACAGAAATACAAAGTTAAGATCCTCACAATAGGATGATTTTCCGAGAATTTTACTGACAGTCCTCTGCAGACCGCCTGTCATAAACAGATTTATTTGTCCACAACAATCACTGGCAAGCCTTTGATTTTGCAGCAATGGAAATTTAGCCTTCTAAGTCAAGTACCATGGCTGACATGACAAAGATACAGCTGCAGAGCAGTCTTGTGGAATTTGAACAAACCTTACAAGCAATTTCAATTCTTCTAAAACTGAAATCATTTGCTAAACTGTCTTCGCAAGGTGTGTGTGAGCCTCATAAGTGGTAAATGTCTTGTTATTCTGTTTGTGTGTGTTAATGTGCTTCTAAACTGCTTCCAATTAAAAGTTCCAGAAGTGTACTCCTCGTACGGTGTATAAAAGGGAAGGATTTTATTAGATCAGATGGAAATGCTGTATTGTGATTGATGTAGTAAAGAGATAAGCTATTCTTTTTCCAAAAATTTTCTATGGCACTTGTTATTTGTAAAACATTACAAAATTTATTTTACATAATTATTAAATAAGAATGCCATTTTGTTAAAACTCTTATCCATACAACCAGAAGATCTATTATAATTTCAGGTAAAATATACTAAAAAATGTCAAGTTTAACATCATGTCACATCTGTGTCACAAATTGCAAAAATGCAAAAAATAAAAGAACCTGCAACACACCAAATTCAGTCATTTATTACTTGCTCCTGCACCTAAGGCACCACAAAATAATTTTTACATGGATTTGTGCAATGTTTATGTAGGAGTAATATACCACTTGAGAAACTTAGAAACTTGGGTTTTTTGGAAGAGTATACATCAAAAGATGCTCATGATCCCTCGACATTGAGGAAAATTTATGTTCCAAAATTATAATCAGGTAGGCCTACATAATGTATTTGCTAAAATGAATTTAATTTTGTGTAAAAATAAATGAAAACTATTTTTATACATGTAAAACTACTTATTGTTTTGCTAACCAGATACTGGATAAAATTTATGAGGACTTGGGAGCTTCAAACTAATGGACATCTGTAGATGAAACAACTACTGGTGCTATGGGGCACTATGTTGTTAACCTAACTGTAGGAAAACTAACTGAGGATGGGCCTGGTCAACCCCATCTAGTGTGCTGTAAGTCCTGTAAAAAGCAAATAACTCCACAGTTGCTAGTTTCTTTGATGATGGATTGCGTAAGTTTTAATCAGATATTGTAACTGTATAACTCTTTAAATAATTATTTTATTCTGATTTAAGCTCCTATTTTTTTTTAATTTGAATTTATTGTACAAGTTGTTTTACAATTTATACAATATATATCTCTCGTAACCCTACATCTTATGTATAATTTGTCTGGTGCATGTCTTCCTACTGAGCCACTCAGATTGCTTGGCTCCCAGGCCTTATCGCTCACTGAGCGGCCCTTCTTTCTTTGCCTCTCTTACTTTTCTAGACCATTTTTCCTTTACCTCCCTTAAAAATTCTCCCATAGCCATGATTTTCTTTTCTTCTTTCCGTGTCAACATCTTTACAGTTGCTATTTTTCTATCCATATTTTACCATTTCTTTTCTCACACTCTTTCCTTCCAGCTCCTTATTTATCCTATTTTTACAAATCATTTTCTGAGAAAATGATTCTTATGTTTTAGGTATTCTGTGGTCAAATAACCTAAATAAAAGCAGAGTTTTTTTGCTGTTAAGTGATGCTGCTCCCTACATGCTGAAGGCCGGGAAAGCAATTAAAATGTTCTACCCAAATGTAAAGCACAGTAAATGTTTTGCTCAGGGCTCCATCGTGTTGCAGAAGCAATACGCTCTAATTATGAGTAATATGTCAATAATTTGATATCTTCTTCTTTATCTGTTTAACCTCCTCATATGTAGGACTTACACCCCCCCAGGACTTACAGGCAGGCACCTGGGGTCAGAGGCCCATCGAGGAGCAGACACTCATGGATCAGACAGAATATCCAGGATGGGGGATCAGCCCGATGCCTGGTATGGAAGGAAGGAAGTAGATGAAACAAAATGATGGTGAAATGGATGAAAGGAAAGGTGATGATGGAGCAGTTGGTGGAATGAATGGCGGGGGAAACCGGAGAAAACTTGCCCAGACGCCGCTTTGTCCACCACAAATCCCACATGCGGGCCCCTGGGATTGAACCAGGGCCACCTCGGTGAGAGGCGAGCAGTCTAACCACTCAGCCACGGCGCCGCCAATAATTTGATATCCTCAACTAAAAAGGTATGCTAAAATTTAGGTTTATATTCATTTTAATGGTCCCAAGGCTGTGAAAATGAATTAATCATTTTGATATTTTGTTTTATACAGGTGTTTTCAAAAGCCCTGCACGTGTAGCTGGTTATAAAGAGAGTCCAACTGAGTTACTGTTACCCCCTCAGCCCATCCTTACTAGATGGGGCACTTGGTTGGAAGCTGCAATGTTTTACTCTAACAATTCTGATGCCATTAAATTGGTAAGAAATAAAATTAATACATTAATTGCAACAAAATGAAAATTTCAATATTTAATTCTAAAGTGAAGACTTCTTTTATTTTAGGCAGTAAACAATTTCTCGCCAGATGATGTATCAGAGATGCACAAGCAGCATTTGAATGCAAAAATCTGCAGCAGGATTTAATTTATATTAAGACAAACTTCTCTAAATTGCCCCCCTCCCCCACAATAACAAAATGCTATATGTCTGCCGCTGGTAGACTCAAAGTCAATTGTTGAGGAATTCCACAAATTCCTCAGTCATGTCCAAGGGAAAGTGGAAGTAGATGCAAAGAACCAACTGGCAGTGTTATCATAAACAGGAACCCAGATTACGGATTCTTTTGTTCCATGAAGAAGATATTTTGTGGTGAAAGCATGAATGAAGAACTTGACATGATACTGTCACAAATATGTTCGCTCAAATTTGCGCCTATAACTTCTTGTGATGTAGAGAGGTCATTTTTAATGTATTTTTCACTTGATCATGCATATATTGTAATTTGATAGTGCATAAATGCATGCATATTTTGGGGTATTATAGCGCATGGAATTCTCACCTTTACTAAGTATTTCAAATTCCAGACTTTCCTTTTCAACCATAGCCTATACACAGCAAATGTAAATGATCAATTAATTAACATTGGTTGACTTAAAGTGGTTAACTATACAGCCCAGGAGTTAAAAGTACTTACTAGATTGTAAGTTGCCACTGGGATATGTTGTGAACACCTTGTGGTGCTTCACCAGTAAAAATGTGTCAGTTGGGGAATTTAATTTTGTACCAGCATGTTGGCAAAGTAACTTAGTCTTTTAGAGCAGTGACAAGTTAAGGTACTTAAATTGAATCCATGATTCAAACCACAGCTATGGCATTGAATTTTTCAACCTGATTCTACCTTTCCAACCTTTGTCTACATATGGCATGTGTGATAGAACAATTAATTAACATAGATTGACCTAAAAGTGGTATTCTATAAAGCCCAGGACTTAAAAGTACTTGGTTCAAATCTTGGCTATGGCATGAATTTTTCAGTCTACCTTCTACCTTTGTAATATTACTGCTTGTTTTTGTTCACCTGTTAGTAAAATGTAAGTTAATAATTTATAACACAAAACAATCCTGAAATGTGTAGTGTTAGATTATGTTTCAATTGTATTTGTCATAAGACAAATATTTGATTCATTGGTGAGCAAATACACCCCTAGGTAATCTACATTCTCTGTATCATCATCATTTGATGAAGTATGAAGAATACCAATTATCTTGTACCAATCCTTTCTTAAAGCATAACTTCAAACCTCAGAGGAAACCTTTGATGAGAGTGGTAATGAATTTGTCCAGCTCTTAAGAACTATAGGTATAAACGTGTCCGGGACAGTACTTGTGTCCATAATGTTGAAATTGAGAAAATACAAAGTGATGAAAATTTTCCATGTAAAGGGCAGTTTGCTGTGGAGGATTTTGTTGAAAATGTATCTAAATGTTAATTTTTGGGTTACTATGTTCTCTTTCATTTTGGGTTCTCTCAAAATATTTATATCTAATTAAATCTCAATATTGAATTCAGTAATTCTTTTCCTAGCATACTATGTCGTAGGGAAACTAAACATCCATGCATAGCATTAAATTTCATGTATGTTCATTTTTTATGAAAATAATTCAGTAGCATTGGCAAAACTCATTATGTGCATACTTCCTATAATGCAAATTATTTTACTTGACTAATTTCAATAAAGTTTGAAATGTTTCAACAGAATTTCTTCAAAATATAAACATATACACAGGAAAAATGAAAAGAAATTTGGAAACAAGGACAAAAGAACATTTTTGGGACATAAAAACAAAACAAGTAGAAAATTGGCAGTTGCTAGACATAATCATTGTGTGAAACAGGAAGCAAAATTATTAACACCATTCCAAAATGCAGTAGGACTTACCATTTAGGCCAAAATTTATACAATAAAATGCCAAGATATAATTATGAATACCAATATTCTGGTGTTAAATGAACTCAGGATATCAAGAAGGAGCTAAAATTGTTCTTGGTAGTCAATCTACACTGAAAGTGAGGGCAATGAACCTTAAAACATGTCATAAGTGTTTAACGAGTAAGTGTCATGAAAATCCACAGTATTTTAGAATATTTTTTAAACATTAGAGATGAAAACATTTACGCCTATAGCTAGGATTTGAACCCTGAACCTTCATCGAGGAAGTCCAGTATGTTAACTGTTGCACTAACAGAGCATACTAATAAAGGACATCATCATAGCCTTATGGGTTGATGAATGTGGAAGGTCACTTGAGAGCACCTGCATTTTGCATGGTTTGTTAAATGGAATTTTGCCTAGGGAAGATTCACTTGGTATATGCAGCATACACATTTCAACATCAAAAGTGCAGAAACTTCTTAACTTTTCTAACTCTCACTGATAGTTTGAAATGTTGCTTTGATGACATTGACAATCACTTAAAGGGTACCAAGATCTTTTAGAGAGAGTTTCCCATCATCCCTATTTACCCTGTACCCCTTTTCATAAAAGGTGAAAGCTTGAGGAGTGAAACTGCAATAATAAGTGCTTAATTCTTTCTTCATTGACAAGTACCGAAATGACTAAAACACTAAAAAGGGGTTAAGAAGGTCTGGATACTAGAATACGAACATGTTGGAATCATAATAGAAGATACCACTTTGACTTTTCAAGTTGTTATTACTTCACAGAGAATGTGTGTAAAATCCAAAGCTGATTATATGAGGGTGGATCATAAAGTAATGCACAATAATTTTTTTCTGCCTTAGTATGTTGCTGGAATGTTGCAATTTCACACAGATATAGCTTGAATTTTCACTACAGAGGGTATTTTTTGTTTCATGTGCAGCTCTAGCGAGAGAAGCATGAACTAAGCAACAAAGATGGTATACATGTTACTGTCATCCACGTGTGAAGAGCAGAGAGGTGTGGTTCGATATTTGTGGGCCAAAGGGCTAAACCCAGTGATATTCACAGGGATATGCGTGGCATGTATGGGGATGATTGTACGGACTGTAGCAATGTCTCCAGGTGGTGTGCATTCTTCCTAGAGTGCCGTGTGAACCTTAGTGATTTGCCACGCTCTGGGAGGCCGCTAACAGCTGCAACCCTGCAGAATGTCAGAGGCATTGAGGCGGCAATTTTAAATGACTAGCGTGTGCAACTGCAAATCTTATTGCAAAAGTTCACTATTTTCTATGGTGCAGTGTACGATATTGTTCATAGCACGCTGAAATTTCGTAAAGTTAGTGCTTGCTGGGTGCCTAAGAACCTGACAGACAACTACAAGGGCCAGTGAATGATGACGAGCTTGGATCACCTAATGCAGTACACCACAGAAGGACATGACTTTCTGAAAGGAATCATCACTGGTGATGAGTCGTGGGCATATCACTACATGCCTGAAACCAAGGGAAGTGGAAACATGCTGGTTCCCCAGTGAAGAAAAACTTCAAAGTGCTCAATTTTCTAGGAAAGTGTTTGTGATGGTGTTCTGGGATATGATGGTGTTGTATTGGTGGATTTTGCTGAACACAGGATGACTGTGAATGCTGCAGCCTACATGAAAACTTTGGTGAAGTTGCGTCATGTCGTTCGTGGCAAATGCCACAACATAAATGCTGACGATGTCAAAATTCTTCATGACAATGCTCACCCCCATGTTGTTGCTGCTGCTGTTCGTCAGAAAGTCACCAAATTTGGTTGGGAGGTGCTTCAGCATTCACGATACAGTCCGGACTTTGCACTGATGGAATTTAATCTGTTTGGTCCCATGAAGAAATTCCTGGCCAGCCAACGCTTTGTAACAGATGCGGAAGTGAAATCAGCAGTCCACAGATGGCTATACTTCAAGGAAACGGACTTCTACGAACAGGGAATATTGAAACTGGTATCACAATGGGAGAAATGTGTTGAGAAATTTGGTGACTGTCGAAAAGTAGGTAAAAGGTGCAAGTTCATTTGTGATATTTTGTTGTTGTTTTAACTATTAAACTTTTTTGTAAAAAAATTATTGTGCATTACTTTTTGATCTGCCCTTGTATTTTATTCTGAGCAATACACATAGATGGGCATGATATATTATTCTTCTCCTCTAAATGTTAACATGCAGCTTGCTTTTGCCTTTTGGAAGTCACTGATGTTTCACATTGCACTAATGAGCCTGTCACTTCAGCCAATGAAAGCAAAGAAATCACTTTGCTGCATGTAAAGTTAACAAACTCTGAGATGCTTCCGAGAAAAAAAAATAAAGGTGCATGTTAACCTTTAGAATAACACAATAGTAACAGCTAAGTCCTGGAGGAATGTTAAGTAAACAGACAACAGAATGAACTAAATGACAATCAAATCCTGCTACTAATGGTGTGATATGTGATATTTCTTTAATTGGCATTTTATTGAATATGGCAGAAGTTTATAATGAAGCAGTATTAAAACCTCTGAGCAATCATTATTCCAATAGTATATAGTTAAATTTCTGCCTACCAAAATTATTTAATAATCTTTATATACATATACAGTAAAACCTGCCTTCAATGGACCCCTTTTTAAATGGAAATTTGTCTTAAACAGACAATGGAAATCAAAGTACGCCTTTTAACGGAAACTTTCCAGTTCCGGAACGCAGAGTTTAGAAAATTGTGAAAGTCCCTGCAAAAATCAGTGTTGTCTGTTCTAAGTGCGTGATGTTTAAGTTGAAACATGACCATTTTGCTGCTACCTGACCAATCTAGGAGGGGGGTGCACTAATGACAGTCCAAATATTGAGAAACCTGTCACACTCATCCTTCACTGCATAGTTAAGTTAACAATAAGCATGGCTGATTGTCTTTTATTGTTGTCTCTTCGCTTTCCATTTCCTGCTCTAATGACTTGTCAGACAGTACACCTCTAAACTTACATAGGTGATGATTTAGTTCAGCAGTAGTCATCATGGCTTTGAAAACAAGAGTTGTGCTAGATCTTAACATGAGAGTGAACGTGATAAATTGAGTGTAAAGCAGATCATGAAGGTGTTCAACGTAGGCAAAATTCAAGTTTACAAGATTCTAAAGAAGAAAACAGAAATTCTGAAGCGGTGGGAAAATTATGCTATTGCAAAAATAAAGAGAGAACTTAAGAAAACTGAAAACCAGGACATTAATGAAATAGTGTGGGCATAGTTCGTTGGTGTTAGGGCAAAAAATCATCGCATATTGGGGCCTATGTTACAGGAATATGTTATAAAGGTAGCTGAAAAACTTGGTAAGACTGAATTAAAGCATCCAATGGACGGCTGGAGAGTTTCTGCAAAAGACGTCAGATAGTTTTTAACGAACCTTGTGGTAAATCGAATGACGTTAATATTGAAACCATAAGGTACGTACATTCTTTTTATTTCATTACGTCCATTTATGTATGTTTATGGTTTAATTTTGTTAATAATCTAGGCCTACCTTCATTAAATGAAAACCTATCTTCATTAAATGGAAATCCATCTTTAACAGAAACTTTCGAGAGCCTTTACGCTGAAGACAGGTTTTACTGTGTGTATATATATATATATATATATATATATATATATATATATATATATATATTATATATATATATTTAAATGGGTTTCCACAGAACCAGTGTCCAATATGTGGAGAAAGAGAAGATTTAGAACATATCGTTTTTGATTGTAAAGGTACACAGCATTGGAGAAAGGAAGCTATAAATGGGAAATAGTTCAAATTGGACAGGAAAGTAGCTTTAAGCAAGATTTTTAATAAGGATAGTAAAAAGGTAGGAGAGTACCTGTCCAAAGTAAAAAAGAAATGTAAATTAATTTCATCATGTGATGTTAAGTTGTATAATTATTATTATATTGTTATTATTATTATTATTATTATTATTATTTTTATGTTATAATTAAAGAGTGTAATATGGGTAGAATATGCAAGATAACAGCTTGGGCTGATGTATAGCCATATTGTAAGAAAGATTGCTAGCACAAATAAATAAATAAATATATATTTATTTATTTATTTATTAGGTTTTGCTTATTCATTACCGAAGTATGCTGAATGTATAAGGTTTGTTCCAACACACAGAATCTGATCAGTACATGTATATATATGCATTCGTTAGTTTGGCACCGGTTGCCAGTCAGAATCGTTACAAGCCCTTTGCTCTGTACCAATTCTGATGGAGTCTTGACACAATCAGAAGTTAATTGGAACACCTGAATAAATCAGTACATGGACACAGACTTCCGGTCAGATTGCCTTTATATGCATGCTCTATCAGGAACTATTGTTGGAACAAACCCACAAAAAGAGAGAATTGAGTTCCCATAAAATCAGCAACTATTCAATCTATATTCATAATAACAGGTTAAACAAATTATTTTCCCCCGCATTACAGGCTACATACAAGGTGACCATAATTAAAGAGGAGGTGTTTGAGGGGTCCTTGAAACTTAGTGTATATGCATTTCAGACAATGAGAATTCCTTTCTGAGAAGAAAAAACAATAATTCCAAAAATTGCCACCAGAGGACAAAATAGGATGGGAGTGATGCAGGTCTCATCGTGAATTGTCATTAGGATACACTTGTGCATGCTTTGCTCATCAAGCTTTACCACCAAAACAGCAATGCTTATGTTGTGAAGAACCTACGGGAAGGTTCCATGACCATTACTGATTTGTGAATGATGATCTCAAGCCTTGAACATACTGTCTCCTTACAAGTGTGCAACCATGATGAGGACGCAAATCTGTATGCAAGAAAAACTTGGAAATTGTTGCAACTGCTGCTACGTTCTGCAGTGGACAATGCAATTCAGAAACAGCAGTTTGTCAAACATGTTCAAGGGCAGCATATTGAGCCCCATTTGTAATGTGTTGGATTAAAGTCACCAATAAATTTTCCTTCCTTTCTCTCTCCATACTCCCCATTTCCTCCTCTGGTGGCAATTTTTGGAACTATCTTTTTTTCTTCTCAGAATGCAATTCCCATTGTCTGAAACGTATATACACCAAATTTCAGTTTTATTGGCCTCATCATTGTTTACTTATGACCCATCGAACACTGCCTCTTTAATTATGGCCACCTGGTATATGCTAAGTTAAGAAGTGATAGATTCTTCATGTTACCAACTTTGCTTCCTTTTTCATTGAATATTGATATCAAGGAATTATGGAGTCTGTGTTATTAAATATTTATGAGATCAAAGAGAAGGTACTGAAGATTAAATCTAATGTGCTTATCTAAAAATGTTTAAAATATCTGCATAACATTTGGGTAATAATTCACTAAAACATATTAAAAGCTATACAAAATTTACAAACTTTTAAATATTTTTGGGGGAAGTTAAGAAGGCAGCGAATACGACCTACCATTAGTTTACTTACACATTTCCATGAATAACAGGGATTTTTTTGCCCCATTATTATGAACATCTTGGCATTCACAAAATTACAGTTCAAAGGAAATTGGTTTTCAGAATGTTGTACACTAATTTCAAAGTTAAATGAAACTAATTCAACTGTCATTCAAGATTTAAAAAAGGCCTGCCTCTGTGGAGTAGGGGCAGTGTATCTGCCTCACATTCAAGAGATCCTGAGTTCAAATCTTGGTTAGGGTGTGTTACCTGCAAAGGTTTTTTCCGGGGGTTTTCCTTATTGTGAGAAGATGAATGTCGGGTAATTTAAACTCTAGCAATCCCAGGCTCATTTGAGCATCATTTCACCCAAGTCATTTATTTATCATCTGATATGTCCTACAGTTAAAGAACATTAAACTTTAAAAAACAAAGAAACAAAAAAAAAAAGAAAAAAATTAAAAGGCCACCAGTGCAATGCTTGGTAAGCAAGCTGGTAATGTATAAATGTATTATCCATTAAACATGGGAGTTATAATTCTATTTATACTTTCTCTAGCACCTCCCTATAGCAGATAGAGGAAGTATTGTATTTCATCCAAAAAGTTCATACCTAGATTTCATTTGAAATACATGATTGGAGGCTCTCTGAATCCAAAAAGAAGCATTTTTAGAAAACAAGGTCTGTGTGTGTGTGTGTGAACAGCATAACCAAAAATCTTGTGTGTTAAACTCGCATGACTTCCTCCACTCTTATGCAAACTATGTTTACAAATGCTTATTCTCCATCTACTTCATGTTAATCGAGATAAAAATTTGCAGAAACTATCTTATTGCTAATTTTCTTGTAGGTGCAAGGGGAATATGATAAGGAATATCTTGGAAATGACAAAAAAGTGTCTATGACATAAATTCTGTGTTTTAACAAGATGAGAAAATCAAAATTTTCAAAAAATGTTCCATGTAAAGGGTAGTCTGAAGTAGGATATTTTCTTGAAAATCTTTGTGTCATATCATTGGAAGATACTAAACTTAAATACCAAGTTTGGTATTTCTCTGACTTTTCATTTTTGAGTTATTCTGTTCACAGACAGATAAGACACACACATGGACAGGTTTCCAAAAATACTTTATTTGGATTTAGGACACCTCAAAACGTGTATTTCTGGTGAAATTTCAGTATCAGATTTTTGGTGGAGTGCAATACTTCCACTACTTACTATATGTAGTAGAGAAAGTAAAAACGAAAAGTGGATAAACACCAAACTTGAGTTCAGCAATCTTCCAAAGATATAACATTAAAACTGTTAAGGAAAACTCCCACCGCAAACTACCCTTTACATGAAAAAATGTTAATTATTTTTTATTTTCCAAAAATGGTTAACAATTTTGATTAAAATACCATATGTTTAAGATATTTGGATGACTAATAAAATGCATATCTTGAATTTTCTTTGAATGACCTGTGAAGTGCCCTTTATTTGACTAAATTCTGTATATTATTGCATCATTAGGAAACCATATGGAATAAACAAAAAACTTATAAGAGGAAAGATGTAAAGCTCATTAAAATACATAGTTTGTGTCATAAATTTACACTTTTCCCAAGTATGTGAGTGCATTATCTAATGGACATGCTTGAAAGCTTGTTATTCTTTTTTATTTTTGTCTTTTTTTTCTTTCTTTCCATTGCAAGGGTTTGTTACCACAAACAAACATTTGAACGCTGTTTCCACATGTTGTAACTAAGTACTTCTTTCTTAATTTAAAATAATTCCTAAGCAAAAACATACCATGATGTAAACATTGTTAGAAGAATTGGTATGAATACTATAATTATAACAGATATGTGTGATTTTTTATATAAAATAAAGAGAGTTGAAGGTTGTTACACTACATCACTAAAATGTTCTTACTTGAACGCGTTTCGGGAAGCGGTTTGCTCCTAAACTCAGCATGTGCTCAACTGATGGAGGAAACACGTTCAAGTAAGAACATTTTAGTGATGTAGTATAACAACCTTCAACTCTCTTTATTTTAAATTATGACACATCACTGTTACTAGCTTCTAAGTCTTCAAAATTAGTCAAGATATGTGTGAATTTGTCATTGGTACAAAAAGTAGTGTGAATGTATCACATAACCTCCTGACCCCAAGTTTTACACATTTATTTAGATAATGTGTGTTTTCCTTTGTATTGAAAATCTGTGCAGGTATGGAAACTTCCAATACAAGATAAATACACACCAATTACAGAAAGATCTACAGCTTCTACAGTCCACTACCAGGGTGAAAATGGAAAACCCACAGATGAGAAGCATTTATGAAGGTGGTTTAGGAGGTTAAGCTGGCAATTTGGTGAGTGCCTAATCAGGTTTCTACTTCTGCAGAAATGCAACAAATATTTTGTTACATCTATTAAAGAATAAATTACCAATACCAAGATCTTTTCAGGCCAAAGTAATTTAATAAGAACTAAAGAGCTGTACTCTCATTTGCTTCCATGCTATGAAATTACTAAAAGGATCCAAATCTAAGGACAGTGGAAGAAGGAGGGATCATTCAAACAGGTAAAAAATAATAATATGTTTGCATTATCATATTTATTTTACTACAAAAAGAAAAATACTACTTTACAATCTCTTAAGGGTTACACATATTCAAGCGTACTTTTATCAAAACCATTTTGTTTAAAATAAAAATATAATACATGACAAAATAAAAGTCACCTTAAACTGTCCACATATTAATTCCGTTAGACTTATATTCTCTACGTCTAATCATTTCTCCTATAAACAAACCTCTGCATGATGAGTAACTTAAAAACTCATCATAGTTCTTTCCAACATTCTGTTACTAATGCACAGTGTTGTTACGTCAGCTATTCTGTTCTACAGAAGCATTATTCAAGGCAAGGGGCATCTACTCTTATTTAAGCAGAATAAACAACAGAAATACAGTACTCCAACAAAAATATTTAAGCACTGTAGCTTAAAGAGAAGCTTACCAGCTGTGTGATGTTTCAGTCAACATTCAAGCTTTGACCTCCTTCATAGTAATGTCAGATGATGGCCTAAACCTTCAGTTTTAACTTCATTTAGCTTGAATTCTGAGAAATGATTATTTATAGGTGTTTATGTGATAGGTTTGAGAGCTGAAAATGCTCACCAACAGAAAAAACTGGCCACAGTGAGTTCTTACTTCTCAGAATCAGCTACAAGGTGAAATAAACTTTGTAACATTTCAGAAGGACTGATAATGTGTTTTGACACATTCAGAAAGGCTTCAAGTTGACATTCTTAGATAACCTAACAGAATATGATGTGGATGCTTATTGACGTAGGAATAACGCCAAATTAAGCTTGTCATTGAGGCTGATCTATGGATTCTCATTTGTTACCTATTAACCCTCTGTTACTCATTCTATAGAAAGGATAAAGTTGACTGCATGGGCTACAGTGTCCTACAACAACTAAATTGAGTAGCCTCATGTTCTAAGGGATATAAGGCCAATTTTTTTTAAAAAAAATATTGATTTGTACTTTCTCTACCGTGCATCTATGGTAAGAAGATGAAGTATTGTATTCCAACAAAAAATTTGATAACAAGATTTCACTGAAAATACATGTGCACATGTATGTGTATGAGCAGTACAACTCAAAAATGAAAGGTCAGATGAATGAAAAACTTGGTACTTAAGTTCAACATCTTCCAAGGATGTAATAGATTCCCCACATCAAACTTCCTTTTAACCCTTTACATTGAAACATTTTTTATTTATTTTCTTAAAAACAGTTCTAACGACTTTGATTTAAATAGCATATGTTTAAGATAGTTGCAAGACAAATAACATGTATATCTTGAATTTTCTATGAATAGCCTGTGAAATACTCTTTATTCTGAATAAAGTTTGCACACTTCTCTATAACTGGTAAACCATAAAAGATAATACAATACTTAATACAAAAAAAATTGTAGCTAGCGGTTTGAATTTGCGTACAGTTTATACTTTTCTGATGTGCTATATTGCCATTTGTCTGACTCTTGTGGTCATTTAATATTTAAATTCTGGCATGATTATGCCTCGTATGTTTAATACACCGCACAGGTGATTATACATTTTGATAAATAAAAGCCAAAACATAAATTTTGATAAAAGAAATAGTAGTTTAGTTTGATAGGGGGGGCTATACTGCCCTGCATTGTGACCTTAGCTGAGCTAATGTGCATCCCCAGTCTTATTACTAATGATCCAGAAGTCTGATATTCATAATAAACTGAATCAGGCTCTGGACCTAGCCTTGAAACATGTTCAGGTAAAATTACCTTTTAGTGATGTTTCGGTGTTACAAATTCCAAATCAGAAACAATTATCTAATTCAAAACACACCACAGTTTTAACATCTTCTGTACAACAATCATATTAACAAGATGTAACTATATAAACTTAGAGAAACATTTTCATTTTGGATGTCAGATGGATTTCGGTGGAAACGAATTTCATATAATTCTTAAACTTCATTAAGTAAATAATAGGCAAAAGCAATACAATAAATAAAAATTAAATATTTTCACAAATACTGTTTGGTTTCCAAACTAATTATTGTAAAAGCACCAAGTTGCAATCTATTTCTTTTCAGTAACAGTAAACCTCAAAATTACTAATTTGAAACAAATAATAAATAACAGTTTGTCAATAAACTGCAAGAGTAATTTACATGAATTACTTAAACATTACTGACAAATGATTCACTATCTGTTTTAATTAAATTTCAATGCACAGAATATAAGCATATTACCAACAATGCTTTAATAAATGGTTTTAACATAGTATTTAAGTGCCAAGGAACAGAAAATTGGAGAAATGAATTTTTTAATAAGAAGTGGTTGAAGGGGGATAGAAATACACTTATGATCGAAATGATGTGCAAGGACGCTAGAGGCATTGGACGGTTTTTGTGTAAAGTCAAAAATAAATGGCTTTGGACAGTGGATAGAGAAAAGTAAGAGGTAGCGTATCTTACTTTGAATGGAAAACTATAGTGAATGTGTGATGGTTAAGTAATCAATAAGTGAAAAGCGAAAAACAAGTGGAAATGGGACATGAAAAAACTGAAAAAACAAGATAATTTATTGACGAGAAATTATAAAATTAAATAATCTGTAGTGACTGTCTACAGAATGTGTTGACGGGAAATTGTAAAATGTAAATAAACTGTAGTGATTGTCTACTGAATGAGTGGCCAGGGTCAAAGTCAAAGTGCAGTAGACAATCAAATTGTAAAACTCTTAGCACAAATATTGATTTTATAAATAAAAATATTGGGAAGTTTAAATATCAGAATCCTGATAAAGATATTGGTACCCTAAAAAAATAAAAGATGATTATACATTTTAAAAAATATGCTTATAATTCTTGGGGAAATAATAAATGCACAACTTTTTTTAAGAATATGGTATAATAAATAGTTGCTCAAAATAACTATAGCATAACAATTTGTTAGGAATTTCTAAAACTCTGGCATTTATCAATTCAGTTGTTTAGATTATCATCAAATTTATGTTGGAAAAACTAAACATAATTTGGAAAGCAGAGTGAAGAAGCATTTTAGAAATATTAAATACAAGCTGATAACTTAGGCATGCCAGTTCATTTTTGGCCATTTAATGATGAAATAAACCCTAAAGTTACAATATTAGAGCAATTAAATGGACCTATACATTTAACAATTTAGGAAAAAATATTTGTTAAGAATAGAGATTGCAATACTGTAGTGAAGAATTTGTTACCTTAACAACATCATATTAATAACGCGTATATAAAGTGCAGCTGAGGATGCATTGAATTTTAATTAAAATAATAACTGAAGCATTTGTTGCTAATATATATTCATACACTAGTGTATTCGCTTCAGTGTTCTTTACTCCTCTCAGCATTCAATTATTTTCAAGCATTGTTTCATCATCCCTGCATTGACAAGCATCCACAATGTGCTGTGGTATTTTCTCATCATCAGATTACATTCTGTAGATTATGTTAAAAATTTCAAATTGTGGCCTTTCTGAATGTGCTATGATGCTATTCCTGGAAGAGCCATCAAGCAAATTTCGCTTGTAAATTTGAGTAGTGAGAACATGTAGGGATTAGTATTTTCTTTCTTCTTTGTTCTAATGAGAGCTTTTTTCTCTGAGCCAAATATATGCTTACAAATCACACTTCAACTGAAATCGCTGAAACAGAGACTTCAGTCATGAAGAAGCCAGATACTTGCACATCCACCTTAGTTAATGAAGCACTGTCAAAGTGTTATACAAACTTATTAAAATGTCTTTGTGTCATCAACTACTTAACCATCATTAGTTTCTTTAGCATTCACTCTCTTTCCCTTCCCATTCCTACACCAAGTTATCAGTTTATTATTAATACAAAATAAAACTATTGTGTGTAACACAAAGTTCAAACCCACAAATCCAAAATTTTGCCCACTGGATACCTCCAGCTAATAAATGAATCAACCCATTGCTTGGTGGAAGGAGGTGTTGCCAAGGTCATTGACCATATGGGGAGTGTCAAAACAACAACATATCTAAAATGTTACTAATTTTGCAGGTAAGATAAATATGTATTTACTTTAACAGTTTATATAATAACAATTACAAGTGTGTAACTCAATAATTACTTTAGAAATGAAAAGCTGATGTGTAACAGTCACACAAATTTCTCTAACCATCCACAACTCTAACCACTTTCAATTAAGCATGAACAATCTGTTTTTAGAAATGATTTGAAATTAGGCTATACAGATTTAGTTACCTACAAGGTACAAAAATGACACTCAGCTGTTTATATCATAAGCCAATTGTTGTTACTAATGAGGTAATGTGAGGAATCTCTTATTTGTAAACATTTTTTACATATATGGGACAAGTTTCAACCTAAGAAAAATAAAATAATAAAACAGTGAAGATTTTGGAAACAGTTAATGCTACAAAAAAGTTGTTTGACACAAATTGTGTATCATAATAATGAGCATAACCTTTTTCCTGCAGTAGGTCTTTATCTATCTCTTATGGTTTCCAAGATATATAAAGTTAAATGAGAATGAACACGACTTCACAGGTATTTACATATAATTCAAGATATGGATTCATAAATTAAATGTAACACCTAACACATAGCAGTACATGTTATTGTGCAGTTTCACACACAACTCCCAGCAACACAAAGCACCTTTCCTATGTTTGCAGGTGCAATGTTGACCACAGTCTGCTCGAGATGTTCATTTGGATGGGCAATGAAGATAATTTTGATTATGTACCCTACACAGTAGACAAGGGGTGCAAGACCCAGAGAAGCTGATTCTTTAGTACCCTATAAGTGGCACTCACGTACTCACAATCTGTGAGATGAATGGGAGCTCCATCTTGTTGTAAACCTGCCATCAAGGGTTCTGTGAAGATCAACTCCAGTACCCATCTAAAGACACATATCCAACATGCTGAGTGAACATTGTACCTGGAACACTAGGAAAGGTGTTTTGAGCAGTGCTGGTAGTTGTATGTGGAACTGAAATGTGCCAGTTTGTACTTAAAATGTGGTTGACAGGCATCTGTGATGAATTATTTGTTACTATGGTTTAAGGATTTCAGTCAGAAAATGGCTTCAAATCTAAAACCTGATTTTCTTAAAAATGTATAAATACTTTATTACAATCTATGGTTTATGTCAACATCTCCATATTGTAAGAGTTATATTTGAGCAAATAAGAAATAAAAACATTTATCATATAAACAGTTGTATAGAATGGGGTGTTCTATGATAAATCTTTGCCTTGATTTCTTATCAATGCTACACTTGAATAAAATCTGTGGTATATGTAAAACTGTTCACTGACATCCATAGGGGTATTTTTATAAAATGCTGCTTTTGGGAGGGGTTGCAGGGGGATGTAGGATTCAAAAATAAAAAAAATTGTATTTCTGATTAAACCTTAGTATCAAAGTTGGACTGAATGTAATACTTCTGTGATTGAGAAACTAAAAACAGCTTGGTTGTCACTAAGTACGAACCATGAAAATCAATACATTTTCTTTTTTTCTCCCTGTAAAATTAGTAAACTTACAGATATGCAGTTTTGCAAGCTCACTGATGACTGCTATTATTTTACTGTAGACTATGATGTAAAAGGAAGGAAACTTGCATAGTGTTATTTGGCAAGCATTATACTCTGCGACTCTGATAAGGCAACTTGTTACCAGAGCCAGAACATAAGAACTGCTCTCTATCCCAAACTCACTTAACTGTTTAGTTCTTTTGGTTAGTGCCATGCCAACATTATTTGTACTACTACATTTCAAAGTTGTCAGTGGCTGAAATTTCAATGAAACTAAGGAGTTTAAATAATACTAGGTGGCATAAACTGGAAAAGGTTTTAACTAACAACAATTGTCTTGAAAGCACATGCTATACGTAATTTAATTTTAATTGGCATGTAAAACCAGAAACACTCTTCTGTGAACATAAAAAACAAAGAATTGGCTCCGATGGTTTGAAAATGCCTGGCCAACCATGTAAGTGCTGCATCCTTGGCACAGGGCAATACTGGAGTTGGCATGTGGCCAGCATGCTAATTCCATCCAGCCGCTTTGGTGCAGTTTTTGAGGCTAGGAATTGCTACTACTTGTTCAGTTAGTTCTTTAATTAAGAAGGACATCAGGCACCTTACTAAGCTGAGTGCTCTCAATTCCATACCTGCCAGTACGAGATAATTCTCTGCTGAGGATCAAGCCTGGGTAACCCATTCTGAGGCAGCAGTACTATTGGACTACCATGGGGTTCATCTTAAATATAAAACAATTTAAATAACCATTCAATTATTCTCCATTAATCTAATTAGTACTTAATGAAATGAGTGATGCATTGATTATTTAAGTTTTACTCCATCTCTCAATTATAGCAGTTGAGAGAAGGCATTAAAATTTTAAGGGTATGGCACAGAGCATCTCTGTAATGAGTATTGTTTAAAACATAATATAATCTTTAAAGGCACCAACAAACTTTGTTTTTGTTAAAAGTTTAGACTTCCAATTTCCTGTGAAATTTAACAGAATGTGTCATTACTTCTGCATGGCTGATACATAATAACAGTATCTGAAAATCTCTTGGAAAAATCGACACAGCTTTGAGGAACCAGGAGATAAACTGTGAGAAATGTGAGCAAGCCCTGAGTACT
Source organism: Deroplatys truncata (assembly GCA_030765065.1). Taxonomy (NCBI): domain Eukaryota; kingdom Metazoa; phylum Arthropoda; class Insecta; order Mantodea; family Mantidae; genus Deroplatys; species Deroplatys truncata. The sequence continues at coordinate 45,026,655 of CM060975.1, read as the reverse complement.
GACGCTAGCTGAAGATGTCATTTAACATTTCTCTTTATCTTAATTGTAGGCACTTAGAAAAGAACTTTTGTTTCTAAATTATACACAAGTGTACTGTAAGGAAAGCAAGCACAATATCCCCCCTCACAAAAATAGATGGGGATTTAGCAGGCATAACAAATGCATAAAGGTGACTAAATACCAGCATGGGTTTTATGGTTGCTATATTACTTTCTGGGACTGTTTATTTTACTCACCTTCATTTATTTCCTGAAGAAGGACAGCATAAAAAGACAATTATATATTTAATACTGAATGGAAGAATATTTTAACACAAATATACAGTGGAAAAAAGGTATAAAAACTTGAATATATTCTAATACTCTTATTATCCTTCTTTGTGCTTTGTTCATAAATGATGGCTAATATTATTTCTGTGCTACTCAGTCACCCGAAATTTTGAAATGAATATAGTAAAAAATACCTTCTTGTAAGTGACATGCTAGTACATTATGAATTGTAATATGTTTATTACGTTAACATTACACGGTATTGCACAAGTAAATGTTTAAGAAATAAGCAAACATAGTTTCACCATTTTTTTCAAAATGAAATATTACATTGATATTGTAATGAAAAGAAGCTAGAAACAGTGATGTGTATTGAATTTATTTAAAGGTGAGTCGGAATTGTTACACTAACATCATTTAAGTTTACTCACTTAACATGTTTCGGGAAACGGTTGTTCCCATCCTCAGAAGTTAATTCGACTGATTAATTCGAATTAACTTCTGAGGATGGGAACAACCGTTTCCCGAAACATGTTAACTGAGTAAACTTAAGTGATGTTAGTGTAACAATTCCGACTCACCTTTAAATAAATGAAATATTACAATTGCTTTTATGCATTTTTACATGCATGCCATTTCATAAAAGGAATATTAAAAGGGCAAAATAAATTATACTGCAAATGTTCTTCGGTTTATTCTAAAACCTAAATAAAATAGTACACTAGAGTAAAATTCTGTCATCATTCTCCTAGTATTTTCCTTTTGCTTAGATGTTATGAGAAATAAAATGCACAGATAACAAACAACATTCTTCAAGCTGTTGGCATAAGTTTTGAAAAGATTCTTTTTCCCCCAGGTGAGCCATAGTCGATCACATGGTCACCATATCTTCTGCCTATGTTCGCAGTGGATGTCATATGCAGATGGCAGTACAGACTTACAGATACAATGTCTGTGCGCTGTCATTATAGTGAAAATTATGAAAATTATCAACCTTTCACATCACTGTTTACAATTTTAAACGTGAACTAGGTCATGGTAATGATCTTATTCCACAACTGTTGCCAATCTATTTCAACAAGCAGAAGATTACCCATCACATTTCTTAAAAGTTAATCTTGTCTGAGAAACACACCCTTGTAAGAAAGTTCAATAACTCCCTGAATAAGTCAAGTATTAAAATAGCACTGACAGCAAATGGCAGATAACTGTCAATGGACTTCTGTGGAATAATGGCTTCAACTTTTGTAACTCTGGAATCATCAACAGACATGCCATATTTCTTCTAATACATGACAATGTTTTTTTCCCAAATATTAACATTAAAAATTACAAGTCATCTTGTATTCACAATATATATTTTCTGAATTGCATGCAGAAAGAAATAAGCTTAAAAATTTCAAGGGTTGGGTGGAGGGGAATGAAATATATATGAGAAATGTTGAAGGTTACTCTCAAGGTCACTGTCAGTGGATTTCTGCATGTTGCATTTCACATCGGTAATTTAAGCGATCAACCAACAAACTCTGTGGATTTTAAACAATACCTGAGGTTAATAAATATATCTACTGGTACAAAAGTTTTCTTTACAGTCAAAAGAGAAATTACAAGATTTTCCTTCTCTAATCAGGTTGGTTTGCTAACTGATAGCTGCGCAGAAAGAGATACCGCTGTATACTTCCTTCTCTACATAGACCTCATCATTTCATTTCTGTGTGAATTTGTAACACAATGTGTTAATATCTGCACATCTTAATGCATTATACATCCATCATAAACGTCTCGTTTTAGCAAGAGTATTAGGAATATCCTTAATCAGCTTCAGGAAAATTGGGATCATCTTGCATTTGAGGTCGTCTTATATTTGGAGAAATACGGTAACTCCCAAATGTGAGGTTCAGTAAACAACTTCTACAGCACTCCAGTAATGGATTTTCTTCAGAGAACCATAGCTGCTGCAGCTGTAAATCTGGAGACATTAGAAAAAGCTTGCAGACAAGCTGAATATCACCTGGACATCTTGTCTTGCTACAAAATTTGCACACATAGAGAGGTCTATTGACAGCCATCCCAACTTTGAAAGTCCTCTGTCATTTGCTGCAAATGGCATTATTGAATTGCATTAGAGGTGGAAAAAAATAACTATAGTTATTCAGCTGCAAAACAACAATCCTTCAACTTTGTACTAACACAATCATTTGAGTATTTTTATGATCAGTTCCAAAAGAAACGTTCTCATCTACGAGTATGCTGCATTACAATTTAACACTTAAAAGTATGTATATGATGGCAGACCTTGGAACTCTCCCCATTTCCCAAGTTCCAATAGAAGTAATGCCACTAGAAATCTTTCAGCATTCAGATTTAATTATGCCATTGAGTTCTTGTGATATTATGAGAAATAAAGTTACCCCAGATACTGTTCTGGAACACCCAATCATAGGCATTATGAAAACTCAAACAAGATACTGTGAATTTCTTTAACATGAGCTAAGTGAAGAACTCATATAGGTGTATGGTTGTTAATGGTGTATTACAAATTTGCATGTCCATAATGAAAGGGAAGGGAACAACGTCTCCTGATTTGATGCAAAAGAACCCCAGTAAGGCAAATAACCTAATAGTGGATCATGAGTATCTTGGTATTATGGTTGTGCATAAATATCTGCAGACAGTTCAGAGCAAAATTCTACCAAAGGCAAAGCTCACATTCTAGGGGCAATTGAGTGGCTATTCCTCTGTTTTTTTTTCCATTAGGTCAATACCTGATTTCCTCAAAAGCTTCCCCTCCCCCCCCCCCCCCCCCGCTTGCTCAGGGACAAAAGACACACTACTTAAATGTGTCAACCCCAAAGGAGAAGACTACAGAGGAACCTCGGGAGGGGCACACGTCTCCCTGCAGTATAGGCACTCAGGACATTGTGCATCTAATAACCCCACTTGGGCATCACATCAGACATACCCATCTCTCACTGCCCCACAGATTCCAATCCAAAATAACTCCTAAAAGGGAGAGGCTCAAACATTCAGCTTGATGTATTATAATGTCAGAAATAGCATGAGTGCTAGAGGTCTGCAGCACCCATACCACGGTAGTTGGAGGGGTTGCAACACTGTAACGAATTACTTGCAGACATACCTGATGGTTATTTTGGAATGACTATTTGGAACTAGAGTTACTGAAAAATACCCATTCTTCCCAAGTACAACTTGCATTACTCATGGAGTTATTTAACTTTCTTACTTCTGTTTTTTGTTGCGACATCCTGTATTTCACTGTCGCTGTTATGCACAACCGAAAATAATATACACCTATCTGTCACCTATCTTCAGGTTACTTAAGAAACTTAATAGAGTCCAACTATCTGTTTTTTTACACATGTGTTGCACTATCAGACATTTCCTAAATCAAAGGAAAATAATCATCTTGTGATTATTGACAGTTTTAAGCATATCCTACACTGCTACTGGCAGAAAGCTTAAAAAAAAAGATCAATAAATTGCATGCGTAGGAACAGGTAATTGTTCTTTGAAGCTTATAATGAAATGTCCAGCAGCATTAGTTATAACCAAGAAGAAATGTGAAAGACGCTATAATAATACTTCTTGTGGCACAACTCTTTTTAAAGTTTGCTTCTTTGCCACTGTACACAAATAACACTAATAAGACTATAAGTTTCTCCTGCGAAGAGACCAGTTTGCAATGTGCCTGATGAAAGAAGCCCTCTTTGTCGAGAATCGAGAGAAACTTTGTGGGCCAGGGTTCTTTGCACTGCTGTCACTCTCGGTGCATGAATCACTTTGCGCCACTCCATTTGTCATACTACTGACCCTATAAACAAGAGGTCATTTCCCAAAAAATTCCATCAACTACCATTCATATCCATTAGCTTCATATTTTTACTGGAGCTCACAAAAATTAAGCACTTTACTTGAGAAAGAACGGCAACAGAAAATTTTAGAAAAGCATGTAGCCAAATTTGTTTCCTCTGGAATAAATTCATTTAAAAACAGCTTTCCTTCACAGATAACCTATACAAACACAAGCAAAAATGCTTTTAACTCCAATAAATGCTACACTTAATGACATCAAAAGTTTGTTACAAACATGGCTGTTGGAGCTTTCAGAAATGTGTGAAAACTTTATGTAAAATCTTAACATTTGCTAGAATAATTCAAGCAGAAACAGAATAAATGCCCAGCCAGGTATGCCCCTTAGATAGTTTGTTACATGTATTGTGCAACAGGTTGTCTCATTTAGTACATTCCTGTAGCTATTGCTGCAATGTATACATGCATTATTAGTATACAAAATACAACTATATCAGAGCTCTGTTATATAAGTAAATTTTAAAAACATGGTTATATATTCAGTAACATAAGAGGTATGAGTGCTTATCAAGCTTGCCTTGAAGTTGAAGAAAATTTAAGTCCATTAGTTTTATCATTCTCAATTTAAATAAAAGAATAACTTAGTTGAGTGTAACAGCATTCCATATTCCTTTATAATTTTGTGGTGATTGGTTTAATGGAAGATCTTAAAAATATGAACAATTTCCTTTCTTTTTAAAATTATTCCTTCAAAATTAAATTTATAGTATCTTCAATACAATGAGGAGATCTGATGCAAAGGTTTATAATTACATTTATTTACTTTTCAGCTTTTGTAAATCGTATGAGTTTTCAATATCTTGTATAATGCATGATTATTTAAAAGAAGCATTAAATCACTTCTTAGAAATCTATATTGTCTTTTCCAAATGTAGAAATTTAATGAATTACTAAATATTATGAGAAAGAAAATGTTAAAAAAAATTGATCTACCTCATTAATGTGCTCCTATGTATAATGCTATTCCATTTTTACTTTCTCTACTACGTATAGTAAGTAGGGGAAGTATTGTATTCCACCCAAAAATTCAATACCGAGATTTCACCAGAAATACATGTTTTGAGACCCCCTGAATCCAAAAAAAAACATTTTTGGAAACATGTCCGTGTGTGTCTGTGTGTGTGTTTGTCTGCGAACAGCATAACTCAGAAACAAACAGTTGGATAAACACCAAGCTTGCTATTTAGGTTCGGTATCTTCCAGAGATGCGACACAAAGGTTTTCAAGAAAATCCCCCCACCCCAGATTACCCTTTACATGGAAAATTTTAATTTTCTCAAAAATGGCTCTAATGATTTTGATTAAAATATCATATGTTTAAGCTATTTTCATGACAAATGAAATGTATATCTTGAATTTTCTGGGAATGTCTCCAAAAGTATTCTCTATTGTGAACGACTTTTGCATAACTGGTAAACAATAAGAGATAGACAAAATTTTACTACACAAAAAATGTAGATCGCGTTAAAATACACAATTTATGTCATATACACTTTTTTTGTTGAGTGAACCATTTTCGAGATATTACTTGTTATTCCCTTAAATTTTTCAATACTCATTTTCTCAAATGGGAATTCGTTATTCATTTTTTTGTCTTGGATATGCAAAGAGTATTAATTTGTGGCAAAGAGAATGGTGCTGCACCTAGCAACCAGCTATTAAGATATATGTCGATGCTTAAAGGCTACTGTATTTCTATATTGCCCTTGCAATTACAAAACAAGGGGAACATAGTACGCCTTAAGCGATAGTCAAATATTTTTAGAACTGGTCGCTATGTGTAAAATGTAGTTCTCTTTGCATGTCAAAAGATCGTTTCTGGAAATGTTTATCTCGACTAATATGAAATAGATGGAGAATAAGAGTTTGTAAAAATAGTTTGTACAAGAGTAGAGAAAGTCATGTGAGTGTAACACATCAGATTTTTTCCTCTATCACTTCAGCTATGAAGCATAGGACCTCTATTGAGGTTTTCTTTATATTCTAATATCTGCTGTCTGCAACCAGAGCTAGCACAGATAAGTGATTAGCTCAGTGCCCACTAGATGGCTCTAGGATACAGGCATGAAACAGCCAACAAATTTAGCTTAGGGTATAAGATTTGTTTATATGCTAACAAGCATCACACAGGACCATGGCTTTATTTTCCGTTCAAAAATACCCTGCTAAGCATTTTTGTACCCTCAAAAAATGCCATTGCCCTCTACTAGGTTTGAACATACAACCTTTAGAGCCTAACACGGAAACCAGCAAACTATAACACTATCCTATAATTCTCTACAGTTCCAGGACAAATTCTGTATAATTTTACACCCATGAAACCCTTTCATATCTGGACACATAACTTAAAGCCAAAGAGATCACTTTTTAAAATGGTATAAGGAAAGAAATTATTCATAGTTTTAAGATCCATCTTTCATACCAAAAAATGCTAAATACTGGCATTGGAACTCTCAACAAAAGTAATGCTTCATTTACAAAACCACGTTTCATGTAGACTCAATGCAATACAAAAAAAGCTGGGCACTCATATCCCTAATGTTGTGTATAATCACAAAACAATAGCAGAATATACGTACTTATCTGTGTTTCCTGTGCTTGAGCTTTTCTTAGAGCTTGCCTTGAGCCTGCCTAGCTTCATAGTGACTTTGCCCATAGCTGTCTTGAGGACTGCAGCTGCCTCTTCTTGTGTTGCTGACTTTAGGTCGTGTCCGTTGACAGCCAGAATCTGGTCACCCTTCATGAGCCGTCCATCTGCTTCGGCCGTGCCCCCATGCACCTAAATAATGCATATATTACTCAATAATAATTGTACTCATGTTTTAATTATTTAAAAAATAACAGAGCAACGTTTAAGAAACTTCTTGCTTTTACTTTTTACAAGTTGGTATTATAAAATACCAACAAGCATATGACAAAACATCAAAATTCCTGATGGTGCTACAACAAATACAGGTACAGTATCACAACATAGCTCATAAACTTCCCATTTGCTCGAATTTATCCAATTTACCTTATTCTTTATTATTGAAAAACTTTTAAAAAACTGTTAATTCATGCATGTGTTTTAACAGTATAGTATCTGGTTTTATTTTATGACTAGATGTATCACCTAGCACTATGCAAGTGGGCGTTTAAGTGTAGTCTGTACAGTGAATCTGGACAAAAAAATTTAAAAATGGGTTTTATTCATTTTTCAATACTTAAACATGAGTAGAATAAGATAACAGTAATGTTATTTTTTTTAATTTTGCCACATAAATCCTCCTAAAATATTATTTATTACAATTCTGTTTGCTTGGTTTGCTGCCATAAGTTCAGGCAGCATTTCTCAAGAACCATTGAAACTGTTTTTATTGAAAGCATCCTCTATACGTAGAGGTTTTCATGATGTTTCTTATAGTGTCATTAAATCATGGCATCTTGCAATGGCTGGAACCTTTGGAGAAGTAACTGTAGCTTAAAGTTAGTCTGTTTGGTGTTATTGGTACAATTTTCTCATCAGAAGCTTTGAGAAATTTCTGTTCCATTCGCTTGCAAGCTATATCTAATGAAATACATTTACAAAATTACTTGAATTATGCACCATGACAGGATGCAAAAAGTTTGAAAATTGTTATAAGTTCATAGATTTGAGTTTCAGTTTGTAATTTAAACAGTGCTTTCAGATACCCATAGTCATGAGCTGATCTTGCATTGCTATCACACTATAAACGTGCTTATAGGAGCAATAGCATTTAATTATTTATTAAAGAATTCTTCAATTCCACTCTAAGAGTATGCGATGAGTGGAGTAGCAATGCAGAAGAAATTATTCAAGTATTTTGGTACCTACCACGTCTGATATGAACACACCATTTCCATTCTTCCTACCCACTATGCTCAACCCAAGTCCTTTGCCAGGCTTCTTTGTTAGCTCTATTTCCATTACATCAAAAATATCCTCTTCTTTTGCTGAGGCCTCGTCTCTGAACACAACCATTTTAACCTGCAGCACAGCAATAAGTAAGAATAGTTTGTCCAGCATGAATAACACTGTACCACTAACTTCAAATGAATTTTCAGGTAAAGTGTACACATTTAAATGTAAGTTCAGCCCTTTAATAGTTAATGCACCTTAAAACCATATAAAACAGCTCACAAAATTGTAAAATCTGCGTACAGTTCATTCACACGAGTTTCTTTACTGCTACCATTTATTACTTTCTCTACTACGTATAGTAAGTAGGGGAAGTATTGCATTCCACCCAAAAATTCGATACCGAGATTTCACCGGAAATACATGTTTTGAGAATCACTGAATCCAAAAAAAGCATTTTTGGAAACATGTCCGTGTGTGTGTCTGTCTGTGTGTCTGTGTGTCTGTGTGTCTGTCTGTCTGTGTGTCTGTGTGTCTGTGTGTCTGTCTGTCTGTGTGTCTGTGTGTCTGTGAACAGCATAACTCAAAAACGAACAGTCGGATAAACACCAAACTTGGTATTTAGGTTCAGTATCTTCCAGAGATGCGACACGAAGGTTTTCAAGAAAATCCCCCCACCCCAGACTACCCTTTACATGGAACATTTTTCGAAAATTTTAATTTTCTCAAAAACGGCTCTAACGATTTTGATTAAAATATCATATGTTTAAGATATTGTCATGACAAATAAAATGTATATCTCGAATTTTCTGGGAATGTCTCCAAAAATATTCTTCATTGTGAACGACTTTTGCATAACTGGTAAACCATAAGAGATAGACAAAATTTTACTACACAAAAAATGTAGATCGCGTTAAAATACACAACTTATGTCATATCCGTTTGTTTTGTTGAGTGAACCGTTTTCGAGATATTGCTTGTTATTTCCTTAAATTTTCCAATACTTATACTTTTTCTCAAATTCGTTATTCATTTTTTTTATGTCCTGAACATGCAAAGAGAATGGAATTCGCCACATGGCAACCAGCGTTAAAATATTTGACTATCGCTTAAAAGCTAGCATATTCCCCTTGCATCTACAAGAAAATTAGCAATAAGTTTGACATCTCGATATCTCGTTTAACATGAAGCATATGGAGAATAGGCGTTTGTAAAATTAGATTGTACAAGAGTAGAGAAAGTCATGTGAGTGTAACACATCAGATTTTTTTTATATACACTATGTGATCAAAAGTATCTGGACACCCCCACAAACATACGTTTTTCGTCTTAGGTGCATTGTCCTGCCACCTACTTCCTGGTACTCATTATCCGCGACCTCAATAGTCATTAAACATCGTGAAACAGCAGAATTGGACGCTCCGTGGAACTTACAGACTTCGAACGTGGTCAGGTAATTGGGTGTCACTTGTGTCAGAAGTCTGTGTGTGAGATATCCACACTCCTAAACATCCCTAGGTCCACTGTTTCTGATGCGATAGTGAAGTGGAAACGTGAAGGGACATGCACAGCACAAAAGTGTACAGGTCAACCTCGTCTGTTGACTGAGAGAGACCGCCGACATTTGAAGAGGGTCGTAAAGAGTAATATGCAGATAATCTATCCAGACAATCACATAGGAATTCCAAACTGCATCAGGATCCACTCCAAGTGCTATGACAGTTAAGCATGAGGTGAGAAAGCTTGTATTCCATGGTCAAGCGGCTGCTCATAAGCCACACATCCCGCAGGAAAATGCCAAACGATGCCTTGCTTGGTGTAAGGAGCGTCAACATTACACATTGAACAGTGGCAAAACGTGTGGAGTGACGAATCACGGTACACAATGTGGCGATGCAATGGCAGGGTGTGGGTATGGCGAATGCCTGGTGAACATCATCTGCAGCGTGTGTAGTGCCATCAGTGAAATTCGGAGGTGGTGGTGTTATGGAGTGGTCATGTTTTTCCTGGAGGGGGCTTGCACCCATTGTTGTTTTGCATGGCACGATCACAGCGCAGACCTACATTGATATTTTAAGCACCTCCTTGCTTCCCACTGTTGAAGAGCAATTCGGGGATGGCGATTGCATCTTTCAACACGATCGAGCACCTGTTCATATTGCACAGGCTGTGGCGGAGTGGTTACATGACAATAACATTCCTGTAATGGACTGGCCTGCACAGAGTCCTGACTTGAATCCTACAGAACACCTTTGGGATATTTTGGGTCGCTGACTTCGTGCCAGGCCTCAATGACCTACATCGATACCTCTCCTCAGTTCCTCACTCCGTGAAGAATGGGCTGCCATTCCCCAAGAAACCTTCCAGCACCTGACTGAAAGTATACCTGCGAGAGTGAACGCTGTCATCAAGGCTAAGGGTGGGCGAACACCATATTGACTTCCAGCATTACCGATGGAGGGCGCCATGAACTTGTACGTCATTTTCAGCCAGGTGTCCAGATACTTTCGATCATGTAGTGTAGCTTCTAGAAACCATCCTTACACAACTTATTTGTCTCTCTACTTCATATTAATCTAAACGTTTGCAGAATTAGTTTCATTATACACTTTGTTGAAGGTACATGCTGAATACCTAAACTGAAGAGATACTAAAATGCTTAAAACAGCCACTATATGCTGATCTTGTAATTCCATACTCTTTCCATGACGTATTGAGAAACAAGTCAAATTTGGCAGTACTTCAAAACATGAAATGACAAAATATTGAAAGATTCAAACCAATGAAAGCAGATATCTCGGAAATGGCCGATGCCACATAAAAGTTATTTGAAATAAGTTGTGTGCTTTATAGAGCACTACATTTTTTGTGCAGTACGTTTCTGTCAATCTCTTACAGTTTACCTGTTATACAAAATTCTCTCTGAATGAAGTTCATAGTAAATTTAAGACATAAATTTTATTTATCATCTAATTTCTTTGGAAAGGGATAGTTTGGGGTGGGGAATTTCTTCTTGTCACATTTATTAAAGATACTGAACTCAAATACCAAGTTTGGTATTCACTGAACATTTCATTTTTGTCTCTCTCTCTCACCTTTCTCTATTTTTTTTTGGATTCATGGGACCTCAAAACATGTATTTCTGGTGAAATGTTGATAACATATTTTTGGGTGGAATACAATACTTCCTCTACCTACTAGGTATGCGATAGACAAGGTAAAAATGCACATAATAAGTGAACTATAATGGTAAGTTTTTATGCAAATGCTAGGGGAATAGTGTTCTGTTATACAAACTTAAAAAGTGTCTGAAGACTAGTCAAGACATTCAAGGAGTTACAAAAATGTAAAACACGTGCAAAGGGAACACATTTTTAGAGTGAAAAACAAAAATGAAAGAGAAAGCCACGTCACTAAAAGCAGTCCAAAGGCGTTCAATATTTGGGATAACATTTACATTGAGAAATTTAAACAAGAGCTGGTGAGTTTCAACAATACAGAGGTAAAGTAAATGAACAGAGATAAGCACCAACAAGAATTTAAAACTCTGTGTATGACCTCACTTTTTCTTTTCTGGGTTATGTTGTTCACAGATACTTATGTGAATATTTTTATAAAAATTTGATATGTTTCTCTACGCTTAACTTTCTCTACGCATTACAACTTTATATAATACCTTATATATTAAAGCATTCATTAAAAAAAGGTATTTTTCTAATCACATTACATTATTCATGATAAATTTTTATGATAAATAATTTCAAATTAAGCAATGTGAACTTGGTTACATTCTCAATATGGCAAACAAATATTTCAATGAGAACAATTAAATTAAAATTAAATTGAGTTTTATTTTTGGATGCTCTTTAACTGCTATGGTCCTTAGCGTCCCATTCTATGTTGGGCGTGAAAGACCGGTAATTTTGCTCAGAGGCCTCTTTATCAGGTTCTTTTACATGCCGCACATCTATGACAAGGGACCACCGGCTTTACTTCCCTTCTGAAGGAAGCTATGCTAAGGATTTTTATGCCCGAAAAAAATCCATCGCCCTCCGCCAGGTTTGAACCCGCGACCTCGGGAACTAGAGGCTAGCATGGTAACCACTACACCACGGAGGACGATGATGAGAACAACTGAAAGTGTGTTTGAGGACAGAATTATTAACAGAGATTTGTGGCCCCCTCGGTCCCCTGACCTAAAACCCTGTGATTTCTATCTCTGGGGTAACTTAAAACAAAGTGTACAAGGCAAACCCACACACCCTGGAAGAATTAAAACAAAATATCTGCCAGGAAATTGCCAACATTTCTCAACATGAACTACAGCGAGTGATGAATAGTTTCCTAAAGAGGTGCCAAAAATGTATGGACAACGGTGGCCAGTTTCAGCATCTGCTTTCATAAAGTTGGTAAGTAAAGCCTTTAAAAGTAGTTTTAAAAATGTTGTATGGTTTCATCCGCGCCTTTCTATGTTTCACTAATCAGCGTCAAATATTCTTTGATAATGTTGCAATAAACCATCAATATTCTACCAAATTTTTAGGAATTACAATAGACATAGCATTAACATGGAAATAACACATTGCAGCCCTTAGTAATAAATTAAATCATTTAATATATGCAATAAGAGTGTTAAATAAAGCCTGTAGTAAGGAGGTAATGAGAGGGGTATATTTTGGATAAATACACTCATACTTTCATATGGAATACCCTTCTGGGGGAGTTCCAGCCAATCAATTATAATATTCAAAATTCAAAAGAAAATTTTAAGACTAATGAAGCATACACTACCCCATACCCCAAGCAAATCGATTTTTGATGAATTTAATATACTTCCGCTACCATGTATATATATGTTGGAAACAGTTTCTTTTATCCACAATAATATGCAACATTTTAAAAGAAATAGGATTATCAAAGCTATTATAGTTTATCTTGAATATCGTGACTGGTGGCCTCCGATCTCACTTCTTGCAGGTATCGGATTAAATCACCTTGCTTTGCGGTAGTCTAGCTTACGCGCCTTCTTCTTCTTTGTCTGTTTAACCTCCTCTTATGTAGGACTTACAGGCGGGTGCCTGGGGTCAGAGGCCCGTCCAGGAGCAGACACTCATGGATCAGACAGAATGTCCAGGATGGGTGATCAGCCTGGTATGGGAGGAAGGAAGTAGATGAAACGAAATGATGGTGAAATGGATGAAAGGAAAGGTGATGATGGAGCAGTTGGTGGAATGAATGGCGGGGAAAACCGGAGAAAACCTGCGGGTCCCTGGGATTGAACCCAGGCCGCCTCGGTGAGAGGCGAGCGGTCTAACCACTCGGCCACAGCGCCGCCTGCTTACACGCCTACGTAGGGTAACGGCATTTGAAGTTTCGTGTAACATTATTTAGTATGGTATGCAGTGGCAATGATAACTGACTCTATGCACCTACAGTGTCACCGACTTAATAGAAAACTCAATAGTGTATCTCCTTCTAAGCTACCTCAGGGAATATTTTTAAATCAAAAGTGCATAAATTATTATTAAAGCACAAATTTTATAGTGTTAATGATTTTCTTAATTTCAGTATTTAGTGCATTCATATTGTATAGTGTTAATTTTATTTACCTATCTCTGTAACTTTGAGGAAGCCATATGTACAAATTGTATATTTACAGTGAATAAAATTGAATTGAATTAGCAGCAGACAGCAACGATCGCCGAGGATTTGGACAGGAAAAACACCGCGCAGCCGGTTCATAGTTTTTTGGCTCTCCCTGTATATAATGAATCTATATGCGAAATTGTCATTGACAGGGAAAGTCATGTGAACATCACATCAAGATATTTTAAGAGTAATTAATCTATTCCACATGTCATACCCAGAAATATGTAGTTTCCTAGGATCAGTTAATGCCCAGATGAGCCTTACGCTTCCTGATTATCTTAAAACCTTCTGTGACTAAATCTATTTACACATGAATTATGTTCTCAAATGGACTATCTGTAAATACCTTGGCTGATGTCTGTCTGAGAGCTGCCAAGGCTTTACTGTGAGTGATGCTGCGGAAGTCCTCGTTGTTAACCTCCAGGATCTGATCACCAGGTTTCAAGCGCCCATCTTTTGCAGCAGCACCATCTGGATACACTTCGTGAATTATGATCACACCCTGTTGAAATGTGAGACGTAACCTTAGATCTGTGTGCTGAATGTCATTCACCATAAACAGTAACTACTTCTAAAGAGTATTGTCGCAAAACTCAACATCTAGAATTTGCAAAATTGAGTTGCGTTGAAAGTGTTTATGGATAAGTTGAAATAGTTATGGACTATATAGCAGGGTACTTTCAGATATAGAAGCATCATAATTTTCAAATTTACATGTTAAGAAGTAAAGAAGAAATTTATCCCTTAAAATTCTTGATTTATTTTCAAGTCATAAGGTATAGACTAAAATTAGGGTAAGTTTATCTGCACAATACTATAAAAAAAGAAAATTTCTATGTGTATATAGCATAATCTCAGAAATCACTATACCAATTTTGGTAATCTTTTCATCCCTGAAAAGCACTGTTTTTCTTCATAGACATAGACTATATGACACCTAATTTCAATTCCTATATGATAAATACTAAAAAGTAGCTACAAAGCCTGTGTAATAGGATACAAACACATAAAACAACATGCTTGCAAAAAAGGCTTTGACTTTTCGCTGAGAATGCCATAGAGTAGAAAATAGTGTTGTTGCTGTTACTTCACAGAAAATGCATGTTAAAACAGGACAAAAGATGCAGATATTTCATTCCATGCAATATACATAGATGGTCATATTTACCCATTAAAGAGAACAAAAGACAATCAGATACTGCTTATGAAGATATATTTGTGTGCAACAGTTATTTAATTATATTTTATTCAAATACTGCAGATGTATGCAGATTGTAGCATTAAAACATTTGAGTGAATTTTATTCCAATTCTGCAGATTACATACAGATGTTCAGGATGCCAACATTTTTTAAGACCCTTACATATGAAACTTTTGCAGTATTTTCTCTGTATGTTACGATCAAGTTCATTAGCAGTGTATGCTAAATAATTACATAAGGAGAGAAAATTGTGTCCAGTGTAACATCAGAACTACTCAAACAATAACAACTGAGAAGATTATGTTTTTCAATGGTTGCACTGTGTTCCATTTTCATGTTTAAATTGTTTTCCTTGCTGCTGCAAAACTTTGTATTAACCAGTTTTGCCCTTTTTTGCTGAATATTGTTGTCAAGTGTTTCTGTACTATATGAAAATTGTGGAACCTTTCTGTTATTAAACAACTATGGGATCAAAGAGAAGACACCAAAAATTACTTGACTATCCCGTTTAATTCTTTCACCACTAAAAGTTACTTACAGGCTATACAACACATCTAGAATTTTTAAGAATATCAGGGGTACGTTCAGGAAATCAGAAATATAACATCTGTCAATATTTCATTTTCATTTCTGTGAATATCAGGGGATTTTTTTTTGTCCATTATTGGGTTGTGCAGGAGACTTTACAAAATTATGGTTATAAGAAGTAAATGGGAGAATTTCCCATAAAAATCTTCAACATCATTGTACAGGGTGATTTATGAAGAACTGACACATTTCTTTCTTTAATTATTCTGTTTGAAATTCACTCAAAATGCCCCAATTTTAGCACCAAATTAAGCAGAATGTTCTGGAGTTTCGATTGCCTATCACTAGATGCGCAGATGTTCATGTTTTATTCATAATTATTAGTTTTATTGCCGGCAACTGTTTTTGAGATTTTGCTCTAGTCAATGTGAAAATGGAGTATATATTAAATGAACAACTCTTCCTTATAAAGCAACACTCGATTACGAGCTCAATCAGCTACTCAAAGGGCATACCACAGAGAATTTGGTGTTTGTAAACCTCCTCAAAGAAACACAATACTGAGACTGGTAAACAAATTCGAAACAACGGGATCTCTGGTGAGTGAAAAAGATAAAACTCGTTCATCTACGCTTCCCATGGTTGTTGTTGACGTAAGAGCACGACTGGATAAATCACCCAAAAAATCATTAAGGTGTTTGTCGCAGGAGACAGGGTACAGCTACTTGATGTGTCAGAGAACTGTGAAAAGTGCAGGCCTAAAACCGTATAGGATTACGGTTGTCCATCAGTTACAGGAACCAGATAAAGATAGACGACTGAATTATTGTCATTGGTTTCAGGCGTTCATTGTACAAAATCTTGCCATATTGTCCATCACATGGTTCCATTTATCTGGCTATGTGAACTCAAATAACTCACGCTATTGGGCCAGTGAAAATCCACATGTTATTCATGAAAGCACCCAGTTAAAATTGGAGTTTGGTGCGCAATATCCACACAGAGAATAGTGGGATCATTTTTTTTAAACAATGTGAACACTGCAGAGTACCAACAGATTTTCATGGACTTTGCTGAGCAACTAGACGATGTAGAGCTGAGTCAAGGTTATTTTCAGCAGGACAGCGCTACATGCCATACATCAAATGAATCTATGGCATTAATTGCAAGTTTCTTTGACAACCAGATAATTTCCAAGAACCTTAGCCACCGAGATCTCCAGATTTGACACCGCCAGCTTCTTTCTATGGGGTTCCTTAAAAGACAGGGTTTATGCCACACGTCCCCAGACATTGGACAATCTGAAGTACAACATTACACAGAGATTCAAGCCATTGACAAAAGAGTTTTCCGAGTGGCCAGTAACATGGAATGATGTGTTGAGTTGTGCCTTATGCAGGATGAAGGACATTTTCAACATTTTCTATAGAGGTAAATAATCTCCAAAAATTCCTCTGCATTTCAGGTATAATAAGTTGTCGCTAGCATAACTCGTTTTAAACAATTAAAGAAATAAATGTGTCAGTTCTTCATAAATCAGCCTGTACGATAATTTCATAAAGAATACAGAAGAAGGCAAATAAAATTAATTTAATTGACATCTGTGGTTTATAGGGCCACCTGTGCAAGTATCAGAACCTCGTACTATGCTCAGACCTAATCCCAGCTTGTCTGTTTAATAAAGTCTGAACTTCATACAAGTTTAATGTTCTTTAACATACAAACAGAGCAGTGTCAAAGAGTTCATATACTACAAAGCTAGATTACAATTATTTAAAAGGTGTTGAGATACACATAGCAAATAGCTGAGTGGTATAATTATCATATGTTCAATGTTACAAAGTGGCAGTAAAGATTCAAATCCTACATATAGTTTAATTTCCCCTCCCCCCCACCCTTATTTGTTGCTTTGACCTCTGGGTTGGATATTTCAGCATAAAATATTCTATTTCAGTTATAAATAAGTTACAACAATTCAGATTTTAGCATTAGGTAATAAGAAAAATTTAAGGCTAATATTTCTGGTAGTCTTCTGGATGCACTTACGAAAGAATTAACTAATTGAAAACATTTTCCTATAGCATTGCACATAGTACAGTACATTAATAATTACATAACTGTAATTAATAATCGGGTGAAACTCTACCATAAAGTGGTATGAGGTTTGAGCTTTGAACCATTGAAGAGTTCACTATAGTAGTAGTTTTGGAGCATAAACCTTTCAACCACAAGGAATACCTTTATGAAACACTCTACAATTAAACATTTCTGTATCATCCTACCTGGAGATTAACATCAACCTATTGCTTTTTAAGTAAGGCATGTGTGGAAATAAAACATTTACAAATTTCATTTAATTACCCTAAAATGGTTATTGTATATGTAGAAAATCAACCAAATGCAATATGCAAAATTTTAATAATTGATCACTTTTGATATGCTAATACAAAATGCTACTTGTATCAAACAGCTTGTTATATCTGTCTTAAAATATTGTTCTGAAGTTAAAACATCAATGTAAAGAAATTATTGTGCAGGCTTTGATTAAGGTGAACTAGAAAATAAATTGTGGAAAATATTTATTTTCCATAACTAGGTAAACTATGTAATATTTTTAATTACAGCACAATTGTTTAATCCTTACTATTTGAAGATTTAGTTCGAATACTTTGAAATACAGGGGTATTCAAAAAGAAGGAACAGATTTTAAATATTCATTTTTAATGAACGATAATAGATAGCGACACATACAACACATAATTGAATAAAGGAAACTTCAAAGTTTTAAGCACCACCTATTACTTCCATTCACTGCCTACAGGGGTGCTGGGTTTGTTTATGAGAAAATGGACCTCGTCATAAACAATTTACAACTGATACAATAAATTCGTAGATGATGGTTGCATATGCAAACGGAAAAGCACTGGTCATCCTCGCATAAGAAATGGTGCTCATTTTGAACACATAAATTAAAATTTTGAACTTTCCTCTATTCAGTGATGCATCACATGTGTCACCATCTATTGTTGTTCATTAGAAATAAATATTTAAAGTCTGTTCCTTCTTTTTGAATAACCCTGTATTTAGTAACCTATGTCAAATTACTTGTCTGAGACTCCTCTAAATGCAGTGAACATTGTTTGGCATTTTTCGTTACCATCTCATTATTTATACATGTTAAATTATAGTAAAAACTATTGCTTTTAAAAATTTTATTAACAAATTTAAAGTGGATATTTGTGATTCTACAGGTCACTCAATACCAAAATATTGAAGTGGCAGAAATA
The DNA here is from genome assembly GCA_030765065.1 of Deroplatys truncata. NCBI lineage: Eukaryota > Metazoa > Arthropoda > Insecta > Mantodea > Mantidae > Deroplatys > Deroplatys truncata. The sequence goes on along the minus strand of CM060975.1, from coordinate 45,007,971 downwards.
GTTCCTGCCAGTTGGTCTGCAGTTGATGAAGACAATGCTGTAATCATAGAGCAAGCAAAGGTAGGTTGCAAAGTTTGTTATTGTGCTTTCAAATTAGCCTACTGGATGTAAATAAATGCACGTGGCACAGAAAGAATGTAATTGCCATTGACCAAAATACAGCTACTGCTACAACCTTCTCCTAATGAACACTTAGCAAGAAATAGTCCTCATATTATTTCACAATTGTCATGTAATTATAAAGGTAATATTAAAATTAATGAATAAAATAAGTATTATTAGAGAGCATGTCCATTATTTTGAGCATATTTACTTATGAGAAAGTACACAATTAATACACTGGACTTACACAACACCTGTTTACTGCTGGTTTAGTAAGATTCAATCAAATGCAAGTGCAGTTAAGGAGCTATTGGTAAGCATGGTCAAAAAATGAACATATCAAGTGTAAAAAGACATCTATTATGAGGGCGACACTGAAAGTTCTTAGAATGCCATGTTTCTAAAAGCAAATTAAATTTATTTATATTTGACAGCTACTTTCTAATGTTTTGAAAGTTGATTGCCATGTAGTTCGTTTGATTTGCTCTAACAGTTTGTTAATTATCAAGATTTTGTGTTCACCCAAAAATGTATTTGACTAGGGAACATTTCCGGGCTACGATTTTTTTTTTATTTTAAATCGTCATTAATGCCTAAACAATGTGAAGATTGGCTTTGAAATGCATTTGGAGAAGAAGCCCTGTCTAAGGTAACAATTTATAATTGGTACAGCGAATTCAAGAGAAATTGGTTTCTTTTCTTAGTGAGGAATTTAGTGAAGGACAACCAAGAACTACTGTTACTGATAAAAATATTGCTGCTGTTCAAGCAATGCTTGAAGAAGATCGACAGACATCTTATGCATTTATTCAGGCGACATTGAGCATCAGTATGAGTCACATCCAAAACATTTTACATCAACAGTTGGGCATGAGAAAACTTTTGTTGTCATCGGATTCCACATAAACTGACTCCTGATCATAAACACAACGCATTGATTGGTGCAGAAAAATTCCAAGGCGGCATTTCAAATTTGGTTTGGAATACTGGTGATGAATCTTGGGTTTACTGTTACAATTCTGAAAAGAAAAGTCAATTGGCTCAATGGGTATTTTGAATAGAACCTAAGTCTACAAAAGTCCAATGAATCCGCAGTGCTGGCAAGACTCAAATGTCTGTTTACCAAAGTTTTTAAAAAATTTGTGAAAAATGCCCAAAATAAAAAATAATGTTACATAATAACAATGTGTCATCACATACAGCAAAACTAACATTTGAGTATCTAGATGCCTTAAACATCAGCACCATGGACCCTCCACTATACAGCCGTGACCTAACACCTTGTGATTTCTTTTTGTTTCCAAAAATTAAACCTAAAATGCAGGGAATCACTTTTTCATTATCAGATGAAGCAGTAGAACTTTATAAAAACCTGATTTCCGAAGTGCCTCACGAAGAATGGCGTCATTGCTTTAAGGATGGCTTCATCAAATACAAAAATGTATTGATGTTAAAGAGGTATATTTTGAAAAACAATAAAATAATTTAAATTTTTTAAACTAAACCTTGTTTGATTTTCTAACAAATTTTCAGTGTTGCTCTTGTAAATAGTGTGAAACAGCAAATAGGCTAAATGTGTTAAATTCTCTAATGTAGAGAAATCCCACAGTGCCAATGAACGATGTAGTGAACTCACGTGAGTTTATAAGCGTTTCTCAGTGGTATGTGATAGACATTTACATAGAATTTAAAGAAACAGCTGAAATAATTCCACTTTCTTGGATGGAAGTTTATATAGTGTGATGTATTACAAAATTTAATAACACTATTGTAAGTTTATTGATGCTACATCACTTACTTTATAATAAAATGGGACATGTTTCAAGAACTAGTTTCCTCCATCATCAGCATGACACCGACTGCTGGAGAAAAATTCTCAAAATTGGGGAATCTATTCATTTTGGAAAACAAAAATCATGATTCAAATTTGAGCTACCACCAAACAACTACCTTAGCAGGAAATTCTTCAAAAAGCAACCAGAGGACGATAATAATGCAGCAAACTCCAGGAAAAGGACACCAGGCACACTACCAGAGAGATTTGAGTCTATATAGCTGCTGTGATAAAAAAAAGTATGCCTTTCTTTCTGTATATTAAGATTATCAGTGCATAAAGAATGCCGTTTCAAACATGTGCTTCAAAACTAAACAGCTGGTTTAGTTGCTGCAGTAGCAGAAGAAAGGAGTTATGACGTTTGAATGACCAATCACAATACACTCACGCAGACATATTTAATGTTAAGCTTACATCCAGTAGATTAATAATCCTGGACAGAACATAGCTTCAAAATCAATGAATGATTCACTACTAATTTTCTTTTTATATAAATGCAAGAAAAGCATTATTAAAACCCTGCACTATCTGCATCTCACTTCTTAAATAGCAATTGCTGAAAAACCTTAATAAATAGTGTAACAGATAATTACTAAAATTTTTCTCCCAAAACTGTTAATTTTTTTGGATGTTCACTTTTGCAAAAACAGCCCTCAGTTTGATGAGTAGACATACCAGAAGAGTATCAGAGCCTCCTACTATGCTCAGACCAAGTCCCATCTTGTCCTTATTTATCTCGACGGTGGTCTCCTTGCCAGGCTTGATCTCACATGTCGCAGGATCAGCTGGTGGCTCCTCTGGTGGCGTGACAGCCACCGCAGAAGGCAGGTTTTTTGCAGAGGGCGAAAGTCGCAATGTTGAAGAAGGTGAAGTGCTCGGCGAGATTGGCGTTGTGGCAAGAGAATGTGGACGTCCAAGAGAAGATGCCGGCATTGTTGTTATTGGAGATTTGGAAGTTGACGTTGGCACAGATGTAGTCCCAGTGGCAGATGGCATTTCAATTGTTGGCACAACACCAGCATTCGGGGCAACAGAAGGTGACATTGTTTGGATGGATTTAGATGGTGAAGTTTTTTGTGGTTTTAAAGATGGGATAAGTGGTTTAGGTAATAATTCTGCAATTAAAGAAAAATAAAAATATATTACAAAGAATTTTATACGTTTAATATATTAAACTGTTCTGTTGATAGGAGATGTGAACAAGGTCTCTGAGGGAAAGAAAAGATATGAAATATATGTATATAAAAGTTAATTTTAATATGTTTCTTTCTTCTAAGATTCAGAGGTTTTATGTTTTAACATAAGCATCTTTTTAAGTATTATGTTAATCTGGATTTACTTACATGCAACATTAAGTCAAAATCATCACAAGTTTCACTATTTGAATCTTACTGTAAACATTGCTCATTTTTATTATTTTTCTTTAGCTAGTTTACTGGTACAGTCTTATGGGTCAGTAGCCAACTTGATTTTCAGTTTAAATGCCTAAAGTTTTCCTGAGGAGTTTATGTCAGAAAGAGGAATGAAAATGATCGACACAACTCATTTATCCGTTTTAAAAATTCTATAAGCATTGAAACTATATGCAACCTTAGAGATTTAGGGTAGAATTTTCAGATAGTGGAATTTGTCTTGAAACATTATTATTGTAATGCATTTTAAATACTCTTCAGCAGAGATCAGCAAACAGCGTCTCTTGAAGTCTGTAGCTATCTTTAAGCGGGATTTGGATCTCAGGAATTACTGAACACACACACTGCCATCAAGACTGGCCTGATGTTTCCAGGTTTAACAGGTTCAATCCAAGCCTAGAATGTTTTTTTCTCTATATGCCACATAAACTGGTAAACTGAGAGGTTGTCAAAGCAACGTCCAAACCCATATATTCAAATATCCTCAGGTCTAAAACTTTTCATTAACACAGCACGTAAGAAAAACACAGGTGGTGATGATTTTTTTGAAGGGGGATGGTGTTTAATGCCTATTCTTACTACATATGGCACCACAGGTGGTGGGTACTGGTGATACATGAAATGAAATGATAATTGTGAAAGGAAATTTGGGATAGAAACATTCTAGGGCTAAGCTTAGGTTAACTCCCCAGGATTTATTTGTCAGTTTTGAGGATTGAGGAAAACCTGGAAGGGAGGGTGGACGAAGGCCAGGTAGGATGGTCCCAGCAGGATTTGGACCAGAGACCTTGCATCCATGAGTCTGTGCATTAATGACCCTGGCCATCTGTGGCGGTGGCATTGGTGGTAATTATAGTTCTTACCCTCCTCAGCCCAGGGTAGTTGGCAACTTTGATTCACCCTAGAACATAAGCAAGATGATGTTGTGGTGGTTTTGCTACTGCCTTTTGCAGTACTGTGAATGAACTGACATCACCCACTCTTGAACCCAGGACAGAAATGCTTTATCACTCAAAACTCCCTTGCCCTAACTATAAATTGAATCTGGTGATCTTCATATGCCAGACATGGACACTGTTCATCATACCAATGGACAGACAGTATATGTTATACAAGAAAGTCATCTTCCTCTTCTTCTTCACTTCAGGGATTAGGTATTTCTGCCTGTTCTGTCTTCACTTTCCAACAAGCACTTCCATAAGTTATAGAAAGTAAAGTACATATTAATTTAATTTCATACAGGATTTATTTAGAATAACAGAAATATATAGCAACATGAACAATGGAAATTACTAATATTTATTTTTTCTGTTTTATTTTACACCACTTTAACTGTGGCATAATATCACTTTAAATTTTTTAAAATTCTATTTTAAGCATGAGGTCATATTGCAATGGTTTTTCCACATGATTCAGTGTGTGATAGATAGTTGCCCTTAGTTGCATAGTCACCATCCTGCACTATGTATTTTACTTTCATAAATTCACTTACAAGGTGGAATTTTGGAATAATAGAACTGCTCTACTTTTGGTTTTGACAAACACAGTTAGCAGAATTTCAGAAAGAATTTCATTTGCATAGTTGCCTTCCTGTACTATGTGTTTGTTTTCACTTATTTTAGCCATCCTAAATGAAAACACGGAACCACAATGATCTAAAAATCCCTTCCCTTGATTTCCAGGGCTTACACATGGTCAGCAAATGTTAATCATAAAAATTGCAGCAATAATAATTTTACACTTTTTCCAAACTAGAGAGAAATCATTTTGGCTACTGAGGTTGTTTTAGATTTCTGGCAATGCACAGTAGCAGTAAGCATTGCATTGCTGGAAGCTGCGTATACTCACATGGCCATGCATAATGCCAATCCATCAGCAGCGATTGCAAAGCAAGACAGACAGACACTCAAGTTAATATTTTGCCCATCATGTTTTTCAGCAATAATAGAAATCATCATAAAACAAAAGCTAGAGGCACAGCAATGCACATGTAAACACAAAATCTACCACAGTACAACAAAGCAAATTGAAACATAGATCAAAGGCCATGCCAAAATAAAAACAATGTAACATCATTTTGTGTACAAAATAATATTTGATTCCACAAACACATAAAATACCTTATACAGTAAAAAGCAAGCATGAAAGTGCAACATTAATAACATATTTCTGGTATGACAGCTTTAGATAGTGCTAATTTAAAACTTTTGGTTTGCTGCTTTGTACTTAAAAAAATTAATAAACAAAATTATAATAAGAATACATAAAACTCTGAAATAACTAATTGTTCAATTAGGTCAACACACACAAAATGCTATGAAGTAAACAATCAAGTAATACATTGTGATGAAGTCAAATATAATTTTCAAAACCTTCACTCCATTTTCCTTTGGAACAAGAATCACTGAATAAAATATCAAGCTGGAAAGTTAAATCAGACTCGAAAAATTCAATGGCATGACCAGGACTCAAACCACGGATCTTTTAACTCTCCATGCTGTTGCTCTTACTAACTGAGGTACCATGGCAATGTTGTTGTACATGGATTAAATCTTCTTAAAAAAGCATTGGCACATGGAGCTGAAGATCCATGATTCGAGTCCTGGCCATGGCATTGAATTTTTAGTCTGATTCCACTTTCCAGGTTAGTGACTACACATGGCTAATGTGAAAGAACAATTATAAGAAATATTAATCATTGAAGTCTTAGAAACGATAATCTATTTCACAGGAAATGTCTTTTTGTTTTCCTACATTCCGTCAGTGTCATAATTTTATTATGCTAGAAAACCTCCAGCTACACGACAGAGCAGAAGAAATACAACTGTAGTTTGGTTGGTATATGCAATGAACTTTGAGTACGGCCCAACTCTGACCACCACTGGTTACAATCACACAGCAAGCAAAGCCAGTAGTCAGACAGGACAGTAGTTCTTTCATAACTAATATTTCATGCACACACATGGAGGTTTACTAGACATCCAGAAAATCCTGAACTGTCATACATTTTGAGAAACTTAATTATTCTTAAAGTGAAAATGAATCAGTGACAAACGTTAAAGATGATAAACATTTACATGATAGGCCTTTACAGTGGATGCTGGTATGTTACTGAATTTATAATAATGGTCTGAAAGCCAGATTTGTGAAATTGTCTAACTTCAACACATACAACCTTCCAGATCTCTAGGAACTTTGAGAAATATCTCCTACTACAGCATTATTGAATTGTTTCCACTAGATTGAAGGGCAACTCTCAGTGATCAGTTATGTCTTTGAAAAATATTTTTACTTTCTCTACTACGTATAGGGAAGTATTGTATTCCACCCAAAAATTTGATACCGAGATTTCACCACAAATACATGTTTTGAGACCCCCTGAATCCAAAAAAAAGCATTTTTGGAAACATGTCTGTGTGTGTGTGTCTGTCTGTGAACAGCATAACTCAGAAACGAACAGTCGGATAAACACCAAACTTGGTATTTAGGTTCAGTATCTTCCAGAGATGCAACACAAAGGTTTTCAAGAAAATCCCCCCACCCCAGACTACCCTTTACATGGAACATTTTTCAAAAATTTTAATTTTCTCAAAAATGGCTCTAACGATTTTGATTAAAATATCATATGTTCAAGATATTTTCATGACAAATGAAATGTATATCTCGAATTTTCTGGGAATGTCTCCAAAAGTATTCTTTATTGTGAATGACTTTTGCATAACTGGTAAACCATAAGAGATAGACAGAATTTTACAACACAAAAAAAATGTAGATTGCGTTAAAATACACAATTTATGTCATATACATTTTTGTTGTTGAGTGAACCATTTTCGAGATATTACTTGTTATTCCCTTAAATTTTTCAATACTTATTTTCTCAAATGGGAATTCATTATTCATTTTTTTGTCTTGGATATGCAAAGAGTACTAATCTGAGGCAAAGGGAATGGTACTGCACCTAGCAACCAGTTATTAAGAGATATGTATATGCTTAAAGGCCACTGCAAATACAAAACAAGGGGAACATAGTACGCCTTAAGCGATAGTCAAATATTTTTAGAACTGGTCGCTATGTGTAAAATGTAATTCTCTTTGCATGTCAAAAGATCGTTTCTGCAAATGTTTATCTCGATTAATATGAAATAGATGGAGAATAAGAGTTTGTAAAAATAGTTTGTACAGAAAGTCATGTGAGTGTAACACATCAGATTTTTTCTTATGCTCTGATTGAATGTATGCTTATTTAAAAATCTGATACATATATCACATTCACAAGACTTTCTCTATGCATTATAACTTCATATAATCCCTTATATACTATAATATTCATACAAAATTCTTCTTCTACTCACGTTACACTATTCATGAAAAATTTGTCAACTAGAAATAATCCCAAATAAAGCAATATGAACTTGGTTGCATGCATAATACAGAAAACAAAGAACAGCTGTTTGCATTTCTTGTCAGCTTTTTGTTACTATTGAATCCAAGCAGGGGAAAAAAAAAAGAATCACACACAATACGTCACAGAAGCTGCATGACAGTTTGATCTGGAAAACTTAAATATGTAATAACAAATGATTTCAAAACAACTCATGCTATAAAAAAGCTTGACACAAATTGTTTATTTCAATGAGCTCTACATTTTCATATAGCAACTTTTTGTCTATCTCTTGTGGTTTATCAGTTACACAAAATGATTAAAATTCAACCAACAAAGAGGACTTCTCAGATATTCCAAGAAAATTCAAAATTTACATTTTATTAACTGAAGTGTTATTCAGAAGTTGGAGATAGTGAAGCGAAACAATAATTTAATTGAATCTTGAATCAGTAGATACACTAAAACTTCAATTATTTGAAATTAATCGAAAATGTTTTGAAAGCAAGCAGTGCTTGCATTTATCTTGAACATATGGTATTTTTAATCAAACTCATTACAGGGTCATTTTTAAGAACGTGAAAATTAGCAAACATTTCCCATGCTAAGGGTAGTTTGCGGTGAGGAATTTGCTTGTAAATCTTTGTGTTGCATCCTTGGAAGATGCTGACTTTAAGGCTACCCAAGAATGAATTTTCAACACCAAAAATTACTTTTTTAAAATTGTCATGAGAAAAATCCTCAGACATTGTAGAATCAGTAACCAATTGTGGCTTTGCCTTTCTGGCCTCTTAGATGTACAAATAGAATGTTTAAATGGACATGTGTAGTGTATGCCAATAATGCGTAAACATTTTAAACCTTGACTTTCTCATAATCTTGCTTTCTTACATTTTTGTTAGTTTAAAAATATTCCCCACACTTAACATTTTCAGTATACGTTTTTGAAAGTGGATGAATTGATCTAAAGAACCTTTAATTGAAATGAACCTTAGCTTTTTTCTTAAGGTTTTAATACTTATGGTGGTATTTCACCTCTTTGCAGGGGTACTGGCTATTTGGTGGCATGGGATTTGCAGGAATGGTCCTGGGTTTGGTACTAGCTCAGGGATTTGCATGGATGTTGGATCTCGGGTTAGTGGTGAATACAACTGGATTATTTTCCTGCTCGTTTATTTACCATCACAGTTTTAAAATCTGATTACTGCTAATGCATCGACACATACACACACACATGTGCATTTCCTTATTGCTACACTTCATATCATCGCGCTTATCCACCGAGACATTTTCTAACAACCATCTCCAAGGAACTACCACGACCAAGTGTGTCTTCTAAACTCTCCTGTTTCTCTATTTCACATTTCCTATCACCCCATTCCACTATCACCTGATTTCTAGCTTCTTTCATTGGATGCCTAAAGCTATCAGGGTTTTGCAAACACTGACCCTTTTTTACACGTTTGCTTTTCAAGTAACCTAACAGGACACTTAAGAATAGAGGGAAAAATCACCATTTCCGGCCGCTTATGGCACTGTCTAATCAACCCTCATTCCCATTTACAGTAACACTCACTTCCCAGTGTTATTTAATAATACTATTCCTACTGTTATTAGTATTTATTTTCCCTATGATTACAATTTTATTTAGCTACTCAAAACATACTGCTCCATACTTTAATATAGATTAATTTTTACAAAACTAAAAGTGTCCTACACTTTACTACATTTTTTCACAAAAATTTTAATATACAAAATTTAATATTTGACTTTAAGTAAACAAATTTGAGAAATAGTATGCAAAATTTAAAAGTTTAATGTGGGGTGTACCTAACTTTCATTGTTTGAAAATTAATTTCTTGAAAAGTAATTTTATGTTATTAATACGGTGTACAAACCTGTAATTAAAACTTTAGCACAATTGGTTGAAATTTGCAGGGATCAGCAATTGCAGGACTTAAATACCAAGTTTGGTTTGTATAATCTTTGATATTTATTGCACTTTCCATTTTTGATTTATGCTGTTCACTGACAGATAAACACACTTTTTTTGGTGTTTAAGGGATCTCAAAATGATGGTCACAGACTGTGTGTCTTTTCCAAAGAGGTTAACTTGGTGGCCTGGGAGTGGAGAATCTTCATATTCACCTGCTTCACCTCTATTCTGTCGTATACATTAAGGGTCTATGCATTATGTGAAAACTGTGAAACTGTGTACCTTTTGTGCTATTTAATAACACTATGGGACTAAAGAGAAGGTACAAAGATTTAAAATATCACTGTGGTTATCTAAAAATTATTCGACCATTCTAACCAATGATTGCTCCACTGCCAAAGGGTACATATAGGCTATGCAGCATTTCCAGAACTTGGAAGACTGTTGGGGGAGGTTAAGGAAGTCAGATGTCCTGCCGATGTTCCACATCCTTTTGTGTGAATATCAAGGGATGTTTCATCTGTTACTGGAATAGCCTGGGGTAAAGGGGAGCATTCATCATAAAAATCTTCTAGATCATTTACATTATTTCATAAATAATGAGGGGGGAGGTAAATGGAATTCATTTAATCACCATTTGAGTTTAAAAAGCTATTTGTGCAACGTTGGACAGCCAGGTAGATTATAGTTTTCAAATAAAAAGTGATTCTTATATTTATAAAAATAAATTTTGAACTATAAATTATCTCAAACTAAGCAGTATGGACCTGGTTGCATGAACAATAGATAAAACAAGACACAACTGTTTGCATAATCAGTTTTTTTGTTACTAACGAGCCCATGCAGAAAAAAAGTGAAGAATCACATAAAATAACATGACAGTTCAACCTCAAAAACCTTAAAGATATAAAAATAAATATTTAAAAAATGGCTGCTGCTGCTACTACTACTACTACAGAAAAAAAAAGTGACATTACTTGTGTATTTCAATTAGATATGGTTTATAAATGATACAAATTCATTCAGAATAAGGAAGACTTCACAAACTATTTGCAGAGAGTTCCACATACACGTTTGTTAGTCATGTAAATACTTTAAGTATATGGTGAGCCAAAAGACTATGAACGGCTGCGCAGTGTTTTCCCTGTCCGCATCCTCAGCTTTTGTTGCCGTCTGCTGCTATCATAGAAAGGCATGGATGAAACCATACAACATTTTTAAAACTACTTTTAAAGGTTTTACTTACCAGCTTTATGATAACAGATGCTGAAACTGTCCACCGTTGTTGTCCATACATTTTTTACACCTCTTTAGGAAACTATCAATCACTTGCCATGGTTCACGTTGAGAAATGCTGGCAATTTCATGGTGTTTTTTTTTGTTTTAATTCTTCCGGGTGTGTGGGTTTGTCTTGTACACTTTGTTTTAAGTTACCCCAGAGATAGAAATCGCAAGGGGTTAGGTCGGGGGACTGTGAGGGCCACAAATCTCTACTAATAATTCTGTCCTCAAACACACTTTCAATTATTGACTAATTTTGAAGATTTAGAAGCTAGTAACAGTGATGTGTCATAATTTAAAATAAAGAGAGTTGAGGGTTGTTACACTACATCACTATAATATTCTTACTTGAACGTGTTTTTCAGTTGAGAACATGCAGACGATGGGAACAAGCCATCTCCCGAAACACGTTCAAGTATGAATATTTTAGTGATGTAGTGTAACAACCCCCAACTCTCTTTATTTTACACTTTCAATTGTTCTCATTGAAATATTGGCTGTATAAGCTGTTGCAGAGTCTTGTTGAGAAAAGGCAAAATCACGCTCCCTGGCTGTTAATTCTCTAAAAAAAGGGGGGGCAAAATTGTATTCACATATGTACAGGTGTCAAATCTTGACACGAAAAAAATTGGTGCCAAAAAATGTATGGACAACGACAGCGGCCAGTTTCAGCATCTCCTTTCGTAAAAATGGTAAGTAAAGCCTTTAAAAGTAGTTTTAAAAATGTTGTATGGTTTCATCTGCGGCTTTTTATGATAGCAGCAGACAGCAATGAGTGCTGATGATGCAGACAGGAAAAACACAGCGCAGCCGGTTCGTAGTTTTTTGGCTCTCTCTGTAGTACTTAATAAAAATCGTTAGAAAGCTAAAATGTTTGCTGCTAAGCCCTCTGGTCATTTAATTTTTTGCAGCCTTTTAAAGAAGTGAGATTAAATATAGAATTTGAGTAACTCAGTGAAACTTGGAAAATATGTTTTTCATAATCCAGAAAAAGTTTGAAAATGTGGAAACAGCTTACTTTTGGCTTATACTCAGAAGCACAACCACTCAATTTGGGATCTGAAAAAGGCACTCCTGATACAGAAGCTCTAGCTGATTCACTTATTATTACAACATTACCTATTGCATGAAACAACAGAAAGACAATAAAGAGAATGCAGAAAATGAAGAAAACAATGATGCAACAATGAAGTCAATTAATTGCTTTTATCATTCAAATAATTTATTCTTATCAATTGAAGCATTATATTCCACACAAAAATTCAATATTAAGATTTCACCTTAAATGCACGTTTTGAGGTTGGCTGAATAAATAAAAAAAAGAAAAGAAAAAGATTGTGTGCGCATGTGTATGTGGGTGGGTGTGAGCAGTTAACCGAAAACAAAATGAAGGAGAAATACCAAACCTAATATTTAATTTCAGTATCTTCCAAGGATGCAACACAAAGATTTTCAAGAAAATCCCCCCAATCCCTCCACATGGAAAATTTGACTTTATTTTTTATTTTCTGAAAAATGGCTTTAATGATGTTGATTAAATTATTATATGTTTAAGGTATTTATTTGTATAACTAGTACTAGGACTGTTCAATAAAGACTGGCACTATTTCTTTACCCAAAGCTTTTGAACTCTTCAATGTATTCCCTGCCCAATACAATGCACCCTTCCTACCTCTGTTGGCACTCTTAGACGATGTGCACATCACCATTCTTTGAGAGCTACTTCAGGCCTGCCTCTAGAGCTCTACTACAGCTTGGATTTCATTGTCAAATTGATATCCATCAAGCTCTTTTTTTGGCCCTTGGGTTAAGAAACTCACATGGGACTAGATCCAAGCTATAAGGTGGATGCATACACTACTATGGAAATGAATGCCTATATTTGACAGGAACTCAATGACTACATTAGCAATATGAGACCTGACACTGTCATGATGCATCGTCCTCCGTGGTGTAGTGGTTACCATGCTAGCCTCTAGTTCCTGAGGTCGCAAGTTCAAACCCGGCGGAGGGTGATGTTTTCTTTTTTTTTGGTGTAAAAATCCTTAGCATGGCTTCCTTCAGAAGGGATGTAAAGCTGGTGGTCCCATGTTGTAGATTTATGCCACGTAAAATAACCTCAAGCCTGATAAAGAGGCCTCTGAACAAAATTACCGGTCTTTCATGCCCAATATAGAATGGGACGCTAAGGACCACAGCAGTTAAAGAGTGTCCATAAATAAAATTCAATTTAATTTAATTTTTATTGTTGTGATGCAGCTTGCACCATTTAATAAAATTCCTCCCCTTCTCTCTGTATATGATTTTTCAGTAACTGTTGTAGTACAATTTGTAATAGCCAGCCTTAATTGGTGAATGAATATTGACAGCTGCAACATTCATCATAGTCTCTATTAAGGCTTTTAATGGTGCACCATCTCCTCCCAGCAGTTCACAGCTTTCATGGCCACCTTTACATGAACAGTATCATTGGAAACATTTTCTACAAGAGATCACAAATTCACCTTAAGTTCTTCTCAGTTCTTCATGTCACTGAAGCATTTTTGTTTAAACAAACACAAAATGTAATTGTGTAGTGCTGCTCACAGTGAAACATTATAGATGATGTAGAAGCACAGCTAGTTCAAGCAGCTACCATAACTATAAGAGGAGGACTACGTTATGAAGGTCCCAGGAATTTCAAGATCAAACATGATGTTATTGTAGATGTTGAGAGAATACATGCACAGTCACTTTTGGGGCCGGTTTCACCAACCAATGTTAAAAATACTCTATCATCTTGTTTGTTAACAATGTGTTCAAAGTTTAACATAATGTTAAAACTTTTGCATTTCATCAAGCTTTTACAGCAAATTGTTAGCTAACATTTTGTTAACGCCAAAGACAACTGCGAACATTAGCTTTCAAGAAGGCAGTGGCTGAGCTACAGTGCTTCTGAACATACTCTGATGCACTTTTGTCTACGCATTGCTGCACTCTCTGTGCCAGTAGCAGCATTTACATTCATGGCAATTGCCATGTGATGTTACCAATTGTTTGAGGTTAGAATTGCCATTTCACCTGAAATAAATGTTTCACCATTTGAAATGCGTTAACTAACATCTAGTCAATAAGTATAGATGTATTAGCAAGTGCGAAAAAGCTGACAATCTTACATTAAAGGATAAGATTGCAGCGTGGGACAAAACCACAAGTAATTTAATTGGAATGAATGCATTTCTCCTAAGTCCAGTAAGCAACTGTGGCAATTTTATGCTAACATAAAGTGCAGCACCAGAAACATTAGGTGTTAAGAGTGTTTAAAATGGTTTAAAATTGGTGGTGGACACTGCATTGATAGTAAAGTGGATGAAAATGTGTTATCGCTGATAAATCAAGCATACCTAAAAAACAAAAACTGTTTGCTTCTTGAAGCAATTGCTTTGGAAACCTCCAGATAAACCCACATTTGGTAGCTTTGGAAATACCAACATTATCACCCACCAAGCAAATGAAAAATGTTAGTAGCATAAAATCTAAGTACCTAATTAATACTTATAGCATAGGAGAAAGAGGCATGCTTCTGTTGGTAGTATTCTAACCTCTCGTATTTTCCATAAAACCATGCTCATGACTCCTTGGACACTCTATATTGCTTTAAAAATTCCTCCTTTTGCACATTTTCAAATGTGTTATGATATACAACAGCTCTTGTATTAAAAATGCCAATTGTAGTAAACTCGAATCAACATTTGGTTTGCAGCAACCATTTTCCAACTTCTAACATTTGTTAAATGCCTTAACACAAGGATATGGAAATGTTAACTTAACGCCGACTTTAACACATCATTAAAGTTAACATTGCTTGATAAAACAGAATTTGTGTTAACTTCAGTGTTAAATCAGTTCAACATTGTGTTAAAATTTAGCATCTGTTGGTGAAACCGGCCCTTAGAGGATTAAATAATGTAGTGCCAGTCTTTATTGTATAGCTTTTGTAAAATGTGTATCTTCAATTTATTTAAAGGTGAGTCGGAATTGTAACACTAACATCACTTAAGTTTACTCACTTAACATGTTTCGGGAAACCGTTGTTCCCATCCTCAGAAGGTTAATTCGACTGATACACTGATACACTGTTTGTGTATCTTCAGTTTATTGTGAAGTCCTCTTCATTCTAAATGAATTATACTCTTGTATAGCAGTAAAGCATAGAGATAGGTAAAAACTTATTACACAAAAAAAGGTATATCTTATCAAAATACACAATTTATGTCAAATTTGTTGTGGCAATAACCATTTCCAAGATATTTGTTGTTATTGGGTTGAACTTTCAAGCACATACTTTATACTTTTATTACGGTGCTAGGTTATCATTCATTTGTTTCTCATGATTTTTGTGAAAGAGTGCCTAGAGAAAGTCATGTAAATGTAATATATCAGATTGTTTATTTCAGGACAAGTTTGTGAATAAAAAATTCAGCCAGTAATAATCCGAAACCACAATGATGAAATACAAACAACAAGCCATAGTCAATAATTGTACCAAGGGTTCAAGTTTTTAGTAATCAAAAATAAATAGCAGAAAATGCATCAACAAATCATGCAGGATTTTAGGATTCTGTTTGCTAAATTAACATCAAAAGAGGAAACTTGTTAATGTGAGGAAATAAGTTTTCATCTCCATAAGTGTTCAAGATGTGCTACAGAGTGGGAGACCTTCAACTCGACTGCAAACAGCTCTCACAGAATCAGAAGTTCCATGCAAATAAATTAAAAAGATGCTGCCAAGTTAGAAGAGCCACTATCAAAAATGCACAACCACATGAAGAGAGGCAAAACTGAAAGCTTTCCACCCTCCAACTGTGACTGAATGAACAGGCACCAAATGCACCATATGTCTTTCATTCTCTGCCGAGATAATGGAGGAACAAATACTGATGTCTAGATGCACAACAGGTACAGTCCGATGCACGGAAATGTGCCGATGCTGTTAATGTCTTTTGGTGTGTTTCTTTATTTAATGTTGGCGGAACCTTTTCACCATTTGTGTTCCACACCAGTCCTGGGTGTGCCAATCTCCTATTGGTTTGTATTCAAGTCCGACACATAAGCAATGACCGATGAACAAAGGGCGTGGCCAAGGTGAGTTGTGCAAGGGGAGGGTAAGGAAACAATTTAAGCTGAGTGGAACAATTTTCAACACTACCTCCTGGCTGTGTCCATCTCTTAATTGGTTTGATGTCACAACTTTGGGATTTGGTTTCGGGGACCGGAGAGAAGGGCAAGGGGTGGATAACACAAATATTAATAAATCAGCTTTGTTAATATTGTCCTCTTATAGTATGCATGCCATTTGAAGTGAACAAATGACATGGATAACAAGTCAAAAATAATTGCGCTTATTGAATAAGGATATAGCGCTGCAAGGGCTGCAGAACTATATGGAATATCTCCACGAACAGCTTCAAACTGGTGGAAGAAATACCAAGAACGGAGATACTGGACATGCAAAAAAGGTAGAGCAGTTTATTATAAACATATAATGTATTAAATTGGCACCGAATGCCTACAACAATATATTCAACAAATGTTATAATATATACAGGCAGCGGAGGGCATCAGGTATCCACACCAGAGCAGGACGACGCATTACTTAATGCTGCAAGACAATTGCCTTTTAATATTTCAAGAATGATTGTAGCAGATGCACATTTCACTGGATCCAGTGGCGACTTAAAGCAAATGATTTATTGAGCAGAAAGGCACTGACAAGAGAAATACTAACTGATGCACAGAAGGTGGACGTGTTGCTTTTTGCCATGAATACGCTGATTATTCCTAGTACAATGCCGTCTTTTCAGATGAAAAAATATTTTCAAATACAGTTCAGGTCCTGTGCACGTATATCAGCCAAAACATGAATCTGGATTTGACCCTCAATGCGTTGCACAAAGACAATATAGTGGCCATGTATCTATTCCAGTATAGGGATGGATTTCTGGTAGAGGAAGAGGCGTGCTATGGAGAATAATGGGAAACTTAAATGGCCAGCAATATATTTCTGTATTTATTGGCTTAGAGAAGGCATTTGATACTATAGATAGAGAGGCACTATGGATTAAACTGAGAAGTAAGGGACTAAGCTCAAAATTCATTACAGCAATACAGAATATATATGAATAATAAGTTTTATATTAGGCTGAATGATGATGAAATTATGGGAAAAATTGATAGTAATATGGGGTTAAGACAAGGTTGCAAACTTAGCCCTATACTGTTTAACTTATTTATTGACGATATCTTAGAAGAGTTGAATAAGGATAACTTATATTTACCCACAGTAAATAATAGAGAAATTCCAGGATTACTTTTTGCAGATGATTTAGTGGTAGGTTCTATTTCAGTAGGAGGTCTAACAAAAGTGTGCATATCATATATTCATTTTGTAAGAAATGGGGTTTAAGAATAAATTTTAAAAAATCAAAGATAATGGTATTTAAAAAGAGCTATAAATTGAAGGAGGAAAAGTGGTATGTGGAAGGGAAAGAGTTGCAAATAGTAAACAAGTTTGATTATTTGGGAATGACAATAAGTAGTAATGGGAGATGGAATGATCACAAGATAAGTGCCTTAGCTAAGGGAAGATTAGCAATGACTGCTATAAGAATACGCTTAAAGAAAATACCAGATATGCAAATTAAATTGTTGGAAAGGGTTTATAAAGCTCTAGTTGAAGTAAAAATGTGACAAAGGATGGGAGATGATTCATAAAGTACATAGATTGTTCTGTAAATGTACGTTAGGTTTATCTATTTCATCACCTAATGGAGCAGCAATGTTGGAGTTGGGAAAAGTAGGTAGCAAGGGTATAATAGTAGAAAGGATACTTAAATATTGGCATACATTAAAATCATTGAACGAGCATAATATCTTAAGGCAATGTTTAATAATACAAGAAAAATCCAATGATGGGATGAACTGGGCTCAAGGAATAAGGAGAATTTTACATGAAATAGGAATGGGTAACTTATGGGAGGAGAGAGAGAGAGGGGTTAGTTAAAGGTTTCTGGAAAGAAGTGAGGAACAGAGTAGAAGATATAGAGAAACAAGAATTATTTCAAAGTCTGGAAGGAAAGAAAAGTTTGGAACTATATAGACAATTAAAGGTGGACTGGGGAAGGGAGAAGTATGTGGATGTAGGTAATAGGTTAGTGAGAGAAGGGTGGGCCTGGTCTAGATTAACTGCACATAGGCTAAGGGGAGATAGCAAGGGAGCGAATTTGAATAGGTGTCCTCTTTGTGGAGAGGCAGATAATGATTTGCATTATATAATTGAATGTGAAGAGATCAGTTTTTACCTAAAGAATGGGAGAATGTTAACAAAGAAGTATTAAAAGTTAGGATAATGAAAATACAAAAGGAGAGGGATATAAAAAGAATAGGAGAATATATGGGGAGAGTAAGAGAAAAATGGTTTAGAAAAATAAAGCAATATGAATTTGTTATGACCCACCATGCATAAATACCACTGTGTTAAAATGCATGATGGACTAAAGAAAGAAAAAATAGCAACTCAAAGTAATGTATTAAAAATTGTAAGAATTTTGTATAGCATTATGGAAATAAATATATACATACATATTAAAGTATTAGAAAACATAATGTTATCAAGTGTGCGCATTTTGTTTGAAACTGGTCCTATTCAGTTTCAACAGGACTATAGTGGTGTCCACACATCATGCCATGTGCAACAATGGTTTGAAAATCATGAACATAACATTCAGGTTGCTCCTTGGATGCCTAAGAGCCCAGATTTAAATCCCATAGAAAATGTATGGGCACAGATGCAGAAACAGATGAATGAGCTATTGATCACAACAGATCTCACATAAGTGACCAGCTATGGGAGAAGGTGGAAACTGTCTGGGACGAATGTATAAATTCACAGGAATACATGCAGAATAATTAGTTAAGTACCACACACAATGGATGCGATTATAAGAAACGGTAGATTATGGATTAAATACTAGAACATTAGCATACTTTAGTTCCATGATCATCTTTGTGTTTTCCCCCTTATGTTTGTCTGCTTAACGAAAACATGCTTTAGGGATGCTTTTGTATGCTTGGTATATTTTGTGTATATTGATCTTTAATTTACAGTGACTTATTTTGTAATGAAATGACATGATTCTAACTATATATGTGTAATGTGGAGTTTAATTTAACACACATATAATAAAACAGGTAAATTTCCTTCATCCATCATCCCCTTTCCCCAAAAAATATGCAGTAGTGAGCATTTTTAATTATTCAAAAAGGATTGGCTATCTGAGTTTTGCTCCTTTCCTTAACAACCGCTGATAATATAATCAAATTAAGATAAGAGGCATTCTAAATTATATGTTTGAAAACTGTCTGGGCCTCTGGTTTGCCTCTGCCATCGTGAAACAAAGGGCAAGCACATGTTACCAATTACGCCTTGCTATACCTGACAGGGGTTTGAACTAGGGGTGTGGCAGAGGAGTGGTGACATTCCCCTAACAACCTAAACAGCTGTTCCGCATATTAGCACGTTTCCATGCACCAAACTGTACCTTTCCATTCAAATTTGTTTTGCAAGAAAAGAGGCAAACAGGTAACAAATAACTGTATTGAGCATTTTTGCACAGTATAAATTCACTTCTGGTTTATTCCATTTATATACTGAAATAAAGTGTATTGTACAATCTGGTTACACCATGAACTTCTTTGTTTTTACTTTCTCTACTATGTATAGTAACTAGAGGAAGTATTGTATTCCACCCAAAAATGCGATACTGAGATGTCACCAGAAATACATGTTTTGAGACCCCTGAATCCAAAAAAAACATTTTTGGAAACATGTCCAATGTGTGTCTATGAACAGCATAACTCAGAAACGAACAGTCAGATAAACACCAAACTTGGTATTTAGGTTCAGTATCTTCCAGAGATGCGACACAAAGGTTTTCAAGAAAATCCCCCCACCCTAGATTACCCTTTACCTGGAATATTTTTCGAAAATTTTAATTTTCTCAAAAATGGCTCTAACGATTTTGGTTAAAATATCATATGTTTAAGATATTTTCATGACAAATGAAATGTATATCTCAAATTTTCTGGGAATGTCTCCAAAAGTATTCTTTATTGTGAACGACTTTTGCATAACTGGTAAACCATAAGAGATAGACAACATTTTACTATACAAAAAATGTAGATCACGTTAAAATACACAATTTATGTCATATACATTTTTTTTGTTGGGTGAACCATTTTCGAGATATTACTTGTTATTCCCTTAAATTACACTTTTTCTCAAATTCGTTATTCATTTTATTTTGTCCTGGTAATGCAAAGAGAAGGAATACTCCACATAGCAACCACCTCTTAAAACATTTGACTATCGCTTAAAGCCTACCAATTCCCTTGCATCTACAAGAAAATTAGCACTAAGGTTAACATCTCGATTAACATGAAGCATATGGAGAATAAGCGTTGGTAAAAATAGTTTGTACAAGAGTAGAAAAAGTCATGTGAGTGTAACACATCAGATTTTTTTTGTCACCCAATCACTGGAAACTGTCAGCATTTTCTAAGCCATTGAACACAATGATCCTGAGAGCTTCAATAACCTACGCTATGTACCTTTATGGATGAAGGAAACTTGAGTCAACTAGTATTTGACCCCAACAAGGGTTGTCAATGTCTGCTAAACAGACTTTGAAAACACATAGTTTTCAAAACAAAAACTTATGCTTTTTAGTAAATGTAGATTTTATCACTGGACTTCCGGCTACCCACTGCAGAGGAATTCGATGGTGCACCCAAAACTTATAACAACATTCTATGAATGGCCAAGGTGGCTACTGGTCTCATTTCTGAATGCATTTGACAGAAGGGGCAATCATCCAACTGGTAAGGAGAAGTGATGTACTCAACATCACAATTCCCCAGCTGGAATGGGGTTTTTGTATACCTTACAATTTTGAATGGGCACCAGTCCTATATATGGGCTGAAAAATCTGCTTTCCTTTAGATGAGCTAAAACCACATGCATTCCATGTTCAGAAATCAGAGCACTGTGATTCAACCATCTGTGCCATAGTGCAGGACACCAAGAACACATACACAATCCAAATATGCAATCATTGTGGGTTTTTGACTTTGTAACTTTGATCTTCTATGTAAGATTACAGCCTACCTGGAGATTATTTTGTTTTAATTAACCTGGATGATTGCATATCACCAGAATTTTGTACTTCACCACTGTATTGAAAAACTATCCGACTTTATTATTATCATCATCTAATACTCTAAAAGCTTCCAGAATTCCCGCTGGGTAGGATAAAATAATTTCTGTAGCAAGATTAATAAGTGAAACCTCTATATCTGGCATGAGAACTGCTGAATTGGCAACCCTGAATCCAAACCCTCCAAGTAACATTAAATCTCTGTAACAAAGATAGATATCATCTATTTGAAATAATGTAATTTATCTTCAGATATCTCCAAATAAAAGTTCAGCATACACCAACTTACTACATGCAAATAATTTGTTTTTCCTTCCACATATGTTACATTCCATATTTACGAAGTATGTTTGCACAACCACATTCCATGACATCCAATATAAGCATAACGAACAGTGTTACCAACCTCGTGAAGAGCATGCAGCACAAAAAACATACTCACTCGGTTTCTCTGGCTCCTTGGGTGCAGCAGTGGTGGCAGCAGCTGCTGGTTTATCACCCGAGGGAGCTTTGCCATCTGCACCTGCTTCTGCTTTTTTTTCCTCTTCTTTTGCCTTGTTAGGATTACACACCACCAATGTAACAACACCTTCAGTTTTCTTCAACAGGGATGCTGCCTGTGTACAGAAACCACCATTCTTACAATTCAATACTAAAAAACCTCATTCACGTCATAAACCTTGTATTAGCTTGTAAGCACCTAGAAGCCTATGTATGATTACATAATTATAAAACAAACCTATATCCTTCATTATTAAAACATTAAAACTGACCTAAACAATTAATGATTTCAGAGAAAATTTTTGTTATAAGGAACAGAGGTTGTGTTTTAAAGTTTAAAATATTGTAAGCTGATTCTGCACGGAAATTTCTTTCTCTTGCAATAATGCCTCACATCAAAAGCAATCTATAACTTAGTACTGCTAATCATTAAAACACAAATCAACATAGAGAAAAGCACAGAATAGGTGAACAACAGCTCATAAAATATGTTCTCCATTTAATTAGTTTACAAAAGCCTTATACAATACCACTATATGTTATATGTTTTGTTTGTTTTTAATTATGCAATGGGGTTTGGACAATTTAGGTGCATTTACTACTTCAGAGCATATATTGGCATCTCTTTATCTATTTTCTTAAGTTTGAAACAAAACCTGCTGCATGTATAAAATTAAAATGTTATACAGACACATTTCAAATAAAAATTGTCGAGACCTTTCAAATTTGGTTATATTTTATATGGTAATATAAATATGTAACACTCTTAATTGAACTGCTGCATGTACAGAGTCGAAAAAAGTTAAAAACGCTTCTGTTAAGTGATACATTTTACAATGAAAATTAACTTCTAGAAGAATGTTAAAAGAACAAATGCTAAGTGCTGCTTAAGTGCTTATAAATATATTATGTTATATCATAACACAAGTATATACTTACAGAATCATAATCTGAACCAAGAAGTGTATCCTTGTTCACAGCCAGTATCATATCTCCTACAACAAGACCAGCCTGGAAAACAAAAATATTCATTTGGTTACATGTGTGCTACAACACATTTCCATCAACTGAGCTGTTGCATATACAAAATCAACTGTATCAAAACACAAATTAATTGGGTAATATTGAAGTACTTGCATTAGAGGATGGTATGAGAAATACACTATGTGATCAAAAGTATCCGGACACCCCCACAAACATATGTTTTACATCTTAGGTGCAATGTGCTGCCACCTACTGCCTGGTACTCATTATCCGCGACCTCAGTAGTCATTAGACATCGTGAAACAGCAGAATGGGATGCTCCGTGGAACTCACGGACTCCGAACGTGGTCAGGTGTTTGGGTGTCACTTGTGTCAGAAGTCTGTACGCAAGATTTCCACACTCCTAAACATCCCTAGGTCCACTGTTTCTGATGTGATAGTGAAGTGGAAACGTGAAGGGACATGTACAGCACAAAAGCGTACAGGCCAACCTCGTCTGTTGACTGACAGAGACCGCCAACATTTGAAGAGGGTCGTAAAGAGTAATAGGCAGACATCTATCCAGACCATCACACAGGAATTCCAAACTGCATCAGGATCCACTCCAAGTACTATGACAGTTAGGCGTGAGGTGAGAAACTTTAGATTCCATGGTCGAGCGGCTGCTCATAAGCCACACATCACGTACGAAAATGCCAAACGACGCCTCGCTTGGTGTAAGGCGCGTCAACATTATGCAATTGAACAGTGGCAAAACGTTGTGTGGAGTGACGAATCACGGTACACAATGTGGCGATCCGATGGCAGGGTATGGGTATGGCGAATGTCCGGTGAACGTCATCTGCCAGCGTGTGTAGTGCCAACAATGAAATTTGGAGGTGGTGGTGTTATGGTGTGGTCGTGTTTTACCTGGAGGGGGCTTGCACCCCTTGTTGTTTTGCATGGCACGATCACAGCGCAGACCTACATCGATATTTTAAGCACCTCCTTGCTTCCCACTGTTGAAGAGCAATTCGGGGATGACGATTGCATCTTTCAATATGATCGAGCACCTGTTCATACTGCACGGGCTGTGGTGGAGTGGTTACACGACAATAACATTCCTGTAATGGACTGGCCTGCACAGAGTCCTGACTTGAATCCTACAGAACACCTTTGGGATATTTTGGATCACTGACTTCGTGCCAGGCCTCACCGACCTACATCGATACCTCTCCTCAGTTCCGCACTCGGTGAAGAATGAGCTGCCATTCCCCAAGAAACCTTCCAGCACCTGTTTGAAAGTTCGCCTGCGAGAGTGAACGCTGTCATCAAGGCCAAGGGTGGGCCAACACCATATTGACTTCCAGCATTACCAATGGAGGGCGCTATGAACCTGTATGTCATTTTCAGCCAGGTGTCCGGATACTTTTCATCACGTAGTGCAAATTATGATGGATATATGTACTACAGTTTCTATACTGAAATTGTGCCACATACAAAACTGTTGCAATTCTGTTGTTTCTATAATGGCATTCCCAGAAATAAGGCACACTGTAACTGTGTGTGTGTGTGTGTGTCGGGGGGGGGAGGTTTCCTTCTCTATAGAGATCTATCATTGTATTACTAGTGCACACATTCTGAACAACTCTGAGCAAGTTTAATTCCATCGCTTAAGGGTGCTGAAATAGTTAATTTCTGCATATTTCAACCAGTTTAGTTGAAATTTTTATCACACATATGCTCAACACAATTGTAACAAAAAAATTTAAGTTCGTGGTTCTGTGGACTTGATTTTCCATGAAAATAACTTTCTAAAAATTAAAATGAGTCATATATAAAGTGCCCCACAAGATGAAAAGTTGAAAATTCTAAACTTTTGAAGTTTATATTATTATTTCTCAAATATAGTTCTCTACAAGCCAGCATTAAATTTTATGTAACATAAAATCTTTTCTTCGAAGAAATAATGGAGTATGTAATATTTTTAATTTTATACAACTCAATCATTTATTGCATTATTAAAACCCTAAATCCAAAGCTATGCTTGATGTAAAGAAAAAGGCTCTTTAGATCTTCAAAGTGCATATTCTGAAAATCTCGGCAAAACTAAGCAAACATTGCATCACGAGGAACATTTTAAAGTGACAAAATTGTAAGAAAACAAGATTGCGAGAAAATAAGTTTTGAAATTTCATCCGCTATTCACAAACGCATCTTTAATATTGCATATGGGCATTTAAATGGCCAGAAGGACAAAAACACAATTAAACCCTGGTTCTACAATATTTGAGAACTTCTTCTATAACAATTTTTAAAATACAGTCAAAAATTAAGTATCAAGTGTCCTTAAAAGGTGCTTTTCTAGAAGCAGGGTTACCAACACATGTCTTTTGGAGTCCTGTTAGTTGAGCTTGGAAAACCCACAATTTCCCAAGCAAAATCTCCAGATTTTAGTACATGGTGACTGAACTTCAAAACTAAGACCTTTCCAGGTACCCACTGCACAACATTGCGGTGGTGTTCATCCAGAACATTTACATAGTGAAATCATTGCTGTCTTTCATTTGTAAAGCAGAACTTTGATCCTCTACATAAGATTACAAGCTAAGCTTTTGTTTTAAATTAACCTGGATGTCTTAAGTTTTGAAATATTAATATTATCATTATGTACTACAGTTATAGCTGAATCTAATCTTAAACTCTGCAGCCATTGAATTAGTAAAATAATTTATCACAATCTATATTAGTAAGATACTGCTACATGTTACACACTCCTATTAATGGAGCACAGCACACTACCAAATATAATATGGCTGTTCAAATATCAGAATAATAACTGTATGAGAAGAATGCACTTACTGCCTGTTGAGGTTGAACACTTTGTAACAAAGCCCTCTCCTCAGCAACAATTTAACTCGCTTTTCAGCCTAGTTACTAAACATTTATATTTAAACACAAATCCCCCAAATCATAGAATAGAAGATAAATATTAGCAAGCATGCCAACATGTGGTTTACCCAGTGGAATGCATTTTATGTTGGAATTTAATTGTTCACAAAATGAACCCAAAATGCCATAAATCTGAAGGCAAAGGGGACTGCCTGTCACCAAGGAAATTGTATCAGTGATATAAAGAGCATCCTGC
Source organism: Deroplatys truncata (assembly GCA_030765065.1). Lineage (NCBI taxonomy): Eukaryota > Metazoa > Arthropoda > Insecta > Mantodea > Mantidae > Deroplatys > Deroplatys truncata. The sequence goes on along the minus strand of CM060975.1, from coordinate 44,982,160 downwards.
TGAAAATAAGTCATAATGACCATCATGATTAAGAGAAGTTTATTATGTATATAGGAAATAAACTTATTATTTTACATAATTTAACTGAAAGAAACTTGAGAAAATTAAAAGTGAACAAATTCAAACTATGAGTCAAAGTACTGACACAAATTACTTCATGTACTTATTTAAAAAAAGGGGACATGTTTCACAAGTTTTTGCTTTCATCTTCAGCTGTAGTTTGACTGACATTGTAGTTCTCCGCGTGTGAATGTGCGTGTTTTTTACATGATGTGATAAGTGAAACAAAGTCATGAATTTTGAAGTTCTGGCACCAGATATGTTCACCAGGTTCGTCATTGCATCTACCAACCACACACTCGAGGAGGGAAACGTCAGTGGAACCATAGATGAAGATGAAAGCAAAGCTTTTAAATCATGGCCTGTTTTTTTAAAAAGTGAAATAATTTGTGTCATTACTTCGACACTTAGTTTCACTACTGTCTTGAATATACATTATAGCATCAGAATTGTGCACACATATGATATATCTGGTACTGAAGATGTAATGCATCATCAGCAGTTTGATGTAAAGCATTTTCATTTGCAACCAGTCATCTCTGATGAAAAAGAGAACACCTGATTTTATTATTATTAGTCTAAAAGCAGCTAGAATTCACAATAGGTGGTGTAAAATATTTTTCACCACCACAAGGCTGATAACCAAAACTTCTAGATGTGGTGGGAAAACTGCTAAATTAGCATCCCTGTCTAGAAATGATTGAAATAGATGACAAAATAACTCAGGTCACATTAACATGTTGTATCAAAGATTTATTTAAAATATAAGTATTATGTTGGTGTATGGCAAAAGTAATTTCCAAGTTGCTCTGAGCAATACACCACAGTGCCATTACTTGTGAAGACAAACAATGCCCAGAACATGCCCGTACCCAGAAAAAAATTCCGGGGAGGGTTTTCCACAAGTAGATCTAAACTTAACAGTACCACACAGAGTTACCATGTACCTACTCCGTAGTATATAGACGTTACATGGATAAGAAAAATGCTTGGAGACATTATATAGACAAGAAAAACACACCAGAATGAGGATATTCCACCTTACAGCACAAAACATGGAGACTACTTCGAAAACCAGAATGTATGGTCACCTTACCTATGTAAGGCGACGATATTAAGTTTCCCTTTTTCTTGTAAATGTGCTACTAGCAATAGACCTACTGTTATCTAACAACATTTTCCCATATTGGTTTGTTATGAATTTAAATAAATAAAACTGTCAGAAGTTTCTGGGGAGGGGGTTTGAACCCTAGAAACCCCCCTCTAAATATGGCCCTGGCCCAGAATACAGAAATACTGCAGATATTATTGCCAATGAAGGAAGACTTATGGAAAGACTGTTATTATGGTAGATATATCAAAATCATTTATATATTAAATTTTAACACAGCCTCTTCAAAAGAGAAAAATTGCTTCTACTTCTTCAGGATAATGCCGGACAGCTGACCAGTTACAACTGAGAAACACTCACTCACCCAGCATACTGTCTGAATATGAATACAGATAATTATAATCTTTTGTCTAAACTGAAAAATCCATTTCAAGGCTGCATTTTACATTGTTAGACAGCTAAATACAGTTGCGTCCCAATGCACTTGAGAATTACAATGTTTGGAAGCCATCATTTTTAAGGGGAATGTTTTGAATAATGCTGATGTAAGTATTTAAAAAAAATAAAAGAAAGTGTGGCAATTACAAAATTTCTTGCATTATTTCTGGGATTACCCTTATATATCTAGTAATTTGTGTGTTAAAAAATAAAATAAATTGAGTTTTATTTATGCTCGTTCTTTAAGTACTATGGTTCTTAGCATTCTATTGGGTGTGAAAGACTGGGAATTTTGCTCAGAGCCTCTTTATCAGCCTTGAGGTTCTTTTACATGCTGTGAATCTATGACACAGGACCACCGCTTTTACTTCCCTTCTGAAGAAAGCCTTGCTAAGGATTTTTATGCCCCAAAAAATCCATCACCCTCTGCCGAGTTTGAACCTGTGACCTTGGAAAGTTGAATGCTAAGCTAGCAAGGGAAGAGTGATGACGTGTGGGGACAGAGCTCCATGAGAAGTTTGGAAGGAGGATCTAAGTGACAATGGGTGCAATTACAGAAGTGTAAGGGGAGAGAGAAGAGGACTGTTTAACAAAAAAAAAAAAAAGGATTACTGCAAAAGGGAATATAAGGGAAGAAAGGGGAACTAACCTTTTTATGTTGCTGTGTGTGATTGTTAATATAAATGAGCAGTGAAATGACATGATGCTTAAGGGTACTCAGGACTAAAATTCCTAAGTTCTACAAATTGCAACCAATTTAGCTGAATTTTTATCACATTCATTCAATCTAATTACAATTGAAAATACATAACTTTCCAAGAAAATAATTTTCAAAGAGATGAAATAGAGTCACCTAAGAAATGCCCTACATGACGAAATCTGGACAATTTTAAACTTTTAAATTCTGCATATGATTCATCAAACATCTCTTACAATCAAACTTTACATTTTGTACAACATTAGAACTTTTTCTTGAAAAAAGAATAAAGCATGTGAGTTTTAATTTTGTAAGATTCAATCATGTATTAAATTATTAAAACCTTAAATCCCCCAAAAATTTTATATCAATAAAATGTTATTTAGATATCTTCATAAACCTACAAAGGATGTATACTTAAAATTTGAAAGGAACCAGTCAAAAATTGCATCATGAGAAACATTCTGAAGTTGCAAACATGTAAGAAAACAAAATAAATTTGAAAACCTCAATGCTATTTAGACTCAACGCATTCATCCATTTAAACATTGTGTTTGGGCATTTAAATGACCAGAAAGGCAAAACTACAACTGGATACTGATTCCATAATGTTTCACAATTTTTCTATGAACATTTTAAAAAGGTGATCACGTTAAAAATTTGGTATCAAGCCCCTTAAATGAGTGACAGTTAATTTTTTTCCATATTAAGACTTATCCCTTAAAATGTCAGTATTAAATATAAACTATTATTATTATTATTATTATTATTATTATTATTATTATTATTACAAATAATAATAATAATAATAATAATAATAATAATAATAATAATAGCAGCACCAACGGTGGTAATTTAAACATCTATGTTTTAAATCCTGCTCATAGTAATAAACGTTTCAAACTGCTTTATTCTTTTTCACTTTCGGCTGGTGTAAAAGAACTAAAGGTTTCAATTCCCCATGTTAACAATCATATGACCTTGGTATCTGCAGATCAATGCTAATTTCCCAGCTCTTGCACATAATACCAAAGCATACACAACATACAACTGCAATAATAAGCACTACTTGAACTCCAAGAGCTCACTGATGCTTTGCATTCCGCTAACAGCTACAATGCTTCTCTACAAACTACAGAATATACATATCCTATGTTTTGCAACGTAAAAGGAATGTAATACTACTTCTATTTACATCTTTTGCTTGCTTACATGCTATTGTTCATGTATTAAGGCAGTGGAAGTATGGTATTGTATGATGATATTCATCATATGTGTTTGATGTCTACCAATGTTTTAACAGGTTTGCTTTTGACATAAAATTTGCATGTTTTCAGTTAACACCAAAAGAAAGATGGAAAATCTAAAACTTTAACAATGTTTAGTCAACAAAGTAATGTTGGGTGGTATTTTTATGTGGATTGATGCAAGCATTAAAAAAAAAATTAGTCACCAACACCTTTTATGTTTATCAGCCTTTTTCTACCTATTACCAACTCACTGGCATATTTCACTAACCATACTAAAAGTGGATCTTCTAATCATTAATCATGATGTACATCTGAAATTAAACATTATGGAGTTGGTTACATGCAAGACAAGGAAAAAAACATTCCTGTTAATATCATAAGCCAAAGTCAAGAGGGGGGAAAACAAAACTGCACAATTTCAAACACAGTACATATATGGCACACCAAAGTTAATTTTAAATTCGAAAAATTTAAACAAAAAAAGTAAACTCATAAAAAGTTGTATATTTAATAAACTTTAATTTTACCTGAGTAGGTTTTGTGCATTTCTTATGGTTTTTCAGTTAAGAACAAATATAGGAGATCGAAAAGAAATTCATTTGCTATTTAGAAAATATTCAGGATGTATACTGGTGTACATAAAATGTACCCATAATGGAATAGAGCTGTTTATGTTGGTACTGACAAAATCTAGTCCCACCCCCTACCAGCATGACCACCTTTGTTTTTCAAACATAATTCTAGCCACTGGACTGGCAGGATACTTTACCTCCCCCAAAGTATGGCCAAACTGCTAAAGGGTAACATTACAACTTAAACCTTATATTTTCATGCTACACTACCATTTTCTTAATGTCATGTAGTAGCGGCAACAACTTGACCTTTGTCTCCAATCACTAATGAAAGCTCTCATATATGCAAATGTTGTAGCTTTCATTCAGTTTAACCTCACATGCAAATAAGTCTTCACCCCCTTCCTCTACAAGATTGAATTATGTTGTACTGGTTTAGCCTTTCCTTGTGTACCAATCATAGCGAAACTCTTTCATAGAGGTGGTATCCTAACCACCCTTCCATTTCACATAGATATAAGATCATTCATTCATTAGATTATATGTCCCTGTTTTGTTTTTGAGGTTAGTGATATAGAGAACTGAGACAGGCTGGGTGGAGTCAAAAGTTCCTTACCTGAAGGTGGAAACCTTACAGAGGGAAACACACTATAGCAAATCTAGGGTAATGAGCCACTTTTTATGCACAACAGTGTACATTTAATTAGTCATTTCAGTATTTCAAATGTATGACAATTGAATCAAAACATTAGAGCCAATTTTTCATTTATTTTTAGGCTTTGCTATGTCTTAGACTGAGCAGGATGACTTTGGAAGTAGCCTGGGGCTAACATTTGGGAGGTGACAGGTTCAATTCCCATTTAACCAGCCAAGCTCACCTTGAGGTTTTTTGTGGTATTCCCAGGTGGGTGAATCCTGGGGTGGATTATACACTACCACAAATTTTCCTGTCCCTTGTTTCCTCTCATCTTACAGGGTAGCAGAATTAGGCATGGTGGGTGGTGGTGTGTGGCATATGTGCTTTGAGGAAAGAACTGTTTCTTCCCTGTCGTGGAACATTCTGTCCAAACCTATATGTGAGGATAGTGGAGACAGTTGGGGATGCTCAATTTTGAAATGGTAGGGACCTGCTACAGTGCACCTATTGCCCTTCATACTCCATCACCTCATCCCTTCCTCCCAAAAGCTATTGTTAGACAGGATAGACCTAGCCTTAGCTGCAGTGCTGAAATCTTCCTCCGTTTCTACTCCCTACACCTACCATGTCTTAGACATCTTCCTGAATTACTGCTACAACCAAACCTCATTATTCACTAGACTCCTAAGACCTGTCTTCCAATTTCAGCATTGACTATATATTAGTTTTGGTTTCCTCCCCCTCTTCCTAATTCCTGTTGTAGCTCATTCACATTCTTTTTTCGGGAATCTATACTTTGTCATCAAGTATTGTATCTGTGCTATTTTTATACAGATTTTTATGCATTACTGTAAGATTTCTCTTTATGACAAAATGGACTCTAATGGAAGAAATGACTGTTTTCCACAGACTAAAACCTTTAAGGTCCTAAACTTGTATATCTACAGGAAACCAGCTTGTTAATTGCAGAAAGTAAAATTACTTCGCAATTTATGTCACAAAGAAGGTTAGCACTAATCAGAAGAGTAGATTTTATGGAAACTATACATAGCTATCTCTTAACCAACTGCCTAGTCAGTTAATTTCACAAATATTTTATATTACTGCATGTACTAATATACTAATGTGTGCAAACTAAATAATGAAATAAATATCTATAAGCATATACAGCCACTATGACAAGCAAATACACGTAAAGCCATGCAACGGAAGATGGGTGTAGGTAAAGGTGCATTCAGATACCTGTTCCGCTGCGCTCCCTTCTTGGATGTCCGAGATAAAGATACCTTGTCCAACCTCGGCATGTTTGCCTTCAATTATCATGATACCCAGACCCTGAGATCCCTGAAATCAATGGAAACAACAACCAACATCTCACAAACTATTCAAATTGCCAGTAGCTCCCCTCTTCTTCTTCATATTGGATGTCCACTTCTGCAAAAAATACAACAGTGCCACCCATCTACACGTTAAAACAACCTGAAGCCACTGAAGGTTGTTGTGTGTGTAAAGGAGCAAGGAGGGTAACACAAAGCAGTAACAGCATTTTCAATCTTGTGGTTAAAGAGAAAACCAACATGCTTTGCAAAAGAGACATTTAAAAGCACAAATAATGTCTGTTTGCGTGTGATATCTTACATAACACCTACAAAAATTAGTTTGCATTATTACAATATTTATTTATTGTTGTTATTGGGTGTCTTTATCTTCAGAATTAGTGTCACAACATCTTAGCTGATCTTTTATGTTTTTACAAGCAATTGTAAAATATTGCTGCTCAACTGAGAACAAAAATATATTGCTAAGAGATTCCCTTTGCAAATTCTAGAAGGGAACGAAAAGATAAAGTTTTGAATAAGAACTCTTATCTATAAAACCACTGTTACCATTCTATTGGTAAAGGTTCAAATGCAGCATTTAATGCCCTGCTTTTGCTTGCCTTTGAATATTTATCAGTAAGGGAATACAATGTCACTTTATCTCACTTTGCACTTGTAATGTGAGGTCATCTTAACCATGATTCAGGCAGAAATGAATAGACTAAGGCAGCCCTATTGCACACCTCCAGGATCAATGAATTTAACTCCATTCCTGCAGGGCTACACACTAGTGCAACAGACGCTAGATGTGATCCATCAACTACACCAGAATATGATTCATAGGCACTTGTGTCGAAGTTGGTGAGTGCCATGTTGAACCACTATTTTAGTGGACCGAGGCGCTAAACATTAAGTATAAAATGGATTGCTAACTTTACATACAAAAATATGATGAAGTACACACACAAGTTTCTCTACCCATAAAAAAATATTGGTTTTATATATTATATTACTCATATAAAAACTGATTCTCCAATCCACATTACGTTATTCACTATACAGAGTGAATCTGAACTCCATCGACAAACTTTCACAAGTTGTTCGGAGATGTTTTCTGAGTGTTTTGACATAAGGAACCCATGGTCTCAGGTGCTCATTACCAAGTAATTTCATTGCTTTCATTTTGTTTAACTCAAATATCTTTGTATCTGTTTATTTGGAATATGATTGTTTCCAAACTAAACACAACTTCTGCTGCTGTAGCATGGCACATTTCAGTGCAGTCTGACACCAGGCTTGTACTCCCACTCAGTTCTGTCTTAGCTTTAGTTTCATGAAGTGCATTACTTTGTAATATGTTGTTAGTGATATGTTGCTTATGCAGAATAAGCTAATAAGTACTCATCTATGGTTTCACCCAATGCAATGGAAGAGTGGCACAACAATGCTATGCAGAGCTGTTCCCACACCAACAGCAACTTCATTACACATTTGCAGCTGTACACAAGCATTTGCAAGAAACCGAATCCTTCACTGTTAGTATGCAAGATATTGACAGGAATGTCACAACACCCGAACTTAAAACCGATGTTTTAAATGGAACCCTGCACGCAATAGTTGTTCTATTACATGAGAGGAAGCCAAACAACTGTTTTGAGAGTCTTACATGAGATGCAACTACACCTGCATCATCCACAGAGGGGTCCAGGTATTGCAACTAGCAAACTTGGAACATTGAGTGCAGTTTGCTATTTTTAGAGTGATATGCAGACAATCAACATTTTGTTATTGTACACAGACGAGACAATATTTATTATAGACGGTGTGCTCAACAGTAGGAATAGCCATAATCTGGGAGTAGCAAATCCACATGCTGTGGTGAATTGAGCCAACCAACAGGCATTCTCTGTGAATGTATGGGCTGGTATCATTAATGCTTCTGTGATCAACATGACCTCCCACATTTTCGGGAAGATGTGCCCTGATAATTTGCAGGCATATGTGGGTTCAACTTGATGGGGCACCGGCACATTTTGCAGTGAATGTTAGGGAATGGCGGACGTAATGTAAAGACCCTCTACAGTTGTGTTTTGTTTGGAAACAATCATATTCCAAGTAAACAGATACAAAGGTAGTTGAGTTAAACGAAATGAAAAGAATGAAATTACTCGGTAATGAGTCACCAGGAACCACAGGTTCTTATATCAAAACACTCAGAAAACATATCTGAACAACTTGTGAAAGTTTGTTGGTAGAGTTCAGATGCATGCTGTATATGTTTGCCTTGGAATTATTTCGAATGAAGCAATAACTACTTAATGAAGTAAAACATGTGGAAACAGCATTCAAATGTTCAGTCATGGTAATTAGCTCTCAAGCATGTCTGTCAGATGATGGATGCTCTTACACTTCGGGAAATGTAAACATGCAACACAGAATATTCCGAAAATGACTAAATACTGCAAAAATATTTGACACAGATCATTTATTTTAATGAGCTCTATATTTTTCCTGCATTAAGTTTTTTAATGCCTTATGATTTTTCAATGACAGAAAATTATACAAAATCCAATCAGTAAGAAAAGTGCTTCGCAGGCTATTCACAGAAAATTCAAATTATACATGAACTCCAGAAAGTATTTGTATTCACTTAAAAACATTCTAGCCCCAAATTAACTGAGAGACAATTGTTGTTTCTAACATGCAGAAAGAGCAAAAGTCATTACAGTTTAGATGTTCTGGTCCTTTTTACTTTCTCTACTACGTATAGTAAGGGAAGTATTGTATTCCACCCAAAAATTTGATAACGAGATTTCACCGGAAATATATGTTTTGAGGCCCCCTGAATCCAAAAAAAGCATCTTTGGAAACATGTCAGTGTGTGTCTGTCTGTCTGTGAACAGCATAACTCAGAAACAAACAATCGGATAAACTCCAAACTTGGTATTTAGGTTCAGTATCTTCCAGAGATGCGACAAGAAGGTTTTCAAGAAAATCCCCCCACCCCAGATTACCCTTTACATGGAACATTTTTCGAAAATTTTAATTTTCTCAGAAATGGCTAACGATTTTGATTAAAATATCATATATTTAAGATACTTTCATGACAAATGAAATGTATATCTTGAATTTTCTGGGAATTTCTCCAAAAGTATTCTTCATTGTGAACGACTTTTGCATAACTGGTAAACCATAAGAGATAGACAAAATTTTACTACACAAAAAATGTAGATCGCGTTAAAATACACAATTTATGTCATACCTATATTTTTATTGAGTGAACCATTTTCGAGATATTGCTTGTTATTCCCTTAAATTTTCCAATACTTATACTTTTTCTCAAATGGGAATTCGTTATTCATTTTTTTTTATGTCCTGGACATGCAAAGAGAATGGAATGCGCCACATAGCAACCAGCTTTTAAAAGATTTGACTATCGCTTAAAGCCTACCAATTCCCCTTGCACCTACAAGAAAATTAGCAATAAGATTAACATCTCGATTAACATGAAGCATATGGAGAATAAGCATTTGTAAAAATAGTTTGTACAAGAGTAGAGAAAGTCATGTCAGTGTAACACATCAGCTTTTTTTATGTGTGGTGTTAAGAAAATTATTTCATAGGCATTAACTTGGACAATTTTTCATATAGTACCTTACATGTAACTGACAAAGAAATACGTTCATTAAGTCATAAAAAAATTAATGAGGAAGTTCAGTAAAAATGTTGATTCCTGTCTTTGATGTTATTTAAAATCTGATGTGTTGCATTCACATGGCTTTTTTTTTACACATTATGATTTATTTTTACATAGCTTATACAAACTACTTTTGCAAAAGTTTATTTTTCTATTTGCTTCAAAGTAACAGGGAGAAATAGTTGCATCAATAGTTGTATTACACAGGTGCAGAAGAAATTGTGAGTCAAATGTTTAAAAACCGTTCCCTACACTGGCCTTGAAATTGCATGCTCCTTTCATCACGAGAAATAACTTAAGAGTTGACAGTGTTTCAAAAAATTAAATCAAGTATTTAAAAATTCAAACCAATAACAACAGATATCTCAGAAATGGCTGATGCAACAAAAAAAGTTATTTGTAATAAATCTACATTTTTTGTGCAATACATTTTTGTCTATCTCCAAGATTTACCATTCATACAAATTAAATTCCTTCTGAATGAAGAGGACTTCACAGGCTATTTTCAGAAAATTATATGCTTTTTTTTATTTAATTAAATCATTAGAGACATTTTTTGAGAAAATCAAGCATTTTGAAAAATTTTGCATATAGTTTGGGGTGGGGGATTTTCTTGAAAACCTTTGCGTAATACCTTTGGAAGTTACTGAACTTAAATATCAACTGTGGTATTTATCAACTTTTGCTTTTGAGTTATGCTGGTATCTCCCTCTCCCTCTCTCTACCTCACATACAGATCTTTTTCTAAATTTTTTATTTATTCTAAGACCTCAAAACATGTATTTTCTGATAAATCTCAAAATGCAATTTTTGGCTAGAATGCAATATTTCCTCTAATTAGTAGGTACATTGGTTGAGAAAGAAACAATGAGAATTTCTCTCTGTTAGTTTGGCTGATAAATTTCTTAAAGTGGGGATGAATAATTTCTGGAGTCGCTGCAGGTTTAATTTGTCACATTAATGTATGAAATATATTTTGATCAAAACTCTTAAGAGGCACTTCTTGAAAAAATAAAAATTAACATACATTTTTCCATGCAAAGGATACTTTGGGGTGGGAAAGCTTTTTGAAAATATTTGCCTGGCACGCTGAAACAGTGTACTGATTCAAGTATAAAATTCCTTAGTTATCTGATTTCTCATTTTTGAGTCACGATGTTTACTGACAGACGGGCGAAACCTCTATATCAATACTTCCTCTAGTTGCTGTATGCACGTGATAAAAATTATAGGCATGTCGAAGTTTCCACATTTTTTGTGTTGATATTGTTACTCATTAATAAATTTTATTTTGTACTGATAATTGTCCCTTCACACTAGTCGTATGTAGGCACTAAGATGAATCAGTCATGGCCACAACTCAAATCAGATATTCAACTCTCCATACTAATGCTCTTATATTTAAGCTACCTTGGCAAGCTTAAACCCTCTCATTTGATTCAAGCATACTGGCAAACCTTCAAGCAATCTCAAATACTACAGACATCATACCTCAATGCTGCATGAATGAGGCAGATGTCTGCATCATCATTGATTTCTTGTGAGGCAGTATTTTATATCACAACACTGTGAATGCCGGAGTGATTGTAGTGTAAATTAACATTATTGTATGACAATGATTTTAGATGTTTGTTAACTATAAGCATTGTTAGGAAATAAGTTTACACGGCCTCACTGAAACTGACAATAGGAGCGGGTAACAATGAAGCGAGGGGGTGAGTTGTTTATCAATTAGAAGAGACAAACAAATGACGTCAGAGTAGTGCGCCTTTCTTTAGAAATGGAGGGAATATCTTCCCCAGAGCATATGTGTTTGTAATTTTGATTGGCTTATTAAACAGACGCTAATGTTGGCACGCTTTAGTAACCAATAGCAGCTCTATTATAATGTTTAGGCATATCGGGGTGAGGGAGTAAAAATTCTGGAGCCAAAGACAAGTATCGCATAGTTCTACAGAATCATTCACAAGGTAAACGTCGCGCAGTTCTAAGAAATCTCTCTCGCGAGTTACATGTCAGGCAGTTCTAAGAAAGCATTCACGAAGTACATGTTATGCAATTCTACAGAATCTCTCGCGTCGTAAAGTTAGTTACAAAATGTGAAATATACAAATTAATTGTGCGCGGCAAATAAGTGATTGTAGTTACATTCGAAAATATAACAGTTTCAGTCAGGCATGTATCAAGATTAAATATGTGAAATTAATTAAGTGTGACGGCAATAAAAGTGTAAAAACAAATTCTTTTATCAGTGTTATCTTTTAGTAACAACTCCTTTCCGTTTACACACCCTGTTTAAGAGATTTGCTCTACTGAGTAATAATAGCTAGCAGGAGGACAAAGAACCCAAAATTCAAAATAGTAAAACTATAACAGGCGCTCAGCAAATAAGATAACACGAGAGATTACCGCGACACTTGGCTGTTCAGTCAGTAGCTGTCCATGGTGCCATCCTCATAGCTGACAGATGTCAGTATCAGGGTAATTAAAGAAGTAAGATCCGATAATGCTAATGCTTTAAATTTCTGGGATTTATATTACTGTTAGGATTAAAACTTGTATAGATAAATTACCAGAAATGCAATTAAAATGGTTACAGAGATTTTATACTACTGTAGTAGAAGCAAAAATGTTATATGGAGCAGAGATTTGGGGCCTGGAAGAAGAGTGGGTAAATATAGACATGATCCATAGGAGCTTTTGTAAACAAATATTGGGCTTACCAAGATCATCACCCAACAGAGTAGCTCAAGCTGAATTAGGGATAATAGGAATTAAAGGAAAAACTGGGGAAAGAGTGCTAAAATATTGGATTAGAATTAGAAATTTTGCTGTTCAGAGCATTTTACATCAATGTTTGATAGTGCAGGAAATACTTAATCATAAAGAGTCTTGGCTAGGTAAGATAAAGGAAACCTTGATGAAGATAGGTTTTGGGGAGATTTAGAGAGCTAAAGAATTATTACAAATAGGTTTCTGAAATGAAATTAGGACAACAATAGAGGATATGGAAAAAGAAGATTTATTAGTGAGTTTTACTTTTAAGAGCTCATTGAGATTATATAGAAAAATGAAGGTAGTATGGAGCAGGGAACAGTATGTTGATATATGTGATAAAACAGCAAGAGCAGGATTTGCATGGGCTAGGACAGGGGTGGTGAATTTGAAAGGTTTGAGAAAAAGAGATTGATTTGGAGAAATGCCCACTATGCCACCAGAAAGTTAAAGAGTGACATATAGTTTTAGAGTGTGAAGAAACGAAGTGGCTTAGAAAGAGGATAGAGAAGAGAGAATGGTTAAATTTACCAATAGAAATTCAAGCTAAAAAGTTAAATGTAAAATCTAGGAAAAATATAATAGAAGTAGGAAACTTTTCGGGCAGAGTAAGAGCAAAATGGATGAGGAAAATTAGCAAGGAAGAGGTAAACGAGTATTAAATTACAGTAGTTTTTATTTGATATGTTGCAAGTAGGACCCAACAACTCGACAAGTTAGTTGGGGTCCAAGGTAAAGCAACTCAAGGTAGAGTTAGAGTTAGTATTGGAGATTAAATAAATTTATAATTGTACTTTTAGATTGGGAGGAATGCTGGCTACCAGTATTCTATACTGCTGGATACCAGTAGTTAAGAGGTTAGTTTTTTTTATATTTCATTTTATTGTTATTTTTGGAAACTGGGTTAAGAATAAAATTGTAAAATTGTTGTTGTAAATTGGTACAATTAACTGGGTTAACAATAAAAGTACTTACTTAAATTACTTGCTTACTGTTAGGATTAATTGTTTTGACAATTGTTCTTTCACACTTGCTATGTGTTCCTTCCTTATTTGAGATCCCCTTGACTTAGATGGGAGGTTATAATATGAAATCAGACATCTTACAAAAATAGCTCAAGTGGTAAAAATAATGGCTAAAAGAGCACAATTTCCCTTGTTCGAGTCCCAGCCATGACATTGAACTTTTCAAGTCTGATTAAACTTTCCAAATGTTAGTTTTGTTAAGAACACAGTTGAATGAGTCACAATTAAAATATAACAACTTTACACCTAGCAGAGGCAGAGATTTGAATACTTTATCTTAAACAGTTGTACCTATAGCACAAAGCTAGAACATTTCCAGAAAAGTGTTCCATTTTGAAACATTATCCACTCAATCCTGCATACAAAAGAGTTTGTAAATAGAGTTTCCAAACACCTTTTATAAAGACATTTGGGATATGAAAATTCAAAGTTCCTTGTAAAATAATTTTAAGAAAGTACATCTGCACCACCATGAAAGAGAAGGGAAATCCTTCTGTAAATAAAATTTAAATAATTAAAGTAGCAATAAAGAGCTCTAAATGGTGGACAGTAGAATTTACCCCTTTATATTGTTAACATAAGGCTTCCCGACCAATCAAGGCTTGCAACTGCATCAAATTACCCTTGAAGAAAAGGATCTATCACCTTACAGATTAGGATTAGATACAAAGTTTTGGGTTAGCATTAATTAAAAACATAAAGCCTAAACAAACAAGTTGAATGCTGTGATCACAAGACAAATATTATATTTGACATATTATCTGTGAAGGAGTTTTCACTCTGTTTATGTATCAAAGCCTCAATATCAGTGGCACATTTGGTACTGGGAAGGTTTTAGGCATATTCGCTACTACTGCAGATGTCCTAGCTTCACTTTGTCCATCCATATATATGCACATAAGAGTTTAAAAAATTGATAGTAGTTTACATGGTGAACCACAAAAACATTTACTATTTTTAGGCAGACAATTCTACACACATTATTAAGTCTTCAAGGTTGGAAACCCTGGCATTAGTTTCACATCTGATCCACTGTGATGGGAGATGGTCACCTAGGTGCTGACATATAAGTAAATTCCGGGGTAGACAGCCCAATAACTGAACATAGCTTCTGGGCAACATAAATCATTCTCATGCAAACATCACCTTGAGTGGAGCGTTCACTATCATCAGAAAAGGGTAGACAACAGTTGCTATCAAATTTTAATGAGCTGTTTGTGAAGTAGTTTTTGGTTTAGTGTTTGCTTACGTCTGCAGCCATTATATCTAAGACAAATTTTTTTCAATGAGTCTATGGAAGGAGTTTTATTCCCAAAAACTTCCCCTTCACTGTGCCACTATAAATATACATCTCTCATGTTAAAGAATGCTCATCATAAGTCTTGAGAATAAACAATACAGAATGTTTCAGAAATACTTTTACAAACTTTGGGTATGGGTTCCTTACACCACAAGAAGGAAAAAAGTTCATATGAACATATGTCCCATAATCCTTTGTTTTCTCGTTAGGAGGTGTTCAACACAGTGGTATACTTATAACACACAAAACTCATAATAAATGCTCGAAATGTCCTCCTCTTGCTTCTATGCATGCCTGTACTCGTCGAATCATGGAATGTCGCACCCTGTCAAAAACTCTGGGATGGTGTCGAATGGTTTCGCAGGCTTCCATGACACGTCGATGAAGCGTTTCTGCATCCGGGATGGCTGCTCCATAAACCAATGATTTAAGATGCCCCCAGAGGTAAAAATCCACAGGATTGAGGTCGGGAGAATGTGCAGGCCTCCTCTGTCTATCCATCAGTCATGGTAGATACCAGTCAGTGCATCTCGAACAATGCGACTAAAATGTGCCGGAGCCAGGCATTTTTCACATTTATCAGCAAGGTGATGATAAACAGCAACAAAGGTTGGATGACTCGGTTGTCTTCGGTCTGGAAACTCCATTTGATAGAGCCGTGCAGCCTCGCGTCCATTACCATACATAAAAATCATGTCTGCCTGTTCACGAAATGAATATCCAGCAATGGTGGAACGAAACACGTGCAGTTAACTCACTACATGTACACAATTGAAACATTGAAGACAGACTAATGACAAATGACAAACGTAAACAAGTCTCCATGGCAACACTTCGCCATCTACCGTATGTAGTACAATGGATCAACGCCTACTATGAATGCATAGAAAAATAAGTTTTGAGGTTGGACCCCGAAGGCCATTGAGCTCACACTTTCATTGTGACAGGAATAACGCGAAAACCAAGGATTATGGGACATATGTTCATATGAACTTTTTTCCTTCTTTTGGTGTGAGAAACCCATACCCGAAGTTTGTAAAAGTATTTCTGAAACATCCTGTATAATCTAGTCAGATACTTTCAATTGTTATTACTGCTGCAATTGAACATAACATAATTCAACAGTGAAATTTAACATAATATGAGTTTATTTCTTTAGAAGACTAAACTCTTGTAGATGTATTTTTAAGTATACTTTAAAGTATGTTAAGAAGATTACCACAATGATAAGTTACTTGATGGTGCAAAGAGTTTCTAACCCCATGTATTTAAAATGAGCAACTATATCCTCTCAAGTCACAGAGAAATAAGACAGGGAATAAAAAAAAAGGAAACAGATGACTGTAGGGGTAACATTAGAAATAAAATTTGCATGCCTCCTGTACATACTGAATCCTGCTACATGCTCCAGCAAGCTAAAAGAATCACTTGCTATAAATTACACAAAAATTTCTCAAGATTTAATATCTTGAACTTTATGATAGCTATAATAATGTTTAAAGAAATACTTAAGGATAAGGGAAAACTACATAAACATTTGTAAAATCGAACATTACTATGCAAAATTTATATTTATTTGGAACATTCATTAAACCTTCTTGAAGAATCTCCAACAGTACTATTTGTCTATTCAATTCCATACAAAGAAATTTAAATTATTCATAATTTATATCCATTCAAAGAAAAATTATTTTCTCAGTATGTTTTAAGCAAAATGATTAAGAGTAATGGTTTAAAATGGATGGCACAAAAATATTGCTTGCAGATAAATATTTAAAGCTTTTGTTTTGAAATGAAATAAAACACAAAATGTCAGCACATTTACTTTGTGGATGCATGCAATGCGTGAAGCTGAAACCACCGAAAAATTATGGCAGAGCTATAAGAAGTGGTATATTCAAAAAGAGCAAAGCCGCAGATTCATAGCTGAGTATTTTAAAAATGCAGTTACGAGTTCTATTCTTCCACTCACTCACCTTTTTAATTGTGACGGTTCGTAGTCCCTTAAAGTTGGCATACCTTTCCTCGGGAGTCTGCAACAAAATTAAATACAAAATGTTACAATTTTGATAAAATAAATACATACTGTAATAAACAACTGGCAGAAATATGTGACATATGAAAAGAATATATAAATGCTTATGGGATAAAACAATGGGGTGCGATTGCGCCACTACAGAACTGCTTCGATGATTTTAACATTTGAATAGAAAATACAAATTAGGAAATACATTTTAAAAATAATTCTTTTAAAATGTAATGTTCAATCATTCACATCAACTTAATTTAGATGTATTACAAAATTATGTATATTACCTCATCATCTAAGGAGACTGGGAACTGTGTTATAGGCTTCACGGCGAGGTCTTCTAAAGCTGCATCCCGTCTGTAAGGGAAAATCACTACGTTACAATCATAATATGCATAACAAATACAACTTACTCAAAAACAAAATATCAGCTGAATGACAAATTTGATGCTGAAGTTCAGTATCTTTCAAGGATGCAGCAAAGATTTTCAGGAAAAATCTCCCGCACCCCAAACTAACCTTTACATCAACATTCCCATCCTCAAGGATTTTGATTAAATTACCATGTGTTTAAGATACTTTTAAATGACAAATAAAATACGTATCTTGAGTTTTTAAGTACTCTTCATTTGAAAAAAAGTCATGGACAAAAAACTTAACATAGAATAATGTAGATGTCCAAATACACAATTTATGTCAAATCTTTTGTGGCATTAACCATTTCCAAGAGATTCATTGCTACTGATTTGTATCTTCCAATATTTATACTTTTTTGAAGTGCTAAGGCACCAATCTTTTGTTTCTTGTGATGTCATGCAAAAAGTATGGAATTTCAAAGCCAGCATACAGCAACCCGCTTTTTCAAGATTTGACTATCACTTCAGTCTCCTATATCCTTCCTTCTTGGACCTACAAAGAAATGCGTAATGTAAACATTTCTGTAAATGTTTATCTCAATTAACGTGAAGTACATAGAAAGATAAGCTTTTATAACAGAGTGGATGGAGAAAGTCATGTGACTGTAACACAGGGAAGAGGTGCATTGCCTAGTTGCGAAGAGCACAACTTCCTTCTTCGCTTGCTGGATCATTGGATGAAATCTGTATCACTTACACTCAATTGCTTCTAAGTGATACAGGAAATGCTAGAGATAATGTTGTTACAGGCATACCATATAATATTTGTGATGCAAGCATTAAAACTGTCACTTTATTTTGTGAGTAGGAAGTTTGTGAAACAGGGCTGCAAGCTCTACAAACAAAATTAACTCTTTAACTCTCATATCAAGTATTTTTTGAGAGCTTGAATTGACTACATGTAAATAAAGTTTGTATGTTGCAATCCAGTTTTATACACTTTTTAACAAAAGCCAAGCAATTCGCAAAATTATGAAATTCTGTTACTTTATCATCTAGCGTTATTGTATGAAAATACTTGAGCATGTGCTCATCAACATTAAGGATTCCATGATCAGGGTTGTCAATTTGTTGCCACATCTGAAGGTTTTGCTTACTAGCCTTGTGGTGAAGAATATGTTATCCTACCTAGCAGAAATTCCAGTGGCTTTTAAACTAGTAGTAATAGAATAGGATATTTTTTTTCTCATCACAGTAATTGTAGTACCCAATGACAATAAAATTTTAATGGGTGAAACTTAGACACCATCCAAGTTAATTTAAAAAGAAAAATAAACAACCCGTCAAGATTGAGTTGTAACCTTGTATAAAAAATCTGATGTGTTACACTCACATGACTTTCTCTACTCTTGTACAATCTATTTTTACAAACGCCTATTCTCCATATGCTTTATGTTAATCGAGATATCGAGATGTCAATCTTATTGCTAATTTTCTTGTAGATGCAAGGGGAATATGGTAGCTTTTAAGCGATGGTCAAATATTTTAACGCTGGTTGCTATGTGTCGAATTCCATTCTCTTTGCAAGTCCAGGACATAAAAAAATGAATAACGAATTTGAGAAAAAGTATAAGTATTGGAAAATTTAAGGGAATAACAAGCAATAACTCGAAAACGGTTCACTCAACAAAAGAAATGTATATAACATAAGTTGTGTATTTTAACGAGATCAACATTTTTTGTGTAGTAAAATTTTGTCTATCTCTTATGGTTTACCAGTTATGCAAAAGTCGTTCACAATGAAGAATACTTATGGACATTCCCAGAAAATTCGAGATATACATTTCATTTCTCATGGCATTATCTTAAACATATGATATTTTAAACAAAATCGTTAGAGCCATTTTTGAGAAAATTAAAATTTTCGAAAAATGTTCCATGTAAAGGGTAGTCTGGGGTGGGGGGATTTTCTTGAAAACCTTCGTGTCGCATCTCTGGAAGATACTGAACCTAAATACCAAGTTTGGTGTTTATCCGACTGTTCGTTTTTGAGTTATGCTGTTCACACACACACAGACACACACAGACACACACACACACACACAGACACACAGACACACACACGGACATGTTTCCAAAAATGCTTTTTTTGGATTCAGGAGGTCTCAAAACATGTATTTCCGGTGAAATCTCGGTATCGAATTTTTGGGTGGAATGCAATACTTCCCCTACTTACTATACGTAGTAGAGAAAGTAAAAATCTGATGTGTTACACCCACATGACTTTCTCTACTCTTGTACAAACTATTTTTACAAATGCTTATTCTCCATATGCTTCATGTTAATCGAGATATCGAGATGTCAATCTTATTGCTAATTTTCTTGTAGATGCAAGGGGAATATGGGAGTATTTAAGCGATAGTCCTATCTTTTAAGCACTGGTTGCTATGTGGCGCATTCCATTCCCTTTGCATGTACAGGACATAAAAAAAATGAATAACGAATACCCATTTGAGAAAAAGTATAAGTATTGGAAAATTTAAGGGAATAACAAGCAATATCTCGAAAATGGTTCACTCAATAAAAAAAATGTATATGACATAAATATTGTATTTTAATGCGATCTACATTGTTTGTGTAGTAAAATTTTGTCCATCTCTTGTGGTTTACCAGTTATGCAAAAGTCGTTCACAGTGAAGGATACTTTTGGAGACATTCCCAGAAAATTTTAGATATACATTTTATTTGTCATGAAAGTATCTTAAATATACGATGTTTTAATCAAAATCGTTACAACCATTTCTGAGAAAATTAACATTTTCGAAAAATGTTCCATGTAAAGGGTAATCTAGGGTGGGGGGATTTTCTTGAAAACCTTCGTGTCGCATCTCTGGAAGATACTGAACCTAAATACCAAGTTTGGTGTTTATCCGACTGTTCGTTTCTGAGTTATGCTGTTCACAGACACATAGACACACACATGGACATGTTTCCAAAAATGCTTTTTTTGGATTCAGGGGGCCTCAAAACATATATTTCAGGTAAAATCTCGATATCGAATTTTTGGGTGGAATACAATACTTCCCCTACTTACTATATGTAGTAGAGAAAGTAAAAATTATAGTTCTCGCTTACAAAATCAAAGGCCTGGAAGGATCTTAGTTCCAAACTCCAATGACATTATCTGTATACTAACTCTAGATACACTGAGTGCCATTTCTAATAGCATGCATTCTCAACCCTCATAGTGCCTTAAGAAGCAGAATATGTGATTCAAACACATGCAAATGGAACTCCAGCATGACGCCCTGCTGACAGCTTCCAACCATTTCTTACTAGCTTGACATGTGGCATAGAGCTTAACTGGCAACTGTTTCTGAAGATAGCTGTTGGTTATTTTACTGCATACATTATCACTGCTTCTGCAACCAGCATACAACAACAAGTGAGTTGCATAAGCTTCTACTGGCTTACGGACCGTGAATTACAAATCCCTATGAATGTACGAGGTGTAGATGGTAGGCAGATGGTGTTGCAAACTCAGAGGGAAAGTTAAATAAATGAAGCAAGATAAATAACTAACTCTGGAAATAATCCCAGGTCGGGACAAGAATTTATTTACTAAGAGGCAAACAAAATCAAGTGAACAGACAGCAGTTTGAAGCAGAAACTGGACGTATTATAAAAACAGTTTTGACCGGTGCACTGCACAGATATGCAAACAATAACTGATTTCAGAGTTTTATGTAATATTGTGATTTTACAAAATAATTTTAAATTGGCATTTCAAAACTCTAATTACTATTAGACTTTACACAAAATTGTACTTACAAAAATAAATAAAAAACTTATTTTATTAAAAAGTAGCAGGGGAGTGGGCAGATGTGGCAAAAGTAGTTATTTAAAACATTAAAGATTTCTGTATAGGCATTACTGCAAATTATTTCACTTCAGTATTACTTGGGGTTTTGAGTTTTTAATTAATTTACATAGATTTGATTCCTTAAAATAAAAATCTGATGTGTTACACTCACATGACTTTCTCTACTCTTGTACAAACTATTTTTACAAACGCTTATTCTCCATATGCTTCATGCTAATTGAGATGATAATCTTATTGCTAATTTTCTTGTAGGTGCAAGGGGAATATGGTAGGCTTTAAGCGATAGTCAAATCTTTTAAGCGCTGGTTGCTATGTGGCGCATTCCATTCTCTTTGCATATCCAAGACATAAAAAAAAATCTGATGTGTTACACTCACATGACTTTCTCTACTCTTGTACAATCTATTTTTACAAACGCCTATTCTCCATATGCTTCATATTAATCGAGATATCGAGATGTCAATCTTATTTGTAATTTTCTTGTAGATGCAAGGGGAATATGGTAGCTTTTAAGCGATAGTCAAATATTTTATCGCTGGTTGCTATGTGGCGCATTCCATTCTCTTTGCATGTCCAGGACATAAAAAAATGAATAACGCATTTGAGAAAAAGTATAAGCATTGGAAAATTTAAGGAAATAACAAGCAATATCTCGAAAACGGTTCACTCAACAAAAAAAATGTATATGATATAAGTTGTGTATTTTAACGCGATCTACATTTTTTGTGTAGTAAAATTTTGTCTATCTCTTATGGTTTACCAGTTATGCAAAAGTCGTTCATAATGAAGAATACTTTTGGAGACATTCCCAGAAATTTCGAGATATACATTTCATTTCTCATGACATTATCTTAAACATATGATATCTTCATCAATATCGTTAGAGCCATTTTTGAGAAAATTAAAATTTTCGAAAAATGTTCCATGTAAAGGGTAGTCTGGGGTGGGGGATTTTCTTGAAAATCTTCGTGTCGCATCTCTGGAAGATACTGAACGTAAATACCAAGTTTGGTGTTTATCCGACTGTTAGTTTTTGAGTCATGCTGTTCACAGACACACACACACACACACACACAGACACAGACACACACACGGACATGTTTCCAAAAATGCTTTTTTTGGATTCAGGAGGTCTCAAAACATGTATTTCCGGTGAAATCTCGGTATCGAATTTTTGGGTGGAATGCAATACTTCCCCTACTTACTATACGTAGTAGAGAAAGTAAAAATGAATAACGAATTTGAGAAAAAGTATAAGAATTGGAAAATTTAAGGGAATAACAAGCAATATCTCGAAAATGGTTCACTCAACAAAAAAAATGTATATCATATAAATTGTGTATTTTAACGTGATCTACATTTTTTGTGTAGTAAAATTTTGTCTATCTCTTATGGTTTACCAGTTATGCAAAAGTCATTCACAATGAAGAATACTTTTGGAGACATTCCCAGAAAATTCGAGATATACATTTCATTTGTCATGAAAATATTTTAAACATATGATATTTTAATCAAAATCGTTAGAGGCATTTTTGAGAAAATTAAAATTTTCGAAAAATGTTCCATGTAAAGGGTAATCTGGGGTGGGGGGATTTTCTTGAAAACCTTCGTGTCGCATCTCTGGAAGGTACTGAAGCTAAATACCAATTTTGGTGTTTATCCGACTGTTCGTTTCTGAGTTATGCTGTTTACACACACACGGACATGTTTCCAAAAATGCTTTTTTTTTATTCAGGGGGTCTCAAAACATGTATTTCCGGTGAAATCTCGGTATAGAATTTTCGGGTGGAATACAATACTTCGCTTACTTACTATACGTAGTAAAGAAAGTAAAAACATGACGTATTACATTCATATGACGTTCTCTACCCACTATCATTAATTTGTATATACCTTTCAGAAATTATTCTTACAAAAACTTATTTTTCTATTTAATGTTAATTGAGATAAATGCTTGTGAAACCAATTTCATTGCACATTTTCGTAGGAACAAGAGGGATACAGGAAGCTGAAGTGATAGTGACATCTTTAAAAGTGGATTATTACTATTATACGCTAGCTTTGGAATTACACTCTTTACATATCATGAAACAAATGAACAGTGCCTTTACACTTACAAGAATGTAAAAGTATTTTTGTCTCTAATGATTTACCAGCTATACAAAATTATGCAAAATTTATTCCAAATTAGGAGTACTTCACGGACTATTCCAGAAAATTCAAGATATACATTGCATTTGTCATGCAAAGATGAATTTAATTATCAAGTTTGGTATTTATCCAATTTTTCATTTACTGAGTTATGCTGAGAGAAAGAGAGAGAGGAAGGAGAGAGAGAGAGATTGTTTTCTAAAAGAGTTTATTGGTGGTTCAGGGGACCTCAAGACGTGTATTCGCAATTATCTGATTGTTTCAGATGAAATTAAAATCTTTGTAGAACACAGTCAGTATTTATTTGAAACATTTTTATTTTGAAGCAGCTTCAATGTTTCGTGTGTTGGATGGTTTACTTTATAAGTATAAACATTACAGAGAATTTTTAATTTATTATTTTTGCTGCAGCCAGCTCTCCTCAAGCTCCTATGATCATTAATGACTCAGACTCTTCCTGACCGAGAAATACAAAACGTGCCGTCATATGATTTGCTGTACCAGACAGGATTCGAACCGGTTCGATCTGCGCTGGCAAGAGTTACGGAAGAATCCCTCGATGGGACATTTATCTTGCCTGGAGGGATAGACCTGCTCATAAATCCACTGCTCCGGCTGGCGAGTACGTTTTTCACCGGAAATTTAGCTCAGACATGCAACCCTTCACTCCGGTAGTGAGAGAATGTGCGACGCAGGTGTGGACATGAAAGATAAAAGTTCCCACCCATATCGAGAACCACCCATTCTATGCGCAAGCATTGTGCCAAACCGAATCTACACTACATGATTATTATTGCTTTGTGCGATTATCTTTTGAAATCAAAGGGATAGGTAACACAGACCTGCGGTTAACACACTTCTTTGCAACATTCCTGGCTTTGGCACACACAATGTCATCAAATAGTGTTTGGCACAATTAATTTCCCCCCGAAATTACTTACCACTCACATAATATGAGCAGTGGAATCGATTTTTGAAGTAAAATTCTTCCGACACTTCACCAAGGCTCAAAGACTTACTTACATCCGTTTAGTCGTGGGATTCACCACAGTATGCCTTCAACATCTGTGTGTAGGCACTGTTTGGACTCGAACCACCAGTCGTGGGCACAGAGAGCGCAAAGTGGAAGGAAATTTCCAATTTTTCTCGTTCCTCTCCCCCGCACACAAAACCAGCCTCTCGGTGACGTTACTCTAGTCAGAGAAGCACACTTTTATAGCGCTCAGAAAGGTTTAGCATTAAGCCCTCCATGTGTAGTTCTGTAAATACCTAACTGATAATGAAGGTAAAATATGGCATACAAGATTCACTCTGAACGTTTGAGAAGGAGCATAATAACGTGTTAAAAATGAAATCTGATAACTGAATATTTTCAAAGTATTCTCCATGACGTTGTATAACAACCTCTGATCTATTCAAACCGGTTTGTAAATGCTGAAGGCCAACTTTCTTTGAATAGAATGAAAATACATTCTTCGTATCTATGCAACAACTGAGTCTTTAGGTGATTCAAATCATTGATCACATTTTTTCTTTTATTTTGAGAAAGAGCAAAAAATGTCGCACGAGGTCAGAACTGAAAGAGACGATCGGACAAGCGTTTGACTCCTGCAGAAATTATTTCGAGTGCAGTGTGGGAGCAGCGTCGTAATGATGCAACATGATTCCACGCAGACTAGTTTTAGGACGCTTCATTCTCAGTTCGTTGAAGATTTGGGGCGAATATTTTGTGGTGTACCATCCAAACAGTCTTTTGCCCCTCAAAAGGAACTGCCTCAATGTGGTCAGATACCTTCTTGCCAAACACTTTTGTTGTGATGTTTAATGTTTCTCGAACGTCCTCCATCAATTTTTTTCCAAAATGTTCTGGCACCGATCCACATGCGTTTTGTTCTGCACATCAGTGAGGTGGTGGGGGATCCAACAACTGCAGAGATTCCTGACGTGAGATTTTTCTTTGAGGATTGTTTTTATTGCCGATACAATATTCAGGAGTTCTTGAATCTGATAATATGTAACGCGATTATCTTCCCACATCACTATCTCTGCTTCCATCACATTCTCATCCATTACTGTTGAATGGGTCGACCGACGCGGTCTTTTATCTATGAGGGAATCGGTTCCTCTTTTATAACCTGCAAACTATCAGTAAATAGTAAAGTGCAAAGATCCCCAACGCGTGCTGCAATCTTTCAAGAAATTCTCCCTTCTCTGAACCCATTTTCTAAATTTCATACAAAACGACAGATTGGGAAAACTCTAGCTTGAGATCCATCCTGGTGTCTAGCGTAGCAACAGCCGAGTGTCGGAACGCGCTCAGATTCGCACATTTTGCTTGAAGCTACCAAAACTTGCAATGGCTTGTCACAGCTTATTGTTGTTCATTCTCAAGGCTTTCAGAGTAACCCTCGTAACACAAACCAAAGCAAAAACATGATGGTTTTTTTTACTTTCTCTACTACGTATAGTAAGTAGGGGAAGTATTGTATTCCACCGAAAAATTCGAACACCGAGATTTCATCGGAAATACATGTTTTGAGACCCCCTGAATCCCAAAATAGCATTTTTGGAAACATGTCCGTGTGTGTGTGTGTCTGTGAACAGCATAACTCAGAAACGAACAGTCGGATAAACACCAAACTTGGTATTTAGGTTCAGTATCTTCCAGAGATGCGACACGAAGGTTTTCAAGAAAATCCCCCCACTCCAGATTACCCTTTACATGGAACATTTTTCGAAAGTTTTAATTTTCTCAAAAACGGCTCTAACGATTTTGATTAAAATATCATATGTTTAAGACATTTTCATGACAAATAAAATGTATATCTTGAATTTTCTGGGAATGTCTCCAAAAGTATTCTTCATTGTGAACGACTTTTGCATAACTGGTAAACCATAAGAGATAGACAAACTTTTACTGCACAAAAAATGTAGATCGCGTTAAAATACACAATTTGTGTCATATACATTTTTGTTGTTGAGTGAGTCATTTTCGAGATATTGCTTGTTATTCCCTTAAATTTTCCAATACTTATTTTCTCAAATGGGAATTCGTTATTCATTTTTTTGTCTTGGATATGCAAAGAGTATTAATCTGTGGTAAAGGGAATGGTGCTTCACCTAACAACCAGCTATTAAGAGATATGTATGTGCTTAAAGGCTACTGTATTTCTATATTGTCCTTGTAAATATATATTCCCCTTACATCTACAAGAAAATTAGCAATAAGATAGAGTCTGCAAAAGTTTATCTCGATTAACATGAAGTAGATGGAGAATAAGCGTTTGTAAAAATAGTTTGTACAAGAGTAGGGAAAGTCATGTGAGTGTAACACAGATTTTTTAACTATGTGACACTTTTGTTTGAGAGTCAGCCACTTAAATCATCGGTGATCCTATTAGTATGGTGCCATGACAAAGAGGAAATTATCTACTTTCAATATAAATGATTTACTAAATGTAAACAAACGCATGTGGCAGTAACTGAATGACATTGGCCGTTTGCTTTGCGCTATCATTTTTTTCTCCTAAATATTGCATAAAAGATCACGGGTTGTTCGCGCAGAAGACCAATTTGGGCTTCTTACTGCATGATGTCACTCCGGAGCAGTATATAATATTTTTCACGGCTAAACATTGTGCTACGAGGTTTATTTAATTTGAAATTGTGCATTAATGAAGCTACCATTCGGTTA
The DNA here is from genome assembly GCA_030765065.1 of Deroplatys truncata. Lineage (NCBI taxonomy): Eukaryota > Metazoa > Arthropoda > Insecta > Mantodea > Mantidae > Deroplatys > Deroplatys truncata. The sequence continues at coordinate 44,955,166 of CM060975.1, read as the reverse complement.
TTTGCTTGAGTATACAAAATATGACTGGGACGTATATAAAGGTAATTAATTATCTTACAGATTCACTATGAGCGATTTTTGGAAATGGGAGAACTTAACCTCACTTAACACTCATCATTATTTATTATTATTATTATTATTATTATTATTATTATTATGCCAAACTGCGGCATCGGGGTTCCTAAACGTAGAAATACTGAAGGTGCAAACATTTAATGAGGCGAGTTCTCTTATGATGCGAAATTTAATCCTTGGGCGCATGGTTGCAAACACAATGTACGCATACCATTTTCATGTGCGTTTGCAACATTTTATCTTTCGTTCTGGTATTTAACACATTTCAGAAAACAATTCTAAAACCCGTACATTTTTACCTGACTCCCCATATAAATTACTCATTTCTATGGATTTCAAACACTTAGCATTTAAGATCGGTACAAAATTAAGGTAATTTGGATGTATATCGCCCTAAATCTTTTCAATTTTTAAGGGACTAACAAGTACGGAGCTGAAATTTTACATAACAGAATATGAAAAAAATTCTGATGTGTTACACTCACATGGCTTTCTCTACTATTGTACAAACTATTTTTACAAACGCTTATTCTCGATATGCTTCATGTTAATTGAGATATCGAGATGTTAATCTTATTGCTAATTTTCTTGTAGATGCAAGGGGAATTGCTAGGCTTTAAGCGACAGTCAAATATTTTAAGAGCTGGTTGCTATGTGGAGTATTCCATTCTCTTTGCATGTCCAGGACATAAAAAAATGAATAACGAATTCCCATTTGAGAAAAGGTATAAGTATTGGAAAATTTAAGGGAATAACAAGCAATATCTCGAAAATGGTTCACTCAACTAAAAAAATGTATATGGCATAAATTGTGTATTTTAACGCGATCTACAGTTTTTGTTTAGTAAAATTTTGTCTATCTCTTATGGTTTACCAGTTATGCAAAAGTCGTTCACAATGAAGAATACTTTTGGAGACATTCCTAGAAAATTCGAGATATACATTTCATTTATCGTAAAAATATCTTAAACATATGATATTTTAATCAAAATCGTTAGAGCCATTTTTGAGAAAATTAAAATTTTCGAAAAATGTTCCATGTAAAGGGTACTCTGGGGTGGGGGGATTTTCTTGAAAACCTTCGTGTCGCATCTCTGGAAAATACTGAACCTAAATACCAAGTTTGGTGTTTATCCGACTGTTCGTTTCTGAGTTATGCTGTTCACAGACACACACACGGACATGTTTCCACAAAATGATTTTTTTTGGATTCAGGGAGTCTCAAAACATATATTTCCGGTGAAATCTCGGTATTGAATTTTTGGGTGGAATACAATACTTCCCCTACTTACTATACGTAGTAGAGAAAGTAATAAATACAATCGTAGACAGATAAATCTGATTGGAATTGGTTCAAAATTTAGGATAGTTTAAATGGAGAGGCTTCCAAAAATGTTTAAAACTTTTACTCCATTTGGACTTTGGCTCGTCTAAAAATTATACACAGGAATTATCCAGTATTTGTCGGGAAACATGCTATTTGTTTGATTTATTCGAAGGATATTTAAGGGCATTATTTACTAGATCGTTTCCACAAACAACTATTTCGTGAATTAACTGATTATTTATTCTTACATTATATTAAGATTACAAAAAGCAAGCAAGCCTCCCGAAAATGAGCTAAAGTATCTAGATGTTATGCTATAGGCTTTGTTAGGTGCTTTCACTAATCAGTTATTTTATACATCAAATGGAGAATAATTTATTGACATGATTAAAATTTGTTTGAAAACGATATAAAAGTTAAGGGTATTTATATGGAGATCCCCTTAAAATATATAATTTTTACTTTCTCTACTGTTTACCTATCCACAGTAAGTAGAGAAAGTATTGCATTCCATGATCCATTAAAGAATTAAATATCGGGATTTTATCGGAAATACGTTTTCAGGTCCCTGAATAAAATAAAGGATTTTTAGAAGAAAAAAAAGTATGTGTGTGAGTGTGCTCCATTTCCAAACTGCCCATTATATTAGGAAAAGGTTCATTATTTTTTAAGAAAATATCTTACGGTTTTCATTAAAACAACATACGTTTAAGATATTTGCATAACATAAAATATAAAGATATCTTGTATTTTCTGCGAAACCACTATGAAGTTCTCATTCTGAATTAAATTCGTGTAACTTGTAAACCATAAGACACAGACAAAAAGCTTACTGTATAAAAAATGAACATCTCGATAAAACATGCAAATTATGTACATGTTTGTGGAACTAACCATTTCCGATATATTTGTTGTTACTGGTTTGAATTTCAAATACGAGGGGCACTATTTATATTTTGAGATCTGGCAACCCTGAATGTTGTAGCTGCCATATGACGTTTCCAATGGAAATTTGACATTTTTTACCATAATCTACTTCAAACATTTTGTCAATAGAGTGTCATTTGTTTTGTTTACACAAACTTGAAAATTGTATGTCAACAAAAACATGGAATTAACTCGTGAAAATGTTCGTGCAATGATTTATTACGACTTTCGACGTGGATTATCAAGACAAGAGTGCATCGATCAACTAACTTCCACATTTGGCGACGAAGCTCCATCCTTTGCCACTGTGAAACGCTGGTATAACGAATTTAATCGTGGCCGCCGTTCGCTCAATGATGAAGTTCGTGAAGGTCGTCCAAAATCAGTGTGCAAAACTGTGCAAAAACTAATAATGAAAGATCGGCATGCGACATATCGTGAGATTGAGGCAACCCTAGGCATTAGTTCCACCAGCATATATAAAATATTGCATGATTATTTAGCCGTGAAAAAGGTTTGCTCTCGTTGGATCCCACATAATTTGACGCAATCTCAAAAAGATACTCGTGTCGATTGGTGTACAAAAATCCTCAAGAAATACAATGGCGGTGCCTCAAAAGACTATATAAGATTGTAACAGGTGACGAATCATGGATCTATGCGTATGAGCCGGAACGTAAACAGCGGTCGACTGTATGGGTGTTTCAAGATGAAGCAAATCCAACAAAAGTTGTTCACACTCGAAGCACTTCGAAGCAAATGGTCGCCTGTTTTTTCAGCAAAACTGGCCATGTGGCAACAGTGCCTTTAGAGGAACGTAAAACGGTCAATGCCGAATGGCACACAACCATTTGTTTGCCGGAAGTCTTCGGTGAAGTAAGGAAAACCAACAAGAACCGTAGGATCGTTCATCAAGATAATGCGAGCGCACACACATCTCGTGTAACAACAGAGTATTTGAAGGCTCAAAAAATCGAATTGATGGGTCATCCGCCATACAGCCCTGATTTGGCACCCAATGACTTCTTTTTGTTCCCGAACACCAAGAATAAATTGCATGGACAACGATTTTTGTTGCAGAAGAAGCCGATGATGCCTTCAAAACCATGTTTTGGAGGTGTCTAAAAAGACTGGAATAAATGCTTTGACAAATGGTTCAAACGGATACAAAAGTGTATTGATCATAAAGAAGAATATTTTGAAAAACAATAAAGCAGTTTTCAATCAGAAATTACTTTGTTTTAATTATTAGGCTCAAAATATAAATAGTGCCCCTCGTACCTTCATTTCTGCAAACGTTGATCTTGATTAACAGAAGTAGATATAAAAAAGAGATACACTTTTGTGTGAATAGTTTGTGGAGGAATGGGTAGAGAAAGTCGAGTGATAACAACAAATCAGATTTTTTTATTGTTTACCAAAATATCCATTAAATACCAGAATGCAAGGTACATAATATTGGGCGGCACTGAAATGTTACGTCATTGGTGAATTTACGATGTTTCTTTTTATTTTGTTGCACACATTTACCGTGTATTAAATTGTTAATTTCGTGTTATCTTTGAATAATTGAGTGAACAGAAATGGGAGTGGGGGTTTGCGCGAGCGAAGCTGCGGATTCTAATCCCCCCATACATTTGCGTCGAAAGCATGTGCAGCATTTCATTAATCGCAAAGGATCGGGAGTAATCGGACTTAGTAGCGAGGTTATTAAGACGTAAAAAGGCCTGTTCTTTCAGTATAAAAGCTATTAAGTAAAAACTATTGAACTACTTCCCTTTAGAGTAGTTTTTCTTTCCTTTCTTTCTTTCACGCACTGGTAAGTAGAAAAAGCAAATCTTCGCTAAGCACATACCAACCTTTAGATACAAGCTGTGAGATGTGTCTGAACCGCTGATACCAAAGAAAATAAAAAAAAAAAACTATTCCCAGCTTCGTCGCCGGAAGCTGCGGTTCACGTTGCCGGAAGTTGAGAATTGCACTTCGTGTAGTCGATAAACCCCACATTCCCAAACCGCAGAATCGGGTATCACAGCCGTTTCAATCCATGTTACTATCGCATACCCCACGCTGTTATTGCGTTTCATTTGTTAACTTCCTGCTCGACAAACAACCGTCTGCAATTCCACCAGCCAAACATTTATTTCATTTTATTTGGAACCAAAGTAACTTATAATTGCAATTAATGAAAATTAACAAATATATGAAATTAATGCTCATATTGTGCCATTTTATGCATTATAGGAAACCAATCCTATGATTATATCCGGAGATATCTATCACAATTTGCTAGCCGGCTACAATGCATTTCATCAAACGATTTTTGTAACATTAATTTCTCTATCAATTTTGTCTTTAAGGTCTACAAGAGAGCGGCAAGATGGTGCTTAAGCACTTGGGAAATGAAAACGGACACAATGTAATGGCTCAAGACCTACAAATTTCTCTGTATGCGGCTACCTTCTTTAGGAATATTTGAAGAGCAAGGTTTATTCAAACCGCTCACAATCGTTGCAACGCTACCGAACGGAATGGCTCAGGCGGTAACGTTTGTGGTCCGCATTTGGAAGGTTCCGGCTTAAAATCGCGTGAGCCGACCAATCTGATTTTTCTTCTGTGGTTTCTCTCAGTCGCTAAGGTAAATACCGGATTGGATATTTAAAACCACAACCCAAAGTTCCACCTTAGGTTTAAAACAATAGTAAAAATGGAAATATTTGGAAATAGCGAGTGTTCTGCCATCAGGGTTGCCAGATATCTGAAATCAAAATAAGGGGCAGGTGCCATTTCGTCCCCCCCCCATGTGCAACTGAGATACACTTACGGTAATATTTACAAAATGCTTTAGTAAAACACACCATGTAGTTCAAGGGTGGCGAAAACGACTTCCTTCCGTGAGTCACCAAATATGCAACACGCACTGCATCACTCAGCAGCATGTGAAAATCAAAGGACGGTTGCAGAGAGGGAACGTGCACCTGCGAGTCAAAATGGCTCGCAATTCACGTTTTCGCTATCTCTGATGTAGTTAAAGCAACGTAAAATAAATAGATTAAACAACAACTTCAAGGGGTCTAAAAAGAAAGAAGAACCTATCGTCGCCATTACATACTTACTAATCGCTAGATTCAGTTTCGTTTTCCTAATCCTTACGAAAAACACATTGCATTTTATCATTTTTTAACATGACCACCTTTTACGTTTCAAACTCCTAGCTCTTTTCATTATTAATTCACTTCCTGTTCTCCAACAAAATAACCACGTGTTCGTGTTCACTTCACAAGCTTCTAAAAACACCCTTCATTATTGATGGATATCAAAAGGGAAAAGTAAGCGGGACATTATTAGGCATCGTAACAATCACTTGGAGACGGAACACCCGAAGGTAAACCAGCGTTACGGAGTTTTACGGAAAGTACCGATATCCGTCCGAAGGGAGATTGACAAACTATGCTGATACCTATTTCAATTTTAATGGCGTATGATGTGACGATAATAGTTTGGTTTTTTGGCTGTGTATTAGTGTTGTGCCAATATATTATTTCAGGCCATTATACCAAATAAATATATTAGGACATAACGCTTCTTTCGTTACAAAATAGCTTAAAGCATTTCATATACATAAATTCTCCATTCGTACTATGTGTGTCTTTTGGAATTTTTTGGCTCTCTGGGTAGCTTAGTTGGTTAAGCGCCAGTTACATAAAACTTGTGTATTACCACATTATTACTGAATAATTCTACATATCGAAATGTTAGCTACCGTAATCTATAACAAAACACCCAAGTTAAATTACATACCTAGGTGTATAATATATACCTATCGCATGGCAAAATATCTGCTGAAATAGTTATTTCTTTTTGAAGTACCTGTTAATGCTTCATTTATATACCACCTTATTTGTGAAGTCATATTGGAAGCTTTGTCTTGTGAAACAACTTCTGAATTTCATTAGTTGATAATATTGAGTTCGTCACTTATTTATAATGTATCACATTCACACTTTTAATTGGGCAGCACTATGGTCTCTCACCAAAAAAATCCCAGGGGTACTAGGTGGGATTTTGTGGTGGATAAAATGGCACTTAGAATGGGTGTTTCTGGTTTTCCCCACCATAATTCCATCAATTGCACCATCTTCATCATTATCACCCCCCCCTAGTCTCCAATCTCTGCAAACCAATGAAGCTAAAAAGGGACGTTTCAATTAAAAAAATCTGATGTGTTACACTCACATGACTTTCTCTACTCTTGTACAATCTAATTTTACAAACGCCTATTCTCCATATGCTTCATGTTAATCGAGATATCGAGATGTCAATCTTATTGGTAATTTTCTTGTAGATGCAAGGGAAATATGGTAGCTTTTAAGCGATAGTCAAATATTTTAACGCTGGTTGCTATGTGGCGCATTCCATTCTCTTTGCATGTCCAGGACATAAACAAAATGAATAACGCATTTGAGAAAAATCTGATGTGTTACACTCACATGACTTTCTCTACTCTTGTACAATCTAATTTTACAAACGCCTATTCTCCATATGCTTCATGTTAATCGAGATATCGAGATGTCAACCTTATTGGTAATTTTCTTGTAGATGCAAGGGGAATATGGAAGCTTTTAAGCGATAGTCAAATATTTTAACGCTGGTTGCTATGTGGCGCATTCCATTCTCTTTGCATGTCCAGGACATAAAAAAATGAATAACGCACATGAGAAAAAGTATAAGTATTGGAAAATTTAAGGAAATAACAAGCAATATCTCGAAAACGGTTCACTGAACAAAAGAAATGTATATGACATAAGTTGTGTATTTTAACGCGATCTACATTTTTTCTGTAGTAAAATTTTGTCTATCTCATGGTTTACCAGTTATGCAAAAGTCCTTCACAATGAAGAATACTTTTGGAGACATTCCCAGAAAATTCGAGATATACATTTCATGAGAATATCTTAAACATATGATATTTTCATCAAAATCGTTAGAGCCATTTTTGAGAAAATTAAAATTTTCGAAAAATCTTCCATGTAAAGGGTAGTCTGGGGTGGGGGGATTTTCTTGAAAACCTTCGTGTCGCATCTCTGAAAGATACTGAACCTAAATACCAAGTTTGGTGCTTATCCGACTGTTCGTTTTTGAGTTATGCTGTTCACAGACACACACAGACACACACACACACACACACACACACACGGACATGTTTCCAAAACGGCTTTTTTTGGTTTCAGGGGGTCTCAAAACATGTATTTCCGGCGAAATCTCGGTATCGAATTTTTGGGTGGAATGCAATACTTCCCCTACTTACTCTACGTAGTAGAGTAAGTAATACTGTGGAGGATACCGAAAAATACTGTCTTAACCAGCGAGCCTGAATTTATAAACCAACATGTGCACCAGTGCACCAATAGCCTGCAGAAATAACAATATAACTATACTTAGGTGTTATCAAAATTGGGTAAGGAAGAAAAGGGGTAATAATGAAATATTACATTTTAAACAAACTTAACTCCTGTAACTGCTTTAAAAAAATCTGATCTGTTACACTCACATGACTTTCTCTACTCTTGTACAAACTATTTTTACAAACGCTTAATCTCCATATGCTTCATGTTAATCGAGATATCGAAATGTCAATCTTATTGATAATTTTCTTGTAGATGCAAGGGGAATATGGTAAGTTTTAAGCGATAGTCAAATATTTTAACGCTGGTTGCTATGTGGCGCATTCCATTCTCTTTGCATGTCCAGGACATAAAAAAATGAATAACGAATTTGAGAAAAAGTATAAGTATTGGAAAATTTAAGGCAATAACAAGCAATATCTCGCAAACGGTTCACTCAACAAAAGAAATGTATATGACATAAATTGTGTATTTTAACGCGATCTACATTTTTCGTGTAGTAAACTTTTGTCTATCTCTTATGGTTTACCAGTTATGAAAAAGTCGTTCATAATGAAGAACACTTTTGGAGACATTGCCAGAAAATTCGAGATATACATTTTATTTGTCATGACAATATCTTAAACATATGATAGTTTAATCAAATCGTTAGAGCCGTTTTTGAGAAAATTAAAATTTTCGAAAAATGTTCCATGTAAAGGGTAGTCTGGGGTGGGGGGATTTTCTTGAAAACTTTTGTGTCGCATCTCTGGAAGATACTGAACCTAAATACCAACTTTGGTGTTTATCCGACTGTTCGTTTTTGAGTTATGCTGTTCACAGACACACAGACAGACACACACACAGACATGTTTCCAAAAATGCTCTTTTTGGATTCAGGGGGTCTCAAAACATATATTTCCGGTGAAATCTCGGTATCGAATTTTTGGGTGGAATGCAATACTTCCCCTACTTACTATACGTAGTAGAGAAAGTAAAAATACAGAAGCCTTTAAGAATTGACATATCTCTTAATAGCTGGTTGCTATGTGGAACACCATTCTCTTTGCCACAGCTTAATACTCTTTGCATATCCAAGACAAAAAAAATGAATAACGAATTCCCATTTGAGAAAAAGTATATTGGAAAATTTAAGGAAATAACAAGCAATATCTCGAAAATGGTTCACTCAGCGAAAAAAATGTATATGACATAAATTGTGTATTTTAACGCGAGCTACATTTTTTGTGTAGTAAACTTTTGTCTATCTCTTATGGTTTACCAGTTATGCAAAAGTCGTTCACAATGAAGAATACTTTTGGAGACATTCCCAGAAAATTCAAGATATACATTTTATTTGTCATGAAAGTATCTTAAATATATGAGATTTTAATTAAAATCGTTAGAGCCATTTTTGAGAAAATTAAAATTTTCGAAAAATGTTCCATGTAAAGGGTAATCTGGGGTGGTGGGATTTTCTTGAAAACCTTCGTGTCGCATCTCTGGAAGATACTGAAGGTAAATACCAAGTTTGGTGTTTATCCGACTGTTCGTTTGTGAGTTATGCTGTTCACAGACACACAGACAGACAGACACACACACGGACATGTTTCCAAAAATGCTTTTATTGGATTCAGGGGGTCTCAAAACATGTATTTCCGGTGAAATCTCGGTATCGAATTTTTGGGTGGAATGCAATACTTCCCCTACTTACTATACGTAGTAGAGAAAGTAAAAACCTGAAAGTCGTAAAAAAAAATACTGTTACATTCTTTCTACAGTCAACATGTGAAAAAACAATACAAGCAACTAACTACATGTTAAACAGTGATTTACAATTATGAAAGATGTTTGTGACACGGTAAACACAAAACTGAATCTTTATTTACAGACATTGCATTTACAGTCACATTTAAAATCAAAGTATAATATCGTTAATACATACATTTGTATGGTATTTTAATAACATGTGCGTAAATTAATAAACGATTCATTGAACTTTTGCTACCCATTTTGGACGCGGCAAACGTCTCTCGCTAATGCTCGTACATTTTTGGCATTCGTTCAACTTCAGGTGTTACCGTCTCCAAGCGATTGTGGCACCGCCAGGCTGACCAACACCCAAAAATCGCCAAATTTATAAACAGGAACCAATTGTAAGTGGATCAGTATCAACTCCACCAACAGGGTAAAATTTACCGGGAATTACTTTTTACAGTATAAAGAAACATAGCAGTTGGTTCTTCTTCGGGGAGCCCCCGGAGGCTCGAGATCTAGGGTTGGACCCGGGCGGCGTTCGATCTGGAAATATTAGGGACCCGTCCATTCTCGTGTCCTCGTCATCCGGATCTGGTCGCCCTTCGGGTCTCTTCCCTCATCCTTCCCTCCCAGGGGTCGCGGTAGAAACACAAGGGTCCGGATGACCTGCGTGCGGTACTCGTCCCGGTTCCGGGGGTCCCTACGTTCGTCAGTACCTTTACTTTTAGCAACTTCAGAGGTGAACACATTAGCCTTTTTTTTCAGGCTTTAAAAGACTCCGAAATACGGGACAATTAGCACAAATCCGGAACGTTGGTAACCCTGTCTGCCATCTATCCACAGATAATATATTTATTGCACCAAATAGCCATGTAGGTTTACAATATTACATTACATTCATTCATTAAGTATAGCACTGTTACATATCTGCATATTCGCTTACTGACCGTGTTCTTTTTATGCAGAATTCTATGTGCTAGCGATCACAGTTTTTAAAAATAGTTTACACTCACACCTATATTTGGTTCAGGAAATGATGTGTTGCTGCAGATAAGGTGGAGGAAGCCTGTGAATACATGTCTCATCTCGACATTTCCCTTTGTCCATGATCGATCTATCATGACTCCTGTGCCGTAAAATTCTGGGCACATTTCTTCTTTTTTCTTTGAGCTTTATTTATGGACGCACCTTTACTACTATGGTTCTTAGCGTCCCATTCTATATTGGGTGTGAAAGATCGGAAAGTTTGCTCAGAGGTCCCTTTATTAGGCTTGAGATTATTTTACGTGCCGTAAATCTACGACACGGGACCACCGACTTTACTTCCCTTACGAAGGAAGCCATGTTAAGGATTTTTACGCCCGAAAAAATCCACCGCCCTCCGCCAGGTTTGAGCCCGCGACCTCGGGAACTAGAGGCTAGCATGGTAACCACTACACCACGGAGGACACTGCACATTTCTTCTCTTTATCGGTTCAGTGTTGCCAGTAATTTTTCTGATGCGCTGATGTTGGGTAGTAGCTGGTTTGTCCGCAGGTCTTCGATAGTAAAGTTTCCTTCCCAGGATATAAACGTGTCTCTATCACGTGGCCTTTGACACTCCCACTGCTTTCTTTATATAGACTGCTTTTACTCTTTCCAGTGTGGAAGTTCTTACCGTAAGATGTGACCATATGATTTCTATGCCATAAATAAGCATCGGTAGTATTTTGACTATGAATAATAGCTTTGCTGTCTCATGGCTAAGGGATTTTATGTATTTTATATCTTGCATTGTCATTATTGTTTGTGTTGCGTCCGATGTTACGAGGTGTTTAATTTCAATTTTCGATTCATACACAAAGAACTTTGACGAATATCCACAGACTTGAAAGCAGTAGACTGGGCACCCTAATGTCATCTGCTCGGCATGTGTAGAATCAGAGATACAGTTGCCTAGCACCAAGGTCTCTGAGGACACGTGCGAAGCAAGATGGTATACTAAAGGAATGAGAAGGCTAACTGTCTGCCACAAACCGAGCCACGAGGTATCTCCAAACAGATCCGTCGCGATATGACCACGTAGTTAAAGCGATGTAAAATAGAGAAAAAAAATATTAATGCTATTCTATTTGAAATGCTACCCACGTCATCTGATGATATGCGCATGATGCTGACATATTCTCGTCACAGCAACGGAGGTAATTTGCAGGACGTAATTTTCAAAAAATTAAATGTTTTACTGTATCGAATAAAATGGCACATTACTGTAATTAATTTCATAAAGTTGTTCATTTAAATAAATAATATAGTTAGTGTTTATTACACAACTGTAAACATTTGGTTCCATTCAATCATCCTGTATGTATATTAGAAGATAAAGTTTTTCAGCTTTGATTCAAATACACGAATACCATTTTTTAAACATTTTTATCTTCTCTACCGCCTGTTTAAGGTGAAAGAAGCACTGCATTCGGCTCAAAAACTCGAAGCTCTATTTCACTGGAAATGCATGTTTCAAGAGAGAGAAAACCATGAATACCCAATACTTCTAATTTAATTCAAATCCTATAAGGATACAAGACGAGATTTTTCATACAACGCCCCTACCTCAACCAGCCGTTTACAAGGAAAACATTTCCCCCTCTCTCTCTGTCTCAAGAAAGTTCTAGCGATTTTGATTACAATGGCAGATTTTTTTAGATATTCGCATGGCAAAACACATCTTTTATTTTCTGTGAACAGCCTGGAATGTCTCCTTGACATTTGTGAAATCGATAAAAACTCACTGCCCCTCCCCAAAAAAGCAGAGCTCTTTAAAATACACAATGCACTTCAAATATGTTTTTGTGGCATTAATTATTTCCGAGATATTCGTTGCTATTGCTTTGAAATTCTCGATGCTGTCGTGTTTTGAAGTGCTACGTAACCTTTTGTTTTTCGTGATGTCATGCAAATAGCATGGAATTTAAAAGCCAGCATATAGCGACCCGCTTTTTAAACATTTTACTACCGCTTCGATTTTACCCCTACATCGAAATGTGTGATTAAATTATTTCTGCAAACTCCTCGATTAACATGAAGTAGAAAGGTAAGGTTTTGTAAGAATAGTTTGTAGAAGACTGGGTAGGAAAGTTACATGAATGCTACACATTGCACATTTTGTCAGAATATTGTTGATAGCTTTCCAACCTCTAGCAAAATAATTGTTTACAGTTGGCAAAGAGAGCTGCACAGTCTGAGGTACTCGCTTGTACAGTTTACAGTCGAGGTCAACTGGTTTATATTTTTTCAAAGTTGTAGGGTCAAGACCTCGCCTACCGCAGCTGAAATATTACGCAATCGAGAGATCATTACTTAAGTGCAACTAATATCGCTAAGAGCCTTTACTTATCAGTATTACCCTTGAGACTAATCCTTTTTGCCCCGCAGCATTGATCTGATTACCTCATCATCAACAAATCAATGCTTCTTTACGTATTAATCTCAATGATCAGGGTATTTTCAACTGAAACCCTTTCCTCGTTGAATTTGTACCTAAGCAAATGTCAGATGTTACGAAAAATGTCTATTTAAGTGCGTAAGCCATAACATATTAACCATTTCGTAGAATTTTTATTTTCCCGTTTTACTTTCTCTACGGCTTTGCCTATGGCAGGTAGGGAAAGAATTGTATTCCACCCAAAAATTCGATATCGAGATCTTACCGGAAAAAAAAGAACAAAAGATCCACGTGCCGTCGTAGTTAGAAACTGTGAGAAACAGGTAAAAATTCTGATGTTAAATTCACCTGACTTTCTCTACCCATTATAAAACCTTATTTTTCTTTCCCTGCTATGTTAATCGAGATAGAGGTTTACAAAAATAGTTCTGTTACACATTTCATTGTATGTAAAAGAGGGATAATCAAATATTTTAAAAGCGGTTCGCTATATGCTGGCTTTGCAGTTCTTCTATTTGTATAACCACGAGAAAAACAAACAAAGGAATAGCGACTTAGCAGTTGAGAAAATATAAATCATCTGACAATGCAAGCCAATATAAATAACATTTCGGAAATGGATAATGACCAAAAAATTTAACATAATTCTACGGTTTACCAGTTACACTAACGCCATTCAGAATGAAGAGGACTTCACTGTCTATTCCCATCGTCCTCCGTGAACTAGTGGTACCGTGCTAGCCTCTAGTTCCCAAGGTCGCGGGTTCAAACTCGGCGATGGATTTTTTTCGGGCGTAAAAATCCTTGGCATGGGGCTTCCTTCGGAAGGGAAGCAAAGCCGGTGGTCCCGTGTCGTAGATTTACGGCACGTAAAAGAACCTCAAGCCTGTTAAAGAGGGCTCTGAGCAAAATTACCGGTCTTTCACGCCCAATATAGAAAGGGACGCTAAGGACCATAGTAGTTAAAGAGCGTCCATAAATAAAACTCAATTTACTGTCTATTCCATGAAATTCAGATATACATCTCATTTGTCATGCTAATGCCTTAACCTAACGTACTTTAATTAAAATAGTTGAGCCATTTTTGAGAAAATCCCGGTAAGTCATATTGGACGATGGATGAAATGATGCTCAAATGAGCCCGGGGTGTCTATAACTTAGTTTACCGACACTCGTCTTCTCAGGATAAAGGAAAATCAGGGGAAAAACCTTATCCAGATAACTCACGCTAACCGAGGTTCGAACTCGGGACCTCTTGAAAGTGAGGCAGATACGCTACCGCCATACCACGGAGGCGGGGTTCCTTATGAACAAATGTTTCTTTTCAATGAAATAATGGTTGCTAGGAAACCATTATTTTACTTGTGAAGAATGAATTCTGTTGTTTCCATGTCTAGAAAAAGTCTGTTGGATAAGATCAATTACTTGGAGCATTACAAGGCGTCCAGAAAAGCACAATTCGATTTTTGCCAACCTTATGCATACAGTCTATATTCTGCACTTCGGTAAAATTAACATTAAAATCCATCAAGGTCTCACATTTCACACTGAACTGACGTGTTTGGCTTCCAGTGTTCTTTTCTGAGCCATTACACCTGAAATCTAGCATCTGCATTAAGGAATAGCTTGGAAATTAATTTTTCGGTCAACTTTAATTTTGTCTAAATGCGAAATATAGGAGTTACAGTTTTCAAAAATAAACTTTTATGTAACTAGGCCAAGGAATGCTTGTTTAAATGGACTTTAATGTTATATTATCTTGAGGTACTTTAATTTTTCTGAGATTTGAAAAAATTTACATTCCTCAACGTTTCAAACACAACATTGCACCTTTAAAATCAGAAAATCATTCATAAACGAATTTAATGGTACTCAAACAGCTAATTTCAACCAATTTAGCTGAAATGTTTATTACAGATTGTTCAACATAATTAATTTTTATGTTCCTAATTTTCGAAGAATGATAATCAAGACTCATGAAATGCCGCAATGATGGAATTTGAATATTTGAAACTTTCAAGTTTTGCATATTATTCCTCGAAAATAGTTATTTACAATCAAATATTACATTTTGTGCAACATTACCGCTTATTCTAGGAAAGACAACGCCGTAATAACACTTTTAATTTTCTAAACATCAATCACGCATTACATTTTTAAAATCCTAAATCTAAAACTATACTCGGTATCCAGAAAATACTCTTTAGATCAAGAGCCTCAAATTCCTTTGTGAAAACTCACTGCAAAGAGAAAAACCTCCAAGTTTACAGTTTATGGCAAATTTTATATCTAAAAGTGGATGTTTGTTCAATTATTATGTATAGCTTTATCATGCTTATAGATTCACGCTATTATACAAATTGACATAAAATCTTATTTTTCTATCTGTTCACGTTAATTTAAAATTCCTGCCAGAAATACTTTACATTAGTTAATACTAGGTAATGTGCATTTTATACACTGAAACAACATACAACTGTTTAAATTAAAGATGGTAACTCCCGTCTTTGCACGAACTCCTGGAAAACAAAGGAACGACTACTTAAGGGAATGCTCCACTGAACTTTGGTGAAAATTTCGGGAAATTGGACTTTTAGCACTGTGCGCCCAAAAATACTCAAAAGACCATAATTTCAAAATTCATTTAACTTTTGATATTCTGGATGCTTATCTTTATATTTAAAATAGTGACAATCTGCTCACAATTGGGAAACATGTAAATTTGCAACATGGAATATTTCGAAAACATTTTTGTGATGCACTGTGTATCTCAATGAGCTCTACACTTTTTCTGTAGAAGCTTTTGTGTATTCCTTGTAGTTTTCTAACTATACAAAATTAAATGAAATAAAGCAAATTGACACAATATTCCCTGAAAATTCCAAGACACATAGTTATACATGCTGGTTATATTTAAATTGGCGGTGTTCAGCGTGGCACGCTAATTAAGCAATGTGCAAATAATAATGCAAAATAAATATAATGCGCGAATAATGCAAAAAATTATATATAGTTCCAAATTTTGCCAGCAGGTAAAAATATGGCACTCTAAAACAGCCAGTACATGACATGGGCACAGGAAAAGGGCAGAAAATGACAAACACACGATAACGGCGATTCTGGCACGTGTATTAGGAACTATGTTACAAATACTATTCAATATGGCCTCCCAACTCCGCAACACGGCATGGTCAAGAGCTGCTCGCAGCATATCTGGAAGAATCAGAGCGGCATGTCGTATGCTGCCTTTATGTCCCTGATGGACACAATGTTTCAAATAACCCCACAGTCAGAACACTGAATTGAGGTCGGGGCATCCTCAAGCCACGCATTTGGAAATTACCTGGCGATCATTACTGAAGATTTCTTGCAGCAACTCTTTTATCTCACGAGCGACATGTGGTGCTGCCCCATCTTGCATGAAAATAATGGTGTGGTCACAGTTGCGTTCTTGGCATAATTTTCGAACACACTGCCTAATTAGCGTATCTACGAGGTTCAGACTCCTACGATTACTAAAGTTGCTGCTATGACACCCGAACACTCGGTATATAAAATATATTTTAATTAATAAGTTTGAGTCATTTTGAGAAAATCAAAAGTAACGAAAATTGTTGGCTTGAAGAGTAGTTTGGGGTGGGGAGATTTTCTTGAAAATATTCGCATTGCATCCTAATTGGAAAACGCTGAACTGATATACGAAGTTTGGTATTTATTTAATTTTTGAGTGGGGGGTTCAGGGCACCATAAAACATATTACGTATTTCCAGTGAAATCTCGGTATCGAATTTCTGTATGCAATACAACACTTCCTCTACTATAAGTAGGTGTTAGAAAAAGTAAACGATATCGAAACGAAAGTCAGCCAAATCAACTGACAACTTTGGTGCATTCATTTTCCTTAATATTTGTTTCCCTTAAAACCTGGACGTCCCAAACGAACAACAACCTACTCTGTAGACAGGTCAAGATGTTATCAGCACTGGATAGGAACAATGGGGCAGCAAGGAGATGCACCTCAAGTCTGATAATATACTGTCGCTGTGATAAGATTACGTTATTTCTGGCATGCCTTTGTGGCATCAAGGTAAGCTGTGTTCTAGACTATAGTTTGGGACTGCTAGACATTGTGTGTGTTAATCTCGGAAACTAACACTAACCCAATCTGGATAGTTACTACACCATCACAAACTACTGTTGTTTCTGACGGACATAACTGAAATTATTAAAAATATCAAAACGTACTAGAGCATCAACACAGTGGAGTTCTAAAAGAACGTACTTGCAAAGAAAACTTCTCCTTGAGAATGCCATGGAGTGTCCGTTAACATAACTAAAAAATCTGATGTGTTGCACCCACATGACTTTCTCTACTCTTGTACGGACTTCTTTTACAAGCGTTATTCTCCATCATGTTAATCGAGATATCGAGATGTTAATCTTATTGCTAATTTTCTTGTAGATGCAAGGGGAATTGGTAGGCTTTAAGCGATAGTCAAATATTTTTAGAACTGGTCGCTATGTGCAAAATGTAATTCTCTTTGCATGTCAAAAGATCGTTTCTGCAAATGTTTATCTCGATTAATATGAAATAGATGGAGAATAAGAGTTTGTAAAAATGGTTTGTACAAGAGTAGAGAAAGTCATGTGAGTGTAACACATCAGATTTTTAAGTTTTGAATACTCATAATTTGTGGAAGCTGTAGTTACTCCCCATCCAAACACTCTGTTGCAATTGTCCCCACAAAACAATTGTTTTGTATGAAACATTAAACTTTTCTAAAGAAGAGCACACACAATCCGCAATCGTTTGTGCAGTCTCATTCGGCCTCATTTGAACATCAATAAATTTCGTCTGCAACCCACCATTGTCCAGTCAAAATACTGGATCATTAAAGGATATAACTTTATAACAAGGTGTTGCATCAGTAAAACGCCACAAAAAGGCATACGAGCAATTGTGTTCCATACTCACAATTGCATGTCTCATTGTTTCTGTCTTCGTACGCGCACTAGGTTATTTTTCATGCAATTTCAGAGTCGAGAAATATTTTTCTTTTCTGTAAGAGCACTGGTAATTCCTTGATGTGTAACTGCTATGATGTTTGATACAATGGGATGCTAATGTCCCTTCAGCTGCACGAATTTCAGCACTTGATCCTGGCTGCTCAAAGAAACTTGTTATTTTCGACGAACTGCTTTCACCTCGGACATTGTTTTTGTGTTTTGCAGTCTCCACGTGCATTCCTTTGTTCACCACCGAGACGTAAGTACCGGCCGTTTAGAAAAAAGCTATACTTCTCTGTAAAGTTTCAATTTATGTTTTTGGCATATTTTACAACGTTCAACTTTGAAGCTGCCTTTCATACCACGCTAAAACTTGTAAAATATATATTTGCGCTCGAGGAAGTTTATTTCGGCTTTCGATTTTTCTCGAATTTCTAGAAAACTCGGTCAACACGTGGGAGAAAATCTGCCTGGACCCTAATTTTACAATTAAAAATCTGATGCGTTACACTCACATGACTTTCTCTACTCTTGTACAAACTGTTTTTACAAACTCTTATTCTCGTTCTACTTCATATCAATCGAGATAAACATTTGCAGAAACGATCTTTTACATGCAAAGAGAATTACATTTTACACATAGCGACCAGTTCTAAAAATATTTGGCTATCGCTTAAGGTGTACTATGTTTCCCTTGTTTTGTATTTGCAAGGGCAATATAGAAATACAGTAGCCGTTAAGCATCGACATATCTCTTAATAGCTGGTTGCTATGTGCAGCACCATTCCCTTTGCCACAGATTAATACTCTTTGCATATACAAGACAAAAAAATGAATAACGAATTCCCATTTGAGAAAATAAGTATTGAAAATTTTAAGGGAATAACTAGCAATATCTCGAAAATGGTTCACTCAACAAAAAAATGTACATGATTGTGTATTTTATCGCGGTCTATATTTTTTGTGTAGTAAACGTTTGTCTATCTCTTATGGTTTAGAAATTATGCAAAAGTCGTTCACAATGAAGAATACTTTTGGAGACATTCCCAGAAAATTCAAGATATACATTTTATTTGTCATGAAAGTATCTTAAATATATATTTTAATCAAAATCGTTAAGAGCCATTTTTGAGAAAATTAAAATTTTCGAAACAAGTTTGGTGTTTATCCGACTGTTCGTTTCTGAGTTATGCTGTTCACAGACACACAGACAGACACACACACACGGACATGTTTCCAAAAATGCTTTTTTTTTTTTGATTCAGGGGGTCTCAAAACATATATTTCCGGTGAAATCTCGGTATCGAATTTTTGGGTGGAATGCAATACTTCCCCTTCTTACTATACGTAATAGAGAAAGTAAAAAAGAGGACATGGAGTAAAAGAGGACGTATGGTAATCCTGCCGAAAAATAACTTGATTTCATATCTGTTTGTCTTGCGTTCAGTATTTATTACTGCCATGATCCCAAACATCGTTTATGCGTTGCCTGTTTCTTTGTTGCGGCATAAAATTCTGAAATATGCGTACTCTGACGTCAAAAACAAATGACTAACAGAGATGTGCACACTGCCGTTATGTGGCAACATATTGTCATAAGGCTTGTACTGTTTCCGCTATAGCTACATGGGGAAACAGCGTTCAAATGTTTATGGAGACACTTATTCTTCTTTGTCAGATTACCCTTCTCGATGTAGGACCTACACCCCCATAGACTTACAAGCCAATGCTTTGGGTCAGTGCCTCTCGAGGAGCAAGGAAACTTTGGATCATAGCATGTCCAGGACGGGTGATCAGTGCAATGCCTGGTATGGCGGTGAAGAAGAAAATGAAACGTAGGGATGAAAGGAAAATTCCGGATCAAATTATCCAACCTATTATTCGCCTAGCAACCGAGCAAAACCGCGGAAAAAAACCTTTGCTCAGGTTGGTCGGCTACGGGGGATTGAACCCGACACCTCCCGAATGCGATTCGCACACGTTACCGTGGTGCCAACTTGCTCGGTGTTTACGGAGACACGTGGGAATAAATTCAGAAGCTATAGTAAGCAGCTCTTGTGAAGAAAAAGAAGTAAACACGAAGCAGATCTTAAATTTATCTTCTGTCAGATGACATATTTCATCAAACTGTATATTTTAATAGTGCTACACTGTTTTACTTTCTCTACTACGTATAGTAAGGGAAGTATTGTATTCCACCCAAAAATTCGATACCAAGATTTCACCGTAAATATATGTTTTGAGACCCCCTGAATCCAAAAAAAGCATTTTTGGAAACATGTCCGTGAAATGCATAACTCAGAACCGAACACTCGGATGAACACCAAACTTGGTATATAGGTTCAGTATCTTCCGGAGATGCGACACGAAGGTTTTCAAGAACATCACCCCACCCCAGATTACCCTTTACATGGAACATTTTTCGAAAATTTTAATTTTTTCAAAAATGGCTCTAACGATTTTGATTAAAATATCATATGTTTAAGATATTTTCATGACAAATAAAATGTATATCTTGAATTTTCTGGGAATTTCTCCAAAAGTATTCTTCATTGTGAACGACTTTTGCATAACTGGTAAACCATAAGAGATAGACAAAACTTTACTACACAAAAAATGTAGATCGCGTTAAAATACACAATTTATGTCACATACATCTTTTTTGGTGAGTGAACCATTTTCGAGATATTGCTTGTTATTCCCTTATATTTTCCAATACTTATATTTTCCAATACCTTTTCTCAAATGGGAATTCGTTATTCATTTTTTTTTGTCTTGGATATGCAAAGAGATTGGTGCTGCACCTAGCAACCAGCTATTAAGATATATGTCGATGCTTAAAGGCTACTGTATTTCTATATTGCCTTTGCAAATACAAAACAAGGGGAACATAGTACGCCTTAAGCCATAGTCAAATATTTTTAGAACTGGTCGCTATGTGTAAAATGTAATTCTCTTTGCATGTCAAAAGATCGTTTCTGCAAATGTTTATCTAGATTAATGTGAAATAGATGCAGAATAAGATTTTGTTAACTAGTTTGTACAAGAGTAGAGAAAGTAATGTGAGTGTTAGCACATCAGATTTTTCTGAATAAGGATGTTTCTATTTCTTATGATTTCCTGGTTATACAAAATTCAGTCAGAGTGACGAGCAAATCATAGGCCACAGAAAATTCGAGCTAGATGTTTTATTCTCATGCCAATAGATAAAATATATGTGATATTTTAAATATTCTCATTTTAGAAAATAAACGCCAAAAAGTTTTCCATATAACGAGTAGTTTGAGATGGGAGAATTTCGTAATATTTTTGTCTTTAGAAGATTCTGGACTTAAGTTTGGTATTTAATGGGGTTTTTCCTTTTTGAGTTATGCTATTCACACACTTGGGCGCACGCGTTTTATTTCTGGAATTTCAAAAGCTCTATTTTCAGCGAAATCTCGATAGATACTGAATTTTTGGGTGGTATACCTCCATTACTTCCTCTAAGCGGCAGATAAAGTAAAACTCAACTGCTTAAGCTTACTTAGGAAACAGCTAACCACATTTAGAATGTGAATTGTGTTTACTTATTATTACTAATTCCTTACCACAACTTCCCATTTTGTAAAATGATGATTACCAATTGCTATTTATGCACACAAAAATCTGATGTGTTACATACATATGACTTTCTCTACCCTCTAGCGCTTATTATTGGATATACAAATTACTGTTCCGAAAGTTTATTTTCCTATCTTCTTGCTTTTAATCGAGATAAACCTTTCCAGAAACAGGCTTCAACACCCGTTTCGCTATAGATAGTACAAATGGAACAGCGATAGTCAAATGTTTAAACACTGGACGCTATATGCTGGCCTTAAAATTTCATACTGTTTCCATGAAATCGCGAGAAACAACTGGACTTCAAGGGAATGACAAGCAATGAACAATTCGAACCATTAATAACGGATATCTCAGAAATAGTTTATGCCACAAAAAACTTATTTGAAGTAAATTGTTTGTTTTAAAGATATCTCCTTTTTTGTGTAGTACGTTTTCGTCTATTGCTTAACGTTTAACATTGTACAAGAATATACAAAATTACTTCCGAATGAAGAGGACCTCACAGGCAATTCCCAGAAAAGTCAAGATATACGTTTTGTCATGTAAATATCTTTAATTATATGAAATTTTAATCAAAATCGTAAGACCATTTTTGAGAAATAAGATATTCGAAAAATCTTCCAAATAAAGGATAGTCTCAGGTCGGGAGATTTTCTTGAAAACCTTCGTGTTGCATCTCTGGAAGATACTGAACCTAAATACCAAGTTTGGTGTTTATCCGACTGTTCGTTTCTGAGTTATGCTGTTCACAGAAACACACACACACACACACACACACACACACACACACACACACATACAGACGTGTATAAATGCGTTTTACTTTCTCTGCCACTTACATAGTAGGTAGAGAAGGTATTGCATTCCACCCAAAACTTCGATTCCGAGATTTCACGGAAAATACATGTTTTGAGGCCCCCTGAATTAAATAAAAAAATCTGATGTGTTACACTCACACGACATTCTCTACTCTTGTAGAAACTATTTTTACAAACGCTTATTCTCCATCTACTTCATGTTAATCGAGATAAACATTTGCAGACTCTATCTTATTGCTAATTTTCTTGTAGATGTAAGGGGAATATATATTTACAAGGCAATATAGAAATACACTGGCCTTTAAGCATATACATATCTCTTAATAGCTGGTTGCTAGGTGCAGCACCATTCCCTTTCCCACAGATTAATACTGTTTGCATATCCAAGACAAAAAAATGAATAACGAATTCCCATTTGAGAAAAGGTATAAGTATTGGAAAATATAAGGGAATAACTAGCAATATCTCGAAAATGGTTCACTCAACAACAAAAATGTATATGACATAAATTGTGTATTTTAACACGATCTACATTTTTTGTGTTGTAAAATTCCGTCTATCTCTTATGATTTACCAGTTA
This sequence comes from Deroplatys truncata, assembly GCA_030765065.1. Taxonomy (NCBI): domain Eukaryota; kingdom Metazoa; phylum Arthropoda; class Insecta; order Mantodea; family Mantidae; genus Deroplatys; species Deroplatys truncata. Next base: position 44,932,263 of record CM060975.1, on the reverse strand, counting down.
TGCAAAAGTCGTTCACAATGAAGAATACTTTTGGAGACATTCCCAGAAAATTCAAGATATACATTTCATTTGTCATGAAAATATCTTACAAACATATGATATTTTAATCAAAATCGTTAGAGCCATTTTTGAGAAAATTAAAATTTTCGCAAAATATTCCATGTAAAGGGTAATCTGGGGTGGGGGGATTTTCTTGAAAACCTTCGTGTCGCATCTCTGGAAGATACTGAACCTAAATACCAAGTTTGGTGTTTATCCGACTGTTCGTTTCTGAGTTATGCTGTTCAGAGACACACAGACACACACACACGGACATGTTTCCAAAAATGCTTTTTTTTGGATTCAGGGGATCTCAAAACACATATTTCCGGTGAAATCTCGGTATCGAATTTTTGGGTGAAATGCAATATCTTCTCTGCCTACTATGTAAGTGGCAGAGAAAGTAAAAACACTTAGGGCCGGTTAGATAAAGCTGAAATGTAAAAGAGAACTTCTGATGGAGTTGGCTCAACGGTAATGCGTGAGGCTCACATTCTGGAGGTCCCGGGTTCGATTCCCATCGACTCTGATTTTGGGCATTTCGTAGTTTTCTCTGGTCGTCGGGGTGGTTTCCCCATCTACCACGATTTCCGTTCCCTCATTTCCATTTCCTTCTCATGTTTGAGGTGGCGCTTTGGTTTTGTTTTGTTTAAGGGCCCTCAACTTCTAGGTCATCAGCGCCCTTCTAAAGCAGATCATGGCAAAGGCCAGAGATAAAGCTGAATAAAAAAATTAAATAAATAAAATCAAAGCAAAAGCCAGAGATATCAATATAGAAATATAGTACAAGTCATAGATAAATATAGGTATATAAAGCTAAACGGATCAGTATAAAACACCTTTTAATAAGATGACTAAATCCGAACTTGGAAATTTACTTTCGAAACAAAATTAAAAATCCTATCAACCGCTTGCTTATCATCCGCTAAGTCCTGTGCAACACTGGCCGGCAGTTGCAGAGTCCCGAAGATGTGCTAGAGCAATACACTCTAGCAACACGTGACGGACCGACAGACCTTCGCTACAAAGTGGACAAATAGGAGCAGGGTCACCCTTAAAAAGGTAACTGTGCGTAAAACTGCAGTGACCAATACTTAACCAAGTCAAAATCACCTCCTCACGACGAGATACGCGAGAGGAGGTTACCCAGTTTATGTGCTTCACTACTCTAAGCTTGTTTCCGCGGAGAGCTAACCACTCCTCGCGCCTGCACCGGTCTCCGAACAACAAGCATAAAGTCTTCCAACGTTACGCGAGATATTGTAACACTGGGTTCTGTGGTTGCCGCCTTAGCTGTCAAATCCGCAAGTTCTTTCCCCGGCAAGCCAACGTGACCAGGTGAGGTAACGTGAGGTGGCGCTGATGTTTACTTCAAAGAGATAGTATTTCCGTGGACACTAGAGAGCCTCCTGGTTCGACGGATCGTTCATCGCCCACCTAGTGCAGTTCCTTTAGTGGGATAGGTCTTCAAGCACTTTCGCGCGTACCTGTGGTTCCTTCACTGCAGATGGTAGCCGCAACACTCTCATGTAAGTCGCAGTGCACAAGGTGTTTTCCTTGATGGAAAATCATTTACTTTCTCTAGCATCACGGCAGATGGAGGAAGTATTGCATTCCACTCAACAATTCAATATCGAGTTTTCACCACAAATACATAGTTTGAGATTCATGAATTGAAAAACGTATTTTTAGAATAAGGTGTGAGCATAACTCATACGAATCTTCCAAAGACAACCATCCTTTATATAAAATTGGTTCGTTAGTTTTTACTTTCTCAAAAAAAGCCTAATGATTCAGATTAAAATATATGTTTTATATATTGGTATGAGAAATAAAAACGAGTATCTTCAATTCTCTACGAATAGTCCTCTTCATTCTCAATTGATTTTGTGTACTTTTGTACTACTGGTAAACTGTAAGTCAGTATGAGTGAGAAACAGAGAGACAGCGAAACTTATTACATAAAAGATATCCACATCTCGTTAAAACGCAATTTATGTGAAATATTGTGGAATTAACCATTTCCGAGATATTCGTTGCTATTGACTTGAATTTTCCGATACTTATATTTGTTGAATTGCTAAGTCAGCATTCCTTTGTTCCTCACAATGTGATATAGCCATCAGCAGCATATAGCTATTTAAAGATTCCATTAGAGCCTCAGTCTCCTCTATATCTCTTGTACCTAAAGTGAAATGTGTAATGAAAGTTTATCTCCATTAACATAAAGTAAACAGAACAATAAGCCTTTTTAAGAACAATTTGCCGAAGAGTGGATTGAAAACGACATGTGAATGTGACACATCAGAGGCGGAGGTTTGAAGTTTATCGTGACCTTTTCCATTGGGATGAGGGAAGGTTTGCGTGCAAGACGCCATCTCATCCCTTGCTGATTTATATGACGAGATCCAATCGATCACAGGGGAAACTTGTCACCTTGTAATGAATCAGAAGTAACCCACAATATCATCACCTGCCCAACCGGAATACAAGGCAATAACTCATTTCCTCTACCAACATTTGCCAAATAATAATCCCTTCTCCCCACGAGATTATGCTGTACCAGGCATATTTGAATACCTTCTTTGGTCGGCGAATCGATATACAACACGTATAAGCCATACAACAAACTGGGATTTCCAGGAACGTAAACTTTATATATTTCCTTTTACATACGTTTGCTAAACGCACAGCGTCATGCTCTCCCTTTGTATACATAAAACAACTCACGAACCGCTGCACATGTGTTGAAATGCTATACTCAAGAGTTAATATCGTAATTTGTCCCAACATCAGATGAAATTCACATTAGACACTATAGGTATACCTACACTAACAAGATTCTGCCTGCAAACTTTTGGTGCATTTGGGCAATTGTAGTTATCAAGCTAAAACTTTGAACTTTTTAATGAAAATATCCTCATCAGGTCAAAATGCTTCAGGTGCAGTACTCCTTGCACTATAATGCAATTTTGTTATACCATTTTAACTACTTAAACACTTAATATTGAGAAATACATAAACATTTAATACTTTTGTTCACGTTTTCTCATAACTCTGTATGTATGTATGTATGTATGTATGTATGTATGTATGTATGTATGTATGTATGTATGTATGTATGTATGTATGTATGTATGTATGTATGTATGTATGTACCGGATGTTTCAGAAATGCTTTTACAAACTTCGGGTATGGGTTCCTCACACCAAAAGAAGGAAAAAAGTTCATATGAACATATGTCCCATAATCCTTGGTTTTCGTGTTATTCCTGTCACAATGAAAGTGTGAGTTCAACGGCCTTCGGGGTCCAACCTCAAAACTTCATTTCTCTATGCATTCATAGAAGGCGTTGACCCATTGTACTACATACGGTAGATGGCGAAGTGTTGCAATGGGGACTTGTTTACGTTTGCCATTTGCCATTAGTTTGTTTTCAATGTTCCAATTGTGCACATGTAGTGAGTTAACTGCAAGTGTTTCGTTCCACCATGGCTGAATATTCATTTCGTGAACAGGCAGACATGATTTTTATGTATGGTAATGGACGCGAGGCTGCACGGCTCTATCAGATGGAGCTTCCAGACCGAAGACAACCGAGTCATCCAACCTTTGTCGCTGTTTATCATCACCTTGCTGATAAATGTGATAAATGCCTGGCTCCGGCACATTTTAGTCGCATTGTTCGAGAAGCACTGACTGGTACCTACCATGACCGATGGATAGGCAGAGGAGGACCAGTTCCATGGCCTGCACGTTCTCCCGACCTCAATCCTATGGATGTTTACCTCTGGGGGCATCTTAAATCATTGGTTTATGGAGCAGCCATCCCGGATGCAGAAACGCTTCATCGACGTGTCATGGAAGCCTGCGAAACCATTCGACACCATCCCGGAGGTTTTGACAGGGTGCGACATTCCATGATTCGACGAGTACAGGCATGCATAGAAGCAAGAGGAGGACATTTCGAGCATTTATTATGAGTTTTGTGTGTTATAAGTGTACCACTGTGTTGAACACCTCCTAACGAGAAAACAAAGGATTATGGGACATATGTTCATATGAACTTTTTTCCTTCTTGTGGTGTAAGGAACCCATACCCGAAGTTTGTAAAAGTATTTCTGAAACATCCTGTGTACACACACACACACACGCACACACACATATATATACACAGGATGGACCATTTAAGTTGAGACTGTACAGTGTCTCCAAAACTAAGCGTTGTAGAAAGATGTTTGAATGAAAGTTCCTTGATATTATGGGGCAAAGTAAATGCCATTAGTCTTGTTTTATTTGGGAAAATTGTGATGGTCATTTTCCGGTCAATTTAATTTGATCCTAATTGTAGGTTCCAATAAACTGTCGAAAGAAAGAATTCGAGCAGCCGGTGCGTCTCTCAGCAGTGATGAACTTCTTCGTGCCATCAGTGATGTTAGGAGTAGATCACAGCGTTGTGTAGAACAGGGTGGTGGACATTTTGAACATTTAGAGCCAGTGTTCACATTCATTACCATCGGTACGTGCAGCATTTCTCAGAAGATGTCATTAATTTGTTTCATTTAAGCTTAAGCTTCTTCTTAAGCATATCTTTCATATCTTGTCTAGTTGTAGGACGCACCTGGTAGACAATATCTTTAATTCCCTCCCATAAGAAGAAGTCGTTTGGTGTTAGGTCAGGAGATCGGGTCTACCTGCTTTCATTATCTATTGAGAGATGGCAGAGCATGTGCTATTACAATCCATTTTCCATTTCACTATTTTTACTTTCTCTACTACGTATAGTATTGCATTCCACCCAAAAATTCGATACAGAGATTTCACAGCAAATACATGTTTTGAGGTGCACTGAATGCATATAAAGCATTTTTGGAAATATGTCGTGTGTGTGTCTGTGAACAGCATTACTCAGAAACGAACAGTCGGATAAACACCAAACTTAGTATTTAGGTTCAGTATCTTTCAGAGATGCGACACGAAGGTTTTCAAGAAAATTCCCCTTTACATGAAACATTTTTCGAAAATTTAAATTTTCTCAAAAATGGCACTAACAATTTTGAATAAAATACCCTAAGTTTAAGACATTTTTATGGCAAATGAATTGTATATCTCGAATTTTCTGGGAATGTCTCCAAAAGTATTCTTCATTGTGAACGACTTTTGCATAACTGGTAAACCATAAGAGATAGACAAAATTTTACTACACAAAAAATGTAGATCGCGTTAAAATACACAATTTATGTCATATACATTTTTTGGTTGTTGAGTGAACCATTTTCGAGATATTGCTTGTTTTTCCCTTAAATTTTCCAATTCTTATGCTTTTTCTCAAATTCGTTATTCATTTTTTTTGTCCTGATAATGCAAAGAGAATGGAATACTCCACATAGCAACCACCTCTTAAAACATTTGACTATCGCTTAAAGCCTACCAATTCCCCTTGCATCTACAAGAAAATTAGCAATAAGATTGACATCTCGATATCTCGATTAACATGAAGCATATGGAGAATAAGCATTTGTAAAAATAGTTTGTACAAGAGTAGAGAAAGTCATGTGAGTGTAACACATCAGATTTTTTTAGACTTAAGCTGGAACTTTATACTGAAGTATTAAATATCCAATCCGGTATTTACCTTGGTAACTGAGGGAAAGCACGGTAATAAAACAAAAACAGTCAGATTGTTTGGCCCACGGAATTTGAACCGGGACTTCCCGAATGCACGCCACAAACGTTATCGCCTGAGCCATCCCGCTCGGTGTTAAGATCTTCTTTTCTTGTTCAGGCGATAATTTTTCGAGCAACCCTCGTATATTTTAGACACTCACACGAAGCATATCTTTCTGTTAATCCTAAATGGGAACGGAGAACAATAGAGTTAGTGTTGCCAACTTAGCTATTTTATGGCTAAATCTAGCATTTTTACAGTACCGTTTAGCCATACAAAATCGCAATATGCTTATAGCCTGAAATCTACCTTGTTTAACAAAACCCTTAGGCAAAATCTAGCCTAAATAGCATAATTTCATCTGCGCTTTAGCCATGCGAAAGGAATAAATGGTTAGGGTGAATCCCCAATACCTGTATTATGTTCCTAGGAATCTTGAGTCGTGGCATGTTCATCAAAATGTGTACTAATCATAAGGCCGACTTTATGGAGTATGCGCTAAAATCTATGATTTTTGACATACAGAATTGGTCAGTTTTTACATATGTTACCTAAAGAATTTCAGTAAATTTCATATCTCAATATCAGATATATTTAACGTACGGTGTTGGTGCTTAGCTAAAATATACCTTATTCCATTACAATTTTATATTAAATAAATTATTCTTTTACAATATTTAAATATTATGGAATTATCTAATCAGTTATGATATTTGGAATGCCTTAATGGGGTTTAGCTTCTGCAAAGAAAATATGGATAGTTTTAGACGGCAATTATATGTAGCCTTTTTTTGTTAAATAATGCATTTTTAAAGATACCACCTAGCCATTATTTGCGAGGAAGTGTTGGCTAAGAGCTGCGCGTGATAACCTTAGTATATTAGAAACTTCCAAACGGATTCGCAATACCGTGTAGCCACAGAGCCCAGAGTTCATTAGAGATGATAATTGAATACGGCTGTCACGTAGAAAGCACACTACACGTTTCTGTGAGAGAACGAAAGAGTGTTTAAGCCTAACAGGTAAATAAACGGCAAACACTGTTAACTTTGGAATGTGAGTATTAAAATAAATTTCGTGATAAGATTGTATTCAACTTTGTAGGGAGCTCACGCTAATTCCAATTATAGGACGGATGTCCCTGAAGAGTGTTGTATACACAGAGTTCCAGGATAGGAAATGGAGTTAGTGGGCAAGTGATAGTTGATATCCAGGGCCGAGTATTGAGTTACGTGTCTCGTCGGAGAATAATGAACACGATATCTTACAAACCAAACAAACCTATATTCAGGTAGAAATAACAGGTTCTCTGCGTTCAATTCTATGTGCAAGATGCAAAAGTATTCCCTTTGTTGCAGGTAAAGAATAAAAGTTCTCTTTATTTATGATGCAGTATGAAGACTCTTGAGAAAAAAATTGATATGATACATTCACATGACTTTCTCTACTCTCTATCGTTTATTACAGTGTACACAAACCTTTACTAAAGCTTATTTTTCTTTAATCCAAATAAACCTTTGCAGAAATAGCTACATTACACATTTCGTTATAGATTCGTTATAGATACAAAGGGAACGGCGATAGTCAAATGTATAAGAATTGGACGCTATATGCTGGCCTTAAAATTCCATAATGTTTCCATGTAATCGCGAGGAACAACTGAATGTTGACAGAACTTAAGAATGACAGAAATGAACAATTCGAACCTTTAATAAGGGATATCCCAAAAATGGCTTATGACACAAAAAACTTACTTTAAATAAACGGTGTGTTTTAAAGAGATATACGTGGTTTGTGCAGTACGTTTTCCTCTACCGCGTAACGTTTACCAGTTATGCAAGATTATATCAAATTCTCCCGAATGTAGAGGACTTCACAGGCTATTCCTAGAAAATTAAAAAATTACATTTTATTTATTTTGTAAATATCCTTCATATATGGTATTTTGGTCAAAATCGTTAGCCATTATTTAGAAAATCAAAAACGTCTAAAAATGTTCCATGTAAGGGGTAGTTTGGAGCGGAGGGATTTTCTTGAAAATATTCGTGTCGCATCTTTGGAAGATACTGAACCTAAATACCAAGTTTGTATTTATCTGACTTTTCGTTCTTGGTTATGCTGTTCACTCACACACACGCGCAAGCGTACATTTTTCTAAAAATGTTTTATTTGGATTCAGAGGTCTCAAAACATGTATTTCCGGTAAAATCTGAGTATCGAATTTTTGGGTGGAATGCAATATATTCTCTACCTACTAGATACTGGTAGAGAAAGAAAAAAGTGTTTTCATTTTGTTTATATCACACTAGGATGAATTTCGTGTTTAACGTACATGGAACTTCACGCTACTGTTCATTTACGCCACTAATTCTGTACCAGTGTGAAAACACCGTTTGCAGTGCCAATCGTGTGCGTATCTAATGTCGAGAGGTTTTCTAAGTGATCTCATTGTTTATCGGAGAGAGTTTTTAGCAATAATATAACACATAGGGATCTATGTTAGCTGTCGAATCAGATGTGGAAACAGGCTGGTAGAACTGATTTCTCAACACAGCGAAGGCGATGCATGTTGGCAGGCTGAGGGCAGCCCGAAGAAGTGTTGTAAGTGTACCTACCCTTGTTAGGGTTTAACCACTGGTAGGTAGGATAAGGTTTTGCAGGATGGCGGTAGAGACTGAGGTTGTGGGGGTGAAAGGAGGTAGCAAAGAGCTCCTCGACGACTGCAGGTCAGGGCGCGACGGCCCTAGTTCACCGCTGGTGGAAGATTTTATCGAAAATTGTTTGGTTATAATTTTTGAATTTACCAAGCAACTCGTGGTAGGACTATAAAGGAGTTCAGCTTTTGCTGTTGGTTGGAGTTGCTCCTTGGTTACCAGGGGTGCCCGCAAGGCATGCGGGGAACCCGGTGACGCCTGAAGCGGCGTGCAACACGTCGCATGCATAAATACAACACTAAAAATTATGACGCGTGGCGTCATTTTGTTGTGTGACACGAAATCGTATGCATAAATGAGACCTAATGCAACCCCAGTTGCTTAACGTTGTTTATTGGTCTTCCACAATAAAGTTGTTCACAGTAATCTTAATTGTGATTCCGTAGCGACCTGCACTAACCCAGGTGCGTACTTCGATTTAACAAAACTTTTCTACATCTGAACCTCCCATGATTATTTCATCTATCACAGATTGTTCAAGGAATCGATCTCTCAGAATGCTATCGATGAATTATGCATCCTATGCATCTTCAACATAATAATAATAATAATAATAATAATAATAATAATAATAATAATAATAATAATTAATCTAAGGATATTCAACTTAGAATAAAACAAAACATTCTGAATTATGTTTTACCTATATACTCATTTTGAAAACCCGACCTCTTCTGGCGTCTCCTCATGTTACACCTCACTTTCCCCCACTACTGCCATTCCCATCCAGCGGGCTCGTACAGGAGAAATGTTTCCCAGGAAACATATGGCACCAAAAACGTGACAAAAATTATAATTTGTAGATTATACGTATCTACAGGTTTATCTAGAAATTCGAGTTTGTTTAATTTTTTTTTCTTTCTTTTCCAAATTGGCGTTTTCTGTAAACAATCTGGCTGCACATATCAGCTTGCTCTCTGATTTCCGCGCCGGTTACCATGCCGCTCGCAGGTCTCTGCTTTACTCAGTTACTTCCAGCTCTGCTCGGCTGAGTCAAAGTACTCGCGCGTATCCAGCAACAGTGCTCGGAGGCCGGTAGGAGGGCAAGCGTGATATTCAATATCTATGTCAATGGGCGAAGGTCATAGCACAAGTGCTTGCACTTCCTGCCTCTTTATTCCAACACTTCAACCGTGACGACAGTTTACTCCCAATACCGAGCTGTATTGCATGCTGCAGGCAGATTCAAGCGAGTCGTGAGTACTCCACTGCTCTCTGCCGCTGCGCACCCAAACTGGAACAGCCTGAATTCTATTCGGTGAGATGCGGGGATCTTGGAGGCCCAAATGTAGGCGCAACTCATTCCTTATTTTCACTGTTTAGGCCCGTAACAATGCATTTCCTACCCATTGTTCACTTTGTCATAAAACTCGTATGCACGTTCTATAGCATCATATGAAAAGTCTCCACTCATTTCGAAGATATATCTATGGAAAGGGTAATTTTGTAAATTGAGAATAAATTAAATATGTGATACATTCATTCGGTTTTCTTTACTAATGATAAATTCACATATATTCGTTGTATGTTACGTTACTCCTTTATTCTTGCTAGATATATATTTTACATAGGAAACTTTAGAAGCAAGCAATAAGTGTCTAGTGACAACTATAGATGTTGCAACGGTTACAACAGACGAGAACAGCGTTTAACTGTTTATTCGCTGTAACAAGCTTCTGTGATTTTTTTCATTTGTTTTTTACTTTCTCTACTACGTATAGTAAGTAGGGTAAGTATTGCATTCCACCCAAAAATACGATACCGAGATTTCACCGGAAATATATGTTTTGAGGCCTCCTAAATCCAAAAAAAGTATTTATGGAAACATGTCCGTGTGTGTGTCTGTGTCTGTCTGTGAACAGCATAACTCAGAAACGAACAGTCGGATAAACACCAAACTTGGTATTTAGCTTCAGTATCTTCCAGAGATGCGACACGAAGGTTTTCAAGAAAATCTCCCCATCCCAGATTGCACTTTACATGGAACATTTTACGAAAATTTTAATTTTCTCAAAAACGGCTCTAACGACTTTGATTAAAATGTCATATATTTAAGATACTTCATGACAGATAAAATATATATCTTGAATTTTCTGAGAATTTCTCAAAAACTATTCTTCATTGTGAACGACTTTTGCATAACTGGTAAACCATAAGAGATAGACAACATTTTACTACACAAAAAATGTAGATCGCGTTAAAATACACAATTTATATCATATATTTTTTTTTGTTGAGTGAACCATTTTCGAGATATACCTTGTTATTCCCTTAAACTTTACAATACTTATACTTTTTCTCAAATGGGAATTCGTTATTAATTTTTTTGTCCTGGTAATGCACAGAGAATGGAATACTCCACATAGCAACCAGCTCTTAAAATATTTGACTATCGCTTAAAACCTACCATATTCCCCTTGCATCTACAAGAAAATTAGCAATAGGATTAACATCTCGATATCTCGATTAACATGAAGCATATGGAGAATAAGCGTTTGTAAAAATAGTTTGTACAAGAGTAGAGAAAGTCATGCGAGTATAAAACAGATTTTATTTTTATTTATGGATGCTCTATAACTACTATGGTTCTTAGCGTCCCATTCTATATTGGGCGTGAAAGACCGGCAAGTTTGCTCAAAGGCCTCAGGAAGTTCTTTTACATGCCGTAAATCTACGACACGGGACCACCGGCTTTACTTCCCTTCCGAAGGAAGCCATGCTAAGGATTTTTACGCCCGAAAAAATCCATCGCCCTCCGCCGGGTTTGGACCCGCGAAAGCTCCTGTGATAGAAACAAAAGAAAAGGGGGGAAAAAGAATCAACATTTAAAATATATCATTAGATGATGTTTCGGAAAGGTCTAAATTTGCAACATGAAATATTTTCATGACACTAGGAAAGTTGTGATAGTTTTTTCTTTACTTCCCCATTTATATACTACTGCCTTTAACATCTAATGTCATAGTGGAGACTCTGATTTGGAACAATTGTTCATCGGCAAGATGTTCACTCGTTTTACGATGGTGTTAATGTTTGGGTAGTTTTACTTTCATTATTACATTAAAATCGCACACACACCCACCCACTTACACACACAACACACACACATTCACACTGCCATACTTCCATACTTCATTCATAATTCCAGACTTTAGGAAGGATAGGATATAATCCTAGCTAAAGAAAATTTCCCAACTTCAGCCGAGAATCGAAGCCGCGACCTCTAGATTTGGAGGTTAGTAAGCTAATCACCAGAACACAGATGCAGTCTAAAGTGTTTTTTTCCCTTGTAGTCAGCCTTTGTCTATCTTTTAAGGTTTGCTATTTATGAAGAATTATAGAAAAGACCAATTAGGATGAAGAGGACTTCACAGGTCATTCACAGAAAATTTGGGACATACATTTTACTTCTGGTGTCAATATATAAAACATATGATATTTTAATCAAGATTGTTAGAGCCAATTTTTAAGGAAATAAAAAATACAGGAGCCATTTTCCATGTAAAGGGTAGTTTGGGCTGGGGAATTTTCTTTGAAATCTTCGTGTTGAAATCTTGGAAGATGCTGAGCTTATATAGGTAGCAAGTTTGATATTCATTCAATATTTCATTTTTTATTTATGCTGTTCAAGACACAATGAGCCCCTAAACAGTTATTTCCGGTGAAATCACGCTATCGAATGCTTGGATGGAATACAATACTTCCTCTGCTTACCTAGACTGGTTGTAGATAAAGTAAAAAACTAAAATACCGAAAATTGCAACTGTCGACGTCTCAAGCTGCCCAAGGTCCCTTACTAGTAAAAGGAAGTACTATATTCGAACCGAGAAAAGTTCTTTCCGTAGAAATAAATACTCATTGTGAATTAAACCACAGGAGAGGGGTTCCATTTTCTGTTAACCCTTGCACTGTGATCGAACGAGGGATGTATTACATCCTCGAAACTAAATGTTGCTGATGGGAATAGTCTTCAAGCTTGTGCAGTGCGTGACGTTGAGTGATGAATAGCGAGGACACCTGGGGGCTTCAATTACTTTCAGTTCTAAGAGCGCCATTAACGTTCACGAAGCCCAGGTGCACGAATGACATTCGGCTACAAACATACTCATTGTCCCCTTCTAATTGGTAACATACTCGAATGAATGGAGATTAACACGTTTAAAAACACGAAAGACAAAGACCACTCTTGCATCATTACATCACTGCTAACATCTTTATATCCGCACGAGCACTGTCATTTGGAGGAGGGGAGGGATTCACATTTATATGAGCACCTTTAACTCCTCAGGTCATATCGGCGGTTTGCCTTCAGAAACAGTTCCTGGTGTTGTTTTCTCATACATTATTAGGTTTATAAACTCAAAAAAAAAAAAACTCATCCTCCTCCCCACGGTATCCAGGCTTCTTTTCAAGTATGGGGATGGGAGAGGGTGGGTAATGTAAATAAAGTACAATGTAATTTTTGGAAGCGCATTCTAGGGTTGGGGAGGGGTACTTCAAGCTACGGAATTCTTCGTGAGGTAAGATGCTGGGAAGATGCTGTATTTGCTAAACTAAATGTAGTTAGGTACTGGCTGCGAATAATTAAAGGTGATCAAACAACTCTTAGAGCAGTATGTTATCGTCATCAAATGAACAACATAGAGCATCCAAAATGATGGGCGGCGGGGTTACAACGGGAATTATCAAAAATAGGCTTAAACTATATCTGGCAAAGGGGTAATGAAAATACACACAGTGCCATGAAAAAAGTCAAAAGACGACTATGTGATATAACCAGGCAGAAAATAGAGTCTGGATGTAGACAAAGATCAATATTGGAGCTACAAAAACAAATAAAAACTAGGTGGAGTAAGGAAACATATTTTGGAATTAGGTGTAAAACAGAGGACAGGAATAGCATGGTTTAGGTTGGGAGGGTGGAAAGCTCGCAAGATTGCTGATGACGATGACAGGAGGATTTGCCCATTATGCGGGGAACAAGAAGACTGGACGCATATTTTGGCAGCGTGCGTGCAGACGGAGAGTATTAGGAAAAAACTATTACCGGAAGTATTTTTGGCTTCCAACAGACGGAGGACAGCATGCTGGGACTTGATTCTGAACATTCAAAACTGGCCAAGCTTGGGCACATACTTAATGGAAGTGCGTGTACTAAGAGATAAGGTGTTTATGTAAATTTTCTTTAAATATATGTGGTGCTTGAGCACTTGCGTGTGTGCGTAGATAAGTTGTTAATGTAAATTTTCTTTAAATCTATGTGGTGTTTGAGCACGTGTGTGTGTGTGTGTGTGTGTGTGTGATAGAGTGTTTTTCAATTTTATATGTATGTATATAATGTGGTGATTATAAACATAGTTGTTTCTGGTCGATTCTGCAAGTCACGTATACAGACCAGGTATTTTTCTAGAGAGCATGTACGGTCCTATGACCCATGCGACTGTGTTATACAATTAATGTAATACTAAGTACTTAATAAATACCACTACTACTACTACTACTACTACTACTACTACTACTACTACTACTACTACTTCTACTTTACGTTAACCCAGATAAACGATTGCAAAAATGATTCATTTCACATTTCCATGACACCGCGAGAAACAAAAGTATGGCGACTTAGCATTCAAAAAAAAGTATCAAGTATTTGAAAATTCAAACCAATAACGATTATCTTGGATATGGTTTATGTCACAAAAATCTGGTCATACATCCACATGCCTTTCTCTGCCCTTTTTTGTTTATTAGTGAGTACACAAACTATTCTTACTAAAGTTTATTTTTATATTTACCATGTTTTAATCCAATTAGCCTTTGCAGAAATAGCTATACTACACATTCAGTTATAGACACATAGAGAACAGCGGTAGTCAAATGTTTAAGAAGTGGACGCTATAATACTGTTTCCATGGCATCACGAGAAACAACTGAATGTTGAAAAGACTTTAAAGAATGACCAAAAATAAACAATTCGAACCATTAATAACGGATATCTCAAAAATGGCTTATGTCACAAAAAAAACTTGAAATAAATTCTGTGCTTCAAAGAGGTCAACATTTCTTGTGTAGTACATTATCGTCTATCGCTATCGTTTACCAATTATATAAAATTATACAAAATTCCTTCCGAATGAAGAGGACTTCAAAGGTTATTCCCAGAAAATGCAAGATATACATCTTATTTATCACGTAAATATCTTTAATATATGTTATTTTAATCAAAATCGTTAGAGCAATTTTTTAAAATATTAAAATTTTCGAAAATTGCTCCATGTCAAGGGTAGATGAGGGTTGGGAGATTTTCTTGAAAATCTTCGTGTCGCTCCTTGGAAGATACTGAACTTAAATACCAAGTTTGGTATTTATCGGACTCTTCGTTATTGAGTTATGCTGCTCAAGACATACGCGCGCGCGTGGACCTTTTGTTAAAAATGCTTTTTCGGGTTCAGGGGGCCTCAAAAAATGTATTTCCGGTGAAATCCCTGTGTCTAATTTAAGGGTGGAATACAATACTTACTGTAAGTACGCAGTAAGGAAAGTAAAAAATCTGATGTGTTACACTCACATGACTTTCTCTAGTGTTGCACAAACTATTTTTACAAACTCTTATTCTCCATCTATTTCATATTAATCGAGATAAACATTTGCAGAAACGATCATTTGACATGCAAAGAGAATTACATTTTACACATAGCGACCAGTTCTAAAAATATTTCACTATCGCTTAAGCCGTACTATGCTTCCCTTGTTTTGTATTTGCAAGGGCAATATAGAAATACAGTAGCCTTTAAGCATAGACATCTCTCTTAATAGCTGGTTGCTAGGTATAGCACCATTCTGTTTGCCACAGATTAATACTCTTTTCATATCCAAGACAAAAAAAATGAATAATGAATTTCCATTTGAGAAAATAAGTATTGAAAAATTTAAGGGAATAACAAGCAATATCTCGAAAATGGTTCACTCAACAAAAAAAAAATGTATATGACATAAATTGTGTATTTTAACGCGATCTACATTTTTTGTGTAGTAAAATTTTTGTCTATCTCTTATGGTTTACCAGTTTTGCAAAAGTCGTTCACAATGAAGAATACTTTTGGAGACATTCCCAGAATATTCGAGATTTCATTTGTCATAAAATATCTTAAACATATATTTTAATCAAAATCATTAGAGCCATTCCATGTAAAGGGTAATCTGGGGTGGGGGGATTTTCTTGAAAACCTTCGTGTCGCATCTCTGGAAGATACTGAACCTAAATACCAAGTTTGGTGTTTATCCGATTGTTCGTTTCTGAGTTATGCTGTTCACAGACACACACACGCGGACATGTTTCCAAAAATCCTTTTTTTGGATTCAGGGAGTCTCAAAACATATATTTCCGGTGAAATCTCGGTATCGCATTTTTGGGTAAAATGCAATACTTCCCCTACTTACTATACGTAGTAGAGAAAGTAAAAAGTGAAAAATGTAATAAAACGCCTCAAATGCACTAACACACACTTGGCTCAGAGTTATTTAAATCACAGGTAACTCCCTATCCTTTACATAGCAAAAATATTTACTCGTAAATGTTCCTAGAGAATCCGATTTGATAAATTAAACAGCCTAAATTATAAGTTTTGACCAGTTTTGCCCAATTTTCACTGTACCGTCCCCAAAATAAAAGATAACCAGAACTTTCCTGTAAAGGGTAGTTTGGTGTGGGAGTATTCTCTTGGAAATCTTCGTGTTGCATTTTTTTTGTTTTGAAGCTACTGCATTTAAGCGGCAAGTTTTGTATTTATTCCGCTTTTCGTTTCTATTCACACAATTTTGGGTGGTATACGGTGGGTGGAAATAAAGGAGTATATTTCCGTGTAGAACAGAAAGAATTGAGCTGCACAGAGGCATTGAATGAAGCCATGATGAAATTAAGTCCAATGCCTGTGCAGTTGTTATTCACTTACTGCCATCACTTATCTGATTTTCTAGTTGTTCGCGAAGTAGTAAATAGAAATAAGAAATGCAGTGGCCGATTCTCTCAAGATTATCTTACTCTCATTTATCGATAGAATAAAAATGTGGAGATAAACTTTCAGGTGTCCTTTGAGCAGTTCAACCTGGCTCGTTTATAAACGCCGATCCTATTTATGCGAGTGACTCGCTACATCCTGGACAAGATGAGAGAGGTAGTGATCGACCTTGGGGTCTGTGTGGCCACAACTTGCTGCGGGAGGGGATCATCACAGGAGCACACTGATCTCACTGCTGCTACACTTGACAGTGGTCCAAACTGAGGAAGCGTTTACTTCAACTTACTGTCATTTATCAAACAACTAAAAGATATAAATCTTTTCAGTACTTTTATTTTAAAAAATCTGATGTGTTACACTCACATGACTTTCTCTACTCTTGTACAAACGCTTATTCTCCATATGCTTGATGTTAATCCAGATGTTAATCTTATAGCCAATTTCCTTGTAGATGCAAGGGGAATTGCTAGGCTTTAAGCGATAGTCAAATATTTTAAGAGCTGGTTGCTTTGTGGAGTATTCCATTCTCTTTGCATTACCAGGACAAAAAAAAAATGAATAACGAATTTGAGAGAATAACAAACAATATCTCGAAAATGGTTCACTCAAAAAAAAATGTATATGACATAAATTGTGTATTTTAACGTGATCTACATTTTTTGTGTAGTAAAATTTTGTCTATCTCTTATGGTTTACCAGTTATGCAAAAGTCGTTCACAATGAAGAATACTTTTGGAGACATTCGCAGAAAATTCGAGATATACATTTCATTTTTCATGAAAATATCTTAAATATATGACATTTTAATCAAAATCGTTGGAGCCATTTTTGAGAAAATTAAAATGTTCGAAAAATGTTTCATGTAAAGGGTAATCTGGGGTGGGGCGATTTTCTTGAAAACCTTCGTGTCGCATCTCTGGAAGATACTGAACCTAAATACCACGTTTGGTGTTTATCCGACTGTTCGTTTCTGAGTTATGCTGTTCACAGACACACACAGGAACATGTTTCCAAAAATGCTTTTTTTTTATTCAGGGGTCTCAAAACATATATTTCCGGTGAAATCTCGGTATCCAAATTTTGGATGGAATACAATACTTCCCCTACTTACTATATGTAGTAGAGAAAGTAAAAATGGAGAATTGTTATTAAGAAGTTTCCGCGCGCGTTTGTGAACAGGCATAACTCAAAAACGAAAAGTCGAATAAACATCATACTTTGTATGTAACTCTAATATCTTTGAAAGATGCGACACGGACATTTTCAAGATAATTTCTCCTCCACATGAACAAATGATGGTTATACTTGATTTTCTTAAAAATGGGTCTAATTATTTTGTTACTAAAACATCATACGTTTAGATATTTGCGTGAGAGAGACAAAATCTGACTACAGAAAAAATGTAGATCTCGTAAAAACCCAAATTCTGTCAAATATATATATATATTAGCCGATTTCAAAGCATTCCGTGTCGCAACAATTTTAAACCTTTCTCAAATTGTGAGTGTGTCATTCGACAGGTTTAGATATTAAACGGCAGTGGCTAGAGAATGCCATGCGAACATAAATACATTAGATTTTTACCAATTATAAAATGTCCAGCAAGAATGAAAATGATTTCACAGAACATTTGCAATAAATAGACGATTAAGATTTCATCTGTTACACCGACATCAAATGCCTGTTAGAGGCACTTTTGAGAAAACAAACATCGTGCAGCCTACATCGGTGGTGTGGGGGTAGCGTGTCTACCTCACATTCAATAGGTCCCGAGTTCGAATCTCGGTTAGGGTGTATTACATGGATAAGATTTTCCGCAAGGTTTTCCCTTATTTTTTTTTTCCCTGAGTAATAGTTGTTTTATTCACCCGTTACTACGACAATGGATACGCCAATACATTGATGCTATTTGCAAAGTTATTACAATATGCCATGATAAGGTTTATAATTTAACACACATCAGTACAGTAACAAATTTGAAATAATGACAGCAATAATATAAATTAAGAAGAATAGTATAATAAGAATAATCATAAAGCTAAGTAAAATGTATATAATAATAACATAAAATCTATATAATAAACAGCAATTTGTGTTACAATTATAAAGCCTCCATAAACTCATTTACATAATAAAAACTATATCTCAACATTTTCTTCAAACGCACCTAGTAACATCGTATGGATTTTAAGCTTCTTAAACTGGTTGGCAATTTATTAGACAGGGCAGCCGCGATATATTTAACCCCGTTGGAACAGGACGTAGTTCTGTGTGATACTGTCTTTAAGTTTGTTTTATTCCTGGTGTTATGGTTATGTATTTGATTATTTGTGGCGAAGTTTCTATAACTTTGTTTTGTGTAGCATGATAAACAGTATATGTACAGACTTCGTAAAGTTAAGATTTTTAGTTCCTTAAAAAAGTTTCCGCACGTGTCATATTTCCTTGCTGACATAATGCATCTTATAATCCTTTCTTGAATTTTAAAACCTAAGTGGTTATCTATACTCCCTCACCAGAATACTATACCATAACTCATATGTAAAACATAAGGTTCTCATGCCTCTGCTGTTTAACTCTTTTTTTTCTTAGTGAAGGGCGGAATTTATTCAGTTTTGCTGATAAATGTTGTATGTGAATTTCCCAATCTAAATGTTGGTCCAGCCAGATTCCCAAACATTTCGCTTCTGAGAAGACGAAAGTAAGGTAACTCTAGTCCCAATGTAATCCGGGCTCATTTCAATAATTTCGTTCATTCACCGTTCGATATGACCCACTTGGCTAAAATATGTTACGCTTCAAGCAAAGCAATTAGCCCCACCATCCCCCCTCCCAAAAAAAATTGCATTCAAAACGTTGATTGAAGGAGTGGGAATTCCATTAATAGCATTGTCGTGCATCACTAGAGGTCAGCGCAAGCGCTAAAAAACTTCAAATAGGCAGGCAAATACACACTACCAGTAATGATAAACTTTGAAGTAGACACAATCATGTTATTCATTTACACTTAAAACACATTTTGACGTGGCAGAAAGTATAAACGTAACAAATAGCTGAAAGGGGATATACCACATACATATATACATAGACACATAAATCAATATTAAATCCGACATTATGCTCTAGTTGTGGCCCGTCGAAGTACCTTTAATTAGCAAAAGAAAAGCGAATAATTTACCTTGTGTCGAAGTAGCTTAAATTAGCCAAAGAAAAGCGAATAATTTACCTTGTGAGTGAATTTAGAAGTAGATGTGATCTGTTCAATAGCTTGTGCCCAACTACCCGTCCCTCGACGGTGTTTTACCTATATAGGCATTTTCATTTAGGTTGAAAAAATGGCTACGTTTGTTTTGTTTCGTACGCGATTCGCCTATATAAGTAAAACACCGATGAGGGACCGGTAGGTGGGCACAAGCTATTGAACGATCACATCTACTTCTAAACTCACTCACAACGTAAATTATTTGCTTTTCTTTGGCTAATTTAAGCTACTTCGACGGGCCACAAGTAGAGCATATTAGCCCAAGAATTGTAGATAATAATATAATTCACCAAAAAATATGTTAGAATATTTAACAACCAAGAATTGTACAAAAGCAGATTGTAACTTAGATAAGTAAGAGACGGGCGAGTTAGCTAATTCCAGGTAAAAGATAACTCTAGGTAGAGCCCACCTTTCACCAAGCTAATGAGCAGGAAACTGGAAGCAGTAAGGAGAAATAGAAAGAGACACAGATATCGAATCTGCTTCCCGACGCGTCACTGGGACGCGTATGCGAAATCTTTTGGAGCAGAATATTCTCATACATGATAAGGTAACGCGGTCTGAGGACCAATCAGAAATGTTGTTACATTTGAGGCGCGGAGGTAAGCGTCACTAGGCTTAAGTATAAAAAGGGGAAAAAAGCTCCAAATTTTCTCTCTCTTAGAGAATCTCGTCGACACACAGTGTTAGTCCCTGGACGACAAATGTAGGTGTCTGCATTGGGTGGGAAGCGTGTGCAGTTAGACTAGGCTCCTAATTATTATAATGGGAGAAGCTAGTCGCCCATAAATATTTATTGGATAATAAACCACGTTCTTAAGGGAGATGTAGTGTATTTTAATTTGCCTCACCTACGAAAACCCTGAGACCCGTGAAATTAGTTAGATAGGTAATTTATTAGGAGTGGGGAATACAGCAGCCGACGAGCAGCAATAGCCGAAGACAAGAATACTGCAGCAGAGGGCATCAACCAGAGGAACAATGTTTTCCCGCTACATAGCCATATCTGATATATTAAATTTACTAAACTCCACTATTATCTTAATGAAGTGTAAACTGTAAGCATCAGTTCTTTACTGTCAGATCAGATGTGTTTAGCCCATGTGAGAAGTAGAATACAATGAGGGCATTGCATTACCGAACAAATACTGAAATGATCGATTTCCCAATCGAAAACCAATAGTTTTTGTAGTTGGCCATTGTGCTTAGTAGTCACTACTTTATTATTACACGAAAAACTGCAACTGCTCCCGTTAGGAAAGGGATGCCGGTATTACAAACTTCCTCAGGCATGCTGTTAACAATAACTTACTGGCTCACAGTGGAAATATTAACCGCAATAATAAGGTTAACATCACCGTAATAAATAATATTAATGCAATAGCCGCCAACAACAACTACGATAGGCGAAAACTGTTTTAAAGCTCTCATTATACATAAAAGTGATATAATTTGATGTATTATTCACATTACTTTCTCTACCCGCTATCGTTTATTTAGTGGATATACAAAACTGTACTTACAAAGGCTTATTTTCCTATCTACTTCACTTTAATCAAGATAAACCTTTTCGGAAATGCTTGGGTCGTCCTCCGTGGTGTAGTGGTTACCATGCTAGCCTCTAGTTCCCGAGGTCATGGGCTCAAACACGGCGGAGGATGATGAATTTTATCTGGCGTAAAAATCCTTAGTATGGCTTCCTTTGGAAGAGAAGTAAAATCGGTGGTCCCGTATCCTCAAGTCTGATAAAGGGGTCTCTGAGCAAAATTACCGGTCTTTCACGCCCAATATGTAGAATGGGACACAGCAGGTAAAGAGCGTCCATTAATATAAAAAAATCTGATGTGTTACACTCACATGACTTTCTCTACTCTTGTACAAACTATTTTTGAAAATGCTTATTCTCCATATGCTTCATGTTAATCGAGATGATAATCTTATTGCTAATTTTCTTGTAGATGTAAGGGGAATTGGTAGGCTTTAAGCGATATCAAATATTTTAAGAGCTGGTTGCTATGTGGAGTATTCCATTGTCTTTGTATGTCCAGGACAAAATAATGAATAACGAATTCCCATTTGAGAAAAAGTATAAGTATTGGAAAATTTAAGGGAATAACAAGCAATATCTCGAAAACGGTTCACTCAACAAAAAAAATGTATATGACATAAATTGTGTATTTTAACGCGATCTACATTCTTTGTGTAGTAAAATTTTGTCTATCTCTTATGGTTTACCAGTTATGCAAAAGCCGTTCACAATGAAGAATACTTTTGGAGACATTCCCAGAAAATTCAAGACATACATATCTTAAATATATGATATTTTATTCAAAATCGTTAGAGCCATTTTTGAGAAAATTAAAATTTTCGAAAAATGTTCCATGTAAAGGGCAATCTGCGGTGGGGAGGATTTTCTTGAAAACCTCCGTGTCGCATCTCTGGAAGATACTGAACCTAAATATCAAGTTTGGTGTTTATCCGACTGTTCGTTTCTGAGCTATGCTGCTCACAGACACACAGACGGACATGTTTCCAAAAATGCTTTATATGCATTCAGTGCACCTCAAAACATGTATTTCCTGTGAAATCTCGGAATCAAATTTTTGGGTGGAATGCAATACTTTCCCTACTTACATACGTAGTAGAGAAAGTAAAACCTCAAACTCTCGAAAATGCCTGCATTACGCATTTCGTTATAGATAAAAAGGGAGTAGCGATAGTCAAATGTTCAAGAACTGGACGCTATATGCTGGCCTTAAAATTCCATACGCTTTTAATGACATCGCGAGAAACAACTGAAAATCGACAGGAGTTTAAAAGAATGGCTGAGTATTCAACAATTCGAACCATTAATAACGAATATCTCGGAAATGCCCGATGCCACAAAAAAGTTATTTGAAATAAATTGTGTGTTTTAAAGAGATCTACATTTTTATGTAGTACATTTTCGTGTAACGCTTAACAGTTATAAGGTACTGAACTTAAATACCAAGTTTGGTATTTATCCGACTTATCGTTTTTGTGTTATGCCGTTCACAGACACATACATGGACTTCTTTCTAAAAAGGCTTTTGGGGGGGGGGGTCAGGTTGCCTCAAAATATATATTTCCGTGAAATCTCGACATCGAATTTTTGGGTGGAATATAATAGTTCCCCTATTTATATTACATCGTAGAGAAAGTAACAATAAAAAGGCCATAATAGGCCCTTAAGCTACGAAAAGGCGCACATTGCGAAAATAGGCACTTCCGGTAAGCATAATAGTAGACTATGATACAAGTGTTACAAGTAGGGTTTTATTTCGCAATCCTACGAGCAAAATAAAACCACTTTTAACCCGTGTGGCATATATTACTTTTTAGACAGCACTCGAATTTCTGAACTATCAGTAAAATAATATTATATTGACTCCTGAAACCAAGAGAAAAAGCGTTTAGAAGGAAAAAAACTCACGTGTAAAGCGATATTCTTCAAACAAAAGAAATGACGTTAAAAACGTGATCAACTTTCGTGTATAGCGAGATATCTGATGTGTTGTTGATTGTTGATTAGCAGTCATTTTCAGTGAGATTATTTTCAACATGTTTTGCCTTACACCAGACAATGAAGCGATTAAATGCTACATCATATTGTTTTCTGAATTTTTTGGGTAAACACTTCTTGTCTTATTCTCTCTGCTGCTTCTGTAATTTCACTTCCATTTCAGTTTCTTCTGATTTCACAACTGCCGCCATTTAATCTATCTGTAGCTATATACTAGATAAAAGAATAACGTTTGATCAAAGAAAAGCACAAGACTGCCAATGTAAGGTATAGGTTAACTCTACAGCGAATTGCGGTAAATTGAAGTATGACGATTTGTGTTGTAAACAGATAATGCGAGTGCCATGAGAAATTAATCATGTAAAAAGACAAATAATACTTAATCAAACCAAGTCGAGTTATTAAGCTTGTGCAAATACAAAGGATAATTGCCATGTGAATGGACTTGAAACCAAAGTTGCTCACAATGGAGTGGTATAAAGTTTTATCGCACTGGTGCGATAAGAGCTCTTAGTTTGCGTGCACTATGTTAAAAGTCCTACTTTTAGGCCATGCTGTCTAAAAACACACACACGGATATATATATATATATATATATATATAAAGCCTACGAATCTAAAGAAAGGAACAGAATAGGCAAGTAGGCAAACGCCGAGTTTCAATCATCACCATCTCTACATGTATTAGCAGTACTGGAAGGAGAACGTTCCTTCCTGCTGCTGATCTCTGTGGCAAGTCACTCTACAAGGCTCTTTTGTTGACGAAAGATACACGTGTTCAATGTAAGATTCCACCTTTAAACTGGTGAGACTAGAAACCACTCTAATAACACTGTTAATAACATGTTCGTCTATCTTTAAATGTTAACATTACATTAATGAAGTCGTATGTGTTCGGAATGGACACTTTTTTTCTTGGTTTATTATTATTATGTTACACATAATTAATTGAAATTAATTATACTTTTTAGAGACCTTAGCCTGGTCATGGCAAGTTTTTAATATAGAGTCAACTGAAAAATTCAATGCCACAGCCGGGATTTGAACACGGTTCTCCCACTCTCCGTGTCGTCCTCCGTGGACTAGTGGTACCGTGCTAGCTGTTCGAACCCGGCGGAGGCCGATCGATTTTTTCGGGCGTAAAAATCCTTAGCATGACTTCGGTAGGGAAGTAAAGCCGGTGGTCCCGTGTCGTAGATTTACGGCACGTAAAAGAACCTCAAGCCTGATAAAGAGGCCTCTGAGCAAAATTAGCAGTCTTTCACGCCCAACATAGAATGGGACGCTAAGAACCATAGTAGTTAAAGAGCGTCCCTAAATAATAATAATAATAATAATAATAATAATAATAATAATAATAAAAACGCCCGCTCTCCGTTGCTCTAACCACTGAGCTACTGTGGCAACATGGGGGGGGGGAGGACATTGAATTCCCCAAATGACAGACCACCAAGGCATCTCACTAGAGATGACAATCTTAGTGGCGACCTACAATCGTAAGTACTTCAGTGCTGGGTCTTTATGGGTTTCTTAAGGTTTATACTTTATTATTATTATTATTATTATTATTATTATTATTATTATATAGTTAATTGAAATTAATTATAATTTTTTTAGAGACCTTAGCCTGTTCTTGGCAAGTTTTTAATATAGAGTCAACTGAAAAATTCACGGTTCTCCCGCTCTCCGTGCGGTTGCTCTAACCATTGAGCTACTTTACCTACTACCCTGGCTTCACATTATTACTTTGTCTATACCTATAGTAAGTAGAGGAAGTATCTATTGTATTCCACCCAAAAATTCTATATCGAGCTTTAACCGGAAATACATATTTTGGGGCATTCCGGATAAAAATCACTTTTAGAAAAAGGTATGTGTGTGTGTGTGTGTGTGTGTGTGTGTGTGTGTGTGTGTGTGCGCGCGGCGCGACTGTGAACAGCACAACTCAAATACGAGAAACTTTTGTCCTTTACAGGCACAGATTTTCGTTATTTTTAATGTTCTCAAAAATGACTAACGATTTTGATTCAAGTTATAATGCATTTGCCACATTAATATTATAAACTACCTATATGTGCATCTTCATTTTCTGCGAAGTATGAAGTCCTCCTCATACTAACTGAATTTGGATGATGGTAACAGATAGACAAAGCTTATTACACTGAAAACGTAGAGTTCGTTAAAATACACAATCCATATAATTTTATTTTCCCAGCGTTAGCATAATCCATGTATAATTACTCGTGTATAGGAAACACTATGACTCAAAAACGAAAAGTCGAATAAATAACAAACTTGGTATTTAGGTTCAGCACCTTACAAAGATGCTACCCAACCTACCCATTAAATGGAACATTTTCCAAAGTGTTTTATTTTCTAAAAAATGGCTCCAACGATTTGGATTAAAATACCACGTATTAAAAATATTTACATGAAAAATGGAATGTACATCTTGAACTTTTTTAGAATAGTCTGTGAAGTCTTCTTCATTCGGAAGGAATTTTTTATCATGTTGTATAACTGGTAAACGTTAAGCGATAGACTAAAAACGTACTACACAAAAAGTGCAACTCTCTTTAAAACACCAATTTATTTCAAATACTATTTTTTTGTGTGGCATGAGTCATTTCCGAGATATCCGTTATTAATGGTTCGAATTGTTCAATACTTTGTCATTCTATAAACCCCAGTCAACATTCAGTTGTTTTTTGCAATTAGATGGAAAGATTATGCCATTTTAAGGACAGCATATAGCGTCCTGTTCTTAAACATTTGACTATCGCTGTTTGCTTTTTATCTGTAATGAAATGTCGAATTTAACTATTTCTGCAAAGGTTTATTTTGATTAAAATACAGTAGATATAAAAATAAGCTTTCGTAAGAATAATTAGAGTGCGTAGTAAGTCATGTGTATTGAACACAAGATTTTTTTTTCTTTTCTTTGCATCACTAAACACATGAAAGCTGTTTCTGCATGTTGTATGTAACTAAGCAAATTATTGCTTAACACCTTAGTGCCCAATGTCGCGAATTTGCAAACAGCTACGACTGAGCACATCTTGCACGCGTATGGAGAAATTTAAATTCTGAAATTAGAGGAAACCTCGGCAGGCAAGAAAAGAATAGAATAAGGAAAGTGAGGGGCAGATGGTCTGAAAACAAAAACACAGAGCTACACATGAAGCGGTAGTGTAGGGACGCAACAAAACCTCCAAACTTGCAGAATTGTGATTAACATTATATAACAGAACTAAGAGTCGATACAATTAGGAAAACATTTCAGGTAATTATACGTAATATATCCAACTCCGCTAATTAGGAATAAGATTTCTTACTGCTGATGTTACGTTCATAATATGAATTCCTCTTTCTCCTTTAAGTGAAAGTTTATTCAGACATTAAGGGGTTAATCGTTTAATTGGAATTCATTCGTCAAAAAAAGAAGGGAAAAAACTCACTAATGTTTTACATTCATATGACTTTCCCTAGCCACTATCATTTATTGTTATATAACTTCTGCAATAACTTACTGTTTTATCTACTTCATGATAATAGAAACAAACGTTTGCAGAAATAACTAATTACACATTCCATTTAGATATAAAGGGGATAGAAAGACTGAAGCGATAGTCAAATCTTTAAAGCGCCCAGCTCCATGGTGTGGGATTAGCGTGTCTGCCTTACATTCAGGAGGTCCTGAGCTCGCAACTCGGTTAGGTCGAGTTACCCAGATAAGATTTCTTCCAGGGCTTTCCCTTATCCTAAAAAGATGAATGTCAGGTATCTCTTAAGTTTTGTGGACCCCGGGCTCATTCATTTATTCTTCGTACGACATGACCTACCCGATTGAAGGACTTCAAACTCAAAAAATAAATATTTAAAGCATATAGCTTTATGCCTTTTGAAATCCCACTCTTTTCATGTATCGTAACAAAGAATTGAAGTTAAGAAAAAAACGAACCTATTGACAAAATCAAACCAATAACAACTACTATTTCGGAAATGACTGATCTCACAGAAAAGTTATTTGAAATAAACCATTTTTGAGGAAATAAAAAAGTTATGTAACACTTTCCATGTAAAGGATAGTTGGAACAGGAAGATTTTCTTGAAAATTCTCATGTCGTGACTCTGGCAGATACTGAACTTAAATATGAAATTTGGTATTTATCCTATTTTTCGTTTTTGAGTTACTACGTATAGTAAGTAGGGGAAGTATTGTATTCCACCCAAAAATTCCATACCGAGATTTTACCGGAAATATATGTTTTGAGACCCCCTGAATCCCAACAAAAAGCATTTTTGGAAACATCTCCGTGTCTGTGTGTCTGTGAACAGCATAACTCAGAAACGAACAGTCGGATAAACACCAAACTTGGTATTTAGGTTCAGTATCTTCCAGAGATGCGACACGAAGGTTTTCAAGAAAATCCTCCCACCCCAGATTACCCTTAACATGAAACATTTTTCGAAAATTATAATTTTCTCAAAAATGGTTCTAACGATTTTGATTAAAGTATCATATGTTTAAGATATTTTCATGACAAATGAAATGTATATCTCGAATTTTCTGGGAATGTCTCCAAAAGTATTCTTCATTGTGAACGACTTTTGCATAACTGGTAAACCATAAGAGATAGACAAAATTTTACTGCACAAAAAATGTAGATCGCGTTAAAATACACAATTTATGTCATAAACATTTTTTTTGTTGAGGGAACCATTTTCGGGATATTGCTTGTTATTCCCTTAAACTTTCCAATACTTTTTCTCAAATGGGAATTCGTTATTCATTTTTTTGTCCTGGTAATACTAAGAGAATGGAATACTCCACATAGCAACCAGCTCTTAAAATATTTGACTATCGCTTAAAGTCTACCATATCCCCCTTGCATCTACAAGAAAATTAACAATAAGATTAACATCTCGATTAACATGAAGCATATGGAGAATAAGCGTTTGTAAAAATAGTTTGTACAAGAGTAGAGAAAGTCATGTGAGTGTAACATCAGATTTTTTTGGGTGGAATGCAATATTTCCTACCTAATATAAGCAGGTGCTAGAGTTAAGGTAGATAGCAGAATCATTTTTATATGGATATTTAGTATTTATTTTTGCCTTAATACTGCATCTTATCCCTTAGGCCGTCATACACTTCAACCCGTGGTTATTAATGCACAGTGGTCCTTAACTTAGTTCATGTTCGTTCTATTCATTTAATGAACAATTCCTCGCTTGCTCTTCCCATAAATTTCCCTAACAGTTTAATTCCTCCGCATTCCCTACTTTCATTATCTTGATTCTTAGAATTTCTGAACTGGTATTCTCCCATGTTTACTTTCTCTACCGCGTACATAGTAGGTAGAGAAGGTGTTGCATTCCACCCAAAAATTCAATACCGAGATTTCACATATTTTGAGGCCCCCTAAATACAAAAAAGCATTTTTAGAAAAAAGATCCGCGCGCGCGCGTGTTGTGTGTGTGTGTGTGTGTGTGTGTGTGTGTGTGTGTGTGTGTGTGTGTGTGTGTGTGTCCGTCCGTGAACAGCATTAACTCAAGAATCAAAAGTCAGAATATAAACCAAAATTGGTATTTAGTTTCAGTACCTTCCAAAGATGCGACACGAAGATTTTCATGAATATCCCCCACTCCAGACTACCCTTTACATAGAAGATTTTTAGACATTTTTTATTTTCTAAAAAATGGATCTAACGATTTTGATTAAAATACCACATATTAAGCATATTTACCTTACACATAAAATGTATATCTTGAATTTTCTGGGAACAGCCTATGAAGTTCTCTTAATTCGGAAGAAATTTTGTATAATCTTGTATAATTGGTAACTGTTAAGCGATAGACGAAAACGTACTACACAAAAACTCTGATGTGTTACACACATGACTTTCTCTACTCTTGTACAAACTATTTCTACAAAAGCTTATTCTCCATATGCTTCATGTTAATCGAGATGTTAATCTTATTGCTAATTTTCTTGTTGATGCAAGGGGAATATGGTAGGGCTTTAAGCGATAGTCAAATATTTTAAGAGCTGGTTGCTATGTGGAGCATTCCATTCTCTTGGCATTACCAGGACAAAAAAAATGAATAACGAATTCCCATTTGAGAAAAAAGTGTTGGAAAATTTAAGGGAATAACAAGCAATATCTCGAAAATGGTTCATTCAACAACAAAAATGTGTATGACATAAATTGTGTAGTTTAACGCGATCTACATTTTTTGTGTAGAAAAATTTTGTCTATCTCTTATGGTTTATCAGTTATATAAAAGTCGTTCACAATGAAGAATACTTTGCAGACATTCCCAGAAAATTCGAGGTATACAATTTATTTGCCATAAAAATGTCTTGAACTTATGGTATTTTATTCAAAATCGTTAGAGCCATTTTTGAGAAAATTAAAATTTTCGAAAAATGTTCCATGTAAAGGGTAATCCGGGGTGGGGGATTTTCTTAAAAATCTTCGTGTCGCATCTCTGGAAGATGCTGAACCTAAATACCAAGTTTGGTGTTTATGCGACTGTTCGTTTCTGAGTTATGCTGTTCACACACACACACACACACGTTTCCAAAAATACTTTATATGCATTCAGTGCATCTCAAAACATGTATTTCCGGTGAAATCTCGGTATCGAATTTTTTAGGAATGCAATACTTCCGCTACTTACTAACGTAGTAGAGAAAGTAAAAATGTAAACGAATTTGTTCCAATCCCAAACTGTTCTGAGAACATGCTTTTAGTTAACAAATAAAAGGTAAATAATTTTAAAATAAACTTTAATACTTGCTGAGAAAGTTATTTTTACTGTTAGAATTAACTGTAGTATAACGTCGATCATAGTGTCCCACCTTAGAAATGTGTCAATAATACACACAGTTTTGCTATCTTGTTTCAGTTCTGAAATACAGTTCCAGGAAGCGGATTTCCTTCTCACTGCTTGTTTAAGTGACCTCGACATTAATTAGGCGACCCATAGCAAACAAATTTACTGAAATGTATACGGAATGCGTCACTCACTTGTTAGTTGCTGGAGATACCGCTACCTCGATGTCAGGCTCCATACTAAAACATTTACAGCTGGAGCTTGATGTTTAATTCATTCATCTATCTACGGCTGCAGTTCGTTTCGTACGTTTAACGAGAAATATTCACAACAAATTACATTTGCTATATACAATACCTGGCGCGATCGGTATTAAGTAGTCAAATTATGTTTTCCTAAAGACACAAAGCTACATTCTGGAAGATATCTTGATACTCCGATGGTTTTTCGATAACTATCTGAACAGAAGAAGTGTTGCACTCGATTCGATAAAGAGTTTTCAACCGAAATACACATTTTGTCAGCCTGTCTGTGAACAGCACAGCTCGAAAACGAGAATCAAATTATTTTCAGGAAATTTGTCTCGCCCCAAAGAAGACTTCATACAATTTTTTCCTTTAAAAATGGTTGTAACAATTTTCATATGCCTGCATAATAGAATGAGTATAAGATATATATTCAATTTTCTCCGAATACGTTATTTTCCTTTTCATTGAATTTTATTTAAATGCCAAACATTAAGCATTAGACGAGGTTTACTATAGGAAAAATAATATTTTTGTGAAATTTCTGAAACATCTATGAATGTTTATACAATTTAAGCTATGCACTTTTAAATGAACTGTTCGTTCTTTCGTGTCTAATGAGTTTATGCAAGTAGTATGCGACTACTGTTTTTTTTCCCCTTCTTCTTCTTTATAGAGATGAGGGTTGCCTGAGGTTGCAATATGCGGTTACCATAGCACAGCGTTTTGAGATGACACCACTCCAGCGAATATTTATCACGATGAGCAAAAAGCATATAGAAAAATTATCATTTAAATAAATAATATGTTGGATTATGAAAATAAAGGAAAATACATTGAGAACTTCATGTGATTGTTTTACATTATTTTAAATTCAACGTATGTTGTATATTTATTTTTTTGCAATATATATATATATATATATATATATATATATATATATAAAACTCACCGGAATGAAAACACCATCACAGACTGTTAACTGAAAATTCAAGACTCCCCTCCCCACCCTTGACTAACACATATCTATATGTTTCTTTATTTTGGAACACATGTGTGCCTAGGTATACCACTACTACTAATTACTAAATCCAGAAGAACAATTCGTTTGCGCACTTGCTGAAATACTCACTAATGAATAGTGCAATTTAATTTCTACATCTCTACAATTATTTTATTCACTCTCAAAGGTTTCAGCCCTTTTAATTTTACAGATATTGGTTGCATTATATTTTACTACATATTACTTTTATCGCTACAAAGATTTGTATTACTGTAAGTTTCAAAATACTGAAAGACATAGAAACATTAAAATTTTGAATAAGTTGATGTTAATGTTTTAAAATTTCTGATGATGAAGTAGATAGTTTCTGCTCCACGTATGGAAAGCCAATTTGAAGTAGATAACTTCTTTACGTTATTTGCACCACGCTTTGGGCGTCAATTTTGAAGTAGGTTGTATTATATTTCAACTGTTGGAGAGCCGACATGAAGTAGTTGCAACCGCACGTATGGTACCCGATAGCCTTCGCCCCAAATGTACTTTCCGGTGGCCTTTGCCCCAGATGTTTAAAAATATATTAACTTTGTAATTTTGACTATTTCTTTAAATATTATATTTTATGTTTGCCTCGGCTGCGTCAGTATTATTGTTAGAGACACTTTTCTCTTTGCAGGGTTGTGGTGTGACTGAAGAATGTAGGCTTACACAGATTTTAAGTTTTTCTTCACTCCATTTATTAATGCTTGATACGATTTAAATAACACTTCACTGATATAGAAAGCTGTGAGATTGTTTTTATTAATTACTTGCACTTTTTAACACGTAAACTATTTTTTTGTCTCACACAAAATACGTATTATACTTCTCGAGGACATGTCTCGCGTCCAGTTATGAGCACTGTCTACAAGTAACTGAACTCTAAATTTGTAAATTTTGCTATATTTCAGTTTCTGATTGGAATCCTAATCCAATAGAATACTTTTATTTAACTAAAGCTTTTTCTGGTTGTCGATTGGCTATTTTATAAACTGTCTCAAAATTTACATTATTGTTGCTCCAATAATGACTAGTAGCATTTATTCATTATTGCCTCAAGGTTACCTTATTGTTAGCAACTTTTAACTTATTATTCTCACAGCTCCTACATTATTAAATTACGTAATACATTCACATAACGTTATTAAACATGGATACAATAATATAAACATTTACAATGACTGTAATATACACTTTTATATATATATATATAGTTACATACACATATTGTTTTAAGGCGGGCTGTTAATGAATGATATATTATATAATTAGACTGAAATCATTTAAGTGTTAAACATAATGCTTCAATGATTACATTTTTAATCTATCTTTAAACTTAAGTGAGTTGCTAACTTGATATTTGAACTTTCTCTGATGCAAAATGTAAATAAATAAATAAATAAAAATCATATAGAGAAAAGAAGATTAAAGTTGGAACTAACGTAAACTTTAAAGCCAAAAACCAAATATGTGAATTTCTGGAGCATACCCTTCCCGCTTAAACGACCTTAAAGATGCATTTTGGCAAAATCTGGATATCGAGAATTTGGGATACGCAATAATTCTGCCATAGTAGTGTAAATTAAACATTAATACATTTTAAATTAATTTAGTTAACATCTTATACTGAGAAGTGGGTAATATTCCTTACTTAAAAAGCATACACTTTTAGCTGTGCATAGAGCATTTCATTCTATAAAATGTAATCCAATAGAAGGGTTTGGTTTTTAAATATAAATAGATGGCGTGAATTACCTGGATTTACCGTGCCGTGGTATTTAGATTTACAGGCAATACTAGTTTTACCCATGGCCGATGCTTGTTTTATAGACGACGATAACACATAGAATTATATTTTCTAAGTAACAAGGCAAAAATATATCCTGGATGCCATAACGTGGATAGAAATGTCACTTCTTACATGAACACCATAATACATCCCGGATATATGCGAATTTGTCGCGGATAGAGAAAGCCATGTGAAAGTATGACATTAGATATTTTAAAATAATGAAGTAAACAATTTAGGGACATACTTTTTAGCATTAAAGTACTTGCTTCATATTTTGACATTTTTTATACGGTGCCTAATGAATAGCATCGCGCTTAAAAACTAATAAGCCTATTTTTTACTTTCTCTACTACGTACAGTAAGTAGGGGAAGTACTGTATTTCACCCACAAATTCGATACCGAGATTTCACCGGAAATACACGTTTTGAAGTGCACTGAATGCATATAAAGCATTTTTGGAAACATGTCCGTGTGTGTGTCTGTGAACAGCATAACTCAGAAACGAACAGTCGGATGAACACCAAACTTGGTATTTAGATTCAGTATCTTTCACAGATGCGACTTGAAGGTTTTCAAGAAAATCCTCCCCACCGCAGATTACCCTTTACATGGAACATTTTTCGAAAATGTTAATTTTCTCAAAAATGGCTCTAACGATTTTGAATAGAATACTATAAGTTTAAGAGATTTTTATGGCAAATGAATTGTATATCTCGAATTTTCTGGGAATGTCTCCAAAAGTATTCTTCATTGTGAACGACTTTTGTATAACAGGTAAACCATAAGAGATAGACAAAATTTTACTACACAAAAAATGTAGATCGCGTTAAAATGCACAATTTATGTCATATACTTTTTTTTTGTTGAGTGAACCATTTTCGAGATATTGCTTGTTATTCCCTTAAATTTTCCAAAACTTTTTCTCAAATGTGAATTCGTTATTCATTTTTTTAATCCTGGTAATGCAAAGAGAATGGAATACTCCACATAGCAATCAGCTCTTAAAATATTTGACTATCGCTTAAAGCCTACCAATTCCCCTTGCACCTACAAGAAAATTACCAATAAGATTAACATCTCGATTAACATGAAGCATATGGAGAATAAGCGTTTATAAAAATAGTTTGTACAAGAGTAGAAAAAGTCATGTGAGTGTAACACATCAGATTTGTTTTCTCCCACGCTCATTTAGTTTATTCCCATTCATCTTTGTATGCGCTAGAAAACATGGATTTGCCTGTATTAGCGGTACTATGCTGTTGTAATCTCAAATGTGCAGCTGTCATTAACGTTTAATTTGTTCTGCTTGGAGCCAAAACCAATAACAATTTGTATATGTTTTGCTAAGAAAAATGAAAAAGGCAAACCACTGCCAGGATTATCATGATTATGTAATTAAAAGCACGAAGCGAAACTGACACTTTCTCCCACTGCAATTCCCTCACGGTTAGTTTCCCTTTAATAATTTAATTCCGCTTTTAAACTCATGTTTATTGTCGTCTCGAAATAATTAGCATGACAACAAGCTCTCGTTAAGCTCAATTAAATTATTGGATAACTCCACACTTGTACTACTGACGATAATTGTCGCGATTACCATGAACTTGGCTGAACGTGGGGTTTAAGAAATGCTGCTAAACTAAAGCTAAACGTACGCATTTGGAGGGGGCTGAAACAGGAATAGCTGAAACACACGATGTCAGTCACGCTTTCATTCCATGGTCACTTTAAGAGATTTATCCAAGTGAATATCAAATTTCTGGGTGGAATGCAATACTTCCCCCACTTATTATACGTAGCAGAGAAAGTAATAACAGTAAACTGCATTATACACAAAGGACGAATATATTTTAGACATGTTTCTTACAACCACATAAACTTCTCATTAAAAGGCAGAGACCACATGTAGAGGATGATCTCCAGGTATCGGAAGTTGTAAATAAAACCATATAAGGCAAAGTGCCACAAACAAAGGAGCAGGGCGTATTGACTAAATAAAGGATTTGACAGGTCAGCGTGGCAAACAAGCAACTTTCTAAGTATTTACAAGACGAAAAGACAGACAGGAGTGCACGTAGACCAAACACCCAGCCGCCACTTGACTACGGGAAGATCCACCCACTTCACTACAAGAGGTGCTCCGTAGCCATCTAGCACTAAGTACCTGTGACTAAACGTATGCTGATATTAAACTGAGCGGAGTGAGTTAATCAATGCCACCAACTAATGTTTGGCATGATTTTCCAGAAGAACGGCTTAAATTCTCTGTCATCCCCCAATATTTACCACTTTTAATGTAGGTATACACTGTTTTTATTATTTGTTTATTAATAGGTAGAGTGTGATATAACAAATCTGATGTGTTACTATCACATGACGTTCTCTACTCTTGTACAAACTATTTTTACAAACGCTTATTCTGCATTTATTTCATGTTAATCGAGGCTTTAAGCGATAGTCAAATCTTTTAAGAGCTGGTTGCTCTGTGGCGCATTCCATTCTCTTTAACGAATTTCCATTTGAGAAAAAGTATAAGTATTGAAAAATTTAAGGGAATAAAACGCAATATCTCGAAAATGGTTCACTCAACAACAAAAACGTATATGACATAAATTGTGTATTTTAACGCGATCTACATTTTTTGTGTAGTAAAATTTTGTCTATATCTTATGGTTTACCAGTTATGCAAAAGTCGTACACAATTAAGAATACTTTTGGAGACATTCCCAGAAAATTCAAGATATTTTAATCAAAATCGTTAGAGCCATTTTTGAGAAAATTAAAATTTTCGAAAAATGTTCCATGTAAAGGGTAATCTGTGGTGGGGGGATTTTCTTGAAAACCTTTGTGTCGCATCTCTGGAAGATACTGAACCTAAATACCAAGTTTGGTGTTTATCCGACAGTTCGTTTCTGGGTTATGCTGTTCACAGACACACACACGGACATGTTTCCAAAAATGCTTTTTTTGGATTCAGGGGGTCTCAAAACATATATTTCCGATGACATCTCGGTATCGAATTTTTGGGTGGAATACAATACTTCTACTTACTACACGTAGAGAAAGTAAAAACAAACAAGAGGCTGTATTACATCGATATTACGGGTTTTTATATCTGGAGGGGGTAGTCTTGATTCCCCTGAGACCCTCCCTTGCTTACGCCCTGGTTCTAATTATCACGCGACATCAAACTTAAGGTAAAGGGAACGTAAATATTGATACTGACAAGCTCATAAGTTAGGTCTCGTTAAGTCCACCTTAAACAGCTCTATTTAAAATGTCTTAGACTTTGATGTTAGGTTAAATTCATCGTGATCCCGGCTTACATTGCCAAGCAAGTTCTATGGATTTCTGACTGTTGTGTTTTACGTAAATGATAAGACGTGAAACACCACAAACTTGAAGTTAGTTAATACTTGGTTTCGTAGCAGAGTGTGTACAGGTGTACCGAAGATATGGCATCGAGCCAGTTCACTTCTTCCCTAAATCAAACAGAATGAGCTGTCTTTACAAAAATGTCTTAAGGGTATCCTTCCTCACATGTCACTCCGACAAAGAGCATGGAACTGGGTCACGTTTTGAGAGTGGACCAATCTCATCGGGCCTACAGATCGATGTGCTTGACGCGTGGGAGATCTGGGTTCAACTCTCTCATTGGTCTCTGTGTTCTTGGCCCACTGTACTGAATGGACTATTAATACAATACGTAACTGAGAATTAAGCTAAGATATTACCATGGTTACAGAGTTGTTTTAATTATTAGGTGCAATTCAAGACACTCGTTCACTGAAATGACTTCTAAACCAACACACAAATATTTGGCAAATTATAAATATCTACCACCAAATAATCACATTCATATAAAACAAATGAATAGCCTTAGGTAAAGGGATTATCAAGTTTGAAGATTATGGAATACACACCTTTAAACATTACTTTTTTTAAGCTAAAATGCACCCTCGCATAACTTCAACAAATTTGCTAAGAGAATAACGATACAGAAATCACAACTCAAAATTATTCCTTACTGTCCTGTAAAATAGATAAATGTGACGTAATCACTTTTCCTTGTGATCCTACTTCAAGTTTAAATGAAGAATTCTGAATCGCATAGTCATCATACAAGAGAAATAACCTTTTCCTGTATTTTGAACTACTATAGAGAAGTTAAAATATTCTAAGCTTTTAAGTTATGCAACAAATCTGCCAAGCGTACACACTATGTTAAAATCTCAAGGGAAAAAAATTACAGGAACAGGAAAAACTCGAAAACGCTGCACATCAAACATTTGCTACAGAAACACAGAATTCATCGAAAACTCCGATAAACATAAAAATTTATGTTAAAATTAAAATATTTTCTTAAATTTTGAAATCCACATATTCAGTGAAGCTGAATACAAGCCAGATGAAAGTATTCGCTAGTTGTACGGAGGTATTAACAGCTATAAAACGTACTAAACTTTGTGTTAGTGTAAAGCACCAAATATGGGGTTACTTGCCGGATTAACAATCCAGAAACGTTTCTTTGTTTACAAAGGCATTTGTTTCAGAGTCCTGAGTTTTACGTGCAATTGATCGACTGATGGTTCAGAAAGTTTACGTGTACGTAATTATGAAACAATGTTACCTGTTGTATTCCTTGATGCGTGCCACATTCAACTTGGAGCAGATCGGCAGCACAAGTTGCCGCTACACTCACACATACGCACACACATATACACATACACACACCTTTATTACGTGGAACAAAAACAGTTCGGGCGCCGCAAAACGCATGCACTTAATCTGTAAAAAACAAGTTCCGGCTGTAGTTGCGACGGCCACGGCTAGGTGGCAGCACCGGCCGGCAGTCGGAGCGGAATCAATAAAACTTATTGTTAGCTTCCACGCCGCGCGCTCGCTCGTTCACTCGCGGCTCATTCACGCCGGAACAATCATTTCTCTCTCTGTCTGCGACCAAGGACAGTCAGTCATACTTTTGAAAGGACGTCTCGAGATTTCACCAGAAATACATGTTTTGAGGACGGCTGAAAGGTCCACGTGTATGTGTGTGTCAACAGTAGGTATAACTCAAAAACGAAATGCAAGATTAATCCCAAACTCGGCATTTAAGATCAGCATCTTTCAAGAATGCGACACAAAGATTTCCAACAAAGTGCCCCATCTCAAACTACCCTTACATGGACAATTCTTCATTCTGTATTTTCTCTAAAGATGCCCAAGATTTTTATTAAGGCACCATATACTTACGATATTTGCATGACAAATAAAATGCTTATCTTGAATTTTCTGCGAATAGTCATCTTCATTCTGAATGATTTTTATATATTTTTGTGTAACTCATAAACCACGAATGATAAACAAAAACTAACAACACAGAAATGTAGATTTTGGCTAAAACATACGATTTATGTCTCTCTTTTTTTTTTTGTTGGCATTAACATTTGCAAGATATTCGTTGATATTCGTTTGAATTTTCAAATACTTGTGACCTACTTTTTGACATTTGTCTATTACTCCAGTCTCCTGTATTCCTGTTGCATCTACAACGAAGTATGTAGTGTTTCGGTTCACATGAAGTAGATAGAACAGACTTTCTTAAGAATAATTGTTGAAGAGCAAGTACAGTTAATTTCGATGACAATTTAAAGTTTACAGAGAAGATGAATGAGATGGTAAACTAATGCTCAATTGAGCCGGGAGTAAGCAGAATCCCTTATTTTAATGCAAGGAAAAATACCAGAAAGTCGTGCTTCTTACACCAGCAGATTCGAAATGCAAAATGCATTACCCTCGTTTTAAACCCCTAGAGTGAAACTTAGAAAGTAAAAGAAGATTTGATTTTATTCGAAACGTGACTGATATTTCCGCTTACTATTTTTTACTCTTGCGCTCTTTTCTCTCTCTCTCTCGCTTTTCTGCTTTCTTTACCACTTACCTATGACAGGTAAAGGAAGTATATTATTCCACTTAAATTTTTGATATCAAGATTTCACTGCAAATACACGTTATAAGATCCCTGAACAGCATTTTAAGAAAAACAAAAGGCGGATCAATAACAAATCTTGCATTTAATCCAGTATCTTCCAAGCATACAAGCGAAGATTTTCGCGAAATTCCTCCTCACCCCAACAACCCTATACACGGAAACAATTTTGCTAATTTCCATTTTCTGAGAAAAGATTCATAACTATAATGATCAAAAACGTTTAAGATATTGGAGTGACGAATAAACCAATATATCTTACATTTTTACTTTCTCTACTACGTATAGTAAGTAGGGGAAGTATTGTGTTCCACCCAAAAATTCGATACCGAGATTTCACCGGAAATACATGTTTTGAGACCCCCTGAATCAAAATTTTTTTTGCAACGTGTGTGTGTGTGTGTGTGTGTGTGTGTGTGTATGTATGTATCTGTCTGTGAACAGCATAACTCAGAAACGAACGTCGGATAAACACCAAACTTGGTATTTAGGTTCAGTATCTTCCAGAGATGCGACACGAAGGTTTTCAAGAAAATCCCCCCACCCCAGATTACGCTTTACATGGAACATTTTTCGAAAATCTTAATTTTCTCAAAAATGGCTCTAACGATTTTGACTAAAATATCATATGTTTAAGATATTTTCATGACAAATGAAATGTATATCTTGAATTTTCTAGGAATGCCTTCAAAAGTATTCTTCATTGTGAACGACTTTTGCATAACTGGTAAACCGTAAGAGATAGACAAAATTTTACTACACAAAAAATGTAGATCGCGTTAAAATACACAATTTATGTCATATACAATTTTTTGTTGTTGGTTGAACCATTTTCGAAATATTTTTAAATTTTTCAAGACTTATACTTTTTCTCAAATTCGTTATTCATTTTGTTTTTGTCCTGGTAATGCAAAGAGACTGGAATACTCCACATAGCAACCAGCTCTTAAAATATTTGACTATCGCTTAAAGCCTACCAATTCCCCTTGCATCTACAAAAAAATTAGCAATAAGCTTAACATCTCGATATTTCTATTAATATGAATATTACGTCATATCCAGTGCTCGGTTCAACAGGGGATAAAAACTCAAAATAGGCACCACGAGTTGAAAATAGGCACTATCTATAATGGTATGGATTGAAGCAGGCGCAGTCATTCATTCATTTACCACCTAAAACACATTTTGAATGCGGAACAGTATAGAAATATCACATATCTCCATACCAGATATTAAACTAACTAAATTCCACTGTTCTCTTAAATGGAATGTAAACTTTAAACATAACTTTTAAAATTTACGCTCTTCAGTTACCATGTATTTTTATGGCAAACCTATGATCAATTTTTAAGTAATTTTTCGCTTGAATATATTTTACACTCCCATGCTCGTTTGTAGTTATAATTGAGTCAATTATTATAAACCTCCTCAGGCATATTGTCAACAAAACCTCATTGGTTCGGGGCACGAAATATAAATTGCAATACTAAGATTAACTTCATCTTAATAAATAATAATAGTGATAATAAAAATTATCGCCAATAACAAATATACCTAATTAAATTACTATATGAGAAAACCTTGATTACAGTTCTTATTACAAAATAAGCTAGTAAAGGCACACACTATAAAAATAGGCAATTATAGGTACTATAAAATTGGTATACTATACTTCAGTAAGCATGAAACATATTTATATGTACAAAGTCAACGACTCTAAACAGAAATAAAATAAGGAAATCTGAGTCATGTCCAATTCTTTTTGAAAAGAAATCATAAGTATTAGATAAACGCTTACTACACAAAAATGTCGCACTGATCAAAACATATTATTTGTATCAAATAGCACATTTTTTTAAGCACCAGCCTGTTACGAGATTATTTCTTATTTAAATTCCCCCATGCAATAAATTTTTATTTTGTTTCCCAGGTATCAATACTGACTGTTCGCCCCAGTATCCTCTGTGTGCCTGACATACTGAAGTCACTTTTAAATATATTTATAATAACAACAAGAATACTGCACGAAATGGTTCAGATGGAAGTGTCTGTGGCTCGCATTCGGCAAGTCCGCGTACCGGTCAATCTGACTACGGTTTTTCTTGGTTGCTACATAAATACCGAACTGAATATTGAGTATCAGGACCCACAGAAACATAAATAGAAGAATCATTGGTATAGGAAGGCGATTGCACAACTGCTGTCATCTGCCCAGCATCCCAATGACTACGTATATCCCAAAATCCACATTCCGCCAAAACTCAATGGCTACAAAACAGATTGTACACAAGACGACTAGGCAACTAAGGTCATCTATAAACAAGTTACCTGAGCAAATGGCACCGCAGGCGACTACGCAACTTACGCGATGCATCGGCAAGTTTCTTAGGCAGATGCTACAGGAAGACGGGTACCCAACTAAGGTCATTTGTCTGGCATACACTGACTCGGATGAACCAACAAAACTACAGTAACCATTGTAGTATGACCAAGAAGTTGAATCGACATAAGACAATTCCAATGAATAAATAACGGGAAGTACACAGGAAAATAAGCTCCTTTATTTATAATTTGTAGCAAAGCTATGTAAATAGTGATGGTGGTGATGATTATTTTTGTTTAAGGACGCTCAACTACTACGTCATTAGCGCCCTTGTAAGACATCATGGCAAAGGCCAGAGATAAAGATCAGTACAATTAAATCGTTGCAAAAGCCAGAAATAGATGAATATAAACTCCTAACAAAAGCCAGAGGTAAAGATCAACATAAAATCATAGCAGAAGTCAGAAATAAATACGAATATACAAAAATAAACTGAAAAGAACGACACACCTGACATGAATATGACTAAATTCGTATTTGAAAATTTACTCCTGACACAAACCTGAAACCCCTCTAAATCGTTTGTTTATCGTTCGCTAGGACCTCTACAAGACTAGCCGGCAGTTGCAGAGAGTCCCGAAGATGTGCTAGAGCAATACACTCTAGCAACACGTGACGGACCGAAAGATCTTCGCTACAGAGCGGACAAGGAGGAGCAGGGTCACATTGCAGTGGCCAAGTCAAAATCACCTCCTCACGACGAGATACACGAGAGCAACTTACCCAGATTATCGGAATGCTCTTCACTACTCTAAGCTTAATTCCGCGGAGAGCCAACCACTCCTCGCGCCAGCACGAAGCACCGCTCTCCACACAACAAGCCTAAAGTCTTCCGACGTTACCCGAGATATTGTAACACTGGGTTCTGTGGTTGCCGTCTTAGCTGCCAAATCCGCAAGTTCTTTCCCCGGCAAGCCAACGTGACCAGGTATCCAAGCACACTCCACATTAACGCCAGCAGCGTATAAAGATGGAGGACGTCCTGAATTCGCCGAACAATGGGGTGGTAGTTGTACAGCTCACGAAGGCTCTGAAGTGCACTAAAGGAATCACTCAAAATGAGACAGTCTCCCAATTTTCGACGGCGCACATATAAAATAGCTCGGCATATGCCATACAGTTCTGCACTGTAAATGGATCTGCTATCATAAAAACCG
The DNA here is from genome assembly GCA_030765065.1 of Deroplatys truncata. Lineage (NCBI taxonomy): Eukaryota > Metazoa > Arthropoda > Insecta > Mantodea > Mantidae > Deroplatys > Deroplatys truncata. Next base: position 44,889,567 of record CM060975.1, on the reverse strand, counting down.
AATGTATGGGGTTGGATTCCATGAACATAAGCACATCCGACACCATTGGTGGACTTAGATCCATTGTTGATCAACATTCGGTCACTGTAACCGAGCAGAAATTGTAAAAAAGGTGCGGATACTAAACGCAGACATCGTATACTGAATGGGACGCTAAGGACCACAGCAGTTAAAGGGCGTCCATAAATAAAACACAATTTATCGTAGACTTCCGGTATACCGTCATCCCAAGATCTACATGAGATGTCGCACGTAACCAAGGGGGGAAACACCGTCTTCCCCTTAGGAAACATGCTAAGCATTTTAATGTCGTGCTTTCTAAGAAGCTCCCGGAAAGAACACCTGCAGTCCTTCGATTAACGGGGCTATTCCTATAACGTTCGTCCAGCGCAGTGTTAAAAAACGAAGCTAACATTGGATGTTTTGTCCTACATTTAAGCGCACAGCCATAATTTCCTAATAGGACATCACGCCGATATCGCAGAGGAGGTTCTGCAGATTCGGCGTAAAGACTCATAACTGGGCTAGTGGGGAAAGCAGCAATAGTCACTCCAATGCACAGATTATGGACTGTGCCTAATCCCCTCAGCACAGATGGTCGTGTTGAGGAATAAATGATACACACACAGTCTATCTTTGATCGGATCAATGCGCAGTAAAACTGTCCGATCCGCTCCCTAAGATTTGCCATTTAATATCCACAGGATATTTAGAGAACGGTCACATCGCACTTTCAACTGTGCTATATGCGATGACCAGCTAAGTTTCCTATCAAACGTCAACCCCAGAAATCTCGTCGAATCTGCGAGCGGATAAATCTGGACCAAATCGGAGCGAAGGTGGTAATCATCTACTAGGGTGCCAGAAGTTAACGCAGATTGACTTCTCAGTTGAGAAACGAAAGTACATGGTGATGACTAGTAGAGAAAAGCACATTACACGTGACATTCTTTACAGCATATCTAAACTTGTTTCTTTTTACTTTCTCTACTACGTAAAGTAAGTAGGGAAAGTATTGTATTCCACCCAAAAATTCGATGCCCAGGTTTCACCGGAAATATATGTTTTGAGACACCCTGAATAAAAAAAAATTTTGGAAACATGTCTGTGTTAGGTTCAGTATCATCAGTATTCAGAGATGCGACACGAAGGTTTTCAAGAAAATCCCCCCACTCCAGATTACCATTTACATGGAACATTTTTCGAAAATTTTAATTTTCTCAAAAATGGCTCTAACGATTTTGATTATCATATATTTAAGATACTTTCATGACAAATAAAATGTATATCTCGAATTTTCTGGGAATGTCTCCAAAAGTATTCTTCATTGTGAACGACTTTTGCATAGCTGGTAAACCATAAGAGATAGACAGAATTTTACTACACAAAAAATGTAGATCACGTTAAAATACAAAATTTATGTCATATACATTTTTTTGTTGAGTGAACCATTTTCGAGATATTGCTTGTTATTCCCTTAAATTTTTCAATATTTTCTCAAATGGGAATTCATTATTCATTTTTTTTGTCTTGGATATGCAAAGAGTATTAATCTGCGGCAAAGAGAATGGTGCTGCACCTAGCAACCAGCTATTAAGATATATGTCGATGCTTAAAGGTTACTGTATTTATATATTGCCCTTGCAAATACAAAACAAGGGGAACATGGTACGCCTTAAGCGATAGTCAAATATTCTTAGAACTGGTCGCTATGTGTAAAATGTAATTCTCCTTGCATGTCAAAAGATCGTTTCTGCAAATGTTTATCTCGATTAATATGAAATAGATGGAGAATAAGAGTTTGTAAAAATAGTTTGTGCATGAGTAGAGAAAGTCATGTGAGTGTAACAAATCAGAAATTTTTTTATGTCCTGGACGTACAAAGAGAATGGAATGCTACACATAGCAACCAGCTCTTAAAAGATTTGACTATCACTTAAAACCTACCTATTCCCCTTGCATCTACAAGAAAATTAGCAATAAGATTAACATCTCGATTAACATGAAGCATATGGAGAATAAGCGTTTGTAGAAATAGTTTGTACAAGAGTAGAGAAAGTCATGTGAGTGTAACACATCAGACTTTTTATTTTTATTTGTTTACTTACGTTGGTAACAGATGCCACTGCATTACTGTTCTAACTTTTAAAAGCAATTCATTACATGCTTACAAAGCAAACGATGCATTGCTATATTAATGAAAAAACACAAAACAGGTTATACAGGTATATTAAGTGAGACACTTATAAAATACGTAGATAAAATAGCAAGTTACAAGAGAATCTTTTGTTATGCCTGCAGCCGTGCTCTACTAAACACACTCGTCAATAAAGCGCCGTTTCTGTAACTAGTTGTATAATACACTGTTTTCTGGTGGGAGTTAAAACGTCAGTAATTAGTCGGACAAAAGAAAGCGCAAACATACAGGAACAGCATAACTCAAGCAAATTTCTATAAACACGAGACGTCATATTTAAATCAAGCAGCTTACTTAGGTGCAAAGGAAGTTTGCTTCACCCTATCCAATACTTAGAAAAACTTATTTCCTATAACGTTTTAAAAGTTTTGATTAAAATATATGAGTCTGAATTAAATTAACGGTGAATTAACTGCGTAATTTGATTTCACTGTAAAGCTGCCCAAATGTTCCTTGTATCTGTTAAGATTTATGTAAATGAGAAATAAAACAAAGTTATTGGTTTTATAAACGTTATCAATTAATCTCATGTATACCCTTCATTACTGGCTTGTATGTTTACGCGTGCGCATTCTCTGCCCTTTTTTTCTGTTCCTGTAGATGATATAATATGTGCCTTGGCAACCCTGAATGTTGTAGGTGCCATCTGACGTTTCCAATGGAAATTTTGACATTTCTTACCATAATCTACTCCAAACATTTTGTCAATAGAGCACCATTTGTTTTGTTTACACTAACTTGAAAATTGTGTGTCAACAAAAACATGGAATTAACTCGTGAAAATGTTCGTACAATGATTTATTACGACTTTCGACGTGGATTATCAAGACAAGAGTGCATCGATCAACTAACTTCCACATTTTTCGATAAAGCTCAGCTGTGAAACGCTGGTATAACGAATTTAATCGTGGCCGCCGTTCGCTCAATGATGAAGTTCGTGAAGGTCGTCCAAAAGCAGTTGTTTTGTCAGAAAACATTGATGCTGTGCAAAAACTAATAATGAAAGATCGTCATGCGACATATTGTGAGATTGAGGCAACCCTAGGCATTAGTTCTACTAGCATATATAAAATATTGCATGATTATTTAGCCGTGAAAAGGTTTGCTCTCGTTAGATCCCACATAATTTGACGCAATCTCAAAAAGATCCTCGTGTCGATTGGTGTACAAAAATGCTCAAGAAATACAATGGCGATGCCTCAAAAGACGTATATAAGATTGTAACAGGTGACGAATCATGGATCTATGCGTATGAGCCGGAACGTAAACAGCAGTCGACTGTATGGGTGTTTCAAGATGAAGTAAATCAATAAAAGTTGTTCGCACTCGAAGCAAATGCTCCCCTGTTTTTTCAGCAAAACTGGCCATGTGGCAACAGTGCCTTTAGAGGAACGTAAAACGGTCAATGCCGAATGGTACACAACCAATTGTTTGCCGGAAGTCTTCGGTGAAGTAAAGAAAACCAACAAGAACCGTAGGATCGTTCTTCATCAAGAAGATGCGAGCGCACACACATCTCGTCTAACAACAGAGTATTTGAAGGCTCAAAAAATCGAAATGATGGGTCATCCGCCATAGAGTCCTGATTTGGCACCAAATGACTTCTTTTTGTTCCCGAACATCAAGAATAAATTGCATGGACAACGATTTTCGTTGGCAGAAGAAGCCGTTGATGCCTTCAAAACCCATGTTTTGGAGGTGTCTCAAGAAGACTGGAATAAATGCTTTGACAAATGGTTCAAACGGATGCAAAAGTGTACTGCTCATAAAGGAGAATATTTTGAAAAACAATAAAGCAGTTTTCAATCAGAAATTACTTTGTTTTAATTATTATGCTGAAAATATAAATAGTGCCCCTCGTATAAACGGGAGACAGCTGTCATGCTAAGCATTCTGTATCTAAAGTATTGCGAGTTTAAACGCAGTGGAGGGCGATGGGAAGATCCTTAACATGGCTCCTTTTGTAAGGGAAGTAATGCTGTTGATCCTGTGTGATGTATGCTCTCTGCGAAAAAGGTTCCCTTTACAAAATTGTCGCAATTGTCATACCCAATAAGCGTTTGCTTCTTCCTAGAATCATCTAACGAGCGCCGAGCTAATCAATCACTTACTTGTATGATTAGGGTTGTATACTGTCGCAACGTATACCAATTTGCGCATGATCGTAGCCAGCTAGCAACAAGTCTCACTTCGAAAACTGCTCATATGTGTATCAATGTATTTTTGAAACTTTTCACTTGTCTTCTTGAAGATATAACTTCTGAGTCTTCCGGTTTGTCGCATATCGCCGGCGATGACGCTATTAACGTCAGTCACATTTAGTGGACATGAACCTTGTAATTGCAGAAACGGACTTTTCTTTAAAATAAACTCTTCGCTCATATGAATTGACCACTTATGTTTAATGAACTGGTAGCTCAAGAATCTTCAAGTTCTCACCCTTCCTAACATACTCAAACTTCATATGATCCACATCTCATTCATAGTTCACAGTTCTCACGCTTCATAACATACTGAAACTTTATAATATTCACATCGCATTCATAGTTCGCAGTTCTCACTCTTGATAACATACTCTAACTTCGAAACATTCAAACTCATTCCATAGTACGCACTCCGATTCCCTTTTCCTCCTCTACAGTTTTGTATGTGAAATAGTCCTACGCCTAGAGAATCTGCGAGGTAATCATCTGTTAGTAATGTGATTATTACTTCTTCACATTGACAACAGCCGTGGAAGCCTAAGCATTCAATAATTAACTATTATTGAGCGAAATATTACAGGGAACAGTCATCAGCTTTGTCGGATTTCAGTAGGTACTTATTGAACGAACTACTTCATTTGAATGAATCACAAAAATGAACTTGTTCTGAGCACACTTGAAGCAATAAGAAAGGCGCGTAATTTAGAGAAAGAAAGAGGGAGAGAGAGAGAGAGAGAGAGAGAGAGAGAAATACGACCGAAGTTTTACACAGTAATAGCACAGAAAGTTAACCATAAAACCAAGATGATAAATGTACACAACATAAAACTTCTGCCGCATTTGTCTGTGAAAGAAATAATGCGGCGATATTTGTAAAATTTGTTAGTATGGATATTTTGCGAAATAATTCTAAAATCAATAAGTTTTCAGAGGATGTTAACTAGCCTTAATTTTGAAGCAATTTCTGTTTTATTAAAAATGAGTTGGCAAATGTTCTTCAAATTCATATATATCATTTCACGTACGTGCAATGGTTCAGACAAATCACCCTAGCAAGTCGAACGCTTTTAGAAAGAGAGGTAGATTGAGGAATGAAAACCTCAGAAATGGAATTGTTACGTGCGCTCCCACACAGAGTAGCTAACCACACCGATACACGCGAACAAAAATCGAACCAATTCATAGAACAGCCGTAAAACAAAAGGCAGGCTTTCGGATATCTAAAGGTCATCCCCATCTGAAGGTTTGCGTTAACTTTGCTGAAGAACAGTTTCATATTTACTTGGTTTCTGGACTTATTCATAACCAAAACGTCATTAACCTTTCCTACCGGGTAGGCGTGGCATTCTACATAAACAACTGATGTCATCTAAACCGCATGTCTTGTCTCGGTAGGAGCACGCCATTCATTGTTATGCACGTATGAACCTTAAACAGGTGTAATTTGCTGCTATGCTAGCAACTTTAGACTACATTATATATATATATTACTTTCTCTACTACGTATTGTAAGTAGAGGAAGTATTACATTCCACCCAAAAATTCGATACCGAGATTTCACAGGAAATGCATGTTTTGAGACCCCTGAATCCCCCAAAAAAGCATTTTTGGAAACATGTCCGTGTGTGTGTCTGTATGTCTGTCTGTGTATCTGTGTGTCTGTCTGTGAACAGCATAACTCAGAAACGAACAGTCGGATAAACACCAAACTTGGTATTTAGGTTCAGTATCTTCCAGAGATGCGACACGAAGGTTTTCAAGAAAATCCCCCACCCAAGATTACCCTTTACATGGAACATTTTTCGAAAATTTTAATCTTCTCAAAAATGGCTCTAACGATTTTGATTAAAATATCATATGTTTACGATATTTTCATGACAAATAAAATGTATATCTTGAATTTTTTGGGAATGTCTCCATAAGCATTCTTCATTGTGAACGACTTTTCATAAGTGGTAAACCATAAGGGATAGACAAAATTTTACTACACAAAAACTGTAGATCGCGTTAAAATACACAATTTATGTCATATACGTTTTCTTTGTTGAGTGAACCATTTTCGAGATATTGCTTGTTATTCCCTTAAATTTTTCAATACTTATTTTCTCAAATGGGAATTCGTTATTCATTTTTTTTGTCCTGGTAATGCAAAGAGAATGGAATACTCCATATAGCAACCAGCGCTTAAAATATTTGACTATCGCTTAAAGCCTGCCAATTCCCCTTGCATCTACAAGAAAATTAGCAATAAGATTAACATCTCGATTAACATGAAGAATATGGAGAATAAGCGTTTGCAAAAATAGTTTGTACAAGAGTAGAGAAAGTCATGCGAGTGTAACACATCAGATTTTTTAAATTTATTATTGTCGATTTACATTAAAGTCATAACGCGACTACAATAAATTTTAATAATTACAATATTTTGAAACAAATTACATTGTTGATTATATAACATTATACAATTTTATTTCTTTAACTTTATTATGTTATGACAGATGGTTGGATCACTCAAGGCCACCGAGAGGTCAGCAGGAATACGATGAACATCGCGGATAGGGCGATCTGCAACTGAACTGTGAGAATGGAGTGACATGTAGGCTGATGATCTTTTCCAAGGAGATATGAATGTGTAATTGCAGTATGTCCGATACGTAGCCTGGTGAGAAGTACCTGATCACGACGAATTAGATGTTTTATTGGGTAACTGAAGCTAGGATTGGAGCTTAAGGCGATTAGTTTGCTATTGGATGTGGAACTCCAGTGTAGCATCCATTTCTTACATATTTCATACTTTAGGAAATTTTGGAAATCGTGATGCGGAACCTTGAGGTCGACCAGGCTTGGAGAGTGGCACGTTGCTGCTTCATCAGCTTTTTCATTTCCAGATATGCCCATGTGAGATGGTATCACACGTTTATTGCAGGCTTTTATCTCAATATACAACTGTAAAGCGTTCTATATAGATTGCTGATATAAAAAGCGATTCTTCTATCTACTTTACGTTAATCACGATAAGAATATTCGTTTGCAATAACTTGGTTACATACAGCAAAAACAACATTCAGCTGTTTAAATCATAAGTCAGTTTTTGGTTGTCATGAACCCATTCGAAAGAAAGGAAAACAAAATCAGAATCGTTCCAATGCTCATAGATGTCCACCAAAGCAGGGCTCACCTATAAAATAAAAAATATTTGAGAAACGGCTATAGCTACGAAAAAAATGAATTAACCCGCACTGCGTACTTGCAAGAACCCTACTTTTTGTATTAGGCTTTTATTTTTTCATCTACTCCCCCAATTACGTTACTTATAATTAATTCAGAATGAAGAGGACTTTCACATGTTATTCGCAGAAAATTAAATTATAAATTTTATTTGTATTACAAATTTCTTAAATATATGCTATTTTCATCATCGTTACAGTCGTTTCAAATAAACAATTGTAGCATTGCTGTTTTTAAAAACTGTCTTTAAAAGGTATCATTATAAATAAACGAAGAAACTTGAATTGTGTAATGTCGCTATCTATCCTTAAACTAAACAGCCGCATAATGAAGGTATATCTGCATACATATAATGTACCGCTGCATAATGTTGCGAATTTTTGGAAGTTGGTTGCCCCATATATGTTTGTAATGCGCAATTTCGTCTCATAAAACGTTTCGAGTTGTCGTTACTAAAGCTGGCTAAAAGGAAACGTTAACGCGAAACATTGTATTGAAGTAATTCGTTGATGAACGGGTTCCTCACTCAGAAAGCTGATGATTTTGTAACACTGTGTAATTTATTCATAGCAAGCGAAGGAGGCAGGAATATTGTAATACAAAGAGCGACAGACAACTTCCCCGTGCTGCTACTTGACCGGCAACTTCTCGGGCTGGCGTGCCAAGCGGGTTGCGGCAACTTATTAGAGCGGTAGATTGTACCATTTACATGTGATATTTGGAGATTCCGTATTTCTGGAGCAATTGGTTTGATTTTTATCGAGCCATTTTAAATATACCCTAAAAAGTTTCCAAATTTTCAGAATAATTCCTTGAGTAGCTCATTAGAAATTCTTTTTTATTATTTTTTTTCTTTCTTTTTTAATGATCTACATTTTATACGAAAACCTCCGAGCGAATAATTTTTCAAAGTTTTGGAACCAGTCAATGATTTTGTTTCGAATACACCCGTCCCACACTTATCACGCAATTTACACTTAAAATATGAATTATGTTTAAAACAAACTAAAAAAAATATTACTTCTCTTTTTATGCTTTTTAACTGGTAAAATTATTTTAAAGGCATGCGCTTCGCAATTTTTACTTTCCTGAACATTCTCAGTGAGAAAAATCTGATGTGTTACACTCACATGACTTTCTCTACTGTTGTACAAACTATTTTTACAAATGCTTATTCTCCATATTGTTCATGTTAATCGAGATATCAAGATGTCAATCTTATTGCTAATTTTCTTGTAGATGCAAGGGGAATATGGTAGGTTTTAAGCGATAGTCAAATATTTTAAGCGCTGGTTGCTATGTGGCGCATTCCATTCTCTTTGCATGTCCAGGACATAAAAAAAATGAATAACGAATTTGAGAAAAAGTATAAGTATTGGAAAATTTAAGGGAATAACAAGCCATATCTCGAAAATGGTTCACTCAACAACAACAAAAATGTATATGACATAAATTGTGTATTTTAACGCAATCTACATTTCTTGTGTAGTAACATTTTGTCTATCTCTTATGGGTTACCAGTTATGCAAAAGTCGTTCACAATGAAGAATAATTTTGGAGACATTCTCAGAAAATTCGAGTTATACATTTCATTTGTCATGAAAATATCTTAAACATGTGATATTTTAATCAAAATCGTTAGAGTCATTTTTGAGAAAATTAAAATTTTCGAAAAATGTTCCATGTAAAGGGTAATCTGGGGTGCGGCGATTTTCTAGATAGCCTTCGTGTCACATCTCTGGAAGATACTGAACCTAAATATCAAGTTTGATGTTTATCCGACCGTTCGTTTCTGAGTTATGCTTTTCACAGACACACACACACACAGACACACACTCGGACATGTTTCCAAAAATGCTTTTTTTGGATTCAGGGGCCTCAAAACATATATTTCCGGTGAAATCTCGGTATTGAATTTTTGGGTGGAATAAAATACTTCCCCTACTTACTATAGGTAGTAGAGAAAGTAAAAAGATGAAGGAAGATTACTTTTAATGGTACCTAGAGAGAGAATTTCAGACTTCAAAACTGCTCTCCCGTGTTAACTGTCGCTTAAATGATTCAAGTGTGCACCATTTTACCCGTCCCTCTTATTGCTGTACAAAACGTATATGTCTCAACATTTTCGATAAGCGTTTGCGTAGTAACTTTGTATTATTTTGGGAGCGAAACTGAGAAGCTCATGAAACGTCTGGTCTATCTACAGCCCCAGATACCAAAACTAGACCTACGAATATTAACAGAATTGCAAAGCAGTTGACTGATATGAGAAACATACGAAAGCACCTTATGCATATACAAAGGTACGTTTCTGGAAAAATGTAAAGCTTTCTAAAATGTTATGAAAGTTGTAAACGCAAAACTCCTTTATATTGATTTTATATTTTAATGAAATGTACACTGTAGATGTTTTTTGGAGGGGCGGGCGGACTTGTGAAGCTTCCTTTAACCGTGTAGGTCATAGCAGACGATGAATTAATGAAATGGTTGAAATGATCTCAAATGGGCATTTATATAATGTCACATTTACACGAACTATTTTTATACGGCAAATGGTACTTCGTGGACAGCATCAAAATCATGTAGAATCTGTAGTTAACACTTATTATCCTAGTTAACTTCATTCATAACAGCAGAAATATGCTTACATTCTCCTGACGATACAAAAGGACATTCGGAGGAATGTTCGTCTCTCTAGCAACATGGTTACCATGCTAGCCTCTAGTTCCCGAGGTCGCGGGTTCAAACCGGCGGAGGGCGATGGGTTTTTTCGGACGTAAAAATCCTTAGCATGGCTTCCTTCGGAAGGGAAGTAAATCTGGTGGTTCCGTGTCGTATATTTACGGCACGTAAAAGAACCTCAAGCCTGATAAAGAGGCCTCTGAGCAAAATTCCCAGTCTTTCACGCCCAATATAGAATGGGACGGAAAGGACCACAGCAGTTAAAGAGCGTCCATAAATAAAACTCTATTTCAATTTCTCTAGCAACATTAACCCACGAAACATATATCGAATTAGAAGCGGGTTAAACAAGTCCCTACTGTTAAATTAGTACTCTTTAATGTATATATGAACCGATGCACATAAACAATGACGAACTTTACTATTAGTATCGTAAGGTTTCAGGGTTACCGATGTTTGTCTTATCACTTTGTTGCTATTTTCTCTTGTAAATTTATAACGTGACCACTTTCTCAAGTCGACGGCCTTTCTTCGAATAATTTGGCCGATTGCTGTTATATAAAAAACTTTGAAATCACACGGTTATCATTAAATCGAGCATGATAACACGGGGGGAGAAGACAGCTGATATTCGTGTGCAACCTACGATAGCTCATAATTTTGGCCACCGGCGGTGCAATTCTCCCTTTAACGCACGGAGCCTAGAGCCATTATCAGTAATGATAATCGTTGAAGTAGGCACAATCATTTATTCATTTACCATTAAAAACAATTTCTGACGTGATGGAAGGTATAAAAATATCAAATAGCCATATCTCACATATTAAGTTTACTGAATTCCGCTATTCCCTTAGTGAAAAGTAAACGGTAAATATTGTTTATTTAAATTTGCACTCTTCAGTTATTATGTATTTTTTCTTTCTCTACTACGTATAGTAAGTAGGGAAAGTATTGTATTCCACCCAAAAATTCGATACCGAGATTTCTCCGGAAATATGTGCTTTGAGGTGCATTAAATGCATATAAAGCATTTTTGGAAACATGTGTGTGTGTGTGTGTGTGTGTGTGTGTGTGTGTGTGTGTGTGTCTGTGAACAGCATAACTCAGAAACGAACAGTCGGATAAACACCAAACTTGGTATTTAGGTTCAGTATCTTCCAGAGATGCGACACGATGGTTTTCAAGAAAATCCCCCCACCCCAGATTACCCTTTACATGGAATATTTTTCGAAAATTTTAACTTTCTCAAAAATGGCTCTAACGATTTTGATTAAGATATCATATGTTTAAGATATTTTCATGACAAATGAAATGTATATCTCGAATTTTCTGGGAATGTCTCCAAAAGTGTTCTTCATTCTGAACGACTTTAGCATAACTGGTAAACCATATGAGATAGACAAAATTTTACTGCACAAAAAATGTAGATCGCCTTAAAATACACAATTAATGTCATACACATTTTTTTGATTGGATGAACCATTTTCGAGATATTGCTTGTTATTCCCTTAAATTTTCCAATACTTATACTTTTTCTCAAATTCGTTATTCAGCTTTTTTGTCCTGGTAATGCAAAGAGAATGGAATACTCCACATAGCAACCAGCTCTTAAAATATTTGACTATCGCTTAAAGCCTAACAATTCCCCTTGCATCTACAAGAAAATTAGCAATAAGATTAACATCTCGATAAACGTGAAGCAGATGGAGAATAAGCGTTTGTATAAATAGTTTGTACAGGAGTAGAGAAAGTCATGTGAGTGTAACACATCAGATTTTTTTAAGTAGATTACTTACGCCACGAATGTCAGCTGTGTACGTTACCAGTCATTCTGGTAAAAATACTCGAACACTCGGCATCACCGGGGAGCGATCCCAGTGGGCGAGGAAGGTGGGAGGAAAGAAAACACGAGCGCGAACGACCATGCTCGGTCAAGTCGAGCGCATCACTCGTTTGCAGTCCGCTCTTCCAAAGCGACTTTCGTGGGTTACTCTAGTTATAGATACGGTTTCACTTCCATAATTAACCGAATATTCCCATGACAATTTGACAAAATGTACATAAGAAGTCGGGTCCTGTGCTCGTAACCAGCTGTTCACTTCTGATTGATCTTCGTCACGGTGTTAATGTGCTTACCTCCATGATGACCTTTGAGTCGGGAACATGTGAAAATCACTTGGGAAAAGATCTGGTGAATATGGAGGATGCGAGAAAACTTCCCAGTTGAATCTTCTGAGCTCCGCCTGGGTCAAGATTCAACTTGGAAGTTTTCTCGTATCCTCCGTATTCACCGGAGCTGCCCCAAGTGATTTTCACATATTCCTCCAACTCAAAGATAAGCACTTTTAACACTGATGATGAAGTCAAATCAGTGAACAGCTGGTTACGAGCACAGGACCCGACATGGTACAACACTGGCTTGGAAAATCATGTTGACTATGTAGAAAAGTAACAGGAGGATTGTACAATATAAATAAAATTAATTCAACATGATCAATTGTTTGTAATGTTTTTTATAAAATAGGGAAACTTACATATATATATATATATACTCGTACACAAGAGGATTTACTGTTTGCATGACATAAAAATGTCTATTTCATGTCTCATAAGATTTCAGATTTTGAATTTCCTTTATCACAAAAAGTAATTCGAACCCCAGACATCGGACCTTGCATCACTTAAGCACCTCTGCAAGGACATACATCGTTCTTCACATATACGTCTCGTGTATACGCTATATTATTCATCTGAAATAAACCCGGTATTAATTAAAACAAATTTAATTATATTTTTCAAGTTACGTGGCAGTTTATCGAAGCATACCGAATTATTCAATTTCTCTTGCAGTTCGCTTTGCGGTTTCATTAAACTACTCTGGGACATCGGCTTACCGAAGTTCTACTTATCGGATTGGAAACAAGCCAAATGACACGCAGGTGATGCCTTTCCAAAATCTGTAAAATTCACTACAGCCAAGTCCTGTACTTCACAGACATTCAATATCAGATGAAAAATCTGATGTGTTACACTCACATGACTTTCTCTACTCTTGTACAAACTATTTTTACAAACGCTTATTCTCCATATGCTTCCTGTTAATCGAGATGTTAATCTTATTGCTAATTTTCTTGTAGAAGCAAGGGGAATTGGTAGCCTTTAAGCGATAGTCTAATATTTTAAGAGGTGGTTGCTATGTGGAGTATTCCATTCTCCTTGCATTACCATTACAAAAAAATCTGATGTGTTACACTCACATGACTTTCTCTACTGTGGTAAAAAATACTTTTACAAACTCTTTTTCACCATCTATTTCACATTAATCAAGATAAACATTTGCAGAAACGGTCTTTTGACATGCAAAGAGAATTACATTTTACACATAGCGACCAGTTCTAAAAATATTTGACTACCGCTTAAGGCGTACAATGTTCCCCTTGTTTTGTATTTGCAAGGGCAATATAAAAATAACGTAGCCTCTAAGCATAAACATATCTCTCAATAGCTGGTTGCTATGCGCAGCACCATTCTCTTTGCCACAATTTAATACTCTTTGCATATACAAGACAAAAAAATGAATAACGAATTCCCATTTGAGAAATAAGTATTGAAAAATTTAAGGGAACATCAAGCAATATCTCGAAAATGGTTCACTCAACAAAAAAAAAATTGCCTATGACATAAATTGTGTATTTTACCGCGATCTACATTTTTTGTGTACTAAAATTTTTTCTATCTCTTATGGTTTATCAGCTATGCAATAGTCGTTCACAATGAAGAATACTTTTGGAGACATTTCCAGAAAATTCAAGATATACATTTCATTTGCCATAAAAATGCCTTAAACTTATGGTACCCGACCTGAGGTATAGATAGTGGTCGTTGTTTCAAACAAATGACTGTGGTAGAAAGTATTACCTTTATAAAGCTTAGGTTTGAAGTTTGACGATGCTACGTTGTTCAGTAATTTTACCAGCCATTAATAGTGAACGCTCTGCGAATTTCTAAACATGGATAAAACTGGCCACAGTTATGTAATATAATACTTTCATTTGAAAGGTCTTAGTCCAACTAATATTAAAGCTGAGCTAGATTCTACTCTGGGGGAGTCTGCTCCTTCGTTTACAACAGTAAAATATTGGGTGGCAGAGTTTAAGTGAGGTCGTACGAGCTGCAAGACGAACATCGCAGTGGTCGCCCAAATGAGGTGACCACGCCAGAAATTGTGAGGAAAATCCACAAAATGGTATTGGATGACCGTCGACTGAAAGTGCGCGAGCTAGCAGACATCGTAGGCATTTCAAAAAGTGCTGTACATCGCATACTGACTGAAAATTTAGATACGAGAAAACTATGCGCAAGATGGGTGCCGCGTTTACTCACAATGGAACAAAAGCAGCGCCGTGAAGATGTTTCAGTCGAGTGTTTGGCTGCAATAAAAACCGAAGTTTTGTGTCGATTCATAACCATGGATCATGGATCCATCACTTCACACCTGAGACGAAAGAACAGTCAAAACAGTGGATTGAAATGGGAGAATCGGTTCCAAAGAAGGTGAGACAGTTCCATTTGCAGGCAAGGTCATGGCGTCAGTGTTTTGGAATGTGTGTGGAATAATTTTCATCGATTATCTTCAAAAAGGAAAAGCAATCAATAGCGAGTATTATGTAAACTTATTGCAGCATTTGAATGATGAAGCAAAGCAAAAACGCCGCATTTAGTGGAAAAGAAACTTTTGTTTCATCAAGACAATGCACCAGTTCACACATCCATTATCGCCATGTCCAAAACCAATGAGGCAAAGCTCGAATTGCTTCCTCATGCACCCTATTCGCCAGACTGAGCCCCTCTGATTATTTTCTGTTTCCAAAGTTGAAGAAATAGCTTGGTGCTAAAGATTTGCCAACAGTGAAGAGCTGGAGTCTGCAGTTGATGGCTATTTTGCAGAACTCGGTGGTTCTCAGTATAAACAGGGTATCGAAGCAATTGAACACCGCTGGGAAAAGTGTATCGAGCTGAAAGGAGACTATGTAGAGAAATAAATATGTTTTTTCCCAAACTTTTTGTGTTTTCTTTGTTAGGTTGGGTACTTCTGAGACAGCCCTCGTATCAACCCATGTGTCCTGCTCCTAGGCATGACTCTAAAAACTCACAAAGAAAAGAAATGACAGGAAAATGCGTAGTAGGTGAGAATTCATTTCAATATTCATCTACTGACCAGGAACTACGAAAAAACCAGTGAGGGTACACGACCCTACCGGAATGAAACACGGAACCTTCCAAATGCGGGCAATCTCTCAACCAGTAGTAAAACTGCGTTTTATGGGACGATAAAAACAATTACAACACAAGTAAAAGGTTTAAACGTAGACAACTGTCTGCTTCTTCCTTATGCTTATTATACGATCGAAAGTTAAGTATTCCGCATGACGACCAGAAAATGGGTCATTAAACATTGGTTTTTGTTTATTCTGCACCTAAACAATGTCTATAGCGATCGCTTTGACGTTGGAAACAATTCCTTGTATTATCAGGGCAATGCATCTATGAAATTTGGTAAAAATTGTGAAAATTTGTTGTTTTTTTGTATTTTGATTGTATTTAAAACTTGTACTTTCAAGATACATATTTGGTGTTTTAATTTCAACAATTTTAAAGCCACAAATACGAGATATTTAATTGGTCCTATATCATTTAGGTAAAGCACTGCTTTGAGGTTTAAACTCCATTTTTCTCCGGCATTTTTCACTATTCTAAATGCTCCTTGGACCAAAGTCTATAATTTCTTAGATTGAAATTTTCAAGGGAAGTTAAGATATTATGGATTTAAAAATTGTTGTGTGCTAGTTGAAACAGATTAAATTATTTTCCATAACTCGCATTGAAAAAACTGAAAAATTCAGTAACGTTTATGCAAAAAACTACTTTTTTTCTTAAACTAACTAAATTAAGAAATACCTGCACAGTTTATATTTTTATACTGAGCTCAAATTAAAAACTTGGGAGCGATACAATAAACGAAGGAAAATCCAAAGAGAATTTCGTATTACCATATGCGATTAATCATGAGTAAAATGTGTTTTGATGTGTTACACTCACATGACTTTCTCTACTCTCGTACAAACTATGTTTACAAACGCTTATTCTCCAAGTACTTCATGTTAATCCACATATCGAGATGTTAATCTTATTGCTAATTTTCTTGTAGGTGCAAGGGGAATTGGTAGCCTCTAAGCGATAGTCAAATGTTTTAAGAGCTGGTTGCTATGTGGAACATTCCATTCTCTTTGCATGTCCAGGACATAAAAAAACGAATACCGAATTCCCATTTGAAAAGAAGTATAAGTAATGGAAAATTCAAATAAATAACAAGGAATATCTAGGAAATAATTCACTCCGAAAAAAAATGTATGTGACATAACGAGATCTACATTTCTTTGTGTAGAAACATTTTGTCTAGCTCTTGCGGTTTACCAGTTATGTAAAAGGCGTTCAGAATGTGGAGGACTTTTGGGAACATTCCCAGAAAATCCAAGATATACATTTAATTTGTCATAAAAATATCTTAAATATATTAGATTTTAATCAAAATCGTAGAGACATTTTCGAGAAAATACAAATTTTCGAAAAATGTTCCATGTAACATTTGGGGTGGGGGGATTTTCTTGAAAATCTTCGTGTTGCATCTTTGAAAGATGCTGAACCTAAATACTAAGTTTAGTATTTATCCAACTTTTCGTTTTTGAGTTATATGCTGTTCACAGACACAGATCTTTTTCTAAAAATGCTTTTTTTATTCAGGGGCCTCAAAACATGCATTTCTGGCGAAATCTCGGTATCGAATTTTTGGGTGAAACGCAATACTTCCCTACTTACTATACGCAGTAGAGAAAGTAATTAATATATTAAAGCTTAAAACGATTTGACAGTTTAAAACTTTATGTTTTATGTTCTAAGCATGTGTGGTAAAAAAGGTAAAAGCAATCAGGGGAAAATTAGATTTTTGGATTTTCACAGATGCATTGTCTTAACACGTTGACGTTGGGTTTTTAACGTTAGGGCTTTTCTTTTAATCTATACGGTAAATATGAAAAGAGAACCTATATGCGTATGTGTGTGTAATTTTGT
This sequence comes from Deroplatys truncata, assembly GCA_030765065.1. Lineage (NCBI taxonomy): Eukaryota > Metazoa > Arthropoda > Insecta > Mantodea > Mantidae > Deroplatys > Deroplatys truncata. Next base: position 44,872,128 of record CM060975.1, on the reverse strand, counting down.
GCGCTTTTAATCCTTTATCCAGAAGTATTGAACATATTTAGTATGTAACTATAGTGTATACGTAATTTAAGAAAGTGTTGTCTCATTACTCTCTCGGAATTTCAAACTCGCATACGCCTGGAATGCTGTAGCTCCTTTTTGACCCCGAATAGCACGAACCTTAAGAGAAAAAGCAATAACATCCGCAGAAGCGCCGAAGCCCTCAGTGGGGATATTTAAATAACAGTTTGGTAAGCAGTAAACCATTACAGTCGTCCTGAACTCAGAGAGGAAGTTTTCAAATTACTGAGAAGGATTTTTCTCTTGAAATTTCAATAAAATATTCGCCAGCATATCCATCCCCTTAAATATAAACAAGAACAGTGAAAGTCAGTCGATAGTGATTATTACTTTTCTGTGGTCAAACAAACCCTCGCCAAGAGCACGTTATTACTGCCCTTAGTTTTTGTCTCGGAGACTGCAAAATGAAAATGAGTTGAACAAGTGTGTTGCCGGGGTAGCTTTAATTCAGACATTATTTGTACGGTGACCGAGTCAACTCTGACCTTATAACATGGACCCCTCTCTCTTTTCCTAGCAGGACAGCCTGGAACACGATTACCATAACAAATCGTGTGCATTCTCACAAAAATCCAGACCAGACACGCGGCCGTATTCATGTGGTAGTGCTCAAACAATTTTGTTATGTGATACTCTTGCACATTATTAGATAAAGGAACACGAATGTACACGAAGAAGCTCTGATGTGAAACATTCAAACGGCTTTCTCAAACCACTATCGTATTTATTCTACAGAAATGTTTATATAAAAGCCTATTTTAACATTCTGTACCACATATCTATTACAAGAGAAAGTGTTGTAATCCACTAAAAAAAATACATATTAAGATTCCAATGGAAATACATGTTTTGAGTTACCCTGAATACAAGAAAAAGCAGTTTTAGGAAAAGGTCTGCACGCACATATGTGTGTATGTATGTGTGTGTGTGTGTGTGTGTGTGTGTGTGTGTGTGTGTGTGTGTGTGTGTAGAACATACCTCAAAAATGAAATGTCGGAAAAGCACCTAGCTTGACACTTAAGTCCAGCATCTTTTAAGGATATGACACAAGATTTTCAAGAAATTTCCTCCATCCCATATACCTTTACGTGGAATATTTTTCTTTAGTCTCAATTTACTAAAAATTGACTCTTACGAATTTAACTAACTTACAACGTATTTAAGAGAACTGTATTGTTGATAACATGCATATCCTTAATTTTCTACGAGCAACCTGTGTAATTCTTTGTTCTGAATTAATTTGGCGTAATTTTGTATAGCTTGTAAAACACAACAAATAGACAAATACACACAAAAATTGTAGATTTCGCTAAAAATAAAATACGTCACATACATTTTTCTGTAGCATTAACCACTTCCGAGATATTCTATGTTATCGAGCTGAATTTTAAAATACTTTATATTTTGAAGTGCTAAGTAGCCATTCCATTGTTTCTTGTGGTGATGCATAAGGTGAAATTTCAAAGCCAGCATATAGCGACCCATTTTTTGAAGACTGGCCTATCGCTTCAGCCTCTTGTACCCCAAAACGAAATGTGTAATGGAAACATTTCTGCAAACGTTTATCTCTATTAACATGGTGTAGATAAATTAAATAAAGTGCGTGATAAATTACACCGTTGTGGAAAAATTATTGGGCCAAAACAAAAGAAAGAGAAGAAGTTAAGGAAGTATACGCAGACTTCATCAAAATTTTAAGCCACAGCTTATATCTAAATGTTAAATACTAACTGCCAACTACCTAGGATATGGATGGTGACTATTTTGTTCAATAGTTTTAATTTATTGCCGCTCTATTGAAGTTTACATCACAGAAAAGCCATTAATTTTCGAGCGAGCTAATATTTCATTTTTATGGGGTTTCTTAATGAATGCTGTGTACACTTTGTGCCGGCAACAAAAACTACCCTATTATTACAACCCTCTCTCAGGTATCCTGGACGGAGGCGTTGCGAAATAATTTAGCGCTGTACCGCTTGGGAACGCCTGGAAAAACAAAAGCATAACACGCCCGGGTCGCGGATAACGAGGTTTCCGTGGCTGTTGCACTGCCCGGTGCTTGCACCCCGGCTCCTGACAATAAATCACGTGGAATAAAATAACGAGCTTTGTTGCGCCGGCCCTCCAATCTCATTTCACTTCAATCACAATTTCATTCCACGGTGGGAATTAATATTTGTAGAAAACATCAACTCAGCGCTGTCCACAAGTGGTTGGTGCATACCCACGCAGTCGGCGACGATAAGTGGAAAGTTCTCGGCATGCATACCTTTAATTTTTCAACGTAATGCCCCTTTGTGGGCCTCTCAGAAAGTCTGCAAAACACTTCTCTACACCTGCAACTGGCTCCTGATTCAGTTAGAGTTGTGTAACTAGGCTAGAAGACATAATTATTTCTAGATTTTAAATACAATACTAGGTACAATTATATTCTTCTGTGATTTTTGACACATCTGACTTTGCTTCAACTTACAGTAGATAAATATATAATCTGTACACTATAATAAGGAGAGAAAATGTATACGTTTTGGGTAATCTCGGAAACTCAAATTATTTTGATAATCCGTTTACCATTGAAAAGCACTTCCCTGAACGACATGAGCAATAAGACAGCTTCTAGTTCCAATTCCTAAATGTCTAAAATGCAGTAGTTTTGTCCCAGTTTTCACTGTCCCTTCACTAATGTGATCTAGTTCAATTTCTCCTGTCAGTTTACTTCCGTTCATGACGTAGCGGCGTAATGAAATACGCGCGAAGTAGCCTCTTCTTTCGATGCTTCACTCGCTTGGGAGTCGAACACAGGACTCCTCCAGTCTCCCGCTCTACAGCATCCACTGTACATCTCAAGTGACGTCACAGACTCACTCAGAGAACCGCCGTTGATGTCGCATCAGAAAAGCATCCCCAACTCACTAACTTCTCGCTCGCGTACACGCTGGTTTACACAGCCGCTGGAATTTTCCACAGAACATTCCAAACTGTTCTGGAAGCGCGGAGCAGGGAAAATTCCTGAAGTTTCTGGTTATATATCGATAACGTTTCTGAGGTTTACGCTGGGCGAGAGCGCTACCACGTCTACTTATCTCTATTTATCTCTAGAAATGACTGGACCAACCTCCTGATAGGCTTGAGCCACAGCCGCTACGTCACATAAAGAATTCATAAGGCCCGTATATTACAACACAAACATTTGAAGTCATAAAAGAAGGTACTTCTGAAGAAAGCCTTGACTTTTCGTTGAGAATGCCATGGAGTGAAAAACAGTTGTTGCTTTGATTCTGTGCAGAAAATTATGTAAAATACCTGGTGTGCAGATTCTTATGACTTTATTTACTTACCACTCTACAAACTATTCTTAAAACGCTTATTTTTTCTATCTTCTACATGGTAATACACAAATACTTGCAGGAAGGTTTCATTACATGTTGTTAGTTCAAGGGAGGTACAGCGGGCTATGCGACAGTCAAATGATTTAGAATGAAGAGGATTTCACTGGCTATTTCTAGAGAATTCAAGATATGCATTTTATTAGCCATGCAAATACACTACGTGATCAAAAGTATCCGGACACCTGGCTAAAAATGACGTACAAGTTCGTGGCGCCCTCCATCGGTAATGCTGGAAGTCAATATGGTGTTGGCCCACCCTTAGCCTTGATGACAGCGTTCACTCTCGCAGGCATACTTTCAGTCCGGTGCTGGAAGGTTTCTTGGGGAATGGCAGCCCATTCTTCACGGAGTGTGGAACTGAGGAGAGGTATCGATGTAGGTCGGTGAGGCCTGGCACGAAGTCGGCGTTCCAAAACATCCCAAAGGTGTTCTATAGGATTCAAGTCAGGACTCTGTGCAGGCCAGTCCATAACAGGGATGTTATTGCCGTGTAATCACTCCGCCACAGCCCGTGCAGTATGAACAGGTGCTCGATTGTGTTGAAAGATGCAATCGCCATCCCCGAATTGCTTTTCAACAGTGGGAAGCAAGAAGGTGCTTATATCAATGTAGGTCTGCGCTGTGATCGTGCCACGTAAAACAAGGGGTGCAAGCCCCCTCCAGGAAAAACACGACCACACCATAACACCACCACCACCTCCGAATTTCACTGTTGGCACTACACACGCTGGCAGATGACGTTCACCGCGCATTCGCCATACCCACACCCTGCCATCGGATCGCCACATTGTGTACCGTGATTCGTCACTCCACGCAACGTTTTGCCACTGTTCAATCGTGTAATGTTGATGCTCCTTACACCAAGCGAGGCGTCGTTTGGCATTTTCCTGCGTGATGTGTGGCTTATGAGCAGCCGCTCGATCATGGAATCCACGGTTTCTCACCTCACGCCTGTCATAATACTTGGGGTGGATCCTGATGCAGTTTGGAATTCCTGTGTGATAGTCTGGATAGATGTCTGCCTATTACTCTTTATGACCCTCTTCAAATGTCGGCGGTCTCTGTCAGTCAACAGCCGAGGTCGACCTGTACGCTTTTGTGCTGTACATGTCCCTTCACGTTTCCACTTCACTATCACATCAGAAACAGTGGACCTAGGGATGTTTAGGAGTGTGGAAATCTTGCGTACAGACTTCTGACACAAGTGACACCTGACCACGTTCGGAGTCTGTGAGTTCCACGGAGCATCCCATTCTGCTGTTTCACGATGTCTAATGACGACTGAGGTCACGGATAATGAGTACCAGGCAGTAGGTGGCAGCACAATGCACCTAAGATGAAAAACGTATGTTTGTGGGGGTGTCCGAATACTTTTGAACACATAGTGTATCTTACACACGTCGTACTTTAATGGAAATCGTTATAACCATTTTTGAGAAAACTAAAAGTGACGAATATTTTCCATATAAATGGTAGTTTGCGATGGGAGGATTTTCATGAAAATATTTGTGTCGCATGTTTAGAGGATACTGAACTTAAATATTTAATTGGTATTTATCTGCAACAAACTAAACTTACAAAAGTTTATTCCCCTATCTACTGCACGTAAATCGAGATAAACATTAAGTATAAATGGCTTCATTGCATATTTCCTTATAGGTACAGTGAGAATAGGGGAATAAGTAAGCTTAAGCGATAGTCAAATTCTTTAAGAGCTGGTCGCTAAGTGATGCCTTTGAAATTCCGCTCTTTTTTCATGGCCAGGAAAAAAAACGCAAAAACCATTAACAAAAATCTGATGTATTAGATTCACATAACTTACCCTACACTCTATCGTTAATAATTCTTTTATACCGCCGTTTAAGAATATACTTTTCTGGATATAAAAATGAAAATCTTAATACCGGTTGGGACAGCAGCAATAATTGTAATTGCTCCTGTGAAATAAGTTAAAAAATTAATCACTTTAACATTCTTCCTCCAAATACTGCAAAAACGTAGTAAGTATACAAATTATTCTGGGGTTTATTCTTAAGTTTTTTACATTCTCCACTACGTATAGTAAGTAGGGGAAGTATTGTATTCCACCCAAACATTCGATATCGATATTTCACCGGGAATATATGTTTTGAGACTCCCTGAATCCCCCCCCCAAAAGAATTTTTGGAAACGTCCGCGCGCGTGTGTGTGTGTCTGTGAACAGTATAACTCAAAAACGAACAGTCGAATAAACACCAAACTTGGTATTTAGGTTCAGTATCTTCCAGAGATGTAACACGAAGGTTTTCAAGAAAATCCCCCCACCCCAGATTACCCTTTACATAGAACATTTTCCGGAAAATTTAACTTTCTCAAAAATGGCTCTTACGATTTTGATTAAAATCTCATATATTTAAGATAATTTTATGAAAAATAAAATGTATATCTTAAATTTTCTGGTAATGTCTCCAAAAGTATTCTTCATTGTGAACGACTTTTGCATAATTCGTAAACCACAAGAGATAGACAAAATTTTACTACACAAAAAATGTAGATCGCATTAAAATACACAATTTATGTCATATACATTTTTTTTGTTGAGTGAACCATTTCCGAGATATTGCTTGTTATTCCCTTAAATTTTCCAATACTTATACATTTTCTCAAATGAGAATTCGCTACTCATCTTTTTTTGCTTTTTTTTTTTTTTTGTTGTTCTGGTAATGCAAAGAGAATGGAATACTCCACATAGTACCCAGCTCTTAAAATATTTGACTATCGCTTAAAGCTTAGCAATTCCCCTTGCATCTACAAGAAAATTAGCAATAAGATTAACATACTGATATCTCGATTAACATGAAGCATATGGAGAATAGCGTTTGTAAAAATAGCTTATACAAGAGTAGAGAAAGTCATATGAGTGTAACACATCAGAATTTTTTTCTTTCTGTTTCATCTTAATCGAGATAAATCTCTGCAGAAATAGCTATATTACACATTTCCTTATACCAGGGGAGTCAGCTGCCCTTAGGTATTCTTATCTATGCAACCCGCAGTTTATATCCTAATGTGAAAACATTGACACTTTAGCAAACAAAGTGTTATTGTAGCTCTGTCCTTCTGTCTGGTACTACACGCAACTAACCCTAATGATTAAAGGCCTGAATGAGAACCAAAGAGCTGCAAAATCCTTAAAACTGACGGCGTTTTATAGATATAATGCTTGCAAGGAGATAGAGGAATGTTTTCCCGAAGAACGAGACAGACTACATGAGTTCTGGCCGAGTGGATTAGCTGCCGGAATGTGGTGAAGCAAAGGTTCGCTTGGGTGGATCGAATCTGATACAAACATCAAATTCTTTTGGTACTTTTTTACTTTCTCTACTACGTATAGTAAGTAGGGGAAGTATTGTATTCCACCCAAAAATTCGATACCGAAATTTCACCGGAAATACATGTTTTGAGACCCCCTGAATCCAAAAAATGCATTTTTGGAAACATGTCCGTGTGTCTGTCTGTGAACAGCATAACTCAGAAACGAACAGTCGGATAAACACCAAACTTGGTATTTAGGTTCAGTATCTTCCAGAGATGCGACACGTAGGTTTTCAAGAAAATCCCCCCACCCCAGGATACCCTTTACATGGAAGATTTATCGAAAATTTTAATTTTCTCAAAAACGGCTCTAACGATTTTGATTAAAATATCATATGTTTTAGATATTTTCATGGCAAATAAAATGTATATCTTGAATTTTCTGGGAATGTCTTCAAAAGGGTTCTTCATAGTGAACGACTTTTGCATAACTGGCAAACCATAAGAGATAGACAAAAGTTTACTATACAAAAAATGTAGTACGCGTTAAAATACACAATTTATGTCATATACATTTTTTTTGTTGAGTGAACCATTTTCGAGATATTGCTTGTTATTCCTTAAATTTTTCAATACTTATTTTCTCAAATGGGAATTCGTTATTCATTTTTTTGTCTTGGATATGCAAAGAGTATTAATCTGTGGCAAAGGGAATGGTGCTGCACCTAGCAACCAGCTATTCAAAGATATGTATGTGTTTAAAGGATACTGTATTTCTATATTGCTCTTGTAAATATATATTTCCCTTACATTTACAAGAAAATTAGCAATAAGATAGAGTCTGCAAATGTTTATCTCGATTAACACGAAGTAGATGGAGAATAAGCGTTTGTAAAAATAGTTTGTACAAGAGTAGAGAAAGTCATGTGAGTGTAACAAATCAGATTTTTTTATATTCTCCTTGTGTTTATTTTCTGTATTTTAGTGTTCTAAATTACTTATTTTTGTTATTGGCTCTCATGTGAGCCAAAGACACAAGAATTACAAAAAGATAATTGTGTGTAATGTTTACCCTAATAATCTGTACCGTTTCTGGTACAGATGCTGGTTTTAAAGATGCTGTAAAATTATTTTGTAAAGCATATATAAATCCTTTAGTTTCAAATTATTTATTGTGTTATGTAGTTAGCTTTCATTCTTTTGGGCGCATATCGACGATATTAAATCTAACAGTTTTTGTTTCATGTTTAAACCTTATGTTCACTTCTTCTATTGACAAAGGATGTGCTAAGTTCACGGGTAAACAGAATAATAAATTGTTAAAGAGCGTGGATTTCATCAAAGAACTAAATGTTCAAAATGATGACCCTCTTCATCAATGTACATAAGTGTAGGTTGCAGGAGAGACCTTCTTGCATGCTGTAACATGCGCGTGTAATCTGCCTGCATTCTTCACGTATGAGTGCCCGTAGATGATTTGGGCTTTGCGGTGGAAAACATGGTGATTATTCTATTTTGTACACAGTTATAATGTTATCAAAAATGTTATTTATATTATAATATTAAATTATAGGCCCAAATAGATGAAACAAAAGGTAATAAAAAGTTTGAACTTAACCAGAAGAATTTGAATCTGAACTGAAGTGATGCAGTGTTAAAGCAGCCATGATAATACCATTAGGCCAATGCTACCTTGTCAGCTGGGGTTCCTATACGAATTAGTAATCACAGAACTAGACCCCACCTCGAATCTTTACACGCTTTTTGCAACGTCGTACAGTGTTTTGAGCTCGGTTTGGTAGTTTTAATTCAAACAAATAAAGTGCATCAATCATTACAATTACTGTATGATCTGAAATACGCCATGGTTTGTGACATAAGTGAAATTATCTACCTAATACTTAGCATTTTTTGACAAGGCTGTACATTGACTAACAGCTTAAATCCAATTGGTCGCAGTGCGTAGATATCTATTTTGTTTTCAAATGGCTTTGTCAACCGATGCATGTGATAGGTTGTTCCTTCGGGGCGTTTGCAAAGGTGTGCATGAATGTATACTAAATAATAAAAGTTTGTAAAATTGGCTAAAAGTGCTACTGCAGCTCCCAGTGTCAGGGGGGATGTTTTTGTATCGACATACATAGCGATTGCATTCTGTCCTGTGAAACACTTATGCACTGAGTTATCTATCCCTCCTCTATAATGTGTTATGCAAATCAGCCATTAGAACGCATTCAAGAAAGGCCTAAGTCAAATATGTCGCTTAGCATGTTGCAGAAATTAAAAAATAAATAGGGGCAGCTGAGTCAACTGGTATATATACAAAGGGAACAGCGATACTAAAATGTTTAAAAACTGGACGCTATATGTTGGCCTTAAGCTCAGTATCCTTTCCATGACATCGCGGGAAACAACTGAAAATCGACTTGACTTCAATGACAAAGTATTGAACACATCGAAGCAAAAATAACGGATATCTCGGAAATGGGTGCTGCTGCAAAAACATCATTTGAAATAAATTGTGTGTTTTAAAGAGATCTAACGTTTTATGTAATGCATTTTCGTCTACTGCTTAACGTTTACCAATTATACAACATTATACAAAATTCCTTCCGAATGAAGAGGAATTCACAGCCTATTCAAGATCTACATTTTATTTGTCTTTAATATATGGTATTTTAATAAAAACTATTAGCCATTTTTTATAAAAACAACAACATTTCGAAAAACGATCCACGTAAAGGGTGGTTTGGGGTGGGGGATTTTTTTTTAATACCTTCGTGTCGTATATTTGGAAGGTACTGAACCTAAATACCCAGTTTGGTATTTATCCAACTTTTCTTTTTAGTTTTGCTGTTCAAAGGCGCACACACACATTTATTTATTTATTTCAAGGGACTTCAAAACATGTATTTCCACTGAAACCTCTGTATTGAATTTTTGGGTGGAATGTAATGCCTTCTCTACCTATGTACGTGGCAGAGAAAGCAAAAAATATTATAAGTTACATTCACATGACTTTCTCTACCCTCTATCGCTTATTAGTGAGTATACAAATTATTCTTACAAAAGTTTATTTTCCTATCTACTTCAAGGTAAATTTTTCCGGAAAAAACAGCATTACGCATTTCGTTATAGATACAAAGGGAATAAATAGTAATAGTTAAATGTTTTAGAAGTAGACGCTATATGCTGGCCTTAAAATTACATACTCCTTCCACGGCATCGCGATAAACAATTGAAAATCGACAGGACTTTAAAAGAACGGCTAAGTATTTAACAATTCGAATCATTAATAACAAATATATAGGAAACGTCTAATGCCACAAAAATACATAAATTGCATGCATTAAAGCATTTTTTGTGTAGTACCTTTTCGTATATCTCTTAACGTTTACGAGTTATACAAGGTTATTAAAATTTCCTTTCGAATGAAAAGGACTTTACAGGCTATTCCCTGAAAATCCAAAATATGCATTTCATCTATCACGTAAATATCGTTAATGTATGGAATTTTAATCAAAATCGTTAGAGCCTGTTTTTAGATGTAAAACATTTCGAAAAATGTTCCATCTAAAGGGTAGTTTGGGTTGCGGGTTTTTTTCTTGAAACTCTTCGTGTCGCATCTTTGGAAGGTACTGAAATTAAATACCAAGTTTGGTATTTATAGAACAAACTATTTTTAAATGAAAAAGTAAAATGCCTGATTCAAAAGGGTTATCTTGATAGGATAAAATATGTAAACTATCAATTACTTTTACTTGTATCATCATTACATATAACTCTTTTTGAGTTATGCTGTTCGCAGACACACATGCAAACGGACTTTTTCTAAAAAGTGTTTTTTATTCGGGGGTCTCAAAACATATATTTCCTGTGAAATCTGTATCGGATTTTTGGGTGGAATGCAATACATTCTCTACCTACTATGTGGGTGGAGAGACTAAAAAAGAGGACTTCACAGCCTATTCCAAGAAAATTTAGAAACACGTTTTGTCATGGAAATAGCTTAAACATATGGTATTTTAATCAAAATCGTTTGAGTTATTTTTGAGAAAATATAAAATTCCGAAAAATGTTCCATGTAAAAATAGTTTGAGATGGGAAATTTTGCTCAAAATCTTTGTGTCGCATCTTTGGAAGTTCCTGAGCTTAAATAGTGATTTTGTTAAATGCAATACTTGATCCACCTACCACAGGTAAAATTAGAGAAAGTAAATACACAATACATTTAATCTATTGAATACAGCGCAGCACCAAGAGAGATGCGATTTCCGGGAAGGGGTTTAGTTTACACGCCATCGCCACCCTCATCAAGTTGGAAAGAGGGAATCTTGCTCGACCAGAAGCAATATTAGTTGTGAGCGTAATTAGGATTCTCGCGATCAAGGCTTAATTAACATCCTCACAGTTAATTATCCGGGGCAAGCAAGTGATGAGTTTAAGGGGATGAAACCGCAAGGACAACATGCGCCCGCCTCAGCTTATTCTTACAAAAACAACCTTGTCGTGACTCCTACATCCCTAAATATCTTCCCATCTGTCTCTCTCTATATGTAAGCATGCATCAAACTGCTGCATATACCTACACTGTTGAATTATTACTTTTTTCTAGTACCCACTTACAGTCTTGCATTTCACCCAGAAATGTGATGTCGAGATGTAATACATGTTCTAGGGTCCCATAATAATAATAATAATAATAATAATAATAATAATAATAATAATAATAATAATACCCTTTAGGAAAATGCCAGTGAGTGTGTGAAAAGCATAATTGAAAAACGAAAACTCGGAAGGATAACATACTTGGTAAATACACTATGTGATAAAAAGTATCCCGACACCCCACAAACATACGCCTTTCATCTTAGGTGCATTGTGCTGCCACCTACTGTCTGGTACTCATCCGCGACCTCAGTAGTCATTAGACATCGTGAAACAGCAGAATGGGACGCTCCGTGGAACTCACGGACTTCGAACGTGATCAGGTGATTGGGTGTCCCTTGTGTCAGAAGTCTGTACGCGAGATTTCCACACTCCTAAACATCCCTAGGTCCACTGTTTCTGATGTGATAGTGAAGTGGAAACGTGAAGAGACATGTACAGCACAAAAGCGTACAGGTCGACCTCATCTGTTGACTGACAGAGACCGCTGACATTTGAAGAGGGTCGTAAAGAGTAATAGGCAGACATCTATCCAGATCATCACACAGGAATTCCAAACTGCATCAGGATACATTCCAAGTACTATGACAGTTAGGCGTGAGGTGAGAAACCTTGGATTCCATGGTCGAGCGGCTGCTCATAAGCCACACATCACGCAGGAAAATGCCAAATGACGCCTCGCTTGGTGTAAGGAGCGTCAACATTACACGATTGAACAGTGGCAAAACGTTGTGCGGAATGACGAATCACGGTACACAATGTGGCGATCCGATGGCAGGGTGTGGGTATGGCGAATGCCCGGTGAACGTCATCTGCCAGCGTGTGTAATGCCAACAGTGAAATTCAGAGGTGGTGGTGTTATGGTGTGGTCGTATTTTTCCTGGAGAGAGCTTGCACCCCTTGTTGTTGTGCGTGGCATGATCACAGCGTAGACCTACATTGATATTTTAAGCACCTTCTTGCTTCCCACTGTTGAAGAGCAATTCGGGGATGGCGATTGCATCTTTCAACACGATCGAGCACCTGTTCATACTGCGCGGGCTGTGGCGGAGTAGTTACGCGACAATAACATCCCTGTAATGAACTGGCGTGCACAGAGTCCTAACTTGAATCCTATAGAACACCTTTGGAATGTTTTGGAACGCCGACTTCGTGCCAAGCCTCACCGACCTACATGGATAGCTCTCCTCAGTTTTCCGCACTCCGTGATGAATGGGCTGCCATTCCCCAAGCACCTGATTGAAGTATGCCTGCGAGAGTGAACGCTGTCATCAAGGCTAAGGGTGGGCCAAAACCATATCGACATTACCGATGGAGGGCGCCACGAACTTGTACGTCATTTTCAGCCAGGTGTCCGGATACTTCTGATCACGTAGTGTAAGTTCAGCATACGGAGCGAGATGGTTCAGGCGGTAAGTTGCGAGGCCCAATTCCTCTCGACTGCAAGCTCTGACCTTGGGTTTCTCGTGGTTTTCCCTGGCCGGTAGGCAAATGGTGGGGTTTCATTCTGTTTCCTTATCATCTTTCAGGTGTGCTTTAGGTTTCGTGGCATATGCGGACAGATGGTGCAAATGCTTGCTCAAAGGAAAGTACTCCTCGTAGACATCAAAGGGCCCACGGGTCGTTCATCGCCCTATCTAGGCAGCTCCAACAGTGGCACAGGTTTTCGAGCTTGGAACCGTAAGAGACTTCCGAGCGTCTTTGTGGCCTGTAGACTCCTGCGGTTACTCACTTCATCCATTTCTCTTGGGGAATGATAGCCAAAATAGATGTATGTAGTTCTCCGAGTGCGAGGTGTCCTCCTCAGTTGTATAATCTATAAGTTCTGCATCTTCCAAGGATGCGACACGAAGATTTAAAACAGAATCTCCTAACCCAAACTACCCTTTACATGGAAATTATGTGTTGGTTTTCATTTTCTCAACAAAAAAAAACGCTCAATGTATTTTGATTAAAACACCACACATTTAAGATATTCACATAACAAAATGTATATCTTAAATTTTCTGGGAATAGCTTGTGAAGTCCTCTTCATTTCGAATGAATTTTTTTATAAGTTGTAAACCGCCTGAGATACACAAAAACTTGCTGCACGAAAAATGTAGATCTCGTTAAACCACAGAATTTTTATGAAATAGAAAAAGATTGTGGCATTAAGCATTTCCGAGGTACATATTGGTTTGAATTGCCAAATGCTTTACACTTTTTCAACTGCAAAAATCGATACTTCAACCCTCCCCTCGTGGTCAAGCAAGCAGAACGGAATTTCAAAAGCCAGCACATTGCTACCCGTTCTTAAAAGATTTTACTATCCCTTAAGCAAACTGTATTCGCGAATTACCCTTGTACCTACAAAGAAATATGCAATAAATCAATTTCGCAAGTGCTTATCTCGATTATTATCAAGTAGATAGAAGAATAAGCTTTTGTAGGAATGGGTAGAGAGTCATGTGAATGTAACATCAGATTTTCAAAATGTTATTTTACATTGTGGGCGGAATTACGAAACTTATGGCATAAATATTTCATTGCAATTTCGCAGATCTAACAATTAGGAATAAGGCAATAATTGTACTTGAATTATATGTTTACTTTCTCTACCGCTTAGCAATGACAGGTAGAGAAAGTACTGTATTGGTTTAAAAAAATCGGTATAGAGATTTCATCGGAAATGCACTTTTGAGGCCCCCTTTAGAAAAAGGGCCTGCAAGTATGTGTGTGCCTGGAAGGGTGAGAGGGAGAGGAAATAGCGTGGGATATATACCAAATTTTGTTTAAAGATGCCAGACGAATATTTTCAAGGGGATGTGTCTAAGTCAAACGAACCGTCAAGTGGATACAATTTCTAACTTGCTTCCGCTTCCACTATGGCATAACAGTTTCAGGTCGAATCAGACTGCCAACCCGACAGCCGACCTCATGTCCACTTGTACATGGCGGAGGTGGACGATCATTCAACCGATACGGGGAGCTGATGGGGTCAGCACCACACTTCCCAAAGCCGGAACTGGAGGAAGTTGGCTTTCATGGCCGGAATCGTTGCCTATCGCAGCTCCTCAATTTCCTCACGATGCAGAGTGGGCACCCAAGACTTAAAAGCCGTACCCCCATAGGTGGGATAGAAACTGGCCGCATTCGGTAGCCAGGAACCAGAACTCCAGGCTCTGGCCCACTGCGCCAGGTCGCAGGACTTTCTTACTTCCTTACTTTCAAAAAACTGGTTCAAGCAATTTTAATTAAATATTATATATTTGATATACTTGTCATTAGATATAAAGTATGTACCTTATTCCGTAAATAGGCTGTGAAGCCCTCAATACTCACTGAATTTTCTACACTAAATAAACCTTAAGAAATGGACAAAAACTAACAGAAAAAATTACAGTTCATTATCATAAGCACTTATGTTCAAATAACAGCCCCCTCCATGTGTAATAATTGTCAGTGTCCGAGATATTTCCTGTTGTTAATTTGAAATTAACAATAGGAGAGCATTACACATCTATTCTTTTTGTTTTTGCTTAGCCCTTGCAAAGAATAGACAGAATCAAGGTTTCCACACTCCACTTGCTTTTTACTTTCTCTACTACGTATAGTAAGTAGGGGAAGTATTGTATTCCACCCAAAAATTCGATACCGAGATTTCACCGGAAATACATGTTTTGAGACCCCCTGAATCCAAAAAAAAGCATTTTTGGAAACATGTCCGTGTGTATGTCTGTGAACAGCATAACTCAAAAAACGAACAATCGGATAAACACCAAACTTGGTATTTAGGTTCAGTATCTTCCAGAGATGCGACACGAAGGTTTTCAAGGAAATCCCCTCCACCCCAGACTACCCTTTACATGGAACATTTTTGGAAAATTTTTATTTTCTCAAAAATGGCTATAACGATTTTGATTAAAATATCATATGTTTAAGATATTGTCATGAGAAATGCAATGTATACCTCGAATTTTCTGGGAATGTCCCCAAAAGTATTCTTCATTGTGAACGACTTTTGCATAACTGGTAAACCATAAGAGATAGACAAAATTTTACTCCATGAAAAATGTAGATCGCGTTAAAATACACAATTTATGTCATATACATTTCTTTTGTTGAGTGAACCGTTTTAGAGATATTGCTTGTTATTCCCTTAAATTTTCCAATACTTATGCTTTTTCTCAAATTCGTTATTCATTTTTTGTATGTCCTGGACATACAAAGAGAATGGAATGCGCCACATAGCAACCAGCTCTTAATATTTGACTTTCGCTTAAAACCTACCATATTCCCCTTGCATCTACAAGAAAATTAGCAATAAGATTGACATCTCGATATCTCGATTAACACGAAGCGTATGGAGAATAAACGTTTGTAAAAATAGTTTGTACAAGAGTAGAGAAAGTCATGTGAGTGTAACACATCAGATTTTTAATAGTAAGATTGTCACCCCAGCCTGCTCGATTAACATGATGTATATACAAAAATAAACGTTTCTGTGAACAGTTTATGGAAGCCAGGTGATTATAATACATAAGATTCTTTACTCTTTATTTCGGAATAATCAAAGTAAATTTTGCACACACTCTTTCGCCATCAAACGAAAGTAGCTGAAGTTTAATATCAATGGCAATCCACGAAGAAATGGCAAACTGATGCCACAGTGTTCCGTAGTAGCGAACGCACCTAAGGTGATGCTTAGACTTGACATTGAGATAAAGAAAGCCGCACTTCAAAGTCTTGCCATAACCAAAGAGCTTTTAAGGACCTTATCTTTCGTTTTATGGCTTGACAACAGGTCTTTTAAACATGAAAAATGAGGCTCAAGTGGTGAAGTCAACAATGTCTGAGAAGAACTGGCAAATAAAAGGATAAATCTCAACTGCCATGACAACCTGCTGAATGGATCCCCAATATGCGATATGAGCAATTTTAGGGTGCTTAGCCTTTGGAAGATTCAAAATACTTCCTGATATGGAAACGTGTGCGCTGCAAGGCTTGAACTTGGTCCTATTTGCTTAAAACACATGACGGGTCCTAGAGAAAAGCAATCAGTAACTTATTTGCTCGAAAAAAATTATTCTTTTGAAACTAGAAACACTAACACACAACAAGCGCTCAAAATGGATACTGATGAAAAAATCTGATGTGATGCACTCACATGACCTTCTCTGTTCTTTTACAAACTATTTTTACAAACGCTTATTCTCCATATGCTTCATGTTAATCGATATGTTAATCTTATTGCTAATTTTCTTGTAGATGCAAGGGGAATTGGTAGGCTTTAAGCGATAGTCAAGTATTTTGGGAACTGGTTGCTATGTGGAGCATTCCATTCTCTTTGCATGTCCAGGACAAAAAAAAATGAATAACGAATTCCCATTTGGGAAAAAGTATAATTACTGGAAAATTTAAGGGAGTAACAAGCAATATCTCGAAAACGGTTCACTCAACAAAAGAAATTTTGCCATAAAAATGTCTTAAACTAGGGTATTTTATTCAAAATCATTAGAGTCATTTTTGAGAAAATTTAAATTTTCGAAAAATCTTCCATGTAAAGGGTAATCTGGGGTGGGAAATTTTCCTGAAAACCTTCGTGTCGCATCTCTGGAAGATACTGAAGCTAAATACCAAGTTTGGTGTTTATCCGACTGTTGGTTTGTGAGTTATGCTGTTCACAAACACACACACGGACATGTTTCCAAAAATGCTTTATATGCATTCAGTGCACCTCAAAACATGTATTTCCGGTGAAATCTCGGTATCAAATTTTTGGTTGGAATGCAATACTTCCCCTACTTACTATACGTAGTAGAGAAAGTAAAAATACAGTTAGGAAGCGAGCAGGGTGGCTCAGATAGTAACGTCTGAGTCTCGCATTCGGGAGGCGCTGGGTTCCAACTGCAAATTGATCGATCATCCTGACTAGGAGCTCCCCCCCCCTTAGGAGAATTCTAAGAGTGTCTTGCATGCTTCAAAGCCCCTCTTCAACGTTCAAGGGTTGCAAGGCCAGGTACAGAGGAAGATAATGTGCAAAGTATGCGTTGGATGTGTTTTGAGTAAATAAGTGTTTCTACCCTAGCAATAGAACCTTCTATCGTCCCTACTACCGAGGTTCTTAGGTAGTCTTCACTTTGTAGTGTCACATTTTAGTTGCCCACTTCCTTAGTGTGGCCGAAACCGTTAACCTACGGACTCATGAACAGATGGTCCAAGGTTCAAATCTCTCCAGGACCGTCCTCCCTGACTGAGATTTTTCCAAGCTTCCCTTAGTCCTTATAACTGGCAAATGCCGGGGATGTAACGTAACCTTAGGCCTGGAAAAAGAAATAATAATATTCGGAAAATTTCTAGCATATTCTGTCACATAACGTGCTTGCATTTGCGAAAATGTAAACATACAGCGTGGGTTGTTTGGCAAACCGTTAACAAAAAACATAAATACGTCTCATACTCTAAATGACTTTCTCCACCTCATTACAGCTTTATGTAATCCTTTATATTATACAGTATAAAAGGCGATTCTACTCTTCTGTTATGTTACCCATGATACATTTTGACTAATCTGAAGTTCTTCACAATATGAATTACAAAATACACTCTCTCCATATTCTATGTCAGTTTTCGAAGCCATGCAGGACAAAACAAGAATCGCGTAAGATGATTTATACACAGTGTATAAAAAATGTACGGCACAAATTGCAGGACACATTCCTCATACGTTGACGTAGAAATTATGTTATATGAACATGGGTCTGGAAACGCTTTGTTTCCATGTTACAACTCATTAATCATGGGAAACACACACGAACAGAACGTTAGAATCATGGGGAACATGCACTCTTGGTTACGTTGTCATTATCGTAGGTGCACCGCCAGTGTTTTATTTTGCATGTACCTGTTGCCTGCGACCTACGTCATTGCTTGTTTAAAGGTAACATCAACTGTTCCAGTGAGCAGTACGAGCTTGGCAAGCACACAGGTTACTACGTACTACTATTAGTTTCAAATGGGAAGAGTTCTGAGCTACAGCGAATGAGGTGCATTTGCGTGCACAGCGTTGCCACCTCGTTACCCCCACTCTTTTCATATTTCCCTCTCACTCTCACATCTGCCTGTCGCTAGAATGGTCGACGTAAAGCAACCCAAACTGAATTATCTAAACTTTTATAATTCTCCTGGTGTTTAAATTCATAATTGGGAATATACTCGCATGCTACGTACGTATTTTTAAGTGTTATATAATTATAGGTTATGAATTACCTGTGCTTTTAATCCAATGGAACTGCCAGTGGCTCATCCGTATCACTGTCATCAGTTAAGTGAAGAGGCAATTCGTCACTGACACTGTCTTCATCGTCTGAGTCTTGCAAATTTATGATGATAGGTTCCAAAATATCGTCACGGCCTATTTGTTTCCAAAAGTCGTCGTCTTGTAGTTTTTCTGCATGTCTCACGCAGGCTTCCCAGTCTTGTTGAGTTACCTTGTCAATTTCTTCGTGAATAAGACGTTCAACGTCAGTCAGTTTAAAAGTGTTATTTCTGTTTGCAACCCCTCGTTTTATTTGAGCCCATACTAACTCAATTGGATTATACTGGCAGTGATAAGGGGGGAGGCGGATTACCTCGTGCCCCATTTCCATTGCAAGTTGATCCAGCTGATACACTTTTCCCTGGTTTTTAAATGGAAGTACTCGTTGCAGTAACTCATTTTTAGTTTCTGTTGCCGAAAATTCAACTCCCTTTTTTGCAACCATTCAACAATTTGGTTCTTTCTACTGGCAGTATTCGGTACTTTGTTTTCAATAACCGAATGATATGGTGCATTATCCATTATAATTATGCTTCCCTCTTCTAAATAATTTAGGAATCTGTTCAAAAACCATTCTTTAAACGTATCAGCTGTCATCTCTTCGTGATAATCTGAGGTGGTTTTGGACAGAAAAATCCATTTGCTTTCAGGTACAAATCCTGTCTTAGCGGACCCTACATGACAAATGATAAGTCGACTGCCTTTTCCAACAGGTACCTTCAGGCCACCCTTTTTTGAGGAATCTTGCCAGATTGAATTTTGAGTGTGGTTTTTATTTACCCATGTCTCATCTAAGTAAAATATAGGTCTCGTATCGCAAGAATTTCGAATTTCGTGCATTTTGCGTATGAATTTTATTCTTGCCGCAACAATGTCACTCCTCTACATTAAAAATTGTCGCCCATCATTTGTCTTTCTGTACCTGAACCCTAATTCTCTCAAAATTCTATAAGTAGATGAATTTGAACCAGTGTATGATAGTTTAGTTCTAAGGGCACAAGTTATTTTCTGTATTGTTGGGAATTCACCTTGGTCATAAAACTCGAACACAGTTCTGCGTACAACGTCCTTGTCAAAGTCAGTTAAATTTGTAATCCTCTTCGGAGGTCCAATGTACTTTCTGGGCGATACAAACACTGGAGTATCACTGGGAACAGATTTTCTTGCCTCTCCGCAAATGCGAGACACACTTGCTTTACCGACACCACACGCTTTAGCAGTAAGCTGTTGAGGATTTTTGAAATCAAGTTGATTTCTGTGTTCCTCATTGTTACATTTTTTAAAAAACGAGTAGACTCTAAATATAATACTTCGAGCCTGACTTCGCAATACCTGCCTCTTTGACTCGCCACTAAATTCACCACAATAAGCCATTGCACTATTTTACTCTTGCTGCTTGCTCTCTGAACAACAACTAAATACTGATATTAACTGTGTAGGGTAAATAAACTCCAACCCAGATTTAAAAACAACACACAATCATAAACATGTGACGGCTCACGTTCTGCAGATTCTACAAGTAACACAAGTGAGCTGGGTGGGCTGTTTGCTCTCTCTCAGCTTTAACAAACGCCTTGGTTTTACAACATAATTCTTTATCACCATCAAGTCAGTAGTATAATTACAAATATATATACATAATGTATACAATAATGCATACATACAAATAATGTGACGATTACAGTGCTTACGTGATTATATTATAACATATGGGAATGTTTATTTGTTTGTATTATGAAAACTATTTGAGCTAAAAATATGTGGTTTTTACGGTTGTGTTACGAAAATTACTCCCTACCTTCTAGTGGGTTACTTTTTTCAAAATTTGAATTTTTGTCTTAGCGCAAATTATATGTATTAGAAACACATTCGCTTAGCACGCGTCACGCTTAGCTTACGGCGAATGCAATATGACAACACAGCGGAACTCCGATTGGTTGCCGCTCTGGCCGCGCTCAAGGACAAACATCATCCCATTTGAAAAACACAGTAGTAGAGTTGATCACAGACTTGGCTCGTGCAATGGCAGTGTTCACAAATGCAGAGATGGCAGATGCCCATTTGATGTATGGATTAGCAGATGGCAATGGCGCTTGTGCTCAACGTTTGTACCGGGAGAGACTTCCAGGACGAAGGTGCTCCGACAGGAAAACGTTTGAAGCCATTGATCGTCGTCTTAGGGAACATGGGGCATTTCAGCCTGATACTCGCGACCCGGGGAAGCCTAGAAGGACGAGGACACCGCAACGGGAGGCGGCAATTCTTCAGGCAGTTGACGACGACCCTAGTGTCAGTACAAGACAAGTAGCTGCAACAATGAATGTTGATCACATGACTGTCTGGCGAGTGTTATACGAGGTCCCGCTGTATCCATACCATTTACAGCGTGTGCAGGCACTATCAGCAGCTGATTTTCCTGCACGGGTACGCTTCTGCGAATAGTTTATGCAACAAAGTGTCAACCCTAATTTTGGTGCAACGGTGCTGTTCACAGATGATACGTCGTTTCAACGACATCAGATTGTAAATTATCACAATCGACATGTAGGGGCTGACGTCAATCCTCACGCAACTGTTGAAGCAAGTTATCAACAAAGATTTTCTGTCAATGTTTGGGCCGGCATTGTTGGCGATTGTTTGGCAGGATCTCACGTTCTTCCACCCAGGCTCAACGGACAAAGTTACCATAATTTCGTAGAGAATGTTCTACCTGATCTATTAGCAGATGTGCCTTTAGCTGTACGACAAAACATGTACTTCATGCACAATGGAGCACCTCATTTTACTGTTAATATCCGTCGGCTTCTAAATAACAGATTCGGTGACAGATGCATAGGTAGAGGTGGACCAATTGCCTGGCCTCCACGATCCCGGGACCTAAACCCACTGGACTTTTATTTGTGGGGGGGGGCGTTTGAAAACTCTTGTGTATCGAACCCCAGTACCAGATATTCAGTCTCCGTAACCGTACTATGGAAGGCTGTGAAACCATACGCAATACTCCAGGGATACATCAGCGCATCCGGGATTCACTAGACGGCGGGTCGATGTATGTATCAATGATTACGGAGGGCATATATTCAACATCTGCTGTGAGAAAGATGTGGTATGCTGGTACGTTCTATTCTTGTGTGTTTCCCATGATTAATGAGTCGGAGAAAATGAATTGTAACATGGAAACAAAGCGTTTCCAGACCCAAGTTCATATAACATAATTTCTTTGTCTACGTGTGAGGAATGTGTCCTGCAATTTGTGCCATACATTTTTGTTACATCCTGTAGAAACAGTATAATGGTTTAACCTGGGAAACATGTAAAACGAATGATAAGAAAACATTATTATTAAATTATAAGTTATTATTAAATTAATTACAAACTGTAATTATTAAACCATACACTACAATGACCTTTACATTTTTTTGAAGTAATATTTTGTCTATCTCTTAGGCTTTGCCAATTATTCAAAAGAATAAGAAGTAAGAAAGACTCACAGACTATTCGCAGAGAAATAAATATAAATTGTATTTGTCACGCAAGTACCTTATGCATTTTAATCAAGGTTAGGTTAGGTCATACAATGGAGGGGGACATCTCGCACACTGAGACCTACACAGATCCATTGCGGCTACCACTCCTCAGGAGGAAGGGATGATGTGTAGGGTCACAGGAGGCTACAGGTCGCAGGCACACAGACCACAAAGACGCGTGGAAGTTCTAACAGTTCCAGGTTCGGAGGCCTGTCCCACTGCTGGAGCTGCCTAGAGAGAGCAATGAATGACCAAACAGCCCTCTAGTGTCCACAGGGAGTACTCCTTCCTTTGAGCAAGCATCCACGCCATCTGCCCCGCACCGCTATACGCCACGAAACCTAGAATCACACTTGAAAGACGAAGAGACCGAACGGGAAATTATGGAAAGGAAATCATGGTAGATGAGAAACCAACCCAGCAATCGCTAATGACCAGGGGAAACCACGAAAAACCCAAGGTCGAGAATCGAACCCGGTAAGTACTTCCGGAATGCAAACCTCACAAGTTACTGCGAAACCATCTCGCTAGTGTATTTTAATCTAAAGCAAAAAGCAAAGAACATTTTTCTATGTAAATCGTAGTCTGGGGTAAAGGCTTTTCTTGCAAGTGTTCATCCCCATTGTGGAGATAATAAAACGTAAAATGAGATATCGTTTGGAATTAATTGTTCTTCCACACAAGCGTGTGTTGGACAAGGTTGGAAAGGTAGAATCAGACGCCTGAAAAATCCAATGCCATAGCCGGGATTTCAACCACGGATCTCCCGGTCTCCGTCCAGTTGCTCTAACCACTGAGCTACCATGGCAACATGCCGGCACGACATTAAATTCTCATCTCAATGTCATCTCAATACAATTTGAGAACTCCTTGTGGTTTACCGGGAAAAATGCGAATCAGTTGGAGAATTCAATTGGTTCCAATCCCGACTATGGCATTGAATTTTTCAATCGTCCAAGATATCGTTTGTTTTTTCTGCATATTAAAAATGAGAAGTTTCTCTCCTTTCATTTGGCTGCTAGACTGTTTTAAAGTCGAAACGAATTGTGGAGCAACTGCGCATGCTGCACACAAAACACCAAGGTTTTCAAAGCTTTCGCTGTTTTCTTGGTTTAAGAGAAATGTAAGTATTTTTTGAGTTTTTTATTTATGGACGCTCTTTAACTACTATGGTCCTTAGCGTCCCATTCTATATTGGGCGTGAAAGACCGGTAATTTTGCTCAGAGGCCTCTTTATCAGGCTTGAGGTTCTTTAACGTGCCGTAAATCTACGACACGGGACCACCAGCTTTACTTCCCTTCCGAAGGAAGCCCTGTTAAGGATTTTTACGCCCAAAAAAATCCATCGCCCTCCGCCGTGTTTGAACCCGCGACCTCGGAAACTAGAGGCTAGCACGGTACCACTAGTCAGAAAAGTAAACGCGCGTTGTTTTCCGTATGAACGTTTTACCACTGTCAGCCCGCCCTAAATGTTTATGGGCACAAAGGGGAAAGAAGCTACAACTTGGAATAAAGGCATGATGTTATCTTTGAAGAGAGAATGAGCAGCGTGACAACGTGCAATACGAAAATGTCACCAATTCCTGTCCTGCATGTTATCAGTGTTAAAACATGCTCACATGTCTTCGACTTTGAAAGCATAAATAGGACACTCCTGCTTGAAAAAATCTGATATGTTACACTCACATGACTTTCTCTACTCTTGTACAATCTATTTTTACAAACGCCTATTCTCCATATGCTTCATATTAATCGAGATATCGATCTTATTGGTAATTTTCTTGTAGATGCAAGGGGAATATGGTAGCTTTTAAGCGATAGTCAAATATTTTATCGCTGGTTGCTATGTGGAGCATTCCATTCTCTTTGCATGTCTAGGACACAAAAAAATGAATAACGAATTTGAGAAAAAGTATAAGTATTGGAAAATTTAAGGAAATAACAAGCAATATCTCGAAAACGGTTCACTCAACAAAAGAAATGTATATGATATAAGTTGTGTATTTTAACGCGATCTACATTTTTTGTGTAGTAAAATTTTGTCTATCTCTTATGGTTTACCAGTTATGCAAAAGTCGTTCACAATGAAGAATACTTTTGGAGACATTCCCAGAAATTTCGAGATATACATTTCATTTCTCATGACATTATCTTAAACATATGATATTTTCATCAAAATCGTTAGAGCCATTTTGGAGAAAATTAAAATTTTCGAAAAATGTTGCATGTAAAGGGTAGTCTGGGGTGGGGGGATTTTCTTGAAAATCTTCGTGTTGCATCTCTGGAAGATACTGACGTAAATACCAAGTTTGGTGTTTATCCGACTGTTAGTTTTGGAGTTATGCTGTTCACAGACACACAGACACACACACACACACACACACACACACACACACACACACACGGACATGTTTACAAAAATGCTTTTATTGGATTCAGGAGGTCTCAAAACATGTATTTCCGGTGAAATCTCGGTATCGAATTTTTGGGTGGAATGCAATACTTCCCCTACTTACTATACGTAGTAGAGAAAGTAAAAATCAAGAGCAAGGAAATTTCGGGCTTGTTCTGCTCATTTTGTTGCTACAACCCCTCACCCTCAAGATGGTAACTTGAAACAGTATCGTGTGCGTTACCCAATCACATACAAGCGGAAGTAATTAGTCATAACCGCATTTGAACAGAGCTCAACTCGACTGTGTACTGTGCGAATGTTTGCGGTGACACACCGATCATCAGGCCGGAAAATCGTCACTGCGACCACAACAATGTTATCTAGCGTTCATTACAAGCTAGTGCAGGTCAGCAGAGGTCAGCATTACGGGCTTCACACCAAGTACTGTAGTTTAATATGATTTTGGAAACATTCTGGTACCTATCGCCGAATTTTCCTCTCGCAAGCGTGGAAACATTCGATACATTGCATTAACATGACTTCCTCTTCGCGATATCGATTATTTTTGTAGTTATTCTACAAAATTTCTTACAAAAGGTTATTTTTCTATCTAATTCGTCGAGATAAACGCGTGTAGCAGTGGTAGATTTCGTTGTAGGCAGAAGAAGGGTGCAGAAGGCTGAAGCGATAGTCAAATGTTTAGAAAGCAAGTCGCTAAATGATGGCTTTGAAATTCCACACTCTTTGCATGAATAGCGACAAACAAAACAATGGTAACTTTGATGCAGTAATTTGTATCACAAATTCTTTAAATGTAAAGAATGATTACAGTATGAATATGCATTTTTATGTGACATTGATTTGAGATGTTTGTTGATTGTAATTATTGTTGAGAAGTAAGTTTATACTGCCTTACTGAAACTGACAATAATAGCGTGCAATAATGCAGCGAGGGGGTGAGCTGTTTATCATTATTAGAGACGAGGAAGTTACGTAATGTTGGCGCGTTTTCCTTTAGAATTTGCTGGAACATTTTACCTAGAGCATATGTATTCATAATTTTCATTGGATATAAAAATAGACGCTAATGTTGGCGCGTTTTATTAGCCAATTGCAGCTCAGTTATAATCTTTAGGCATATCGGGGTGTAGGAGTATAAAAAGGGCTAGGTTAGAGATAGACCCCGACAGTTCATCGAAAATCTTTGTACACTACACGTCGTCAGTCCGTCAGTTCGTCGAAAACATTGGTACGTTACACGTCGCCTTCAGTCCAGTACACGTCGGCTATAGATTCGAAGTTACGCGTAGCAGAGTTATGAAAAATCCCAAGTGTTATAAAGTTAATTATACAAAAAGTTGAAGTACGCAAATTAAGAGTGATCAGTAATGAAGTTATTATAACAGTTTCAGTTTGGCGAGTGTCAAGATCAATGTGTAAATGGGATAGTGAATGTGTTCGACAATAAAAGTATAAAATAAAATTCTTTCATCAGTGTTATCTTTGGATAAATGATTCCTTTCCGTTTACACAACCTGTATAAAGAGAAGTGCTCGACCAAAAAGATCATAGCTAGCCGGAGGACAGTGAACCAAAAATTAAATAAAATAACAGTAGCATTCTTTCAAACAAAAACTAATACTGCCGCAAATTGCTTACACCAGATGGAGCTAACAAACCTAACAAAGAATAACGTCACAAAATGGCTTCACCACGTGGAGTAAACACAAATACATAAACATTATAAGTAATACCGTCACAAATTGGCTCCCAAACGTGGGGCTCAATAAATAAATAAACATTACAAAGTATACAACCACAACTTAAGCGACCCGAGGACTGAGATTATCGCAGAAAATTACAAAATTATCGAATTCCAGATTTTAACATATAAATGTAGAGGCCCATGCTCATCATGAGGCACTATAGTCTTTTGCAATGTGCCAGTTGTAAAGGTGTATTAGGCTAACATGTTGAAATTGTCAATGATTAGGCATTTAAAGTATTATCTCAGGGGCTTTTTCCTTCTGTCTTTCTTTCTTAAGCGTTTTTCTCCAACTGCACCTTTAGAAACTATAATTTGTTCCCTGAGGTCGAATTTTAGTGCAAAATGCTATACCTGTTCTTCATAAGCTTATTCTAAATAATTATTTTTTCCGCAATGCTACTGATAAGAACAAAAGTAACTTTTAATCATAGTAAGTTTATGATTTGCTACTGAAAAAAAATAAAAAAATAAATAAAAAAACTGATGTGCTATACACACATGACTTTTCCTACCCTCTATCTTTATTAGTTGATATACAAAAATTTTCCCGAATGTTTATTTTTCCATCTACTTCAATTTGAGCTAAACTTTTGCAGAAATATCTACATTACACATTTCGTTATACATACAAAGGGACTAGCGATAGTTGAATGTTAATGTAATAGACGCCATATATGGCCCTAAAATTTCATACCGTTTCCATGACATCGCGAGAAACAACTGAATATCGACAGGACTTCGTTTTAATCTATTGCTTGACATTTACCAGTTATACAGCATTACACAAATTTCCTCCCAAATGAAGAGGACTTCATAGGCTATTCCCAGAAAATTTAAGATATACTAGGTGACCCAAACAAGCCGTCCTATGCAGTTTTATGCTTCCTGCATACATAGGTGCAAAAGAAATTACCGCATCACTGCTGTTCAAAGGGGCAGTACAGGTACAAAGCAAAAGCTCACTGAGGTAGTGCTGCTGTCTGCAGGTGTTTACGTGCCAGTTTCGTACTGATAAGCGTCGCGTGGTTGCCTGCATGCAGTTCGAGCCAAGTCATTCACACAAAAAGGTAATGTTCACCAATAACGAACACACATAATATATGGTTACGATCTGTGGGAGGCGAACCAATGTGCAACTAAGGCTCGAAGGGTTCTGAACATTTTCAGGCGCGGCATCTGTCTTCTGCGCACGGTTCTTTCCCCCCCTTTTTTCTCTCTTTTCGGACGTACAGAAATAATGGGGGACTCAAAGGCCCTTACATCAATTCCTCTAGGAAGGTGGGCATTTTTTGCACATGCATATTATGAATAGTGCACTAATAGAAAATAATTTAATTCTAACGCACCTTTAAAGGTACACGAATATAACAAAAATAGAACTTTGTTTAAACTTGTTAACTTCGCGGCACCAATTGGTGCGATATAGTGTACTGATTGTAAATTAACTGTCATGGAATTAAATCACTTAACATAGTTACTCTCATATTCAAACACCAGAATCTGGACATACCGTGAAATGTTTTTTTTAAACACAACTTTCTGAGCCCAGCCGGGAATACAACCCGGAACACCTCATATAGCAGGCAGTTTCTCTACCGAATGAGCTCTGGGACCAGTAATAGCAGTTAAAGTGTTCGTTTTTAAGCTTTGGTTTTTGATTTAGTGGTCTCCTCTCTGTCGGTACGGAGTCCCTTTTGTTGTTCTGCTTAGGCTAACCCTTTGGTATCCACGCTATCCGGTATAAACTAACTTCAGCAAAGGACGGCTTGTGTGGGCCACCTGATACATTCTATTTGTCATGAAAATATCTTAGACATGTGGTATTTAAACCAAAACCGTTAGAGCCATTTTTGAGCAAATCGAAAATTCCGAAAAATCTTCCATGTAGAGGTTAGTGGGGGAGAGGGGGCGATATTCTTGAAAATTTTCGTATCGCATCAATTCTTAAGCATCTCATTATCACTAATCCCTTTGAATTTACAACGAAATATGTAATGTAACTACTTCTGCACGGTTTGTCTCGATTAAATTGAAAAAACAATTAAACTGAGTTTTACGTATGGACCCTCTGTTATAGTTCTTAGCGTCCCATTCTATATTGGACGTGAAAGACCGGAAATTTCGCTGTTTAACATGTTGTTTAAATGAAGTAGATAGAAAAATATTTCGTAAGAATAGTATTTAAACCCATTCATAAATGATAGAAGATAGAAAAGGTCATGTGAATGTCAGATCTGGTTTTTTTCTTCTTTTTTTGTACCCAGCTGCATGGTTTATAAAAAAATATAATGATTCACTCAAAGGACTTTCTCTACCCTCTATCTTTGTTAGATATACAAACTATACTTACTATAGGTTATTTTTCTATCTACTACATTTTAATCAAAATAAGCCTTTGCAGAAATAGCTACATTACACATTTCGTTATAGACACAAAGAGAACAGCGATAGTCATATGTTTAACAACTGGACGCTATATGCTAGCCTTAAAATTCATACTGTTTCCACGCAACCGCGAGAAACAACTGAAAATCGAAGATTGAGTAATTTGAAACTATGATAACGGATATCTCAGAATATTGTACAAAAAATTATTTTAAATAAATTGTGTTTTAAGAGATCCACATTTTTTTGTGTGATACGTTTTTGTCTATCGTTTTACGGTTACCAGTTATACAAGACGATACAAATTTCCTTCCGAATGAAGAGGACTTCCTAGGCTATTCCTAAAAAATTCAAGATATAAATTTTATTTGTTATGTAAGTACTTTTAATATACGGTATTTTAATCAAAATCGTTAGCCATTTAGTAGAAAAACAACATTTTTGAAAAAAGCTCCATGCAAGGGTAGTTGGAGGTGGGGAAATTTTCTTGAAAATCTTAGTGTCCCGTCCTTGGAAGATAATGAATTCAAATACCAAGTTTGTTGTTTATCCAACTTTTCGTTTTTGAGTTATGCTGTTCAGACACACACGGACCTTTTTCTTAAAATGCTTCTTTTTGGATTCGGGGGGCCTCAAAACATATATTTCCGGTGAAATAACGGTATAAATTTTTGGATAGAATGCAATGCCTACTCTACCTCCTATTAATGTGGTAGGGAAAGTAAAAGTCTGAGAACAGCCGTTAGTGAATATGTGTTACATTCACATAACTTTGTCTACCCGCTATAATTTATTAGTAGATATTAATCACTTAAAAGAATAGTTACTGTTCTTACGAAACCTTTTTTTCTACCTACTTAATTTTAATCGAGACAAACCTTTGCGGAAGAAGCTACATTACACATCCCGTTATAAATACAAAAGGGAATAGTGATAGTAAAATGCTTAAGAACTAGACGCTATATACCCGTAGGTACTGCCCTTAACATTCCTTGCTCTTTCCCTGACATCGCGAGAAATAACTGAAAATCAACAAAATTAAAAATTAAATTGAGTTTTATTTACGGACGCTGTTTAACTACTATGGTCCTTAGTGTCCCATTCTATATTGAGCGTGAAAGACCGGTAATTTTGCTCAGAGGCCTCTTTATGAGGCTTGAGGTTCTTTACCTGCCGTAAATCTACGACACGGGACCACCGGCTTTACGTCCCTTCCGAAGGAAGCCATGCTAAGGATTTTTACGCACGAAAAAATCCATCGCCCTCCGCCGGGTTTGAACTCGCGACTTCGGGAACTAGAGGCTAGCATGGTAACCACTACACCACGGAGGACGACGAAAATCAACAGGACTTGGAAGGAATCACTTAAGTAACTTTACTTTCTCTACCACATTCATAGTAGAGAAGGTATTGCGTTTCACCCGAAATCTCGATACCAAAATTCATTGCAAATACATGTTTTTAAGCACCTTAATTAAAAAATCTGACGTGATACATTCACATGAGTTTCTCTACCCTCTATCGTTGATTAGTGATTACAAACTATACTTACCAAAGCTTATTTACTTCTCTACTACGTATAGTAAGTAGGGGAAGTATTGTATTCCACCCAAAAATTCCATACCGAGATTTCACCGGAAATATATGTTTTGAGATCCCCTGAATAAAAAAAAAGCATTTTTGAAAACCTGTCCGTGTGTGTCTATGTGTCTGTGAACAGCATAACTCAGAAACGAACAGTCGGATAAACACCAAACTTGGTATTTAGGTTCAGTATCTTCCAGAGATGCGACACGAAGGTTTTCAAGAAAATCCTCCCACACCTGATTACCCTTTACATGGGACATTTTTCGAACATTTTAATTTTTTCAAAAATAGCTCTAGCGATTTTGATTAAAATATCATATGTTTAAGATATTTTCATGAGAAATGAAATGTATATCTCGAATTTTCTGAGAATGTCTCCAAAAGTATTCTTCGTTGTGAACGACTTTTGCATAACTGGTAAACCATGAGAGATAGACAGAATTTTACTACACCAAAAAATATAGATCGCGTTAAAATACACAATTTATGTCATATACATTTTTTTTTGTTGAGTGAACCATTTTCGAGATATTGCTTGTAATTTCATTAAATTTTCCAATACTTATACTTTTTCTAAAATGGGAATTCGTTACTCATTTTTTTATGTCCTGGACATGCAAGGAGAATGGAATACAACACATAGCAACCAGCATTAAAAGATTTGACTATCGCTTAAAACCTACCAATTCCCCTTGCAACTACAAGAAAATTAGCAATAAGATTAACATTAAGGATATGGAGAATAAGCGTTTGTACAACAGTAGAAAAAGTCATGTGAGTGTAACACATCAGATTTTTTTTCTTTCTGCTTCATTTTAATCCAACTAAATCTTTGCAGAAATAGCTACATAAACATTTCATTATAGACACAAAGAGAACAGTGACAGTCAAACGTTATAGAACTAGAGGCTATATGCTGGCCTTAAACTCCAATACTGTTCCCATGTAACCGCGAGAAACCACTGAATGTTGACAGGACTTCTAGAGAATGACCAAAAAATGAACAATTCGAATCATTAATAACGCATATCTCAGAGATAGCTTATGCCACAAAAAATCTTTTTTGAAATATACTGTGTGTTTTAAAGAGATCTACATTATTTCTGTATACATTTTCGTCTGTCACTTAACGTTTACCAGTGATACAAGATTATATATAATTACTTCCGAATGAAGAGGACTTCACAGACTATTCCCAGAAAATATAAGATACTCGTATACATTTTATCTGTCATGTAGGCAACTATCTTTATTATAATGGCATTTGAATGAAAATCGTTATAACGATGTTTGAGAAAATAAAAAATCTCATAAAATTCTCCATGTGAAAGATAGTTAGGGGGGTTCTTGAAAATCTTCGTGTCGCATTTTTAGAAGTTACTGAACTTAAATACCAAGTTCGGTATTCATCTGACTTTTAGTTTTTTAATTATGCTGTTTACACACACACACGGACCTTTTTCTAAAAGTGATCTTTTTATTCAGGGACCTCTAAACATTACTTCTGATGAAATCTCGGTATCGAATTTTCTGGTGGAATATATCTTGTCTACCTTTTCCGTACGTGGTACAGGAAGTAAAAATCTGATGTGTTACACTCACATGATTTTCTCTACTCTTGTACAAACTGTTTTTACAAACGCTTATTCTCCGTATGCTTCATGTTAATCCAGATATCGAGATGTTAATCTTATTGCTAATTTTCTTGTAGATGCAAGGGGAATTGGCAGGCTTTAAGCGATAGTCAAATATTTTAAGAGGTGGTTGTTATGTGGAGTATTCCATTCTCTTTGCATTACCGGGACAAAAAAAATGAATAACTAATTCCCAATTGAGAAAAAGTATAAGTATTGGAAAATTTAAGGGAATAACAAGCAATATCTCGAAAATGGTTCACTCAACGAAAGTGTATATGACATAAATTGTGTATTTTAACGCGATCTACATTTTTTGCGTAGTAAAATTTTGTCTCTTATGGTTTACCAGTTACGCAAAAGTCGTTCACAATGAAGAATACTTTTGGAGACATTCCCAGAAAATTCGAGATATACATTTCATTTGTCATGAAAATATCTTAAACATATGATATTTTAATCAAAATCGTTAGAGCCATGTTTGAGAAAATTAAAATTTTCGAAAAATGTTCCATGTAAAGGGTAATCTGGGGAGGGGGGATTTTCTTGAAAATCTTCGTGTCGCATCTCTGGAAGATACTGAACCTAAATACCAAGTTTGGTGTTTATCCGACTGTTCGTTTCTGAGTTATGTTGTTCACATACAGACACAAACAAACACACACACACACACACACACACGGACATATTTCCAAAAATGCTTTTTTTGGATTCAGGAGGTCTCAAAACATGTATTTCCGGTGAAATCTCGGTATCGAATTTTTGGGTGGAATACAATACTTCCCCTACTTACTATATGTAGTATAGAAAGTAAAAATGCCTTCAAAACGAAGTGGCCTTCATAGGCTATACGCAGAAAATTCACGATATTTCTATTAGTCATGCAAATACTTTAAAGGTGTGATATTTTAGTCAAAATCGTTACAGCTTTTTTGAGAAAATCAAACACTTTCTATGTAAAGGGTAATCTGGGATGGGGGTACTTTCTTGAAAATCTTTGTGTCGTAATCTCTGGGAGATGCTGAACTTAAAATTGGAAGGAAAGGTATAACCAGACTACTGAAGAATTCAATGCCATCGTCGGGATTTGGACCACGGATCTCCCGGTTTCCTCCGTGAAACTGAGCTACAACGGCAACATGCCGGTATGATATTAAATTCCCCAGCTGATTCGCATTTTCTTTTTTTCCCGATAAACCACAAGGAGATCTCAAATTGTATTGAGATGACATACTCCAAATGTCGACTTACAATGCTGTAAGCACTTTAAGTCTCGGGCTTCATAGTTTCGACCACTAACCGGACGGAAACCGGTAGATATTATTCTTATATGCCTATTTAAGATACAAGTATGGTGATAAATAAGCAACAGAAAAAGAAAACAAAACAAAAAGAACAAGAAAAAGGAAAATAGAGATAAATTACCTTTGTCTAACTGAACAAATTTGACCTAGCTTCGCGCACTTTAGCCAAGAAATTGCCCATGTTTCGCCAGTTCCTCTGGTCAACCAGTAGCTCCCAACATGCCAATCTCTTTCTTGAGGGACTTTAGAATCTGTGCACATTCCGCCAAAATATGTACCCGTCCTCTTCCAAAGCACAGAATAGGCAAATTCTCCTGCCAGAATCGTCAGTCATTTTCTGTGACCTCTAGCCCCCAGTCTAAACCATGCCATTCCTGATCTTTCCTTTCTTCCTAAGTTAAGTATACATGCCTCTTCACCCCAATTCAATTTTATTTCATTTGTTAGACTTAGAGAAGGTTTAATTTTACAATCCGATTCTATTTCCTGTTGGTTGATGTTTCTTACTCTTCTTTTGACACCTTTCCATATGTTTTTGTCATTTGTTTCAGCTGTTTGCCTTACTGAACCCATGCCTATTCTCGTCAAACCCCTTTCCAAATCAGCTGCCCAAAACTTAGGAGACAGGTTTTCTCGCTGGTATTTATAACATAGAAAGTTCACTATTTATGCGACATTTCGTTTTCGAGTCAAGCTAGTCACAGACACAGACACACACACACACACACACACACACACACACACACACACACACACACACACACACACACACGCACGCGGGCATTTTGGTCAATTTTCAACCGCCGCCGTGTAACGCATGCCAGAAAATTAAAAGCCTTCCTACCTTATTCCTTGTGCGTTTATCATCTCAAAACAAGCAAATACTGCTAAATTAGTGAACAAATAATAAGTAGGTGAGGAACTATTAAAGAGAAGTAGTACAGACACAAACAGAATTGTCAACTCCGCGAACCGCTTCAATCTCTTGTTTATTTATTTATCAGAGCCGTGCGTGTAGCAGGGATGTAGATATCCCCCTCTCTTTTTCGGTTTACTGCGTTGGAGTGTTCCCTAGGGAACGACATGACTCGTATATCGCGATAGGAATGAGACAGCGAGGTCGATACTACAGGTTTCCTTCGGGACTTGCTGTTTCGTCTCGTACGGAGGGAAAAAAAATTACTGACAAATTTATTCACATCGTGTACGCTTATATTTTCATGTGCGTCCTTTCCTGCAGGTTGTTTCGCTTGCCCTCTCCGAGGGAAATCTGTCCCAAGAAGGGATGTTATGTTGTCATAATATTACTACACACGAGGCTTTTGTTTCAAAACTTCCCAGTCTAAATAAATATTTATTTAATTTTAATTTAAACAAGAAAAACGCACCAGGTAAGATGATCAGGGAATGTTTAAAGCCACAAGTAATTGCATTTTGGGTTTCACTCCCTTATTTTCAGTCACCTCGTCTTTGAATTTACAAATTGCACCCCTAAGGTTTGATTTTTTTTTTCTACCAATTAGCTATAGTAAGTAGAGCAAGAATTTGTTGTACCCAAAAATTCGATATCGGAAGCTCAGCGCAAAAAAATAAATAGATAATAAACTAAAATAAATAAAATGAACAAAAAATAGACATCTTCACACCTCTGAATAAAAAAGACACTGAATTCCTACATTCACGTGATTCTCTCTACCCATTCAACAAACTATTGTTACAAAAGCTTATTCTTCTATCTAATTCATTTAATCGAGATAAACATTTGTAGAAATGTTTTATTACATTTTCCCTTATAGGTAAAGAGTCGCTATGTGATAGATTTCAAATTCTGTTCTCTTTGTGAGTACAAGGAGAAAAAAAAAAGAAAAATACGAATATCGACATTTCATTTGAGAAAACTAAAGGTATTTGAAAATTCAAACAAATAACACGGAATATTTAGGAAATGGCTAATTCAAAAACAATTATATATATATGCATATATATATATATACATATATATGTGTGTGTGTGTGTGTGTGTTTTAACGCGAGCTACATTTTGTCATAAGGCATTTAATGATTTTGTATCTTTTTAATGCTTTTAGCATTTTCATAATTTTTTAGGGTTAGGTCATTTTTTTGGCAATTTTAGCTCATTTTGAGCATTTTTTAACACTTTTCCAGAAGGCTGTGAGATTATTTGTATTTTATTTGAGATTTTTAATTATAATTCAGTATTTTTCATTGTCAATCCAATTTCTTGGAATTAAGTACATCTTATGCTAACTGCTACCCCTATTTTTTTAATAAATGTGCACAATGGACTTGCCCACATCTAGGAATTCAATTCCTTAGCGCTTACGCTACCTCCTATCCCTATTTTTCAAGGAATGTGCTTAATGGACTTGCCCACACTCCCAAGGAAATTCCTATTTCCAGGTAAACCGGCAATGTTGTGAGGTCTGATCAGTTCTTCCTTAGGTACGAACACCTTAAGAGCAAAATGCTTACAGTAAAGGCAAGTAATAGTGTTAAATTGAAGGCATTTGTTTCAAAACATGGAGAAAGTATTTTCTCCACGGACGGTCAAATATTATTCTGCGAGATCTGTGATGTGAGAGTGGCTGCTGAAAAAAAGTTTACGGTAGAACAACATGTCGCGGGAGAAACATGTTCGTGGTCTGCAGCGACTTGAAAATAAATCTAGTATAAGCTTACAGCAGATGCTTCTGGGCGAAACTAGTTCAACATTTTCTTCATTTTGTGAAAAACTATGTGAAGCATTTTTATCTGCCGATATTCCACTTCACAAGCTGAATCATCCTAAGCTGCGCGCTTTCTTAGAAGAGGAGACCGGAAAAAGAATTCCAGATCCCAGGACATTGAGAAGAACCTACATGGATCGGTGCTACGCTAAAACTTTGCAACAAATACAAAAAGGATTGGAGAAAAAAAAATTCTGATGTATTACACTCACATGACTTTCTCTACTCTTGTACAAACTATTTTTACAAACGCTTGTTCTCCATATGCTTCATGTTAATCGAGATATTAATCTTCTTGTTAATTTTCTTGTAGATGCAAGGGGAATTGGTAGGCTTTAAGCGATAGTCAAATATTTTAAGAGCTAGTTGCTATGTGGAGCATTCCATTCTCTTTGCATTGCCAGGAAAATCTGATGTGTTACACTCACATGACTTTCTCTACTCTTCCACAAACTATTTTTACAAACGCTTATTCTCCATCTACTTCATGTTAATCGAGATAAACATTTGCAGACTCTGTCTTATTGCTAATTTTCTTGTAGATGCAAGGGGAATATATATTTACAAGGGCAATATAGAAATACAGTAGCCTTTAAGCACATACATATCTCTTAATAGCTGGTTGCTAGGTGCAACACCATTCCCTTTGCCACAGATTAATATTCTTTGCATATACAAGACAAAAAGATGAGTAACGAATTCCCATTTGAGAAAATAAGTATTGAAAAATTTAGGGGAATAACAAGCAATATCTGGAAAATGGTTCACTCAACAAAAAAATCTATATGACATAAATTGTGTATTTTAATGCGATCTACATTTTTTGTGTAGTAAAATTTTGTCTATCTCTTATGGTTTACCAGTTATGCAAAAGTCGTTCACAATGAAGAATACTTTTGGAGACATTCCCAGTAAATTCAAGATATACGTTTTATTTGTCATGAAAATATCTTAAACATATGATATTTTAATCAAAATCGTTAGAGCCATTTTTGAGAAAATCAAAATTTTCGAAAAATGTTCCATGCAAAGGGTAATCTGGGGTGGAGGGATTTTCTTGAAAACCTTCGTGTCGCATCTCTGGAAGATACTGAACCTAAATACCAAGTTTGGTGCTTATCCGACTGTTCGTTTCTGAGTTATGCTGTTCACAGACAGACAGACACACACACACACACACACACACAAACACGGATGTTTCCAAAAATGCTTTTTTTTGGATTCAGGGGGTCTCAAAACATGTATTTCCGGTGAAATCTTGGTATCGAATTTTTGGGTGGAATACTATACTACTATACGTAGTAGAGAAAGTAATATATTCGTATCCATCGACGAGGCAACAGACTATGTATGCCGTTATGGAGCTAATGTTATTGTTGGAGTTCTAGAAGCACACAGCCCTGGAGAACAATTTTACTACATTGTGAGCAGTTGGACAAAGTGAACTATTCAACCATCAGCTGAGTATTTGACCATGCATTGAGAATACTTTGGCCTAATGGGATTAGAAATTCCAAAGTATTGCTTTTTATAACAGACGCAGCACCCTACATGATAAAAGCTGCTGGTTCTTTAAGTGCTCTCCACCCAAAAATGGTGCATGTGACATGTTTAGCGCAAGCATTACAGCGGGTCGCGGAAGAAGTGCGTGCAAAATTTTCCTGAGGTGGATAAACTAATTGAATGCATCAAGAAAGTGTTCTTGAAAGCCCCCTCTCGAGTTTTAGCATTCAAACCAGAAGCTCCAGAAATTCAATTGCCCTTTTCACCTGTTTTGACTAGATGGCGAACATGGCTCGAGGCTTGTAGTTATTATTGCAAGAATTTCGACGTTGTGAAAAAAGTAGTAGATTCTTTTGATAATGCAGAGTCTGTGTCAATAAAAAAGGCGCAAGAACTGCTGGCTGATAAAGAAATTGCGGGTAAACTTTCTTACAGAAAAACCAATTTTGGATTCCTTCCTGATATAACAACTTCTTTGGAAAAATCTCAAGTGGAACAGTCACAATTAATGGACAAAGTAGTGAATGATTTGAGCCGTGCATGTGGTAAAGTGGGTGATGCAGTGTCAATGAGAACAAAGAAGTGCATAGACAAGAACACGGGGTATGAAACATTGTGTTCAATTGGCAGAGCCTTGTCTGGTGAACATTTTTCTCTTGCTGACTGTGAGTTAAATCCAGGAGATATTGTTTGCTTTCAGTAGCTCCAATTGTTTCCGTTGAAGTAGAGAGGAGCTTTTCCGTTTATAAGTCGGTACTAGCAGACAATAGACACTCATTTTTGTTTGAGAAAGGCAAATTGGTGATTGTTAACTGCAATTCAAAATTGTTATAAAAGTGCACTGAAATGGATTTTCTACAATAAAAGGTATTGTAACTGTTTTAAGTTGTTTTTATAATTTTCTTTTAATATTTCGATGTTCTATTTTATGTGACTTAGTAACCAAGTGAGTGCTTAATATATAATAATAATAATAATAATAATAATAATAATAAATAGCATTTTACTGCCAATTCTTTATTTTTTGGTTATATTTTAATTTTGTTCTTCATTTCTTTGTCAAATTTGTAATTTTTAGGTTATAAATGCATTTTTTACCAAATTATAGGTCACTAAATGCCTAGTCATAAAAATATCTTAAACATTTGGTATTTTAATCAAAATACGTTAGAACATTTCGAGAAAATCAAAATTTTCGAAAAATGTTCCACGTTCAAGGGTAGTTTGGGCGGGGGTGGGGATTTTCTTGAAAAACTTTGTGTCGCATACTTGGAATATGCTGAACTTAAATACCATTTGATGTTCACAGACACACGAGGCGCACGCGCGGACCTTCTTCTAAAAAAACTTTTTTGGGGGAGGGGGGTTCAGGGAGTTTCAAAAAATGTATTTCCGATGACATCTCAGTATAGAATGTTTGGATGGAATACAATACTTCCTCTACTTACTACACATAGGAGAGTAAGTAAAAACTAGAAAAACGTGGCCGTACATGTGTGTATCTCCGAATAAAAAGCTTAGCTCAGTTAAATGCAAACTTGGGATTTTATTTATGTTTAGTTTCTTTCAAGGATATAACACAACGATTTTTATATTTTTTATTTTAAAAAACGCATCTAACGATTTTGATTAAAGCACCGCATGTTTAAGATATTTGCATGACAAACAAAATGTACAGCTGTATTGATTTTTCTCGAATAGCCGGTGAAGTCCTTTCCATTTTGAATTATATTTGTATAATTTTTACTTTCTCTACTACGTATAGTAAGTAGGGGAAGTATTGCATTCGATTTCGATTGAATTTGTGTTTAAGAGCGCTCAACTGCTAGGTCATTAGCGCCCTTGTAAAACTGATCATGGCAAAGGCCACAGATAAACATAAATAGTCAGAGATAAAGATCAATATAGAAATCACAGGAAAAGTTAGAAATGAATATGAATATGTAAAATTAAACCAAGAAATATCAAACATCTGCTATTAACATGACTAAATCCACATTTGGAACTTTACCTTTGACACAAAATTAAAAATCCTATGAACCGCTTGCATATCATCCTCTAAGACCTCTGCAAGACTGGCCGGCAGTTGCAGTGTCCCGAAGATGTGCTAGAGCAATACACTCTAGCAACACGTGACGGACCGACAGACCTTCGCTATAAAGCGGACAAATAGCAGCAGAGTCACCCTTAAAAAGATAACCGTGTGTGATATTGCAGTGACCAATACAGAACGGAGCTAAAATCACCTCCTCACGACGAGATACACGAGAGCAATTTGCCCAATTTATTGAAATGCGTTTCACTACTCTAAGCTTATTTCCGCGGAGAGATAACCACTCCTCGCGACAGCATCGGTCTCCGCACAAGTCTAAAGTCTTCCGACGTTACCTGAGGTATCATAACACTGGGTTCTGTGATTGCCGCCTTAGCTGCCAAATCCACAAGTTCATTCCCCGGCAAGCCAACGTGACCAGGTATCCAAGCACACTCCACATTAACGCTAGAAGCATATAAAATACGGAGGCCATCCTGGATTCGCTGAACAATGAGGTGGTAGTTGTACAGCTTACGAAGGCTCTGAAATGCATTAAGGGAATGCCTCAAAATTTTCGGCGGCAAATATACAAAATGGCTCCGTATATAGCTAACAGCTCTCCATTATAAATGGATGTGCTTACATGAAAACAATGTATGGGGTTCGGTTCCACAACATAAGCACATCCAACACCGTTGGTGCACCTAGGTCCATCGGTGTAGATCAAATTTCGGTCACTGTAACCGGACAAAACTTCTAAAAAAAAACAGGTGCGGCTAATAAACTTAGGCATAGTACACTTCCGGTATACCGTCGTCCCAAGATCTAAACGAGATGTCGCTCCTAACCAAAGGGGGAACACCCTCTCCCCCTTAGGAGATATTCTGGGCATTTCAATGTCGTGCTTTCTAAGAAGCTCCAGGAAACGAACACCTGCAGGCCTTGGATTAATGGAGCTATTTCTATAACGTTCGTCCAGCGCGGTGTGGAAAAAACAAGCGAACGTTGGATGTTTTGGCATACATTTAACCGCACATCCATAACTTCCTAAGAGAACAGGTTCTGTCGATTCGGCGTAGACTCATAACTGGGCTAGTGGAAAAGCACAAATAGCCACTCGAATGCCCCGATTATGAACTGTGTCTAACCTCTTCAGCACAGATGGTCGTGCTGAGGAATAAATGATACGCCCATGGTCTAATTTTGATCGGATCAGTGCGCGATGCAGTCGCAGGAAAACTGCCCGATCCGCTCCCCAGGATTTGCCAGTTAATACCCGCAAGATATTCAGAGAAGTCACATAGCGCTTTCAATTGTGCTATATGCTATGAACAACTAAGTTTCCTATCGAACGTCATCCCCAGAAATATCGTCCAATCGGCGAATAGTAGTAAATCCGGACCAAATCGGAGAGAAGGTGGTAATGGTCT
Source organism: Deroplatys truncata (assembly GCA_030765065.1). Classification (NCBI taxonomy): domain Eukaryota; kingdom Metazoa; phylum Arthropoda; class Insecta; order Mantodea; family Mantidae; genus Deroplatys; species Deroplatys truncata. The sequence goes on along the minus strand of CM060975.1, from coordinate 44,831,103 downwards.
GCTACACCACCAGAACTAACGCAGATTGACGTCTCAGTTGAGAAACGAAAGTCGTTTTTAGAACTCCAATCTTGAAAATTATCTAAACATTGCTGCATACGGCGTTTCCAAAAACGGCGTACGCTGAGAAGTACAATAGAAGGCAAAGTCGTTTACGAATAATCACGACGATACACCTGGAGGAACAAATTTCGAGATAGAATTAATTGGTACAGCAAAAAGTGTAACACTTAGTACCGATGCCGGGGGTACTCCGTTCTCCTGATCAAAAGGATTCGAAAAAACCGAGCCGATCCTTACTCGGAAAATCCGGTCCTTCATAAACTCCTGAATGAACAGCGGTAAGCGTCCACGTATGTTCCAGGTGGTTAGGAAACGTAGTATTCCTGCTCGCCAAAGCGTATCATAAGTCTTCTTAAGGTCAAAAAATACCGTAACGGTTTGCCAATTCTTCATGCAATCGCTTCAGTCTCCTTCTTTAATCTGCGGTTTTCCAGTACTAAACGATGAATTTTTTTTTGAATATGAAGGGGCAGAGTCTTTCAATGTACTGTCCATTTCCTCCTTGATTTCTTTGGCGTTAAGCCTTTCAAATGGAAGTATTTAATCACTGCTCGTTTTTTCCAAATCCTCCATTTTCTTGAAAACTCTAAAGTTATCTTGTTTAAAATGCTGTCACTCAAAAACTAAACAAGCTATTGACCTGTAACTATGAACACAAGCTAGTCTAGAGTAAAACTATCCGATGCTACCATCTAACTGGCCTAGTGGCGCCATCTCTGTGTGAGACCCGGGACTATCAGCCGACCCTCGTACGTGGATACCATCTGGTCCTGGTGCTGATACTCTCGAAGATGAAAGAGCGTGTTCTAACTGCGCCTGCGCCATGGTGAAAAGCGGATTGTAATCTTCAAGATTTCCATAGCGAAACTAGTAACCTTGAGATTCCACCTGGGTCTCAACAGAAAGTTATCTGGGCTAGACACTTGAGTGAAGGCACGGCCAAAAATGGGTTAGCCACGTCAAATATAGCATAAACAGCTCCTGCAGATGTTCTAAAATCCGTAATTCTCATGTGGTTGATTTTCCAGCCACACGCCTTACTTATCCCAAACGACAGTGGAAGGTGAATGTCGAATAAACGAAGCTACAAACTTGCTCAATGATGTTTTGCTATACCTAATAACATGTCTAGACTTGTTGCATTTTCTTGTATTCGATCAGGTTGTCCAGTGTACGGCAATAGTGTTAAGTCTTATACCGTTGTCATTAGATTACTGGTTTTTCGTTGTGTTTTATACAGTGGATCTCTATCTCTCTCTCTCACACACACACACACACACGCATTCAATCTCTCATGCATACTTCAAGACTTTGGTGAGAATAGAGAATAATCTTGGTTAGAGGAAAATTCCCACCCCCAACAGGAATCGAACCCGGGACCCCTAGCATAACAGGCAGATGCTCTACGGACTGAGCTACGAGGCCAGCTCTCACCATTTTTGTATCACTTCAGTTAGTATTTAGCAACTGAATCCAATTTTTCCAGAAGAAGAGAAAACACTGCTTCCAAAGTAGTTTTCTTTTAGGAAGGCTACGGATAGGCAGGAGGAAACATAGCTGTATACTCCTCTCTCTTTCTATCAGACTCCCGAAGATCATGCCCGTACGAATTCGTAATATACTGTTTGCAACAAAATATATGCGTTACTTAACACAGGATGTAAATAAATAAACGTTACAAGGCACGTAGTTAGATAAGTACCATGTGATCATATTTTATTAATAAACCCAATGTCCAGAAAAGTTTGGTTTATGTGATAGGATGTCTGAAACATGGAGGTTGTAGGAAGTACCGAAACAAGATAAGAAAGAAGTAGAACAGAAATGAAATCTGTAAGTAAACAGACATTTCAATCAACTAGGGAAGGTTCTCAAGATGTCTGCTACCAAACGATACATTTAGTGCACTGTTCGGTTATGCGATGTGGAACTCTTGGAAAGAATGCAAACTCTGGTGTACGGTGTGTCCGCGAGTTTTATTTAGGACGTAAGCTGATTGTTCAACTTTGACAACAAACACCACTCCAATCTTGGAAACATGGTGTGGGCTGGGTGACGTATGTTGGGGTATCGTTGATAGAGCCGATAAGCCTATCTTGCATTCCTTCGGGCTTCCCCGTAGATGAGACAAGGCCTATACAAGGCCGACATTGTTCTTGGCGATAATCACACGAAAGAAATTTGTAAGGTGTGAAAGCTACTAAACAGAATAATACCGTAAACACTACCGTTGGCCGCATGCATGGCGTGCATCACATAACAGCTGATGCATCTGAAGAGAACTTATACACAAAATATGATCACCTGGTACACATCTATCCATCATCGAGCCTTGTAACATGCATGTATGCTTTTGTACGATTACTGCGCAGTTAACCCAAATTAAAATCACATCTACTGTCATCGTGTATTATAACAAACATTTTGGGAATATGGAGCTAAAACGAAATTAGCACTTTAAAACACATAAGGAGGAGACAACCGTGATGCACAAGCTCTAGAGCATAATTAAATCTGATTGGCCGGAAGACTTCTAGTGGGAGTCACCGTTGTCACTGCGCAGCGAGGAACAACACGACAGCTGCTTTAATAGCCCTGCCCCCTGAAGTAGGCATCGACCTTAGGTTTGTTTGCACGCCATCGATGGCGTGGTCCCATTATTTTTAGAAATACATAAAACTAATCGACACAACGAAATAAACTGCCATTTTTGAGTGACGTAGATATGCGATGCAACTAGGAAAACCGACGAGATTCTTAAATTTCTGCTAGATATTATTTATGACGAACCTTACCTGAGCACGATAACCTTGAAGACAGGCCCGGGGAGACCCTTGATGATAGCGGAAGCATTCAGATGGCATCTTCCTTGAAGCACGACACCGTTCACCTAGAATACAAAAAATATCACCAAGTTTAGACACTTGCGCTACATCCGAATAGTATCATGGCAAATGCACCAAGGACTGCAGCATAAAACATGGTAGTTAACATTTCAGTGTTTAGAAAAATTGAGCGAAAAGACGTATGTACGAGGACGGATCAGAAAGTAAAGCACAATAATTTTTTTTTACAAAAAAGTTGAATAGTTAAAACAATAAAAAAAATCACAAATGAACTTGCACCTTACACTTTTCAACATAGTTATCAAGTTACTCTACACATTTCTCCCATCGTGATACCAGTTTCAATATGCCCTGTTCGTAGAAGTCCGTTTCCTTGGAGTATAGCCATCTGTGGACTGCTGATTTCACTTCCGCATCTGTCGCAAAGCGTTGGCCAGCCAGGAATTTCTAAATGGGAACAAATAGATGAAGCACGACAGTGCAAGGTCCCGACTGTATAGTGGATGCTGGAGCACCTCCCAACCAAATTTGGTGATTTTCTAACGAACAGCAGCAACATGGCGGCAGCACTGTCATGAAGAATTTTGACATCGTCAGCATTCATGTTGTGGCGTTTGTCACGAAGGGCACGACGCAACTTCACCAAAGTTTTCATGTAGGCTGCAGCATTCATAGTGGTCCCGTGTTCAGCAAAGTCCACCAATACAAACACCAGGCATATCTCAGAACACCGTCACAAGCACTTTGCTAGCAGATTGAGTCATTTGAATTTTTTCTTCATTGGGGAACCAGCATATTTCCACTGCATACTTGCCTGCTTGGTTTCGGGCGTATAGTGGTATGCCCACGACTCATCACCAGTGACGATTCCTTTCAGAAAGTCATGCCCTTCTGCGGTGTACCGCGTTAGGTGCTCCAAGCTCGGCATCATTCGCTGGCCCTTGTGGTTGTCTGTCAGGTTCTTAGGCACCCAGCGAGCACCAACTTTACGAAATTTCAACGTGTCATGAACAATATCGTACACTGCACCATAGGAAATGTCGAACTGTTGCGATAAGGTTCGCAGTTGCACACGCCGGTCTTTCAAAATTGCCGCCTCAATGCCTCTGACATTCTGCGGGGTTGCAGCTGTTATCGGCCTCCCGGAGCGTGGCGAATCACTAAGGTTCACACGGCCCTCTAGGAAGAATGCACACCACCTGGAGACATTGCTACGGTCCACAGAATAATCCCCATACACGCCACGCATGTCCATATGAATATCACTTGGTTTATGCCCTTTGGCCCACAAATATCGAACCACACCTCTTTGCTCTTCACAAGTGGACAGTAATATGCGCGCCATCTTTGTTGCGTAGTTCACGCTTCTCTCGCTAGAACTGCACATGAAACAAAAATACCCTCTGTAGTGAAAACTTCAAACTATATCTGTGTGAAATTGCAACATTCCAGCTGCAATACCAAGGCAGAAAAAATTATTGTGCGTTACTTTTCGATCCGCCCTTGTAGTTACCAATCAAAAAACATTTACATTTACATGACTTTCTCTGACCACTATCGTTTATTTTTCTCTCTTGTACAAGCTTATTTTATAAAAGCTAATTTTGTATCTATTTCATATCAATCGAGATAAACGCTTGCAGAAATAGTCGTATTACATATCTCGTTGTACGTACAGGAGACTGAAGCGATTGTCAAACCTTGGAAAAGTGGGTCGCTATGTGCTGGCTTTGGAATTCCATGGACATCGCGAGGAACGGTGACACAACTTCCGAAACTGATGAAGTGTTGAAAAATTCAAAACCAATATCAACGGATATATCGGAAATGGCCGATGTCACAAAATAATCAGTTTGAAATAAATTGCGCGTTTTAATGAGATCTACATTTTTTTTGTACAGCAAGGTCTTGTTTATCTGTTATGGTATACCACTTATACAGAACTGATTTAGAATGAAGAGGGCTTCGCAGGCTATTCGCAGAAAACTCAAGATATATATACTCACTCACTCACCAATTTTTTTCGAGTCAACAGTTGACGCCCGTACATATGTGAATACAATTTCCCCCCCCCCTCCCTTTTAGAGAATTAACAGCCAGGGAGCGTGATTTTGCCTTTTCTCAATAAGGCTCTGCAACAGCTTATACGTCCAATATTTCGATGAGAACAATTGAAAGTGCGTTTGAGGACAGAATTATTAGTACAGATTTGTGGTCCCCTCGGTCCTCCGACCTAACCCCCTGGGATTTCTATCTCTGGGGTAACTTAAAACAAAGTATACAAGACAACCCCATACACCCTGGAAGAATTAAAACAAAATATCCGCCAGGCAATTTCTCAACGTGAACTACGGCGAGTGATGGATAGTTTCCCAAAGAGGTGCCAAAATGTATGGACAATGACGGTGGCCAGTTTCAGCATCTCCTTTCGTAAAGCTGATAAGTAATGCCTTTAAAAGTAGTTTTAAAATGCTGTATGGTTTCATCCGCGCCTTTCTGTGATAGTGGCAGACGGCAACGAGCGCCGAGGACGCGGACAGGAAAAAACCGCGCAGCCGGTTCTTAGTTTTTTGGCTCACCCTGTATATATTTTATAAGCCTATAAATACTTTAAACATAGGTACCTATTTTAATCAAAAAGTCAGAGACATTTTTGAGCAAATAAACTATAACAAAACATTTTCCACATAAATGGTTGCTTCGCGTGTGGAGATTTTCTTCAAAATCTTCGTGTCGCATCCATGGAAGATACTGAACTTATACACCAAGTTGAGTATTTATCCAAAAATTTGTTTTACAGACACACCTTTTCTACTTTCTTTTTATCCAGGTAACTTAAAAAAAGTACAATTTCTGGTGAAATCTCGACATAGAATTATTAGATGGAGTGCAATGCTGCTTCCTCTTCCTACTAGGTACGTGGTAGAGAAAGTAAAACTTGTTATATCTCTGTCATCTGTTTAGTTGTTAACCAGGCGAATAAAGAAGAGGCAAATGACCTCTTGTGGTGTCAAACACCATTCATTACAATATCTTTAAGAGACACAGGAAAGATGAAAGGGGACCCAGGAAACACAAAGAAATTAGAAACCAGAGAGCAGAGGTTTTGAAGGACAGAAGCACAGATTAGACATGGGAGCTGACAGCAAAATACTAGAGAACACCGAACTTAGGAATTAGAGAACAGAGGCATTGTGGATGAGAAAATGTAAATGCCAAATTAACAGAGAGATTAGAGTTTAGAGAACAGAGAAAAGGGCAGTGAAATTAAGGATATGTACAGAAGCTGGAGCGGAAGTGGGCAAAAAGGTTAGAACAGTAGAGAAATATGCGAGAAATATTAGGATTACAGAGGACGGACCACGGGCATTACAGACCAGAGCGCGGAGATACAAAAGAACACGGGGATTAGGTATTATAACGAGAAGAGAGAAAGCGTTAGGAACGTAGGAATAAAGAATTTAGAGAACAGGGATTAAGGATTAGAAGGGAAGGCATCAGAGAGAAGAGAACATGGCCATTAGAAACACGGGAACAGAGAAATTAGGAACCATGGGAATTAGGAACTAGAACATGGACATCAAAGAGGAGGGAACGAGTATTAGAGAAGGGGAGCAGATAAATTAGGGAACATAGGGATTAGGAACAGAACGTAGATATCACAGATGGTGGGAAGGGAAATTAGAGAGGGGGAACAAACAAGTTAGAGAACATAGGAATTAGGAACCAGAACGTAGATATCAAAGAAAGGGAAGGGACATTAGAGAAGGAGAGCAGACAAATTAGAGAACATAGGAATTAGGAACAGAACGTAGATATCACAGATGGTGGGAAGGGAAATTAGAGAGGGGGAACAAACAAGTTAGAGAACATAGGAATTAGGAACCAGAACGTAGATATCAAAGAAAGGGAAGGGGCATTAGAGAAGGAGAGCAGACAAATTAGAGAACATAGGAATTAGGAACAGAACGTAGATATCAAAACTGGGGGGAGGGGACATTAGAGAGGGGGAGCAGACAAATTGGAGAACATTGGAATTAGGAACAGAACGTAGATATCACAGATGGTGGGAAGGGAAATTAGAGAGGGGGAACAAACAAGTTAGAGAACATAGGAATTAGGAACCAGAACGTAGATATCAAAGAAAGGGAAGGGACATTAGAGGAGAACAGACAAATTAGGGAACATAGGAATTAGGAACCAGAACGTAGATATCAAAGAAAGGGAAGGGGCATTAGAGAAGGAGAGCAGACAAATTAGAGAAGATAGGAATTAGGAACAGAACGTAGATATCACAGATGGTGGGAAGGGAAATTAGAGAGGGGGAACAAACAAGTTAGAGAACATAGGAATTAGGAACCAGAACGTAGATATCAAAGAAAGGGAAGGGACATTAGAGGAGAACAGACAAATTAGGGAACATAGGAATTAGGAACCAGAACGTAGATATCAAAGAAAGGGAAGGGGCATTAGAGAAGGAGAGCAGACAAATTAGAGAACATAGGAATTAGGAACAGAACGTAGATATCAAAACTGGGGGGAGGGGACATTAGAGAGGGGGAGTAGACAAATTGGAGAACATTGGAATTAGGAACAGAACGTAGATATCACAGATGGTGGGAAGGGAAATTAGAGAGGGGGAACAAACAAGTTAGAGAACATAGGAATTAGGAACCAGAACGTAGATATCAAAGAAAGGGAAGGGACATTAGAGAAGGAGAGCAGACAAATTAGAGAACATAGGAATTAGGAACAGAACGTAGATATCACAGATGGTGGGAAGGGAAATTAGAGAGGGGGAACAAACAAGTTAGAGAACATAGAATTAGGAACCAGAACGTAGATATCAAAGAAAGGGAAGGGACATTAGAGGAGAACAGACAAATTAGGGAACATAGGAATTAGGAACCAGAACGTAGATATCAAAGAAAGGGAAGGGGCATTAGAGAAGGAGAGCAGACAAATTAGAGAAGATAGGAATTAGGAACAGAACGTAGATATCACAGATGGTGGGAAGGGAAATTAGAGAGGGGGAACAAACAAGTTAGAGAACATAGGAATTAGGAACCAGAACGTAGATATCAAAGAAAGGGAAGGGACATTAGAGGAGAACAGACAAATTAGGGAACATAGGAATTAGGAACCAGAACGTAGATATCAAAGAAAGGGAAGGGGCATTAGAGAAGGAGAGCAGACAAATTAGAGAACATAGGAATTAGGAACAGAACGTAGATATCAAAACTGGGGGGAGGGGACATTAGAGAGGGGGAGCAGACAAATTGGAGAACATTGGAATTAGGAACAGAACGTAGATATCACAGATGGTGGGAAGGGAAATTAGAGAGGGGGAACAAACAAGTTAGAGAACATAGGAATTAGGAACCAGAACGTAGATATCAAAGAAAGGGAAGGGACATTAGAGGAGAACAGACAAATTAGGGAACATAGGAATTAGGAACCAGAACGTAGATATCAAAGAAAGGGAAGGGGCATTAGAGAAGGACAGCAGACAAATTATAGAACATAGGAATTAGGAACCAGAACGTAGATATCAAAACTGGGGGGAGGGGACATTAGAGAGGGGGAGCAGACAAATTGGAGAACATTGGGATTAGGAACAGAACTTAGATATCACAAGGGAGAGGGAAGGAACATTTAAGATGGGGAGCAGAGAAATTAGACAACATTGAGATTGGTGATTAGAGTGTGAAGATGTAAGAGAGGACAGGTTGGTTTATCTGCAGACGGTATTGTTGTACTATGTAATAAACTACTGACATCTGGGGGTCCATTCCCCGACTTTCAAGTATCCCTAATGCCAAGGAACGACGAAGGCACCTACAAATGCCTGAGTTATGAACGCTGTCCCAAGAGGAATGTCTTTTTAAATCGGCTAAGTACCATCATTTCTAGAGATAAACAAACTGAGAGCCCAAAATAAACAAAAGCGCGAGGAGATCCGTGTTGACCTTTATTGACCTGCCGCGCAGCCAGACAGTGCTGCCGCATAGCGACGACTTGGAACACTAATTACTCGCGAATTTCTCCGCATTCCTTCCCTTCCCTGCAGAACAGGGGCAGAGCAACTTGTCAAGAATGTTCCTCTCAAATCATTGCCTCTTACACACTTCCCCTGCAACAAGGAAGTGCACTACGTTTAAATCACTGTTGCACTCCAAACAAAATCCAAACCTGAAGAGATTTTCTCTCAATATCAAAATCTATCACTCACCTGTTTATCAGAATGTTTTATTGAAAGTGTTTGTTAGGATTAACCCAAATTATATGCCTTTTCTTCAAAATGATACAAGATGCTAAATTACAAATTAATAAACGCTACCAAATGCTAAATGTACAAATCAAAATACTAAAAATCAACATCAGTAATGATCAGTTGTTTCTCAATTTTAACCCTCCGATATTGCCAAAGAAGTTAAGGGGTACTGTACAAATGAAAATTGCAAAAAAAAAAAAAAAAAAAAGAGGAAACATATAGGTTCTCGTAAGTTTTGTTCGAACACCTTCCATGTTTCTTATAGAGTTTATTATTTAGGTATATTTTATGAAGGCTATGTATGAATAATACAAAACGAACTTAGCAGCTTGGATAAGGATATGGTGGATTTTTACTATCTCTACTACGTATAGTAAGTGGGAGAAGTATTGTATTCCACCCAAAAATTCGATACCGAGATTTCACTGGAAATACATGTTTTGAGATCCCCTGAATCCAAAAAAAGCATTTTTGGAAACATGTCCGTATGTGTGTCTGTGAACTGCATAACTCAGAAACGAACATTCGGATAAACACCAAACTTGGTATTTAGGTTCAGTATCTTTCAGAGATGCGACACAATGGTATTCAAGAAAATCCCCCCACCCCAGATTACCCTTTACATGGAAATTTTTCGAAAATTTTAATTTTCTTAAAAATGGCTCTAACGACTTTGATTAAAATATCATATGTTTAAGATATTTTCATGACAAATGATATGCATATCTCTAATTTTCTGGGAATGTCTCCAAAAGTATTCTTCATTGTGAACGACTTTTGCATAACTGGTAAACCATAAGAGATAGACAAAATTTTACTACACAAAAATGTAGATCGCGTTAAAATACACAATTTATGTCATATACATTTTATTTATTGAGTGAACCATTTTCGAGATATTTCTTGTTATTCCCTTAAACTTTCCAATACTTTTTCTCAAATGGGAATTCGTTATTCATTTGTTTTATGTCATGGACATACAACCAGCGCTTAAAACATTTGACTAGCGCTTAAAGCCTACCATATTCCCCTTGCAGCTACAAGAAAATTAGCAATAAGATTAACATCTCGATTAACATGAAGCATATGGAGAATAAAGGTTTGTAAAAATAGTTTGTACAAGAGTAGAGAAAGTCATGTGAGTGTAACACATCAGATTTTTTTATTTAAAGGACTATGGAAATAAGGTTAGGCACACTGAATGAACATTTCTGTCGTTAATTACACACACAAGAAACAAACACTCAGGTGCGAGCACGCATGACGGAAATATCTGTAAATTCTACTTTTATTTTCTCTAGCACCTACTTGTAGCAGGTAGAGAAAAGTATTCCGTTCCACCTAAAAAAATCGATATGGAAATTTCACAGGAAATGCGTGTTTTAAGATCTCCTGTATAAAAGGGATTTCTTCTTTCCCTAACACCAACTTATAGTAGGAAGAAGTAGTTTGCATTTCACTCAAAAACTCCATAACGAGATGTTATCAGAAATACATGCTTTAAGGCCCCCGAAATAAAAAAAAAGGTCCGTGTGTATGGGTCTGTGAACGAAATGTTGGATAAACACCTTAACTGGTTATCTTCCAAGGACAAGACACGAGTACTTTCAAATTGGGAAAGTGAGAATATCTTCGATACATATTTCATGCGAGGTGGCAAATCCAATTCCAAACATAGCACAGTTGCGTAGTGACCATCGGCTGCTTCCGCAAATGTTTCAACATCTACTAGGCTAACATTAATTCCGTAAACAAATCCCTTTGCATGGCATCGGGGTAAACTAAGCTGTTGTACTTAAACCACTAAACACCCCTCACCCCTTTCGCTAAAGCTGTGGCTTATTTACACTCCGAAAACAGCTTCTTGTATATTCGCAGTGCTTGAGGAATAACGTGTGTTACATTCACACGATTTTCTCTAGCCAATATCGTTTATTTTTATATAAATTCTATACACTATTCCTATGAAAGCTTATTTTTCTATCTACTTCATGTTAATCTTGTTAAACACCTGCTGAAATTGTTTCATTACACATTTCGTTGTAACGATAGTAAAATCGTTAGTAAAATCTTTAAGAGGCGCATTGCTATATCCTGGCTTTGAAATGCCATACTCTCTCCAAGGTATTGCAGGAAGCGAATAAAGATAGCAATTTTAAAATGCATACAGTGTTCGTAAATTAAAAAAATATAACAGCGAATTTATCCGAAATGGCTTATGCCACAATATTTTCTTAATAAGTTTTGTCTCTCTTATGGTCTACCAGTTTTACAGAATTAATCAAAATGCAATCAAAATGAAGCGAAGTTCACATGTTATGTACATAAAATTCAAGGTAGGTACACATTTTATTAGGCATGTAAATAACTTAAACAGATAGTAGGTTTATTAATATAGAGTCATCTGAAAAATTCAACGCCACAGCCGGGATTTGAACACGGTTCTCCCGTTCTCCGTGCGGTTGCTCTAACCATTAAGCTACTGTGACAACATGCCGTTGGGACATTGAATTCCCCAATTGACTGAAGTTGTTTCCCAGACAGACCACTAAGGCATCTCACTCGAAATGACAAACTTAGCGGCGACCTGCTTATCGCAGGTACTTCAGTGCTGGGTAAATGGGTATTTTTAAGGTTTTAATTTTTTATTGTTATTGTATAAATTAATTGTAATTTTAATAAATAGATATAATTAAAGATAGGGGTATTTTAATCAAAATCGTTAAGTCATTTTGAGAAAATAAAAAATAACGGACTATTTTCCAAGTAAAGGTTAGTTTAGGTGGGTATTTTTTGAAAATCTTCGTGTCGCATCTATAGATTATGCTGAACCTATAAATAAATAAATAGTAAGCTTGGCATTTTTCTAACTTTTGTTCTTGAGTATGGTGCTCACAAACATACATATTCTTTTTCTAAAATGCTTATTTTCATGTATTCAGGAGGGCTCAAAACATGTATTTCCGGTGAAATACCGATATTGAATTTTTGGATGGAATACGATAATTCCTGTACCTAATATAAGTGGATGACAGAGAAAATGGCAACATACAGGCCTTAAAGTATTCTTACAAAAAATGCATGGATGCATACTGTAAGTAAAGAGTTTCAAATAACCACAGGGCCAGGTTTTGAAACGCTATTATTTTCGCTGACACCTAAAACGTAAACATCCCATGCTTTGTCCAGGCTAGTCAAATTGTGCAATTTTATTTTACATCAATTATTATCTGTCTTATCGACAACTACTTTAGTCCTAAAGTAAGCTTTTGTATCGCACTTAAGGATACCGATCTGCAAAATCTCAAAAGTTAACAATTTTCAGGTTGATTCATTTGAAATTTTAATACAGCAATAGGGTTTAATGTGTAATATGTACACCAAATTTCGTGCATTTTTTTACTTTCTCTACTACGTCTATTAAGTAGGGGAAGAATTGTATTCCACCCAAAAATTCCATACCGAGAGTTCACGGGAAATATATGTTTTGAGGTCCCCTAAATCCAAAAAAGCATTTTTAGAAAAAGGTCAGTATGTGTGTGTGTGTATTCCTGAACAGCACTCAAAAATGAAAAGTCGGATAAGTACCAAACTTGGTATTTGAGTTTAGTATGTTCCAAGGATGCGACACAGGATTTTCAAGAAAATCCTCCCCATCCCCAACTATTCTTTACATAAAGCATTTTTCGAAAAATTTTATTTTCTAGGAATGGCTTTAACAACTTTGATTAAAATAACAAATATTAAAGATATTTTCACGATAAATAAAATGTATATCTTTAATTTTCTGGGAATAACCTTTGAATTCCTCTTCATTCGGAAGGAATTCTGTATAATCTTGTATAAGTATTAAATGTTAAATAGACGAAAACATACTACATAAAAAATTTAATTTCTTTAAAACACACATTTAGTTCAAATAAGGTTTTTGTGGCATAAGATATTTCTGAGATATCCGTTATTAATGGTTCGAATTGTTCCTTTCTTGTCATTCTTTAAAGTCCTTTCAAATTCAGTTGTTTCTCGCGATTACATGGCAACAGTATGGAATTTTAAGGCCAGCATATAGCGTCCAGTTCTTAAACAGTTGACTATCGGTGTTCTATTTGTATCCATAACGAAATGTTTAATGTAGTTTTTTTCCAAGGTTTATTTGGATTAAAACTAGTAGATATAAAAATACGCTTTAGTAACAATAGTTTGTATATTCAGTAATAAACGATAGAGGGTAGAGAAAGTCTGTGAATGTATTATATATGATTTTTAAATTAATTTATTTATATACTTATTTTGGTTTTATTGTTTTGAAAAATTGCTTCACACGATGAATTATTTTCTGGAAAAGCTTAATATTTTATAATTAAACTCATTAATACTATATTAATAAGTTGTAGAAATGAATGTTTAATTGTCCTACTAGTTTGGGAAAGCGTAAATGTTCAACATGTGACATAGATGTTTTGCTTAAAGGTTTACAAAATATGAATAGTATTGTGTAATAACGTCACAACTAAGCACGTTAACACAAATCCATCTCATCATTCTTATATCCTATTAATAACAAGGAGATATACAACATTTCATTGATTTATACCGAAGAGTACATTGTGTGCTACAATTTGAAAATAAAAATGTGCTGACAAACCCGACAAGAGAGTTTAAAAATTATAACGCTTGGCTAACAAGCATTAAGTACACATAATGCAGACCCTCCTTCGTGTTTTTCTACTTCCCTGCAACTAATTTAGTATTAGAAGGTTCCTGAGGCCATCTCTTGAATGATTTGCTCACTTTAATGTAGGAAAAACATTTTTACTACAATTTTACAGGAAGCTAAACGTTTAAATCGTTGAATGGCATGCTTTAAAAGGTCGTACAGCTACAAAAACTAAGTAAGGAACTACACAGAAGTAAAGTATAAGGTGGTTTGTAACACTAAAACTTACATTTATGAATTTTGGCAATTTTTGGCCTTTTCACAGATGGGTATCCTTAATATATAAACTTTAATCTAAAAGAAGGCTTGTAGGATATTTAAGATACAATTTTCTTCAACACCACAGTATCTCGAGCGCATTATATTTTAATCATAATGATTATTGTGGAAAACACGTCCATACAATGAGACGTGTGAGGTTGGAGAGGAATTTGCTAAAAAATCTCGTCTTGCATCCTTAAGGACGTATCTCCCACCATTGAAACTCTTCTCAAACCTTCTTAACCATCACCTTCCTGCAGATGTACTTTTCTTTACATCAACGTCCAGATCTAAATTCGATAAACGACATTCAGGAGCTGGGAAAACTAACACGTCCATCAGCAAATAGATAACCTGAATATTCCACTTCCGTTTTCATCAGAGAAAGGCTTCCTCTCTGCAGCGGCGATAAACTCCTGAGGGGTAAAAAGACAATTTTTGGTCTGTGTGTAAACACGTATGTTGGAAACTGCGCTTCCTTGCTACGACAACCAAGTATTCTTGTATATTCTTCACAGAAAACGCATTACTGTAATCAACGAACATTTCCTATAACACTGCTGGAAAATTCTACACATTCTGAACCAACAATCAATAAATTCTACTTATTTAAGGCTCCAGAAAGCTTTAACAAGCCAAATATTACACAAAGATAGAAGACGGTTAAGCAAACAATTCCGTATGCACTTGGCTTTCCGAAGCTCCAATCTTTGTTTACGTAACGCATCTGTGAAATTTAAGCAAAAGTTATGTAAATAACGAGAATTCTAAACTTTAAGACAACATATAGTTTTCTCCACTTGGCGCATCTCAACTACCAATTAACTGAAGCTATAAATAGAAACTTTTTCTCAGCATTTTGCCATACTCAAAATGCTGCATACGATGCAATTTTCTTTTACTAATTTGTTTCATAATTTTTGTACTGCCTTTCAAAAGTACACTAAAGAAAATGACCAGATACCTTTTTAAAAACAATGCTCCAATTTTGAGAAACAAATTATTGGCATTTTGAAAAACCAAGAATTTTGGAGAGTACAAAAAGTAATAATTTTTCTACAATACTTAGGGGGATAATATAAAAAAATTATGGCAGATGTTTTTGTAAACTCATTTACTGCAAAACCTGAATTTTTATGGGAATACTTTTAAAAATGCATCGTATGGAACCTTTTTATTAGAACAATGACTTTACACAATACAAAATTAATACTTAAATAACCATACACGCTAGAATTTTGAAACTTAGCAAAAACATTAGTTATTGTGTATAATAACTGTCATAAGGTATCTTACATAATGTGGGTTTTCCAAATTTCACAGGTGCATTGCCTGAAACCAACAATTTATGACGTTTGCGAAATTCAGAGAGGAAGAATAGCGCGTCCAGCATTTTGTGACCGAAGAAAGTATAGTTCTTGTAGAAGCCCTGATCCGCAAGTCTCTTACAAAGAGAACCTTGAGCATTTTACCACTGGTCCATGTAATACAGAGTGAGCCAAAACACTCCGAACCACCTGCGCGGTGTTTTTCCTGTCCGCGTCCTCGGCGCTCGCAGCCGTCTGCCGCTATCATAAAAAGGCGCGGATAAAACCACACAACATTTTTAAAACTACTTTTAAAGGCATTACTTATCAGCTTTACGAAAGGAGATGCTGAAACTGGCCACCGTCGTTGTCCATACATTTTTGGCACCTCTTTAGGAAACTAATCATCACTCGCCGTAGTTCACGTTGAGAAATTTCCTGGCGGATATTTTGTTTTAATTCTCCCAGGGTGTGTGGGTTTGTCTTGTACACTTTATGTTTTAACTTACCCCGCAGGGGTCTTTTATGAACAATATTTTTAACACAAAAATATAAAACAAAAAAACCAAATTTTATGAACACCGTATGCGCGTTGTTTTTCAACTGGGGATGTGGAAAATGATGATAAAAACATGATAACGCACTGCTGCTATAAACAAAGTCACGCTGTTGTGGTTTTCTGTGCAGTGTGAAGTGCAGTTTTGAGTTGACGGTGATGTGATATAGTTCAGTTATTACGAGTTATTTATTATTTTGTTCTGTACTTAGTCACAAAGTATATTATGACTCAGTATATGTTTCCTACTGCACAGCGTGTGTTTATTTACGATTCGTATGTGTTAATTCGATCAGCTCGCCAAGTGAAAGTACGATTTGCAGAAAGATTTCCAGGTGTAAACGTTCCAGGCCGTACAACAATCCATGAACTTTACAGTAAATTTCAGGCTACAGGAAGTGTTCAGGCTAAGAAATCTAAAAGACAGTGTTCGGTTCTTACCGAAGAAACATTAGACGACATCGATCATCGTTTGGGAAATTCCCCCCGAAAATTCCATGATGGATAGTTTCCTAAAGAGGTGCTAAAAATGTATGGACAACGATGGTGGCTAGTTTCAGCATTTCCTTTCATAAAGTTGGTAGGTAAAGCCTTTAAAAGTAGTTTTAAAAATATTGTATGGTTTCATCCGCGCCTTTCTATGATAGCAGCAGATGGCAACGAGCGCCGAGGACGCGGACAGGAAAAACACCGCGCAGACGGTTCGGAGTCTTTTGGCTCTCACTGTACCTTCGTGCGAGGCAGCTTTGTTGGGTATGAAGAACAAACAGAACAAGGGTGTAATGATGTCATAAAACGGTTTGTCGTTCCAACAGTGAGAGCTTCTGGCGTATTCCAACATCGAAGATGATGGATATACCAGTATGATATTGTGGCGTGTATGTGTGTGTGTGTGTGTATTGTCACGCAAGACAAATTATTGCGTCGTTGGCGACAGCATTGCTGGGGTAATTCTTTCGGCTCGGGTTTTGAAGTTTCGTCTGGCGTGGCGACTCGCCACCTAGCTAGCGGTGGAGAGTGGGGGAAGTGAGCGTTATTTCTTTGTGTGGTGAGCGTCACTTTGTTCTGAGTGTCTGGTATGGAAGGTTGTGTGTGAATGTAGCCTCGTGTGTGTAGCATCTCCCTTCAATTTCTTCCTTTTTATCTTTTGTGTGTGATGTAGGGGCACCGTGTTTATATACTGAATAAACCACAGCTAATGTGACTATATGAAATTCTGTGTATTTTGTTATAACTATCCCACGCCTGCTCTGGAATGTGTAGTTACTGGGGTAACTAAAATTTAAAATTAGCCGCAAACCTTTTGGCCTCACCCCGGTATATAACAATATTGAATCAAAGAGGCGGTCGGTGATCTTGATCTTCCTAAATTGTGATCTCCCTAAAAATGGCAAATATTTCAGCTGAGGAACAAAAGGCTGTCATTAAATGCTACCTCACAGTCTGGCTTTCCTGTGTCTTCACAAGACTGAGTGAGACACCAGTCCGGGTTGCGAGGAATCTTGCTTCATCCTGGCAGTGTCTCTGCACACACCGCATTGAAAATAGAACAGTTCATACAAGAATCCAGAATGAAGCTAATCATTCACCATACAGTCCAGATCTGGTCGCATGTGACATTTTTCTATTTCCAACAATTTAGGAAAAGCTGAGAGGCCGTCGTTTCGCGAATGCCGAAGACGCCGCTGTATAGGTATAGAGGAAGTTGCTAACATCTCTAAGTACAATGGCGAGGCTGCTTCCAGGGTTGGTTCTGGAGCATGCAGCTTTGTATTGTGACGGGGGGGCGTAGTATTTCGAAAAGAAATAGGCATATGGGTGGTAAGTCACAGCTCGATTTACAGGCACAGTTAGGGGTTTTATGTGTTGCTCGTAGATTGCCGGTAACTGTGACTGTGGGTGTGCAACCCACATAATAGCAAGTTCAACGAGAACAATGTGGTAGGAACAGAGACATGTTGACGGTTAGCCGGGCCCACATTGGTGTTATCAGCAACAGGTTGGCAAGCGCCTAGTGCTGAACTATAGTGTGAATGCTCAAGGGTATAATATTAACACTACTAAACTTTGAAAATATTTTCAATAAGAGTTTTGTGTCCAGTTTGTCCGCAGCATATGATCCTGGAGAGTTAGTGAACGAATTTATGAAAACTCTGCATTTAGCTGCTGAACTTTGATACTCATTTATAGTGTCATCCTATCTGCTGATATTAACCTGACTGAAGACGAATATGATCAACCTGTAGCTGTCATGAATATTTAATTGTTTAAAAATGTACCTAGTTTAAGTAAATTAAATGGAACTTATATAAATGAAAGGCAACAAGATGTAACAAGGGCGAGCGATTTATGGTAATTACTGCGTGTTTTTAAATGCCTGCTTTTTCTACAAATAATTTCAGCATTCCCATATTTGTCCAGAGTTATTCTTATTCCGGAGTATTCAGCTATTAATGTTGAAAGGGTAACCAAATCCCGAACAGAACTGACTTTTTTATTCTCTGAGGCGTTTGTTGCCAGAGAGAAGTAGAAATGGTAAAACTGGTTACTTTTCAGTAATGCTTCCGACCGTTACATTTATAAAAATAACTAGATTCCAAATAACCGTTCCAAAGTAACAATCAAGTTACATCTAAAAGTATTTATGCAAAACTATAACAGCAAGATACTCTTGGCTGTGTTGCTTGCCTTTGGTTCTGATTAAAGGGAATATTTCCAATGGGCATTACTCTCTATTGAAAATTGGAAGCATTAAAGTAGTGATGGTTTCAAGGTCTCGCATCATTTGCACTTTTATAACTGCTATATTGTAGCGCAAACGTAATCTACACTAGAGCTGTCAAGTACATTTTACTCGTTTGTTTCATGTGGTACATAATGAGACTCGTTCGAAAGGCAGCAACGAATATACCGAACTATGGTTGAGCTTCTGCTTCATATGCCCTCTATTTACTTCTTCGAGAGTTACTATCAAGGTGTTGTCATCCCTATTTTCTTCAGTGCGTTAATGCAAATGAATAGCAACATCACATGCCTGTTTCTGCGTTTGCAACTTCGTTTCTACCCACTGTAACTTCAAAACTTCGTTTACTACTTTATGGGCGGCGTGCACCAACCTGGAGAAAGCTCTACTTTCGTAGTAAACTACTATTCAAGTCAACACTCGGCGACTTCCATACGAGAGTAAACTACTTCCGAAGAATTTTACTCCTTTCAGACATTTCCAGATTAAATTACCACAGAAGTAAATATCGGAGAGCACCGTCATGTAGTACACTATGAGATCAAAAGTATCCGGACACCCCCACAAACATACGCTTTTCATCTTAGGTGCATTGTGCTGTCACCTATTGCCTGGTACTCTTTATCCGCAACTTCAGTAGTAATTAGACTTCGTGAAACAGCAGAATGGGACACTCCGTTGAACTCACGGACTCCGAACGTGGTAAGGTGATTGGGTGTCACTTGTGTCAGAAGTCTGTGCGCGAGATTTCCACACTCCAAAACATCCCTAGGTCCACTGTTTCTGATGTGATTATGAAGTGGAAACATGAAGGGACATGTACAGCACAAAAGCGCACAGGCCGACCTCGTCTGTTGACTGACAGAGACCGCCGACATTTGAAGAGGGTCGTAAAGAGTAATAGGCAGACATCTATCCAGACCATCACACAGGAATTCCAAACTGCATCAGGATCCACTCCAAGTACTATGAAAGTTGTGTGGAGTGACGAATCACGGTACACAATGTGCCGATCCGATGGCAGAGTGTGGGTATGGCGAATGCCCGGTGAACGTCATCTGCCAGCGTGTGTAATGCCAACATTGAAATTCGGAGGTGGTAGTGTTATGGTGTGGTCGTGTTTTTCCTGGAGGGGGCTTGCACCCCTTGTTGTTTTGCGTGGCACCATCACAGCGCAGACCTACATTGATATTTTAAGCACCTTCTTGCTTCCCACTGTTGAAGAGCAATTCAGGGATGGCGATTGCATCTTTCAACACGATCGAGCACCTGTTCATACTGCACGAGCTGTGGCGGAATAGTTACACGACAATAACATCCCTGTAATGAACTGGCCTGCACAGAGTCCTGACTTGAATCCTATAGAACACTTTTGGGATGTTTTGGAACGCCGACTTCGTGCCAGGCCTCACCGACCTACATCGATACCTCTCCTCAGTTCCGCACTCCGCGAAGAATGGGCTGCCATTCCCCAAGAAACCTTCCAGCACCTGATTGAAAGTATACTTGCAAGAGTGAACGCTGTCATCAAGGCTAAGGGAGGGCCAATACTATATTGACTTCCAGCATTACCGATGGAGGGTGCCACGAACTGGTACGTAATCTTCAGCCAGGTGTCCGGATACTTTTGATCACGTAGTGTATGTTACTAGAATTAAAAAGAGCACAAATATAGGTTAGAATTTACTCTTGCGACCTGGTTGGAGTAACTAACCTGTCAATTGAACTAGAATACGTATCGTATTTGTAGGAAGACTTTTTTGACGTGTTCATGGATTACTTAGATTACATTGATGATCTCGACGGAAAAAAAAAAACAACGGGGATGCGATAGTCGTATGCGAGAACCATATGATACTTATACAGAGAGAGAAAGAGAGAGAGAGAGAGAGAGTGTGTGTGTGTGTGTGTTCAATGAACATTTCGGTATTAGGAAAGAATCTTATACGCGCCCTTTGAACCTGCTTAGAGAACATTTACAACAAAACTCAGACACAAATTCAACTCTATAATCCAAACTGCAATTATTGTTATGCGTCCTATGAGTGTTTCGTGCCGGAATAGTTCAGATGCTTGAGTCGGCATTACAATGAATTTAACCTAATGTAACAGTCTTACACTTTATTACATTGAGATATTTAGAATTGACTTAACGCGATGTAACTTAAAAGCTTGGTAATGTCAAACTTTTCCTTCCCGTTACGTCAACTTTGATTTCACATGGTAATTAGAACCAATCGGCACTAGCTCGGAGTAATAATAGAACTATCAATCAAGAGCCATTCCCATCAGGTTAAGTGCATGCCAATTATACCTTTAGTTTACTTACCAGCATTTTCATGTCACGTTAAGTATTACAGGCGATCTTATAAATAAACGTTCACCACGCGTCTGCTGGTCGTGTATTTCATTGCGTTGCTAGAGGTTAAGAGCAAGGTACCTACACATATAAGTAAATATACACGAGTGCTCATAAAATAAAATGCAATTCTTCTTCACTTTTACAGATTTCCCACACATTGTGTGTGGAATTGACTGCACGCGTGTTACTATTTTGTACCCATCCGTGAATATGGTGAACTTTTCCGAAATCAGAAAGGGTATTTCTCCATCAACACGCAAGTGATCTGCGATGCAAAATGAAGATTATAAGCATTGTTTTCAGAATTTTAAGCTGCTCTTCAGTGCGTTTCCTGTCACTCGAATTATTAAACTCGTCAATCACGACTTTCCAGCATCTTTATAACACGTTTTTTTTTACACTCATATTGTTTAAATGGATTTTCTTTATCCCTACCAACAAACATTTCTCTCTTTCGCTGATGTTTCTCCCCTTTTCCTATCGCACATAACCTTATTCATGATCGCATCAAGTAAAGCGCGCAAACAAAACAATACCTCCGGGAGTAATGAGCTCTTACTTCCATCGTCGTAACTAAAAGAGTAAATTTGTAATTGAGCTCTCCAACGTTACTTCCGGAGGAAATTGCTCCCGTAATAACCTACTTCCGTAGTGGGGACTTCTTTAGTAAACGTTACTTCCGAAGGAATTTACTGCAACATGGTGCACGCCGCCCTATGTTACACAATTTTGTCATATTCTGTCATTACACCTAAACAAACACACTTTAAAATAGGTTCCAAAATAAATTTATACCCGTTTTATTTATGTACAATTTTATTCAGAATTTCTGTGAGAGGAAAAAACAACTCAGTTATTTAGTTATATACACATTACAAATTATTTATAACACGATAAAATAAACACTGATTACCCTTTATACTCAAGAAATTTCACGACTGCCATTAAAGTGAATTATGTTACCAACCTTTAACAGAAATTGACGTTAATTAACTCAAAAGTCTTGCTTTATATTAATGCTATATATAATGGATGTATTTAAAGTTGCGTTTTGTTTTAAAGAGGTACAAGTTAACAACCCTCAGAATAAACTCGGTAATGACAAAAACAGCTAAGCACACTTGTTAATGTGCCCCTTGTACACGATCAAACTTTTTGTTCAAGTCAAGAGTTTACAAGAAAAATTGTCAAACATTTTTTTTCAATGCGTGCCTAGATTGGACAAGACTTCATAATGTCATAAATGTGTATTTACAAGTTGTCTTTTTTCAAATTGAAAACCTTCAGAACACATTAATAAATAATTTATCACGCACAAAGCAATTTACTATTTGCGTATAACAGTTTGCAATGAAATACTGTTGTATACCAATATTATGTAGCACTTTCATGTATTATATCCAATGAAATCACATTACGATTATGGAATACAGTGGAAATAACACCAACTGATAGGTTAACCACACTATATAACATTGCATTAATGTATACTTAGTTCGGAAAACTGCCAGGCAATTATTTCTCTAAAGCCATCAAATCATTGTCAAATCTTTGATCGTTTAGAGCATGTTCTCAAGACTTTCAAAGAGTTTAAAAGTATTGGAAGCAATTTGACATGAAAAGTTGTAAAGTTGTGACAACTCTTGAAAGGTCTTGTATAGTATTGAATTTGACAAAAATTTGATCGTGTACAAGCGGCTTTAGACGAAATCTCAAATAGTAGCAAAATAAAACCAAAGAGAGTTTTCTTAAAAGTAAATATAAGAACACTTCAACACTATTACGATATTATTATTATTATTATTATTATTATTATTATTATTTCGTTCCTCGACAATTACATACATCGCTTCTTCCGGTTTTATGTTCTAATCTAAAGAAAACTTTTCACTTGTATCACTCAACTCAATACCAAAATATCACACGAACTCAGGCTGCAGCAGCAGCACCAACGCCAGTGAAGCAGATTGAGTCTCCTTTTTGCGTCTGGTCACACTAGGCGTCCGATACACCAACTCGTTTGGCATACCAAAGCGGAACACCGTTCCAACTCCAGCACACCAAACTCTTCCGTATTCACGAGCTCATTTGTGTTTGAAATCATAAATGGTACAAACTAATGACCAAAACTCGTTCGATGGACAACTATGCTCTCCGCTAACATTGCGTTACTTTTGATACCGGTTATTAACATACTCGAATGACCGCATTAAAGCAACGTTGGACAACTTATTTTGGAACTGTATAACTGGACTTATGGTTATTTTTACTTTTTCTAACCCTTATCTATCTATAGCAAGTAGAGGAAGTATTTTACGTCACCAAAACATTCGATATTGCGTTTTCCACGGAAATACAGCTTAAAACGAAATGCCGGATAAATACCAAATTTTAGTGCCATTCCAGGATGCTAAGCGAATATTTTCGAGAAAATCCTACCAAATACAAACTACCCTTTTCCTCAAAAGGTTTCATTTCCTCAAAAATAGCGTAGCGTTTATGATACAAATATAAGAAATTTAAATTAAATTGAGTTTTATTTATGGACGCTCTTTGACTGCTGTAGTCTTTGCGTCCCATTCTACGTTGGGCGTGAAAGACCGGTAATATTGCTCAAAGGCCTCTTTTATCAGCTTGAGGTTCTTTTACGTGCCGTAAATCTACGACACCGGATCACCGGCTTTACTTCCCTGCCGAAGGAAGCTATCTAAGGATTTTACATCCGAAAACATCCATCGCCCTCCGCCGGGTTTGAACCCGAGAGCTCGGGAACTAGAGACTAGCATAGTAACCACTATACCACGGAGGGCAACATAAAAATATAAGTAAGATATTTAGATTACAAATAAAATGAATATCTTGAATTTGCTGCGGATAACCTTTTGAAGTTCTTTTCATTCTGAATGAATTTTGTATACTTTTGTGTAACTGGTAAACCATAAGACACAGAGAAAACCTTCCTCGATAAAAAAATCTGATGTGTTACAGTCACATGACTTTCTCTACTCTTGTATAAACTGTTTTTACAAACGCTTAGTCTCCATATGCTTCATGTTAATCGAGATGTTAATGTTATTGCTAATTTTCTTGTAGATGCAAGGGGAATTGGTAGGCTTTAAACGATAGTCAAATATTTTAAGAGCTGGTTGCTATGTGGAGTATTCCATTCTCTTTGCATTACCAGGACAAAAAAAAATGAATAACGAATTCCCATTCGAGAAAAAGCATAAGTATTGGAAAATTTAAGAGAATAACAAGCAATATCTCAGAAAATGGTTCAACCAAAAAAAAAAAAAATGTATATGACATAAATTGTGTATTTTAACGCGATCTACATTTTTTGTGTAGTAAAATTTTGTCTATCTCTTATGGTTTACCAGTTATGCAAAAGTCGATCAAAATGAAGAATACTTTTGCAAACATTCCCAGAAAATTCAAGATATACATTTCATGTCATGAAAATATCTTAAACATATGATATTTTAATCAAAACCGTTAGAGCCATTTTTGAGAAAATTAAAATTGTCGAAAAATGTTCCATGTAATGGGTAATCTGAGGTGGGAGGATTTTCTTGTAAACCTTCGTGTCGCATCTCTGGAAGATACTGAACCTAAATACCAAGTTTGGTGTTTATCCGACTGTTCGTTTTTGAGTTATGCTGTTCACAGACACACACACGGGCATGTTTCCAAAAATGCTTTTTTTTTTTGGATTCAGGGGGTCTCAAAAGATGCATTTCCGGTGAAATCTCGGTATCGAGTTTTTGGGTGGAATACAATACTTCCCCTACTTACTATACGTAGTAGAGAAAGTAAAAATAGATCCCTTAAATCACGATTTACCTTTCTTTTCTTCTGATAACAATTTTCGAGATCTTTGTTTGAATTTTCCAATACTTTTGAAATCCCAAGTCATGATTCACTTACTTCTCGTGATGTCGTTCAAAGAGTATGGAATTTCAAAGCCAGGATTCAGGCAACCGCTTATTAAAGGTTTCACTATCCTGCACTCCTCTTGTAACGAAACTATTGCTGTAAACATTTATCCCGTTAACATGAAGTAGGAAAAAAACAAGCTTTTGTAAGAACAGTTTGTGAAAGAATGGGTAGAGAAGTTCAAGTGAATGTAACTTGGTTGTAGGCATCAATTAATACCGGAGAACATCAACAAACAAAGCCTGGGACAAGAGTCAAGCTGTTTATGGAATATAACCCGGTGAGAAGTGCCTGTAAAGGCATAGCTGAAAGAGGAAAACTTTAAGAGTCTTAATGCATCTAAAGAGAGGAACAAAGACACGTATTTGCTCTTAGTCTGTCACAAAAGAGACAAAGAACTGGGCCAACAGTTCAATAGTGAACTTCTCTCAAGAGCTGGAGGTATGCAAACATTTTGTCGCACTCTAGCGATGCTAAGGCCACGTGACTCGAAGGTCACGGGTTCATGCGTGCCAGGGATCAATAGAATTTTCGAGCTACGGACCCTATTATGGTACAATCTGGTTATGGCAACTCAAAGGGTTTTGTCAACAAGGCTTAGTCCCAAAAACGGGTTTAAGGGTTCTACTGATGTTTTCAAAATCAAAGACATGCGGGATTTCTACCTTAACCATAAACTGACACGCCCCCTTCTTCAGAGGCGGTTCAAGTACTCCCGTGCTTCAAGCGCTCTCCAAAAATACACAACACTTATATAATTACCCACTTCTGTGGTGTGCGGCTGCTGTATAAGACTTTCTGCTCATTGGATAAACAAACCACCCAATGCATCCATTCACCAGCCGGTATGTTCAACTCGATAAAGCGACTTTAAACTAAAGAAAAATATCTGATCTGTTACACTCACATGACTTTCTCTACTCTTGTACAAACTATTTTTACAAACGCTTATTCTCCATATGCTTCATGTTAATCGATATGTTAATCTTATTCTAATTTTCTTATGGATGCAATGGGAATATGGTAGGCTTTAAGCGATAGTCAAATGTTTTAAGAACTGGTTGCTATGTAGCGCATTCCATTGTCTTTGTATGTCCAGGACATAAAAAAAATGAATAACGAATTCCCATTTGAGAAAAAGTATTGGAAAATTTAAGGGAATAACAAGCAATATCTCGAAAATGGTTCACTCAACAACAAAAAATGTATATGACATAAATTGTGTATTTTACTGCGATCTATATTTTTTGTATAGTAAAATTTTGTCTATCTCTTATGGTTTACCACTCATGCAAAAGTCGTTCACAAAGAATACTTTTGGAGACATTCCCAGAAAATTCGAGATATACATTGTATTTCTCATGACAATATCTTAAACATATGATATTTTAATCAAAATCGTTAGTCATTTTTGAGAAAATTAAAATTTTCGAAAAATGTTCCATGTAAAGGGTAATCTGTGGTGGGGGTATTTTCTTGAAAACCTACGTGTCGTATCTCTGGAGGATACTGAACCTAAATACCAAGTTTGGTGTTTATCCGACTGTTCGTTTCTGAGCTATGCTGTTCACAGACACACAAACACACACACGGACATGTTTCCAAAAATGCTTTTTTTTTTATTCAGGGGGTCTCAAAACATGTATTTCCAGTGAAATCTCGGTATTGAATTTTTGGGTGGAATACAATACTTCCCCTACTTACTATACGTAGTAGAGAAAGTAAAAATGCGTTTTTAGAAAAATATCCATATGTGTATCTGTGAACAGCATGACTCAAAAACCGTTATTTTGCAGACCAATCTATTTTCAGTTTCTCGCGATGTCATGGAAAGCGTATAGCGTCCAGTTGTTAAACATTTGACTATCGCTATTCCCTTTGTGTCTATAACGAAATGTGTACTGCAGCTATTTGTGCAAAGGTTTTCTGGTTTAAACTGAAATAGATAGGAAAATAAACTGTCGTAAGAATAATTTTTATATCCACTAATAAACGATAGAGGGTATAGAAATCATGTGAATGTAACACATCAAATTTTTTCACCTACTTCTAATTCAGTCAACAATGCGGGTTAGCCAACGTCAAATTCGATTGAGTAAACATTTTCTGAATGCAGATTCATAATATTTCCGGTTCCTATATTCGTACCAAGCTTTCATTCTTTTATTAATGTTGTACATTAAAGTTGTTTGTTGTTCTTTTGTTAATTTTTACTCGTCTTTGCTGCTCTTTATAGTTTTCGCGATTGTTTATAAGACAATAGCCAGGTCGAGTTGCATATACATAAACTACAAGAACCAATTTTTAAATTATCTGTGAGAATCAGAATCTGTTCATGTTTCCAGCATGCGACTAGATAAAGCTCTAGGGGCTGTCTCATTTCACGCCCGCCTAGAATAATCTCTACAGTGAAGAGTCTAATATGCACAATATATATTTAATATGCCGTGCCCGAGAACGAGGAAGTTAAAACTCGCCAAAGTCTTCTTTACCGTTAACTGTGAATGCTCAAATTACAATGCGTGTATTTTAACCTTGTCGTTCGCGTTCTGGCTACCGTTCTCGATTGTGAACCACCCTATAGTTACCAGCTTTTTGAAGGATACAACACATCCTCTGTCATATATTTGGGGGACGTGTTCCTGACATCAAAACAGTAAAAAAAGTTCATATGGACATGGGTCTGAAAATCAACAGTTTCGTTGTTATAAGTCAAAGAAGATGTATTCCATGAGTGAACAGACGGATATGCACTACACGAATGGCCGTGCAGACGGCAATGCAGCACGAGCACGTGAACTTTATGCAGAAAGGTACACTGACAGGCCGTTACCGTGTGCAAGAACATTCTCACGAATTCACCAACGCTTGAGAGAGAATGACGCTTTGAGAGGAGTACTAGGGATGTTGGAGACGAGGCATTGTGCTTGAAGAACGAGTTCTTCGTGCTGCTGTGAATGCAGACCCATCACAAAGCACAAGACGTATAGCTGTAAGGGAAAGAGTTAGTCATATGACTATCTGGAGAATTCTACATGAAAATCTTTTGTACCCGTATCACCTTCAACGCGTGCAAGGATTAAATGAGGCGGACTTTGAGCCAAAAAGACGTTTCTGTCAACGCATGTTACAGCGGTGTTCCTAGCCTGTATCTTATTCACGGATGAGGCTGGTTTTACTCGCGACGTTATCTTAATTTTCATACCACTCATAACTGGGTATTTGAAAATCCTAATGAAGTACGACAGGACAACCATCAACATAGGTTCTCTCTCAACGTTTGGGGTGGAATCGTTCATGATCATCTTGTTGGTCCCCACTCGTCTCCGCGTTTGAATGGACAAACCTATCTCTAGTTTCTCAGAAATGAGTTGCATCACTTAACTGATGTGCCTCTGGACATCATCCAACGAATGTGGTGTTTACACGACGGTGCTCCAGCTCATTTCAGTATGATAGTTCGTAAGTTTTTGAATGATCGATTTCCGCAAAGATGGATTAGTCGAGGGAGACCCATTGCATGGCTTGCTCGATCGCCTGATTTGAATTCAATGGATTTTCTTCGTCTGGGGACATTTTAAGTCCTTGGTTTATGCGACTCCTGTACCTGATGTTGACATTTTGAGAGGACGTATCCAAACTGGATTTGACCAAATACGAAACACACCAATAATTTTCAACACAGTATGCCAAGCATGAAACGCAGGCTTGCTGCATGCATCGATGCGAGAGGAAGCCACTTCGAGCAATTTTTGTAACTTTCGATTTTGTGTTGTAACTCTGAAATAAGTGGTTTTCAGACCCATGTTCATATGAACTTTTTTTACTGTTTTGATGTCAGGAACACGTTCCCCAAATATATGACACCAATAAAGATACACCTGTATGTATGCCATAGGTAGATGGTAGAGAGTAAAAAACAAACAGCTTCAGCAGGGTTGGATGTTTTAAATTAAATTGACTTTTATTTATGGACGCTCTTTAACTGCTGCGGTCCTTAGCGTTGCACTCTATATTGGGCGTGAAAGACCGGTAATTTTGCTCCGAAGCCTCTTTATCAGGCTTGGGGGTCTTTTACGTGCCGTAAATCTACGACACCGGACCTCCGGCTGACCTTTACAAATTGCAATAAGTGAAAATTAATGGATATCTTCACCAAGCGAGTCAGCGCATCACGTTATCGCAAAGTGCTGTTGTGTGGCACAGGCATATTTAAACACGATACCATCTCTGTTTGTGTACACGGCTGATCTTCTCATCTGCACGAACAGCGCCTGTCTCTATCTCAGAAATGGCACCATGTTTACGTATTAATGCATCGGGGGAATAACGAGAAATAGGAATACAAACAACCACTCCCCCTGCTTATATTGATTTCCTTGGCATATGCAGCACAAATTCACATTCAAATCTGTTCTCTGTTTCATTTTATGGGTTTTTAATGACCTACATTTCTAGATGATGGATTGGTTATTAATACAAGCTGGAAAATAAGGATGCATGAAAGCATTTAGATCGGAGGTACCATATCTTGTGGATATTTGCTGGAATATGGGAGGAATCAATCATAATCATCAGAGTGCATTCCTTGAGAGACAACACATGAGCAATCACCACTATTCATATAAGGGAGCATGTGACTGTCCACTTAAACCTCGATAAATAAAAATACAATGTAATATATTCACACAACTTACTGCGCCACCACAAATTCATATATATATATATATATTCATTATATATTATGTATGCATAAAAAGAGTAACTATTCTACCCTCCCTAGGTTACCCACGAAATATTACCTTCTCTCCCATGTATAGTAGGTAGATATGGTATTGCATTCCACCCAACAATTCGATACCAATATATCACCGGAAATACATGTTTTGAGGACCTCTAAATAACAAAATTTAGGAAAACGCCCGTGCCTGTGAATAGCATAACACAAAAACGAAAAGTTGGATAAGTACCAAACTTGGTATTTTAAGTTCAGTATC
Organism: Deroplatys truncata; assembly: GCA_030765065.1. Classification (NCBI taxonomy): domain Eukaryota; kingdom Metazoa; phylum Arthropoda; class Insecta; order Mantodea; family Mantidae; genus Deroplatys; species Deroplatys truncata. The sequence continues at coordinate 44,801,041 of CM060975.1, read as the reverse complement.
TTCAAGGATACGACACAAAGATTTTCTATAAAATACTCCCATTCCGACTACCTTTACAGATTTTTCAAAATTTTAGGCTGTCTAAAAAGTCTAACGAGTTTGATTAAAATATTATACATTAAAGATATTTACATTACAAATAAGATGCATATCTTGAATTTTCGGGGAATAGCCTATGAAGCCCTCTTCATTCGATAAGAACTTTTTATAATCTTGTATAACTGGTACATGTTAAGCAAGAGACGAAAACGCACTACACAAAAAAAAAAAAAAAACATTGATCTCTTTAAAAAACACAATTTATTTCAAATAAGTTTGTTTTGGCATAAGCCATTTCTGGGAAATATCCATTATTAAAGGTTCGAATTGTTCATTACTTGGTCATTCTCTTAAAGTCAGTTGTTTCTCGCGATTACATGGAAACAGTATTGACTTTTAAGGCCAAGGAATGAAGTCCAGCTCTTAAACATTTTACAATCGCTGTTCCTTTGTATCTATAATGAATTGTATAATGTAGCTATTTCTACAAAGGTTTATTTGGACTAAAATGTAGTAGACAGAAAAATAAAGTTTACTAAGAATAGTGTGTATACCCACTAATAAAGATAGAGGGTAGAGAAAGCCATGTGAATGCATCACATCAGATGCTTTTCCCTATAAATTGTTTCAAATTAAGCAAAAACGCTTAGTTACAACATGCGGGAAAAGCATTCAAATGTTTATTCGTGGTAACAAGTCCTTGCGATGGGAAGGAAAACAGTTAAAATAGAATAGCAAACTTTCAAGCATGTTTGTTAGATGATCGTAAAATATTTGAATATAGAATACTTCGAAAACGGCTAACGCTGCCAAAAAAAAGTTTATAACGAATTGTTTGTTTCAATGAACTACACATTTTTTCTGGAAGAATGTTTTGTTTATATCTTGTGCTTTCTAGCTATACAAAATTCCATCAAATATGGGATACTTCACATGCTATTCGCAGAAAATTCAATATGTTACTCAAAATATCAAATATTTGGTATATTCTAAAAATTGTTAGAACCATTTTTTAGAAAACGAAATTAACGATAAATTTGCATATAAAGAGTAAACATGGTGAAGAGATTACCTTCAAAACCTTAGTGTCGCATCCTGTATTAGTGAAGGAGATTAGGCAAATAACACCATTTGCCCTACCCTGACCCACGTGAAACAACCAAGTTATAGTAAACTTCGAGAAGTGACGAAGAAATTAAGAGAACATTAAATAATAAAGAAAAAACTCATGTGTTACACTCACATGACTTTTTCTACTCTTTTACAAACTATTTTTACAAACGCTTATTCTCCATATGCTTCATGTTAATGGAGATGTTAATCTTATTGCTAATTTTCTTGTAGATGCAAGGGGAATTGGTAGGCTTTAAGTGATAGTCAAATGTTTTAAGAGGTGGTTGCTATGTGGATTATTCCATTCTCTTTGCATTACCAGGAAAAAAATCTGATGTGTTACACTCACATGACTTTCTCTACTCTCGTATAATCTATTTTTACAAACGCCTATTCTCCATATGCTTCATGTTAATCGAGATATCGAGATGTCAATCTTATTGGTAATTTTCTTGTAGATGCAAGGGGAATATGGTAGCTTTTAAGCGATAGTCAAATATTTTAACGCTGGTTGCTATGTGGTGCATTCCATTCTCTTTGCATGTCCAGGACATAAAAAAAATGAATAACGAATTTGAGAAAAAGTATAAGTATTGGAAAATTTAAGGAAATAACAAGCAATATCTCCAAAACGGTTCACTCAACAAAAGAAATGTATATGACATAAGTTGTGTATTTTAACGCGATCTACACTTTTTGTGTAGTAACATTTTGTGTATCTCTTATGGTTTACCAGTTATGCAAAAGTTGTTCACAATAAAGAATACTTTTGGAGACATTCCCAGAAAATTCGAGATATACATTTCATTTCCCATGACATTATCTTAAACATATGATATTTTCATCAAAATCGTTAGAGCCATTTTTGAGAAAATTAAAATTTTCGAAAAATCTTCCATGTAAAGGGTAGTTTGGGGTGGGGGGATTTTCTTGAAAACCTTCGTGTCGCATCTCTGGAAGATACTGAACCTAAATACCAAGTTTGGTGCTTATCCGACTGTTCGTTTTTGAGTTATGCTGTTCACACACACACAGACACACACACACAGACACACAGACACACACACGGACATGTTTCCAAAAATGCTTTTTTTGGATTCAGGAGGTCTCAAAACATGTATTTCCGGTGAAATCTCGGTATCGAATTTTTGGGTGGAATGCAATACTTCCCCTACTTACTATACGTAGTAGAGAAAGTAAAAATGAATAACGAATTTGAGAAAAAATATAAGTATTGGAAAATTTAAGGGAATAACAGGCAATATCTCGAAAATGGTTCACGCAACAAAAAAAAATGTATATGACATAAATTGTGTATTTTAACGTGATCTACATTTTTTGTGTAGTAAAATTTTGTCTATCTATTATGGTTTACCAGTTATGCAAAAGTCGTTCACAAGGAAGAATACTTTTAGAGACATTGGCAGAAAATTCAAGATATACATTTTATTTTTCATGAAAATATCTTAAACATATGATATTTTAATCAAAATCGTTAGAGCCATTTTTGAGAAAATTAAAATTTTCGAAAAATGTTCCATGTAAAGGGTAATCTGGGGTGGGGGGATTTTCTTGAAAACCTTCGTGTCGCATCTCTGGAAGATACTGAACCTAAATACCAAATTTGGTGTTTATCCGACTGTTCGTTTCTGAGTTATGATGATCACAGACAAACACACACACACACACACACACACACACACACACACACACACAGGGACATGTTTCCAAAAATGTCTTTTTTTGGATTCAGGAGGTCTCAAAACATGTATTTGCGGTGAAATCTCCGTATCGATTTTTTGGGTGGAAAAAGGTATGGTTTGTTATCTTTGTCAAATTGAAACAAAGTCCACTGACACTGAAGCACTCAACCATAGGCTCCGTTATTGAGACCCTGTTTCAATCACTATCCTGTTCAATTAAGGTTGTAACCACACGTGACGTTTATCAGAAATATGTAAAGCCAAGTCATTTACTGCAACAATAAAAACTGGGACCTTGTGCAACTCCAAAATCAATTTCAGTTAAGCATATCAACGTCTGTCATATAGGGCTCCCTAATCCCTTTAACACTGAAAGCGAATAAGGGCGAAGAATGGAGGAGGCCTAGTCTCTAGAAAAATATGATTGATCACACACACACACACATGAATGATGTTGAATACGTGTGCACGTCACGGAACCTCTAAATGAAACTTGCCACAGGCCCAACATTGCATCCTGTCCTCTGCCATTGATGTACAAAGCACGGAGGAGAGCTGCTATTGTCAGATGAAGGAAGCCATGAAATTTTAAAATGTAACGGAATTATTCAAGAAGCAGAGTCCGCCGCCGGCTTCTGCTCTTAAACAGACTCATCTCCTGCATCTCTTCCCAGAATTCCCCTCAGGTATATTTATTTTCTTACACATGGCATTACATCACCGTCTGGAACACGTACCTCAATGAACTTCCACTACGTAAGGATTCAACCAAAAAGCCCTTTTCGCATAAGGTACACTTCCTAACGTTTGCTAGCAACTTTTCTCTCGGCCGAGTGTTACTACTTGTCTATGTATAGTAGGTACAGGAAGTATTGTATTCCATCCAAAAATGCGATATCGAGATTTCAACCGAAATACATCTTTCTTGGTCAACCGAAACAAAATTTTGATGTGTTACACTCACATGACTTTCTCTACTCTTGTACAAACTATTTTTACAAACGCTTATTCTCCATATGCTTCATGTTAATCGAGATGTTAATCTTATTGCTAATTTTCTTGTAGATGCAAGGGGAATTGGTAGACTTTAAGCGATAGTCAAATGTTTTAAGAGCTGGTTGCTATGTAGCGCATTCCATTGTCTTTGTATGTCCAGGACATAAAAAAATCTGATGTCTTACACTCACATGACTTTCTCTACTCTTGTACAAACTATTTATACAAACGCTTATTCTCCATATGCTTCATGTTAATGGAGATATCGAGATGTCAATCTTATTGATAATTTTCTTGTAGATGCAAGGGGAATATGGTAGGTTTTAAGCGATAGTCAAATATTTTAACGCTGTTTGCTATGTGGCGCATTCCATTCTCTTTGCATGTCCAGGACATAAAAAAATGAATAACGAATTTGAGAAAAAGTATAAGTATTGGAAAATTTAAGGGAATAACAAGCAATATCTCGCAAACGGTTCACTCAACAAAAGAAATGTATATGACATAAATTGTGTATTTTAACGCGATCTACATTTTTCGTGTAGTAAAATTTTGTCTCTCTTATGGTTTACCAGTTATGCAAAAGTCGTTCACAATGAAGAATACTTTTGGAGACATTCCCAGAAAATTCGAGATATACATTTCATTTCTCATGACATTGTCTTAAACATATGATATTTTCATCAAAATCGTTAGAGCCATTTTTGAGAAAATTAAAATTTTCGAAAAATGTTCCATGTAAAGGGTAGTCTGGGGTGGGGGATTTTCTCGAAAACCTTCGTGTCGCATGTCTGGAAGATACTGAACCTAAATACCAAGTTTGGTGTTTATCCGACTGTTCGTTTTTGAGTTATGCTGTTCACAGACACACAGACACACACACACACACACACACACACACACACACACACGGACATGTTTCCAAAAATGCTATTTATGGATTCAGGAGGTCTCAAAACATGTATTTCCAATGAAATCTCGGTATCGAATTTTTGGGTGGAATGCAATACTTCCCCTACTTACTATACGTAGTAGAGAAAGTAAAAATGAATAACGAATTCCCATTTGAGAAAAAGTATTGAAACATTTAAGGGAATAACAAGCAATATCTCGAAAATGGTTCACTCAACAAGAAAAAATGTATATGACATAAATTGTGTATTTTAACGCGATCTACATTTTTTGTGTAGTAAAATTTTGTCTATCTCTTATGGTTTACCACTCATGCAAAAGTCGTTCACAAAGAATACTTTTGGAGACATTCTCAGAAAATTCGAGATATACATTGTATTTCTCATGACAATATCTTAAACATATGATATTTTAATCAAAATCGTTAGTCATTTTTGAGAAAATTAAAATTTTCGAAAACGTTCCATGTAAAGGGTAATCTGTGGTGGGGGTATTTTCTTGAAAACCTAGAGTCGTATCTCTGGAAGATACTGAACCTAAATACCAAGTTTGGTGTTTATCCGACTGTTCGTTTCTGAGTTATGCTGTTCACATCCACACACACGGACATGTTTCCAAAAGTGCTTTTTTTTGGATTCAGGGGGTCTCAAAACATATAATTCGGGTGAAATCTCGGTATCGAATTTTTGGGTGGAATACAATACTTCCCCTACTTACTATACGTAGTAGAGAAAGTAAAAATTAAAAGAATCGGCAGGCGCGCTTGAGTAAATTCGGATGAATACCAAACTGGTATTGAAGCTCAGCATCTTCCAAGAGTGCGACAGGAAACTTTCCAGAGTTTTATCCCACTCAAACAACCATTTACATGTACATTTTTGCGCTTTTTCTTTATTTTCCAAAAATAACTAACATGTTTAAGACATCGGCATGGCTGAAAAAACGTGTATGTTGAATTTTCTGTGCATAGTCTGCTAAGATCGCCTTATTTGTTTAAATTTAAACAGTTCTCTATAAGTAGTGGTGTAGTGGTTACCATGCTAGGCTCTAGTTCCCGAGGTCGGGGGTTCAAACCCGGCGGAGGGCGATGGATTTTTTTCGGGCGTAAAAATCCTTAGCATGGCTTCCTTCGGAAGGGAAGTAAATTTACGGTATGTAAAAGAACCTCAAGCCTGATAAAGAGACCTCAGAGCAAAATTTCCGGTCTTTCACGCCCAATATAGAATGGGACGTTAAGGACCACAGCAGTTAAAGAGCGTCCATAAATAAAACTCAATTTTAATAAGCAGGAAATGAAGAAAGATAGACAAAACCTTACGGCAGGAAATATGTAAAGTGCATTAGAACACACAGTTTGTGTCTTATATAAACACATCACACACACACACACACACACACACACACACACACACACACACACACACAAACAACATACATTTCAGAACGTTCCCCATTTTTTAAATATCCCATATTGCAAGTTTACAGTACTCCAAAATTCTGTGTGCGTGTGTGCTCGTGCTTAATTTGAAACAATTCATAAACAGAATATATATCTTGAGGTTAGAAATATACGTTTTACTTTGTCTACCACGTATATAGTAGGTAGAGAAGGTATTGCATTCCACCCCAAAAATGGAAACAGATATTTTACTGGAAATACGTGTTTTGAGGCCCCGTGAATCCAAAAATCATTTTTAAAGAACCTCCGTGTATGTGAGTTTCTGCGTGTCTAAACAGCATAACTCAAAAACGAAATGTCGAATAAATACCAAACTTATTATTTAAGTTCAGTACCTCCCAAAGATGCGACACGAAGATTTTAAGAACTACCCTTACATGGAACATTTTTCTAATTTTTTTGACTTTTCTGAAAAGTGGCTTTAACGATTTTGATTAAATACATATATTAAAGATATTTACATAACAAATAAAATGTATATCTTGAATTTTTTGGGAATAGTTTGGGAAGTGCTATTTATTTGAAAGGAAATCTACTACAATTTTGTATAACTGGTAAACGTTAAGCGATAGACGAAAACGTATTCTACAAAAAATGTAGATTTCTTTAAAACACACAATTTATTCAAAATAATTTTTGTAGCATCAGCATTTCCGAGATATTCGCTTTTAATAGTTCGAATTGTTTCAATACGTCCTGTCGTCGAATTCCAGCTGTTTCTCGCGATGTCATGCAAAGAGTATGGAATTTCAAGGCCAGCGTTCAGCATTCCCGTTTTAAAACGTTTGACTATCAGTGCCCCATTTGTATCTATAGCAAAATGTGTAACGCAGCTATTTCCGGCAAGGTTTATCTCAATTAAAATTAAAGTAGGAGTTTTTTTTTCTCTCCATTTATTTTATGTTGCTTTAACTGCGTGGTCATTATATCGCGACGGATCTGTTAGGAGATACCTCGTGGCTCGGCGTGTGGCGGACAGTTAGTCTTCTAGGTCTCATCCCTCTACCATACCATCTTACTTCGTCAAGCATCCACACAGCTTTAGTGATAGGCAGCTGCACTTCTACTTCTATACGTGACAGCAGATGGCTGCTTCGACATGTGTCCACAAAGATCTTAGTGCCAGGCAACTGTATCTCTGCTACTGCACGTAACGGAGAGATGGCATTAGCGCAGACGTGGGCATCGGTAGAACAAGTCGAACAGAGTAGAACGCAATCACGTGACCCTCCCTCCCCCACCACCTTCCAGATACTGATAGTTCTGATGGGGTGTGTTAATGATATCACGGGTGGATCATATTGCAAAATGTCATTTTCTACGGAGCTCCTGAAGCAAAAAAAAAAAGAAAAAGCCACATAACTTAAAGTGGAATGGGAGGAGGAAGTTCTTTGCTACCAAGAAGGGGATAGGTCAGTTGTTATAGAGAAACTAAAGGTATGTGCATATGTCTAATAATTACTGTTTATAACATTCATACATTCATATAATTTTTAAAACGTACAATAAGTAATTTAAATTGCATCTAGTAGACCTTTTCTTTTGTCTTTGTTGTTTTTTCTTTTCTCTTTGTTTTCTTTTTTATGTTTTGATCATATAAAACAGTTAATGGAGCGTGAAGAAAGACATGCAGCTAGAATGAAATTAATTACGGAAACAAGTGAAAGCAATAGGTCCAATAGCTGCAGAGACATTTCCCACAATTTTATTCTCCAGGCAAGTTATCAAATTGCTTGGGAGATTGCTTAAGCCAAAAAACCTTATGTAGAAGGGGATTTATAAAAGCTTGTCTGACCGAAGTAGCTGGACTCATTTGTCCAAATGAGAAAAATAAATTTGAAAAAAATTGAACTTTCACACTGAGCAGTAGCTAGGCGCATTCAGAATATTCCTTATGATGTTCAAGAACAACTTAAATGTAAAATGGGGAATTTTATGGGGTATTCAATTGCTTTAGATGAAATCACGGATCTCGCAATTGGTTTTATGCATCCGAAGGGATGAATGAAAAATAAACAAACGGATGCAAATTTTGTAATTAATAATAATAATTAAGTCCTGTTGACTTAAGTGCATTGATGGGCACTACAATAGGTGAAGATATTTTCAAAGCATTTTGTTCGTCCATATAGAAAAGAAATTTGGACTAGTCAAAATTAGTATCCGTCACAGCTGATGGAGCACCATCATGGCTGGTGAGAGGAAAAGATTCGTTGGTAGATTAAAATCTCTACCCGTGGAAAAAGGGAGATCGAACACCTTTTATAATTTCCATTGTATAATACACCAGGAGGTTTTAAACACAAGAATAGCAAATTTAAAACCTGTTATGAGCGTTGCAGCACAAATTATTAATAAGATGAAATTAAATTCACTCAAGCACAGACAGTACAGACATATATTAACACAGATGGATGGTGGATATGAAGACTTGGCGTACTATACAGAAGTACGTTGGCTTAGTCGTGCAAAGGTATTAAAGATGCTATTTAATTTGAGGAAAGTTGAATGCAATTTATTTAAAAACCAGGTACAGTATAAGAATTTAAAAGCTAAACGTTAGGGAATATTACGTATTAACAAATAATACACCTATTTTTTTCAGGGTGCAACAATAACTGATTTGACTGATGTTTGGATCATTGATTTGGTTTTCTATGCGATTCAACCAGCTGTGTGAATGATTTCAGTGTTGCTCTGCAAGGCAAAGATCTGACTATCATACATATGTACAATGATTTAAAACAATTTATCACAGCTTTGTCTATTTCTGATACATTACAACAGGGGGAATTGTTTCACTTTCCTTGCTTAAAATAACTTAATCTAACACGTAATGTCGACATTAGACAATTCAGTCAGGTAATGCAAAATCTGATAAAAGAATTTACCGAAAATAGATTCACTGACTTTAAGAAGTTAGAGACTGAGTTTTTGTTATTTGCCAACCCATTCACTATTGATGTACGTGTATAAGGTTAGATCTTCAGGTGGAAGTTCTTCGTCTTCAGTACCACACATTTACCAAAAGCAAATGGTAAATATGGTTGGTACAGGTATACTTAAACCGTTCTGTGAGTTAAAATATCCATGTCTCCAAAGATTTGCATTTAAAATTTCCTCAATGTTTGGCTCAACTTATATCTCTGAGCAATTTTTTGTCTGAATTGACCATTGCAAAACACAAAGCAAAGAATGATTTACAGATGAGAATTTGTTCATCAGTTAATAATTGCAATTTAACATTATTCAGAGTTTTGAAAAAACTAGCCAACGGAATCAATGAAGAAGCATAAATATCATTATGTTACATTTATAATGGAATGTTATTAAAATATTTAGTTTCAGTTGTTTGTAATTGTAGTTTAGTTGGGAAACTTCATTTTTATATTCTTGTAGCTGACTAAGATTAAATACAGCAGCGTGTGAATGTTTTTGTCATTAAGAACTTTAAATTTTAACCCTTAAAGTGATCCACCACTGCATCAGATGTCATCAAGTGTTGCCGGAATCTGAGTAGCAAGACGTGTCTCTTGAAATACCCACGTCTACATTAGGGTGTCGTCCAGTCTACCTGCTTTCATTATATGTAGATAGATGGCAGAGTATTCGCTATTAGCATTCATTTTCATTTCACTGTTTTTTTATTTTATTACTTTCTCTACTACATATAGTAAGTAGGGGAAGTGTTGCATTCCACCCAAAAATTCGATACCGAGATTTCACCGGAAATATACGTTTTGAGACCCCCTGAATCCAAAAAAAGCATTTTTGGAAACATGTCCGTGTGTGTGTCTGTGTGCGTGTGTGTGTGTGTCTGTGAACAGCATAACTCAGAAACGAACAGTCGGATAAACACCAAACTTGGTATTTACGTTCAGTATCTTCCAGAGATGCGACACGAAGGTTTTCAAGAAAATCCCCCACCCCAGATTACCCTTTACATGGAAGATTTTTCGAAAATTTTAATTTTCTCAAAAATGGCTCTAACGATTTTGATTAAAATATCATATGTTTAAGATATTTTCATGACAAATGAAATGTATATCTCGAATTTTCTGGGTATGTCTCCAAAAGTATTCTTCATTGTCAACGACTTTTGCATAACTGGTAAACGATAAGAGATAGACAAAATTTTACTACACAAAAATGTAGATCGCGTTAAAATACACAATTTATGCCATATACATTTTTTTTGTTGAGTGAACCATTTTCGAGATATTGCTTGTTATTCTCTTAAATTTTTCAATACTTATTTTCTCAAATGGGAATTCGTTACTCATTTGTTTTGTTTTGGATATGCAAAGAGTATTAATCTGTGGGAAAGGGAATGTTGCTGCACCTAGCAACCAGCTATTAAGAGATATGTATGTGCTTAAAGGCTACTGTATTTCTATATTGCCCTAGTAAATATATATTCCCCTTACATCTACAAGAAAATTAGCAATAAGATAGAGTCTGCAAATGTTTATCTCGATTAACATGAAGTAGATGGAGAATAAACGTTTGTAAAAATAGTTTGTACAAGAGTAGAGAAAGTCATGTGAGTGTAACACATCAGATTTTTTTTATTTAAGGTGGAACTTTTGGTCGTGGTATTAAACATACAATCCGGTATTTACCTTGGCTACTGAGGGAAATCCACAAAAAAAACCTCCATTCAGGTTGGTCGGCCCATAGACTACGAACCTGGAACCTCCCGAATGCGGGTCACAGACGTTAGCGCCTGAGCCATCCCGCTCGTTTAGCAAGTATTGTATTACACCCTCAAATTCAATATCAAGATTTCACTGGAAATAATATATTTTATATCCGCCTAGCGGGAATTCTATTGGCTTCTAAACTATAAGTTAATAATAACATCGGATATTAAACTAATGCACAATAATGATACGCATACTCCGAAACTTCTACCGTCCACGTTTGTTACAAAAATACAACCTGTCCCGGTTAGGCTGTATAATCCTATATAGAGAACTGAAGTTCTGCTTTACAAAATCAAAGGTAGCGATGACTGTATATATCCGCAAACCTCGATTATTAAGTGGGAGGGCCTTAGTTAAGTCCAGTGATGATGTGATGACGCCAAGGGCGCCCTCACTGGAGGTTCAGGTTTCCAGACGAGAGAGCTAAGCTTGGTAGCGGCTTGTAGCAGTGGTGAAGGGTGGCAAATTACTGACTTTTAACTCTGTCCTATTTTAATTTCTATGCAGTATTGAGGCAATATTTTATATTATAACATGCTGTGAATGCCAGAGTGATTGTAGTGTAAATTAATATTATTGTATGTACATGATTTTAGATGTTTGTTAGCCATAAGTATTGTTAGGAAATAAGTTTACACGGCCGCACTGAAACTGACAATAGAAGTGGGTAACAATAAACCGAGGGGGTGAGTTGTTTATCACTAAGAAGAGATAAACAAATGACGTCAGGGTAGCGTGCCTTGTTTTAGAAATGGAGGGAACATCTTCCCTAGAGTATATATGTTAGTAGTAGTGATTGACTGACCAAAACAGACGCTAAAGGGGGCGCAATTTGGTAACCAATAGCAGCTATATTATAATGTTTAGGCAATTCGAGGTGAAGGAGTATATATTCTCGAGCCATAAGCAAGTGTCGCGCAGTTCTGAAGAATCTCTCACGAGGTGCACGTCGGAAAGTTGGTTACAAAAAATGTGAAGTACGCGAAGTAACTGGTGCGCGGCAACTAAAACGACTGTAGTTACATTCAGAAATATCACAGTTTCAGTCAGGCGTGTATAAAGATTAAATATGTCAATTATGAATCGTGACGGCAATAAAAGACTAGATTCATATTTTTTTTATCGGTGTTATCTTTTAGTAACAACTCCTTTCCGTTTACACACCCTGCTTAGAGACACGTGCTCGACTGAGTTATAATAACTAGCCGGAGGACAAAGAACCCAAATTTAAAAAAAATAATAAAACATTAAGCGCCCAACAAATAAGATAACACTAGCCATTGAGAACTGCGACAGTATGCCATACCATACAGAGTTATTCAAAAAGAAGGAAAAGACTTTAAACATTTACTTCTAATGAACGACAAGATAGCGACACATGACACATCACTGAATACAGGTAAGTTCAAAGTTTTAAGCCCCACTATTAGTTCCTATCAGTACCTTCAGCGACGCTGGGTTTGTTTACGAGAAAATGGTGACGCTGTAGGAATAGTCGTTTTGTGTGCTGCAGTATCCAAAGAGTGAATCCATTGTTTCATTGCAGCGTGCATTTCGTTGCAAATTCAACAATGAGCCGCCTCGTCATAAAAACATTACAATACATTCGTAGAAGATGGTTGCGTATGCAAACGAGAAAGCACTGGTCGTCCTCGCATAACAAATGGTTCTCATTTTGAACACATAAAATAAAATTTTCAGCTTTTCTCAATTCAGTGATGTATCGCCATCTATTGCCGTTCATTAGAAATAAATATTTAAAGTCTGTTCCTTCTTTTTGAATAACCCTATATTGCTGATCACAAATTGAAGGGGCTGAACGGAATAATTAATACATGATTAACAGCATTGCGCTCCATCTTCGTCGTGCCTATGGCCGATGTCAAGGTTGAAAACTTAACACAAGGTAATTTAAAGAGCCGAGCGTCACATAGGCACGTGAGAGACAGAGAGCGAGCTAAAGTCTTAAGTTTAAGCAGTAGTAGTAGGCCATAAAATTGAGTTTTATTTATGGACGGTCTTTTAACTACTATGGTTCTTAGCGTCCCATTCTACATTGGGCGTGAAAGACCGGTAATTTTGATCAGGAGCCTCTTTACCAGGCTTAAGGTTCTTTTACGTGCCCTAAATCTACGACACGGGACCACCGGCTTTACTTCCCTTCCGAAGAAAGCCATGCTAAGGAGTTTTACGCCCGAAAAAAATCCATCGCCCTCCGCCGGGTTTGAACCCGCGACCTCGGGAACTAGCATCTAGTAGGCCATGCTGATCCACATTCGCGAATATTCGGAAGACGTTCCCCTTAAAATCACCGATACTCCCCTGCTTACATAAGCATCCGGGAAATGACTTGCTAGAATTTCTAAAGCCAATTTCATCGTTCTCCTTAAACAAATTTTTTTTTGAACAACCTAGGCTTTTAAAATTACATTTATCACAATCTTAAGAAACAGAAATATAACCTACGCATTAAAATTCAGGGATTTTTGTTGGAAAATTTCGGGTTTTCGAAGGCCACCTCACATAATTTAGAGCTACAGCAGTTCTCTAAGCCAGAAGTAGGTATAGAAGGCAAATCTAAGCCAAGCTACCTCCCGTAAGTAAACAACCTCCAACATTAACAGTGATCTCGCGGTATGACTCCGGAAGTTAGGACAATACGCAGTATAAATGTTAAAAAATCTGATGTGTTACACTCACATGACTTTCTCTACTCTTGTACACACTATTTTTACAAACGCCTATTCTCCATATGCTTCATGTTAATCGAGATATCGAGATGTCAATCTTATTGGTAATTTTCTTGTAGATGCAAGGGAAATATGGTAGCTGTTAAGCGATAGTCAAATATTTTAACGCTGGTTGCTATGTGGCGCATTCCATTCTCTTTGCATGTCCAGGACATAAAAAAATGAATAACGAAAGTGAGAAAAAGTGTAAGTATTGTAAAATTTAAGGAAATAACAAGCAATATCTCGAAAACGGTTCACTCAACAAAAGAAATGTATATGACATAAGTTGTGTATTTTAACGCGATCTACATTTTTTGTGTAGTAAAATTTTGTCTATCTCTTATGGTTTACCAGTTATGCAAAAGTCGTTCACAATGAAGAATACTTTTGGAGACATTCCCAGAAAATTCGAGATATACATTTCATTTCTCATAACATTATCTTAAACATATGATATTTTAATCAAAATCGTTAGAGCCATTTTTGAGAAAATTAAAATTTTCGAAAAATCTTCCATGTAAAGGGTAGTCTGGGGTGGGGGGATTTTCTTGAAAACCTTCGTGTCGCATCTCTGGAAGATACTGAACCTAAATACCAAGTTTGGTGCTTATCCGACTGTTCGTTTTTGAGTTATGCTGTTCACAGACACACACACAGACACACACACAGACACACAGACACACACACAGACACACACACGGACATGTTTCCAAAAATGCTTTTTTTGGATTCAGGAGGTCTCAAAACATGTATTTCCGGTGAAATCTCGGTATCGAATTTTTGGGTGGAATGCAATACTTCCCCTACTTACTATACGTAGTAGAGAAAGTAAAAAAGTCTAACGTGTTGCATCCACACGACTTTCTCTACTACAATTGCTCATTTTTATATAGCTTGTACAAATTATTCCTACAAGAGCGTCTTTTTCTACCACTTCATTTTAATCGACATAAACGTTCACAGAAATGGGTTCATTACATATTTCATTGTGGATAGTAGAGGGACACAGGAAGCTGAAGCGACAGGCAAATCTTTAAAAAGCGGATTGCTATGTGATTGTTGGCATTAAAATTCCATATTTCCATGACAGCGCGAGAAACAATTGAATGGTGACAGCCAATTATAGAAATTTCATTCGGACTTAGACAGGTTTTTCTTAGAGCCCTTAGATAGGCCTTTCATACAACATTCAATAACTAACCACATAGATATCTTAAAAATATGTTTTTTACTTTCTCTACTACGTATAGTAAGTAGGGGAAGTATTGTATTCCATCCAAAAATTCGATACCGAGATTTCACCGGAAACACATGTTTTGAGGCCACCTGAATCCAAAAAAAACATTTTTGGAAACATGTCCGCGTGTGTGTCTGTGTGTCTGTGAACAGCATAACTCAGAAACGAACAGTCAGATAAATGCCAAACTTGGTATTTAGGTTCAGTATCTTCCAGAGATGCGACACGAAGTTTTTAAAGAAAATCCCCCCGCCCCAGACTACCCTTTACATGAAACATTTTTCGAACATTTTAATTTTCTCAAAAATGGCTCTAACGATTTTGATTAAAATATCATATGTTTAAGATATTTTCATGACAAATGAAATGTATATATCGAATTTTCTCGATTTGACTATGGCTTAAATACTACCAATTCCCCTTGCATCTACAAGAAAATTAGCAATAAGATTAACACCTATTGTAAAAATAGTTTGTACAAGAGTAGAGAAAGTCATCTGAGAGTAACACAGATTTTTTGAATAAAAATCGTTATAGCCATCGAAAATCCAAAATAGCGAGACATTTTCCATGTAAAGGGTAGTTTGGAGTGGGTGGGTTTTTTTTGATAATCTCCGTGTAGTATTCTTGAAGATGCTGAATTTAAATCAGTAGTTTGGTATTTATCCGACTTTTCGTTTTTCAGTTACGCTGTTCACACACACACACACATTGACACATGTAAAATGTCCCAATGATGTAGATGGAAAAGCTTAAGGTTTTAAAGTTTTGTATATTACTCTTGTCATATATTTCTTTATAATCAAAGATTAAGTTTTGTGTAACATTAGAACTTAAACGGAAGAAAAGACTAAAGAATGCAACACTTTTAATGTTCTAAAAATCAGTCATGTATTCAATCATTAAAATTTTAAACCGAAAGCTATACTACATACAAAGAAAAGGCTCTTTAGATGTCTTCATGAAATTAAACCAAAACGTAAACAGACAAGATAACTAGAAAATTAATGCACTATTTCACACATCTGCATTTGTGATTTAAACGTCTCATTTGGGCATTCAAATGACCAAAAAGGCAAAACCGCAATTGGGTCCTGCTTCTACAATGTATAAGACTTTTTTTTCATGAAATTCTATCGAGCATCCATAACCTAAAATATACCTAACGCCCCTCAAGAGAAATATGTAAACTTACAAGTCACGTTATAAAAATAATTTGTTGTTTTAGAAAGCAAAATAGTCCACATTAGATTGATGTATGCAGAGCAGAAGGCTTGGACCGGTTTCCCCACAAGTAACATAATGAGGGAGAAAGAAAGTGCACTGGGGAATAAAACAAGCCAGCAACGGGGAGCACGATGACAGAGTTTAATCAAGCAAATGGCTGATACACAATTGTACCAGACGCTCAAATTTAATCAGACAAGCTGCTCTTACCTGACTCAAACATAACACTACTAATTAACACAGTTCCTAACTGCTGCCACGGTTTTACACTCAGCAAACGTGGTATTTCGTTACTCAACTTCTACC
Source organism: Deroplatys truncata (assembly GCA_030765065.1). NCBI lineage: Eukaryota > Metazoa > Arthropoda > Insecta > Mantodea > Mantidae > Deroplatys > Deroplatys truncata. The sequence continues at coordinate 44,784,611 of CM060975.1, read as the reverse complement.
TAAAAGCCAAATTATATTATTGTTATTAATTTCACTAACCTTCTTTAAAACTCTGTTGTAGTATATTCACACGACTTTTTCTAGCCATTATCGTTTATTTTATACAGCTGCCACAAAATATTCTTGTAAAAGTTTTATATTTCTATATATTCCATATTAATCGAGATAACGTTTGTAGAAATGGCCATTTCGTTCTGGTACAAATGGGATACAAAAGGCTACAGCGATAGTCAGATCTTTAGGTTTTTACACCGTTTCCATGACATCGTGAGAAACAACAGAGTGAACCACATGAAGGTTATCTGAAATAAACTATTTAAAGACATCTACATTTACTGCGTAGTAAGGTTTTGTCAATCCCTTAGGGTTCACCAGTTATATAAAGTTGTACAAAATGCATTTAGGATGAAGAGAACTTCACGCTATTTACAGATAATTCAAGAAATACATTTTATTTGTAATGCAGCTAACGTATTATCGTCTAACAAAAAAATAAGGTGTCGCCCAGCTCGCACCATACTGCCATTCCTTGCAACTATCTGCCCGGAAACTGTAATTTACCGTCATCGTTCAAGACATAAACGTAAATACACTACATAATTCGTATCTTAAACAATTGTTCGTCGCTGGCTTCTTCCGATTCAGAATCCAGAAACTGCCCGCACAATGGAGTCAATTTATAGCTCGAAAAGATCAGTTCAGTGTTAAACAGCAAGCAAGCTCGCACAGGCTATCGCTGATACGAAGTACATAAACATGACGTTGCAGATATTTTCTAGTGCGCAACCGCCTTCGTTAGTTATGCAGGTACGAGGCCACTTCCGCCAAGCATGGTGCGATGTAACTTGTGACGTTATTACCAATTTACGCACTTACAGAAGGAAAATGCATGTTCTACTTGAAAAATCTGATGTTTTACACTCACATGACTTTCTCTGCTCTTGTACAAACTATTTTTACAAATGCTTATTCTCCATATGCTTCATGTTAATGGAGATGTTAATCTTATTGCTAATTTTCTTGTAGATGCAAGGGGAATTGGTAGGCTTTAAGCGATAGTCAAATGTTTTAAGAGCTGGTTGCTATGTAGCGCATTCCATTGTCTTTGTATGTCCAGGACAAAAAAATGAATAACGAATTTCCATTTGAGAAAAAGTATAAGTATTGACAAATTTAAGGGAATAACAAGCAATATGTCGAAAATAGTTCACTCAACAAAAAAAAAGTATATGACATAAATTGTGTATTTTAACGCGATCTACATTTTTTGTGTAGTAAAATTTTATCTATCTCTTATGGCTTACCAGTTATGAAAAAGTCGTTCACAATGAAGAATACTTTTGGAGCCATGCCCAGAAAATTCGAGAAATACATTTCATTTGTCACGAAAATATCTTAAACATATGATATTTTAATCAAAATCGTTAAAGCCATTTTTGAGAAAATTAAAATTTTGGAAAAATATTCCATGTAAAGGGTAATCTGGGGTGGGTGGATTTTCTTGAAAACCTTCGTGTCGCATCTCTGGAAGATACTGAACCTAAATACCAAGTTTGGTGTTTATCCGACTGTTCGTTTCTGAGTTATGCTGTTCACAGACACACAGACACGGACATGTTTCCAAAAATGCTTTTTTTTTGGATTCAGGGAGTCTCAAAACATGTATTTCCGGTGAAATCTCGGTATCGAATTTTTGGGTGGAATACAATACTTCCCCTTTATACTGTACGTAGTAGAGAAAGTAAAAAACATTATGGCGCAAACGCGCTCTCTTAATCGTCATGCTAGTTTCCGATTTACAATTTACAACACAAGGGAACAGGGATGTAATAAACAAAAGACTGGTACAATAATGTCTAGAAGGGAAGAACATAAAAAGCTTCCATTACCCCTTGGAGGCAACGAATCAATCGTGGAAGAGACACGGGAGAATGAGCTGATGGAAACTGACAACTGCGAGGCCATTAGTCAAGCGCGCTTGAGTTTGGCAAACATATACATTTTTATACTTAAAAATGCTTAAGGTTTCGAAACAACAGCTCTTGTTTATGCACTCAAAATTAGCGACGTAACACCTCTTTAAAGCTAACTGCACAGAATTATTACGCATCAAACAAGTGGAAAAACTTACAATTAAATTGAGTTCTATTTATGGACGCTCTTTAATGGCAAGCTCCTTTGGGTACCATTCTATATTTGGCGTAAAAGACCTGTAATTTTGCTCAGAGGCCTCTTTATCAGGCTTGAGGTTCTTTTACGTGCCGTAAATCTACGACACGGGACCACCGGCTTTACTTCCCTTCCGAGGGAAACCATACTAAGGATTTTTACAATTCGTCATTCAAATGTAAAAAGCTGACGTCAGGTAAGCCTGCTGGTACAGTCATATAAAAACTGATTCTTCTAACCTCGTCATTTTTTACTTTCTCAAAAATGACTCAAACAATTTTAAATAAAATGCCATACTCTTATGATACTTGCACTATTAATAAAATACATATTATTCTGAATTTCCTGGGAATAACCTGTGTAGTCCTCTTCATTCTGAATAAATTTTCTACAATTTAACTGAAAAAGACCATAAGAAAACCACGACTTACTTCAGGAAAAATGTAGATCACCTTCATTTATTTATTTACTCTGGACTCTGGTATGAGCGAAGGCCATGAGGCCTTCTCTTCCACTCTTCCACTTACAACATAATAAAAACAAATATACAAAGCTCTAACCACAAATATTAAGATTAAGAAAAAAATACAATACAATATAATAAATCATAAGCTTACAAAGGTCCCACAAAGATATCACCATAATAGAGAAACAGCTTAGGTTGCTGTATTCCCTAATTTTCCTCTTGAACTACATAACGTTCCGGCAGTCTCTTATGTCTTCCGGCAGGGAATTCCAAAGATGATGATGATGATGATGATTTGTATTTAACGCGCTCAACAGCTACATCATTAGTGCCATTCTAAAACGCATCATGGTAAAGGCTAGAAATTAAAGATCAGTACAAAACATCATAGCAAAGGCCAAGAATAAACCTGAATATAAAAATCATAGCAAAAGTCAGTAATAAATATGAATATATAAAAATAAACCGAGAAGTATGAAACATCTGCTATTAACATGACTAAATCCGCATTTGGAAATTTACCTTTGACACGACATTAAAAATCCTATCAACCGCTTGCTTATCATCCGCTAAGACCTCTACAAGACTGGCCGGCAGTTGCAGAGTCCCGAAGATGTGCTAGAGCAATACACTCTAGCAACACGTGACGGACCGACAGACCTTCGCTTCAAAGCGGACAAATAGGAGTAGGGTCACTCTTAAAAAGGTAACTGTGCGTAAAACTGCAGTGATCAATACGCCAACCGAACAAAATCACTTCCTCACGACGAGATACGCGAGAGGGAGTTACCTAGTTTATCGGAATGGGCTTCACTACTCTAAGCTTATTTCCGCGGAGAGGTAACCAAGCACAATCCACATTAACGTCAGAACCATATAAAACACGGAGGGCAGCCTGGATTGGCTGAATAATGAGCTGGTAGTTGTACAGTTCACATAGGCTCTGAAACCAATAAGGAAATCACTTAAAATGAGACAGTCTCCCAATTTTGGACGACAAACATACAAAATGCCTCGGTATATGGCATACAGCTCTGCACTGTAAATGGATGTGCTATCATGAAAACCGAATGTATGGGGTTCGGTTCCATGAACATAAGCACATCCAACACCGTTGGTGCACTTAGATCCATCGGTGTAGATCAAAATTCGGTCACTGTGACCCGGCAGAAATTCTAAAACAAGCAGAAGCGGATACTAAAGGAAAGCATCGTAGACTTCCGGTATACTTTCATCCCAAGATCTACGAGAGATGTCGCACGTAAAAAAGGGGGAATACCGTCTCCCCCTTAGCAAATATGCTAGGCATTTCAATGTCGTGCTTTCTAAGAAGCTCCCGGAAACGAAAACCTGCAAGACTTGGATTACTGGAGCTATTCATCTAACGTTCGTCCAGCGCAGTGTAAAAAAAAAGATGCAAACGTTGGATGTTTTGCCTTACATTTAAGCGCATAGCCATAATCTTCCTAAGAGGGCATCACGCCGATATCGCAGAGGAGGTTCTGCAGATTCAGCGTAAAGACCCATAACTCGGCCTGTGGGGAAAGCACCAATAGCAACTCGAATGTCCCGATTATGGACTGTGTCTAATGTCCTCAGCACAGATAGTCGTGCTGAGAAATAAATGATCGGTCTATCTTTGATCGGTTCAATGCGCAGCAAAACTGTCCCATCCGCTCCCCAAGATTTGTCGTTTAATACCCGCAAGATATTCAGAGAGCGATCACATCGCACTTTCAACTGTGCTATATGCGATGACCAGCTAAGTTTCCTATCAGGCCAATCCCAAGAATCTCGTCAAATCTCCGAATAGTAGTAAATCTGGACCGAATCGGAGCGAAGGTGGTAATCGACTCCTACAGCGCCAGAAGTTCACACAGATTGACTTCTCAGTTGAGAAACGAAAGCCGCATTTAGAACTCCATTCTTGAAGATTATCTAAACATTACTGCTTACGGCGTTCCAAAAAACGGCGTACGCTGAGAAGTACAATAAACGGCAAAGTCGTCTACGAATAAGCGTGACGATACCCCTGTAAGAACACATTTCCAAATGCATATAATTGCTATTGCAAACACTGGAATGCTGTACCGATCCCTCAGGTACTCCGTTCTCCTGAACAAAAGGGTTCGAAAAAACCGAGCCGACCGTTACTCGCAAAACACGGTCCTTCATAAACTCATGAATGAACAGTGTAGGCAACGTAGTATCCCTGTTCGCCAACACGTATCATAAATCTTCTAAAGGTAAAAAAATATCGCAACGGTTTGACAATTCTTTATGAATCTGTTCATGATTTGTGAGCAGGTTGCAGGTTGTGAGTTTCCAACCACCATACCAACCGTCCATTGATCCTGCGTTCCATCACCTTGCAAACGCAGCTGGTGAGGGAAATAGGAGGGTAGCAGGGCGGTAGATAACGGTTCTTTCCAGCTTTCAAAATGGTTATGGCAGTGGCTTCCCGCCACTTTTCCGGAAAAGTGGTGCCAACCTAAGCACGATTATAGATCTCGAGTAGGAAAGCCTTACCTTCAGGAGAGAGCTGTTGCAACATTTATGCGTGGATACTATCTGGTCTTGGTGATAATAGTTGCGAAGATGAAAGAGCGTGTTATAACTCCGCCGTGGTAAAAAGGGGATTGTAATCTTCAAGATTTCCTAAACGAAACCAGAAACCTTCAGATTCCACCTGAGTCTTATCAGGAAGGAACTTGGACGAATAGTTAATTGAGCTAGACACCTGAGCGAAAGCACGGCCAAATGTGTTAGTCACATCAAATGTATCAACAACATCTCGTGCAGCTGTTTTAAGACCGGCAATTGTAATGTGGGTCGATTTTCCAGCCACACGCCTGTGTTTATCCCAAACGGCAGAGGAAGGTGTATGCCCATTAAATGAAGCTACAAACTTGCTCTATGATGTCTTTTTGCTATCCTTTATAACATGTCTAGACTTGGCACGCATTTGTATTGGATTAGGTTATACAGTGTTTGGCGACGCTGGGAAACCCTAAGAGTACGCCTGCGAACACGAATGGCATTTCGGCACTCTTCCGTGCAACAAGGGAGTGTAAATCGACGGGGGTTGGCAGTAGACTGTGGAATAACTTTCTCAATAGTAGAAAGAATTGTCTCTGTGAGATGTTCGACCAAAACATCCACATGGTCGTGCTCACTGTAATTAAACACAGTCAACCGGGAGTAAAGGTTTCTGGTGGTTTGATCCAAGCGCCATCTAGACAAATGTGTCGAACATGTATCTTGTGTTAAGAGACTAATAAGACATGGAAGGTGGTCACTAGAGTGTAAATAAGAAATGACATTTCATTGTAAGGAAACTGCTAACTGTGATGAGCTAATTGCAATACCAAGGTGTGAAAAAATGTTGAAGTCTGAGAGAAATGGAGGCTCTCCGGTGTTCAGAAGAGCTAAGTTATAGTTGCCCAAACATCGGCACAAGCCCAAGATGAGCTGCACATATCGTTCCCCACCAACAGAAAAGGCGTTCGTAACTGGGGAGCTAGATCATCTAAATCCTTGAGGGAGAGGTCATCTGATGGAGGCAGATAAATGTTACAAATGGTAAATCGGATGGATTGCAGTTTAGTTCTTTCAGCCACTGACTAGCTGTCAGACTATATGGACACAGATTCCACAAATATATCATCTCTGATGAGCATCCAGTGTCCCGTGCGCAGAAATACCCGCTTCTGGTGTAAGATCACACCGTACTGGGGTATACCGCTTGATTTGAAAGATAACTTGCGGACGAGCTTAGTCTTTTGTAAACTTACGATCAATGGATTATTCTTTTGAGTAATTAAAGCTCTGGTCAATGTGTTTTATTCCACGTGCTGTTGGACAACGAGAAGAAGGCAAGCGGGGCCTGAGGGGCGAACGGGGTTCTGTAACTGTTTATCTGCTCACGTACTGTCGATTGTTTACTACGTTTACTACGAAATGTGTTTATGTGTGAAATGAACCATCCATGCTGCCAGATCTGATACTAGTAGAACAGCAACCGCCGTAATAAGTGTTAACGCATTGGCTCTTGCCATGGGTGAGTACTTGACAACACTGTGTAGTAGTTTATAACCTCCTTAACATGCTTATCGTATCCACACGGCGAGCGTAAATATGATACGGACGCAGGATGTTGATGTTACACATTCCTCTCGCTTGCCTTCTTCTCGTGGTCGATCAGTATGTTTCATTGTAGGATAGCAACAGTATTCATAATAGGATACGTTCTCGATCCTAAGAGTCCACATTGAGGACGACGGTGGTCGAATCAATTTGCCCTTTTTCGGTGACGGGCTAGCACCTTTAACGGAGGATGGATCCTGCCACTTTTTCACTGTCGTTCTGGCAGTGCGGACAGTATCCTCCCGCTGCATCTCCTACACGGGAGACGACCCCTTTCCAATTGAAAATTTCGGTTCAAGGTTCTCGAACCGATTGGAAGTGGAGATCGGCGAACATATAGAACGCCGATAAGAGTCCTTCCCAGAAAATTCCTCAGAAGAGGATCTCCGAGGAGATGCTCGTGGACTTTTCTTGCCTTTAGATGTTCTGGGTAAAGGCTTTTCACTTTCCTTGAGGAAGTCCGTTCTTTTATAGCTGGGAAACTTGAACATCGCCGTACACAAAAGGAAGCATCACAACCAGAGTCGCGGTGCAGTATGCGACTGTTATGTTTGACAGGGCACATATTATAACATTAAATGCTGCCAGTTTAGTAATTACGAGACTGTTGTGTTATATTTGGAAGGTACACATATTTTAAAATTAATTGCTGCCAGTATTTGTTCGCGGGCAAATAAACTAACTGACTTTGAAGAGACTGCCTTTGAACTTAAGATATTAGTTTACAGAAAAGGGAATTTGTATAATGCCGTTAAATAATGCCTGTTAACAGACCATAAGTAACAGCTGACTAAATTGGAAGGGAAAAGTATTTAACCTCGCATTCAGTACATCGGGAAAATTTCGTATTTAACGAGTTTACAGAATACGTATGCAAAACTTGATGGTCATAAAATGTGTAAGAGTAGTTTAATTTTATTTTTATTGCATTGTTTATTTGTTTGTTTGGATGTTGGGCAATGTTATTGGTTAATGAATAACAGGTTTTGCTAGCCTGATTTTGTATATACGTTTTGGGTTCCCCTTCGATCCACTACCTTTCATGTTTCCTTATTTATTGTTACAAGGGTGTTATAGGGAATGACCATCACCACGTAACAGCAAGTCTAGGCACCTGGATGTTGTCTACCTGAGCTTTTGTCTTCCCTATTCCCATTTTGTTTGAAGTATTACAAAGTCCCGAAGTACTTGCAAGAAAGCCCTTACGGTGTCATACATATACTATCGCTTTGCTTTCAGATTGCTCGAGTTCTCTGGCTACGTATTCGTTTACACTGCTCAAAGTTGTCATTTGTTTTCTCTCTTCTGTAATTTCGATGTATTTTGCCTCCTTTTGTCATCAAATGTCAGTCATCCAAGCAGCTGGTTTTCCCTTCACAACTCCGTTTTTTCTTGGGGAAAACTTGTCATATAAAACCGTAATGAGGTCATTTAATAATTTAACTTTGTCATTTACATTTTTTACGTCCAAATTGTATGCTAGGGTGTCTGCAGGGCGTCCTTTGCCAAAGCGGCTCCGTCAGTGGTTTTAGTTCTCTATAGACAGCTATATAGCGCACAGTTTTGGGGCATTTGAGAGAATAAGCAATGAATATAACATGCTTTGATGTTCCACCTACTGGAAGTTAGCACTCTGTCCCGGTTATTGGTCAGAATCAGGTCAAGCAAAATTGCGGAAGTGTGCGTATGGTGTGTTGGTTGGAGAGGAAGAATATTTAGGTTATTAGAATGGAACATGTTGTCATTTGTATGGTTGAAGCAGCATTAGTAGCCAATAAGTTTATATTAAAATCACCCATGAGGATGACATGTCCATAGGTAGTACGCTTTGAGTGTGTTTTGTGTGTGTAGGCGCACGCGCCACTAAGCATTTCCGAGATATTCCTCGTTCTCGGTTGAATTTTCCAATACTTTATTTTTCTGAAGTGCTTCATTACATTATTTTGTTTCGCGAGATGTACAAAGAGTGCAGCTATCCCGATCAGATAAACCTAGATAGAAAAAAAATCTGATGTGTTACACTCACATAACTTTCTCTACTCTTGTACAATTTAATTTTACAAACGCCTATTCTCCATATGCTTCATGTTAATCGAGATATCGAGATGTCAATCTTATTGGTAATTTTCTTGTAGATGCAAGGGGAATATGGTAGCTTTTAAGCGATAGTCAAATATTTTAACGCTGGTTCCTATGTGGCGCATTCCATTCTCTTTGCATGTCCAGGACATAAAAAAAATGAATAACGAATTTGAGAAAAAGTATAAGTATTGGAAAATTTAAAGAAATAACAAGCAATATCTCGAAAACGGTTCACTCAACAAAAGAAATGTATATGACATAAGTTGTGTATTTTAACGCGATCTACATTTTTTGTGTAGTAACATTTTGTCTATCTCTTATGGTTTACCAGTTATGCAAAAGTCGTTCATAATGAAGAATACTTTTGGAGACATTCCCAGAAAATTCGAGATATACATTTCATTTCTCATGACATTATCTTAAATATATAATATTTTAATCAAAATCGTTAGAGCCATTTTTGAGAAAATTAAAATTTTCGAAAAATGTTCCATGTAAAGGGTAGTTTGGGGTGGGGGGATTTTCTTGAAAATCTTCGTGTCGCATCTCTGAAAGATACTGAACCTAAATACCAAGTTTGGTGTTTATCCGACTGTTACTTTTTGAGTTATGCTGTTCACAGACAAACACACACAGACACACACACGGACATGTTTCCAAAAATGCTTTTTTTTGGATTCAGGAGGTCTCAAAACATGTATTTCCGGTGAAATCTCGGTATCGAATTTTTGGGTGGAATGCAATACTTCCCCTACTTACTATACGTAGTAGAGAAAGTAATAAGCGTTTTTAAGAATAGTGGGCAAGATGCTCTGGACTATCATGTGGATTCAAGTCAGCAATGAAACAACGCTCATTACGACCTGCCGCCAACAATTAACACGTCTCTAGCCCATGTTTTAACCCTTCAGACATTTTTCTGGAATGCTAACCTCCGCGTCTGGTTAGGTGCTTACATTTTGGACTGTGCTCAGTTTCATGGCATAGTGCTATGAAGAGAAACAAAGTTTTCGAAAGTTTATTAATGACAGGTGAATCATAAATGCCTAACATGTTTTGTAGTTTGTTAAACAGATAAGAATTAACATTTTTCATCCTTATGGTAGCGGAAAGAAATTTTTAAGGGTATCAAGATACGCTGGAATTGCTGAATTAAGGAGAGAATGCTGAAAGATTGCCAAACAAATGGCTTTAATGATTTTTGCTTTCGAAACTAATTTCATGCTTTTAGCTTTCTAGAAATATATTGATTTTTGCTGCGAATGTTGAAAGGGCTTTGATTGGCAATCAAACGTCTATGTGAGGAAAAGCTATAAAGCAGGGCCCGAGCAATGTAGCAAAATTTAACTTTGCATCTTTAATAGCAGTGTTCTTTTCAACCTTTAATATTGTTAAGCGTAATTGTGGGGAATTGCCAGTAAGTCTTGGTGAATTCACTGTTGATTATTACCAATAACCTATTTGCCTGTAAGTGTCATACTAGAATGTAAAAATCTGACGTGTTGCATTCACATGACCTTCTCTATTCACTCTTCCACAAACTATAAGAACAAAGTTTTGAAACCACTAACAACGAATGTCTCGCAAATGATTGACACAAAAATTACTTGGCATAAATTGCGTGTTTTACGGAGTAAAAACAACACCTTATTTATTGACCAATTTTGTGATGTACCTACTTCAGGTACACGATATCAGAGGGACATTTCAGTCATGAGACAATTTGGTCTTGTCTTTTAGATACATAGTGGTATCACATATCCTGTGTAAGAGACATTGCAATTAATTTATTAGCGGGGCTGAAAGGGATGTGGTCGACCCTGTGACCCTCCTCCAACCCCAAAAAAGCGGTGACCTAAAACAGGGGCTGCTCGATATAGCGGGGCCAGGCTATGACCTATCACCTTTTGCCTTGCACCGTGAAGACACTCTCGCGTCCCAAAACCGCTGACCTGAACTGGCACGTGTGCGAGTCCCGGCTTCGAGTCTAGGTAGGTCAAGAGCAGGTTTCCATTAGCGTAGTACACAAGAGCTCTGACATTAGTCTGTCTGTATTGGCTACGTCCCAGAAAGTCATATATGCAAACGCTTTTTGCATTCGCTACCGTTTACGTAAGGTAGAGAACCGAGCGGGATCACTTAGACGTCTGAGGCTCGCACTCGGAAAGTCTACAGTTCGATTCCCGTTGGGCTGACCACTCTACCCTTCGTGTCTTTTTTGTTTTTGTTTTTGATCGTGTCTTTTTTGTTTTTGTTTTTGATTATCCTCTCTCTTTTCCTCTTCATCTTTCAGTTTCAGGGCCGTAACGGCGGAAGTGCTTTGAAAAGAGAATTGTTTTTCCCTGGCATGCACATATCGTGTGAGAGGATAGGGAGGGCCTCAAGGAACGACTGGGTGTCTAATCTGGAAACATTAGGGCCCCTGCCACATCAGACCTGGCGTACTCGCCTCATACCATGCTTAGGCTTACCCGCAATGCTCGAATCCTCCTCCGTTTCTAATCCCTATCCCTAAATACTGCATTCCACTAAAACGTTGATTTCACCAGAAATATATCCTTTGGCTGACCGAATCTAAGGAGAGGAAGTCTCAGTCTCCTGCAACTGGTAAGATTCCTATTGTATGCAGGTAAGGAAGCCAACAACTTGAGGACTGAGGGTAACAAAGTCTATTTATATCTGGGGCAGTGTTCTTTAATAAGCTCACGAGTTGCCCAGCCCAAAATGCTGCAGGTATGTTTGTAGGGAAGGTTTCTGGTTCCAGAAAACTGGAAATTGGATTTATTCCAAGGTATCAAATGATCATTTGGCCCAATAAAGAGGTTATTCAACATACTTTGGCGTAAACTACCTACAAATGTATAGTTGCATGTAAAATAACATGACATGCTATTCAATCTGTAGATCTTATAATGCGTTTGACGAACTATAAGAGTTTCTTTACTGTAGCATGTAAATAGTGAATATATAGGAGTGGGCAGAGACCCCCCAAAACGGCGCAGGCCTCAAGCGGACCATTGTGCCTTACAGCGATCTCCGGGAAGGACGGCAGAAGGAAACCGCAGGGCGACTAGATGCGGAAGGCGGCACGCGCTAAGCGAAGGCAATGTCCTGAAAGATTCCATAATATGCCTATCCGGACACGGGCGCTGAACCCTCAATGAAACATCCCTCGGAGAGAGTTACAGACAGGCGGCCTCAGCCACCAAACCTAGAGAGAAAATTCCACCGGCCCGCCGCAACGCACCAAAGGAAAGGAAAACTAGTAGTAGGTAACAATCCACCTGGCTTTCGCCCACCGACCAAGAAAAAACACGAAAAACTCCAAGGTCAAGGTGGCCAGCCCAACGGATCGAATTTGGACCTCCCGAATGTGGATCATAGATGCTACCACCTGACACTTCTTGTTCGGTTACTCTAAGATGTAGATTACGCTAGAAATAGCATACATTATGTACGTTTGATGAAATAATTGCACACTTCATGTGAGTTTGTCAGAAACGGTCATTTTTACATTCGTAATTTGCCAATTTAGAAAACAAATTGCACATTACTGCTGACTTAAATTGCTTACAATTAGAATATGCAAAAAAAAAAAAAAAAAAATGCAACTTAAAGGGGAACGAAACACAAAAATCATGTTTCTTCCTAAAGGATAATGACCTGTTAAGTGCAGCGGTAACATTGTTTTCTTACTGTGCCACACTGTTACTGCTGCGCAAGCGAAATAATAACCACCTCATACGTCATCAGAGCCAGCCGTACGCTGGAAGCAGTTGGGAGGTCACAAGTCAGTCATTGATGCACGTGCAGTAATACGTTTTCAAAAACCGTTATTGTTGGTATTTAAGTTCAAAAGTAGTGTACTTTTGGTGTTTTGGTGATGGTGTTACTAATCAGTTTAGTATTATACAAACAACGTAATATTGTGAAAAAGGCCTCAATGTTTTGCAATATGGCTGTAATGTGAGAAGAGGACAGACATGGGAACTCATTTTCACGCGTTTCCAAACAGAAATAAATCTCCCAAAAGATATAAGATAAGGGTGGAATTTTGCAAAACAAAAGATTTTATTCGCGTGGTCCCTGAGCCCGTTTATATTCCTTCCATTTTAAAGATACATATTATGAACAGACACAGTTATTAAAAAGCAGCTTATGCCGGATTAAAATTTCTGAGGGCCTTTATTAAAACCTGGAACTATTCGTACTATAACGTAAAATGAACACAATTTCCAGATATCAAGTTGTAGTAAGACACTTGATCCTTGACCATCTTCATCCAAGAACAAACGACAAAGAACAGAACAATATGAGGCTAGAAATCGTAAAAGCATAGTTTCTGAGCTATGAGATAGTGTCACTTGCAATAAGACTGACAAAGAAACCGATGATGATTAAAGTACTGAAAGAGAATTCAGAAGTACATGTCAACTAGGTACTCAAATCATAAGGAAATATATATTGTTGGAATCTGAAAAATTCACTAAACAAGCAATGAGGATGAGGCGGTATCTTTAACACTTAAATAATTTCAGTCTAATTATATAATACGTAAATTCAATAACAGCCCGCCTTAAAACAATATGTGTATGTAATAATATATAAAAAGTGCATATTACAGTCATTGTATATATTTTTATATTACTGTATACATGTGTAATAATGTTATGTGAATATATTACGTGATTTAATAATGTAGGAGCTGTGAGAATAATAGGTTAAAAGTTGCTAACAATGAGGTAACAATGAGGTAACCTTGAGGTAATAATGAATTAGAAAGTTTAAATGTTACTTGTGGTTCTTGAAAGCAATAATGTAATTTTAGTGACAGTTTATAAAAATAGCCAATCAACAACCAGAAAAAGCTTTAGTTAAATGAAGGTATTCTATTGGATCAGGAATAGCCAATCAGAGACTTGAAATACAGAAATTTACAAGTTTAGGCGGTTGAAATCAATTCAGTTGGTTGCAGATAGCGTTACTAACCAGACGCAAAAAATGTCAAGAGATTTAATACGTACTCGTGTGAGACGAAAAATAGTTTACGTGTTAAAAAGTGCAAATAATTAATAAAAGAATCTCACAGCTCTCTATCAGTGAAGTGTTATATAAATCGTATCAAGCATTAATAAAAGGAGTGAAGTAAAATTATAATCTGTGTAAGCCTAAATTATTAGTCGCACCACAACCCTGCTAAGAGAAACGTGTCTCTAACAATAATACTGACGCAGCCGAGGCAAACATAAATATATAATATTTAAAGAAACAGTTAAATTACAAAGTTAATATTTTTTTAAACTTGGGGCAAAGGCCACCTGAAAGTACATTTGGGGCGAAGGCACCAGGAAACTGTTTACTATACGTGCGGTTGCAACTACTTCAAGTTCGGCTCCCCAATAGTTGAAATACAATACAACTCCTACTTCAAAATGGCGTCCATACGTGGGGCTAATAAAAATCTTCTCAAATTGACGCCCAAAGCGTGGTACAAATAACGTAACAAACCATCTTCTCAAGAAAGATCAGGATAAGCTGAATGAAACTTTTTACAAACCTGATACTTCAGATTCTGATACAAGTGATAATGAGGGAGAAGAAGAAAAAAATAATATGAAGTAGAAGAAACTTTTACCATACATGGAAATGAAGCTACAGCAGAATATTTCATTGTTGCTTGGACATCTCTACTTTTATTTTTCAAGGTATGTGTTTTATGTAGAAATGAAGTCAAAACAATTTCTCTTTACATTAAAGGGACAAAGCTATGCGTTATAACAATGTGTTATTGCGGTATTATACATTCACTTCAAACTCACAAAATTCATCAGGAAAGAAACCAGAAGGAAGTGCTTTAATAGCAAGTTCTTTATTATTATATGGTATATTGTTTCATCAATTTAAGTCCTTCTGCAAATCACTGGATTTGGTAATCTTTCCAAGCGTACATTCGAAACATGGCAGCATCAGTTGTTAGAGCATTTTCGATTCAAGAAAGAAAAAATAACTTGAATTCATTAAAAGGTTATGGTACACTTACATGGTTGGCAGGGGATAGGCAGTATGATGAGTGATGACTCCCCTGGATTTTCAGCCAGATATTTGGTCTATTCTGTCATGGATTTAATTCCCCAAAATTATTGATTTTGAACTTGTTCAAAGAGATATAGTGAAAGGCACTTTGGAAAAGGCTACTTGTAACAACATAATGACAAGGCTTGCAAAACAGGAAATGTGTAGAATTGAAGTTTCTCTCTCCGATAGAGATAAAGGTGTAAGATACCTGTTAAAAACTAAGTATTCGGAAGTTCAACATGAATTTGACGTATGGCATTTGTCAAAAAGTCTGTCGTCCTCCGTGGTGTAGTGGTTTCCATGCTAGCCTCTAGTTCCTGAGGTCGCGGGTTCAAACCCGGCGAAGGGCGTTGGATTTTATCGGGCATAAAAATCCTTAGCATGGCTTGTGTCGGAAGGGAAGTAAAACCGGTGGTCCCGTGTCGTAGATTTACGGCACGTAAAAGAGCCTCAACTCTGATAAAGAGGCCTCTGAGCAAAATTACCGGTCTTTCACACCCAATATAGAATGGGACGCTAAGGACCAGAACAGTTATAGAGCGTCCATAAATAAAACTCAATTTAATGGTTTTCTCTTCATTAGGAAACAATTTTGTATAATTCCATAACCGCTAAACGTTAAACGATAGACAAAAACGCACTACACAACAAATGCAGATCTCCTTAAAACACACAATTTATTACAAATAACTTTTTTGTGGCATAAGCCATTTCAAAGATATCTGTTGTTAATGGTTCGAATTGTTCATTACTTGGTCATTCTCTTAAAGTCCTGTCAACATTCAGTTGTTTCTCGCAATGTCATGGAAACAGTACGGAATTTTAAGGGCAGCATATAGCGTCCAGTTCTTAAACATTTGACTGTCGCTGTTCCCTTTGTATGTATGACGAAATGTGAATGTAGCTATTTCTGCAAAGGATTAACTGGATTACGATGCAGTGGATAAAAAAATAAGCATTAGTAAAAATAGTTTGTATATCCACTAATAAAAATAGAGGGTAGAGAATGTCAGGTGAATATATCATTTTTTTAGGTCCTTTAATCTGGCACGTCATATAGGACGATGAATGAATGAAATGGGTGAAACGGTGCTAACATGATCACGGGTTCCAAAGTTAACCGACATTCGTATTCGCAGGATAAGGGAAAACCCTGGGGGGGGGGGAAACTGATGTGTTACACTCACATGACTTTCTCTACTCTTGTACAAACTATTTTTACAAACGCTTATTCTCCATATGCTTAATTTTAATAGAGATATCGAGATGTTAATCTTATTGCTAATTTTCTTGTAGATGCAAGGGGAATTGGTAGGCTTTAAGCGAGTCAAATATTTTAAGAGCTGGTTGCAATGTGGGGTATTCCATTCTCTTAGCATTACCAGGGAAAAAAAATCTGATGTGTTACACTCACATGACTTACTCTACTCTTGTACAAACTATTTTTACAAACGCTTATTCTCCATATGCTTCATGTTAATCGAGATGTTAATCTTGTTGCTAATTTTCTTGTAGATGCAAGGGGAATATGGTAGGTTTAAAGCGATAGTCAAATATTTTAAGCGCTGGTTGCTATGTGGCGCATTCCATTCTCTTTGCATTTCCAGGACATAAAAAAATGAATAACGAATTTGAGAAAAAGTATAAGTATTGGAAAATTCAAGGGAATAACAAGCAATATCTCGAAAACGGATCACTAAACAAAACAAAAATGTAAATGACATAAATTGTCTATTTTAATCTACATTTTTTGTGTAGTAACATTTTGTCTATCTCTTATGGTTTACCAGTTATGCAAAAATCGTTCACAATGAAGAATACTTTTGGAGACATACCCAGAAAATTCGAGATATACATTTCATTTCTCATGACAATATCTTAAAAATATGATATTTTAATCAAAATCGTTAGAGCCATTTTTGAGAAAATTAAAATTTTCCAAAAATGTTCCATGTAAAGGGTAGTCTGGGATGGGGGGATTTTCTTGAAAACCTTCGTATCGCATCTCTGGAAGATACTGAACCTAAATACCAAGTTTGGTGTTTATCCGACTGTTCGTTTCTGAGTTATGCTGTTCACTACTATACGTAGTAGAGAAAGTAAAAATGAAGAACGAATTCCCATTTTAGAAAAAAGTATAAGTATTGGAAAATTTAACGGAATAACAAGCATTATCTCGAAAATGGTTCACTCAACAAAAAATATCTGATGTGTTACACTCACATGACTTTCTCTACTCTTGTACAAACTATTTTTACAAACGCTTATTCTCCTTCTGCTTCATGTTAATCGAGATAAACATTTGCAGACTCTATCCTATTGCTAATTTTCTTGTAGATGTAAGGGGAAAATATATTTACAAGGGCAATATAGAAAAACAATAGCCTTTAAGCATCGACATATCTCTGAATAGCTGGTTGCTAGGTGCAGCACCATTCCCTTTGCCACAGATTATAACTATTTGCATATCAAAGACAAAATAAATGAATAACGAATTCCCATTTTAGAAAATAAGTATTGAAAAAATTAAGGGAATAACAAGCAATATCTCGAAAATGGTTCAATCAACAAAAAAAAATGTATATGACATAAATTGTGTATTTTAACGCGATTTACATTGTTTGTGTAGTAAAATTTTGTCTATCTCTTATGGTTTACCAGTTATTCAAAAGTCGTTCACAATGAAGAACACTTTTGGAGACATTACCAGAAAATTCAAGATATACATTTTATTTGTCATGAAAATATCTTAAACATATGCCATTTTAATCAAAATCGTTAGAGCCATTTTTGAGAAAATTAAACTTTTCGAAAAATGTTCCATGTAAAGGGTACTCTGGGGTGGGGGGATTTTGTTGAAAACCTTCGTGTCGCATCTCTGGAAGATACTGAACCTAAATACCAAGTTTGGTGTTTATCCGACTGTTCGTTTCTGAGTTATGCTGTTCACAGACACACACCCACACAGACATGTTTCCAAAAATGTTTTTTTTTTTTTTTTGGATTCAGGGGGTCAGAGATGCGACACGAAGGTTTTCAAGAAAATTCTCCCACCCCAGATTACCCTTTACATGGAAAATGTTTCGAAAATTTTAATTTTCTCAAAAATGGCTATAACGATTTTGATTATTATATCATATGTTTAAGATATATTCATGACAAATGAAATGTATATCTCGGATTTTCTGGGAATGCCTCCAAAAGTATTCTTCATTGTGAACGACTTTTGCATAACTGGTAAACCACAAGAGATAGAGAAAATTTTACTACACAAAAAATGTAGATTGCGTTAAAATACACAATATATATATATATATATATATATATATATATATATATATATAATTTTTTGTTGAGTGAACCATTTTCGAAATATTGCTTGTTATTGCCTTAAATTTTCCAATACTTAT
The DNA here is from genome assembly GCA_030765065.1 of Deroplatys truncata. Lineage (NCBI taxonomy): Eukaryota > Metazoa > Arthropoda > Insecta > Mantodea > Mantidae > Deroplatys > Deroplatys truncata. Next base: position 44,766,263 of record CM060975.1, on the reverse strand, counting down.
ACTTTTCTCAAATTCGTTATTCAATTTTTTTTTTGTCCTGGTAATGCAAAGAGAATGGAATACTCCACATAGCAACCAGCTCTTAAAATATTTGACTATCGCTTAAAGCCTACCAATTCCCCTTGCATCTACAAGAAAATTAGCAATAAGATTAACATCTTGATTAACATGAAGCACATGGAGAATAAGTGTTTGTAAAAATAGTTTGTACAAGTGTAGAGAAAGTCATGTGAGTGTAACACATCAGATTTTTTTACTTGAAACTAAATATGAAGAGAATTGCACAATTTATGAGCTGTACAGTACTCGTGGAAAAGTCACAAACATAGCTATGGGCATTAAAGAAGTTTTAAAATCCTACATTGTTTCAGATAAACATAACCTAGAAGTAACATTGAAAGTCAGCTTTATTAATTAACCTTACTATGTAAAGTGTTAATTTCAAAATCCAGATACCTGCTCATAACTTTATAAGAAAACTGTTTCATAGTAGGTATACCTAAATAGTGTAAATATCCTGGGATTCTAAAAACAGTCGGATGACTTCATCCAGCACCTCATGAGTTATGACTTTCCAATCCACAATTATTCCTTTCTTTTTGCTTATAACCATGACATTTATAGGTTTTCTAGCATTGCCATGGACATTCAAGGAGTTTCAAAATCCTTATTGCTTCATGAACACTTAACCTAGAAGTATCACTGAAAGTCATATTAATTAATCTTACTATATAAATCCTAGACGTTGGTTACTTATCCTAGAAGTTGGGTTACTTATAACAAAACTGTTTCATAGAAAAATAGTGTAAACATCCCAGGATTCTAGAAGCAGTCTGATTTGAACCTGCATCCGGCACCTCATAATTATGACTTTAGAATCTGTGAATACTTTCTTTTTGCTTGATTTACTGAAAATAGATTTTGGCTATTTAATTTTATTTGTTGTTTTGATAATTTAATTTACAGTTATGCTTTTGTGTCTGTTGCTTCAATTAATTCTTCATTTCTTGAAGGATTTCATACTGCTCTAACATTTCTGCTGAAACTTGTTATGCAACACAGGATAATTCCTGAGCAGTTTTGAAGGGACAGAACCAAATACAACAAAATCTACTCCTCTAATTCACAATGCAAAACAACACAACACCACACAATCAAGAAGCTAGTATATGGTCAAAGAGTGTAGATAACACGAGTATATACTTACATTTAAGTGAACAAGATGGCTGTGGGGATGAGTATATACTCGCGTGAGGTAGTAGGCTTTTATTCTTATGAAAACGAGTATGTTCTCATTGAGCTGAGTATATAATCACAGAAAGTGTTCACATTCACGCGTACAACTTTGAGAAAGTACTTACTTTTTATTGATATGACCCATTGTGTTTAATATTTAAATCATCACTTAGCTATTTAGGATTTTTGCTATAAATTTAGAAAGTTTACAAGAGATTTCAAAGGAATAAAATGCTGGAGCGACATGGCACAAATATATTTTTTGGAAAATATGTCTCCTGTTTCAGGAGGATCTGTGTTATGAAATCAGATCCTTTCTGCAAGCTGACACTGCGGTATAGCGTACCCCGGCTTGCCTGCCTTGCACAGAGATCGATAGATGGCACCACGTGCTTTGCCCGCACCGCTTCGGGTCAAATAAATTACCGCCTTCTCCTTTCACACATTCCAGAGCACAATGCGCCGCTTTTTCTGCAATTGTTTTGTTTGAAAACACATTTTCCCCTCCAACAACCGCTTGCGAGTGAGATTGCAGTTTTAGAACAACCGCAAAAAAAGTTGCAACCTCCCCTATGGGAAATCGCGTGTTTGCATTATTTTTTTACAACGATAAACCGGGCTTGGGTATATAATTTTTATCAAAATATGGGAGGAAAAATGCATTTTCGGAGCTTAAAATGAGTTTACACAAATGTAAATCCTTGTGTAATCATTTCCAAATTACGTTACTATGGAAACCGCAAGCGCCGTACGTTGTAGCAGAACGTTTCCATGGCAACCACACTGAGATGTATGTGGGGGGAGGGAAATATGGCCCATATCCTGCAGCTAGATGTTCACAGTGACACATTTACTTGTAAAACCCGTCACCACTTGTAGCAAATGTAAAAATGTAGCATTTTGAGCATTTCCAAATGGTCGGCGAAAAAATGTGGAGAAACATTAAATTCATAACCCAAAAATATGAAAAAGTTTTAACACACATAAAAATAATCAAGTTAAAACTATGCTGTGTAATAGTCAGGCGATTTTCTTTATCCCTAATTCAATCAGTACATTGTTTCAAAAATATGTTATTTTCATGACACTTTCTGCTAATCGTGATACATATTGGCCAGAAGTAAAATGATCGATTTAAAATATTATCTTCTCCAGGAGACACCGGGAAATAATAATGATCGAAAGCAGAACTCAGATTATAAACCTATTTGTACTTGGAATTATAGGAGATTCTGATAAGGTTAACTCAGATGTATAAACCTAACTGAGCTTGGAATTATAGGAGATTCTGATAAGGTTAACTCAGATGTATAAACCTAACTGAGCTTGGAATTATAGGAGATTCTGATAAGGTTAACTCAGATGTATAAACCTAACTGAATTTGGAATTATAGGAGATTCTGATAAGGTTAACTCAGATATAAAAACCTAACTGAGCTTGGAATTATAGGAGATTCTGATAAGGTTAACTCAGATATATAAACCTAACTGAGATTGGAATTATAGGAGATTCTGATAAGGTTAACTCAGATGTATAAACCTAACTGAGCTTGGAATTATAGGAGATTCTGATAAGGTTAACTCAGATATATAAACCTAACTGAGCTTGGAATTATAGGAGATTCTGATAAGGTTAACTCAGATGTATAAACCTAACTGAGCTTGGAATTATAGGAGATTCTGATAAGGTTAACTCAGATATATAAACCTAACTGAGCTAGGAATTATAGGAGATTCTGATAAGGTTAACTCAGATGTATAAACCTAACTGAGATTGGAATCTTAGGAGATTCTGATAAGGTTAACTCAGATATAAAAACCTAACTGAGATTGGAATTATAGGAGTTTCTGATAAGGTTAACTCAGATGTATAAACCTAACTGAGATTGGAATTATAGGAGTTTCTGATAAGGTTAACTCAGATATAAAAACCTAACTGAGATTGGAATTATAGGAGATTCTGATAAGGTTAACTCAGATATAAAAACCTAACTGAGATTGGAATTATTGGAGATTCTGATAAGGTTAACTCAGATGTATAAACCTAGCCGAGCTTGGAATTATAGGAGATTCTGATAAGGTTAACTCAGATATAAAAACCTAACTGACCTTGGAATTATAGGAGATTCTGATAAGGTTAACTCGTATCTATAAACCTAACTGAGCTTGGAATTATAGGAGATTCTGATAAGGTTAACTCAGATATAAAAACCTAACTGAGATTGGAATTATAGGAGATTCTGATAAGGTTAACTCATATCTATAAACCTAACTGAGATTGGAATTATAGGAGTTTCTGATAAGGTTAACTCAGATGTATAAACCTAACTGAGATTGGAATTATAGGAGATTCTGATAAGGTTAACTCGTATCTATAAACCTAACTGAGCTTGGAATTATAGGAGTCTCTGATAAGGTTAACTCAGATGTATAAACCTAACTGAGATTGGAATTATAGGAGTTTCTGATAAGGTTAACTCAGATGTATAAACCTAACTGAGATTGGAATTATAGGAGATTCTGATAAGGTTAACTCAGATGTATAAACCTAACTGAGATTGGAATTATAGGAGATTCTGATAAGGTTAACTCAGATGTATAAACCTAACTGAGATTGGAATTATAGGAGATTCTGATAAGGTTAACTCGTATCTATAAACCTAACTGAGCTTGGAATTATAGAAGTTTCTGATAAGGTTAACTCAGATGTATAAACCTAACTGAGATTGGAATTATAGGAGATTCTGATAAGGTTAACTCAGATGTATAAACCTAACTGAGATTGGAATTATAGGAGTTTCTGATAAGGTTAACTCGTATCTATAAACCTAACTGAGCTTGGAATTATAGGAGTTTCTGATAAGGTTAACTCAGATGTATAAACCTAACTGAGCTTGGAATTATAGGAGTTTCTGATAAGGTTAACTCAGATGTATAAACCTAACTGAGCTTGGAATTATAGGAGTTTCTGATAAGGTTAACTCGTATCTATAAACCTAACTGAGCTTGGAATTATAGGAGTTTCTGATAAGGTTAACTCGTATCTATAAACCTAACTGAGCTTGGAATTATAGGAGTTTCTGATAAGGTTAACTCAGATGTATAAACCTAACTGAGCTTGAAATTATAGGAGTTTCTGATAAGGTTAACTCAGATATATAAACTTCATTGAGCTTGAAATATTGGAGTTTCTTATAAGGTTAACTCAGATGTATAAACCTAACTGTGCTTGGAATTATAGAAGTTTCTGATAACGTTAACTCTGATGTTTAAACTTCATTGATCTTGGAATTATAGACATTTCTGATAAGGTTAACTCAAATGTTTAAACTTCATTGAGCTTGGAATTATTGGAGCTTCTAATAAGGTTAACTCAAATGTTTAAACTTCATTGAGCTTGGAATTATTGGAGTTTCTGATAAGGTTAACTCAGAGGTATAAATGTACACACCTAATTGAGTTTGAAAGGCCATGAGCTTCAGATAAAGTTAACTCACGTGTAAAAACCCAATTCCACTTGAAATGGCATGAGTTTCTGATTACGTTATCTTAGTTGTATAGCATAGTAAGCTTGGAATGAACTCATTTGAATATTGTCTTTAATTTTCAGAATTTTTATCATAATGCCAATATAAAAGAATTTTCAATAATTTCGAAGTGTTTCTTTGGCTGCACTACGAAAAACGTCGTAAAATGCTCATATCTTACTGTCATCTTTCTGAGTATTTTAATGAATGTGATAGTATAATATACATGTATGAATTGTTTTGCCTTATCCAGGGGGAGGAAGGCTCATATTTTAAATTTTTTCTTCTATTCCAAGCACATTTCGCAACTCAAATTACCATGATCATTATGAGTTCTGATTATCCTAAAGCAAACGTAATGTTTATTTTTTCACGGTGCAGTTACCAGAACTGGACAGAGTTTGATCTCCGCCCAAGTTGTGACCCAGATCCCCGGCGTTATGTAAGGGTGACTTTAACAAGGAAAAAGAACGGAGGAACAAGATCCCTGTTACAGCGGTAAGGAAAAAGGGAACCATTAAGGGATGGACGGAAATTACCTATGAGACTGGCTGCATCGTTATCTTGGGCCTCAGCGTATCATTAGGCAGGGATTAGTAACGTGTCATGAATATTCACACGGCTTTCCCAACTTTTAACTTCTCGACCACCGCGGCAACAACACTACACCTCGAGCTGAGAAACTCTCTTCAAACATTCGTATCTAATCTTTAACTGCACGTACACTCGGCTCAAAAGAAACTCTTCTTAATGGCTGGCTGGGATATCGATAGGCAAGAGAGCTATACAGGTCTTTCATAAATAGCAAATGAGGAAAATAAAACTACAATTAACTATATCTTTAATATTTCGAAAGTAACATTTTACAAAACAGAAACAAAATTTTCAGCCATTATTGTACACGTATGATGTCATCGACAAACATTTTAAATGGCAACATATTGTTTTTGCAATTTTTTTTTCTGAAAGGTTTTTCTTATTTAGTTGCATGAACAATTTCATTTGTTTCGTAAAAAATCTGATGTGTTACACTCACACGACTTTCTCTACTCTTGTACAAACTATTCTTACAAACGCTTATTCTCCATATGCTTCATGTTAATGGAGATATCGAGATATTAATCTTATTTTTAATTTTCTTTTAGATGCAAGGGGAATTGGTAGGCTTTAAGCGATAGTCAAATATTTTAAGAGCTGGTTGCTATGTGGAGTATTCCATTCTCTTTGCATTACCAGGACAAAAAAAATGAATAACGAATTTGCATTTGAGAAAAAGTATTGGAAAATTTAAGGGAATAACAAGCAATATCTCGAAAATCGTTCACCCAACAAAAAAATTGTATATGACATAAATTGCTACATTTTTTGTGTAGTAAAATTTTGTCTATCTCTTATGGTTTACCAGTTATGCAAAAGTCGTTCACAATGAAGAATACTTTTGGAGACATTCCCAGAAAATTCGAGATATACATTTCATTTGTCATAAAAATATCTTAAACATATGATATTTTAATCAAAATTGTTATAGCCATTTTTGAGAAAATTAAAATTTTCCAAACATTTTCCATGTAAAGGGTAATCTGCGGTGGGGGAATTTTCTTGAAAACCTTCGTGTCGCATCTCTGAAGGATACTGAACCTAAATACCAAGTTTGGTGTTTATCTGACTGTTCGTTTCTGAGTTATGTTGTTCACAGACACACAGACAGACACACACACACACACACACACACACACACACGGACATGTTTCCAAAAATGCTTTTTTTTTATTCAGGGGATCTCAAAACATTTATTTCCGGTGAAATCTCGGTATATCGTATTTTTGGGTGGAATACAATACTTCTACTTACTATACGTAGTAGAGAAAGTAAAAAGGTTGGTTGTTTTTGGAGCAGTTTAATTGTTGGCTTGCTTAAAAATTTTCTCCACAGTTTACACAACTGCGGAACAAATTAAAATATAATTATTTAATATGGTGTTCTAAGTGCTTCCCATTTAAAATCTGGCACTGCCTAAATCAAGGCGTGCATACCTGATAATGGTATATCTCTGCGTTCTTCCTTGATCCTCGTTTTTAACTCTTCCATATTAACAGGCTTCATAACAAAGACTATATATTTCAAATATCCTCATAAATAGTAATCAAGTGAAGAGAGATCTGTTCCCATAGCAACCAAACTTTTTATGAGACAAATTAAATTGTTTATACGTCTAAATATGATAAATACGTTCAAGAAAAAAAACTAAAATAATATATTGCTATTTAAAACCTTTGCCGATGACGCCACACCTGTACCTTAATAACGTTGGCATCCACCAAACCTTTGTCCCGAACTCCGGTACCTACAGCTCAGTTGCAGCTAAACCGGTACCGAGTCGGATAATCGCAACTCAAACCAGCGATATTAATGGGACCACAATTTCAGAAAAGATTTTCGTAGCCAGAGCACTTTCAAAGTACATTACATCAACATCAACACCTGCCAAATCTGCTACTGACGAGATCCCTTCAGTAAAGTCATCGTTAAGACCATCGACCTTAAATAATAGGACTGGCAAGCTCGTAACTTCCAATCCACCACAAATAATGTTCAAGACCAGCTATAATAGAACCGACTTCCTAAAAGAAAATGGCAAGCCTTTACTCAGACCATCAAAAGGCAAGAAAGGTCCACAACCACCTTCTCGGAGATCCTCTTCCGAGGAATCTTCTGGGAAGGACCCGGATCAGCGATCTATATATTCGCCGATCTCCAGTTCCAATCGGTTTGAGGTTCTCGAACGAAGTTTTCAATTGGAAAAGAGTCCTCTCCCATGAAGGAGATGGACTAGAAGGATTCTGCCCGCACTGCCAGAACGACAGTGAAAAAGAGGCAGGATCCTTCCTCCGTAAAAGGTGCTAGCACGACACCGAAAAAGGGCAAATTGATTCGACCACGGCCAACCTCAAGCTAGTGGGCTCTTAAGATTGAGAACTTATCCCATGATGAATATTATGTCTATTCTAGAATGGAACATGTGTGGAATTAGAACACATCGACCAAAGCTTGAACTTTTACTCAATATGAATAATCCTTTCATCGTATTTTTACAAGAGACTAAGCTCCGTCATAAAGATAACTTTCAAATCAGGCGGTATATCCCAGTACGATATGATCTAACGCCCGAAGAGGTACTATGATGCTCATCAGAGATTATATATTTGTGGAATCTGTATCCATACAGTCTGACATCCAGTCAGTGATTGAAAGGATTAAACCATCATCCATCCGATTTACCATTTGTAACACTTATCTGCCCCCATCCGATGTCCTCTCGCTCACGATTTAGAAGATCTAGTTTCCCAGTTACCAACGCCTTTTCTGTTGGAGGGAGGCGTTAATGCCCATCACCCTCTTTGGGGCTCACCTCGGGCTTTTGCGAGAGGTAAATTAATTGACGATTTTTTGGACAATTATAACTTGGCCCTTCTGAACACCGTTGAGCCTACATTTCTCTCAGACTCCATCAATTTTTCACACCTTGATACTGCAGTTGCTTCACCAATGCAGTTTCCTTGCAATCGAATGTCATCTCTCATTTACATTCTAGTGACCACTTTCCACGTCTTATTAGTCACTTAACACAAGATATACCTTCCACACGACTACCTAGATGGCGCTTAAATCAAGCCAACTGGAATATTTCCTTCCAGTTGGCTGTGTTTAACCACCAAGAGCACATCTCACAGAGACGATTCTTTCTGCTGCTGATCAACCTATTCCTCGGTCGGCTGCCCAAACCTGTCGATTTCCGGCCCGTTGGTGGACCGTTGAATGTGGAAAGACCACTCGTGCTCGAAGGATTTTCCAGCGTCGCCCAACACTGGACAACCTGCTCTAGTACAAGAAATGTATACCAAGTCTAGACAAATTATTAAAGATAGCAAAAAGACATTATGGAGAGGGTATGTAGCTTCATTTAATCGGCATACATCTTCCTCTGTCGTTTGGGATAAGTTAAGGCAGGTGGCCGGAAAATCGACCCACATGTCATCTGCCGGTCTTAAAACAGGAGCTGTTGATACATTTGAGTGGCTAACACATTTGGCCGTAGTTTCGCTCAAGTGTCTAGTTCAATAACTATTCGCCCGAGTTCCTTCCTGTTAACACTCAGGTGGAATCTCAAGGTTGCTAATTTCGTTCTGGAAATCTTGAAGATTACAATCGTCTTTTCACCATGGCGGATCAGAACACGCTCTTTCAATTCGCGACTACCAGCACCAGGACCAGATCGTATCCATGTACAAATGTTGCAACAGCTCTCACCTGAAGGTAAGGTTTTCCTACTCGAGCTCTATAATCGAGCCTGGGTTGACGCCACTTTTCCATTTCGTAAGCTGAAAAGGACTGTCATCTACCGTCGTATTTCCTTCACCAGTTGCGTTTGCAAGGTGGTGGATCGCGTGAATGATGGACAGTTGGTATGGTGGTTGGAAACTCTCAACCTGCTGACCAACATCCAGTGCGGTTTTAGAAGACGCCGTTCAACAATGGACCAGCTTGTGTCATTATCGGCACAGATCATGAACGGATTCATGAAGAATTGTCAAACCGGTGCGATATTTTTTGACCATGAGAAGGTTTATGCTACGAGTTGGCGATCAGGGATACTATGTTCTATACACACCAAGAACTTACGTGGACGCTTACCACTGTTTATTCAGGAGTTCATAAAGGACCGTGTTTTCCGAGTAAGGGTCGGCTGGAATTTTTCGAACCTTTTAGTTCAGGAGAACGGAGTACATCAGGGATCGGTACTAAGCGTTACATTGTTTGCTATAGCAATTAATTCTATCTCGAAATGTGTTTCTTCAGAGATATCGTCATTCTTATTCGTAGACGACTTTGCCGTCTGCTGTACTTCTCAGCGTACACCGTGTTTGGAACTCCGCATGCAGCAATGTTTAGATAATCTTCAAGTAAGCAGTTCCAAAACGGCTTTCGTTTCTCAACTGAGAAGTCAATCTGCGTTAACTTCTGGCGCCGTAGGAGACGATTACCATCTTCGCTCCGATTCGATCCAGATTTTCTACCATTCGCAGATTCGACGAGATTCCTGGAATTTATCTTTGATAGGAAACTTAGCTGGTCATCTTATATAGCACAGTTGAAAGCTCTGTGACAGTTATCTGAATATATTGCGTGTACTAAATGTCAAATAATTGGGAGTGGATCGAGCAGTTTTACTGCGACTGTATCGCGCACTGATCCGATCAAAAATAGGGGTGTATCAATTATTCCTCAGCAGGACTATCTGTGCTAGGAAGATTATACACAGTCCAGAATCCGGGCATTCGAGTGGCTGTTGGCGCTTTTCCGACTAGTCAAAGTTACGAGTATTTACGCCGAATCCACAGAACCTCCTTTGCGATATCGGCGTAATGTCCTCTTTGGGAAATTGTGGCTGTGCGCTTAAACGTATGCCAACCCATCCAACGTTCGCTTCTTTTTTCCACACTGTGCTGGACGAACGTTATAGGAATAGCGCTATTAATCCAAGGCCTGCAGGTGTTCGTTTCCGGGAGCTTCTTAGAAAGTACATCATTAAAATGCCTAGCATGTTTCCTAAAGGGGAGAGGGTATTCCCCCTTGGTTACGTACATCTCATGTAGATTTTGGGATAACGGTACGCCGGAAGTCTAGACGCCTGCGTTTAGTATACACACTTATTTTTTTAGAATTTCTGTCCAATTGCAGTGAGCGAATTTTGATCTACACCGATGGATCTAAGTCCACAAATGGTATTGGATGTGCGTATGTTCATGGAACCGAAACCTATACATTTCAGTTTTCATGAAAGCACATACATTTATAGTGCAAAGTTGTATGCCATATACCGAGGCATTTTGTATGTGCGCCGTCGAAAATTGGGAGACTGTCTCATTTTGAGTGATTCCCTCAGTGCACTTCAGAGCTTTCGTGAGCTGTACAACTACCATCCCATTGTTCAGTGAATCCAGGATTCCCTGTATGTTCCATACGCTTGTGGCGTTAATGTGGAGTGTGCTTGGATACCTGGTCACGTTGGCTTGCTGGGGAACGAAATCGAGTAACGTCGAAAGACTTTAGGTTTGTTGTGTGGAGAGCTGTGCTGACGCGAGGAGTTGTTAACTCTCCGCAGAAATAAGCTTAGAGTAGTGAAGTACATTCCGATAAACTGGGTAACTCCCTCTCGAGTATCTCGTCGTGAGGAGGTGATTTTGGCTCGGTTGCATTTTGGCCACTGCAATTTTACGCAGGTTATCTTTTTAAGGGTGATCCTGCTCCAATTTGTCCGCTTTGTGGTGAAGGTCTGTCGGTCCGTCACGTGTTGCTAGAGTGTGTTCTAGCACATCTTCGGGACTCTCTGCAACTACCGGACAGTCTTGGAGAATCTTAGTGGATGATAAGCAAGTGGTGATTGTATTTTTAATGTTTTGTCAAAGGTAAATTTCCAAATGCGGAATTAGTCATGTTGATATCGGTGTTTCATACTTCTCGGTTTAGTTTTGTATTTTTATTTCTAACTTTTGCTATGATTTTATATTAATATTTATTTCTGGCCTTTGCCATGATCTGTTTTACAAGGACGCTAGTGACCTAGCAATTGAGCGCCTTTAATCAGAAATCATCATTACCTGCTCTTTATAGCTGGGGTTTCGATCGGCAGCATCATGATGAATTTTAACTTCCCGAATACTAGCGATATAATTACATCTTACGGCGAGAAATTATAGTTAATCATTCGTAACCAATTTTTAAACCGGAAAAAAGTTTATGTACACTCAGCTCAAAAGAAGCTTCTTTAAGGCTGCTACTTCAGTCGGCAACAACGCTTTATAAGCACACAGATGATATAGCTCCTCGAATACCAGCGGCATCTTGTGATGAGAAACTATCCTAAAACATTCGTAACTAATCCTTGAAACAGCAGAAACTTCGTGTATACTAGATTAAAAAGTGTACTTTCTTAACGCGTGGGATATTGTTCGGAAACATTGCCTCGTGTTGTGAAACTCTCCTCAAACCTGTAACCTTTAAAATAGGAGAGACAGTGTACAGTCGGCTTAAAAGAAATTCTGTACGATATGCCCGGGAAACGCTAGGAAAGAGCTAGTTGTTAACTTCTCTAATACTCGTCAAACATTCGTATCTGGAAGAATCTGGTGTACACTCCGCTTAAAAGAAATGCTTTATAACTGGTACATCCGTAGATACAGAAATCACATGTCTTTGTTTGGATATGTTCTACAGCTCATATGCATTAAAGTACAAGTTAAAAACGTAATGTTTCGTGTTTAATAACAACAATTATTGTGGAAGTACAGAATACAGTAAGAGTTATAAGGAGCCTTTCTGTTTGTATCCTTACCTCGACTTCCACTTACCTAAGAAACCACCGCGCACTGCGTATTTTAATCTATGAATACTTCTTCTTTCTTAGTTTCCCTCCTTGTTTGGAGGACTTACATCCCCCCCCCATGACTTAAAAGCCAATGCCTGAGGTCAGACGCCTGTCGAGGAGCAGACAGACTTTTGCATGGGATAGAAGAATCAGGACGGATGATCAGCCCGAAGCCTGACATGAGAGCATGGAAGCAGATGATATAAAATGACCGTGAAATGGATGAAAGGAAAGGTGATGATGGACTAGTTGCTGGAATGAATGGCGGGGAGAAACCGGAGAAAACCCCTCCAGACGCCGCTTCGTCCACCACAAATCCCACATACGGTTCCCTGACATCGAACCCGGACCGCTGGATGGGAAGTGAGCGGTATAACCATTCGCCACCTAATCTATGAACACACTAACATAAAATCCTGCACGAGTACATTTGATATTTAACCTGTGAGAAAAATCCTGTTTAAAACGTGACGTTTCTGTTATCGTCTATTCTGCATATTACTTGCATAAAGGCTAGTTTTTCTGTATCCTTTGAAGTGGTATTATGTTTTTTGTGTTTATTGAGCCCCACGTTTGGGAGCCATTTTGTGACGGTATTAATGTATTTGTTTGAAAGAATGCTACTGTTTATTTGCCGCACTTATAAAAGACAATTTGTCGCGGTCACTTCATGTTATCATTTACTGAGCGTCTATTATTGTATTTAATATTTTTTTGTTCACTGTCCTCCGGCTAGCTATGATCTCTCGGTCAAGCAAATCTCTTAATCAAGGTGTGTAAACGGAAAGGAGTTTTTATCCAAAGATAACACTGATGAAGAATTTGTTTTACACTTTTATTGTCGTAACATATTATGCACTTTCACATATTAATCATGACACTCGCCAAACTGAAGCTGTTATAATAACTTATTTACTGCTCATTCTTAATTCGCGTACTTCAACTTTTTGTGTAATTAACTTTAAACACTTGAGATTTTTCAGAACTCTGCTACGCGTAACCTGCGAATCGATAAACTGTGCGATGTATTTAGCGACGTGTAATGCACAAATGTTTCTGATGGACTGAAGCCGACGTGTAATGTACACATGTTTCCGATGGACTGGACGAATTTGACTCTGACCTAGCCCTTTTTATACTCTTACACCCCGATATGCCTAAAGATTATAACTGAGCTGCTATTGGTTAATAAAACGCGCCAACATTAGCGTCTATTTTTATACCCAATGAAAATTATGAACACATATGCTCTAGGGAAAATGTTCCAGCAAATTCTAAGAAAAACGCGCCAATATTACGTCATTTGCTCGTCTCTAATAATGATAAACAGTTCATCCCCTCGCGACATTATTGCACGCTATTATTGTCAGTTTCAATAAGGCCGTATAAACCCAATTCTCAACAATAATTACAATCATCAAACATCTCAAATCAATGTCACACAATAATGCATATTCACACTATAATCACTCTTTACATTTACATAATTTGTGATACAAATTACTGCGTCACCTTACTATTAATCCCAGTATACAGTATGTGCACAAAATTGCTACAGATTTTTCGTGCGGTGTTGGGGAACAACCATGCGCGTATTTTAAGGCAATGAACCTTGAGAAGGAAATGCATGTGTGCGGGTGCGTGAAGGGGGGAGTCGAAGTAAACTAGTTGCAGACTAAACACGAAAATATATCCTAGTTGCGTAACCGTGCTATTTACCAGACACCCCAAGTTGCGTACCCCTTGAATACTGAGATATCCGAGTTGCGCACCGCACATTCCCACTTAACCAATCCGAGGACTGGCCACCGAGTGCACTACGACTTGGAAGGTGTGGTTAAAAATGTGATTGAATATTTTAACATTTACGGCAGAATTTTTCTTGTTATAATTGAAATGCATATGCTACAGCTTTGATGTATTGTAGTCTTGTTTATTTCGCTTTCTCTAAATTGAATCATTTTCTGTTGTAGAAATTCATCCCTTTCCACTGTTTTGTTGTTTCATCTGATGTTTCGATATTCACACTATTCATTTTTTACGTAAGCAGTGGTTTGTACTTCACTGGTGGTTTCCAATAATTGAAATGAGTTCGCGTGTGAATGGTAGAACATACCGTTCAACTTAGAATGACAGCTTGCGCACGCATTCGTCGTTCGTGGCAGAGATGAAGAGAATTCTGTGCATAGTGATGGTGGAAATTTACATTCAGGCTCGATGTACTGTTATAAAACAATCTGAAAACTGACGTGTAACTCCATCGTCTAGTTGAATGAAACAATGGTCTACCTCGCCAAGTAGCATACAATGAACATCGTCAGGTTCATGGTTGTGAGAAGTGTTCTGTTCAGGAGCGTACCGCTTACATCAATCTTCAAATACAGGAAGAGCCAAAAGACTACAAACCGGCTGCGCGGTGTTTTTCCTGTCCGATTCCTCGGCACTCGTTGCTGTCTGCCGCTATCATAGAAAGGCGCGGAAGAAACGATGCAACATTTTTAAAACTACTTTTAAAGGCTTTACTTAACAACTTTATGAAAGTATGCTTGAGGACAGAATCATTAGTAGAGATTTGTAACCCCCTCGGTCCCCCTACGTAACCTCCTGCGATTTCTATCTCTGGGGTAACTTAAAACAAAGTGTACAAGAAAAACCCACACACCCTGAAAGAATTAAAACAAAATATCCGCCAGGAAATTGCCTGCATTTCTCAACGTGAACGTGCCAAAAATGTATGGACAACGACGGTGCCAGTTTCAGCATCTCCTTTCATAAAGTTGGTAAGTAAAGCCGTTAAAGTAGTTTTAAAAATGTTGTATGGTTTCATCCGCGCCTTTCTATGATAGTGGCTGACGGCAACGAACGCCGAGGACGCGGACAGGAAAAACACTGCGCAGTCGGTTCTTAGTTTTTTGGCTCTGTCTGTATATTTGGAAGTCTTTTATACAGCACGACCATAGTTGAATTTCACCACTCAAGAGTTCGATGGAAACGACACTTATGTCTCTCTACAACACGTAACTCACTAAACGTCGTTGAAGGCCCACTCCACGCTCCACTGTAACCAAGGTGGTATGCGCTACTGGTATGTTTTCGGTTAACCGTGTATCCGCAACCCGTATGTTTATTCAGCGCCTTCAGTGGATCCGTCCGCAACTGGTATGCAATTCTGTGTGACAAGATTGTTCTGATTGTGAATGAAGCATAAAAAACATCCAAAATCACACATTAAAGATGTTGAATACTTCGCATTTACACTCCCCCCTCTCTCTCACACGGACCTTTTTCTAATTTTTTTTATCCAGGAGGCTTCAAAACATGTATTTATGATGAAAGCTCGGTATCGAATATTTTTGTGGAATGCATACCTCTCTACCTATTAGATACGTGGTAGAGAAAGTAAAAAGTATATTTAAAAATCTGATGTGTCACACTCACATGACTTTCTCTACTCTTGTACAAACTATTTTTACAAACGCTTATTCTCCATCTACTTCATGTTAATCGAGATAAACATTTGCAGACTCTATGTTATTGCTAATTTTCTTGTAGATGTAAGGGGAAAATATATTTACAAGGGCAATATAGAAAAACAGTAGCCTTTAAGCACACACACATATCTCTTAATAGCTGGTTGCTAGGTGCAGCACCATTCCCTTTGCCACAGATTATAACTCTTTGCATATCCAAGACAAAAAAATGAATAACGAATTCGCATTTGAGAAAATAAGTATTGAAAAATTTAAGGGAATAACAAGCAAATATCTCGAAAGTGGTTCACTCAACAAAAAAATGTATATGACATAAATTGTGTATTTTAACGCGATCTACATTTTTTGTGTAGTAAACTTTTGTCTATGTCTTATGGTTTACCAGTTATGCAAAAGTCGTTCACAATAAAGAATACTTTTGGAGACATTCCCAGGAAATTCAAGATATACAATTTATTTGTCATAAAAATATCTTAGACATATGATATTTTAATCAAAATCCTTAGAGCCATTTTTGAGAAAATTAAAATTTTCGAAAAATCTTCCATGTAAATGGTAATCTGGGGTGGGGGGATTTTCTTGAAAACCTTCGTGTCGCATCCTTGGAAGATACTGAACCTAAATACCAAGTTTGGTGTTTATCCGACTGTTCGTTTCTGAGTTATGCTGTTCACAGACAGACACACACACACACACATACACACACACAGACAGACACACACACAGACACACACACGGACATGTTTCCAAAAATGCTTTTTTTGGATTCAGGGAGTCTCAAAACATGTATTTCCGGTGAAATCTCGGTATCGAATTTTTGGGTGGAATACAATACTTCCCCTACTTACTATACGTAGCAGAGAAAGTAAAAATGCTTTATTGAGAGTTCAGATTGTAACCTCGGCTCTTGCATACAGCTCGCCAGTAGTGATAGATATGCGTCGCTTTCTTTAGCAGCTGCGTAAATAGCTATTTGAATAAACACTTGAGACGCGAAAAGTAATCCCTTCTTGAGAAACCACGTGCATATAACAAAACTACAGTTTGGCAATTTTATAATTTCGATGAATAATCGAATTAATGTACACAATAGGTTACCCTGAAATAAAAAAAAATAACATTTTAAAGTGTGTATGTGTGTGTGTGCGCGCGCGCGCGGGCGCACGCGCCTTCTGAAAGACAGCTACTTTTTATGCCGAATCAATTATTATGGAACTTGGTATGTAGGTATAATAACTTAGGTCCCACTTATGTCTTAATTGCTTTCTTCAAGAGGATGTAATAATGCACAGAATTAAAAGAATCAAAATATGTCGATTATTGAGCCTCTCTTTGTTTCTCCCTTCCTCGAAAGAATGATAATACAAAAGTTTGTAAACATAAAGTTTCTGACAAGTTTTATTTAGATTTTTACTACATACGGCACCACAAATGGCGGGCACTGGTGATACATGAAATGAATTATTATTTGCGATAGTAAATTTGTAAAGAAAGCGTTCCTGGCTTAAATTTAGGTACTTCTCCGGGATTTGCAAGTTATGGGAACTGAGGAAAACCTAGAAAAAAAAAATCTTAGGCAGGGAGAACAGTCCCATCGGGTTTTGAACCGGGACCTCCCGTTCCCCACCTCGGCTACTCATAATATTATGAATGCAACTCAAGCTTAAACATGACTTTTATCTCCCGTTCCCGGGACCCGGAAAGCTTCCCGTCAATTCTGAACACTCACACCGTAATACACGTATTTTAAGTCTATCGTTCCCGTTCCCGATCGTTATGAAGCAGGTAACTTGTTATAACACCTCAGAAAAATAAGTTTATTATCGGTTTTCAAAACACAACATGTCTTGTAAGTTCCACAGAGAGGAGAGAGAGAGAGAGAGGCATGGAGCAATAGGAGGAGAGGGAGAATTTAACACAATAACACGAGCTCTGTCAGGGCATAGCAATCTCAGTTTCAGGCATTATGGTACAATAAATGTGTGCCCAATGGGAACTGTTAACCCCGAGGAGAGGACCGGGAGGCTTGTGTTACAAACTCCAATGGGAGATGACCTCGACCAGCAGAAATTCACACAATAGTTAACGAAGTTGGCGGGAGAGGAGACGCCTGGGGTACATTTGCCCCTAAATTGCTGTCAATATCGACCCGTAAAGTTTAATTCCTTGGGGGATAGGCAGCATCGCAACACTCTGCCATTCATCACCGAGGGTTATGTTCCGGCTTTATCTCGGCTGGATCTTTATGTAAGTGTCGTTCAACCCTGCATTCAGTCAAGCTGCGACACGGCATTGATCGGCGAGAAAGCCCTACCAACGATCCACCTTAAACACAATCGAGCTTTTCTTTTCATCACGCAACAACACGCAATTTTACAAAAAATGTAGCGTGCGACTTGAATGACATAATTATAAATTGTGATGCGTTACACACTCGCGGCATTCTCTGCCAACTTCACTAATATGCGTTCACGTAAAAATTATTCTCCTGTTTACGTTGATAACTATACGTTTTTGTCTAGAAATAATCGCAAAATAAGCAATATGCACTTGGTTGTATACATGATGCCCATATTTGATGTAGCTATAGCCACAAGTATAAAGAAAACGATTTGGAAGTACAACGGAGGGGAACAACAGCGACCAGCATACTGATAGACCACGGGAAGAAGGCAAGCGAGAGGAATGTGTAACATCAACACTTTCCTGCGTCCGTATCATATTTACGCACGCCGTGTGGATACGACAAGCATGTTAAGGAGGATATAAACTACTACACAGTGCTGTCAAGTACTCACCCATGGCTAGAAGTCCAGCAGCGGTCGTGCAAGATCCAAGTCTGAGAAGATCTGGCAGCATGGGTGGTTCATTTGCACACATAAACAAATTTCTTAGTAAACAACGCTCGCCCCTCAGGCTCCGCTCGCCTTCTTCTCGTTGTCCAACAGTAGATCTACTAGGCCTGCCACTCCCCAGAAGGAAGGGATGAAGTGAAGGAACTACAGGAGGCTACAGCACACAGGCAGACAGGGCACAGAGACGTAGGAAATCGCGACGAAGACCCGCCAAACTGCTGGAGATGCCTAAAGAGGGCGATATACGACCCGTCGAACAAGCAGCCCTCTAGTGTTCTTAAGGAGTACCCTTTCCTTTAAGCAAGTATCGGTGCCATCACCGCCACACAACCTAGAAGTACGCCGGAAAGACGAAAAGGAAACGGAATGAAAGGGAAATGACAGAAACAAAATCGTGGTAGTTGACAAATCACGCCAGTGTTCGCCTACCGAGCAGGTAAACCACGAAAAACCCAAGGTCAGAGTGAGCAGTCAACAGAAATCGAACCCGGGACCTACCGAATGGGAGCCTCACACGTTACCGCGGAGCCTTCTCGCTCGGTACTTGGATGTTCAAAACTAAACATAAGATATCTCATTTTTGAGCTCTCATATTTCAAGGACTCCCACTTGATTCTATTGCACTTAAAAGTAAAGCAGAATCTAAACTGTATCCGCGGCAAGGGCAATTAAAACATGTCCAACTGCAGAATCGATCTCCAGAAAAGTTACATTACAAGACTCTTCAAGCAGCTAGGACTATACTATAGAAGTAAGTGGAAAATACTGCTTGTTGCAGATGGCAGAATTAAGAACCCAATTCGTAAAAGAAGGTCAGCCTTTCAAATATTGATTATGCCAGTCATCGTACAAATTGGTCGTATCAACAAACTGAGCCCGAAATATAAAGCAAAAACTGGAGTGATGAGCCCTCGTAACATCAGAGCTCCCAACTCCAGACTTATTCACAGACTCCATATATCACTATCGGTTCATTTCCTGTCTAACGTTAGGAAACACAACGTGTTATTTCATGATATAATAAGAAATCTTGTGAATACAAGGCGTTCTTGTCTCTTACTTCTCCAATCTTAGACCAGGCATAATTAAAAATTGACTTTTTACTTTCTCTACTACGTACAGCAAGTAGGGGAAGTATTGTATTCCACCCAAAAATTCGATACCGAGATTTCACCGGAAATATATGCTTTGAGACTCCCTGAATCCAAAAAAAGCATTTTTGGAAACATGTCAGTGTTTGTGTCCGTGTGTGTGTGTGTGTGTGTGTGTGTGTGTGTGTGTGTGTGTGTCTGTGAACAGCATAACTCAAAAACTAACAGTCGGATAAACACCAAACTTGGTATTTAGGTTCAGTATCTTCCAGAGATGCGACACGAAGATTTTCAAGAAAATCCCCCCACCCCAGACTACCCTTTACATGGAACATTTTTCGAAAATTTTAATTTTTTCAAAAATGGCTCTAACGATTTTGATGAAAATATCATATGTTTAAGATAATGTCATGAGAAATGAAATGTATATCTCGAAATTTCTGGGAATGTCTCCAAAAGTATTCTTCATTATGAACGACTTTTGCATAACTGGTAAACCATAAGAGATAGACAAAAGTTTACTACACAAAAAATGTAGATCGCGTTAAAATACACAATTTATGTCATATAAATTTTTTTGTTGAGTGAACCATTTTCGAGATATTGCTTGTTATTACCTTACATTTTCCAATACTTTTTCTCAAATGGGAATTCGTTATTCATTTTTTTTACGTACTGGACATACATATTCCCTTACATCTACAAGAAAATTAGCAATAAGATTGACATCTCGATTAACATGAAGCATATGGAGAATAAGCGTTTTTAAAAATAGTCTGTACAAGAGTAGAGAAAGTCATGTAACACATCAGATTTGTTCTTGTCGAAAGCCATAAACTCTCAAGTTTTAATTTTATTTTATGCATCTACTTTAATAATGCGTATTGCAATTTCTAAACAGATTTGGTGTCTGTGCTTCTGCCTGGATAGGCGCAATTGAGTCCATGCAAGAAAACAAACCCTTGTTTCAACTACTTGAGGTATACACCGCCGGCAAGAGAGCACTCGCCGAACACCGCACATAGCAAATTGCCCAGGGCTCGTTGTTCCTTCGCCATTCATCGCGAACACTCGTAAACTCTCACGACGGATCTCTATTGCTGCCGACTAGAGGCTACGATCTATTGCGCTCGACCGCTTCCAGGCCTTCAGTCTGGGGTTCAAATCCCCCAGGGGCCGCCCTTCCTCCCTAACTGAGGCAATTTCAAACCCAGCATATAGCGATCCGCTCTCAGTCTCCTGTATCATTCGCACCTTCAACGAAATGTGTAATTAAACCACTGCAAGCTTTTATCTCCATTATCATGAACTATATAGAAAAAAAATCTGATGTGTTACACTCACATGAATTTCTCTATTCTTGTACAAACTATTTTTACAAACGCTTATTCTCCATATGATTCATTTTAATCAGATATCGAGATGTTAATCTTATTGCTAATTTTCTTGTAGGTGCAAGGGGAATTGGTAGGCTTTAAGCGATAGTCAAATGTTTTAAGAGCTGGTTGCTATGTGGAGTATTCCATTCTCTTTGCATTACCAGGACAAAGAAAAATGAATAGCGAATTTGAGAAAAAGTATAAGTATTGGAAAATTTAAGGGAATAACAAGCAATATCTCGAAAATGGTTCACCCAACAAAAAAAATGTATATGACACAAATTGTGTATTTTAACACGATCTACATTTTTTGTGTAGTAAAATTCCGTCTATCTCTTATGGTTTACCAGTTATGAAAAAGTCGTTCAGAATGAAGAATACTTTTGGAGACATTCCCAGAAAATTCGAGATATACATTTCATTTGTCATGAGAATATCTTAAACATATGACATTTTAAACAAAATCGTGTTCCATGTAAAGGGTAATCTGGGATGGGGAGATTTTCTTGAAAACCTTCGTGTCGCATCTCTGGAAGATACTGAACCTAAATACCAAGTTTGGTGTTTATCCGACTGTTCGTTTCTGAGTTATGCCGTTCACAGACACACACACACACACACAAACATGCTTTTTTTGGATTCAGGGGGTCTCAAAACATGTATTTCCGGTGAAATCTCGGTATCGAATTTTTGGGTGGAATACAATACTTCCCCTACTTACTATACGTAGTAGAGAAAGTAATAAGCTTTTGTAAGAATTATTTGTAGAAGCTACATAAACATAAAAGAAAGTGGTTGTAATCCGTCATCCATTTTAAATGTATATCTTTCTTTTGGGTTGCTAATCCTAAAGGATTGTCACATTCTTGCAAAAATAAAGATGAACGGGACGAAATGGATGAGTGAGCTAGTTGTCCTGAGTATGACAAACGGTAAATAGTGATACGAAGGCAATGAAATTGGTTTATATTTGACAGCTACCTTCTGATGTTTTGCGAGTTGATCGCCGTGTAGTTTTCTCGATTTGCTCTAATACTTTGTTAATTATCATAATTTAAAGATTTTGTGTTCACCCATACATGAATTTGACTAGAGAACATTTCCAGCCTGTGATTTTTTACGATTTTAAATCGTCATTAACGCCTAAACAATGTGAAGATCGGATTAGAAATGCATTTAGCGAAGAAGCCCCATCTAAGGCAATAATTTATTATTGGTACAGCGAGTTCAAAAGAGATCCGTTTTTTCCTATTGATGACTGATGGATTTCGTGAAGGACGCCCAATACTGATAAAAGTATTGCCGCTGTTCGAGCAAAGGTGAGGAAGGTCGAGGACATCTTATGAATTTATTCGGGCGACATTGGGCATCTGTACGAGTCAAATCCAAAACATTTTACATCAGTTAGACGTGAGAAAACTTGGTTGTCGATGATTCCACATAAACTGACTCCCGATCAAAAACAATAACGCATTGATTGGTGCAGAAAAACACTGGAAAAATCTCAAGGCGGCACCTCAAATTTGCTTCGGAATACCGCTACTGGTGATGAATCTTGGATTTATTGTTACGATCCGGAAAAAGAAAACTCAATTGGCTGTGTCTTTCGAACAGAATCAAAGCCTACAAAAGTCCGACGAATTCGCCGCGCTGGTAAAAAGATGGTTGCTAGATTTTTTTCCCCCTAAAACGGGCCACATTGCTACTATAGCATTAGAAGATAGACGTACCGTTACTGCCGACTGGTACAGAAATGTCTTTTACCGCAAATTTTTTAAAAAAGGCTTGAAAAACACCCAAAGGGAAAAATAATGTTACATCATGACAACACATCGTCGCATACAGCAAAACTACTAACTGAGTATCTGGAGGTCAGCACCATGGACCCTCCACTATACAGCCCTGACCTAGAACCTTGTGATTTGTTTTTGTTTCCAAAAATTAAAGATAAAGTCCGTGGAATCACTTTTTCGTCATCAGATGAGGCAGTAGAACTTTATAAAAACCTGGCTTCTAAAGTGCCTCAGCAAGAGCGGCATCACTGCTTTATGGTTTCATTGAATGCAAAAATGTATTGATGTTAAAGGAGAATATTTTGAAAAACAATAAAAGTATTTGATTTTTACTTTCTCTACTACGTATAGTAAGTAGGGGAAGTATTGCATTCCACCCAAAAATTCGATACCGAGATTTCACCGGAAATACATGTTTTGAGATCTCCTGAATCCAAAAAAAGCATTTTTGGAAACATGTCCGTGTGTGTGTCTGTGTGTGTGTGTGTGTGTGTGTGTGTCTGTGAACAGCATAACTCAAAAACTAACAGTCGGATAAACACCAAACTTGGTATTTAGGTTCAGTATCTTCCAGAGATGCGACACGAAGATTTTCAAGAAAATCCCCCCACCCCAGACTACCCTTTACATGGAACATTTTTCGAAAATTTTAATTTTTTCAAAAATGGCTCTAACGATTTTGATGAAAATATCATATGTTTAAGATAATGTCATGAGAAATGAAATGTATATCTCGAAATTTCTGGGAATGTCTCCAAAAGTATTCTTCATTATGAACGACTTTTGCATAACTGGTAAACCATAAGAGATAGACAAAAGTTTACTACACAAAAAATGTAGATCGCGTTAAAATACACAATTTATGTCATATAAATTTTTTTGTTGAGTGAACCATTTTCGAGATATTGCTTGTTATTACCTTACATTTTCCAATACTTTTTCTCAAATGGGAATTCGTTATTCATTTTTTTTACGTACTGGACATACATATTCCCTTACATCTACAAGAAAATTAGCAATAAGATTGACATCTCGATTAACATGAAGCATATGGAGAATAAGCGTTTTTAAAAATAGTCTGTACAAGAGTAGAGAAAGTCATGTAACACATCAGATTTGTTCTTGTCGAAAGCCATAAACTCTCAAGTTTTAATTTTATTTTATGCATCTACTTTAATAATGCGTATTGCAATTTCTAAACAGATTTGGTGTCTGTGCTTCTGCCTGGATAGGCGCAATTGAGTCCATGCAAGAAAACAAACCCTTGTTTCAACTACTTGAGGTATACACCGCCGGCAAGAGAGCACTCGCCGAACACCGCACATAGCAAATTGCCCAGGGCTCGTTGTTCCTTCGCCATTCATCGCGAACACTCGTAAACTCTCACGACGGATCTCTATTGCTGCCGACTAGAGGCTACGATCTATTGCGCTCGACCGCTTCCAGGCCTTCAGTCTGGGGTTCAAATCCCCCAGGGGCCGCCCTTCCTCCCTAACTGAGGCAATTTCAAACCCAGCATATAGCGATCCGCTCTCAGTCTCCTGTATCATTCGCACCTTCAACGAAATGTGTAATTAAACCACTGCAAGCGTTTATCTCCATTATCATGAACTATATAGAAAAAAAATCTGATGTGTTACACTCACATGAATTTCTCTATTCTTGTACAAACTATTTTTACAAACGCTTATTCTCCATATGATTCATTTTAATCAGATATCGAGATGTTAATCTTATTGCTAATTTTCTTGTAGGTGCAAGGGGAATTGGTAGGCTTTAAGCGATAGTCAAATGTTTTAAGAGCTGGTTGCTATGTGGAGTATTCCATTCTCTTTGCATTACCAGGACAAAGAAAAATGAATAGCGAATTTGAGAAAAAGTATAAGTATTGGAAAATTTAAGGGAATAACAAGCAATATCTCGAAAATGGTTCACCCAACAAAAAAAATGTATATGACACAAATTGTGTATTTTAACACAATCTACATTTTTTGTGTAGTAAAATTCTGTCTATCTCTTATGGTTTACCAGTTATGAAAAAGTCGTTCAGAATGAAGAATACTTTTGGAGACATTCCCAGAAAATTCGAGATATACATTTCATTTGTCATGAGAATATCTTAAACATATGACATTTTAAACAAAATCGTGTTCCATGTAAAGGGTAATCTGGGATGGGGAGATTTTCTTGAAAACCTTCGTGTCGCATCTCTGGAAGATACTGAACCTAAATACCAAGTTTGGTGTTTATCCGACTGTTCGTTTCTGAGTTATGCCGTTCACAGACACACACACACACACACACACACACACACACAAACATGCTTTTTTTGGATTCAGGGGGTCTCAAAACATGTATTTCCGGTGAAATCTCGGTATCGAATTTTTGGGTGGAATACAATACTTCCCCTACTTACTATACGTAGTAGAGAAAGTAATAAGCTTTTGTAAGAATTATTTGTAGAAGCTACATAAACATAAAAGAAAGTGGTTGTAATCCGTCATCCATTTTAAATGTATATCTTTCTTTTGGGTTGCTAATCCTAAAGGATTGTCACATTCTTGCAAAAATAAAGATGAACGGGACGAAATGGATGAGTGAGCTAGTTGTCCTGAGTATGACAAACGGTAAATAGTGATACGAAGGCAATGAAATTGGTTTATATTTGACAGCTACCTTCTGATGTTTTGCGAGTTGATCGCCGTGTAGTTTTCTCGATTTGCTCTAATACTTTGTTAATTATCATAATTTAAAGATTTTGTGTTCACCCATACATGAATTTGACTAGAGAACATTTCCAGCCTGTGATTTTTTACGATTTTAAATCGTCATTAACGCCTAAACAATGTGAAGATCGGATTAGAAATGCATTTAGCGAAGAAGCCCCATCTAAGGCAATAATTTATTATTGGTACAGCGAGTTCAAAAGAGATCCGTTTTTTCCTATTGATGACTGATGGATTTCGTGAAGGACGCCCAATACTGATAAAAGTATTGCCGCTGTTCGAGCAAAGGTGAGGAAGGTCGAGGACATCTTATGAATTTATTCGGGCGACATTGGGCATCTGTACGAGTCAAATCCAAAACATTTTACATCAGTTAGACGTGAGAAAACTTGGTTGTCGATGATTCCACATAAACTGACTCCCGATCAAAAACAATAACGCATTGATTGGTGCAGAAAAACACTGGAAAAATCTCAAGGCGGCACCTCAAATTTGCTTCGGAATACCGCTACTGGTGATGAATCTTGGATTTATTGTTACGATCCGGAAAAAGAAAACTCAATTGGCTGTGTCTTTCGAACAGAATCAAAGCCTACAAAAGTCCGACGAATTCGCCGCGCTGGTAAAAAGATGGTTGCTAGATTTTTTTCCCCCTAAAACGGGCCACATTGCTACTATAGCATTAGAAGATAGACGTACCGTTACTGCCGACTGGTACAGAAATGTCTTTTACCGCAAATTTTTTAAAAAAGGCTTGAAAAACACCCAAAGGGAAAAATAATGTTACATCATGACAACACATCGTCGCATACAGCAAAACTACTAACTGAGTATCTGGAGGTCAGCACCATGGACCCTCCACTATACAGCCCTGACCTAGAACCTTGTGATTTGTTTTTGTTTCCAAAAATTAAAGATAAAGTCCGTGGAATCACTTTTTCGTCATCAGATGAGGCAGTAGAACTTTATAAAAACCTGGCTTCTAAAGTGCCTCAGCAAGAGCGGCATCACTGCTTTATGGTTTCATTGAATGCAAAAATGTATTGATGTTAAAGGAGAATATTTTGAAAAACAATAAAAGTATTTGATTTTTACTTTCTCTACTACGTATAGTAAGTAGGGGAAGTATTGCATTCCACCCAAAAATTCGATACCGAGATTTCACCGGAAATACATGTTTTGAGATCTCCTGAATCCAAAAAAAGCATTTTTGGAAACATGTCCGTGTGTGTGTCTGTGTGTGTGTGTGTGTGTGTGTGTCTGTGAACAGCATAACTCAAAAACTAACAGTCGGATAAACACCAAACTTGGTATTTAGGTTCAGTATCTTCCAGAGATGCGACACGAAGATTTTCAAGAAAATCCCCCCACCCCAGACTACCCTTTACATGGAACATTTTTCGAAAATTTTAATTTTTTCAAAAATGGCTCTAACGATTTTGATGAAAATATCATATGTTTAAGATAATGTCATGAGAAATGAAATGTATATCTCGAAATTTCTGGGAATGTCTCCAAAAGTATTCTTCATTATGAACGACTTTTGCATAACTGGTAAACCATAAGAGATAGACAAAAGTTTACTACACAAAAAATGTAGATCGCGTTAAAATACACAATTTATGTCATATAAATTTTTTTGTTGAGTGAACCATTTTCGAGATATTGCTTGTTATTACCTTACATTTTCCAATACTTTTTCTCAAATGGGAATTCGTTATTCATTTTTTTTACGTACTGGACATACATATTCCCTTACATCTACAAGAAAATTAGCAATAAGATTGACATCTCGATTAACATGAAGCATATGGAGAATAAGCGTTTTTAAAAATAGTCTGTACAAGAGTAGAGAAAGTCATGTAACACATCAGATTTGTTCTTGTCGAAAGCCATAAACTCTCAAGTTTTAATTTTATTTTATGCATCTACTTTAATAATGCGTATTGCAATTTCTAAACAGATTTGGTGTCTGTGCTTCTGCCTGGATAGGCGCAATTGAGTCCATGCAAGAAAACAAACCCTTGTTTCAACTACTTGAGGTATACACCGCCGGCAAGAGAGCACTCGCCGAACACCGCACATAGCAAATTGCCCAGGGCTCGTTGTTCCTTCGCCATTCATCGCGAACACTCGTAAACTCTCACGACGGATCTCTATTGCTGCCGACTAGAGGCTACGATCTATTGCGCTCGACCGCTTCCAGGCCTTCAGTCTGGGGTTCAAATCCCCCAGGGGCCGCCCTTCCTCCCTAACTGAGGCAATTTCAAACCCAGCATATAGCGATCCGCTCTCAGTCTCCTGTATCATTCGCACCTTCAACGAAATGTGTAATTAAACCACTGCAAGCTTTTATCTCCATTATCATGAACTATATAGAAAAAAAATCTGATGTGTTACACTCACATGAATTTCTCTATTCTTGTACAAACTATTTTTACAAACGCTTATTCTCCATATGATTCATTTTAATCAGATATCGAGATGTTAATCTTATTGCTAATTTTCTTGTAGGTGCAAGGGGAATTGGTAGGCTTTAAGCGATAGTCAAATGTTTTAAGAGCTGGTTGCTATGTGGAGTATTCCATTCTCTTTGCATTACCAGGACAAAGAAAAATGAATAGCGAATTTGAGAAAAAGTATAAGTATTGGAAAATTTAAGGGAATAACAAGCAATATCTCGAAAATGGTTCACCCAACAAAAAAAATGTATATGACACAAATTGTGTATTTTAACACGATCTACATTTTTCGTGTAGTAAAATTCTGTCTATCTCTTATGGTTTA
Source organism: Deroplatys truncata (assembly GCA_030765065.1). NCBI lineage: Eukaryota > Metazoa > Arthropoda > Insecta > Mantodea > Mantidae > Deroplatys > Deroplatys truncata. The sequence continues at coordinate 44,737,952 of CM060975.1, read as the reverse complement.
CCAGTTATGAAAAAGTCGTTCAGAATGAAGAATACTTTTGGAGACATTCCCAGAAAATTCGAGATATACATTTCATTTGTCATGAGAATATCTTAAACATATGACATTTTAAACAAAATCGTGTTCCATGTAAAGGGTAATCTGGGATGGGGAGATTTTCTTGAAAACCTTCGTGTCGCATCTCTGGAAGATACTGAACCTAAATACCAAGTTTGGTGTTTATCCGACTGTTCGTTTCTGAGTTATGCCGTTCACAGACACACACACACACACACAAACATGCTTTTTTTGGATTCAGGGGGTCTCAAAACATGTATTTCCGGTGAAATCTCGGTATCGAATTTTTGGGTGGAATACAATACTTCCCCTACTTACTATACGTAGTAGAGAAAGTAATAAGCTTTTGTAAGAATTATTTGTAGAAGCTACATAAACATAAAAGAAAGTGGTTGTAATCCGTCATCCATTTTAAATGTATATCTTTCTTTTGGGTTGCTAATCCTAAAGGATTGTCACATTCTTGCAAAAATAAAGATGAACGGGACGAAATGGATGAGTGAGCTAGTTGTCCTGAGTATGACAAACGGTAAATAGTGATACGAAGGCAATGAAATTGGTTTATATTTGACAGCTACCTTCTGATGTTTTGCGAGTTGATCGCCGTGTAGTTTTCTCGATTTGCTCTAATACTTTGTTAATTATCATAATTTAAAGATTTTGTGTTCACCCATACATGAATTTGACTAGAGAACATTTCCAGCCTGTGATTTTTTACGATTTTAAATCGTCATTAACGCCTAAACAATGTGAAGATCGGATTAGAAATGCATTTAGCGAAGAAGCCCCATCTAAGGCAATAATTTATTATTGGTACAGCGAGTTCAAAAGAGATCCGTTTTTTCCTATTGATGACTGATGGATTTCGTGAAGGACGCCCAATACTGATAAAAGTATTGCCGCTGTTCGAGCAAAGGTGAGGAAGGTCGAGGACATCTTATGAATTTATTCGGGCGACATTGGGCATCTGTACGAGTCAAATCCAAAACATTTTACATCAGTTAGACGTGAGAAAACTTGGTTGTCGATGATTCCACATAAACTGACTCCCGATCAAAAACAATAACGCATTGATTGGTGCAGAAAAACACTGGAAAAATCTCAAGGCGGCACCTCAAATTTGCTTCGGAATACCGCTACTGGTGATGAATCTTGGATTTATTGTTACGATCCGGAAAAAGAAAACTCAATTGGCTGTGTCTTTCGAACAGAATCAAAGCCTACAAAAGTCCGACGAATTCGCCGCGCTGGTAAAAAGATGGTTGCTAGATTTTTTTCCCCCTAAAACGGGCCACATTGCTACTATAGCATTAGAAGATAGACGTACCGTTACTGCCGACTGGTACAGAAATGTCTTTTACCGCAAATTTTTTAAAAAAGGCTTGAAAAACACCCAAAGGGAAAAATAATGTTACATCATGACAACACATCGTCGCATACAGCAAAACTACTAACTGAGTATCTGGAGGTCAGCACCATGGACCCTCCACTATACAGCCCTGACCTAGAACCTTGTGATTTGTTTTTGTTTCCAAAAATTAAAGATAAAGTCCGTGGAATCACTTTTTCGTCATCAGATGAGGCAGTAGAACTTTATAAAAACCTGGCTTCTAAAGTGCCTCAGCAAGAGCGGCATCACTGCTTTATGGTTTCATTGAATGCAAAAATGTATTGATGTTAAAGGAGAATATTTTGAAAAACAATAAAAGTATTTGATTTTTACTTTCTCTACTACGTATAGTAAGTAGGGGAAGTATTGCATTCCACCCAAAAATTCGATACCGAGATTTCACCGGAAATACATGTTTTGAGATCTCCTGAATCCAAAAAAAGCATTTTTGGAAACATGTCCGTGTGTGTGTCTGTGTGTGTGTGTGTGTGTGTGTGTGTCTGTGAACAGCATAACTCAAAAACTAACAGTCGGATAAACACCAAACTTGGTATTTAGGTTCAGTATCTTCCAGAGATGCGACACGAAGATTTTCAAGAAAATCCCCCCACCCCAGACTACCCTTTACATGGAACATTTTTCGAAAATTTTAATTTTTTCAAAAATGGCTCTAACGATTTTGATGAAAATATCATATGTTTAAGATAATGTCATGAGAAATGAAATGTATATCTCGAAATTTCTGGGAATGTCTCCAAAAGTATTCTTCATTATGAACGACTTTTGCATAACTGGTAAACCATAAGAGATAGACAAAAGTTTACTACACAAAAAATGTAGATCGCGTTAAAATACACAATTTATGTCATATAAATTTTTTTGTTGAGTGAACCATTTTCGAGATATTGCTTGTTATTACCTTACATTTTCCAATACTTTTTCTCAAATGGGAATTCGTTATTCATTTTTTTTACGTACTGGACATACATATTCCCTTACATCTACAAGAAAATTAGCAATAAGATTGACATCTCGATTAACATGAAGCATATGGAGAATAAGCGTTTTTAAAAATAGTCTGTACAAGAGTAGAGAAAGTCATGTAACACATCAGATTTGTTCTTGTCGAAAGCCATAAACTCTCAAGTTTTAATTTTATTTTATGCATCTACTTTAATAATGCGTATTGCAATTTCTAAACAGATTTGGTGTCTGTGCTTCTGCCTGGATAGGCGCAATTGAGTCCATGCAAGAAAACAAACCCTTGTTTCAACTACTTGAGGTATACACCGCCGGCAAGAGAGCACTCGCCGAACACCGCACATAGCAAATTGCCCAGGGCTCGTTGTTCCTTCGCCATTCATCGCGAACACTCGTAAACTCTCACGACGGATCTCTATTGCTGCCGACTAGAGGCTACGATCTATTGCGCTCGACCGCTTCCAGGCCTTCAGTCTGGGGTTCAAATCCCCCAGGGGCCGCCCTTCCTCCCTAACTGAGGCAATTTCAAACCCAGCATATAGCGATCCGCTCTCAGTCTCCTGTATCATTCGCACCTTCAACGAAATGTGTAATTAAACCACTGCAAGCTTTTATCTCCATTATCATGAACTATATAGAAAAAAAATCTGATGTGTTACACTCACATGAATTTCTCTATTCTTGTACAAACTATTTTTACAAACGCTTATTCTCCATATGATTCATTTTAATCAGATATCGAGATGTTAATCTTATTGCTAATTTTCTTGTAGGTGCAAGGGGAATTGGTAGGCTTTAAGCGATAGTCAAATGTTTTAAGAGCTGGTTGCTATGTGGAGTATTCCATTCTCTTTGCATTACCAGGACAAAGAAAAATGAATAGCGAATTTGAGAAAAAGTATAAGTATTGGAAAATTTAAGGGAATAACAAGCAATATCTCGAAAATGGTTCACCCAACAAAAAAAATGTATATGACACAAATTGTGTATTTTAACACGATCTACATTTTTCGTGTAGTAAAATTCTGTCTATCTCTTATGGTTTACCAGTTATGAAAAAGTCGTTCAGAATGAAGAATACTTTTGGAGACATTCCCAGAAAATTCGAGATATACATTTCATTTGTCATGAGAATATCTTAAACATATGACATTTTAAACAAAATCGTGTTCCATGTAAAGGGTAATCTGGGATGGGGAGATTTTCTTGAAAACCTTCGTGTCGCATCTCTGGAAGATACTGAACCTAAATACCAAGTTTGGTGTTTATCCGACTGTTCGTTTCTGAGTTATGCCGTTCACAGACACACACACACACACACACACAAACATGCTTTTTTTGGATTCAGGGGGTCTCAAAACATGTATTTCCGGTGAAATCTCGGTATCGAATTTTTGGGTGGAATACAATACTTCCCCTACTTACTATACGTAGTAGAGAAAGTAATAAGCTTTTGTAAGAATTATTTGTAGAAGCTACATAAACATAAAAGAAAGTGGTTGTAATCCGTCATCCATTTTAAATGTATATCTTTCTTTTGGGTTGCTAATCCTAAAGGATTGTCACATTCTTGCAAAAATAAAGATGAACGGGACGAAATGGATGAGTGAGCTAGTTGTCCTGAGTATGACAAACGGTAAATAGTGATACGAAGGCAATGAAATTGGTTTATATTTGACAGCTACCTTCTGATGTTTTGCGAGTTGATCGCCGTGTAGTTTTCTCGATTTGCTCTAATACTTTGTTAATTATCATAATTTAAAGATTTTGTGTTCACCCATACATGAATTTGACTAGAGAACATTTCCAGCCTGTGATTTTTTACGATTTTAAATCGTCATTAACGCCTAAACAATGTGAAGATCGGATTAGAAATGCATTTAGCGAAGAAGCCCCATCTAAGGCAATAATTTATTATTGGTACAGCGAGTTCAAAAGAGATCCGTTTTTTCCTATCGATGACTGATGGATTTCGTGAAGGACGCCCAATACTGATAAAAGTATTGCCGCTGTTCGAGCAAAGGTGAGGAAGGTCGAGGACATCTTATGAATTTATTCGGGCGACATTGGGCATCTGTACGAGTCAAATCCAAAACATTTTACATCAGTTAGACGTGAGAAAACTTGGTTGTCGATGATTCCACATAAACTGACTCCCGATCAAAAACAATAACGCATTGATTGGTGCAGAAAAACACTGGAAAAATCTCAAGGCGGCACCTCAAATTTGCTTCGGAATACCGCTACTGGTGATGAATCTTGGATTTATTGTTACGATCCGGAAAAAGAAAACTCAATTGGCTGTGTCTTTCGAACAGAATCAAAGCCTACAAAAGTCCGACGAATTCGCCGCGCTGGTAAAAAGTTGGTTGCTAGATTTTTTTCCCCCTAAAACGGGCCACATTGCTACTATAGCATTAGAAGATAGACGTACCGTTACTGCCGACTGGTACAGAAATGTCTTTTACCGCAAATTTTTTAAAAAAGGCTTGAAAAACACCCAAAGGGAAAAATAATGTTACATCATGACAACACATCGTCGCATACAGCAAAACTACTAACTGAGTATCTGGAGGTCAGCACCATGGACCCTCCACTATACAGCCCTGACCTAGCACCTTGTGATTTGTTTTTGTTTCCAAAAATTAAAGATAAAGTCCGTGGAATCACTTTTTCGTCATCAGATGAGGCAGTAGAACTTTATAAAAACCTGGCTTCTAAAGTGCCTCAGCAAGAGCGGCATCACTGCTTTATGGTTTCATTGAATGCAAAAATGTATTGATGTTAAAGGAGAATATTTTGAAAAACAATAAAAGTATTTGATTTTTACTTTCTCTACTACGTATAGTAAGTAGGGGAAGTATTGCATTCCACCCAAAAATTCGATACCGAGATTTCACCGAAAATACATGTTTTGAGATCTCCTGAATCCAAAAAAAGCATTTTTGGAAACATGTCCGTGTGTGTGTCTGTGTGTGTGTGTGTGTGTGTGTGTGTGTCTGTGAACAGCATAACTCAAAAACTAACAGTCGGATAAACACCAAACTTGGTATTTAGGTTCAGTATCTTCCAGAGATGCGACACGAAGATTTTCAAGAAAATCCCCCCACCCCAGACTACCCTTTACATGGAACATTTTTCGAAAATTTTAATTTTTTCAAAAATGGCTCTAACGATTTTGATGAAAATATCATATGTTTAAGATAATGTCATGAGAAATGAAATGTATATCTCGAAATTTCTGGGAATGTCTCCAAAAGTATTCTTCATTATGAACGACTTTTGCATAACTGGTAAACCATAAGAGATAGACAAAATTTTACTACACAAAAAATGTAGATCGCGTTAAAATACACAACTTATATCATATACATTGTTTTTGTTGAGTGAACCGTTTTCGAGATATTGCTTGTTATTTCCTTAAATTTTCCAATACTTATACTTTTTCTCAAATTCGTTATTCATTTTTTTATGTCCTGGACATGCAAAGAGAATGGAATGCGCCACATAGCAACCAGCAATAAAATATTTGACTATCGCTTAAAAGCTACCATATTCCCCTTGCATCTACAAGAAAATTACAAATAAGATTGACATCTCGATATCTCGATTAATATGAAGCATATGGAGAATAGGCGTTTGTAAAAATAGATTGTACAAGAGTAGAGAAAGTCATGTGAGTGTAACACTTCAGATTTTTTTAAAACTAGATCTTGTTTGATTTTGTAAAAATGTTCAGTGTCGCCCTCGTACATATCCAATTTGACCAGCTTTAATGTTGTGACAAGCTAACGACACCTTACTTACCCATCAGTCCTAATGCCTTACTTGCTGACCGGCACTTGTATGGTGGACAAAAGGCAATATTTAACATCCCTAATGATGAAATAAATTGCTTGGAATGAAGCCATGTGCAGCCTTTCCCTCAAATGAGTTAACAACATGTTAAGTTTACAGCTGGATTGAAGCCAAGACATTCGACAGCGAAACCCCAGCAGAGGGGCAACATTAATTAAAAGAACTGGAACAAAAGGAAACTTGGCCAACTTTATTACGGTTCACCCGTCAACTCGCCCAGACCAAGCGTTTCTTAATTAATCGTTCCTCCAAGAGGCAAGAAAGGCTACTGTATTAAAGCCTTTTCGTAAATACCAAGGGAAATTTATGTAGGCAGTTACATCTTGTGGTGCATGACAATCTCTTTCTCCTTCGATATTAATTACAGCGAAAACTCCTGATGCAGGTAGCATCTACCTTGTGCCAGGAACTGTCAGAATGAAGTTCATGGTCAGCTGTAACATTCCCTGGATTTAGCGTTTGCCTTCCACATCAGGCCGTCAATCGTAACAAAACTTCAATATAGGTTTATAAAGGCTATAGGTATATTTTCGGAAGATCGTGTTTTTTCATGAGCTTATATGCCTGGGAAGTCGGATTTCCAGCATTCGCTGCAGCCAACCTAGCCTGACTTACTGAGTGACTGACCGACCGACCGACCTACCTCTTTTGCTGTTTTGTAGCCTACAGACACTACGCATATCACGGGCATAAGCTTTTAATGGCTTTGTTATCATAGACATGAAATATAATTATACTTTTAGTTAAATTTTTATACCTCAGTCTTTCCTCTGTCTTTAATGTGATTTAATTTCTTTATATGTATTCAATTTAGGTATCATGTCGATTTTTGACATTAGCATACCGTGCGAAACTAGCTGAACGACCACTTTATTCATTTAAACAAATTTTACATTCTGTACCACATACATAGTAGGCAGAGAATGTATTGCATTTTACCAAAAATTCGATACTGAGTTTTCATCTGAAATCCATGTTTTCAGGTCTCTTGAATGCAAAAATTATTAGAAAAAGTTCCATGTGCGTGTATGTTTATTTGTACTTTCTCTACTACGTATAGTAAGTAGGGGAAGTATTGCATTCCACCCAAAAATTCGATACCGAGATTTCACCGGAAATACATGTTTTGAGACCCCCTGAATCCAAAAAAAGCATTTTTGGAAACATGTCCGTGTGTGTGTGTGTCTGTCTGTGTGTCTGTGAACAGCATAACTCAAAAACGAACAGTCGGATAAACACCAAACTTGGTATTTACGTTCAGTATCTTCCAGAGATGCGACACGAAGGTTTTCAAGAAAATCCCCCCACCCCACACTACCCTTTACATAGAACATTTTTCGAAAATTTTAATTTTCTCAAAAATGACTCTAACGATTTTGATGAAAATATCATATGTTTAAGATAATGTCATGAGAAATGAAATGTATATCTCGAATTTTCTGGGAATGTCTCCAAAAGTATTCTTCATTGTGAACGACTTTTGCATAACTGGTAAACCATAAGAGATAGACAAAATTTTACTACATAAAAAATGTAGATCGCGTTAAAATACACAACTTATATCATATACATTTCTTTTGTTGAGTGAACCGTTTTCGAGATATTGCTTGTTATTTCCTTAAATTTTACAATACTTATACTTTTTCTCAAATTCGTTATTCATTTTTTTTATGTCCTGGACATGCAAAGAGAATGGAATGCGCCACATAGCAACCAGCTCTTAAAATATTTGACTATCGCTTAAAAGCTACCATATTCCCCTTGCATCTACAAGAAAATTACCAATAAGATTGACATCTGGATATCTCGATTAATATAAAGCATATGGAGAATAGGCGTTTGTAAAATTAGGTTGTACAAGAGTAGAGAAAGTCATGTGAGTGTAACGCATCAGATTTTTTAAAAACACACTAACGATTTTGATTAACATACCAAATATTAAACATATTTACTGACAAATAAAATGTATATCTTGAATTTTCTGGGAATAGCCTGTGAAGTCCTCTTCAGTACGAAGGTATTTTGTATGACTGATAAACGTTAAACGATAGACGAAAATGTACTTTCACAAAAAACGTACATCTCTTTAAAACACACAATTATTTCAGCTACTACTTTTTTGTGATATCAGCCATTTCCGAGATATACGTTACTAATGGTTGGAATTATTGCCCAATACTTAATCATTATTTTAAAGTTCTGTGGATTTTCAGTTGTTTCTCGTGATATCATGAAAACAGCATAGAATTATAAGGCCAGTTCTAAAACATATGACTACCGCTATTCCCTTTGTATCTATAACGAAATGTGCAATGCGGCTGCTTCCAGAAAGGTTTATCTCGTTAAAATGAAGTATATAGGGGGAAAAAAAGCTTTTGTACGAATAATTATGTATACTCACTAACAGCGATAGAGGGCAATGTAACACATCAGATTTATTAGTACCTACATATAGCAAATCCTCAAACGTACAAGGCGTGTTTTTAAAAGTACACTATGTGATCAAAAGGATCCGGATACCCCCACAAACATGTGTTTTTCATCTTAGGTGCATTGTGCTGCCACCTACTGCCTGGTACTCATTATCCGCGACCTCGGTAGTCATACTTGTGTCAGAAGTCTGTACGCGAGATTTCCACACTCCTAAACATCCCTAGGTCCACTGTTTCTGATGTGATAGTGAAGTGGAAACGTGAAGGGACATGTACAGCACAAAAGCGTACAGGCCGACCTCGTCTGTTGACTGACAGAGACCGCCGACATTCGAAGAGGGTCGTAAAGAGTAACAGGCAGACATCTATCCAGACCATCACACATGAACTCCAAACTGCATCAGGATCCACTCCAAGTACTATGGCAGTTAGGCGTCAGGTGAGAAACCTTGGATTCCATGGTCGAGCGGCTGCTCATAAGCCACACATCACGCAGGTAAATGACAAACGACGCCTCGCTTGGTGTAAGGAGCGTCAACATTACACGATTGAACAGTGGCAAAACGTTGTGTGGAGTGACGAATCTCGGTACACAATGTGGCGATCCGATGGCAGGGTGTGGGTATGGCGAATGCCCGGTGAACGTCATCTGCAGCGTGTGTAGTGCCAACAGTGAAATTCGGAGGTGATGGTGTTATGGTGTGGTCGTGTTTTTCCTGGAGGGGGCTTGCACCCCTTGATGTTTTGCGTGACACGATCAAAGCGCAGACCTACATTGATATTTTAAGCACCTTCTTGCTTCCCACTGTTGAAGAGCAATTCGAGTATGGCAATTGCATCTTTCAACACGATCGAGCACCTCTTCATACTGCACGGGCTGTGGCGGAGTGGTTACACGACAATAACATCCCTGTAATGGACTGGCCTGCACAGAGTTCTGACCTGAATCCTATAGAACACCTTTGGGATGTTTTGGAACGCCGACCTCGTGCCAGGCCTCACCGACCTACATCGATACCTCTCCTCATTTCCGCACTCCGTGAAGAATGGGCTGCCATTCCCCAAGAAACCTTCCGGCACCTGATTGAAAGTATGCCTTCGAGAGTGAACGCTGTAATCAAGGCTAAGGGTGGATCAACACCATATTGACTTCCAGCACTACCAATGGAGAACTCCACGAACTTGTACGTCATTTTCAGCCAGGTGTCCGATACTTTTGATCACGTAGTGTAAGTACCGTTTTAGTATTTTGCCGCTGCAGCCACGATTTTGCGCATGCGCGATCACTTTCTCAGTTCATTAAGAAGCCAAGCCACACGTAGCTGTGAGCGATCGTCACTTTGTGTTTTATTGTTGTTAGAGCGTCTCGAAACCTTCAGAACAATCGAACGACCTGCCGACAGTTAAGTCAGATCAGTGATTCTATGCCATAAATGTTACGTCAGCAAACATTCCACGCCAATTGTGAGAGGTTTATGGAGAAACAATAATGAGTAATGCAATGGTGAGGAAGTGGGTTAAACAGTTTCACGAAGGACGTGAAAATGTACATGATGAGCCGCGGAAGAGCCGACCGTCTGCGATCAGTCACGGATGGTTTGGTACAAGCTGTGCAAGAAAATATTCGCGAGGACAGACGTTTCACCGTATCGGTGTTGTCTTCGCATTTCCCACAAATTTCAATGCCAGTCCTCTACAACATTGTAACAGAACGCTTGGGATTTCGGAAATCGCACTCAAGATGGGTGCCCAAAAATCTTACTGATAAACACAAGAACAAGCGATATGCCGCTGGACTGACTTTCTCACGCGATATGCTCAGGAAGGTGATGATTTGCTAACACATATGTCACAGGTGATGAGACATGGTGTCTCACATCACTCCTGAACCAAGCCAATATTCCCCCTGAAGTAGATATTCAAAAAGACAATATCCACTCGCAAGATCATGTGCACGGCTTTCTGGGACAGATAAGGTGTTTTGCTGGTTGAATTCTTGCCCGGGAATGCGACATTCATCAAAGACGACTATTGTGAGACACTACGAAAGCTCCGTCCTGCAATACAGAAAAAAAGCATGGAATGCTTTCGCGTGAAATCCTTTTGGCTCATGACAATGTCCGGCCACGCACAGGCAACCATACTCAAGATCTGATCGCATCATTTGGTTGGAAACAATTCGACCACCCTCCCTACAGTCCGGATCTGGCACCAAACGATTTTCATCTGTTGCTTCATCTAAAGAAATTTCTTGGTGGAAAACATTTCAACGATGATGTTGTGAAACAAGAAGTGCAGACTTGGCTTTCATCACAGGCGGCATCATATTTTGACGAAGGCATACATAAACTGGTTTGTCGTTACGACATGTGTCTGAATAACGACGGTGACTATATGGAGAAATAGTGTAAGGTATAAGGTAATGAATGATAATAAAGTACGAGGGCGGATCGAAAAGTAACACAAAATATTTTCCTTCTGCCTCGGTATTGCAGCTGGAATGTTGTAATTTCACACAGATATAGTTTGAAGTTTTCACTACAGAGGGTATTTTTTGTTTCATGTGCAGCTCCAGCGAGAGAAGCGTGAACTACGCAACAAAGATGGTGCGCATGTTACTGTTGTCCACGTGTGAAGAGCAGAGAGGTGTGGTTCGATATTTGTGGGCCATAGGACATAAACCGAGGGATATTCACAGGGACATGTCTGGCGTATATGGACCGTAGCAATGTCTCCAGATAGTGTGCATTCTTCCTAGAGGGCCATGTGAGCCTTAGTGATTCGGCATGGTCCGGGAGGCCGGTAAAAGCTGCAACCCCGCAGAATGTCAGAGGCATTCAGGCGGCAATTTTGGACGACCGGCGTGTGCAACTGCGAACCTTATCGCCACGGTTCAAAATTTCCTATGCTGCAGTGTGCGATATTGTTCACAGCACGTTGACATTTCCTAAAGTTAGTGCTCGCTGGGTGCCTAAGAACCTGACATACAACCACAAGGGCCAGCGAATGATGACGAGCTTGCATCACCTAACGCGGTACACCGCAGAAGGGCATGACTTTCTGAAAGGAATCGTCACTGGTGATGATTCGTGGGCATATCGCTAAACGCCCGAAACCAAACAGGAAGTATGGAAGTGGAAACATGCTGGTCCCTTAGTGAAGAAACAATTCAAAGTGACTCAATCTGCTAAGAAAGTGCTTGTGACCGTATTCTGGGATATGCATGGTACTGTATTTGTGGACTTTGCTGAACACGGGGCCGCTGTGAATGCTGTCAGCCTACATGAAAACTTTGGTGAACTTGCGTCGTGCCCTTCGTGACAAATGCCGCAACATAAATGCTGACGATGTCAAAATTCATGACAATGCTCGCTCCCATGTTGCTACTGCTGTTCGTCAGAAAACACCAAATTTAGTTGGGAGGTGCTCCAGCATCCTCCATACAGTTCGGAACTTGCACAATCGGACTTTCATCTAATTTGGTCCCATGAAGAAATTCCTGACCAGACAACGCTTTGCGAGAGATGCGGAAGTGAATTCAGCAGTCCGCAGATGGCTATACTCCAAGGAAACGGACTTCCACGAACAGGGCATATTGAAACTGGTATCACGATGGGAGAAATGTGTTGAGGAATTGGTGACTACGTCGAAAATTAGGTAAAAGGAGTAAGTCTATTTGTGATTCTTTTTGTTGTTTCTACTATTAAATTTTTTTGTAAAAAAAATATTGTGCGTTACTTTTCGATCCGCCCTCGGATTTGGAAAATAATTTTATTATATTTTAAAAAAGTATCCGTACTTACTTTAAAAACACGTCTAGTAGCTTAGTTTGGATTTATTAGCAGACGATGAAGCGCATCCCATTGCCTCTTCAATTTCCGAATCAAAGGGTTTCTTCACGATAGCAACTTCTTAATGTTTTCCGAATACCAGCCTAAACGTAATTGATGGCAATGGACTTGCAAAGCTCTTATCTTTACTTTCTCTGCCACCTACGTGTAGTAGGTCAGAGGAAGTAATGTATTCCACTCTACAATTCGATATGGAGATTTCATCGGAAATATGTTTTGAGGTCCCCTCAAGAGAACCAAGACCATGAAGATGTCAGAAGTTGGTAATATTTTAATCTTCACTCTGCTTCAGTGCTGTGCAACCCAGTTTTTAGCAATACATACAGTGGAAGAAGCTCTGAAAGGGAAAAAGTTTCCGGGCAGAATATCGACAGTATGTATTGAAATAAATGGTCTATGCGCATAAAGGAAGACAAACGTGTTAAGAGGAAGGGACTGCGCTAGTATGGTTAGAAAAGTGGATGTGATTGAAACTGACACCAATCATCTTCATATTAAGGGTATCACATTCTCTAATTTCTACAAATTCAATCAGTTTAGCTGCGCCGTACATGGAATTTTAACCAAATAAAATTGAAATTTTTAAATTTTGCATTACTCCTAGAGTTTAGTTTTACTACCAAATATTAAACTGTGTGCAACATTAAACTTTTCGTGGAAAAAAAAAGTATTGTAACAAATGAGAACACCTGTTGCTGCTAAACACACTGTATTTGTCACTTAGGTGCTTACCGTGGCACAAACTTGATACTTGAGACACTTTTGACTCACACTCAAAACAAAACACAACTGATCCGTTGAATCGAATCACAACTAACAACTGAGCTGCAGGAACTGTCCAAACTCTTCGGTTTCTTGACTGTACTTAAGTTCGTAACTTCTCAACTATCCGGGCAAGAGCACATCCTTATGTAAGACCCGCAAACAAAGTTGAATGTTCTAGAAGGAAAAGCTACTACAAACGACATAGGGAAATCTTCTGGAGCAGTAATTATCCAAACTGCAGGGAGACGGTAACTAATGGGTTTGTTGCACGGCAGTTGTTCTGAAGGAGACCGATCAATAGCTTCACCCTAAGGCCGGGATGGGGATGCGCTCACCGGCGGCCTGCCGGTAACTTCGCGCGCGCGGTCGCAGTATATGACTTAATTTTCTAAAACAATCATTTATTAAGTTGCTCAAACCCCAAACACAAAATTTACTTGACGCCAGGTAAAGAGCCTTTAGATCTCATCTACCTTCAAAGAAAGTATACTTCATATATGAAAGGATTTCAACAAAAATCGCATCACAAGAAACAATTTAAAGCGGTCAAAACGTAAGGAAATAAATCACGAAAAAAATTAAGTTTTAATATTTCGGAGGTTATATGCACAAACATATAAAACTCTTGTTTGGACAAAAATTCAATTATTTGAAACATATTCCTATTTTACAATGAATGAGATTTCTTTCTATAAAAACTTAAGAAGCAAAGTAATTTTCTTTCTGTAGCACGTACTTTTAGTGGGCAGAGTAGGTACACAATTCCACCCAAAAATTAGAAATCGACATTTCACCGGCAATACATGTTTTGAGGTCCCATAAACAAATAAAAAGGTATTTTTAGAAAAAGGTCGGAGCGACGCGTGGGCGCATGCGTAACCAAGATTTGTAACAAAATTCCAGCATGCAAACCAATGTTTACATGGAAAATTGTTAATTAATTTTGATTTTCTCAAAAATAGCTCTACGATTTTGAATAAAATACTATAACAGATGTTTGTATGCTAAATACAAATGTAAATATTGAACTTTCTGTGAACAGCCAGTGAAGTCCACTTCATTCTGAATGAACTTTGTATAACTGGTAAACCGTAAAGGGTGCATAAAAACTTATACATGCATCTACATTTAATGTAAACGTCCTTAAAACACACAGTTTATGTCTTAATAAATGTTTTGTTGCCTAAACCATTTCCAAAATATTCGTGAGTTCACCTCTGCTGTGGTGTCTATCTCACGTTCAAGAGATATCGTTTTTTTTCCCCTTGTCCTTAAAATATGAATGTTGAGAATCTCTGTGAACCCGGGGTTCATTTCAGCACAATTTCACCATTTCATTCGTTCAGTGTCTGATATGACTTACTCGAATAAACGACGTAAAACTATACAAACATTTATTCGTTTATACCTTTTTTTGATGTGTTAAAAAGTAGTACTTTTCTTGATGTGCTAAAGTCGTGATTGCACAAAAAGTGCATTTCAAGGCCAGCATATAGTGACCCACTTTTAAACATCTATTTTTCGGCTTGCTCTATTCCCGTCGTACCTACAAAGAAATGTGTCTGTTCCAAAGATCTTCCCGGGTTCTTTAAAATTGGTCATACGTAAATGTGTTAAATTCTCTGTTAAACCACATTCATGACAAAATCTAATAGTAAAAATCTGATGTGTTACACTCACATGACTTTCTCTTCTCTTGTACAAACTATTTTTACAAACGCTCATTCTCCATATGCTTCATGTTAATCGAGATATCGAGATGTCAATCTTATTGCTAATTTTCTTGTAGATGCAAGGGGAATATGGTAGCTTTTAAGCGATAGTCAAATATTTTAAGAGCTGGTTGCTATGTGGAGTATTCCATTCTCCTTGCATTACCAGGACAAAAAAAATGAATAACGAATTTGAGAAAAAGTATTGGAAAATTTAAGGGAATAACAAGCAACATCTTGAAAATGGTTCACCCAACAAAAAAAATGTATGTATATGACATAAATTGTGTATTTTAACGCGATCTGCATTTTTTGTGTAGTAAAATTTTGTCTATCTCTTATGGTTTACCAGTTATGCAAAAGTCGTTCAGAATGAAGAACACTTTTGGAGACATTCCCAGAAAATTCGAGATATACATTTCATTTGTCATGAAAATATCTTAAACATATGATATTTTAATCAAAATCGTTAGAGCCATTTTTGAGAAAATTAAAATTTTCGAAAAATGTTCCATGTAAAGGGTAATCTGGGGTGGGGGGATTTTCTTGAAAACCTTCGTGTCGCATCTCTGGAAGATACTGAACCTAAATACTAAGTTTGGTGTTTATCCGACCGTTCGTTTCTGAGTTATGCTGTTCACGGACACACGGACATGTTTCCAAAAATGCTTTTTTTGGATTCAGGGGGTCTCGAAACATGTATTTCCGGCGAAATCTCGGTATCTAATTTTTGGGTGGAATACAATACTTCCCCTACTTACTATACGTAGTAGAGAAAGTAAAAATGGTCACTTTAGCAATTCTTTCATGTGCACCTGCACTTAGGGACATTTTATTCCTCCGCGGCCAGAACTAGATAGTTGAAGAAGTTCTCATGAGACCTATGAATAATAAACCTCTCGGCACATCAAATTTTGCATTTGAAAGCAGCACGAGAGTAAACTGAAGCCCGGAGTATGTGAATTCTTAATACAGAGCACAACTTTAATGCCGATTACGATGAAATCTGCTCTGGGTACACATGTAAACACAACCACGCCCGTTCCCTTGCTAACGGTAGCTAATTTCATTAATCAACAGGGTGTAGCGTGACGCGCCCATCATCCGTCTGATTAGAGACGTCACGCCGCGCAATGCTCAAGTCTTACACTGCTAATAGTGTAGGTTGCTCTTTACAAAATGAATCCTTCGCTAAAAGGCCACTCCAGGAAATATGGCCTAGAAACTTTGTAAAGGCGGCGAAAACAACAATAACCATAATTTTACGACAATTCAACGCCACGGCCGGATCTAGAACCACGAATATTCGGCTTTGTCGATGCTCTTACCGGTTGGGCTATCTTGGGAGACACCCACTGGACCGATTCATTTTACAAGTCTGATTCCACTTTCTCAACTTAGTGCCTACACACGGCTAGTGTGAAACAACGATTATCAAAACACAACCCTAATAGTGATTGACTATAAAGACTGGAAATTTAAAGCACATACAAAGTCGTTTTGAGGTATATCTATCTATACTAATATTTATAAACATAAGATTTGTACGTGTGTGTGTGTGTGTGTGTGTGTGTATACCAATCTCGGAAACCATTTTGATCATTCTTTCGCCATTGAAAAACCCTGTTGTTACCGATGGACAAGACTATAAAACAGCATCAAATTTTAATTCCTAAATGTCTAAAATGTTACAAATGATTTACAATTGCTGTGTACTAGAGCTGAACACACTGGAAAGAACATATGCACTTGTGAAAAATACTGATTTTTAGTTGGGAATACCATGGAGTACAAAATGGTTGTTACTCAACAGAAAATGAATGTAACAATAAAAACAAAAGCCACGGTGTTCATATATAGATGGTCAAGATTTACTTATTAACCGAGAAAACAGAAGACACAAGAGAGAAAAGATTTAACAATAACTAAATTATCTGTTCTCCAGTAACGTTCCCAACATGGAAAAATTAAATTAAATTGAGTTTTATTTATCCACGCTCTTTAACTTCTATGGTTCTTAGTGTCCCATTCTATACTAGGCGTGAAAGATCGGAAATTTTGCCCAAAGGCCTTTTATCAGGCTTGAGAACCACCGGCTTTATTTCCTTTCCGAAGGAAGCCATGCTAAGGATTTTTACGCCCAAAAAATCCACTACTCGCCGGGTTTGAACCCGCGACCTCGGGAACCAGAGGCTAACATGGTATCCCTAGACCACGCACCACATAGATCCGGAATACATATAGATTATACAAATGTTTAAAATTGCTTACAATTGATTTTGAAAATAAGGTATGCTAGCTATTAACAATCGTTTTTGAAAATAATTATATTCTAGTTACTTCTATTAAAATTGTTGTGTTTTTATAGAATTTGTTTGGAAACAATTATTATAGATATATTTTTCTTCGGGTACAAAATATGGAAAGATAATATTTGTATTGAGTATCTTGATATCTGTATGAGAATACTCTTTAACTCGTGGAATTTAAATTTAAAAGGCCGGATTTCTAAAACATTTTTGGTGTATTTAGGAAGGCACCTCTTGCTCACAACAGAACACTTCTGGTAGTCCATTTCTCTCTTGGTATATTGAACTTCATAGACAGGAATGGAATGCATGGTTAATAAATTCCTGTTTTTCTAGATTTACCTCCTCTGCTTGTTTTAGGTCTCTTTCAAAGCGAAAAGTAGAATATGCAATTGATATGCTTATAACCGGTACTACCAAAACCTATTAAAAAGAGTTATGTAAGAAAATTTCTTGCTTCTTCCGTATGTTGTAAACGAGTTCAGTATCAGTGTATGTCAAATCATTAAATAAAGAGAAAACTTGTGCCAAGCGTAATATCAGACTTAAGTAACCGATATTTCATAACTAACAAGTGAGAAAAATTAAATTGAGTTTTATTTATGGACGTTCATTGACTGCTTTGGTCCTTAGCGTCCCATTCTATATTTGGCGTGAAAGACCGGTAATTTTGCTCAGAGGCCCCTTTATCAGGCTCGCGATTATTTTACGTACCGTAAATCTACGAAACGGGACCACAGGCTTTACTTCCCTTCCGAAGGAAGCCAGCTAAGAACTGAGAATATTACTTTTTTCGATAGTTACAGACTGTGTTCCATTTCCAAAACGTTTAACTTGGTACCCTGGGGAATCTTCAGATCTTCACTCTATTTCGTTGTGTATTGACGTTAGAGGTTTCTTTATTATGTGAAATCCACGGGGTCTTTATATTATTAAATAACTACGAGACCAAATACCAAAGTTTTGTCTTGTTCGATTCAGATTTTCCGTCATTACTCCGGACACACTTCAGCCAAAGAGAAGGTACAAAGGTTTAAAATCTCATACTGTTGTTATCCTCCCCCCCCAAAAATCTGATTTGTTACACTCACATAACTTTCTCTATTCTCTATCGCTTATTAGTGGGTATACAATCTATTCTCAAGAAAACTTATTTTTCTATCTACTTAGTTTTAATCAAAATAAGCCTTTGCAGAAACAGCTACATTACACGTTTCGTTATAGATACAATGAGAACAGCGATAGTCAAATGTTTAACAACTGGACGTAGATCTGGAGTTAAAATTCCATTCTGCCTCCATATAATCGCGAGAAACAACGAAAATCGAAAGGACTTTCAAAGAATGACAAGTACTGAACAACTCCAACCATTAATAACAGATATCTCGGAACTGGCTTATGCCACAAAAAGTAGTTTGGGATAAATTGTGTGTTCTACGCATGTTTTGCGTAGTACGTTTTTGTCTATCGCTTGTTTACCAGTTATACAGGATTATACAAAATTCCTAGAAAATTCAAGATATACATTTTATTTGTGATGTAAATATCTTTAATATTTTAATCAAAATCATTACAACCATTTTGGACAAAAAATATTCGAAAAATGTTAATTTAAAATATAATAACCAAAGGGTAGTTGGTGTTGGGAAGATTTTCTTGAAAAGCTTAGTGTCGCATCTTTGGAACATACTGAACTTATATACTAACTTTGGTAGGTATTTATCCGAATTTTCGTTCTTGAGTTGTGGTGTTAACAGGCGCACACACCAACAGATACACACACACACACACACACACACACACACACACACACACACGGACGCTTTTCTAAAAATGCTTTTTTTGGTTTACGAAGGCCTCAAAACATGTATTTCCGGTGAAATCCCCGTATCGAATTTTTGGGTAGAACACAATACCTTTCCCGCCTACTATGTACTTGATAGAGCAAGTAAAAAATCACTCGACCTTAGAGGCTATACCTCATTTATAGAATTCGGAGGACTGTCAGGGGAAGGTTAAGGAAATTAAAAATATAATATCAATCGATATTTCAAACCTTTTCCTTGAATATAGGAGATGTTCATTCGTTATTAGAACAGTCCCAGGGTTGTGTGATATAGCAGATATAAGGGGCACAGGAGAGGATTCATCATAAAAATAGTCGATATCACTGTGCAATACTTTCATAAAGAATATGGGGGAAGGCAAATTAAATTAATTAAATCGTCACTGAAGGTTTAAAAAGTCACCCATGCAATTAGTCTCTTGTATTAGCCTTGAAGGTTTACTGGCCTTTTTTAATCACTTAAAAAGGTTTAATGCGCATTTGGGTATGTCGACATCGTAGCAGTAAGGGCATAGGCGCGCAAAGCCGAAGATCTGTGATTCGCGCTCAATTTTTCAAGTATGATTCAACATGTTATGTGACAATAATAATAATAATAATAATAATAATAATAATAATAATAATAATAATAATAATATAGGAATTGCATTACTATCAGTACCATATAAGGGTTAACTTAATACTTGCTCGATGATGACGATTTGTGTTTAGGGCGCTCAACTGCTAGGTCATTAGCCCCTTTAAAATAGTTCATGGCAAAGGCTAGAGATAAATATGAATATAAAAATCATAGCACAAATCAGCAATAAATATGAATATATAAAACTAAACCGAGAAGTATGAAACACCTGCTATTAACGTGACTAAATCTGCAATTTGGAAATTTACCTTTGACACGACATTAAAAATCCTATCAACCGCATGCTTATCATCCGCTAAGACCTCTGCAAGACTGGCCGGCAGTTGCAGAGTCTAGAAGATGTGCTAGAGCAATACACTCTAGCAACACGTGACGGACCGACAGACCTTCGCTACAAAGCGGACAAACAGGAGCAGGGTCACCCGTAAAAAGATAACCGTGGTAAAATTACAGTGGCCAATACACAACCGAGCCAAAATCACCTCCTCACGACGAGATACATGAGAGGAAGTTACCCAGTTTATCGGAATGTGCTTCACTACTCTAAGCTTATTTCCGCGGAGAGTTAACCACTTCTGGCACGACAGCACCGCTTTCCGCACCACAAGCCTAAAGTCTTCCGACGTTACCCGAGGTATTGTAACACTGGCTTCTGTGGTTGTCGTCTTAGCTGCCAAATCCACAAGTTCATTTCCCGTTAAGTCAACATGACCAAGTATACAAGCACACTCCACATACCCAAAAATCGTATAAAACATGAAGGGAATCCTGGATTCGCTGATCAATGTGGTGGTAGTTGTACAGCTCACGAAGGCTCTAAAGTGCACTGAGTCACTCAAAATGAGACAGTCTCCCAATTTTCGACGACGAACATACAAAATGGCTCGGTATATGACATGTAGCTCTGCACTATAAATGAATGTGCTATCATGAAACCGAATGTATAGGGTTTGGTTCTATGAACATATGCACATATATCCAACACCGTTGGTGGACTTAGATCCATCGGTGTAGTCAAAATTCGGCCACTGTAACTGGACAGAAATTGTTAAAAAAAACAGGTGCAGAATCTAAACGTAGGTAATGTAAGCTTCCGGTATACCATCATCCCAAAATCTACGTGAGATGTCACACGTAACCATGGGGAGAACATCCTCTCCCCCTTAGTAAACATGATAGGCATTCAATGTCGTGCTTTCTAAGAAGTTCCCGGAAACGACCACCTGCAGGCCTTGGATTAAGGGGCCCTTCCTATAACGTTCGTCCAGCGCGGTGTGAAAAAAGAAGCGAACGTTGGATGGTTTGGCATACGTTTAAGCGCACAGCCATAATTTCCTAACAGGACGTCACGCCGATATCACAGAGGAGGTTCTGTGGATTCGGCGTAAAGATTCATAACTGGGCAAGTGGGAAAGGCACCAATAGCCTTGCGAATGCCTCGATTATGGATTGTGTCTAATCTTCTCAGCACAGGTATTTCGATAACTGTTACACCGCGCTTTCAATTTTGCTATATGCGGATTTTCCTTAATATAAGAAGCAAATTAATTGTAATCAGTTTCGACCTGATAATAAGATATTTTATATCCTTATTTATAATTAATTGAAACAAAATTAGAGGTATATTACTGTTAATAAATATAAGTGACCAGCTAAGATTCCTATCAAAGGTCAAACCCAGCAATCTCGTCGAATCTGCGAATAGTAATAAATCTGGACCGAATCGAAGCGAACGTGGTAATCATCTCCTACGGCGCCAGAAGTTCACGCAGAATGACTCTCAGTTGAGAAACGAAAGTCGTTTTTAGAACTCCATTCTTAAGATTATCTAACTATTGCTGCATACGACGTTCCAAAAACGGCGTGCGCTGAGAAGTACAATAAACGGCAAAGTCGTCTACGAATATGCGTGAACTGGAGGAACATATTTTGAGATAGAATTGCTATAGCAAACTGTGTAACCGTTAGTACCGATCCCTGGGGTACGCCGTACTCCTGAACCAAAAGGTTCGAAAAAACGAGTCGACCTTTACTCGGAAAACGCCGTCCTTCATGGACTCCTGAATGAACAGTGGTAAGCGTCCGCGTATGTTCCAGGTGTGTAGGGAGCGTAGTATACGAGCTGCTCGCAGCATATTTCAGCAGTTTGACAATTCTTCATAAATCCGTTCATGATCCTTGTCGGTAATGACACAAGGTGGTCCATTGTTGAACGGCCAGTTCTAAAATCACAGCGGCCGTTGGACAGCAGGTTGAGAGTTTCTAACCACCATATCAACCATCCATTAATCATGTGTTCCACCACCTGGTGAGGGAAAAATAACGGAAGACGATAGTCCTTTAACTTTCAAAATGGTTATGACAGTGGCCTCCCTCTACCTTTCGGGAAAAGTGGCGTCAAACCAAACACGATTATAGACCTCGAATTAGAAGCTAGCATGGTAACCACTACACCACGGAGGACGTCATGCTGTGCGAGTTTCGTAATCGAAAGGTCCTGGTTTCAATTCCTGGAGCTGGCGACTCTGCCGTAGGTTTTCCCTGGTTGGCTAGTCGAATGCTAGGCTGGTATCTCTTGTATCACGAATTCCCTTTCCCTCATTTCCTATCATTTCGCTTCCCCGTTCATGTTTCAGGTGGGCTTAGGGACTACGCAGTGTCGGACAGATGGCGCAGATGCTTGCTCGTTGGAAAGTTCTTCTCGGGTCTGCCTGATGACAGCCTTCTCTGAGTCGCCTCAAGTGGTCGATTTCTCCCCTGTTCTGTCAGAGGGAAGCCTCCCTAAATGGCCCTCCGGTGTGGCCGGATCCTCACTTGGAATCGTTAGGGTGCGGCCTATAGCCTCCCGTGGTTCCTTCACCTCGTCCGTTCCTCCTGGGGGTGGTAAGCAAAAAGATCCGCGGGGTAGAGGTTCAAGGTGTTCCCTGTGTTCTCTGGTCGTAGGACCAACCCCAAGTTTTTGGCTGGAATACAGTACTTCCTCTACCTGTCAAAGGTAAACAGTGGAGAAAAGGCATGCTTCTCATACGTTACAAAAGTGTCTTGATTCAAATGCACTGCGTCTTATCACTAAAAACAAGGATTGTCCTAACTGTACAACTTTGAAACAAAGTTCATATAGAAACGCTAGAATTAAAATGAAATATGAAAACATCCCCCAATTTACTGTACAATGCAACTCGTGAAAGGTGAAAATCCCTATTTCCATGCCAGTTGCAGGTTTTGTTTACACTTCGAATTTCACATTTCATCCTTCAGCAATAATACCTTTTTGCCTCGAACGATACAAAAACAAAAGGCAGCCAAGAACAACAAAACAGCTCCTTCAAAAGCAGACTTCCCTCTGAGAGAGTGAATTATGTAATAGCATTTCGGAAACAGCTCGTTTGTCGGATGTTTTTGTTTTAATACCTTAGTCTGCCCGGAACAAAGCCTCGTGTTTGACAATACTCCTTTTGTTATTGCGGTTAATGCGAGAGAAGCAGCCTGGTTACCATGGCGACGGCGTGATATCGCCTCTTGTTCTCCTCAATTTGATACAGTATCCTCAAGAAGGGTAAATGTCAGGCTCCGTACTGCGTGCGCTGTAATAAGTATTCTGTACACAGCCGTACCAACGCATATACACCTGTACAGAGAATTCCCCTCCACCTCTGCTGCTAAATTAACGGAGGAAGGGATTATCATTTTAATACGAAAAAAGAAAAATCTGATGTGTTACTCTCACATGACTTTCTCTACTCTTGTACAAACTATTTTTACAAACTCTTATTCTCCATCTATTTCATATTAATCGAGATAAACATTTGCAGAAACGATCTTTTGACATACAAAGAGAATTACATTTTACACATAGCGACCAGTTCTAAAAATATTTGAATATTGCTTAAGGCCTACTATGTTCCCCTTGTTTTGTATTTGCAAGGGCAATATAGAAATACAGTAGCCTTTAAGCATCGACATATATCTTAATAGCTGGTTGCTAGGTGCAGCACCACTCTCTTTGCCACAGATTAATACTCTTTGCATATCCAAGACAAAAAAATGAATAACCAATTCCCATTTGAGAAAATTATTGAAAACTTTAAGGGAATAACAAGCAATATCTCGAAAATGGTTCACTCAACAAAAAAAATTATATAACATAAATTGTGTATTTTAACGCGATCTACATTTTTTGTGTAGTAAAATTTTTTTATATCTCTTATGGTTTACCAGTTATGCAAAAGTCGTTCACTATGAAAAATACTTTTGGAGACATTCCCAGAAAATTCAAGATATACATTTCATTTGTCATGAAAATATCTTAAACGTATGATATTTTAATTAAAATCGTTAGAGCCATTTTTGAGAAAATTAAACTTTTCGAAAAATGTTCCATGTAAAGGGTAGTCTGGGGTGGGGGATTTTCTTGAAAACCTTCGTGTCGCATCTCTGAACCTAAATACGAAGTTTGGTGTTTATCCGACTGTCCGTTCCTGAGTTATGCTGTTCACAGACACACACACACAAACGGACATGTTTCCAAAAATGCTTTTTTTATTCATGGGGTCTCAAAACATGTATTTCCGGTGAAATCTCGGTATCGAATTTTTGGGTGGAATACAATACTTCCCCTACTTACTATACGTAGTAGAGAAAGTAAAAAGAAACAAGGATATTACAGTTTACTCTTCTGGTAATTTTCCAGTTTTATACGAGGGGCGTCCAATAAGTTTCCCTATTTTATAAAAAAAATTACACACAATTTGTCATATTGAATTAATTTTATTTATATTGTGCAATCCTTCTGTTACTTTGCTACATAGTCAACATGATTTTCCAAGCAATTTTGGGGACGTGACACAAGTTTTCCCAAGCCAGTGTTGTACCAGGTTGCTCGCAACTAGCTGTTCACTGATTTGACTTCATCATCGATGTTAAAAGTGCTTACCTTTGAGTTGGAGGAACATGTGAAAATCACTTGGGGCAAGCTCCGGTGAATACGGAGGATACGAGAAGACTTCCAAGTTGAATCTTGATCCAGGCGGAGCTCAGAAGATTCAACTGAGAAGTTTTCTCGCATCCTCCATATTCACCAGATCTTTTCCCAAGTGATTTTCACATGTTCCTTTGACTCAAAGGTCATCTTGGAGGTAAGCAGTCTAACACCGTGACAAAGATCAATCAGAAGTGAAAAGCTGGTTACGAGCACAGGACCAGACCTGGTACAACACTGGCTTGGAAAAACTTGTTTCACGTTCCCAAAATTGCTTGGAAAAACATGTTAACTATGCAGAAACGTAACACAAGGATTGTACAATATAAATAGAATTCAACATGATCAATTGTATGTTGTTTTTTATAAAATAGGGAAACTTACTTATTGGAAGCCCCTCGTAATCGATGGTACACTACCCACAGTTGTGGTGAAAAGAGTTTTGAGCTAACGAAGGGAGGAAAAACCAAGGAAACCCGTCAAAATCAGGGAATTATTAATGCCTTTAGTGAATTCCCTCATTAACGCCATAGTTTTCACAACTTCATAAATTTACTTCTATTTCAATTTGAATCTGATCTCGTGTACCCATCTGTAAATACCCCCCTCCAATCTTTTGAAAGCTTTATTTCTATATATTCTTTGCGTTAATCTTTCCAGAAGTAGTTTCACTACATACCCACTTCGTTACAGGTACAAGGAGGACACAAGAGACTGAAGCAGCAGTCAAAGCTATAATACGCTGTCCTTGAAATTCCATTCTCTTTCCATAATATCGGGAGAAACAACCGATTGGTGACACATCAAACCACTAACAACGGATATCTCAGAAATAGCTGACGCTCCAAACAAATTATTTTAAATAAATTGTGTGTTTTAAAGAAATCTACATGTTTTAAGCAGTAAATTATACAAAATCCATTCCGAATGACAAGAATTCATAGGTTATTTCCAGAAAATTCAAGTTATACATTTTATTTGTTATGTAAATATCTTAATCAAAATCATTACAGTCAATTTTGAAAAACCAAATAATATATAACGAAAAATCTGATGTGTACACTCACATGACTTTCTCTACTCTTGTACAAACTATTTTTACAAACGCTTATTCTCCATATGCTTCATGTTAATCGAGATGTTAATCTTATTGCTAATTTTCTTGTAGGTGCAAGGGGAATTGGTAGGTTTTAAGCTATATTCAAATATTTTAAGAGCTGCTTGCTATGTGGAGTACTCCATTCCCTTTGTATTACCAGGACAAAAAAAAAATGAATAACGAATTCCCATTTGAGAAAAAGTATAAGTATTGGACAATTTAAGGAAATAACAAGCAATATCTCTAAAATGGTTCACTCAACAACAAAAATGTATATGACATAAATTGTGTATTTTAACGCGATCTACATTTTTTGTGTACTGAAATTTTGTCTATCTCTTATGGTTTACCAGTTATGCAAAAGTCGTTCACAATGAAGAATACTTTTGGAGACATTCCCAGAAAATTCGAGATATACGTTTCATTTGTCATGAAAATATCTTAAACATATGATATTTTAACCAAAATCATTAGAGCCATTTTTGAGAAAAATAAAATTTTCCAAAAAGGTTCCATGTAAAGGGTAATCTGGGGTGGTGGAATTTTCTTGAAAACTTTCGTGTCGTATCTCTGGAAGATATGAACCTAAATACCAAGTTTGGTGCTTATCCGACTGTTTGTTTCTGAGTTATGCTGTTCACAGACGAACATACGGACATGTTTCCAAAAATGCTTTTCTTGGATTCAGGGGGTCTCAAAACATGTATTTCCGGTGAAATCTCGGTATCGAATTTTTGGGTGGAATACAATACTTCCCCTACTTACTATACGTAGTGGAGAAAGTAATAAAAACTTTTACATGTAAAGGGTAGTTTGGGCGAGGAGAAGGTTCTTGAAAATCTTCGTGCCGCATCTTTGGATTATAAAATAATAAAATAAATCCTGTGGCGCTAAAGCCCGCGAAGGGTCTACACCATACAAGCCGACTGCCGGCCTCACGCCCACTTACGCACGGCACAGGTGAGCGATCATCCAACCGCTAATGTGGTTACCAGCATCACGCATTCTCCAGCCGGTATGTTGGATACCTATCCAGCTCTTCGTTTTCCTGAGTGAGCATCAGCCATATGCGCTCCCCCACGGATAGGATCGAAATCATGGCTGGGAATCACAGCACCACGCTCCAGCACACTGCGCAGGACCTATTTCATTCATATTGTCGCATGCGTCATTGGCGAGAGTTTAACTTATGTTGTTTTAGTAATATTTTATTAATTAAGAATTAATTAATCTGAATTTATTGGGATTTGATTCTTACATATTCTTCGAAAAATGCAAGCTTTGTTATAAGCTGATTAAGTAACAGGATGGAAGTGACTAGCCTCTTTCGATGGCCTTTTTGATGCCACCAACTTCCGTTGATCTACGTGCACATTCACACTTTGACGTCACACCGGATATTCTAGAACATTTAAGCATTTGGTGTTGATTGGCTAGGTCTACCCACTATCAGGGCGTTGGTTCTCCATATTAGGAGAACGGCCACCATGTTGGAATGCCCTTCCGGGACGCCGCTAAATCTATTTAAGGGACTGTAGACCCGACCGTCTTGTCTTTGACCGTCGGGGGAAGCTCTACATTGTTGTGTGCGTCTTGAGGCGTCGCTCCGGGCTCAACCGGCTACCACTTCGACCACTTCATCTCTTACCCTGCCTAGACACACCATGACACATTTCTTAAGGTAAGGTTTTGTATTAGTGACCCCATAATCAAACTAACATTGGCCAGGGTTAATGGAATATATTGCAAACCCCACCTTTGTAAGCCAAACATACGCAACCAACAAATTACTTAATCTTTCTTAATATATTAGCTTAATTTAAGTCCCGTTGCTCTACCATCTGCATTCCTTTTACCACCCTCAAATAGCTATCCCCCACGTCGCCAAATCATGTTCGCGACAATATGCCTCGTATTTGAAACTGACCAATAACGTTTAGCAATGCTTGGATATTGACCAATCACGGACGTTTATCGTCCAACATGCTAGCAAGGATGCGATTTTATCGGGGTAAACTTGGGCCCGTTATTGAACCGTAATAGTATCATCATGCAGTGATTAATAGGTTAAGTCATCCATCTCGTTAGCAGAAACAGATATGACTGAGATTGGTAAACAAGAGGAACGAATTAACAAAAGTAACAGGCCACAACCAGGAATCGTCACTAATACGACGTGAACTGCCAAGATCATGAAGCTATATCAGTATCAATCATCAGTTTTGGAGAAATTACTTAATTTTACTACCTCAACATCCACTTCAGTATCCATTACCGAATACCAGCAGATTTCTTCAAATTTCAACTTTGAAGATTAAGCTTTTAATCAGTACACATTCAGTTCCAAATAAATTATGTTTTTGAAGAAATGTGTCTTTATTGTGTTCTGATTTGAGCTTATCTTAATTTTGAGGTTAACTATTTACTCATTCCAACTTTTGGTAGCATTGCTTAGTCTTGCTCTTTCATTCAGAAGACATGCCGTGAGCTGACAGCAAACACAATGGTGCCTTGGTTTTAAACAATACAAATATAAAAGTAATTATTATTTATATAACTATCGATAGACTAGTAACTCTCGTGAGATTATCTATGAATGTGAATATGGGGCCAGTAATTTAGGGATATGACAGACGGTTACCGGTAACAATAAATTAACGCCAATGTCTAGTTATCTCTTACCGTTAGCAGCAACTGGTACTTTAATTGAAGTTTATTTATGGACGCTCTTTAACTGCTGTGGTCCTTAGCGTCTCAATCTATATTGGGCGTGAAATGCCGTAAATCTACGACACGCGACCACCGGCTTTACTTCCCTCCCGAAAAAAAGCCATGCTAATGATCTTTACGCCGGAAAAAATCAATCGCCTTCCGACGGGATTGAACCCGCGACCTCGGGGACTAGAGGCTAGCATGCATCTGTGTAACAAGGAAGTATCTGTTACTTTACAGCATATACACAGCCTTTCCACGGTTGTTGTTGATGTAAGAGCACGACTGGAGCAGTCACCCAAAACATCATTAAAACATTTGTCGCAGGAGACAGGGTACAGCTACTCAATGTGTCAGAGAGCTGTGAAAAGTGCAGGGTTGTTCGCAATCTATGGTAACAAACTTAAGACCCCGTAACTTATAAATAACCACACCCCCACCATCAGTGATATTCTATCTGTCAGCCCTTAGCTTGAGCTATCAATCTGCAGCACAGCCTCCACTGGGGCAAATTGCTACGAAATACAGGGATGTCCAGTTTATTCCATTCCTCCTGGCAGCTTTCCAGAGACCATCCAAATTTCGCGGCCGTCTGCTTCCAAGGGCTCTTTTCTAACCCAAATGCACAAAACTCCATCAGTAATGCGTCACTTGACTTAACACGGATGTCGCTGAAAGGTATGGAATGTATTCCCATTTCTCTCTCTATGTTCTCCAAAAATTTGTAAGTTAAAGCAGACGTAAAGCCTGATGCCTTATTCTGATGTAACCAGACTTTATTTACATCTGCACCATAGAGAGCAGGGATTTCTGTATGGAAAATTGGTATCAGGACGACGTTGATTTTCACATTTTTATGTACACGACGATTGGTTAATTTGCCATTGTAACTGTACCTTGCTATTTACAGTGAAACTATTGGGGAAATTATCGTTAGTTTCCTTATACTTTCAATTTTTTCCTCCCCATGGTCGGTAATACATTGGTGTGCAAAACCTAAGGACGAGATGGGTAAAGTAACATAAATGAACTACTTGGTGGAAGCAGATGAAGGTGCGGGAGCATGTTGCCAGAGGTCTCTCACACGTACACAGAAAGCTAGATGTTACAGGGAGCGCGCCTATAGTGCCAAATGGGTGTGATCCTGCAAACACTGGGCAGTTGACAAAACAGGACAAGACGGTGTGTGGCAATTAGCGAGCTGTTACGGTGCACTGTAGTGGTGTTCTTCATTGCAACATGCCCGTAGACACTATTTGGATGACTTCACACGGGGAAGAATCATCGGGGAAACTGGAAGAAGGGCGAAGTGTGACGACTGTTGCTCAGGAGTTTGGAATTGTTCACAGCATTGTTTCTCGTGCATGGGGAACCTTCCAAACCACAGGCACTGCTGTACCAAGGAGAGGTGGAGGTTGACCATGCACAACTACAACAGCAGATGACCACTACATTGTGCAACAGGCAAGAAGAGATCCACGCCAAACAGTGGGTGCAATTGCAACCACATTTAACAGGACAGCTAGGCACGCAATTTCACGATACATGGCACGGCGACTACACAGAGGTGGTCTATTTGCCCGACGGCCAGTACGTTGTGTTCCATTGATATCCGCAAATCAGCGGCACCGTTTGCGATGGTCCCAAGAGCATCAAAATTGGACCAATGAGGAATGGGGTCGCGTGCTCTTCTCGGATGAGAGCAGATTCAGTCTAAGTAGTGATTCTCGACGTACCCTTATCTGGCGAGAGGTGGGAGCACGTAATGAACCCAGGAACATCCTTGAACATGATCGTTTTGGTGGTCCGGGTGCTATGGTTTGGGAGGCATAATGTTGCATGGGCGTACCGACCTCCAAATCTTTGAACACCGTACGCTCACTGGTCAACGTTATAGTGATACTGTACTCCTTCCCCATGTGCGTCTTTTCAGGGGTGCAGTCGGCCCTGACTTCATTTCTATGGAGGACATTGCACGACCGTACCGAACAGCACAGGTGGAGGATCTCTTGGAACGAGGGGATGTTCGGCGAATGTACTGGCCTGCCCGTTCCCCCGATTTAAATCCCATCGAACACATGTGGGATGCTTTGGGGAGACGCATTGCAGCACATCCACATATACCAACGACCATCCAACAGTTGTCAACAGCCCTGGTGGAGGAATGGAACGCCCTACCACAAGAACTGTTTACCAACCTTATAACCAGCATGGATGCACGATGCAGAGCATGCATTGCTGTCCGTGGTGATCATACACCCTTCTAAGCAGCATGTATCTGTTTCTGTGAATCTAGAGAGCTATCATATGTCGTATTGACTTTAGTGTAGCTTATGCTCTATGAATAAAAGTGGCATTTCTATTCGTCTCATTGCATATTTCGCTTAGTTGCATACTGTAGCAGTTCCCTCTATGCATGATTCAAGTTTCATCGAGCTATGTTCCTTAGCACTGTCACAGCATGCGAAGATTACTTTCGTCCTTAGTTTTTGCACACCAGTGTATATAGCCCAGAGTTTGTTGCGGTCACTTAGATAAACGTATGCCTCGTCTAAAAAGACAACAAACATCCACTTTTCACCAGCTAGGTATCGTTCATACAGATTTCTACTGTTAGTGGCACCTTCTGCAATATGTTTAGGCAACAGCTTATATCCCCGACTCTTATGACATTTTCTAGATTCAAATCCTGGTTCATTATGGTGTTCACAGTAGTAACAGAGATCCCTAATTACAGTGCAATGGCTCCCTGAGTTGCAGGGTTTGGTGCAGAGCATGGGCCTTCAACTTCCAAATTATGTCCGGGGTGCCACTGGTGGCCGGTTTTGGATTTTCCTGTTTCTTGCCTTTAGGAATAAGTCCTGATATGGCCTTTACCTTTTTTGTTGAGTGCACATGAGATCACTTTCTTGGATATGGTAAAACCACCCTCTTACACTGCTTAATAATCTTAAAATACTAGGGCAATAATGTACCCTTATCAGAATGGTTCTATTTTTGACGCCAGTTGATGCAGCAGAAACAAGAGCACACAAGTGAGCAAATACAGTGGTACACTCATACAGCTGAACTTTCATTCGGTTCCACGTATTTCAGGGCGGAGATATTGTGCTCATCTGATATTGTTACCACAGATCGTGAACAACCCTCGGTATACGAAGTATATTATTGTAATAATTAACTACTCACTTATATGAGAATACTTCCTTCAGTGGAGGCTGTTGTATAAGAGCACAAGAGCACACTAAGTTTTGACACCTTGCGGATTTATTGGATACTTTTTCCTTGAATGCGCTATGTATAGGAGGTAATTTAAAATCTACGGCGTTTAAATCTACCACGCTACTCCTCTAAACTAGATGAAACGTGGCAAAAGGTTCGCCAGCACATCTTGACTTGTGATCGCTTTAAGTAGATTTTACGCATGCACAACTGGTATGATAGTAACCAACTGGTAACTACCTTATGGAGCCAGATACATACGGGTCGTGCAAACGTGAAGGCATGCACTAGCATGCACTGCTTTCATCACAGAAAAGTTAAGTTCTGCGAGAAGGAGATTGACATGGGATATACTGGTTGACCGGAGGAACTGGCAAAACATGGGCAAGATATTCAGAGAACGGTCACATCATGCTTTTAACTGTGCTATATGCCAAGACCAGCCAGGGAATCTGGTCGAATCTGCGAATGGTAATAAATCTGAACCGAATCGGAGCGAAGGTAGTAACGGTCTCTTACGGCGCCAGAGGTTAACACAGATTAATTGCTCAGTTGAGAAACGAAAGTCGTTATTAGAACTCCATGCTTGAAGATTATCTAAACATTGCTGCATACGGCGTTCCAAAAACAGCGTACGCTGAGAAGAACAATTGAAGCCCAAATCGTCTACGAATAAGGATAACGATACCCCTGTAGGAACACGTTGCTATAGCAAACAGTGTAACGCTTAGTACCGATCCTTAAGATAATCCGTTCTCCTGAACAAAAATGTTCGAAAACCCGAGACGATCCTTACTCGGAAAACGCAATTCTTCATAAACTCCGGGATGAACAGTGGTAAGCGTCCTCGTATGTTCCAGGTGTGTAGGGAGCATAGTAACCCTGCTCGCCAACACGTATCATAAGCCTTCTGAAGGCCAAAAGATATCGCAACGCCTTGCATATTCTTCAGGAATCCGTTCATGGTCAGTGTCGATGACACAAGGTGGTCCATTGTTAAACGGCGTCTGCGAAAATCTCACTGGGTGTTGGTCAGCAAGCTGTCAGTTTCCAACCACTATACAACCGTTCATTGATTATGCATTCCATCGACTTGAAAACGCAACTGGTGAGGGAAATAAGACGGTAGCTGGATAGAAAATGACGGTCTCTTCCAGCTTTCTAAATGGGTATGTCAGTGACCTCCCGCCACTTTTCTGGAAAAGTGGCGTCAACCCAAACAGAATTATGGATCTCA
This sequence comes from Deroplatys truncata, assembly GCA_030765065.1. Lineage (NCBI taxonomy): Eukaryota > Metazoa > Arthropoda > Insecta > Mantodea > Mantidae > Deroplatys > Deroplatys truncata. Next base: position 44,704,863 of record CM060975.1, on the reverse strand, counting down.
GTAGGAAAATCCTACATACAAGAGGAAACTGTTGCAACATTTGTAAGTGGTTACATCTGGTCTTGGTGCTGCTGGTCGCGAATATGAAAAAGCACGTTCCAACTCCATGGTGAAAAGGTGATTGTAATCTTCAAGATTTCCTGAACAAAATCAGAAACCTTGAGATTCCTTCCGAGTCTTGTGAGTTATATGAGCTAGACACTTGAGCAAAAGCACGGCCAAATGTGTTGGCCACGTCAAATGTATCAACAACAGCACCTACAGGTATTTTAAGACCAGCAATTGGCATGTGGGTCGATTAAATGAAGCTACAAACATGCTCCATGATGTCTTTTTTGCTATCCTTTATAGCATGTCTAGACCTGGAACGCATTTTCTTGTATTCGATTAGGTTATCCAGTGTAGGGCGACGCTGGAAATCCCTAAGTGGAACCTGCGAGCACGAATGGCATTTCGGCATCCTTCCGTCAACCAAGGGATTGGAAATCGATGGGGGTTGGCAGTCGACCAAGGAATATGTTGCTCAGCAGCAGAAAGAATCGTCTCTGTTAGATGTTCGACTAAAACATTCACAGAGTCGTGTCATTGTAATTAAACACAGTCGGCTCGGAGAAAAGTTTCCAGTTGGCATGATCTAAGCGCCATCTAGGTAAGCGTGTAGAACATATACTGGTGTTAAGACACTAATAAGACATGGAAAGCGGTCACTAGAGTGTAAATTAGAAATGGCATTCCATTGTAAGGAAACTGCTAAATGTAGTGAACAAACTTTTATATCAAAATGTGAAAAGTATTAAAGGAGTCTGAGAGAAATGTAGGCACTCCGGTGTTCAAAAGAGCTAAGTATAATTGTCTAAAAATCTGCAATTAATTTACCGCTCACACAAGCCCGAGGTGAGCCCCAAAGAGGGTGATGGGCATTGACGTCTCCCACCAACAGAAAAGGCGTTGGTAACTGGGAAACTGGATCTTCTAAATCAGTGAGCAAGAGGTCATCAGATGGAGGCAGATAAACGTTACAAGTGGTAAATCAGATGGATGGTGGTTTAATCCTTACAGCCAGACTGAATGTCAGACTGGATGGATACAGATTCTAAAAATATATCATCTCTGAGGAATATCATAGTGCCACAGTACGCAGGAATATCCTCTTCAGGCGTAAGATCACACCGTACTGGGCTATACGACTTAATTTGAAAGCTGTCATCCGGACGGAGCCCAGTCTCTCGTAAACATACGACCAAAGGATTATTCTTGTTGAGTAAAAATTCAAGCTCTGACTGATGTATTCTAATTCCATGTATGTTCCACTGTAGGATAGCAATAAAATTCATAATGGGATAACTTCTCAGTCTTAAGAGTCCACTACCATGACGACGACGGTGGTCGAATCAATTTGAGCTTTTTTCGAATATCGAACCGATTGGAAGTGGAGATCGGCGAAGATGTAGATCACCGATCCAAGTCCTCAGAAGAGGATCTCTCGGAGGGGATGCTAGTGGACTTTTCTTGCCTTTATATGTTCTGGATAAAGGCTTACCATTTTCTTTTAGGCAGTCGGTTTTTTTCATAGCTGGTCCTGAACTTCTTTGGCAATGTATTATATATTATGGTCTTGCTAGTATTTCTGGTTAAAGGTCGACGGTTGTGATGATAATTTTACCGATGTGGTTTTTTGGGTAGCGGACTTGGCAGATGCTGGTGTCGTCGGCTTTGGCTGCGTTCTAGCTACGAGAATCTTTTTGGAAAGGGTGGCCTCGTTGGTATCGCTGGTCTGAGTTGCGATTTCCCGACACGGTACCGGTTTAGCTACAACTGAGCTATAGGTACCGGGCTTCGGGACAGACGTTTGGCGGATTTGCAAAAGTTTCCGGGCTTCCGAAAAGGACACTTTCTCCCTAACCCGAATCTCCTGGAGAGCTCTTTTCCCCTGCAAAATGGGGGCATTCTCGAGAAGATATGGATGTTTACCGCTGCAGTTAAAGCACGTTGGAGCAAATGTACACACTCCATCGTGAGAGATGTCTCCACAGTTAACGCACGTAAATTCGCCGTTAAAAATTCGCTAGTGTGTCCAAAGTGCTGACACTTATAGCATCTTAGCGGATTCGGTATATATGGCCTAACTTCAATGACTTCATACCCCACCACCTTAATCATTTGAGGGAGATCTACCCGATCAAAGGTAAGGGACAGGGTACAATTAGGCACACATTCACCTCTTTCTTTCCGCTGAATCCGATATATGGATGTCACGCCTTGTTCTTCCAGATTGTCTTGAATCTCCTCATTGGACATACCGTCCAATGCACGGGTTTTTACAACTACGCGCGAGGAGTTCAAGGTCTTGGGCATTTCGACTCAGATAGGATAGCTGCTAACATATTTGCTTTCAATATAATCGCTGCCTGGGACGCTGAATTTGCTTCAACCGGGAGCGTGACATTGCGACTCCTAATGCACGATTTAACAGTACCAGCAATTTTATTGAGACCATTTTGAACTGTAAAGGGTTGACCAATGGAAATTTTCTTCCTTCCTCTGTTCTGTTAATAACTAGCTAGCGAGTACCACTATACTCGACTACTTCTTTTCCATTCAACATTTGTTTTATTTGATTTGAATTTTTCCATGGCGAAAAAATCCTCCATCACTGCAAATGTCTCCGATGGCATTCTTACATACTGGGCGCCACCCCGGCTTATGTGCGTGTCCTGGCTTGGACCTTACTCACCTTAGGGTCTCACCTCCCAATTTCAAGACAAAGGGACCCAATCGCCTTCAGGAGTGTTACAGCTCATGCAATGGCCGCTCCTCGGACTGAAATTTATCAATGAATACGAACACAGTCCTACATGATACTCAGGGGCTGGGAATTAGACGTTACCCAGTCGCCCTTTGCGACTCCCTCCTCCGTCCCGCGCAGCGGTATCCTTCCGAGTGTGTCCAGGAAGGTTAACTAGTAGTTGGTCAAACACACCTGTGGACCAAAGTTGATTGGGTGTTTGGCATAAGCCCTCTCACCTCTTAAAGGAACCCAATCGAAAATGTGGCTCGGGACCCCGGGAGCGCCAATCCCGTACCTAGCATAGTACGCCCCTGGGGGATGGCCTACGTGCGGTGCTGTGCTCCAATTACTGGAGAATATCCGTAACTAAACAATCTAACCACCTCTTTTATTGGTTTGCACATTATAGGTGCTACTCATATTACTGCAATTAGCTGTAAATATTGATATATAGTAATATTTTAGTTAAATGTTTACCATTTCAGTCTTTCCTATGTCTTTACTTATGTTTTTATTTCTTAATATACATTTATTACGCTCATCATGTTCGTTTTTACATTATATCCCTTTCGTCTCACTTTCACCAACCTTGGTACCTTGGTTTAGAAGTTTTGGGAACCACAGAAGCAGATCCTGCTAGCCATGCCTTTTCGATTTTCGACTCAAAACGTTCCGCCAAGATATTTTTACTTTCTCTACTACGTATAGTAAGTAGGGGAAGTATTGTATTCCACCCAAAAATTCGATACCGAGATTTCACCGGAAATACATGTTTTGAGACCCCCTGAATCCAAAAAAAGCATTTTTGGAAACATGTCCGTGTATGTGTGTCTGTGTGTGTGTGTCTGTGAACAGCATAACTCACAATCGAACAGTCGGATAAACACCAAACTTGGTATTTAGGTTCAGTATCTTCCAGAGATGCGTCCCGAAGGTTTTAAAGAAAATCCCCCCACACCAGAGTACCCTTTACATGGAACATTTTTCAAAAACTTTTCATTTTCTCAAAAATGGCTCTAACGACTGTGATTAAAATATCATATGTTTAAGGTATTTTCATGACAAATGAAATGTATATCTCGAATTTTCTGGGAATGTCTCTAAAAGTGTTCTTCATTCTGAACGAATTTTGCATAACTGGTAAACCATAAGAGATAGACAAAATTTTACTGCACAAAAAATGTAGATCCATTTAAAATACACAATTTATGTCATATACATTTTTTTGGTTGGGTGAACCATTTTCGAGATATTGCTTGTTATTCCCTTAAATTTTTCAATACTTATACTTTTTCTCAAATTCGTTATTCATTTTTTTTTGTCCTGGACATGCAAAGAGAATGGAATGCTTCACATAACCAGCTCTTAAAATATTTGACTATCGCTTAAAGCCTAGCAATTCCCCTTGCATCTACAAGAAAATTAGCAATAAGATTAACATCTCGATATCTCGATTAACATGAAGCATATGGCGAATAAGCGTTTGTAAAAATAGTTTCTACAAGACTAGAGAAAGTCATGTGAGTGTAGCACATCATATTTTTCTAATACCAAGCGAAAGTAATCGATGATAATGAACTTCCGTGGTCCGATTTTAACCTATCTAGCGCTTGTTTGAAAATAAGAATGGTTATGGACCTGCATTCGCATGCAGTATTTTTCAGGTGGGTGGGTTCTTGTCAGTCATGTGGTACTTAAGTCAACCAGTTTTAAAGAGCAACTTAGATAACGTTGCAATTAACATAATTATTATCCATCGCCCAAAAAATAGTATGCAATGTAGGTGCATTCGTAAGGTAAGTGTATGAACAGAAGCTACTTTACCTCGATCCTACTACTACGACTCTTACATCGTAATATCCTACTATGTATATTGCATTTTTAGACAGACTAAGGTAATAGAAGCACTTTTAACGGTAGATGATATTAATTAAAATGAGAAAATTGTGCCACTGAATGTTATAAACACTCCAGAGTTACTAAGTTTGATTTCCCGGCAGATGTGAAGATCATTATCCAAGAGGCTGGTATTGTTAATGTAATGGCAAACAATTTGAATGCAGTTATTATGGAATCTGAAGAACCCACCAAAGTTTTACAAGCAGCTGAGAGATAAACGCTAGAAAGTCAAGGAAATAGTACGAAATAGCAGATAACAGGTTTCCTCAACGTTGCAGGATAAGAAGCGTAAGAACTAATTGTAGTGAAAGTGTGCTGTCAGCATATTTTGAGGATAAAGCCAAAACTTGGGTAATTTCAACACTGTGGCCAAATTACTCTATGATAACTGTGCCTCAATGCCAAGGACAACAAAGACATAAGTAAATACTACGAGCTAATAGCATTCTTAAAACGGATATCTGAAGGTTAGAAGCCGAATTATTCTCAAAGCCTTCTTTATGTATGTTTTTTTCTAACTTATATAGTCAGCACTGGTGCTAAAAAGAAACAAGCGAGTATCACAGATACGAAATAGGTAAAAGTAATCCAAATCAAAACTATAAATATAGACGACTGTCTAACAATAGTGTATGATACGCCATGTTCAAACCAATTTTATTCTGCGAATAGGAATGATTGCGAAACAAGCGTAGCGAGCAGTTAACTCTTTTTTCATAAATAACTATTTGCATTATGGAATCTGACGTATCACATTCATATAACTTTCTCTACCCTCTATTTTATTAGAGGGTATATAAACTGCTCTTACGGAAGCTTATTTACCTACTTCATTTTAATTGACATAAATCTTTCCAAAATAGCTGCAGTACACATTTCGTTACAGATGCAAACGGAACAGCGATTGTCAATTGTTTTCGAAGTGGACGCTATATGCTGGCTTTAAAATTCCATACACTTTCATGACATCGCGAGAAACAACTGAAAATCGGAATACTTTTAAAAGAATGGCTAAGTATTGAACAATTGAATCAGTAATAACGGATGTCTCGGAAATGACATACCACAAAAAAAATCCGATGTGTTATGCTCACATGACTTTCTCTACTCTTGTACACACTATTTTTACAAACCCTTATTCTCCATATGCTTCATGTTAATCGAGATATCGAGATGTCAATTTTATTGGTAATTTTCTTGTAGATGCAAGGAAAATATGGTAGCTTTTAAGCGATAGTCAAATATTTTAACGCTGGTTGCTATGTGACGCATTCCATTCTCTTTGCATGTCCAGGACATAAAAAAATGAATAACGAATGTGAGAAAAAGTATAAGTATTGGAAAATTTAAGGAAATAACAAGCAATATCTCGAAAACGGTTCACTCAACAAAAGAAATGTATATGACATAAGTTGTGTATTTTAACGCGATCTACATTTTTTGTGTAGTAAAAGTTTGTCTATCTCTTATGGTTTACCAGTTATGCAAAAGTCGTTCACAATGAAGAATACTTTTGGAGACATTCCCAGAAAATTCGAGATATACATTTCATTTCTCATGACATTATCTTAAACATATGATATTTTAATCAAAATCGTTAGAGCCATTTTTGAGAAAATTAAAATTTTCGAAAAATCTTCCATGTAAAGGGTAGTCTGGGGTGGGGGGATTTTCTTGAAAACCTTCGTGTCGCATCTCTGGAAGATACTGAACCTAAATACCAAGTTTGGTGCTTATCCGACTGTTCGTTTTTGAGTTATGCTGTTCACAGACACACACACACAGACACACACACAGACACACAGACACACACACAGACACACACACGGACATGTTTCCAAAAATGCTTTTTTTGGATTCAGGAGGTCTCAAAACATGTATTTCCGGTGAAATCTCGGTATCGAATTTTTGGGTGGAATGCAATACTTCCCCTACTTACTATACGTAGTAGAGAAAGTAAAAAGAATAACGAATTCCCATTTGATAAAAAGTATAATGGAAAATTTAAGATAATAACAAGCAATATATCGAAAATGGTTCACTCAACACAAAAAATGTATATGACATAAATTGTGTATTTTAACGCGATCTACATTTTTTGTGTAGTAAAATTTTTGTTTATCTCTTACGGTTTACCAGGTATGCAGAAGTCGTTCACAATGAAGAATACTTTTGGAGACATTCCCAGAAAATTCGAGATATACATTTCATTTGCCATAAAAATGCCTTAAACTTGTGGTATTTTATTCATAATCGTTAGCCATTTTTGAGAAAATTAAATGTTTTGAAAAATGTTCCATGTAAAGGGTAATCTGGGGTGGAGAATTTTCTTGAAAACCTTCGTGTCGCATCTCTGGAAGATACTGAACCTACATACCAAGTTTGGTCTTTATCCGACTGTTCGTTTCTGAGTTATGCTGTTCACGGACAGAGGCGCACACACACACACACACACACACACACACACACACACACACACACTGGCATGTTTCCAAAAATGCTTTATATGCATTCAGTGGACCTCAAAACATGTATTTCCGGTGAAATCTCGGTATCGAATTTTTGGGTGGAATGCAATACTTCCCCTGCTTACTATATGTAGTAGAGAAAGTAAAAATGCTTTTTTGTGTGTGTGATAGGGGGACCTCAAGACACATTTCCGGCGAAATCTTGACATCGAATTTTTGGATGGAATACAATACTTTTCCCTATGTAGCAGAAAAAGTAAAGATTCTAATACAAAAGCTTTCTAGTAAGTGATTTTTGCAGGGGATATTGAATTATGGAACAAAGCCTAACCTTTTTCTTTAACGCTGCCTACTGCAGTAACAACTCATTCTGCGGGATGCCCTAGTTGGCACTCAATAATGTGATCAAGTTTACACCGTCAGTCACAACAAATGGAAAGAAACACAATTTAAGGAAGTACCTCTTTCTGAGGATGGAGAGTGAAGCTGAGTGTTCCTGGGCTTAATTGCAACACAGGCCTCTCCAACCTCGACAAGAGTAGAGGCTGACTCAGGCGCCTCAGCAAGCAGTGCTGCCAACCTAATTATTGTCATTTCGGTGCTCGTGAAGGAGTATCAGTTAAATCAAATAAGACAACAGCTGATTGTTTCAACAATACCTGTAGCGATTTGCATGTTAAAATTTTCGAAAATGGTATTGCAATTTATACTATTGTTCGTGCCTGGTGTAGGCTATATAACACTTCCAATAGTTTTAATATATATAGATGAGATTTCGTATTTATATCTCCAAATTTGAAAACCGTTTTGTTGAGTTTGAGTATAAGAGAATACTTTTTGGAAACTTTATTGACAACACTGCAGATTTTTAAAGACTTGCCCTCAAAGGGGTAAATGGGGAGGCTTAAAGTATATTAAAATTGAGTTGTTGGAGGACGCAAATGTATATCCGGTTCATATCGCCAAAGTTCCCTCTGATTTCCCTTAATTTTGTTATCAAGTAGTCTCATGGTGTAATATATACAAAACTTTCATTTTAGAATCAAGTAAAAATGGTGACACTTCCATTTGGGAAAACTTTCGCTGCCATGTTTAACTCATAAATCAACACTATTTGGTCTATCTAGACATTTTTACTTTCTCTATCTGTACATTTATACTAAAGCACCTAACAAAAATAAATAGGCTACCTCATAACTTTCAAAACTTACCCCCACTATATTTTCAACAGCTTATGTAGAAATCTGCACCGTTTAACCCGACTGGTAAAAATATTGTACAACTATATTGTAGGACCCAGAAAGACTAATACGCTACTTTAGAACCTCCAAAAACATTCCCAACCTTTATTTTGTCTTAAACTACCTCAAATTTCTAAAAGCTACCCTTACCCTTCATTTTTAACCTAAACAAAGCCATAGTACTTAGCCAATTAGGGCACAACCTTGTGCATTTTAACCATAGGATATGGTGAAATTTATAGCAAAAGTACATAAGAACTTCAAAAAATAAACTGCTACTTACTTATATATTCATCCCCTATGTACAAATATAAGCAATCTAGACCAAACATACACCACCTTAGGTAGAAGTAAACATTGTAGCCTACTCACTATTTTTACTTTCTCTACTGCGTATAGTAAGTAGGGGAAGTATTGTATTCCACCCAAAAATTCGATACCGAGATTTCACCGGAAATACATGTTCTGAGACCCCCTGATTCCAAAAAAAGCATTTTTGGAAACATGTACGTGTGTGTGTGTCTGTGTGTGTGTGTCTGTCTGTGAACAGCATAACTCAGAAACGAACAGTCGGATAAACACCAAACTTGGTATTTAGGTTTAGTATCTTCCAAGGATGCGACACGAAGGTTTTCAGGAAAATCCCCCCACCCAAGAGTACCCTTTACATGAAAGATTTTTCGAAAATTTTAATATTCTCAAAAATGGCTGTAACGATTTTGATTAAAATATCATATGTTTAAGATATTTTTATGACAAATAAAATGTATATCTTGAATTTTCTGAGAATGTATTCTTTATTGTGAGCGACTTTTGCATAACTGGTAAACCATAAAAGATAGACAAAAGTTTTACTACACAAAAAATGTAGATCGCGTTAAAATACACAATGTATGTCATATACATTGTTTTTGTAGAGTGAACCATTTTCGAGATATTGCTTGTTATTCCCTTAAATTTTTCAATACTTATTTTCTCAAATGGGAATTCGTTATTCATTTTTTTGTCTTGGATATGCAAAGAGTATTAATCCGTGGGAAAGGGAATGGTGCTGCACCTAGCAACCAGCTATTAAGAGATATGTATGTGTTTAAAGGCTACTGTATTTCCAAATTGCCCTTGTAAATATATATTCACCTTACATCTACAAGAAACTTAGCAATAAGATAGACTCTGCAAATGTTTATCTCGATTAACATGAAGTAGATGGGGAATAAGCGTTTGTAAAAATAGTTTGTACAAGAGTAGAGAAAGTCATGTGAGTGTAACACATCAGATTACTTTTGTCCTGGTAATGCAAAGAGAATGGAATACTCTACATAGCAACCAGCTCTTAAACGCTTAAAACCAATTCCCCTTGCATCTACAAGAAAATTAGCAATAAGATTAACATCTCGATATCTCGATTAACATGAAGCATATGGAGAATAAGAGTTTGTAAAAATAGTTTGTACAAGAGTAGAGAAAGTCATGTGAGTGTAACACATCAGATTTTTCCCTTACTTATAGAATGCATTACCGGATAAGACGCTAGCCTAAAATATGGAGAACAACCGATATTTGAACGTTACCTGTTGAGCTTAGTATGTTAAAATAGCCGAAAACCCCAGTGTAATAGATAACGATATCGTGCTTTAGGACACTCCATCTTCCTAGATCGCGACTGAAGCACAGAAAACCCGTATTCAAATACGCGCCAGCCAGGCCTGCTATCCGTGTCAAAGACGACTTTTCTTTTCCTTTATCTATTTTTGGAGCTAATCTCTTATCGGTGAGAATTTCTGTAGCGAGGCATCTGTTTGAAGAACGGAACTATGAAACACTTTAATACAATTTTAGTATGGATAGTGATGGATAGTTTCCTAAAGAGGTGCCAGAAATGTATGGACAATGGCGGTGGCCAGTTTCAGCATCTCCTTTCATAAAGTTGGTAAGTAAAGCCTTTAAGAGTAGTTTTAATAATGTTGTACGGTTTCCTCCGCCTTTCTATGATAGCGGCAGACGGCAACGAGCGCCGAGGACGCGGACAGAAGAAACACGGCCCAGGCGGTTCGTAGTTTTTTGGCTCACTCTGTACAAGTTAATATGCTAAAGTGCTTTTCCTCCAGAGGTGGCCACCCCACGCTGTTCTCACGCCGGCCGCTGTATCTCGGACTACCGCCGAAACAGTTGTAATATCCCCGCAAATGTCTCACGTTCTCATATTTACAGTTACAGTTACAGTAATGATAAGCATATACCTTATAATAAGAGACGTTGGAAAGTTTCCCTTCTCTATCCATACATTTCTGGCATCTTCTCAGAAAATTTTCATTCACACTCGAGAGATCAATATCCGAAATTGAGTGAATTTCTCGCCCGCTGTTTTCTTTTAGTTCTTTCAATGTACGGGGTTTGTTGCATACACTTTATTTTTCATTTGATCATCAGAGTCCGATAAATTTCTGTAATCGGATTTTGAGAAATGATACAGTAATTGATCCACGTTTAGTATTCTTTTCCGTCTTCCAAAGTGTAAACAACCTAACTCGATTATGTAGAAAATTAAACTCAATCTAGTTTGTAACGCATATTTTTCCATTTTAAAAGCTTCCCCCGACTTTCAGGAGACCTTTAGTGACTGTAAAACAATACTGCAGTTTCATGTTCCATCAAAACCGAATTTAACCCCAAAATCAGATGTTATATAAAAAATTTGCTTTGGTAAACGCCATGTAACAATTTTGTAAACCACACACGCAACATTGTTGAAAAGTCGGCGTATTATTAAAAAAAATTGTAATTCTAATCAAATGAAAGATTTTGAAAAACATCAAAACACTAATCTGTAGTATATATACATATATTAACTATTATATATAGGTATATAATACATATACAAGCTACTAGCGATGTCACGGTCACAACCAACTGCTTGGGCTCATTGCCACTATAGATTTTTCATAACAGGGATGTCAAATCACTTAACACATCCTTATGCTCAGAGTATTAAGATTTCGTACTATATGCTACGGGACCGAGTTGGGTTGTTGACAGCATTTGCTAAGGGACCGAGTTGGGTTGTTGACAGTATTTATTACGAGATCGAGTTGGGTTGTTGAGAATATACTACATGACCGAGCTGGGTTGTTGACATTTTACTCACGAAGATAACGGGACCGAGTTAGGATGCATTCGGATTTTTTCAGCAAGACATTGCTACCGCACATACAGCTGATGAGTCATTAAATTGGATTTAAGAAATTCTTGAAGATAGGGTAATTAGTAAAGGATTATGGCCGTAATGATCTTCTGATTTAACCGTATGTGATTTAAGTAGGGGAAGTATTGTATTCCACCTAAAAATTCGATACCGAGATTTCACCGGAAATACATGTTTTGAGACCCCCTGAATCCAAAAAAAGAATTTTTGGAATCATGTCCGTGTGTGTATGTGTGTCTGTGTGTATGTCTCTCTGTGAACAGCATAACCCAGAAACGAACAGTCGGATAAACACCAAACTTGGTATTTAGGTTCAGTATCTTCCAGACATGCGACACGAAGGTTTTCAAGAAAATCACCCCACCCCAGATTACCCTTTACATAGAAAATTTTTCGAAAATTTTAATTTTCTCAAAAATGGCTCTAACGATTTTGATTAATATATCATATGTTTAAGATATTTTCATGGCAAATGAAATGTGTATCTCGATTTTTCTGGGAATGTCTTCAAAAGTATTCTTCATTGTGAAGACTTTTGCATAACTAGTAAACCATAAGAGATAGACAAAATTTTAGTACACAAAAAATGTAGATCGTATTAAAATACATAATTTGTCATACACATTTTTTTTTTGTTGAGTGAACCATTTTCGAGATATTGCTTGTTATTCCCTTAAATTTTTCAATACTTATACTTTTTCTCAAATTCGTTATTCATTTATTTTTGTCCTGGTAATGCAAAGAAAATGGAATACTCCACATAGCACCACATACTCCACATATTTGACTATCGCTTAAAGCCTACCATATTCCCCTTGTATCTACAAGAAAATTAGCAATAAGATTAACATCTCGATTAACATGAAGCATATGGAGAATAAGCGTTTGTAAAAATAGTTTGTACAAGAGTAGAGAAAGTCATGTGAGTGTAACACATCAGATTTTTATATATGGGGTAACTTGAAAAATTAGGTGTTTGCAACAAACTCCATACATTGTAAAAATTGAAACAAACATCAGGCGAGAAATTTGCTGATTTTCGGAAAAAAATAAAGCCAGTCTTTAACTGCTATTGTCCTTAGTGTCCCATTATATATTGGGCGTGAAAGACCCGTAATTTTGCTCAGAGGCCTCTTTATCAGACTTGAGGTTCTTTTACGTGCCGTAAATCTACGACACGGGACCACCGGCTTTACTTCCCTTCCGAAGGAAGCCATGCTAAGGATTTTTACGCCCGAAAAAATCCACCGCCCTCCGCCGGATTTGAACCCGCGACATCGGTAACTAGAGGCTAGCATGGTAACCACTACATCACGGAGGACGACACTCTATTTCGGACATTGAATGCTCGAGTGCGACTGCAAATATCCTGAGAAGATGCCAGAAATGTGTCGATAGAGAAGATATTTCCAACACTTGTTAAGTTAAATATATATTATCGTTGTTATTGTAACTGTAAATATGAAAACGTGAGGAGGCTGCGGGGTAATTACAACTGTTTCGGCGGGAGTTCGAGCTGCGGCGGCCGGTGCACCAGTGGTCGTTAGTGGCCATACTTTGAAGAAAAAAACACTGTATAAAAAACAAACGGCGGAAAGCGCAGTGGCCCTCGGCGTAAAGTTTGAAAATTTATTTTAATTCAATTTTATTATTACGTAGAGTTATAACACTTCTGAACTGATAAATTTATCACGCGGCTTGTGTCCTAATGCTTCTACTGAACGCTCATTTATGTGATTCCGTTATGCACTTTCCTTAATATTTATTTTAAGCCGTCTGCAATCCTTTGTGAAATAATTAGGATGAGATTTGCCTGTACGCCTAGGGAAAAAGACAAGAAACCTTAATTGGGTTTGTCGGAATAAGGATTTTGACCTTAATCGTATCCGAGTCAGAGTTATCATCTCGCCGAGTATACGTTTTTATGGATTCATTTCTTTTCTTTCCTTGCTACGGTGTACATTGGTGATACATGGAATGATAATTGGGATTGGGAATGGAAATGTGGGCAGGAAACGTTCTAGCCTATAGATATAGGTTATACAACAGAGGGGGGACACCTCGCGTACTGCGACCCACATAGATCTATTGCGGCTAAACCCCCAACAGAAAATGATGAAAAGAAGGAACCACATGAGGCTACAGGCCGTAGGCAGACAGGCCACAGAGACGCGCGGAAGTCACTAACAGTTCCTGGGTCGAACACCCGTCTCACTGCTGGAGCTGCCTAGAGAGGGCGATGAACGACCCGACGACCAAGCAACCCTCTAGTGTCCACGGAGAGTACTCTTTTCTTTGAGTAAACATCCGCACCATTTGTCCGCAACCGCAGTAGCCACGAAACTTACAAGCACACCTCAAAGATGAGAAGAAAACGGAATGAAAGGGAAATTATGGAAAGGAAATCGTGGTAGATGAAAAGCCATTCCAGCATTCGCCTACCTACCAGGGAAAACCACAAAAACCAAGGTCACTGTGGGCGGTCGACGGGAATCGAAACCGGGACTGCCAGAATGCGAGCCGCACACTATACCGCGGAGCTATCCTGCTCGGTCTCAACGCCTAAATTTAAGGTACCTACCTCCACGACATCTGCCAGTTACGCGGATGAGGAAAACCTGCGGGACTGGGCTTTAGCGACCTCGGCAACCCGTGTCGGTTTTATGAAATCGTCAAAGCATCCTTGTAGTATCATAAATACGCTGTTAGCCACCCAGAAGGAAACATCGGCTTTATCAGGTTGGGGGCCACCTGCTAACGGGATGGCGTCAAAGAAATAATCGAAGCTGCGACTAGAAGTTATCTGTGACCGGGAGAGGTCCTCCCGTGACTCTAACAAAAGAAGTTCCCTGGCGGAACATTTTCCGTGCTCAAGAGCGAATCTCCAGAGGAAGACTAAAAATAAACCAGGAAAAGAAGATAAAACTTCCATTCAGGCGCACATCTGCCAGGGATGTCTGATACTTGTTAATGAGAAATTGCGGCATCTGATAAAACATAACATAGTCACCGTTTTTCTTTGCAGGCAGTTCGGTTAATGTGTCTCTACGCCAAGTGAAAACGGTAAATTATGTACACCTATACTAGTTATCCGCAAACACCTTTTGGCTTGAAATAACAGTATTCTTATCATTTTCTCTACCCTTACATATGGTTGATAGAGGAAGAATCTAGGCTATATAACATAAAACTTAAGTATTGATATTTCGCCAAAAATATGTTTGGAGGTCTAATGAATCTAAAATAATGTATTTTTTGGGAAAAATTTTCGGTCCTTGATTTTCTCACAAATAGCGGTACGATTTTGATTAAAATAACATCTGTCTTAAAGTAGAATATTTGTTTTATAGTTAGAAGATGCTTCATGTTTATCTGACCCACGTATGGGAGCCAATTTGTTGCGGTAACTTCGTGTTATCTATTTCTGAGCGCCTGTTATTGTATTACTATTTTTAAATTTGGGTTCTTTGTCCTCCGGCTAGCTATTATTTCTCAGTCGAGCATATCTCTTGAACAGGGTGTGTAAACGGAAAGGATTTGTTACTGAAAGATAACACTTATAAAAGAATTTGTTTTTTACACTTTTATTACCGTCACAATTAATTAATTTCACATATTGACTCTTGATACACGCCCGACTGTTATATTTTCTAATATCACTATAACCACTTATTTGCTGCACATTATTAATTCGCATATTTCACATTTATAACTAACTTTACAACGCGTGAACGATTCTCTTAAACTGTGCAACGTATAACCTTCGTATGATTCTGTTGGACTGAACGACGTATTACCCGCGAATCCTTCTGTTGGACAGAACGAAAGCTGTCTCTGGCACGGAATTTATACTCCCTCACCCGATATGCCTAAAGATTATAATCGAGCTACTATTGGTTAATAAAACGCGCCAACATTAGCGTCTATTTTTATATCCAATCAAAATTACGAACACATATGCTCTAGGGAAAATATTCCCTCCATTTCTACAGAAATGCGCGCTACTCTGACGTCATTTGCTTGCCTCTTCTAATTAATAAACAATTCACCCCCTCGCTCATTGTTGCCCGCTCTTATTGTCAGTTTCAGTGGGGCCGTGTAAACTTATTTCCTAACAATGCTTATAATTAACAAACATCTCAAATCAATGTCATACAATAATGCTTATTTACACTACAATCACTCTGGCATTTACATTGTTGTGATATAAAATACTGCCACAGTCTTGGATATTTGCATAAGTCATAAACTGTAAATCTTGAATTTTTTATAATTAGCTTGCCAAGTATGCCACACTCTAAATGAATTTTGTATAACCATTAGAGATAGACAAAGACTTCTACACGAAAACTGCAGACTTCGTTAAAAGACGTCATTGATGTCAAATTTTTGTGACATAACCTTGTCCAGCACATTCGTTGTTATTGGTTTGAATTGCCCAATGTTTTACCAATTTATTTGAAGTGCCATCATCATTAAGTTATTTATCCGTCAGCATATAGCGATCCACCTTTGAGGCAGTATTTTTAACACTTAAATAATTTCAGTTTAATTATATAATATGTAAATTCAATAACAGCCCGCCTTGAAGCAATATGTGTATGTAATACTTTGTAAAATGTATGTAACAGTCATTGCATATGCTTATATTATTGTAGCCATGTGTATTAATGTTATGTGAATAATATTACGTAATTTAATAATGTAGCAGCTGTGAGAATAAGTTAAAAGTTGCTAACAATGAGGTAACCTTGAGGTAACCTTGAGTCAATAATGGGTAAGAAAGTTTAACAGTACTACTTCTGATTCTTGGAAACAATAATGTAATTTTAGTGATAATTTATAAAATAGCCAATCTACAACCAGAAAAAGCTTTAGTTAAATGAAGGTATTCTATTGGAGTAGGATTAGCCAATCAGAAACTGAAATATAGCAAAATTTACAAATCTAGAAGTCAGTTGCCTGCGGACAGTGTTTGTAACTGGATGCTTGATGCGTCCTCGAGAAATATAATACGTATTCGTATGAGACGAAAATAGTTTACGTGCTAAAAAGTGCAAGTATTTAATAATAAAACAGAATCTCACAGCTCTCTATATCAGTGAAGTGTTATTTAAATCTTGTCAAGCATTAACAAAAGGAGTGAAGTAAAATTATAATCTGTGTGAGCCTACATTCTTGTCGCATCACAACCCTGCTAAGAGAAACGTGCCTCTAACAATAATACTGACGCAGCCGAGGCAAACATAAATGTATAATATTTAAAGAAACAATCAAATTACAAAGTTTATATTTTTAAAAATGGGGCAAAGGCCACCTGAGATTATATTTGGGGCGAAGGCTACCGGAAACTGTTTACCATACGTGCGGTTGCAACTACTACAAGTTCGGTTCCCCAACAGTTGAAATATAATACAACTCCTTCAATACAAACGTTCTTCCAATTGACGCCCAAAGCGTGGTAAAAATAACGTAACAAACCATCTTCTTCAAACTGGCATCCATACGTGAAACAATAACATTTACACCTTTTAAAGATTTGACTATCCCTTCATCATCCTGTATCCCATTTGTACCTACAACGAAACGCTTATCTCAATTAATGCGATATACTATTTGGTAAGAATATTTGTACATATTGTTTAGAGAAGGTCTTCTGACTGCATCAGGTTTTTAAAAGTCAACCTTTTTCTGTATCAGCTTATTAGCAATGAAATTTTATTCATGAAACAAATACCTGAGCTTTCTTCTGGCGATGTATTTGCAAATAAATGCGTATTGCGCATTTTGAAACCATTTATAGGCAAACATTTAGAAAGGTTAAGGTAAAGCGGGTAGACGAATAACATTTTATATCAACAATCTATGTCAATACTATAAAGAGAGAAAATTCGTGCGTGTGTGTGTTGGTAACCTGGGAAATCACTCAAATGGTTTAGATACTTATTTCACCGCTGAAGATCCTGTTCTTTGCGACGGATATGACCGCTAATTTCAACTCCTAAATGACAAAGGGACTAAGATTTACAATGCCCGTGTATTACAATGTCAACATTGTGAAGCCATAAAAGATATGCTTGCGAAGAAGGCTTTCCTTTTCATTGAGAATGTCATGCAGTAGAAAACAGTTGTATGTTACTCACAGAAAATGCACGTAAACTAAGACAAAAAGCGCGGATATTATTCATTCATAGCATTACATATACAGGGTCACGTTTTAGCAACTGAGAAAAGAAAAGACACGCCAAACAAAAGACAATCCGATCTGCTTTTAACGATATTACGTGTATGTCATACTTATGCCAAACCTTCTGACATCCCTTAAAAGTTTTGCTGCATTTCCTCTGGACGTAAATCGAGTTCATTACCACTGTATGCTAAATAATTATACAGGACGATTTATGAAGAACTGACACATTCATTTCTTTAATTGTTTCAAAACGAGTTATGCTAGCGACAACTTATTATACCTGAAATACAGAGGAATTTTTGGGGTTATTTACCTCTATAGCAAATGTTGAAATAGTTCTCCATCCTGCATAAGGTCCAACTCAACAAGTCGTTCCATGTTACTGGCCACTCGGAGGACTCTGTTGTCAATAGCTTGAATCTCCTGTGTAATGTTGTGCTTTAGATCGTCCAATGTCTGGGGACGTGTGGTATAAACCCCTTCTTTTAAGTAACTCCATAGAAAGAAGTCCGGCGATGTCAAATCCGGAGATATCGGTGGCCACAGGTTCTTGGAAATTATCTGGTCGTCAAAGAAACTTGCAATTAGTGCCATGGATTCATTCGATGTATGGCATGTAGCGCCATCCTGCTGAAAATATCCTTGACTCAGCTCTACATCGTCTAGTTGCTCATCAAACTCCATGAAAATCCGTCGGCACTCTGCAGTGTTCACATTGTCTCAAAAAAAAAATTAGTCCCACTATTCTCTGTGCGTATATTGAGCACCAAACTCCGATTTTAACCAGGTGCAAAGGTGCTTCATGAATAACATGTGGATTTTCGCTGGCCGAATAACGTGAGTTATTTGAGTTCACATAGCCGGATAAATGGAACCATGCTTCCTCTGTGAACCATGTGATGGACAATATGGCAGGATTTTGCATAATGAACGCCTGAAACCAACGACAATAATTCAGTCGTCTATCCTTATCTGGTTCCTGTAACTGATGGACAACCGTAATCCTATACGGCTTTAGGCCTGCACTTTTCACAGCTCTCTGACACATTGAGTAGCTGTATCCTGTCTCCTGCGACAAACATCTTAATGATGTTTTGGGTGACTGATCCAGTCGTGCTCTTACGTCAACAACCGTGGGAAGCCTATATGAACGAGTTTTGCCCTTTTCACTCACCAGAGATCCAGTTGTTTCCAATTTGTTTACCAGTCCCAGTATTGTGTTTCTTTGGGGAGGATTCCGAACACCAAACTCTCTCTGGTATGCCATTTGAGGCAGTATTTTATATCACAACATTGTGAATGCCAGAGTGATTGTAGTGTAAAGTAGCATTATTGTATGACAATGATTTGAGATGTTTGTTAATTATAAGCATTGTTAGGAAATAAGTTTACATAGCCTCACTGAAACTGACAATAGGAGCGGGTAACAATGTAGCGAGGGGGTGAGTTGTTTATCAATTAGAAGAGACAAGCAAATGACGTCAGAGTAGCGCGCTTTTCTTTAGAAATGGAGAGAATATCTTCCCTAGAGCATATGTGTTCGAACTTTTGATTGGATAAAAACATAGACGCTAATGTTGGCGCGTTTATTAACCAATAGCAGCTCTGTTATAATGTTTAGGCATATCGGGGTGAGGGAGTATAAATTCTAAAGCCAGAGACAAGTATTGCCCAGTTTAAGAGAATCATTCACGCGTTACACGTCGCCCAGTTCAACAGAATCTCTCGCTTCGTAAAGTTAGTTATAAAATGTGAAATGCGCGGCAAATAAGTGATTATAGTTACATTCGAAAATATAACAGTTTCAGTCGGGCGTGTATCAAGAGTAAATATGTGAAATTAATGAAGTGTGACGGCAATAAAAGTGTAAAAACAAATCTTTTATCAGTGTTATCTTTAGTAACAACTCCTTTCCGTTTACACACCCTGTTCAAGAGATTTGCTCGACTGAGTGATAATAGCTAGCCGGAGGACAAAGAACTCAAAATTCAAAATAGTAAAACAATAACAGGCGCTCAGCAAATAAGATAACACGAACGATACCGCGACACCTTTGAGTAGCTGTAATTGAATTCGTAATCCAGCATTGCTTTACTAGGAAGAGTCGTTCATTTAATGTGTACTCCATTTTCACGTTGACTAGAACAAAATCTCAAAAGCGGTTGCCGACAATAAAACTAAAAATTACGAATAAAACATGAACATCTGCGCATTTAGTGACAGGCAATAAAAAATCCAGAACATTCTGCTTAATTTGGTGCTAAAATTAAGGCATTGAGTGAATTTCGAACAGAATAATTAAGAAAAGAAATGTGCCAGTTCTTCATAAATCACCCTGTACAAAGAGAGTGACACTTGCACCGCCTAGCGTCAGTCGTGCGAAACCCCACAAATGAATAAGGCTGACTGAAATCTGAGCTTCGCCAACCATATTTATTTGTTACTGACGTTGTGAAAGAAAATTACACAAGAATCTCATTTAACCGGCAGTCATCAATCCGGATTGATTTCTGCTTTCTTTTTCATCACGAAAATACGTACGTCTTTTGATAAATACTATTATGAATTTATAGGGTTGTAACATTGACACTTCAAGCTAACAATAAGTACGTTACACTGGTCAGTATCACAGAACAATAAAACTAAAGGATTAGATCACGTTTAATTAGTCTTCATGGCAGTCTTAATATCGATCGTGGACGTCTCAACTGGACGGCTTTAAATTCTTTTCTCTTCTGCTTTTGCAGTGATCCAAATTTCACTATCGTAAATCATTTCGTGGGTACATTTGTATTCATTTAATAGTTTCCGGAATATCTGGATATTCGTTAATCCTGATTGCCTCCGGTCCCACTTAGTCCGGACAAACGAGGTTTTTTTTGTACAATGACTGCACAGCGAAAAACCGCACATTTTCTTACATTAGAAGAACAAAGACTGAATGTAGCTCTTAACAAAAGTAAAGTAAATAAGATCAACCACTTTTATTTTGTCCTTATGTAAAGGGTCTTTCAACAAGAGTGTCCTATATTTAACGTATGATAGCTGCCGTTGTTATTGAGTTACAGCAAACATTTTTTTCATGTGGTTTCAGTTGTTATTGACAAATAGCCATGGAACGTTACAGCATTCAGCAACACTTAGAAATTGTGAAAATTTATTATCAAAATGGATCATCTGTTCTCCAAACCTTCCGTGTATTGCGTGAAGTTTACGGTGTGCATAATCGTCCCTGCGAGAGAACGATTCGGCGTTTGATACATAAATTTGAAAGAAGTGGTTCTGTCAGGGATCAAAGAACGCCTGTACGTAATCGACGTAAGCGCTCCAGAGAAAACATAGGCGCCGTTAGTGAGATTGTACGCGAGAACGGAAACAAATCAATTGCTCGTCGAGTGCAAGAATTGGGACTTTCGCCGACCACAATTTGGCGAATTCTGCATCTGAACTTGAAGTTTCACGCTTACAAAATGGTATTAACTCAAGAACTAAAGCCCAACGACCATAAGTTGGGCCGTGTATTCGCTGGCTGGGCTATGGAGCAATTGGAAGCTGACCCGGATTTTTGTCGAAAAATCATCTTCAGCACGAAGCCCACTTTTGGATGGATGGTTGTGTTAACAAACAAAAGTGCCGCTATTAGAGCAATCACAATCCAATGCAGATTCAAGAACGACCACTTCATCCCCAAAACGTTACTGTGTGGTGTGGATTTTGGTATGGTGGAACCATTGAAGATGGAGAAGCTCTAACTGTCAATGGAGAAAGATACCGGGCTCTTATAAGGGACTAGTTTTGGCCTCAATTGGATGGTATGGATCTCAGAAACATCTGGTTCCAGCAAGATGGTGCCACATATCATACTGCTCTCGAAACAATCGATCTTTCGAAGGAGAAGTTCAGAGGTTTCATCATTTCCCGTGGTGGTGATGTTAACTGGTCCCCGAGGTCATGTGATTTAACGCCGTTGTATTACTTCTTGTTGGGTTATGTTAAATTTCGTGTTTATGTCAACAAGCCAGAAACAGTAAATGATCTTATGAATAACATCACGCATGTTATTCGTGAAGCTGGACCTAATTTACGTTCTTCTGCCATTGAAAATTGGGTCAACTGTATACGCGGCGGTCACTTAATTGATTTTCTCTTCCACATTAATTATATTCCAACATAAAAAAAATATAAACCTCTATCATTTATAGAACGTGTTTTATTTAAGTTCAAAGATAGGACACTCTTGTTGAAAGACCATATATATAGAGAGAAAGAGCGTAGTAGGTAATGTTGTAAATTTATCCGGCGTAGTTGTTTCAGCACTAAACGTCATGAACAAAACTCCACATTTCACGGTTTAGTTGAGTATTTAGGAATAGATCTTAGGATTTCTGATATAAACATTTTAAGTATCAAAACGCACCGTGCAACGCCGGGTAACACATATAATGGCTAGGTAATGGGTAAGGGAGGTTATGTGGATATCAGAGAGATTTATCTGAAATTTTGGGACGGTTTACTGACACTGCGGTTTAGTGAGCCCAAAAGTATGATACTATTACAAATAAAACAGTAACTTACTTGACTTTACTATGAAAAAACTTATGTGTACATTCACATGACTTTCTCTACCCGCTATGCTTATTGGAGGGTATACAAACTATTCTTAATAAAGCTTATTTTTCTATCTACATAATTTTGATCCACATAAACCTTTGCACAAAAAGCTAAATTGCACATTTCGTTATAGATTCAAAGGGAACAGTGCACTCAAAATGTTTAAGAACTGAACACTATACGCTGTCTTAAAATTCCCAACTGTTTCCATGCAATCGTGAGAAACTACTGAATGTTGAAAGCCCTTTAAAGAATGACCATCTAATTAACGATTAATAATGGATATCTTGGAAATGGCTGATGCCACAAAAAAGTTATTTGAAATGAATTGTGTGTTTTAAAGATATAGACATTTCTTGTATGCTACGTTTTCGTCTATCGCTTAACGTTTACCAGTTATACAAGATTATACAAAATTCCTTCCGAATGAAGAGGACTTCAAATGCCATTCTCAGAAATTTAAGATGCGTATTTTATTTGTCAAGTAAATATAATTAATATAATGCTATTTTAATCAAAATCGTTAGAGAAATTTTTAGAAAATAAAAAATTTAGAAAAATCCTCCATGTAAAGGGTAGTTTCAAGTGGGGGATTTTCTTGAAAATTTTGTGTCGCGTTTGGCGTTTAACCACTTTTCGGTTTTAAGTTATGCTTTTCACAGACACACAGACATACACACACACACACACACTGACCTTTCCCTAAAAAGGCTTTATTTTATTTAGGGGGCCTCAAAATATGTATTTCCTGTGAAATCTGCGTATGCACTTTTTGGGTGGAATGCAATACCTTCTCTACCTACTATGTGCGTGATAGAGAAAGTAATAATTGGTTGAATCATTTTTAGAAAGCCTTGCGGTGTCATTTTTAGGACATCTCAGTCTATATTAGTTTTATATTCATTTGCGGACCCGGAAACTGTATAGTTTAAACTGAGGCGACCTTCAGCGTTGTGTCCGCCAAGAAAGGAACCGACTGGTGTCTGCACCCACGCCACTGGCGCCATCTCGTCCTACTTAATGCTGGAGGGGGGGATATTGAAAGTAATAAAGCTGGATCTCATCTTAAGTAAATAGAAGAGAAACACCAACATCCTTCCTTGCAGTGATAAACCCGTATACAGGTCCCTTCCCCGACATTATCATGCTCTGCCTATCACCGCCATTATCAACCTCTCCTTAACAGTTGCTGTTCGTCTTCTCCTTCTCATTACTTTCCCTAGCACATTAAGTAGAGCAAGTGTCGTATTTCACCAAAATTTTCGTATCGAGATTTCACAGAAATCCAAAAAATCTGATGTGTTGTACTCATATGCAAACGCTTATTCTCCTTCTACTTCATGTTAACTGAGCAAAACATTTGCAGAAACTATCTTATTGCTAATTTTCTTGTAGATGCAAGGGGAATTGGTAGGCTTTAAGCGATAGTCAAATATTTTAAGATCTGGTTGCTATGTGGAGTATTCCATTCTCTTTGTATGTCCAGGACATTATTAAAAAAAAAAATAATCTGATGTGTTACACTCCCATGACTCTCTCTACTCTTGTACAAACTATTTTTACAAACGCTTATTCTCCATATGCTTCATGTTAATCGAGATAAACAATTGCAAACTCTATCTTATTGCTAATTTTCTTGTAGATGTAAGGGGAAAATATATTTACAAGGGAAATATAGAAAAACAGTAGCCTTTAAGAAGATACATATCTCTTAATAGCTGGTTGCTAGATGCAGCACCATTCCCTTTCCCACAGATTAATACTCTTTGCATATACAAGATAAAAAAATTAATAACGAATTCCCATTTGAGAAAATAAGTATTGAAAAATTTAAGGGAATAACAAGCAATATCTCGAAAATGGTTCACTCAACAAAAAAAATGTATGTGACATAAATTGTGTATTTTAACGCATTCTACATTTTTATATGTAGTAAAATTTTGTCTATCTCTTATGGTTTCCAGTTATGCAAAAGTCGTTCACAATGAAGAATACTTTTGGAGACATTCCCAGAAAATTCAAGATATACATTTTATTTGTCATGAAAATATCTTAAACATATGATATTTTAATCAAAATCGTTAGAGCCATTTTTGAGAAAATTAAACTTTTCGAAAAATCTTCCATGTAAAGGGTAATCTGGAGTGGGGGGATTTTCTTGAAAACCTTCGTGTCGGATCCTTGGAAGATATTGAACCTAAATACCAAGTTTGGTGTTTATCCTAATGTTCGTTTCTGAGTTATACTGTTCATAGACAGACACACAGACACACACATGGACATGTTTCCAAAAATGCTTTTTTTGGATTCAGGGTGTCTCAAAACATGTATTTTCGGTGAAATCTCGGTATCCAAATTTTGGGTGGAATACAATACTTCCCCTACTTACTATACGTAGTAGAGAAAGTAAAAATGTAGAGCTTGTTACAACTCACATGCATTAAATATGCCGGAGATATTGGTTATTACTTTCTCTACTACGTATAGTAAGTAGGGGAAGTATTGTATTCCACCCAAAAATTCGAACCGAGATTTCTCCGGAAATACATGTTTTGAGACACCCTGAATCCAAAAAAAGCATTTTTGGGAACATGTCCATGTGTGTGTCTGTGTGTCTGTCTGTGAACAGCATAACTCAGAAACGAACAGTCGGATAAACACCAAACTTGGTATTTAGGTTCAGTATCTTCCAGAGATACGACACGAGGGTTTTCAAGAAAATCCCCCCACTCCAGATTACCCTTTACATGGAACATTTTTCGAAAATTTTAATTTTCTCAAAAATGGCTCTAACGATTTTGATTACAATATCGTATGTTTAAGATATTTTCATGACAAATAAAATGTATATCTTGAATTTTCTGGGAATGTCTCCAAAAGTATTCTTCATTGTGAACGACTTTTGCATAACTGGTAAACCATAAGAGATAGACAAACTTTTACTACACAAAAAATGTAGATCGGGTTAAAATACACAATTTATGTCATACGCATTTTTTGTTGTTGAGTGAACCATTTTAGAGATATTACTTGTTATTCCCTTAAAATTTTCAATACTTATTTTCTTAAATGGGAATTCGTTATTCATTTTTTTGTCTTATATATGCAAAGAGTATTAATCTGTGGGAAAGGGAATGGTGCTGCACCTAGCAACCAGCTATTAAGAGATAATTATATGCTTAAAGGCTACTGTATTTCTATATTGCCCTTGTAAATATATATTCCCCTTACATCTACAAGAAAATTAGCAATAAGATAGACTCTGCAAATGTTTATCTCGATTAACATGAAGTAGTTGGAGAATAAGCATTTGTAAAAATAGTTTGTACAAGAGTAGAGAGTCATGTGAGTGTAACACATCAGATTTTTTTAAGTGTTAAACCGCCACCGTTAGTTTCTCGTGACATCCTGCAGAGTATGGAATTACAAGGACCCGCTTCAGCTCTTGTATGCTTTCCCATAATTAAGTGGTTAAAGAAACTACTTCTGTGAACGTTTATCTCGATCAACATGAATAAGTTTTTGTAAGCCTACGTGCTCATAGATTGTGGGTACAAAAACTCATGTGAATGTAACGCACTACTTATTTTCTTTGCTTTACTGTTCTAGGTATTTGTTTGTGATACATTCTTGTCTCAATGCAGACAGACTACTTAGAGATGTCTTCTGCATCATCAGTTTTATGATGCCAGAGTTAAGAACCTCCAAGTGCTCAATCGGACTTGGAGCCGTGTAAATGATATACCAAACTGACATCAGAGTTTTAGGCTTACTCTCTGACACTACCACTGAGCCATCTCGCTCCTGTTTTCCAATACAATAAATGATACACAACAGTTTAGAACCTCATCTTCCTTGAAATGGATTAGAAACGGACGAGAATTTCAGCAATAAGGCCAAAGCTAGGACCATTGCACTAGTAAAGCTCCGGGAGAAAGCGATGAGGCGAGAGAGTATGAAGGGCGGTCAGATCTGATGAGGCTGGCGGGGTCCGTAACGTTTTCGACGCCCCGCCATCATCACGGATAGGTGCGGACAGAAGATTCCATACCAGGGAAGAAACAGTTGTCTCCTTAAAGCACAATCACCGTGTACGCTACACACCACCGTCCACCGCACCTAACCCTGCTATTCCTGAGGACAAAAGGAAAAAGAAACGAGAGAAAATACACGAGAATAGGAAAACTCATGATTGTATTTAATCCACCTCAAAATTCGCCTACCGACTTGGGAAAATCACGAAAAAAAACCAAGGTCAGGGTGGCTGGTTTAACGGGAATCAAACCCGGGACCTCCCGAAGGTGAGCCTAAGGTGAGTCTGAGCCGTTCCGCTCGATAACAATCTCTCTACTACTTGTTTTTCTATCGTAACTTACTTCCTTGTATCGTAAATTACTCAATTACCATACTGCATGAATCCATTAAGTCATTACCTATTTTAAAGTTGGCAATACATAATATAATAGCAAATGAAAGCTTATTATTTACCATTTATGTTACAAATAATTGAAAATGACTCCGGTAATTAGCGTCGTAGAGCGGGTGAAAATTGCTTACTCTTGAGGACTGGACCGGTGGAGTTTTCAGAAATCGTGTGAGAAGATTACCCTAAACTGTTTAATAACATCTTATGGTCCGGCGAGGTAATTTTCCATGTGGATGGTTTTGTAAACAGGTAACTGCCATTATTGGGATGCAGTTGATGCAGAGTGGCCTGCCAAAGCCCAACCAACACCTTCAAATTTTTTGGGGGGACAAAGAATAGGTTTACAAGACTCGACCAAGAACTCTTGATGATCTTGAGAACAGAATACGTGAGTTTTTGAATGCATCCCTCCTGATCTTTTAAGAAAGGAAAGAAAAAAAAGGGGGGAGACAGCGTATCATGTACCAAGACATATACAGAAGTGTATTGACAATGCTGGTGCTTATGTTGAATTCTAATGAGGGCAATTTGCAATGGTAATGAACAGGCATAGGAATTTCTAAGCATTAAAATCAGGACTGAGAGAAATAATGTCGAACTGTCACTAGACTATAGAAGAGGAGGTCACAGATAATGAACCACCCTCAACCCTCGTACAGACTTTTGACGTTTGCAGACAGCACTCGGGTCGACTTTAACCTGCCTGTCAGTGACCCTTGGCCTCTCTTGTTTTGCAGCCTTTGGTGTGAGTGCTGATAACTTGAAGCCAACTTCTTAAGAATTCCTATGCCGGGTAATGAATGGTTTTAAGTTTCCATAAGCACGTTCTGCTACTATGTTTACTGAATATAATCTACTTGAAGATAGGTATTGACTTAATAGACATCCTGTAGTGAACAAAATAGCTATCGAGACTAACACGAGCCTCTTCCACACGGAACGCACTACTAGATTCACGAATCATGACGTCATCTGTCCCAACTTTAATGGCGGCTAAAGGCTTCTACATTCGATGATTCAAAGGAAGCAGGATACTGTTTTCAAGATATGGTAATAAATCTTGGTGCCTAAACTCCTTGAGTATTAATGAATATAGGTTTTGACAATATTATCAGTATCTTTCGCTTCCACTCAGCGTAGTTCCGTAATCAGGTGATTTAGTTACCACATTTTTATTAATTCCGCTGTCGATGATAATTATTGTCGATTATCACTTTGAAATTTACCTTTAACGACATTTATTCCAAGAGTCGTTACACGGGCAACATAGAAGCCCTACCAATTCGTACATGTTGTAGCGATATTTCCGCCGATTAAGAATACATAAAAAGGAACTCTGTAATAATTATAGTTTAGAAATTATTAATAATTAATTAACATTCAATTTGATAAATTTCCATAATTTTAAAGCCATAGGATTAAAAACTGTATCAATCGAAAGTCCTTCAGAAGTTGTAAATATGTTTTAAGTATCAATAATATTGTTAAATAAAGGCGTAATTGCGTAAGAAAAACTGCAAGATTTAGGCAAAAATAAAAGTAGTTTCGTTTAGACCAAGGGTGGCGAAAACGCCTTCCGTGAGTCACCAAATATGCAACACGCACTGCATCGCTTAGCAGCACGTGAAAAACAAAGGGGCAGAGAGAGAGAGAGAGAGAGAGAGAGAGAGAGAGAGAACGGCGCCTACGAGTCAAAATGACTCGCGAGTCGCGTTTTCGCCCCCTGTGGTTTAGACTGTCCATTATGTTTTCCGAGCGTGGGGCCATAAAAATCGAAACATTCTTTGGTATTTCGTGGATTTGAGGCAAGTTTTAAGGGTAAACAGACGCTATGAGGCAACGGACATTTCTTACAGTTAGGCTTTGAATTTTCCACCAGGGAACCAATAAACGTAGAGGATAAGTGCGAGAACCAACGGAAACATAGGGAGACGCAGTGACATGTATAACATTTGGAGGCGAGCAGTCGTTGTTATAGGTGAATGCGAGCGTGGTTTTGGGGCAGTTTGTCATGATTATTCGTTGAGGTAACAGGTGTCACTCCGGATCAGAAAAGGACGCTAAGTTCCGATATTTGCTAAGTACCGTGCAATTATGCAATTATAAATTGATGTAGGTAGAACAATTTATATAATGTGCTAACTGTATTCTTCGATATAACTATATCCAAGCTTATAAACGAGTTAATGTTAGTCAAGTCACTATTTCAAGTTCGCGCGAATCTAAAGAACGGTGATAGAGCACCGAAATTAAATAACTAGCCGGAGCAAACCTTAGTGTTCTAAGAGACAATAGTGTTCCCACAGTGCTAAAAAGAATCACGCGCGTTAGAGAATATCGATGAATCTAGCAAAAAGAGTGAGAAAAGTGAATACGGTGTTTCATGCAAGGCAATATCCTGGTGTCACCACTTCCTCAATCCTACCCTGACAACAACTGTAGAGAATTTCAGCCCGATTCGCTGACAGTTGACCCGGAGATCGACTGATATCGGCGATTACGAGTCCTGAAGACTTCACCTACAACGACGCAGAGACGAGAACGACTGCGAGGTAAGAGTAAAGGCTGGTTCACAACCGCCCGAGAACGGTAACCAGACGGAAACCAGAACGGAATGCATATCGATCACAAAGTGAAAGTCGATTTTTCGCATTGGGATTTCATTTGTATTTAACTGCCCAATGACATTTTTTGATCTACTTCCAATTTAGCCAAGCCAACGTCAAAATTCGATACAGTAAACATTATCTAAATGCATATTCATTACATTTCCGATCCTTCTACATATGCCAAACATTCATTCCTTTATTTAAGGACATATATTAAAATTGTTTATTGTTCTTTTAGGTAATAGCCAGTTTTGAGTTGCATATAAACAAACTACAAATGATCCCTTCACCAGAGAAACCAACGCTGATCAGATTTGCGGGTGTCGGGATGAGGTTAGGAAGCACATTTACTACTAATTTCATGTTTCCAGCTTGCGACTATAGAGAGCACTAGTGGGTATTTCATGTCACGGCCGCTTAGAATAACCTCTATAGAATAACCTTATAGAGTGAAGAGTGTAATATGGACAATAGGGATCTAATATGCCGTGCCCGGGAACGAGAACGAGAAAGTTAAAAGTTGGGCAACTCTCCTTTCCCGTTCCCGGGGCCCGGGAAGGCTTCCCGTCGGTTGTGAACATTCCCATTTGAATACATGTATTTCAACTTTCGCGTTCTGGTTACCGTTCTCGTTGGTTGTGAACCAGGCTTAACACAACGAAGTAGCCGACAGTCAAAACGCTACAATGTAAAATCAACTTCTCAGAAAAGTGCGTTTTCAAACTGAAGAAGATATTGTTTAATATGTTTGAGCTTAGGGAGCCTCGATGACGTGCTAAAGTTACAATAAGTCATGAAGCGGATACTGGAGCAGGCAGCAAGCCAAGTGCAACAAGCAACTACCAAGTTTCTCCTTGGCACAGAATTATCTACATGGGCTTCAACACCTAGGATTTACTGAATGAGTTCAACGTCACACTAACGTATACTCGCGAATCGTACGAGGTGAACTACCATGTGGCTTTCTCAAACACAAATTATTACATTGCTACTCCATGTTATTCATTACAATTAAAATAAAGGTAGAATCCCGAGTTATGACTGCGTTCTCACCTTAATTGCCTTTGCTTTCCTTTCTCTTACATATGGACATATCAATCATGTTAAAAAATACAATAATAACAATAATCAATCTTTGTTACATTCACATGACTTTATCTACCCACTGTCGTTTATTTTATATAGCTTCTACAAACTATTCTTACGAAAGCTTATTTTTTTATCTATTTCATCTTTGCAGAAATAGTTTCATTACCCATTTTGCTGAAGGAACAAGGGAGATAGAGGCAATTGAATCGGTAGGCAATGCATCGGTGAAATTTGGTAAAACATGTGCAAATTTCGATTTTTATTTTTTGCATTTTCATATAACTTGCACTTTCATGCTACACAATAAATTTTTAATATAAAAAATTTTACAGCCAGAAATAACTATTTAATCAGCCATTTACCACTTAGATAAAGAAACTGCGTTTAACTTTAAACTCCAGTTTTTTCAATTCCTTCTTTTCAGCATTTTCCACTATTCAAAATGTTCCTTAGACCATAGTTTATATCTTATTAACATGAACATTTCAGGAGAGCTTCAGGAATTGTGGATTTAAATTGTTGTGCACTAGTTAAAAAATCTGATGTGTTACTCTCACATGACTTTGTCTACTCTTGAACAAACCATTTTTACAAACGCTTATTCTCCATATGCTTCATCTTAATCGAGATGTTAGTCTCATTGCTAATTTTCTTGTAGATGCAAGGGGAATTGGTAGGCTTTAAACGATAGTCAAATATTTTAAGAGCTGGTTGCTATGTGGGGCATTCCATTCTCTTTCATGTCCAGTACGTAAAAAAAAAATTAATAAGGAATTCACATTTGAGAAAAAAGTATTGGAAACTTTAAGGGAATAACAAGCAATATATCGAAAATGGTTCACTCAACAAAAAAAATGTATATGGCATAAACTGTGTATTCTAACGCGATCTACATTTTTTGTGTAGTAAAATTTTGTCTATCTCTTATGGTTTACCAGTTATGCAAAAGTCGTTCACAATGAAGAATACTTTTGGAGACATTCCCAGAAAATTCGAGATATACATTTCATTTGTCATGAAAATATCTTAAACATATGATATTTTAATCAAAATCGTTAGAGCCATTTTTGAGAAAATTAAAATTTTCGAAAAATGTTCCATGTAAAGGGTAATCTGGGGTGAAGGGATTTTCTTGAAAAGCTTCGTGTCGCATCTCTGGAAGACACTGAACCTAAATAACAAGTTTGGTGTTTATCCGACTGTTCGTTTCTGAGTTATGCTGTTCACAGACACACACGCGGACATGTTTCCAAAAATGCTTTTTTTGGATTCAGGGGGTCTCAAAACATATATTTCCGGTGAAATCTCGGTATCGAATTTTGGGTGGAATACAATACTTCCCCTACTTACTATACGTAGTAGAGAAAGTAAAAATACTAAATACTTCAGTTGAAATTAGTTATTTTCCATAGCTCATATTGAAAAAGTTGAATAACTCAATACCATGTATACAAAACTTTCTTCTCTTAAATTAACATTATGTAATGCCTGCAAAACAATTTCTTTAAGTTTGCATACTAAACTCAAATTAAAATTTTGGGAGCTATGCGATAAATCTTAGGGTCCAAAGAGCAGTCCATATCAACATATCAAAAAGTGACTAATTGTAAATAAACAATTAATATTTGAATAATGGTTTGACATAGCGGTTAAAATTTTGTGTGTATTGCAAGTTTCGTGTTCTGAATATATGATAAAAAAATAAAAACATAAAAGCAATCAGAACAAAACTAGATTTTTTAACTTCACACATATATTTCCTTAAAGCGAGGCACTATAAGCTGGGCTTGAAATTCTATAGTCTTTCCATTGCATTGCGAGAAACAAGTGAATAGCCATAGCAGTTAAAGAAAATGACAAAAGTATTGAAAAATTGAAACAATAATTACCGATTTATCCGAAATGGTCGATGCTGCAAAATCGTATTTCAAATAAATGTGTTTTTAAAGAGGATTACATTTTTTATGCAGTACGTTTTTTTTTCTCTATTTCTTATGGTTTACCAGTTCTACAAAATTCCTTCCGAATGGAGACGACTTTATAGTCTATTCGCAGAAAATTCACGTTACACATTTTATCTTATAAATATCTTTATGCTCGACCATGCCGAAATGTAGTATTTATACGACTGATAGCAGTGCTTTAATGGGGACTCATTAAAGTACACCTGTTCATTAAAGTATTGGTATTCGACCAGTCAGAAGTGGCCACGTAACATTGTGAAAGCGCAAGTATCGATTATTCTGCGTAGTACGTCTCACAACGCTAGCAACTTTGTTTGACACGGTGCTACAAGGTCATTGTATTGTAACCATAGATAAAGGAATAACGATTGTAACACATCACTCAAACCAGAAACGAATACTTGTAAAACCTTTAATTTAGATACATGGTCGAGCATAAACAGTTGTACGAAACTTGACTATGATGGTGATTAAAACGCTCGTATGATAATTATTAATCTCGCTTCGCTCGCTCGGTTAATAATAATACTCGCGTTTTAATTACTACCATTATAGTCTCGTTGCATAATATACTATAAACATACGGTATTTTAATCAAAATCATTAGAGTCATTTTTGAGAAAATAAAAAATATCCAAAAAAGTCTATTTAAAGGGTAGCCTTCGTGTTGCATCCTTGGAAGATTATGAACTTGAATATAAATTTTGGTATTCATCGAACTTTTCGTTTTTGAGCTAATGCTGTTCACACACACACACACACACACACACGAAGACCTTTTTCTAAAACTACATTTTCCGAGTACAGGGGACCTTGAAACATATTTCCGGTAAAATCTCTACATGGAATTTTTGCGAGCAGTGCAATACTTTGGTGATTTTTGCGGCGGTATATTATTTATTTATGTATTTGTGTTTACTTGTGTTTTGCCCCACGTTGTGAAGCCAAATATGCGGCGGTATTCTTTGTTAGGTTTCTTTGAAAAATGCTACTGTTTATCTGCCGCACGTATAAAAGACAATTTGTCGCGCTCACTTCGTGTTATCTTTACTGAGCGCCTGTTATTGTGTTTAATTTTTGGGTTCACTGTCCTCCGGCTAGCTATGATCTTTTTGGTCGAGCACTTATCTTATACAGGTGTGTAAACGGAAAGGAGTTTTTATCCAAAGATAACACTAATAAAAGAATTTTTTTATACTTTTATTGTCTTAACACATTATTCAATTTCACATATTAATCTTGACACTCGTCAAACTGAAACTGTTATAATAACTTATTTACTGCTCATTATTAATTCGCGTACTTCAACTTTTTGTGTAATTAACTTTACGAAACTTGAGATTTTTCATAACTTTGTTACGCGTACACTGCAAATCGATAAACTATGCGATGTAGTCACCATGACTGTTTCTGTTGAACTCAGCGACGTGTAATGCACAAATGTTTCCGATGAACTGGAGACGACGTGTAATGTACAAATGTTTCCGATGAGCTGGAGACGACGTGTAATGTACAAATGTTTCCGATGGACTAGAGGAATTTGACTCTGACTTAGCCCTTTTTATGCTCCTACACCCCGATATGCCTAAAGATTATAACCGAGCTGCTATTGGTTAATAAAACGTGCCAACATTAGCGTCTATTTTTATATCCAATGAAAATTACGAAAACATATGCTCTAGGGAAAAATGTTCCAGCAAATTCTAAGAAAAACGCGCCAATATTACGTCATTTGCTGGGCCCAAATGACCTAGCTGTCGACGGGCCCTTAAACTCCACACCACCACCACCACGTCATTTGCTCGTCTCTAATAATGATAAACAGCTCACCCCCTCGCTACATTATTGCACGCTATTATTGTCAGTTTCAGTAAGGCCGTATAAACCCACTTCTCGACAATGCTTACAATCAAAAAACATCTCAAATCAATGTCACACAATAATGCATATTCACACTATAATCACTCTTGACATTTACATAATTTGTGATACAAATTACTGCGTCATTTTTGAGATTAGCGCACGCACATTAATGCTTTATACACCTAAAGTTTCCTGGAGAAACACCTTTAGAACTGTAACAACAAATGCGACCCGTGATTCTCGAGATTAGCACGTTCACATAGGCACAAAGACAAAGGTTTCTTTGTGTAACTATGTGTACAGATTTGCATGTAAATCTTTTAATGCGGTAAAGCAGCAAAAACATACCATATCCAAGAGTGATGAAAATAAAGGGGCAAGAGCGAACATATCTTCCCTCAAACTTTTTCTAGGACTTCTGAAATCTGAACACCACCCAACAAATGCATCTCTGGATGAACAGGACTCTTGTCACGTAGCACTTACATGACGGGTTGCCCGCCTTAGGGGTTAAGTTAGGTCAAGTGCTTCTTCATCAAGGTACGCTCCTGGAGTACGTACATCTCGCTGAGACCCAACTTGTTCCACTAAATTCATTAACTTGGAGCTTTCCTGCCAAATTCCATAACGCGTATGACAGTTTACCCCAAACGCAATTAACATCAACTTAATATCTATTCCTGGGCCTGTTTAGTTCCTAGAGAAACTATTATACTATGCAGTACATTTCTACGAACCATCAAAAATAAAAATTAATGAATGCCTAAAATGTCCTGAAGGATGCTAGACGCCTATTTCAATTATTTTTCTGCCTAGAATTGTATATAACAAATAATTACTGGGCCTGGAATCTTTACAAGCGTGGTTAAGGCGTATTTAACGGTATTAATATCTGGAAATTAGTCAAATTAGTTTTTATGGCCAAAAATACTTTGAACCTTTAGCTTCAAATATATACTATGGCTTTTCCTCACAGAGCTCTTTAAAGTATATGATCAATTAAACGCCCAAGACCACACGGCCTTTGCTTCCAAAGTCTTTTGACTCCATTTTTATTTTTAATGCACTTTTGCGTATTAAAAATGTCGCATACAATGCATTTTGTAATCAATTCTGTTCAAATATTCTGCTGAGGATGTACTTAAAACACTGGTTTAAGGTTTTTACTGCCTTTTAAATTGCTCAAGATATGACATAATTCAGTCGACCACTGAGAAATTGTTACAGCATTATATTTAAAGGTTTAACATTTTTTGTGCATCAACCAGATTTGTATATTAGTATTTAAATAATATTGTAATATTTTTTATTTTTTCAAAGTTACGATTTCTACAGCGCATGTTAAATTAGTATAATAAAAGTAAAATGAAATAATTTTTTCTCAAGCACATGAAGCGGGAAGTTTATCATAATAACTTAATGGTAATCACACCCACATGTCAATCATAAAAGCCTCTAGTTCCCAATGTTGCGAGTTCAAACCCGGCAGAGGAAGATGGATTTTTTTCGGGCGTAAAAATCCTTAGTATATCTACCTTCGGAAGGGAAGTAAAGCCGGTGGTCCCGTGTTGCATGTAAAAGAACCTCGAGGCTGATAAAGAGGCCTCTGAGCAACATTTCCGGTCTTTCACGCCCAATATAGAAAGGAAGCTAAGGACCACAGTGGTTAAAAAGCGCCCATAAGTAAAACTCAATTTTATTTCTTTAATCACCAATCTAAATTATTGTTAAATGAAACATAAAACCTAGAGGGCGAGTACTCTGATTAAAGATAAAATTATATATTTCTCATTTCGGTATTTCATATTGATGTATGTTTAGTGGTATTTAAGAAAAATGTAAATTAAGTTCCTAACATTATGAAGAGGTCAGTTGTATTAGAAACTTTCAAAGTTACAAGCAGTCACATTCTCAGTTGTTAAGAAAAGAGAAAGTTGGGTAGCGTAACCTTTTGTTAGTTTTACTACTGGCAACAAATTTTTGAAGGGAGGGACCAAACTTTATAAACAGAGGAAGACGGTTGAGAAGACATTAGATTTAAACATTTAAGTGAGACGTAACATGATTTGATTTTTAGCCTATAGCAAAACTGCGTGAAAATGACCAATGAAATGACAAGAAATTAGAATCATTCCAGAACATTGGAAGTATATAAACTAAAAAAATTTAGAAGGAAGCCAAAGTGACCTCAAATGTTACACGCAAGGTGACTACGCTAGTTAGCATAATGAATACGCGCCAAAACACTGAACTTAAATATCGAAGTGATTCAAGCGATTAGCTTGTAAACTCTCGCATATTCATAACATTTAGGTGTAATGCTGTAAAATCCTACAGTTAAATTTAACTTCAGTATAATCATTCAAAATTCCCTCACACCGACCTCACGACCTGAGAATCCATATCCATGCTCGACCGCATCCATTAATGACTAGCCAGGAATCCATCAAACATTAAAGTAAGTTATAACAAAGAACCGCTGCACTATTAAAGAGATGTGCATGCAATTTAAAAGGTACTTATAATTATGGCAGAGCAGCATGTGACAATTTTGAAAACATTTGGATAAAAATGCATCACCTGTGGGTACCCTTTTTGCCTATAACTACCTGAAAGGAGCAATTTTTGAAAGTTATTATTCGTTTTTTAAATTAACCACCACACACAAAGAAGAGCTGTGAATGGATTCCAGTCAACAATGTAACAAAGTCATTACTGCTGCCCGTCAACAATTACCACGCCTCAGGTCAGCCTATTACGTTTTCCAAAGCTTCTACAATTCGTTCTTGGCTAGTGGATTACAAATACTTATTTCAATATGTTCTGTAGCTTGTGCAACAAACAGTTAAGAATGAAACCTTTTCTTTTATGTTACCAATTACTAATTCAAAGGGCTTTAATATAAGTTGGGATTAGCTAAATTAAAGAGAAAATGGCAAAACAAAGTGAAATAATTGAAAAACTCTGATGTGTTACACTCACATGACTTTTTCTACTTTTGTACAAACTAGTTTTACAAACGCTTATTCTCCATATGCTTCTTGTTAATCCGAGATGTTAATCTTATTGCTAATTTTCTTGTAGATGCAAGGGGAATTGCTAGGCTTTAAGCGATAGTCAAATATTTTAAGAGGTGGTTGCTATGTGGAGTATTCCATTCTCTTTGCATTACCAGGACAAAAAAAAATGAATAACGAATTTCCATTTGAGAAAAAGTATAAGTATTGAAAAATTGAAGGGAATAACAAGCAATATCTCGAAAATCGTTCACTCAACAAAAAAATGTATATGACATAAATTATGTATTTTAACGCGATCTACATTTTTTGTGTAGTAAAATTTTGTCTATCTCTTATGGTTTACCATTATGCAAACGTCGTTCACAATTAAGAATACTTTTGGAGACATTCCCAGAAAATTCGAGATATACATTTCATTTGTTATGAAAATATCTTAAACATATGATATTTTAATCAAAATCATTAGAACCATTTTTGAGAAAATTAAAATTTTCGAAAAATGTTCCATGTAAAGGGTAATCTGGGGTGGGGGTATTTTCTTGAAAACCTCCGTGTCGCATCTCTGGAAGATACTGAACCTAAATATCAAGTTTGGTGTTTATCTGACTGTTCGTTTCTGAGTTATGCTGTTCACAGAAAAACACACACACACACACACACACACAGACACACGGACATGTTTCTAAAAATGCTCTTTTTTGGATTCAGGGGATCTCAAAACATATATTTCCGGTGAAATCTCGGTATCGAATTTTTGGGTGGAATACAATACTTCCCCTACTTACTATACGTAGTAGAGAAAGTAAAAAAAGAGCTGCTTCCTTTTTGGCTTTTTGTTTAAAATTAATTCAGCTTTTAGCTTTCCAAAAGTACGGTACTTTTAATCTCTCTACCGCTTACCTGCTCATCTACGGTAGGTAGTAGTAGTAGTACGGTATACCATTCAAACATTCCATGTCGAGATTTTGCCAGAAACACATGTTTTGAGGCCCCCTGAACCTAAAAAAGGCATTTTTATAAAAGGGCCCGTTTGTAAGTCTGTCTCTGCATGTGTGTCTGTGAACAGCATAACTCAAAAACGAAAAGTAGGTTAAAATTATACGAAACTTGGTATTCAAGTTCAGATCCTTCATAGGATGCGACATGCAGATTTTGAAGAAGCCCCCCCCCCACCACTACCTTTTAAATGGAACACTTTTCATTATTTTCTAAAAAAAATGGTTCTAACGGTTTTAATTAAAATACAGTTTGAGTTATTTTCAGACAAATAAAATGTATATCTTGAACTTTCTTGCAATAGACTTTCAGGTCCTCTTTACGCGGAACAACTTTTGTATAATTGGTAAACCGTAAGAGATAGACAAAATCTTACTCCAATTAATAACAAAAAAAATTGCAAATCTCGCCAAAGCTTATAATTTATGACAAATATTCTTATTTGTTTTTGTGGCGTTAACCACATCCGAGATATTCTTTGTTATTGGCTTGAGTTCTCAGGCACCTTACACTTATCTCGACAGCAAATCGCTTTCTTTTACTTCTTTGCTTTCTTTTTTTCGTGATCATACAAAGAGAACACAATTTCAAAGCCATCACACAGCGACCGGCCTTTGAAAAGCTTTAACTAAATTCTTAGCTTATTGTATACTTATGCTTACAACAAAACATGTAAATCTTTTTCTGTATTAACAAGAAGTAGATACAAGAATAAGCTTACGTAAGAATAGTTTAAGAAGATTGAGCAGAGAAAGGCATATAAATGTTGCACATCATATTTTTTTTAACTGGTAAACCATAAGAGAAAGACAAAAATGTACTACAAGGAAAGTATAACTCTTGTTAAGTCAAGGTCTTGACGCGACTAGCTGCAAGCCCTTTCTGACTTGTAGTAGGTATCAGGTTGGATGACCTTGCTTTGCGGTAACCTAGCTCACGCGGCTACGGTGGGTAACGGTAATTTGCAGTTCAGTCTAACGTGTAGTGCATTTGCTTTAAGTTGAAACATGGAAAGTAGGAACAGTTAGCATTATGTTCTACACGGCAGTTAGTAATCCTTAACGCCTAATCTCAAAACCTTTACAATTAAAACTTACTGTTTAAAATTTGGGTTAAGCTGAAACATGAAATTTAGAAGAGAACAACCAACATTCATTTGTAACAATACGAAAGCCGACTAAGTAAGGACGACCGAAGATATCGGGATATGTTCCATGTTTCACTACCAAAAGTGCAACTAGCACAACACTACAGCTGATATTGAGAGACTAGGCAGTGAAGGATTTCTCAGGACCCCCCTCCTAGATCGGTCAGGTAGCGTCAAAATGGTCATGTTTCAACTTAAGCCTTACGTACTGTAATTGGCATGGTGAAATAACGCTATGTGAGTATGTGTGTAGTACTCATGGTGTATATTACAGAGCAGCTTGTGTTTATTGTGTTAAGTTTTGCTCCAAGAGAGTCAATTGTGGATCAGCTTGAATATGTACAGAAACAGAAATTCCCTGCTGTCACTGTTTTTTAACAAACCCACAATTTATATGTTGTTAGACAAATCCCAACACGTATCTTGTCAATAAACAAGAAAGAAACATAAGACAGACCAGAGTTATAACCGAGGAAAAATTAAAAAAAGGCTATAATGGAAAGAAGCACAAGGAAATTATTGATTCGCAATAAACGTGATTTTTATGACAGAATACTTTTTCTATGTATCGTACATATGTCGTAGAAAAAGATGTTTTAGGGGGCCTACGCAGGATGGTAGGCTGCAAACGATATGACGATCCAGGAGAATGCACCCCCGCGGGAATGCTCCGTTATTGCCCTGCTTGCTCATCACATCGAACCGATCGTGACGTGGAACACAAACCAAACCCAACACAAAGATTATAAATAGCGGAGAGCTGAGAAGATATAGACTCTCTGAGTTTACGGTATATGTCATGTCGCGTTACTGCGCTATTACGCAGTCCTCTGTTTTTAAGCCCCCAAACGTATTTTGTTTTCTCAAGCTTGTTAACTGGTTGAGTTAAAATCTGTCTGTCTTTTGGTTCTGAGGAGTTCATTCTAAAGCCCTGCCCACACTGATTAACATTTAACAAAACTTGTCAAGTGCAACATGTTAACAGTTAGCATGTTGGCCAAATTTCGATTGAAGAATTGACTTAACATGTTAATCGAACGAGTTGTGCTTGACATTTTTAACATGTTGGATGTTTTCCACTTTTAATGGAAAACTTGTTAAGTCAATTTGCTCTCTGTGTATGTAATTGGATGAACTTCGGAAGTATCCAGACTGTAAACATGTCAGCTATTGTGATTCCTTCACGCTATTGTGTTCGGTAGTTCCATGTTGACTCGTCCTGTGCTTATATCTTTGATTTGGTTTGCTTCATGGGAAGTTATGGAATGGACGAAAGAAAGGACACTTTCATTAATAAAATCTTTGTTGAGGCTATCATTATGGAACATTGTAATATATGTAATAAAAAGGATGGACAATTATACGAAACTATATGCAATTTATTGTTGTTCCAGAGGCAATATCAGAAAAAGTAAAATAATAACCTCACTTTGCTAGAGAATTGCAAAAAGGGCTGGAATGACTGCTCTCAAATGTGTGTCCTTTTTGTGAATTATAGGTTAGAAACCTTGCTCAAAACAAAGTTGAAGTCACTTTGACTTGTTCTCAAGAAACTGAAGTCAAACCTGCTCCAAATTTTAAACTCATTCAAAATATTTTCAGTCCTGTGCCGATTAACAAGATAGAGCCTCATCACCTTCAGTTTTTCTTTTTATTACATATCCAGCACAAATAGTAATAGTCAAATCCTAATCACTGGAGTCCATTTTGCTTTTAGTTAAGAAGTTTTGTTGTCCCAGCAAGTCAACTGGTGTGGATAGAATGTTAAACGTTCACAGTTACAACATGTTGAAGGCATTTAACATGTTGAATGAGACATTTTGTTAATTGTTGAATGTTAACTGTTGAAATGTTGAACAGTGTGGACTCACCTTAAGGGCCACTTCAGTTTCAACTATGAACGTCTGTCCTGTAAAACTGTCCAAATGAGATTGTCGCTTGTGATGCCCAATCATCTATGAAATTATCGCGCCTAATTTTCTGTCATTCCAGTGGTTAAAAAAAACTAAAAGGGAAGAAAGCCAGTTCAATAAGTTATGTACGTTAATTGCTTGTGACTATTTTACTGATGTACCAAGCGGCAGATCTGGATGCAAATGCTTTGAATTTGGAGAAATTAAGGGGTAGCATTGGTGAAATTATGCTCGAAAACTGAAGAAAAAAAGAAAAAAAAACACAAAATCCTTTTTGTGCTAAAACATAAACGTTGAACCACATACTTTCAAATTCAAGTCTTTGTTTTTCTATTTGCGTTTTTATTAGAGCATGTGTGATGATTTAAATGGCCATGAGCAATGGACGTAACCACATTTGAGCATTTAAACGCCCGGGTGATGGCTTAGTCTACAATTACAATTTGTTTTCAAAGGAGGGTATTATTTCCCTTTTTGTTCTCTGAGCTAGGGTGCAGAACAAAACAAGCGAACGATCACACCCGTATTATTTGCTTTGTATTTTGTAAACATCATTGGTGAATACGATGGGATTGCTGCTTCTGAATTAGTTTCTTTTCAAGCTGAGGAAGATACACAACCATGTTATCCGATGGAATACCAATACTCGTGAACATAGGAGAGCTTGGAGTGTATGGTCCGGATTGCAGAATCAATAAAAAGGAATGTCTAAATTATATCTCCAAAGGATTAGGGGCTGGGCTAAGAGATTTGGCGAAAGAATGGAGAGTAAAAGGAGAAACATTAGGGGGCCGGGGAAAATGCTTTGAAAGAAGAAAGTTTACTAACTTGTGTAATTATTATGAAGTGCATCTAATGTAACTCAAAAGAAACAAGCTGGTTATGCAATTTTATGACACTGTACAGTGCTTTTTCCTCAACTGTGGCTAAAGCATGGCATCTCGTGCGCGTAGACGCAGCTAGACTCCCACCGAAAGTGGTAATATCTCCACAACCGCCTCACGTTCTGATAGTTCACAGTTACAATGATAATAAGCACGTGCATTATTACAAGCGAAGTTGAAAATCCGCATACTTCTGGCATCTTTTCAGGAAATTTTTGTTCACACTGGAGAACTGAACATCCCAAATTGAGTGAATTTTTCGACTGATGTTTTCTTTCAGTTGTTACAATGTTGGGTTTGTTGCATTCACCTTATTTTTATATGATCATCAGAGTCGGGCAAAGTTCTGAAATTGGATTTAGCGAAATGACAAGAGCAATTGATCCACGCTTAATATTCTTCTCTGACGAATATATACACTGCCGTTTGTGAAAATTGCAACACCAAGACGGAAACGCATGAATTCAATGAATACCACACGTTAGGTACATGGCAAGTAACAAATGATAAACTTTTCAAATCTATACCTACATGACCTGTGAGACCTAGTATTCAGTATTTGGTGTGGCCTCCATGCGCTGCAATTAGAGCTGCTATACGCTGTGGCATTGAATCAAAAAGGTTCTGAATAAGCCCCTGAGGGATTTTCCTCCACACAGTTTGTATTCCAGCCCCAGACATGTTCGATGGGCGACATGTCAGGTGAACGTGCAGGCCAGGGAAGCAATAGTGCCCGTCGCTCTTCGAAGAAGGCGTGTACATTCCTCGCAATATGTGACCGAGCGCTGTTGTTGAAATGTGGCCTTGTAGATGCCTGAAGTAGGGGGAGTACCTCAGGTTCTACAACCACCTTTAGGTACCGGTTGCTGTTCAACGTGCCCTCAATTCGTAGGAGGTGAGATCGGTTGTAACCAATGGTGCCCCAAACCATCACACCTGGTGTTTGTCCGCAATGCCGCTAACAATGCAGCCCTCCAGGTTGCGCTCACCACGGTACCGCCGGACATGTATGTAGCCATTACTATAGGACACGTTGAAGTAGGACTCGTCCGAAAAGACTACATTTTGCCATTCAGCACCCCAGTGACGGTGTTCACGTGCCCATTGCAGTTGGAGAAGCTTGTGGTTTCTGGACAATGGAAGCCGACGTAATGGCATGCATGCAACCAGTCCAACCTGCAGCAGACGGCGACGAACCGTTGATGCAGACAAATTCACACCTGTTGCAGTGCTCCAGCGTCGAGTCAACACTGTGGATGAAGCTGTACGGTCCGTTATGGCCATACGGACAAGATGACGGTCATCCCGTGGTGTGGTCATGTTCCGTGGTCCATTACCCGCTCTTCGCTGCGTACGACCTTCATCTATCCACTACTTCCACACTTGCATCACTGTCGTAGCAGCATGCCCTGTACGAGTGGAAATGTCAGGTATGACAAACCCGCTTCCCGGAGACCGATCATTCTGCCCCGTTCGAACTCACTCACATGCCGATATGGCTTCCTTTAACGTCGACGAGGCAAACTGGCACTCACTTTATTGTTTCCACCTTGTTTGACAGCTATGCACTGACTA
The DNA here is from genome assembly GCA_030765065.1 of Deroplatys truncata. Classification (NCBI taxonomy): domain Eukaryota; kingdom Metazoa; phylum Arthropoda; class Insecta; order Mantodea; family Mantidae; genus Deroplatys; species Deroplatys truncata. The sequence goes on along the minus strand of CM060975.1, from coordinate 44,660,978 downwards.
CACTGGGCGCAACACTGACCTTGTCGGACCGACACGAGAGGGCTCTGCTCGGCGTACGTGTACCCCATCTCCCTGCAAACCTAATCACTTATTGCTTGCACATTCTTCTACACTTCCACCAAGTTTGGAGTTATTTGGGAAATTCTTTCTTGGTGTTGCAATTTTCACAAACGGCAGTGTATTTATATGACTATGTTTCTTCGCAAAATTATAGATATTGGAGCACAGAAAAGACCGATTTTACACATCAGATTCCCGTGTATGACGCAAAAATTGTTGTGCAGTAAATGCATACAAAATAATAGAACCTATATTTATTTGAACAAGCATAAATGCAGAGAGGTACAGGAATGACTTACACTATTTTTTGAACCGCTGATACGTTGAGTGTCAGTCTGGATTCTTTCAACAATACTTCGCTACCGCGCATACAGCTGACGAGTCATTAAATTTAATTCAGGGCACTGTTAAAGATAACGTAACTAGTAAAGAATTATGACCCTCACGAACTCAATTTAACTGCACGTGACAAACCCCATATATTGAAAGAACTAAAAGAAAACATCAAGCGAGAAATCCACTCAATTTCGGATGTTAAGCTCTTCAGTGTAATGAAAAGATACCAGAAATATGCGTATAGAGAATAACATTTCAAACCTCCTTTATGATAAAGCATGTGCTTATTGTCACTTTAACTATGAGAACGTGAGACGGTTGCGGGGATATTATAGCTGCTTCGGCGGGAGAGCAAGTCGCAGCGATTGGCGCGCGAGCCGCCATGCTGTGGCCACAGTTTGAAGGAAAAGCATTGTACTGACAAAAATCCAAAGCACAATAAATGCCCGGATGGAGAACAGTCATTGTGCTTTTACAACCGAGAAAGTGAAGTACCACCAGCAAACAACACAAGTATAAAAACTATTCTATCCCAGGATGTTGTAAGCATAATCTTACCTATTTATGTAGGGTTATCTGATGCGGTCTTTCAAAAGGTACCGGTGGGAACCCTTACAATGCTAATGAAAATTTACACAACATAACATGGAGAAAATGTCCCAGAGAGATTTTTGAGCCCCAAAACAAACCTGAGATAGCTGCAATATCAGCAGTTTTTTACTTTCTCTACTACGTATAGTAAGTAGGGGAATTATTGCATTCCACCCAAAAATTCGATACCGAGATTTCACCGGAAACACATGTTTTGACACCTCCTGAATCCAAAAAAAGCATTTTTGGAAACATGTCCGTGTGTGTGTCTGTGTGTGTGTCTGTGTGTGTGTCTGTGTGTGTGTGTGTCTGTGAACAGCATAACTCAAAAACGAACAGTCGGATAAGCACCAAACTTGGTATTTAGGTTCAGTATCTTCCAGAGATGCGACACGAAGGTTTTCAAGAAAATCCCCCCACCCCAGACTACCCTTTACATGGAAGATTTTTCGAAAATTTTAATTTTCTCAAAAATGGCTCTAACGATTTTGATTAAAATATCATATGTTTAAGATAATGTCATGAGAAATGAAATGTATATCTCGAATTTTCTGGGAATGTCTCCAAAAGTATTCTTCATTGTGAACGACTTTTGCATAACTGGTAAACCATAAGAGATAGACAAAATTTTACTACACAAAAAATGTAGATCGCATTAAAATACACAACTTATGTCATATACATTTCTTTTGTTGAGTGAACCGTTTTCGAGATATTGCTTGTTATTTCCTTAAATTTTCCAATACTTATACTTCTTCTCAAATTCGTTATTCATTTTTTTATGTCCTGGACATGCAAAGAGAATGGAATGCGCCACATAGCAACCAGCGTTAAAATATTTGACTATCGCTTAAAAGCTACCATATTTCCCTTGCATCTACAAGAAAATTACCAATAAGATTGACATCTCGATATCTCGATTAACATGAAACATTTGGAGAATAGGCGTTTGTAAAAATAGATTGTACAAGAGTAGAGAAAGTCATGTGAATGTCACACATCAGATTTTTTTAGTCAATATGGTCTTTGAGGCCAGTGCCTTATTGAAAGCTGAAGTTATTGCGGTTCATTGATAAGAAGAGGGACATCCAACGTGCACCGCTAAGTGATCGAGCCTACAGTAAAGTGTTCAAAATAATTAGAAAGATCCTCCAGCTTGAAAAAGCTGCTAATGAAGCCAAGAAACTTAAAAGCTGAGAGCCCATCCTATCACAAAGTTTGCTCAACATAAGGTATAGGAAGGTGTTAAACCTCCAAACTTAATTTTATTTCACTTAAGATTTTTCATGAAAAACCAAGCATGCCAAAGTTTTCAACCAATCAGCCTAAACTTTATTACCAAAGCTGTATAAGAAGCCAAACAAGCAAAGTGTAGTAGTGCTCTACTGTGCGCTTTATAGTTTAGTCGTTACAAAATTTTGAATTTGAAATTTATGAAAAAACGGACAAAAAGCTTAAAATAAACTAAGTAATTAAATAGTACAAAAGTACCTGTCTGAGAGAAACAAAATCTAGTATACTTAATGTAATAAATTACTTTAAGAGTAATAGTACATTTTCAACCGGATAAGAAGTGTTTTAAGATATTTGTATGCAAAATGTTATCTGAAATTTTCTGCGAATTTTCTCTAAAGTCCCTTTCATTCTAAATGCACGAGTAAACCGTAAGAAATGTACAAAACCTTATTACACAAAAATGTATATTTCGTTCAAACCTACAATATATGTCAAATAAATGTTTTGTGGCATTAAACATTTTCGAAATATTCGTTGTTGAATTGTAAAATATGTTACAGTTCTTTTTAATTGATTTCCTGTTGCTATGCAAGGAACGGAATTTCAAAGTCAGCATACAGCGACCACTTTTTAAAGATTTTACTATCGATTCAGCCTCATGTATCCCCCTGTACCTAGAATGGGTAATAGCTTTTATAAGGAGAAACTCATATGAATTTAACACATCAACTATTTTTCTTGGTGCGGTATTAGTGAATGAATGGAACTTCAGAACTTAATTTGTTTAGCTGTTAGCCGAAATTAAAATGTTCTATTGATATTTATAACTCGAAGTAAAGTTTAGAATTATTAATTGTTTTATTGGTGAATTTTATGAATACACAGGATGGTTCGTTTGGAGACAAAGAACATGAGAATTACTTATATTTTATTTATGTAACTTATAAATATATTCTAGAAGTATGGGAGCTGAATTTCAAATACGCATAACAGGTCCAATCAAGGCAACAGTTGTTGCAAAATGTGTCCTTTAAATAATCACTGACATCTTTTACCCGATGAGGTGGTGCACCATCATGTTGGAGTTGGATTTCCATGCTAGAGAAGTGACATCTAAATTTAGCATACTCGTACAATACAGCATTGAAATGTTGATGTCATTTTGTTTGTGTATCATTATTGCTACGAAATTTCTTTTGTTTCTTAAGCATTACCAATGGCAATGCAAAATTTCCCATCCTTCTAAAATATATGTAATTACAAGTTACCTAAAGAAATACCTGCCAACAGAACCAATTCTTTAACTACTGAGTTTAGTTGTGTCTTACCTTGTATAATACACACTTAATATTTAAATAACTATGCAAGCTAAAATTATTAAACTCAACATACAGTTTTATTGTTTTTTTATTATAACTCCCACATATTTAAGATACTACATTCCTCCCAAGTTCACAGATCCTATGTAAACATGACGAGAACTTCGGATTTTACAAACACCACCCGAAACAGCTCTCTAAGTGCTGTTGGATTTTACCTTGAGAGAATCTCCAGATTGAATTCTGTTTATTTTGATGATTTCAATGCAGATAATGCTTTTAATATAATAAATGCTATAAAATAATTTCTATTCGTGTTCTGTTTCAAAACAAACCATCACATCGCGGCGGTTTGTAACAGTTGTGCCAACAAATGAATTATGAAACAATACCTATCTCAAAAGCAAAGGTAAAATGTTAAAATAAATGATAAAATAAGATAAAACTATAAGAAAACCTCAAATGCTTAACGCTTGATCAAGTCTTAAAAGCATCCGTTTTATTTTTTTTGGGGGGGGAACCCCCGAAACCTGACACAAGTGACGGAGAAGGCGTAATTAGGGATGACAATACCAGGACCCAAAGCTCCACCTTACGTCTAAAACAATAGTAAAATGAAAAATAAGTGGTAATAGCGAATGCTATGCCATCTACAGACAATGTAAACAGTTAGACCGCACGGCACCCCTAGCGCCATCTGCATGGCACGAAGCAGAATGACCTTGCGCTGGGGGTCTCTCTGGGCACATGACGAAGCAAGATGCTATTTCCAGGGATGAGACCTAGAAGGCTAACTGCCCGCCTTTCTGTGTGAGGGCGGCGGTTGGACTGGACGGCACACTAATGCCATCTGCACGGCATGAAGCGGGTGGTTACAGGGATGAGACCTAGAAGGCTAACTGTCCACCTTTATATGGGGCGGCGGTTGGACTGGAATCTCCCTAATGCCGTCTGCACGGCACGAAGCAGAAGATCCGGTAGCTATGCGCTAGGGTCTCTCTGTGACACGTGACGGAGCGAGTGGTTACAGGGATGAGACCTAGAAGGCTAACTGTCCATCTTTATATGGGGCGGCGGTTGGACTGGAGGCACCCTAATGCCGTCTGCACGGCACGAAGCAGAAGATCCGGTAGCTATGCGCTAGGGTCTCTCTGTGACACGTGACGGAGCGAGTGGTTACAGGGATGAGACCTAGAAGGCTAACTGTCCACCTTTATATGGGGCGGCGGTTGGACTGGAGGCACCCTAATGCCGTCTGCACGGCACGAAGCAGAAGATCCGGTAGCTATGCGCTAGGGTCTCTCTGTGACACGTGGCGGAGCGGGTGGTTACAGGGATGAGACCTAGAAGGCTAACTGTCCATCTTTATATGGGGCGGCGGTTGGACTGGAGGCACCCTAATGCGTCTGCACGGCACGAAGCAGAAGATCCGGTAGCTATGCGCTAGGGTCTCTCTGTGACACGTGACGGAGCGGGTGGTTATAGGGATGAGACCTAGAAGGCTAACTGCCCATCACATATCGTTCTAAGAGATACCCACCAACAGATCCGTCGCGATATGCCCAAGGAGTTAAAGCGATGTAAAATAAAGTAGAATTAAAAAAAAAAGATTACGACAAAATTGGGTTTTAAAATATCACTTGTTATTTGGAAAAACCTGCGCATGGATATTTCAATGTTGTGTTTGGGCATTTATTGATCTGAAGAGTAAAACAGCAATTAGGTGATTTTTTTTCAAAATGCTGTCGAAAATTCAGTATCGGTTACCCTTAAGAAACTTTCTATAATACTGCGGTTAAAGCAACAACGCCGTTAGCTCTGCTTTAGTATAGAAAATTAGACTCGTGTTTAATGCGGGACACACTGAAGGAGGTATTAACCATAGAAACTGGAGAAAACCCTCTTAAAATGAAGAAGAAAAGAACTGGGAAGGAAGGACGGAAGGAAAATTCTCTTGAAAGAGAAATAAATCCTTACTTCTCAAGTGAGATTCTTGAAGGGAGCTGTTTGGTAAACTCAAGAACTTTGCTCTGTTTCGTAAATATACATTTTTTCTTTTGTCAATCAGGGTTATTTTAAACAACATTGAGCATAACTCAATTAGTGAATTAAAAAGCAAGCATCCCTTGCAAAACATTAAAATAAATGTACTTATTTCGAAGATTAGCTGTTCCACCCGTCAATGCAACGCTGGAGTTTTCAGGAGTAAGCGAACATCTATATGCACTGTGAAAGACTTAGATATTCGGCTTAAACGGCCACGGGACTAATTTTTCATTTTCTACATTTTTTAACAAAGAAGTTTAAAAATGTTATCACACACTTGTGTCATTAACACGTGCTGCTATACCAAATTTGAAATTTATACCTCAGACGGTAACGTACTATATAACGTTTTAATGCAATCCATTTGTAAAAATCTGACTTGTTACATTCACATGCCTTTCTCTACTCACTCTGTTACGACTATTCTTACAAACACTTTTCTCACTATAACACGACCACGATATTATTGCACTTGACCTTGCGAAGCCAGCTCAGCGACGTGCAGTACTATTGTGGTCGAGTTTTAAACTTCTTGTTAACCGACATAAGCGTTCAATTCACATTTATACATTTTCGTTGTAGATATAAGGATACAGTAGCTAAAATGATAGTCAGTTCCCGAGATCGCGGGTTCAAACCTGGCAGAGGGTGGTGGATTTTTTAGTGCGTTAAAATCCTTAGCATCGCTTCCATCGATACGGAAGTAAAGCCGGTGTTCATAGTTTTACGGCAGTAAAAGAACCTCAAGCCTGATAAAGAGGCCTCTGAGCAAAATTATTGGTCTTTCACGCCCAACATAGAATGGGACGCTAAGGACCACAGCAGTTAAAGAGCGTCCATAAATAAAACTCAATTCAATTTAGCGATAGTCAGTTTTTTAAAGAGCATGTCACTATGTAATGGCTTTGATTCCATGATTATCAGGGGAAACAAAACTTACCAGTTAAGAAAAGTTAAAAATTTGGAACTTCAAACCAATAACAAGGAATATCTCGTAAATGGATAGCTAACTTAAAAAAATCCACACAAATGTGTGACTTAGGAGATGTACGTTTGTAGTAGGATTTTTGTCTATCACTTACGGTTTAACAATTATAGAAAAGTCATTCAGAATGAAGAGGAATTCACATGATCTCCCCAGATGCACATTTTATTTATCGTGCAAATATCTTAAACACTATTTTAATCAAAATGGTTAGAGCGATTTATCAGCAAATCAAACATTTCAAAAATGATGCAAAGGGTAGTTTGGGATAGGGAATTTTGTTGAAAAGCTTTTTCTTTTGTCACATCTTTGGAAGATGTATATAAACTTTCATACTGAATTTCAACATCTTCCAAGGGTGGAACAGTTATATTTTAAAAAATCATTCCCCAACTCAAATTGCTTTTTACTTAAAGAACTTTCTTTGATTTTGCTTTTCTCGAAAAATGGATCTAACGATTTTGCTTATATGACTGTATTTACATGACTAATAAAATTAATACACATAAATTCAATTTTCAGCGAATAGCCTGTAAATTCATTCTGAATAAATTTGGTAGAGTGTTGTACAACTGCTAAGATAGACAAAAACTAATTGCACAAAACATGCAGATACGAGAGCAGTCCCAGAAGTACCCGACCTGATGTTTAGATACTGCTGGTTGTTTCAAACAAATGACTGTGGTAGAAAGTACCAACCTTATAAAGCTTAAATCTGAAGTTTGATGATGCTACTCGTTTAGTAATTCTTTGGAAGCCATCAAGTTTGTAAACATAGATAAAACTGGTCATCGTTATGTGATAAAATACTTTCATTTGAAAGGTCTCAGTCCAACTAATATTAAAGCTGAGCTAAATTCTACTCTGTGGGGAGTCTGCTCCTTCGTTTACAACAGTAAAATATTGTGGGTGGCAGAGTGTAAGCGAGGCCGTAGGAGCTGCCAAGACGAACATCGCAGTGGTCGACAAAATGAGGTGACCACCCAGAAATTGTGAGGAAAATCCACAAAATGGTATAGGATGGCCGTTGAAGGGTGCGTGGGTTAGCAGACATCGTAGGCATTTAAAAAAGTGCTGTACATCGCATACTGACTGAAAATTTAGACATGAGAAAGCTATGTGCAAGATGGGTGTCGCGTTTACTAACAATGGAACAAAAGCAGCGTCGTGAAGATGTTTCATTCGAGCGTTTGGCGATGTTTTGCTACAATAATGCTGAGTTTTTGTGCCGATTCATCACTTCACACCTGAGACGAAGGATTAGTCAAAACAGTGGATTGAAAGGGGAGAATCAGCTCCAAAGAAGGTGAGACAGTTCCATTTGCAGGCAACGTCATGGCGGCAGCTTTTTGGAATGTGTGTGGAATAATTTTCATTGATTATCTTCAAAAAGGAAAATCAATCAATGGCGAGTATTATGCAATCTTATTGCAGCGTTTGAATGATGAACTGAAGCAAAACTGGCCGAATTTAGTGGCAAAGAAATTTTTGTTTCATCAAGACAATGCACCAGTTCACACATCCATTATTGCCATGGCCAAATTCAATAAGTTAAAGTTCGAATTGCTTCCTCGTGCACCCTATTCGCCAGACTTAGCCCTCTGATTATTTTCTATTTCCAAAATTGAAGGAATAACTTGGTGGTAAAAGATTTGCCAACAGTGAAGAGCCGGAGTCTGCAGTTGATGGCTATTTTGCAGAACTCGATGATTCTCACTATAAATAGAGTATCGAAACTATTGAACATCGCTGGGAAAAGTGTTTCGAGCTGAAAGGAGACTATGTAGAGAAATAAAGATGTTTTTTCCCAAAATTTATTTAAAATAGCATCTTTTGGTATCAGCCATTTTTGAAATATCCGTTATTAATGGTTCGAATTATTCAATACTTTGTTAGCTATTTAAGTCCTGCCGATTTTCAGTTGTTTTTCGCGATGTCATGGAAAGAGTGTGGATTTTAACGCTAGCATATAGCCTCCAGCTTTATATCTATAACGGAATGTGTAATGTAGCTATTTCTGCAAAGGTTTATCTCGATTAAAATAAAACAGATAGAAAAATAAACTTTCGTAAGAATAATTGGTATAGCCACTAATACACGATAGAGGGTAGAAACGTCATGTGTGTAACGCATAAGATTTTTTGAAGTCTATCGCCACTAAGTTGTTTCTCGCGATGCCATGGAAAGTGTAGGGAATTTCAAAGTCGGCATATTGCGACTACCGCTTCAGCCTCTTGTACGTACTTACAATGAAATACGTAATGAAACTATTTCTGCCAAGGTTTATATCAATGAAGATGAAGTGAAGAGAAAAATAATTTGATGTGTTACACTCATATGACTTTCTCTACTCTTGTACAAACTATTTTTACAAACGCTTATTCTCCATATGCTTCATGTTAATCGAGATGTTAGTCTTATTGCTAATTTTCTTGTAGATGCAAGGGGAATTGGTAGGCTTTAAGCGATAGTCAAATATTTTAAGAGCTGGTTGCTATGTGGCGCATTCCATTCTATTTGTATGTCCAGGACATGAAAAAAATGAATAACGAATTCCCATTTGAGAAAAAGTATTGGAAAATTTAAGGGAATAACAAGCAATATCTCGAAAATGGTTCACTCAACAAAAAAAATGTATATGACATAAATTGTGAATTTTAACGCGATCTACATTTTTTGTGTAGTAAACTTTTGTCTATCTCTTATGGTTTACCAGTTATGCAAAAGTCGTTCACAATGAAGAATACTTTGGAGACATTCCCAGAAAATTCAAGATATACATTTCATTTGTCATGAAACTATCTTAAACATATGATATTTTAATCAAAATCGTTAGAGCCATTTTTGAGAAAATTAAAATTTTCGAAAAATGTTGCATGTAAAAGGTAATCTAGGGTGGGGGGATTTTCTTGAAAACCTTCGTGTCGCATCTCTGGAAGATACTGAATCTAAATACCAAGTTTGGTGTTTACCCGACTGTTTGTTTCTGAGTTATGTTGTTCACAGACAGACATACACAGACATGTTTCCAAAAATGCTTTTTTTGGATTCAGGGGTCTCAAAACATATATTTCCGGTGAAATCTCGGTATCGAATTTTTGGGTGGAATACAATACTTCCCCTACTTAGTATACGTAGTAGAGAAAGTAAAAAGCAAACTTCATGTTTCAGGTAGTTATGAAAATCAGTCGGACGTTTACAGACACGAATGTCCTCCCTCCTGACACCATCTGAAGATGTAACAAAGCAGTGAAGGAAGCCAGCACTTGTGCCATTGTGCATGAACCCTGAGAGCGGGCGCGCACATACACAGATTTAACTGCATAAGAGCAATGAATGACTTATCAGTATGTGCGACATAACCTCATTCTCCGTCACTGGCTGAGAAGCTTCCGACGCCTGCCTCTTCAAAGGCATCGGCGCTTCCTCCGGCAAATGTGCTGCGGGTTGCTTAATTAGAGCACGACGTCGCTCGGGATGGATGCAAAGTTACAGTGGCGTCGGGACGCTCACTTCCACAATAACTTGTGATGCTGTCAATTATCAATTCCACATTTCACTACGCCTTCGCGTTAATTAGACGAAACCGGAATAGAGCGTAAAAAGTTAATGTCCGACCAGACACTGTGGCAATAACTGGATGGCCGAGCTGAACATAATATGTTGCTACATATTATGCTACACCGAAAAATTTTTCTAAAGGTTTTAAAATTTAAGATGTCTTTTGATTTTAAATTCTTAAGACCGCAATTTGCGTAATATCAACGAGATAGTATGCAAAACTAGCCTATGTACGGTCACGTGCAAACAATATTGCTGCTACACTTGTGCGAGTTTCAGTTAGTACAAACAGCTGCATCACCTTCCGGACTATCTTCTCCCATTTTACCTTCCAAAATGCAGAAGACGTTTTGGTCAGACAAGTAACATATTTGTCGTAGCAAACGTCGCAAAACAAAGTTCTGTGACAGTGAAATAGAAAGCCAGCAATAAGGGATGATAAGAAATTAAGTATGAGTTAAATTCACATCACTTTCTCCACCAACTCTTGTTTATTGCTTCTCTATTCTAGAAACTACTCTTACAAAGCTTTTTGTTTCTACCTACTCCGTGTTCAACGAGATAAACGTTTGCAAAAATGGTTGCATTGCACATTTCGTTGAAGATAAAAGAGGGTGCCTCTTAGAAGGCTGAGCCGAAGGACAAATGTTTAAAAAGCGGGTCGCTATACGCTGACTTTAAAATTCCATCCTCTTTCCATTACATCCCGAGGGAAAAAAAGCTGATGTGTTACTCTCACATGACTTTCTCTACTCTTGTACAAAATATTTTTACAAACGCTTATTCTCCACATGCTTCATGTTAATCGAGATATCGAGATGTTAAATTTATTGGTAATTTTCTTGTAGATGCAAGGGGAATTGGTACGCTTTAAGCGATAGTCAAATATTTTTAGAGCTGGTTGCTATGTGGAGTATTCAATTCTCTTTGCATTACCAGGACAAAAAAAAATGAATAACGAATTTGAGAAAAAGTACAAGTATTGGAAAATTTAAGGGAATAAGAAGCAATATCTCGAAAATGGTTCACTCAACAAAATATATATGTGACATAAATTGTGTATTTTAACGCGATCTACATTTTTGTGTAGTAAAATTTATCTCTTATGGTTTACCAGTTATGCAAAAGTCGTTCACAATGAAGAATACTTTTGCAGACATTCCCAGAAAATTCGAGATATACATTTCATTTGTAATGAAAATATCTTAAACATATGATATTTTAATCAAAATCATTAGAGCCATTCTTGGGAAAATTAAAATTTTCGAAAAATGTTCCATGTAAAGGGTAATCTGGGGTTCCATGTAAAGGGATTTTTCTTGAAAATCTTCGTGTCGCATCTCTGGAAGATACTGAACCTAAATACCAAGTTTGATGCTTATCCGACTGTTCGTTACTGAGTTATGTTGTTCACTGTCACACACACGGACATTTTTCCAAAAATGTTTTTTTTTGGATTCGGGGGGTCTCAAAACATATATTTCCGGTGAAATCTCGGTATCGAATTTTTGGGTGGAATGCAGTACTTCCCCTACTTACTATACGTAGAAGAGAAAGTAAAAGATATATTTTGTATAAATTGCGCTTATATAAATATGTTTTAAGATCTTCATTTTAGGTTTTTTGTCTATCTTTTATGGTTTACCTGTTATACAAGATCATGCATTATTCATTCGGAATAAAAAGAACTTCACAGACTCCTCGCAGAAAATCCAAGATGTACATTTTATTTGTCAAGTAAGTTTTTTAAAACATACACGTCGTTTGGTCAAAATCGTTAGGGCTATTTTTAAGCGAATCAAAAGTTGGTATGTAATGGGTAGCCGACTTTTGGCTTTTGCGTTATGGTGTAAAGTGACACTCGCGCGCGTGCAGGTGCGCACTGATACTTCTCTGAAAATACTCTTGAATTCAAGGAGCCTCAAAAGTTTTATTTTCGGTGAAATAGAACACTTCCTCTAGCTATTTAGAGCGATGCAGTAGAGAACTAAAAAGCAAATACTGGAAGAATGCAAGTTTCTGTTTCAGCAAATAGATGTTCAGACACCGTTGATGGATGGTGAAGTACTCAACAGATCCGTTAGTATATCTTCCAAATGATCCCTTCAGTAGCATACACCAAACCGAGCGTGATGGATCAGGCGATGGCTTGCAACTAAGGACATCCGTATAGCATCACGATGACTACACTTGAATAACAGCCGTGATAGAATGTTTTTAAAGAAGGGACTGAAATTTTGATGATGAATATAAGCAGATACCTGCGGATTTTTTTTCGATGAAATTCGTCCAAATCGGCCACCTGCTTCAAAGGTTACCGCAGTAGAAACACATCAGTATTAAATGAGCATTTTTTAAAAGAAAATTCTGATGTGCTACCTCCACATGACTTTATCTTCTATCGCTCATTAGTGGGTATACACATTATTCTTACAAAAGTTTACCTTCCTATCTACTTCATTTTAATCGAGATGAACCTTTGCAGAAATAACTAAATTACACATTTCGTTATAGATATACAGAGGGAACAGCAAGTCAATGTTTAAGAACTAGACACTATATGCTGGTCTTAAAATTCCACGCTCTCTCCATGCAATCGTGAGAAAAACCATATGTTTTGTAGTACGTTTACGTCTATCGCTTAACATTTACCAGTTATACAAGGTTATACAAAATTTCTACCGAATGAAGTGGAAAATATATACATTTTATTTGTCATGTAAATATCTTTATGCTGGACCATGCCAAAATGTAGTATTTATACGACTGATAGCAGTGCTTTAATGGGCCTCATTAAAGTGCACCTGTTCATTAAAGTATTGGTATTCGACCAATCAGAAGTGGCCACGTAACATTGTGTAAGCGCAAGTATGGATTATTCTGCGTACTACGTCTCACAACGCTAGCAACTTTGTTTGACACGGTGCTACGTCATTGTATTGTAACCATAGATAAAGGAATAACGATTGTAACACATCACTCAAACCAGAAACGAATACTTATGAAACCTTTAACTTAGATACATGGTCGAGCATAAACAGTCGTATGAAACTTGACTATAATGGTGATTAAAACGTGAGTATGATAATTATTAACCTCGCTTCGCTCGCTCGGTTAATAATAATAATACTCGCGTTTTAATTACTACCATTATAGTCTCGTTGCATAATATACTATTAATATACTGGGTGTTTTAATCAAAATCGTTAAGACATTTTGTAGAAAATCAACAACTTCGAAAAATGTTGCATGTAAAGGGAATTTGGCGGATTTTCTTGAAAACCTTCGTGTAGCACCTTTGGAAGATATTGAGCTTAAATACCAAGCTTGGTACTTGTTCGACTTTTCATTTTTGAGTTATGCTGTTCACGTGTATATAGACACACACACACACACACACACACACACACGGACCTTCCACTGAAAAGATATTTTTATTCTAGGGGCCTCAAAACATGTATTTCCTATGAAATCTCGGTATTGAATTTTTTGGTGGAATGCAATACCTTTTCTACCTACTATGCACGTGGTAGAGAAAGTAATAAGTTAATTTTAGTTATAATGACATTCATTACTAATGAACAACCCTGTATATAGTATTCCTATTAACGCGCAGACAAATTCAAAAGCGTTACGCATAATATTTTTGACCACGTATTTTATTTTACAACGATTTCGGAAATGATAGCAGGCCGCCAGTACGTAAATAAAAGAAGAACGGGGTAATTAGTACTTATTCGGCTGTAGCCGGTACATCTTTTGTTTTGTGAACAGCGCTTATAGCTACGCCACTGTTTCCTGCCAGTGTTCTTTTGTGCGTGTGTAGTCGCGGTATTAGAACAATGCTTTTTTATTTCAGCTCCCTTCACCAGGGACTTAAACATACCGATGTGACATTAATGCACAAAGTTAGTGAGAGAATGTTTTCCAGTTTCCAAACCAAGGGAAAATCCTTCTCTTTGCAACCCAAAGCTAAGCTCAATAATGTGAAACTGTACAGGTGTGTTCGATAAAAACCAATTACAAGGTTTTTTACCTCAAAATCCCTCGATTATATCCACCTTCTTCCTTTCGTTACAAGAAAAGTGCAGCAGCAAAGTAAAATGAAGGTCAGCATAGGTGTGTAAGACGCCTTCAATTTTAAGTCGTTTTTCTCAGAAGAAAACAAGACAACACATTTGCTTCAACTTACACAACTTAAACAAACCTTAAACTGGCAACACGAAAATACAGTTTCTCTTTCATCTTCCGCTGCAAGAGTGAGGATATGACTATTACCGTAACAGTTGCGAGTTATTAGGAAATACGAGAAAAAAAATCTGATGTGTTACACTCACATGACTTTCTCTACTCTTGTACAAACTATTTTTACAAACGCTTATTCTCCATATGCTTCATGTTAATCGAGATATCGAGATGTTAATCTTATTGCTAATTTTCTTGTAGATGCAAGGGGAACATGGTAGGTTTTAAGCGATAGTCAAATATTTTAACGCTGGTTGCTATGTGGCGCATTCCATTCTCTTTGCATGTCCAGGACATAAAAAAACGAATAGCGAATTCCCATTTGAGAAAAAGAATAATAAGAAAAATCTTCCATGTAAAGGGTACTCTGGGGTGGGAGAATTTTCGTGAAAACCTTCGTGTCGCATCCTTGGAAGATACTGAACCTAAATACCAAGTTTGGTGTTTATCCGACTGTTCGCTTCTGAGTTATGCTGTTCACAGACACACACACAGACACACACACACACGGACATGTTTCCAAAAATGCTTTTTTTGGATTCAGGGGGTCTCAAAACATGTATTTCCGGTGAAATCTCGGTATCGAATTTTTGGGTGGAATACAATACTTCCCATACTTACTATACGTAGTAGAGAAAGTAAAAAGTTGTAAAAAGGAATTCAATTGGAAACAGGTTATCTGCAGTGAACCAAACTTTGTCAGGGACAAAGTTCTAGAGTAAGTTAATCTAATGAGTGCCAGTCAGTCAGTCAGTTTCTAAAGAGCATTGACTCGAAAATGATAAGTAGGATAAATACCGAACACCTAAAAGGAGAGTACTTTTAACACAATGCCTCCCTCTTCAAAACAGTTTTGCATGGAAGAATTCTTATCTCTCTCTTTCGCTCTCAAAAATAACTAACGAATCTGATAGGTAGTCAGTCCCCCTTGAGATATTGAAATGGTGAGCAAAACATATTATTGTATTTAGTGCAAACTGCGCATGAAATTATCTTTGTTTTGAGCAAGTATTTTTAACACTTAAATAATTTCAGTCTAATTATATAATATGTAAATTAAATAACATCCCGCCTTGAAGCAATATGTATGTAACAGTCATTGCATATGCTTATATTATTGTAAACATGTTCAATAATGTTATGTAAATACATTACATAATTTAATAATGTAGAAGCTGTGAGAATAATAAGTTTAAAGTTGCTAACAATGAGGTAACAATGAGGTAACCTTGAGGCAATAATGAGTAAGGAAGTTTAAATACTACTAGTCATTATTAGAGCAGCAATAATGTAAATGTTTGAGACAGTTTAAAAATAGCCAATCAACATCCAGAAAAAGCTTTAGTTAAATGCAGGTATTTTATTGGAGTAGGATTAGCCAAACAGAGACTTGATATACAGAGATTTTAAGTTTAGACGGTTGAAATCTGTTCAGTTGCCTGCAGACCGTGATTGTGGCCGGATGCGTGATGCGTCCTCTAGAGAAATATAATACGTATTCGTGTGAGACGAAAAATAAGTTTACGCGTCAAAAAAGTGTAAGTATTAAATAAAAGAATCTCACAGCTCTCTATATCAGTGAAGTGTTATTTAATTTGTGTCAAGGATTAATAAAAAAAGGAGTGAATTAAAACTTAAAATCTGTGTAAGCCTACATTCTTAGCCGTACCAAAACCTTGCCAAGATATCCATGTCTCTAAAATAAATACTGACGCAGCCGAGACAAACATAAATATTAAATATTTAAAGAAGCAGTTTAATTTTTTTAACTTGGGCAAAGGCCACCTGAAAGTACATTTGGGGCAAAGTCTACCGGAAACTGTTTACTATACGTGCGGTTACAAATACTTCAAGTGTTCGGCTCCCCAACAGTTAAATATAAGAACAATTCTACTTTAAATTGGCTTCCATACGATAACAAACAACCAATCTTCTTCAAATTGACGTCTATACGTGGAGCTAATAAAAAACAACTCCAACAAAACACCTACTTCAGTTTTTACTCAATTTTTATTTCCGTTACCCTTTATCTATAATAGGATAGAATATGCATAGGTAATATAACGGAGGGGGACACCTCGACCACTGCGATCTACATAGATCTATTGTGCCTACCACCCCCAATAGGAAGGGATGAAGTGAAGGAACCTCAGGAGGCTACAGGCGAAAGCAGACACGCCACAGAGACCGCGGAAGTCCCTAACAGTTCCTAGTATCCACAGGAATTGCTCTTTTCTTTGAACAGGCATCCTCGCCATCTGTACGATACCGTCATACGCCACGAAACCTAGAAGCACACCTGAAAGATGAGAAGGAAATGGAATGAAAGGGAAATGATGGAAAGGAAATCATGTTAGATGAGAAAGCACCCCAGCATTCGCCTACCAACCAGGGAAATCCACGAAAAACCCAAGGTTACAGTGGGTGGTCGACGGGAGTTCAAATCCGGACCTCCCGAATGCGAGTCTCACATGTTACTAGGGAATCCACTAACACGGTTTTTATATGTTAGGAAATTGTTCTTTTATTTGTCGTGAACTCATTCAAATAGTAGGTAGTATCATGCCCAGCATAATAATGTAATTGCAACCATTCCCGGAGAGAATTTATCAAATTAAATTGAGTTTTATTTATGGACGCTCTTTAACTACTGTGGTCCTTAGCGTCCCATTCTATATTGGGCGTGAAAGACCGGTAATTTTGCTCAGAGGCCTCTTTATCAGGCTTGAGGTTCTTTTACGTGCCGTAAATCTACGACACGGGACCACCGGTTTTACTTTCCTTCCGAAGGAAGCCATGCTAAGGATTTTTACGCCCGAAAAAATCCATCGCCCTCCGCCGGGTTTGAATCCGCGACCTCGGGAACTAGAGGCTAGCACGGTACCCATTACATCATGGAGGACGACAGAGAACTTATCGTACTTGATAGTAAGTGGGCAGAAAATAGTTTGTTGAACAGGTATGAAACAAATGGTAGAAGAAGTTGTATGGTTCTGCAGTTGTAGAGTCTTGCTGACGCCTCGCCGTTGGAATAGCTATCAACAACAGAAAACGCATTAGCCAGGAGTAAAGTAAACTGAGGCACTTAGTCTAAGAGATTGAAAGGAAAGAAGAGATGATTCGTACACAAGTGGCACATAAAACAGATCGTTATTACCTAACGTAATCACAGCAAAGTATAGGTATTTTATAGGTCAGTTACATCGGTGTTCACTACGGAATACAGACCAAACCATTAATGACGGAATTTCTATATGGAGCAATACGTGTAAACTGGAGGGATTGCTGTTTGTGATAGGTAATATTCTAATGCTTTATTTTAAGGAAACATATTTGGTCATATTTGTAAGGCATTACATAAAATCATATTTGACAGAAATTATTTTAAATATCAAACTGCAGTTTTGGGACATGTTAAATACTGTTCAGTGCTATGATTCTGTGAGTTTCATTATCTTACTTGAAATATTTTAGATTTTATAAATATATTAACATACTGATATTTTATTGTCCTCAAATTAATTTTTTTATATTTAGTATAGGTTTCTCAAGAACGAGCAGACATGCAACCTTGACATTTTTAGAAAACTTAAGTTCATACCTTAATTTCAACTGGTAGAAACTTCACAGATATAAATAAAAATGTTTTGAACATAATATTATAGAAGTTCGAATTGCATTAAATATTTTTATCTTAGATTGTTAAAGTGAGCAAAGTTTACTACAGTATAATGATTCTGACTTTCTAAATATTGTAACCGCGCGCGCGCGAGCTACCTGCGGGCCGCCGATAAACGCATCAAGGCCCGGCACTTGGTTGGGGCCTCCTACCGGTCTTCAGAACAAGAGCCCCACAACGAACCCATTATGTGCTGCTTCCTCGCGGATTTTACTGATACAGAAGACTCCTTTCGGCATATTCTAGTAGCTTCCCTTTCGAGAATGTTCCGGTATATAAGGGTATATATAAGGGACTAACTAGTGCCCGGTTGGATAGTTCAGTTAGTGATGTTACGAAGTTGCATACAGTGAAGAAGTCGAAGAATTTGGACAGTTAAAAGCGAACAGTGCCGAGTGCAGTTCAGTTGTGATTTGTGACTCTGCAGTTCATTGTTAGTTGTGATTCAGCAGTTCAGTTATGATTCGATGGAACAGTTGTGTTTTGTTATGAGTGTGTGCCAAAAGTGTCTCAGGTGTAAAGTTTATACTAAGCTTAGCACCTAAGTGACAAATACAGTGTGTTTAGCAGCAACTGGTGTTCTCGTTTGTTACAATTTCATGATTTGATGAACCTCTATTGTATATATTCGTAAACGTTGCTCCTGATTAGATTGATATGTACTTATAGTTGTAATTTATAAAATATCAATATACTTATAAAATCTAAAATAATTTAAACAGGTAATGAAACTCGCAAAAGCCATTCACTGAACGGTATTTAACTGCAAAACTGCAGTTTTTATATGTTTAATAGCTCCTGTCAACAATGACTTTATGCAATGCCTTGCAAATTTGACCAAACAATGCCTGTTTGACGTATATGTTCCCTTAAAAAGGAACACGCTTTGCAAGACTAATGGGCACGGGTTCATAAAAGGCAGCCCCGTTTCAAGTACTTGGGAAACTTTCGCTGAGCATAATGAATGTTGAACACACTGTACTTCTTATGTTTAGCAAACAGTTTGAACATCCATAAATATATTTCACCTGTGCGGGGAATTCCACGTTGCTGGTGCCTGGCAATATGCAACTATCATGTATACTCTTCTGAAAACTCTGCACGAAGACCTAAAGAGCATTTTATTGGTCATATAAATCTTTCAAACCTAATATTTTTATTGTCCTGCGCCGCGACATAGATAGTTGGAACATGCTGAATTTTTGGATGGAATACAATACGTGTATATTCGACAGATAAAGCTTAAAAACAATGATTACGCACCTACAGAGCCATTTCTCAGGTGGGAGACATCAAAACGCGGGAACAAACGTGGAAATATATGACAAAACTAAAGTGACGACCAATTAAACCGGAAGCCAGGCGCCTGTTTTGGTTACCTATTTTTAGATTTCAGAGCATATTTTCGATGGTTGCGTGCATTCGTGTTTTTATGGCAGCCAATTTATTTTATGACGATGTCGTAATGTCGCGAAATTTAAACACAAGAATAGCAGCAACGGAAAAAGCCTCTCTCAGCCAAATCCAGGGATCTCTCCTGTTCCATTACCGTCTTGAGGATGGAAAATTTTCTTTGGTCACGATTATTCTCCGTCCTCCTTAGAGTCTGGAAGTGAGTGAGTAAGAGTGAGATAGGGGGGATGGGGAGGAGCCAGATTTAATATTTAACAAAAAACCAAAATTAACATTAATAATCTGTCTAACGAATATCAAATTATAATCAAGCGAACAAATTCTCTCAGTGGTTCAAAAGTTTAAAGCCCGATATGATTTGATATTTAATCGTGGTATAAGTAAATGGAACAAATGAAAATCAATTGTACAAACTATATAATTTTTACTTTTTCTACTACGTATAGTAAGTAGGGGAAGTACTGCATTCCACCCAAAAATTCGATACCGAGATTTCATCGGAAATACATGTTTTGAGACCCCCTGAATCCAAAAAAAAGCATTTTTGGAAACATGTCCATGTGTGTGTCTGTGAACAACATAACTCAGAAACAAACAGTCGGATAAACACCAAACTTGGTATTTAGGTTCAGTATCTTCCAGAGATGCGACACGAAGGTTTTCAAGAAAATCCCCTCACCCCAGATTACCCTTTACATGGAACATTTTTCGAAAATTTTAATTTTCTCAAAAATGGCTCTAACGATTTTGATTAAAATATCATATATTTAAGATACTTTCATTAAAAATTAAATGTATATCTTGAATTTTACGGGAATGTCTCCAAAAGTATTCTTCATTGTGAACGACTTATGCATAACTGGTAAACCATAAGAGATAGACAAAATTTTACTACACAAAAAATGTAGATCGCGTTAAAATACACAATTTATGTCATATACATTTTTTTTGTTGAGTGAACCATTTTCAAGATATTGCTTGTTATTCCATTAAATTTTACAATAGTTACAATTTTTCTCAAATAGGAATTCGTTATTCATTTTTTTATCCTGGTAATTCAAAGAGAATGGAATACTCCACATAGCAACCAGCTCTTAAAATATTTGACTGTCGCTTGAAGCCTACCAATTCCCCTTCCATCTACAAGAAAATTAGCAATAAGGTTAACATCTCGATTAACATGAGGCATATGGAGAATAAGCGTTTGTAAAAATAGTTTGTACAAGAATAGAGAAAGTCATGTGAGTGTAACACAGATTTTTTCCCTCAATAATGGCTGTGAGGATTTTTATTAAAACCCCATATGTTTACATGGCAAATAAAAAGTATATATTCAATTTTTTGCGAATAGCCCGTGAAGCGATCATCGTTCTGAATGAGATTTATACAATTTTGTTTTTTTGCGTGTTATCAGCCCTTTTCGAGTCATGCATTTTTATTGGTTTGATTTTTATTTTCAATCCTACGTCACTTTTATCAAGTGTTGAACGCCCTTCGGTGTTTCTCGCGATGTCATGGGATTGCAAAGAGTATGTAGTTTCAAAGCCAGCATCTAGCGACCCTTCTTTTTACTTTCTCTGTTACGTATAATAAGTTGGGGAAGTATTGCATTCCACCCAAAAATTGATAACCAGATTTCATCGGAAATACACGTTTTGAGGTGCCATGAATCCAAATAAAGCATTTTTGGAAACATGTCGTGTGTGTGTTTCTGTGTCTGTCTGTCTGTCTGTGAACAGCGTAACTCAAAAAACGGATAACTACCGAAGTTGTTATGAGTTTAGTATCTTCAAAGGATGCGACACGAAGATTTTCAAGAAAATTCACCCATCCAGACCACCCTTTATATGGAACATTTTTCGAAAATTTTTATTTTCTCAAAAATGGTTCTATCGATTTTGTTAACATATGTTTAAGACATTTTCATGGCAAATGAAATGTATACCTTAAATTTTCTGAGAATGTCCCCAAAAGTCCTCTTCAGTCTGAATGCCTTTTGCATAACTGGTAAACCGTTAAGAATACACATTTTACTACCCAAAAATTTGTAGATCCCGTTAAAACCACACAATTTATGTCACTTTTTTCCTTGTTATTTGTTTGAATTTTCCAATACTTATACTTTTTCTCAAATGGGAATTCATTATTCGTTATGTCCTGGACATACAAAAAGAATGGAATGCTCCACATAGCAGCCAGCTCTTAAAATATTTGACTATCGCTTAAAGCCTACCAATTCCCCTTGCATCTACAAGAAAACTAGCAATAAGATTGACATCTCGATATCTCAATTAACATGAAGCATATGGAGAATAAGCCTTTGTAAAAATAGTTTGTACAAGAGTAGAGAAAGTATGCGTGTGCAGCACATCAGATGTTTTGAAGTTCAGAATATTGCTGAAAGTTTCCTGTATCCGTTTGTACCTACCTACAACGAAATGTGTAATATTACAATTTCTGCAAACATTTATCTGGATTAACATGAAGTAGATAGAAAATGTAGACTTCAGGAATAGTTTATAGAAGCTATATAAGCATAAGTGATAGTGGCTAGAGAAAGTGATGGAAATTTTTGATCATTTTTAGAGCGTATGAATAGTAATTGTAGAAATAGGCCACACTAGTCCACAGAGGCGAGAAGTTGAATTGTATTTGCGGATTGCAAGAGCACATTGGCGCTAGTTAAGAGAAGGGTGTTATAGGTTGCTGGGCGACGCCAGTGCGCGTGTGGCACTAATAGATCTAGCGCTGTCAAACTCGGCAGTTCGAGCCAAGGCAGCGGTTCAGTCTTCCTGGCTCTTAAAGCGGAACATCTACTCACACTTTAACATCTTTGTTAAGCAAAATTGATGTAATAGTCATTTATGCAACATGCTTTCAGCGTAGGTTAACCGCTTTAGAAATATTTCATGTCGTTTTCCGGACAATAGCTGTGACACCTAAAGGTACGTCTTCATGTACATTATTATCAACATTTAAAGGCTGCTTCCACATGTGTGTGTGTATAAACGCTAATTCTTTAATTTAAAATCATTTCTAGGCAAAAACCTATCGTGAATAACTTTTTATATGCATGCGATAGCTACACCATTCAAGAAAGCATTCGTCTACACTTGAAAAGCTTCTAGCAGCCAAATAATGCAGGGAAAATCTAATTTTTTGGACATAAAGATCAAATAGTAATACTGTTTACGTGTTTTGGTGGTTTTTCAGATCGTTTATTTTATGAATTTTATAAATTCTTGAAAAATACGCCAAAATTGCAATTTTTTTTTAACGTGGTGTTTTCAAAATTATCTTTCATGCATTGGGTGG
Organism: Deroplatys truncata; assembly: GCA_030765065.1. NCBI lineage: Eukaryota > Metazoa > Arthropoda > Insecta > Mantodea > Mantidae > Deroplatys > Deroplatys truncata. The sequence goes on along the minus strand of CM060975.1, from coordinate 44,638,192 downwards.
AGATTTTTTTTGTTTATATATCCACACACACTTTCATCGACATGTAACTTAAACCGGTAGAGAAATAAATTCGTAAAGTCCTAAAAAGTGAGCCGAAAATGAGGAATTAAGGCAAAAACGTTGAAAATTCCCAACTTTGACATTTTATTCCACCGTCTAATAAAATCCTATTTTCACCTCAAAATCAAGTAATACACAAAAAAAAAAATTACTCTACTTAATGCATGTAAGATAATTCTGAAAACACCAGGTACGAAAGACGTACAATTTATAAAACTGATAACATGAACGATCTGAAAAACTGTATTACCATTTGATCTTTATGTCCAACACAAATTCGACTTTTCCCTCCATTAATTCGGCTGCCAGAGCTGTTTAAAGCGCAGAGGAATATTTTCTTGAGCGGGTACATTTACGTCCGCTTTAAAGAATATCGACACGCGTAGCCGAGGTTCCTATGACACAGACTCGTGAACGGGAGATTTGAGGTTAAAATCCTTAGGATCGTTCTCTTTAACTGAGTTATTTACTTTCTCTACTACGTATAGTAAGTAGGGGAAGTATTGTATTCCACCCAAAAATTCAATACCGAGATTTCACCGGAAATATATGTTTTGAGACCCCCTGAATTAAAGAAAAGCATTTTTGGAAACATGTCCGTATGTTCGTCTGTGAACAGCATAACTCAGAAACGAACAGCCGGATAAACAGCAAACTTGGTATTTAGGTTCACTATCTTCCAGAGATCCGACACGAAGGTTTTCAAGAAAATCCCCCCACCCCAGACTACCCTTTACATGGAACATTTTTCGAAAATTTTAATTTTCTCAAAAATGGCTCTAACGATTTTGATTAAAGTATCATATGTTTAAGACATTTTTATGGCAAATAAAATGTATATCTTGAATTTTCTGGGAATGTCTCCAAAAGTATTCTTCATTGTGAACCACTTTTGCATAACTGGTAAACCATAAGAGATAGACAAAATTTTACTGCACAAAAAATGTAGATCGCATTAAAATATACAATTTACGTCATATACATTTTTTTTTGTTGAGTGAGCCATTTTCTAGATATTGCTTGTTATTCCCTTAATTTTCCAATACTTATACTTTTTCACAAATGGGAATTCGTTTTTCATTTTTTTTTTTTTAGCAACCAGCTATTAAAATATTTGACTATCGCTTAAAGCGTGCCAATTCCCCCTTGCATCTACAAGAAAATTAGCAATAAGATTAACATCTCAATTAACACGAAGCATATGGAGAATAAGCGTTTGTAAAAATAGTTTGTACAAGAGTAGAGAAGCACATGTGAGTGTAACACATCAGATTTTTTTCCAAGATTTCCTTCAGTCCTCATAAGTGGCAAATGCCGGGAGGCATCTAAGGTTATAAGTCTGGAACGTTTCCGCCTCCAAAATCATTCCATTTTATCTATCGTCAGTATTCACTGACTGTGGTGACATATGCAGGAAGAACGGACGTTAAACAGCACTTACAAAAATGAACGGCTAGAGAAAGTCATGAAAGAGAGTGTAGCTATTGTTTCAACGCTTCCCATATGGTCAATAACCTTCGGGGAACCTCGTTCCACCAAGTGATGTCTGGACTCATTTATTAGCTGGAGACAGCCAGCGGACGGTGTAACTCCAATGATAGGGTCACAGTAAGGATGACGTTAAAACGATAGGACCTACAACTTTTACCGTGGGTTCCGAAGCACGTTGGGCCTTGGGTCAGTTCACATGACTTAAAATCGTCACTCTAGAGCCGGGAAAAGAACCACGGACCCTCAGCCGAGATCCGCGTTCGAAATCACTGAGCTAGACCGGTCTTTATTACGTCATCTGTCATTTATACCAGATAGGTAAAATAGTAGTAAGGGGTTAACCGAGGAACCGAGCGGGTCACGGCCTAATCAATAAATTTTCCATCAGAAACACTGTTTCAGTTTCTTTCATTGAATTAATATTTATTAAGACAGAATCATTGACAAAAGATTGAAGGTGAAATTAGGCCGCCCGCTAGTTATTTCTTGGAAAGAAGAGTCTAAACCTTTACTCACATTTTAGGAAAATGCAAACAATTTATGAATACAATTATGCAAAGCGTAACAAAATATTGTCTCGGAAAAACATAATATATGAATAAACTTCTATTTCATAAAAAGTTGTGGGAATAAAATTTGAGGCAGTATTTTTAACACTTAAATGATTTCAGTCTAATTATATAACATATAAATTCAATAATATAAATTCCCTTAAAGCAATATGTGTATGTAACAAGATATAAAAAAGTGCATATTACAGTCATTGTATATGTTTATATTATTGTATACATGTGTAATAATGTTATGTGAATGTATTACGTAATTTAATAATGTAGGAGCTGTGAGAAATAGGTCAAAAGTTGATAACAATGAGGTAACAATGAGGTAACCTTGAGGCAATAATGAATTTGAAAGTTTAACAATGTTACTTGTGATTCTTGGAATGCAATAATGGAATTTTTGTGACAGTTTATAAAATAGCCAATCAACAACCAGAAAAAAGCTTTAGTTAAATGAAGGTATTCTATTGGACTAGGATTAGCCAATCAGAAACTAAAATGAAGCAAAATTTACAAATTCAGAAGTCAGTTGCTTGTAGACAGCGTTCCTAACCGGATGCTAGATGCGTCCTCGAGAAATTTAATACGTATTTTGTGTGAGACAAAAATAGTTTACGTCTTAAAAAGTGCAGGTAATTAGTAAAAAAATCTCACAGCTCTCTCTATATCAGTGAAGTGTTATTTAAAGCGTGTCAAGCATTAATAAAAGGAGTGAAGTAAAATTATAATCTGTGTAAGCCTACATTCTTCAGTCGCACCACTCCCTGCTAAGACATTCATGTCTCTAAAAAAAATACAAATACTGACGCAGCCAAGGCAAACATAAATATATAATATTTAAAGAAACAGTCAAAATTACAAAGTTAATATTTTTAAACATTTTTGGGGCAAGGCCACCGGAAAGTACATAATTTTTTTAGGGCGAAGCCTACCGGAAACGTTTTACCATACGTGCGGTTGCAACCACTTCAAGTTCGGCTCCCCAACAGTCTTCTTCAAACTGGCTTTCCACACGTAGCAGCAACAAACCAACTTCTTCAAATTAATGTACTATTTAAACAATTTCTGTGAAAGTTTATTCTTTTCTCAACAAGGCTCTTTCGCAGCGAACATTTGAATGAAAGAAACTGAAACAATGTTTCAGATTGCCGAATTATTGGTTAGGTTTTGTGACCCACTCGATTCCTCGGTCTTAACCCTTCTGCTATTAGCTCTGAGGTAAACAAAAACACCCGCATAACCAGGCCTGGTTCTACCTTAACGATTATGTGTATACCCAATATAACTGTTACGGGAGCGGTAAGAAATCTGATATAGTTCATGAAAGTTCCTGCATGACGAAAAACTTGGTGCATGGTGCGCCATGAGGAGAGGAGAAAGAATAAATAGAAGCAATCTTATATCTTCATTCTATTTATTTACTACTTGGCTGTTCGACGTTGCAAGAGTACTTTATAAACTCGAATGGCAACTTAATTAACTTAATTTACCTCCCCCAGTTCTTTTAGAAATTGTTATACAGGGTGATTCATGAAGAACTGACACACTTCTTTCTTTAATTATTCTGTTTGAAATTCACCCAATGCACCAATTTTAGCACCAAATTAAGCAGAATGTTCTGGAGTTGCGATTGCCTGTCACTAGATGCACAGATGTTCATATTTTATTGTCGGCAACTGTTTTTGAGATGTTCTAGTCAACGTGAAAATGGAGTACATATTAATTGAACGACTCTTCCTTGTAAAGCAATACTGGATTACGAATTCAATTACAGCTACTCAAAGGGCATACCAGAGAGAATTTGGTGTACGGAATCCTCCCCAGACTGGTAAACAAATTGGAAACAACTGGATCTCTGGTGAGTGAAAAAGGCAAAACTCGTTCATCTAGACTTCCCACGTTTGTTGTTGACGTAAGAGCATGACTGGATCAGTCACCCAAAAAACCATTAAAACGTTTGTCGCAGGAGTCACGGTACAGCTACTCAATGTGCCAGGGAGCTGTGAAAAGTGCAGGCCTAAAGCCGTATACGATTACAGTTGTCCATCAGTTACAGGAACTGAATTATTGCGTTGGTTTCAGGCGTTCATTGTGCAAAATCCTGCCATATTGTCCATCACATGGTTCACAGATGAAGCATGGTTGCATTTATCCGGCTATTTGAACTCAAATAACTCACGCTATTGGGCCAGCGAAAATCTACATGTTATTCATGCAGCACCTATGTACCCAGTTAAAATCGGAGTTTGGTGCGCAATATCCGCACAGAGAATAGTGGGACCAATTTTTTTTTTAAAACTATGTTAACACTGCAGAGTACCGACTGATTTTCATAAGTTTGCTGAGCAACTAGACGATGTAGAACTGAGTCAAGGATATTTTCAGCAGGACGGCGCTACATGCCATAAATCAATTGAATCCATGGCACTATTTGCAAGTTTCTTTGACAACCGGATAATTTCCAAGAACCTGTGGCCACCAAGATCTCCAGATTTGACATCCCCGGACTTCTTTCTATGGGGTTACTTAAAAGACAGGGTTTATGCACACATCGCAGAAATTGTACGATCTGAAGCACAACATTACATAGGAGATTCACAACAGTCCTCTAACGAGTGGCCAGTAGCATGGAACGACGTGTTGAGTTGAGCCTTATGCAGGATGGAGGACATTTTCAACATTTGCTATAGAGGTAAACAATCTCTCAAAATCCCCTGCATTTCACGTATAATAAGTTGTCGCTAGCATAACTGGTTTTGAAACAATTACTGAAATAAATGTGTCAGTTCTTCATACATCACCCTGTACAATGATGTAGAACACTTTTATGGTGAGTCCTTCCTTTAACGCTTATAATTGTAATTTCGTACAGTCCCGACTATTCAAAATAACACATGAAAAATCCCCTGAAATTCACGTAATAGGATCTCAACATCGGCGGAACGTCTGAATTCCTTAACCTCCCCCTCCCTCGACAGTCTTCAAAGTTCTGGAAATGCTGTAGAGCCTTTATGTAGACTTTGGCGGTGAAAGAAACATCGATCGGAATAGTCAAGTAGTTTTTACTTTCTCTACTAAGTATAGTAAGTAGAGGAAGTATTGTATTCCACCCAAAAATTCGATACCGAGATTTCACCGGAAATACGTGTTTTGAGACCCCCTGAATCCAAAAAAAGGCATTTTTGGAAACATGTTCGTATGTGGGTGTCTGTGAACAGCATAACTCAGAAACGAACATTCGGATAAACACCAAACTTGGTATTTAGGTTCAGTAACTTCCAGATATGCGACACGAAGGTTTTCAAGAAACCCCGCCCCCGAATTACCCTTTACATGGAACATTTTTCGAAAATTTTAATTTTCTCAAAAATGGCTCTAACGATTTTGATGAAATTATCATATATTTAAGATATTTTCATGACAAATGAAATGTATATCTCGAATTTTCTGGGAATGTCTCCAAAAGTGTTCTTCATTGTGAACGACTTATGCATAACTGGTAAAACATAAGAGATAGACAAAATTTTACTACACAAAAAATGTAGATCGCGTTAAAATACACAATTTATGTCGAATACATTTTTTTTGTTGAGTGAACAATTTTCGAGATATTGCTCGTTATTCTCTTAAATTTTCCAATACTTATACTTTTTCTCAAATTCGTTATTCATTTTTTTGTCCTGGACATACAAAGAGAATGGAATGCGCCACATAGCAACCAGCTCTTAAAACATTTGACTATCGCTTAAAACCTACCAATTCCCCTTGCACCTACAAAAAAATTAGTAATAAGATTGACATCCCGATATCTCGATTAACATGAAGCATATGGAGAAAAAGCGTTTGTAAAAATAGTTTGTACAAGAGTAGAGAAAGTCATGTGAGTGTAGCACATCAGATTTTTAGATATTTGTTGCTGATATTTTATTTTTATACCTTCTCTTTGGTTCCATATTAAATATATAAGACATATATTAAATAACATAAAAGCTACATAGTTTTCACATAATACATAGACCCTTAAAACATACAACGTAATAGAGGTGAAGCTGGTGATATAAAGATTTCCCACATCCAAGCCACCAAGTTAATGGGAATAACGCACAGTATGTGGCCATCGAGAACAATAACATCTATTCTAGTTGCTAAAAGTATCGGTTGACCGATTTCTAATGTTAGTTGGACACAATGTTCTCTCTTTATACAACTGCTATAGAGCTTGATTGCGCATACAAAGTAAATATAATAAAATGTTCTTACTTGAGGGTTAAAATATTTTGGCATTGGAATCGCGCCGTTATAAGCAGAATCGATTCTCTTTAGTTTTGCTGTGTCTAAGTTGCTAAATTCTGACCATCTAAATATACATTGAAGCAACATACAGTTCTAGCCACGGACAAGATAATACAATAAATCATTAATGTAATAAGATATCAAATTCACAGCTTCTCAGCACCAACACATTAATAACACTAGTCTGCATTTTCAAACTTTTTGTCAAATGATTTCTTAAAAGTAGGTGTTCTTGAAATAAGTTTTTATGCTGATTCCAGAAATAACTTACTTTTTTCTATCACGTCATGTTTTTACACAAAATAAGTAATGTTTTGACAATTTTACTAATGAGCGTAGAAAAGTATTCAATTACCATTTCACACAAGGTACGTTTTTATTCAAGAAACATTTTAAGAATACTCTCAATACTCCCCTAATTTATTTCAAGACTTCATCTTAACAAAACAAGCAGTCAAAGTGTTTCATTTAATTTTTTTCAAACTTTCTCTTCTTTGACTTTCTTGCAGATCCTTGAAGATGACTGTCCCTCCTCAACATCCAACAGTAGTCGGCCATCATAGTTTCATTCCATCTCCCCTGGTACCTCCTCTCCATTTCCTTAATATCTTGGTAAAAACGTATGTCAGAGATTTTCTGGAAAGTAGTCGATATGTGAATGCAGAAAATGCACCTTTACACTCGTTACAACCCATCTTCTTGAAATTTTCGAACATTGTTTCGACAATGGCCTTGTAATTAGGATCTTTGTTATTGCCTAAGAAGTTTTCAGTAACTGATCGGAAGGCGGTCCATGCTTCTATTTCTCTCTCATTCATTGTCTTCTCAAAATCTACATCCTTCATCAATTTCTTTATTTGAGGACCAACAAAAATTCCAGCCTTTAATTTGTCTTGTGTAATGAAGGGAAATTTCTTGGAAAGGTACTTGAAGCAGGGCCCATCCTGTGGTAGAGCCCTTACAAATTGCTTCATCAAGCCCAATTTTATGTGTAGTGGCGGAAGCAATATCTTTATATTTCTATATCTCTATATTTTTGAGGTGAAATTATAAAAAAAAAAACTGTACGTGATAGAAAAAAACTAAAAGCAGTTCTGAAATCAGCATAAAAAGTGAGTCAGAATCACTTATTAGTTTTCAGTCATCCGATATCATGCAGACTTGTGTAATTTCTTTGTTTAATATTTTGTTCTAAGTTTTACGTGTTATGTATTTTTTGCTAATATTGTACGTATAATAATTAAGAGGATGTTAAAGCACATATATTCATAATGTACACATGGTAGATAACAAGTATATAACGTTATAACATGTAAAATATAATATAAGAGGGAAACCAGTAGTATAAAATTACGAGAAATGCAGTAGTATTTACGTAAGCATGTAACGAATCTTGGATTCATAATTAAGACGACGGAAGTCTGTAAACATGTATATACGTAACATAAACTGTTATTGCATAGTATCACCAATCAGGTACATTGATATATGCCTATAATTCAAATACGCACGTTAAGAAAACGGTTGGAAGGAACGCTAACAGAAGCTTGTCAGTGTTCGAGCAGGAAGGCAGTGCATAAGCTCGCCTCTAACTACACGCTAAAACTAGTATAGTCTAACAGGTATACATGTTTTAACATGACAAAAGTGATAGTGAATTGTGAATATTTACATGTGGTTTATCTAAAATAAAAGTGAAATAATTAACAGAATATGTGTGTGCAAAATATTTTAACCTTCTCCATACACAACCCTGACAAGACACAAGCGCTCTCCGACACAAGTACAGCAGCCGTGGCACAATTATAAAATAATGATTGCAACATACTAACACACACACAAGAATGCGGATATACGATCATCAGATTCCAGTCTATGAGAACGTCGAGATACGTCACGAGAGTAAGGGCATCAAGACGACCTACAGGTACGTAAAACAGAATTCATCATCCATATAGTGGGGTCCTACCAAGGAGGAACTGCTAAAATATCGCTGTAATGAAATATTCGCGGCATTTGCTTTATTTTACATGCCTTTTGTATGGAGAACAACTATTTTCTAATTTTAATCAAAATCGTTAGAGCCATTTTTGAGGAAATTAAAATTTTCGAAAAATGTTCCATGCAAAGGGTAATCTGAGGTGGGGGAATTTTCTTGAAAACCTTCGTGTCGCATCTCTGGCAGATACTGAACCTAAATATCAAGTTTGGTGTTTATCCGACTGTTCGTTTCTGAGCTATGCTGTTCACAGTCACACAGACACACATACGGACATGTTTCCAAAAATGCTTTTTTTGGATTCAGGGGGCCTCAAAACATGTATTTCCGGTGAAATCTCGGTATTGAATTTTTGGGTAGAATACAATATTTCCCCTACTTACTATACGTAGTGGAGAAAGTAATTAGAAATCGGGATTTCACCCGAAATTTACGCTTTGAAGCACCCTGAATAAAACTAAAGTATTTTTAGAAAAAATGTTTTCTATGTATGTGTGTGTGTAAGAGAGAGAGAGAGAGAGAGAGATAGAGAGAGAGACAGACAAAATCTCGGATAAATACCACATTTGGTATTTAAGTTCGGAAATTCCAGGGAAGCGATATTTTTGTGTAACTGATAAATCGTAAGAGATACACAAAAACTTAAAAATGTGGATCTCATTAAAATACAAAAGTTATGTAAAATTTTTGTGGCAGTTAGTATTTCGAGATATTCTTTGTTATTGGTTCGAATATTCAAATACTTAATACCTTTTGCAACGGTTAGGCCCTGCTCATCCCTCTCTCTCGGTCATGGAGAGGGTGCAATTTCAGTCATTACACAGCGACAAGTTTTTAAAAATCGACTATCGGCTCATCTTGTATCTCTATTGTGCCCACAACGAAATGTGTAATAAAGGTATTTCTAGAAATCTTTTATGTGGATTAAAAAGAAGTAGATAGAAAAATAAGAAAACGCTGTTGCATGTTTAAACGTTTTTGTTTGGGAATAAAAGGTGTAGTTGATTGACTCAGTAGTTTTGGCAATTTTATTGCAGTGCTATATTTTACTGTACCTCATGCCGTCTTGCTGTGTTTTTATTTTGCACGGCGCGGCGGTAGATTTGTGTCCCTTGTCCGGACAGTTGACTGATTGGCTAGGAACAATCTTCTCAGTGTGACGTTTTTCCTGGGTGTGTTTTTAACGCTTTAAATTTAAACCCAGTTTCGTCACAGTCACAGATTCGTCTTCCTTCCTTCCTTCCTTCCTTCTAACTGCGAATCTCAACTGTAAGTTACTCCCAGGATTTACTGTAAACGCCCTACCTTGACTACTTCTGACTTTAATTAATGGCCTAATGCATTAACGGGACATCACATTAAGCTCTCGGTTCAAAATACGTTTGCCAGACCTGAACATTGCTCGTTTCCTTATAAACAGTAGCTCTAGGAACGAATTCTCCATAGCAATCAAGTTTATATTTATGTATATTGTCTTAAGTAAAATACTAGATTACGACACAAGGGGTAAAAGTACGGTCTTACTTTGCGAGTCGGAATGTTTAGAAACGAAGATGTAGGCGCGAGTTTCCCAATCCTACGATGAGGCGATGATTTCAGTCTAATTATATAGTATATAAAGTAAATAACAGCCCGCCTTAAAGCAATTTGTGTATGTAACAATATATAAAAAGTGTATATTACAGTCATTGTATATGTTTATATTATTGTATCCATGTTCAATAATTTTATGTGAATGTATTACGTAATTTAATAATGTAGGAGCTTTGAGAATAATAGGTTAAAAGTTGCTAACAATCAGGTAACCTTGAGGCAATAATGAATTTGAAAGTTTAATAATACTACTTGTGATTCTTGGAAGCAATAATGTAATTTTAGTGAGTTTATAAAATAACCAATCAACAACCAGAAAAAGCTTTAGTTAAATGAAGGTGTCCTATTGGAGTAGGATTAGCCAATCAGATACTTGAAATACAGAAATTCCAAGCTTAGGCGGCTGAAATCAATTCAGTTGCCTGTAAACAGTGTTCCTAACCGGACGCGAGACACGTCCTCGAGAAGTATAATACGTATTCGTGTGAGACGAATTTAGTTTACGTATTAAAAAGTGCAAGTATTTAATAAAAACATCTCACAGCTCTCTCTCTATAACAGTGAAGTGTTATTTAAATCGAATCAAGCATTAATAAAAGGAGTCGCACCACAACCCTACTAAGAGAAACGTGTCTCTGACAAATACTGACGCAGCCGAGGCAAACATAAATAATTAATATTTAAAGAAACAGTAAAAACACATTTGGGGCGAAGGGTACGGAAACTGTTTACTATATGTGCGGTTGCAACTACTTCAAGTGTTCGGCTCCCCAACAGTTGAACTATAATACCACTCCTTCAATACAATCAAATAACGTAACAATACAAACTACTTCAAATTGATGCCCAAAGCGTGGTGCAAATAACGTAACAATCTTTTCAACGAGCAAAATAAAACCACTTTTAACATGTGTGCAATATACTATTTTTTAGACAGCGCTCGAATTTGTAAAATATTGTAGAAGGAAACGGTTGTTGGTCGTCGTTTGTAGCGGGAAATCGTTGGTCAGTAGCACCTGGAAAGCGTCGATCCTTGGGTTGATGCTATCTGCTGCGGTGTTCTTCCTCGGCTATGGATGCTCGTCGGCTGTTGCGTTTTCCATTCCTAACTTTTCCCTATATATATCTAATTCTTGGTTCTGAGGGTTATCGTGGGTAAGGTAAATTAAAAATATAATGCACTTCCCTCAATAAATGTGGTTTATTAACAATTTAAATATTTATGGGCGGCTAGCTTTTCCCATTATTCCAATCCCACCACTTGAATAAGTCAGGAGCCTAACTATTTACATACGCACTCCCACCCGTATGCACACATCTGTCGTTAAGAGTGTAGCACTTCGTGTCGACGAAATTCTGGAAGGGAGAGTGAAACTCTGGGACCTTGTTTGCCCTTATATACCTGAGCCTAGTGACGTTCATTTCTGCGTTTCAAAATTTAACGACGTTTCTAATTGGTTCTCAGACCGCGTTACCTTAACATGCATGAGAATATTCTGCTCCAAATTCGTGCGCCTACGCGTTACCCTGTTGCGCTGTGAAGCGGATTCAATATCTCCGTCTCTTTCTTTTCTCTATCTGTCTCTTTCTATTTCTCCTTACCGTTATCAGCTCCCTGCTCGTTAGCTTGGTGAAAGGTGGGCTCTACTTAGAATTACCTTTTATCTGGAATTTTGCTAGCTCGCGCGTTTCTTACAATTTGCTTTGTACAAATCTTGGTTGTTGAATATTTTAACAAGTTTCTTATTACTGTACAATTCTTATATGTATGGCATATCTCCTTTCAATATCAATAATATTAAATTGATTCCTGAAACTAGCAAAGATCACGTTTAGAACGCGGTTCTTGAAACAAGAGAGATTATGTTAAAAAAGCGACATGTCAGATGTTTTGTTGATTCACTAGCAGTCATCTTCAGTGAAATTATTTTCACCATGTTTTGCCTTACACTAGGCAATGAAACGATTACACGCTATATCACATTGCTTTCTGGATTTTTTGGTTAAGTACTTTTAGTGTTATACTTTCTGCTGCTTCTGTAATTTCACCTGATTCTTTCATTTCACTTTATTTTTAATTCATAATTTCTGCCATTTAATCTTTATATAGGTTAGAATAGATAAAAGAATAACGTTTAGATCGAACAAAGCAGAAGGCTGCCAATATAAAGTGTAGGTTAACTCTACAACAAATTATAAGTTGAAGTATGTCGATTTGTATTGTAAACAGATAATGCGAACGCGATGAGAAATAATTAATCATGTAAAAAGACGTAACGAAAAGTAAAACCTAATCAAACCAAATCGAGTTATCAAACGCGTGCAAATACAAAGGGTAGTTGACATGTGATTGAACTTGAAACCAAAGTTGATCACAATGAAGATTATCGCTCTAAACCTTTTACCTCGGGTGCTCTGTGTTAGAAGTTCTACTTTTAGGCCATGATGTCTAAAAATTCCTTTTTGCTGGTTCAACAATTTATTTCTTGAGTAGAGTAGGCCTTGGATTTCCAAATAAGTCTAAATAACAATATGCCCGTTATAAATATTTCTATTTTTCTTTTTTTTGAATACTCAAACACGAGTGAAAGTGCAAAGTTGTGCGCATTTATGTCCGTGTGCCTCAGTGATGTCTCCTAAACCCATAGTTAACTTAACAACCAGCCATTCTGCAGTCACCCACTGCGGACTTACCGTGGACCAAGCTATCGTAATAACTCGTGCAGTTATAACATTAAAGATTACATATTTCCCATTGGTAAACTAACTGTTCCTTCCAATATTAGATCCGTCTCACGTATATTCACCATGAGAGTATGCGTTTACTTGGCAAGTAAAGCAATAGCTCAAGAACTTAGCAGTAAGTATCCAAGGATTACCATTAATGATATATCTCTGAAGCCCCGCACTCCCCTGACACACCACAAAAGACTAATTCTGCTTAATGTTTGCCCAGTGATCCCAAATAATATACTGGAAAACCATCTGATAGCAATAGGAATACACCGCACGTCCTCCATTACACACGTTAGAGCTGGGCTTACTGCACTGAGCTTTAGAAGGCAACTTTATGTTTCTCCTACTGACTTAGGAAAGCTCCCAGAGAATTTCCAGGTTATGTACGAGGTGAGGCAATATTTTTAACACTTGAATAATTTCAATTAAATTATATAATATGTAAGTTCAATAACAACCCGCCTTGAAGCAATATATATGTAATAATTTATAAAAATGTATGTAACAATCATTGCATATGCTTATATTATTGTAAACATGTTTAATAATGTTATGTGAATGCATTGTTTAATTTAATAATGTAAGAGCTGCGATAATAATAAGTTTAACGTTGCTAACAATGAGGCACCCTTGAGGCAATAATGAGTTTGAGAGTTTGAATGCTACTAGTCATACTTAGGGCAGCAATAACGTAAATTTTGTGACAGTTTAAAAATAGCCAATCAACAGCCAGAAGAAGCTTTAATTAAATGCAGGTATTCTATTGGACTAGGATTAACCAATCAGAGACTTGAAATACAGACGTTTACGGGTTTGGACGATTAAAATATGTTCAGTTGCCTGCAGACCTTGGTAGTGACCGGATGGAAGATGTGTTCTCTAAAGAAATATTACGTATTCGTGTGAATCGTAAAATTCTGTATACGCATTAACAAAGTGCAAGTATTAAATAAAAGAATCTCACAGCTCTTGATATCAGTGTAGTGCTATTTAATTTGTGTCAAGGTTAAATAAAAAAAGAAGTGAATTTAAACTTAAGATCTGCGTAAGCCTACATTCTTGTCGCACCACGCCCTGTCTAAGAGATACGTGACTCTAAAACAATGCTGAAGCAGCCGAGGCAAAAACAAACATAAATAATATCTATAGATCCAGTTTAATAACAAAGTTAATATATCTTTTTTTTTTAAACTTGGAGCCTAACAACAAAAATACATCTTCAAATCGGCTTCTCATACATAGCAGCAAACTACGTAAACAATACATCTTCAAATTAACGCCCAAAGCGTGGTGCAAACTTCAACAACAGCACACTTTCTAAAATTGGTTTTCCAAGTGTGGAAATAAATAAACAAACAAGTTGAACAATATCTACTTCAGAGGTCACCAACTACTGGATTTATACCTCTAGAAATAACCCTACTTGCTTTATTTGCAAGAGGGCCATTTAGTCCGCTAATGCAACAATGCGGTTTATATGAAGTATAAACAAGAGCATGTACTTCTGAAGAATTTCCTCTTCCTTATACCTTTCGCTTGAATCCAAAAGTAGCAAACAGATCACCTGACATTGAACTACCTCCACCTATTCTATCGGCAATTCCAAATAATTATAACATCCCAAGCATGCGAGTGTATTTCTTATAATGTTTGTGTATTTGTGTTTACTTCACGCGTTGAAGCCATCTTGTGACGTGATTCTTTGTTAGGTTTGTAGCTCCATCTGGTGTTAGCAATTTGCGGCAGTATTTTTTTTTTGTTTGAAAAAAATGCTACTGTTATTTTATTTAATTTTTGGTTCTTTGTCCTCCGGCTAGCTATTATCCTTTTGGTCAAGCACTTCTCTATATACAGGCTGTGTAAACGGAAAGGAATCTTTTATCCAAAGATAACACTGATGAAGAAATTTGTTTTACACTTTTATTGTCGAACACGTTAACTATCACATTTACACATTGATCTTGACACTCGCCAAACTGAAACTGTTATAATAACTTCATTACTGATAATTCTTAATTCGCGTACTTCAACTTTTTGTATAATTAACTTTATAACACTTGAGATTTTTCATAACTCTGTTACGCGTAACCTGCAAATTGATATCCGAAGTGTGCCGTACAAATACTTTCGACGAACTGACGGGAATGCGACGTGTAGTGTACAAAGAATTTTGATGAACTGACGGGGTCTACCTCTAACCGACTCTTTTTATACTCCTTCCCCAGATATGCCTAAAGATTATAACTGAACTGCAATTGGCTAATAAAACGCGCCAACATTAGCGTCTATTTTTATATCCAATGAAAATTATGAATACATATGCTCTAGGGAAATGTTCCAGAAGATTCTAAAAGAAAAACGCGCCAACATTACGTAACTTCCTCGTTTCCAATAATGATAAACAGCTCACCCCCTCGCTGCATTATTGCACGCTATTATTGTCAGTTTCAGTAAGGCAGTATAAACTTACTTCCCAACAACAATTACAATCAACAAACATTTCAAATCAATGTCACATTAAAATGCATATTCATATTACAATCATTATTTACATTTAAGTAATTTGTGATACAAATTACTGCATCATATGCCCCACTAGAAACATAATTATAAATATTTACAACTTGTTTGGAAATTTTATAATTGGGTTTTTAGTCTCCTAAATCTTGGAACACACGCTATCACTTTCACTTAACACTTCACACGTATTTAACACGCGACATATGTTTTGTCTTTATCTTGCCACTATTTACTGGCTCTGGTTTAATATGTTTAGACTTTAATCTGACATTACAAATTTTTTTATAGCAAATACTGTACCCTGAATTATTTAATTACTGTTACAAAATTATTTACTTTCTTATACTGTTGACAACAATTTGTGCATTTAAGAATTTTTGTAGTTACTATACATATTTACCAAAACAATTCACCCTTTACATAAATATATTTACATCTCTTAAATCTAGACACTGGTTCACATTTTCTGTTTGCTACATAAGTATTTGTTTTTAATTAATTTTACCCCATTTTTGTTGTTTTATACATTATATTCACAATACTCTTGGAATTATATCTACGTACTTTTACTTTAATATCATATTAAGTTTTAACTTTTACATTTTTAATTTCAAATACTGTTATAGTTACTAAAAAAAATGTTATTTTTCCTCTTTTTTTTTAAACATTTAATTTTTGTCCAGAATTTATTTCTCTTTTCACATGGCATATATAAATAATTAACCCTCTTACGTTCCAATACATTTCTCTGCAGGTCATCTTTAACTATCCAGCATTTACTTTACATCTCATTGCTATTCACCCTCCTGGATCAAATTGTCTGTAGCTAAGCATTACTTGTAGCCGTATCCTAACCTTCAAAAATTTGTTCATGGATAACCTCTTGTATTCATATGAAATTTCGTCCCATGATAACATTTGAAAACAATCTAAAGTTTCCTGAACTACACATCTTTTAACAACTGTCATTTTCAATTCTTCTTCTATCTCTTTAATCTGAGAGTACTCTAACAAATCTGTACTAAACTGTACTGGACTGGAGTTTTCATTCTGAACAGCTTGGTACTTATTAATTTCAGAAGTTAGCTTTTGATTATTTACAGACAAAACTTTAACTTCTTCGTACAATTTATTTCATTGCATTACTGGCTCCTTCTGTATTTCTGATATCTCCCCTCTGAAATTAACTTGCGCCTGATTCACATCTACATTCATAACCTCTTTCATCTCTCTTATCTCACTTGAAATGTTACTCATTCTACTACCTAACTCTGTACATTCTACATCAACATGTTCACTTTTAGTATTAACCTCATTTTCTTTGTTACCTATTTCCCTGCTCATGTCTAGCATTTTCTTTGAAACTTCTCCTATCTCACTTGCTATTACTTCCTGATTATCAGCTCTCATTTTTGGCATACTACTATCTAGCTTCGTAACTTTCTTTTCAATTTCTTCCCTGCTTTGATCTACTTTTTTCTCTAATATCTCATTACTCCTACCAATATCTTCACTCATTTGATCTAATTTCTTTTCTAATCTCTCAAAATTCTTTTCCATGTTCTGAGTTAGTTTTTGTTCTAATTTTTCCACATTCTGAGTTAGTTTCTGTTCTAATTTCTCATTATTTTTTTGCATATTATCATTCATATTTCTCAGCATTTCCATCATTATACTAGCATCAAAATTAATATTTCCTGCTGTTTTATTCTCACTTCCTGCACTAACATTTCCTCCCTCAAATACTACATTGTTTGAGCTATTTTCTGTAACCTGTATTGAATTACAGCTAACTGTTACACTATCTCCCTCCATAATTATTTCTTCTGTATTATTAGTGGACATTGTTTTCTTTATCCTACCGCTCCTAATGTACATTAAAATTTTTTCACCCTTTTTTTTTAGAATTAACATAACACTTTTCTAACCTTTCTGATGCTATCTGCTGATGTAGCTTTGATGTCCAGCTTTCTGCCCCTCTCTCCTAGATTATATGTCGCTTCTTCGTTGTATTACGATGAATCTACGTCGTTTTGGTGTTTTGTAGTTGAATTCCCCTGTTGCCTTTTAATCTCGGAATTACGATGTCCAATCATCCGCGTAGTCTGTCGTTCCTATAGTTGTTTCTGGAATCTGCGTCTTGTAGTTCAGTTCACTGCTCCATTCGCTCCACGTCCTGATTTCTTATCCCTTTCCTGGTTATTTCACTCCTTTCCTGGTCACTCTGCCCCACGTTCTGGGCGCCAATTTGCGATGGTTTTACTTATTTGTATATGTTTGTATTTAGCCCCACGTTTGGGAGCCAATTTGCGAGTGTATTTCTTATACTGTTTGTTTATTTGTGTCTACTTCACGCGTTGAAGCCATCTTGTGACGTGATTCTTTGTTAGGTTTGTAGCTCCATCTGGTGTTAGCAATTTGCGGCAGTATTTTTTTTGTTTGAAAAAAAATGCTACTGTTATTTTATTTAATTTTTGGTTCTTTGTCCTCCGGCTAGCTATTATCCTTTTGGTCAAGCACTTCTCTATATACAGGTTGTGTAAACGGAAAGGAATCTTCTATCCAAAGATAACACTGATGAAGAAATTTGTTTTACACTTTTATTGTCGAACACGTTAACTATCACATTTACACATTGATCTTGACACTCGCCAAACTGAAACTGTTATAATAACTTCATTTCTGATAATTCTTAATTCGCGTACTTCAACTTTTTGTATAATTAACTTTATAACACTTGAGATTTTTCATAACTCTGTTACGCGTAACCTGCAAATTGATATCCGAAGTGTGCCGTACAAATACTTTCGACGAACTGACGGGAATGCGACGTGTAGTGTACAAAGAATTTTGATGAACTGACGGGGTCTACCTCTAACCGACTCTTTTTATACTCCTTTCCCAGATATGCCTAAAGATTATAACTGAACTGCAATTGGCTAATAAAACGCGCCAACATTAGCGTCTATTTTTATATCCAATGAAAATTATGAATACATATGCTCTAGGGAAATGTTCCAGAAGATTCTAAAAGAAAAACGCGCCAACATTACGTAACTTCCTCGTTTCCAATAATGATAAACAGCTCACCCCCTCGCTGCATTATTGCACGCTATTATTGTCAGTTTCAGTAAGGCAGTATAAACTTACTTCCCAACAACAATTACAATCAACAAACATTTCAAATCAATGTCACATAAAAATGCATATTCATATTACAATCATTATTTACATTTAAGTAATTTGTGATACAAATTACTGCATCAAGCATGATCATGGAAACTGTAACACAACCATATAAGACCTTACAACAAGGTGTTAAACGACCTGTTTCAAGAACAGTAATGTCACAGACGTCAGTGTTACCAACCTCATCAAAAGCAACACCTCACCAAAAGAATATGAATCGTCTGATGATGATTCTGCATTAAAACAAGGCAAACCTCAGCCTAAAAAGTCCAAGACTACAGAAAATGTTCCGAACTTATGTGAATTGCTTCTACCAATCAAACCAATATTGCAAAGCAATCCCAAATCTATGCACTCCATTTTGATATACTCTGCAGTTTCTACGACACCTCTTTAGGAACTCGCGACCTAACAAAGTTGCCTGGGATATACAAATGAGCTTCAAAGCCTTGCTGATACCCTGCGAAAGTTACACCTGCATCTTTAGTAATCTTAGGCTTATAAACAGAACGAGACGTCTGCAAAAGAAACTGTTGCCTTTTATTCAGAAACGTAGTGACTGATGTCACTGTGATCCAGAACCTGTAACTCAATGGTGGCCAAACTACAATGGAATTTAAACGGATTTCAAGCTCAGTTGGAATATTTACAACTAGTAATTTGTAACCAAAGCCCAGAAATTATTTGCATGCAGCAAAAAACTTTCCTGCTGACAATGCCATTCACCTGCACCTGTATTCAGACTCCCATTTCATGCTAGTGGTGGTTTGTCCATTTACATTAAAAGTATCATTCCACACGAAGCAATTCCACTACAACTTTAGAAGCAACAGCTGTGTCTGTACACTACCTTCAGAAATCCGCATCTGTAATCTATATCTACCCAACAGCACAGAAATTGATGTCACTACACTCCCTGATCTACTTCGTCAACTACCACATCCCGCCATATTATTAGGCGACTTCAACAGCCACAACATATTGTGGGCTTGTAATAATACTAACCAACGGTTGCATAATAATTGAGTGTTTTATCCACTCTAATGCTTTAGTTGTATTAAGTTCTACAGAACCTTGAAGCTGGTCACCAAGGTTGGGCGCCATATGAAGGTGTTCACCCCTTTTTTAACACGTTGGCGGCATATGAAGCTGGCCGCTTCCTCGATGATGCGTAACAATTCTCTTCTTTCTCCGGCTAGCGTTGAGCAGTGTCGACTCTGTAAAGTCTACAGGGTGTGATGAAATTATATATCGATTGCGATACAAACAACATCGGCTCTGGTGAATATTGCCTTTATTATCTTGTTATGTTACACATTCAGGAACGCGAGCCACCACTTCGTCAATTATCCGCGACTGACAACGAGATGATTTGTTAGTCGGCAGTAATACGAAATATTGTAATGTTTTCCCTGCGTTCATAGCCGCGGCCTAACTTGTACGGTGCAGAGTTCAACTTAGAGTGTAGTTACATGAGTTCGGCTAAGAGTGAAGTTACTTGTCGTAGGGTTTAGCGAAGAAGCGAAGTTACTAGTATTCTGTGAAGTTCGCCATGTCCGATATTATTCAACTTACAGGTCGCAGAGTTCGGCTAAGACTGAAGTTACTTGTCGTAGGGTTTAACAAAGAGTGTAGTTACATGTAGCAGGTTGCAGCGAAGAGTGAAGTTACTAGTATATTGTGAATATCGCCATGTCTGATTTCATCCCTACTCCCCCTATGTCACGTGATTATTTTGTGGGATTTTCAATCATGTGACGATCTCATGTTTTCGAATTCGTCAGTTTGTATTTATGGCATTCCATTTACGGCTAACATTTTCAGTTCTGCTCAGCTTTCTCTTCCCACGGTACTATTTTCAATTTGTTTAATTTATGCTGTAGCACGTACATATGTTTATGGCTTTAAGCCTTTTCTCGGCACAAACCTCATGTTTCTTCCGCTTTGAAAAGAAACAAGCACTTTCCTCGTAGACCCTTTTTAATGGCTCTATGCTTTCGTATACATGTGCCGCCGACAGCCTTTCCTGTCCCAAGAAAAGGGTAGGCCAGTGACCCGAACCTTACTTCCTCAAACAATTTGCAATGTTTCCGTATGAAGGTTTTTTCCTATCGAGTTATAATATTAAACACAATATTTTACATCTTTTTTTTATCTATATACAATCAAATCAACTACGGAGCCGAGTTGACATTTTACATCTTTATTTAATCTATATACAATTAAATCAAATACGGGACCTAGTTGAACCGTATCAACCTACTCACTTTAACCTAGCTTACAGCACTTTTAGTAGCACTGACCGTACGTTACGCTCACCCTCAACTGCCCCATTGTTTCACTGGTTTATTTAGAACTCACCTTTGGGGAGTGATCATTTCCCCATTCGTCAACCGTCATGGAACTTTCATAAAGCGAGCTGGATTTATTTTCGCATACAGTCCCTTATCGCTCTAGAGAACCTACCACAACCTGAGTCTTTTCCAGAAATGAATATAAATGATGATGCGGCTTTATTTTCCTCAACTATTACTGGAATTACTACCCTCCGCATCCTTACTTCTGGCAATGCCTACATTTCCAGACCTATCACATGGTGGAATGATACTTGCCGAAATGCTATCAAATTGAAGCAAGGAACCTACTACAAATACACTTGAGACATCCAAACTCAGAAAACAAACTAGCATTCCGAAGACTCCGAGCCGTAGCTCGCAGAGAAATTAATAACAGAAAACAAAATTCTTGAGTGACGTTTCTATCTCTCCTAAACTGACATACTCGACAGACATTGCTGTAGCACAAGCTTCCAGTGTTTGTGGTAGCCGACGTACTATAACAATATTACATCTCCAAACGGATTCTCTTCTCTCATCACAGACCCTAAATTTATATCTGACACATCAGCTACCAGATTTTCAAACATTTCCAATGATTCTACATGTCAGCCAAAGTATCATGAAGTCAAAACTCTATTGACCTAAACATCCCTGAGATATGCTTGGACACGGACATTTACAATGAACTTTTGCTTTACCGGAGGATAAAGAAGCCTTACATCAATGCAACAGTAAGGGTCCAGGCCCTGACAATATTCCCTAAAGCTACTTAAACATTTACCTACCAATAGAATTATTTAATTATTGCCTCTCTTCAACTACATCTGGTTTTTTCAAATATTTCCCAGATCAGTGGCGTACTTCGATACTAATCGCTATACCTAAAGTAAATAAGAATCATTCTCTGCCAGGCAACTTTCGCCCTATATCCCTAACACGCACGATGTGAAAATTGGTAGAAAAGTAATAACCAAATGACTGCGATGGTTCCTAGAAACCACCAACTTCTTCAGCGATGCATAACATGGCTTCCGCCAAAACCGATCCGCATTTCACAGCTTAGTAATGCTTGAAACCGAAATTAATACAGCCTTCTCTGAAAGACACACTTGGTTGCTGTTTGCCTGGATATCAAACGAGCCTATGATACGGTCTGGTGGGGCTAGATAATTAATACCCTTAAAGAACAAGGTATAGAGGCTAACAAGCTTGCTTTTGTCTACAACTTCCTCCAGAACCGCCAGGTGTGTGTAAGAGCGAAAGAACAACTTTCAAAGAGCGTCTTACATAATAATCGCATACCTCAGGACTCGGTATTAAGGGTGACATGACGCTGTTCCTGGTGGCAATCAACAATGTCATATCCTATTAGTTCTCCGTTAAGGCATCTTTATTTGCAGACGACCTAGTATGCTTCTGTAAAGGAAAAACTATGAGTTACACACATGCTTATACAGCAATGTCTACGACTTCAATGTTGGAGTTATAATACAGGTTTCAACTTTTCTGCTCATATAAGCCAGTTCATTGCTTTCTTAAAACAACGTAATCATCAGGACTCCATACTACTTTTGGGAGTTCATCGTCTGCCAGTTACCGAAACAATTTGCATTTCGCATTATTGCATTATTTTTTGGCGCAAACTCGCCTGGATTCTACACTTTAAACTTAGAATGTCTTAATATAATAAAAACATTAGCTACACGAAATTGGGAAGCAGAACCGAGTGTTTTGCTGCGCATGTACAAGACCTCTATCCGCTCCAAACTAGACTATGGATGTATCCTCTACCAAGCTGCTAGCTCCTCTGCCCTTAAAATGCTCGACAGCATACAGAACTCCGCCCTACGAATAACCTAGAACCTTTGTACCGACCCTATAGATAGTCTCTGTATAAAAGCCAATGAGCCTTCAATAGTCATCAGAAGGAAAATGTTAAGTGTATGTTTTGCTGTTCGTCTAATGGTTAGACAAGATATAACTGCAATTCCTTCCTACGTGTTTCCCACTAAGACAGGGGCAAGCCCTGCCATGAATCAATTCCAACAGGTCAGGTTCCTCTCACAATATCTGGAGGAATTTAACATCACATTACCTGAACTAATTGCATGTTACTCTCCACCAATAGCACCCTGGAAGCTCAAGCCACCCTCATTTGTTATCTCTATGTCTAGAAACAGCAAATCCACTACTGAGATCTTACTTTCCGAAGCATTTTCAAGATTTCCACACATCAAATTTACCTCCATTTCCAATTTATACTCATGGCTCTAAACTTCATGACAACTGCGCTTATGCAGTAGTGTTCTCTGACCAGGATGCCACATAGTCTACCTAATTACCTCAGCGTCTACACGAGTGAGCTATATACAATCCACTTTGCTTTGGAATGCATCCTAGACAAAACACGGTACGATTCCTTTGTCATATTCACGGACTCTATGAGTGACTTGGTAGCATTATGTCACAAAAACTCTTCGACTCAGCCATTGGTTTAGAATTATTGTTATACAATACAGCAATTCAATATGGTAAATATATCAACCTTATCTGGACTCCGTATCATGTCGGCATCCAAGGGAACCAGGAAGCTGACGTTGCAGCTAAAGAGGCCAACAAACATCCTCCAAAGAACTGTGGAATAGCATACTGTGACTTCTTCAGATACATCCACAAGAGGACCCCTCAGATATGAAGTAGCAATCATCTACATGTAAACTGCATGACGTCTATTCCCTCGCTCTCCTAAATACCCAGTGATTCTCCTTCCTCATAAGGTCCAAGTTGCTCTCACACGATTACGCACAGGACACACGGTCATCACTCACTCCTACCTTATATCTCAAGATCCTCTGTAATTGTCCACTTACTGTATCTCACATGACTCTGGATTGTCATCACCATACAAATGCAAACGAGATTGTGAACTTCCGGACATGTGTGACGCCATCAGCAAACCAGTGCTTAAAGAAATGATGCTTAAGTGTATTAAGCGAACTAAGATATACGCCAAATTATGTTGTCTGGCTAATGTACACTTACGATGTAATTTATCATAGTAGTTTATATCCTTATGGAGTCGCGATATGACCAGCGAGTTCAGGCGACTTAAAATAAAACAAAATAAAATTATTCCTTACTCTGGTTGTCAAGAAACATACTATATTATGTATCTAAATGATATTCTTGCTGTAATCATTAAGCTCCTAGGTCATGCGTTAAATATAAAATGTAATAATACACATTTCTCTTGCGTTACATTCACATTAGCTTGTCTACCCGCTATCGTGTATTTGTATGCAGCTTATACAAACTATTCTTACAAAAGTTTCAAGTTAATCGAGATAAAGCTTTTCAGAAGTAGTTTCTTTACATGCTTTGTTGTAGGTAAAAGGGGAATAAAGGAAACACAATCAATAGTTACATTTTAAAGCGAGTCGTTATATGCTGGCCTTGAAGTTGTTAAAACATATCACAACTTGCATAATTTCAACCGGAAACATTTTTTTCTGTGTTACTTTGTTTAAGACATTCAAATTATATAATTAAACAGCAAACAATATAACTTTAACCACGTAAAGGAAACTAAAAGATGCACTATTGTTAAGTAACATAACTTCATAAGCACACACAAGATGTCGTCCTCCGTGATGTAGTGGTTACCATGTTAGCCTATAGGTCGCAAGTTCAAACCCGGCGGACAGCGATGGATATTTTCGGGCGTAAAAATCCTTAGCATGGCTTCCTTCAGAAGGGAAGTAAAGCCGGTGGTCCCGTATCGTAGATTTACGCCACGGAAAAGAACCTCAAGCCTGATAAAGAGGCCTCTGAGCAAAATTACCGGCATTTCACACCCAATATAGAACGGGACGCTACAGCAGTTAAAGTGCGTCCATAAATAAAATAAAAAAACACCAGATAGATACATTTTCAGGGTAATTCACTAACACCAAAACACTGAAAGTGCAACCATTTTCGATGCCGTATTCCTGTCCGTACTCCATTCAGTCTTCTAGGAACCGAATGCAATTTGTCGATAGTATTCATACAAATCCTGCTCCTGAAGCGGACCGGCACCTTACGATTCTCTATTTCGAGCCACCATCGCGGAAGGTACCCTCACCTATAATCGCTGCGTAAATGATTGAGAGTGGTACGTATGTGTAAACACAATAGTTAAATGTGTGACAAACAAGACAGTGCTATTCTGATCCTGTCAGTGTAATACACTACGGAAATCATCAAACATGTTTGTATATACTTTTTACTTTCTCTACTACGTATAGTAAGTAGGGGAAGTATTGCATTCCACCCAAAAATTCGATACCGAGATTTTACAGGACATACATGTTTTGAGACCCCCTGAATAAAAAAAATCATTTTTGGAAACATATCCGTGTGTGTGTCTGTGAACAGCATAACTCAGAAACGAACAGTCGGATAAACACCAAACTTGGTATTTAGGTTCAGTATCTTCCAGAGATGCAACACGAAGGTTTTCAAGAAAATCCTCCCACCCCAGATTACCCTTTACATGGAACATTTTTCGAAAATTTTAATTTTCTCAAAAATGGTTCTAACGATTTTGATTAAAATATCATATGTTTAAGATATTTTCTTGGCAAATGAAATGTATATCTCGAATTTTCTGGGAATGTCTCCAAAAGTATTCTTCATTGTAAACGACCTTTGCATAACTGGTAAACCATAAGACATAGACAAAATGTTACTACACAAAAAATGTAGATCGCGTTAAAATATACAATTTATGTCATATACATTTTTTTGTTGTTGAGTGAACCATTTTCGAGATATTGCTTGTTATTCCCTTAAATTTTCCAATACTTATACTTTTTCTCAAATTCGTTATTCATTTTTTTTTGTCCTGGTAATGCAAAGAAAATGGAATACTCCACATAGCAACCAGGTCTTAAAATATTTTACTATCGCTTAAAGCCTACCAATTCCCCTTGCACCTACAAGAAAATTAGCATTAAGATTAACATCTCGATTATCATGAAGCATATGGAGAATAAGCGTTTCTAAAAGTAGTTTGTACAAGAGTAGAAAAAGTGATGTGAGTGTAACACATC
Source organism: Deroplatys truncata (assembly GCA_030765065.1). Lineage (NCBI taxonomy): Eukaryota > Metazoa > Arthropoda > Insecta > Mantodea > Mantidae > Deroplatys > Deroplatys truncata. The sequence continues at coordinate 44,612,319 of CM060975.1, read as the reverse complement.
AGATTTTTCTTTCTTCTGTTTATTACTTTTATAAATACATGCACATTATGATTAGGTGCTACCGAAGCGTATACAGTAATTATTTGTTACGAAAACGTTTATTTTGATTATAATATTTCCTATTTCGAATGCCAATATATTCCATTGTTCCATATTGAAATCACAATAGGCTTTACACTTTCCGTAGTTCGATATTGTTTCTCTCTTGCTTGCACATGCTTGATATAATCAGGCAAATTTATCTCATCATAAATCGTCGTGTTTCTAACGCTCCCCATATATGACCCTTGACCCTCGGGGAATACCTCATTCTACCAAGAGATGACTGCACCCATTTCTGAGGTGAAGCACCCAGCGGGGGGTTCCTTTGCCTCCGATGTTAGTATGATAAGGATGCCGGTGGAATGAGAGGACATACAGCTTTTACCGCGGACTCCGAATCAGTTGAGCCTTGGGGATTCTTCATATTAGCAAGTCAGAGGGGAAAGCGTAAATAGGATGCCACCTCAGAGCCGGGGATGGAACTCCGTACCGTCACTATGACAGCAGGAAACGAAACCACTGCGCTACACCGGCGCCATCGTATAATATGTCTTCCATTTCATTCTCTATCAACTGATGCACTTCACTACCATCACCAAGAGCGTTCCCGGTTTACTCTTTGTTTTAAGTTGAGAGTAAAACAGCGGTATTCAGCATCTATATATAAATTTATGTTCTCCAAATAAACCATTACCTGGCACACGGCAGCAAGGAATACACTCTGCAATGTTACCTCTACCACTCTTATTGTTAAACGTTTCTATGACTTGTGTAGGACAGGCAACAGTGTGCATGTGAGCTATGAAAGGAAAGCGCACATTCATCTCTCTTCTACCTTTTTTTTCTTCGGATGTGCACCCATGCCCGTCATTGTAATATCTAACGTGCATATCTCAGCCTTGAAGCGGCTAAACTACAACTGGAAATCAGGCTGAATGCCGTCCAAAGAAAGTGGGATATGGGTCAAATTATAATTTCCAGTCACTTTTACCTTTAGTCTTCTTTGCACGTTATTCTTTTATAACCTTGTAACTGCGGTTGTGAAAAATTCTAGATATATTTGTGACAACACATTTTAAAAAAAATTATGTGTTACACTCACATGACTTTCTCTACTCATGTACAAACTATTTTTACAAACTCTTATTCTCCATCTATTTCATATTAATCGAGATAAACATTTGCAGAAACGATCTTTTGACATGCAAAGAGAATTACATCTTACACATAGCGACCAGTTCTAAAAATATTTGACTATCGCTTAAGGCGTACCATGTTCCCTTGTTTAAACATATCTCTTAATAGCTGGTTGCTAGGTGCAGTACCATTCTCTTTAGATTAATACTCTTTGCATATCCAAGACAAAAAAAAAATGAATAACGAATTCCCATTTGAGAAACTAAGTATTGAAAAATTTAAGGTAATAACAAGCAATATCTCGAAAATGGTTCACTCAACAACAAAAAATGTATATGACATAAATTGTGTGTTTTAACGCGATCTACATTTTTTGTGCAGTAAAATTTTATCTATCTCTTATGGTTTACCAGTCATGCAAAACCCGTTCACAATGAAGAATACGTTTGGAGACATTCCCAGAAAATTCAAGATATACATTTCATTTGTCATGGAAATATCTTAAACATATGATATTTTAATCAAAATCGTTAGAGCCATTTTTGAGAAAATTAACATTTTCGAGAAATGTTTCATGTAAAGGGTAATCTGGGGTGGGGGGATTTTCTTGAAAACCTTCGTGTCGCATCTCTGGAAGATACTGAACCTAAATACCAAGTTTGGTGTTTATCCGACTGTTCGTTTCTGAGTTATGCTGTTCACAGACAGACACACACAGACACACACATGGACATGTTTCCAAAAATGCCTTTTTTTGATTCAGGAGGTCTCAAAACAAATATTTCCGGTGAAATCTCGGTATCGAATTTTTGTGTGGAATACAATACTTCCCCTACTTACTATACGTAGTAGAGAAAGTAAAACGCAGTATCACCATTAACCGAAAAATGAGAAGTAACCTGTTACCTGAATCACCCATTTCAAATATATAGCAAACGCCATCTAGCCTGGTATAGGCTATACAACGGAGGGGGACACCTCGCGCACTGTGACCTACATAGATCTACTGTGGCTAACACCCCAATAGAAAGGGATGAAGTGAAGGAACCACAGTAGGCTACAGGCCAGAATCGCGCGGAAGTTCCTAACAGTTCCAGGCTCGAAGACCAGTCCCACTGCTGGTGCTGTCTAGAGAGGGCGATGAACGACCCGTCGACCAAGCAGCCCTCTGGTGTCCACGGAGAGTACTCTTTCCTTTGAACAAGCATTCACGCCATCGTCCGACACCGACATGCGCCACGAAACCTAGAAGCACACCTGAAAAATGAGTAGAAAACGGAATGAAAGGGAAATAACGGAAAGGAAATCGGGTAGATGAGAAACTATCCCAGCATTCGCCTACCGACCGGGGTCAGAGTGGGTGGTCGACGGAAATGGAACCCGAGACCTCGCCAATGCGGGCCTCACACGTTATGGCAAGGCCATCTCACTCATTACCTACCCTGGTAAGAAATAAACTTTAGAGATGAAGGTAGGATTTAAGACAAACAGGTTTTCCCGGACCTTACAGACTGGACACGGAGGTCGTAAAAATGCTAGGAATGTCAGATACCTCTTGTATGGTTGAACTTTATAAATACGCTTGGTCCCGTAATGACATATTTTTAAAGTTCGCGACGGCACGTGCTCGCGGCGATCAATAAAGCAACCTACTTAAGGTCGACTTTTATATACTACACTGGAGAACTGTGAACCGCTTTGTAGGTATTTTGCTGGTTGTAGCGATCACGCGCGCGAGCGTTTGATATTGTGGATCCATGGCACTTAGCATTGCTCCTAGAAAAACCGCCAAAATACTTGGCAGATTGTCGACAGTGGCGGTGAACCCTTCCAGGAATGTGTTAACAGAGCTGGATAGAGATGTTAACGATTTGTTAGGTACTGTACAAAGGCGGTTGCATGAATAGGGATGAGAGAGTGACAGCACGTCATCCTCCTTGCAGCAGAATATCACCTTATCGCTCTAAAACAGAGCATTTCGCAACTCTGAATATGAACGTTCAGCAACGCAAAGTAAAACTTGGATAAGGGAAACTAAATCGAAAAGGTAACGCTCACATTTCCGAAGGACCAATTCAGTTTTATTGACAGCTGTAGGTAAATAATGGTAAGTGATATACAAAATATTTGGAAAATGGAAATAACCTTGCTAGTAGATGGACGTGTTTTGTTTATAAACCCATGTTCAGAGCATCTCTCCGAAATGGAAAGGGAGATGACCAGGTAAACAAATAAGACCCCGCGACAAGTGGTAGAGTCGGATTCGTCAGTTAAGATTTGTTTATCAATAGTAGTGCATCAGCTGTTAGTGATGTACACCACACCTGCAGCCAACGGTAGTGTTTGCAGTGCTGCGAAATTATCGACGTACCTCCCGACGAACACCTTCGAAAAAAGATGTCCTGGAGGTTCTCTCTTGGTCTCATAGTACGCTCAAGATAGTGGGCGAAAACATTTGCTTTGGTTTGGGAGTCAAAAAGGACAGGACTTGGGTACCCTGATAGGTGAGGTATATTGGCCTGAGCTGTTTCGAAGGTATTCAGCAATTCTTCACACGTCGCCACTTTCAACGTTCAGGCCGGTCATCGTTTCCTCCCGTGCTTGCACCTGTAGTTCAGTAGGCGGAGACAGACCTGCCAGTGTACTTCGTGCTGCGCAGGATCGGCGGATAAGGGCGATTAGGTCCACGTATGAAGAAAAGTCAATCAAATAAAGGAAATCTCACAGGATAATGAAAGAAAATTCAAGATACACGTTTTATTTTTCATGTTAGTACATTAAACATGTGACGTCTCAAACAGCATCGTTGGAGACATTTTTGTGAAAATAAAAACAAATTAACTTTGGGTGTAAAACACGCTCCCCCAAGTCCATTCAAGGCTGTTCACGGCCCTTACTGCGGGCAGCACAATTGCACACTCCAGTCTATCAGTGGTGGTGGAACGCAAGGTATTTTTTCATAGCTGTGATGGCTGCTATATCAGAATTGGGAAGCCGATCGTCTACGCCTATATGTTTTCGAGAAATATGGGAAGAAAACTTCCTGTTTATACAAGATAACGAAGAGGCAAAGTGTTTAGTGTGTTGCAAAATATTGAACAAGGAACTAAATATAATCTGCACTCATTGTGTCACTAGAATGATTTTGATAAATGCAAAGACAATGATCACACTTATGTTGTTGAAAACCTGAAACGCAAAATAATGATGGGAATGATGGCGCTGGTGTTGTTAGAGTGAGCTATACGCTAGCATTACGCATTGACGGGAACTGAGGCATTTCAGCGAGGGTGACATGGCAAAACAATATTTAATTGATGCAGTTGAAGATTAAGTCCAGAGCATTTAAACGGCTATCAATCAGTCAGTTTATCGTCCTCCACAGTAACAAGTCGTGTGCAGGAGCTTTCAGACGATATTCGGAGTCAGTTATCTGAAATAGATCAAACATTTATTGCGTTTTCTTTTGCAATAGATGAGAGCAATGCCATAACCGACACTGCGCCACTTGCCATTTACATCAGAGGTGTGAATAAAGATCTGCAAATAGGGGAACCCTACCATTGCGCCGATGAAACATACTACTACTGGAGCCGATATCTTCACCTGCATCGAGGGGACAATGGAACAGTTTGAACTTCCATGACAGAAAATGGTGTCCTTAACTACTGACGGGACATCGGCTATTTGTGGAAAGAAGCAGGGAGCTGTGGCATTGGTACACAAAATGGGAAGAGTTACATAGAAACAGAACTTATACCAGTGTACTGCATTTTACATCAGAAAATTTATGTGCCAAAACATTCATCTCAATAATGTGATGGATATTGTGCGAAAAATTAGCTTCATTATATCTAAAGGACTCAATCACAGAGAGTTTCGTTCACTACTTGATGATAGTAACAGTGAGTATGGGATCTTCTTAGCCGAGGTAAGGTGGTTAAGTCGTGGAAAACGTTCTGCAACATTTTTTCGCGCTTAGGAATGAAATTGCCTTATGGATGTTTTTGGGAAACCTGTTGCAGCGCTCCAAGATCTACAATGGGTAAATAATTTGGCTTTCCTTGTAGATTTAGCCAACCATCTTAAGAACTCAAATCCAGACTTCAAGTAGAGAGCGCATTATTACTGATTTTAAGTCGCTTGAACTCACTGGTCATACCGCGACTCCATAAGAATACAAATCACTATAATAAATTACATTGTAAATGTACATTAGTCAGAAAACATTATAAACTGGCGTGTGTCTTAGTTTGTTTAATATACTTAAGTATTATTTCTTTAATCACTGGATTGCTGATGGCGTCACTCATGTTGTCCGGAACTTCACAATCTAGTCTTGCACTTGTATGGTGATACTGATGACAATCCAGGGTACAGTAAGTGGAAATACAGAAGTCACAGAGTGGAGAGGGATCATGAATATAAGACAGGAGTGGGTGATGGCTGTGTAATCGTGTGAGAGCAACTTGGTCCTTGCGAGGAAGGAAAATCACTGGATATTTAGGAGAGCGAGGAGAGTAGACGTCATGCAGTTTACTTGTAGGCGAGCTGTTCCAATACTGCGTCCATATCTGAGTGATCTTCTTGTAGGTGTATCCGAGGAAGTTACATTATGGTATTCTACAGTTCTTTGGAGGATGCTTGGTGGCCTCTTTAGCTGCAACGTCAGCTTCCTCGTTCCCTTGGATGCCGACGTGAGGCGGAGTCCAGATAAGTTTGATATATTTACCAGATTGAGTGACAGAGAGATATTGGGATGTAATGTTACTGATTTGTTTGGTAGCATAGAGCCATTTAAATAAAAGTCGCGTCTTTGGGGGCACCAGTTTAGCATTAAGGGGACAGTGCATTTCCTGAACCTGACCTCAGTGATGCTATGTGCAGAAGGTTTGGACATGGAAGAGTATATAAGAATAATGCGACAATTGCTCGAAGACTTCGAACGGAGATTTCAAGACATTACAAAACTTGCAAAACAGTTTCAAATATTTGAACACCATTCCCAGTGGATATCCTCGATATTCCTGTTGAACTACAGTTAGAAATAATTGATTTACAAAAAGATATTAAGTTACAGGATAAATATCAAAACAGGAAAAGTTTAAAACACTTCTACACCTTCGTTCCATGAGAAAGGTTTCCTAAACTGCACAATCTCGCTCAAGACATTTGTGCATGTTTGGGACAACTTATGTATGTGAGACACTATCTTCCTTAATGAAGCTTACAAAATGACGTCACAGAAGTCAATTAAGTGATGGACACTTGAAAGCATGTTTGCGATTGCGTGGTACACAAACAATACTTCCACGTATTGAGAAGTTGGTTGACTACAGAAAACTGCAAAAATCGCGACGAATTCCCGATGTGTAAGAAACTGTACTTTTATTAGCGAGTTGTATTTAAATAACATATGTACTGTTTTTTGTGATTTGAATGAATTGTCTAGTAATAATAATAAGAAAGTTTTATTTCGTATTATGTTGGATATCTGTATAATGGTGTACAAAACATTGCTCTCGTTATTGTGTCGTGCTCCGTGGTGTATTGGTTACCATGCTAGCCTCTAGTTTCGAGGTCGCGGGAGGGCGATGGAGGGCGTAAAAATCCTTAGCATAGGTTCCTTCGGAAGGGAAGTAAAGTCGTGGTCCCTGTCGTAGATTTATGGCACGTAAAAGAACCTCAAGCCTGATAAAGAGGCCTCTGAGCAAAATTACAGGTCTTTCACGCCCAATATAGAATGTATATAGACGCAGTTAAAGTGCGTCCATAAATAAAACTCAGTTTAATTTCTCGTTATTGTGTAACAGTGAAAGTGTAATTCAATAAGGAGTTTCATTTCAGTTATATCCATATCGAAAATGTAAGTTTATATAAAATTCTTGGTTCTGCCACTGCAGCAGTTGAAAGTGCCTGGTGTAAAGGGTAGCGTGCGGTGGCGGGACTTTCTTGAAGCTCTCTGTGTCGCATCCTTGGAAGGTGCAGAGCTAAGTTTGGTATAACACCGTCTTTTCATTTTTGAGTTGTGTGGTACGTATACACACACGCACATAACCTTTTCCTAAAAATGCTTTTGGGGGATTTCAGGGCATTCAAAACATGTATTTACAGCGAAATCTGAATATGGAATTTTTGGGTGGAATACAGTACTTTCCCTTGCCTTCTTCTATCGGTAGGTGGTAGAGCAAATAAACTTATTTGACACAAACTGTGTAATTTAATTGTGCTTTACATTTATTTATAGCAAGGTTTTGTCTCTGATGATTTCCCAGTTTTACAAAGCGACATGATTGTGGGGAAGGCTCCACTGGCTATTCACAGGAAATTCAAGATATAGATTTGATTGTCAGATTAATATATCAAATATATTTTAACCAACACCTTTGAACAATTTTGAGAAAACGAAAAATAATTATAACGACTTATTACATTACGTAGCGCCACCTTTAATTTATGAACAATTGGGCTTATTACATTACTGCTGTAACCAGTGTTTTGGAGTTGCTGTATTATTTACTGTACGTATTTGAAATATCTTATTTTATTAATTTATTTTCTTTATAATATAGTCTTCGTGACTTCAGATAATATTCACTACTTGAAAATCATTTATGGCATTACATATAAGTCTTATAATCTCAGAGCTTCTTGTAATATTACCTATGATTTGCACTTTATTTTGATTTTCTTAATTTTACCTCCTCACCGTAAACTTATCGATAAAATCAAGCGTCTAACAAGAGGGTTCAGTTCACCGAAAAACAATGTGGATGGATATATTTAGACTTCAGCTTACGTGCAGGTTATGTTTACACGAAGAAGGAATAAAGGTAAATGGTACAGATTGGATACGGTGCAGGGTTCAATCACCTAAATGGTGTTATTTGCGAGACACGGCGCGCACACCTACACCGACAGAAAGAAAGAAAAAAAAAAACAGCTTTGAAAGCTATTGACCCAGAAAGGTATGCTCGTTTTTCATTTGAAGCCTTTTGCTCGACTTTTGCACCGAGATGTTTGCTGTATCTGCCGTATATTTTCCTGGAACTTAAATAAAATTCTGGCATGCAGTTTTACGTAAGTGTGTCGTGAAAAATAGAACATTTTCCTGTTTCTTTAATTTTCAGTGGCAGCTAGCTACAGCTGTCCCAGACCTTTCGTCATAAAACTAAGGAAATACTGCACGTGTTACGGAACTGTAAGACGAACATTTTTGGTAATAGGAATTTATCGCTTTAAGAAGATACTTTTCTTTCTTTTTACGGGTATGGCTAGAGTGGCGCATACATATTTCTGTTGCATATAAGTGTTGCTAGTTTGACAAATTGAATGACAACAACTCAAGATCACGGGGAAAACATTCCATGCAAGTGCAATATCCAAGCACTGTAATGGGCAGTAAACGACATGCATTGCGGAAAGGGTTGAAATATATTCCTTTTACAGAATAATAGATATATTAAACATAGGGACAGGGTTTAGAAACGAAGTAGGATTTATGCAATGAGGCCAAGCTAGGCTTATTGTGCGCCTACTAAACCTACGGAGGAAGAGTTTAAACGAGAGAATACGAAGGGGGAGGGGCAGATCTGATCGCGAAAGGCTCAAGACAGTGGGGTCCCTAACGTTTTCAGATGGCCATCCTATCTTCACTGACAAATACCACCTAAAGAAAGAAACCATGTCCTCCGCATACGCCGCACATCATCGCCCAAAGCGCCTAACCCTGCTACCCTACAAGATGATAGGAAAAGAGGATAAAAGGAAGTGAGTGACAGGAAAATTTGTGGTAGTGTATAACCCACCTCTTTATTCGTCTACCTACCTGAGAAAGCCACGGAAAAAAATCTGATGTGTTACACTCACATGACTTTCTCTACTCTTGTACAATCTATTTTTACAAACGCCTATTCTCCATATGCTTCATATTAATCGAGATATCGAGATGTCAATCTTATTTGTAATTTTCTTGTAGATGCAAGGGGAATATGGTAGCTTTTAAGCGATAGTCAAATATTTTATCGCTGGTTGCTATGTGGCGCATTCCATTCTCTTTGCATGTCCAGGACATAAAAAAAATGAATAACGAATTTGAGAAAAAGTATAAGTATTGGAAAATTTAAGGAAATAACAAGCAATATCTCGAAAACGGTTCACTCAACAAAAAAAATGTATATGATATAAGTTGTGTATTTTAACGCGATCTACATTTTTTGTGTAGTAAAATTTTGTCTATCTCTTATGGTTTACCAGTTATGCAAAAGTCGTTCATAATGAAGAATACTTTTGGAGACATTCCCAGAAATTTCGAGATATACATTTCATTTCTCATGACATTATCTTAAACATATGATATTTTCATCAAAATCGTTAGAGCCATTTTTGAGAAAATTAAAATTTTCGAAAAATGTTCCATGTAAAGGGTAGTCTGGGGTGGGGGGGATTTTCTTGAAAATCTTCGTGTCGCATCTCTGGAAGATACTGAACGTAAATACCAAGTTTGGTGTTTATCCGACTGTTAGTTTTTGAGTTATGCTGTTCACAGACACACACAGACAGACACACACACACACAGACACACACACACACACACAGACACACACACGGACATGTTTCCAAAAATGCTTTTTTTGGATTCAGGAGGTCTCAAAACATGTATTTCCGGTGAAATCTCGGTATCGAATTTTTGGGTGGAATGCAATACTTCCCCTACTTACTATATGTAGTAGAGAAAGTAAAAAGTGGGTGGCCAATCCAACGGAAACTGAACCTGGAAGCGAGCTCTATGGCCATGTGCACTATTCTCGATCAAAGTTTGAGCGCTGTCAAATAGAAATTTGACCGCATTCAACTCGATTTTTCTATGTATCGACGATGATCAAAGTTAAACGAGGTAGATCGTTATGGTCGAGTTTGACCGTGGGTGCTGGACCAATCAGTTCCGTTGATTGCAGTTATGGCTGCCCGTTTCGATTTTCTTGAAGGTAGTGAGGATGAGACAATGTACCCAGAATACTTAAATCCGGACAACGTCAAAACCGGATCATTATAGAAAGAGGCGACCCTCTTAAAGAATGTGTGGACAGGATATTTGAAGGACAATTCCGGCTATCAAAGCATGCAGTGAGGTAGCTAGTAAATAAAATGATTGAGAGGTTAGAGTGCCCTACGAACTGCATCGCCCTGTTTCACCAATGTGTACAGTTTTAACAAATAGATCATACGTTACAGGAGCTTTTAATATTGCGATGGGCATATTTCTAGCATCCACCGAACAACGGCTTTGCGTATTGTCAGTAATGTGTCAGATATAATTGCTTCTTTTTGTCCACGGTTTGTTTCGCTCCCTTGGAAGGCAGAATTAAGGGCTGTCATTTATTATTCCATCCGTATTTGTTAAACTTCAGTCATAATTTTATGACCGTTAATCAAGGCAATATAAACTAAAATCAAAGTACAATTGTTGCGTTTGCTAACCTACAATTTACGACACACCATTATTATGAGTTAAGGCAACGTGGCGAAAATGCCCTTCTCTCTCGAGTCATCAAATATACAACACGCACTACACCACTCAGCAGCACATGGAAAACAAATGAATAGACGGCTAGAAAAGGAGTTGCGCCTGCGAGTCACAGTGCCTCGCGAGTCGCGCTTTCGCCACCACTGAGTTAAGGAATTCTGCAGTATTATCAAAATGCTAGATATACTGCAGTTTACAAACAACTTTTTTTAATTTCCCGAAAGTTTACACATTAGGGCTTACCCTATTTTGAGAAATAGCGATTTATTTACTTATTACTTTCTCTACTACGTATACTAAGTAGGGGGAAGTATTGTATTCCACCCAAAAATTCGAAAGCCAGATTTCACCGGAAATACATTTTTTGAGGCCCCCTGAATCCAAAAAGAGCATTTTTGGAAACATGTCCGTGTGTGTGTCTGTGAACAGCATAACTCAGAAACGAACAGTCGGATAAACACCAAACTTGGTATTTAGGTTCAGTATCTTCCAGAGATGCGACACGAAGATTTTCAAGAAAATCCCCCCCACCCCAGAGTACCCTTTATATGGAACATTTTTCGAAAATTTTAATTTTCTCAAAAACGGCTCTAACGATTTTGATTAAAATATCATATCTTTAAGATATTTTCATGACAAATGAAATGTATATCTCAATTTTCTGGGAATGTCTCCAAAAGTATTCTTCATTGTGAACGACTTTTGCATAACTGGCAAACCATAAGAGATAGACAAAATTTATTATTCCTGAATCAAAAAAACGTAGATCGCATTGAAATAACCAATTTATGTTACATACATTTTTGTTGTTGAGTGAACCATTCTCGAGATATTGCTTGTTATTCCCTTAAATTTTCCAATACTTATACTTTTTCTCAAATTCGTTATTCATTTTTACTTTCCCTACTACCTATAGTAAGTAGGGGAAGTCTTGCACTCCACCCAAAAATTCGATACCGAGATTTCACCGGAAATACATGTTTTGAGACCTCCTGAATAAAAAAAAATCTGATGTGTTACACTCACATGACTTTCTCTACTCTTGTACACACTATTTTTAAAAAACGCCTATTCTCCATATGCTTCATGTTAATCGAGATATCGATATGTCAATCTTATTGGTAATTTTCTTGTAGATGCAAGGGGAATATGGTAGCTTTTAAGCGATAGTCAAATATTTTAACGCTGGTTGCTATGTGGTGCATTTCATTCTCTTTGCATGTCCAGGACATAAAAAAAATGAATAACGAATTTGAGAAAAAGTATAAGTATTGGAAAATTTAAGGAAATAACAAGCAATATCTCCAAAACGGTTCACTCAACAAAAGAAATGTATATGACATAAGTTGTGTATTTTAACGCGATCTACACTTTTTGTGTAGTAACATTTTGTGTATCTCTTATGGTTTACCAGTTATGCAAAAGTTGTTCACAATAAAGAATACTTTTGGAGACATTCCCAGAAAATTCGAGATATACATTTCATTTCCCATGACATTATCTTAAACATATGATATTTTCATCAAAATCGTTAGAGCCATTTTTGAGAAAATTAAAATTTTCGAAAAATCTTCCATGTAAAGGGTAGTTTGGGGTGGGGGGATTTTCTTGAAAACCTTCGTGTCGCATCTCTGGAAGATACTGAACCTAAATACCAAGTTTGGTGCTTATCCGACTGTTCGTTTTTGAGTTATGCTGTTCACACACACACACAGACACACACACACACAGACACACAGACACACACACGGACATGTTTCCAAAAATTCTTTTTTTGGATTCAGGAGGTCTCAAAACATGTATTTCCGGTGAAATCTCGGTATCGAATTTTTGGGTGGAATGCAATACTTCCCCTACTTACTATACGTAGTAGAGAAAGTAAAAAGCATTTTTGGAAACATGTCCGTGTGTGTATCTGTGTGTGTGTGTGTGTGTGTGTCTGTGTGTGTGTGTGTGTCTGTGAACAGCATAACTCAAAAACGAACAGTCGGATAAACACCAAACGTGGTATTTAGGTTCAGTATCTTCCAGAGATGCGACACGAAGATTTTCAAGAAAATCCCCCCACCCCAGACTACCCTTTACATGGAACATTTTTCGAAAATTTTAATTTTCTCAAAAATGGCTCTAACGATTTTGATGAAAATATCATATGTTTAAGATAATGTCATGAGAAATGAAATGCATATCTCGAAATTTCTGGGAATGTCTCCAAAAGTATTCTTCATTATGAACGACTTTTGCATAACTGGTAAACCATAAGAGATAGACAAAATTTTACTACACAAAAAATGTAGATCGCGTTAAAATACACAACTTATATCATATACATTTTTTTTGTTGAGTGAACCGTTTTCGAGATATTGCTTGTTATTTCCTTAAATTTTCCAATACTTATACTTTTTCTCAAATTCGTTCTTCATTTTTTTATGTCCTGGACATGCAAAGAGAATGGAATGCGCCACATAGCAACCAGCGATATAATATTTGACTATCGCTTAAAAGCTACCATATTCCCCTTGCATCTACAAGAAAATTACAAATAAGATTGACATCTCGATATCTCGATTAATATGAAGCATATGGAGAATAGGCGTTTGTAAAAATAGATTGTACAAGAGTAGAGAAAGTCATGTGAGTGTAACACATCAGATTTTTCCCCTGGTAATGCAAAGAGAATGGAATACTCCACATAGCAACCAGCTCTTAAAATATTTGACTATCGCTTAAAGTCTACCAATTCCCCTTGCATCTACAAGAAAATTAGCAATAAGGTTGACATCTCGATATCTCGATTAACATGATGCATATGGAGAATAAGCGTTTGTAAAAATAGTTTTTGTACAAGAGTAGAGAAAGTCATGTGAGTGTAACACATCAGATTTTGTTGTTACAAATCGCCTGGTGCCATGTTTAAATACATTCATGCCTCCTGCTTGTCCTTCAAAGAACATGAGTCAGTCAGTTTACTTTCGATTTTATTGGAATATGAGAGAGCTAGTTCAACAGAACCTCTATCTCATGCTGAGGAAAGGTTTTTCTTTCCATTTTCGTTTAACGCCAAACGAATGTCCAATTATACAACCCTTCAAAATCAAAACGAAAATGTAGCGAAGTAGACAACGAGATTGTAATTGTATTGCAACCTCCTTGGTTATAGAGTTGGATGCTTTCCTTTGCGTAATTCTCGTAGAATCATGAGCGTTCAGCAACCTAGCGCACGTCAGCTGATGGCGATTCGTTGAACGAGAATCAACAATGGTGCACCGCAATTACAACTTAACCGCGGTCAAAGTTTGATCACGTTTCAGTGATTCTCGATGAAAAGGTATTTGATCAAGAATGGTGCACATGGCCATAAGACAAATTCCGCTCGGTATAGGTACGCCTTAATAATTCTGAGCTGCAACATCGTTCAATCGAAGTAGCATGTTTTAAAAAGTTCGTCGCCTATCAATTGTAGCATGTACACTTTGAAAACAGTGACCCAATTTCCACACAACAGTGTGCTTATTTCCGTAAAGTCTCCACATTCATCTAAACAACACTAATTTCCACCTCTGTCGTCCTCCGTGATCTAGGGGTACTCTAGTTCCCGAAGTCGCAGGTTCACACCCGGCGGAGAGCGATGGATTTTTTCGGGCGTGAAATCCTTAGCACGGCTTCCTTCGGAAGGGAAGTAAAGCTGGTGGTCCCATGTCGTAGATTTACGGCACGTAAAAGAACCTCAAGCCTGATAAAGAGGTATCTGAACAAAATTTCCGGTGTTTCACGCCCAGTATAGAATGGGACGCTAAGAACCATAGTAGTTAAAGAGCGTCCATAAATAAAACTTAATTTAATTTTTCCCCTCACCCTCATCCCTTTATGCTCCCCAGATACTTATTGTATACCTGTTACCATTATACCTTTATTGCTGCCCCCAAATAAGAATACCGCCTGAGGCAATCAGATTTGTTGTAATGATTAATTGTAATTAATCAGATTAATGTAATGGGGGAGGGGAAGATTTAACTGTTGGGCCAACAATGGATACATGAAGCCCGGTGCCGAGAAGCAAAGCCGGGTGTTCAAGGGCAATTACTCATGAATATCGCACTAATCCGAGCGTGTGTGTAGGACACCCGCCTTGACATAAGCCCAGTCGTGGTGCTACCCACTGTGATATTTTTGCAATGGTTATATCTCGTGCTGTGGAACTTCACTTGTGGATTTCAGCGATGTCGACCGCCATGCTGGCAACGTAGTTGCGGATGCTGTGTCCACGTCCTTGATGATAGCTGCACATTTTACGGTGGCAAAGCTTATGTTCTCAGAGGTGGCGAAAACGTGCTTCGTGAGTTATTTTGACTCGCAGGCGCAGTTCCCTCTCTGCAACCGTCCGTTTGATTTTCACATGCTAATGAGTGATGCAGTGCGTGTTGCATATTTGGTGACTCGCGGAAGGAAGTCATTTTCGCCACCCTTGTTCTATGGTGTCGGTGGTGAGCGTGGACTTCGGGTTGACTGTGTACTTCCAAGGCGGCGAGGCGACTGGGCAAGCTCAGGATCTCAGCATGGAGGTCTGAATGAAGTAGGTTGTTGGTGTCGGTGAGCTGTTGTTCTGGTTGAGTTGTATCGATGTGAGGAAGGGATCTGTGTGGTGTCGTGTCGCGGCGGAGTGTTGGTATGGTGAAGTCAGGCGAGGGCAGAGACTGGCGTTGCGCCAGTTCGTGTGCTTGGCAGTCGGAGGTCAGCGAGTAGAGGCAACCGGGTTCTATGTCATAGGAGTCGGGCGTGCCGGCGGCAAGACAAAGGACGAACACCGCGAAGAGCCACGAGCGGCAGGATTTGCTCTAACAAGGGCAGTCCTGCTCCGAAGGCCTCCGAGTACTCGTTCCTGTCCAAGAACTCAATCCTAACCAATAGCATGGGTTGTTTATGACGCGGTACCCTCCGTGGCTCGCATTTATATCCCGTATACCGGTTATCTGACTAGAGCTTGCCTGCGGTTTCTTTCAGTTGTGAGATAAAAACCGTACTGGATATTCAATAGTAGGTACTATCCGAAGTTTCACCTGATGAGTAAATAGGTAGAGGAGATGGTGGGAATATGGAATATGGTGTTAATATGGAATTCATATCTAAGGGTCACGGTATTTGAGCGACGCCACTCGGATGTTTATTAAACTACAGCTGCAAGAGGCTTACACGTGAATGAAAAAAGTTGTTTCGAGTTTGTCTTAGGAGGGAGAGGTTGTCTTGTTCAGCGTTTCACAAAAACGTTTGCAGTTTGTCATATCGAATTTTTTCTAAGCTTCCGCATAAGTGTAAGGTAAGCTATCTGCTGCTCCTCAACTGAATAGCATATCAATGTACTATGATAGAGCAGATGCAATATATTATGTCAAACGTGAGACGATGTATGAAAGCGTGAATTCAAATATAGCGATGGTGGTAATACGGAATATCAAGGGTGGTATTAATATGGAATACTAATGTAGGTATTCCATAATATCACCAATTTAGCAAACAAAGTGTAGCATGCTTTTTTATTATCTTTTAGATGAGTCGTACTAAACTAATCGTCCGAATCGTGGAATTAGAAAGCAGTGGAAGGAGGATGACATGGTGAAGATTCTGCAAGCAGTTCGCAAAGGCGAAATGGGATACAAAAAGGCTGCCTCAGTGTACTCTGTTCCCAAAACCACATTCTTTCGTCTGTCAAATAAGAAAACGGTAGATTCTAATTGAAGCTGCGACAACAATACTGGGAAGGAAGCCTATACTACTCGCTCAAATAGAAGAACTGGTTAAATATGCATTGATGATGGAAGCTAAATTCTATGGGCCCACGAGGCAGGATTTAAGAAACATGGCGTACCAACCTGCCGTAAGAAATGGTATAGAACATCCGATCGGCAGCAATGAAACGACAGGTAGAACTTGGCTGGACCATTTCTTGTTCCGTCACCGAGATAAGATCTCTGTACGTAAGCCCACTGGAACGTCATTTGCTCGTGCAATAGGATTCACAAGAGAAAATGTCAGTAAATTTTTTGATATTCTGGAAATGAATTTGACAAAAATAAATTCGCTCTACAACAGATCTACAGCGTAGACGAAATGGGATTACCTGTGCTGCAGAGCAAGATACCAGAAATGATAGGGTTGAAAGGAAAAAGGCAAGTTGCAGCTCTTACATCTGCAGAGAGGGGAGGTCTCATGACAGTTATTGCCACTATGAGTGCCAGTGGTGTTTTTGTCCCTCCTATGATCATATTCCCAAGAAAAAACATGAATTAGCAACTATTGAAGGGGACTCCACGCGGTTCGGTTCGCGCTTGTCGTCCATCTGGTTGGTACAAACTGATTTATTCAGCCAGTGGTTTGTACACTTCATTAAATTCTCCAAACCTTCCGAAGAATCTCCAATTCTATTTATTTTGGATGGTCACAACACCCATACAAGAAACTTGGAGGTAATCGAAAAGGCACGAGAGAATCACGTCACAGTTGTAAGCTTACCCCCTCATGCCACGCACAAGCTACAGCCGTTGGACAAATTATTCATGGAGACTCAAAACTTACTACAGTGAGCAAATGCGTAAATGGATTAGGCACAACAGCCGAGCCCTCACCCCGTTCGACGCTGTTGAACTGTTTGGCATTGCCTGCTTGAAGGTTCAAACAGGAGATATAGCTTCAAAAGGCCTTCGAAAAACTGGGATTTATCCCTTAGATAAGAATGTATTCAGTGACGCAGACTTCATCGCTGTCGAAGCCGAAGCTGCTAAGAGAGGAACAATGTCAATTGAAGTCCCTATCAACGAATCTATCAACAATAGTTCTGCCTTTAAACAAGACCGTTTAGGTGAAGTCAGCGGAATCAAAGCATTTACAGTGCAAAATGAGATCGTTTCACCCTTCCATCTCTCACATGTGCCAGATAGCAAGAAGGCTATGTATAGAAGGAGAAGAAAATCCAGTTCAGCAGCTGTAATAACATCCTCTCCTTACAAAAAAGGACTTGGAATCATCCCTTGAAAATCATCCTTCGACGCCAGTAAGAAAGTCAAAAATTAAATCAAAGCAAAAAAGCAAGAACTCCACTCATGGAAGAAACAGGAACCAACCAAAAGCCAAAAGAACCTCGAAAGTAGTCAAATTTCCATCGTCTGAGAGCGAGGCAGATATTGTTTTTGTTCCAGATGACGACACAGACTTGGAGGAACTAGGCAGAAATCCTGATGATGTAGATGCATTGTACCTATTTTGCGAAGCAAACTTTTCCGAAAAAAGGAGTGTTGAAACCTGGATTAAATGTGTTGTGTGAAGTATGTGGGCACATGTAGAATGTGCAGGTGTTGAAAAAGAAGATTACGTGTGTGATTTCTGCAAATGAAACCATTTTAGTTTCAGTGACACGGGTATTCCACAATACAACCCTATTTTCAATGGACCAAAAAATGCAGCTTTTCATAAGATGTAATTTCTTCCCGTGATACTAGCATTATAACATAATTTCATTCTTATCAGCAGATGCAGCATTAACGAAACATCTGTTCATATTAATAAATATGTGGAACTTTAAACCAGAATTTTTTTTTTAGTAAATACAAAATGGTATTCCATATTCCCACCATCTCCTCTACAGGAAGGGGAGTATGCAAATATGCTACTGTCCAGAATCACAGTGACTACATTATGCTAATAATTCCACGATCCCAGAGTCGAAAGCGCAATACCTAGAGAAAATATATATGCACAGGAAGGCAACTACTCAACTACGACCATCGTCACGATATTTTCAAGAAATCAAGGCGACGTTTATAAAAATTAATAATTAAAACAATGAATTATTATGATTATATAAGTTAAATTTGAAAGTATCTCTAAAGTTAGAAAATTTGATTTAATTTTAAAAACATATTAAAACTCATACAATTAAAAACACTAAAGTACCTAGAATACGTAAATGTATTGTTTTCTGTTGGTGTACGCTAAAATTTGAGTACATTCAATTAATTTTAAAACGATGCCAGAACACATTCTATTCTGACTGCCAAATGTTTACGCAAGCAATGCACTCTTGCCAGGTAGTGTTCAGAGACGCACGTATTTGGAGGTGTTTTTAAGCACTGCTGGAGTAATAGTGGGACTTTAGGGCGAACAACTGCTGAGGTCATTAGTGCACTGACAAAGGCAGCACTGCTGGAGACATATCATCCTAAAATAGATGGAACAAGTCTATAGGATAAGTGGTCGAGGAATGTGTTTCAACTTGATAATGCTTGCTCTATAGAGACGACGATGCCACGGAATGTGGCGACCCATTTTAAACTTGTGCTTCCGTTAAAAACAAGAACATACATATGCGATGAACCAGGTGCGCTAGGTTACATGCAAGGTGACTTCGATACGTCATCAAATGTTATCGTTGTAAACGTTAGCAGGAATTTTAAACAGGCGATAACTCCACCTACACAAAAAGGTTCCAATCTTCAGAGTGAAACGCAACACTGTTTTTCCGTAGTTATAAAAGGTATTCCTTATACCTGAGCAACAAAAAAGTGATACTGATGGAGATGTCTCAAGCCGTATGTGGCTTGCATTCGGGAGCAAGCGAGTTCAAATATCCTGTACCGCTAATCTGAGTGTGGCTTTTTCGTAATTAAGTTGCCAAATAAAAACCGGATTGGATATTCAGTGCCAGGACCCAAATTTCCATCTACATAGTAAACAAATGGATGGTATAAAAGGCGACTATGCATGTTACCTAAGCAGTTGGTACAGGAAGGCGACTACACCACTAACGCACTGCATGCAGCATTAAAATCACCACGTGTGCATTCAAAGAAGAGCCAGCAGTTCCACATTCCCTAAAACCCAAAAGCAACTAAGTATGTGGTGCAGGAAGGCGATTGTGCAATAGAGGCCATGTCAGGTATTTCTTGACTCAGGAACCAAGGCACCTACAGTAATCGCAGCGACGTCAAACAAGAACAAAACGCGTTGCAGGAAAATTATTAAACACTTTTCAGGATTATTTCTAATTGTGTAGAAATTTGATCACTGAATGATGTATAAAATATATGAAAAGCTAAATTCCACAACCCCATTAAGCCATAAAGTGTAGTTCATACACATAAATGTGCTTACGCGGGTATTTAAAAGGTATTGCTGTCTAGGTATAAAAGCCTTTCGCACAACAACCCATAAAAACTTCAGAAATAGGCGTAATCTCCATGTAAATAGTACATGGAAATATGTTTTGGAAAACAAAATAAATACACAACAAAATGAAAATTAGTCATCTTTATTTTTCTGTAACTTGTAAATGCGGTCGAGCGAGATGGCTTCACGGTAACGTATGAGGCTCGCATTCGGCACCTCCGGGGTTTGATTTCCGTTGGGTCGGACACTGTGACCTTGGGTTTTTTTCGCGGTATTCATAGGTCGGCAGGCGAATGCTGGAGTGGATTATATAAAGCTGCGAATTTTCCTACCTCCGTTTTCTTGTTATGTCATTTCCTTATAATATTTCAGGATCAAAGAATCAGGCGAGTAGACGCCGGGCGAGGACTGTGAGGTAGTTGCTTTAAGGAACAATCTGACCTGGCGTTCAGTGTGTGACGGGTCCTGAGAGAGAGACTTCTCCGTGGGGAACGTAGGACTGTGGGGCTCCCGCCGGCGCGGCGTTAGGATGTAATATCTGGAAACATTAGGCAACTCTGCCTGTGTCCGAGTCTGGTCGCTCTCTGTGTCCTTCATTGCACAATAAGCGACTGCTGAAATCCTCTTCCGCTTCTGGCAACCTACCAGCTTATAATGGGTTGCTTAGCAATAACTAAACTAATCACTTCAGACCTCAGCAGCGAGCTAAATTCGTATTGTGGCAAGCTTAATTTTCACACCACACATAGATCCTGTTTCTTGATAAGCAGCACAGTATAATAATAATAATAATAATAATAATAATAATAATAATAATAACAATGGCTTATCAGCTCCATTATAAGCAATTTTCAATACCTCTGAATTTAAACCCCAAGTTGGCCTACATGCAACTGATAAATCTCTAAGGAATTTGCAGCCTTTAGACTCTAAATGTTCTAAATGAGGTTAAACCTAAGCTTTTTATCTAAAATTACACCTGGATAATTAAGTGTATTAAAAAATATGTCTTGACGTTCATTTTAAAGCTACCATTTATTTTCATATTTCTTATTATACGTATGAAGAACTGACACATTTATTTCTTTAATTGTTTCAAAACGAGTTATGCTAGCGACAACTTATTATACATGAAATGCAGAGGAATTTTGGGAGATTATTTACCTCTCTAGCAAATGTTGACAATGTCCTCCATCCTGCATAAGGCACAACTCAACACGTCGTTCCATGCTACTGGCCACTCGTTGGAGGACTCTGTTGTGAATAGCTTGAATCTCCTGTGCAATGTTGTGCTTCAGATCGTCCAATGTCTGGGGACGTATGGCATAAACCCTGTCCTTTAAGTAATCCCATAGAAAGAAGTCCGGTGATGTCAAATCCGGAGATCTCGCTGGCCACAGGTTCTTGGAAATTATCCGGTCGTCAAAGAAACTTGCAATTAGTGCCATGGATTCATTTGATTTATGGTATGTAGCGCCGTCCTGCTGAACCTAACTTTGACTCAGCTCTACATCGTCTACTTGCTCACCAAACTCCATCCAAAGCCGTCGGTACTCTGCATGTTAACATAGTTTTCAAAAAAAAAAATGGTCCCACTATTCTCTGTGCGGATATTGGGCACTAAACTCCGATTTTAACCGGGTGCATAGGTGCTTCATGAATAACATGTAGATTTTCGCTGACCCAATAGCATGAGTTATGTGAATTCACATAGCCGGATAAATGGAACCATGCTTCATCGTAAACCATGTGTTGGACAATATGGCAGGATTTTGCACAATGAACGCCTGACAGCAACGACAATAATTCAGTCGTCTATCCTCATCTGGTTCCTGTAACTGATGGACAACCGTAATCGTATACGGCTTTAGGCCTGCAATTTTCACAGCTCTCTGACACATTGAGTAGCTGTACCCTGTCTCCTGCGACAAACACTTTAATGATTTTTTAGGTGACTGATCCAGTCGTGCTCTTACGTCAACAACCGCGGGAAGCCTGGATGAACGAGTTTTACCTTTTTCACTCACCAGAGATCCAGTTCTTTTAGATGTGTTTACCAGTCCCAGTATTGTTTCTTTGGGGAGGATTCCGAACACCAAATTCTCTCTGGTATACCCTTTGAGTAGCTGTAATTGAATTCGTAACCCAGTATTGCTTTACAAGTAAGAGTCGTTAAATTAATTGTGTACTCCATTTTCACGTTGACTAGAAGAACATCTCAAAAACAGTTGCCGACAATAAAACATGAACATCTTGCATCTAGTGACAGATAATCGCAACTCCAGAAGGTTCTGCTTAATTTGGTGCTAAAATTGGGCCATTGAATGAATTTCGAACAGAATAATTAAAGAAAGAAATGTGTCAGTTCTTCATAAATCACCCTGTATAAAACTATAATATATTATTATTGTTGTTATTAAGAATAGTTGCATATTCCTTTCATATTACTCACAAAGGTAATCCAAACCGAGAGAAGCACCAGCTTATTAGGTTTAATTTTCTGAAGTGAGCCAATACTACAAGCTATGTTACACGGTCAGTAACTCCTGGTAGAGCATACGCGTATTGAAACTTGTGTCCATTTACTTCACTCACTACTCGTATATGTGTTACAAGGTTTTGTCTCCACTCAGAAGGTTCCCCTCCCCCATTCATACTTCCTTTTATATATTCAAGTCTCCAGCCGATTTAGTATATTCCACGGAAATGTCCACATTTTTTTCCCCTTGTGGAAAACCATGATCTAGAGCAGCCATCATTAATTTGACAGACATACCTAGAAATGAAAAATGTGTTCCTTTTGTAACAAACTTCAAGCGCTCATTATGATAGGATTCAAGGCTTCTTGCGTGATTAAAATAGTTGATATTGAGGCAGTATTTTTAACACTTAAATGATTTCAGTCTAATTATATAACATATAAATTCAATAACAGCCCGCCTTAAAGCAATATGTCTATGTAACAATATATAAAAAGTATATATTACAGTCATTGTATATGCTTATATTATTGTATAAATGTGTAATAATGTTATGTGAATGTATTATGTAATTTAATAATGTAGGAGCTGTGAGAGAAATAGCTTAAAAGTTGCTAACAATGAGGTAGCCTTGAGGCAATAATGAATTTGAAAGTTTAACAATACTACTTGTGATTCTTGGAAGCAATAATGTAATTTTAGTGACAGTTTATAAAATAGCCAATCAACAACCAGAAAAAGCTTTAGTTAAACGAAGGTATTCTATTGGACAAGGATTAGCCAATAAGAAACTGAAATATAGCAAAATTTACAAATTGAGAAGTCAGTTGCTTATAGACAGCACTCATAACTGGACGTGTTGGTTGTAGACAGTGTTCCTAACCGGACGCGAGATGCGTCCTCGAGAAATTTAATACGTATTCATGTGAGACGAAAATAGTTTACGTGTTAAAAAGTACAAGTAATTAATAAAAGAATCTCACAGCTCTCTATATCAGTGAAGTGTTATTTAAATTGTGTCAAGGATTGATAACTGTAGTGAAGTAAAAAATTAAGATCTGTGTAAGCCTACATTCTTCATCCTCACCACGCCTTGCAAAGAAATCCATGTCTCTAACAATAATACCGACGCAGGCGAGGCAAACATAAATATATAATATTTAAAGAAACAAGTCAAATTACAAAGTTAATATTTCTAATTTTGGACAAAGGCTACCGGGTAACATACGTGCGGTTGCAACTACTTCAAGTTTGGCTCCCCAACAGTCGAACTACAATACAACTCCTACTTCAAATTGGCTTTCCATACGTAGCAGCAATACAACAAACACCTACTTCAAATTGGCTCCCAAAGCGTGGGGCACGTAAAGACAATAACTACTTCAATATAAGTAATATCACTTTAAAATCTTGCATTTATTTATGACAGGTACTGCACAAGTCCTTGTATAGCCAGTTTGTGTTTTTAACTTTTTCTTGATTCAACACATCCACACATACGTGGACAAATAGTGAATAGTGCAAGGAGAGTATTTACACATACGAACACAAAATTATATTTTCTGGGCATATCAACATCTCCATCTTCACTGATTCTCTCAAACATTCATTCGGTGTACAATCATCATCATTTATAGCTGAAGATTTGACTTCTTCATCAGTCAAACTGGTTCACATTAGCGCAGTTTATAGCACTAAAGATTTCAGATCGCAACCCGCACTATATTTCAGCACCAATCTTCAACTCCACGTGCAAAGACTCAGAAACTAGTGTAGCTGGCACCAAAAATCATTAATTCCATATTATACAACACCATATATTATGTAAACGAATATATGGTCGCCACATGACCAAATTGTTAAAGTGACCGTAAATAAAAATAAGAAAGAAGCCTTTTGTGTTTCATAGCAGCAAGTCAGTTGTTGTACACATGTAGATTCTTATCTCTATCAGGGAAGGAGTAATAAACTAAGGCAGTATTTTATATCACAACATGCTGTGAATGACAGAGAGTTTATAGTGTATATACATACTTTGAGATGTTTGTTAACTATAAGGACTTGTTAGGAAATAACTCTGCACTGCCTAACTGAAACTGATAATAGAAGTTGGGTAACAATAGACCGAGGGGATGAGTTGTTTGTCACCAAGAAGAGAAAGCCGGAATTGAGGTCACAGGCTAGCGTGTCTTTTTCGGAAATGGAGGGAATACATTCCCTAGAGTAGATATGTCAGTAGTAGTGATGGCTGACCAAAAGAGACGATAAAGTTGGCGCAATTTGGTAACCAATAACAATTACATTAGAATGTTTAGGCAATTCGAGATGAAAGAGTATATATTCTCGAGCCATAAAAAATGCTATGAAACACAAAAGTTTTTTTTTTAATTTTTATTTACTTATGTATTTAGGGTCACTTAAACAATTTGGTCATGTGGCGACCATACATTCGTTTACATAATATATGGTGTTGTACCGCCATAGACACAACAAGACACTCCACCTCAGCCTTCCCGCTCACGCCGGGACAGAAACGACGCCAACAACAACACCAACACGTCCACAACCACCACAATGACAGCCATAGAACATCAATCACCGAACTTCTAGCGGCCTCAGCCACCATACAGGCAGAGGTCGCAACACTCAACCAGAAACTGGAAGCTCTTCGGCAGGCCGCCAACCGGCGGTTTGCAGGCATTGAAGCGAAACAGCGCACCTCAAACCGAACCTCTGCCAGCGTCACAGGAAGTCTCAATAGACTCAGGACTTCACTTAATGAGCTATCCCACTATGATGATCCAGGTCTGCTGCCATCGATTCGGCGAAAGCTATCTGGAAGAAGACCACGCTACCGACACCACCGACGACCGGGCCGAGCGGCTGACGGCCATCGAGGCCTCAATCGCCGGCATCAGGGAACAGCAACTACGTACCAACACAGATATCACCAACAGCCTCCGCCAACTCCAGGACAATCACCACAAGCTGGAGGAGGGCTACCTACTTATACGCAACTTTATCGAGCAACATGTCCTGCAACAACCACCAGCTCAACACAACAGACGCCGCAACAGATGAACGCCACAGCACCACCGACACCACCTCACAATGACCATTGCCTGGAGGTAACAGGCCCGTGCACGGTACCCAAAAATCTCACTCATTGACCACAAATCACCATGGTGCAAGGTCCGTGACAGGGCTTCGGGCATGTCAGTTACCTTATCCCCACAGCGGAAAACTCCGCCACACATTACTATGCACTCACAAACAGCGGTTTGCTACGGCGGTACCAGCCACCGTGACCCAATAAAAAGCGCCAAAACAGCATTAAACCCTTTCTATTCCTATTCCTTTTCCTTCCAAATACTCTATATATCTTGTTTTTCCTTAATCCTTTATTCCTGTGCCCCCCCAAAAAGTGTCACACAGTTCCGAAGAATCTCTCACGTGGTACACGTCGCAGAGTTAGTTACAAATGTAAAGTACGCGAAGTAATTGGTGCGCGGCAACTAATAGGACCGTAGCTACGTTTAGAAATATAACAGTTTCAGTCAGGCATGTAGAAACATTAAATAAGTCAATTATTAACTTAAACTGAGCTTGACGGCAATAAAAACCTAGATTCAGATGTTCTACATCAGTGTTATCTTTTAGCAACAACTCCTTGCTTAGAGACACGTGTTCGACTAAATCACAATAGCTGGCCGGAGGACAAAGAACCCAAAATTTAAAAATAATTAAACAATAAGCGCCCGACAAATAAAGATAATAAGTCACTGAGATACTGCGACAAAACAACATTCCTGTTTACGTCAGAATTATGTGTATAATCATAAGCACTGCAAGCTTACAGCACTGGGAAAGGAAAACTGTCCTAGAATCACAAAATAACAACAGGAATTAAATGCAGCACAAGGCTAACTAATGCAAATGACAATGAATAGCGTGGCGGAATCTTAGCCTTGTGACGTCACCGCGAGATTAAACACAACAGTGCTTCCAGAAAGAAAACGAGAACGACACTGTTTTCAACAGTGCGCTAAGAATTATTTTTATTTTATTGTTAGAAGTCCTTAAAACTTGTCCTCTTTTAAATTCCGCTGAGCCTCAAGGTTTAAATTAGCCGTCGAGGGTGGATCGAAAAGTAACGCACAATAATTTTTTTTCTGCCTTGGTATTGCAGCTGGAATGTTGCAAATTCATACAGATACAGTTTGAAGTTTTCACTACATAGGGTATTGTCTGTTTCATGTGCAGCTCCAGCGAGAGAAGCATTAACTATGCAAAAAAGATGGCGCGCATGTTACTGTCGTCCACGTGTGAAGAACAGAGACTGTGCTTCGATATTTGTGGGCCAAGGGCATAAACCGAGTGATATTCACAGGGACATGCATGGCGTGTATGGGGATGATTATATGGACCGTAGCAATGTCTCAAGGTGGTGTGTATTCTTCCTAGCGGACCGTGTGAACCTAAGTGATTAGTCGCGCTCCGGGAGGCCGATAACAGCTGCAACATCGCAGAATGTCAGAGGCATTGAGGCAGCAATTTTGAAGAACCGGCGTGGGTAACAGCGAACCTTATCGCAACAATTCAACATTTCCTATGGTGCAGTGTACGATATTGTTCATGACACGTTGAATTTTCGTAAAGTTGGTGCTCGCTGGGTGCCTAAGAAACTGACAGAAACCACAAGGGCCAGCAAATGATGACGAGCTTGCATCACTGCAGAAGGGCATGACTTTCTGAAATGAATCGTCACTGGTGATGAGTCGTGGGCATACCACTACACGCCCGAAACCAAGTAGGCAAGTATGGAGTGGAAACATGCAGTGAAGAAAAAATTCAAAGTGACTCAGTCTGCTAGGAAAGTGCTTGTGACGGTGTTCTGGGATATGCATGGTATTGTATTGGTGGACTTCGTG
Organism: Deroplatys truncata; assembly: GCA_030765065.1. Classification (NCBI taxonomy): domain Eukaryota; kingdom Metazoa; phylum Arthropoda; class Insecta; order Mantodea; family Mantidae; genus Deroplatys; species Deroplatys truncata. The sequence continues at coordinate 44,585,047 of CM060975.1, read as the reverse complement.
AACACGGGACCACTGTGAATGCTGCAGCCTACATGAAAACTTTAGTGAAGTTGCGTCGTGCCCAATTCGTGACAATGATCGCCCCCCATCATGTTGCTGCTGCTGTTCGTCAGAAAATCACCAAATTTGGTTAACAGGTGCTCCAGCATCGACCATACAGTCCGGACCTTGCACCGTCGGACTTTCATCTGTTTGGTCCCATGAAGAAATTCCTGGCCAGCCAACGCTTTGCGAGAAAAGCGGAAGTGAAATCAGCAGTCCGCAGATGGCTATACTCCAAGGAAACGGACTTCTACGAACAGGGCATATTGAAACTGGTATCACGATGGGAGAAATGTGTTGAGAAACTTGGTGACTATGTCGAAAAGGTAAAAGTTGTAAGTTCATTTGTGATTTGTTGTTGTTTTAACTATTAAACTTTTTTGTAAAAAAATTATTGTGCGCTACTTTTTGATCCTTTCTTCCATCACTGTAGAACCGACACTAGAGCCTACACTGTCATTTTGAGATTACAATTTGAGACAAAGACAATGAGTATGGTATCTGTACCCGCATTTGGTACACAAATTTATCCATGAGAACACCATAGATGCTGCAAGTAAAGGAAACGTGTACTCACCTCTAGTATCTCGTCGCCGACCTGCAGTCCGCCGGATTTGAAGGCCGAGCCGTTGGGGTTGAGGCCGACTATGAACACCGCCATACGATTCCTATCCTTGTGTCCTGCCAAGCTGATACCGAGGCCATGATGACCTCTCTCCAGCTGAACTGTGAGCACTGTGTGACCCAGGGAAGCATACTTCTTCTTCACCTTATCTGCAAGCACAAAAGATATACAAAAGTTCATATCGAGTTATGCATACAGAAAAAAAAAACAGTTGTATTAATATTTTGAAACACTTGTGGAGAGCTTTGTAACTATGACATCAAGAGACAGTCAGTGGCAGACTAAACCTTCTGAAGGTTGCCTTTAACGTTTAAGTGCACCTATTCAGCCTTTTGGGAAAAAAATACAGTGCTATATAAATTGATATTATGTATTTAAGTTTTGTGCAAATATTAGGCAAAAAGCATTACATACTCAAACATTTTTCAATAGAGGTGAACAAATCGTGAAATGTGAAACTAAATCTTCCAGTACTCTAGTAATGCACGAAATACTTAATATCCAACATACCGCTCTTAAGAGAGACTTTCCCTCAGAAAATTAATTGCTTTGTCAGGTAATTGCTGTTCATTACTATTAAAATCCAAAACTATACTTCATAACAAGAACAGACTCTTCAGACCTGTACATTCACCTTCAAAGAATATATGCTGAAAACTTTAAATAAATAAGTAAAAAGAACGCATTACAGGAATTTTTTTAAGTGTCAAAAAATGCTAGACAAGAAGACTGGGAAAAAATACATTTTTAAAACTCCACACTCTGTTTGCAATCTATTTAAACATCGCGTTTTGGGCATTTGAATATCCAAGAGAGTAAAGCAGGGATCCTGATTCCATAATTTTTGTGGATTTTTCTCCATGGAAATGTTTTAAAAAGTGATTTTTTTTCTCGAAATTTTGTCAAAATGCTGTATCGAGTGCGTACTTTTTTGTGCATTAATTAAATTAAATTGAGTTTTTATTTATGGACGCTCTTTAACTGCTGTGGTCCTTAGCGTCCCATTTATATTGGGCGTGAAAGACTGGTAATTTTGCTCAGAGGCCTCTTTATCAGGCTTGAGGTTCTTTTACGTGCCGTAAATCTACGACACAAGACCACCTAGTTTACTTCCCTTCCGAAGGAAGCCATGCTAAGGATGTTTACGCCCGAAAAAAAACCATCGCCCTCCGCCTTGTGCAGTAATATAGTTCAATCTTTTTAATATAATGGTGCAGATCCTAAAAGCATTAAAGTGGCAGTTAACACAAGCAGTGCGGTTTTAAAGTCTAAAATAACCTCTCTACCCTTACAAGTAGAGGAGATGGTCCAATGGTAGCTCAGGGCCGAGCTACCGGCTAGCGGAGTGAGCAGCGGCCTGCGGTCCCTGGGCTAGTCCCACACCGGTTGCTTTAGCAGCCACCAGTGCATCGCACACCAGCCGGATAGCACGGTAGAGCAACAAGGCTTAGCCAACAGCCCTAGCGGCTGGTACCAAGGCGCCCTTCCGAGGGTTCGGCCCTCTGTTGCTCGGGCTTTTTAGCGCCCTCTAACGGCTCTTTTTCTCCGACTTTCCTTTCTACTTTCCTCTTTTCTATTAGAACTTAAGGCCCCCTCTCAGCCGAAAGGCAGAAGTTAAATAAAGAAACAAGAAAAGCCAGAACCCAGAGGAAAGCATTTCGGGTCTCCCTTCGTACCTACAGGCCGCCTGCATTCCCGATGGGGAAGTGCGGGAAGCCTGTAATCCATTCTCCGAGGGAGACGGCGGCACCGGGCCGGGTTGTGGCCAGGAACCTCATGGAGGAGGTTGGTGCCGCCAGACCCTCAACTCCTCGAGCTGATCTGACATCCTCTTCACCTTCCTGTCCTTCTACACCTAGTGCCACCTTTTCCTCCTCTTCCTCCGATTCACCTGTTCCTCTCTCACCTCCACCTTGCACCTCTACCTCGACTCCATGCTCTCCCTCTTGCATTCCTAGGCCTATCAAACCCAGACTGTCCAGAACACCTCAATCCTCTGCTCCCCCTTCCTCTCACCCAGCTCCCACCTCCAAGAGCCCCTCTGCCCCCAAAACACCTCGATCCTCTGCTCCCCCTTCCTCTCACCCAACTCCCACCTCCAAGAACCCCTCTGTCTCCAAAATACCTCGATCCTCTGCTCCCCGATCCTCTCACCCAACTCCCACCTCCAAGAACCCCTCTGTCTCCAAAACACCTCGATCCTCTGCTCCCCCTTCCTCTCGCCCTGCCACAACCTCCAAAAACCTGTCTGTCTATTCCTCCCACGCTCCCTTAGCACCTTCCAGATCAGCCTCATCCTCAACCACTCAAGTGCCTCCTTCTACCTCATCCATCCCCACTACCCAGACACCCTCTACCTCTTCCACCACTCCCGTGACCATTCCTGAGACCGCTGGAGCCCCCTCCTCCGACTCCCCTGTCTTCCTTCCTCAGCCCCAGCCCAGCTCCGCATCCTCACTTCCTTCTTCCTCATCCTGCCTACCCAACCCTACCCGACCCTGTCCCCGATCAACCCGGTTCCTCTGCTACCTTGACATCCAATCCCCTCTCTCACCTCCAACCGACCCTCTTCTCCAATCCCTTCCACCTCATCTGCCCCTCAACCTCCCCTCACCTATGCACAGGTGGCGTCCTGGATGGCGCCTATTTACGTCGACGGGGGACTGACCATGTTGGGACCCCTGATACGTGAATACGAAGCGCAGTGCCGCCCCTCGGAGTTCCATGTCTCCAAGGCGCCTGTGTCGGGGGACTTCATGATACGCACTTCCACCCGCGGGGACTACGCATCACTGTGTAGATTCCTAGAGGGGAGGGGCGTGTCATATGCCCTCACAAGAAACTCTGCTGACCGGTCGTTTCGGCTGGTCATCAAGCACATCTACATGGATGGTGTCCAGGATGATGTGCTTCGGGAGCTCTCTGGCGCCGGCATCAGGGCTACAAGGGTGGTGCAGCTGAAGCGACTCAGCCGAGGACGCACCCTGCTCCCTTTCTACCTCGTGGATGTGCCCACAGAGGATGATCGCGCCAAACTCCTCTCCCTACAATGGCTTTATCACAGCCGCGTCGCGGTTGAGGATTATAGGCCTCCCCTCATTCCACAGCAGTGCGGCAAGTGCCAACGCCTCGCCCATTCCGAGCGAGGCTGCGCCGCCACCCGGCAGGTGTGCTCCAAGTGCACCCTGCCACACGACTCCAGGACCTGCAACACACCACGGGCGGGACGCAAATGTGCGCTGTGCCAGGGGATGGGGCATGGATCGCGCTGGAAAGCCTGTCCTGAGTACAGGCGCCAACTGGACCGACTTCGGGAGGGCGCCTTCAGGGGCGCCCGCCAGGAGCACCGGCCAGGCAGCTCAGGTGCAAGCGCTCCCCCTCCCAGGGCACAGCCACATGCCCCTCAAAGGCCTGCGGACCGCCCTAACCAGCAGCACCAACGGCCACGTGCTGACACGGGTGCCCCCCGGGCCAGCGCTGACCGACCCACCCAAACTCCAAATCCAGCACCTACTCCTACCGCCCCTCTGCAGGGACCACCCGCGCATCACCACGCTCCCTCTTCTTCCCAGAACCCACGTCCTTCTTCCCCCCAGAACCCACGTCCTTCCTCCCAGAACCCACATCCTTCCTTCCAGAACCCACATCCTTCCTCCCAGAACCCACGTCCTTCGTTCTCCCAGAATCCACGCCCTTCTTCCTCCCAGAACCCGCACCTCTCTACCTTCCAGCCCGATCCTCCGTCCCAACCCCCCACCCTTACCCCAGACCTGCTCCAGCAAGCCATCTACCACCCCAGGATGACATGGTCTCAGGTTCGCTTCGAGCCCGTGCACATCCTGACCACCCTTCTCGCCTATCCTCACATGACCGCCAACATCCTATCAGCGTACTCCGGCTTCTTCGCCCTCTTTTGTGATCCGGAAGCCATCTTTGATGACCCGTGATGGCCCTACAACACCAAACTAGAGTAACTACGTGGAATGCAAATAGAATTTACCGCCGTAAAGCTGAGATCCTTGACTTTGCCAACTGTCACAACACAGACATCGTACTTATACAGGAGACACGACTGGCACCAACTACAGGCTACAACCTACCCGGGTACAAACTATACCGCACAGACCGCAACAGGAACGGCGGAGGCACAGCAATCATGATTAAAAACACAATCGAGCACGAGCTCGCTCCCATGCCTGCCCTCAGCAGAATGGAAGCCACGGGCATCTTTGTTAAGATAAACCAAACACGCACGCTTCTAGTCTCTGCATACAATCCACCGGGCCACATTGACACTGCAGACCTAGAACTAATACTAGCACTTAACCGCACCATAATCATAGCCGGAGACCTTAATGCAAAACATCAGGCGTGGAACTCGCGTATAACAAATACAGCAGGCCGCACTCTACTAAGACACGAAAACCAATCAGACTATGTCATATATGCCCCTACCGAACATACCTACATTCCCAACAATCGTCGCTTCTTACCGGACATCCTAGACATTGCCTTAACCCGAGGCCTCAACCAGCGCCTCACGCTTCCATCTGTCAACGAACTCTCTTCCGACCACCTCCCTGTAATCCTGACCATTGACGGCTCCTTGACAACTCAGGTACTCCCACCCAGGCGGAACTACAACAAAGCGAACTGGAACGAATTCCGCGACACGCTAAACACCGAAATTACACACGCCCCCATCAACAGCCTTGACGATCTTAATCGAGCTGTTGAAGATCTCAAAAACAACATTCAATTTGCAACGACAACTGCGGTACCACTACACGCACCCTCCAACAACACAACACACCTGCCACCGGATATCAAGGCCCTAGCCGCGGCTTCGAAATCGCGCTCCACGAAATTGGCAACGCACTAGACAACCGGCAGATCGGGAGGAACTGCAGCGCAGCCAAACCAATCTCAGACGTAGCACCACCGACTACATAACTGATAATGGGCGAACACCTTAGCCGGCCTAGATGCCAACCGTGCCTCGGTATGGCGCATCTCAAAATATTTAACACGCGAGAACACAGTTATACCACCGCTAAGGGCGCACCAACAAGTCGCCACTTCTAACCAGCAGAAAGCTGAGATGCTGGCAGACGCGCTCCAAGAAACGCTAACCCCAAACCAAGAACCCTCGGACCCAGATTTCATTCGAGAAACAGAACAACTCACACGAGAAATCTGCACGATGCGCACGCACAACAAAATCAGAAAAACAAGCGTACCAGAGGTCCAATGGATCATACGCCACCTACCCAACCGAAAGGCCCCCGGCCCGGATGACATTCTAAACATAGCGTTAAAAAATCTACCAGCTCGGGCACTGGAAAGACTCGTACAAATTTTTAACTTTGCGCTAGACAACGGCTACTTCCCGGAACCCTGGAAAGTTGCGAAAATACTGCACTTCCCCAAAAAAGGTAAGAACCTAAGCGACCCGCAAAACTACCGCCCAATTAGCCTACTCAACACACTCAGCAAACTATTCGAGAAACTTGTACTCAAACGGTTAAATGCCCACCTTATCAGGCACAACACTATCATACCGGAACAATTTGGATTCCGCGCGAAACACTCCACAACCCTGCAACTTCTTAGAAAGACTGAACACATAACACACGGCTTCAACACCAAAAAATCCACCGGCGCCGTCCTATTGGACATTGAGCGCGCCTTCGACAGAGTCTGGCACGAGGGACTACTGCGTAAACTACAAGACACCCAAATGCCAGACACCATGATAAAACTCATTGCGAACTATCTCAAAAACCGACAATTCGTTTCCACCGCCAATGGCGTAACCTCAGCCCCACACGTGGCAAATGCGGGAGTACCCCAGGGAAGCCTGCTCGGGCCTACCCTATTCAACATCTACATTAACGACATTCCCAAGACACTACACACGAATCTGTATCTCTACGCAGACGATACCTCGTTTACCGCACAATCCGGCAGCATCAATCTCGTTCGCACTAGACTACAGAACGCCCTGACCAACCTGCAACCCTGGTTAAAGAAATGGCGCATTAGAGTCAACAGTCGCAAATCACAAGCGATCATCTTTACTAAACGACGTTTCCACAGGCATCCCACCCACGCACTTGCTCCACTGCAGCTCCACAACGGCAACATACCATGGGCAAGCCAGATCCTCTACCTCGGAGCCACCATGGACCAAGGCCTCACATGGAAGCTGCACATTACGACTGCAAAGAACAAAGCTCGCGCACAACTCCGCAAACTATATCCTCTCATTAACATACACAGTGCCCTCAGTCCAAATCTCGGACTAACGCTCTACAAAACATTACTTCGACCCATTCTCACCTACGCCTCACCGGTTTGGGGATACGCTGCCCCGACCCATATCAAATCCCTGACAACACTACAAAATCGTATCCTGCGAATTATAGCAAAAGTTCCGTCAGCCGCTCCAGCAGCAAAGCTTCACGAGGAGTTAAAAATGCATGCCATTGAAGAATTTATCAAAAGGCTTGCCTCCGACCTCTACGACAGACTACCACAAAACCACAAGCCACTGGTAGAATCCCTCGGCAACTACGATATTGACAACCTGAAATACACGCGCCCACTGCAACTCTTCGACAGATCCCTATCCTCCACTACCTCAGCAATAGATGTAGCCGTTTACCTCTACAGGTTATTTAATCCACCATTGATACAATTTAACTTTTACAAAGCCGGATGCATTCCACACCGAAAGCAGCACAACACACGTTATTAACCAGCCACTACCACAGCTGCCCTCGAGGGCCCCCCGAGAGTGGCACGGGTCCGCACCTGCACCTTCAGGCAGGCAGCCAGCCGCGTGTGCACTCTAGACGACCCAGCGTGTTCCAGGACAAGAGAATGGATCATTACATCGAAAAAAAAACCACGACAGGACCTCCACGGAACTTCATTCACAAATAGCTAACATCACACAGGTAACAATTACCAGCCAAGCCTCGACGCACCAGGTCGCAACACACAACAGGTAACACAAAGTAGCAATCCTGCCCCCACCATCTCATTACGCAATCTCACTAGCATTAGCTGCATGTTGTCAGTCAGTCCGTCTGTCCCCTTAAGTCGTACTATTGATCCTGCAACAAAAACGCACGCTACTCCTTTGCCACTTATTACAAATCTCTGCATGCATCACCTTGCAAGTCAGTCCAAAAAACGCACAAACTTCACAAATAACTACCTCAAGTACATTTAACCGCACTCCCTGGGTCCTGTTCAGACTTCGGTATGTTCAGTACCCAGACACATTACGCAGACGTCTGTGCGCGCTGCGCACAGGCTAGCAATGTCCGTCCGTTCACTAACCGGGGTGCTTCAGCGGAACCCGAATACTAACGCATGCATTACACTAACACAGCACCCCTTGCCATTGCATGTTTCGCATGGTTAGCCTAACAGTATGTGCATGGGGGGACGATGTAGCCTCAGAGGATGATCGTCACCGGGGGCGGCGGTTGTGGGGCCGCCCCTAAAAAAAACAACTCTAAATTCAGTATAGTAAGGTTTTGAATACTCGGAGGTGCTACATCTTAGAGGAAATAATTTGAAACAATACTCGAGGTCATTGTTGTAGTCAGATAAAAGTTGCCAGCCAGTGCCTAGCTCTATGCATGAGTAGTGATATAAAGTTTATTTTGAATGTTCTCGAATTTTTTTTTTCAGGTACGAATAAATTAAGCATATTAATATACAAATATTTTAGGTACGTATAAATTAAGCAGTACTTGTGCTTAATTTATACGATTGTTCCTATCCATCGCATTAAGGACATGAAACTCGCAGAATAAACTTAGTTTGAAGGATTACTGCTTTTATTTATTGTTACATTAACCTAAAAGTTCAAACTGCGAAAGGCCTAAATTTGGGCTACCGCATAGATCTAATATCGGGCTACTAGCCCAATTTTAGACCACACTATCAAAAGACTTAAATGGGTCCCTTTTGTTACAGAATGCCAAGAACAATTCCAAAGCACATCCGTAAGGATAAAAGTAAAAGGTGGAATGAAGCAGATATGGTAAAGGAACTAAAGATTGAGGCAGTGTTTTCAACACTTAAATAATGTCAGTCTAATTATATAATGTGTAAATTCAATAACAGTCCGCCTTAAAGCAATATGTGTATGTAACAATATATAAAAAGTGTATATTACAGCCATTGTATATGCTTATATTATAGTATACATGTAATAATGTTATCTGAATGTATTACGTAATTTAATAATGTAGGAGCTGTGAGAATAATAGGTTAAAAGTGGCTAACAATGAGGTAACCTTGAGGCAGTTTATAAATAGCCAATCAACAACCAGGTAAAGCTTAAGTTAAATAAAAGTATTCTATTGGATTAGGAATAACCAATCAGAGAATTGAAATACAGAAATTTACAACTTTAGTCGCTCATAACTGGAGGCGTTGGTTGTAGACAGTGTTCCTAACCGGACGCGAGAAGTTTAATACGTATTCAGTGTAAGACGAAAATAGTTTGTGTTAAAAAGTGCAAGTATTTAATAAAAGAATGCCACAGCTCTCTATATCAATGAAGTGTTATTTTAATCGTTTAAAGAATTAATAAATGGAGTGAAGTACAAATTATAATCTGTGTAAGCCTACATTCTTCAGCCGCACCACGCCTTGTTAAGACATTCATGTCTCTAAGAAAATAAATACTGACGCAGCCGAGGCAAACATAAATATATAATATTTAAAGAAACAGTCAAATTACAAAGTTAATATTTTTTTAAACATTTTTTGGGGGCAAAGGCCACCGGAAAGTAAATTTTTGGGGCGAAGGCTACCGGGTACCATACGTGCGGTTGCAACTACTTCAAGTTCGGCTCCCCAACAGTTGAACTACAATACAACTCCTACTTCAAATTGGCTTTCCATACGTAGCAGCAACAAAACATTCTACTTCAAATTGGCTCCCAAAGCGTAGGGCAAATAACAATACAACAAAGCTACTTCTTCAAGATGGGCAATCTAAAAGCCGCCAAAACATTTAACGTGCTTTATACAACATTGTAATCTCGAAGCAAAAGAAGTGACGTATTCCTTTCAAAAGTTGTGCTGACCAAAACAGGCAGAAAACCTGTATTGGGCCAGTAATTGGGCAATCACTTGACTGCTTATCTACTTCACATGAAAGAGAGGTTTTACGGTTTCACACTTGGAGACCTGCGAGCATACAAATCAGCAGTCAGAAACATAACTGGCACCCCATATAAAAAGCATTAACTATGTCTCTCTTTTTGGAAAGGACTGTTGCGTCTAAACGTACCCAGCCAAAGGAAAAAATCCATTAAAATATAGAAGAAGAAGAAGAAGACAATGCTAATTTTACTAAAATTTAACGACTGGGAAAGATAAAAAAGGAAGACAATCAAAACTACAATTTAAAGGGAAAAGTAAAAAAAAAAATCTGGATTCAGACTCGGAAGATTCACAGGACGCTATCTTAGACCAAATAGATGATGAATTAAGTGACTTGGAATTGAACTGGTGAAAACAAACCAGATGATGATGCCGCTTGCAGTTACACGAGGAGAACTGTGCACAATGTGTGCTGAAGCGATCAAGACATTTACATCTGCGACGTTTGCATATAACTTAAATATATTATTCAATTTTTGTATTCCACCAAAAATTCGATACCGAGATTTCACCGGAAATATATGTTTTGAGGCCCCCTGAATCCAAAAAAAGCATTTTTGGAAACATGTCCGTGTGTCTGTCTGTCTGTGAACAGCATAACTCAGAAACGAACAATCGGATAAACACCTAACTTGGTATTTAGGTTCAGTATCTTCCAGAGATGCGACACCAAGGTTTTCAAGAAAATCCCCCCACTCCAGATTACACTTTACATGGAACATTTTTCGAAAAGTTTAATTTTCTCAAAAATAGCTCTAAAGATTTTGATTAAAGTATCATATATTTAAGATACTTTCATGACAAATAAAATGTATATCTTGAATTTTCTGGGAATGTTTCCAAAAGTATTCTTCATTGTGAACGACTTTTGCATAACTGGTATACCATAAGAGATAGACAAAATTTTACTACACAAAAAATGTAGATCGCGTTAAAATACACAATTTATGTCAAACATTTTTTTTGTTGAGTGAACCATTTTCAAGATATTGCTTGTTATTCCCTTAAATTTTTCAATACTTATTTTCTCAAATGGGAATTCGTTATTCATTTTTTTGTCTTGGATATGCAAAGAGAATCTGTGTCAAAGAGAATGGTGTTGCACCTAGCAACCAGCTATTAAGAGATATGTCTATGCTTAAAGGCTACTGTATTTCTATATTGCCGTTGCAATACAAAACAAGGGGAACATAGTACGCCTTAAGCGATAGTCAAATATTTTTAGAACTGGTCGCTATGTGTAAAATGTAATTCTCTTTGCAAGTCAAAAGATCGTTTCTGCAAATGTTTATCTCGATTAATATGAAATAGATGGGGAATAAGAGTTTATAAAAATAGTTTGTACAAGAGTAGAGAAAGTCATGTGAGTGTAACACATCAGATTTTTTTAAGTTCAATAAGTTGAAATCTAGCAAATGTTTTTTTTTCATTTTCTTTATATATAATAATTGCATACCATTATCACTAAAAAACTAGTAGCTTGTATCATTTAAATCATAATTGGTATTGTAGATATGTTAACATGTATTCTACACAATAAATGCATATTAACCCATTTTCCAGTGTTTCCTTCACTTGACTGCTACAAATTCACATCTAGCCCGAATGTAGACTATACTTCAGAAACCTACCAAATTAAAAAGGATTTTTTTTTTAAATTCGTATTAAATAATTTAATTACTTCATTTGTGTTCACATATGGTTTCAAAGACAACGTTTTACTCTGTTACCTGTGTAGGGTTTCGGTGACTTCTCTTCAATATAATAATGAAATATAAACACTAAGGTAAATGGTAGCCCAAATTTGAACCTTCTTCATCCCCTTTCTTTATTTTCTTCCCAATGCTCGTTAACGTTCCAATTGTTCCTTGCGCTGCAAACTTTTACCAATTACAAAATTTCACCTAGTAGTCTTAAAATTATAATAATAAATACAAGCTATGGCTAAAGATTTTCGGTAAAATAAAACTGAAGTACATGTATTTAAAAAGATTTTAATTTATCAAACGTCGTAAAAAGTAAGAACTATATACTGTGAATCGAGCGCATGAAGTTATATACGGCCCGGCGCCTGGATGGGGCTTCCGACGGGCCGTTCAGAACAATGGTTCGCGCAACAAACTCGTTATGTGCTGCATCCCCGCATTTGTGGGGTAATTACTGCTCCAGAAGGTTCCTTTCGACAGTTTCGAGTAGCTTCCCCTTCAAGAACATTCCATTTTGTATGCCGGACCTATATAAGGGGGTGTTAGCGCCCGGTTTGACAATTAAGTTCAGTTACTTAAGAAGTTACGAGATAGTTAACAATTTGAAAGTGAACAGTGCTGAGTACAGTTCAGTTATGAGTTGTCATTCGACGGATCAGTTGTGTTCTGTTCTGAGTGTATGTCAACAGTGACCCAAGTGTAACGTGTTGTGCTACGCTGAGCACCTAAGTGACAAAATGTGTTTCGCAGCAGCTGGTGTTCTCATTTGTTACAATTAGTTTACTTAAGTAATTTAAGATTTATTTGCAAATCAAATGATTTTTGTCTGGAAAACAAATGTTCCAAACTGTTGAGAACTGTATGCAAGGATATTTTCCCGTAGAACAGTGAAAAAGCAGATTTTCCCCCCTCACCAGCTACTTAAGGAAATGATCTTAATATTTGGAAGTTTCTTACAGACTAGATCACAAAATTAAGATAAAAAAATAAAACTAATTGCTTGAAATTTCCAAATGTTATAGGTTGATGCCGTTAAAGGCTGAACTCCCCTGCTCGCCTTAGCCATCTCGACCACAATATTGTAGGTAACGAAGTTACAGCAGTGAGAAAGTGAGAATATAAGGGAGAGTGTTGTTATGGTGCTCTCATTAGTACACTGTTTCATTGGCATATACGTGTTTATTTCGCTTTTTACGAGCGAACGTTGATGGCCAATGAAGTAGCGTATCTTGACGTTTTATTGACTGCAAGGCCGGCCAGAAGTGCTGGTACGAGCTAATTATAAGGTCACCGGGGTTGATTTACGAGTGGCGGGGAAAAATAAAGTTTATCGTCGTCCTCCGCGTGAGGTCATCGGTGGTGGTGCAACTATGTTTTACATTTTACGGCTCCGCGTGGGCGTCAACGTGGTTTACAGTTGGGCAAGATGCTGAATTTGCCAATTAGCGGTTTCCCGCTAGATCTACAGGGTTTGGCAGTAATCGCTGCAGTCGTATCAAAACTCAATAAAAAGCTACATTTTATTTAAATCACTCCCTGATTTATGAGCTTAAGCAGTTGCTGACACTAAGGGGCAAAACAGTCTGATTTTATGCATTCGCACGAATTTCTCTACAAGTGATGAATTCGCATATATTTATATAAAAAGTGATTCTTCTATGTTCACGATTACAGGTGCCGATTTGTTGCACTGTTACGCATTTTGTAGGCGATAGGATTGTGCAATCAAGTCGGTCATTAATAACACATTTAGTGCAATTACTAAAGTAAAACGTATTTGCATAGTACAGATGCTTTCAATTACCTGAAAATTAAACAAATGATTCATTAATTTAAACTTTGAGGAAAAGTAATACTAAGAATGTTCAATCTTGGTATTTTCTAGCGAAAGTGTTGCATCCCTACCGACACACGGACGACCGAGGTCGTTACAACATGGACTCGTGAACGGGAGGTCAGTGGTTCAAATCCCACCGGACCGTGCTTCCTGACAGATTTTTTCCAGTTTTTCCTCCGTCCTCATTAATGCCTGGCAGGCATCTAAACTTAGGTCTGGAAGGTTTCCTTCCCAAATATTATTTCATGTATCACCAGAGCCCACTGCCTGTCCGAAAATAGCTACATTACACTTTTTGTTATAGATACAAAGGGAACAGCGATAGTCAAATGTTTAAGAACTGGACACTATATGCTGGTCCTAAAATTCCATACTGTTTCCATGGCATTGCAAGAAACAAATGAAAACAGACAGTACTTTAAAAGTAAGACGAAGTATTGAACGGTTCGAACCATTAAAAATCTGATGTGTTACACTCACATGACTTTCTCTACTCTTGTACAAACTATTTTTACAAACGCTTATTCTCCATATGCTTCAGGTTAATAGAGATATCGAGATGTCAATCTTATTGCTAATTTTGTTGTAGATGCAACGGGAATTACTAGGCTTTAAGCGATAGTCAAATGTTTTAAGAGCTGGTTGCTATGTGGAGTATTCCATTCTCTTTGCATTACCAGGACAAAAAAAATGAATAACGAATTTGAGAAAAAGTGTAAATATTGGAAAATTTAAGGGAATAACAATCAATATCTCGAAAATGGTTCACTCAACAACAACAAAAAATGTATATGACATAAATTGTGTATTTTAACACGATCTACATTTTTTGTGTAGTAAAATGTCATCTATCTTTTATAGTTGACCAGTTATGCAGAAGTCGTTCACAATGAAGAATACTTTTGGAGACATTCCCAGAAAATTCGAGATATACATTCCCTTTGTCATGAAAACATTTTAAGCGTATGATATTTTAATCAAAATCGTTAGAGCCATTTTTGAGAAAATTTAAATCTTCGAAAAATGTTCCATGTAAAGGGTAATCTGGAGTGGGGGGATTTTCTTGAAAACCTTCGTGTCGCATCTCTGGAAGATACTGAACCTAAATACCAAGTTTGGTGTTTATCCGACTGTTCGTTTCTGAGTTATGCTGTTCACAGACACACGGACATGTTTCCAAAAATGTATTTCCGGTGAAATCTCGGTATTGAATTTTTGGGTGGAATACACTACTTCCCCTACTTACTATACGTAGTAGAGAAAGTAAAAACGGATATCTCGGAAATGGCTGATGTCACAAAAAGCTATTCCAAATAAATTGTGCCTTTTAAAGAGATCTACATTTTCATGCAGTACGTTTTCGTCTTTCGTTTAACGTTTACCATTTATGCAAGATTATATAAAATTCCTTGCGAAAGAAGAGGACTTCACAGGCTATTCCCAGAAAATTCAAGATATACATTTTATTTGTCATATAAACATCTTTAATGTGTGGTATTTTAATCAAAATCGTTGGAGCCATTTTTCAGAAAATCAAAAGAATCGAAAACGTTCCACGTAATGGTAGTCTGGGGTGGGATAATTTCATGAAAATCTTTACATCCCACGACATTTCGTTTTTGAGTTATGCTGTTAACACACACACTTTTCTAAAAATGCTTTTTTTTGGATTCAAGTGGCTCAAAACATGTATTTCCGGTGAAATCTCGGTAAACAGTTTTCGGGTGGAATTGCAATACCTTCTCTTCCTACTATGTACGTGGTGGATGCAACGGATTCCTATAAGTGGATTTCTCACGACATACAAAATGAATTGCTATCATACCTTACTGCAGACGTTAAAACACTTCTATGATACAGGATTAAACTACGGACGTGTTGTAGCGGAAAAGGTGCCATTTATAGTGGGAAATCGTTGATCAGTAGCATCTGGAAAGCGTCGTTCCTCTGGTTGATGCTATCTGCTGCAGTGTTCTCGTCCTCGGCTATGGATGCTCGTCGGCGGCTGTGTTTACCATTTCTAATCTTTACCTATATAGCTAATTCTTGGATCTCAGGGTTATCGTAGGCGAGACAAATTAAAATATACTGCATTTCCCTTAAGAAATGTGGTTTATTATCAAATCAAATATTTTATGGGCGGCTAGCTTTTTCCCATTATACCAATTCCCACCATTTGAATAAATCAGGAGACTAAACTAACTACACACGTCTTCCCACCCATATGCACACACGTGCATTTGTCGTCCAGAGAGTAGCACTTTGTGACGACGAGAATCTAGATGAGAGTGAAAATCTGGGGCTTTGTTCCCTTTTACATACCTATGCCTAGTGACGCTTACCTCCGCGCCTCAAAATGTAACGACATTTCTAATTGGTCCGTAGACCGCGTTACCTTATCATGTATGAGAATATTCTACTTACAATTCAGAATTTGTGTGCTGCGATTCTGATCGGATGTTAACTGAAACCTAGATTGCGTCATCAATGCTTTTGTTCACAGTTGAATTCTGTTTTGAAATAAAGGTAATCCTTTGCGAATCCATTCGGTTTATTTAAACATTCCTTTTGTTTAATCAGAGATCTATTTTGGAATTTTTGGAGCGCCAAGCCCCTTCAATAAAATTGTTGGGGAGCATGCACCTAGCTTTATAAGTTAAGGGAACAGAAAAACCTCGCCCCCCCTAAGTCGGCGCCTATGTTCACGATATATTTTTACGTATGAATTATTACAAACTAAGGAACAAAGTCAACATAGGGAAATATAATTCAAATATTTATTCGTGGTAACAAGCTCTTGCGAAGGAAAGACAAGGGCGTAAAACAAGAATCGCAAACTTTCAAGCATGGCTTTTAGGTGACACTTTGGAAAGGTCTAAGTTTGCAAAATAGGATATTTCGAAAACGCTAAGAGCACGAAAAATAATATTTGACGCATATTTTACCTGTAGTAAGTTTTTGTCTATCTACTAAGATTTCCTTGTTATACAAAAGAATGCTGAAGTTCAATTAAATTAAGGGAAGTTCATAGACTGCAGAAAATTCAAGGTACACACTTTTTTTCGTCGTATTTTTTATTACTACGTATTAAACATACGAAATTTTAATCAAAATCGTTAGAACCGTTTCTGCGGAAATAAAACTTAACGAAATTGTTTGCTTTAGGGGATTCCAGCACGTGCATTTACGGTCAAATCTCGATATTCGATTTTTTTATTTTTGGGTGCAAAACAATACTTCCTCTTACGTACTATAGTGAGCGATAGTGGTGTGTAATCTTCCAAATATTCGATATTCAAAAAAAATCTACCCGCTCCAAGCTACCTTCATATTCAACATTTTTCCTTATTTTTAATTTTATTTTTTATATTTTTTTATCTTGCAGAAAACAGCTCTCACGATTTTGATCAAAATACCTACTTATATTTAAGATAAATGCGCGATTAATAAAATGTATACACTGCGTTTCTAAAGTCCCATATATTTTCTGCTTCAGCTAAATGGAAATGTTTTTCAAAAAGCGTTCGGACACGTCAAACAGTATATTTTAAAACACACTTTTTCACAGAAATAAACCATTGTTACTATCATTGTTGTGCAAGCTGTGATGTCATCGGAAATATTTTTAAATGACACCCTATATTTTTCAGTAGATTTTATTACTATGCATGATTGTACAGGCCATCAATTGTTTTATACAATAAACGTTGCTATGGTAAACCAATAAATAGCTGAATGAGTACCTTTGTTTATGTATATCAATCGAACAATAAAATCGTTAACATTAAAATAAACAAGTTACAAATGTAACTCATAATGTTATACGCATATCTGA
Source organism: Deroplatys truncata (assembly GCA_030765065.1). Classification (NCBI taxonomy): domain Eukaryota; kingdom Metazoa; phylum Arthropoda; class Insecta; order Mantodea; family Mantidae; genus Deroplatys; species Deroplatys truncata. The sequence continues at coordinate 44,567,807 of CM060975.1, read as the reverse complement.
TATTCTCTTATTTGGCAGTGTCTTGTGTACGTTTCCTGTCATCATATTCGATCATTAAAATCTCAATTCTCTCACTTTCACTTAAAACATTGGTATTTTGTGTTAAATTTTGAGGCAGTATTTTTAGCACTTAAATGATTTCAGTCTTATTATATAATATATAAATTCAATAACAGCCCGCCTTAAAGCAATATGTGTATGTAACAATATATAAAAATGTATGTAAGTCATTGTATTAATGTTTATATTAATATGTACATGTTTAATAATGTTATGTGAATGTATTACGTAATTTAATAATGTAGGAGCTGTGAGAATAATAGGTTAAAAGTTGCTAATAATAAGGTAAGAATGAGGTAACCTCGAGGCAATAATGAATTAGAAAGTTTAAATGCTACTGGTAATTCTTGGAGTAACAATAATGTAATTTTTCAGACAGTTTATAAAATAGCCAATGAACACGCAGAAAAAGCTTTAGTTAAATGAAGGTATTCTATTGGAATAGGATTAGCCAATTAGAAACTAAAATGGAGCAAAATTTACAAATTCAGAAGTCAGTTACTTGTAGACAGCGCTCCTAACCGGACGCGTTGCTTGTAGACAGCGTTACTAACCGGACGCGAGATGCGTCCTCGAGAAGTTTAATACGTATGCAGTGTGAGACGAAAATAGTTTTAGATGTTAAAAAGTGCAAGTAATTAATAAAAAAATCTCACAGCTCTCTCTATAAAATCTGTGTAAGCCTACATTCTTCAGTCGCACCACTCCCTGCTAAGACATTCATGTCCTTAAAAAAATATAAATACTGACGCAGCCGAGGCAAACATAAATATATAATATTTAAAGAAACAGTCAAAATTACAAAGTTAATATTTTTAAACTTGAGGCAAAGGCCACCGGAAAGTACATTTGGGGCAGAAGCTAACTTCTTCAAATTGGCACCCAAAGCGTGGTGCAAACAACATAATAATACAACTTTCTACAAATGAACTGCATCGTTAACAATAACGTTTGTTGTATAAAACAATTGACACTTGTACATCATACACAATAATAAAGTCTTTGAGATAGTATAAAAAAATCCCTGTGATATACTCACATGACTTTCTCTACCCTCGTCTTTATTAGTGGGTATACAAACTATTCTTACTAAAGCTTATTGTTTAATTTATCTAATTTAAGTCGCTTTAACTCACAAGCAGTGTTGTTTGAACATTAATAGACTTCTAGGAATATATACACATAATATAATTTGATAATAAACAGATAAAGATTTTCTTATGTGATCAATAAAATTAAGAACAGTTATAACTATCGTATATTACAATTGGTTTCAATTTCATTATACATCTGCATATTTTGTAAGAACATTATAATCTTTTTACACATTGTTGAATCATTAAGATCGCTAATATTATCTGGGATGTTATATATTTTCCTGTGTGGGTTCTGTGAGTACACGGGAAACTATCAATGGAGTTTCGCATGTTGAACACTAAGGCCGAGTTTCTTTGGTGATGAGATAGGAGTGTGTCATCTTTCTATGTGCAGTTCTTTAGCGGGTAATGATAACTTGATATCTACATTTAATCCAAATAAACCTTTTGAAAAATAGCTACATTACACTTTTCGTTAAGATACAAAAAGAACAGTGATAGTCAAATGTTTAACAACTGGACGCTATATGCTGGCCTTAAAATTCCATACTGTTTCCATGACATCGCGAGAAATAACTGAGAATGGATGGGTCTTTAAAAGAATAAGTATTAAACAATTCGAACCTTTAATAATGCATATCTCAAAACGCCTTACCCCACAACAAAAGTTATTTTAAGTAAATTGTAAACTGTGTGTTTTAAAGAGATGTACACTATTTGTTTGCTACGTTTTCGTCTATCGTTTCAAGTTTACAAGTTAAACAATTCCTTCCGAATGAAGAGGACTTTCTAGACCATTTCCAGAAAATTCAAAATATGTACGTAGGATATTTTATCAAAATCGTTTGAGCCATTTTTTATAAAATCAAAATTTTCTAAAAATGTTCCATGTAAAGGATAGTCGGGGTGAGTGAATTTTCTTGAAAATCTTCGTGTTGCATCCTTGGAAAATGCTCTACTCAAATACCAAGTTTTGTATTCATCCGACTTTCGTTTTTGAATTATGCCGTTCACACGCACACACACACACAGAGATGCGTCCAAAAATGTTTATTTGGATTCAGGGGGTCTCAAAACATGTATTTCCGGTGAAATCTCGGTATGGAATTTTTGGGTGGAATACAATACTTTCTCTACTTACTATACGTAGTGGAGAAAGTAAAAAGGTGTCATTTAAAAATGCTTCCGATGACGTCAAAACTTGTACAACGATGATACTAAAAATGGTTTGTTTCTGTAAAAAAGTGTGTTTTACAATATACTGTTTGACGTGTCCGGGCGTTTTCTGAAAAGCATTTCCATTTAGCTGTAGCAGAAAATATGCGGGACTTTTGAAACGCATTATATATTGAATTCTCTTGTGATGTTCTCTTCATTCTGAGTGAATTTTGCATACCCCTTTTACTGGTTAAACTATAGGATATAAACAAAAGAAATCTGATGTGTTACACTCACATGACTTTCTCTACTCTTGTACAAAATATTTTTACAAACGCTTATTCTCCATATGCTTCATGTTAATCGTGATGTTAATCTTATTGCTAATTTTCTTATAGATGCAAGGGGAATTGGTAGGTTTTAAGCGATAGTAAAATCCTTTACGAGCTGCTTACTATGTGGCGCATACCATTCTCTTTGCATGTCCAGTACGTAAAAAAAAACGAATAACTAATTCCCCTTTGAGAAAAAGTATTGGAAAATTTAAGGGAATAACAAGCAAGATCTCGAAAATGGTTCACTCAAAAAAAATGTATATGACATAAATTGTGTATTTTAACGCGATCTACATTTTTTGTGTAGTAAAATTTTGTCTATCTCTTATGGTCTACCAGTTAAGCAAAAGTCGTTCACAATGAAGAATACTTTTGGAGACATTCCAGAAAATTCGAGATATACATTTCATTTGTCATGAAAACATTTTAAACATATGATATTTTAATCAAAATCGTTAGAGCCATTTTCAGAAAATTAAAATTTTCGAAAAATGTTCCATGTAAAGGGTAATCTGGGGTGGGGGGATTTTCTTGAAAACCTTCGTGAGGAAGATACTGAACCTAAATAACAAGTTTGGTGTTTATCCGACTGTTCGTTTCTGAGTTATGCTGTTCACAGACATGTTTCCAAAAATGCTTTGTTTTGATTCAGGGGGTCTCAAAACATGTATTTCCGGTGAAATCTCGGTATCGAATTTTTGGGTGGAATACAATACTTCCCCTTCTTACTATACGTAGTAGAGAAAGTAATTACAACATAACAAATGTAGATTTCCTTAAAACGTACAATTTGTTTGTGGTATTAAGCATTTCCGAGACTTGGCTATCGATCTGAATTTACCAATACTTTTTTTTTAAAAAAATCATTATGGTTTCAGCCTCACTTCCCCTAATGAAGCCTAACTCAAATATGGAATATGGTATTTATCCGATTTTCATGCTGTTCATAGACTTAAAATTGCGTAGGTATTTCCAATGAAATCTCGATATCGAATTTTTGGGCTCAATACACCAATTCTCTACCTGCTCTAGATAAGCGGCAGAGACAATGAAACACAGTCGTGACCGGTGTGGGAATGAAAACGGGAAAAGTGAAATGTCCCCCTCGGGAATCAAAATCCCGTCGCAGCGATATATCGACACTCGGAGAAAAGTGGTTCGGCACACAGTCTGCAGTTTGCCTCAATCCTTGCCTCCTTTACACGGAGCCAGCAATTCGACCGCCGTGAATCTGATGTTATAGCTCTAAGAGGACTATTTCCCCGGAGATGCGCGACTGCATCTACATATTACTTTCTTAGTGTCAAAAAGATTGAAAATCGTAAAATGACTGACTTCTACAAAATGGGATAGTTCAAGATCAAGAATAAATGCAACATATAAATCTTATGTAAAACCAGCTCTGTTTTATGGCTGTGAAATTTTAATTGTAGCATCTTCCAACCATATTAATAAAGCAGAAAAAGTTCAAAGTCAGGCTTCAGAAATAATAATATGAGGCATAAAAACTACCACAATACAGTCAACGCAGGTAACAAAAAAACAGACCAATTAAGTATGACATTGACGAAAAAGGAATATGTCTTTTTTAAAAGTTAGGAAGGTTACCATATAACAATTATTGAAAGATTTACACATTTCGAAGCATAAAATTAAAAAGCCAAGAGGGTTTTACAACTCAAAAACAAATTTGGAGTATCTCAACTATAAGAAAATCTTCTACCTTCATCACGTTCTAGAGAATTTGATAACATCAACTATGCACTCAATTTAATACAAGAAATAGTAATAAAAAATCAAATAAAAATGCAATGAAACAATACGCAAATGGTATCCAAAGGGGAATGATCACCTCAGGTTCCATACGTGGTTGGATTATCAAATCAGGGCGACACCCGCTTACGTCAGTGCTTTCTAAAGCACGTCAGCATATTCTTCCGGTATTTCAACTTTAAAAGTTTTTTTTGACGACTGGAGCTCTGTCTATGACTTGTCTAGCAGGACTCTGTGACGGTCGGCTCTTTAAATTTATTTTCTGCTAGTTTACAATTTCGAAATAGGTCCTATGTATGACGAAGATGAAATTCCGGAGTTCCGCCAAGAAGGTAAACCCAAAAGCTGTCTAACTCTCTCCCTTTTCAATGTAGTTTAGATTATTTATTAGAAAGATTAAAACTCTTATTGGAATCAGAATTACACGTCTAATAGTGTCATCCTTCACCACACCTCCGGCTACACGTAAAGTCGTCCTCCGTGGCCTAGCCTCTACTTCCCAAAGTTGAGGGTTGAAATCCGGCGGAAGGCGATAGATTTTTTCGGGAGTAGAAATCTTTAGCATGGCTTCCTTCGGAAGGGAAGTAAAACCGGTAGTAAAAGGACCTCAGGCGTGTTAAAGAGGCCTCTGAGCGAAATTTCCAGTCTTTCACGTCTAATATAGCATGGGACGCTAAGAACCATAAGAGTTAAAGAGCGTCCATAAATAAAACTCAATTTAATTTAACTACCCGCAACCTATAATCCTCTCGATGACATTTCTGAGCTACGCCCCCTCCTCGTCCCACCTGGTACAGTCGCCAGTTTGGGCAAATTGACCTTACATCACATCTGATTGAGCTGCCAGGGCTCCGTTACAATATTAACACCATCATGAACAAAGAACATCTATAAGTCTGCAAAACTCTTCAGAAAAAATTTTTGAAATCAGAATTAAAAATAAGCAAATACTACTGGGAAGTCCGAAAGCACATTATGTTAAATCAAAAGCTCCGAAACATTTGACTACTACCACCACTACTACTACTACTTTAAGGTGGGTCATTCTGATTAAGTCTGTTTAACTAATTAGTTTAAAATCCTCTCTGTATACAGGCTACTGAAACGGACGAAAATCAGCCAGATCACTTGAAAGATCTACTAAATTTGTGTGGTGACTCTATCTAGTTTACACAACGCCTTGAAACACCTAAACCTCCAGAAAGTATTTGTATACACTTTAAAACAAGCTAGCAGCAAAAATAACATAAGGATATTTCTGATTTTTAATATACACAAACAACAAACGATATTACACTTTACATGTTTTGGTTGCTTTTCAAGGTGTTTCACTTTATTTTATTTATACTTCCTTTGAAATTGCACTGTGTTTATATAGGTAAAGGTTAGAAAACGGAGGGGGACACCTCACATAGATCTATTGTGGCTACCATCCCCCTAGGAGGAAGGGATGGGTGAAGGAATCACAGAAGGCTGCAGGTCGCAGGCAGAAGGCCACTGAGAGACGCGGAAGTCCCTAACAATTCTAGTCTCGAAGACCCGTTCCACTGCTGGAGCTGCCTAGAGAGGGAGATGAACAACCCGTCGACCAAGCAGCCCTCTAGTGTCCACGGGGAGTACTCTTTCCTTTCAACACGCATCCGCCGCCTCACACCACGAAAAGAGAAGAAAGAAACGTAATGAAAGGGAAATAATGGAAAGGAAAGCGTGGTAGATGAAAAATAACCCAGCATTTGCCTACCGACCAGGGAAAACCACAAAAAATCAAGGTCAGAGCGGGCAGTCGACAGGAATCGAACTCAGGACCTTCCGCATGCGAGCGTCACATCTTAGCGCTGAGCCATTTCGCACTGTATTAACTTTTTCATGTTTATACGCATGTTTAACTGTTTATACGCATTTAGTACAGCAACGTTCTGGCACAATACACACAATTCCGCCGAAAGTGAGTTTCGATCTGATTTAATGTAACAACGAATATTTCCAAAACGGCCAATGCTGAAAAAAAACCCAAACTGTTTTTTGAGCAAGCTGTGAATTTTTTGCATAGTAAGATTTGGATTATCCCTAAAGTTTACCAGTATTACAAACTAATTCAGAATAAAGAGGATTTCTCAGGCTTTACATTTTATTAGTTCGTACAAGTAACTTAAACATGCGTATTTTAATCAAAATCATCACGAGCCACTTTGAGAACATTCAAAAATAAGTACAATTTCCCGATGTAAAGGTTAGTTTGAGTGGGGGGATTTTCTTGAAAACCTTCATCGTGTCGAATCCTCGGAAGATGCTCAACTTAAATACCAAGTTCTGTAGTTATCAGAAACTTCAGTTTTGAGTTATGTTGTTAACAGACACACACACGGACCTTTCTCTAAACATGCTTATTATTATTATTATTATTATTATTATTATTATTATTATTATTATTAAACGGGCTCTCAGAAATGTATTTCTGGTGAAATCTCGATATCGACAGTTTGGTTTGAATACAATACTTGCTCCACCTACTACAGAAAGCAAAAAAGAAGAATCGTGTCATGTTTTTTATAGACGCCGCATGACAAAAGTTAGACATATACTAGACATTTCTCGGTAATGGCTAATGCTATGACATAAATGAGCTCTACTACTGCAGTAAGCTCTCATCTGTTGTAGTTTACCAGTGATAATATAAAACTAATACACAATTAATTCAGAATTAAGAGGACTTCACAAAATATACACAGGAAAATCCTCATTTACGTTTTATTTGCTATGCAAACATCTTATTCTGTGGCACTTGAATAAAAAACATATTATAATTTTCCAGAGAGTTAAACATAAGTAAAGCTTTTCTGTATAAAGGCCAGGTTGAGCTAGAGGAATTTTCTTGAAACTCTTACTTAGTGCTTTAAAGTTTAAACATTTCTGATTCAAAAGGTGAATTTCTGGTGAATCGATATTCCACAAGCTACCTCACAACTAGAGGCAGGAATTTTATGCTGTAATGATCCCTTTAATATGTGCTCATTTATGCACTGAAAACTTCCATGATACCTAGGCTTATAAATATATCCCCAGAAGAAGTATTAAGAGCTGGTTGCTATGTGGAGTATTCCATTCTGTTTGCATTACCAGGACAAAAAAATTAATAACGAAATCGCATTTAAGAAAAAGTATAAGTATTGGAAATTTTAAGGGAATAACAAGCAATATCTCGAAAAAGGTTCGCTCAAAAAAAATGTATATGACATAAATTGTGTATTTTAACGCGATATACATTTTTTGTGTAGTAAAATTTTGTCTATCTCTTATGGTTTACCAGTTTACCTAAAGTCGTTCACAATGAAGAATACTTTTGGAGACATTCCCAGAAAATTCAAGATATACATTTTATTTGTCATGAAAGTATCTTAAACATATGCTATCTTAATCAAAATGTTTAGAGGCATTTTTGAGAAAATTAAAATCTGGGGTGGGGGGATTTTCTTGAAAACCTTTGTGTCGCATCTCTGGAAGATACTGAACCTAAATACCAAGTTTGGTGTTTATCCGACTGTTCGTTTCTGAGTTATGCTGTTCACAGACAGACACACACACATGTTTACAAAAATGCTCTATATCATTCAGTGCACCTCAAAACATGTATTTCCGGTGAAATCTCGGTATCGAATTTTTGGGTGGAATGCAATACTTCCCCTACTTACTATAACCAGCAGAGAGAGTAAAAATGTAAGGATATGTCCGTGTAGGTATACAATCAAATCAGTAACATGCAAGTTGTACCTAACACCCGAGCAGTTTTCCGCAACAGAACCCTTGACTAGCAATTAGAGACTACATCTGAAGGTTTTGATATTGGCCATCGCACCGTTAAGCTTCATTCAGAAAACATTAGTAATTTTATCCCGTCCGTCGGCGAGAAGAAACGGGGCTCTGCGCAGTTTCAAGGGGTTTTAAAATCCCGCAGAGAACTTAGCTACAGGTACAAAGCGTAAAAGAATCCTTTTCACCAAAGGAATGATATTCGTGCTTTGTGTCAAGGACATGCCAACTGCTATCCTTCAGTTGTCTAGACGGCTCTAAATCAATAGACATGCATTTAGTCACACTTTCTACTTTCTCTACCACTTGCTTGTAGTACAATCGATACCTATAGGAAGTACTGCATTCCACACAAATTTCGCTATCGAGATTTCATAGGAAATATGTTTTGAGGTTCTCTGAATAAAAAAAATTAGAAAAAGGTCCGTGTGCGCGCGCGTCTGTGAACAGCTAAACTCTAGGCAAATACCTAAATACCTACCACGCTTGATATTTAAGTTCAGCATTCTTCGGCGACTCGAAGATTTTCAAGATAATTCTCCCACTCCAAACTGTGTTTTACATGGAAAAGCTTTCGGGACGTCCCGGGTTCAAACCCTCGGGGCCGACCAACTTGACCGAAGGTTTTTTTCATGGTTTCCCTGGGTCATTAGACAAATGCTGGGCGGAATAATTTGATCAGCGATTGTTCCTATCATCCCTTTCATTACATTTCATTTCCTTCTTCTTCACCGCCATATCAGCCATTAGGCTGATCACCCATCCTGGATATGCTATGATCCAGAATTTGCTTGCTGCTGACAGACTACTGACCCAAGGCATTGGCTTGTAAACTTTGCGAAGAGGAGGGTAATCAGTTAAAACATCCGATGTGTTACACTCACATGACTTTCTCTACTCTTGTACAAACTATTTTTACAAACGCTTATTCTCCATATGCTTCATGTTAATCTTATTGCTAATTTTCTTGTAGATGCAAGGGGAATATGCTAGGCTTTAAGCGATAGTCAAATATTTTAACGCTGGTTGCTATGCGGAGCATTCCATTCTCTTTGAATAACGAATTTGAGAACAAGTATAAGTATCGGAAAATTTAAGGGAATAACAAGCAATATCTCGAAAATGGTTCACTCAACAAAAAAATGTATATGGCATAAATTGTGTATTTTAACGCTATCTACATTTTTTTGTGTAGTAAAATTTTGTCTATCTCTTATGGTTTACCAGTTATGTAAAAGTCGTTCACAATGAATACTTTTGGAGACATTCCCAGAAAATTCGAGATATACATTTCATTTGTCATGAAGTATCTTAAACATATGATATCTTAATCAAAACCGTTAGAGCCATTTTTGAGAAAATTAAAATTTTCGAAAAAATGCTCCATGTAAAGGGTAATCTGGGGTGGGGGGATTTTCTTGAAAACCTTCGTGTCGCATCTCTGGAAGATACTGAATCTAAATACCAAGTTTGGTGTTTATCCGACTGTTCGTTTCTGAGTTATGCTGTTCACAGACACAGACACACACACAGCCCAAAAATTTTTTTTTGGTTCAGGGGGTCCCAAAACAGGTATTTCTAGTGAAATCTCGGTATCGAATTTTTGGGTGGAATACAATACTTCCCCTACTTACTATACGTAGTAGAGAAAGTAATACTTGTTTCGATCTGCTTAAAGCTTTAGTCGATAGCGCTGCACAAAACTAGTGCGATGTATTTATCGTTTGTAATTCCGTAAGGATATCAAACTTCACTTTTTCCCGTTTCCTGTTGTTATTCGTACACTCCCTCGTTTAATGGAAGTGTAAAACACTTTCATTAGTTTCACTGCCTGCATATGCATTCCTAATAAGTAGGGACAGCAATTTTATGCGTTAGTAATCCTTTTAAATGTGAATGCATTCAAAACTTCCATAATATGCACATAAAAGCCACTATAAAAGTACTAAAACATCATACTGATATAAAATAAAAATTTAAGGCAATTTTGTGTAATCTCTCAGTGAATAAAACTAATGAGGTAGCCACATTAATTATTTAACTGATCACAATTTATCTTTAATACTGAAGAGTTAAGATACATAACCTAGCTTTGTCATTCACTTTTACTTTTGGCTTGATTAAATTAAAATGAAATTGAGTTTTATTTATGGACGCTCTTTATCTACTATGGTCCTTAGCGTTCCATTCTATATTGGGCATGAAAGAACGGAAATTTTGTTCAGAGGCTTCGTTATCAGGCTTGAGATTCTTTTATGTGCCGTAAATCTATGACACAGGACCACCGGCTTTACTTCCCTTCCGAAGGAAGCCATGCTAAGGATTTTTACGCCCAAAAAAAATTCATCGCCCTCCGCCGGGTTTGAACCCACAACCTCGAGAACTAGAGACTAGCATGGTAACCATTACACCACGGAGGACGACTTTGGCATGATTGCACAAAAACTAGGCCTTCACCATATAAGAGCACCAATCCGCTGAATTAAAAGACCTTTTCAACTGAAGAACGATTGCGAACCTGCAGGAATATTTTCAGATGTTTTTCTTTGTGCATATTAGTAGGTTACATTTTTTAAATCTTAAGACATAATAAACAATAAAATTTAAACTTAATTTAAATTTTACATATAAGCATAACTTGAATTCAACTTTGAGAACTCCTTAACAGCTACCTTCATTTCGTGAGGGAACGACTATAACCAGATAAGGCGGGCATTCACCGATGTGACGTGAATTATTTCAGTGTTGCCAAGTTTCAAGACTGACTCGATGGCACATATTATTCGAAAATATCGTATTTCTAAATCAAATATGAAGATAAAATGAACGAAATATCAATATGTTATTAAAACATACAGATAAACCAAGCAGATATACTGCTGAAATATTATGCTTCTTAACAAAACAGACAAAATATGCATTATATGCAACATAATAGTAGATTATGATACAAGGGGAAAGTAGGGTTTTATTTTGCGAGTAGTTTTGTGAAATTTTCGCAATCCTACAGCAAAATAAAATTAACATGTCCGACATACACCATTTTTTCGTACGCTCGAATTTGTAAAATATCGATATTATGTTGATTCCGAAACTCAGAGACTACGTTTAGAACGCGATTCTTCAAACTAGAGAAATTACGTTAGAAAAGCGAGATGTCAGATGTTTTGTTATTTTATCATGTTTTACTTTACTCTAGCCAATGAAGATATTAAATGCTATTGCTTTCTGGATGTTTTGGGTAAGCACTTCTACTGTTATTCTTTCTGTTGCTTTTGTTTGTCTCTTCCATTTCAGTTTCCTCTAAATTCGTAATTTCCGCCATTTAATATATATGTAGATTAGATAAATGGGGAACGTTTTAGATCAAAGATAGCTGCCAATATAAAGTACAGGTTAACTCTACAACGAATTGCGATAAATGAAGTATGACGATTTGTATTGTGAACAGATAATGCGAGCGCCATGAGAAATCAATCATGTAAAAAGACATAACGAAAAGTAAAACCTAATCAATCCAAGTCGAGTTATTAAACATGTGCAAATACAAAGGGCAATATTGGCCTTGGAATCAAAGTTGGTCACTGTTGTGGACTGTGATGTGTCCATGGTTGTGTGTTGTATCTACCGGAGGGTTAGTCACAAATGTTTTACTTCACCGGGCAGAGAAGGCACCGAGCGCTTACTAAGTGAAGTGGCTCAGTAATCGAGCCGGGTTCGCCATCCGAGTACGATCGAGCGTAAGTAGCCTGTTAGGGCGGTCAATGCTCCGCTTGGCGGAAGGTTTGGAGTCGCGAGATTGTTAGTCGAGTAGGAAGGTTGACTAATGGGTAGACTGTATTCCTATTCAATAATCCGCCACGGTAGTCCGGATCAGTTCTGATCGCCCACTCGCTGCGTCCTTGGACCTATTCATTTCACATCCTTGGTCATTAAGGGGTAGTTCCCTGCGCCAACTACGCGTGGCGCCGCCTCGTTTATTGAGCCTGAACTACTTAACCGTTAGCGCTGTTGTGGCGCGTACCTTAACTAACTGTTACTAGCTTTGTGTGCAGGTTGCTTATATTCTAGCGCCTTTGTGGCGTGTGTCAAAAAGTTTTTTACTTAGTTGTTTTGTGGCGATTTCCCGCTGCCGTCCCAATGAACATTATCGCACTAAAGCTTTTAGCTCGTGGTCTCTGTGTTAGAAGTTCTACTTTAAGGCCATGCTGTCTGAAAATAATGTTTAAATTGTTGGAAATTTACTAATTAACTCACCAAGTAAGCATACTTTCTGACAGCAGAATAGAAATATGCATTTGCATTAAAATCCTGTCCTAATAATAGAAACGCGAACCTCAGGCAGCAACCAGCCAATGAAGCGCCTAGAATGGACCTTGTTCTCGCGTCTGAGTGCACCAACTCTAGTGGTATGACACCCGAATCAAGAGTTACATACTTCAGTGTACGCTACTCGTATGAAACTATGTGGCTCGTTTGCGTTTCAAGATGGCAATGGTACAACAACATTACCAATACCCGTTCAACAATCAGCGCTTAAGGGTAGGTACTCGGTGCTAAATCTACTCATTTCTACAAATTACAACAATTTAATTGAACTTTTCATCACAGTTTAATATAGTTATAACAAATCAATTTAACTTCATCGAAATGTGCAGAGGAAACATTTCTGTAAACGTTTATCTCGAGTAAGATGAAGTATAAAATAGAAGAATTAACTTTTATAACAAGAGTGGCTGGAGATATGCTATGCATACATTATAGTCCTATTTCTAAACTGCTTTCCGGATAAAGAGGAGTTCGAAACGCGTGTTTCTGATGAAATTACGTTATTGCACACAACAGTAAGGAAAGCCCCCCACCCTCCAAAAAAACTCGTTTTGCGATAATCGCATATTCCTCTACCTCGCTTTCCAGACGTTAGCGCACAGTGTTGTTATTTCATTAACAGAAACTAGCTAAGCCTTTTGATGTCCGATGACTTCCTTGTTTTGTACACACAAATTAGCTGCCTCTCCTGAAACAAAAGACCGTGGTCAATTTAACCCAGATATGTCAAGTCTGCAGGCAAAATGTTTATCCGGACTACAAAGGAAATGCATGCACGCCAGTGGCGTTCCAAGCAATATCTAATGTCGTAGTGCTCTCTAGCGGCACAGAAAATAACCACTATTCATTCCTTTGGATCGCAACAATGGTACAGCATTGTCGGAATTGTTACATTTATAAAGCTACCCCTGTGTTTCCCGGGGCTTTGTTAAAGCATACGTTTTACAAATATTTGTTTATTTACATATAAATTAAGGTAAATGCTGGTATTCAATTCTTCTAATTTGATCACATCCTCAGTTTCACCGTGCCAAATACCTCATTCGTAATAAAAATCCGAATTAAGAGTACCTCCTATCCAACATGTTCAAGGTGGCTTTTTGCATTACCAACACTAAAATAACGAAAAGAGTAACATCATCTTCTTTATGGTTTATCGGCCTCTTCCATCTCCAAACGGAATTAAAACTGGTTCCGCCATCTTTACCTGGGTCTTCTTATTGATCTTGTTCCTTGTGGGATATAGCTGTATTAAGTTTTTGTAATTTGTTGAATCTCGTATACGTCGTACATGAACTTTCCATCTGTTTTGGATCATCTCTAGTTTTAATTCCACTCTAATATCTTTATTTCTTTCCTTGTCTAGCAGCGCATATCGCGCTACAAATCTTAAAAATCTCATTTGGGCTGCTATAAGTCCTCTATCTTCCTACCTTAGTATCCAATTTTCGCTGCCATATAGTAAGATTGGTAAGGCCATAACTAAACTTTTAATGACGTCTCTTTTCGTACTTTTCCTCCTATATCTGGCGTATGGTTCCAGAGAAACAATTAAAAGCATTAAGTCTGTATATTTCAGATGTTTTTGTCTTTTTACTTTCTCTACCACGTAAAAGTATTGTATGCACCCAAAAATACGATACCGAGATTTCACCGAAAATGTATGTTTTGAGGCCCCCTGACACGAAAAACAGCCTTGTTAGAAAAATCTGATGTGTTACACTCACACGACTTTCTCTACTCTTGTACAAACTATTTTTACAAACGCTTATTCTCCATATGCTTCATGTTAATCGAGATGTTAAATCTTATTGCTAATTTTCTTGTAGGTGCAAGGGGAATTGGTAGGCTTTAAGCGATAGTCAAATATTTTAAGAGGTGGTTGCTATGTGGAGTATTCCATTCTCTTTGCATTACCAGCACAAAAAAAAAATCCATAACGAATTCCCATTTGAGAAAAAGTATAAGTATTGGAAAATTTAAGGGAATAACAAGCAATATCTCGAAAATGGTTCGCTCAACAAAAAAAAGAAAGAAAAAAAATGTATATGACAAATTGTGTATTTTAACGTGATCTACATTTTTGGTGTAGTAAAATTTTGTCTATCTCTTATGGTTTACCAGTTATGCAAAAGTCGTTCACAATGAAGAACACTTTTGGAGACATTCCCAGAAAATTCTAGATATACATTTCATTTGTCATGAAAATATCTTAAACATATGATATTTTAATCAAAATCGTTAGAGCCATTTTTGAGAAAATTAAAATTTTCGAAAAATGTTCCATGTAAAGGGTAACCTGGGGTGCGGGGATTTTCTTGAAAACCTTCGTGTCGCATCTCTGGAAGACACTGAACCTAAATAGCAAGTTTGGTGTTTATCCGACTGTTCACACACACGGACATGTTTCCAAAAATGCTTTTTTTTGGATTCAGGGGGTCTCAAAACATGTATTTCCGGTGAAATCTCGGTATCGAATTTTTGGGTGGAATACAATACTTCACCTACTTTACGTAGTAGAGAAAGTAAAAATTGTTAGTTTATAACGTGGCTATACAATTAGCCTTATATTGCGTCTCTGAATGAGACACACGTTAACAGTATTGAGAATATACATCACTAATAAAAAATACTTGTTTCGATCTGCTTAAAGCTTTAGTCGATAGCGCTGCACAAAACTAGTGCGATGTATTTATCGTTTGTAACTCCGTAACGATATCAAACTTCACTTTTTCCCGTTTCCTGTTGTTATTCGTACACTCCCTCGTTTAATGGGAGTGTAAAACACTTTCATTAGTTTCATTACCTGCATATGCATTCCTAATAAGTAGGGACAGCAATCCTTTTAGTGCGTAAGCATTGAAAATTTCCATAATATGCACATAAATGCCATTATAAAAGTACTGAAACATCATATTGATATAAAATAAAAATTTAAGGCAATTTTATGTAATCTCTCAGTGAATAAAACTATTGTGGTAGCCATATGAATTATTTTAACTCATCACAATTTATCTTGAATACTGAAGAGTTAGGATACATAACCTAGCTTTGTCATTCACTTTTACTTTTGGCTTGATCAAATTAAAATTAAATTGAGTTTTATTTATGGACGCTCTTTAACTACTGTGGTCCTTAGCGTCCCATTCTATATTGGGCGTGAAAGACAGGCTCAGAGGCCTCTTTAACAGGCTTGAGGTTCTTTTACGTGCCGTAAATCTACGACATGGAACCACTGGCTTTACTTCCCTTCCGAAGGAAGCCTTACTAAGGAAGTCCATCGCCCTCCGCCGGGTTTGAACCCGCGACCTCGAGAAAAAGAGGCTAGCATGGTAACCACTACATCACGGAGGACGACTGGGTCGAAATCGGTGCAAGATTGTAGGAGCCTATACGGAACACACGCACACAAGCGCGCGCGATGTAACATACGATTTATCTCGTATTACCTTTGCTTTCACAATTATTGAGCAGCTGCTGCTAACGCTAGAATACGCGACGTATGGCGATTTGTTTTTAAATAGATGTTACTTATATTATAGTTTATAATATCGGAATCGGAATTATTTATATCCATTTTATTGCTGAAAGTCATATAATAGATAAGTTCCCTCGTTGCACCCTTATGAATTTAATCCACAATCTATAATCCTCTTGTGTACTATGCCTGTTTATACACGGGTCAGCCATTTAATACTGACCTATCCAACTCAAAACCCGTATCTTTTTGAACCAATCATATCGACTATCACTGAAATCATACTGTCGCACCTGATTCCCAATTGTTTGGAAACTGTGGCAGCTGATTCGTTATTGTTTCTCATTTTTAAGCTAAAGAAAGCTGTCTTAAAAATATAGGTCATGCTACGGTATAACAATGTTATGCAATAAATTCATTTAAGGTCACAAGGTAGTCTGAACACATGGAAATTACAACTTAAGTGTGTTAAATTACTACTGCTCTTAAAGTTCTCAATGGTTGTTTCTGAAATGTTTATGAATTAGGTACTCTATAAATAATGACAATTATTTCAAGTGGTTGTTTGAATTGATAGCTTATGTAGTTGAGTACATAAAAATTATTTTATTCAGCAGAAAAATAATAACATTTACTCTTAAAACATGTGAATTTATGTACCTTTTTCTCTTATACAACTTGCAATATAGAATCGCCCTTTCTTAGTATAATCAGATATCTTCTGAACCTCAATTATTTAGTTATGTATATCAGTTCACTAGAAATTGAAAAACAATTATTTGCAATGTAAAAAAAGTTAAAAATGTGGAAGATTTGCAACGTTGTTGCTTTCTTAATATCAATATTATATATTATAAAATAATAACTATGTGTTGTTTACAGGTACTGAAAATTTCAGCTCTCTACCTCTCATACTTTCTGAGAAAAATGTACATAAGTATCCAAAAATGTTGTTTTGAGAAAACTGAATTTAAAGTTTGAACTTTAAAATTCTGACACACTTCAGTACATTCTAGGATCATAAAGATCTGCACCTTCATTCCTGGATTGCTTCAGCTTTTCCGATGGCCTTCTCTTGGTCCTGGCCTCTTTGGTTAATTGCTGAACTGCTCGCTGCGCATGGTATTTAGGTTCAGTATCTTCCAGAGATGCGACACGAAGGTATTCAAGCAAATCCCCCCACCCCAGATTACAGTTTACATGGAAGATTTTTTCGGAAATTTTAATTTTCTCAAAAATGGCTCTAACGATTTTGATTAAATCATATGTTTAAGATACTTTAATGACAATTAAAATGTATATCTTGAATTTTCTGGGAATGTCTCCAAAAGAATTCTTCATTGTGAACGACTTTTGCATAACTAGTAAACCATTAGAGATAACTTTTTTACTATAGAAAAAAATGTAGATCGCGTTAAAATACACAATTTATGTCATATACATTTTTTTTTTTTTGTTGAGTGAACTATTTTCGAGATATTGCTTGTTATTCCCTTAACTTTTCCAATACTTATACTTTTTCTCAAATGGAAATTCGTTATTCATGTTTTTTGTTTTGTCCTGGTAATGCAAAGAGAATGGAATACTCCACATAGCAACCAGCTCTTAAAACATTTAACTGTCGTTTAAATACTACCATATTCCTTTTGCACCTACAAGAAAATTAGCAATAAGATTAAAATACTCGATTAACATGAAGCATATGGAGAATAAGCGTTTGTAAAAATAATTTGTACAAGAGTAGAGAAAGTCATGTGAGTGTAACACATCAGATTTTTTTAACGTCATTTCTCTTGTTTCTAAACCGCGTTCTAAACGTGATCTTTGTTAGTTTCAGGAATCAATTTAATATTACTGATACTTTACAAATTCGAGCGCTGTCTGAAAATAGTGTATCCCATAGGTGATAAAAGAATTTTATTTTGCTCGCAGAGTCGGCCTTTCCTATTCGCAAAATAAAACCCTACTTCTAACCCTTGTATCATACTCTACTATTACCAAATATTTTATTCAGTAATTAATGGTAACGAACAAAATAAAACGCACTCGTGATATTACTTCTGATTATTTAAAGAACTATCATTATTATAAATATAAAAATAAAAGATTTCTACTTAAATTCTGTTTAAAATGAAATCACCACATCACAGCGTACTCTACCATTAGTTCCAACTCCTTAATAATGAAAACAATACCTAGCGTCAAAAGCAAACGTAAAATGTTACTTAAACACAAGAATTATAAAAAACCTTCGGGAAAACAACTTTCATATTCAAAACAAACTAATTTAATGTATGACGCCCGACCACATATTAAAGGTATAATTTTCTTTTGAAATTTCAGCAATCGGAAACAAATGACGGACATATTTACTGCATAAAGCTGCGTTTAAACATGGAGAAGACGCAATAATTGGATAACTATCACATTCTAATTACCCTGTAATTAAGCCGCATTGTTTCAAATTCAGGACCTACGTCGTATGTTTTTAAATTATTTGTAAACCACAAGATACTGACAAGAACTTAGTACACTAAAATGTAGATCTCTTAAAAACACACACAATTTATGCCAAGTAATTTTTTGCAGCAATAATCATTTCGGAGGCAATGGTTCCCATTGGTTTGAATTTTCTAACATTTTTAGATTGTTTGAAGTACCAAGTCACCATTCGTTTGTTTCTCGTGATATGGTGCAAAGATTATGGAACTTTATAGCTAATATACAGAGGCCCGCCTTTTTTAAACACTTGATTATCGCTTCAGGCTACTCATCCCACTTATACCTACAAAGAAATGTGCAAAAGTTTATCTCAATACGAAGTAGATACAAGAACAAGCCTTTGGATGAATAGTTTGTAGAAGTGCTGGTAGAGAATGCCATGTAAACTTAAGGGGACAGGAAATTACACCTTAAGTGTGTTAAATGACCACTGCTCTTAAAAGTTCTCAATGGTTTTAACTGAATTTGTTTTATTATTCTATAAATCATGACAATTATTTCAAGTGCTTATTTGCATTGATAGCTTATGTAGTTGAGGCCATAAAATATTTCGGTCAGCAGAAAAGTAATAAAATTTACTCTTAAAACATTTGAAATCATGTACCTTTTTCTGTGATTCTACTTGCAATACAGAAACACACTTTTGCATGCTTGTTCTTAGTATAATCAACTATCTTCTGAACCTAAAGTATTTAGTTATGTATATCAGTTCACTAGAAATTGCAACAACAAAAAAATAATTGCAAAGTCAAAAAAGTAAAAATGTGGAAAATTTGCAATATTGTTGCTTTCTTAATATCACTAATATACATTATAAAATTATGATTGTGATTCAGAAAGTTTAACTATGTGTTGTATACATGTACTGAAAATTTCAGCTCTCTACCTTTCATACTTTCTGAGAAAAAGGTACACGTATCCAAAAATGTTGTTTTGAGAAAACTGAATTTAAAAATTGAACATTAACATTCTGACACACGTCAGTACATTCCAGGGTTATAATCGTCTGCACTTTCATTCCTGGATTGCTCCAGCTTTTCTGATTGCCTTCTCTTGGTCCTGGCCTCTTTTGTTAAATGCTGAACTGCTTGCTGGGTATGATATAGTGGTTCGTTGTTGAAAGATACAAAAATGTTCTAAAAAGGGGCGTTGCATGACAGCTTTAAAGGAATGCAGACTAGCATTTAAATTATATTTAAGTGTCTTAAAAACCTCTTAACCCCCAAACAGTATATATTTTCTGAAACTGGAAATAATAGAGATTTATTAGTGCCCAAAACAAAACGAAAATGTGATGTTTGACCCTTTCAGAGTACCTTGTCCCCTTAACACAACCAGGTAGGTCATATCAGAAAGTGAATTAATGAAATGATGCTCAGTTAAGTCCGGGGGAGGGGTGCAAAAGCTTAGAGATACCCGACATTCGTCTTCTCAAGATAAGAAAGAGCTTGTCCGCCTAACTTATTTCTCCCGATATTCGAACTCAGTATCTTTGTAACATGAGGTACACAGACTACTCTCACATCACGGAAGTGGGCTAAGTTTTCTCCTGTAACTACAGAAACAAAAGGATAAACAGGATGTTTTCAGAAAATGGCGTGATGCAAATCTATGGATACCGCCATCAAAGTCTGGAAATAATTGTATAGTAACATGACGTTCAAATTTGGCAAGGATTGAGGTTCTTCCTAAACTGACAGAGGCTGCATATAATGGTTTCTTCAAACCAAAAACACATATCCTGGTTTTTCTCGGTCTACCAATACGACAGGTGCAGAAGCTCTCTCTAAGGCCATCTGCTCCTCAAGGGATTACCCACAGATGACCGTGAATAAGGAAAATAAGCAGGAATGCTGGGAGTATGTCGCATGTAGGTAACAAGACTGTCGCCTTGACTTGGCCGGGATAGAGATATCGATCGCACAGCCACCAGCTCCGTGGCTGCCACACTGTCCACCAGTCCCCCAACAATGCTATCGACTGCCACTTTGTTCTTCCACTCATTGATTTTTGAGGTCGAGCCTTCTTTATGTTACTCTCCGTCTACAAGATATTGCTAATCTCAGCCAGGCTGCAACTTCTGCGTTAAGCGTGTATCCTCTGCTTTTGAACACACGCAGTTCCCCATCGACGGAAACTATCAGTAGATATCTGCAAGAATAGTGTCAATGATCCATCACCCTTGCCACACTGCAATTAATATTTTGTTGAAAGGTTTCTACCGCGCGAGTAAGTCTCATTGTATTGTTCCAATGCAACTTTACCCAGCTTCAGTGTTCATAAACAACGCTGTTGATGGAAGAACTGAGCCGAGGCGGTAGTGGGCGGAATAAAAACGCTGGAAATCTGTTTTTGGAGACTTTCCAAGCCAGGGTTGTTCACAAGGTTCTCGTCCTGAGAAAGAAGACACAAGATTTTAACCCCTTTTTAACACAGTCACCTTTCAACTCTATACATTTGGACCAAGTATACTCTTAAATTTCCTTATACCTCAGTATAAAACTGTTTGTCCAACTGAGCAAAATAAGGGTTTGTGTAACTTTGATCTCCGCATCTGTGAGCAATATATGCTAAGCGAACCATTTCTACAGATTTGGGAAGAGGAAAAAGTCACTGGGAGACACAATTGGCGAATCTGGTCCATGTGGCAGCAGTTCAAAGTGCAAGTCATGTAACTTTGTTATTGCATTGAAGAAGTGTGTCTTGGTGAAAAATAACTTTCTTCTTTAACAAATGCGGACGTTTAGCTCTCAACTGCTCCAGCAAACTGCATAGTACTATCCCTTGATCGTTTTGCACTTCATCAGAAGTCTACCTACCAACACCACACTCTGGGCATCCCCGAAAACAGTGCAATCACTCTTCCTGCTGAAAGAACATACTTGATCTTCTTTGGAATGATTTCACCCTCTTGCACCCCCGTCTGTGGCTGTGGTAGGGAATTCATGTTTTGTCAACAGTGATGTAAAGTAGCAAAAAGTCGGAAGTGTTGTGTCCGACATGTTCATTCGGATGCGCTTCTGATTTACGGTTAATAAATGTGGTACGCAATGCGCTGCGAGCCTTCTCACGTGCAATCCTGGTGCCAAATGTTCCACACACGATATAATGAAGTCTTGGGAATGTGGATTTTCAGAATGTTTCCTTCAGTCGTAGCCGTACTGGACATTCGTAATCAAAACTGAAACAACTGTCGTCTTTAAACTCTGCACCCAGTATATTCGCCGCATAAAACGATGAAAATCTTCTAAAGTGGAATCCAGCAACTTTTTTATTTCGATTAGGGTGACGCATTTTAATATGAAACCTATTTCATCACTGCACGAATTCAATTTTGGTGAGAAACCTTAAATTGTTTGTTTTGCAGCACGATTACAAGTAAACAAATGAAAGCACTTGCATGACATTTCAGGTTACGCCATCTAAATACACGTCCTTGAACCATCCTTGTTGTTCCATAATGCCAGTACGGCTCTGTTACAGTCCGAGAACTTCCCTAACCGCGCAGAAAACTTTCTCTGCTCATTTTCATATGTACGTTTATTTAATACCCATTCTAAAAATTAATACGCAAGCTTATTTTATAACCAGAGACGGTACAGTTGCCTGGCGCTATGCACTAATGAAACACATGGTATGGTACAGGGATGGGACCTAGAAGGCTAACTATCCGACACACACCGATCTACAAGGTATCTCCTAACAGATCCGTCGCGATATAACGACGCATTAAAGCGACATAAAACAATAAATAGAAAAAAGTTCACTGAGCAAAAACACTTCTGATTATTTGAATGTTACATTCAACAAAAACTGTTGCCTGGAGGTGGACCAATTATATGACCACCAATCTTCCCATATCTCATTCCACTCGAATTCTTTCTCTGGAGTTTGTCGAAGAACGTCGTGTCGTGCATTCACAGCAACTCGTACGAAGCTTATATTTTAATTATTTACAAATGGAGCAGTTATACAGTTTTTTCGTAAGCAATGCATTATATATATATATATATATATATATATAATGCATTGTATTTATATATATATAAATACACGTAATTGAAATGAACCGATTAAAAAGGCTCGGGCACGTCAAACTCAAGTTTAATAACTCCAAGTTAACGTTATGCTCTATGCCTTTTATCGTCACAAATACTGCTTTAGTCGATTATTGCTTAATAATATTAGCATTTCTACACATTTGCATGCTAAGCTGATATATGTACCTATATTTGTGAGGAATCCCTCACCTCCTCAAGCACGGGTGCTGCTAGAAATTTGCTACTACTGTTTGCAATTTATAAAATATTTCTCTAGCAATAAATAAATAAAAAAGCCTGGTGTGATGCATTCACAGGAAAATGACAACTTCACGTATATTCATTTATATATTATAGTATTCATACAAAGTGACCTTTCTAGCCTCGCTACCTTACTCACTCACGATATATTTTTACTTTCTCTACTACGTATAGTAAGTAGGGGAAGTATTGTATTCCACCCAAAAATTCGATACCGAGATTTCACCGGAAATATATGTTTTGAGACCCCCTGAATCCAAAAAAAGCATTTTTGGAAACATGTCCGTGTGTGTGTCTGTGTGTGTGTGTGTGTGTGTGTGTGTGTGTGTGTGTGTGTGTCTGTGAACAGCATAACTCAGAAACGAACAGTAGGATAAACACCAAACTTGGTATTTAGATTGTTCCGGAGATGCGACACGAAGGTTTTCAAGAAAATCCCCCCATCCCAGATTACCCTTTACATGGAAGATTTTTCGAAAATTTTAATCTTCTCAAAAATGGCTCTAACGATTTTGATTAAAATATCATATGTTTAAGATATTTTCATGACAAATAAAATGTATATCTTGAATTTTCTGGGAATGTCTCCGAAAGTATTCTTCATTGTGAACGACTTTTGCAAACTGGTAAACCATAAGAGATAGGCAAAATTTTATTACACAAAAAGTGTAGATCGCGTTAAAATACACAATTTATGTCATATACATTTTTTGTGTTGAGTGAACCATTTTCGAGATATTGCTTGTTATTCCCTTAAAATTTTCAATACTTATTTTCTCAAATGGGAAGTACTTGTTCATTTTTTTGTCTTGGATATGCAAAGAGTATAATTTGTGGGAAAGGGAATAGTGCTGCACCTAGCAACCAGCTATTAAGAGATATGTATGTGCTTAAAGGCTACTGTATTTCTATATTGCACTTGTAAATATATATTCCCCTTACATCTACAAGAAAATTAGCAATAAGATAGAGTCTGCAAATGTTTATCTCGATTAACATGAACTAGATGGAGAATAAGCGTTTGTAAAAATAGTTTGTACAAGAGTAGAGAAAGTCATGTGAGTGTAACACATCAGATTTTTATCTAGACTTGTTTCAAATTAAGCAAGGAGGTTTGCAAATGTGGAAACAGCATTCAAATGTTTATTCGTGGTACAAAGCGCTCTTGCGATGGAAAGAAAAGAAAGAAGGGGCGGGGTAGAATGGCTAACTTTTAACCATGTCCGTTAGATGGCGCTTAGAAAAGCTCTAAACTTGCAACAGAATAGTTCGAAAATGGCTAACACTACGAAAAAAAATATTTAACACACATTGTATATTTTAATGATCTCTACATTTTTCTCTTGTTAAGTTTACGTTTAACAGTAAATATTTCCTTGTTATACAAAATTCAATCAAATAAAGAGAAGTCCACAGAAGGTTCAATATTCATTATGCCAATATATTAAATACCTCGCATTTTAACAAAATTGTTAGAGCCGTTTTTTGAAAAAATAAAAAAATAACTAATAGCTTTCCATGTAAATGGTAGTTACTGAAAATCCTTGTTTCTTATCCTCTGGAGCACAAGCAGGGCACGCAGACCTTTTTCTAGAATTGACTTTTCTAAATTCAGGGCACCTGAAAGCATGTATTTCTGGTGAATTCTAGATGTCGCATATCAAGGTGGAAGGCAATACTTCCATTACCTGCTATAAGTAGGTGCTAAACAAAGCAAAAATTAAATTTTCACACAGAGAAAGACAAGGAGAAGGAGGCGAGAGTGATGGAGGAAAGAGTGAGAATGGATGAGGAAGTGTAGAGAGGAGAGGAGCAGAGCAGCGGGTTCTGACAGTACAGGTTGGGTTTCAGCAGACGTATATTTCAGTATGTAGGCACATAAAACGTGGATTTCAAATTTTAACGGCGTTAATTCATTTTAATATTGCATATGGTCCTCGAACGAGATAACAGGGTTTAATAAGCGCGCGCAGTTAAAAGTGTCAACATAATTCGAGCACATGGGTAATAAATAAATAAATTTAATATGGTGTTAGTAGGTAGCGGCACTAATGGGGGGTGGGGAACTTCCATTGTATTCAGCACACAATGCCTTGCGACAAGATAATGAAAGGGAGCGAGGTTGCCACCACGATCAAGTGCTTTTTGTTCCTGCCGATAAGGCTCCCGGAACATTTCAATTATGTGGCAACGCCGCAAGAATTAACAGGTCTATGTCACCATCACCCTAGCTAATTTCAAACAGCAAAAAGCAATCAGTAGTTTTTAACGTGTTGTTACACTTCTTTCACACGTGTCAATACCAGGCTACAGAGTCAACGTTCCAGTCTGCAGCGAGATCATCGACCTACCTGCCACTCACTTACGAGTGAACTAGACCAAGTATTGTATTCCAGTCAAACATTTGGAATCCAGATGTCAAAGCAAATACATGTTCCGAGTCCTTCCGAATGCAATAACAGCAAACTGTTCTTACAAAAGCTTATGTTGTCTATCTGCTTCATGTTAATCGAGATAGAAGTTTACAGAAATGACGTCATTACACACTTCATTATTCGTACAAGAAGGATGGATGAGGCCGAAGTAGCAGTCAAACGTTGTGTGTTTGAGGTCCCATACTTTTTGAACAACGCGAGAAAATAGCCAAGGGTGCCTTAACCACTTCAAAAAAAAAAAAAAAAGAAGTTAAATATTGGAAAACTCACCAACTGCGACGAATATCTCAAAAATGGTTGATACCATAAAGAACTGGCGTGTTTTAATGAAATCTACACGTTTTGAGTTCTAAATGTTTGTATCTCTTATGATAAAAATCTGATGTGTTACACTCACATGACTTTCTCTACTCTTGTACAATCTATTTTTACAAACGCCTATTCTCCATATGCTTCATGTTAATCGAGATATCGAGATGTCAATCTTATTGGTAATTTTCTTGTAGATGCAAGCGGAATATGGTAGCTTTTAAGCGATAGTCAAATATTTTAACGCTGGTTGCTATGTGGCGCATTCCATTCTCTTTGCATGTCAGGACATAAAAAAATGAATAACGTATTTGAGAAAAAGTATAAGTATTGGAAAATTTAAGGAAATAACAAGCAATATCTCGAAAACGGTTCACTCAACAAAAGAAATGTATATGACATAAGTTGTGTATTTTAACGCGATCTACATTTTTTGTGTAGTAAAATTTTGTCTATCTCTTATGGTTTACCAGTTATGCAAAAGTCGTTCACAATGAAGAATACTTTTGGAGACATTCCCAGAAAATTGGAGATATACATTTCATTTCTCATGACATTATCTTAAACATATGATATTTTCATCAAAATCGTTAGAGCCATTTTTGAGAAAATTAAAATTTTCGAAAAATCTTCCATGTAAAGGGTAGTCTGGGGTGGGGGGATTTTCTTGAAAACCTTCGTGTCGCATCTCTGGAAGATACTGAACCTAAATACCAAGTTTGGTGCGTCTCCGACTGTTCGTTTTTGAGTTATGCTGTTCACAGACACACACACAGACACACACACAGACACACACACACAGACACACACACACACAGACACACACACGGACATGTTTCCAAAAATGCTTTTTTTGGATTCAGGAGGTCTCAAAACATGTATTTCCGGTGAAATCTCGGTATCGAATTTTTGGGTGGAATGCAATACTTCCCCTACTTACTATACGTAGTAGAGAAAGTAAAAATTAAATTAAATTGAGTTTTATTTATGGACGCTCTTTAACTGCTGTGGTCCTTAGCTTCCCATTCTATTTTGGGCGTGAAATACCGGTAATTTTGCTCAGAGGCCTCTTTAACAGACTTGAGGTTCTTTTAGGTGCCGTAAATCTACGACACGAGACCACCGACTTTACTTCTCTTCTGAAGGAAGCCATGCTAAGGATTTTTACGCCCGAAAAAATCCATCGCCCTCCGCCAGGTTTGAACCCGCGACCTCGGGAACTAGAGGCTAGCATGGTAACCACTACATCACGGAGGACGACTCTCTTATGGTAAACAAGTTATATGAAATTATACAAAGTCTTACGATGAAAAGGAATTATCAAGCCATTCACAGAAAAATTCAATGTATCTTAAATATATGGTATTGTAATCAAAATCCCTATAGCCAATTTGAGAAAATAAAAATAACGCCCCTTTTTCCCATATAAGGGTAGTTTAGAATGGGGGGATTTTCTTGAAAATCTACGTGTTGCACCTTTGAAGGTTTGGTGTTTGTACCGCTGTTCACAGACACAGACAGATAGAAGGGCAGAAAGCACACATGGAGCTTTTTCTGAAAATATCGTCATCGTTGTTTCTAACGCCCCCATAAGACCTATGATCCTCGGGGATACTTCATTCCACCAAGCGATGCTGCACTCATTCCTGAGGTGGAGGCACCCAGCGGCGGAATCCGCTGTCTCCGATGGTAGAATGATGAGGGTGGCTTTTAGTGTGGATTCCGAAACAAGTTGGCTATAGAGGCAGTATTTTTAACATTTAAATGATATCAGTCTAATTCTATAATATAAAATCTAATAACAGCCCGCCTTAAAGCAATATGTGTGTGTAATAATATATAAAATGTATGCAACAGTCATTGTATTATGTTTATATTATTATGTACATGTATAATAAGTTATGTGAATGTATTACGTAATTTAACAATGTAGGAGCTGTGAGAATAGAAGCACGCTGCTTTCCGTAGCAAACAGAATTATAAAGTAGAAGCCGAAAGTTGCTAACAATGAGGTAACAATGAGGTAACCTTGAGACAACAATAAATTAGAAAGTTTAATAAAGGCTACTAACAATTCTTGGAACAATAATGTAATATTTAAAACAGTTAAGAAATAGCCAATCAAAAACTAGAAAAAAGCTTAAGTTAAATAAAAGTATTCTATTGGAGTAGACTTAGCCAATCAGAGACTTGAAAAGAGAAAAAGTGCAAATTCAGGCGGGAGACGCTACAAGATTGCGTACCCGAGCGGTACGATACAGGTTCAATGTGAGACATGAAAAGTTATTTGCAGAGAGAATAATATAAAGTTTACGTGTTAAAAAGGTGCATTTAACAATAATCTCACAGCTCTACAGTAGGATACATCAGTGAAGTGTTATTTAATCGTGTGAAAGATTAATAAAACCAAGTTTAATACCATTATAATTTGTGTAAGTCTTCATTCTTTAGCCGTACTAGCCCTGCTAAGAGATACGTGTTCTGAAAATTATTGCTGACGCAGCCGAGGCATACATATATAATATTTAAATAAACATTAAAATACAAAGTTGATTTTTTAAACGTGGGGCGAAGGCCACCGGGAAGTTTGTACCGTACGCGGAGCGAATACTCCAAGAAACATATCTCCGGCAACACGTGGCGCAACCACAACAACTAAACAATTTAAAGTTTGGCTCCCATACGTGGGGCAGCAACTACTTCAAGTTTGGTGCCCAAAGCGTGGTGCTAATAACGAAAGATAATCAACTTCACTATCCAGGAGTCCTTCTAAAAATGTATGCTTTGGAATTCAATGTATCTCAAAACATGTATTTTCGGCGTAATCTCGATATCGAAATTTTGGGTGGAATACAATACTTCCTGCTGGAGAAAGTAAAATTCAAGAATATTAATTAAGCTGCTATCCGGATAACGTCATCATTCCGAAAATGTTTCAATCAGATCTTCACTGCATATCGCACGAAATTCACATAAAACTGGCTTATGTCAACTCGCCAAATTCTAGAAGCGGTTGTTCTCAAAGAGAAACGTGAGCAAGATAAGGCGCAGGCTCACAAAGCAATTTTCCAGATGTCATCTCTACTTCCTCAGCCGTGAATCCCGAGGATTACGGCACGTGGTCGATTTTCAAGATACAGACATGCGCTTTTCTCACCAAACTTTTCAATATGAAGAAAATAACATTTTATATACCACTTTATAAGTGCGTGTTCTGCTACGGAACACCTATTAGAGTTGCTTTGTCCGTCTGTATGCATGAATTAACTCGCCAACCGCTGCAAGTAAAGATTATAGTTTACATACAGTAGTTTGAAGAAAATTTGTCAACACATTTCAAATTTGGTTCAAATCAATACAACAGTAAGCGTAATTTAGATGGACAGTCTCCTAAGTTTATTTTAAATTATTAGGTGAACCACTATACGTTCTAGAAACTGAGGGTAATTAAGAAAATGAGCCTTTGTATCAAGGTTGCAGCTGAATATTTCCCAACCTAGGCTAACGGCGTTAAAACTTTACTAGCTAAAAAAATACCGCAGTGAAATATTCGATATCGTATACGAAGGCGACACTGAAATTTTAGAAAATCAAAACAAGGACTAGTTTTAAAAACTTTAATGATTTTATTGTTTTTCAAAATATTCTCCTTAATATTAACACATTTTTGCATTCGATGCAGCCAGTTCTTAAAGCAATGATACCACTTGACGCAGTATTTTATATCACAACACTGTGAATGCCAGAGTGATTGTATTGTAAATTAGCATTATTGTATGACAATGATTTGAGATGTTTGATAATTATAAGCATTGTTAGGAAATAAGTTTACACGGCCTCACTGAAACTGACAATAAGAGCGGGTAACAATGAGCGAGGGGGTGAGTTGTTTATTAATTAGAAGAGGCAAGGAAATGACGTCAGATTAGCGCGCTTTTCTGTAGAAATGGAGGGAATTTCTTCCCTAGAGCATATGTGTTCGTAATTTTGATTGGATATAAATATAGATGCTAATGTTGGCGCGTTTTATTAACCAATAGCAGCTCGGTTATAATCTTTAGGCATATCGGGGTGAGGGAGTATAAATTCCGTGCCAGAGACGGGTAACGCGCAGTTTGACAGAATAATTCACAAGGTAAACGTCGTTCAGTCCAACAGAATCATACAAAGGTTATACGTCGCACAGTTTAAGAGAATCGTTCACGCGTTATACGTCGCGCAATTCTACAAAATCTCTCGCGTTGTAAAGTTAGTTATAATGTGAAATACGCGAATTAATAGCGTGCAGTAAATAAGTGATAATAGTGATATTAGAAAATATAACAGTTTCAGTCGGGCGTGTATCAAGAGTCAATATGTGAAATTAATTAAAAGTGACGGCAATAAAAGTGTAAAAACAAATTCTTTTATCAGTGTTATCTTTAGTAACAACTCCTTTCCGTTTACACACCCTGTTGAAGATATATGCTCGGCTGAGTAGTAATAATAGCTAGCCGGAGGACAAATAACCCAAAATTCAAACTATTAATACAATAACAGGCGCTCAGCAATAAGATAACACGAAGTTACCGCGACAAATTGGCTCCCATACGTTGTGCAGATAAACATGAAGCATTTTCCAACTACCAACAAATATTCTACTTCACACTCTTCCTTAGGCACTTCAGAAACAAGGTTTTTATAATGTTCCGCTGCTTCATCTGTAGATGAAATAGTGATTCCAAGGACTTTATCTGTCATTTTTGGAAACAAGAAGAAATCACAAGGTGGTAGGTCAGGACTGTATTGTGGAAGGTCCATGGTGCTGACCTTTAGGACATCCAGATACTCAGTTGTTAGTTTTGCTGTATGCGACGATGCGTTGTCATGATGTAGCATTATTTTTCCATTTAGGTGTTTTTCACCAACTTTTTAAACAAATTTGCAGTAAACAAACATTTGTGTATCAATCGGCAGTAGGCTTAGGTTCTGTTCGAAAGACACATTGAGCCGATTGGCCTTTCTTTTCAAGACGATAACAATAAATCCAAGATTCACAATCAGTAACGATATTTCAAACCAAATTTGAAGAGCCGCCTTGGACTTTTTCCCGAGTTTTCCTGCACCAATTAATATGTTGTTGTTTTTCACAAGAAATCAGTTTATGTGGAATCCATCAACAAGTTTTCTAACGTATAACCATATAATAACAGCAGTTCTTGGACGTCGTTCACGAAATTCATTCGTCATCGGTAAGAAAAAACACATGTTCTGAATTCGCTTTACCAATTATAAATTGCTGTCTTAAATGGGGCATCTTCGCCAAATGTATTTATAAGCCGACCTTCACGTTGTTTAGGCGTTAATGAAGATTTAAAATCCTCAAACATCATGGCCCGGAAATTTTCTCTAGCCAAATTCATCTATAAGAGCAAACTCTTCAAACTATAAGAGCAAATCGAAAAAACTACATGACAAGCAACTCATAAAACATTATAAAGTAGCTGTCAAATATAAACAAATTTTGTTTGTTTTTAGAAACATGGCATTCTAAATTTTCAGTATCGCCTTCGTATCTAATTGACTGCAAACCCCCAGGAGGAAATAAATACGCTGCTTTTAATTTTATAGTCATTAGAAGCAAAATGGAATCCAGGTCAAAATCTTGTTAATATGTTTATAGGCTCCCAGTACAAACAGTTGCTGCATGGTGTAATGGTTTGCGCTCGTATTCGTCATGCAAAAAATCACCTTTCGGTTGTTTATTGGATATTATGCCTTAGATGGATTAAACCTATTTACATTTACCTCCAACTCGACTGTTGGACAAAACCACACTTTTTGATTCAAATTTATTGCATGAATTGATTGTTTAGCCATCTAGGTCCATTTGCATGCGCCCGAAAATGCCAGTTTTGCCTGGACACCTCTCAAATTAAAACAATACAAAGGTTAATATCATTTACCTTTAATTAAAAAACTCTGTCGCAAAAAGTAACGGTAAAATCCAAAATCTGCAAAATGCACCATATAATAAATGCATGTAATAAAACTACACATCGCTTATATTGGTTGTATTTAAATGACGAGAAAACAAATACCATGCGTAAAAATATCATGCGCATCATTTATAGCCGCGCCAAAGATCGCGTATATGCGTAGTTCGCTTTCACTGCAGTGGCCTCTATATTTTTCCGCAGCACACTAGCTGTGAATGACACGCTCAAAGGAAGGTTTATCAGCTGTGTTATTCTGTGTCAGTTGCTGCCTTCAGTTCGAGCTGTAAAAGACTGGAATTTGTTCATTGTGCATCTCAAAAGTGAAAGTTTATTCAAGATCTTCACTGTGTGAGATTTACATTATATCCTTCTTATTAGTCTACAGAAAATTCTACCAAAAAATTCACGCTGGAATACAACATTTTATGCACGATACACACGTAAACACGTAAGCGTAAAGGTTATAGGAACAATACCATAGACGAGGACAATACAAGAACAGAAATTATGAAAATTGCACAAGAAGGATTTATGCGTGGAATGGAAATTTCATCCGAAGATGCCAGGAATGTCTCAAAGAGATGAACACCACTTTCAGCACATAACAAGGTCAGTAGGTACTCATTATAGTGCATTCACTCATGAGTAAGTAACGCGAGAGTGTAATACGTAGACAGTGCGCGGAGGACATACACGCCAACCGCAGCCCGGCAATATGACCAACTCACTGTATAAAGAACATTAACAAATGCTAAACGAATGTTCATGGATGTAATTTGTTTGAAATTGAAGTATAACGCTATGCGTATATTTACAACCCTGTATATTACGATCCACTATGATAGCTAGGAACAGGTATGTTTCAGTGGTAATACAGTTTAGAAACCCCCCCTATATGACCCAAAAACAAAAGAAAGAAAGAAGAAAAAAAATCTTAATGTGTTTACTCTCACATGACTTTCTCTACTCTTGTACAAACTACTTTTCCAAACGCCTATTCTCCATATGCTTCATGTTAATCGAGATATCGAGATGTTAATCTTATTGCTAATTTTCTTGTAGATGCAAGGGGAATTGGTAGGCTTTAAGCGATAGTCAAACATTTTAAGAGCTGGTAGCTATGTGAAGTATTCCATTCTCTTTGCATTATCAGGACAACAAAAAAATGAATAACGAATTCCCATTTAACAAAAGGTATAAGTATTGGAAACTTTAAGGGAATAACAAGCAATATCTCTAAAATGATTAACTCAACAACAAAAATGTATATGACATAAATTGTGCACTTTCACGCGATTAAAATTTTCCATGTAAAGGGTAATCTGGGGTGGGGGGGATTTTCTTGAAAACCTTCGTGTCGCATCTCTGGAAGATACTGAACCTAAATACCAAGTTTGGTGTTTATCCGACTAGTTTCTGAGTTATGATGTTCACAGACACACACAGATGTTTCCAAAAATGCTTTTTTTGGATTCAGGGGGCCTCAAAACATATATTTCCGGTGAAATCTCGGTATCAAAATTTTGGGTGGAATACAATACTTCCCCTACTTACTATACGTAGCAGAGAAAGTAAAAAACACGCGCACGCGCGCGCGCGCGCGCGCGTGTGTGTGCACATTGTAACTGTAGGTCCGACATCGTTGGATGTAATGGAAGACTTTAATTCCTCCACTCGTCCACAACCCTTTCCTTGGAAAAGCATTTGGATATTTTTTTCCAAAACGTTTCTGGATATTAATATTTGAGATAATTGCATGATAATCTTAATATCTTGAGGTTTATGTAAATGAATAAACGCTACTTCATTCTCAATTATTTTTATACAGTTGGAAAACCACAAAAGACAGTCAAAAACTTCCTGTGGAAAAATGCACACAACTTGACATACAGCTTGTAGCAAATAGCCTTTTTTTGCAACATTAGCCGCTTAACAAATGCTGATGCGATGTATGATTAAATTTTACCAAGGTGACCTTTGGTGAACTGTAAGGAATTTCATTAATAAATGCCAGCTTGTGATATATATACTTAAACGTTATTTCTGCATTGGATGTGACTAAGCCTATTGTTAGTTTGAAAATAATTATATATGCAACTTTTCTTAATGGGAACATAATGCGGTTGGTAGAATCACATCTGATAAGACTAGGACAATTTATAAAAGATGTCAGTGAATTTATGATGGATAGAGAAAATCGTGTGAATCTGCACATCAGATTTGATATTTAAACAATAGCGTTAGGGCATTTCTTTTGAGACTGTTTAAAGTCAGGGGGTGGGGCGGGGTCGTCTTGAAAGTATTCAACTGGAATCCTTAAACGTCTGACTCAAGTATGAAATTGGATATTGGATTATGTTGTCTACACACAAGTGCGCGGGGGCTACGATCTTGTTCCTAATACGTTTATTGGGGTTCGTGGGACCTCAGAAAATAGGCCTTAATATCGAATATCTGGCAATACAATCTGTACCACAGCTAGGCTCTTGAAACAATATGCATCTGAGGAAAATCTGATGTAACATTCACATGACCAACTCTACTCACTATCGTTTATTGCTTTCTCTGCCACGTACATAGCAGGGAGAAGGTATTGCATTCCATCCAAAAATTCAAAACCGACATTTCACCGGAAATACGTGTTTTGAAGTCCTTGAAACCAAAAAAAAGCATTTTTAGAAAAGGTCCTTGTGTGTGTAACAGCATAACTCAAAAAAAGAAAAGTCGGATAAACACCAAACTTGGTATTTAGGTTCAGTATCTTCCAAAGATGCGACACGAAGGTTTTCAAGAAAATCCCCCCCAAGATACCCTTTACATGGAACATTTTTCCAAATTTCTGATTTTCTTAAAAACGGCTCTAACGATTTTGATTAAAATACCACACATTAAAGATATTTACATGACAAATAAAATGTATATTTTGAATTTTCTGGGAATAGCCTGTGAAGTCCTCTTTATTAGGAAGGAATTTTGTATAATCTTGTAACCGGTAAAGTTAAGCGATAGAAGAAAACATAATACACAAAAAGTGTAGATCTCTTTATAAAACACAGTTTATTTCACCCTTTTTTGTGGC
The DNA here is from genome assembly GCA_030765065.1 of Deroplatys truncata. NCBI lineage: Eukaryota > Metazoa > Arthropoda > Insecta > Mantodea > Mantidae > Deroplatys > Deroplatys truncata. The sequence continues at coordinate 44,533,166 of CM060975.1, read as the reverse complement.
ATCAGGCATTTCCGCGATATTCGTTATTAATGGCTCGATTTGTTCAATACTTTGTAATTCTTTTTAATTCCCATCAATTTTCAATTAATTCTGGTGACTGCATGGAAACAGTATGGAATTTTAAAGCCAGCGTAGCGTCCAGTTCTTAAACATTTCAATATCACTGTTCTCTTTGTATCCTAACGAAATGCGTAATGTAGCTATTTCTGCAAAGATTTATCTGGATTAAAATGAAGTAGATAGAAAAATGAACTTTTGTAACAATAATTTGTATACTCTAATAGACGATAGATGGTAGAGAAATTTTTGTGAATGTAACAGATCAGAATTTTTTGCTTTCTTCTACATACTATTTTCACAAAATCTTATTTTTATGTCTGCTTCATGTTAATCGAGATATACGAGGGCTGATCAATAAAGACTGAGACTAATTTTTTTCACAGATATTTATTACTCCATTTCAATGTTGACATGGTCTTTTTCAAAGTAGTCCTCTCCTACTTGAATGCACTTTTTATAGCGTCTCTGCCAGTCCTCGAACACATGGTACAGGCCATTCTTTGTCAGGCCTTTGAGAATCGCCTCACTTTTCTTCAGCACTGCCTCAGTGCTCTCAAATCGAATGCCCCGGAGCTTTGCCTTTAGTGATGGGAATAAAAAGAAATCACAGGGGACAAGATTGGGGCTATAAGGCCGATGCGGGACACAGCTAATGTTGAATTTAGCCAAAAATTCCTGGACTTGATTTGCAACGTGAGGCCGCACGTTGTGACAAGTTCTGGATGTTTCCTTGTAATGTGCTTCCTCGGTGTAGCCAATACTGACGTGTAGTACGCTGCTGTAACAGCGGTGTGAGTGGGAACAACAATCACAGCAGCTGTGTTGATGTTGACTTCAGTCATAGCAGAAGCCGAAGCACCAGGCCCACCTTGCTTAGCACAGAGGACTCGCTCTACTTTGAAGTCTTTGAACCAACTAAACACTGTTGCACGAGGTAGTGCATCTTCACCGTATGCTTGCTTCAGCTTTCCCAAAATTTCAGAGGCTGTATGATTTAAACGAAAACAAAATTTTATTGCTCCTCTCGTGTCGAGTGGTATGCGAAATTCAAGTAGGGTCAACAATATACAGCATTACTACCAACCTACCGATACAAGAGTGCTGCCGCCTATGGACATTATACATGAAACCCCGCTCTTTTCAAATATTCATGATAGAGACAGGAAACTCTCAAGAAAGCTACAGGAAAATATCAATCTCAGTCTTTATTGATCAGCCCTCGTACATTTCGCAGTAAGTACAAGAGAAATAAATGAGACTGAAGCGATAGTCAGATGTTTAAAAAGCAGGTCCGTTATATGCTGCCTCATTTGAAATTCTGTACCTTTTGCATGACATTACAAGAAAAAAAGGTAAGGCATTGGAAAAAATAACAACAAATGTCTATGGAATGATTAAAGTAAAAAAAAAAATTACATGTTTTATCGAGAGTTAACTTTTTCGTGAAGTTAGCCTTTGTTTACCTCTTATGGTTTACTAGTTATACAAAATTCACAAACAATTAAGAGCTCGGAGGCTATTCGCAGAAAATTCTAGATACATGTACATTCTGTTAGTATGATAAATATTCTAAACGTATTAATACTTTAATATAAATCGTTGTAGCCATTATTAAGAAAATAAAAAAAAACAACGAAAACTTTTCCTGTAAAGGGTAGTTAGGAGTGTGCATCCTTGAAAGGCACTGAACTTAAATACCATTATTTTATTTCTTATTCTAGCTAGGAAAGAAACACAATGTTTTGGAACAAACAGCTTTATTGCTTTTCAAAATATTCACCTTTAAGATTTATACACATTTTTGCACGCATTGACACCAATTCTCGAAACATTTTTCCACTCTGAAGTTGGTATCTCAAAAACATAGGTTTTATAAGCTTCAATAGCTTCTTAGTGTTAAAAAAAATCCCTGACCACGCATTTTTTGTTTGATATTCGGGAACAAAAAGAAGTTAGGCGATAATTATAGGTGAATCCAAGTCATTAACTTGGTGGCTTTCTACTTCAAATAATAATCACTGTGCTGTGTGAGATGTCATGATGAATGATGCGACGTTTTCGGCAATTTTTCCGGATGTCCTCTATTACTTTTGACAAACAAATTGTTATATACCATTCAGCATTAACTGTTCTTCGATCCTTATAAAGGAATGACTGCGACATATTCAGTATAACCAAAGAAACAAGCGATCATTTTCTTGGAAGTGCTTGGTGAACGAACTTTTATGGGATTCGGTTCATCTTGGAACACCCAAACAGTGTTTGTTGCTTCGATTCATAGTTTCGTCGCCTGTTACGATGTTGTACATGTATTTTGCAGTTCCTTGGTGGAATTTTATAAGCATTTCCTTACACAAATTAACATAAGTTTTTTTTTAACTTCAAAACGGAATCTACTCAGTCCTCGATAGGTTTAAAGATGCCCCTATCTCACTGTAAGTCACATGCCAATCATGTTGTGCACAGCATCGATGTTTTTTGGAATAACAACCGATTATGGTCGACTTTCACGAGATTCATCACGAACGGACGCACGACCACGACGAAATTCTGCAAATCAATGCTATAAACAGTCTTTTCTGATGGTGCTGCATTACAAAAATTGCACGAGGCAATTCTATGCATTGCTGTTGGGTTAGACCTTTACCAAAAATTGTATAAAATCATCCAAAGAAAACTTTCATGTGAAATTTCCATCTTTTCACAAAACTGCTTCGTTTAAACGCTCACTGTAGACTACTGGATCAATTTCTATGCTGCATCTGTTTTCACAATAACAAACATGTCATTCTGCGAAAATAGTAATGACAATGCATAGGAATTTACAAGTATTAAAGCCAGGACGGAAAGAAATAAGGTTGAACTGTCACTGGAATTTAGGCAGAAAAGACGGAGATAAACCACCACCACCACGCTTCCCCATCATTCGTCTTTTGGCGTTTGTAGACAGCACTGGGTTTTTACCTTCCTTCAGTGACCCTTGGCCCCTGCTATCTACACTCAAAACATTATCACTACAGGAGATTCTTTGTGGTGTAATGGTTTGAGTGTAGATAGCTTGAAGCTAACTTCTTCTTCTTTATCTGTTTAACCTCCTCGTATGTAGGACTTACACCCTCCAGGACTTACAGGCGGGTGCCTGGGGTCAGAGGCCCGTCGAGGAGGAGACACTCATGGATCCAGGATGGGTGATCAGCCCGATGCCTGGTATGGGAGGAAGGAAGTAGATGAAACGAAATGATGGTGAAATGGATGAAAGGAAAGGTGATGATGGAGCAATTGGTGGAATGAATAGCGGGGGAAACCGGAGAACCCGGAGAAAACCCGCCCAGAAGCCGCTTTGTCCACCACAAATCCCACATGCGGGTCCTTGGAATTGAACCCGGGCCGCTTCGGTGAGAGGCGAGCAGTTTGAAGCTAACTGCTTAAGAATTCCTTTGCTTAGTAATGACAACTCAATACAACCACCTAGTGGCTCTTTGTATAAACTTAAAAGGTGGCCCTGGTATGTTGCTCACAGACAGAAACATACAAGAAGCCTTTTCTAAAAATACCTTTTAGGATTAAGGGGACCTAAACGTGTATTTCAGGTGAAATTACAATATCGGACTTTTGGGTGGAATACAATACTTCCTTACTATAGGTAGATGGTAGAGAAACTAAAAATAAGCTAAATAAAGCCTATTTTTGCAAGAATACTCAGTGTTAGAAACCGCGGTTCGACTTGATCGGGCGGCAGATTTCCTAAAAGAGGCTCAAATAATTACAGTTAACCACAAGATTAATTCATATCTGCTAATGACAGCTAAAAAAAAGGTTGAAGAGAAACAATTCTGGCTCTGCTAAAAGTCTGTTTTTAAGAACAAGAAGAGTAACAACTTCTATTCCCAGTAAAATCAACCTATTTGACGGAGACGCGCACCAGGTTCACAACCTGTAAACCTTGCAGACACTCAGGAGAGTAAAAGATCGAACCATGTTTATAGCAAATTTGACTCCGACACAGACACGCGTTTTACGGCGACGTGGTTTATTTTCCTTTTATTTCCCTTTTCTAGCCCATCCACCCCAGCTCTTAAACGTATTGCTTCAGGCAAAGACCTTCCCCGCCCCACAGCTTCGAACGTTCATGATAAACGACTTGCTGGGCTAACGATATTTGTATGTCGCCATTAAGAACGCATTCGAGATAGAACTGCAAGCATGCGCAAAACGCATTTTGTCAATTTACGGCGTGTTTTACGTACTACTATTTCATTAATAATTATTATTGTAATAAGATACAGTATAAGAACTAAACTGACTAACGTTACAATTAATATATCTTCACTTTACTTCATAAAATGGTCTTACAAGCTTTCAACATACCCCCACCCCCGATGAAATATAGCTATTCCAATGATTTACCCACTGCTACAAATATGTGCCGAACCTGATAAATACCAAACTTGGTAATCAAGTTCACCATCTTACAAGGATGGTATTTGAAGATTTTCAAGACATATTCCACCCCAAACTCACTTTTTACATGACACTTTTTTGTTATTTTTAATTTTCTCAAATATAGCTATAACAATGTTTATTAAAATACACGTGTTTAAGATTTCTGTAACAAAATAATTAAATTTTCTGCGAATATTCTGTGAAGACTTCAATCTGAATGAATTATTGATAAATAGATAGATAAAGACTTGCTAAGTACAAACGAAAACATGAAGATGTATGTGAAATGAAAATGCTTGTAAGTGTTTATTCGTTTGTTTGTTTCCCGTGGGCATGCAAAGAGTGGAATTTCAGAGCCAGCATATTACACCGATCCACGTTTTAAAGATTTGACTATCGCCGCAGTCTCCTGTATCCCCCTTGTACCTACAACGAAATGCGCAACGAAACCGTTTGCAAACATTTATCTCAATTCACCGAATTTAATTTTGAGATTATAAATTAATTAAATATTAGTTCCGGGACGAATGGTATTCCTAACTATCTCAATACATACTATAAAGGGTGTAAGAGCTCTAAGGGTTCCAATATTCCTTCCAAGTAAATTAAGACTGGACAAATACCAATTTAGTATTATTAATTCAACCAAAAATTATAAATGTTATTCATAAAGGTGTTAATTATTTTCAAAATTAAAATTAAATTTAGTTTTATTTATGGGCCCTCTTGAACTACTATGGTCCTCAGCGTCCCATTCTATATTGGGCGTGAAAGATCGCTAATTTTGCTCAGAGGCCTCTTTATCAGGCTTGAGGTTCCTTTACGTGCCGTAAATTACGACACGGGACCACCGGCTTTACTTCCCTTCCGAAGGAAGCCCATGCTAAGGATTTTTACGCCTGAAAAAATCCATCGCCCTTCGCCGGGTTTGAACAATCGTTTTCAAGGACATGTACTTTTTTAATACATGAATTTAATTTTGAGAATACAAATTATTTAAATATTTAAGTGTATTATGTTCTTAACTTTAAAAAGGATAATCTTTTTAAAGAATACTCTAGAGCAGATAGATAAAGGGAAACTTTTATAAGAATAACTTGTGGAAGAGTGGGTAGAGAAATCCATGTGAATGCGACATAAGATTTTCCGAAGAGCTTGTTTAGAATACCCATGGGGACAGTCTTCACTTCCTGTTTCATTTCGAGAAGCGTGAAAGTCAAAAATAAATCCATTGATGACGTCTTTGGTTATACAAGTTCGACTAGCGAGTGTTTTGTCTTGTTAAAATATTCACCCGTCTTTTCCTGGAAAGATATGGCCGCGTCTTTGCTGTTGTTATAGGTACAGCAGACGTCCACCACAATGATGCCAACTGTTTCCTCACATAAGGACCTTTAGGACACAGAGTATTTTGGTCTTCATGACTCCCCTGTAATAGTTTATGCCCCTCAAACACTGTGTTTATACTGCCCTGCGAACCGGCAAAAGTACTTTTATTTTTTACTTTCTCTACTACGTACAGTAAGTAGGGGAAGTATTGTACTCCACCCAAAAATTTGATACCGAGATTTCACAGGAAATATATGTTTTGAGACCCCCTGAATCCAAAACATGGTATTTAGGTTCAGTATCTTCCAGAGATGCGACACGAAAGTTTTCAAGAAAATCCCCCCATCCCAGAATACCCTTTACATGGAACATTTTTCGAAAATTTTAATTTTCTCAAAAATGGCTATAACGATTTTGATTAAAATATCATATGTTTAAGATAATTTCATGACAAATAAAACCTATATCTTGAATTTTCTGGGAATGTCTCCAAACGTGTTCTTCATTGTGAAACACTTTTGCATAACTGGTAAACCATAAGAGATAGAGAAAATTTTACTATACAAAACTGTACATCGCGTTAAAATACACAATTTATGTCATACACATTTTTTTTGTTGAGTGAACCATTTTCGAGATATTGCTTGTTATTCCCTTAAAGTTTTCAATACTTATTTTCTCAAATGGGAATTCGTTATTCATTTTTTTGCCTTGGATATGCAAAGAGTATTAATCTGTGGCAAAGGGAATGGTGCTGCACCTAGCAACCAGCTATTAAGAGATATGTATGTGCTTAAAGCCTACTGTAATTCCAAATTGCCCTTGTAAATATATATTCCCCTTACATCTACAAGAAAATTAGCAATAAGATAGAGTCTGCAAATGTTTATCTCGATTAACATGAAGTAGATGGAGAATAAGCGTTTGTAAAAATAGTTTGTACAAGAATAGAGAAAGTAATGTGAGTGTAATACATCAGATTTTTCTAAGTACATTTGAGTGATGAAAGCGAGATGATCATGTATTTAGTTTCCTGTAATGCTTTCTCCTAATTTTGGTGCCAAAATCAGCACCTGATGAACCATAATTATTGGTTTGAGGTACATTCCGGAATATAACATTAAAGCATGAACAAAGGTTTTGGTGAGAAGTGAGGAATAATGAAAGCTTTAAATTGAGTGACTGTAAATTACATGTCAGTTTTCGCGGTGAAAATGGACAGCAGCCAGAAGCTACTGCATTAATTGAAAAATTTGACGAGGTACAACTACGCGACTTTTCTACTCGCATACATCCGTTAAATATTATATTATTCAAATAAAAAGTCATTCTTCAATTCACTTTGCGATACTTATCTAATACTTATCTATAGTAAGCAGAAGAAGTAACGCATACCATCCAAAAGTTCAATACCAAGATTCCGTCGGAAATACACACTTTGAAATTTCCTGAATTAAAAAAAAAGTTTTACAAAAAGAGGTCCTTGTGTGTGTGTTTGCGCACGCGTGAAAAGCATAACTCAGAAACGAAAAGTCGGTTGAATACCATCGTATCTTCCAAGGATGCGACACGAAGATTTTCAAGAAATTCCCCGCATCCAAATCTACCGATTACATGCAAAACTTTTCGATATTTTTGATTTTCTCAAAAATATCTCTATTGATTTTGATTAAGAATGTTTAAAATATGTGCATAGCAAATAAAATGTATATTTTAAATACTCTATTATTGATATGAATCGTCAAATATTTCATACTTTTTTAAACTGCTAAGTTGCTATTCGTTTTCTTCTGGTGGTAATACAAAGAGAACGAAATTTCCAAGCCATCACGTAACGATCGATTTAACTAATTCTTAAGCCCATTACATTCCTCTTGTATATGCAAAGAAATGTGTAATAAAACCATTTTGCAAATCTTTATCTTGATTAAATAAAGTACATAGAAAAATAAGCTTTTGTAAGAATAGCTTGTAGAAAGGGGCAGAAAAGGCCATGTGAATGTAACGTATATCTTTTTTCCTAGCAATCATCTTAAATTAAAAAAAATCTGATGTCTTACACTCACATGACTTTCTCTACTCTTGTACAAGCTATTTCTACAAACGCTTATTCTCCATATGCTTCATGTTAATCGAGATGTTAATCTTATTGCTAATTTTCTTGTAGGTGCAAGGGGAATTGCTAGGCTTTAAGCGACAGTCAAATATTTTAACAGCTGGTTGCTATGTGGAGTATTCCATTCTCTTTGCATTACCAGGACAAAAAAAAATGAATAACGAATTCACATTTGAGAAAAAGTATAAGTATTGGAAAATTTAAGGGAATAACAAGCAATATCTCGAAAATGGTTCACTCAACAACAAAAATGTATATGACATAAATTGTGTATTTTAACGCGATCTACATTTTTTGTGTAGTAAAATTTTGTCTATCTCTTATGGTTTACCAGTTATGCAAAAGTTCACAATGAAGAATACTTTGGAGACATTCCCAGAAAATTCGAGATATACATTTCATTTAGCATGAAAATATCTTAAACATATAATATTTTAATAAAAATCGTTAGAGCCATTTTTGAGAAAATTAAAATTTTCGAAAAATGTTCCATGTGAAGGGTAATCTGGGGTGGGGGATTTTCTTGAAAACCTCCGTGTCGCATTCTCTGGAAGATACTGAACGCAAATATCAAGTTTGGTGTTTATCCGACAGTTCGTTTCTGAGTTATGCTGTTCACAGACACACAAACACGGACATGTTTCCAAAATTGCTTTTTTTTGGATTCAGGGGGTCTCAAAACATATATTTCCGGTGAAATCTCGGTATCGAATGTTTGGGTGGAATACAATACTTCCCCTACTTACTGTACGCAGTAGAGAAAGTAAAAAGTAAAAAAGAAAAATATTTGACACAAATTCTGTATTTTAATGAGCTCTAGTGTAGTTAAATTTTGTTTCTCTATTATGATTTAGCGGGAATACAAAATATACAAAATTAAATCAGAATGAAGAGGATTTCACCGGCTATTCGCAGAAAATTCTAGGTATCCATTTTATTGGTCACGCATACATCTTAAACCTTACAGTGAAATGCCCTCGCCTGGCATTCTTGAACGTTTTCAGACTTGAGTATAAAATATTGTATTCATCCGACTCTTGGATTTTCAGCTTTGCTCTCTCTCTCTCTCTCTCTCTCTCTCTCTCTCTCTCTCTCTCACACACACACACACACATACACACACACACACACACACACACACACACAAAGTGCACATGCAAGAGAGCTGCTGGTTTTCCAGAAATTGTCTTCAGCAGCAGACTTCAGAACATGGACTCCCGATATCGAAGTTTTGGGTAGAATACAGTATTTCCTTTACTCAGGGAAGAGAAAGTAATAATGCAGGTGAAGCTAGTTGAATGAACTTTCTTTCTCTGCAGTGCTATTTCTGAATGGCGCGTAGGTGGCGCTGAAAGTCAAGTTTGGCGGTTAGAAGAAGAAAACAAAAGCCTTGTGGTTACACGCAGGAATAACAGACACGATCGATGGGTGAAATATTCAAGTTCCGAACTTCTCCACTTGTGTCAACAACTTGTCCGTTGTGTGCGCCTAATGAAACAACATTCCACGCAACTGAATCAACCCAATAGTTGCACCAAACTTTCAACTTCATCCAATATATGACACCAAGTTACGTAAGGATAATGTCAAATCAGTGCAAGGGACTATCTAACATTTCCAACAGCTTTTTGGGATAATTTAAAAGGCATATGCAGAAGCGTTTCATAGAAGAACTACCCACTCGTGGGAATAAATTCCACACTCTCAATAAATGTGTAAAGAGAAAACAAATTGTTCTTATTCATTTATGTAAATACTGAGCTGGACCGCCAGGGGTATAGGTTACACAACGGAGGAGTTGAGTTTTTTACTTTCTCTACTACGTATAGTAAGTAGGGGAAGTATTGTATTCCAACCAAAAATTCGATACCGAGATTTCATCGGAAATACATGTTTTGAGACCTCCTGAATCCAAAAAGAAAGCCTTTTGGAAACATGTCCGTGTGTGTGTGTGTGTGTGTGTGTGTGTGTGTGAACAGCATAACTCAGAAACGAACAGTCGGATAAACACCAAACTTGGTATTTAGGTTCAGTATCTTCCAGAGATGCGACACGAAGGTTTTCAAGAAAATCCCCCCACCCCAGATTACCCTTTACATGGAACATTTTTCGAAAATTTTAATTTCTCAAAAATGGCTCTAACGATTTTGATTAAAATATCATATATTTAAGATACCTTCATGACAAAGAAAATGTATATCTTGAATTTTCTGGGAATGTCTCCAAAAGTATTCTTCATTGTGAACGACCTTTGCATAACTTGTAAATCATAAGAGATAGAAAAAAGTTTACTACACAAAAAATCTGATGTGTTACACTCACATGACTTTCTCTACTCTTGTACAATCTATTTTTACAAACGCCTATTCTCCATATGCTTTATGTTAATCGAGATATCGAGATGTCAATCTTATTGCTAATTTTCTTGTAGATGCAAGGGGAATATGGTAGCTTTTAAGCGATGGTCAAATATTTTAACGCTGGTTGCTATGTGTCGAATTCCATTCTCTTTGCAAGTCCAGGACATAAAAAAATGAATAACGAATTTGAGAAAAAGTATAAGTATTGGAAAATTTAAGGGAATAACAAGCAATATCTCGAAAACGGTTCACTCAACAAAAGAAATGTATATAACATAAGTTGTGTATTTTAACGAGATCAACATTTTTTGTGTAGTAAAATTTTGTCTATCTCTTATGGTTTACCAGTTATGCAAAAGTCGTTCACAATGAAGAATACTTTTGGAGACATTCCCAGAAAATTCGAGATATACATTTCATTTCTCATGGCATTATCTTAAACATATGATATTTTAAACAAAATCGTTAGAGCCATTTTTGAGAAAATTAAAATTTTCGAAAAATGTTCCATGTAAAGGGTAGTCTGGGGTGGGGGGATTTTCTTGAAAACCTTCGTGTCGCATCTCTGGAAGATACTGAACCTAAATACCAAGTTTGGTGTTTATCCGACTGTTCGTTTTTGAGTTATGCTGTTCACACACACACAGACACACACACACAGACACACAGACACACACACGGACATGTTTCCAAAAATGCTTTTTTTGGATTCAGGAGGTCTCAAAACATGTATTTCCGGTGAAATCTCGGTATCGAATTTTTGGGTGGAATGCAATACTTCCCCTACTTACTATACGTAGTAGAGAAAGTAAAAATGTAGATCGCGTTAAAATACACAATTTATGTCATACACATTTTTGTTGTTGGGTCAACCATTTTCGAGATATTGCTTGTTATTCCCTTAAATTTTTCAATACTTATTTTCTCAAATGGGAATTCGTTATTCATTTTTTTGTCTTGGATATGCAAAGAGTATTAATCTGTGGCAAAGAGAATGGTGCTGCCCATAGCAACCAGCTACTAAGAGATATATCTGTGCTTAAAGGCTACTGTATTTCTATATTGCGCTTGCAAATGCAAAACAAGGGAAACATAGTAGGCCTTAAGCGATAGTCAATATATATTTAGAATGTGTAAAATATAATTCTCTTTGCATGTCAAAAGATCGTTTCTGCAAATAATTATCTCGATTAATATGAAATAGATGGAGAATAAGAGTTTGTAAAAATAGTTTGTACAAGAGTAGAGAAAGTCATGTGAGTACAACACATCAGATTTTTTTTATTTATGGACGCTCTTAAACTGCTGTGGTCCTTAGCGTCCCATTCTATATTGGGCGTGAAAGACTGGAAAGTTTGCTCAGAGGCTTCTTTATCAGGCTTGAGGTTCTTTTACGTGCCGTAAATCTACGACACGGGACCACCGGCTTCGCTTCACTTCCCTTCCGAAAAAATCCATCGCCCTCCGCCGGGTTTGAACCCGTGACCTTGGGAACTAGAGGCTAGCACGGTACCACTAGTCAACGGAGGACGATACAACGGAGGAGCACACCTCAAGCACTGCCACCTTCATAGATGTATTATAACTACCAGCCTCCAGAGGTAGGGCTGCAATGAAGGAACCACAGACACGCGCGGAAGTCCCTAACAGTTCCCGGCTAGAAGACCCGTCCCACTGCTGGACCTGCATAGAAAGAACGATGAACGACCCGCTGACCAAGCAGCCTCTAGTGTTTTCTTTCAACAAGCATCCGCGCCATTTGTCCGGAATAGCTATACGCCACGAAACTTATAAAGCACCCAGAAAGATGAGAAGGAAACGGACTGAAAGATGAGGAGAAAATGGAATGAAAGCGAAATAATGAAAAGGAAGCCCTCGTGGATGAGAAACCACCCTAGCATTTGCCTACCGACCAGGTAAAACCACATAAAACCCAAGGTCTAATCTAAACCGGAACCTCCCGAATGCGAGCCTCACACGTTACCGCGGAGCCATCTCGCTCGGTGGCATGGAGTATAACACAATCGTACGTAGAATTTTAACATTTATTTTAATTCTTGTGTTCTAAAGCTTACACAGTCTTGAAATATGCATAAGAAAACATCTGTTTGATACATTCACACAAGCATCTCTTACAAATGATAAATTCACATATATTTATTATAAATTACAGTATTCGTGTAAATAAATTCTTCTACACTCGTTAGTCACTCACGATATATTCTTATTTAGGAATTGTTTCAAATTAAGCAAGTAGGTTACAACGTGTGGAAAGAGCATTCAAATGTTTATTCGTGGTAACAACATTTTGCGGTGTAAAGAAATGAAATATAGGAAAACAGCTGATGTTGCATTCTCATGACTTTCTCGACTCAGTGATTCTTCTATCTATTTCTTGTTAATCGAGATAAAGCTTCATGACACGTTTACACACTCATAGGTAGAAGGATACAGCAGGCTAAAGTGATAAATAGGTCTCTACGTTCTGTACTACTTACCCGTAGAGTAGAGTATTGTTCTCCATCAAAAATTCGATACCAAGAGTTTACCAACATACACGTTTTGAGACTCCCTCAATAATAATAATAATAATAATAATAATAATAATAATAATAATAATAAACATTTCTAGATAAAGGTCCGTATATCTGTGAACAGTATGACTCAAACACGGAAACTCGGATAGATACCAAACTTGATACTTAATTCAGTACCTTACAAGAATGCGACACGAAGACTTTCAAGAAAATCCCCCATCCCAAATTACCCTTTACATAGAACATTTTTCCAAAGTTTTTATTATCTAAAAATGATTAACAACTTTACTTAAAATACCATATATTAAAGGTATTTACAGGACAAATAAAACGTGTATCTTGAATTTTCTGGTAATAGTTTGTGAAGCCCATTTCTTTCGGAAGGAATCCTTTATAACTGGTAGACATTAAGCGATAGACGAAAACGTACTATACGAAAAATCTGATATGTTACACTCACATGACTTTCTCTACTCTTGTACAAACTATTTTTACAAACGCTTATTCTCCTTCTACTTCATGTTAATCGAGGTATGCAACTGTTAATCTTATTGCTGATTTTCTTGTAGATGCAAGGGGAATTGCTAATATTTAAGAGATAGTCAAATGTTTTAAGAGCTGGTTGCTACGTGGCGCATTCCATTCTCTTTGTATGTCCAGGACATAAAAAAATGAATAACGAATTCCCATTTGAGAAAAAGTATAAGTATTGGAAAATTTAAGGGAATAACAAAATATATCCCGAAAATGGTTCACTCAACAAAAAAATGTATATGACATAAATTGTGTATTTTAACGCGATCTACATTTTTTGTGTAGTAAATTTTTGTCTATCTCTTATGGTTTACCAGTTATGCAAAAGTCGTTCACAATGAATACTTTTGGAGACATTCCCAGAAAATTCAAGATGTACATTTTATTTGTCATGAAAGTATCTTAAACATATGATATTTTAATCAAAATCGCTAGAGCCATTTTTGAGAAAATTAAAATTTTCAAAAATCTTCCATGTAAAGGGTAGTCTGGGGTGGGGGGATTTTCTTGAAAACCTTCGTGTCGCATCTCTGGAAGATACTAAACCTAAATACCAAGTTTGGCGTTTATTCGAGTGTTCGTTTCTGAGTTATGCTGTTCAGACACACACACACACAGACACACACACACACGGACATGTTTCCAAAAATGCTTTTTTTGGATTCAGGGGATATCAAAACATGTATTTCCGGTGAAATCTCGGTATCGAATTTTTGGGTGGAATACAATACATCCCCTACTTACTATACGTAGTAGAGAAAGTAAAAATGAATAACGAATTCCCATTTGAGAAAATAAGTATTGAAAAATTTAAGGGAACAACAAGCATTATATCGAAAATGGTTCACTCAACAACAAAAAATGTATATGACATAAATTGTGTATTTTAACGCGATCTACATTTTTTGTGTAGTAACATTTTGTCTATCTCTTATGGTTTACCAGTTATGCAAAAGTCGTTCACAATGAAGAATACTTTTAGAGACATTCCCAGAAAATTCAAGATATACATTTTCTTTGTCATGAAAATATCTTAAACATATGATATTTTAATCAAAATCGTTAAGAGCCATTTTTGAGGAAATTAAAATTTTCGAAAAATGTTCCATGTTAAAGGTAATCTGGCGTGGGGGGATTTTCTTGAAAACCTTCGTGTCGCATCCTTGGAAGATACTGAACCTAAATACTAAGTTTGGTGATTATCCGACTGTTCGTTTCTGAGTTATGCTTTACACAGACACACACACACGGACATGTTTCTAAAAATGCTTTTCTTTTATTCAGGGGGTCTCAAAACATGTATTTCCGGTGAAATCTCGGTATCGAATTTTTGGGTGGAATACTATACTTCCCCTACTTACTATACGTAGTAGAGAAAGTAAAACTTGTTCTCCAAGCGAGATTTTGATGACTGTGACGACGTGCAGTGAGTGCTGTTACTCCAGCAGATTAGAGAGGTGTTGTGTTCGACTCCCCAGCGGATGAACCCTCCGTAAGACGAGTCTATGTCGTGCGTATTTCATTACGCCGCTATGTCGCGAACAAAGTGAGATGACAAGGAAAACTGAGCTAGTTCACATTAGAGAAGTGACATGGTGAACTATATGAAGTCACAGTGAAAGTTGAACTAGATCAAAAACTGTGGAGTGATAGTGAAAACTAGACAAAGTCATAATATGTTACAAATAATCAATATTTAAAATTTGACAAATAAATTAACACTTAAGAGAACCTCAATTTCGGTTTAATATGTACTCCAGTCTCCTTTATTCCGTGCTTTATTTATAATTATATGTATAAACTGACCTGAAAGTCTGCAGATCTTCAATTTGTTTACAAAATATTCTGTGTAGCGAGGGTGGAATTTTAAAAATGTATATGACCCGCCCTTCCCTTTAGGGATTAAATCTGTGTACGGTGATATAGAAGACTGTTTTTGGTTGGATCTTCCACCTTTATCCCTTAAAGCTGTAATTTCCACTTCATGTTAATGGACATAATGTTTGCTGAAATGGTTTCATTACACATTCCGTTATACGTACAAAGGGGATACAAGAGACTGAAGTGATAGTCAGATCTTTAAATGCTGCCTTTGAAATTCCATACTCTTTGCATGACCACGAGAAACAAATGAATGATGTCGGTGCTTCGAAACATGTAACGTATGGAAGCTTCAAAACACCAACAACGAATATCTGTAAATGATTGATGCCACAAAATATTATTCGGAATAAATTGGGTCTTTTATGGATATCTACTTAAATTTTGTGGGGCAAACTTTTGTCCATTTCTTATAGTATTTGTCCATTTCGTTTTTGAGTTATGCTGTTCACAACCTCCAACCCCCCCCCCACGCAACAAACACACGTATAGGTACATAGAAACACATACGCAAATTTTTCTAAAATTCCGTTTTATTTGGGGAGGTCAGGATATCTGAAAACATAAATCTCTGGTGAATCTCGCTCCAAGTTTTTAGCTGAAAAATAATACTGGTACGAGACTACTACTTAGTACAGCTAGGTAGTGAAGAAGGCAATAAAATCAAAGCCTGTACATTAAAATCCAAGCAATACTGCTGGACAGAAGCTAGAGCAAACCACAAGATAATTGGATCCTGTAAAATATATGGTCCAGTTTCAACCGCCACTTCACTAAAAAAAGTTTTTATTTATGGAATAACGAATACCCATTTGAGAAAATAAGTATTGAAAAATTTAAGGGAATAACAAGCAATATCTCGAAAATGGTTCACTCAACAACAAAAAATGTATATGACATAAATTGTGTATTTTAACGCGATCTACATTTTTTGTGTAGTAAAATTTTGTCTATCTCTTATGGTTTACCAGTTATGCAAAAGTCGTTCACAATGAAGAATACTTTTGGAGACATTCCCAGAAAATTCAAGATAAACTTTTATTTGTCATAAAAATATCTTAAACATATGATATTTTAATCAAAATCGTTAGAGCCATTTTTGAGAAAACTAAAATTTTCGAAAAATCTTCCATGTAAAGGGTATTCTGGGGTGGGGGATTTTCTTGAAAACCTTCGTGTCGCATCTCTGTAAGATACTGAACCTAAATATCAAGTTTGGTATTTATCCGACTGTTCGTTTCTGAGTTATGCTGTTCACAGACACACACACAGACACACGCACACACACACACGGACATGTTTCCAAAAATGCTTTTTTTGGATTCAGGGGGTTTCAAAACATGTATTTCCGGTGAAATTTCGGTATCGAATTTTTGGGTGGAATACAATACTTCCCCTACTTACTATACGTAGTAGAGAAAGTAAAAAAGTCCCTAATCTCTGAGGAAGCAGCACTCACTGTCGTCACAAACTCACTTGTAGAATCGCGTCAGAAACGCACTCACCAAACTCACAATAATTCGCGAGAACACTCGCTTATATAGGCGCTGGAAGATTCCAGAGACCTCTTGAATGTTCGGGAGGCGGGGAAAAAGGAAACTTCCAGAATATTCTGGTTATCTGTCGATTGCTGTAAGGTTTCTGTATTCCAGAAAACAAAATCACGTGACATCCAAATGGTATGTCTACACCTTCAACGTAAAATCCAATAGTTAATCAGAAGAATGTAATTTCTACGTCGCGTGGAACAAAATATGCTGCACAATTGCTAAGAAAGCACGTCTATTTATCAGTGAGATGAACTCCTTTAGAAACTGTATTCGAAAGACATCCCTTCACTACTGTTAGTATCGACAACTTGTCAAAAGCTTGTATAGAATCGTCATAAGCATACCAAAAGAATTTTCAGCTCTCGTGACATTACGTGGGACAGTCCCTGGAGCAGAAGAAGCTATCTGTCCCATAACCCTCCAGACACAGAATTTAATCGCTTCCAGGAACGACATCATCGAGACGACCTGTAGAACTAATCCCTTTCCAATCTTCTGAATTAAGTTGGAGAGGAAATGGTGCTCCCTTTATCCTGCACTCGAAATTATTTCCATCGATCCATTATTCTTTACCCCCATCCTTCAACCTTCTGTAATGGGAACATCTCAAGGTCAAACACGAACTGAATATTACTTATCGGATATATTCAGCTGGCCTTAATATCATATTCATAATGTTTTTTTTTATCCAGCTGATAATATTGTGAGCTGACATTTTCCCTGTGCGTCACATACGGTTTGCTAGCTGTTAACTACAGAAGTATGGAGAGTCCCAGATAACTTAAATCAAATGTGATAAGAGAAGCTTATAAAATTATGTATTTTAATGAGCTCTGCACTCTTCACCTAGAATATTTTGTCTATTGTTTAAGATTTCTATTATACAATATTACACAATATTCAATAAATTAAAGGCAAGTTCAAAAATATTCACACAAAACTCGCTTATTTCTTATATAAACAGATTAAATATATGACATCTTAGTAAACATTGTTAAAGCTGTTTATGAAAAAATAAAACCCAACAAAAATGTTTCCCGGTAAAGAGTAGTTTGGGGTGAGAGAATTTTCTTGTAAATCTTCCTGTTGTATCCTTGGTCTTTTACCAAGTTTTCGTTTATGAGATATGTTCACAGACGTGCGCGCGCACGCACAAACACATACATAGGACCTTTTTCTAAAAGCCTGATGTAATACATTCACATGACTTTCTCTATCCTCTATCTCTATTAGTGTGTATAAAAACTATTCTTATTAAAGCTTATTTTTCTTTAATCCAAATAAACCTTTACAGAAATAGCTACATTACGCATTTCGTTATAGATACAAAGGGAACAGCGATAGTCAAATGTTTAAGAACTGGACGCTATATGCTGGCCTTAAAATTCCATACTGTTTCCATGACATCGCGAGAAACAACTGAATGCTGAAAGGACTTGAAGAAAATCATCAAGTAATGAACAATTCGAACCTTTATTAACGGATATCTCAGAAGTGGCTGATTCCACAAAAAAAGCTTATTTGAAATAGACTGTGTGCTTTAAAGAGATCTTATTTTTTGTATAGTACGTTTTCGTCTATGCTTAACGTTTAACAGCTCTACAAGATCATACAAAGTTCCTTCCGAATGAGGTGGACTTCAAATGCTATTCCCAGAAAATTCAAGATATACATTTTATTCGTCATGTAAATATCTTTAATGTGTGGTATTTTGATAAAAAACGATAGAGCCAATTTATAGACAATAAAAATTTTCAAAAAAATGTTCCATGTAAAGGTTAGTTGTGGGTGGGGGCATTTTCTTGAAAACCATCGTGTCGCATCTCTGGAAGATACTGAACCTAAATACCAAGTTTGGTGTTTATCCGACTGTTCGTTTCTGAGTTATGCTGTTCACAGACACACACACACGTTTCCAAATTTTTTTTTGGATTCAAGGGGTCTCAAAACATGTATTTCCAGTGAAATCTCGGTATCGAATTTTTGGGTGGAATACAATACTTCCCCTACTTACTATACGTAGTAGAGAAAGTAATAAAGGGATGCACAATGGATCAGCAAAGGTCGAAGAACTTCTATAACCCACCCCCTCACAGACATATGCATGGATCTTTTTCTAATCTTTTTTTAATTCAGAGGGGCTCAAAACATGTAATTCCGATGAAATTTCGATATAAAAGTTTTGGCTGGAATACAACACTTCCTCTAGCTGGCCTAGTAGCTCAATCGGTAGAGCTATGCTGTGCGAGGAATCCCGGGTTCGATTCCCGGCTGGGAGGTGGGAAGCTTTCTCTAGCCAAGATTATTTCCTATCCGTGAAAGTATGAAGTGTGCGAGATCTAATGTATAACACCCAAAGAAAAATCAGAAATCCAATGGCAACTGTAAATGAGTTAATACCATTGCGATAGGCAATATATTCCAAACGTAAAAGGCCAATAGGGCTAAAAGCGGGGTATAAATGGAACAATTAATAAAGAAAACACCTTTTCTATGTACTGTAGGTAAGCAGTAGAAAAAGCAATAAAATCAAATAACGCTCAGTGATTAAATACTTCGCATTAAAAGGTTTAACGCCAAACGGAATAAAACAACAATAATAATCCTCTTTGGGAGGTTCGCCAATATTTTTTACAGTGAAGAAATGGGCTGCGGAGTTTAAACGCGGTGTTCTTCCATTTCTGATGAGAACGTCCAGGATATTCAATTACCGCTAAGAATGAACAAAACATCGTGAAAATCCGCAATGCCGTCACGGAGCTGCGCGAGCTTGCTGACATTACGAAAACCTCTTGAGGTTGTGTCTGGAACGTTTGGAATGGACCTTAGCACATGAGAAACTTACAGCGCATTGAATGTTTACATTTGTTGACCGTCGATCATAAGCGCATCCCAGTGAATTATCTCACAGAAGTTGGACGTGTTTAGATGCAACTCGACCAACTTTTTCGTGACACTGCATCATTGTTGACGAAACAGATTCACCACCAAAGGCTTTAGACCAAGCAGCAGTACAAACAACGGATGCAAGAGGATGAAAGCGATCCAAATGACAAGTGTCTTCCTTCAGCAGCAAAGGTGATAGCCACTGTATTCTGGGATACATTGCCAAGCAGTTGAAGGGTGCTATGAAAATCAAACGCCCACATTTGTTAAAGAAGAAAGTTCTTTTTCACAGACAATGCACCGGCGCACACTTCAATTTTATTGCGATCGTAAAGTTGCATGACTAGCGCTTTTAACTACTGCCACACGTATCATATTCACCGCATTTGGCTCCCACTGACTTTTTCCTCTTCCCAAACGTGAAGAATTGTTCCACTGAACACAGATTTACCTCAGAGGAAGAGATCATAAACCATACGCGGGCGACACTGAAAATATTTAGAAAATCAAACAAGGATTTTTTTAAAAAGTTAAAAGATTATATTGTTTTTCAAAATATTACCCTCTAACATCAATAAATGTTCGCATTCGATGAAACCAGTCCTTTAAGGAAGCCACTTTTCCTGACACACTTTAGAAACCAGGTTTTTATAATGTTCCACTGCATCATCTGATGACGAAACAGTGATTCCACGCATTTTGTATTTAATTTTTGGAAACAAAAAGAAATCACAAGATGCTAGATCAGGGCTGTAGGTACGGTGAAGGGTCCATGGTGCTGACCTTTAGGGCATCAAGATACTCCGTTGTTAGTTTTGCTGTATGCCAATGGTGGCGAAAACGGGACTCGTGAGGCAGTGTGACTCGCAAGCGCCACTATTTTCTAGGTGTCTATTCATTTCTTTTCCATATGCTGCTGAGTGGTGTAGTGCATATTTGATGACTCGAGGGAGAAAGGCATTTTCGCCACCCTTGCTGTATGCGACGATGCGTTGTCATGATGTAACATTATTTTTCCTTTTGGGTGTTTTTCACTAACTTTTCCAAAAGTTTGCGGTAAACAGACATTTGTGTACCAATCGGCACGTCTGTCTTATAATGCTATAGTAGCAATAATGCCCGTTTAAAAAAGGGGGCAACCATCTTCTTACCAGTACTGCGAATTCCTCGCACTGTTGTCGGCTTAGGTTTTGTTCGAAAGTCGATTGACTTTCCTTTTCAGGATCATAAGAATAAATCCAAGATTCATCACCAATAACGATATTTCAAACCAAATTTGAAGTGCCACCTTGGAGTTTTATCCAGGGTTCTTCTGCACCAATCAATGCCTTGTTGTTTATGATCGGGAGTCAGTTCATGTGGAATCCCTCAACAATAAAGTTTTCTCACTTCTAACTGTTCATATAAAATGTTTTGGATCTGACTCATACCAGTGCTCAATGTCGCCCGAATAAATTCAAAGATATCCATCGATCTTCTTCTAGCACTGCTCAAACAGCGGCAATATTTTCATCAGTAACAGCAGTTCTTAGGCGTCCTTCACGAAATTCATCACTAAGAAAATCTGATGCATTACACTCACATGACTTTCTCTACTCTTGTACAAACTATTTTTACAAACTCTTATTTTCCATCGATTTCATATTAATCGAGATAAACATTTGCAGAAACGATCTTTTGACATGCAAAGAGAATTACATTTTACACATAGCGACCAGTTCTAAAAATATTTAAATATCGCTTAAGGCGTGCTATGTTCCCCTTGTTTTGTATTTGCAAGGGCAATATAGAAATACAGTAGCCTTTAAGCATCAACATATATCTCAATAGCTGGTTGCTAGGTGCAGCACCATTCTCTTTGCCACAAAAAATACTCTTTGCATATCCAAGACCAAAAAAAATGAAAGACGAATTCCCATTTGAGAAAATAAGTATTGAAAAATTTAAGGGAATAACAAGCAATATCTCGAAAATGGTTCACTAAACAAACAAAAAAACTGTATATGACATAAATTGTGTATTTTAACGCGATCTACATTTTTTTGTGTAGTAAAATTTTGTCTATCTCTTATGGTTTACCAGTTATGCAAAAGTCGTTTACAATGAAGAATACTCTTGGAGACATTCCCAGAAAATTCAAGATGTACACTTTATTTGTCATGAAAATATCTTAAACATGTTATATTTTAATCAAAATCGTTAGAGCCATTTTTGAGAAAATTAAAATGTTCGAAAAATGTTCCATGTAAAGGGTAATCTGGGGTGGGGGATTTTCTTGAAAACCTTCGTGTCGCATCTCTGGAAGATACTGAATCTATATACCAAGTTTGGTTCTTATCCGACTGTTCGTTTATGAGTTATGCTGTTCACAGACAGACACACACACGGACATGTTTCCAAAAATGTTTTTCTTTGGATTCAGGAGGTCTCAAAACATATATTTCCGGTGAAATCTCGGTATCGAATTTTTGGGTGGAATACAATACTTCCCCTACTTACTATACGTAGTAGAGAAAGTAAAAAAAACCGATCTCTTTTGAATTCGCTGTACCAATTACAAACCGTCTTAGATGGGGCTTCTTCGCCATATACATTTCTAAACCAATCTTCACATTGCTTAGGCGTTAATGACGATTTAAAATCGTAAAAAGTTATAGCCCTGTCAAATTCATTTTTGGATGAACACAAACTCTTTAAATGATAATAATTATTGAACAAAACATGGAAAAAAAACTTTAAGAAACATGGCATCCTAAAATAATCAATATCGCCCTCGTACTCAGTTTTATTTTGCACATTTGGACAAATTTTATTCTGAAGGCTTAAAGAAGTTTGGTCCAAGTTGAAAGTTGTGTTGAAAAAGCTTAACAGTTAGTTTGAAATTGCCTTTTCTTTCTCATGCGGGGAATTTTTCGAACTGCCCTTATGCTGCGATTGTGGTGTGATGCATACAGAGGTGAAAGAAATTACCCTCAAGATGTAGTAGATTGTAGAATTGTATCGACAGCATAATTATTCCACAGACATGTGCACTGTTTACTTGTTTTCGATCAACCGCACGTAATGTTTGCTTTTATTGAAGTGCTGATGTTGCCTCTAATCGTTATGTTGCTGTGGCAAATACAAAATTTGCATCTGTTTACACAAAACGTTAATATATCGATAAACCCTTTGAGAGCTAGTTCGGTATGTGTTTGTGTTTCGGTTATGAAGGGGACACAGGGCTGAAATTTCGTCATTTTAGTCAATTTTCAATTATTCTTATTTTTTCCATCGCTCAGATACTTACGGCAGAGGAATAAAAAGAAATGTGATGTGTAACATTCACTTAACCGTCCTAACAATTACAGACTAGCTTATCCATAATGTCATATAGAAAGAGAGAGAGAGAGAGAGAGAGAGTGTGTGTGTGTGTGTGTGTGTGTGTGTGTGTAGAGTAATTTAAAAAACCAATCAACCGATTTTGATAATTCTTTCGTCATTGAAAAGCCCTATTCTTCCACATGGACGTCGAATATGAGATATTTCCTCAAAAGCTAAAACTGTGGGAGCTTATAGTGGATATTTTTGGTACTTCATTGCCTATATGACCGATCTTAAGAGCCTCCAGCCCAAAAGAGTAAACAGGGAGACTAAAAACTTTAAAATTTGAGTTATTGGAGGGAGAAACTTGATATCAGCAGCATTCCCTCTGTTTTCTCTGAACTTTTGTTATCAAGATTTATTATTGCCATGATTTCGACAAAACTTGGAGTCTGACGCAAATGATAAAGTACACTATGACTTACTTACACTATGTGATCAAAAGTATCCGGACACCCCTCACAAACATACGTTTTTCATCTTAGGTGCATTGTGCTGCCACCTACTGCCTGGTACTCATTTACCGCGACCTCAGTAGTCATTAGACATCGTGAAACAGCAGAATGGGACGCTCCGTGGAACTCGCGGACTTCGAACGTGGTTAGGTGATTGGGTGTCACTTGTGTCAGAAGTCTGTATGCGAGATTTCCACACTCACATCCCTAGGTCCACTGATTCTGATGTGATAGTGAAGTGGAAGCGTGAAGGGACACGTACAGCACAAAAGCGTACAGGTCGACCTCGTCTGTTGACTGACAGAAACCGCCGAAATTTGAAGAGGGTCGTAAAGAGTAATAGGCAGACATCTATCCAGTCCATCACACAGGAATTCTAAACTGCATCAATCCACTCCAAGTACTATGACAGTTAGGCGTGAGGTGAGAAACCTTGGATTCCATGGTCGAACGGCTGCTCATAAGCCACAAACATCACGCAGGAAAATGCCAAACGACGCCTCGCTTGGTGTAAGGAGCGTCAACATTACACGATTGAACAGTGGCAAAACGTTGTGTGGAGTGACGAATCACGGTACACAATGTGGCAATCCTATGGCAGGGTGTGCGTGTGCCGAATGCCCGGTGAACGTCATCTGCCAGCGTGTGTAGTGCCAGCAGTGAAATTCGCAGATGGTGGTGTTATGGTGTGGTCGTGTTTTTCCTGGAGGGGTCTTGCACCCCTTGTTGTTTTGCTTGGCACGATCACAGCGCAGACCTACATTGATATTTTAAGCACCTTCTTGCTTCCTACTGTTGAAGAGCAATTCGGGGATGGCGACTGCATCTTTCAACACGATCGAGTACCTGTTCATACTGCACGGGCTGTGGCGGAGTGGTTACACGACAATAACATCCCTGTAATGGAATGGCCTACACAGAGTCCTATAGAACACCTTTGGGATGTTTTGGAACGCCGACTTCGTGCCAGGCCTCACCGACCTACATCGATACCTCTGCTCAGTTCCGCACTCCTTGAAGAATGGGCTGCGATTCCCCAAGAAAACTTCCAGCACCTGATTGAAAGTATGCCTGCGAGAGTGAACACTGTTATCAAGGCTAAGGATGGGCCAACAGCATATTGACTTCCAGCATTACCGATGCAGGGCGCCATGAACTTGTACGTCATTTTCAGCCAGGTGTCCGGATACTTTTTATCACGTAGTGCATTTTCAATCCATAATTTCAACTCCTAAAGCAAATCTAACACTCCTTGGTATACAGTACACAAACTAAAAGGAATCCAATGAAACTTAGAGGCTACATTACAACTCACAAAACCTACTCCTACTATATTTTCAACCCCTTGTGCAAAAAATGTGCTGCATAACCCATCAAAATACTGTACAACCCAATAAAATAGAACGCGTCAAAAATCATAGGTTAGCTTACGACTTCCATACACTACCCAATGCTATTTTCAAACATATACACCTTCAAATGTTTAAAAACCACCCTTCCCCGTCATTTTCAACCTCTTGTAGACAAAACCATACCACACACTTCTCCGTGCAGGAGAAAAATCCGTGTACTTGAGCTATAGGACTTGGCGAAAGATTAAACGATACCTAATGGGTAACGATACCTAATGTATCAATTCCTTATGTATTAATTTGCATCATTTGACATATCTGGACAAAACTTTGGACATTTACACTTTATTGAAAGAAATGCTCTAGAAAAAATTCTGATGTGTAACACTCACATGACTTTCTCTACTCTTGTACAAACTAACGCTTATTCTCCATATGCTTCATGTTAATCGAGATATTGAGATGTTAGTCTTATTGTTAATTTTCTTTTAGGTTCAAGGGGAATATGCTAGGCTTTAAGCGAGTCAAATATTTTAAGAGCTGGTTGCTATGTGGCGCATTCCATTCTCTTTGCATGTCCAGGACATAAAAAAATGAATGACGAATTTGAGAAAAAGTGTAAGTATTGGAAAATTTAAGGCAATAACAAGCTATATCTCGAAAATGGTTCACTCAACAAAAAAAATGTATATGACATAAATTGTGTATTTTAACGCGATCTACATTTTTTTGTGTAGTAAAATTTTGTCTATCTCTTATGGTTTACCAGTTATGCAAAAGTCGTTCACAATGAAGAATACTTTTGGAGACATTCTCAGAAAATTCGAGATATACATTTCATTTGTAATGAAAATATCTTAAACTTGTGATATTTTAATCAAAATCGTTAGAGCCATTTTTGAGAAAATTAAAATTTTCGAAAAATCTTCCATGTAAAGGGTAATCTGGGGTGGGGGGAGTTTCTTGAAAACCTTCGTGTCGCATCTCTGGAAGATACTGAACCTAAATACCAAGTTTGGTGTTTATCCGACTGTTCGTTTCTGAGTTATGCTGTTCATAGACACAGACACACACACGGACATGTTTCTAAAAATGCTTTTTTGGATTCAGGGGATCTCAAAACATGTATTTCCGGTGAAATCTAGGTATCGAATTTTTGGGTGGAACACAATAGGTACTTCCCTTACTTGCTATACGTAGTAGAGAAAGTAAAAATAATCATGGCATTAAACGATTTTTTTTGTTTGTTTTATTTATAGAGGTGTACCAAAGAAGCTAATGTAATTATGATTTACAATGTTAAATTAATGACATGAAATATCTGATAATGCTTAATAATTAGGGTTGGTGATTTTTAGTATTTTGAAAGCTGAAATTTAGTATTTTGGTTTTGACTCTCAGCATATTGTAGCGTTTATACAGGGTTGACCATTTAAGTTGAGATGTACAATATCTCCACAACTAAGCGTTGTAGAAAGAAATACCCTGGATAAAAGTTGCTTGCTATTACGGAGGAAAATAAATGTCATTAGTCGTGTTTTGTTTGGAGGACGTTATAATGGTTATTTTAGGGTCAATTTATTTTTTACTTTCTCTTCTACGTATAGTAAGTAGGGAAGTATTGCATTCCACCCAAAAATTCGATACCGAGATTTCACCGGAAATATATGTTTTGAGACCTCCTGAATCCAAAAAAAGCATTTTTGGAAACATGTCCGTGTGTGTGTGTCTGTGTGTGTCTGTGAACAGCATAACTCAAAAACGAACAGTCGGATAAACACCAAACTTCGTATTTAGGTTCGGTATCTTCCAGAGATGCGACACGAAGGTTTTCAAGAAAATCCCCCCACCCCAGAATACGCTTTACATGGAACATTTTTCGAAAATTTTAATTTTCTCAAAAATGGCTCTAACGATTTTGATTAAAATATCATATGTTTAAGATAATGTCATGAGAAATGAAATGTATATCTCGAGTTTTCTGGGAATGTCTCCAAAAGTATTCTTCATTGTGAACGACTTTTGCATAACTGGTAAACCATAAGAGATAGACAAAATTTTACTACACAAAAAATGTAGATCGCGTTAAAATACACAACTTATGTCATATACATTTCTTTTGTTGAGTGAACCGTTTTCGAGTTATTGCTTGTTATTCCCTTAAATTTTCCAATACTTATACTTTTTCTCAAATTCGTTATTCATTTTTTTATGTCCTGGACTTGCAAAGAGAATGGAATGCGCCGCATAGCAACCAGCGTTAAAATATTTGACCATCGCTTAAAAGCTACCATATTTCCCTTGCATCTACAAGAAAATTAGCAATAAGATTGACATCTCGATATCTCGATTAACATAAAGCATATGGAGAATAGGCGTTTGTAAAAATAGATTGTACAAGAGTAGAGAAAGTCATGTGAGTGTAACACATCAGATTTTTTTAAATGGAAACCTACAATTAGGGTCAATCTTTCAGCAACTACACTATAGACCTTTAGGATCCCAAATACACTGCAGAATTGCTTAAGCAAAAGTTAGCTATTTGATATTACACGTCAACCTCATTTGCACGCAGTTTAAATCTTTATTTTTTTGCATAGTTGGTAAAGCCTATGCATACTAACGACTCGATAAAATGGGATTTTTCTTTTATTTTCCCATACGTATTCAAATCTATAAACACTATTTGGCCAGTGCTGACAGGATTAAGAAGCTTACCAACCTCTTGGAAGAAAAAAAATACGCATTATCTTCTACGCGACTGCTCAAACTTTTGTTGCACTTATGCAAACATTCCATAAACAAGTTTTCATTTGAAAAAGAGTCCGTAAACTGCAACACATGCTGCATTTTGTAGCATTTTAGTATAATTTACCCATTTTGAATCAATTTAGCATTTTATAGATTTTTCAAAACACGTTAAACAGTGGTTTTAAGGTCGAAAAATCTTATGTGTTACTTTCACAAGACTGTCTGTACTATCTTCTGATTTATTAGCGAGTATACAAATTATTCTTATGAAAGTTTATTTTTCTACTTCAGTTTAATCGAGATAAACCTTTCCGGAAATAGCTACATTACACATTTCGTTATAGATACAGAGGGAACAGCGATAGTCAAATGTTTAACAACTGGACGCTATATGCTGGCCTTAAAATTCCATACTGTTTCCATGACATCGCGAGAAACAACTGAATGGCAACACTTTATAGGAATGACAAAATATTGAAAAAATCCAACCATTAACAACGGATATTTTGGAAGTGGCTTATGCCACGAAAAAGGTTATTTGAAATAAACTGCATGTTTTAAAGAGATGTACATTTTTTGTGTGGTACATTTTTGTCTATCGCTTAACGTTTACCAGTTATGCAAGATTATACAAAATCCCTTCCGAATGAAGAGGACTTCACAGGTTATTCCCAAAAATTCACGATATATATATATTTTTAGTTGCTATCTAAATATCTTTAATATATTGTATTTTTATCAATATTTTTGAGAAAATAAAAATTTCGAAATATGTTCCATGTAAAGTGTAGTCTAGGGTGGGAATTTTCTTGAAAATCTTCGTGTCCCACCTTTGGAAGGTGCTGAACCTAAATACCAAGTACACACACAGACACATAAGCATTTTATAAGAATCTTTTTTGGTGTGTGTGGGGAGATTTAAGGTGTCTTAAAACATGTATTTCCGGTAAAATCTCGGTATCGAATTTGTGGGTGGAATGCCGTACCTTCTCTTCCTACTATGTGCGCAGCAGATAAAGTAAAAATCACCATCCCTACTCATAATATTAGCAAAACCCCAAACTGACGTCTGGTAGTTTATAAGTGACTCAAGTTAAAATTTCGGCCACTATGACATCGGCATTCAGTTGTCTTTGTTCTCTGGTTACCTGAATAAGGCTGCGTTCCCTACAGGTACTCCCTCGCCTCATTCCTTCCTCCTGGAGGTTTAGTAGCGCAATAGGCCTAAACTGTATTCACTCTTAGGTTGTATTCACTCAGTGCACCGTTATAATGTATCCTTCCGCCATTCGCGCCAGAAATACTGTCATACTTTCAGGATCATGTAACGAATATAAGCGGCACGTAATGCAAAAAGAACAGGGTCCGACAACTTAAACGGTGACTAGCATATTCTGTTAGGGTTGAAAGTCATAAGTTTGATAAGTGCAACCAAATAAAATATGCATGCGCATATAATAATAGTTCATTCTAAAAGAAACGGGCGAAAAAGAAGTGATAGGTATGCGATATCTTACATTTATTCGCTCTCTGGGAGTGGCACTTTAGCATCTGTTGGCGGCTCATTTTTAAAAAAGAAATTGCATATTGTTACGTAAATCGCATTCTTGTCACATTCTTGCATCGCGTATTTCACACGCTTTCTGTTTTTCCCGCGTGTAACCACTTTCCCGCCTCAGATTTTTCTTCACGAGCACTGTTTATACTTGTACTCGAAACCCCATTTATTTTTTCACCATTAGTCAATGGTTTTCCCACTTATGCTTTACGTAAGTCGACGAAAACGCAAGAGCAAATCACCGTCCGCCATGATACTAAACAGAAGCTGCTGGTTTCTGGCTACAAACAATATTGTGCGCATACCCGGATGTCAGGTACTTATATGAATTGCATGTTGGGATTTGTAGCTCTGTTTAACGGTACTAGCGTTAATTGGACTCTTAGAAATTTGTATAGAATATTATGCCATTTAAGGATAAATTCATTCTAAAATTTAGATTATTAGCATAGGACTACTTTTCTGCACGCATTGCTACAGTATTGTACCTCGGTGCACTGGTCATGTACTTTTGTTTTGGCGCGGATCAACCTAAGAGTGAATGCAGTATAGTCTCAGCCGCGGTTCTAATCCAATGCCAAAACTAACCATTCCTACAAGACCTACAGAACCGCGCATTTAGTACATAATGCCAGCAATGTATCAACATAAACCCTGCGCCATCCCGGAATATTGTTGATTTAAAATTAATTGCCGCTAGTTTAACCCAAAACAAATGGCACACGTTTCCTAGCGACGACCAGCGAGGCTATTATCTTCAATTGTTTCCGCTTCTGCAACCGAAGTAATTACGGCATGAACACCAACCATTTCGGGAACATCTGGGTTAAATCGAGTTTCGTGTTCTTGGAGATAAGGCCGGTTAAGCGAAAATAACAATTACACGTCGACCGTTTAGAAGTAGCGCTGTGTAAACTCCTTTAATGCACTGCTATCCACTAGAGCCGCAGTGAAGTTCATGGTAAACATACACTTGTGTGTCTTTCTTTACAGAGGAGCTGGATTTATTGAGAGTCAGCCATCCAGCTCCGTGCGTAACAGTCACACCACTGTCTTTACCTATTACTTTTTAACAATTATTCTTCAGACACCTGCATTTTTTTAAAATCAACCTGGATAAATATGTCCAAAGAATACCCACTCCCGCTAAACAAATTAGTAGTTTTTTATTGCTTCAGCATTTTTTTGTTTTGTTCCTTCCTCGCTGTTTGTACGCAAAACGGAATTTACGCTTCTGTGGATATTTTCCTAAAAGATGCTGTTACATGCTTACCAATACACAACGACGATGAAAAATCTCAGGATGCATTCAGATAATACTTCAAAATAAAATGAAAATCAAATTGTTACAAATATACGGCTTTCTCTACCCACTATAATTTATTTTTATGTAGGTATGCTTATTACAAACCATTGGCTCAAAAGTTGGTTTTTCTACCTAGTGAAAAAACTGTTCAGCGGGTATACAAGAGCACACACGTCAGCAAACTGTTTTGTATATATCTGTCTTGATATTAGATATTCTCTGAATCATTTCAGGAGAAACAAAAAGAACGGCACTGGAAACTGCGTTATTTAAAATACTGGAAAACTGAAAAAAAAATAACAGTGAATATTTCGGAAATGCCCAATGCCGCGGGGAAACTTCACACATACTGTACACCTATTTTAAAGGATTCTACATTCCTGAAGTAAATAGCTACACATCTATCTATTATCATATTATGGTTTCTCAGCCACATGTAATTACATATAATACAATAAGAATGAAAAGAATTTCACAGCCTATACACAAAAAAATTAAAATATAACCGCTAAAATATAAATATTTATTTTGAGAAAATAAAATTAAACCAGTAAGTTTTACTACAAAAATTAATAAAATTCAATGACACTTCGACTAAAGTTCAATAAACGTTTTAGTTTTAAAGTCCTTTAACCTTGCAGCTATATCGGACAGTGAATGAGCGAATGAAACGATGCTCAAATGACCCGGGTGTCCATAGAGCTTTAAGTTAACCGGTTTTCTGCGGATAAGGACCTTAAAGAAAGGTTAAGTAGATAATCCGCCCCAACTGAGATTCGAATTTGTTGCCTCTTGAATGTGAGGTAGACCGCTAACCCATTACTGAGGCGGACTTCAGTGAATTACTTAAAGGTTAAAAGAAATGAAACTCAAATAGAAATAAAATGTTGTAATGGAACACAATTTTTCAGATTAAAACAATTCAGAATATACACAGCCGTTTGTGAAAATTGCAACACCAAGAAAGAATTTCCCGAATAACTCCAAACTTGGTGGAAGTGTACAAGAGTGTGCAAGCAATAAGCGATTAGGTTTGCAGAGAGATAGAGTACACGTAGGCCGAGCAGAGCCCTCTCGTGTCGGTCCGACAAGGTCAGTGTTGCGCCCAGTGTAGTCAGTGCAGAGCTGTCAAACAAGGTGGAAACAATAAAGTGAGTGTCAGTATGCCTCATCGACGTCAAAGGGAGCCATATCGGCATGTGAGCGAGTTCGAACGGGGCAGAATGATCGGTCTCCGGGAAGCGAGTTTGTCATACGTGACATTTCGGCTCGCGCAGGGCATGCTGCTACGACAGTGTTGCGTGTGTGGAAGCAGTGGATAGATGAAGGTCGTACGCAGGTAAGAGCGGGTACTGGATCACGGAACATGGCCACAGCACGGGATGACCGTCATCTTGTCCGCATGGCCATAACGGACCCTACAGCTTCATTCAGTGTTGGCTCGACGCTGGAGCACTGCAACAGGTGTGAACTTGTCTGCATCAACGGTTCGTCGCCGTCTGCTGAAGGTTGAACTGGTTGCAATGCCATTATCTCGGCTTCCAATGTCCAGAAACCACAAGCTCCTCCGACTGCAATGGCGCGTGAACGCCGTCACTGGGGTGCTGAGTGGCAAAATGTAGTCTTTTCGGACGAGTCCCGCTTCAACGTGTCCTACAGTGATGGCTGCATACGTGTCCGGCGGTACCGTGGTGAGCGCAAGCTGGAGGGCTGCATTGTTGAGCGGCATAGCGGACAAACACCAGGTGTGATGGTTTGGGGCGCCATTGGTTACAACAACCGATCTTGCCTACTACAAATTGAGGGCACTTTGAACAGCAACCGGTACCTAACGGTGGTTGTAGAATCCTGAGTTACTCCCCCTGCTTCAGACATTTCAACAGGACAATGTCCGGCCACATATTGAGAACCTTCTTCGAAGAGCGACGGGTACCATTGCTTCCCTGGCCTGCACGTTCGCCTGACATGCCACCCATCGAACATGTCTGGTATATGGTTGGTCGGCACCTGGTGCGTCACGGTCCTCCAGTAACCAGTGACACTGATTTGTGGGCTCGAATACAAAGTGCGTGAAGGGAACTTATTCAGAAACTTTTTGATTCAATACCACGGCGTATAGCGCATGGAGACCACACTAAATACTGAATATTAGGTCTCAAAGGTCATGTATAGATTTGAAAAGTTTATCATTAGTTACTTGTCATGATAGCTCACTTGTGGTATTAAATTCGTTGAATTCATGCGTTTCCTTCTTGGTGTTGCAATTTTCACAAACGGCAGTATACATCGTTCGGTTGCAATAAGCGAAGTCTAAAGTGTTACCGGCTGGGATATAAATTTACCATTATTAAGGGGAAGTAATTACTTTTAGGGGGCTGAGTAAAACCATATTACAGTACCTCAACTCCACAATATTTTTTGAACGCTTGTCTTCTTTTACTTTCTCTGTCACCTTTATATAGTAGGTAGAGAGAGCATCTAGTGTATTTTACAAACAATTTCACATCGATGATGATTTGTATTTAAGGACGCCCAAATACTAGGTCATTAACGCCCTTGTAGAACGGATCATGTCAAAAGCCAGAGTAAACATGAGTATAAAAATCATAGCAAACGCCAGAGATAAAGACCAATATAAAATCATAGCACAAGTCAGAAATAAATATAAATATATAAAACTGAACCGAGAGGTATCAAAGACCTGCTATTAACATGACTAAATCCGCATTTGGAAATTTATCTTTGACAAAAAATTAAAAATCCATCAACCCCTTGCTTGTCATCCACTAAGACCTCTGCAAGACTGGCCGGCAGTTGCAGTGTGTCCCGAAGATGTGCTAGAGCAATACACTCTGGTAACACGTGACGGACCGACAGACCTTCGCCACAAAGCGGACAAATAGGAGCAGATGATGAAGATGATGATGATCTGTGTTTAACGACACTCAACTGCTAGGTCATTAGCGCCCTTGTAAAACGGATCATGGCAAAGGCCAGAAATAAAGAAATAAAAATAAAGCTTACCACTGTTCATTAAGGAGTTTATAAAGGACCGCGTTTTCCGAGTAAGGGTCGGCTCGGTTTTTTCGAATCTTTTTGTTCAGGACAACGGAGTACTTCAGTGATCGGTACTAAGCATTACACTGTTTGCTATAGCAATTAATTGCATTTCGAAATGTGTTCCTCCAGTGGTATCCTCATGCTTATTCGTAGACGACTTTGCCGTTTATTGTACTTCTCACCGTACGCCGTTTTTGGAGCACCGTATACAGCAATGTTTAGATAATCTTCAAGAATGGAGTTCTAAAAGCGGCTTTCGTTTCTCAACTGAGAAGCCATCTTCGTGAACTACTGGCGCCGTAGGAGACGATTACCACCTTCGCTCCGATTCGGTCCAGAATTACTACCATTCGCAGATTCGACGAGATTCCTGGCGTTGACCTTTGATAGGAAAATTAGCTAGTCATCGCATATCACAGTTGAAAGCGCGATGTGACCGTTTTCTGAATATCTTGGGGGTATTAAATGGGAAATCTTGGGGAGCGGATCGGACAGTTTTGCTGCGACTGTATCGCGCACTCAACCGATCAAAGATAGACTATGGGTGGATCATTTATTCCTCAGCACGACCATATGTGCTGAGCAGATTAGACACAGTCCATAATCGGGGTATTCGAGTGGCTATTGGTGCTTTTCCCACTAGCCCAGTTATGAGTATTTACGCCGAATCGGCAGAACCTCCTCTTCGGCAATTATGGCTGTGCGTTTAAATGTATGCCAAAACAACCAACGTTCGCTTCTTTTTTTTCACACCGCGCCGGACGAACGTTATAGGAATAACTCCGTTAGTCCAAGGCCTGCAGATGTTTGTTTCAGGAGCTTCTTAGAAAGCACGACATTGAAATGTCTAGCATGTTTCCTAAAGGGAGACGGTGTTCCCCCCTTGGTTACGTGCGACATCTCATGTAGATCTTGGGATGACGGTATATCGAAAGTCTACGATATCTACGTTTTGTATCCGCACTTGTTTTTTATAATTTCTGTCCTGTTACAGTGACAGAATTTTGATCTACACCGATGGATCTCAGTGCACCAACGGTGTTGGATGTGCTTATGTTTATGGAGCTGAACCCCATAATTCGGTTTTCATTACAGCACATTCATTTATAGTGCAGAGCTGTGTGCATATACCGAGGCATTTTATATGTTCGTCGTCGAAAATTGGGAGACTGTCAACGCACTTCAGAGCGTTCGTGACCTGTACAACTACCACCCGATTGTTCAGCGAATCCAGGATGCCCTCCATGTTTTCACATAGAGATTTCGCCAGAAAAACATTTTCTGGGAATTTTTAAAGAATGAAAATTATCAGAACAGCAAATTTTAAAATTCCACACTGTATTTGCACACAGCTGCGAACATCCGTTTAAACATCGCTCTGGGCATTTAAATGATCGGAAAGGCAAAATGACGGTTGTATCCTGATTCTACAAAGTTTGAGGATTTTTTCATGAAAATGTTAAAAAAAAAAGGCTATTCTCTTCGAAATTTTATAAAATATTCAGTACCGAATACCCTTAGTTGTGGATTTAGTTGCATTTCGAGAGCAAATGAGGAGATAAGTGAAGCCATTACTCAGGATGATTGTTACGCGTGCTTAGCAACATTTAGGGCGATTCAGAAGCAAGCAAGCGTAGATTACAGTTCGAGGTGCATGGGAAGAAACCAGAACTGCGCGAGAGAATCAGCTTCATATGACTTGGAAACTGCGTTTAGTTACAGCTCATAAGTCTCAATCTCAAAATTAGTATCTATAAATTATGTTTTTTTCGGGCATCTGAAAAGCTAACAACGATATTCATGTCGAAAATAAAGTCAGTATCGTGCTCTAAAATACCATCAAATTGCAAATGGTTGTGGAATGGCCCTTAAGGAGTACTGTCCACATGTAGGGGGGGTGTCACATCTGAGAAATGGCTCCGACGACTGCCGTCATTAATCGAGGCTCCATTGTTCCTCGACAGGAAGAGAAACCCTTAACGTGAAAAGCAAGGTAATTTATGCTGCTGTATTCCAAATACTCTCCACCACGGCGAGCAGGATCGATTTCATCCTGCCAACCAAAACGTAAGAGTTTAGGGATATGCAGGCGAAATATCCCAGCTGATGTTAGTATGACCAGATGTTATCGAGGTCGCGGAAAAATTCTGATCTTCACAATCTTTGATATGGTTTTCGCGTACTTTGACAAAAACGTACACTGACTACAGAAAGTATTCATTTCCTCCTTAGAACGTTCTAGAGCACAAATTAAACCAACGCAGCAGTAAAATTTGGTAAAAATATCTGATGTGTTACACTCACATGACTTTCTCTACTCTTGTACAAACTATTTTTACAAACGCTTATTCTCCATATGCTTCATGTTAATCGAGATATCGAGATGTTAATCTTATTGCTAATTTTCTTGTAGATGCAAGGGGAATTGGTAGGCTTTAAGCGATAGTCAAATGTTTTAAGAGCTGGTTGCTATGTGGAGCATTCCATTCTCTTTGTATTACCCGGACAAAAAAAAAAATTAAAAACGAATTCCCATTTGAGAAAAAGTATAAGTATTGGAAAATTTAAGGGAATAACAAGCAATATATCGAAAATGGTTCACTTAAAAAAAAAATTGTATGACATAAATTGTGTATTTTAACGCGATCTCCATTTTTATTGTAGTAAAATTTTGTCCTCTTATGGTTTACCAGTTATGCAAAAGTCGTTCACAATGAAGAATACTTTTGGAGACATTCCCAGAATATTCGAGATATACATTTCATTTGTCATGAAAATACCTTAAACATATGATATTTTAATAAAAATCGTTTGAGCCATTTTTGAGAAAATTAAAATGTTCGAAAAATGTTCCATGTATAGAGTAATCTGGGGTGGGGGATTTAGTCCCAAAACATGTATTTGCGGTGAAATCTCGGTATCGAATTTTTGGGTGGAGTACAATACTTCCCCTACTTGTTCTTAATTTTTAAATTTCTCAAAAATAGCTCTAATGCTTTTGATTAAAATATATTGTTTAAGATGTTTACTCATGCTTAATAAAATACCTATCTTGAATTTTCCATGAGTAGCGTGAGAAGTGCTGTTCATTTTAATGCATTTTGTATAACTGGTAAACCATAAGAGAGACGAAAACTTACAAACAAGAAATGTCGTCTCTAACGCTTCCCGCATATGCCCTTCGGGGGCTACCTCATTTCACCAAGCGATGAGGGCGCCCATTTCTGAGGTGGAAGCACCCAGTGTTACCTGGGATGGAATGAGAGGACCTACAGCTTTTCCCGTGTATTCCGAACCACGATGGGCCTTGGGGATACTTCACGTAAGCAAGTCAGAGGTGAGGGCGTGGATAGGGCCGATTTAAAATCGCCAATCCAGAGTCGGAAATCGACCCGCGGACTCTCAGTACGAGAGCCGGAAACGAAACATCTGCGCTACCTGGCGTCCTTCTACTCAAAACATTTTTTAAGGGTTGAATTTCACTTTAGCCTTCTGTATCCCCTTGTACCTACAATGAAATGTGTTATGAATGTATTTCTTCAAACATTTATCTCGATTAACATGAACGGTAGTGCATAGAGAAAGTGATAAGAACGTAACACTCCTGCAGTTACTGTGTGTGTAGAACTGGCAACGCCTGAAAGGAGCCTCATTGACAAGACAAATGTATGCACCTCTTTGAATGTATACGAGTGGCAGCTGTCCGATTCATCAAGCTCGTCCCAATATCCCGCACTTGAGATGGTTAAGTACCACATAAGTGTGATTCAGTGCCAAGGATTTTAATGATCCTGAGGGCCATTGCGGCACTCGCACATTAATTACACAGCAAGGCTTGCATTTCATCTCCTCGTGGGTTTAGTGGTTCAAGAAGTAACTTCATGTCATAATATAGGCCTCTTCAAAGTTTGCAGCATTACAAATCCAATAATATTCCAGCCACGAAAAATTATTCTGTTGTACAATTAATACGTATTGTTTTGCATACTACTTTTTCAGTATTCACCATTTTAATTCAAGCATAGCTTATGATAACACCAATCTCTACCAGAAACAATTCTAGCAGCCTTTGTACTTAACAGAACATTCCATCTTTAACATGCAGAAAGAACAAACGATATTACAGCTTGTGTGTCCTTGCGTTTTTCAAGATGTTTCAACTTGTTAGTTTAAACATTTTAGAAAAGTACACACATTTAATAGCCTTTCAACTCCAAAAGCGAACTGGCATAATAACTGCAGGCAACATAAACGTTTAACAGTAAAACTTGCCAACACAACTTCAAGGATAATGTAGATGGCCCTAGGTAGGGGAAAGGTCCCTATATTGAACCACTTGAGCCTAAATAGTAAATAATAATTATAATTTCAAATAAAAAATTTCAGAAACACAAGCGTTAAAGTGGCAAATGCTTGCACTATAAATATCCTCAACACAATTTAAAATCAATACATGTATCAATTAAATAACATTTAAAAAGTGAGATGGTGTAAATCGGTTCAAATTAGGAACGTGGTCTTTAAACTGAACCACCTATGTCTTAACATGAACCACATACTTTTAATTTAAAAGTATTTTTATTAATACAAAATACACATATTTTATTGTACATTCAAAACGAATATGCTATCAGCAACAAAGGTAGAGTCCAAAATTGTGATAAGAATAGCAATTTCCTTGAGCATTTTGAATTTTTACATAATGACAATCACTTGGTTTTTGGAATAGGTATTATTGTCAAATATAGAGCTTTTACTAATTTTATTCTCATACAAAAGAGACCAATTATACAGTATTCACAATAAAACACTTTCTTCTTGACACTAAGCTTTGCACATTTTAGGTGAAGCTTTGTCGTAGAACTCATACACCGGATCATGTCCATTTCAGACAATTCACATATTCATGTCATCCACTGTTTTTAACATGACTTTTTTTTAACTTAGCATATTATGTGGATATTTATTCACAAGATATACTATTCGCAGTTGAGCAATCCTAGAACTTCAATGGGTTTTCTAAATTGGACCAGTTCAATATAGGATTCAAACAGTGGTACAATTTACGAGCCACGCCATTTTGGAAGCTTTAACATCTACGAGGGCTGATCAACAAAGACTGAGACTGATTTTTTCCTGTAGCTTCCGTGATAGTTTCGTATCTGTAATATAAATATTTGAAAAGAGCGGGTTTTTATGTATAATGTTGGTAGGCGGCAGCACTCTCGTATTGGTAGGTTGGTAGTAATGCTCTATTTTGTAGACCCTACGTGCATTTCGCATACCAGACAATGGAGGGGATGCATTTTTTAAACCGATTATCACCGGTGATGAGTCATGGCTGCATCATTATGATCTTGAAGGAAAACAAGCCAGCACAGTGTGGAAATCGCCAGGTTCTCCAACACCAAAAAACGCAAAAGTTGTTCCATCTGCAGGGAAAGTGATAGTGATCACATTTTTTTACTGTAATGGAATGATTTACCAGCATGCAGTTCCCCCTCACACTACTGTTACAGCAGCATACTACACGTCAGTATTGGCTACACTGAGGAAGCACATGGCAAAGAAACGACCAGAGCTTTCTCGGACTGGGTGGCGACTTCATCATAACAATGCACGGCCTCACGTCGCAAATCAAGTCATGCAGTTTCTGGCTCGATTCAACATTACCTGTGTACCACATCCACCTTATAGCCCCGATCTTGCACCCTGTGACTTTTTTTTATTCCCATCATTAAAGGCAAAGCTTAGGGGTATTCGATTTGAGAACTCTGAAGCAGTGCTCAAGAAAAGTGAGGCGATTCTCAAGGACCTGACAAAGAGTGGTTCTGCAGCACGTGTTCAAGGACTGGCAGAGACGTTATAAAAAGTGCATTGAAGTAGGAGGGGACTACTTTGAAAAAGATCATGTAAACATTGAATTGGAGTAATAAACATCTATGAAAAAAATCAGTCTCAGTTTTTGTTGATCAGCCCTCGTATGTGAGAAGGAGAGGCGCTGCTTGAAAAAGCTTGTGCATGAATATTGTTGCTAAATAAACACTTCATAGCATGTAATATATATATATATATATATATATATATATATATATATATAGATCATCTCAAACTTGCTTAATTGGTCGTATAAGCTTAGCTAGATGAGTCAGATATTACTTCTGAAGCACCAAAAACATACAACACTTCATGCAACTGAAACCACGGCTCAGAATGCAAAGTCAACAACTCCAAGCATTCATAGCTGTACACGCTACGCTTCTGCTAGGATAATGGTGACATCTGTCGAACAGTTTGGAAAATATCGGAGCTGTTCAATTTAAGAGGCGGTTCAAATTAGGGACCTTTCCCCTACGTTTCTCCCGAATGTGATTTTGGAAAACAGGATTACGGTTTCGTTTGCTCATCCATGGATTTAAATGGTCATATTAATTGGGTCTTCATTTTTAATTTGTGTACTACGTACTTACAATAAGTAGAGGAAGCATTTTCAACGATTTTGAGGTTCCTGAAAAGGCATTTTTAGAAAAACGTCTGCGCGTGTGGATGTGTCTGAACAGCATAATTCAAAAACGAAAAGTTGATAAAATACTATACTTGGTATTCAAGTTCAGGACCTTCCAAGGACACGCAGATATGAATAAAACTCCCTCAACCCACACTATCGTTTACATTGAACATTTTTCGACTTTGATTTTCTCAAAAATGGCTCTAACTATTTTGATTAAAATATCATTAAGGTAATTGCATGACAAATGAAATTATATTTTCAACTTTCTGAGAGTAGTCTGTAAAGTCTTCTTCATTCTGAATGACTTTTGTATAATTAATAATCCCTGCAAAAAATGTAGATCTCGTAAAAACACACAATTTATGTCAAATATCATTCTTTGTGGCATTAACTATTTCCGAGATATTCAGTGTTAGTAGTTTAAATTTTCGAATACTTTATACTTCTCTCAACTGCAAATCCTTCTTCTTTTTTTTTTCTTTCTTATTTACTTTATTTCTTATTTGTGTTCATGCAAAGGGAACAGAATTCCAAACCCATCACATAGTAATCAGCTTTGAAAATATTTGACTATCCCTTCAGCCTACTGTATTCTTATTATGCCTACATGAAATGTAGTTCATGAAGGTTTATTTGCATTAATAAGAAGTAGAAAGAAGAATAGGGTTTTGCAAGAATAGTTTGTAAGAGAGTGAGTAGGGAAAGTCATGAGAATGCAACAGTTAAGATTTTTATGAATGAAAATACTCGTTCCCATAACGTTATCAGATGTGATTTAGAAAATTCATTTTTATAATTCACCCTGTACCAAGCGAGAAGGCTCGCCGGTAACATCAACTTTCGCATATGGGAGCGATTAGAGATAAAACTTTGGTTCCGCCAATGTGATTTCGTTTTTCAGGCCTAGAGGTGAATGCCGGGTTGTTATACTTTTTCCATGACCCCCAAAGTCAACAATATGAAGGTTATTTGGAAAGTTCTTGAGAAAAAATCGCAACATTTTAACGCAATTTTTATTTCTAAATAGTCGCATTTCAATTCTGCACTTAAACATTCAGTATAAAGTCATTTGTCCAACTCTGCAGTATAAGAGTTTGCGTGACTTATGATCTCCGCATGAGGTAAATCTCTGTCCAGAAAGGCATCTTTTCAGATTTGGGGAGACGAACTCGTACTGTAAGTGTGCATATGTTGCATAAGGCAGCAGTTCAAAACGCAAATCATGCAACTTTGCGATCGCCTTCGTGCTGAAGGAACGTATTTGACCTTCTTTGGAACGCTTTCACCCTCTTGCACCTATTGTTTGGACTTCTGCTTCGTCTCTAGTTGTGATGATGAATACATGTTTTGTTAACAGTGATTCAACGTGGCAAAAAGTCGGTAGAGCTGTGTCTGAACACGTCCAAACACTCCTGTGAAACATGCACTTCTGATTTACGGTTAGGAAACGTGGCATGCAATGAGCTGCGAGCTTTCTCATGTGCATGCCGGTGCAAAATGTTCCACACACGACGTAATGAGATCTTGGAAATGTGAATTTTCACAATGCTTTCTTCAGTCGTAGCCGTACTGGACATTCATAATAAAAAATGGAATAGTCGCGTATAAACTCCGCTGCCAATTTATTTACCGTATAAAACTATGAAGAATCTTCCAAAG
Source organism: Deroplatys truncata (assembly GCA_030765065.1). Classification (NCBI taxonomy): domain Eukaryota; kingdom Metazoa; phylum Arthropoda; class Insecta; order Mantodea; family Mantidae; genus Deroplatys; species Deroplatys truncata. Next base: position 44,491,455 of record CM060975.1, on the reverse strand, counting down.
CGTAACCCAACTCCTTTTTACTTTCTCTACTACGTATAGTAAGTAGGGGAAGTATTGTACTCCACCCAAAAATTCGATACCGAGATTTCACAGGAAATACCTGTTTTGAGACTCCCCTGAATCCAAAAAAAGCATTTTTGGAAACATGTCCGTGTGTGTTTCTGTGTGTCTGTGTGTTTAAGATATTGTCATGAGAAATGAAATGTATATCTCGAATTTTCTGGGAATGTCTCCAAAAGTATTCTTCATTGTGAACGACTTTTGCATAACTGGTAAACCATAAGGGATAGACAAAATTTTACTACACAAAAAATGTAGATCGCGTTAAATACACAATTTGTCATATACAGTTTTTTTGTTGGGTGAACCATTTTCGACATACTGCTTGTTATTCCCTTAAATTTTCCAATACTTATACTTTTTTCGCAAATTCGTTATTCATTTTTTTTCTCCTGGTAATGCAAAGAGAATGGAATACTCCACATATCAACCACCTCTTAAAATATTTGACTATCGCTTAAAACCTACCATATTCCCCTTGCATCTACAAGAAAATTAGCAATAAGATTAACATCTCGATTAACATGAAGCATATGGAGAATAAGCGTTTGTAAAAATAGTTTGTACAAGAGTAGAGAAAGTCATGTAAGTGTAACACATCAGATTTTTTATTTCGGATAGCGTTACTCCTTTTAATACGAAGAATTTCATCACTTCACTAGATAATTTTATCCGTTTTCGGAACCTTGACTTGTTTATTTTGCAGCTCTATACTAGCCAAATGAAAGTACATAACTGAATTTGCACGTTTCGCCATCTTAATTATCCTACTTGAACTATCCTTGCTATTTGATAATGCCAGTACAACCTTCGTGTCGGGCCGAGAATTTTCCGAGCCACCCTCGTACAGAGTAAAGCTTTTTTATTTATTTATTTATTTATTTATTTATGGAGCTCTTTAACTGTTGTGGTTCTTACCGTCCCATTCTATATTGGGCGTGAAAGATCGGAGAGATTGCTGAGGCCTCTATCAGGCCTGAGGTTCTTTTACGTACGAAGGAAGCGATACTAAGAATTTTTACGCCCGAAAAAATCTATCGCCCTCCCGCGACCTCGTGAACTAGAGGCTAGCATGGTAACCACTACACCACGGACGGCGACCACAGAGGAAAACGGTAACCTTGTTACCATGAACAGAAATAAAAAAAAAAGATGGCACGGAAATTTTAATGCCATCTATTCGGGTTAAGTGAACCATTTCCCACAAAACATATCCCGATATGATTTAAATGGACGACATATGAAGTAAACATTATTTCAGTGATTATTATCATTGTTTCAGAAAAAGTACGAAATAGGACTTGTGAAGTACTGAAATAAGGAAATCTCGGGGGTTGGCAACACAGCTGGAGCGTGCTCGACATGAATGGCATACCACGTTGTGTTATTAACTTGGTCTGTTAGCACCTCGCAGCCTAAGAACGCCAGTCATGCGTTGCCGCAAGGAATTATATGTCCCAACACTGTGTAAAATGCAGTAGCGGCTTGTCCTTTCTCGCGTTCCGAGACAAGCTTCACCACTGCTTTCTTGTTACTACTTTTCGATAATTATAATAAATGATTCATTGCGTTATAACCCATGAAACCACAGAACGCAACATACCTAGATTTGTCATTCAGAAGTTGCCAACTTTAAATCCAACATAATTTCTGCGAAAACCGTGACAGAATATTGAAAAATATTATAGATGTTCTAGAGACAGAGGCTGATTTTTCTATTAACAAGAGCAACGATGAAAAAAAGAAAGAAAGAAAAAGGCATTAAATGTCAGATTCCTATAAGTGGAGAAGATAGTAATTTTTCCGCAGCAGTTGTGATCATTAGAGTTCTAAAGCATACCAGGTCCCAAATAACCGTTCCAAAATAACAATCGAGTACTCCACAAGGTGTTTAAGCCTAGCCGTAACACCAAGATACTCTTGGTCAATTGTTATTTTATTCATGCGGATTGTTTCCCATCAAGTCGTGATTCTTCATTTTGCTTATTGCCAAGCGGCAAGGCGATGCTCCCCTTCTTTCCTATTTCCCTCCCATCCTACATTCAGCCATGCACGAGGGAATTCGTCACGTACTGTTAACAATTATATCTACATACAGTAGGTATATAACATTCTTATTCGTACACTTCAATTTTCTGAGAAAATACCTTTATATTGGTCAGAAGACACAGTTTAATTAATATTTTTTCATAAGCGTTGAACAATATAACAAATGCTGTATTAGGAATTAACTAAATACTAATTTATGAACTTATAAAATAAATTAAATAAAGTTGTAAAAGAAACATGGCCATGTATGTACAACTTTTCTATTCGTACATTAGAAGTAATAGTTTAATAACAAAGACACCAGAGATAATCTAATACTTTGTTGGGTACCCCCTTGCCTTTAATAACTGCCTCACACCCTCTCTTCATAGAAGTAACCAGGTTTTTTTCATTCTTCTGAGCTGATTTTATTCTATTCTTCTTCTTCTTCAATGCATTTAAGCTCTTGTTTATATTTTATTCTGCTTTTTAGGGACTCGTTTCTTCAGAATTGTCGAAAGAGCTCGATTGGATTCAAGTCTGGACTCTGAGGAGGTGTTTGCAGTAGGTTGGGTACATTCCATATCAACCAATCCATGTTCAGTCCTGCTTCGTGTTTACTATCATTATACTGTTGAAACCTATAAACAGCTGCTATGCCCATTTTCTGGGCACTCTGCTTTACGTTGTTCTGTAAAATGTAAAAATACATATGTTTGTCCATAGTGCCATCAATAAATTGTATATTACCAACACCGTTGGATGACATGCAGGCCCAGAGCATAATGAAACCACCAGCATGCTTAACTGTGGGAAGAGTGTTTCTGGGGTCATTGTCTAAATTTGCTTTTCTCCAGACTCTCTTTGCCCTATCTGGCCCGAAGTGGATTATCTTAGTCTCGTATGACCATATCACTCTGTTCCAAAAGTTCTGATCCTTATGAATGTGATCTTTAGCAAATGCAACTCGTTTCTTCCTGTTTGCTGCACTTACATAAGGCTTCTTCCTTGGTGTTCGGCCAAGGTATCCGTACTTCCATAAGACACGACGAACTGTTTGGTCAGACATCTTCTTTCCAGACACATTTTCTACTAATGGTTGTAATTGAGGAACACTTAATTTTGGATTTTCTCGGATTCGGCTTCCAATGAAACGTTCCTCTTGTGCATTCAGCCTACTTTCTTTAAGCTTTCTTGATCAATTCTTTGTAGAACCTTATTCCCTGAACTTTTTGACTAGTCTGAATGGTAGAATGCGGTTTATTTACTGTTTGTCCTATTTTTCTGAAAGAATTCCCTCTAAGTCCCAAGTTTATAATTACTTGCATCAGAACTAAGCTCCTAACTGACAGAAAGTATACAATTGCGGCCACAGTAGCCTAAACGACCGTTGAAACACGTGCATGTTGAAGCTGTTTACGACGCAGTGGTCATTCTTAACAACTGTACGAATAGGAAAGTTGTATAAAATTGGGGGCTACTTCTTTAACATTGCTGTTTGATGCTATGGTGTAGGTTATGAAATGTATTTTTTTCATTGGAATTTGTTTGAATTAGATTCATCAAGTACGTATAAATGACTCACAGAAAAACACAAATTTTTTAAGCTAGTAGAGTATAACTTTTTATTGAATACCTGATGTGGACGAATAAGAATGTTATATACTGTATGTATACCGTGTTAATTCAGTTTACTATAATTACAATTTCCGTTAAAGGAATTCACGTCCGCCTGCCTTCATCGCAGTAACAGTCTTGTATCAGTTTCCATGGCGCTAATAATTTTATGTTTCAAAACGACATTGATTACAGCATCCAGGCTAAGTGGCAATGGTGCCTCCTCCGTCATTTGTTTCTGACTGCGAGAGATGCAGATGTTCCATTAAGGGTTACTCAATCAGTTTATTTAAAAACAAATTGCGACAATTGCACATGACTTTCTCTGCCAGTACTGTTTAGTAAAGAATTCTTATAAAACTTATTCCTCTGTCTACTTCATGTTAAACAGATAAAAGTTTGTGGAAGTTATTTCATTGCACATTTCGTTGTAGGTATAAGGGGGATAGAGTAGGATGAAACTCATTGAAAAAGAGCTATACGAGGGCTCTGAAACTGCATACTCTTTGTGTGAAATGAAGAGAAACAAAGGAACGCTGACTTTGCACTTCGTAATTATAAGTAGCGGAACATTGTAAAGATTAATTCGGAAGCAGTTAATGTCATACACTTTTTACATATAAATTGCATGTTTTGCCGAGATCTTATTGCGTTAAGTCGGCTGTCTTATGATTTACCAGCTACAAAAATAATACAAAATTCGTTCAGAATGAAGACAACGTTAGAGGGTATTCCCAGAACATTCTATACATACATTGTATTAAGACATGCAAGTATCTTAAACGTATGCTATTGTAATCAAAACCGTTAGGACCATTTTTGAGAAAAGCCAATGTAACGAATTTTCCATATAAAAGCAAATTCGGGTGAGGGATTTACTTGAAGATCATGTTGAACTTAAATACCAAGTTTCATATTTATCACATTTTTCGTTTCTGAGTTATGTTACTCACATAAATTGGGACCCTTTTTATTGTTATTTATTTATTTGTATTCAGGGAGTCTCAAAACATACTTCGGTATCAAATTCTTGGATGGAATACTTCATCTACTTACTATAGGTTGATGCTAGGGAGGTTAATAATTGTTGATCTTCCAGGTGGCTTGCATTTTAACAATTTATCTTTGTTTTTGAAGTTAAGCCTGCGGTTAGTTATTGCTTAAAAAATTTACAATTGGTACTAACGGTACAATGCTCGGCCATGTGATGATTTCGTTTTACAGAGAACGTAAGAAGATATTGGTTGTATTGTTATAATAACGGCATTATTTGTAAAGTTTTTCTCGTGAAATAATTCTAGTAATTCTCACCAGCGGACTCAAAAGTCTCTGATATTACCTATAACAATGAAGTAGTTTTTATTTTCCTTTTAAAAAAATATTAACTTTGTAATTTGACTGTTTCTTTAAGTATTTAGTATATTTATGTTTGCCTCGGCTGCGTCAGTATTTGTTAGAGACATGGAAGCCTTAGCAGGGCGTGATGTGACAAGAATGTAGGCCTACACAGATTTTGAGTTTTAATTCACTCCTTTTTATTAATCCTTGACACAAATTAAATAGCACTTCACTGATATCGAGAGCTGTGAGATTCTTTTATTTAATACTTGCAATTTTTAACAAGTAAACTATTTTTGTTTCACTCAAAATACGTATAAATTTCTCGAGGACACATCTCGCGTCTGGTTATGATCACTGTTTGGAGGCAACTGACAAGGTTTCTAGCGCGTAAACTTATAAATTTCTGTATTTCAAGTCTCTGATTGGCTAATCCTACTCCAATAGAATACCAGCATTTAACTAAAGCTTTTTTCTGGATGTTGATTGGCTATTTTTATAAACTGTCACTAAAATTTACATTATTACTGCTCTAATAATGACTAGTAGCATTTAAACTTCCTTACTCATTATTGCCTCAAGGTTACCTCATTGTTAGCAACGTTTTACTTATTATTCTCACAGCTCCTACATTATTAAATTACGTAATGCATTCACATAACATTATTGAACATGTTTACAATAATATAAGCATATGCAATGACTGTTACATACACTTTACAAATTATTACATACACATATTGTTTCAAGGCGGGCTGTTATTGAATTTACATATTTATATAATTAGACTGAAATCATTTAAGTGTTAAAAATACTGCCTCAACAACTAGCGACATAACTAATCAACCTAATAATACCTAAACAATTTTCTTGTTGGAAATGTGCAATCTAAAGCAGCTGGTTCGACTCCTGAGATAGAACGATGGAAGTTTGGCCTGGGATGCGAAACACCGCCACAGACCTGGCACTGCACCAAACAGCTTGCTCCCCCTTCCAGCCCGTTCCCTCGCATCGACCACAATAAATATCGGGCAGGCAAGCAATCTGCTAATCTACAACTTCATTTGTATCATGCTAACCAACCGAGAATTATGCACTCCGAAAGTTCCTGTATCGGTCGAATTCGCAACCTCTATATCTGCACACACCAGTTGGAGTCATTTCTTGGGTTGGGCACCTTCAACTTCGTTCTTGTAAATAAAGCTACAAAATAATTTGGGGCACTGGGAAGGATAGAGATGATAAACAAAGTTGATGAATGTCATTTAACCATGTTGAAAAATACCCTTTTCACGCAAGAATCGCACACCTAAGTCAAAATACTGACGTAGCGAATAAAACACTACTAGTTTACCATCCTGTTTGGAAATTCTATTAAATCCATCAAAGGCTTAAGTATGAACTAGGTACAGCGTTTTCAAAAGTCCCTTCAAGCTTTAGGCATTATAAATTCCATAAAAAAAAGTTCATATCGAGATCTCAACGGAAATACATGTTTAGAGATACCCTAATAAAGAAAGAAACAAAAAAAGGCATTTTAGAGAAATATCCGTGATTTTATACGCGGAAATATATATGTGTATATATATATAAAATATAATATATATTATATGTACCCACACCAAACTAGATTTACATGGAACCTGTTTCGTTATTTTTAATTTTCTCGACGATGGCTAACAATATTGATTAAAATGCCATATATTTAATATATTTACATGACAAGAGATAGACAAAATTATTGAAAAAGAAAATGTAGATACCTTTAAAACACGCAATCAATCTCAAATAACTTTTGTGTTTGTAACAACCTTTTCTGAGATAACCGTTGTTATTGGTTTGAATTTTTCAATTATTTTTGAAGTGCTGTTACCATTCAATTGTTTCTCGCGATGCCATACAACCAGCATGGAATTTCAAGGCCAGCACATAGCGACCGTTTTGAACATTTAACTATCGCTTCAGTCTCCTGTATCCCACTTTTACCTCAACGAAATGTGTAACGAAATCATTTCCGCAAATACTTATTTCCATTAACATGAAGTGAATAGAAAAATATTTTTTTAAAGAGGATTTTAAGGAAGCTATATAAAATAGACAATAGTGAGTAGAGAAAGTCATATGAATGTAATAAATACGATTTCTATATATATATTACAGTCCCACATTCATACTTTCAGGCTCTCGGATGATAGGAATGCTTCTGGTTTTAAAAAACCTGATGCGTTACACTCACATGACTTTCTCTAGTCTCGTACAAACTATTTTTTACAAACGCTTATTCTCCATATACTTCGTGTAAATCGAGATATTAATCTTATTGCTAATTTACTTGTAGATGCAAGGGGAATTGGTAGGCTTTAAGCGATAGTCAAACATTTTAAGAGCTGGTTGCTATGTGGAGTATTCCATTCTCTTTGCATTACCAGGGCAAAAAAAATGAATAACGAATTCCCATTTGAGAAAAAGTATAAGTATTGGAAAATTTAAGGGATACCAAGCAATATTTCGAAAATGGTTCACTCAACAAAATAAATGTGTATAACATAAATTGTGTATTTTAACGCGATCTACATTTTTTGTGTAGTACAATTTTGTCATCTCTTAGGGTTTACCAGTTATGCAAAAGTCGTTCACAATAAAGAATACTTTTGGAGACATTCCCAGAAAATTCCAGATATACAATTCATTTGCCATAAAAATGTCTTCAACTTATGGTATTTTATTCAAAATCGTTAGAGCCATTTTGAGAAAATTAACATTTTCGAAAAATGTTCTATGTAAAGGGTAATCTGGAGTGGGGGGATTTTCTTGAAAACCTTCGTGTCGCATCTCTGGAAGTACTGAACCTAAATACCAAGTTTGGTGTTTATCCGACTATTCGTTTCTGAGTTATGCTGTTCACAGACACACAGACAGATATGTTTCCAAAAAATGCTTTATATGCATCCAGTGTATTTCCTGTGAAATCTCGGTATTGAATTTTTGGGTGGAATACAATACTTCCCCTACTTACTATACGTAGTAGAGAAAGTAAAAATCTCCATTCAAGCCCTCAGAAGCCAGACCGCTCACCACTCATTACAGAGGAAAATTGTGTCTGCACTTTTCCTGTAGAAAAGTTCTTCTTTTGTTGTCTCTCAGTTATACAACCTTATAGAAAATTCAGTCTAAAGAACACGGCTTCACAGGCCATTTAAGACAACTCATATGTACATTTTGTTCTTCATGCAAACATCTCAACTGGTGATATTTCAATCAAAATCGAGAGCCCTTTTTTAAGAAATACTAAGCTTGTTATTCGTCCGACTTCTCCTTTTTACCTTATCTAGACCTACTTAGGATAGTAGATTCGTAGTGGAAGTGTTGCATTCTATCCAATACTCCAGACTGAGATTTCGCTGGAAAGGTAGAAGTTTTGAGGCACCTATAGGATGAATGGGTGGGTGTGGGTGAGTGTGTGTGTGCGCGCGCGCGAACATCAGAAACTATTGGGATAAATACAAACTTAGTATTTTAAGTTCACGTCTTCCAAAAATGAAGAGCCATTTTCAAGAAAACAGCTTCACCCCAAACTACCCTTTACAAGTAAAATTTTTCGTCATTTTGTATTTTTTATAAAATAAAAAATTGCTTTAACGATTCTGATTAAAATGTCATGTTTGTTATATCCACGTGAGAAATAACATTTGTATTTTGAATGCTGTGCGAAAAGCCTATGAAGTACACATTATTTGAATTAATTTTCTACATCTAGGAAATCATAAGTTAACAGACAAAAAATACACAATTTGTGTCAAATATTCTTTTTTCGTAGCCTTAAGAGTTTTAGAAACACACACACAGATACGCTCTCTCTCAAGATGTTTCTTTTTCACGGACTTCAAAACGTGTGTTTTGGATGGAAAACAATACCCCTTCTACTTATCGGTAGAGAAAGTACCAATACGTAGTGGAAGTTTGCGAATATAATCTCATCGTTTAAACGAGAGTAAAGCAAGGGCTTTGAGCCAGTCGTACCAACTTTACCCAGTCCATGACACTTGCAGTTGATTAACATAATATATTCTTCAGCCGCTTGCAGAAACAAAGCAGGTAAATGTGGAGTCCCACCCCGCCTCTGCTGTTTACATATTTGTTCCCCTCATTCCACGGGAAACAGCAATCTTTTTAATGGAAATTTTCTGTTTATTTGATATGCCTTCTACTTCACCTTAATTGGCTAATGGGGGGAAAGCTATTCTTTTTTTTTTTTTTTTTTTTTTTACACGAGTAGATGCTCCCTGCCAAAACCAAGGAAGCGAGAATATTAAAAGTTTACATAAAATGCGAGCAACACATCAAAAGCGGTGGGAACATCCCAAACAATGATTCAGCAAAAAGTTAATTTAACAAGCGATCTTAAAAAATCTTGTGTTACACTCACATGACATTCTCTACTCTTGTACAAACTATTTTTGCAAACGCTTATTCTCCATCTACTTCATGTTAATCGAGATAAACATTTGCAGACTCTATCTTATTGCTAATTTTCTTGTAGACGTAAGGGGAATATATATTTACAAGAGCAATATAGAAATACAGTAGCCTTTAAGCGCATACATATCTCTTAATAGCTGGTTGCTAGGTGCAGCACCATTCCCTTTGCCACAGATTAATACTCTTTGCATATCCAAGACAAAAAAAAATGAATAACGAATTCCCATTTTAGAAAATAAGTATTGAAAAATTTAAGGGAATAACAAGCAATATCTCGAAAATGGTTCACTCAACAAAAAAAAATGTATATGACATAAATTGTGTATTTTAATGCGATCTACATTTTTGTGCAGTAAAATTTTGTCTCTCTCTTATGGTTTACCAGTTATGCAAAACTCGTTCACAATGAAGAATACTTTTGGAGACATTCCCAGAAAATTCAAGATATACATTTGATTTGTCATGAAAATATCTTAAACATATGATATTTTAATCAAAATCGTTAGAGTCATTTTTGAGAAAATTAAAATTTTCGAAAAATGTTCCATGTAAAGGGTAAACTGGGGTGGGGGAATTTTCTTAAAAACCTTCGTGTCACACCTGTGGAAGATACTGAACGTAAATAGCAAGTTTGGTGTTTATCCGACTGTTCCTTTCTGAGTTATGCTGTTCACAGACAGACACACACACGGACATGTTTCCAAAAATGCTTTTTTGGATTCAGGGGGTCTCAAAACATATATTTCCGGTGAAATCTCGGTATCGAATTTTTGGGTGGAATACAATACTTCCCCTACTTACTATACGTAGTAGAGAAGGTAAAAATGTGCTATACCTCATTCGTAAAACCTCCTCTGCATGGCATACTTGCTGTCTCTACTTACTTGTAGAAGATAGAGGAGGTATGGGTTCCAATCAAACATAGATACCGAAATTTCACCGCAAATACAAGTTTTAAGATCCTCTAAACCGGGGAAAAAATGAAAAAATGAAAAAATGAAAAAAAAAAAGATCAAATTTGGCATTTTAGCATCTTTCAAGGATGCGATTACGAAGAATTTCAAGACTACTCTTTACATTCAAAATGTTTTAATTTTCTCAATAATGACTCTGACGATTTTGATGAATATATCACATGATGTTTACTTTGATATTAATATTATAAATAGATACATTTGTGTGTGTGTGTGTACGTGTGTGAGAGAGAGGCAGAGTGTTGGCGGTTGGGAATGGATGGGTGGGTGGGTGGGTGTAGGGTAATCTCGCCAACCACTAAACAGATTTGAATGGTTCTTTCAACATTGAAAAGCACTATTGTTTCTGACGGATCGAGGCTATAAAACACCTAATTTCAATTCATAAATTACTAACATACCTACTAAAAAGGCATAACAAAGTCTACCCACTAGAATACGAACACATTGGCGTTACAAAACAATACCTTTGCGGAGAAGGCTTTGCCTTTTCGTTTAAAAATTACATTTAGTATTATTTATGGACGCTTTTTAACTACTGTGGTTATTAGCGCCTCATTCTGGGCCGGAAACTCTTCTCAAAGGCCTCTATCAGGCTTGAGGTTCTTTTAAGTGGCATAAATCTATGACACGGGACCACCGGCTTTACTTCCCTTCAGAAGGAAGCCATGCTAATGATTTTTACGTTCGAAAGAATCCATCGATCTGCTGGGTTTGAACCGGCGACCTCGGTAACTAGAATGGTACCCCAAGACCACGGAGGACGACACGTTTTCATTGGGAATGCCACGATAGCCCTTACTCCACAGAAAATGCATGTAAAATAAGACAAATGTTGTGGATGTTTTATTGCAAGAGACACGCCTAGTTACGATTTAGCAACTGAGAAATACAAGGTGTATAAAAGACAATCGCATCTGCTAATCATAGGCGATATGTATGCCAAAATATTTTAATAACTCTCAGATAAGAACTTTTTTGCTGTACTTCTGTACTAAGTGGCCCAAACAAGCTGTCCTTTGCAGTTTTGTTTCCTGCATATTGTCACGAACGTGACTGAGGAGATCCGTATTGTAATTATATTTTATATTAATTGGCATTATTTTATTAACCTGTCGCAAGTTTCTGAATTCATATAGAATCATATTTTATATTCTTAATTCTGTGCAAGTCTTAGTAAATTGTATATACGACAGGAAATAGCGGCCTGCTACTTCCCTTGACATTTCCAAGGGATGTCACCATGTCATCATTTCCTGAGGAGTACGTGTCTTACTGCAGGCTCTTAGTTGCACCTTAAACCGCGTTACGTCACATAGAATGTTCTTGAACATTGACGTATCGAGTTATGATTGGCCGCTATATTTCAAACCCAGGGCGGTGGCAGACCATATTTGGTAATAGCTGCCACGGTATTAGAATGAACCCCTCTAGGGTATTCAACTCTATATAACCAAGCCCTCAAGCTCTGCTCGGGGGACTTTGTGTTGTAACTTAGCCCGAACCACTATGGTACCCGTCGACGCTCCGGATGGTTTCATTTGGCACCACTAGCGGCTTGACAAAGTCGCGTTGAGTATTGGCTCTCCTCAACCACGATGAGACGTCTCTCAAGCTAAACATTATAAAATAAATTGTTAATAATAATGTTAGCTAGTACCATCATCATCCCTGATCTTGTAAACCCAACTATCGCACGATAGAAATGTAACTCTTTAGAATATAGTCAGATAGCTCTAGCCAAGCGTTTTAATGATTGTCTCTACCTCTGCAATCCCTCATTTAGCTATTCTCCCCAGTGTCACAACTTAGCACGTGACAATATGTATGCGGGTGGAAAAGAAATTTCCGCATCACTGCTGTTCAAAAAGGCAGTGCAGGTACAAAGTGAAAGGATACTGAGATACTGCTGCTGTCTGCAGGTGTTTACGTGGTAGTTCCGTACTGATAAGCGCCGCGTGGTCGCCTGCATGCAGTTCGAGCCAGGTCATTCCGACAAAAAGGTAACGTTCAGCAATAACGAACACACAGATACGGTTACGCACCAAAATGCAGCTGAGGCACGAAGGCTGTGTTCTGAACACTTGTTTCTTTCTTTTTTGGCATACAGAAATAATATTAAGAAATGATGGATAATTCCACATCAATTCGTCCACTAAGGCGGGCATGGTTTTGCACATGCTTATTATGAATAATGTACTAGTAGAAAGTAATTTAATTCTAACGCACATTTAAGGGTACATAAGTATAATAAAAATAGAATTTTGTTTAATCCTTGTTAACTTTTCGCCACCAATTGGTGCCATATAGTTCTACTGATTGTAGATTAACTGTCATGGAATTAAATGACTTAACACGTGTGCTCAGGTTTGCGTCAAGAATCCTGAATTCTTGTTAATGAGCGAATTGCTTACTAAATAACCGATAACACACACCCCCACACAGGTATTCTCACATTCAAACACCAGATTCTGGGCATACTGTAAAATGTTTTGTTTAAAGACAACTTTCTGGAGCCCAGCGGAAATCGAACACGAAACACCTCATATACGGGCAGTTCCTCTACTGAATGAGCTCTGAGATCAGTAACAGCAGTTAAAGTGATCGTTTTCAAGCATTGCTCGTCTCTGTCGGTATGGAGTCCCCTTTGCAGTTCTGCTTAGGCAAACCTTTTGGCATCCGCGCTATCCGGTATAAACTAACTCAACTAAGGACGGTTTGTGTGGGCCACCTGGTATCTTGTAACTATGTTCATTACCGGCATATGCTAAATAAGCTGGTATAATTATGTCCAATCAGAAATTATTAAACCGATATTTATAATCAACAACCGGGAAGATTATATTTCTCAATAGTTGTGAACTACATGTCATTTCAAAAATGTTCAACTTAGTGGCCTCAGAGTGGAGAATCTCAATGCTCACCAGCTTTTCCCCATTCTCATGTGTATTGTCGTTACAGCTTTATGCATTATGTGATATCTATGTAGCATTTATACTGTTAAATAACTTCGGGACCAAGGCACGAAGGTTTAAACTTCATTTACTGCAATTATTAAAAAAAATCTGATGTGTTACGCTCACATGCTCTTGTACAAACTATCTTTACAAACGCTTATTCTCCATATGCTTCATGTTAATCGAGATATTGAGATGTTAATCTTATTGCTAATTTTCTTGTAGATGCAAGGGGAATTGGTAGGCTTTAAGCTATAGTCAAGTATTTTAAGAGTTGGTTGCTATGTGGAGTAATCAATTCTCTTTGCACTACCAGGACAAAAAAATCTGATGTGTTACACTCACATGACCTTCTCTACTCTTGTACAAGCTATTTTTACAAACGCTTATTCTCCGTCTACTTTATGTTAATCGAGATAAACATTTGCAGACTCTATCTTATTGCTAATTTTCTTGTAGATGTAAGGGGAATATGTATTTACAAGGGCAATATAGAAATACAGTAGCCTTTAAGCACATACATATCTCTTAATAGCTGGTTGCTAGGTGCAGCACCATTCCCTTTGCCACAGATTAATACTGTTTACATAACCAAGACAAAAAAATGAATAACGAATTCCATTTGAGAAAATAAGTATTGACAAATTTAAGGGAATAACAAGCAATATCTCGAAAATGGTTCACTCAACAAAAAAATGTATATGGCATAAATTATGTATTGTAACGCGATCTACATTTTTTGTGTAGTAAAATTTTGTCTATCTCTTATGGTTTACCAGTTATGCAAAAGTCGTTCACAATGAATGGAGACATTCCCAGAAAATTCAAGATATACATTTTATTTGTCATGAAAATATCTTAAACATATATTTTAATCAAAATCGTTAGAGCCATTTTTGAGAAAATTAAAATTTTCGAAACATGTTCCATGTAAAGGGTAATCTGGGGTGGGGGAATTTTCTTGAAAACCTTCGTGTCACATCTCTGGAAGATACTGAACCTAAATACCAAGTTTGGTGTTTATCCGACTGTTCGTTTCTGAGTTATGCTGTTCACAGACACACAGATACACAGACGGACATGTTTCCAAAAATGCTTTTTTTGGATTCAGGGGGTCTGAAAACATGTATTTCTAGTGAAATCTCGGTATCGAATTTTTGGGTGGAATACAATACTTCCCCTACTTACTATACGTAGTAGAGAAAGTAGAAATACTCCACCATTGCGATAATTGCTTTACCTCTAAAAGATACTTAAGGATATATAACATTTACGGAACTTAGAATACTGTCGGGGAAGGGTTAAAGAAACATATACTAATATTTTACACCGATTTCCGTGAATATCAGGGGATTTTTCATCATGAATTAGGAAAATGACGGGACTGTGGGGCCTTATAAAATTATAAACATAAAGACGATGCTTCGTAATAGAAATATTTTTTATCATTGAACGACAATAACTTCATAAGGAATCCGGGGTAAGCAAACGAAATTAATTTAATTGTCATTCCAGGTTTCCAGGGCCACCACATGCAGCGTCGGCTAAGGCTGCTGATGACTAATAAAAGGTATATTATCCTGAATTTTCTGCGAATATCCTACATTCGGAATGGCTTCGTATAATTTTGTATATCTGGTAAGCCATACAGAACAGACAATCATTACAAATGTAGAGGCCACTCGCGGATGCTTGTACAAAGGAAAGAGACACTACAGTTTAAAAAATGGCTCTAACGATTTTAATTTAAAATACCATGTAGGCATTAAAGATATTTCCATGACAAATAAAATGTATATTTTTAATTTGCGGGGAATAGCCTTTGAAAGGAGTTTTGTATAATCGTTTATAACTTGTAAACGTTAAGCGATAGACGAAATCTCTTTAAGACACACACAATGTGTTTCAAATAACCTTTTTGTGGCATCAGCCATTTCCAAGATATCCGTTACTAATAGTTCCATTTGTTCAATACTTTGTCATTCTTTTTAAGTTCCATCGATTTTCACTTGTTTCTCGCGATTGCGTGGAAACAGTGTGGAATTTTAAGGCCAGCATATATCGTCCAGTTCTTAAACATTTGACTATCGCTGTTCTCTTTGTGTTTATAACGAAATAATGTGTAATGTAACTATTTCTGCAAAGGTACTCGTATATTTTTATTTATAAAGGGTTTATACAAAAATGTAGTAGACAGAAAAATAGGCTTTAAAGAATAGTTTCTATACCCACCAACAAATATAGAGAAAGTCATGTGAATGCATCACATCGGATTCTTTTACTTTCTCTACCACGTACATAGTAGGTAGAGAAGATATTGCACTCCACCTAAAAATTCAATAGCGAGATTTCACGGAAATACATGTTTTGAACCCCCTTAAATAAAAAAGCTTTAGAAAAAGGTCCGAGTGTGTGTGTGTGTGTGTGTGAACAGTATAACTAAAAAACGAAAAGTGGATAAATACCAAACTTGGTATTTAGGTTCAGTACCTTCCAAAGATGCGACACGAACTGTTTCAGGAAAATCCCCTCACACCAAACTACCGTTGGAAAATTTTTCGAATTTTTCTTCTAAAAAATGGCTCTAACGATTTTGATTAAAATACCATACATTAAAATATTTACATGGCAAATAAAATGTATATTTTTAATTTCTGAGAATAGCCTGTGAGTCCTGTATTCGGAAAGAATTTGTATAAACCTGTATAACTGGTAAACGTTAAGCGATAGACGAAAACGTACTACACAAAAAATGTAGATCTCTTTAAAACACACGATTTACTTCAAATAAGCTTTTTTTGTAGCATCAGCCATTTCCGAGATATCTGTTATTAATGGTTCGATAAGTTCAATATTTTGTCCTTCTCTTAAGTCCCATCGATTTTCAGTTGTTTCTCGCGATTACATGGAAACAGTATGAAATTTTAAGGCCAGCATATAGCGTACAGTTCTTAAACACTAACTGTTCTCTTAGTATCCTAACGAAATGTGTAATGTAGCTATTTCTGTAGAGGTTTATCTGGATTAAAATGAGGTAAATAGAAAAATAAACTTTACCAAGTATAATTTGTATACCTATTAATAAACGATAGAGGTTAGAGAAAGCCATGTGAATGTTACACATGAGCATTCTTTTCGAGCTTATGGGAAGCTAACAAATTTCAAAGTTGTTACCTACATAGCGACCCGCTCTAGAAAGTGTTTACTACCGCTTAAAGTCTACTGTATTCCCCTAATCTCCTTGTACCAACAAATGTGCAATAAGGCCGTTTCTGCAAATGTTTATTTCGATTAACTTGAAGTAGATAGAAGAATAAGCTTCTGTAGCAATAGTTTGTTGATGAATGAGTAGAGAAAGTCATGGAAATGTAACCCATCACAATTTTTTTCATACCCAGCAGTGTTCGGGAGTTTCGCATCCTCTCACACTAAGTATCTGAACGCTATCGTTAAATGATTTTATTATTCTGAGCTGACATAATAATCATGACGATATGGTGATTAAAATAATCTTTATTATTATTATTTATTATATTATTAAAATAGGAGAACTATGCATAAAGGGGAGAAATCACACTCGGCATTTTCCTAAAAATTTTTTTCTTTCTTTTCCAGATTCTCAATACCCAATTTCAGTGAAATCGCGATATTGAGTTTTTGGATCAAACATAATAGTTCCTCTACCTTAGCCAGCAGTAAAAAGGGTGAAGAAATCTGACGAGTAAGACACGAAATTCTGCACTCATTAACCATTCACATTATGCAAGATGCACCCCCTCAGTGTTAACTGTTTACATTAAAAAATTCGAATACAATGAAGAGGCATTTATTTAGCTCAAAAGGTATTTTAATGAAACTTGTTAGAGGCGTTTCTGAGAAAATCTAATATAAGGGCACTTGTTTTCATTTAAGGGATAGTACCGCGTGGCGGGAATCTCGTGAAAATATTCCTGTTGTATCCTTACAAGGTACTGGACTTAATTACTGTTTTTGGTATTCACTCCACCTTTCATTTTCGAATTATGCTCTTAAATACACAAGAGACAAATATAGAAACACAGGCTGAGCATTTTCTGGAAACCCTTGGCGGGGAAGGGGGGGGGTTAAGGGAACCCCAAAACTGTGAAATATCCATACCGAATTTCTGGGACGACACTTCCTCTATCCAACACAGATAAGCGATAGAGAAAGTAAAACAAAGCTCAATTTACTCACTACGGGGCACTGAAATGCACCTACCGAGTTCATATTCACTCTCGGCGTCTTCTGCTATCGTCTCCATGATGTCGAGAAGCGGTGCATGATGCTGTTGAACGTTCCGCACCGTCTACACACACACTGAAATGTTGCAGTAGCGTGTCGGACTGGCAGACCCGCATTCACTCTGTCACTGCGCACGTGCTTCTCTCTCCCCAACCGTGTAGCAATTGTTTATATTTCACTAAACTTTTAACATCGCCGGGTCCTTCACCTGCACTTCTTTCGCATTTTCATACTCTCGGCTTCGGTACACATTACACTCACATCACTTCCCCTACTCCTATACACACTATTCTTACGTCGACTTCTTCTTAATAGAGATAGAGATAATCTTTCTTTACACATTTCGTTGTAGGTAAACATACGAAGTATACAGAAGGCTAAACTCACAGTCAGACTTTTAAAAATAGAGTATGTGATGGCTTTGAAATTCCATGTTCTATGCATGACCACGAAATAATTTTTTTTTATGTGTTACACTCACATGACTTTCTCTACTGTTGTACAAACTATTTTTACAAACGCTTATTCTCCATGTGCTTCATGTTAATAGAGATGTTAATCTTATTGCTAATTTTCTTGTAGATGCAAGGGGAATTGGTAGGCTTTAAGCGATACTCAAATGTTTTAAGAGCTGGTTGCTATGTGGCGCATTCCATTCTCTTTGCATTACCAGGACAACAACAACAACAAAAAATGAATAACGAATTCCCATTTGAGTATAAGTATTGGAAAATTTAAGGGAATAACAAGCAATATCTCGAAAACCGTTCACTCAACAACAAAAAATGTATATGACATAAATTGTGTATTTTAACGCGATCTACATTTTTGTGTAGTAAAATTCTGTCCATCTCTTATGATTTACCAGTTATGCAAAAGTCGTTCACAATGAAGAACACTTTTGGAGACATTCCCAGAAAATTCGAGATATACAATTCATTTGCCATAAAAATGTCTTAAACTTATGGTATTTTATTCAAAATCATTAGAACCATTTTTAAAAGAATTAAAATTTTCGAAAAATGTTCCATGTAAAGGGTAATCTGGGGTGGGGGGATTTTCTTGAAAACCTTCGTGTCGCATCTCTGGAAGATACTGAACCTAAATATCAAGTTTGGTGTTTATCCGTGTTCGTTTCTGAGTTATGCTGTTCACAGACACATACACGGGAATGTTTCCAAAAATTCGTTATATGCATTCAGTGAACCTCAAAACATGTATTTCCTGTGAAATCTCGGTATCGAATTTTTGGGTGGAATGCAATACTTCCCCTACTTACTATACGTAGTAGAGAAAGTAAAAAACTACTTACCACTTTGCAAAAACGTTCAAGTATTTGAAAATTCAAACAAAAAACAAAAGATACCTCGGGAATGGTTAACATCATAAATATATTTATTTCATACAAATTCTAGGCTATAACGATATCTGCATTTTTTTCCGTGCAGTAAGACCTTGTCTATCTCTTATGGTTTATCAGTTATGCAAAAATAATTCAGAATGAAAAGGACTACACAAGCCATTCTCAGAAAATTCAAGATATACATTTTATTTGTCATGCAAATATCTTAAACATCTGGTATTCAAATAAAAATCGTTAGAGCAATTCTTTAGGAAATCAAAAATAACGAACACTTTTCCTTAAAGAGTGGTTTGCGGTGCGGGGATTTTCTTGAAAAATCTTCGTGTCACAATTTTGTAAGACGCTCAAAAATACCAAGTTTAATACTTAACCGACTTTGTTTTTGAGTTATACTATTCCTAGACTCACACGCGCGCACGTATCTTTGTTTCCAAACATGCTTTCGTTGGATTCCGAGAACCCAAAAACCTGTGTATCCGGTGAAATCTTGGTATCGAGTTTTTGGATGGAATGCAATATTTCCTCTCACTATAGGTAAGTTCTGGAGAAAGTAAAAATGATAATTTTCTCTCCATTAATTTGGTTGATATAATCTTTTTTTAACTGGTGTCCAAATATTTGTCTTCCGACTGCACTTACACGCTTTTCAAAAATATCGTATTTAAGGAATTGCACCAGTTTTCCATTGACATGTTAGATGCATACTAATTCTCATCGTTATTGGTGTTTTCTTACCAGGGGAAACAAGCACGCTACTGATTGCCTAGCAGGCATAACTTTGTGTGCTATTAGAACCTTATGGTGGGTTTTAATTTTAAATCTAAAAGTGATTATAAGCCCCGTTCCGCCAATATTAAATTTGTTAACTTATATCTATTATCTCAGAGATTATTTATGGTATTAGATTGAAATTCTTAAAGGATGTAGAGCAGCATTCTACGTTTAATGCCATAGCTTTATTCAATAATGTCATTTATTAAGGTAGATAGGATGATTTTTTTTTCTTTTTCATATTGTGTCTTTGTACAGTTTTTACTTTCACTTCACCAAGTTCTCACTGTCATTTCAGTAATGTGAACTAGTTCAGAATCCACTGCGACTTCACTTAGCTTACAGCCAATTCACTAATGTGATCTAGCTCAACTTTCACTGTGAACTCACTCAGATCACAGCCAATTCACTAATGTGATCTAGCTCAACTTTCATTATGACTACACTTAGCTCATAGCCAATTCACTAATGTGAACTAGTTCAACTTTCACTGTGATTTCACTCAGCTCACAGCCAATTCACTAATGTGATCCAGCTTAACTTTCACTGTGACTTCACTCAGCTCACAGCCAATTCACTAATGTGATCTAGCTCAACTTTCATTATGACTACACTTAGCTCATAGCCAATTCAATAATGTGAACTAGTTCAACTTTCATTATGACTACACTCAGCTCACAGCCAATTCACTAATGTGAACTAGTTCAACTTTCATTATGACTACACTTAGCTCACAGCCAATTCACTAATGTGATCAAGTTCAGCTTTCACTGTAACTTCACTTAGCTCACAGCCAATTCACTAATGTGATCTAGTTCAGCTTTCACTGTGACTTCACTTAGCTCACAGCCAATTCACTAATGTGATCTAGTTCAGCTTTCACTGTAACTTCAGTTAGCTCACAGCCAATTCACTAATGTGATCTAGTTCAGCTTTCACTGTAACTTCACTTAGCTCACAGCCAATTCACTAATGTGATCTAGTTCAACTTTCACTGTGACTTCACTCAGCTCACAGCCAATTCACTAATGTGATCTAGCTCAACTTTCATTATGACTACACTTAGCTCACAGCCAATTCACTAATGTGATCTAGCTCAACTTTCATTATGACTACACTTAGCTCACAGCCAATTCACTAATGTGATCTAGCTCAACTTTCATTATGACTACACTTAGCTCACAGCCAATTCACTAATGTGAACTAGTTCAACTTTCATTATGTCTACACTCAGCTCACAGCCAATTCACTAATGTGAACTAGTTCAAATTTCATTATCACTACACTCAGCTCACAGCCAATTCACTAATGTGAACTAGTTCAACTTTCATTATGACTACACTTAGCTCACTGCCAATTCACTAATGTGAACTAGTTCAACTTTCATTATGACTACACTCAGCTCACAGCCAATTCACTAATGTGAACTAGTTCAACTTTCACTATGACTACACTTAGCTCACAGCCAATTCACTAATGTGAACTAGTTCAACTTTCATTATGACTACACTCAGCTCACAGCCAATTCACTAATGTGAACTAGTTCAATTTTCATTATGACTACACTTAGCTCACAGCCAATTCACTAATGCGATCAAGTTCAGCTTTCACTGTAACTTCACTTAGCTCAGAGCCAATTCACTAATGTGATCTAGTTCAGCTTTCACTGTGTCTTCACTTAGCTCACAGCCAATTCACTAATGTGATCTAGTTCAGCTTTCACTGTAACTTCAGTTAGCTCACAGCCAATTCACTAATGTGATCTAGTTCAGCTTTCACTGTAACTTCACTTAGCTCACAGCCAATTCACTAATGTGATCTAGTTCAACTTTCACTGTAACTTCACTTAGCTCAGAGCCAATTCACTAATGTGATCTAGTTCAGCTTTCACTGTGACTTTACTTAGCTCACAGCCAATTCACTAATGTGATCTAGTTCAGCTTTCACTGTAACTTCAGTTAGTTCACAGCCAATTCACTAATGTCATCTAGTTCAGCTTTCACTGTGACTTCACTTAGCTCACAGCCAATTCACTAATGTGATCTAGTTCAGCTTTCACTGTAACTTCAGTTAGCTCACACCCAATTCACTAATGTGATCTAGTTCATCTCTCACTGTGACTTCACTTAGCTCAGAGCCAATTCTCTAATGTGATCTAGTTCAGCGTTCACTGTAACTTCACTTAGCTCAGAGCCAATTCACTAATGTGATCTAGTTCAGCTTTCAATGTGACTTCACTTAGCTCAGAGCCAATTCACTAATGTGATCTAGTTCAGCTTTCACTGTGACTTCACTTAGCTCACAGTCAATTCACAAATGTGATCTAGTTCAGCTTTCACTGTGACTTTACTTAGCTCAGAGTCAATTCACTAATGTGATCCAGCTCAAATTTCACTGTGACTTCACTTAGCTCAGAGCCAATTCACTAATGTGATCTAGTTCAACTTTCACTGTGACTTCACTCAGTTCACAGCCAATTCACTAATGTGATCCAGTTCAACTTTCACTGTGACTTCACTCAGCTCACAGCCAATTCACTAATGTGAACCAGTTCAACTTTCACCGTGACTTCACGCAGCCTACAGCGAATTCACTAATGTGATCTAGTTCAACTTTCACTGTGACTTCACTTAGCCCACAGCCAATTCACTAATGTGATCTAGTTCAACTTTCACTGTGACTTCACTTAGCTCACAGCCAATTCACTAATGTGATCAAGCTCAACTTTCACTGTGACTTCACTCAGCTCACAGCCAATTCAGTAATGTGATCTAGTTCAACTTTCACTGTGACTTCACCTAGCTCACAGTCAATTCAGTAATGTGATCTAGTTCAGCTTTCACTGTGATTGCACCTAGTTCACAGTCAATTCACGAATGTGATCTAGTTCAGCTTTCATTGTGACCACCTAGCTCACAGCCAATTCACGAATGTGATCTAGCTCAACTTTCACTGTGACTTCACTTAGCTCACAGCCAATTCACTAATGTGATCTAGCTCAACTTGCACTGTGACTTCACTCAGCTCACAGCCTATTCACTAATGTGATCTAGCTCAACTTTCACTGTGACTTCACCTAGCTCACAGTCAATTCAGTAATGTGATCTAGTTCAGCTGTCACTGTGATTGCACCTAGTTCACAGTCAATTCACGAATGTGATCTAGTTCAGCTTTCATTGTGACCACCTAGCTCACAGCCAATTCACGAATGTGATCTAGCTCAACTTTAACTGTGACTTCACCTAGCTCACAGCCAATTCACTAATGTGATCTAGCTCAACTTTCACTGTGACTTCATCTAGCTCACAGCCAATTCACTAATGTGATCTAGTTCAACTTTCACTGTGACTTCACCTAGCTCACAGCCAATTCAGTAATGTGATCTAGTTCAACTTTCACTCTGACTTCACCTAGCTCACAACCAATTCAGTAATGTGATCTAGTTCAACTTTCACTGTGACTTCACTTAGCTCATAACCAATTCACTAATGTGATCTAGTTCAACGTTCACTGTGACTTCACCTAGCTCACAACCAATTCACTAATGTGATCTAGTTCAACTTTCACTGTGACTTCACCTAGCTCACAACCAATTCACTAATGTGATCTAGTTCAACTTTCACGGTGACTTCACCTAGCTCACAACCAATTCACTAATGTGATCTAGTTCAACTTTCACTGTGACTTCACCTAGCTCACAACCAATTCACTAATGTGATCTAGTTCAACTTTCACTGTGACTTCACCTAGCTCACAACCTATTCACTAATGTGATCTAGTTCAACTTTCACTGTGACTTCACCTAGCTCACAGTCAATTCAGTAATGTTATCTAGTTCAACTTTCACTGAGACTTCACCTAGCTCACAACCAATTCACTAATGTGATCTAGTTCAACTTTCACTGTGACTTCACCTAGCTCACAACCAATTCACTAATGTGATCTAGTTCAACTTTCACTGAGACTTCACCTAGCTCACAACCAATTCACTAATGTGATCTAGTTCAACTTTCACTGAGACTTCACCTAGCTCACAACCAATTCACTAATGTGATCTAGTTCAACTTTCACTGAGACTTCACCTAGCTCACAACCAATTCACTAATGTGATCTAGTTCAACTTTCACTGTGACTTCACCTAGCTCACAGCCAATTCATTAATGTGATCTAGCTCAACTTTCATTGTGACTTCACCTAGCTCACAGCCAATTCAGAAATGTGATCTAGCTCAACTTTCATTGTGACTTCACCTAGCTCACAGCCAATTCACTAAGGTGATCTAGCACTTCTTTAACCGTGACTTCACTTAGCACACAGCCAATTCACTAATGTGATCTCATACAACTTTCAGTGTGACTTCACTTAATTCACACTGTCACTTCACTAATGTGATCTAGGTCAGGTTTCACCTAACCTACAGCCAATTCACTAATGTGAACTAGTTCAACTTTCATTATGACTACAACTAGCTCACAGCCAATTTACCAAGGTGATCTAGCTCATTTTTAACCGTGACTTCACTCAGCACACAGCCAATTCACTAATGTGAACTAGTTCAACTTTCATTATGACTTCACCTAGCTCACAGCCAATTCACTAAGGTGATCTAGCTCATCTTTAACCGTGACTTCACTTAGCACACAGCCAATTCACTAATGTGAACTAGTTCAACTTTCATTATGACTTCACCTAGCTCACAGCCAATTCACTAAGGTGATCTAGCTCATCTTTAACCGTGACTTCACTTAGCACACAGCCAATTCACTAATGTGATCTCGTACAACTTTCAGTGTGACTTCACTTAATTCACACTGTCACTTCACTAATGCGATCTAGGTCAGCTTTCACCTAACTCACAGCCAATTCACTAATGTGAACTAGTTCAACTTTCATTATGACTACACTTAGCTCATAGCCAATTCACTAATGTGATCTAGCTCAGCTTTCACTGTGACTTCACCTACCTCACAGTCACTTCACTAATGTGATCTAGTTCAACTTTTTCCTGTCGCTTCACTTTTCTTAGGGACGTAGCCGCGCAATGAAACAGGGGCAAAGCAGCAGCCTCATCTTCAGTTTACTTCACTCGCTGGGGAATCGAACACAATAGGTCTCTAATCTACCGCGTAGCAGCTATCGTTACAAACTCACCTCAAGAACCGCACTTGATGTTGCATCACCAACTCATTTCCTAACTGGCTCTTCGCGAGAACGCTCCCTTACGTAGCCGATGGAGGTTTCCATAGAGCGTTCTAGAATGTTCTGGAGTGGGGAGAAGGGAAACTTCCAGAACATTCTGGTTATTTGTTAAGGGTTTCTGGTGTTTACGCTGGGCGAGAGCGCTACCGCTTTTATTTATCTCTCCAACTGAACGGCGTCAAGCTCCCGATAAGCTTGGGCTATAGCTGTTGCGTCACAGTGTTATTATTGCCATTTTTTAAAAAAAATATCAGCAATTATATTTTAAAAATCAAACCACCGAAATAGATCCCTAAATTTTTAAGGTGTTTTTTTATAATGCTAATACTTAATTTAGCAATCTCCAAGAACCGGTAATTTGTATCAGAAAATGTCATTCACAGAAGAAGATGTTCAAAGTAAAAGTGGAGAAGAAAATATCTCACGTATATCTCCAAATAAACCACAATGGTTTACACAATAGATATACGAAAGCTGGCATATTTAACAGTAGTACAAATTTGTAGAGCAAACTGTTTCCTAAAAGATGAGCTAAAATTGGCCTCTATACTCCATAGGATAGGTATGAGAGTTAGGAATTTTGTTTTTTGGTGCGTGTGTGAAGTGGTGTAGAATTCAGAGCAAAATGTGCCGCATGCACAACCACTTTTAAAATACAAACACAATACAATGATAAAATATTTAGAATATTAAAGATGAATTGCCAAATTTCCGCAGTTAACCTCTCCTTAACACGCACGGAAAAGCAGTTTTATTACCGGTTTTCAAAACATCGCAACAGATGTTCGTCGCACATTTACTCAGAGGGAGGAGAGGGAGAGGAGAAAGATCACTAGCTGCGTAACCACGCAACTCCAGAAAAGTGTGTCGTCTACCGTGGTCTAGGGGTACTATGCTATCCTCCAGTTCCCGAGGTCATGGCTTCAAACCGGGCGGAGGCGATGAGTTTTTTGGGGCGTAAAAATTCTTGGCATGGCATACTTCGGAAAGAAAGTAAACCGGTGGTCCCGTGTCATAGATTTATGGAACATAAAAAAATTAATTAAACTGAGTTTTATTTATGGACGCTCTTTAACTACTATGGTTTTTAGCGTGCCATTCTATATTGGGCGTGAAAGACCGGAAATTTAGCTCAGAGGCCTCTTTATCAGGCTTGAGGTTCTTTTACATGACGTAAATCTACGACACGGGACCACCGGCTTTACTTCCCTTCCGAAGAAAGCCCTGCTAAGGATTTTTACGCCCGAAAAAAATCCATCGTCCTCCGACGGGTTTCAACCCGCGACCTCAGGAACCAGATGTTAGCATGGTACCACTAGACCACGGAGGACGACGCGGCACGTAAAAGACCCTCAAGCCTGATAAAGCGGCCTCTGAGCAAAATTTCCGGTTCACAAATAAAACAAAATTTCATTTTTTTATTTTCCAGAAAAATGTCAACTATTACACTATTTTTTCAAATTATCTTATGCAAAACAGAACTGTAGATATTTACCTAGTAGTAAAACATTAAAATAATCTTGACTGGTGTTTATTCTGAGGTAAATTTAGTGTTTAAAAATTTGGATTATTTCAGACCCATCATTAATGTTGCACATGATCATGCCAAACAAAAGCATGAAACTTTGTATTCGTACTATGACTGAGAGCGCCGTCGTTTCGTCCACTGCCTTAAACCTTCAAGCTGCGGGCGACAAGGGCAATTGTCTTTCGGACAACCGAGAAAGAATAAAAACAAAAAGCTGTTCTGCTCTATCTGACAGTAGCTCCTTGCGCTTTATGAGCAAACTAGGTGCTTCACCCAGCGTTGTCTGATCTTTATATTGTGGACAAAGTCACTAGGGGCTGGATTATTGTGAAAATTGGGTTTTGGCCTATTACATTTCGCAACTATGTCCTTTGGTGCAAAGCTCTTTAAGAATCCGACGCTTGTGAGCGGCCCTAGAACACGTTCGGCCCAAAATATGCTTGCATATTATGCACTATCTGGCTGCCCGGTAGCTTTCTAAACTCAATGACAATTTAACTAATTTCATTGGCAACTCCGCCTTCTTTATGAAATTATTGCACAAGATCTACAGGATTTTTATGGTAAATCTTCCCTTTACTCCTTATAATTATAATTTCGTTCAGTTTCTCTATTCTATTGACAGATGAAAAATCCTCTGATGTTCACGCAAAAGGATGTGAAACTTCACATATTAACCATTTACTTTGCGCCATCACCTGGCATCTCCGGTACCGTTTTTTCATTCACCATTCTTTCCAATGCATCTTTCTTCTCATTCGATGCCCTAACCACACCTTCTTCCACTTCTATATCAGTTTCATCACTCTTCTCCCTTCGCTATGTTTTTCCGCAACAGTTTCATTGCTTAGTTTTTCTAGCCATTTTAAACACCCCAATTTTCTCCATATGAACTTCCCAAAAGCTTTCAATAGTCCCTCATTTCAGTGTTAAAGCTTTCGTACTACTCAATGCCACGCTCCAAACAGAGCTCTTCATTAACCTCTTCCTTAGTTCTTCTTTAAAGATCAAGGGTTATCCACTTGTTGACAATAGCTCACGTTGCTACTTGATACGTTGCAAGTATCTGAAGCTGTCCTCGTCTCCAATTTGAAAATGTACACCATGTGATCAAAAGTATCCGGACACACCACAAACATACGTTTTGCATCTTAGGTGCATTGTGCTGCCACCTACTGCCTGGTGCTCATTATCCGCGACCTCAGTAGTCATTAGACATCGTGAAACAGCAGAATGGGACGCTCCGTGGAACTCACGGACTTCGAACGTGGTCACGTGATTGGATGTCACTGTACGCGAGATTTCCACACTCCTAAACATCCCTGATGTGATAGTGAAGTGGAAACGTGAAGGGACATGTACAGCACAAAAGCGTACAGCCGACCTCGTCTGCTGACTGACAGAGACCGCCGACATTTGAAGAGGGTCGTAAAGAGTAATAGGTAGACATCTATCCAGACCATCACACAGGAATTCCAAACTGCATCAGGATCCACTCTGAGTACTATGACAGGCGTGAGGTGAGAAACCTTGGATTCCATGGTCGAGCGGCTGCTCATAAGCCACCCATCACGCAGGAAAATGCCAAACGACGCCTCGCTTGGTGTAAGGGGCGTCAACATTACACGATTGAACAGTGGCAAAACGTTGTGTGGAGTGACGAATCACGGTACACAATGTGGCGATCCGATGGCAGGGTGTGGATATGGCGAATGCCCGGTGAACGTCATCTACCAGCGTGTGTAGTGCCAACAGTGAAATTCGGAGGTAGTGGTGTTATGGTGTGGTCGTGTTTTTCCTGGAGGGAGCTTGCACCCCTTGTTGTTTTGCGTGGCACGATCACAGCGCAGACCTACATTGATATTTTAAGCACCTTCTTGCTTCCCACTGTTGAAGAGCAATTCGGGGATGGCGATTGCATCTTTCAACACGATCGAACACCTGTTCAAACTGCACGGGCTGTGGCGGAGTGGTTACACGACAATAACATCCCTGTAATGGACTGGCCTGCATAGAGTCCTGACTTGAATCCTATAGAACACCTTTGGGACGTTTTGGAACGTCGACTTCGTGCCAGGCCTCACCGACCTACATCGATACCCCTCCTCAGTTCCGCACTCCGTGAAGAATGGACTTCCATTCCCCAAGAAACCTTCCAGCACCTGATTGAAAGTATGCCTGAGAGAGTGAACGCTGTCATTAAGGTTAAGGGTGGGCCAACACCATATTGACTTCCAGCATTACCGATGGAGGGTGCCACGAACTTGTACGTCATTTTCAGCCAGGTGTCCGGATACTTTTGATCACGTAGTGTATCTTCTTTGTTTTTCTTTCAATAACTGTAGTCTATACCAGGTATGACCCCGCGTGTCGAACGACGTCCACTCTCCCCTTCTCGTATGCTGTTTGCAACACACAGAAATCTTCTGACACAGTGGTGGAACACTGTTGTACACAATTACGAGATGCATTTCACACGAGTTGGTACAATACAAATAACGGTTGACAAAGTTGCAACTGTATAAAACACAACTTGAAAATATAATATGGAAATGGCCCGTATCTACAACAAACAAATTTGTATATAAGAATACATTAGTTTATGTATCATGCAAATGATTTTTCAATATAGCTAATGACCCTTTAATAACATAGAGGGTCACTGCTTTAATAAATGTATTGTTAAATGCTTTAACAATAATTATGCCAGGATTGGAAGCAAACTTTGAGTATCATTCGAATAAAATTATTGGTTTATCAACTTTAAGATATATTATATTTTTTCTATAAAATGATACAGGGAAGCAAGGGAAACCAAGTAGTAAGCCAATGTCAATTGAAGTAAGATGATATTTATTTACTGTAAAAGCTGTAAGTATTGAGTATTGCTTGTTAATGTTTCCTGCAAGTCTATAAGCGATAGTACATTTAGTTCTTCAATTTAATAAGAAATACGAGATACTTTGGGTTTCAAACTTTTTTTGCATGAATAAAGGAACTGATTTTGTTTTGTCGTTTCATGCATAGCTTGTATTTTAATAAATAGGCACTTCTAGCTTTTCAAAACTAACAATCACATTACGTCACTGCTCCGATAGAGGAGTAAATACGTTACGTCAAGCACCCCTCTAAGGCCCTCCCTCCTGGTATGTGATACGCGGCTCGCCAACCTGGTCTATACCATGAAACGCAACTGTGCACCCTGAACGCCAAGATGGGGGTTGGGGATCGGAGCCATTCACAAAGTTTACAACTCCGTCGTCCTCCGTGGTGTAGTGGTTATCATGCTAGCCTCTAATTCCCAAGGTCGCGGGTTCAAACCCGGCGGAGGGCGATGGAGTTTTTCGGACGTAAAAGTCCTTAGCATGGTTTCCTTCGGGGGTGGTCCCGTGTCGTAGATTTACGGCACGTAAAAGAACCTCGAGCCTGATAAAGAGGCCTCTGAGCAAAATTACCGGTCTTTCACGCCCAATATAGAATAGGACGGTAAGGACCACAGCAGTTAAAGAGCGTCCATAAATAAAAACTCAATTTAATTTAAGTTTATAACTGTGCACGGATTGCGAAGGAGAACCCGAGTACACGGTCGGTGAAGTGAATGGTGGTCAACTCGCAAACCACGATAAAATGCTGACCGGTATGAGTTCAGCCTATGCGGTATTTTGCTGCATCAATTATTACTATTATTATTATTATTATTATTAATTATTAATATTAATGTATTAACATTCAAGCGATAAATACATCATCTAATGAATAGTTTATTTCGCTGTCAAAGCTCATTTCCTGTTACAAATAACATTCACTGTGGGCGCACAAAAAATTGCTGAAATATATTCTCTTCTCAACTTTGTACAATGACGTTCATCGGTTTTATCAACAACCTGACGTATTACAATCACAGGATTTCTTCTACTCACTATATAAATTTTCGCATTCTCTATTCTGCAATGCATTCACACAAAAGCTTGTTTTTCTGTCTACTTTGAGATAGTCACGATAAATGTTAACAAAAAGGTTTCAATACTCATTAGTTCTGTTGTAGGCACTCAAAAGCTTACAGGAACCTGATACGACAATCAACTGCTTTACATATGCCTGTCTTGATGTTACACATTATTTAAATAAATTCAGCAGAAATAAAAGAACAGCACTTAGATTAAAGTACTGGATAATTCCAACGAACATCAGCGAATATCTCGGTAATGGCTAATACTACGAAAAACTTTTTGGAGACAAACTTGAGATTTTAACAAGATCTACATTTTCAAGACTTGCATTTCATTTGTCATGTTAATATTTCAAAGACAGGATATTTTAGTAAAAATCGTCACGAGCCATTTTTCAAAACGGAAAATTATTTATAATTTAATATATAGCATAACTTGTCCATATAAAGCTTAGTTTGAATGGGGAAATTTTCATGAAAATCTTCCTATGGTAGCGATACACGAAGTCTGGCTGAGGTGTGAAACTTGGTATTTATCCCACTTTTCGTTTTGGAAATTTGCTGTTCAAACTCGGACCAATTTCTTAAAATGCTTATTTGAAGTTTGGAGGACCTAAAAATGTGCAGTTCCGATGAAATCTCGACATCCACTTTTTGGGCGGAATACAACACTTCCCCTATATGTAGTAGAGAAAGCAACTAGATGACAATCGTAATGGGCCGTTCAGAATGAAGGTCAACTTAGAAGTTTGCAAGTTCAAGCTACGTCAAACATAATAAAACTCAACCAATGAACGATTCTCGTCACATGCTTATTCTGTCATGTCATACAGACTAACTCGCTAACTGAATTCAGTTTTATTTACGGACGTTCTTTAACTATGGTTCTTAGCGTCCCATGTGAAAGACCGAAAAAAATTGCTCTTCATCAGGCTTGAGGTTATTTTACTGCCGTAAATCTGCGACACGGGACCACCGGCTTTACTTCCCTTCCGAAGGATGCCATGCTGAGGATTTTTACGCTCGAAAAACATCCATCGCCCTCCACCGGGTTTGAACTCGCGACCTCGGAAACTCGCTCATGCTTTTCTGTGTAAGAGTATGCTCCAGGAATCACCTATAACAATTGCCGCAAAACAAACTGTGACGCCAGGTGCTGCTTTTGTGAGTTTAACGTCATTTACCCGGGTAGCTACTTCCTGTTCATTTTGATACATGTTTTCTCTCCGAACTCGCAAACGCCGAGAACAAGAAATGACTGGCCTCAGAATTGGTCAATGTAAATTCACCCACTCTTTCATTTCAAAAAGAAACCCCCAACAACATATGACAGCTGCAACATGCACCCCAGTGTAGAACATATTCTAGTGCACTGCCCAAGTACACCAAATGGAGACTACAGACTGGCATTAGCTAACTATCAAATGCTCTTAATAATAAACGTATATTGTAAAAGACATTAACTTATCTGTAACATTTATAACTTAATTTGAAATTTTATAAAATTATTAACTCCATATTATACAACCGTGTAGCATATTATATTATATAAAGGAATGCATGGTCGCGATATGACCAAGATGTTAAAGCGACCCTAAATAAATGAAACAATTAAAAAAACAACTCTTTTGACGTGTAACTGATTGTCAGTGGTCGCTTTGCAAACCGCCATTATTATAGCTCAGCTGTTTCTCTCTCTCTCTCTCTCTCTCTCTCTTTCTCTCGATTGTCTGCTACTTACATTTCCATCTGTCGCTCTTAATGACAACACATTATCATGTTAAGTTTGTGTTAAAGTTTTACGTCGTTATGCTAATACTTAATTTACAATGAATGGCCCCTTATAGGTACTAGGTGAGTAAGCTGTCCCTACCGATTTTGGAAGATATGCCACCCTTCAAACCTATATGCGCTTTAAGTCAATTTTCTTCGCTTACGAATTTACTAACTGGCGCTTTTAGAAGAAGAAGGCTTAATATCAGTGGAAAAGCGGTTCAAGGGACTTAAGATAGTCCGCACTACAGTACAGTTCAGAAACATACGACTATTTACTGACAGCAAATTCTGGGATTCCAGCATATTTTACAAAAGTACGTTACAGTGTACATAGTTACTCAACTGATTAAACCGCCATGATAAAATGGATCAATCATGTGTGCCCAGTATCAAAACCATTAAAACAAAATGGCGGAATTTTGTAGAGACAGAATAGACTACGATAAATTAGAGACACGTCTATATCCAAAATGGGCGCTTTACATCAAGACATAAAGATTATTTAAATTTCGGCGTAAACTACAACACGTACATCTCAAATAAGATACACAATAACTTATGCAAGTTAAATAATCATGGCAGACTTCAAACACAGAATTGAAACACTCAAGCAATGTAGCGAGGCGATACCTGCGCGGGTTTGGCAGGTAAGAGCTAAGGTTTATCCGCGAAGGCTCTCTCAACCAAGTGCCCAAGTGGACGAGTGGAATTATGCTGGTGAGCGTTGCTCGCCAGTAACAAAGGTTCCAAGTCCTCGCGTTGTTCATGTTTTTTCTTCTTCTTTCTTCTCATTAGTGCTTGGAAATCGATGACATAAAAGTGTAGTTTTAGAATCCCCGAGTTTTTAACGAAATTATAATCGAAATAGTTGTTGATTGTATACATTTTGTAATGGGATGGGTATAATAACCTAAACACAAACTGTGATTTTATACCTTTCTGTCCAAGGCGTATGCACTTGTGACAGCATATAGTCACATTTGTGCCAGTCCTTTGCTAGGTATTCGACAAACGAGCACGTTGATATGCTCCTTATCTACGGAGAGGCGATAGTGAGCACGCAACAAGCTCAGTATTTATACCAAGAGAGCTATCCGAAGAGACGGCAACCAACACCAAAAACATTCCAGAATACTAAAAGACATCGGCGTATTACATCGTCACTTGTAAGGATGTCTTCTGCGAGAAACGC
This sequence comes from Deroplatys truncata, assembly GCA_030765065.1. NCBI lineage: Eukaryota > Metazoa > Arthropoda > Insecta > Mantodea > Mantidae > Deroplatys > Deroplatys truncata. The sequence goes on along the minus strand of CM060975.1, from coordinate 44,457,961 downwards.
ATCAATGGCATTCGGTATTAATGTTTTGAATGCCATACGAAATAATCTGCATACCACTACAGTGCAATTGCACAAGAGGTAAACGTTAGTCAATCTGTGTGGTGTGACTACTGCGAGCCAATAAGTTGCGTCCATTATCATTTATACCTACACCAAGCACTCCATCGGAAAGATTTTCGAAGCTCGGGTGCACTTCTGTGAATGGATGCTAATGATATGGGGCTCGTCTCCAGAATGCTATTTTCGGATGAATCAAGATTCCACAACAATGAGACCGTAAATCGCCACAACATGCATTATTAGAGTGTTGATAATCCTCACTGGGTAAGGGAGGCAGCTTTCCAAAAGCAGTGGGGAGTAAATGTCTGGTGTAGAATATTGGGCGACCATCTAATTGGACAATTTTCTTCGAGGGACATCTAGCAGGAGCACGCTACCTGGAACTTCTCCGTAATGAACTTCCCTTCCTACTGGAAAATGTATCACTGAAAGAGCGATTAATGACGTGGTTTAAACACGATGGTGCTCCACCGCACAGGTCGATGATAGTCTGCAATCATCTAAATGCGGCACATCCTGATCTTTGGATACGAAGACAAGGACCAGTCTCCTGGCCAGGCAGATCACCTGATCTAACACATCTGGACTTCTTCCTCTGGGGTTATTTAAAGCAACAAGCTTATGCAGAGGAGCCAGAAGATCCAGAGAGCCTCGCCAACGTATTACGGTGGCCTGTAAATCCATCACACCCGCCATGTAACACCGAGTCAGAATTGCCATGCAACAGCGTGCTCAGGTATGCATAAACCAACAAGGGCATCAGTTTGAGCACTTACTTCTTTAAAAGAGTCGTGTTCGAGCATTGGTGATCACCAGAGATTTCAAACACGTAGAACTTTGTTACAAAAGGGTCCTTTCAGGGCCACAACATACCAACAGGGGAGGATATTTATTATTTACAAAATACATTTCTATGCACTGCATCAAAGAACCCTACTATTACAACCTCCATACTAAACATTATGTTGTATGTAATTTGGTTATTGTCTGAGATCAAATGTGAAGAATTCTTATTCCATCAATAACAAATGTACATACCTATGTCGCATTTAAACACTTGTCTACCTGTAGTTTATCAAAAGAAACGCTAAACAATGATAAACTATTACATAAAAACAAAATATAATTGCATATTAAAACGATATTAACAAGATTTTTGAATGATATATAAACTAAGATTATTTATGAATATGACAACAGATTAAAAAAATAAGTTTAACCAAATGATCGAACCACATTTACTGTAGTTTTACGACTATACACTTCTTGCAACTGAGCTATCTAGAAGCACAAGAGTTTGTTAACGAAGTTAACATAACATGAAGTATATTCTTGTCACAGTACGCATTTTCGGTTGTGAAAATGTTTCCTTAGCGTCAACTGTGTATTACAAATGCATTAAAAGCGATATCGTCTGCCATATTAGTCATTTCGCTAAGTGTGAAACCAACGATATCCATCTTACAGAATTTCCTTAAATACCATGAGGCCCGATGTTTCCATATTACAATATAAGATGCGCATTGCATAAAACTGGTTCAGTAGGAGCGGCTAACTCACCTGGTAGATCCCATATAAACTTTCAACCTTAAAAAGCTTAGGAGATGTAACAATGAATATTTGGAAAACGACTGATGCTATAAAAAGTTATTTAACACAATTGTGTATTTTAATGAGCTCTGCATTTTTCGTGTAGTAAGTTTTGCCTATCTCTTATGGTTTACCATCTGTACAAAAGATCACAAAATTCAATGAATGAAGAAGACTTCACAGGCTATTCAGGGAATATTCAATATATATATATATATATATATATATATATATATACACATTTTTTCCATGCAAATATGTTAAATTATGGTATTTTAATCGAAACAGTTTAGAGCATTTTGTAAAATTTGTTTCTTTGGATTCGGGGATCTCAAAACGGGCATTTCCGGTGATATGATATAGAATCTCTGAAAGATATGCAATACTTCATTTATTTGGTGTAAATTGGTGCAAAGCCGCATTTACGTGGAGACTTCTAAGGCTAAAGCCTATGGGCCCGAATATATAAATAAATAAATGTTTTTGTTTTAATATTGTGGTGCGGGACCTCTTATACCTTAGTGCTGACATCGCTGGGTCCAACAATTGCAGGAGTACAATTTTACCTCGGAGCACCGTAGGGAGATGTAATTCTAACGCAGACGCCTTTTCGCGAAGATCATGCCGGAAAACTAATCACTGTATGAAGGTCGAGGCAAAGGAAAGCGTTGCAGCTTTATGCGTCTCGGTGCAACTTGTAATCGGTTGGGACGAAGAGACCTTGAGGAGAGACCAACTGGAGGTTCGAGACAGAGCCAATCTTGAGGGATAAAGAAATTGGCGAATGACCTACGTGGGCGGACATCGCTCGCAGTGGCCCGACCTATACGAGCTATTGGGCACAGTGGGACTTCTGTGTTGAAGAGAAGGTGTGAGTCCACAGGTGGAAAAACCAAGGTGAAACAGCTAGTGCTCTCGAAGAGCAAGCTGAAGGAAGTCCTCGAGGAGACCATGCCTGTACTACAGGAGGGCACCTGTGTGTAAATAAAACCTTGGAGAAGCTACGTCATGGTTTTATTGGTTTCATTTTCGAACCGACGTGGAGATATGGTGCCAGCAATGCGATATCTGCGCGGCGAATCGTGCTCCCAGACATGCAGTCGGACCAAATGCAACAGTAGAGTATGGGCGTGCTATTCGAAAGAATTGCCATCGAAGTAGCAGATCCAATTCTAAAGACAGACGCGGGAAATCGATACCTGTTACTGGCTATGGGCTATTTCACTAAGTGGCCGGTGGTTTACGTGATTTCCAATCAAGCTGCTTAAACTATGGATAATGTACTAGTGAACAGCTACTTCCGCCGGTTCGTAATCGCCCAGAAACTCCACGGTCACCAGGGGACTAATTTCAAGTCCAATCTTATGCGAGAGCTATTCCACGCCTCGAGATACACAAGACTTGTGCCACTCCCCTTCATCCACAGTCGGGTGGATGGTGGAGCGCTATATATAGACGGTCGAGGAGCACCTCCGGAAAGTAGTATCGAGCCATCAGCGAGATTGGGATGTGCACGCACCATTATTCCCCTGACCTACTGAGCATCAGTACATGAATACACTGGCATGACACCGTCAGCATGGTATTCGACGGGAGCTAGGCTATGGCTGTTGGGAGCTGTTGTTCAGCACGCCTTCTGATGCTGACCAGCCGGCAACGGATTATGTCGGGGCGCTAACGGACAGGATGGAAGAGATGCATCATCTCGCCAGAGAGCACATGAACCAGGAAAGTAACCAGATGAAGGCAAACTATGACCATCTGGCGAACAGTGCCGGATACCAGGATGACCTCGTGTGGCTCTAACGTCCCACAAGGGCTAGAGGGAAGTCGCTGTTATTGCAACGTTCCTGGGACCTATTGGCTAATGACCGCAACAATGAGGTATATTGCATACGGCGTCGACCCCGAGGAAAGCTGATGGTGATGCATCTTGATCGCCTTACTACATCTCGTAGATCTGCTCGGGATGACCAGCTCTGAGGAGGGAGCTGTGTGACAAAGCGGCTCCTCCCAATTTGGCGTATGTGTACACAGCAAGCGCTAACTGAATCATGATTGGAGAGGGAGAGTTGTACACAACTCTCGAAAAGTGTGGAAGAATATTCAAAGACGTTGGCAAACTTGCAAGAACTACTCTCCCTTACCCGACGGCAGCATACGAAGGTTCCAAAAAGCTAGTGCCGGATATAAACAGGACCGAATTCACCGCGGGACCAGCTTTTGTTATTGATGCGACATAAAAAGCTGGTTACTCAGTGTGCTCTATGAGTGAGTGCAGCAGATATCGCGGTGACGTACATACTTAGCGAGTTATATATGCAAATAGAGCGAGCTAGTAGCAGAGAGAAGACGATTCGCTGTTCGACACTCCAGTGAGCGAAGCGGAACGAAAAACAGTCTGCTTCGCGCTTGATTCATTACACCGCTACGCAAAAAGAAAAGTGAAGTTAAATTGAAGTTGCAATATTTTAAGAAAACTAGTTATGAATATATTGTACGTGCGTGAAGTGATTTTTGTAAAAGTACTGTAGTTGAATTAAGTATAAGTAAATTTTGTTTGTCACATTCCTTTTTTCTATCTTGCATTTGCCTAACATGTTTACTTAAAATTACAGTATTTTGTAAAATTAAAATACTGAGTTTTGCATATTTGGGGACACAGACGTGAGTCTCAGTTTTGTAGGCCTTTCTTAATATAAAGGGTCTTCCAACCAGGGTGTCCTATCTTTAACATGTGATAGCTGCTGTTGTTATTGAGTTACAGCAGTCATTTTTTCATGTGGTTACAGTTGTTATTGACAAATAGCCACGGAACGTTACAGCATTCAGCAACGCGTAGAAATTGTGAAAATTTATTATCAAAATGTGTATTGCGTGAAGTTTACGGTGTGCATAATCGTCCCTGCGAGAGAACGATTCGGCGTTTGATCGATAAATTTGAAAGAAGTGGTTCTGTCAGCGATCAAAGAACGCCTGTACGTAATCGACGTAAGCGCTACAACAACATAGGCGCCGTTCGTAAAAGTGTACGCGAGAACGGAAACAAATCAATTGCTAGTCGAGCGCAAGAATTGGGGCTTTCGCCGACCACAACTTGGCGAATTCTGCATCTGGACTTGAAGTTTCACGCTTACAAAATGGTGTTAACTCAAGAACTAAAGCATAACGACCATAGGTTGCGCCGTGTATTCGCTGACTGTGCTATGGAGCAATTGGAAGCTGACCCGGATTTTTGTCGAAAAATCATCTTCAGCGACGAAGCCCACTTTTGGATGGATGGTTGTGTTAAACAAAATTGCCGCTATTGGAGCAATCACAATCCAATGCAGATTCAAGAACGACCACTTCATCCCCAAAAGGTTACTGTGTGGTGTGGATTTTGGTATGGTGGAATCATTGGTCCATATTCTTTTCAAGATGAAGATACAGAAGCTCTGTCAATGGAGAAAGATACCGGGTTCTTATAAGGGACTATTCTTGGCCTCAATTGGATGGTACGGATCTCAGAAACATCTGGTTCCAGCAAAATGGTGCCACATGTCATACTGCTCTCGAAACAATCGATCTTTTGAAGGAGAAGTTCAGAGGTTTCATCATTTCCTGTGGGGGTGATGTTAACTGGCCCTCGAGGTCATGTGATTTAACGCCATTGGATTACTTCTTGTGGGGTTATGTTAAATCTCGAGTTTATGCCAACAAGCCAGAAGCAGTAAATGATCTTATGAATAACATCGCGCGTGTTATTCGTGAAGTTGGATCTAATTTACGTTCTTCTGTCATTGAAAATTGGGTCAACCGTATACGCGCAACCCAACGAAGTCGGGGCGGTCACTTAATTGATGTTCTCTTCCACACGCAATGGCATTAATTATGTTCTAAAATAAAAAAAGGAATTAACTTCTATCATTTATAGAACGTCTTTTATTTAAGTTCAAAGATAGGACACTCTTGTTGAAAGACCCTATAGTTTGTTGTGCATAACAAAGTGAATAAATCGTGTGGAGTACCTTAACAATTTTCAATTCTTTTCATGTTTATCTCAGTAAATCATTAACTTCTAAGTACTGTATAGTAACATTTTCTACAATATAGTTTTAGTTTTAGAAATTTTCTCTACAATGCGATTTTTACAGGTTAATTTTCAAAAACATTTCCCTCGGGGGTATTCCATGACCAGATCCTCCACAGGTTCAGCCTAGGGATCTACAGATCCTAAACAAACAGCACAATACAATAAAGCACACTTGCTACACTCCTCTAAAGCGACCCCATAGTGTTCAGTAGAATCTTTAGATGGCTAGTAAAACCTCTGTATACGGAGCAAGGTGGAGCCGGGTTCGATCCCCGACGACTGCCCACTCTAACTCATGGGTTTTTCGTGGTTTTCCCGGGTCGGCAGGTAAATGCTGGAAAGGTTCGTCTTCTACCGCGACTTTCCTGCCCCTCATTACCTATACCCACTATCTTCCTTGTCATCTGTTTCAGGGTAGTAGAATCACGCGGCGTGTTCGGCGGGTTGCGGCTAGGCGGTGGCTGTGGGCTCTGTAGAGGTTTATTTTCTGGTGTCGTTGGGGGTCTGATATACCGCCCTGTATACCGTCGGAGGTTCGGTGGCTTGTGGGTGGGTTCGGGCGGCAGATGCCTTCGATCTGGAAACGTTAAGGACCCCTTCCGTGCTTACCCCGTCATCACCCGGATCTGGTCACCTTTCGGATCTCTACCCACGTCCCTCCCTACTAGGGCTCACGGTAAAAGCAAAAAGGGCCGTTATGGCCTACTTGCGGTGCTCTGCCCCGGTTGCGGGGTCCCTCTGTTCGTCCCTACCTTTACCTTTCCGTAAACCCTGTCTTCATTATAAACTTCCGTTTACAAAAGTATATAAAAATATATTTCTGATAAAAATAGCACTATTCATAATTGCTGTTGGACTGCTTTAGGTGCCCCTACAACGTAGGGGGAAGAAAATACACTTCTTCCTAAATCACTCTCACTACTCGATGCTGTTATCTCCCAAAGAGAGAGAGAGAGAGAGAGAGAGAGAGAGAGAGGGAGAGAGAGGAAATGAGAGACGGAGAGACTGCAACAGTAAAATGAAATTACTCCTGCAAATGATGATATGAAAATGTTCCCTTCATTACGTTACGACTCGCAGTGTTACCAATCGTTATACACGGCCGAGTTAACAGGCGCACAATAAGACGGTTAGCTGTTATTTCACTGGCGTGCAACAGGCTTGTTGTCATTGAACTTCACGTACTTCTCTTCAAACGAGTTTCAAAGTTAGGACGACCATCCGTGCAGAATTTTTGGGTGGAATACAATACTTCCCCTACTTACTATACGTAGTACAGAAAGTAAAAATACCTTATACCTTTTACCGTCAAATAAGACACATTTACTAGACATTATTTTAATAATCCGTCCACTCTCCATTCTTGTTCAATTCCTGATTTAGCCACCTAGGATCTGAATCACTCGTCGCCCTCTAGGAACACTGTCAAGAAATGTGGGAACGTATGCGTTTAGACTCGAGTTTTTCCAGCAGCTAAGGGATTAGGTGCCTAGGTGGCTGAAACAGGTATTGGACAAGAATGGAGTTTGAGCAGATTAGTAAAATAATGTCCAGTAAATGTGTCCTCTTTGGAAGTATAATGCATTTCACTAATAGCTTTTGAGTGGCGCAGAACTACGGAGGTCATCAGCGCTATAATGTGTTTCAGCTTTACATTATGTTGCCATTAAAAATATTTTTTCGTGGAGATATTGTGCAAAAACTAGTTTTGTTTAGTTATATATTATTTTAACATGGGTATTAGAAGAGATGAAGAGTAAAGCTATTGCTCAAAGTTATATATTTCATATGCGAATAATCTAGAACCGTGCACGTGAAACAGGACGGCACTGCATACGCGAAAAGATAAACAGATACACGCATCTCCTCCTTGATATACATCCTTACCTGTGGGGGCCAGTAGAATGCCTCCCAAAGCTGCGGGGACTGCATAAATGGAAGCGAGTATACCAAGAAAATTACGGTTAGGACGGCCACGCGTCCAAACGAAGCATCTATGGAGGATATTGAAAGAGAGTACCACAAAGTGGAAGGCATAAGTCCTGATGTTTCTGTTGGCAACCAGGGAACATCAGAATCAGAATAATTGTCGGAGCATTTGCTTATGGTTAATAAAGTTTGCAAATAAAATGCAATACCAATTGTTTTACTCCCCTCTCTGCTCCCATGAATACTGTTGTGTTTTAACCCTCTTGTTCTCACCCAAACGTCCTACTGTCTGCGCCGACAGTGATTATTGGTACCCACTCTACTATGAAATCTGACAACAGCGCAAACCGGTTATATGTTTACGTGTGGCGGACCGCGTCACCACCCACATCCTACTTGTCTACATACTCACCACCCGTCCGCGGCTATGACACAAAAAGGGTTGCAGTAATCGAGGAAATAGTTGCACTCTAAGGCTAGGACAACACTTTTTTTTTAAGTTCCCTTGTTTACCCAAATTATTATTAGTGTGTTTTACTGTATTCTTTACCGCTTATTACCGAAATTACACAACACACACAAACAGCCATGTCCATGGGGGGACTCGAATCCGCAACCCTTGGCTTGGCGGAGCGCCGAAGTCACTCCAGTGACCACGGCTACGAGGGCCGCCATTCACTAGCAGTAATTTACTGCTTTATAATTTTTGCGGTCCCAGCTCCACTGCGGTACCCGACAGTTTACACTGGAGAAGATTATAGCTTCTGATTGTTGGCTTATATCATGCTATTAAGTTATTTCAGCAGGCTCGGTTATTTTCTCCCAAACTTCAACTTTCGCATTTCTTACAATTTTCGTTCTCAAGCTTATAGAAAACCGGATATTCCTCAACTTCAGTTATTATTAATACACTGCCTAGCAAATAGACAGTTTGTTTTACAAATAAACATAACCCCTTTTATGACATTAAAACTTTCTTGCACCCTCTGTAAATGTAGATTTTTTTCTTTCTTTGGGACAATGCTTATGTGCCCGTCTCTGTGGTGTGGAGGTGGTAGTGTGTCAGAGCTCCCGAGCTCAAATCTCGGTTAGGGTGACTTATCTGGATACGTTTTTTTCCCGGGGTTTTCCCTTATCCTGAGAAGACGAATGTCGGATAATGGACACCGGGCTCATCTGTGTAGCCTTTCATTTATCGTCCGATATACCTACCAGGTTAAAGCACGTTAAGCACATAAAAGTCTATGTGCCATATTGGTCACCATGACCAATTATTGGTCAATCAATAAATCAAACCAACATATTGCCTATCCCTGCGGTATGGGGGTAGCGCATCTGCCTCACATTCAAGAGGTCTCGAGTTCGAATCTCAGTTAGGGTGAGTTACCAGATAAGATTTATTTCATTTATCCTGAGAAAATGAATGTCGTTAAACTCTACGCTCTAAGGACCACAGACTCACTTGAGCATCATTTCACCCAACGTCCGATATGACCTACCGGATTATAGGAGGCTAAACTTCAAACAAACAAACAAACAAACAAAATCAATAGACTGAAAAACACAACGAAACAACTGATAAAGACGTAGCATGGGTGATCAAGACAGTCGCAGTGAACTACTGCCAATGGAGCCAGGGCGGGGGCAGTAAGATACTGCACGAAAGTGGAACCCGGCCTATTCATGGGAGTGAGATTCTCTTTTGTACAAATCCTTACTTCGTCTTTACTCATATATGCTTGATCTATTTGAGGAGGCGCAGCAGCAAGCAAAATTAATCATCTGCAGGTCTTTCAAACTAAAGTTTTAAGGCTTATACTGAACGCACTTTGGTATGTCAGAAACACCCAGACACATCATGAACTTGGACTCAGCAAACATTCGCTCTCAAACTCTCACATTTTTTCAGCATCTTCATTCAGTACCTGGCGCAGTATATTGTTACATGCTGGGGTGAGGGCCAAAAGGTTTCCAGAAAACGAATGAATTTAGTTCACCCCAGCACGCACATGGGGAGCGCAACTCGCTACAGCAAGAAGACCGGGGGGACCTTGGTGTGTAAAATTTTGGGGAAGGCGTGGGATTTTCCATTACACAAAAACGTTACATAACACACATTACCTGGAATTTATTAACAAACGTTTGGCGACTCTACATTATGACCCAGGAAGAGAGGATGGTGGGAGATGCCCCGAAGCCGTCGACTGACCACACGCACGTCTTGCTACAACTGCACTTACTCAAGTGACGCTAACACTATCCCCCCTCCAACCGTGTCTAGCCATGCCAAAGACGGGGCTTTGTTTGAAATTCGTCTGGTATGACGCCAGCCCTGGCTGACGCTAAGGACCGCAGCAGTTTAAGAGCATCCATAAATAAAATTCAATTTTTCTTAGCGTCCCATTATATTTGGGCGTGAAAGACTGGGAATTTTGCTCAGAGGCCTCTTTATCAGGCTTGAGGCTCTTTTACGTGCCGTAAATCTACAACACGTGACCACCGGCTTTACTTCCCTTCCGAAGGAAGCCATGCTAAGGAATTTTACGCCCGAAAAAATCCATCGCCCTCCGCCGGGTTTGAAGCCGCGACCTCGGGAACTAGATGCTAGCATGATAACCACTACACCACGGAGGACAACTCCACGGATCAAGAATCGTCTCCCGCAGGACTTGTTACGTTCTTCCGCAGAATATTCCGAATTAGAAGACTGACAGTGAACCATATGTGCATTATTATTATCTTTGGTGCCAGAGGGGACTCATGTGGATAACCTCAGATTAATTTATATTCTTTTATTATGCATTTTATACTGATTCTGAATAGTATTTCTAATGCTGAACGAATCTAAACAATAAACAAACAAAATAATTTGACAGTAAAATACAGGGTTATTCTAAATTAGTTACCTGATAATAAAGCTAAATTATACATAGTTATCTTACGCAGTTTATTTCCATTTCATACACTGACATTAACATTAAGTTTTATTTGCAATGTTTACAAATGTTCAATGTGACTTCCTTTGTCATTTCCATTACATACATTGAAATTAACATTAAGTTTTATTTGCAATGTTTACAAATGTTCAATGTGACTTTCTTTGTCATTTCCATTACATACATTGAAATTAACATTAAGTTTTATTTGCAATGTTTACAAATGTTCAATGTGACTTCCTTTGTCATTTCCATTACATACATTGAAATTAACATTGTTTTATTTGCAATGTTTACAAATGTTCAATGTGACTACCTTTTGTCACTCGGTAGAGGTTGTGGAATGGTCAGCTCCAAACTTGCTGTAGTTTTAGACTTCTTTGGACTTCGTACATAAGTTCTCAGGACTTCCACAACGTGGCCTGCTACAGGAGGGCGTCCCTGTCCTTTCTCTCGGTGTCCCACACAACCTGTTTCTACGAATCGATCATACCATGTTTTGATAGTTTTCTCCTGCGGGGGAATTTTTTTATACTTTGTACGAAAACGTCTTTGTGTGGTAATTTGCGATTTAGTTTCATGAAACCACAGACAACACTGCGCGCGCTCCGCACCGCTGTAAGACTCCATGGCGACTGCTAACTAGGCTCCAGGTGTTGCGAGTGCTTCACATTTTCCCGCCAGACGAGCGAGCAAGGGCATGTAGCGAAGTCTGGTGACCATGTTTAAAACTTGATGATATGACATAAGGTTTGATGAACATCGGAATAAATTTCCGTCAACAGTTTCGAAATAATTCATTCATACTTTCAGGTAACTAATTTAGAATAACCCTGTACTGTCTGTATTGGTATAAGGTCATCTAGGTAAGAGCGTCCTTCTCATTTTTAGGCAGTATAGTATGTACTACTCATAAAAGCAGTAAAATACTGCCAGGAGAGCCCAGCCTTAGGGCAAGTTGAGCAGGAGCAAGTCACATGGGTATATGGACGAGAGGCGATAAACTTCCATTTCGTTCGTTAACCTTTTAGGGCTACACCTTGTGAAATACTTGGTACATATGTGCCACTAACTTTTTGTCTCGAATTTCCCTATGTAATCGAATCTCAGAGAGTTAGTGACACATGTAGGTATTTATTCGGACAGATACATTTTCACGTAAAAAATCTACAAAATTATATGAGACGAAGAATGGCGAGTATTAGGCATAGAGAAAGTGGCATCAGAGCAAAACGCTTTCGTTCGCTCAATTCATTCCTTACTGCGTGGCTTAACACTATTTATGCAATGCAAATTCGTAAAAGCTTAAGGGTAGTCGATAGTGAGATTGCTAATTTCTACAAATTTCAAACAATTTAGCTGAACATTTCATCATAGGTTTGTTCAACATAATTATAGCAGAAAACTAACTTTCATGCTCCTATGTACCTAACTTATGAAGGAAATATATATATTTTTTTTTTAATTTAAATCGAGCCATATGTGAAATGACCCGACGTAATGAAAATGTGCAAATTTTAAGTTTGAAAATCTGGATATTATTTCTGAAAAGTAATTATTTACAATCAAGGAATAAATTTTGTACAAGTTAAACTTTTTCTGGAAAAAAAATGCAACACTTATAAGATTATTAAAACCCTAAATTCAAAAGTCTGATATCAAGAAAAGGCTCTTTGGATCTCTTTATTCCACCTTCAGAGAAAGCATACTGAAAATTTCAAAGAAATGGAACAAATGTTGCATAACGAGAAAAATTTTAAAGTTGCAAAAATGAGAGAAAACGGCATTTAGAAAAAAAATTCAATATTAAAGTTTTACGCACTATTTGCACTAGCATGCGCAGGTCCATTTAAACGTCGCGTTTGTGCAGGGAGGTAAACAGTATTACGGTCCTTATTCTACAATATTTGAGGACTTTTTGTATGAACATTTAATTTTGTTTTCCAGGTTTGGTCGAAAATTCAGTATCAGTAACTCCTTAGCGTTGTTTGGCTAGTCAAAAAGCAAGGCTTAAAATACGCAATCCTTTCTACAGCGCACCAAACTATCTCCTTGGGTAGCTCCGAGAGTTGTTCTGAACATGATGTACAGACGACGTAGAGTCACATATGAACGATGTAGATATTAAAATGAGGGGAAGGAAGGGGACCCGACCTTGAAGCAGCAACTCTCGTTAACTTCTTCAGAAGAAGAGCACAGGTGAAGAGCCCGTGCAAAAAGCCCTTACAACCCAATTTAAGAAGAGGAGTCCCACTTTTAAGTTGCGAGAGGGGAAGCATGCATGAGTATAATCAGTTTTGTAGCAGGATGTCAACATCACTTGCTGGAAATCAAATTTCTAAACACTCCATTCTACATAACGAGCTTGTTTCATCAGATGGAATATAACAACGTTTACATACACTCGGCACGGAAGAAAACGTTCTTTTCTGACAAGAAAGAATAAGAAACAAAATGTATCAGCATCATTAAACATAGATGTTCTTCTAACAAGACGGATTCGTGTACCTCGCTTCAAAAACCCATACTACATCATACTAATAACATTTCCGTATCGCATAATAAAGCTTAACACTGCAAAAAATCTGATGTGTTACACTCGCATGACTTTCTCTACTCTTGTACAAACTATTTTTACAAACGCTTATTCTCCATATGCTTCATGTTAATCGAGATGTTAATCTTATTGCTAATTTTCTTGTAGATGCAAGGGGAAGACTTTAGACTTTAAGCGATAGTCTCTTTGCATTACCAGGACAAAAAAAATCAATAACGAATTTGAGAAAAAGTAAGTATTGGAAAATTTAAGGGAATAACAAGCAATATCTCGAAAATGGTTCACTCAACAACAAAAATATATATGACATAAATTGTATATTTTAACTCGATCTACATTTTTTGTGTAGTAAAATTTTGTCTATGAAGAATACTTTTGGAGACATTCCCAGAAAATTCGAGATATACATTTCATTTGTCATGAAAATATCTTAAATATATGACATTTTAATCAAAATCGTTAGAGCCATTTTTGAGAAAATTAAAATTTTCGAAATATGTTCCATGTAAAGGGTAATCTGGGGTGGGGGATTTTCTTGAAAACCTTCGTGTCGCATCTCTGGAAGATACTGAACCTAAATACCAAGTTTGGTGTTTATCCGACTGTTCGTTTATGTTATGCTATTCACAGACAGACACACGGACATGTTTCTAAAAATGCTTTTTTTTGGATTCAGGGGGCCTCAAAACAAATATTTCCGGTGAAATCTCGGTATCGAATTTTTGGGTGGAATACAATACTTCCCCTACTTACTATACGTAGTAGAGAAAGTAAAAATGTAATGTTTTATATTCACATAACTTTCTCCACCCACTATCATTTATGTTTATAACTCTTCTACGAAATGTTGTTACCATACCATCTTTTTCTATCTACTTCATACAACTCGAGATAAACATTTGCAGAAATGATTTCTATAGGCACAAGAGTGATACTCAAATATTTAAAAAGCGGGTCGCTATACACTGGTTTTGAAATGTCACTCTTTGTATGATATTATGATAAACTAAAGAACAGTGACCTAGCATTTAAAAACATCTGTGATACACTCACACGACTTCCTCTACCCTCTATCGTTTATTAGCAGGTATGCAAACTATTCTTACTAAACCTTATTTTTCTATCTACTACATTTTAATCGAAATTTACAGAAAGAGCTACATTACACATTTCGTTATGGATACAAAGGGAACAGCGATAGTCAAATGTTTAAAAAAGCGGGACGCTGTATGCTGGCACCTTAAAACTCCATACTGTTTCAATGAATTGCGAGAAACAAGTGAAAATCGACAAGACTTTAAAAGAATGGCAAGTATTAAACAATTCGATCCCTTAGTAATGGATATCTCGAAAATGGATGATGCCATAAAAAAGTTATTTAAAGTAAATTGTGTGTTTAAAGAGATGTACATTTGTTGCGCAGTACGTTTTCGTCTATCGCTTAACCTTTGCCAGTTGCATAAGCTTACAAAAATTCCTTCCAAATGAAGAGAACTTCACAGGCTTTTTGTAGAAAATTCAAGCTATACATTTTATTCATCATGTATATATCTTTAATACATGGTATTTTAATCAAGATCATCAACGGCTAATTTTTAGAAAATACAAGATTTCGAAAAATGTTCCATGTAAATGGTAGTTTGGAGTGGGGAGATTTTCTTGTAAATCTTTGTGTTGCATCTTTAGAAGGTACTGAACCTAAATACCAAGTTTGGTGTTTATCTGACTTTTCGTTTTTTAAGTTATGCTGTTCTCTCTTGCATGCGCATGCGCGCGCGCACGTGCGGAACTTTTTCTAAACCTGCTTTTTTTTTGATTCAGTGGGCCTCAAAACATCTCGATATCGAATTTTTGAGGTAATGCAATTTACCTTCTGTACCTATTATGTGTATGGTAGAGAAAGTAATATATCTTGAGTAATATAAGACGGAGAGAAGAATCATTTTTATACGAATACTATAACATGTGTGTGTGTGTGTTAAAAAAATTAAATTGATGGAATTAATTGACCTAATAGTGGTTGAAACTATGAAACCCGGGACTTAAAAGTACTTACAGCATTGTAAGTCGCCATTGGGGTATGTCATCTCAATATAATTTGAGATCTCCTTGTGGTTTACCGGAAAAAAATGCGAATCAGTTGGAGAATTTAATGTCGTACCGGCAAGTTGCCATGGGAACGTAGTGGTTAGAACAACCGAACGAAGACCGGGAGATTCGTGGTTCAAATCCCGGCTGTGGCATTGAATTTTTCAGTCGTCTGATTCTACCTTTCCAAAATTAAATTGAATTTTATTTATGGACGCTCTTTAACTGCTGTGGTTCTTAACGTCCCATTCTATACTGGGCGTGAAAGACCGGAAAGTTTGCTCAGAGGCCTCTTTATCAGGCTTGAGGTTCTTTTACGTGCCAGCTTTACTTCCTTTCCGAAGGAATTTTTACGCCCGAAACAATCCATCGCCCTCAGCCGGGTTTGAACCCGCGACCTCGGCAACTAGAGGCTAGCGTGGTAACCATTACACCACGGAGGACGATAGATATAGGTGTGTGATATACTTATGTTATTTGGTTGACTGTTATAGCTTCACTTACGCTTTCAATCTCATTAGACAAAGTACTGACGATAAAAGCGATTTGCTCTCGAAACTAGTCCAGAAAAATTGAAAGTGTAAATGAAGCTTTAATTGTAAACAATTGAAAAAATAACATGAGCATATATGCAGCTTCACTGCTTATAAAATTTCAGAACTTTAATGATTTTATCAATTTTAACATTAACATATATATGAGAGTTTGTTATTGGTAGAAAAATTCATATGAATGTATCACATCAGAGCTTTTATTTAAACTAACATTCAGATTCTGAATTAGGTCTGTGCAGACATCACTTTTTATATTCTAGGATACAATTACTGTAAGATGCTCATAATGAACTTACAGACACCAAGTCAATGACCCTGCCTTAAGAGTGAATTCCAACATAGAAGTGCATATAAACCAGTTTTCATAGGTATGTCAGGGTGTATGTGGTCATAGTATTAGCGGACTTAAATTCCACATGCAAGTCTCCCACTTTCTAGCACTGTACTTTCTGATTGCAGCCCTCTCAGAAAACATGGACAAGAATGAAGTGGTGAAACACAAATGCAATTGTGTTACTGATTTTGTGATCCTAGAGTACATGTGTGTTCATTAAAAATCTTGGAAGCAAGCAGAATAGTTTAAAATATTGTTTCTTTATATGAACACAGATTCTCAGAAGTTTTTGATAGTGCTTTTACATAGGTTTTATAATATAAAATTACGGAAATTGAACATAATAATCAATAATGAAATATTATGATCATGAAGGCAGTGGCTGACTCCAGCAGCTTCATAGCAAATCAATACGTCTGTTGATGTGTGGGCAACTGACTATTTTTTACTTAACTTTGGGGAGGGGGGTGGGCGCAATTCTGTAGACTTACCTCTACCTAGGTTGGACTGCATATTGCACATCTAGACAGATTATACGAGGGCGGATAGGAAAGTAACGCACAATAACCTTTTTCTGCCTTGGTATTGCAACTGGAATGTTGCAATTTCACACATATATAGTTCGAAGTCTTCACTACAGAGGGTATTTTTTGTTTCATGTGCAACTCTAGCGAGAGAAGCGTGAACTACGCAACAAAACTGGCGCGCATGTTACTGTCGTCCATGTGTGAAGAGCACAGAGGTGTGGTTCGATATTTATGGGCCAAAGGGCATAAACCGAGTGATATTCACAGGGACATGCGAGGCGTGTATGGGGATGATTGTATGGACCGTAGCAATGTCTCCAGATGGTGTGCATTCTTCCTAGAGGGCCGTGTGAACCTTAGTGATTCGGCACGCTCCGGGAGGCCGGTAACAGCTGCAACCCCGCAGAATGTCAGAGGCATTGAGGAGGCAATTTTGACTGGAGTGTGCAACTGCGAACCTTATCGCAACAGTTCAACAATTCCTATGGTGCAATGCACGATATTGTTCACGACACGTTGAAATTTCATAAATTAGTGCTCGCTGGGTGCCTAAGAACCTAACAGACAACCACAAGGGCCAACGAATGATGGAGAGCTTGGATCAACTAACGTGGTATACCGCAGAAGGGCATGCATTTCTGAAAGGAATCGTCACTGGTGATGAGTCGCGGGCATACCACTACACGCCCGAAACCAAGCAGGCAAGTATGGAGTGGAAACATGCTGGTTCCCCAGTGAAGAAAAAATTCAAAGTGACTCAATCTGCTAGGAAAGTGCTTGTGACGGTGTTCTGAGATATGCATGATATTGTATTGGTGGACTTTGCTGAACACGGGACCACTATGAATGATGCAGCCTACATGAAAACTTTGGTGAAGTTGCGTCGTGCCCTTTGTGACAAACGCCACAACATTATTGCTGGCGATTTCAAAATTCTTTATGACAATGCTCGCCCCCATGTTGCTGCTGCTGTTCGTCAGAAAATCACCAACATTGGTTGGGAGGTGCTGCAGCATCCACCATACAGTCCGGACCTTGCACCGTCGACTTTCATCTGTTTGGTCCCATGAAGAAATTCCTGGCCGGCCAATGCTTTGCGACATATGTGGAAGTAAAATCAGCAGTCCACAGATGGCTATACCCAAGGAAACGGACTTCTACGAACAGGGCATATTGAAACTGGTATCACGATGGCAGAAATGTGTTGAGAAACTTGGTGACTATGTCGAAAAGTAGGTAAAAGGTGTAAGTTCATTTATGATATATATATATTTTTTTTTTAACTATTAAACGTTTTTATAAAAAAGATTATTGTGCCTTACTTTTCGATCCGCCTCGTACTTCTACAGTGCACTTCATTTTCAATTACAGACTATGACCATCCATTACATCTATTAAAAACAAACAAAAACACTACAAGTGGAAGATAGTGTGTTAAATTTTAAATGGAATAAAGATGTCATAAAAGGTATACTTATGGCACAACTCCACTGTTAATGTCCAAGCTAAGAGCATCTTTTGGCATGCAAGGATTATGAAAAATGGAAATAGCACTTACTCGCAGTGTAGCCATAGTCGTCTTCCTCCTCCGGGTCGGCTTCTGCTTCTTCTTTCGTTCTCTTCACATTACCGGCACTTGCACGATCAATCTGGATGATAAAGACAATGCTATGTTTGTGAGTGTTGATTTACACGGTACCTACTGCCTCTAAGTGTACAACATCCTTATACAGTTTTATGCTAACTTGATGAGCCCAAAGAATCTGATTTGGACAAGGAAATGAGCACATGTGCTGATTTATCCCATTCTTCATTTTCTAGTAATGCACAGGTTTGCTTATTTTGTAACTACGGGGGGCGTCCAATAAGTAAGTTTCCCTATTTCATAAAAAATATTATACACAATTGATCATGTTGAATTTATTTTATTTATATTGTACAATCCTTGTTACTTTTCTACATAGTCAACATGTTTTTCCAAGCATTTTTGGGAACGTGACACAAGTTTTTCCAAGCCAGTGTTACACCAGGTCGGGTCCTGTGCTCGTAACCAGCTGTTTACTTCTGATTGATCTTCGTCACGGTGTTAACGTACTTACCTCCATGATGACCTTTGAGTCAGGGGAACATGTGAAAATCACTTGGGAAAAGATCTGGTGAATATGGAGGATGCGAGAAAACTTCCCAGTTGAATCTTCTGAGCTCCGCCTGGGTCAAGATTCAACTTGGAAGTTTTCTCGTATCCTCCGTATTCACCGGAGCTGCCCCAAGTGATTTTCACATATTCCTCCAACTTAAAGGTAAGCACTTTTAACACCGATGATGAAGTCAAATCAGTGAACAGCTGGTTGCGAGCACAGGACCCAACCTGGTACAACACTGGCTTGGTAAAGCTTGTATCACGTCCCCAAAAATGCTTGGAAAAACATGTTGACTATGTAGAAAAGTAACAAAAGGATTGTACAATATAAATAAAATTATTTCAACATGATCAATTGTGTGTAATGTTTTTATAAAATAGGGAAACTTCTGTTTTTTTATAAAATAGGGAAACTTACTTATTGGACTACCTTGGTACGTTTCAGGTTTTAAAAAAATTGGGTTGCTAACTTTCAGAAATGAAAGTAAGGGGTATTTGAATGCTCTCTACCTCTCTCCGACGAAAATATGCAGTGAAACCCCATTTGTATGTTTCTACTTGTAACACTGTCTTATTCATGAACCCAGGTTACTTTTTATAACATGGTGGACCAAAGATCAACTGAAAGGTGTTTACCACTAAAATCACATGTATGCATTTATTTGGATATATAATTTATTTATATTTAAAAATTAAACCTTGTTTTAAAGAAATATAGGCTTATTCTAAACTCAGATTCCTATTTGAAATTGGTTTGGTTCCATATTGCTATGTTGATACAATATGCTCTAGAGTGTTTTTGTTATTTATGTACTTTTATTTACAACATACACAGTTGCTAGAGAAGGTATTACATTACACTAAAACAAAAATCAATGTTAGAGACTTCAGCAGGAATACACGTTTTAAGGCACCCTAAATCGAAAAAAAAAAATTTTAGACAGAGGTCCATGTGTGGCGGCGCCGTGGCCGAGTGGTTAGACCGCTTGCCTCCCACCGAGTCGGACCGGGTTCAATCCCAGGGACCTGCATGTGGGATTTGTGGTGGACGAAGCGGCGCCTGGGCGGGTTTTCTCCGGGTTCTCCGGTTTCCCCCGCCATTCATTCCACCAACTGCTCCATCATCACCTTTCCTTTCATCCATTTCAACAACATTTCGCTTCATCCACTTCCTTCATCCCATACCAGGCATCGGGCTGATCACCCATCCTGGATGTTCTGTCTGATCCATGAGTGTCTGCTCCTCGACGGGCCTCTGACCCCAGGCACCCGCTTGTAAGTCCTGGGGGTGTAAGTCCTACATAAGAGGAGGGTAAACAGATAATGAATGAATGAAGGTCCATGTGTGTGTGTGTGCGTGTGCGTGTGTGTGTGTGTGTAACAGCGTAACTCAAAATGTCTGATAGATACCAAACTTGATATTTAGGTTCAGTATCTTCCAAAGATGCTACACGAAAAATTCCAGAAAATATCCCCCACCCCAAACTACCCTTTACAGGGAAGATTTTTCAAAGTTTTACATTTTCTCAAAAATGGCTAACGATTTTGATTGAAGTAACTTATGTTTAAATATTTACATGACAGGTCAAATGTATATCTTTAATTTTCTGGGAACAACTTATGAAGCCCTTTCCATTCAGAAGCAATTTTGTATAATTATGTTTATCTGGTAAACCATAAGACAGACAAAATCTTACAACTCAAAAACTGCAAACAAAATTTTTTTCAAACAATTTTTTCTGTTACATCAGTCATTTCCGAGATAATGAATCGCTGTTACTGGTCTGAATTTTCAATACTTTTTATTTAAATCAGTGTCATTGCTCAGCTGTTTCTCAAAATGTCATTGAATTTCTACGCCAGCATACAGCAAACCTGCTTTGAAACATGTGACTATCGATTCCGTCTCCTCTAGCCCCTTTGTAGCTTCAACGAAGTATGTAATGGAACTATTTCTGCATAGATTTTTCTCGATTACCATCAAGTAGATAAAAAAATAAAGAATAGTTTGTAGAAGCTATAACAAAATAAAGAATACTAGGCCGAGAAAGTCATATGAATGTAACAAATCAGATTTTATTTATATGCAATTCTTCCAACGTTTGCAGCAATGGTAACTATGTCATGCTTATATAAACAATTAAGATTTAGAGTATTGATGGCAGTGTAGAAGAATAATTCTTATAATTCTTTTTTTTACTTTCTCTACTACGTATAGTAAGTAGGGGAAGTATTGCATTCCACCCAAAAATTCGATACCGAGATTTTACCGGAAATACATGTTTTGAGACCCCCTGAATTCAAAAAAAGCATTTTTGGAAACATGTCCGTGTGTGTCTGTGTGTCCGTGTGTCTGTGAACAGCATAACTCAGAAACGAACAGCCGGACTAGCACCAAACTTGGTATTTAGGTTCAGTATCTTCCAGAGATGCGACACGAAGGTTCTCAAGAAAATTCCCACCCCAGATTACCCTTTACATGGAACATTTTTCGAAAATTTTAATTTTCTCAAAAATGGCACGATTTTGATTAAGATATCATATATTTTCATGACAAATGAAATGTATATCTCGAATTTTCTGGGAATGTCTCCAAAAGTATTCTTCATTGTGAACGACTTTTACATAACTGGTAAACCATAAGAGATAGACAAAATTTTACTACACAAAAAATGTAGATCGCATTAAAATACACAATTTATGTCATATACATTTTTTTTGTTGAGTGAATAATTTTCGAGATATTGCTTGTTATTCCCTTAAATTTTTCAATACTTATTTTCTCAAATGGGAATTCGTTATTCATGTTTTTGTCTTGGATATGCAAAGAGTATTAATCTGTGGGAAAGGGAATGGTGCTGCACCTAGCAACCAGCTATTAAGAGATATGTATGTGCTTAAAGGCTACTGTATTTCTATATTGCCCTTATAAATATATATTCCCCTTACATCTACAAGAAAATTAGCAATAATATAGAGCCTGCAAATGTTTATCTCGATTAACATGAAGCATATGGAGAATAAGTGTTTGCAAAAATAGTTTGTACAAGAGTAGAGAAAGTCATGTGAGTGTAACACATCAGATTTTTTACCTTTATATGTTTGCATTGCCTCATTCATTGTTGTTGTTATTATGAATGCAAAAGGCAATATTCATATGAATGTAACATAGATTAAGATATGGGCCCTGCTCTGTAAAGTTATTTTGTAAGCTGATTAACTAATTTGAAGAAACTGCTCCAGTTACTAGCAGAAAATGAACTGGTAAACCAAATTAGTAGAAAACAAGGTGAGTGCAGCTCTAGTTGTTCAGGAATTTTGCGAAAATGCTGCATATAATGTTTTAAGTACTAATAAAGATTAAAATTGTTCGGAGATGAGTTCTTCAATTGTGTGGCAAGTACTGAGAAGACAGCTTCAGCTCTAACCTGACAAAATGAAGATGTGTTTTGAACTCAAAGCACAAGATTCGCCAATTCACATCACATTCACTTTGCAAATGTCAGCAGAAATTCTGAGTAATTTGAATGGTTAAATAAAAGCTTCTAAACGATGAGGCACATTTTGAATTAAACAAAGATGTAAACAGTCACAATTACAGGATATAGGTGGAAAATAATCTAAACACAATTGTACAGCAAGGAGTAAATGTTGAGAAGGTGTGGGTTTACGTCACATTTCGTGATACGACCTTGTTTCAATGAAGAAATGGACAAACAAAAGCGAGTAGCAAATGCTGCAAAACTTATAGCATTATTATTACAGAATCACGAAACTGAAAACACTACTTTTGTGCAAGGTGGCAGTCCACCTCAAATACACAATCTTGTAAAAATAATATTACCAACACATTTGGATCAATTAGCAAAGAAAGGTGCAATACAACAAATAAAACCTGTAGGACAAATAGAAATAAATAATTAAATAATATTAAACAACATTTCAAAAGACAGCCGAGACTTGATGAAGAAGATAAATTAAAAGATAAAGATTATAAGAATATTAAAGACAGAGTTGATATACAAAAATCTGATGTGTTACACTCACATAACTTTCTCTACTCTTGTACAATCTAATTTTACAAACGCCTATTCTCCATATGCTTCATGTTAATCGAGATATCGAGATGTCAATCTTATTGCTAATTTTCTTGCAGATGCAAGGGGAATATGGTAGCTTTTAAGCGATAGTCAAATATTTTAAGCTCTGGTTGCTATGTTGTGCATTACATTCTCTTTGCATGTCCAGGACATAAAAAAATGAATAACGAATTTGAGAAAAAGTATAAGTATTGGAAAATTTAAGGAATAACAAGCAATATCTCGAAAACGGTTCACTCAACAAAAGAAATGTATATGACATAAGTTGGTTATTTTAACGCGATCTACATTTTTTGTGTAGTAAAAGTTTGTCTATCTCTTATGGTTTACCAGTTATGCAAAAGTCGTTCACAATGAAGAATACTTTTGGAGACATTCCCAGAAAATTCGAGATATACATTTCATTGCTCATGACATTATCTTAAACATATGATATTTTCATCAAAATCGTTAGAGCCATTTTTGAAAAAATTAAAATTTTCGAAAAATCTTCCATGTAAAGGGTAGTCTGGAGTGGGGGGATTTTCTTGAAAACCTTCGTGTCGCATCTCTGGAAGATACTGAACCTAAATACCAAGTTTGGTGCTTATCCGACTGTTCGTTTTTGAGTTATGCTGTTCACAGACACACAGACACAGACACACACACACACACAGACACACACACGGACATGTTTCCAAAAATGCTTTTTTTGGATTCAGGAGGTCTCAAAACATGTATTTCCGGTGAAATCTCGGTATCGAATTTTTGGGTGGAATGCAATACTTCCCCTACTTACTATACGTAGTAGAGAAAGTAAAAAATGACAAGGAAAACTACAGTGGTCTTATTTAGGATGGCAACTGGTCACGATTGCCTCGCAGAACACCTCTACAAGATAGATACGATAACTACCTACACCCAAGTACACTCTCTGCGAAGATAAGTGAAAACTTACAGACTTTATATTTGGAAGCCAGAGGGAAAATGATGCAGATCAATTAATCCCCAGTGTCATTGGTGAACAACAACACATTTGGTGATCATATACTTAGTAGGCATTTTCCGAACAGTTGGCCCCCTAGATCACCAGACATAAATGTTGCAGACTATTAGTTGCGGGCTTGTCTGAAGGAAAAGGTATTCCACAGCACACCTACCGCACATGAAGAATTGAAACAATCCATATCGGACGTCACTGAGAACACTCTAAGGAGTGCAATAACTAAGACTGTTTATAGCACAGAAGAAAGACTAATTTTTATTGAACAACTTGGGGGTTCTTGCCTTTTCATTTTATAATAAAAACCAATTTCTTTATAAATAAATTGGTGTTTTTATTTTTTTTCAGTATATAAAAGGTGCAAACGTTGTGGAGAATTGAAACTGAGAACTTACTTTAGAATAACCTTATGTGTGGAAAATGCTGAAATTTAATTAAGCGGATTAATTATTTTTCTGAGGCTTTCTTCAAATTTTCGAACTACTACAATCATATATATCCAACATTTTCCACTATTTTCAAATTTTACAAAGTATCATGATTAAAGAGGTGTAGACAGAAGAAACACTTTTTAATGAATGCTTTAATAAAGAAGGTATGCCTGCTAATCTATAATACGCAGATATGGATAAGCAGATCGCACTAAGAGTAATCTTTGCCGAAAAACTTGAAATATTTAACTGTTTTTAATTTTAAAGTATTTATTTACGAGGCTAATTCGTAAAGCAAGGTCCGAATCGCTGTAGCTCATCGAATTTCGCGCGAACATTGAAACGCGCATGCGCACCGACTCCCGGCATGCCTTGCGCGTAAAACGACGCCATTTGCATTGGTAGTTTTGCAGTGTGTTGTTGACAGTGTCGGTTCAAAATGTTTAAAACAATCGATCGGCCCGCCGACTGTGAAATACGGTCTGAGATTCGGTTTTTGACAGCAAGGAACGTTTCAGCAGCGGACATTCATCGACAGATCAGCGAAGTATATGGCTCCAATACGACGAGTGACAGCTTTCAAGGACGGACGGAACAATGTCCATAATGATCAGCGATCAGGACGGCCACCAGTGATCACAAGATTTGGTCAATATCGTGGATGGAAAGATCTGTGAAGACCGGCGATTCACAATTTCCACTTCAGCATTGGTATTTTCGGATGTGGATAGAATAACTTTGCACAAAATTGTCTCTGAAATTTTGCAATATCGCAAATTGTGCTCACTTTGGGTTCCAGGCTGCTTACTGAGGAACACAAAATGAAAAGAATGGCTTGTGCTCTGAATTTTTTGAACCAATATTATCTGAAAGGTGATCAATTATTGGAGCACATTGTCACAGGGCTTCTCACATGAGTCCAGAGTCGTCAATCAATGGAATGGCGTCACACGACATCACCAGTTAAAGCCACGCAAACAAGTTTTGGGATAGACATGGAGTGCTGTTAGTCGAGTTTACGCAGCAAGGGGCAACAATAAATGCAGCCGCTTACCGCGCTACTCTAACCTCCGACGTGCAATACAGAATAAGCGAAGTGGGCTTTTGATGTCTGGAGTGTTGTTGCTGCATGACAATGCCAGACACCATTGTGCCAATCAAGATCTCGACTCATCAGCTCTTTAGAATGGAAACAGATGGACCACCCACCGTACAGTCCAGACCTGGCGCCGAGCTACCTAAAGGAGTTTCTCGGTGCAAGCGCTTCGGCACAGATGACGAGATAAAAGGAGCTGTTGAAGACTGGTTATCCTAACAGGCGGCAGACTTCTAAGACGTCGGCATACAAAAGCCTGTAGAACGTTATGACAAATGTTTGAACAAATATAGCAACTACGTAGAAAAATAGAGAAACGTGTAAGGAATTAAATAAAACAACCGTTTTGCAAACATCTATGTGTTTAATGTGTACAAAACATCAGACCTTACTTTACGAATTACTCCCATACATACTAGAGCTGGGAAAACAAAACAAATTCCTTCTACTATATTGTGCGTTTAACTAAAAGTCCAGTGTAACATAATGTTGTAATTAAATGTATGTGATACACGTTTTTGGTTATGTATAGCCTTTAAAATAAATTTTCAAGCATTTTATGGGATGAATATATTTGAATATGTATATTGTTTTTGAACTAACAATATTATAATACAATATCAAAAGGTCTACTTACAGCATTGGTGATACTATAACAAAGTTAGCATTTTAATTGGTACACCCTTAACTTTAAAAACCGTGGTTTCTGTTCTGAAAAAGAACTCTGAAAATTTATAAGGATAACAATGTTAATTCTCCAACTAGCATGTATGCAAACCTGTGCATTTTATAATTAATATCTATTCTGAAAATGACAGTCCTACACAACATCTGCAGCGCACAGATATTAATATATTTTTAAATCACAACAATGATTTATATTGAGTTGTTCATCCATGCAGTGAACATGTTTCTCAATTGAAAACTACACCCAAAATCCAATAACCAAATACTACACAGCTCATTTACTCACACAATATACTTCAGGCGCAATAAGAAGAAAATGTATAGTAGAAATTTCTACCTTTATCTACTAAAACAACAAAACATATATAAACTTCTACTGGATGGCATGTAGGTGCTGTATCTGCCAATTTCAGTGGCAAAATAAACTACTTGGTGGCAATACAACAAACATAGATGATGGTGTTTTACTTCAAATCCTTATCTTGAAACAACTATTATGAGAAAACACATTTTAACATATTTTATCTGAAGAGAAAAAGTAATGACATCAGATATTTTTAATTCAGTGACTTTATCACGGTCATGATAACATAAAATCCACTTTCTTTTTTTTTTTTTTGCTTCCACATATTGTAGGGGGGGACACCGGTTTCAAGAATTGGTTTGTATGCATGAAAAAAGGTCTATATTTCCTATATATTGAGAAAAGTGGCAATATAGGTGATTGTGGTCCGTGGAGCAGGGCAACACGGTGAGACGTAACATACTATTTTGTTCCACCAACACATTATAAATGCATCTGTTTTTCGTCAATTTGTTTACACCACTTGGTAGGAGCACTACATTATGATCATTACTATCATCTAATTGTATGAATACTTTGTCAAAGAGAAACTTAATAAACTTAGTAATATACATCTAAAAACACCAGAATGAATTCATTATATTGTATTCAAAGCCCACTGTTGTCGCGCTTGCTGGTAAGCGATGTAACATAGACTTTTGTTCCATGATTTTTATATTGCATTTTGCTTCACAATTTCTGGAATGCTGTCTCCATTTGTTAAGATAATATAGACATTTGCTTGTGCATATGATTCAATACTTCTTTCATACTAGCCAAGTGCAAGCAGTAAGATGGAAAAATCCAGAATCTCAAGGATTTGAGATTGTGTTGAAAATTTAACAGTGTACTTGAGTCAAATGATAAGGTTTAATGCATGTATCAGCATCTCGTAATGGTTGCTCAAGTGGTAAGAGCATTGAAGTGGAGAACCGAACATCCATGGTTTCAGTACTGACTGTAGCAAGTCTGAATCAATTTTTAAACTTAGCTAGTGAGAACCAATAGTGGTTAACTATAAAACCTGGAAAATTAGAAGCATTTGCAACACTATCTTGGAGGTATGATATTTGAGTATTATCATATTGAAGTTCCTACATACTTGAATCAGACGAGAAGGTTTAATGCACATACAGCATCTTGCCATAATAGCTCAATAATAAAATCATCAGTGTGGAGAGCCATGGTTTGAGTTTTGGCAATGGTATTGGTTTTTCTCTAATCTGATTTTGATCAAAACTTTATTTTTTATAAAGCATATAATCAAACTGAAGAAATGTTGTTATTACACACTGAAAGATAAAATTGGTAATCCAAGTAGATTTTTTGTAACACTTAACATTACTTATTTTTAATTCAGGAAAATGTATTTCAGGAGCTAATCGCTTCCATCCTCAGTTCCAAATTGACTGCTGACATTGCTCCTTATGATCACTGTGATTCTCTCTGGATGAACTTTTTCATTGAGATGTCACTGGGCAGACTTCAAGGTTGAACATTCTGGCTTACTTTTTTTCAAATTTGGATACTTTGCCAAACTACCTGTTCTATTCTGCCTGCAATGTTTTTGATGAGTTTATGATTTCTATTGAAGTTTATTTTTCTTTCCAAAAGTGCCAAATTAGTGCTTTTTTTTCTTTCTTCGTTTTTTAATTTATGTTCTTGATGTGTTCTTTTCTGTCTTGTTTCATGTTTGATTTGGTTGAAAAAGATAAGTCAAATTTCTTTTGTTTGTGCAATGAGCTCATTGAAATTTTGATGACAGAAGACGAAGCAAGGTTTTAAGTGTAATATTAAAATACCTATGACTTCTTATGAAACTAGTCTGTCAATACAGTGAATAAAGCAAAAATAAATGCTCGTCTAAAACTTAAAACATAGAATTTATAGTGGTATGTAACATTACAAAACTTGAACCTTTTTAAGTATTACTGTGTAATGATGTTAAATATTTTGTAAAAATAAGGGTTTGATTAAAAAAATTGTTTTCTCGAGATTTTTTCTGAGCACAGAATGAGAATCTGATGAAAAGGATGGAATTTCCATTTAAAAATAAACAAATTTAACTTCAATGACTGATAGCCTCCACTAAACTAAAAAGAAAGGATGTCATTATTTTTTCCCTCTTAAAAATAAGAAACATTTATTCAAAACGATATTCTCATAAATGTATTGTTTTCCTGTTTAAAAGTTGTAAAGTTTTTATAACAAACGTAATGTATTTGATCATGGAGTGGAAGATTACGCATCTGTATTTAAGGATGGAACACTTGCATTACACTCCTCAAATGTTCCCCATCCATATCAATGCACTTCTGGAGGCAGTAGAGGATGAGATGTTGTATCATGTTCTGTGGAGTGGAACAGGTTTCCTGGTTCCTCAATGCATCAAGTTTGTCCTATAAGCAGTTAGATCTGCAGGAGCATGAATACTAATTCAAATGGCTGAAATGGAAAATTGGACAGTTATGGAGGAACCTCGGAAGAAAGGTGAAGGATATGATGTAGAAGTGTCCTGCTGGAACTACTCAACTGCACTGTCTTTGCACCATGAAGGAGATGAAGATTCCTGTAAAATCTGTACCGTTCCTCAGGGAAAGGTGTGATTGTTTACTGATGCCTACTCCAAAGAAGCATTCTTGCAAGTGTTCCATTACATGCAAATATGTAGACTTTCAGTTGATGACCAAATAGTTTATTTAGCCAACTGAAACTGCACCATCCTGTAATGACTCATTTTCCAAAATAATATATTAACCGAGCACATTATTTCACTAAAGCTGAATGCAGCTGAGAATGTGTGAAGCTTAAAAAATGCATTTCCAGTGTAACAAATTTTGCTCATTGTAATAATATTTACATATTTAAGAAAATAACTCATGCATTTGATAATTCACTACAAAGACATGCAGATTCTATATACTAAAACTCTGCATTATATACAGCCCAATTCCAAACATTGCAGCACAAAAATAACTGAACATCACTGCAAAACAAAACTCTCATGCCCTTGCCTTAAAATTCCTGTAAATTCTTTATTAACAAAATGCTATACTTAGTCTTTGGGTGCAGTATAAACAAAGATCAATTTTCAAGAGCATTTAAATTGAGTTTCTAGTAGCTCATTCATGGCTTTATAGCTTATTTAAATCACAAACAAATGTGTGTTGTAGAGATTTTGAACAAATATTGCAGAGTGATGAAAATTCACAATGATGAGATAATGCTATAACAATTTGTGACTCTGTTTCCTACAATTTCTTGCCAGTTTGAGCTGGAATTTTGTAAATTTAACCTTACTTCAAAACCATTTTAAAAATAATGCAGAACTCCATGTAGGTTGCTATTCAAAACAATTCCTAGAAGCTGTAATGGGAATTTTCAAACACACTGTATGTGAAAATGCAATTAAGCATATGTACAAATGTGAAGAAACTGAAGCTATGACATATGTAATGTCTCCAAAACTCTTCAGACAAATGGAAGACATCAGAAAGAAGAAAGAAGTACCCCACTTGCACTGGTCTGTGAATATGATGAATGAAACGAGTAGGACTATACTATTAAGGGCCTATACTATGGATTGCCAGATAAACAATTAGATAAATGCACTGGAGTTTACCTATCTTGAAGATAATGTCTTCTCCTGTATCTGCTAACATTGACTTGTATTTAATGTTTTAGTATCCGCAAGATCTAACATCAATTTTGTTATGTTGGCAATCATTTACACCAAATATAGCAACTTGGTATGACACCACCTCATTTGTTTCCTTCCTTTTTAACTGCTTTATTTTAGTAATCACTGAATTAGAAATTTGTGGCTAAAGAGGGAAATGTAGGAACTATTGGAGGAAAAACAAAAGAGAAATAAAATTAACATATGAAGAAATATTAAAGCAGAATAAATAACAAAACGTCAGTTTACTGTTAAAAATAAGAAAACTAAGGCTGTCACACAATATCACTTACGCTAACTAAGAGTATGTTTAAAATATTATTTGGTGATTACGGTGAAGCTTACTTCTTGATTTAAAGTATTTCCATTTTATAGTCATTTGTAACTGGCTTTTAAATGCAAGCTAGTTAATGAAAAACAGTAATTTTTCAATAAATAGTTTTCCAAAATATTACTGCTGCTATAAAAACAGTTTATAAAATCTTTTACCAACCAACATTACCATTAGATTTTTTTCATAATGTGCTAATATTCTATACTGAATGAATAAAGTACTGGACCAACCCTTGGAGCTGCTTTCAGAGCACCTTACACATGATAACATTCCTCTTCTCCTCTGAATTTTGACTCGGAATGTTATGTCGAGATGGCCGTGTGTGTTAATTCTAATTTCACCATACTCTTAGGAAATGAATGGTTAAAGCATTTGCCTTTCATTCGTAAAGAAACTGGTTCCAATCCCTGTATCTGCAAGTGCTTATTCCCCCCCCCCCCCGAATAGCATTACAGTTGATTGTTTCAGAGGAATAGGCTAAAGTTTATCTGTGTGTGGTGGAAATGCTGTGGGCCCATAGCATTTGCAGTACTTATGACATTACCAGAAGTGCATCGGGCCGAACATCCAAGTCCCTCCCAGAAGCAAATTATTCAGATTGGGTTGGACTCAGCAAGGCAGTAGTTCCTGAAACCCATGAGAGATTGTGTACATCCGGGGGGGGGGTGATGCCCAGGTGGGGTTTTGAGACACTTGAATGTCCTATGGTACCAGCTGGGAGATGATATGCTAGTTTACTGTTGGCCCTACTACGGTTTTTAGGCAGTCTTCCCCTCTGGGGTTGATGCACGTAACCTACTTCTGTACCTGCAAAAGCAGGGGGAGCGGGCTTTTCAGGAAGCCAGATATTGGCCTAATGGAAATAACCCATAGAGATTGTCTCTTGGTTGGCACCTTTCTCTGGTCACAGTATGTGGGGGGGGGGGCTTCAGCTCTGGGCAGATCTTTGCCACAAACTCTGTGTGGGGGGTGCGAATAAAAAGCACAGAAGTCAAATACATATTTGGCATCTTCCAAAGATGCAACAAGAAGATTTTCAAAATAATCCTCCTCAGTCCAAACTACTCTTTACTTGTAAATTTTAAATTATTTTTTATTGTCTCAAATATGGTTCTACCAATATCATTAAAGTACCATGTTTCAGTATTTGCATGAGTAAAGAATTGTATAATCTTGAATTTTCTGTGAACAACCTATGA
Source organism: Deroplatys truncata (assembly GCA_030765065.1). NCBI lineage: Eukaryota > Metazoa > Arthropoda > Insecta > Mantodea > Mantidae > Deroplatys > Deroplatys truncata. The sequence continues at coordinate 44,426,320 of CM060975.1, read as the reverse complement.
AGTCCCCTTTATTAGTCTAAATTTGTTATTATTTTGTACCATGTTGGAGGTTTACACTTTACTCAAGTGAGAGTGCATCTCCAATGGGCAAGCTTGAGTGCTTACGATTCTTTCTTTCTTTCTTTTTTTCAATCAAAAAAGTTTGTTACCACAAATAAACATTTGAATGTTGTTGTAAATAAGCACTTAAAAAAATAGAGCAAGAATTGAAGCATTTAACAAGTTAAAATGAAAGGATTCTAAAACAAACAAAGATGTAGAAGAGATGGCAAACATGTTTCTTCTCACATGTGTAATAGGTATACTATTGGTAATTGGTGGAGTTGACAAAGAGCAGGGGGAGGGGCAGGGTAATAAGGAAATAGGATGGTATGATGAGGAAGGCAAAATAACAAAAAAGGTGGTGAAACAGGCATTAGTAAGATAGAAAAAGAGAGGGTATGAAGAAGATAAGAAGGAATACCTAAAGAGTAGGAATTTATATAATGCACTATTAGAAGAAAAGAAACGAGAAAGGAGAAATAAAGAACAGAGTAATCTGATTAAAGTTTTAAGGGAGAACAATGCCAGTAAGGTGTGGAGAGTACTAAAATCCATGTATAATAAATGGTTAGTTAAATAAAGTGGTCAGATATAGATATATTTAGGGGTTAAAGTGGATGGGGGTGAAAAATAAAATGGGAGAAACAGAAGAAACTGGTATTGAGAAAGGGGAAAGGGGCAATGTCAGCGATTAGAGGGTGCAAATATAGAATACCAGATATAAATGTTAAATGGCTAGAGAAAATATATAACACAGTTGAAGCAAAAATGTTATATGGAAGTGAAATATGGGGAGTAGAAGGAAGCTGGGAAGAGTTAGATATGGTACATAGGAGTTTTTGTAGAGAAGTTTTAGGCCTGCCAAATGCTACAGTTAAGGAATTTGCTCTAAAATTTATAAGAGAAGAACTTGTTGATGCAGTGTTTGGAATTCCAAGAAAGGAGCTTAAAGAAAAATGGGTGGAGTTATAGTATACAAACTAATTTGGAAAATAGTGGTCTGGGAGAAATTTGGAGAAGGAGGGAAAATAATGTTAAGGGTTTTTGGAAAGAAGCTAGGCAGAGATTTGAAGATATAGAGATACAAAATTTATTTAGTAACATTGGGAAGAAAGGTTCCTTGGAATTATATATACTAATAAAAAATGTATCGGCTAGGGAACAGTATGTGGATAACTCAAACAAGGAACAAAGAGAAAGTATAGCCTGGGTACGAGCAGGTGTACTAATAGAAATGAGAAATGGGTTCCCACAGAACCAGTGTCCAATATGTGGGGAAAGAGAAGATTTACGACATATTGTTTTTTATTGTAAAGGTACACAGCAATGGAGAAAGGAAGCTATTATAATATTAGTATTATAAGATTATTATTTTGGTATCATTACTATTATTATTATTATTATTAATTATTATTATTATTTTATGCTATAATTAAAGAATGTAATATGGGTAGAATATGGCAAGATAACAGCTTGGGCTGATGTATAGCCATATTCTAAGGAAGATTGCTAGCATAAATAAATAAAAATAAGCACTTCTTGCTTAATTTGAAATCATTGCTAAGATAACATGGATGGAGTAATCACTTTTTATATGAATACTATGATAGATATGTGCAAGTTTGTCATTGGTGGAGAAAATCATATGAATGTATCACATATTTTTTTTTTTTTTAAATCACGTTACATATAAATTAACAATATTATTTATTAATTATTATTAAAGAATCAGTCCTGCTCCATATTCCACAATGTTTTAATTACTTTTAACATTAAGTTTCACGTTGTTTTAATTCGAGAAAACACACTAAAAGGTACCAGTACATTTGGCATCCCCAGGTGCACATTTGAAGATGCTCACAGAATAAAAACTAATCCTGACCATAAATATGAGCATCTATGATCAACAGTCAAGTTGCAGACAATTACAAATATGCTTGACACTCTGTAAACATGAATTACAGTAGCCAATCATGGTTATATTCTGCTTCTATTGGTAAGAAAGAAAGAAACGATTTACTTCCTCTCAATTCTTTTAGAAACATTACGATGGCACTCTAACAGGGAAGATTTCAAAAACAAAGTTAGCAGCATCATCAAGCAGCTCTTGACATCTAAGGAAGTGGAATATCCTGCGATTGGATTTGTTAATTTCAAATGGCCCGTTACTTTAATCTTAATGTGTACATTCATTCATATAAACTCAATCCAAAGTACAGCCATCTTTGTTTATCTCTGATCTCCATTTTCTATTATATGCTGCTCAACTATTATTTGACTGCCTATTCTAGAGGATATTCTACCAGACTGTGAATATATGCAAGACACTGCGTTTTCAGTCCCATTTTCACATAAATAAAGGATAATTTTAAATGTTCTGTTTATCTACCAATCATAATACAGGCCCAAATATTTCTAAAAATATTATTCTGAGAGTGTGTTTAGCACAATATTCAAGATTTTTTACTTAAAACCACTATAAGCACACTTAAAATGAGGTTCATGAAGACATACACCAATAAATGAAGTGCATAAGATGAAGCAATCAATTTCTGAAGATTTGATACTTGAGACCTTAGGACTTTTGCAACCACCAAGTGTAAGGAGAAATCCTGAAGGACAATGATTTATACTCGTAGCTTATTTGCTACAGGTGTGTCTCCTCACCTCAGCTCCCTTTTTAGTGTAGATACGTCCTTCCATTTCTCTGGTATCCTCCTCATCGTCACTATCTTCTTCGCTTGATGAGTACTGAACCTTTTTCTGTGGTGGTGGAGGTGGTGGTGCTGGTTGCTCAGATGACGGTGGTGGTTGTGGTGCCTGTCGACGAGACCCTCGCATCACCGAGGACCTCCTCCTCTCCTGCAACTCTTGCTTCTCCTCATCTGCCAGCCCCTCCTAATGTAACACAGCCACTTACCTATGTCTAGTCCCCACAAACTCAAAATAATAAAGCAACTGCAAGGCACAGCTCACAAGCAAACATCACATAAACACAAAGAACAAGCTTCTACTTTATGGCAGCCAATGTTCAAACATTCAAAAGCATTTTTAAGAAATATGTGACAGAAATATATCTCTCTTTGGGCAAATATTCATGTATACTAACTATTCACTACGTTCATTAAATATTTTCCAGATTATAGGCTCTTTATATATCCTTACACATTATTTAGTTCTATTATGTGAATACAATATTCTCCCATGGACTGGCTCAACTTGGGAGTTTTTACATGAGCTACCATTGCCCTAAAGGGATGTAAGGCTATCTTATCTTATTTATTATGTAAACAGGTGACTATTCTTGAAAACAGAACTTATATTCAGAGATGATTACAACTGAGTGAAAGTCATCAAATTACCTGTAAAGAATATTTTGTGGTAACTGTTACTTGTAAACATTAAAACTGGTTAGATGGTAGGAATACAAAACACAAAAGGGACATCATAATCAAGCTACTTTACAATATTTTTACTTTATAAAAAACTTCACTACTGAACAAGTCACACAGCAGGATAGAAACAGTTATAGTTAATGCACAGGAATCTCTGGCATGGGGATGCATCACCTATTTTTATGGTTTTAATTTATTTATTAGTATATTTCTGCTCAATTTATCATTAATGTTGTCCATTTCCATGTTAGTATCCACATTATTATTTTTTAAATCAGATATAAACATTAATTATCACATAATAACTATTTTTTTTTGTATTTTCTTATATGTTCTTTCATATAAATTGTTATGTATTATATTTTATTTCACATCATCAATAGGCTGACAAGGGTATATTTTAATTTGAAAACATCAACATTTAGTGCAAACCATTTATACATATGAGGATAAGTTAAAAAATAGCTTACCTAATTTATTACTTGACATTTTTGCAGTAATGAAATAGAGTTCTATCACAAGTGAATTTTCAAGCTTCCATGACAATGGGAAAAGTGCATCCAAAACTTAAAGATTATATGGCAAAATAAATAAACGTCTAAAAATAAGAGGACGTTTTCTCCCAAAATAAATTTATAAAATTTATGATTTTCAGTATGGACTAAGTAGATTATGCATCAGTAACTAATTCTCTACTCAATAATAAAATATACTCTTAGATTATGAATGTTCTACAGGCCAACCGGAGTGTTCATTCAAGTTCTCTTTGATTACTTTTTGTTGCAAAATTATTCCTTGGCGATAAAGCACATGCTTGATATTTGTGACAATGGCATATATTCAACACCAATAAGTTTATATATGTCCACTAGTACCCAATGCATTTTAACCAATCTAAGAACTGTAGTGACCCTTTAGTAACTGAACTGAGATTTGATATTTACCTGCAGATTAATGAAAACAGAGATCACTACCTATATAATCATTCTTCACTTTGAATCATTGTTTCTCCCTTTGCATTGAATGACTAATTATTTTAATCTTATTACTGTGAAAATATTGTTCATTACTTATCTCAAAATATCTGTCTATACTCCTTAGTAAACAATGCAAATATTTTACTGTTTTACAACATTTTGTAAGTGCTGTATCTTTTTCTTTTATACAGTTTTAGACACATATTTATGCTGTGATATAATTAAATTTCCTCTTTGAAAGAACTTTGCAAATGTATTATTTGCCCAAAGGTGAAACTAATCTTGCTTTTAATATGCAGAATTATTTTTATATTTCTTAATGTGGATGTATTTTTAATAGTTACTGATAACTTATTGTTTATAAAACTTCAATGCATTTAATGCCTCTGTTACTGGAGTATTAAAGATTCATTATTATTTATACAGATACACATATTTATGAAAAGGGGTGATATGTGAAAACCTACCCAGTGTGCATGAAACTAACATTTTATTTCTGTCACATAGCTCTAAACAACAAATGCATGAGGACACATACCTGGATCAGCTCAGGAGTCGGAGTCCTGGCCTTTGGAATGGGTGCAGGGGCCGCCTTTAGAAGTTCTGGGGTAGGGGAGGGTGGTGCGGGAGCCTTTCGCCGGGTTGAACCACCACCAGCTGCTCCTGCGGAGGATGCGGACGCAACTTCAGTCGAATCAACATCTCCATCCACGCTCTGGAATGATATTCACGTGGGACACCCACTCATGCATGCCAACTTATCTTACACATTCCGGGGTAGGAACACTAAACAAATGCTCAATGCTACAGTACAATCATTCACATTCAAAAACATAAACATGGATGTAAGAACACCAGAAGTATTTAATTCTTGAATATGGGAAATAATTTATGCTTTTAAAGGGGACTTTAAATGCAGGAATAAATGTCAACAACTTGAGGTTCTTGTATTAAAGTAGCACTTATTAAAATGCTATAAGCTTTCCATAATCTTATCCATGATAAACAGGCAATTTTACTTAAGCACTATAATTTAAACAACAAAACAGATAAAGAAGCAACAAAGAAAAGAAGAAGAAAGGAAAAAAAAAACCTATTTCTTCTAAAGCTGTAACACTTGCCACCAAATCTGACATATCCTCAATAATTTTATCATAATATAAAATATTATTCCATCCACTTATTTACAAAAGGAACCAAGTAAACTTTTTAAATTAAATGAGTTGCCCACATGATATGGATTTGTGGAGATAGACACTTATAAGTGATGAAGGAATACTACTCTAACACAGAGAATAAGTTTTCTGAAGCTGTATATTTTTTATTTATTTATACAAGACATAAAAGACTATTAATCCGCTGACTACAGTTCTTCCATAACTAAAAACTCATAGGTGAATAATGTTGCCTTCAGCACCTTCATAATTCATTTGAATTTATCTCGTCTAGTTGTTGAGAAATGTGAAAGCATTATACATGCTGGAAGTGATTCATTATTTGCATCCAAAAAGGGCTGAACATGAAGTTCAATTTGTAACCAGGGTGGCCACCCATCCCTGAAATCTGCTCTAGAAAAAATTCTGCTCTAGACAAGCAAATCTCTTTGACTTGATTCATTGTATTTCTGCTAGTTTTCATGTAAATACACAGCAAAGATAAATTCTATTTGATTCAGTTTCACTGAGAGCCAGTACAAATATGTAACAACTCAAAGTGCTGCTAACTCGCAGCAGCCCTTCACATAAGGATTCAATTGAACTGTTTGTTCCTTACATCTTTTACGAGGATCAGCTGATAAGTCCCGGGCCTCACACAGAGATGGCGCCACTAGGCCAGTTAAACGGTAGCATCGTATAGTTTTACTCTAGACTAGCTTGTATCAATATTACAGGTCAATAGCTTGTTTAGTTTTTGAATGAGAGCTTTTTAAACAAGACAACTTTAGAGTTTTCATGAAAATGGAGGATTTGGAAAAACAAGCCGTGATTAAATACTTCCATTTGAAAGGCTTAGCACTTAAAGAAATCAAGGAGGAAATGGACAGTACATTGAGAGACTCTGCCCCTTCATATTCAATGATTAAAAGGTGGGTTGCAGAGTTTAAAATGGGACGTATGAACAGTAGCGATGAGCTTCGCTCTGGACGCCCTGTGGAAGTCACAACTCCAGAGATGATTGAAAAAATTCATCATTTAGTACTGAAAGACCACAGATTAAAGTTGTTTGAGATAGCAGAGGCTGTAAACGTATCAAAGAACGTGCAGGTAATATTTTAAGTAATGTTTTGGGCTTTCACAAGGTCTGTGTGAGGTGGGTGCCGCGTTTGTTGACACCTGATCAAAAGTTGCATAGAAAAACTGTTTCTGTTAAGAAAGTGGAGCTCTACCATAAAAATCCCAATGAATTTTTGAGACAGCTTATTACCATGGATGAAACTTGGATACATCATTACACTACAGAAAGTAAATCACAGTCAAAACAGTGGATTGCGCCGGGTGAACCAACTCCAAAAAAGGCAAAGTCAATTTTGTCAGCTAACAAGGTTATGGCAAGTGTTTTCTGGGATGCACAGGGAATTATTTTTATTGATTACTTGGAAAAGGGTAAAAGTATCACTGCTACTACACAAGCTTACTGCAACGTTTGAGTGATGAGGTAAAAAGACAAAGACCTCATTTGACAAAAAAAAAATCTTGTTTCACACGACAATGCTCTGGCCCATTGTTCAGTCATTGCAATGGGGAAAATTTACGAATTAAAGTTCAAATTGAACATCCACCCTATTCGGCAGATCTAGCACCCAGTGACTACCACTTGTTCCCTAATCTCAAAAAATTTCTTGGAGGACGAACATTTCACAGCAACAAGGAGGCTATTGATGCGTTAAACAGCTATTTTGAGGACCTTGATAAATCGCACTACAGAGATAGTTTAATTAAATTAGAACACTGATATGACAAATGTATTAACCTTTCTGGAGATTAAGCTGAGAAATAAAAAAAAAAAAAAATTTTAAATGTTGTTTTCATTGAGAGGCCCCGGACTTATCAGCCGATCCTTGTATTTAGTTGCTCAGTTCTGATTTAAAACTTTTGAGATGACTTTACATTATGGAAGTTTCCATAGCCACCATTATTCTTTGTGTCATCCACTAACAACATTGGTATTATGTGTGAAGTTCTTGCCAATATATCTACTGTCAGTACACTTGCACATATTTAGTGATGCTTGCTTTCAAGCTTTTATGGCTCGTGGTTTGATGATGAGGAATTCTCCAACCATTAGGATGCATTTACATTCCAAACATGATTCCAGCATATAGAATGGATTTATAAAGTGATCACATTTCTCAGAAATAGGATATGCTATTCAAACGTTATTGCAATATCTTCATTGGTATTAAAACTATTGAGAAAATGTCGTATTCAGTAGCATATGGGGCAATCTGTATTTTTGTTGATGGTAAGACACCTACAATAGGCTGCATTTCTCTTTAAACCTTTACTGCAAGACATAGGCTTTATAAATAATCAATTTTACAAGGGACATATTAATCCATTCATGACATGATCTTCCTTGAAACCTTGCAAACTTTGTATAGAAGCACCAAAATGTTACCAGAAACATCTCATTATATGTATATATTACAAGTATAATGGAGCACCACTTTTTGGCTTTGAACTCAAGAAGGTGGCTGTTTACAAGATATCAACACTAGGAAGCTTATATCTTGGTTGCAGCAAAAAACAGAAAACAGCCAGTTATCATTTCCAAACTTTGCACCAAATGCATACAGAGTGTATCAGAAGCAATGGCACAAACAGTACTAATGCAAAAACATCTATATAACATGGATGGATGACCTGCCACTGACCACACTGTAAACTAGACACTGTAGTAATATGTAATATTTATTTCCATCCTTATTACAATATACAAATAAAACTTACTTCTAAAACTTAAAATCTAGTGCTTCAGTTCTCTAGCTCTCCCATATTTAGCTCCTAAGGCTGTATATGTGGGATAAAGCTACTATACCATCTCTCCACTTTCCAAACTGTGCCCATTCTGCTGTACCTTTCTTAAGCTCCTTATCCACTTATCCCTTGTGTTGCCTAAAAATGTCCCCATCATTTTAATTATTTCTACTTTTGTGCTTCCCAACATTGTTAATGCTACTATTTCTTTATTTAGCTTGTCCCATTTTTTATTCCATGTAACCTCTCTCCACCTTTTAACCTTATCACATTCTATTAGCCAATGAAAAGTATTACCCAATTCATCACACATAATACATCTCCCCAAACAATTATATCCATTCCTCTTTAGAAATATTACTCCTGTGTGCATCCACTATCAAATTCTACCAAATTGATTGCATATATATACTTACTTCTCCCTCCCCCAATTTCTTTGAACTGATTTATACAAGATCAATGAATTTTTACCCTCAAAACTAGCCCATATCTCTTGCTTCTCGATGTCTTCCACCCTCAATCTCACTTCTTTCCAAAACCCACTGTTATTATCTTTGTTTAATAGGAAAATATTCCTCATGCCAATTTCTTTTAGGACATTTCCCATCTCCCCAAACCAACTCTATTCTCCTAGAACAGCTTTTTGGAACTGTATACATTCTTTTAATATATTACTATCTTCTAGATTTAACCATCTATACCGATACTTCAAAATTCTTTCTACTATTTTACCTTTTCTCCCTACCCTTCCTAGATCTGCCAGTGCCACGCCCCTTGGTGAATTCTTAGTAAACCCAAAGCTTCTCTACAAAACATTCTATGTACTATATCAATCTTAACCCATCCCTTTGCCACGCCCCCATATTTCTATTCCATATAACAGTCTGACTCAACTACTGCTTTGTAGAGCCTTTCCAACCAGCTCATTGATAGCATGGGCGTTTTGCACAAGCAAACTCTAACAGCTTTCATGGCTATCTTTCCTTTCAATTGTGCATATTTAGATTGTGCTTCCCATTTGCCATTGCTTGAGAATCTAATCCCCAGGTAATCAAATTCTTTTACCACCTCTATTTGCTCTCCGTTTGTATACCATCTTTCCTCTCTTTTTAATTTTGATCCTTTCTTGAACACTATTATCTCAGACTTGTTTGTATTCACCTTTAGCCCCCATTCCGTACAGAATTTAGCAATTTCATTAATAGCATGCTGCAACCCTATCACTGTCACTGCCCCAGCTATTAGATCATCTGCAAATAATAACCCTGGTATTTCCTTCTTCCCTATAACTGGACAGTGTTTATTACATTTCATTATTCTATCTAAAATATCATCTATAAATAAGTTAAATAATATTGGACTGAGTTTACAGCCTTGCCTCAGACCTAAATTTTGATGTATATAATCAGTAATGCTATTTTTTTCACATCTTACACAAAATTGAATTCCTTCACACTGTAGTAGTTGGTGAAAGGAGTAGGACATAGACTTCACTAGAAAAGGCTTTCATTAAAGACAAGCAGGAAGAAACATGTTACAGTACTGTACACTTGTAAATTTTAAAGGAGTTCAAAATGCTGTGCAAGCTTCTACATGGAACATTGAAACACTCTTCTTCTTTCAAACACTCTGATGGATTTCAAAGCTATTGACAAGCATCAATTCTTTGTTGCAGTTTTTCTGCTGTATCAGTAGAAGGCCTTTAACCCAACGTTGGTCGACATGCAAGTGTGTGCTGAACAAGGTTTTAGCATGCTATTCGATGGTAACTTTTAGTAAACTTGAATGCCCTCTTTTTACAAACATGTTTTTCAGGATTTCCTTTATTACATCATATAAACAGTACATGACTGAAGAGGACAGTACATAACTTTTCACTTTATATGAATGAAATTATAGTTTGATTTTATTAATATTAAACTCATTTTCTTTACTTGCAGTAAAATATTGTTGGAAACAAAATTTTATAAGCCTCTATAACAGACTTTTTACATTTCTTCATATAACTATACCTAATCTAGCGACACACTTTACAAACAACATAATGTACTAAGTATATTATTTGGTCTGTTGCTACTACAAAACATAATATAAGACAGTTTACAATTAAAGCAGGTGCACTAAATTTCCTATTATGTTTGCTTTTATCTCCTAGATCATCCACAATATGACCTTACTCATAAGACAATTTATTCAACATGTTCACACCAGTGTTTCTCCCCCCTCTAATTTCACACTCTTTAATCACTGATTTGTTACTGACAGTTTTCACTGAATGTTTTGAGAAGTGCCACTTTATAGTGTCCAGGTCACTGTGTCCAGGAGTTGTATTGTGTGATATCTATTTTTTTGTAAAGTTTATATATTGAACATTTCATTAAGCTGTTCTCTTTGCATCTATAACAAATGATGTAATGTAGCAATTTCTGCAAAGGTTTATTTAGACTAAAAGTGAAGTAGTGAAAGCCATATGAATGCATCACTTTTTTTTTCACATTCAAAAGGTAACAAGTTTGAATCTTGGTTAAGGTGAGTTACTTAGATCCAGTTTTTTCCTGGGGTTACATTATTTGCAGAACATGAATATCAGGTAACCCTAAGCTGTGCGGACCTAGGACTAATTTGAGCATCTTTCACCTATTATCTGCAGAATATGAATGTCTGGTAACTCGAAGCTCTGTGGACCTAGGAGGACTAATTTGAGCATCTTTCACCCATTATCTGCAGAAGATGAACGACAGATAACTTTAAGCTCTGTGGACCTAGGACTAGTTTGAGCATCTTTCACCCATTATCTGCAGAAGATGAATGTCTGGTAACTTTAAGCTCTGTGGACCTAGGACTAACTTGAGCATCTTTCACCCATTTTCTGGAGAAGATGAATGTCTGGTAACTCAAAGCTCCGTGGACCTAGGAGGACTAATTTGAGCATCTCTCACCCATTATCTGCAGAAGATGAACGTCAGATAGCTTTAAGCTCTGTGGACCTAGGACTAATTTGAGCATCTTTCACCCATTTCACTCATTTAATGTCCAATATGATTTACCCAGTTATTGGACATTCAACTCTTATAATGAAGCATAATGCATGCACAATTATCTCATTATTGGTTCATTTGCAAGCCTATGCTTTTTAAGATGTTTCTGTTTGAACTGCCATGTGTCAGTTTGTGCAATTACTTTTGATACTACCTGTATATGATCAAAATGAATGGAAGTATTGAAATGAAAGGATTAAAATTCCCTTCAAGGTTTCACATCAAACACAAAATTATACACATTGTATGGAGATAACACATTTTGCAATGACCTTGGTAGTGACAGTAAGCTAACCAATAAATTCTGGTTTAAACATTAATATCCCCCTTTAAGTGTGTTTTTATCAAGAATATAATATTTAAACTGTTTTCACCTAGCTCATTGCTTTTTTTCTCCCATGCTAAAGGTATGTTAACAAAATACACACTTAAAAAGTGTTCTACTGAATAAATATGTTTAATACATTTTAAGCTCCATAGCAGAATTGTTATAATGGGTGGGGTAATCCTCATGCAAAAATATCGGTAAGACTAATGATGGTGGATAAACCAGTAACAAACTGAATTAGAAAAATTCACACAGGAGCAGATGCATTAAAACGAATGGTCATTAAGGATGGGTTACAAATAACAACCTAACTAATAATGATATGAAAGTTTCTGCATTAAATGTGGGTTTATTTTGTATTTTAAATGTCATTATACACACAAATCAATTGTTAAAACACCATAATGAGGTGTTAAAAAACATCTTATGATATTCCCTAGAATTGCTGCATATTGTTGTAAAAGGTATGTAGGAGAGTGATCCAAGAAATAATTCACTAATTTATTTTATAGCCGAACATTTTAATTTCACTTCCTCTACCACTTACCTCAGAGAGAAAGTAATCAATACCACCCAAAATTTTCACATGCAATTTCACCAAAAATACACATTTTGGGGTAACTTGAACCCAAAAGGAGCATTTTTAGAGGGAGAGTCTGTGTGTGGTCAATGAAAAACATAAATAAAAAATGATAAATCAGATAAATAACAAACTTGGTATTTAGGTTCAGCATCTTAAAATAATAATAATAATAATAATAATAATAATAATAATAATAATAATAATAATAATAATAATAATAATAAACAATTCAAGGGAATCTAGTGAAATCTTGATACTGAATTTTTCGGGTGGAATGCAATATTTCCTCTACTTACTATAGGTAAGCAGTTGAGAAAGTAAAAATCTCTTTGTTACTTGAATATTATAATATATAAGGGATTATGGATATTGTAACGGGTGGATAATGTCATATGAGTGTAACACAGCAGATTTTTTCAATCCACTTACAAGAACATCATTCAACTGAAATTTTCAGCTAACGAACAAAATTGGAGTCATGCTCTAGGCTAAGAGAGAGTATTTCTTAATTGCAGACATCAATGAAATGCATGCAACACCAGCTCACTGTGGAGAAGCACGACCTTGCACTTTTGAAAATGCTAACTAAAATGTGATGTACCACATTCATAAGCTATCTCTTCATATGTAACCCACCTCTCTTCCCCAAAATTCTGATAAACATTGATCTCTGCAATTACAGCTGTAGGTAATCTTTGTCTCCTGGGATGTTGACTTTTACAGTAATGTGACCATCAGAAAGACTTTTAACATATCAGGAAATATACAATGGCCTAGTGTAAAGTAGAGATTGGAAAAATGGTTATTTTTCAGTAACAAGTCCAAACTGTTCCACGATATACAATGTTTTAAATAACCAAAATAACACAAGTATGCTCACTAGGATTTGCTATTTATGCAAAACTATAACTGCAGAATATTCTTTGGAATACTATTATTAGATTCTTTTGTATGAGCTGTGATTTTTCGTTCCATTCTGAGAGTATTGTAAAATGATTTCCTCTTATTCTTTTTTAGTGATTTACAATATTTGTAACCTAGCTAATACAGAGTGAGCCAAAAGACTCCGAACCGCCTGCACAGTGTTTTCCCTGTCTGCGTCCTCGGCGCTCGTTACTATCTGCTATCATAGAAAGGCGCGGATGAAAGCATACAAAATTTTTAAAACTACTTTTAAAGGCTTTTCTTATCAACTTTATGAAAGGAAATGCTGCAACTGGCCACCGTCATCCATACATATTTGGCACCTGTTTACGAAACTATCCATCATGACCAAAGTCGTCTAATGTTTCTTCGATAAGAACCGAACGCCGTCTTTTAGATTTCTTAGCCTGAACACTTCCTGTGGCCTGAAATTTACTGTAAAGTTCATGGATTGTTGTACGGCCTGGAACTTTTACACCTGGAAATCTTTCTGCAAATCGTACTTTCATTTGTCGAGCTGACCGATTTATATGAATCATAAATAAATACACGCTGTGCAGTAGAAAACATATACTGAGCCATAATATACTTTGTGACTAAGTGCAGGAAAAATAATACATAACTCATAATAGCTGAACTAGATCACATCATCGTCAACTCAATACTGCACTTCACACTGCACAGCAAAACCACAACAGCGTGACTTTGTTTATAGCAGCAGTGCGTTATCATGTTTTATCATATTTCTACACGCCCAGTTGAAAAACCACTGCGCAGCAGGTAATATTGTTCATAAAATACCCCTCCAGTTAACTTAAAACATAAAGTGTATAAGACAACCCCACACACCCTGGAAGAATTAAAACAAAATATCCGCCAGGAAATTTTTCAACATAAACTACGGCGAGTGATAGATTGTTTCCTAAAGAGATGCCAAACATGTATGGACAACGACGGTGGCCAGTTTCAGCATCTCCTTTCATAAGTAAGGCCTTTAAAAGTAGTTTTAAAAATGTTGTATGGTTTCATCCGCACCTTTTTATGATAACGGCAGACAGCAATGAGCGCCGAGGACGTGGATGGGAAAAACACCGTGCAGCCGGGTTGGAGTCTTTTGGATTACTCTGTATATGCAAGAACAAGAATGAATTGCAAAATAAATAATAATAGTTTTCATTCCATGTTTATAAATAAAGTGCAAAACTCACATGCTGATTATTGAGCCCTTCATGCGGTACATATGCTGTATTTACCATATGATTAAATGTGATATAAGAGCACTTTATTTAAACTTGGAAGCTTAAAGCAGAGGCGATTCCAAGGTTTCGCATCATATATGCACTTGTAACTATGCTGTTGTAACACACTGGGTCCTCTATGACCAGAGCATTGCTTTAAGAACTAGTGATAAAAACACTTGAATGATCTTATTGGTGATAAGTGGAGGACTGTTATTTTGGAACTCTATATTGTACTTATAGTTAATTTTAAAATGGTTCAATTTTCAGAACTGTTCCAAAGAAATAACTGACTGTTATGAAGCATAGGGACCTAAAGTTATGTTTCTTGTAATCAGTTGTGTTCTAATACAGTAAGACCTGCCTTCAACGGACCCCTTGTTAAACAGAAATCTGTCTTAAACAGAAAAATATTTCATGGTCCCATGAATATAGCAGTGAAAAACACGCTAAATTCCCTTTATTAAGCGGAAACTGTCTTATGCGGACAACAGAAATCAAAGTATGCCTTTTAACAGAAACTTTCCAGTTCCGGAGTGCAGAGTTTAGAAAAATTTCAGGGACTCTGTGAAAGTCTGCGTTGTCTGCTCTAAGTACGTGTTGTTTAAGTTGAAACATGACCATTTTGCTGCTACCTGACCAGTCTAGGAGGGGGGTGCGCTAATGACGGTCCAAATATTGAGAAATCTGTCACACTCATCCTTCACTGCATAGTTAAGTTAACAATAAGCACGGCTGATTGTCTTTTATTGTTGTCTCTTCCCTTTCCATTTCCTGCTCTAATGACTTGTCAGGTCTAAGCAGTACACCTCTAAACTTACATAGGTGGTGATGATCTAGTTCAGGATGGCTTCGAAAACAAGAGTTGTGCTAGATCTTAACGCGAGAGTGAACGTGATAAATTGAGTGTAAAGCAGATCATGAAGGTGCTCAATGTAGGCAAAACTCAAGTTTACGAGATTCTAAAGAAGAAGATAGAAATTCTGAAGTGGTGGGAAAATAGTGCTAAGGGAAAAATAAAGATAGAACCTAAGAAAACAGAAAACCAGGACGTTAATGAAATAGTATGGGAGTGATTCGTTAGTATTAGGGCAAAAAATCACCACATATTGGGGCCTATGTTACAGGAATATGCTAAAAAGGTAGCTGAAAAACTGGGTAAGACTGAATTCAAAGCATCTAATGGATGGTTGGAGAATTTCTGCAAAAGACATTAGATAATTTTTAACGAACCTTATGGTGAATTGAATGACGTTAATATTGAAACCATCACTGATTGGATTGCTAAACTACCTTCAATAATCAAAGGATACGAACCTGAAAACATAGCAAATGATGATGAGATGGGACTATTCTTCTGCGCGTTACCGAATAAATCGTTGTTGAGAATAAGTGTATGTTTATGGTTTAATTTTGCTAATAGCCTAGGCCTGCCTTCATTACACGGAAACCTATCTTTAACGGAAATTTTCGAGAGTCCAGTTCAATTCCGCTGAAGACAGGTTTTACTGTACTTGTTTTATACCTCCAGAGCCCATAGGGATGAGTGATTAGCTTAGTGCCTACTAGATGGTTGTAGGATAGAGGATGAATGTGTTGGGCACGAAATTGTCGACAAATTTGGCTCAGAAACCCTGAGTATGAGTTTCCTCTAGGTGCTTCATACGGACCACCAGGCTTTACAACCCTTCTAAAGGAAGCTATGCTTAGGGTTTTTATGCCTAAAGATAAAATATAAATTGTGCTCCAGAGTGTTTGAATCCACGACTTTGTAGTTATTAGGGGCTAGCATGTAACTAAAACACCACATAATTGTTTCTGAATAGTGTTTAACACTCACTCTTACTTCATTTGGTACTACAGGCAATGACATTGATGATACATTGAGAATTGGGAATGAAAATTTGGGAAGGAAACGCTCCAGGCCTAAGTTTAGAGTGTCTCCCCAACATTTGCCAGTTATGAGGACTGAGGAAAATCTGGAAAAAACCTCAGTCAGGAGGATGGTCCTGGCAGGATTTGAGCAGACTTCCTAATCAAAACACCACAGATGTTGATATGTTCAAAGCGATGGTTACATAATTTTTACCTAGGTACCTCTAATGTAGTCACCATACACTTTCTTCAAAGCAATTTATAAGTTTTACGATCCTGTAAAGTTTCAATCACAATGAAAATATCTTTGATTTAAGACTTAACACAACTGATTCCGTCTCAGTAAATGAGTTACACCAGTACAAATCGATCAGAAGGATTCAAGAATGCAGGCACAGTGAGCATTATTTCTGGGATCACCCTCGTATATTATCTGGCTGGGTATGGCTATCACTAAAACTTGCATTTATACTTAGAAATTTTAATTTCCTCATTATTTCCTTAACACTGTATTCTGCATTAAAAGCGGCTTAAACGATCAAAAGAAATGCTGTATTTTCTGAAAGTTTTAACCTTTATATGCAACCATTTTTTGCCTTTTAACTTCATTTTTTAATACAGGCATCTTATCATTTGCAATATGTGCATTACGATTCCTAATATGAACTTTAAAATGATTGATCCTTCTCAACTGGAATTCTCTTACTGCACGCCGATTGTTTTTAAACCACATTTGTGTTGTACTAAGATGTTTGTTGGCTTACAAACTTCTTATAACAAGAAATATTTGAAGAAATTTAAGATTTGTTAAGATACTAAGTCAAATACAGCCAACAGTAAAGTCACATTTAATGAGTAAACAGTATATGAGGCTATTAGCCCTACAGTATGACAGAATCATTATTATTAGACTGTACTCTTGAGTGATTGTTACCTAAGTAGATGGGAGGGAGGGAGGGGAATGTTGGAAAAGTGGAATTATATGCATTGTTGTTATGTACAGTCTTAATAATACTGCACAACACATAATTAAATTGTTTACTTTTATAATAAGTTTAAATAAAAGCAGGATAGCTTAATTATTAATCTCATCTATTAAAGGCTTAAATAAAACAATTTATTTGGATTTATTCAGGTTGGTCCAACATACCTGACTGACAGACTGACTGCCTGCGCACAGCAGAGGTGGGTGTCATCCAACCAATACCAAGAGATGATGTGATCAGAATCATGTTTTCCCAAGCAGAATGTTGGTTTCCGTGACCTACATATCTCCTCAAATTCCTCATAATTCTGAGTGGGTACCGAATCTACACATAGGTCAAAAAATCTAAAACCCTAAGGGTGGGCTTGAACCCACGGCATTCTGTGGCTGGGAACCAGAACACTACATTCCCAAAAATTATGCCAGAACACAGAACAATTCTGTAAGTTGCTATCTATATAAGAATAACCCATTTCGCTTTCATTTGTTGAATGTTTAGAAAATGTGTGAACTTTTTGCTTTTTTGTATTTAATGCTTAAAAACTACTGTGTTAGTTTTTACTAGGGTTGGGATGATACCACTATTTCCGGTACTCAGTTTATACAGAGACTTGAGGCATTAGCTCTTTTATTGCATTATTATGAAATTCCTTTTAGTTTTTAATGACTAAACACTTATAACAAACTTATGCAAAATTAATTATCTTCTTTAATCTGTAACCTAGAAAAACAATGAAGATATGTTTTCCCACTGGACACTCATAAACTTCATTTGATGTATATACAGAACATGTTTCTTTAAATTTGATGTATTGTGCGACTTACCACTGTGTGAAAATGTTTTGCTGCATATTTCACAAACCGTGTCTGCTACAGAACAGTTTCACACTTCACTCATATTTTATTTAATACCATTACTGTGCATAAAGTTGCACATTAAATGAAACACAATGTTTTACAAAGCCCAGTGTAGTCTGAGCTATGTTTATGCAGAGTATGACCTGAACATGACTATACAACTACGCGAATGAGGGGAAAACAAATATTTTAAAGCACTGAGTCATCTAATGTCTCAAGTTCTGATTCGTTTCTACTGGATTCACTGATTTTAGTCACTGAAGTAGCACATGTAAAGCATGAAAGTCAATCATCAGGCCAAGTGAGTGGAGAAAGAATATCATATGATGAATCAGCTAACTCAACTTCATTCACAAGCCAGTTAATGCTGCAGGTTACTTGAGTGTCTCTTCCCATTCGCTTGTATGCTTTCATTTAGGTACAAGGGCAGATGGAATGCAGGACTGATTGACCTACGAGGTATGCAAAATAAGGTAGGGGCCAAGAAAAATTAATCTTATCAATACTTGCGCTTGACTGCTTTTGTCTTTGTCTATCATAAAGTTAATGTTTGGGAGGATGGAAATGTAAATATTAAAAATTTAGAAGTATTAAGAAAGTTCAAATGTTTATCTCAGACATATTTTAATACCACTGAATATCAAGAGTATCAAGGTATTGATGGCATTGTGCTCCAAACCGTAGCTTTTACTTTTAGAATGTGCAAGCAAATATTTTAGCTTACACATTAAATTTTAATTCAAAGTTAAAGCAAGTATTTTAGATTTTTTTTTTCATTAAACATTAAACTGACTGTAAATATACAAAAGAATTGTTGTGGAAATAAAAAACCATTAGCAAGGGCTATGTCATTCTTATAATGCACTCACAATTGTCTTCCAAAACTAACTGCAAATTCTATTCTGAAGCAGCTCTTATTTTACCCTTTTGCACAATTTGTCTTATCACTTGCCTGCAAGCATTTGCCAAATGTCTCCTATTTTCAAAGCGTTTTTTCTACAAATTATGAAAGTTACAAGTGAGATGTTCGTAAGCTTTTTCAATATACTCACTGGTAACTCTCTCTGACTTAAAGAAAGGCATGTACGAGGGGCACTATTTATGTTTTGAGCCTTGACAGCCCTGAATGTTGTAGGTGCCATCTGACGCTTCATGCTTCCAATGGAAAGTTTGACATTTTTTACCATAATCTACTTCAAGCATTTTGTCAAGTGAGCGTCATTTGTTTTGTTTACACTAATTTGAAAATTGTGTATCAACAAAAAAATGGAATTAACTCGTGAAAATGTTCGTGCAATGATTTATTACGACTTTCGACGTGGATTATCAAGACAAGAGTGCATCGATCAACTAACTTCCACATTTGGTGATGAAGCTCCATTCTTTGCCACTGTGAAACGCTGGTATAACTAATTTAATTGTGGCTGCCGTTCGCTCAATGATGAAGTTCATGAAAGTTGTCCAAAATCATTTGTTGTGCCAGAAAAAACATTGATGCTGTGCAAAAACTAATAATGAAAGATTGTCATGTGACATATTATGAGATTGAGGCAACCCTAGGCATTAGTTCCACCAGCATATATAAAATATAGCATGATTATTTAGCCGTGAAAAAGGTTTGCTCTCATTGGATCCTACATAATTTGACGCAATCTCAAAAAGATGCTCGTGTCGATTGGTATGCTCAAGAAATACAATGGGGGTGCCTCAAAAGACGTATATAACATTGTAACACTGACAAATCATGGATCTATGCATATGAGCCAGAACGTAAACAGCAATCGACTGTATCCAAAAATCCAACAAAAGTTGTTCGCACTCGAAGCACTTCGAAGCAAATGGTCGCCTGCTTTTTCAGCAAAACTGGCCATGTGGCAACAGTGCCTTTAGAGGAATGTAAAACGGCCAATGCCTAATGGTACACAACCATTTGTTTGCTGGAAGTCTTCAGTGAAGTAAGGAAAACCAACAAGAACCGTAGGATCGTTCTTCATCAAGACAATGCGAGCGCACATGCATCTCGTCTAACAACAGAGTATTTGAAGGCTCAAAACATACAGTCCTGATTTGGCACCCAATGACTTCTTTTTGTTCCCGAACATCAAGAATAAATTGCGTGAACAAGGATTTTCGTTGGCAGAAGAAGCCTTGATGCCTTCAAAAATCACGTTTTGGAGGTGTGTCAAGAAGACGGAATAAATGCTTTGACAAATGGTTCAAATGGATGCAAAAGTGTATTGCTCATAAAGGAGAATATTTTGAAAAACAATAAAGCAGTTTTCAATCAGAAATTACTTTGTTTTAATTATTAGGCCCAAAATATAAATAGTGCCCCTCGTATATGCCATCCAGTACATATATTGATATTATGCTAATTTGTTTACACTGATCTATCAGTTTTACACCCAGAAAATTTACATTTCCTGGGTTTGTGTATGTCCAGATAAGCAATGCACCTCCTGGTTTCCTTAAAGTAAAAACAAAATACTGCCTTATATTTGGGCCAAGTCAAATGGATGTCTTACGACAAAACTAACTAAAAACTAAGGAAATAAGCAACTTAAGACAAGAAGCAGGTAATTACAAAATTCAGGATTTGCTCACAGAAATTAGCATTTATATTAAACATGAAACCTATGTACTGATTGCAAATGCACATACAATGCATTCAAAAACACAAAATGTTTGGGCACTCCTCAAACATAACATGGTTGTTGAAAATGTATTTGTTTTGTATTGGTACCATCTACCTCATTCTTACAAGCAAGCACTTTATTTTTTAGCACTACATGCACTCACATTTGTCACTGTATGATTCCCTAAATACCTGCCAATATACAGAGCCTACCAACTTACCCACTGAATAAGGGATTGCACTAAGAAGCAAACAGGGTTACCAGCTCCCCTTATGACTTCCACAGCTCTCTCATGGCTGGCCTGGCGCAGGTCGATGCCATCTACTTCCAGTATCCTGTCTCCAGTCTGCAATTACATAACCAAGTCATTGCATACAAGCTTAAAACTACACTGAAACAAAAAGCAAGCCAAAAATAATGAAATATCAGATAGCTGTAGACTTATCATTTCATTTCATTTCTAAACTATTAACTGTTAACATTCTCATATATTAGCTAGTAGTAGGTTTACAAAAAGCAATAAATGAAATACAAAGTTCTGTGATGAATGGGGAATTAATGTAAACATAAAGTAAATCCAAAATTATAGTTTAAAATAAAGAGAGTTGAGGGTTGTTACACTACATCACTATAATATTCTTACTTGAACGCGTTTCGGGAGACGGTTTGTTCCCATCGTCAGCATGTCCTCAAATGTAGTGTAACAACCCTCAACTCTCTTTATTTTAAATTATGACACATCACTTCTACATCTTCAAAATTAGTCCAAAATTATAGTTTTTAATAAAGGTATGAAATTAAGGAAAGACGAGCAATGAAACTTGGGCGGAGAAAAGCTAGAAGTGGTCAAAGAATTTGATTACTTAGGGGTGTGACTAGTAGTAATGGGAAGTGGGAGGCTCACAGCAGAAAGGTAGTGGTAAAAAGCAAAGCAGCTAAGATAAATGTAAGAACATGTAAATATAAATTGGAAATGTCTACAAAATGGTTGGAGAGGACATATGTGGCTATGGTAGAAGCAAGAATGTTCTACAGAGTGGAAATATGGGAGGAACAAAATTAACAAAGAAGGTGGATCTGAATTAGAAGTTATTTTGTAAAGATCTATTAGGACTGCCGCAATTGGCCCTGGGGGAAGTTGCCTTATAGAATTAGGAAAGACAAGAAACGAAAGCTATAATACTAGAGAGAATGGAAAAAGTTTGGTATAAATGCTTGACAAAGAAAGGAGATATATTAAAAAGTTGTAGAGGAATATAAAAAATGAGAATAGTTGGGTAGCAGGGTTGAAAAACCCTCTGGAAGAAATAGGAATGAAAGATATATGGTTACAAGGGTAAAGGAACAGTCCAGGTTTCAGGAAACAAATGAGAGAAAGGATGGTGGTAATAAAAAGGCAGGAGGTATGGGGAAGTATAAAAAACAAAAAATCTTTGAAATTTTACAGGAAAATAAAAAGGGAATGGGGTAGAGAAAGGTATATAGAGAATATAGTGTAATAGGGAAGAAAAAGAAGCTTAGTTTGGATGAGAACAGAGATGATATTCTTAAGTAGCCTAAGAGGTAATGATAAAGGAATGTGTGAATTTTGTGGTGATGAAGAAAGTGTTAAACATTATCTAACTGAATGTGAAGTGTAGTAGTAAATAGTGCTTACATAATATGTTTTTACGTAAATTATCAGAACTTGAAGATCTTATGTTGTGTTGCTTTTGTTTTGTTTGGTTACATAATTTTAACTGCCCCACGTATGGGAGCCAATTTGTAACGGTATTACTTACAAATGTTTGTTTACATCAGTGTTGAAGCCATCTTGTGACGTCATTCATTTGTTCAGTTTGTAGCTCCATCTAGTGTTAGCAATTTGTGGTACCTAGTATTAGTGTTTGAAAGAATTTTTAAGTTTTGTTTACTGTCCTCCGGCTAGCTATTATCCTGTTGGCTTGAGCACGTATCTCTATACAGGTTGTGTAAACGGAAAGGAATCTTTTATCCAAAAATTACACTGATGAAGAAATTTTTGTTTTACACATTTATTGTCGAACACGTTAACTATCACATTTACACATTGATCTTAACACTCGCCAAACTGAAACTGTTATAATAACTTCTTACTTATCACTTTTAATTCGCGTACTTCAACTTTGTGTATTATTAACTTTACAACACTTTAGATTTTTCGTAACTTGTGAATCTATAGCCGACGTATCTCATACAAATATTTTGACAAACTGACGAACTGAAGACGACGTGTAGTGTACAAAGAATTTTGATGAACTGGCCCCAAGCTACCTCTAACCTACCCTATTTATACTCCTTCATCCAGATACGCCTAAAGATTATAACCGAACTGCAATTGGCTAATAAAACGCGCCAACATTAGCGTCTATTTTAATATCCAATGAAAATTATGAATACATATGCTCTAGGGAAATATTCCAGAAGGTTCTAAACGGAAAAACGCGCCAACATTACGTAACTTCCTCGTTTCCAATAATGATAAACAGCTCATCCCCCCTCGCTGCATTATTGCGCGCTATTATTGACAGTTTCAGTAAGGCCATATAAACTTATTTCCCAATAATAATTACAATTAATAAACATCTGAAATCAATGTCACATAAAAATGCATATTCATATTACAATCATTATTTACATTTAAGTAATTTGTGATACAAATTACTGCATCAGAAGATTTAAGATTTAAAAAACAATGGAAAGAGAAAACCTGGGACAAGAAGTGTAACAACATGGGGAGTAATTTAGTTGCATTGAAAATGTTAACAAGCAAGCAGGAAGAAAAAAATAGTAAGGTAGGGGTTACTTAATAAAAGTGAAGGAAAAATGGATGAGGAAAGTCAAGGAGAAGAAAAGGGAGGGAGCGGGGGGAGATAAGAGAAAATGAATTGTACTAAGGTTTTGGCAAAGGGAAGTAAATGTTGCACAGCAGTTCTGAAGGCCAGGGAGCCATACTGGCTATGCAACACAAAGGAAG
This sequence comes from Deroplatys truncata, assembly GCA_030765065.1. NCBI lineage: Eukaryota > Metazoa > Arthropoda > Insecta > Mantodea > Mantidae > Deroplatys > Deroplatys truncata. Next base: position 44,402,469 of record CM060975.1, on the reverse strand, counting down.
GTGCCAGGCATGTACATGATGAATAAATGTATTAGAATACTGTAAATTGTAAGCCGGAATGTGTACAATAAAACTAAAACCAAACATATTGTGACGCAGCTACAATGGCCCACAGTTATTGAGAGGTCAGCACTGAGCAGTCTGAGAAAACAACAATAATACTGATTGCCAGTATAAACACCAAATGTACTATTGGATATAACAACAACTTTCTGGAAGCTTTATCTCTCCCCTCCTCCAGAAAATGTGTCAAAATGTTTGAAATATGTCTAGAATGTTTGAGAACCTTCTGTGGAAGATTCCACTGTTTATATAAGCAGGCGCTCTTGTGAGCAGTCAGGCAGCGTGTGTCGAGTCGGTCAGTGTGCGAGTGAGTTAGCAACTGTGTTTCTGGTGCGGCATCAAGAGCGATTCTCTGAGGAAGCTGGTGACGACTATTGTGATGTGTAGTGAGTGCTACGGCAGAGCGGCAGTTTGTGGAGATCTTATATTTGACTCCCGAGTGAAGTGAACATCTGGCATGAAGTGGCTGTGTCACAAACAAAGGGAAGTGCCAGAGAATTGAATTAATTCACTTAGTGAAATGAACTTCATAAAAAAAAAAAAAAAGCAAACAAACAGTGATAGTGAGAACTGAATAAAAAGTGACAGTTGAAAAACTGGACAGCCACAATATATTAGGTTTTGAAATAAAAGTTAAGCTTGGGAGTAGTTGTAAAGTAAGCATTAAAAATATGATATTACATTCACATAACTTTGTCCACCTACTCTTCTACAAACTTCTTAGAAAAGTTTATTCTTCCAACTACTTCATTGCAAATTTTGTTGTACGTATAAGATGAATACAGTATTCAAGCAATAGTCAAATCTTTATCATATTCAGCAGTTTTGTCTCTGTTTTGTTGAAAAACAACGTTAGGAGTTCCTGTATTATGTATGTGTAAGCTCTATTATATCATTAAATAATTACGCAAACATAGTGAAGGTACAAATGTTTAAAATTTCATTTACAATGATTTATCTGGAATTACTTGATATTTGGATAATTCTTTCATCATTAAAAGGTACTTAGTTACAAGCCATACAACATTTTCAGAATTCAGTATATGTTGCAGAAGGTAAAAGAAATCGGATATAGAACATCAGCCGATATCTCATACTTATTTCCACAAATATCAGTGTATTTTTCATATATGATTATTAGGATATTACAGGATCTTTAAAAAATTACAGTTTTAAGACGGTAAAGAGAGAATTTGCCATAAAAAGACTTCTAGTTCATTATACAATAATTTCATAAAGAATAACCGGACGTAAATGAAATTAATTAAATGCCATTTGAGGTTTAAAAGTTCACCTGTGCAACGAAGTATATGCCAGCTTGTATATTCATATTTTGTATTAGCTTTGTAGCAATTAAATATTGTTAATTTTATACTGAATATATTTTTAGATAACAGTTTCCATAACATTCTAGATTTTTACCCTATAGTTAACCTAACGCCTTTTGACTGTTGTAATTTGTTAAAGTAGTAAAGGATATAAGGGAATTAAATGATGTTTCCAACTTTCAGTTTCACATCTGTCCACGGCACATTTTTGTTACAGCTTTTGCTTCCTTGTTTATGGTTATTCATTAATGTTGATGCATCTTTAGCAAAACATCTGGAATTGTTGTTTACCTTGAGTTCCCCCGTTCGACCTGCAGGGCTGTGAGGCAGAACATTCTTAATGAAGATTCCTGAGATTGCTGATCCACTGTCTGGACCAGCATTGTACAAGTCAACCTGTAATAATATCTCCAATAAGACAGTAACAAAGGTATCATATATTTTTTCTCTAATTAATTGCTTAGATAAAAAATAACATTGGTTTTATTTGCTGGTGATAACAGTGTATTACTACCTAGCAAAAATTTAGCAATTTTTACACCAAAAAATGAATCACATTTTTAGACTAACTGTGCTCTGAAATGAGAAGAAATAAACATATATTGTTACTTATTAAGTAAAACGATGTGATCAGTCTCACAAGGTTCATAAATTGTAAAAATTATTTAGAGCCTCCAGTTTTTTACAACATAGCCAAATGTCAAAGATTTTATCTTCTTTGTAGGATGCAAGGCTTTGGATAGGTTTACCACAAGTCTGCATTTTGCACGGTATGTCCATATTTTGTAGGTCTCTCCGATTGTTTTACAAAAATTTTATAATGTCCATATATTCATGAAAGATCTTATTAATTTAAACTTTGAAAAAAAGTTTTCAATTGAAGCTTTAGTTTACTTGAGTAGATTGTATTCAGAGGTTACAGATCACTGCACAGTTTGAATAATCTCTGACAATAAGTAGGGAATATTAACCACTCTCATTAGCAGTACAAAGTATCCGATTTGCCACATTCACATGGCTTTCTCTACCTACTATCATTTATTTTTATATAACTCCTGCAAACTATTCTTACAAAAGCTTATTTTTTTGTCTACTTTATGCTTGCAGAAAAATATTTTCATTGTACATTTCATTGCAGGTATAAGGGGGATAGATAAACTGAATGGATAGTCAGATGTTTAAATGCGAGTTGTTATATACTGGCCTTAAAATTTCATACTCTTTCCATTACATCATGAGAAACAACTGAATAGTGACAGCACTTTGAATGACAAAGTATTAAACATTTCAAACCATTAATAACAGTTATCTCAGAATGGTTGCTGCACAAAGAAATAAATATAAAAAGCTTGGAAATGAATTATGTGCCTTAGAGATGCACATTTTTTGTGTAGTGTGTTTTTCTGTATCTCTTAATGTTCACCAATTATACAAAATTCTTCCAAATTAAAGGGGTCTTCATAGGCTATTCCCAGAAAATTCAAGATATACATTTTATTTGTCATGTGAATGTATTAAATATGTGATTTTTAATTAAAATCATAAGAAGCATGTTTGAGAAAATAAACCATAAGATATAGAAAATATATACTTCACAAAAATGTAAATCCCTTCAAAACACACACTTTATTTCAAATAGCTTTTTCTGTGGCATTGGTTATTTCAGAGACACCCGTTATTATTGGTTTGAACTTTTGAACACTTTGTCAGTTTTTCAAAGTGTCATTGTTATTCAGTTGTTTCTCGTCAAATGACATCTGATTATTTATTCTGTTTTCTGTAGTCGTCTTGTACCTACAACGAAATGTTTAATTTAATTATTTCTGCAAATGTTTATTTCAATTAACATGTAGAAGTAGATAGAAAAATAAGCTTTTATTGGAATGGTTTGTGGTAGCTATATAGAAATAAAACAATAGTGGGTTAGATTTTTTTTTAGTATGCTGTTTACTGATGGATGTACGGACAGATAGACAGGTTTTCTATAATGCTTTCTATAGGTTGTGTAGATCTCAAAACATGCATTTCCTGTTGAAATCTCAGGATCCAATTTCTGCATTAAGTACAATACCTTCCTCTAGCCCTACTAAAGGTAAGTGGTAGGAAAAGTAGGTAATCTTTGCTTGTAAAATTCTGTTACTGTATTGATATAGTTTCATTTTGATGTATTTTGCAGAGTCCTGATTTTCAATAATGACTATCTGGAAACTCTAGTTTTGGAACTGTTTCAAACAGTGAAAAGCTTATGTGTGATGCTTACCACAGCATGGCAGCTCTAATGTATAATTAGATTCTGAATGTACTTAACAAAATAAAGGACTGAAATAAGTAACTCAATTCATTATTGCTATGCAATGCAACAAATCTGTGAGAGAAACTTAAGTTAAATTGGTTGAAATTTGTAGAAATTATCAATTTCAGTATTGAATGCACTTAAAGAGTGTGATCATTTGAGATTAGCAGCATTGTCTTACCTTGCCTCCAACAATACTAATTCCAAGACTGCAGTTTGGTTCACGGAGAATCTCGACTTTACGCTCTGGTCCCCAGTGCTTGGCCAGCAGCACGGACGATGGGGATGCAGACGCCGAGTGACCTTGTGGCGGGTGTGTGACAGTCATCTTATCTGCTGGGGGAGGCGGAGTGGAAGGGGTTGTGACAGCACTATCAGGTTCTGACACTAACGCACTTTTGTCTTCTTTTGCTTCTTCTTCTTCTTCTTCCTCAGTCACTGACTCATTAGGCACTGACACTACAACACTAGGTTCTAGTACTTGGCTGGGCGCACTTTCTTCAACTGTCCGCACCACAGGTTCTACCTCAACGGGAGGTGATGGCACTGGATCAGTTGATTCTATTGTCACACCAGCAGCCACTAAAGTAATAACTTCACTTGTCTCTACGTTAAGTTTCGTGTCTTTCTCACTAGAGTCCTCTCTCGCTGTACTTTCAGGAACTTTCTCTTCCTTTTGTATGTAAGGTGAGCTGAAAAATTACAACACAGCATTCAGTATACATGGTTATCATAGTTATTCACTTTACTGGCAAATAGCATGTCATTTCTTGGTACAAGGAGTTAATCAACAACATTCTGTGTCCTATACAGAGGAGTTTTAAAAGAGAAATGTTGTGAGAATGGGTTTCTGAAATGATTTTAGACCATTGATTTGGGACACTCATTTTTAAGTTGTATACTATGGCTGTTGCACCCTTCCAAAAATCTTTGTGACCTGTATCTCTTATAATGGTTTGCAATTTGTCTGCTTTAGCAGTAAACAATTGTAAGTCAAGTGCAACAGATAGGTATTACTTAAGTTTAATGCCCATTAATTAAAACCTCAAAGTAACTTTATTTACTTCCATTACAATTGTAGGCTTCAGCCTCACTGGCTATCAAACCATTCACTGTTCATTAAGTCTGCTAACATTTGCTATGAGAGCAACTATACTCTTCAGCTTATGGTCCAGTTAATGTCACAACTGTGAACATCAACATCCAACGTACCACTAACTATGACCACAGTGGTATTTTCTTCACATAACAATAGAAGAAATATGTGTGAAAATACACTGGGTGAAAAGTGCATAGACAGGGGTGTAGTAGACTCAGAGCCCACCATGACACATTCATGGTGGTTTTTACAAAAGGATATGAAATGCTTAAAGGTACTTAATAGTGAATGTTCAATAAACTTTAAAAAAAAGAAAAAGAAATAAGCAGTTTTTAAAAATGTTCCTGGGAAAAATCCCTAAATAGTGTAAAATCAGGATCCAACTAAGCTTTTGCCTTTCTGGCCATTAAATATACAAACATGACATTTAAATGAAGATTCATGGTTATGTGCAAATAGGACATAAAATTTTTAAACTTGATTTTTTTTGTTTTTGTTTTGTTATTTTGCTGGCTTAGTTGTATAGTCACCTTCCTGTACCATCTGCTTGAACTTGCTGATAAATGCCCTTAGGTGTGTAGTCACATGCCTGTACCATTTATTTTGTTGCTAGTGAGTGAATTGTTGTCTGCTCTAAGAGAGTACATATAGTGATTGTGATGCTGGACAGATGGTCTTAGTTACATGGTCACCTTTCTGTATCATCTGTTTAGGTAACTTGTTGATAAGTGGCCTTAGTTTCATAGTTGCCTTCCAATCAATTTTTATTTCTATTTCTGTTGTTCTGTAGGTAGAACTTTGAGTAATGGTATTGAATATCCAATTTGGTATTCACATGGTAACTGAGGGAAACCATGAAATTACTGCAGTCAGATTCGCTGATACACCAGATTTGAAACTGCAACTACCCAAAATGTGAGCCAAAGATGCTAATGCCTGAGTTACCTCATTCATTTCTCATAATCTTCTTTTCTAATACAGTTTTGCCACTTTAAAAGTGCTTCTCTTCATATAATTATCATTAAGTTTCTTTCAGATTTTTACAATACTTTCCTTGAAGGTTTATAAAGAGTTTTAAGGAGCCTTTTTTTCATATGGAATATAGTTTTGAATTTAGAGTTTTAATAATTAATATACGATTGATTTTTAGAACATTAAAAGCATTATATGCTTTATTATTTTTTTCTGGGAAAAGTTTTAATGTTACACAAAAGTTAATCTTTGATTGTTTAGAACTATATTCAGGGAATAGTATGCAAACTTTAAAAGTTTAGAATTTCCAACTTTTCATCACATGAGGTATTTCACATGAGATTTGATTCTCACTCTTTGAAAACTACTTCCTTGGCAAGGTAGGTACACAGGACCATGAAAGTTAATTTTATGCTATAATTATATTGAAAAAATCTGTGTTACACATTTCAGCTGACTAACTCATGTGAAGTATCCCCAAGGCCCAACATGGTTCTAAGCCCAGTAAAAGCTGAAGGTCCTCTAATTCCCTTGCCATTCACCATTATCACTCCTTCATTGGATGTAATGGATTCCACTCTCTGGGTGTCTCCAGTTAATAAATGGGGTCTGTACATTGCTTGGTGGAACAACGTTTCCCTGGAGGTCCTTGACCCTATGGGAAGCATTGTAAACCAACCACATACCATTATAAAGATAGGCACTTATTTAGGAATATTATGGTAATCTAATGCCCATTTGCTTTTTTTGCTTCGCAATAAAGCTCAATCATTGCTCTTACGGGAATTCTTGAGAGCTAATATTTGGGAGTAGTGAGAGACAAATGGTTGTAAAGGTTAAAAAAATCCAAAATAGAATGTAATACTGAAATAAAAGGCTCAATTAGACTCCAGGAAATTGTAGTATATCAATAATCAGGATGTTTAGGGTGTACTAGGATTAAATGTAACTTAATCTATGTAACTACACACAAATTCATACATTCTTAGATAAATTCTAGAAATATTTAATGGTAGAATTAATAACAACTTTGTTTTTCAAATTAGTTATCTGTATATTAAAAACCTTAACAGATTTTTCACTTTTAGCATTTCCAGTATCCAATAAATGTTACAGTTTTATTTTAGGAGTTATGGGAAAGTTATATTCTCACAATTCTTATGCAATATTATTTGTATAATTAAAATACATTACTGTTATATGATTGTTTCTTAAAAACAGATGAAGGAACAGATAAAAGATTGCTATCTAACAGTAATGGCGAGGCCTCACAGACATATATAAAACACTGTAAAGGTTAAAAATTGTTTAGATCTGAGATGAAAGACAAAAGCTTGCATGCTGTAGAGTGTATAGCACTTACCGGTAGTACTCTGGGAATATCCTAGGTGAGCAAAGAATCAAAGAAAGCATAATATTTACAGCAAAGTGCTCGTTACAAATATAAGCCATGTTTCTTACGCCAGAAACACAAGAGACCAGTGCATTTTCTTGACTTTGTGCATTTTATTCAATCTACTTCAAAAGCAAAAGTCATAACTTGAGTGCAGCTAAGGGTTCTTTCATTTTTTACAGGTTATACTTGCACTGCTATGACAGAGTGTCAGGAAACAATAGCAGAAGAGTGAATATAAATGTTACAGATAGATTATTTCCATTGTTGAAGTTACTAAGAGCAGAAAGAACAGTTTGGTGTTAACCCAAAAGAGAAAAATGCAGAGGATTAATTGTCATCGTCACAAAAACAACATGCACAGCATTGTTAAGACAGCAGTCCCAATCTCAGTCCATGCCAAGATAACACAGAGGAGCAATAAATGTTACACTTTGCTAGTAAATGTGCATCGGAATAATTTACAAAATGTCTGCATTTCCTAACCAAAGTATGTACAAAAACTAATAATATAATAAAATGTTAGTTAAAATAAGTAATTTAAACAACAACAAAAAGAAAGAAAAACAAAAGTAATGTCACAAAAATATCTTCCTTTTATTGTTAAGGGACAACTGTATCCTGTTTGGTAACAATGCACTTACAAGAGTGACAATTTACAACATACAGGGCAAGTACTAAGTATTGTCTTTGAACACCTGTTCATGGTATTGGATATTGCAACAATGAAATTCTGTATAGGAATGGGTATGATATTTATGTATTTTATTGTGCTAAGAGTTTTACAATTTGATTGTCTACTGCACTTTGACCCTGGCCACTCATTCAGTAGACAATCACTACAGTTTATTTACATTTTACAATTTCCCATCAACGCATTCTGTAGACAATTACTACAGATTATTTATATTTTACAATTTCTCGTCAATAAATTATCTTGTTTTTTGAGTTTTTTCATGTCCCATTTCCACTTGTTTTTCACTTTTCACATATTGATTACTTAACCATCACACATTCATCATAGTTTTCCATTCAAGGTAAGATACACTACCTCTTACTTTTCTCTATCCACTGTCCAAAGCCATTTATTTTTGACTTTACACAAAAACTGTCCAATGCTTCTAGTGTCCTTGCACATCATTTTGATCATAAGCATATTTCTATCCCCCTTCAACCACTTCTTATTAAAATATTCTTTTCTCCAATTTTCTGTTCCTTGGCACTTAAATACTATGTGTTCAATGTTCATTACCACCACATATTGGACATTGGTTCTGAGGAATACCCTGTCTTAGCCCTTTTAGCCTCCATGCTCCGGTTCTTACCCATGCAATAGATTCTCTCTCTTCTTTATTTACTATGTCTATATATTTTTCCCTACTCCATGTATTTTTCATTGGCCTATAACAAACTAATGAGCTCTTTTCGGCAATCTCACTGAACAATGATTTGTATTTCTATATCTTCCAGTCTTTTCCTCGCCTTTTTCCAAAAAATTTTCACGTTATTTTCTCTCCTTCTCCACATGTCTCCTAACACATTTTTCTCCAAAATGTTCCATAAATTACTTACCCATCCATCATTCATTAAGCTATTCTCTTGGTATTCAATACATTGTCTTAACACATTACTTTTTCCTAGATTTAAAATTCTGAACCAAAATTTCAAAGCTCTTTCCATTATCTTCCCCTTAGTTGTCACCCTGCCCAACTCTAATTGTGCTACCTGTCTTACAATTGCCTTCAGTAACCCTAGTATTTCTCTGCAAAACATCCTGTGCACCTGATCTATACTTTCCCATCCTCTATCTAATCCGCATATTTGGGTATGATATTAGAGGTGAATGTATCCATAGGTCACTGGATTATTAGTTACTTTGATCAACAGCATGTAGTAACTGAGCTTACATCTTAAGAAAGCACCAACAATATAATGTGTGTAAGATGTACTGCTAGCTTTAGTCATTTGAAAACGTGTTGATCTAGTGATGGCACTGTGGTGATAGCACAGCAACTTCCACTTTCCTCCAGCATTCATCTGTACTGTAAGCCATAGGTTGTATGTCCTCAAATACTCTATTGTAATCACTATGCAGTGAGACAGTTCAAACTGACGTTATAACACAGATCTGTTTCAAATTGTGAGGTAATGTAAGCCCATGATCATATAATACAGAATTGGGCATGAATAGCAGACCTGTCTCATCTCACTTAATTTGAAACACACTTTTTTAAAAGAAATGGCATAAAATAAATAATGGAAGTGTTCTACACTAATCTTTGTAATAAAGTGTTGGAAATGCCCTACAGCAGCATGCAAACACTTCTATGTACATCCTAACAGGTACATATATGCATGTGTCAATTCCTCAGTGGTGGTAGCGTGGATGCTACTCCTGAATTATAATACAGTTTCTCAATAATATAGGGATTATGTTCATACACTTTTCACCACAAGTATCCCCATAAACAAAAGTCATATTTCAATAAATCTGGTGATGGCGGTGGTCATAAGCCTTTGCTTATAGAAATGTGCATGTTTGTCCTTATCAGGCTCCTTTAGTTGTTGTACGGTTGTCATTCAAATGCTTGAACACATGTCCACAAGTTTTCCCGCTGGCTGTTGAACCGTTTTCATGGAGGACTTTTAAAAACTCATTGATTAATTTGTACCATAAGTAGAGGTGTAGAGGTGATGAAGCCACTCTGTTCCTTGGTGCATCTGCAGTGGATAATCCAGTTGCACAGCATTTCATCACCAAATCTTGAATGCTGCTTTTCACTGGCATTGGGTGAAGCCAAAATTTGTCTCTGAATAACTCCCATGTTTCCATGACAGAGCCTCTACAATAAATACCCGCTCTAGTGTTGAATATGTCTTACTTATTCTCAAAACAGCTCTTTTTATAACAACACAAAACAAACAGTTAAAAACAATGCAAGGGGTGACACCACGGCTGAATGGTTAGACCGCCACCTCTCACCAAGGCAGGCAGGAGTTCAATCACAGGGAGCTGCATGTGGCATTCTAGGTGGGTTTTCTCTGGATTTCCCCTAACATTCATTCCACCAATTCCTCCATCATTATCTTTCCTTTCATTCATCTTACTGTCATTTCAAATCATCTCCTTCCTTGCTCTCATACCAGGCTTTGGGCTGATCACCCATCCCGGCTGTTCCTTCTGATCCATAGTCTGTACTCCCCGAAAGGAGTCTGACCCCAGGCACCCACTTATAAGTCCTGGGAGTGTAAGCCCTAAAAATGGGGAGGGTAAAAAGAAGAAGAAAATAATGCAACCAAACAGATGATAGTTACATGCAAGGCAACAATAGAGGTAATTGAAAATAGTCAACACAAGTGAACAGAATTTTGGTTTTTCAAGTGAGATGAGACAGTTTGTACTCATGCCCAACCTTGTACTTTTGTCTGAAAAGTTCTGAATTGTTGGCTTTAGTCACTTGAAAAAAATGTTGAGCAAGGTGTCAATGCTGTGGTGACCACAGGGCAATTTTCACTCTCCCCAACACCAAGTACATATTGCAATATTAACCTATACTGTAAGCCATAGCTTGTATGTCATCAAGCATTGTAATCTCCGTGCAGTGTCACAGTTCAAACTGATGTTACATATATGGTGTATTTTTCAAATTGTGAAGTAATTTAAGTACATGATGTTTACATTGGCTCCAAAGAAGGTGAACACAATTTCATCTGCAGGCAAGGTCATGGCATCAGTTTTTTGGGGTGCGCGTGGGATAATTTTCATTGATTATCTTCAGAAAGGAAAAGCAATCAATGGCGAGTATTATGCAAACTTAATGCAGCGTTTGAATGATGAAATCAAGCAAAACTGGCCACATTTAGTGAAAAAGAAAGTTCAGTTTCATCAAGACAATGCACCAGTTCACACATCCATTATCGCCTTGGCCAAAATCAATGAGTTAAAGTTCCAATTGCTTCCTCATGCACCCTATTTGCTAGACTTAGCCCCCACTGATTATTTTCTGTTTTCAAAGTTGAAGAAATGGCTTGGTGGTAAAAGATTTGCCAACAACGAAGAGGTCAAGTTTGCAGTTGATGGCTATTTTGCAGAACTGGATGGTTCTCACTATAAACAAGGTATTGAAGTTATTGAACATCGCTGGGAAAAGTGTATTGAGCTGAAAGGAGACTATGTACAGAAATAAAGATGCTTTTTCCCAAAATTTTTGTGTTTTCTTTGTTAGGTCGGGTACTTCTGGGATAGCCCTCGTAGTACACAGGATGTTTTGTAAAGAAGTTCTGTGTTTACCACAATGTTCACCAAGAGTGACTTTGATAGAACTAGGAAGGGTAGGAAGTAAACGTACAATAGTGGAGATCATTTTGAAATATTGGTTCAGATGTTTAAAATTAGAGGACAGCAATATATAATAAAGGAATGTTTGAGGTATCAAAGAGATGGAATGGTAAGAAAGAGTTATTATGAGGTAGGAACACTGCTAGAGTAGAACGGAATGGGGGATGTTTGGTGGGGGAAAGTAATGTCAGTGGATTTTGGAAAGTAAGACAAAGTGAAAAATATAGAGAAGCAGGAGAGTTAGGCAAGCTTTGAGAACTAAAGCTTTTTAAATTTGTATAAAATAGTAATAAGAAATTGGGGATGGGAGAAATATAGCTGTGGAATTTGGAAAAAAAGGTTTTGCATTGATGCACACTGCGGCATTATTCCTAAAGGGCTTAAGGAAAAACTTTATAGAAATATGTATTTTGTGTGGAAAAATAGATGAATGTTTAATAGAGTATGAAATGGTAAAAATGTAGAGCTAATGTCTGGGATGGAAAATGAGATAAATTACCACATGAGTTAAAATGTTGACAGACATGAGGGTAAGGAACATAAGAGCATACAAGTTGTGATAATGATGATGTATTGTAGAGGTTCTTTACCATACATACAAATTGGGGCTAAGGTATGGGAGAGCCTTGATATCGTCGTGTCTTTTAAATATATGGTTTTGTTACTTGTTTGTACTTTATTGGAGTTATAAATAAAATATTCATTCATTTATTCTTTAACCAGATATTGACAGTGAAGGAATGAAATTATGCTCCAATAAGCCTGCCTTCATAGAGCTTAGAGTTAACCAACAATCCATATCTACTAAGGATAAGGAGAAACCCCAGAAAAAATCTTATCCACGTAACTCACCCTAACTGATATTTGAACTTTAACCTTTTGGGTGTGAAGTGGATATGCGATGCCTGCACTATGGAGCTGGCAACACATTCGTTGCCTGGTGTTCAATAACAAATCTGTGTGTGCTGTGCTTGAAGTGATGAAAGAACAATCTGGATGTATGGATGTTCAACAAAGACAAGTGGGAGTTATGGTGGAGCTTAAATCCATGCTATAGAAGTGTTAGGCACCAAAATATTACTTTCTCCCCATTTATACAGGATGTTTCAGAAATACTTTTACAAACTTCGGGTATGGGTTCCTTACACCACAAGAAGGAAAAAAGTTCATATGAACGTATGTCCCATAATCCTTTGTTTTCTCATTAGGAGGTGTTCAACACAGTGGTACACTTATAACACACAAAACTCATAATAAATGCTCGAAATGTCCTCCTCTTGCTTCTATGCATGCCTGTGCTCGTCGAATCATGGAATATCGCACCTGGTCAAAAACTCCGGGATGGTGTCGAATGGTTTCGCAGGCTTCCATGACACGTCGATGAAGCATTTCTGCATCCGGGATGGCTGCTCCATAAACCAATGATTTAAGATGCCCCCAGAGGTAAAACTCCACAGGATTGAGGTTGGGAGAACGTGCAGGCCATGGAACTGGTCCTCCTCTACCTATTCCTCCATGCTGTCACATGTGATGTACCAGATGCCACAGCCAATTGTCTTGTACTCATACCTGGATTGTCTTTGACACACTTTAACATCTGTTCTTCACGTTCCGGCATACGAACAACTCTTGGTCTTCCTCAATCAATAATCTTTGGTGCAACGGTTCCCGTCTCAGCAAGGCGACAATAAACAGCGACAAAGGTTGGATGACTCAGTTGTCTTTAGTCTGGAAACTCCATCTGATAGAGCTGTGCAGCCGCGCGACCATACATAAAAATCATGTCTGCCTGTTCACGAAATGAATATCCAGCCATGATAGAACGAAACACGTGCAGTTAACTCACTACATGTACACAATTGAAACGTTGAAGACAGACTAATAACAAATGACAAATGTAAACAAGTCTCCATTGCAACACTTTGCCATCTACCGTATGTAGTACAATGGGTCAACGCCTTCTATGAATGCATAGAGAAAGAAGTTTTGAGGTTGGACCCCGAAGGCCGTTGAACTCACACTTTCATTGTGACAGGAATAACGCAAAAACCAAGGATTATGGGACATATGTTCATATGAACTTTTTTCCTTCCTTTGGTGTGAGGAACCCATACCCGAATTTTTAAAAGTATTTCTGGAACACTCTGTATAAGTGTGAAATGTGCATATGCAGTGGAGATTGAGAAGCTAATCTCTGCTGCATTTTGCTTTGGCACTTTTTCACAGGAAGGAATGTATCTTACACATGTTCTATCACAGAGTCTACAAATGCACATCCTGTCTGGTTTGTGGTAATATGTCTTTTTGCAGAGCTTGTAGAGTATCAATGCAATATGAGTTCTACTATCACGAGTTGCAGCTCCTGGTTTGATTCCATCTTGTCTCCCTTCCTCATCCTCTCTTCAAGCAGCTGCAGCTGCTACCAGCAGGTATCGTGTTATGAGATCTTTGATTAGTAATGTTTCCCTTGAAAGCTCTTACATCAGTTTGGAGACTGAGAGTGTATTTCAGGAAACACACTTTTATCAAGCCGCTAGATCCCTCTATTGGGCCATATGCTAAGATGAGACATGGGTTTTAGTGATAGTTTCCAGAGATCCTTTATGCTGTACAAATCACAGATACAATCTTTTCTACAGTGTGTATCTGTACACTTGTCTGTAAAGCGAGGCTTAGGTACCTATTATTTGTTATTTTCAGTTTCATCTTGGAGTACTGTTTAATGTTTTTGTTTCACTTTCTCACCTTTCTTGAATATCATTTGGGCAGTTCTTTTGCTATTTATTTTGAACTTGTTCACTTGGCAAAGTTAATCAACATGTTGAATCCATCCTGGAGGTCCTCCGCATTATCTGATCTGAGCAGCATATCATCCGTGTAGGTAGTACAAAGAAACATACTGCTACTGACTTTTTTCTCTATTTGACATTGGGGAGAAATTGTCTCCTAAGTTATTTATGCATATTTTCATGTGGTATATCATATAGTGGTCTTCAAAGACTGCATTTAGTGTTCGCCCTGATGTAAAATAAATAGAACATTTTTTTCTCTATTAATTTTTAAAGCAGCCTTATTTTTTTTTCATAAGCCAAAGAAACTACTACCATGTTTGAAAGAAATGTAATTGAACTAAATTAAAAATATCACCTTACTACATCATTATTAGAATGATAATATGCAGTGCATTTTTAACTTCTTGACTGTCTGCACTTGAGCCTAAAACACAAATCTCAATTCAATGTTTTGAGAACACGTTATTCTAATTTGAAAACATAAATTATGAAAACCCTTGAATGTAAAGCAGATTTAATGATGCTTGTTAAAGAAAGTTTTTTGATATGAGAAAAGAGAATATTATACAGCATGCTCCAGATAAACTCTTCAACATAAATTAAATGCTTTTCTAAACTTTAAGTATTACATGCATAAAGAACACAAACAGTTAATGCAAAGTGAATAAAATAAATGAAAACTAGTTTTAGTGCAGTTTAATTGTGAAACATCATAAAACATTTTAAACATGTGTTTTCAATTTTAGCAAAAAAATAAATGTTTACAACAACCTTATAAGCTGACTTACATTAAGTAAATATTAAGACATTTTAAGTGTACTTAAATTAGAAAATATTTGCATCTTATTTTATTATATTTCTTTTACAGACTATATTCAAAGTTTTATTTATTTTTTCTACAAAATATATCTTCCAACTAAATATTCTAATCTAATTGCGATGAATAACTAAACTTCAAAAGAACCTACATCTGACATACAAAACTTAAATGCCTACTTGGTGAAAAACACAGTGTTCTAAAAATGTAAACAAAAATGAACTTGCAAAGCTAAAAAAAAAGTTTTAAATAAGGAACTCTTAAATGTATTTAGCCGGAACTTGAGAGAATACAAAATGTTAAACAGGTAAGAGAAAAAGTACTGTAATATACCTCTGAAGATTCCAATTTCTTAAAAGATTTGAAAAATGCTAGCTGTTTAAAAAGTTAATACTAATCTTTATATTTAAAGAACTCTATGGTTTTTAAAGTTGAAAATTCAATATTTAATAATGTAATAATATATTTTTGATTCACAATGTCAAGCATTCCAAAATCCAAAAGTAGCGTTAGGAGCAGATAAATGCATTTATCGCCACTAGTACATGAATAAATGGAGATATCAAAATCAATTACCCATACTTTAAACTACTATATACAAGCAGCTGCTGTCAGAATTTGTTGATATTTATACAGCATTATAATGAGTCTTCAAGAAATATTTTAAGAACTTACTTGTAACCCTTAGCTGAAAAGACTTTTTGTGACTGTTCGCAATTAATGAAAAAACATTATTTAATTTGGGTGACTTTGGGTTTTGGTGCATACATCTCAAACATAAACTGATTTAGGGACTTCATAGTTTACTTTTTCTATCATACCTATAGTAGATAAAGTATTATACTCCACCCAAAAATTCAATATTGAGATTTCACCGAAAATACATATCTTAAAGTCCACTAAAACCAAAATAAAAATCATTTGTAGAAAGGAGTCTGTGAACATGCTGAGCGAAGGTCTACCAGGACAAGAGCTGGAGCCCAAGTCCCCCTCCTATACCCAGGGTTCAGTGCCAACCGAGTGGCTCTTCAAACCGTGGGGGTTTCCCATGAGGCCAATAACTTGTTTCCTATACCCCCGCCGCTGTATCTTTGCACTTGACAGTTCATGTGGCTTCGCGTAAGGTTGGCTACATTGTGGTTGCGACGTTGCCAGAGTGGCTAGTAAACAACAACAGCTGATTGTTGTTTCTATCGTGTCTAAGTCGCATACAAAAAGTGTACGTAAGTATCAAACGTCAATGAATAATAACTATTTTGTATTATTATTGTTAATTGAAAATAAGCGATATAAGCAGCTTTGGTATGTTCGGATACTCCTTTCTATGATAATAGGCATAAATGTGTCTACGTATGACGTCTAATTGGAAAGCATCAAGATTTGTGACTGAACGAGGCTGCTTTCTTTTCTTCCCTGGAGTTGATAGAAATACCTGTTGCGTTCCAGATGGTTCAGGAATTTTGTCCTCTTTCTCTAGGAGTTTCACTCCCTTGTAAATAACAGTTCTAGTACTTAGTCCAAGAACTGCTACAGTTCGTTGTACGGTTTTATCAGCAGGAATAGAGGGATTGCCATGAAGGTTCACGTACTCCTTTTCCTGTTCAAAGAATTCTCGGGTTCTCCTTAATAGTTCCAATGCCTGACTATTAAGTGATACACCTCGGCGCAAAGGATTTTCACTTCGTGAATCATCACTCGGTGATCGACGTTGTTTTTTCAGACATTGTCGCACTTAAGTTTTGTTTAAATAAATAACATGAATGAAATATATATAAAATGGATAAATATAAATAAATATATATGTATAAACAAACAATAATAAAACGATCAAACAATAACCACAAATATAAATAACAATGAACAATACGTAGCTTGCAAAGAACAGCTCGACGTTCGTGCTAGAGATTCAACTGAAGCACGTGGTTGAGAATAGTTACATCTGGCAACAGAGCCGATTCTAGTTCCGGTTCCGCTTTGTCATCGACCATTCGGAATGTGCCTTGTGATTGGCTTGGGAAGTCAAACGGTTGAAGCTTTTCATATGTTTTTTTGCGAGTGTACCAACTTAAACGGTAGCTGTCAAGTGCAACGTTACAGCGGCGGGGGTATAAAAAGGCCCCCCCACTTGTGCGGAGATGGAAGTGGATGCACCACTTACGTGCATCAACCCCAAAGGGCGACTACCGATAAACCTTGGTGGGGTCAACAGCAATCTAGCATGCCATTTACTGACTCTCCAGGGTGGTACTGGAGGACACTGAGGCGTCTCACAACCCCGGCTGCATGGAAAACCATACAGTCGTACCCAATCTCCCATGGGTATCGGGAACCACTGCCCCGTCGAGACCAACCCAATCCGAACAGCTTCCCAATGGGAGCACACAACTCAATTATGAAAAGTCAGATAAATACAAAACTTGGTATTTTCCAAGGATGCAAACAAAGGCATTCTAGAAAAACCAGCCACTGCAAACTACACTTTACACATGTTTTGTTATTTTTCATTTTTTTAAAACTGTCCATAACAATTTTGATTAAAATACAACATGTTTAAGATATTTGCATGACTATTAAAATACATATCATGAATTTTGTGCAAATAGCCTGTGAAGTTCTTTTCATTCAGCATTATTCTTTTCTATAATCAGTAAACCATAAGAGATAAATAAAAACTTACAACATGAAAAATGTGTCTGTTTAGTGCTCGGATTTTATAAATCATTTTTGTACATGAAAAATATAGATCTCAGTAAAATATACAATTAATGTGGCATTAATCAGATATTTGTTGGTACTGGTTTGAAGTTTCCAATACCTTATTATACAGGCTTTTAAGCATTAAGTAATCATTCTATAGTTTCATGATGTCATTCAAACCCAGTATATAGCGACCCACTAGATTCGACTATTGCTTCAGCTGCAGTTAAATGAGGATAATGCAGGGCTGAAAGGGAGGTAAGGGAGAGCAGCAAGCTGACCTGTAACTACGTAAAAATTAAATTGAGTTTTATTTATGGATGCTCTTTAACTGCTATGGTTCTTAGAGTCCCATTTTGTAATGGGCATGAAAGACCGGAAATTTTGCTCAGAGGCCTCTTTATCTCTCCTGAGGTTCTTTTATGTGCCGTAAATCTATAACATCTAATCTAAGTAAATCTACGCTTTACTTCCCTTCTGAAGGAATCCATACTAAGGATTTTTAAGCACAAAAAAGATCCATCACCCTTAACTGGGTTTGAACCCGTGATCTCGGGAACTAGGGGCTAGCATAGTACCCCTAGTCCATGGAGGATGACTTTAACCACGAAGCCCGGCCATCCCACATGGCAGTAATCAGCAGCTGAGTGACAAGTGCATAGCACTAAATTTTGATGCAATAATGCGCTTTTACTTTGGTTAATCATTTATGACCATAGCTTGAGAGCCAATACCTTAGGACATAATGCAGCAACCTACTGTCTCTAATTTATCCATTGATAGACCCTGGAGAGTTAGTGCACCAATTAGACTTGTGCACCTAAATAAAAAAAAATACTAAATTTCAAATATTCAAGTTGAAGCATTAGTTACTTCAAATGAAATTAAAATGTTATGTTTCATAGGTTAAAATATTCCTAAAAGATCCTTTATGTGGCTGTATAAACAGCCTTAAAATATGATTCAAAGCTTTTTGTATCTGTAGTTTAAATCTATTTTGTTACCTTCACGTATTCACAAACTAGTCGCCTTAGGGAATGACTAATTTTGAGTTGATATATTTTGTTACATACTATGTTGAAATTATTGTTTTCCAAGTGAAAACTATGCAGTAAATGGGATTTTAGACTTTAGTGCTTTTCTCCACATTTACTGCTTCCCTATAAATATTAGGAAAAATGTAATAGAGGGAGTACTTTATAGAAAAACAGAATAATACTTCACAACAGTATAAGCTACAAAGCAACTTTGTTTCATATTACTTCACACTTAAATATTTTGTGTCTTTTAAACCGATGACCAGAGACTAAATTTGTAATAGAAATTTTTGCTTAGCATAATCTAATTCTCAGAGTATTAGAAATCCAAAATCCTGAAAATAAAATGGCACAACATTCAGATGTTTATTATTAATGCCTACATCTTCAGTAAGTGAGTAACAAACTATAAGAAAATGTTATATTACTTGTATCAAGATTTCAACCTTGTCTATGGTAAATAAATAATTTCACAATGCACATATTGTTTATTGGAAGTGAATAAATGTTATTTTTCTAATCTTATAACAAAATACATTTCTGTCACCATACTGGTTATAAAACAGTTTGATTTCTGGAAATAACTATGTTACCACTATAAAATATTGAAACAACTAAAGGGCCAACATTCTGGACTTTTTACGATTTCCTTTCTTGAGACCACGGCAATCATCAAATTTAGGTTAAACTGCAAGTTATTTTTAATACTTTACATCATTTATATTCACTCTCCATCATCATTTCTTTTAAGTGCACAAAAAGTGTCTATATAGCATCCTGTGCAATTAACATTACGGTGCCTGTAAATGCATGGCTGATTAAATTAAAGCTTTTAAGTTTATTTTTTAGTGTAATTGATGCATTTATACTTTATATTGTTAAATATATTTAATAGTGCACTGCAGCATTTATCAAAACAAATTTACCCAAAATGCATTTTGAGGAGTTTCATTGGTCTATATTATGCGCTGTGTGCAGAAGCTGGTGCACTGTTATTTTCCCTCTGATCAACATCTTTAAGATAGGCAAATCTTCCTTCATGGTAAACCTCAGGGTAATGTTTCTACCTATCCCACCCCTGACACCAATTTAGGTTATAATATTCTTCTTTTTGTTTATGGTTCCTGCCACTGTTTTCATCATCATAGTAGAACCAGGCTACAAAAATGAATCATAGAGTCACAGCTAACTGCCCGAGAGCAAAGTTTTAAGGGTGTTAAAAGGGAGAATCCTCTTAAATTAATGTAAAATACATCAGAAGGTGAACAGTGAAAGTTAAATGCTACTGACAGCAGATAATTTATTTAACGTGGCAAAAATATGAAATGTCACCCAAGTATATGTGTTCTTTGGGTTTTTGTTTGTTTTAGGGCAACCAATAGATAAATACCAAAAATGTTACAGTTTGATTATTTTTACCTTGATTTAAGTATGTGGATGGTGGTATAAGTGAAGCTATTTCAAAATTATGATCTTTATTAAAAAAATTACAAGGTTTTTCCAAAAATGCTTCTTACAATGCAATTTTGAATTTTTTGCATGAAATTTAATAGTTAGGGTCATGTTTAAATGCCTAAAGAAATGCACTACAAATTAATGTCACATAAGCATTATGTTTTTTATATTTGGTTTCTTTTTGTATATACCTAATGCACCTAAATACATATATTTGAACTTAACAGCTCAGTGAAAACTGGCATGCATCTTAGAACAAATATTACATGGTAGGTTTCAATTTGTATATATTGAATACACTGCCTGAAAAGCTTCATGGAAATCATTTAAATATTGCATCATAAAGAGCATTTTAAGTGTTGCCAGATGCCTAAAAACTCAAAACAATTCAATTCAAAGTTGACAACATAATACTGAACCCATGGTAAGAAGTAAATTGCTACAGGATGCACATATGATAAAAACAGCTATACCAGAATTTTCCCAAAGAGTAAGTAATAAGTAGAAGAAAAGGCAAAAAGTTGATTTTTTGATCATTTATTACAATTTTTCACCAGTTGGCTGCCTTAATATGTACCAGTTAGTTTATTAACTGAACATATGGACTAAACATACATATGTTATGGCTACAGGTGGTACAGCAATAAATATGTAAAAGATGTACGCATGGTACTTGCAAGCTTGTACACATACATTTTTTTTCCACCATCATACTTTATTAATAGGACATCTTTTTACTTTAAGCAAATATTTACTTGTAATTTTTCTTAACATATTGTTTCCTGTTTTAGATGCCTTGAGGTAGTTTTTTTTATTTATTTATTTATTTTTTAACTCTCTTTATTTTATATTGCTTTAACTATGTGGTCATATTGTGACAGATCTGCTAGGAGATACCCTTGGATCTGTGTGTGGCGGTCAGTTAGCCCTCTAGGTCTCATCCCTGTACCATACCATCCTGCTTCATCAAATGTGCACTGAGACCTTAGTGCTAGGCAAGTGTACTTCTGCTTCTGTGATGAGCAGATGCAGCTCCAACACGCATCCACAGTCCTTGGTGCTGGGCAACTGTATCTCTGCTTCTACACATGTTGGGAAGATAACAACTTTGACATGTGTCCACAGAGACCTTAGTGCTAGGCAGCTCTGCATATACATGTGTCAGGTAGATCGCATTAGCATGCTCCCCAATCTACCTGCTTTCATTATCTGTAGATAAATGGCAGAGCATTCGGTATTACCAACTATTTTCATTTTTACTTCCACTACTACGTATAGCAGGTAGGGGAAGTATTGCATTTCACCCAAAAATTCAATTCAATACCGAGATTTCACCAGAAATACATGTTTTGAGGTGCTCTGAATCCAAATGAAGCATTTCTGGAAACATGTCCACGTGTGTGTGTCTGTGAATAGCATAACTCAAAAACAAAAAGTCGGATAAATGCGAAACTTGGTATTTGAGTTTTGTATCTTCCAAGGATGCAACACAAAGATTTTCAAGAAAATCCCCTTACCCCAACTGCCCTTTACATGGAACATTTCCCGAAAATTTTTATTATCTCAAAACTGGCTATAACAATTTTGATTAAAATGTCATATGTTAAAGATATTTTCATGGCAAATGAAATGCATATCTTGAATTTTTTGGGAATGTCCCCAAAAGTTCTCTTCATTCTGAATGACTTTTGCATAACTGGTAAACCGTAAGAGATAGATCAAATTTTACTACACAAAAAACGTAGATCCCATTAAAACACACAATTTATGTCAAATACATGTTTTTGGCAAGTAAACCATTTTCAAGATATTCCTTGTTATTTGTTTGAATTTTTCATACTTTTTCTCAAATGAGAATACATTATTCGTTTTTTTTTTTTTTTTAAATTTCCTGGACATACAAAGAGATTGGAATGCTCCACATAGCAACCAGCTCTTAAAAGATTTGACTATCGCTTAAAGGCTACCGTATTCCCCTTGCACCTACAAGAAAATTAGCAATAAGATAGTTTCTGCAAATGTTTATCTCAATTAATATGAAGTAGATGGAGAATAAGCATTTGTAAAAATAGTTTGTACAGGAATAGAGAAAGTCATGCGAGTGCAGCACATCAGATTTTTACTGCTGTTTTAGACTTAAGATGAGACTTTGGGTTGTGATATTAAATATCCATTCTGGTATTTACTTTAGTGATTAGGGAAACCACAGAAAAAAACGGACTGGTTGGTCCATGGGATTTGAACCTGGGACCTCCTGAATATGGGCCACAGAGAGGTATTGTTTGCTTGTTTGTTCCTTGCCCTTTTCTGATTATAGGTTATAATTACCAAAGTTTTTCTATATCTATTGAATATACCGGTGTTAAATGTACAGCATATATTCATGTGACAAAGTAATGTAACTGTTTTACCTAATTTAAACACTATGTACCTTTTAAATGCTATGTTTCAGGTTTCCTTTTATCTGTGGCTGTGATTAACTTATAAATGTATCAATCCGTAATATGTACCAAAAATGTTTAGGATGATATCAGATTTCTGTTTATTCTTTGCTGAGTACACATTTTAGAAACTGCAATTAATAATCTGTAGCGATGCCATTTGTAAACATAGTTAGGTTTAAGAAAACAGGCATTTGTAAATGCCTGCATTGATTATGTTTCAACTTCCTAGGCATATTTTAGTTGTATATATGCTTGGCACTTTCAATGCTGTTAAATCACAAAATATTTTTATACGAGAATAAACTTTGCATACTTTGCGCATATTCTTTATGTACTGTGCATTTTTATGCAATGATGTACAAACTCAGAAATTAGCCTGTTAAGTTGAATGCCTAACAGGAAGTGTCCCAAATGTGTGTTTAGGAGGGCAATTAAAATAAGTAAAAAGCACCAAAAACTTTCAGTTTTAAGTAAAATAAGAAACCACTTCCTTGAGAGATTATGTAAAAGTAATTATAGTATAATAATTATAAGTAAATAATATAAAAGTAATTTTCCACATTATGTTTGTTTTAAAGCCAAATAAACTACATTTGAGATAGCATTTCAACAGTATAGATTGCCCTCACACTATTATTAAACAAAGTAATCATCTAGCATGGAATAAAATGAAATATTTCATGAAATGTCCAAAAGCCCCAATCATGAAAATCCATTTAAGGCATGACGTCATGAAAGCTTGTACCTGCAGGGCCATGTATATTGATACAATTATAAAGGTACTGCACCTGCCTAACAGTATTTTGATTGATGCATTCTGTTTCTGCTTCATCTTTTTCTATCCTCTCTTTTCTGCTAATATCACCCTGTGTACTTTTAAGTGATACTGTAATTATTGAAGGGAGTATATAAATGGTCAAATAAAGAAATAACAGTAAGATATAGAAATAATTTCTGTATATTAAATCAATGCACAATGTAACAAATTTGAGCTGAAAAGATTTGTCCAGAAAGACATAAAAGTCATTAGTGACAGCCAAATACAGAAAGCATTAGCGTTAAAAGTTTCGGGAAGGCAGTTAGGTCATGAATTCAGTACATATGCAGTTAAGTAGGCAGAAATTCTGGAACAGAGAAAGGCACTTATATTCTGAGAACTTAGCTAGGCCCCTTGGTAACAAAGTAACAGAGATGCACCCTTAGGATTTGAAGCATTGGTTGCACACGAAAAATAATGCTGTTGGGGAATAAAGAAGTAGATTGGAGATAAAAGTAATAAAGACATACAAGTTTAGATCTGAGGGCTACTCTTTCTCTCTGTACCCTGACTCATATGATATTTTAAGCGCTTAGCGATGCGCTTGTGTGATTAAGATTTTGCGGCTGCTGCGAGGGATCCTGTTGGTCAACATTTGCAGAAACAGTTATTTCAAACTATGAAATTGATCCTGCAGAAGTTGGCAGGTATAATAATTTAAGTGTTATAGTTTCGAGGGCTAGAATTCAGAGTCAATCTATTTCATAATTTCAAACAGTTGACAACTCGCTTCAAGAACTCAAATATTAGTTCACAATAAATTTCTTAGGTAATTTCAAACCGGTGTTGTCCTTCAAATATATCCACGCGTACCCTGAGGGAAAACACTTATAGCTCAACCACTGGAGCAGCCGGTAGCAGAATCAACAGCAGATATTGGAGACCATGAGAAAAGGCAACTATATTCCTGTACTAAATTGTTGCACAATCACACATAGCTGCTTCATAAGTTACTCAAGTCAACTACTATTCAAACACCCTCTAGTTTTGGTTTACTTTTTTCTGGAGTCTTCACTTGGCAGTGACAACAAAGCAATTCTCTATCATTTAAAATATGGGAAACTTACAGCACTGCTGCTGACTCTCTCAAAGCAGCAAGTATCACAAAAGGGTGCTTCTGCACACAGCATAGCAATTAGGAAATATTTCCAATTTCTAACTTTTAAGGAACAACTTCACTTTGATATCAGAATGTTATTGGGTAAGTTTGTTTAATCGCAGGTGAAATATTCTTTAGCACTTATTACACTAAGTTTTAGTTCAATTCCTGTCTATTTATTATGTGTTACATTTTATTACAGCTAAATACTGCACTACTCCCTCAAAGTATATGCAATTTTATTTTCATCAAGCTATATTCTCAAGCGTTAAAAGCAATCTATGAATCTGCATTAGTTGCAATTTCGTGTTACCTCTTTGAAATTTAAGATTTTTCTTAGCCAATGATGAGGAATCTTATACTACCCACATGCAGTGATCTTGCATTCAGATATGTTGCTGAAAAATTGGAACATAAGATAAAGAAAAAATTCTTCTCCAAATTATTTCTGTAAGACAAAACATTACAAATTCTTTAAAGCCAACTTTAGCATTCAGCTCAATTCATTGGTGGCATACTATGTTTGCATTTTACGCCTACCTTGGGGATATTTGTATCGGTGGTTTGGCAGGTGGTGCCGCACTTGGTGGTGTCTCTGACTCTTGCAGAGACTTCCTGTATGCCGCTGCAGCCTCACCAGCTATATACGTTACACTGGAAAAAGTAATGTTGCTCAACAAATGGAACACTTCAAATTTAATGACTGACACTAGTTAAAGCTTAACAAAGGAAACATTTCATTGTACCCTCCCCACACAATATTCTGAACTTTTACTTTAATAAGAAAAGATGCTAACTAGATGCAAAAGAAAAAAATAAATGTGTTACAGTCACAAAGTTTGTGTATCTACTAGTTTACTTTCCTATCTCTTCTGAAAATTATTAAAAACAAAACTTGCTTTTCTACTACCTGTTAATCATAATAAGTGCCTTTCCAACATTGTTGCAATACACATTTTGTTGTAGCTGTATAGGAGCATAGAGGATGCAAAAATGACAGTCAAATGTTTAAAAAGAAAGTCACTGTAATTATGCATGACTTGAATACTCCTTGTATGGTCTTATGAGAAACAAAAGAATGGACATAACATTTCAAACATGTGCGTGTAGCTTCAAATACCAGGAAGTTCAAACTAACAACAGGAAATATGTCATAAAAGTAAAAGTTAAAAAAATTGCTTATTTTAAGAAGCTGTACACTTTCTGTAAAATAAGATTTTTACCTATCTTGCGTGGTTTCATAGTGTGAAGGGGTGTCTACAGGCTACTCACAGAAAATTCAAGATATACACTTCATTCCTCATTCCAAAATGTAAAACATATGATATTTTCATAAAAATTGTAAAGATATTTTTGAGAAAATAAAAAGTTAACAAAAGATTTTCTATATAAAGGAATTTGAGGTTGGCAGACTTTTTTGAAAATCTTTGGTCACATCCTTGGAAGATTCCAAACTGGGTTTTTGTTTCCAGGTCATGGGCCCCTTCTCTCTCACTTTCCCTCTCTCTGACCATCTCAAAACATGCATTTACAGTGAAATCTGGATATTAAAGTTTAGGTAAATAAAAAGTTAACAAAAGATTTTCTATATAAAGGAATTTGAGGTTGGCAGACTTTTTTGAAAATCTTTGGTCACATCCTTGGAAGATTCCAAACTGGGTTTTTGTTTCCAGGTCATGGGCCCCTTCTCTCTCACTTTCCCTCTCTCTGACCATTTCAAAACATGCATTTACAGTGAAATCTGGATATTAAAGTTTAGGTAAATAAAAAGTTAACAAAAGATTTTCTATATAAAGGAATTTGAGGTTGGCAGACCTTTTTGAAAATCTTTGGTCACATCCTTGGAAGATTCCAAACTGGGTTTTTGTTTCCAGGTCATGGCCCCCTTCTCTTCCTCTCTCTGACCATCTCAAAACATGCATTTACAGTGAAATCTGGATATTAAAGTTTAGGTAAATAAAAATCCCATGCAATGCACTTAAAAATCAGTGCAGCTCAAACAAGGTAATTCGGGTCAACTGAATCTCCAGCTGAAGACCTGGAGTGCATTACCTCTTGCCAAGGGTAATACGACGGTCGGCTGATAAGTCCCGGGCCTCTCAATGAAAACAACATTAACATTTGTCATACCAGTGTTCTAATTTAATTAAACTATCTCTGTAGTGCGATTTATCAAGGTCCTCAAAATAGCTGTTTACCTCATCAATGGCCTCCTCGTTGCTGTGAAATCTTCATCCTCCAAGAAATTTTTTGAGATTAGGGCACAGGTGGTAGTCACTGGGTGCTAGATCTGGCAAATAGGGTGGATGTTCAAGCAATTCGAACTTTAATTTGCAAATTTTCCCCATTGCAAAGACTGAACAATGGGCTGGAGCATTGTCGTGATGAAACAATATATATATATATATACACTTTTATTTTTATTTTTTTTCCAAATGAGGTCTTTGTCTTATCACCTCATCACTCAAACATTGCAGTAAGCTTGTGTAGTAGTCACCAGTGATACTTTTACCCTTTTCCAAGTAATCAATAAAAATAATTCCCTGTGCATCCCAGAAAACACTCGCCATAACCTTGTTAGCTGACAAAATTGACTTTGCCTTTTTTGGAGTTGGTTCACCTGGCGCAATCCACTGTTTTGACTGTGATTTACTTTTTGGAGTGTAGTGATGTATCCAAGTTTCATCCATGGTAATAAGCCATCTCAAAAATTCATTGGGATTTTTATGGTAGAGCTCCACTTTCTTAACAGAAACAGTTTTTCTATGCAACTTTTGATCAGGTGTCAACAAATGCGGCACCCACCTCGCACAGACCTTGTGAAAGCCCAAAACATTACTTAAAATATTACCTGCACGTTCTTTGATACGTTTACAGCCTCTGCTATCTCAAACAACCTTAATCTACGGTGTTCCAATACTAAACGATGAATTTTTACAATCATCTCTGGAGTTGTGACTTCCACAGGGCGTCCAAAGCGTGGCTCATCACTAGTGCTCGTACGTCCCATTTTAAACTCTGCAACCCACCTTTTAATCATTGAATATGAAGGGGCAGAGTCTTTCAATGTACTGTCCATTTCCTCCTTGATTTTTTTAGGCGTTAAGTCTTTCAAATGGAAGTATTTAATCACTACTTGTTTTTCCAAATCCTTCATTTTTGTGAAAACTCTAAAGTTATCTTGTTTAAAATGCTGTCATTCAAAAACTAAACAAGATATTGACCTGTAACTATGGATACAAGCTAGTCTAGAGTAAAACTATATGATGCTGCCATGTAACTGGCCTAGTGGCGCCATCTCTGTGTGAGGCCGGGACTTGTCAGCCGACCCTCGTATTTTTACTTTCACTACCAGTAACTATGGCAGGCTGAGGAAGTCTTCTACTCCAACTAAAAACTCAATATCAATATTTCACCAAAGTAAATACTCCACCTCCCAATTACTCTTTACATGAAAAGAATATTGTTATTTTCTCAAAAATAGCTGAAATGATTAATAAATAAATAAAAATAAATACATATATATCAGATATAACATAAAATAAAATCTATATCTTGAACTCTCTCTAAAGCGCCGGTGAAGTTCTTTTCATTCTGTGAGTTTTGTAAAATTATGTATAAGTCACCATAAGACACACAAAATCTTACTACAGTAAAAATGTAGACTTTATTAACCATTTATGAGATATTTGCTTTTGCTTTTAAAGCCACACATATTTTTTGAAGCGCTAAATCATCATTCTTTTGTTTGTTTTGAGGTCATACAAAGAGAATTCAATATCTAAGCCAACAAAGTGACCTATTTTTACTTACTATACGTAGTATAGTACTATACTTTCTCTACTACGTATAGTAAGTAGGGGAAGTATTGTATTCCACCCAAAAATTCGATACCGAGATTTCATTGGAAACACACGTGTTGAGACCCCCTGAATCCAAAAAAAACATTTTTGGAAACATGTCCATGCGTGCGTGCGTGCGTGCGTGCGGGTGCGTGTGCGTGTTAGTGTGTGTGTGTCTGTGAACAGCATAACTCAGAAACGAATAGTCGGATAAACACCAAACTTGGTATTTAGGTTCAGTATCTTCCAGAGATGCGACACGAAGGTTTTCAAGAAAATCCCCCACCCCAGATTACCCTTTAAATGGAACGTTTTTTGAAAATTTTAATTTTCTCAAAAGAAGTGGCTCTAACGATTTTGATTAAAATATCATATGTTTAAGATATTTTCATGACAAATAAAATGTGTATCTCGAATTTTCTGGGAATGTCTCCAAAAGTATTCTTCATTGTGAACGGCTTTTGCAGAACTGGTAAACCATAAGAGATAGACAAAATTTTACTGCACAAAAATGTAGATTGCATTAAAATACACAATTTATGTCATATACATTTTTTTTGTTGAGTGAACCATTTTCGAGATATTGCTTGTTATTCCCTTAAATTTTTCAATACTTATTTTCTCAAATGGGAATTCATTATTCATTTTTTTGTCTTGGATATGCAAAGAGTATTAATCTGTGGCAAAGAGAATGGTGCTGCACCTAGCAACCAGCTATTAAGAGATATGTCTATGCTTAAAGGCTACTGTATTTCTATATTGCCCTTGCAAATACAAAACAAGGGGAACATAGTAAGCCTTAAGTGATAGTCAAATATTTTTAGAACTGGTCGCTATGTGTAAAATGTAATTCTCTTTGCATGTCAAAAGATCGTTTCTGCAAATGTTTATCTCAATTAATATGAAATAGATAGAGAATAAGAGTTTGTAAAAATAGTTTGTACAAGAGTAGAGAAAGTCATGTGAGTGTAACATATCAGATTTTTAAACATTTCACTATGCCCCAGCATACCTACAACAAAATGAGTATTGATAACATTTTTGCAACTATTTATCTTTATTAACAAGAAGTAGATATGAAAAGGAAGTTTTTGTATGCATAATTTGTAGAAAAGATATGAAAACAAATGATGATGAATACTAGTTATTTGATTAACATATTACAATTTTTAAATTTACTTTTTAAGTCATTTACATTACTAATTCTACTTCCTATAAATAACAGGCAAAAGGAAAATGCTGCTGTGTCCACAATATTGTAGCGGACCAGGTTGAGCACCGAGTATTACATTATATGACGTAAACCAGCGGAAAGTGTGGAAACTGGGCTACCATAACATGACCACTTTAAGGAACGCTGAGTCAGCTCTTCTGTACATATTTATACTACAGGGTTTTGACTCAGTCGTGAGCAGTTATCAAAGGGCAATCGTGGGCAGTTATCAAAGAGTAGTCGATTGTCAGTTGTCAGTTATCAATGAGTAGTTGTCAGGTCAGTTGTTGAATCCGTCTTCGAGACCCAATACACGAGTCTCCAACGCAACACCAGGTGAACAGGTAAGAATGCATCTGTTCTAAGTTCTGCTTACTTGTCGGGCTTCACTCCAATCCGAGTGGCCAATGTACTCACTTAAAGTAATAATATAATTTATTGGGTTAATGCATCCCTTGTGCATTATTTGAATACCCCCATCCTGGGATGCCACCCTGGCTTACCTACCACCCCGGTACCGACGCATCCCCCTACCTCTGAGCTACCACCCCCCCTAGTGTAATCACCTACTGCGGGGGTAACCACCCCCGTGGGGTGTTACAATATTTAATACTTATAACATGTTGTGTGGCAAATTTGATACGGTAATTTGTATCACAAATTACTCAGATGTAATTAATGATTGTAATATGAATATGTATTTTTATGTGACATTGATTTCAGAGGTTTATTAATTGTAATTATTATTGGTAAATAATAATATACGGCTTTACTGAAACTGTCAACAATAACGCAATAATGCAGCGATGGGGTGAGTTGTTTATCATTACCGGGAACCAGGAAGTTACGTAATGTTTCGCGCCTTTTCGGTAGAAGATTCTAGAACATTTCCTAAAGCATATGTATTCGTGGTTTTCATTGGATATTAAAATAGACGCTAATGTTGGCGCGTTTTATTAGCCAATAGCAGTTCATTTATAATCTTTAGGCGTATCTTGAGGCAAGCGTATAAATAAGCCAGGCCCGAGGTAGCTTGCCGCTCAGTTCATCAAAATTTCGTGTACACTACACATCGTCAGCCAGTCCTTCAGTTCGCCAAGTTACACGCAGCAGAATTACGAGAAAGATTATAAAGTATTATACATTTAAAAAAATTTACATAAAGTTGAAGTATGCGAGTTAAAAGTGATAAATAAGAAGTTATTACAAACAGTTTCAGTTTGGCGAGTATCCAGATCCATATGTAAAAGTGTTTGTGAACGTGTTCGGCAATAAAAGTTATAAAACCAATTTCTTCATTAAGTATAATTTCTGGATAAAAGATTCCTTTCTGATTCACACCCTGCAAGAGATACAAGTTCTACCAAGATAAGATGATAGCTAGCCGGAGGACAATATACTAAATTTAAATTCTTTCGAACACTAATTCATGCAAATTGCTAACGCCAGAGGGAGCTACGAACCAAACAAAGAATGACGTCACAAGATGGCAACGCGTGAAGTAAACACACAACATTATTTGTAATACCGTTGCAAATTGGCTTCCAAACGAGGGGCTACAATTAATGTTAAACACATTGTAACATTAATACTACTACAAATTGGCTCCACAACGTGGGGCTCGATAACAAAAAGATATTACGTAAAGCAAGTTCTCTTGCAAATACGCGTGAAGTAAAAACATAAATTTGCTATCGCAATTTTCAACAGTCTATGGATTACATGGTATGAAATAAATTTCTATCTCAATTGACCTATATTCTACATTAATTTTTCTGATGAACTGAAGGGCATGTGCTCATTTCCATTTTTTCATTTTGACAAGAGCAAAAAAACAAAACATGTATGACTTCCACCTGGATTACTTATGTGAGAATCAAGTGCCTTAAAGACTGAGGTAAATTCACCGTGGAAGTAACTACACCAGCATTTACATAAATACAAAGCATACAGTGAATCAATGTGCATTTTGTGCATTTTAGAAGTAAGAACAGCGTATCATTTCTTCTTAATGTAAATCAAGGAGGTTCAAAGTTTTTACAGCATCATTTACAAAGGACCATAAACTTCATAAAAAGACCATAAAAATTCACTGAAAACGTAGAACAACAAGATATCCATCTTGTTGTTCTAGCATTCTAGCATTTCTGAATCTAAGAATCATCAAATAAATCCTCTAGGGAAATACAATGTGGAATATGCAGGAAGCCTATACAAGCAAAGAACCACATAAAATGCAGTATTTATAACGCGTCAACAGCTGCCTTCAATATTTTAGTACACAGCCACACAAACTTAACATTAATAATAGAATTACACAATAAAGAATAAGAAAATATCATAGAAATAATTGCAAGACTAAATGGATTCAACAAAACTTCCACATACAAACAAAATGGGCAGAGCAAAAAAAAAAAAAATAAAAGTAATGAAGTCAGTCTCTACACATACAGCAGTAGAAGAGCAACATACGACATTTAAGAAGTTTATCTTTTCCTTGTTTTTGTAACCAATTCAACATAATTTTCAAAGACCATAACATCACTCTACCTCCAGTCAACAGGCACTTCATAAAAAAAAAAAAAATCTTGAATTCTGCTACAAAAGATATTTCCTGCCAAACAAAACAGCAGTCATATATCAATTAAATTGCAATAGTTGTGAAAAAACATGCAATGGCAAGATAAAAAGAAATTGGAAACTAGGGCTAAGGAACGTTTTAGGCACATTAAAAATGGACGTGAAAATTCAGCAGTGGCTTTGCACGACATAAATCCCAACCAAAAACAGGAACTCACTACACATGAGCAAATATTTATCACAAGAATACGGAAAAGGTGCTCAATTTTGAACTTTCAACAAAATATTTCCTCAGTAGAGCCGCCACCGTAGAACGAGCACCAAGGTGCTGTCACTAACCCCATGCAGCTATGGTTGAAGATGGAAGAAAACATGCTCCTAAACCATGTTCCTTGTAATTATGTGTAAGTAATGCAATATCTGTCCAGTATCCACTCAATACGTATGTTTGTTTCTTACAAAAACTTATTACTTTCTCTACCACATAGGTACGTAGTAGGAAGAGAAGGTATTACATTCCACCAAAAATTTGATATTGAGATTTTATCAAAAATACATATTTTGAGGCATCATGAATCCGAAAAAAGCATGCATTTTGAGAAAAAGGCCTGTGTTTATGTGTGTATGTAAGAACAGCATAACTCTTCTTCTTCATTTTTATCTGTTTAACCTCCTCTAATGTAGGTCTTACAACCCCCAGGGCTTACAGGCGGGTGCCCGGGGTCAGAGTCCCGTCGAGGAGCAGACACTCATGGATCAGACAGAATATCCAGGATGGGTGATCAGCCCGATGCCTGGTATGGCAGGAAGGAAGTAGATGAAACGAAATGATGGTGAAATGGATGAAAGGAAAGGTGATGATGGAGCAGTTGGTGGAATGAATGGCGGGGAAACCGGAGAAAACCTGCCCAGATGCCACTTTGTCCACCACAAATCCCACATGCGGATCCCTGGGATTGAACCTGGGCCACCTCGGTGAGAGGCAAGCGGTCTAACCACTTGGCCACGGCGCCGCCTAACAGCATAACTCAAAAATAAAAAGTCAGATAAATACCAAATTTGGTATTTAGGTTCAGTACCTTCCAAAGATACAACATGAAGATTATCAAGAAATGGAACATTTGCCATCCTCCGTGGTCTAGTGGTACCATGCTAGCCTCTAGTACCCAAGATTGCGGGTTCAAACCCGATAGAGGGCAATGGATTTTTTGGGCGTAAAAATCCTTAGCATGGCTTCCTTCGGAAGGGAAGCAAAGCCGGTGGTCCCATGTAATAAATTTATGGCACTTACAGAACCTCAAGCCTGATAAAGAGACCTCTGAGCAAACTTTATGCCCAATATAGAATGGGACACTAAGAACCAGAGTAGTTAAAGAGCATTCATAAAAAAAAGAAATATCGTATGAAATTTTTTATTTTCTAAAAAAATGACTCCAACAATTTTGATTACAATACCACATATTAAAGATATTTACATGACAAAATGTATATCTTGAATTTTCTGGGAATAACTTTTGAAGTCCTCTCTTCATTCTGAAGGAAATGTACGTAATCTTGTATAATTGGTACACGAAAATGTGCTACACAAAAAATATAGATCTCTTTAAAACAGAATTTATTTCAAATAACTTTTTTTTTTTTTGTGGCATCAGCCATTTCCAAGATATCCATTATTAATGGTTCAAATTGTTCAATACTTAGCCATTCTTTTAAAATACTGTTGATTTTCAGTTGTTTCATGGGATTTTAAGGCCAGCATACAGTGTCCATTTCTAAAACATTTGACTATCATTGTTCTCTTTGTATTTTTAATGAAATGTATAATGCAGCTATTTCCAGCAAGGTTTATCTGGATTAAAATTAAGTGGATAGGAAAATGAACTTTCGTAAGAATAATTTGTATACCCACTAATAAGCAACAGAGCTTAAAGAAAGCCATGTGAATGTAACACATCAGAATTTTTTTTTTCTATCCACTTCATGTTAATCAAAAGAAATGTTTGCAGAAATAGTTTCATTACACACATTGTTGAAGGTACAAGAGGAATAAGGAGGCTGAGGTGAAAGTCATATCTTTAAGAAGTAGGTTGCTATGTGGTGGCTTTGAAATTTCACACTCTTTGCATGATATCAGAAGAAACAAAATAATGGTGACTTAGTACTCCAGAAAATGCATGATGTGATATTGGAAAATTGAAACTAAGAGCAACAAATATGTTGAAAACGGTTAATGCCTTAAAAAGTTTGATATAAGTTGTGTATTTTAACAAGATTTACATCTTTTATGTAGAAAGTTTCTGTTTATCTCTTAT
Organism: Deroplatys truncata; assembly: GCA_030765065.1. Lineage (NCBI taxonomy): Eukaryota > Metazoa > Arthropoda > Insecta > Mantodea > Mantidae > Deroplatys > Deroplatys truncata. The sequence continues at coordinate 44,367,877 of CM060975.1, read as the reverse complement.
AATACAAAATTATACAAAATTAATTCATAATGAAGAAAACTTTATAGGTTATTCATGGAAAATTTAATTTTCATCATGTAGCACTTTAAAAAACTGAATAACAAGTGACATGTATTGATTTTTTTACTTTCTCTACTATGTATAGTAAGTAGGGGAAGTATTGTATTCCACCCAAAAATTCGATACCGAGATTTCGCTGGAAATACATGTTTTGAGACCACTTGAATCCAAAAACAGTATTTTTGGAAACATGTCCATGTGTGTGTCTGTGTGTCTGTGAACAGCATAACTCAGAAACGAACAGTCGGATAAACACCAAACTTGGTATTTAAGTTCAGTATCTTCCAGAGATGCGACACGAAGGTTTTCAAGAAAATTCCCCCAGACTACCCTTTACATGGAACAATTTTCGAAAATTTTAATTTTCTCAAAAGTGGCTCTAACGATTTTGATTAAAATATCATATGTTTAAGATACTTTCATGACAAATAAAATGTATATCTTGAAGTTTCCGGGAATGTCTCCAAAAGTATTCTTCATTGTGAACGACTTTTGCATAACTGGTAAACCATAAGAGATAGACAAAATTTTACTACACAAAAAATACAGATTGCGTTAAAATACACAATTTATGTCATATACACTTTTTTTGTTGAGTGAACCATTTTCGAGATATCGCTTGTTATTCCCTTAAATTTTTCAATACTTATTTTCTCAAATGGGAATTCGTTATTCATTTTTTTGTCCTGGATATGCAAAGAGTATTAATCTGTGGCAAAAGAGAATGGTGCTGCACCTAGCAACCAGCTATTAAGATATATGTCGACGCTTAAAGGCTACTGTATTTCTAAATTGCCCTTGCAAATACAAAACAAGGGGAACATAGTAGGCCTTAAGCGATAGTCAAATATTTTTAGAACTGGTCACTATGTTTAAAATGTAATTCTCTTTGCATGTCAAAAGATCGTTTCTGCAAATGTTTATCTCGATTAATATGAAATAGATGGAGAATAAGAGTTTGTAAAAATAGTTTGTACAAGAGTAGAGAAAGTCATGTGAGTGTAACACATCAGATTTTTTTATTTTGATTCCTATTTAATTGCCTATTTTGTGTCCCATTTAAGATATCATAGAGCCTGTTTTCACGGAGACATCTATGGTATAAGTTGCATAACAATCTGTTCGACCATTTTTGCATGTAAAGTTAACATAAACACACACATAGTACAACGTTAAATCAGAATGTTAAAATATGGCTTCAGGGAAGCCTATTACATAAGCTACTATCAACTATTCATCCAAAATCTAAAATTATAAAAACAAAATTTTGGTTATACTTTAATGATATTATGGATAGATGCATTTAGTATGTTTCATACTAAATAATCCTATTATTTTGAAATAACAGGAGCCTAGCTCCCAAGTCTTTCCTAGCTATATGGGCCTTTAAAACATAACCTTTTAGGACCTGACTTTTAGAAAGAAGGCTAAGAAACAATATGCAACCAATTTCCAGAGAGTTTACCTGAGAAAACCAAGTGTTGAAAATGTAGCACACGAAATTCACACTGCATGCACATCACAAATGGGCAGCACGTACTAGTGGTTGTGTGGGACAGGAAAACACACTGCACTTGGCATCCCTAATTCTATTTAGTTAGCAAAGCTGTTCCGTCATCACGTCTAATTGTATTACCACCAGGGCACTTGACTGGCTTCCTGTCCTTCCTGTTTGGGCGAGCCCATTGTTTGTGCCATATGCACTTCAAAGGTGCACTTTATGCATCATTACCTGCTTGCATATGAATATCCTAAACTGGCAAAGCAGTACAGTTTTCCCTATGTTACGGATATTAGATTTTAATATGTTTTTGTTGAACTTCTTTTAAGATGCATGCATTTTCATCTTTTCAATAAAAATCCAATAAAATTACAGAGTCTTTGTAAAATTGTTTTAAATAACTCTATATTTAATTACTGAAATATGTAGTCGCATGTTACAACATCTGGAAGCCATGTGACTGAGTACAGAAGAAAATTCCCACCCCTCAATAAACTTGTTTCTGAAGATGCTGTATGGTTTCTGATAAAAATCAATGATTTTACTTTCTCTACTATGTATAGTAAGTAGGGGAAGTATTGTATTCCACCCAAAAATTTGATACCGAGATTTCACCGGAAACATATGTTTTGAGGCCCCCTGAATCCAAAAAAAGCATTTTTGGAAACATGTCCATGTATGTATGAGTGTGTGTTTGAACAGCATAACTCAGAAACGAACAGTCGGATAAACACCAAACTTGGTATTTAGGTTCAGTATCTTCCAGAGATGTGACACGAAGGTTTTCAAGAAAATCCCCCCACCCCAGATTACCCTTTACATGGAACATTTTTCGAAAATTTTAATTTTCTCAAAAATGGCTCTAATGATTTTGATGAAAATATCATATGTTTAAGATAATGTCATGAGAAATGAAATGTATATCTCGAATTTTCTGGGAATGTCTCCAAAAGTATTCTTCATTGTGAACGACTTTTGCATAACTGGTAAACCATAAGAGATAGACAAAATGTTACTACACAAAAAATGTAGATCGTGTAAAAATACACAATTTATGTCATATACATTTTTGTTGTTGGGTGAACCGTTTTCGAGATATTGCTTGTTATTTCCTTAAATTTTCCAATACTTACACTTTTTCTCAAATTGGTTATTCATTTTTTTATGTCCTGGACATGCAAAGAGAATGGAATGCGCCACATAGCAAGCAGCGTTAAAATATTTGACCATCGCTTAAAACCTACCATATTCCCCTTGCATCTACAAGAAAATCACCAATAAGATCCACATCTCAATATCTCGATTAACATGAGGCATATGGAGAATAAGCGTTTGTAAAAATAGACTGTACAAGAGTAGAGAAAGTCATGTGAGTGTAACACATCAGATTTTTTTATTTTACTTTCTCCCCTACCTATAGTAGGTATAGGAAGTCTTGTATTCAAACCAGAAACTCAATATCCAGATTTCACTGCAACATTCTCTGTCAGATGAGTTATTTGGGAAAATGCAAACAAGGAATATTTCAAAAAGGGCTGGCTACTGCTATGAAAAAATTTGATGCAAACTATATGTTGTAATGGGTCCTACATTTTTCCTGTTGAAACTTTTTGTCTCTTATGACTTCTTAGTTAACACAAAATTGTGCAACATTTAGTCAGTAGGAAGAGCACTTCACATGCTATTTGCAGGAAATTCAAGTTATGCATTTAATTTTTACTTTCTCTACTATGTATAGTAAGTAGGGGAAATATTGCATTCCACACAAACATTCGATACCAAGATTTCACCGGAAATACATGTTTTGAGTTTTGAGGTGCACTCAATGCATATAAAGCATTTTTGGAAACATGTCCATGCGTGTGTGTGTGTGTGTGTGTGTGTGTGTGTGTGTGTGTGTGTGGGTGCATGCGTGCGTGCGTGTGTGTGTGTGTGTGTGTGTGTGTGTGAACAGCATAGCTCGAAACGAACAGTCGGATAAACACCAAACTTGGTATTTAGGTTCAGTATCTTCCAGAGATGCGACACAAAGGTTTTCAAGAAAATCCCCCCACCCCAGATTACCCTTTACGTGGAACATTTTTCAAACATTTTAATTTTCTCAAAAATAGCTCTAACGATTTTGATTAAAATATAATATGTTTAAGAAATTTTGATGACAAATGAAATGTATATCTCAAATTTTCTGGGAATGTCTCCAAAAGTATTCTTCATTGTGAAAAACTTTTGCATAACTGTAAACCATAAGAGATACACAAAAATTTACTACACAAAAAATGTAGATCGTGTTAAAATACACAATTTATGTCATATACATTTTTTTTGTTGAGTGAACCATTTTCGAGATATTGCTTATTATTCCCTTAAATTTTCCGATACTTACACTTTTTCTCAAATGGGAATTCGTTATTCATTTTTTTTTATCCTGGTAATGCAAAGAGATTGAAATACTGCACATAGCAGCTCTTAAAATATTTGACTATAGCTTAAAGCCTACCAATTCTCCTTGCATCTACAAGAAAATTTGCAATAAGATTAACATCTCGATTAACATGAAGCATATGGAGAATAAGTGTTTGTAAAAATAGTTTATACAAGAGTAGAGAAAGTCATGTGAGTGTAACACATCAAATTTTTTGCATTAATATCTCAAATAAGTTATGCTTTAATCAAAACTGTTATGCCCACTGTTAGAAAATTAAAAACAATGAACACGTTTCCATGTATAGAATAGTTTGAGGTAGGGAGGCTTTCTTGATAATCCTTACTTGGCATGCTTATACAAAGTCTGGCTCAGGTATAAAATTTGATATTTATCAGACTCTTCATGTTTGAGCTATGCTACAAACTCGTACCATTTTCAAATGCTTTCCTGGCCTCAATGGACCTCAAAACATTTAGTGCGTGCGTGCGTGCGTGGGTGCGTGTGTGCGTGTGTGCGTGTGTGTGTGTGTGTGTGTGTGTGTGTGTAACTGAAAACCGAAGTTTGTAAAAATACCAAACTTGATATTTAAGTTCCGTATCTTCCAAGTCATGCCTGAATCTACCCTTTAATTAAAATGCATTTCATTTAAGCCTCTTCATTATGAATAAATATAAATATCTGTAAAATATATGAGACAGAAAAACTCTTACTACACAAACAATGTAGAGCTCATTGAAATATAAAATTTGTGATGAATATAACTTTTTGTAGAATTAGGTATTTTCAAAATATTCGTTGTCATTTCTTTAAGTTTTCTCCAGCAAAATTATCATGAGGAAACTATAAAGCGTTTTATTGCATTTATTCTTTTTCCCAGTATGGGTTCATTATCAACAAAAACAGGACAGTTGTGTTTTACTTTCTGTAATGTACGTGCAACTAAGTCCAATTGCTTAATTCATATTATTTCTAATTAAAATTTTATTGTGAGTAATATAAAATAAATAGAAGAATCACTTAGTTATATGAAAAATACATGCCTAATGGATTATGTGAAGTTGTAATGGGAACAGAGTGTGAGTATAACACATCAGAGATTTTAAATTTTCTCTCTTCACAGGCAGAGAGATGCACAAATAAACGTTTTCTAAAAAATAGATTTTTCGGTTCAGAAGAATTACAAACATGTACTTTCAGTGAAATTTGGGTGCTGAATTTTAGTGCAGAATACAATATTTCCTTTACCTACAATAGGTAAGTGATAAAGTCATCATTAAAGACGGGAATTCTATGCAAATGCATGTTTTTATAGAATCACTGGACATAGCTCAAACTTAGTACTTGTCCATTTCATTACTTTCTGATTCCAAATATGTGTACTTTTTCTGTCCATATTTGCATGTTTTGACCTTTTTGGGGATAAAAACATGCATAACACACATACAAGCATTTTGGCTTAATTATGCATATAATATATATTATTTTCAGTTTAAGTGCATGTTTTAATGGTTTTGAGTAGACACATCAGTTTTTTGATTTTATGATCCTTATTTTTGCTTCAGGAATCAGAAATGAAGAAAGAAAAGGGAGGGGGATAACAGAAACAGAAAGTTAAGGTTCTCACAATAGGATATGAGTTTACCAGAATTTTACCGACAGCCCTCTGCAGACTACCTGTCATAAACAGATCTATTTATCCACAACAATCACCGGCAAGCCTTTGATTTCATGACAATTGAAATTTAGCCTTAAGTCAGGTACTGCGGCAGACCGACAAAGACACAGCTGCAGAGCAGTCTTGTAGAATTTGAACAAACCTTACTAGCAATTTCAATTCTTCTAAAACTGCAATCTTCGCTAAATTGTCTTCGCAGTGTGTGTGTGTGTGTGTGAACCTCATAAGTGGTAAATGCCTGTTTTTCTGTTTGTGTGTGTTAATGTGCTTCTAATATGCCTCCAGTTAAAGGTTCCAGAAGTGCACTCCTTGCACAGTGAATAAATGAAAAGATTTTATTAGATCAGGTGGAGATGTTGTATTCTGTGATTGATGTAGTAAAGAGATAAGCTATTCTTTCTCCAAAAATTTGCTATGGCATTTGTTTTTTTGTAAAACATTACAACATTTAAGAAGATTCTTTATAATTTCAAATAAAATGTACTAAAAAATTTCAAGTCGAACAGCATATCGCATCCGCGTCACATATTGCAAGAATGCGAAAAATAAAAGAATCTGCAACACACCAAATCCAATCATTTATTACCGCTCCTGCACCTAAGGCACCACTAAATAATTTTTACATGGATTTGTGTGATGTAGGAGCAATATACCACCTGATAAACTTAGAAACTTGGGTTTTTTTGAGAAGTATGCATCAAAAGATGTTCATGATCCCTCGACATTGAGGAAAATTTATGTTTTAAAATCTTATAATCAGGTAGGCCTATGTAATGTATTTGCCAAAATAATTTTAATTTTGTGTAAAAATAAATGAACACGTGTAAAAAAAATCTGATGTGTTACACTCACATGACTTTCTCTACTCTTGTACAATCTATTTTTACAAACGCCTATTCTCCATATGCTTTATGTTAATCGAGATATCGAGATGTCAATCTTATTGCTAATTTTCTTGTAGATGCAAGGGGAATATGGTAGCTTTTAAGCGATGGTCAAATATTTTAACGCTGGTTGCTATGCAGCGCATTCCATTCTCTTTGCAAGTCCAGGACATAAAAAAATGAATAACGAATTTGAGAAAAAGTATAAGTATTGGAAAATTTAAGGGAATAACAAGCAATATCTCGAAAACGGTTCACTCAACAAAAGAAATGTATATGACATAAGTTGTGTATTTTAACGAGATCTACATTTTTTGTGTAGTAAAATTTTGTCTATCTCTTATGGTTTACCAGTTATGCAAAAGTCGTTCACAATGAAGAATACTTTTGGAGACATTCCCAGAAAATTCGAGATATACATTTCATTTCTCATGACATTATCTTAAACATATGATATTTTAATCAAAATCGTTAGAGCCATTTTTGAGAAAATTAAAATTTTCGAAAAATGTTCCATGTAAAGGGTAGTCTGGGGTGGGGGGATTTTCTTGAAAACCTTCGTGTCGCATCTGGAAGATACTGAACCTAAATACCAAGTTTGGTGTTTATCCGACTGTTCGTTTTTGAGTTATGCTGTTCACAGACACAGACACACACACGGACATGTTTCCAAAAATGCTTTTATTGGATTCAGGAGGTGTCAAAACATGTATTTACGGTGAAATCTCGGTATCAAATTTTTGGGTGGAATGCAATACTTCCCCTACTTACTATACGTAGTAGAGAAAGTAATACTTGCTGCTTTGCTAACCAGTATTAGATAAAATTACGAGAACTTGGGAGCTTCAAACATATAGACATCTGTGGATGAAACAACTGATCCTATGGGGCGCAATGTTGCTAACCTAATTGTAGGAAAATTAACTGAGGATGTGCTGGTCAACCCCATTTAGTGTGCTGTAAAGTCCTGCAAAAATCAAATAACTCTACAATTGTTAGTTTCTTTGATGATGGATTGAGTAAGCTTTAATCAGGTATTGTAATTGAATAAAATTTTAAATAATTATTTTATTCTCATTTAAGATCCTTATATATCATTTTCTGAGAAAATGATTCTTATAGTTTGGGTATTCTGTGGCCAAATAATCTAAATAAAAGCAGAGTTCTTTTGCAGTTAAGTGATGCTCCTCCCTGCATGCTAAAGTCCGGGAAAGCAATTAAAATATTCTACCCAAATGTAAAACATTACATGTCTTGCTCGTGGGCTCCATTATGTTGCAGAAGCAATATGCTCTAATTATGACAATGCCAATAATTTGATATCCTTAACTAAAAAGGTATGTGTAAAATTTAGCTTTATATCAGTTTTAATGGTCCCAAGGCTATAAAAATAAATTAGCTATTTTGATATTTTGTTTTATACAGGTGTTTTTAAAAGCCCTGCACATGTAGCTGCTTACAAAGAGAATGTACCTGAGTTATCGTTAACCACTCAGCCCATCCTTTGGAAACTGCAGCTTTACTCTGACAATTCTGATGTCATTAAACAGGTATGAAATAAAATTTATATGCTAGTTAATTGCAATAAAGTTAATACTTCAATATTTAATTCTAAAGTAAATACTTCTTTCAGTTTAGGAGTAAACAGTTTCTTGGCAGATGATGCTGTATGTATAAGAGATGCACAAGCAGCATTTGAATGCAAAAATGTGCAGCATTTAATTTACATTAAGACAAACTTCTCTAAACTGTCCTCTACAATAACAAAATTAGAAGTCAAGTGTCTGCCACTGGTAGACTCAAGGTCAATTGTTGAGGAGGGAAAGTCAGAATAGATGCAAAGAACAAACTGGACAGTGTCATAAACAGGAACCCACACTACGGATTCTTTTATTCAGTGAAGAAGGTATTTTGTGGTGAAAGCATGAATGAAGAACTTGACATGACACTGTCACAAATATGTTCATTCAAATTTGTGCCTTTAACTTGTTGTGATATAGAGGTCATTTTCTGCCTACAAAAATATTTTGACTGATAAACTCAGGAACCTCACAGAAAAAAAATTAGAAATGTTGTTAGTTGTTAACTGTGCAAAAAGGGAAGTGAATTAATGAATTGAGAACAAAACTGATTGTCATATTTTAATATATTTTCACTTGATTGTGCATGTATTGTAGTTTGATAGTGCATGAATGCATGCGTATTTTGGGATCTTATAGTGCATGGAATTCTCGTCTTTAGTCACTGACATTGTTTCTAATGCTTGACATACAGCCTATTATCTCATTCCACCAAGCGATGACTGGACCCATTTCTGAGGTGGAGGCATCCAGTGTACAGAATCTGTTGCCTGTAAGGTGATGGTGAGGATGGTGATGGAATGAGAGGACCTACAGTTTTTGCCATGGACTCAGGACCACGTTGGACCTTGGGATTACTTCACATGACCATGTCAGAGGTGAAGTTATGAATAGGGCCAACTTGAAATAGGCACCCCAGAGCGGGAATCGAACCCTGGACCCTTGGTATGAGAGCCAGAAATGAAACAACTATGCTACCCCTGCACCAGTGATAAAGTAAAAAATCTAATATAAAGATTTTACTGTAAATACATGTTTTGAGGTCCCTTGAATAACACAAATTTAGAACCAGGGTGTATGTGAACAGCATGGCTCAAAAACAAAATACTGAATAAATATCAAACTTGGTATTTAAAATCAGTATGGTCCAAAGATGCAACATAAGATTTTTAGGAACATCCTCACACCTCATATTAGCCTTTAAATGGCAAATTTTTTGGAGTTTTTTATTTTCTCAAAAATATCATATATTTGAGCTATTTACATGACAAATAAGATGTATTATCTTGAATTTTCTGTGAGCAGTCTGAGAAGTCCTCATCATTCTGAATGAATTTTGTATAACTGGTAAACCGTAAGAGAGAGAAGAAAGAAAAAAAAGCGGATCTCTTTAAAGCACACAATTTATTACAATAATCCTTTTTGTGGCATCACCCATTTCTGAGATCTCCAGTATTATTGGTTTGATTTTTTTTTTGTCAATTTTTGAAGTGCTATTTCACTCAGTTGTTTTTCACAATGTCATGGAAAGAGTACAGTATTTCACAGCCAGCAACCTGCCTTTTAACAACCCACTAACATGTTGGTCGTGTATCCCCCTCGCACCTAAAACAAAAAATGTACCCATAACAAAAGTATTTCTACAAATGTTTATATTAATTAATACTGATGAATTGAATTTTATTTGTACATATTATTTTATATAAATATATTACAATATTTTTACTTTCTCTACTACGTATAGTAAGTAGGGGAAGTATTGCATTCCACCCAAAAATTCGATACCGAGATTTCACCGGAAATACATGTTTTGAGACCTCCTGAATCCAAAAAAAGCATTTTTGGAAACATGTCCGTGTGTGTGTCTGTGTGTGTGTCTGTGTGTCTGTGTGTGTGTGTCTGTGTGTGTGTGTGTCTGTGAACAGCATAACTCAAAAACGAACAGTCGGATAAACACCAAACTTGGTATTTAGGTTCAGTATCTTCCAGAGATGCGACACGAAGGTTTTCAAGAAAATCCCCCCACCCCAGACTACCCTTTACATGGAACATTTTTCGAAAATTTTAATTTTCTCAAAAATGGCTCTAACGATTTTGTTTAAAATATCATATGTTTAAGATAATGTCATGAGAAATGAAATGTATATCTCGAATTTTCTGGGAATGTCTCCAAAAGTATTCTTCATTGTGAACGACTTTTGCATAACTGGTAAACCATAAGAGATAGACAAAATTTTACTACACAAAAAATGTAGATCTCGTTAAAATACGCAACTTATGTTATATACATTTCTTTTGTTGAGTGAACCGTTTTCGAGATATTGCTTGTTATTCCCTTAAATTTTCCAATACTTATACTTTTTCTCAAATTCGTTATTCATTTTTTTATGTCCTGGACATGCAAAGCGAATGGAATGCGCCACATAGCAACCAGCGATAAAATATTTGACTATCGCTTGAAAGCTACCATATTCCCCTTGCATCTACAAGAAAATTGCAATAAGATTGACATCTCGATTAATATGAAGCATATGGAGAATAGGTGTTTGTAAAAATAGATTGTACAAGAGTAGAGAAAGTCATGTGAGTGTAACACATCAGATTTTTCTTAATTACCAGCTTAACCTAGCTTAAGCTATTTACACACAATATGTGCTAACTCAGTTTGTCTGGCACCCTGAACTTATTGCATCACTGATAATGCCCCTTTGACAACCTTAACCACCCTGTACTCATTCTTCCCACCTGCATCTTTTACTTTTCTAATCCATTCTTCTTTTGCTTTCCTTAAAATTTCACCCATGTTTCGATTTTCCGTTCCTTCTTTTCCTGCCAGCAATTTTATAACTACTATTTTTTCGTTCATTTTCTCTCATTTTTTTCTCCCATACTTTTGTCTCCATGTTGTTAGTTACTACATTTTGTCATGTAATGTTCTATACTTTGCCTTTCACCACATAATTCACAAATTCCTTTTCCTTGCCTTGTAACCCTCTCAAGTACATTTGCCCCATTCTCACGCTTGCTAATCCTTCCTTTTCCTGACTGTTACAATCGTCAACATACTCTTCTGTTCCCCAGTCTCTTTTTATTAACCTACAGAACCTTAACAATGTTTTGTCTTCTAACATTCTCTGGAGTTCTGTTCTTTTCTATGTCCTCCATTCTACTTCGGTCTTCCAAAAGACATTGATGTTTGACTAATACAAAGTAGATAGAAAACTATGCTTTTATTGGAAGAGTTAGTAGAAGCTATAGTGGGTAGAGAAAGTCATGGGAATGTAACACAGCAGATTTTTACTTTCTCTACTTCGTATAGTAAGTAGGGGAAGTATTGCATTCCACCCAAAAATTCGATACCAAGATTTCACCGGAAATACATGTTTTGAGGCCTCCTGAATCCAAAAAAATCTGATGTGTTACACTCACATAACTTTCTCTACTCTTGTACAATCTATTTTTACAAACGCCTATTCTCCATATGCTTCATGTTAATCGAGATATTGAGATGTCAATCTTATTGGTAATTTTCTTGTAGAAGCAAGGGGAATATGGTAGCTTTTAAGCGATAGTCAAATATTTTAACGCTGGTTGCTATGTGGCGCATTCCATTCTCTTTACATGTCCAGGACATAAAAAAATGAATAACGAATTTGAGAAAAAGTATAAGTATTGGAAAATTTAAGGAAATAACAAGCAATATCTCGAAAACGGTTCACTCAACAAAAGGAATGTATATGACATAAGTTGTGTATTTTAACGCGATCTACATTTTTTGTGTAGTAACATTTTGTCTATCTCTTATGGTTTACCAGTTATGCAAAAGTCGTTCACAATGAAGAATACTTTTGGAGACATTCCCAGAAAATTCGAGATATACATTTCATTTCTCATGACATTATCTTAAACATATGATATTTTAATCAAAATCGTTAGAGCCATTTTTGAGAAAATTAAAATTTTCGAAAAATGTTCCATGTAAAGGGTAGTCTGGGGTGGGGGGATTTTCTTGAAAACCTTCGTGTCGCATCTCTGGAAGATACTGAACCTAAATACCAAGTTTGGTGTTTATCCGACTGTTCGTTTTTGAGTTATGCTGTTCACAGACACACACACGGACATGTTTCCAAAAATGCTTTTTTTGGATTCAGGAGGTCTCAAAACATGTATTTCCGGCGAAATCTCGGTATCGAATTTTTGGGTGGAATGCAATACTTCCCCTACTTACTATACGTAGTAGAGAAAGTAAAAAGTATTTTTGAAAACATGTCCGAGTGTGTGTCTGTGTGTGTGTCTGTGAACAGCATAACCCAGAAACGAACAGTCGGAGAAACACCAAACTTGGTATTTAGGTTCAGTATCTTCCAGAGATGCGACACGAAGGTTTTCAAGAAAATCCCTCCACCCCAGATTACCCTTTACATGGAACATTTTTCGAAAATTGTTATTTTCTCAAAAATGGCTCTAACGATTTTGATTAAAATATCATATGTTTAAGATATTTTCATGACAAATAAAATGTATATCTTGAATTTTCTGGGAATGTATCCAAAAGTATTTTTCATTGTGAACAACTTTTGCATAACTGGTAAACCATAAGAGATAGACAAAATTTTACTACACAAAAAATGTAGATCGCATTAAAATACACAATTTATGCCATATATATTTTTTTTATTGAGTGAACCATTTTCGAGATATTGCTTGTTATTCCCTTAAATTTTTCAATACTTTTCTCAAATGGGAATTTGTTATTCATTTTTTTTGTCTTGGATATGCAAAGAGTATTAATCTGTGGCAAAGAGAATGGTGCTGCACCTAGCAACCAGCTATTAAGAGATATGTATATGCTTAAAGGCTACTATATTTTTATATTGCCCTTGCAAATACAAAACAAGGGGAACATACTAGGCCTTAAGCGATAGTCAAATATTTTTAGAACTGGTCGCTATGTGTAAAATGCAATTCTCTTTGCATGTCAAAAGATCGTTTCTGCAAATGTTTATCTCAATTAATATGAAATAGATGGAGAATAAGAGTTTGTAAAAATAGTTTGTACAAGAGTAGAGAAAGTCATGTGAGTGTAACACATCAGATTTTTTTTATTCTTGCGTGCCCTTCAATCTAGTGAAAAGAGGTTGCTGATATCAGTAAAAGCACTGTCTGTAAAATGTTGGTATTGTAGGACTTCTGAATGTGCAGAATAATTTGCTTCACCAAGTATGTATGTTGAAAACACTGAAGAAACTATAGAGTTGCTCTTACCTGATGTCAGTTGAGAGAAGCTGCGTTCGGCGAAGTATTGCTCGGGCTTGAGAGTTAGTAACTTTGCGGAGACTCTCGTTATTTACAGACAACAAGTAATCCCCAGGAACAATGCGACCATCCCGAGCTATACAGCCACCAGAGGCTACCGCTACGACCATCATGCCATTCACACCTTTCTCCACAGAATCCACACTCAAACCTATGGCATAATTTAAAACAGTGTTTACAATTAATATGAAAGAAATAAATAGCAGATACTGTAATGAGAAATCTTTTATAGATTCAGTAGTATATGTTTCAATGCTGGGTAATGATATCCTGACATTCTCCTAAAGTGTACAACCGCTCGTTATTTACCTAAGGGGTCAGGACCCTTATGAATTCGAATATCCAACTCCAGAGAAGAGGGCAGTTGCAAGACATCTGAGGCCCATAATGTTGTACCATCGTCATCCTCCAGTTCCTCGTCTGTGTGTTCAGCTGAAGGTGTCTGCTGTGTTGCTATGAGACGTTCTGTTGCAACAGGAACCATCAACTGAAACAATGTGTCAGTCTCACTTACACTACACAGAGTCAAACCTTGAGCTTCACAACACAGTGGATGTACACGATTTATCAAAATAATTAGTGCAATTAAAATGGTTGAAAGTAAAAGCTTCCAGTAAACCTGAGTATGCAAATGAACTCTCTATAAGATACTTGCAATATATTGTTACAAGTCATCAATAACTAAATTGTTTGCAAAGTTTTATGCTTTTCTCCTAGACTAGAAATGGTACATTGTTTTACAAAACTGAACCTTGCCAGTTTAGGATGTGGAGTTAGGGCTAAACTCTTCTGCATTGGTTATGCATCAACCACGTCTGATTAGTAGAACCTAACTTATCATGGGGATACAATGTGGCAAAGTACACACCATATTTTCATTTTATAGAAATGGGCAATTTTGGGATTAATTTTGGGATTACAGCAAACAAATTCCTGTAGAGAATTAAAGCTTTTAACATTACACTAATCTTACATATTTGAGGTAATAATCTTTTTAAGAACTAAACCTACAAATTGTTAAAACAAACAACCAGATGCATAATTATCAAACTGGAGTAAGCAATAATATTCGCTCACAGGCCCTGGAATTAAACTATACAACACAAAACCCACCTTTGCAACATGCTATCTTAATAAATTGAGGAGATAAATTAGATAGAAGATTAGCAGATTTAAAAAAGAACTAAAGAACTTTTGCACTGAGGATAGTTTCTACAGACTAGAGAAATTTTCAAATAAATGAAAATTTACACTGTATTTATGTATATTGTAATTGCCATTACAATTGTTAATCAGTTAACATTTAGTTTTAAGACTTTTAGATGGAGTGTAAAAGAAAGCTTTATGCTGAAATCAGTGAGAGTTACATTTTATTTGTATTAGGATTATTAATATTTATTGTATGTACTGCATTTCTGTTAAGTAAGATTTATACCTGCTGCTTCTGATTGATTTAATAGTATCTATTTATTGAATACGCTTTAATCTTAAGCTTTATATTCTTTGTATATCAATTACATTTTATAACTTTGTATTTTATAAAGTAATGCAGGGTTATTCAAAAAGAAGGAACAGACTTTACATATTTATTTCTAATGAATGACAATAAATAGCGACACATACGACTCATAATTTAATAGAAGAAAGTTCAAGTTTTAAGCTCCACCTATTAGCTCCATTCAGTGCCTACAGCGGCTCTGTGTTTGTTTACGAGAAAATGACAACGCCACAGGGAAAGTCATTTTGTGTGCTGTATTATGCAAAGAGTGAATCCATTGTTTCATTGCAGTGTGCATTTCGTTGTAAGTTCAACAACCAGCCATGTCGTCATAAAAAATTTACAATGATACAATAAATTCATAGAAGATGGTTGCATATGCAAACAAAAAAGCACTGGTCTACCTCGCGTAACAAATGGTGCTCATTTTGAACACATAAAATAAAACTTTGAACTTTTCTCTATTCAGTGATTTATCACATGTATCGCCAACTATTATCGTTCATTATAAAATAAATATGTAAAGTCTGTTCCTTCTTTTTGAATAACCCTGCATACAATTTATATATAATGACTCATTATAACTATTAATTTAATTAAATTGTGCTTTGCAGTATTATGCTTCCAGTTATTCCGACATTGTATTTTAAGGAATTTTATGTACACTGTTACATAGCCCAAGTCATGTACATTGATTTTTGGGATAAATAAATAATTAGATGACTCCTGTTTGCTGGCAAAGGAACAGAGCAAGCAGCAGTGGAGCTGTGCTGCAACTATTTAAGTTTCTGGATCTCAGATCTATCTCACCTACTCTCGTTCAGCAACTGACATTAAGTTTACAACAGCAGGGAGAGAATGGCGGTTGTTATAGACTTAAAAAAAAATCTGATGTGTTACACTCACATGACTTTCTCTACTCTTATACAAACTATTTTTACAAAATGCTTATTCCCCATCTACTTTATGTTAATCGAGATAAACATTTGCAGAGTCTATCTTATTGCTAATTTTCTTGTAGATGTAAGGGGATAATATATTTACAGGGGCAATTTGGAAATACAGTAACCTTTAAGCACATATACATCTCTTAATAGCTGGTTGCTAGGTGCAGCACCATTCCCTTTTCCACAGATTAATACTCTTTGCATATCCAAGACAAAAAAATGAATAACGAATTCCCATTTGAGAAAATAAGTATTGAAAAATTTAAGGGAATAACAAGTAATATCTCGAAAATGGTTCACTCAACAAAAAAAATGTATATGACATAAATTGTGTATTTTAACGCAATCTACATTTTTTGTGTAGTAAAATTTTGTCTATCTCTTATGGTTTACCAGTTATGCAAAAGTCGTTCACAATGAAGAATACTTTTGGAGACATTCCCAGGAAATTCAAGATATACATTTTATTTGTCATAAAAATATCTTAAACATATGATATTTTAATCAAAATGGTTAGAGCCATTTTTGAGAAAATTAAAATTTTCGAAAAATGTTCCATGTAAAGGGTACTCTGGGGTGGGGGGATTTTCTTGAAAACCTTTGTGTCGCATCCTTGGAAGATACTGAACCTAAATACCAAGTTTGGTGTTTATCCGACTGTTCATTTCTGAGTTATGCTGTTCACAGACAGACACACAGACACACACACGGACATGTTTCCAAAAATGCTTTTTTTGATTTCAGGGGGTCTCAAAACATGTATTTTCGTTGAAATCTCGGTATCGAATTTTTGGGTGGAATACAATACTTCCCCTACTTACTATACGTAGTAGAGAAAGTAAAAAGTAACTTCAAAACCAGAGAATTATTAAGCACACCCAATTCCAATTAACCAAGCAAGATTTCGGATTTGCAAAAACCAAACTACTGTCTCAGGATTCAGATATAGTTTTAGAATGACAGGAATGATATATTTGTGTCACAAATTTATTAGTTAAATGATAAAAAAAGGTGGTGAAGCACAATATTCATGTGTGATCACTGTTTGCAGAGCATAGTGCTGTTCAAATCTGGTCTGAAGTTGGTTGCCATTGTGTACAGAACCAGTCAGATAAAGACTGCTTTAGTAGAGAACGTAACAGGCTGTACATTGCAATATCCAACCAAACTGATCCAATGTAGATTTCTGCAGGGGTGCCCTTATGATTAAAATTTACAAACTCCAAAATCTGAGGCCAATATTTCAGATTTTTTTTTTTACTGTGAGCAAGGATAAAATATATTAAACTTGGTATTTAAATTTATCTTCCAAGGATGTGCCAAAGATCTTGAACAAAGATTTTCAAGAAAATTCCCCCACCCCAAATTACCCTTTAATGGAAACATTTTTGTTAATTTTAATGTTCTCAAAAACAGCCCATACAATTTTGATACAAATAACAAATGTTTACAATATCTGGATGACTAATAAAATACATATCTTGAATTTTAAACCTGTGAGCTTCCCTTTATGTGATTGAATTTTGTGTAACTGAGTTACAAGGAAACCATTAAAGATAAACCAAAGCTTAGTACAGGAAAAAATAAAGATAAAAATTAATGTAAAATAAACTTTTCTGTAGCATTTGCCATTTTTTAAATAATCCATGCCAAGTATCATCAAATGCACAAGCTTAAAAGTTTGCAATTCTTGATTTCTTTCCCCCCTTTCTTTTCTTTCCATTGCAACAGCTTGTTACCATGAATAAACATTTGAATACAGTTTCCACATCTGGTATCTAAGCACGTCTTACCTAATTTGAAATCAATTCCTAAGCAAAATTATAATGTGAATAAGGTAATGTGCATAGAAGAATCAGTTTTATATGAATAATTTATATACCCAATATATGTGAATTTGTTGTTGGTAGAGAAAGCCATGTGAATGTGTTACATAAATTTTTTTTAAAGTGGGGACAAATACTTTCTGGAGTGACTGTATACAGTTTTAAAATCTTTGCAAGTGAAGATGATACCTATTTAAAATTGCATAACCTGGACAGACCATCACTTAGAATCCTTACTGGAAACATCAAATCAGAACTGGATATTCTACTTTATTTGTTTATAGACAGTGTTGAGTTACCTGACTTGTTGGTACATAATTTAATCAGCAAACTAGTTTTAGAAGTGACCTTATAATTCATAATTTATTTATAATAATTTATAATTTATTTATTTATTTATTTATTTATTTATTTATTTATTTAAGTATAAAAGCCTTTAAGTATAAAATACAATTGACAAAGTCATAAAACTTTAAATAAAACATACCATATTCATAAAATGGAACCTTACCATTAGAACTTAGAAATACGAGTAGTATTAAGACATTCTTACATATTGTAAAATGGATTAGCTCTTAGTCTTCAACTTACATAATTCTTGAAATGTTTTAATTTTAAAATTCTTACACTCTCAGGAAGCATATCATATATATTGATTGCATTAAATACATGAGAGTTATGTATTTTACTTAATCTAGAGAATGGCATATGTATATTGGAATTGTACCTAGTATTATGCTTATGGAAATTGCTTCTGAGATCATAGGTTGCAATATTTTCCTTTAAAAACATTAATATATCAAGAACATATAAATTATACACAGAATTCCTTCACTTATAAACTAAGGCCTATGAGAGGCATCAGGAAAACTTCTAGTAATTATTCTTAATGCTTTTTTACTTTCTCTACTATGTATAGTAAGTAGGGGAAGTATTGTATTCCACCCAAAAATTCGATACTGAGATTTCACCGGAAATACATGTTTTGAGACCTCCTGAATCCAAAAAGAGCATTTTTAGAAACATGTCTGTCTGTGTGTCTGTGAACAGCATAACTAGGAAACGAACAGTCGGATAAACACCAAACTTGGTATTTAGATTCAGTATCTTCCAGAGATGCGACACGAAGGTTTTCAAGAAAATCCTCCCCCTCCAGATTACCCTTTATAAGGAACATTTTTCGAAAATTTTAATTTTCTCAAAAATACCTCTAACGATTTTGATTAAAATGTCATGTTTGAGATATTTTCATGACAAATGAAATGTATATCTCGAATTTTCTGGGGATGTCTCCAAAAGTATTCCTCATTGTGAATGACTTTTGCATAACTCGTAAACCATAAGAGATAGACAAAATTTTACTACATAAAAAATGAGATCACGTTAAAATACACAATTTATGTCATATACATATTTTTTGTTGAGTGAACCATTTTCAGATATTGCTTGTTATTCCCTTAAAATTTCCAATTCTTACACGTTTTCTCAAATTCGTTATTCATTTTTTTTATGTCCTGGACATGCAAAGAGAACGGAATGCAACCAGCGCTTAAAAGATTTGACTATCGCTTAAAAGCTACCATATTCCCCTTGCATCTACAAGAAAATTACCAATAAGATTGACATCTCGATAAACATGAAGCATATGGAGAATAAGCGTTTGTAAAAATAGTTTGTACAAGAGTAGAGAAAGTCATGTAATAGTAATAGTAGTAATAGTAGTAATAGTAGTATACATCCTTTAAGCCAGCACTATTACCATACAATATAAGACCATACCTAATAATACTTTCAAAATAGGTGAAATACGCCTGTTTTATATGATGTTTGGGTATCTTATTTATAAGATTCCTTAATAAATACATAACTCTTGACAACCATTTACAAATATAATTTGTGTGAGCTTGCCAAGTTAGCTTTT
Source organism: Deroplatys truncata (assembly GCA_030765065.1). Classification (NCBI taxonomy): domain Eukaryota; kingdom Metazoa; phylum Arthropoda; class Insecta; order Mantodea; family Mantidae; genus Deroplatys; species Deroplatys truncata. The sequence continues at coordinate 44,348,244 of CM060975.1, read as the reverse complement.
GATCAAGATAAATACCCAAAAGTTTCACTGGTTCTTCAGATGATACATTGTTTCCACGCTTAAGCGTGAATATTACCTTCTTAGTCTTATCATGATTTACTACAAGATCATTATTTGTATACCATGTTTCAATTTCATTTATAACACTAATAGAAATGTTGTTCAACTGATCAAACTCTTTATGAGTAATCAAAAAAGTAGAATCATCAGCATAAATTAAAGATTTAGCTGATATATTATTAGGCAGGTCATTAATCATTAATAGAAACAAAAAAGGTCCCAATATAGAACCTTGAGGTACAACAAACTTTATCATGGCTACATTAGATCTATTACCATTAATTTCAACTACATATGCTCGATCTGACTGATAAGATTCAAAAAATTTCAATTCATTTTTTGAACACCATGTAACCTTGTAAGGAATGGCTAAAATCTCCTACCTGGAGAAGATCACCACTCAGTTCTTCATCTGTGCTGCGTTCAACCTCTTCTTCAGAACCAGGTGGAGGACTTTTTGGCACTGGGGGCGGCTCCTGCAACAAAAAATATAAAACAAATGTTAGGCTGTCCAATAAAGGGATGGAATAATACTGAAATAGGCTACTATGCCTAATACATGACGAAATGTTTCCTTATTTCATTTATTGTGATTAATTGGCTTTTGAATCAGTAATCAATCTGGTAGATAAACACCAAGAATTTCAGCCATTTGCTGCCCCTTATTTCCCTAATTTTATCATTTTCATTTAATCACATTCATTTTATTGTGCTCGTATGTACTTGTTTTAACGATTCATCAGAACCTTGGAGGGAAATGTCTTTATAGCCTCTTTGTAAATTTAACTAGTATCATGTTTGAGTTATCTCCAATACAAAATTTGTTACCAAAGAATTTTAATGGAAAAATCTGATGTGTTACACTCACATGACTTTCTCTACTCTTGTACAAACTAGTTTTACAAACGCTTATTCTCCATATGCTACATGTTAATCTAGATATCGAGATGTTAATCTTATTGCTAATTTTCTTGTAGATGCAAGGGGAATTGCTAGGCTTTAAGCGATAGTCAAATATTTTAAGAGTGGGTTGCTATGTGGAGTATTCCATTCTCCTTTGCATGTCCAGGACATAGAAAAATGAATAATGAATTCCCATTTGAGAAAAAGTATTGGAAAATGTAAGGGAATAACAAGCAATATCTCGAAAATGGTTCACTCAACAAAAAAAATGTATATGACATAAATTGTGTGTTTTAATGCGATCTGCATTTTTTGTGTAGTAAAATTTTGTCTATCTCTTATGGTTTACCAGTTATGCAAAAGTCGTTCACAATGAAGAATACTTTTGGAGACATTCCCAGAAAATTCGAGATATATATTTCATTTGTCACGAAAATATCTTAAACATATGATATTTTAATCAAAATAGTTAAGAGCCATTTTTGAGAAAATTAAAATTTTCGAAAAATGTTCCATGTAAAGGATAATTTAGGGTGGGGGATTTTCTTGAAAACCTTCGTGCCGCATCTCTGGAAGACACTGAGACTAAATACCAAGTTTGGTGTTTACCCGACTGTTCGTTTCTGAGTTATGCTTTTCACAGACAGACAGACAGACATACACACGGACATGTTTCCAAAAATGCTTTTGGATTCAGGGGGTCTCAAAACATGTATTTCCGGTGAAATCTCGGTATCGAATTTTTGGGTGGAATACAATACTTCCCCTACTTACTATACGTAGTACAGAAAGTAAAAATAGAGCAGTAAATTCTCATGCTGCATCTCTGTTCATGTCCCTCCCCCTCCTTCAGGTTACAGGTAGAATGAATCCAGTTAAAGCACTGATGCTAAGCCATGACATAACCAAGTAAAATACCTAAGCTTTTCTGTTTATTTCACAATTATTCACATTATTATCAATGCTTATTTAATTTTGTAGCTGTTTAACAAGTTACACATTCAAAATAAATATTCCTATTCAGACTCTCAACTTGCAAGATTGTTGCTCACAATTACAATTAATGCAATTGCACTGCCGTAACAGTAAACAGAAACTATGTGTAGATATGTACTAAATGGAACTCTGAGCCTGAATGATACAATCCAATCAATAAAACTTTTATTTACACAGTCTTTGTTCTGAAACTTCCAAGGATAAACATTTCTTTATATTAATTCAGTGTGACATAAAAACATTGTGCATTTAAACAATGAAGCGAAGGGCTTTGTTTATTAGAGATAAAAGGAATACAACTATAAATATTATTGAACAAAGTGTTTATTCAAGCATAACGAGGTGTTGGTTTAATACAAAATGTATGGTAAGACATTAAATTATTTTAAAAAATTGTATACCCTTCAACAGATAGGGAAGGGGTGCATAGCATAAAATAATAAATCATGTTACAGTGCATCCTTATTGGCTGTTCTGCAATTAACAATTCACTAATTTCAAATCACCTTTCTTTATAGTTGGAAAATTGCAGAAATTTTTTCACCTTCATTGTTGCTTGCACTCATTAAATCTATAGCTATATGATAAAAATACCCGGAGAACTATTAATAACTATTTTGAGTACAAGTTCTATATTCGGTATCATCTGTATTTACATACAAAAACTGACGAACTGAGATGGATTTTAATTTTTTTCCCTCCCGCCCTGAAGTATTTTTCAACGCTCTTGTCGCAGAGCACGGTAGGTTTTTCAACGATTTATGTTGGCTCTACCTTCTTCATGCATTCCTTGTGATGCTCGACCTTTTCCGAGCTTAAATTTGCGACCAGACTTATGAAGTACTAAAAGACAAGAAAGAAAAAGAAAAAGTTATACTGATACACACTTCCGCAGTTCAACTAAAAACCAATTTTCGGAGCAAAAGACAATCTAGTTAGCGTGCGGTGTTTTCGATCCGATTTGAAATCGACTCGCGTTTATTATGTATGAAATTCGATACGAAAATCGATTCGCTCGCCCCTCTTCCTCTTTTTACTTTCGCTACTATGTATAGTAATTAGGGGAAGTATTGCATTCCACCCAAAAATTCGATACCGAAATTTCACCGGAGATAAATATTTTGAGGTGCCCTGAATCCAAATAAAGCATTTTTGCAAACATGTCCATGTGTGTATGTGTGTCTGTGAAGCGTATAACTCAAAAACGAAAATTCGGATGAATATCAAAGTTGGTATTTGAGTTTAGTATCTTCCAACGATACGACACGAAGACTTTTCAAGAAAATCCCCACTCCAGACTACCCTTTACATGGAACATTTTTTGAAAATTTTGATTTTCTCAAAACTGGCTCAAACAATTTTGATTAAAATATATGTTTAAGATACCATCATGGCAAATGGAATATATATCTTGAATTTTCTGGGAATGTCGCCAAAAGTCCTCTTCATTCTGAATGACTTTCGCACAACTGGTAAACCGTAAGAGATAGACAAAAATGTTTCTACGAGCAAAAAAAAAAAAAAAAAAAAAACCCAATAGAGCTCGTTAAAACACACAATTTATGTCATACTTTTTTTGTAGAATGCACCATTTCCGAAATATTCCTAGTTATTTGTTTGAATTTTCCAATACTTATACTTTTTCTTAAAAAGGAATTCGTTTTTTGTTTTTGTGTCCTGCACATGCAAAGAGAATGGAATGATTCACATAGCAACCAGCTCTTAAAAGACTTGACTGTCGCTTAAAGCCTACTGTATTTCCATATTCCCCTTGCGCCTACAAGAAAATTAGCAATAAGATAATTTCTGCAAATGTTTATCTCGATTAACATGAAGTAGATGGAGAATAAGCGTTGGTAAAAATAGTTTGTACAAGAGTAGAGAAAGTCATGTGAGTGTAACACATCAGATTTTTATCGTTTGTTGTTTGAGAGTATTGGTACTGTCGAGATATTTGTTCATAGTAATATGTATTATTTACGAAACGTACCTAAATTAGAAGGTGTTTTACAGCCCAAGTCTGTCACAGAGAATGAGGATTTCCAGTGGTGAAAGAATTATCAAAATCGATAGAATGGTTTTTGAGATGCATGCATGGATTGCATTACATTTCAGTAAACACACAAATTTTCGCTCTATATATTAGTATAGATTAAACATAACTTTTACTTTTTTAAATCTAAATAACTAAATTTTATTTCATTGTTATGCCGAGACTATCGCGTCTCCGAGAACATAAAATTCCTTAAGATCAATGGAAGATGTTTATTCGTTTCTCGTTGCTTTCCTGTCAGGCGTTTTCGATAGTTATCTTTCCTATTTGCTTGTGGCGAAATTTTTGTTGTGCATACGCTGTATGCCACTATCTTAGCATTTATTTTCCCAGTAACATATCAATGCTTCATATTCCTAAACATTCCTTGCATACAAGCGCCAAAGTCGCACAAAATTAAATGACTGATTCCTGTGATAAGTAACCTACACCTGCAAAAAGAAAAACAAATCTGATGTGTTACACTCACATGACTTTCTCTACTCTTGTACAAACTATTTTTACCAACGCTTATTCTCCATCTACTTCATGTTAATCGAGATAAACATTTGCAGAGTCTATCTTAATGCTAATTTTCTTGTAGATGTAAGGGGAATATATATTTACAAGGGCAATATAGAAATACAGTAGCCTTTAAGCACATACATATCTCTTAATAGCTGGTTGCTAGGTGCAGCACCATTCACTTTCCCACAGATTAATACTCTTTGCATATCCAAGACAAAAAAATGAATAACGAATTCCCATTTGAGAAAATAAGTATTGAAAATTTTAAGGGAATAACAAGCAATATCTCGAAAATGGTTCACTCAACAAAGAAAACGTATATGACATAAATTGTGTATTTTAACGCAATCTACATTTTTTGTGTAGTAAAATTTTGTCTATCCCTTATGGTTTACCAGTTATGCAAAAGTTTTTCACAATGAAGAATGCTTTTGGAGACATTTCCAGAAAATTCAAGATATACATTTTATTTGTCATGAAAATATCGTAAACATATGATATTTTAATCAAAATCGTTAGAGCCATTTTTGAGAAAATTAAAATTTTCGAAAAATGTTCCATGTAAAGGGTAATCTGGGGTGGGGGGATTTTCTTGAAAACCGTGTCGCATCTCTGGAAGATACTGAACCTAAATACCAAGTTTGGTGCTAGTCCGACTGTTCGTTTCTGAGTTATGCTGTTCACAGACAGACACACAGATACACAGACAGACAGACAGACACACACACACACACAGACATGTTTCCAAAAATGCTTTTTTTGGATTCAGGGGGTCTCAAAAGATGTATTTTCGGTGAAATCTCGGTATCGAATTTTTGGGTGGAATACAATACCTCCCCTACTTACTATACGTAGTAGAGAAAGTAATAAAAGGATTGAAGGATGGCTGTGAAACAAAAGCAGAACATTTTCAAAGTAGAGTCTTCTGGTTCTTAACTTAGGAAGTGGTAATACAAAACTTACCCTATTATAAACCATTTCCGATTCACGCCCCCTCCTAACTCACGCCGCTTCTGCGCGACAAAATTGTAAATATTTATGAGACAATCATCACCGCATTATACATTTATTTGGTATGCATGAACAGTTGCAATCGCTTTTATGGGGATGCTGCAGTATTAATTTTAAACAGGGCGCGGTATGCAATTTATGTCAACTAAAAGTGCTCATGGCATTCAGCACATTTCAAATATTTGCCGTTGTTTCAGTTCCTTCAGATTTTAAAGTAGAAATGTTAAGTGGTCATTCTTTGCTTTCTCATGACCAGGCATAGCAATTCTTAAGCAATGGCTTCAAGTTATACGCCCACAAACCTTTGCAAAACCACGGATCAGTGACAGGTAGGTAAAAACCAGTCCGAGTGCTGTCTGCAAACGCCAAAGCACTGTACGAGGGATGGGGGTGATTTGTTATCTACAACGCCCTTGCTTACAGTCCAATGACAATTCTATCTTATTTCCTTCCGTTCTGTCAATAGTGCTTAGAAATTGTTATGCCTGATCATGACTCTTGAATATCGTGGCTGCCATGTAGTTTATCTGCCTCTTTTTATAGGTTGACTATTCTTTCAAGTATTTATACCAGTGGAAAATGTAATTATCGTGATTCTACCTAACTGATACATTTCGGGCTATATTTACAGAGTTAGGAAATGGATAAACAAATATTTTCTACGAATAATTTGTAGAACAGGAATGAAAATATAGAGAAATTCTGGGACCACCATGCCAGTATTTTAATTTATTTATAATCGTTATTGTTAACTTAGTATACGAAGATGATTTTCGGTTCAAGACCGCTCAACCTCGTGTTCATTAGCGCCCTTAGAAAAACATATCATAGCAAAGGCTATAGAAAAAGATTAACACAAAAAAATAATGACAAAAGCCAGAAAGACCAATATAAAATCATAGCAAAAGCCAGAAATAAAGATAAACACACAAAACTAAGCCAAGAGTTACGAAAAACGTGTAATATACGTGACTAAATCCGGAATTGAAAGCTTATCTTTGATAAAAACTTAAAAACTTCTCGACCGCTCGGTTATCATCTGCTAAGACATCTGCAAGACTGATTGGCAGTTGCAGAGGCCCGTAAATGTGCTAGAGGAATACACTCCAGCAACACCGACAGACCTTCACTACACTACCCTTAAAAGGTAACTGTGCGTAAAATTCCAGTGGCCAATACGCAACGGAGCCAAAATCACCTCGCGAAGAGATACATGAGAGGAAGTCACCCAGTTTGTCGTAATGCCCTTCACTACTCTAAGCTTATTTCTGCGGAGAGCTAACCACTCCTTGCGCCAGCACGATAGCACCGCTATCCGCATAACAAGCCTAAAGTCTTCCGGTTTAAACAAGATATTGTAACACTGGGTCCTGTGTCACCCCTTAGCTGCCAAATTCGCCGTTCATTCCCCCGCAGGCCAATGTGACCAGGAATCCAAGCACACTCCACATTGACGCCAGAGTCGTGTAAAACATGGAAGGCATTCTGGATGCGTTGTACAATGGAATTATAGTTGTACAGCTCACGAAAACCCTGGAGTGCACTAAGGGAATCACTCAAAAAAATGAGACAGCCACCAAATTTCGACGGCGCACATACAAAATGGTTCGGTATATAGCATACAACTCTGCACTACAAATGGAAATGCTACCATTAAAATCGAATGTATGGGGTTCGGTTCCATGAACATAAGCACATCCAACACCGTTGGTGCACTTAGATCCATCGGTGTAGATCAAAATTCGGACTTTGTAACCAGACAAAAATTGTAAAAAAAAAAAAAAAAAAAATGTGCATACTACACGTAGGCATTGTAGACTTCCGGTATGCCGTCATCTCATGATCTACATCTTCTTCCCCTTAGGAAACATGCTAGGCATTAAAATATCGTACTTTTTAAGAAATTGCCGGAAGCAAACAATTGCAGGCCTTAGGATTAAAGCAGCTGTTCCTATAACGCTCCTCCAGCGCGGTGTGGAAAAACGAAGTGAATGTTTGGATGCATAGGCATACACTTAGCCCACAGGCATAATTCCCTAACAGGACATCACGCCGAGGAGGTTCTACCCATTCGGTGTAAGGGCTCATAACTGGGCTAGTTAGAAAAGCACCGATAGCCACACGAATGCTTTGATTATAGACTGTGCTGAAGAATAAACGATACATCCATAGCGTATCTTGGATCGGATGAGTGCGCGATACAGTCGCAGCAAAACTGTCCGATCCGCTCCCAAGATTTGTCATTTAATACCCGCAAGATATTCAGATAACGATCACACCGCGCTTTCAGCCGTGCTATATGCGATGACCAGCTAAGTTTCCTATCAAACGTCAGCCGTAAGAATCTCGTCGAATCTGCGAACAGAAGTAAATTTGGAGCGAAGGTGGTAATCGTTTCCTACGACGCCAGAAGTTAACGCAGATTGACTTCTCAAGGTGAGAAACGAAAGCCCTTTTCAGAACTCCATTCTTGTAGATTGTCTTAACATTGCTGCATACGGTATTCAAAAAAAAAATCTGATGTGTTACACTCACATGACTTTCTTTACTCTTATACCAACTATTTTTACAAACGCTTATTCTCCATATCCTTCATGTCAATCGAGATGTTAATCTTATTGATAATTTTTACTTTCTCTACTACGTATAGTAAGTAGGGAAAGTATTGTATTCCACCCAAAAATTCGATACCGAGATTTCACCGAAAATATACGTATTGAGACCCCCTGAATCCAAAAAAAAAGCATTTTTGGAAACATGTCCATGCGTGTGTCTGTGTGTGTGTGTCTGTCTGTTAACAGCATAACTCAGAAACGAACAGTCGGATAAACACCAAACTTGGTATTTAGGTTCAGTATCTTTCAGAGATGCGACACGAAGGTTTTCAAGAAAATCCCCCTACCCCAGATTACCCTTTACATGGAACATTTTTCGAAAATTTTAATTTTCTCTAAAATGGCTCCAACATTTTGATTAAAATAACATATGTTTAAGATATTTTCATGACAAATAAAATGTATATCTTGAATTTTCTGGGAATGTCTCCAAAAGTATTCTTCATTGTGAACGACTTTTGCATAACTGGTAAACCATAAGAGATAGACAAAATTTTACTACACAAAAAATGTAGATCGCGTTAAAATACACAATTTATGTATATACATTTTGTTGTTGTGGAGTGAACCATTTTTGAGATATTGCTTGTTATTCCCTTAAATTTTTCAATACTTATTTTCTCAAATGGGAATTCGTTATTCATTTTTTTGTCTTGGATATGCAAAGAGTATTAATCTGTGGCAAAGAGAATGGTGCTGCACCTAGTAGTAGAGAAAGTAAAAAAAGGCGTACGCTGAGGAGTATACAACAGACCGCAAAATCGTCTACGATTAAACATAACGATACCCCTGCAGGGAACACATTTCGACAGAGAATTAATTACTATAGCGAACAGTGTAACGTTTAGTACCATCCCTGAGTCACTCCGTTCTCCTGAACAAAAAGGGTCGAAAAAACAGAGCCGACCCTTATTCGGAAAACGCGGTCCTTCATATACTCCCGAATGAATCTGGGGAGAGTCCCCGTATGTTCTAGGTGTGCAGGAAACGCAGTATCCCTGCTCGCCAACACGTACCATAAGCTTTCTCAAGGTAAAAAAATAGCAACGGTTTGACTATTCTTCATGAATCCGTTTATGATCTTCGTCGATATTGATATAAGGTGGTCCATTGTTGAAAAGCGTCGTCGAACACACTGTGTGTTAATCAGAAGGTTGTGAGCTTCCAGCCACCGTCCATTAATCATGCGTTCTATCACCTTGGAAACGCAAATGGTGAGGGAAATAGGACACTAGCTGGACGGAAGATGACGGTCCTTTCCAACTTTCAAAATGGGCATGATAGTGGCCTCCCGCCACTGCGCTCGAAAAGTGGCTTCAACCCAAACACGATTATAGAACTCGAGCAGAAAATCTTACCTTCAGGAGGGAGATGCTTCAACATTCGTATATGGATACCATCTGGTCCTGGTGCTAATAGTCGCGAAGATGAAAGGGCATGTTCTAACTCCGCCATGGTGAAAAGGGCGATTATAATCTTAATATATATATATAATTAATACATGTTTGTATATATAATTAGTATATGTTTAAGCTGTTAAATAATATACTACAAGAAATCAAATTAATTAACTGTGTTTAGAAAATTGGTTGTTATTTAAGCAGTTTAATTTTCCATCTCATATGACTTACAGTGGCGGCTCGTGACCTGTTGCAATGGGTGTGCAGTTTGTTACTTGCTCTCTTTCTGATACACACGCACGCACACACACATACACACACTCAATGCAAAAAAGAAAAGTTGACTCACTAAAAAGCTCTTACAGCTTCCAATCTCTTTCACTGTTTCACATCAGCTTACAGGACATGGCAATGCATGAAGTCCATTCGGCAAACTTCTTAGTTGCAAACTGGTCTATTACTCTCTCATTGAAGTCTGAAATATCCCTTACAAGGCTTTTCTCTATTGACAACATGGCTAGAGAACCAGGCGTTCTTCTGACATCGTGGACCGAAGGAAGGTTTTTATGCACTTTAAACTTGAAAAACACCTTTCAGTTTCACTAGTTGACATTGGCACTGTTACAAGTGTTTCAGTAATTTAGAAACTTTACTGAACGTTTTCTCTAGATTATTTTCCACAAGAAATCCTAAACGATCTACAGCACCCGATGCATTTCTGAATGCTCTGCGCATGTACATCAATTGCAACTCCGTTCGTAATCTGGTCGTGTCTATGAATGGATATGCTTCAGTTAAGGTATATGTATGTATTTCTCCGGATACGTTTTGTTGTATTCGTCAAATCTTTCCGAAATGAAGTAATTTGACGCGACAAGGTGATTGTGATATGAAAACCTCTCCTTTGCCTGTAGCAGAATCGCGTCACACACCTCTGTCGCAGCAGCTTTTCTTGACAAGTGGTCAACCTTACGTCGTTTTACAGCCTCTCTGAATAACATGGGTTCTCGGCTATATCATCAATGCTTCGTCTAACATCCTTTATTGCACTTTCAAATGTTCCAATGGCAGATTTTGCAAATACTGCATCAATGGATCGTCTTTGGAACTGATTAGATAGCATATCCACATTTGGCATTATAATGAATATTTCTAGCCAGAACAAGAAGTCTGGCTGCATCAGTTTAAGGCCCAGTCCTCTAACCTGAACTATTGTGTTGCTTTGTTTACTGCTCCTCTCTACGTTCTCTAAACATTCGGTAATTGATTCCTTATGCTCGAAAACTGTTTGCACTAATCGGGATTTGAAATTCCATCTTATTGTTGAAACTCCAGGTATCCTCCTACCTACAATCTCATCCAAAACACGAACTCGTTGCGGAGAATTAGAAGAAAATGCAGGAATTTCATTTAATTCCGCGAAAAATATTCGAACTTCCGTATTTTGACTTGCTGCTTGCGCCATAATTCAATTCAATTTGTGTGCATAGCAATACATGTAGTGAGCGAAAGGGTAATCTTTCTTCACCAATGCTTGTACACCAGCATGCTGCCCACTCATGACATTTGCGCCGTCATAACTCTGAGACACGACTTTGTTTTTTTTCAGTTTCAGATACCACCATTGAGAACGCGTTTTTTATACATAGGGAGAGAGCGTTCGCATCTTGTCCATCTGGATTTAAAAATGTCCAGAATCTTTCCGATGGCTTACCATTTGGTAGCAGGTAACGAAACACAACCACCATTTGAAAAAGAGATGAAATATCAGATGTTTCGTCGGCAATTACAGTGGTATAGTCTGCTTTAGAAATTTCGCTCTTAATTTCTTCTTGGCATACGTTAAGCATACTGCAACAGATCATTCTGTATTTCTTTCGACGTTCCTCGAAAAACGCTGGCCTGCTGGAGATGATCTTTCACCGCGGAATCTAATTCTGCGGTGAAGTTTATCAGTCCACGAAACACTCCAGGGTTCAATGAGCTTTGACTTTCGTCGTGTCCCATGAGAGCTAACTCGAACGCTCCGCAGAATTTTATGCAATTAATTATCTGCGACAAGACATGTCTGTTCTTAGTAACTTCCTCATTGTGCTTTTCCACATTACACCTAAAAGCACTGTCTAACTGCTGAGATATATTATATTTTCCCAGAACATTTAGTTCTAATTCGCAATTTATATTTATATTTATATAGGCAATTGAGCTCTCATGTTTTGCCATTTTTTGTTTTAAATTACCAATATCACCACAATCATTATTTGTCCAGGTGCCGTTTCTCTCACTCGCAAACAATAAACACGGAAAACAGAAGAGCCCGTTAGTTGCTTCACGAGCACATATCCACGAACAACTTTTATACACTTTCGTTAAACTTTCTTGTAAAAGTCTTCCCTTTACAATTAGTCACTTGAACTAAATCGATTGGTGGCAGCGGTCTGACTTCGTTTTTAATTTGCAGCTTTTCTTCTAAGGATAAACCCGAAAGGTTTGTCTCTTTTAGTTTCGCAACACTATTCATTTTCACACTTACACAGATTCAAATCTACTGCTATGAACCGACTCAGCCACTAGGAACACAAACAACAAATAAAAATGTAAACACCATAAGAAATTAACTAATTCAAACTGAAATATTTACCTTATTATATTATGCAGAATAATTATATGCATTTATAATAGTTTAATCTAAATAGATGTAATGTGTTTGCAGCATTAACATAACTCTCACGTTAATACAGAAAATGGCTAGATTGTACTTAGAAACGTAAAGTTGGCTAAGTGTGGAGCAGGTTGATCGCAACTTCTGCTAGACAACAGCGAGGGAAATGGTGTAGCGAATTTGTATGGGAACGCAGTGCGCTTGCGCCATAGCAATCGCATCTCTTGGGCTTGTCGATTACACTGCGTTAACTCGCCGTACTTTCAAATACAAGCGTTGCCCCGCTCCCCGCGACCTCTCGCCCTAAAGTTTCCTTCGCCAGTCGCAAAATCTCGTTTGTGCGTCTCTACAGCTTGTTGACCAAATGCACTGGCGTTTGGCAAAGAAGGCGCGGGGAGTTTAAATAAGCTCTTCATACAGAAGAAAGTTTGACATTTACCCTTCTTGTATACATACCTATAGAGGCAAATGCATATTCACATATAGGGAAAAATTAGTGGGTGTGCATTTGCGAGTATGCGATCACCCAAGAACCGCCACTGGACTGTTACCAAGCTAATTATGTACAATATACGTGTCAACATACAACGGCGCCATAATATACACCATTACGACATCAAGTTAAGTAACTTTATAGAACAAAGGAAAAATGATGAAGCATTACGTTTATTAGTGGGTATAATAACTATTCTTACGAAAGCTTATTTTTCTATCGACTTCATTTTAATCGAGATAAATCTTTGCAAAAATAGTTGGATCATACATTTCGTTATAGATACACACACATATACATATATATATATATATATATATATATATATATATATTGTGGCATGTGCACAGATGATAATATTAAGACGCTCTCTGGACTCCGAAGCACGGCAGTTTGTCTGTCTGTGAGTAGGGGCGAGTCAGGGGAAATAGTGTCTAGGAGGGGATAGCGTTACTGACGCCAACTTGGCGTGGGGCTTCTTGTATGATTCAGTGAGTAGGCTTCGGGTGAGACAGACGGGAAACTGCTAACACACGATGTCCTCGTCGGCAGGCAATGGGCAAAGGTATGTAACTAACTTCATCCAATAAATTGTGTGCCATCCACGCTTTTTAACTTTTAATTATGGTAGAATAGAATCCTTTCCTCTCCCTTAAGCCAGGCAGTGTGTTGGTGTAGTAAATATTCTGTGAGTTAACTTAGCTGCGCCCTTCGTCGTTGCCTCGTAAGTTAAAGTTCTTTGTTTGATTTAACGATCCCTCTCACAAGCGAGTAGCTCTCCTCTGAAGTTGAAAATAATACAAAGTGAGGTATACGACAATTGGTGGTGGCGCCAGGTATAATTGAATTTGTTGTGAGATTTTTTAAGTGTAAAATTTTTTTCCCTCTAAAATGTAACGGTTGTGGTCCTCCACGTGGTCGCGAAAAATCTAAATTTGTTTCTGGCTTAAGGGTAAGGATTTTTATACTTTAATTTGTGATTCTCTTATTCTAAATTTTGTTACTATCATATCTGAAAGTCTAGTTTCGAAATTTTAATTTTGAGCTCATTTTTGCATTTTTCCATTGTCTGCCGGCGTGACGGTAAACCTTCTGACTTCATTTTCCCCTTGTTTTGGCTTCATTTCCTTTAAATTGTATTGCTGTGCTAAGTGGTTCGTGCTGGTTATTTTCAAAAATGTTTTTGTGAAAGTTGAGTTGTGAAACGAGTGAGATAACGAGCGAGATAGTTGTAACTTTGAAAATGTGCTCGTCACGTGTTGGCCATCTAGTTGAAAATCTTGTTTTCTGTGCTTATTAGCAGTGGTTTGGAAACGTATAACTTTATATTCCAGTGATTGTGATTTCTAGCTGTTTACTATACTTTTCTGGGACATTTTTCGTGTAACTTTTATGTACGCACGTGTGTTATGTAATTCCCGCGTGGTCATGCATTTCAGCAATAATTTTAGCTTGTGAAACCAGTCTTCCTCAGCACGTGTTTTGGCGCGTTTATTTGCGTGTGTATATCAGGTCAGATACATTTGTTTTAAGAAAAAAAAGAAAAAAGAGAAGTTTTGTGTGCTAGTATAAATTACAAGTCTGTATTCTGCTCCTTTTGAGATAATGTTAGCGGTGGTCACAGTAGGTGTGACGTGGTTTTTTTTTAACTTCCAGTTCGAGGTTTATCACTGAAGCTATCATTTTGTTTTCTTCCATGTGTTCATTCTGATTAAAAAAATCTTGGTATTGTGTCCAAGTGGCTTGTGTAGACCGTATGTTGGTATAATTTTCTGATATTTCGCCGCGGGCGCTTAATTGTATTCTTTCTGGAACTGTTTTATTTGGCTATGTTCTGATCTTGCTACTTTCATTCATGTGATGCTATAAGTGTTTAGTTTGGTGTAATCTGTATCGCTGTGTCATACTGTTTATTTACTGGTTATCTTTTGTGCTGCAATCATGCCTAAGCGACGTACTACACAGAAATCTGATATAGCAATTGCTCCAGTTAGCGAGCACAGTGAAGTAGAATCTATGTCCAGTGTTAGTACGCCTGTTGTTACTCAGTTATCAGTGATGTCTAATCCGCCTGTCGTGGCCCGTGCAACGCAGTCAGCTGTCTGCCGCCGGTCATTGACCCCTCGCACGTTGAGAACTCCAGCAGGTTGTCGGCGTATGAGTTACTTTAGAATTTTGAAATGTTCGCTACTACTGCTAATGGCCGCTCTGAGAAAATGATAATGATGATAATTTTGCTTCACCGTTGCCCAGTTTGGTTTATTTAATTACGCAATGCATATTTTTAGGGGAAAATCTTTCGCAGTTACTCATGTAAGTAAAAGTTTCAGGAGCCTACCAGCCTTGCCAGTATCTTCACCTAATTAGGTTTGATGTGCTTCTAATATGGATCAGTACGATGTGGATGTTGATGAACCAGCTGTACGTGTGTTACCAGATTTTGGAAAATTGCACGGGAATTTTGTGGTAAAAAGAATAAGAAAAAAAACAAAACCATAACCTGTAAGTATGTAAACATTGTGAGTGCTAAAGTTTGGACGAATGAAACAGTTTCACGACTCACACAGGTATGCTAAATTTATTGATTCACTGACTGATGCTTAATTAAGCTTTGCTTTTCAGGAATATGTGCTATGAATGTCTCTGCTAAATTAAAAGTGTATTATTATTGTGGGTGTAATTTAAATTTTGAATTATGTTTTGGGAACTGCAAATCATTTGTTTTGTTGTAGTATGCTGCAGGAATGTGTTTCATGTGTACTATGTGCTTAATTGAGCTTTCATTTTCAGGAATGTTCTGTGACAGTATTGTTTTGAGTCATGATGTGATGTTGTTTTGTTGCATTCGATTTGATTTGATTTGACTCGATTTGATTTTGGGTTTCATAATGATGCTGTGATCTTTATTTGCAGAAAATTGTTGCATGAATAGTGTGTGTATGTATGTGTGTATTTGAGGTTATGTGATATATGTGAGATTTGCCTCGGTGGGAGTGCCAAAGAGTAACCCCGATGGCGTAGTGTGAGGTTATGTGAGAAATAAGAGTTGAGATTTGCCTCGGTGGATGTGCGTAAGAGTAACCCCGACGGTGTTAATGAGATGAGGAGAGATGAGAAGAGACGAGATGATGTCAGCTTCGGTGGAAGTGCCACAGTGTAACCCCGACAGTTGTTGTATGATTTCAGAGATTTTGGCTTATTGGTGTTGCTGTAACGTGCCCAGTATAGCGTGTGTGATGAATTCACACGAGAGATTAAATGGATGGAAGTTAATGTAATGTGAATAATTTTTTTTTCTGTTTATGCAACAAGTTTATTACCATCTTCTATAGCAAATTTTAATACCACCTGTTTTCCAGCTTAATTCTTGATTTGGAGGATGTGGATGCAACAGTATAATGTCATGTTATTTGTGTCATTCCTGAAATTTTAATGTGATTTCTTGAAGGTTATGCCTATGTTAGATGTTTTGAATTTACAGCATGTTAAATGAGACACGCAAGTGAAGATGTTTTGTTTTGAAGAGAAAATTGAAAGTTGCGATAAAGATCTTAATGACTGAAGTAATGATGCTGATTGCAATACTGCTGATGATGCTGATGATGATTATGATTGAGTTGATGATCATAATGAGATGAGGAAGATAGTACTGTGGACGAGAAACTGTATTAGTGACAAGAGTAGGACAATAGTAGTTGAAAGCATGTCACGTGGCGTAGTTTGGAGATGTATTGTGGATGTAGTTTGTAGTGATGCATACACTAGTTTGAGTAGATAGTTAAGTGAGTGTTGTGTGTAATTTGGGCCATGGTCAGTGTGAATGAGTTCATTTCATTGTCATGTATGATTGTTCTGTAAGTGCACTTATTTTCTTTTGTTAGTGATACCAGCTGGTTATTAAGATTTAATATTGGGATCCCAAGTAAGGTTATGTTTCTTTTCTGTCATGTTCATGTATTTTGAGTCTGTTTTACTGTTTTATTTGGATTGTGAAGCATTGCGAGTTAAATTTTGGATGGCAACTCTCTATAAATTTTGGTTCTTATGCCAATTTGTACTTGTTTTTTTTCTCTTTCTTTGCCCACTGTCAAAAGAATTTTTAGTGCAAACTTTTCAACCCTTAAAATCTTTAATTGTACATAACATAACGTTCTTTTTATGTGTGATTGTTTGTGGGAGCACCTTTTTTATTGTTTGGTGGTTTTGTTCTAGTCTTTTGCTGTGGCGGAGCTCGAGAACATCCAGGAGCATCCCCGTAGCACACCAGAAGTCAAGAAACACCACAGGGAAGCTGTCGGGCAGCCACTACTCTGCCGTGGCATAAGGAGCCACTATGTCGGGGGGCAGTCCAAGCCAGCGACTGCCCACCCTGTTGTCATCACCAGAGACCTGCAGTGATAATTCTACACCAGGACAAATCGTCGTTGTGGGCACTGTATAAAATCACCCACAAACAGTTCCAGCAGACCATCGATATCTTGCGCAGTGTAGTGTGCCTGTGAACTGAGGCAGCGTGGTGTGTGCGTGTGCGGGATGCTCAAATATAAGTGCATTAACAATATTAGTCGACAGCACTTTAGTTTCTCGTGTCTCCACATCGCCCAGCAACATTGTGTCGTCGTCTGGGTGCTTATCACACATGTATATTATTGTTATATTTTGGTTCATCACACATGTGTATGTCATTTTGTTTTGTTATCTTCATGTTTCTTATTATATTTATTTTCCTTGTGTCGACGAGGGCGTCGACTTCGGTGGCCAGGGGGAGATGTGGCATGTGCACAGATGATAATATTAAGACGCTCGCTGGACTCCGAAGCACGGCAGTTTGTCTGTGAGTAGGGGCGAGTCAGGGGAAATAGTGTATCTAGGAGGGGATAGCGTTACTGACGCCAACTTGGCGTGGGGCTTCTTGTATGATTCAGTGAGTAGGCTTCGGGTGAGACAGACGGGAAACTGCTAACACACGATGTCCTCGTTGGCAGGCAATGGGCAAAGGTATGTAACTAACTTCATCCAATAAATTGTGTGCCATCCACGCTTTTTAACTTTTAATTATGGTAGAATAGAATCCTTTCCTCTCCCTTAAGCCAGGCAGTGTGTTGGTGTAGTAAATATTCTGTGAGTTAACTTAGCTGCGCCCTTCGTCGTTGCCTCGTAAGTTAAAGTTCTTTGTTTGATTTAACGATCCCTCTCACAAGCGAGTAGCTCTCCTCTGAAGTTGAAAATAATACAAAGTGAGGTATATATATTGTTTTTAAGGCGGATGGATGAATGATCAAATGTTTAAGAACTGGACGCTTTATGCTGGCCTTAAAATTCCATACTCTTTCCAAGGCATCACAAGAAAAAACTGAAAAAGACAGGACTGTAAAGACATCGAACCATTAATGACGGATATATCGGGAATGGCTTATGTAACAAAACAAAGTTATTCGAAATAAATTGTAGGCATTAAAGAAAAAAACTGTTTGTGTAGTGCGTTTTTTTGTCTATCGCTTATAGTTTACCAGTTATGTAAGACTATACAAAATTTCTTCCGAATAAACAGGGCTTCACAGGCTATATATATTCTAGTTCCCGAGGTTGCAAACCCGGCAAAGGGCGATGGATTTTTTGGGGGGCGTAAAAATCCTTAGCATGGCTTCCTTCGGAAGGGAAGTAAAGCCGATGGTCCCATGTCGTAGATTTACGGCACGTAAAAGAACCTCAAGCCTGATAAAGAGGCCTCTGAGCAAAATTACTGGTCTTTCACGCCCAATATAGAATGGGACGCTAAGGACCATAATAGTTAAAGAATATCTATAAATAAAACTAATTTTTTTTTCCACACGCTATTACCAAAAATTCAAGATATACATTATATTTAGCAATAGTATCTTAATATATGGTATTTTAATCAAGACCATTAGAGCCATTTTTTTGGAAAATCAAAACAAATGTTGAAAAAATGTTCCATGTAAAGGGCAATTGCGGTGGGGGGAACTTTCTTGAAAATCTTCGTGTCGCTTGTTTACGAGATAATCAGCTGATATATCAAGTTTGGTATTTAACCTAATTTTTGTTTTTGAGTTATGCTGTTCTCTCTCTCTCTCTCTCTCTCTCTCTCACACACACACACACACACACACACACACACAGAGGCACAGAGACCGTTTTCTAAAAATGCTTTTCTTTTATTCAGGGATCCTCGAAACGTGTATTTCTGGTGAAATTTCGGTAACGAATTTTTGGGTGTTTTGTCTTACATTGTACAAATACAAAATACTTCAAACTAAAACTGAACTTAAGAGAGAAGGCTGTAAAGATGGTGCTTCCAACGTAAAGTTATACCACGTTGGATTAAATTGATTGGGGTCACGTGTTTTGTAGCATACAAAGAAGACTAATTCTACTCACAACTATGATAAGCAATGAAATATTACCATCGTTAGGTAGCTGTCAACCCTTGGCTTTTATACCATTTATAAAATCGTTAGCGTCTATATTCTGCAAGACCCAGAAAATCCCGAATCTGTAAAGACGTAACTTGCAAAATCTTGAGTTTTTCCGAGATATTTTATTCCCTTTATTTATTTGCCACTCATCCAGTGGCACTCCCTCGCTCATAATATAAACTTCAGTACTTGGTCCTTGTTTTGATTGAAGCACTTCGGTCCACACAGCTGAGGTCCCCGTTTTAAACGAAGTTTCCACGCCAGCGGGTTTAAGAGAAACTGGCCGGGTGTGATTTGCAGATGAAAGTCAGGAATGTTAATAATTCCACGTAACCTGAACGTGCGTGTCTACCGGCACAATAATAACTCCTTTATTACATACATCGTGTTCTCCGGAGCGTTCGCTTCTTTACGGTATTATATTACAGCCGGTGACATTTCCAATATATTTCTAGGAAGACAGTAATAATTGTAACCAGAAATTACTGAGGTTAGTGGTGCATGAAGCATACACTTTGACTGAACATCCACCAAGGTTCAGAGGATGTCAGGCAGGCATGTACAATGACACCAGAACGTACTCGCCTCCATATTTAACGTTCTAGTTGTCAAATTAACACAGAGAAAACTCTCATTTTTAATACGCAGAATGGACAAACGATATTAAAAGTGACATCTTCTGGCGTTTTTCAGGATTTTTAGTTTTATTATGTATACAGAAAGTTTCAGAAATGCTTTTACAAACTTCGGGTATGGGTTCCTTACACCACAAGAAGGAAAAAAGTTCATATGAAAATATGTCCCATAATCCTTTGTTTTCTCGTTAGGAGGTGTTCAACACAATGGTACACTTATAACACACAAAACTCATAATAAATGCTCGAAATATCCTCCTCTTGCTTCTATGCATGCCTGTACTCGTAGAATCATGGAATGTCGCACCCTGTCAAAAACTCCGGGATGGTGTCGAATGGTTTCGCAGGCTTCCATGACACGTCGATGAAGCGTTTCTGCATCCGGGATGGCTGCTCCATAAACCAATGATTTAAGATGCTCCCAGAGGTAAAAATCCACAGGATTGAGGTCGGGAGAACGTGCAGGCCATGGAACTGGTCCTCCTCTGCCTATCCATCGGTCATGGTAGATACCAGTCAGTGCATCTCGAACAATGCTATTAAAATTGCCGGAGCCAGGCATTTATCACATTTATCAGCAAGGCGACGATAAACAGCGACAAAGGTTGGATGACTCGGTTGTCTACGGTCTGGAAACTCCATCTGATACAGCCGTGCAGCCTCGCGTTCATTACCATTCGCGCGACCATACATAAAAACCATGTCTGTCTGTTCACGAAATAAATATCCAGCAATGGTGGAACGAAACACGTGCAGTTAACTCACTACATGTACAAAATTGAAACGCTGAAGACAGACTAATGACAAATGACAAACTAAACAAGTCTCCATGGCAACCTTCGCCATCTACCGTATGTAGTACAATGGGTCAACACCTTCTATGAATACATAGAGAAATGAAGTTTTGAGGTTGGACCCCGAAGGCCGTTGAACTCACACTTTCATTGTGACAGGAATACGTGAAAACCAAGGATTATGGGACATATGTTCATATGAACTTTTTTCCTTCTTTTGGTGTGAGGAACCCATACCCGAAGTTTGTAAAAGCATTTCTAAAACACCCGGTATATATACAGTAAGTAAGTCAGTAAGTAAGTAAGTAAGTAAAGTAAGTAGAGCAAATATTGCATTTCAAACAAAACTTCGATAATAAAATTTCACCATGAATACAGGTTTTGAATCCAAAAAGCATGCATAGAAAAAGGCCTCCCTCTCTGTGTGTGTGAACAGGATAACATAAAACGAAAACTTGGATAAATGTAAAACTTTATATTTAGTTTAGCATCTTCACGTAGAGTCGTCCTCCGTGGTCTACTGGTACGCTAGCCTCTAGTTCCCGAGTTCGCGGGTTCAAACCCGGAGGAGGGCGATGGATTTTTTCGGGCGTAAAATTCCTTAGTATGGCTTCTTTCGAAGGGAAGTAAAGCCGAAGGTCCCATGTTGTAGATTTATGGCACGTAAAAGAACCTCAAGCCTGATAAAGAGGCCTCTGAGCAAAATTACACGTTTCTCACGAATGGGACGCTTAAGAACCACAGCAGCTAAAGAGCGTCCATAAATAAACTCAATTTAATTTTACCAAAGATGGGGGCAGGGAAGAAAATCCTCCAACCCCAAACTATCGTTTACATGCAAACTTTTGCGTTATTTTCTCAAAAACGGCTCTAAGTGTTTGCATTAAAATACTATATGAGATATTTGCATGACAAAGGAAATGCATATATTGAATTTTCTGAGATTTCCGTGAACTGCATTCTGAACGAATTTGAGATAGTTTTGAATAAGTGGTAAACCGTAAAGGACAAAGAAAAACATTTTTCCCAAAAAGTGTACTTTATGTCGTTACAGCACACACACTTTATGTCAAATACATTTTTGTAGCATTCAGCATTTCCCAGATATTCTTTGTTATTGGTATGAATTTTCAAATACTTCATACTATTTTTCAAGTGCTTAGTCACTATTCGTTATTTTCACTCGTGATCAATGAAACAGTATAAAATTTCAAAGCCAGGATATACCGATCCACTTTTTTACTTTCTCTACTACGTATAGTAAGTAGGGGAAGGATTGTATTCCACCCAAAAATTCGATGCCGAGATTTCACCGGAAATATATGTTTTAGAGACCCTCTGAATCCAAAAAAAAGCATTTTTGGAAACATGTCCGTGTCTGTGTCTGTCTGTGAACAGCATAACTCAGAAACGAACAGTCGGATAAACACCAAACTTGGTATTTAGATTCAGTATCTTCCAGAGATGCGACACGAAGGTTTTCAAGAAAATCCCCCCATCCCAGATTACCCTTTACATGGAACATTTTTCGAAAATTTTAATTTTCTCAAAAACGGCTCTAACGATTTTGATTAAAATATCATATGTTTAAGATATTTTTATGACAAATGAAACGTATATCTCGAATTTTCAGGGAATGTCTCCAAAAGTATTCTTCATTGTGAACGACTTTTGCATAACTGGTAAACCATAAGAGATAGACAAACTTTTACTACACAAAAAATGTAGATCGCGTTAAAATACAGAATTTATGTCATATACATTCTTTTGTTGAGTGAACCATTTTCGAGATATTGTTTGTTATTCCCTTAAATTTTTCAATACCTATACTTTTTCTCATATTCGTTATTCTCTTTTTTTGTCCTGGTAATACAAAGAGAATGGAATGCGCCACATAGCAACCAGCTCTTAAAATATTTTACTATCGCTTAAAGCCTAGCAATTCCCGTTGCATCTACAAGAAAATTAGCAATAAGATTAACATCTCGATTAACATGAAGCATATGGGGAATAAGCGTCTGTGAAAATAGTTTGTACAAGAGTAGAGAAAGTCATGTGAGTGTAACACATCAGATTTTTTCCCTTGGATCGAAACCCACTCACCGCAATTTCAGATATTATACCAAAACTGCACAGGCTATTTCAAGATAGGGATGTACTGGCCATAACACCCAAATGCATGATACTTTAGTCGGAGACGTTAAAGTCGCCTTTGTGCACAGAAATAAACAAAACCAATAAACTTTTTGGAGAGGAGAAATTCCATGAAAATCTTCGCCTTGTGTTCTTTAAATCTATGCTCGACTTCATTATAAAGTATGATATTCGTCCAAGTTTTATTTCTACTTTCCTAAAAATACTTTTTATGTTTTCAAGATATCTCAATTTTCAATGAAATCTTGATACCGAATGTAATTTTGTTTGATCTTTGCATATTTGAACCACTATATTCTTACAGTGTAATGTATCAGCTCTTCGGGAAGGTTTTACAACAGTTCAGCAAAAAACTTGAGCAAAGTTGATCTGTGATGAAGGACAGGAGACCAGGCTAAAGTCGAGACTTTGATCTTATTGAATTTCCGTGCCACAAACTTGACCGGAAACTTGGGTAAGGAACCACAAGAATATAAAGAAGGCAGCGAAGTGGGACATCAAAAACCTTAACCTCAGGGAAGAGACGTTTATTTCAATGAGAACAACATTTTCGTAGATATCTCTGACACAGCCTTAAAAACTTTGATATGTGCTACACTCGCACGACTTTCTATCTATTGGCATTTAATTTCATATGAAGAAGATCAATTTGAAGAATATTGTTTGTTACATAATTTGCTGCTACGTATGTAAAGCTGATTTGAAGATGTATTTTTGTTGTTACGCTCCAAGTTTAAAAAAAATATATTAACTTTGTTATTAAACTGCTTCTATAGATATTATTTATGTTTGTTTTTGCCTCGGCTGCTTCAGTATTACTTTAGAGACAAGTTTCTCTTAATCAGGGCGTGGTGCGACAAGAATGTAGGCTTACACAGATTTTAAGTTTAAATTCACTTCTTTTTATTAATCCTTGACACAAATTAAATATCACTACACTGATATCAAGAGCTGTGAGATTCTTTTATTTAATACTTGAACTTTGTTAATGCGTATACTTAAATTTCGTTTCACACGAATACGTAATATTTCTTTAGAGAACACATCTTCCATCCGGTCACTACCAAGGTCTGCAGGCAACTGAATATATTTCAACCGTCCAAATCCGTAACCTTCTGTGCTTCAAGTCTCCGATGGCTAATCCTAGTCCAATAGAATACCTGCATTTTACTAAAGCTTTTTCTGGCTGTTGATTGGCTAATTTTAAACTGTCACAAAATTTACATTATCGTTGCTCTAATCGTGACTAGTAGTATTCAAACTCTCAAACTCATTATTGCCTCAAGGTTACCTCATTATTAGCAACGTTAAACTTATTATTCTCACAGCTCTTACACTATTAAATTACTTAATGCATTCACATAACATTATTGAACATGTTTATAATAATATAAGCATTTGCAATGACTGTTACATGCATTTTTATAAATTATTACATACATATTGCTTCAAGGCGGGCTGTTATTGAATTTAATTATTATATAATTTAATTGAAATTATTCAAGTAGTAAAAATACTGCCTTACATATCTATCTGATAAATTATTCATATACCGGCTTAAGCGCATTCGATACTGAATTTGCTAATTTAAAAACATTTCAAGCAATTAGCTGACAATTTTTATCTCAGATTTGTTCTACACAATTATATTCAAGACCCTATGCATCTAACTTTCCAAAGAGGTCATTTTCTTCTTCTTCTTCTTCTTCTTCTTCTTTAACGGATTATCCTTATCGTTGTACAAGCCAATGCCTTGGGTCTGTAGCCTGTCGAGCAGCAAACAAACTCTGAATCATAGCATATCCAGGATGTGTGATCTGGCCAGTGCCTGGTATTGCAGAAAAGAAGGAAATGATAGGAAATTCGCGGATCAAATTATCCAAACATTCGCCTAGTGATCGAGAAAAACAGCGAAAAAACCTTCGGTCAGATTGTCGGCTCCGGGGTTTGAACACGGCACCTCCCGAATACGCGTCACAGACGTTACCACCTGATCCATTCCGCTCGGTAGAAATTATTTTCGAAAAGTGAAAATCAAGTCTCATGTAAATTGTTCCACTCGATGAACATATAGTAAGTTTAAACTTTTAAAGTTCACATTTTATTTCAAGCATATAATTCTTTGCAATAATAGATTACATTTTATATAACATTAAAACTTGCTCGTCTTCATGGTGCGGGGGTAGCGTGACCGCTTCACATTCAAAAGGTCCCGAGTTGTGATCTCGATTGGAGCAGTTACCCGGATAGGGGTTTGCCTTATTCTGAGAAGGTAAATGTCGGGTAACTTTAAGCTCTATGGACCCCGGGCTCATTTGAGCATCATTTCAACCATTTCATTCATTGTCCGATTTGACAAGGGGGAAAAGAAAAGAAACAAACAAAAAGAAAGATTAAAATTTTCCCTTAAAAAAAGAAATAAAGTACGAAACACTTTTAAATTTTTAATAGTCAATCAAGTATTAAATTATTTAAACCCTAAATTCAAATTTATAGTTGATATCAAGAAATAGCTACTTTAGATCTCCTTACGAAAATATATGGAAAAAAATTGCATCTGGTGATGCATTTCAAAGCGAAAAAAAAAGGGTAAGAGCAAAACATTACCAGAAAATCAAGTTTTAAAATTTAACAAGCTATTTGCACACATCTGTACTCGTCCATTTAAACATTCGCGTTTGGAAATATAAATGACCAGAAAGGCAAAATTCTGATTTGAATACTCTTAATCTAGTTACATTATTCAATTTGCTGTAGTCGCCGGAACATAGAGGAGGCTATGACGACAGTCTCTGTATTACATGAGAAGGGCCGCATAAAGAAAAGAGATCTATCTTTAAAATGAAATCTCCCTTCGAGATAGCTTTTATCTGCATAGCACACGCATGAAATCTTTTAAGGACACGGCTAATTCCATAGAGATTCTGGGCTCTTCATATTTCAAGGATTGCCGTCTTGATGAGATATTGCTGTTGAAGAGTGGTTACATTGGTTACAGTTATGCAGCTGTTGTAAAATGCCGAAAAGAAAAGCAAACCCGTAATCGACTTGACGTACTTTGAAGGCAAGGGCAAATAAATTAAGTAGAAATGAATAGGTATATCTCTAGAAACGTCTCGAGGATGTATTTGGTAAGGTAATAGAAGGTGGATAAAGTTAGGTATGAAACTAATTAACATTGATGGAATGAGGGAAACAAAGTAAAACATATTCACGCTATAGTTTTATATACCTATAACCAAGCAACTAGTACCTCCGATTTCAGGTATCGCTGCTAGAAAACTTTGTGGTGTTTTGTTTTAACGATTGTTTCGAGCGTTTAACAGACTTGATTGTAATCAATAACACTGACCACAAAAGACGAGAAAAGTTTATTTCAAGCATTACGAGGGGCACTATTTATATTTTGAACCTATTAATTAAAAAAAAGTAATTTCTCATTGAAAACTGCTTTATTGTTTTTCAAAATATTCTCCTTTATGATCAACACATTTTTGTATCCGTTTGAACCATTTGTCAAAGCATTTATTACAGTCTTCTTGAGACATCTCCAAAACATGGTTTTTGAAGGCATCAACGGCTTCTTCTGCCAACGAAAATCGTTGTCCACGCAATTTATTCTTGATGTTCGGGAACAAAAAGAAGTGATTGGGTGCCAAATCAGGACTGAATGGCGGATGACCCATCAGTTCGATTTTTTGAGCCTTCAAATACTCTGTTGTTAGACGAGATGTGTGTGCGCTTGCATTGTCTTGATGAAGAACGATCCTACGGTTCTTGTTGGTTTTCCTTACTTCACCGAAGACTTACGGCAAACAAATGGTTGTGTACTATTCGGTATTGGCCGTTTTACGTTCCTCCAAAGGCACTGTTGCCACATGGCCAGTTTTGCTGAAAAAGCAGGCGACCATTTGCTTCGAAGTGCTTCGAGTGCGAACAATTTTTGTTGGATTTGCTTCATCTTGAAACACCCATACAGTCGACTGCTGTTTACGTTCCGGCTCATGCGCATAGATCCATGATTCGTCACCTGTTACACTCTTATATACGTCTTTTGAGGCACCGCCATTGTATTTCTTGAGCATTTTTGTACACCAATCGACACGAGGATCTTTTTGAGATTGCGTCAAATTATGTGGGATCCAACAAGGGCAAACCTTTTTCACGGCTAAATAATCATGCAATATTTTATATATGCTAGTAGAACTAATGCCTAGGGTTGCCTCAATCTCACAATATGTCGCATGACGATCTTTCATTATTAGTTTTTGCACAGCATCAATGTTTTCTGGCACAACTGACTTTGGAGGACCTTCACGAACTTCATCATTGAGCGAACGGTGGCCACGATTAAATTCGTTATACCAGCGTTTCACAGTGGCAAAGGATGGAGCTTCGTCGCCAAACGTGGAAGTTAGTTGATCGATGCACTCTTGTCTTGATAATCCACGTCGAAAGTCGTAATAAATCATTGCACGAACATTTTCACGAGTTAATTCCATGTTTTTGTTGACACACAGTTTTCAAGTGGGTGTGAACAAAACAAATGACGCTCTATTGACAAAATGTTTGAAGTAGATTATGGTCAAAAATGTCAAACTTTACATTAGAAACGTCAAATGGCACTACAACTTTCAGGGTTGCCAAGGCTCAAAATATAAATAGTGCCCCTCGTACTTGCACCACGATATCCAACATCTTAACGTGTCTTAGGTTGACAAATTCTGAGAGTAAATTTCTTTAGCTTATTAAACATATATTCATTCAATTACTTTCATATAAAATATATTTATCATTGTATGACAGACAGATGGTTTTAGTTGCATAGTCGTCTCCCTGTAGCATCTATTTATGTTGGTACTGAGTTTAGACGAAATTTGCACTTTAGGATCGTGAATATCCTGGCTGTTCTTTGAGTGTACAAGTAGCCGAGGTGATGCTTCTATTTCTTTTGTTCTATAAATGGAACTGTGGGTAGTGGTACTGAATATACAATCGGCATACACCACTAAACAACCTCAGATTGGTCCGTACACTGGATTTGAATCCGCAATTGAGCCATCTAGCTCGGTCCCTAGTAAGTTTTTGTTTGTACGAGTATCTTATGATTTCCCGATTATACCTATATTTTACAAAACTCATTCAAAGTCTGCCCCCATGGCAGAGTGGATCAGGTTTCTCGCTCTTAAACACAGAGGTCCCGGGGTCGAATCCTGGCTTAGGTGGGGGGGAGGGAAGAGTTTTCTTTAACTAGAATCATTCCCTACCCTCTGTAGAAACTGGGAGTATGAATTTGAATGTGCGACACCGTAAACTTGTAAAACCCCAGCGATAATTTGTAGTTTTTAGATAGTAACATCAACATTTAAATAAATAAAATAAACAAATAAAAGATCATTCAGAACAGTGGGGACTTCACAGACTGTTCATAGAAAATTCAAAATATACCTACGTTTAATTTATCACATTAATCCTCAAATACTTTAGCCAAAAAGTCATAGTCATTTTGAGCACATTAAAAACAAGGAAGCTTTTTTATGTAAAAGTGATTTGGGATGAGAGAATTTTCTTGAAAATTAAGTCATATGAAATTAGGTATTTATTCGACTTTGTTTTTGAGATGTGGTGTTCAATCACATCACGTATGGACTTTTCTTTTATAAAATATTTATTTGTAGGGATATCTTAAAATGTGCTTGTGAAATCTAAAAAATGAATTGGGAATGAATTTTTGGGTGGAATGCAATATTCCCTCTGTTTATATAGGTGGTACAGAAAGTATAAATAATTTCCACTCTAACTGCATTCATGAAGATTCTTGTTGCTATGTTGCCAGGTATTTCGGCAGTCTCGTGCTGATATAACATGTGCTCTTACACATGAAGAGGTCCCCTTAGTGGGAACCTCACAGACGAACACCGGCTGTGAGTACATTTCCCTCGTTACTCGGGCGCAAAAACATAATTTGCATTGTATATGATAACACAATTGTTGGAGGGCTTTGTTATTGGCAGCACGTCATAAACAAACTATACCGCAGCAGCTGTCGATTGTGTGATGTGTGCATTGATATATTGTTAGCATATTACTGCATAGTAATCTAAGGCGAAACTTCTAACAGCAAGAACCGTCACTGGTCGGAAACTTCTCGTTCCAAACCCACCTCTGTGGTTCGGAGGTAGCGTGACTGCCTCGTGAATTCAGGAGGCCCCAATTGGCGTGAGTTACCTAATAAGTTTTTTTTTTTTTTTTTAAAGGTGTTCCTTTATCTGAGAAGACGAATGTCGGCTAACTTTAAGTTCTATGGACCCGGGAGCATTTGAGCGTCATTTTGTAGAGGTTGGTTTGTTACGTTATTTGCACCACGCTTTGGGCGTCAATTTGAAGTAGGTTGTTGCTTCACGTATGGAAAGTCGATTTTGAAGTAGGATGTATTATATTTCAACTGTTGGGAGCCAAACTTGAAGTTTGTTTGCAACCGCACGTATGGTACCCGGTTTCCGGTAGCCTTCGCCACAAGCGTACTTTCAGGTAGCCTTTACCCCAAGTTTAAAAAAAATATTACCTTTGTGAATTGACTGTTTCTTTAAATATTATATATTTATGTTTGCCTCGGCTCGTCAGTATTGTTGTTAGAGACATGGATGTCTTGGCAGGGTTGTGGTGCGACTAAGAATGTAGGCATACACAGATTATAATTTTACTTCACTCCTTTTATTAATCCTTGATACGATTTAAATAACACTTCACTGATATAGAGAGCTGTGAGATTCTTTAATTAATTACTTGCACTTTTTAACACGTAAAGCTATTTTCGTTTCACACGAAAACGTATTAAATTTCTTGAGGACACTTTTTGCGTCTGGTTAGTAACGCTGTCTGCAACGAACTGAATTGATTTCAACCGCCTAAACTTGTAAATTTCTGTATTTCAAGTCTCTGATTGGCTATTCCTAATCCAATAGAATACCTTCATTTAACTAAAGCTTTTTCTGGTTGTTGATTGGCTATTTTATAAACTGTCACATTTTTTACATCATTGCTTCCAAGAAACACAAGTAACATTATTAATCTCTCAAACTCATTATTGCCTCAAGGTTATCTCATTGTTAGCAACTTTTAACTTATTATTTTCACAGCTCCTACATTATTAAATTACGGAATATATTCACATAACATTATTACACATGGATACAATAATATAAACAGATACAATGACTGTAATATACACTTTTTATATATTGTTACATACACATATTGCTTTAAGGCGGGCTGTTATTGAATTTATATATTATATAATTAGACTGAAATCATTTAAGTGTTAAAAATACTGCCTCAATTTCAACCATTTCGTTCATGCACCGTTCGATATGACCTAATCCAGTTAAAGGACGTTCAACTACTACTAGAAAACAGAAAGGAAAACAAAAATCTTATACGGAGGGATACACGAAGTTTCTATTGTTGCTGATCAAAAGATTGCTAAAGGAAGATTGCATTCTTCTAAAGTGTTAGATACTGTAATGTTTCTCAAACAGTGAGAAATTCGCCTTTTGCTTTAAGGCTACTCAGTACTGAAACTGCAAATTTCTACAAAACAAAATTAATTTTCCTCTCGCAATATATACCTTACTATCTAAGGAATAATTTACAAACATGATTATTACACTCACATGACGTTCTCTATCCAATATCGTTTATTACTTTCTCTTATGAATAGACACTTACAGTAAATAGAGAAGTAATGCATTCCACCCAAAAATTCAATACAAGCATTTCACTTTAAATGCATGCTTTGAGGCCCCCTGAACACACAAAAAAGCACTTTTAGAATAAGGTCCGTGTGTGTGAACAGCATAACTCAAAAACGAAAAGGCGGTTAAGTACCAAAATTGATATTTAACATGAGTTGCAATATTGGAATATGAGTTGAAAGCAATTGCACTAGCACAAAAACTGCAAGTCAATAGAAACAGATACAAGTGGTACCACACAGCAGGCACTATAAGTAATTTAAAAACTCAAATAAGCTTCAGAACATATATTAATAACTTAAAATACAAGAATATAATTATAACAAATATAATAGCAGCAGAAGTAACGAGTCCAATAGAATATATTGATATACAATATCAGAATGACCTGATATATTCAGTACACAAACAAAACAATATACCAGATGAAATGAGAG
The DNA here is from genome assembly GCA_030765065.1 of Deroplatys truncata. Classification (NCBI taxonomy): domain Eukaryota; kingdom Metazoa; phylum Arthropoda; class Insecta; order Mantodea; family Mantidae; genus Deroplatys; species Deroplatys truncata. The sequence continues at coordinate 44,317,333 of CM060975.1, read as the reverse complement.
CCATAGCAATAGCTACGGAAAATGAAAGATACCCAGAAAAAGAATGGCTCCGAATATATACAGATCGATCCCTCATCAATAAAAAAATCTGATGTGTTACACTCACATGACTTTCTCTACTCTTGTACAAACTATTTTTACAAACTCTTATTCTCAATCTATTTCATATTAATCGAGATAAACATTTGCAGAAACCATCTTTTGACATGCAAAGAAAATTACATTTTACACATAGCGACCAGTTCTAAAAATATTTGACTATCACTTAATGCGTACTATGTTCCCCTTGTTTTGTATTTGCAAGAGCAATATAAGCATAGCCTTTAAGCATAGACATATCTCTTAATAGCTGGTTGCTATGTGCAGCACCATTCTCTTTGCCACAGATTAATACTCTTTGCATATCCAAGACAAATAAATGAATAACGAATTCCCATTTGAGAAAATAAGTATTGAAAATTTAAGGGAATAACAAGCAATATCTCGAAAATGGTTCACTTAAAAAAAATGTATACACCGAAGAACCAGTGTATCATCAAAACCTTTAGTGCCATTTTTGAAAAAAATCAACATTTTCGAAAAATGTTCCGTGTAAGGTGTAGCTTGGGGTGGGGAACTTTTCGCATCCTTGGGAAACCTTTAACTGTAGTTGCTGTTCACCAATGGCACTGGGGATTAATTTATCTACATCATTTTCCTTCTGGCTTCCCAATATAAAGTCTGTAAGTTATCACTTTTAAGGCCTTTTTTGTTCAGGATAACATCTTCTTCACAGAGAGTGCAGTTGGGTGTAGGTGGTTATCGTAACTTCTAGAGGTGTTCTGCGAGGCAAGCGTGGCCAGTTGCCATCCTAAATAAGGCCACTGCAGTTTTCCTTGGCATTTTTTGTATATCAACTCTATCTTTAATAGTCCCCACCCCAGATTACTCTTTACATGGAACATTTTTCGAAAATTTTAATTTTCTCAAAAATGGCTCTAACGAATTTGATTAAAATATAATATGTTTAAGATATTTTCATAAAAAAATGTATATCTTGAATTTTCTGGGAATGTCTCCAAAAGTATTCTTCATTGTAAACGACTTTTGCATAACTGGTAAACCACAAGAGATAGACAAAATTTTACTACACAAAAAATGTAGATCGTGTTAAAATCACAATTTATGTCATATACATTTTTTTGTTGAGTGAACCATTTTCGAGATATTTCTTGTTATTCCCTTAAATTTTCTCAAATGGGAATTCCTTATTAATTTTTTTTGTCTTGGATATGCAAAGAGTATTAATCTGTGGCAAAGGGAATGGTGCTGCACATGGCAACCAGCTCTTAAGAGATATGTCTGTTTTTAAAGGCTACTGTTTTGCTATATTGCCCTTGCAAACACAAAACAAGGGGAACATAGTACGCCTTAAGCGATAGCCAAATATTTTTAGAACTGGTCGCTATGTGTAAAATGTAATTCTCTTTGCATGTCAAAAGATCGTTTCTGCAAATGTTTATCTCGATTAATATGAAGTAGATGGAGAATAAGAGTTTGTAAAAATAGTTTGTACAAGAGTAGAGAAAGTCATGTGAGTGTAACACATCAGATTTTTTTAATAGTTCTTAACAATTTTGATTAAAATACCATCTGTTTAGACTGCGTTCATGACAAAATGAATTTTCTGCGAATAGTCCATTAATTCCTCTTCATTGTGAATGACTTTTGTATAACTGGTAAATCTAAGAGATAGACAAACTATTAATGCACGTAAAAGGCACAACTTATTAAAGCGCATAATTTATGTCAAATAACATTTTTGTTGCGCTGACCAGTTCCTAGATGTTCTGTGTTATTGGGTCGAATTTTCAAATGCTTGTACTTTCTTTCAAGTGGTAAATCATCGTCGTGCAAACAGCACGGAATTTCAAGGCCATCACATAGCGATCCGCGTTTTAAAATTCGATCACTTTGGTCCACTGTATTCTTTTTATACTTATAACGCTTATCTCTAATAACATGAAGAATAAGCTTTAAGAATAGTTAGTGGAAGAGTGAGTAGTGGAAGAATATAACATATATGAGTGTCTGTGTTTGTGTTACAGAATTCAGCCGACAAAATAGTATAGCAACACCTATTGTCTGCGATGACAAACGAAGTTACGTAGTGATTTTTTCATTTGAATATTCATACTGATAAATGCAAATAAATACAGACTTAATAGCAATGCGATACTGAATTCCACTCTAAAATAGTTGATTTCTCTTCCAGGAACACGAAAACAGCTACCATTGTGATATTTTGAGACAGTATTTTTAACACATAAATGATATCAGTCTAATTATATAATATAAAATATAATAACAGCCCGCCTTAAAGCAATATGTGTATGTGATAATATATAAAATGTATGTTACAGTCATTGTATTATGTTCATTTTATTATGTATATGTATAATAATGTGATGTGAATGTATTACGTAATTTAACAATGTAGAATCTGTGAGAATAGAAGCAAGCTACCTTTCGTAGCAAACATAATTACAAAGTAAAAGCCGAAAGATGTTAACAATGAGGTAACGTTGAGACAACAATAAATTAGAAAGTTTAATAATGCTACTAATAATTCTTGGAACAATAATGTAATATTTAAAACAGTTTATAAATAGCCAATCAACTAGTAGAAAAGTTTTAAGTTAATTAAAAGTATTCTATTGGAGTAGGATAAGCCAATCAGAGATTTGAAATAGAGGAAATATACAAATTCAAGCGGCAGACGCTACAAGATTGCGTACCCGATCGGTACGACACGTGTTCAGTATGAGACAAAAAATCCATTGCAATGAGAATAATATGTTTAAAAGTACAATTAACAATAATCTTACAGCTCTACAGTAGGATACATCAGTGAAGTGTTATTTATTCGTGTGAAGGATTAATAAAAGCAAAGTACAATACAATTATAATTTGTATAAGCCTTGTTCTTTAGCCACACCAGCCATGCTAAGGGATACGTGTTCTGAAAAATTACTACTGACGCAGCCGAGGCATACATATATAATATTTAAATAAAAATTAAAATACAAAGTCGATTTTTTAAACGTGGGGGCGAAGGCCATCGGAAAAGCGAACGTGGGGCGAAGGCCACCGGAAACTTTGTATTGCACGTGTGTGGTGCAAACAGCAACAACGTAACGATATTCTACTTCAATTTTCAAAACTGTAAGACTTTTATTTAATGCTCCATCAGCAAGGGCCATTGCACCACTGACGCCTCCATCTCACACAGGCAATATGTATCAGAGAGACAAACAAAATTAGCTGTAGTAATAGCGCAGTCATTAGCGTGTTCGGTTAATGATCACACACCCATACACAGGAGAGAAATAAATAAGCTGCATCATATTCTACCCTCATTAGAAACAGGTATATATCGTAATACCTATGACGACAGACATAGATAAAGTAAAGAACCATACTAGATCAAATTGCAACCGTAGATGTTCCCATGCAGTTTCGTAGACAAGGGCAAAGGGGTGATGCAGTATTACTTTGTCTACTACGTACAGTATTCCACCCAAAAATTCGATGCCGAGATTTCACCGGAAATATATGTTCTGAGACCCCCTGAATCAAAAAAAAAAAAAAAAAACATTTTTGGAAATATGTCCGTGTGCGTGACTGTGAATAGCATAACTCAGAAACGAACAATCGGATAAACACCAAACTTGGTATTTAGGTTCAGTATCTTCCAGAGATGCGACATGAACGTTTTCAAGAAAATCCCCCACCCCCAGATTACCCTTTACATGGAACATTTTTCGAAAATTTTTATTTTCTCCAAAACGGCTCTAACGATTATGATTAAAATATCATATGTTTAAGATATTTTCATGACAAATGAAATGTATTTCTCGAATTTTCTAGGAATGTCTCCAAAAGTATTCTTCATTGTAAAAGACTTTTGCATAACTGGTAAATCATAAGAGATACACAAAATTTTACTACACAAAAAATGTAGATCGTGTTAAAATACACAATTTGTGTTATATACATTTTTTTTTGTTGAGTGAATCATTTTCGAGATATTGCTTGTTATTCCCTTAAATTTTTCAATACTTATACTTTTCCTCAAATTCGTTATTCATTTTTTTTGTCCTGGTAATGCAAAGAAAATGGAATACTCCACATAGCAACCAGCTCTTAAAATATTTGACTATCGCTTAAAGGCTACCATATTCCCCTTGCATCTACAAGTAAATTAGCAATAAGATTAATATCTCGATTAACATGAAGCATATGGAGAACAAGCGTTTGTAAACATAGTTTGTACAAGAGTAGAGAAAATCATGTAAGTGTAACATATCAGATTGTTTTTAAAGGTTTGAAGTGATGTTTGAAAGAGTGAATAACACAGTATTTTTCAACGAAAAAGCAACAACATTCTCCCAAAGTGTGCTAAAACATCACCAATACAAACACAGGTTAACAGATCGCACTAAATTTGTAAGCGCTAACGTTTTGCGTTTAGTTCTTCATGCATTTTCTTTCTTTACAGTTCAAGAAAAGCGTATAAAGTAATATGAAATAACCGAATAGATGTATTCTTTCCTGACCCACTTCTGTCTTGGTGGACACAGGTCGGTATTAGGGAAGCTTGCACTGTCTGTTCCAATGTTTGATTTATGATCAAAAGCAGCGCTTAAGCGATTTGCCATCGCTATGTGGAATTACTCTGATCCCCGGAAACGTCCAGGAAGCATATAAATCAGCATCAGCTTATCAGACAAGCAACCTTTAAGGGAATCTGTGTTTGCGCACGCGTAAGCGGCTTATTCAAGTAGAGTAGGCGAGTTTCATTTTTCAACTAGGTAGACGGGTCATCTAAATACGTTCCTAGCGAATGTGTTTTAATGTTATTTGGGCATGTATTACTGGTACAGTCAGAGTAGAAAGTATTCGAGCGACACTTTACACCATTCTGACAGCCAAATTAATGGAGAGAACATTCCAGTTTTTAATATGTCCAAACAACAAATCATAACACATTTACGTGTTCTAGTGATTATTATTCATTTTATAATTTTTACTTTCTCTACTACATATAGTAAGTAGGAGAAGTATTGTATTCCACCCAAAAATTCTATACCGATATTTCACCGGAAATACATGTTTTGAGACTCCGCAATTTCAGTCATTGTACGAACAACTTTGTTCTCAATACATATACAGTAATTATTATGTAAACAGCATACGCGAAAAAAATATAAAAGTAATAAAATGAAAAATCCTGAAACACAGCTGAACAGGTAAACTGTAATGTCGTTTGTTCTTTCTGTAGGTATTGAAACAAATGAGAACAGCAATTGCTGCTAAATACACTTTGTTACCGAGGTGATCAGCGTAGCACCAACTTTGCACTTGAGATACCTTTGATACTAATTCAGAACAGAACACAACTGAATCGTCGAATCAAATCACAAATGAAGTGCAGAATCGTAACTTTCAACCGAACTGCCTGTCACTGTCCACTTTTAACTATCCAAGCTCTTCGACTTCCTGACTGCAGTTAAACTTCGCAATTTCATAACTAACTGAACTCCACACACGGGCAGAGTAGTCCCCTTAAAGAGGCCCCGCGCACAAAGTGGAATGTTCTAGAAAGGGAAGCTACTCGAACTACCCAAAGGAATCCTCTGGAGCGAGAGAGCGGTATATAATGGGCTAAAGTTCCACATGGCTATTGTTCCGAAAGCCGGCCGAGAGCCTCACGCAGGTGCCAGGCCGGGTTGCGCTTACGAAGGCCCGCAGGTAATTTCGCGCGCGCGGTCACAGCATATTAAAAATGAAAAAAAATATCGCTGTTAAGTAATGCTAGAATGTTTTAAAGGGAGATAATGTATCCTACAATCAGTAATGAAATATTTACTTAACCAATTATTTATCTTTTTAAGTTGGCATGATTGCCTTAATATTATATAAGTCTATGTTCTAAGCAGAGGGAAGTTCCGTACGATCACCCAGTCCTTCGTTGTAAAGAAAGGAGGAAAAAAGAATATAAAGGTAAATGTTAGTGTTTTTATTCATTTTCTCCCCGCATACTGATTCCTGCACGCACTGTTTATTGCCTGTGTTAAAGGAAGAACCTCCCACTACGCAGTTTTATGGCGGCCGGCCGGATTTGAAATAAAACTTTACGAGGTGCAATCTGCCACACTGTGGTTTACTCTCCGAGAGCAAACACTGTATTAACGCTCATGTGAGATAACCCACATATTACAGCCAACAAACTCCTATCGAAATATGGCCGCATTAAAACACAAGCAAAAATTCAAAATATATGTGGTTAACTAATTTCAAAAGTTGCTCCTAAATATAGATGTAAATAATTAACGGTTTATTACATCAGCTGAAAATGTAAATCAGTTTGGGATAATTCATCCCACGTGGGACTCGAACTTGATGGCTGGAAATTAAAAGTAATTGCAGCATTGCGAATCACCCTCAAGGTACCACACTAACTTGCAGTAATGACCTCAGCTTGGGAGGTTCCGCAGGACACAAGAAGTAACGAGAGAAGTTCTACGTGCTTTGGGAGTCATCACGTTAGCACAGTGGTAGAGCGTCAGCATGGAAACTCGAAAATCACTGTTTCGAGTAAGGTAACGCACCAAATAGTAGGCATACAAAGTATTGTATCCTACTTGGTTACATTCCTCTACTGTTACAGCAAGATTCGAAAAAGGGATTCAGTCGGTTTCTCTTTCTCATGAGCTCATGTAGAAAAAAACAAAACTATACAAGTTCAAAACGCAAAGTCCTAGACTTTTGCTGAAATCCGTCACTTCTCAAAGATGCTAGGCAGATCAAGAAAAGCCAGCATATACTATAACCATATTCTATACACCAGAGGTGGCGAAAACGGGACTCGCGAGTCATTTTGACTCGTAGGAGCCGTTCCCTCTCTGCCACTGTCCCTTTGTTTTTCACATGCTGCTGAGCGATGCAGTGCGTGTTGCATATTTGGTGACTCGCGGAAGGAAGGCGTACACACCATCTGACGTGGCCTCTAAAAGCGAACAGACAGAGGTTAGGTTAGTTTAGAGTTACACTATATGTACATCTCCGCCATTTCATGAAGAACCATGGCAGAACTTCTAATTTCGCATTTTTTTTTCAGCATATGCGATATTTTCACCATCTGCCTAGGATATTCGCGAAATGACGGATTTTAGCAAAAGTCTGCAACATATAATATGGCAACCACTATAGGCTTCAGGACAAAAACATAAAGTAACGAATATTTCGTAATTGACTAACGCTACAAAATATTACTTGACATGAACTGCGTATTAGAATGAGCTCTTCCACTCTTTTCTCTCTACGAACTTTATGTCTATGCAGAATTCAATAATAATGAAAAGGACTTCACAGCATAATATTTTTAAGAGATCAGGGTACACAATATATTAGTCATACAAATATCTGGAACGTGTAGTATTTTCATCAGATTCACTAGATATAATTAAAAAATCTGAATGTGTTACTCACACTTTCTCTACCTTGTTTTGTATTTGTAAGGGCAATACAGAAATACAGTAGCCTTTAAGCATAGACATATCTCTTAATAGCTGGTTGCTAGGTGCAGCACCATTCTCTTTGCCACAGATTAATACTCTTTGAATATCCAAGACAAAAAAAATGAATAACGAATTCCCATTTGAGAGAAAGTATTGGAAAATTTAAGGGAATAACAAGAATATCTTGAAAATTGGTCCACTCAACAAAAAAATGTATATGACATAAATTGTGTATTTTAACGCGATCCACATTTTTTGTGTAGTAAAATATTTGGCTATCTCTTACGGTTTACCAGTTATACAGGAGTCGTTCACAATGAAGAATACTTTTGGAGACATTGCCAGAAAATTCAAGATATACATTTTATTTGCCATAAAAAGTCTTAAACATATGATACTTTAATCAAAATCGTTGGAGCCGTTTTTGTAAAAATAAAAATTTTCGAAAAATGTTCCATGTAAAGGGTAATCTGGAGTGGGGAATTTTCTTGAAAACCTTCGTGTCTTATCTCTGGAAGATACTGAACCTAAATACCAAGTTTGGTGTTTATCCGACTGTTCGTTTCTGAGTTATGCTGTTCACAGACAGACACACAGACACGGATATGTTTCCAAAAATGCTTTATACGCATTCAGTGCACCTCAAAACATGTATTTCCTGTGAAAACTCGGTATCGAATTTTTGGGTGGAATGCAATACTTCCCCTACTTACTATACGTAGTAGAGAAGGTAAAAAGAAAGAAAAGAAACGAAAGATGCTGCAATTAATTAGCTACGTTGTTTTCATCTGACTTTTAGTTTAATGCTGTTCGTGTTCAGAGGAACACAAAGCTTGCACTTAGGGTGAAATGTGCATATCCAATTTTTGGGTAGAGTACAAAACTTCCTCTGCCTAGCTTTGAGTTATGTTGCTCTCTCTTCCCCTCTGTCTCGGACCCTTTTCTAAACGGGTTTTTAGGGGGGTTTCATAAAACCTCAAAACTTGTATTTGCGAGCAATTTTTGGGTAGAATAGAATTTTAACCACGTAAAGGGAGTTTAAAGTGGGAGAAATTTCGGGGAAACCTTCCGTCGTACATCCTTTGGCATATACTCGCTTTTCGTTTTTGAGTAATGCTGTTCACAGACACATGTGCACCTTTCTCTAAAACATGCTTTTTACTTTCTCTACTACGTATAGTAAGTAGGGGAAGTATTGTATTCCACCCAAAAATTCGATACCGAGATTTCACTGGAAATATATGTTTTCAGACCCCCTGAATCCAAAAAAAGCATTTTTGGAAACATGTCCGTGTGTGAGTGTGTGTCTGTGAACAGCATAACTCAGAAACGAACAGTCGGATAAACACCAAACTTGGTATTTAGGTTCAGTATCTTCCAAAGATGCGACACGAAGGTTTTCAAGAAAATTCCCCACCCCAGATTATCCTTTACATGGAACATTTTTCGAAAATTTTAATTTTCTCAAAAATGGCTCCAACGATTTTGATTAAAATGTCATATATTTAAGATATTTTCATGAGAAATGAAATGTATATATTGAATTTTCTGGGAATGTCTCCAAAAGTATTCTTCATTGTGAACGACTTTTGCATAACTGGTAAACCATAAGAGATAGACAAAATTTTACTACACAAAAAATGTAGATCGCGTTAAAATACACAATTTATATCATATACATGTTTTTTGTTGAGTGAACCATTTTCGAGATATTGCTTGTTATTTCCTTAAATTTTCCAATACTCATACTTTTCTCAAATGGGAATTCGTTATTCTTTTTTTTTTTGTTCTGGTAATGCAAAGAGAATGTAATACTCCACAAAGCAACCAGCTTTTAAAATATTTGACTATCGCTTAAAGCCTGCCAATTCCCCTTGCATCTACAAGAAAATTAGCAATAAGATTAACATCTCGATTAAAATGAAGTCGATGGAGAACAAGCGTTTGTAAAAATAGTTTGCACAAGGGTAGATAAAGTCATGTGAGTGTAAGACATCAGATTTTTTATTTTGTGGTTCAACGACTTGTAAATGTTTGTTTCGGTTTCACTCTGTGTTAATGAAAACAGATGCTCCTCAGAGGAATCACGTGGTTAGCGTAATGTCACCATCGCAATATTAATCTGGCCTATCTCGCGCATTAGATGGCTAGCCAGCTGTACGCACGACCCCAATTTCACAGTGGGGTTCAAACTAGGCGCCCCTAGGTCATCAGTCAGATATGGTAACCGCAGTCGTTTCATATTCCTCTGGTAAATAGGAAACATTCACATATCGGCCTTCAGGGCACATAAATAGCCCGCCGTACGTGGTTTCATATTCCCTTCGCCAGATAGAGGAAACGAGTTCTCGCAGATTTATTGCTAACGGGGATATACGTTCCTGGGTTCCGAGTTCTCTCTTAATGATGTCGAAAAACATGTACTTGTATACGAACCAAGTCAACCACGAGGTAATCTTATTCCGGAAAACAAACGTAATATTCTCTTGAAACACAACCTGGTGATGCTAGCTGGAAGAGAAAGCACTCCTGCTTGGTATTCATTCAGAACGCCAACGCTCATACATTTTTTATTCTGTCTCTAATTTCGATCCTCAATGCGAATACTTTAAACAGCTTAATCTCCGGTGTAGTGGTTACTATGCTAGCCTCTAGTTCCGGAGGTCGCGGGATTAAACCGGCGGAGGGCGTAAAAATCCTTAGCATGGCATCTTTCGGAACGAAAGTAAAGCCCGTGGTGCCGTGTCGTAGATTTACGGCACGTAAAAGAACCTCAAGCCTGATAAAGAGGCCTCTGAGCAAAATTACCAGTCTTTCACGCCCAATATAGAATGGGACTTTAAGAACCATAGCATTAAAGAGCATCCATGAATAAAACTCAATTAATTTCCGTGTTACTCAAGCAGAATCTCTCAACGCTATCACTCTGCATTCTACATTTTACATATTACGAGAGTTATACAACGGAGCGGTACACCTCGCGCACTGCGAGATCTATCGTAGCTACCCGCCCCCCAGGAAGAAGGGATGGCGTGAAGGAGCACAGGAAGACACAGAGACGCGCGGAAGTCCCTAACAGTGCTCTTTCCTTTGAGCAAGCATCCGCACCATCTATCTGGCACCGTCATACGCTACGAAATCTAGAAGCATACCTGAAAGATGAGAAGGAAATAATATAAAAGGGAAATGATGGAAAGGAAGCCACAGTAGATAAAAAGTCACCCCAGTATTCGCCTACCGACCAAAGAAAACCACTAAAAACACAAGGTCAAAGTGAGCGGACGACTGGAATTGAAACCCGGACCTCCCGAGTTACGGCGCAACCATCCTGCTCGATATATATGGGAGTTACTAACCTAATGCTTAATTAAGCCATCATCATCACTATTTTTACATAAACACTGTTTACTAGTGAATTTTCGGAAACATGCATATTGAAGGACAAAACAAAAATGTTCTATCTAATTGCTTTAACTTGGTCGTATCGTGATGCTCACTGTAGTTTCATTCCTCATCTGAGCCAGTATATCCATGACAATTGGCCTTCGTTGCCTAGTCGCCTTCCTGTGTCACCTATTTTTGCTTGTGGCGTAATGTGGGTTTTGGGACTATGGAACTACTGGCTGTTCTTTGAGTGCATGTAACGTAGTTGCTGTGATGCTCAACAGATTGCATTAGTTGCATATTCGCCTTCTTGTACCTACTATATATTTATTTTTGCTCTGTAGATGTAACTTCTAATGGTGTTACATACAACATCCAACCAACATGTGTAGCCGAGGTCGCAAAGCTACAGACTGTGAAGGGAGGTCTACGGTTCCGGACCGTCCTTCCGCCTGACTGAGGTTTTTCTCCCAGGTTTTCCTCAGTCCTCTAACTGGCAAATGCCAAGATGGGAAGACGCACACGCCGGACAGCCGCTGAGGTACCCGCCGCAGCTCCTTTGGCACCCGCCGAGGAGGCCACCGCCGAGCCATCAATTGAAGAAGTTGCACCGAGCCTCGCCGCCGCAGTTTCGCCGGCCGTTCCCCTGGCAGCTGCCGGGAGTCCTGCCTCCTCGCCACCGGTGACCGGGCCTTCATGGGCAGCGGTCGCTGCATCGCCACAGAGCCAGCAACCTCACCGTTCTCAGCCAGTCACCACCACACCTCACCTCCATCCACAACAGTCGCCAACAGCACCTCCATCGCAGCAGCCACCACAACATGCTACACCACTGCGCTACAGCGCAGTGATCTCTGGAGTTCCTCGAGACCTGCCCACAAGATACGTCCTCGCCGCAGCTCAACACCGGTGGCCTTCTGCCTTGAAGGCCACACGCATAATCACGTCTCGAGGAGCAACCACCTTCGTCCGCCTGCAACTGGCTGATCCGTTCGACCGAGAGGCTGCCTTCAGGTCCGGCCTGCCCTTGTTAGGGCAGGTTCTTCGCGTTGAGGCCAGCCGAACGGAAGCTCACCAGCCATGTCGCAGATGCTGCTGCTTCGGCCACGATTCCAACACCTGCGCTGCACAACCCAAGTGCCACTACTGTGGAGCACCGTGTTTGACAGCGCAGTGCACCAGTCACGATCTACGCCGCCGACGCCGGTACTGTGCCTCCTGCAATGGCCACGGCCATTTTACCGGGCAGGCACAGTGCCCTATGTATCCGAGAAGCCGTCGATTCACTCCGGCTTCAGTACCTGCACCCACATCTCCGACACCAGCACCGCCACCACCCGCAGCACCAGACACCACCTTGCGAGATGCAATCCAGGATCTGCATTCAGAGGTCCTGAACATCGGATCCAGCATCTCGCAACAGGACGAAGCACTAGCTTCACTTGCCACCGCCGCTCAAGCTACCAGCCTGGAACCACAACATGATCGACTTGACGCATTGGAAAGCGCAATCCAGGACCTCCACACCATCGTCACAGACTTCACCACCGCTTTCCACAGCTTCACCGCACGCTGCCTACGCCGGTTCGAAAGAACCGACACAGCCATCCGAGGCCTGGAAGAATCAATCGCCAGCCTGCCACCACCATCAGCACAGCCACCTCCGACAGAATGCCTAGAGGAGGTTAGGCACACGACATCAACCCTGCTCACGACGATGGACGAGTGGACATCCGCTCTCTCGGCCATGAAGAATGAACAGGAGCGAACCAACGGCTACCTAATGTCGCTAGAAGCGGCACGCTTCTTTCCGAGTCACTTCAGACCACCAGCGGGCTCCTTTCGAGGACCGCGCCAAAATTAAGGGATGATACAATAAAAAAGAAAAAAAACCAACGTACAACAACGCTACAAAACCTATCCTACTCCTTTCCACGTACCTACCCGGGGGCCGGCCAGGGCCTCGCTCATGGTCGTCTCCCGGACACTTCCTTACTCCGCTGCCAGTGCAATAAGCTGGCAGCCACCCATCTTTCCACGTACTAACGGGGGTGCGGAAGCGGAACCCCAATACCTTACCTTACTTCTCCTATCTACTTTACGCCTAATCCTTCCTATTCCCGATAACCCCCCCCCAAAAAAAAAGAAAAAAAGGACCATAAACTTAGCCCTGGAACTTATCCTTACCAAATTTTGCTTCCCAATTATCATTTCGTTGCATGTATTCATTGCATGTGTCCGCCTGTGGTGCCGTATGCAATAAGAACAGATGCTATAACACTATTAAAAATAAAATTAAAAAAAAGAAACCTGAAAAATCAATCCGGTATTTACCTAGCGACTGAGGTAAACCAAGAAAAACCCTTAGTCTGATTGACCGGTAGACAGAATTTTCAATCCGGGACTTCCCGAATAAGAGGGATCGACGCTACCGCCTGAGTCACCTCTTTCGGTAATATTAGATTAGGTTATGCAAAGTAACTTTTATGAAGGGATTTAGAACATGCAGAAATACTGTTTAAACGTGCAAGTTACATGCAAAACAGGGGTGTAACAAATGGTCAGAGGGGTAAGCGGAATCTCTCTTTTTTCCCCCTCTTGCAGGGAGGTATAATAAAATGAGTTTAAGGAATAATAATTGACAAATCTTCGTGTCCCATCGATGGAAGATTCTGGTATTTATCATTTCATTTCTGAGTTATACTGTTCACACACACACACACACACACACACACACACACACACACACACACACAAACAGGGTCCTTTCTTTTTTTAAACATCTGATGTGTTACACTCACATGACTTTCTCTACTCTTGTACAAACTATTTTTACAAACGCTTATTCTCCATATGCTTCATGTTACTCGAGATGTTAATCTTATTGCTAATTTTCTTGTAGGTGCAAGGGGAATTGCTAGGCTTTAAGTGATAGTCAAATATTTTAAGAGCTGGTTGCTATGTGGAGCATTCCATTCTCTTTGTATATCCACGACATAAAAAAAAACCAATAACGAATTCTCATTTGAGAAAAAGTATTGGAAAATTTAAGGGAATAACAAGCAATATCTCGAAAATGGTTCACTCAACAAAAAAAGTATATGACATAAATTGTGTATTTTAACGCGATCTACATTTTTTGTGTAGTAAGATTTTGGCTATCTCTTATGGTTTACCAGTTAATCAAAAGTCGTTCACAATGAAGAATACTTTTGGAGACATTCCCAGAAATTTCAAGATATACGTTTTGTCATGAAAGTATCTTAAATATATGAGATTTTAATAAAAATCGTTAGCCACTTTTTAAAATTTTCGAAAAATGTTCCATGTAAAGCGTAATCTGGGATGGGAGAATTTTCTTGAAAACCTTCGTGTCGCATCTCTGGAAGATACTGAACCTAAATACCAAGTGTGGTGTTTATCCGACTGTTCGTTTCTGAGTTATGCAGTTTACAGACAGACATACAGACACACACACGGACATGTTTCCAAAAACTTTTTTTTTTTTTTTTTTTTTTGGATTCAGGGGGTCTCAAAACATAGGTATATTTCGGGTGAAATCTCGGTATCGAATTTTTGGGTGGAATACAATACTTCTCCTACTTACTATACGTAGTAGAGAAAGTAAAAATGAATGCTTTATCACGGGACTTCAAAACGTGAATTTCCAGTGAAATCTCGATATAGAATTCTTGGGTGGAATGCAATAATTACTCCTAAGGTAAGTATTGGAGAAAGTAAAATGTGCTTTATTTGACAAGGTCTGTTGCTTATGTACGTTACGTGTTTTTCCATTGTAAGTGAATGTCTATTATGTTTGCTGCATCTTTTGTTTGATGTGATAAATCATAAATGGAGGTGCATTAGAAACGGTGAGTCAATGTTATACGAGAGAAGCAGTTTAATGGAGTCCCCTTAATACAAAATGACGTTTACCTAGTTCTGTCTTCACAGCGTGTTACCTTAAACTATAAAAGGTCCTAAAATAACCCGAGACAAGCGGTTGCTAAGAGACGGTGGTGTGCCTAAGCCGATTACAGACTGGTGACGTTAGAACTCAGGCGACGTCCATTTACCAAAGAGTCACGTTACTATCTCCACACGATGCTGAGCGTCGGGCTGGGTGGTTCAGTTGGCTAGGCGCTGGCCTTCTGATCCCAAGGTTCCACTATTAGGTCAATTAATGGAATTAATTGTTCTTTCACACAAGGCGTGTGTTGGACAGGGTTGGAAAGGTAGAATCAGATGACAGAAAAATTCAATGCCATAGCCTAATAGTGGTTGAAACTAAAAGCCCGGTACTTAAGTACTTACAAACAATGTAAGTCGCCATTGGGGTATGACATCTCAATACAATTTGAGATCTCCTTGTGGTTTACCGGGAAAAATGCGAGTCAGCTGGAGAATAATGGTGTGCCGGCATGTTGCCAAGGTAGCTCAGTGGTTAGAGCAACCGGACGGAGACCGGGAGATCCGTGGTTCAAATCCCGGATATGGCATTGAATTTTTCAGTCATCTGATTCTACCTTTCCAATATTGAAAAAGTTTATTGTCTGCCTCATTGTTGGAAAGCCAATTTGAAGTAGGATGTATTGAAGGAGTTGTATTGTATTTCGACTGTTTGGGAGCCGTACTTGAACTAGTTGCAACTGCACATATGGTAAAAGGTTTCCGGTAGCCTTCGCCCCAAGTTTAAAAATATTAACTTTATAATTTGAGTATTTTTTAAATATTATATATTTATGTTTGCCTTGGCTACGTCAGTATTAATTTTTAGAGACATGAATTTCTTAACAGGGCGTGGTGCGGCTGAAGAATGTAGTCTTACACAGATTATAATTTTTACTTCACTCCTTTTATTAATTCTTGACACGATTTAAATAACACTTCACTGATATAGAGAGCTGTGAGATTATTTATTAATTACTTGCACTTTTTAACACATAAACTATTTTTGTCTCTCACTGAATACGTATTAAACTTCTCGAGGACACGTCTCGCGTCCGGTTAGGAACGCTGTCTGCTAGCAACTGACTTCTGAATTTGTAAATTTTGCTCCATTTCAGTTTCTGATTGGCTAATCCTACTCCAATAGAATACTTTTATTTAACTTAAGCTTTTTTCTGGTTGTGTATTGACTATTTATAAACTGTCTCAAAAATTACATTATTGTTGCTCCAAGAATTACTAGTAGCATTATTAAACTTTCTAATTCATTATTGCCTCAAGGCTACCTCATTGTTAGCAACTTTTAACCTATTATTCTCACAGCTCCTACATTATTAAATTACGTAATACATTCACATAACATTATTACACATGTATACAATACTATAAGCATTAATACAATGACTGTAATATACACTTTATATATTATATTATAACATATTGCTTTAAGGTGGGCTGTTATTATATTTTATATTATATAATTGGACTGAAATCATTTAAGTATTAAAAATAGTGCCTCAATATACAACAGACCATAAGGGCAAGCGCAAACTGTACACAGTTTTCAAACGTCTTAACGGGGTTTGATTCTGAATTTTCTACCAAATTTTGTTTTTTTTAAAATGTTAATACAAAAAATCGTGAAACATTCTAGAGTCCAACTACAGCACACTCAAGTGTGTATGGTAGTCTAACATGCAGGTGTGCTCTTTCTGGACTTCAGAAAGGATTTACAGGTCAAGAATATAGAGCATTTCCTTTCTCAGTCAGGGTGATACATTTTTGATCATATATATCCTCTACACACTGTACACTGAAAACAAAATGAACTTAAAAATTATACTTCCAAAGTATAAAGTGCTTCGTGCATACAATAGGGTTAACCATATTTAAAACAATGCATATTTAGCATGAAAGGATATTCATATTATAGAGGGAGTATTGTATTCTATTTAAAGAAATGCACATTTTGAGGTGTCTTATATAAAACATCTGATAACTATAAAACTTGATTATTTAAGTTCCAACAGTGGACACGGAGGATTTTCAACAAACCGTCCTTGGATTGGACAGTTTTTCGTAATTTCTGATTTTCCCAAAAAATGGTTCTATTGATTTTGATTAAAATACCAATACATCATACTTGTCAAGAAAATGCCATTTTCGTGATCAGTATAATGTATATATTAAATTTCCTACGAACAACCTGTGAAATCCTTGTATTTTCAAATACTTTACCTATACATTTTCAAGTGCTAATTTACTAATTTATCACTCGTTTTTTTTCTCGTGATCATGCAAAGAGAGGAACTGGCCAGCATAAAATGGCCAGTTTTTTAAAAACTTAGCTATCTCTTAAGTTTCCTGTATCCTTGTACCTACAACGAAATAAATAATCAAACTATTTCTGCAAACGTTTATCTCGATAACATTAGACGGATGGAAAAACCAGATGCAACACGGTTTTCAAGAAATTCTCTCCCACACTAACCTTTAAATGGAATATGTACTATAGTTTTCATTTTAACAAAAAATGCCATAACGATTTTGGTTAAAATACAATATAGATATTTAAGATATTCACGTGACATGCCCTTTTTAGTTTCTTTACTACGTATAGTAAGTAGGGGAAGTATTGTATTACACCCAAAAATTCGATACCGAGATTTCACCGGAAATATATGTTTTGAGACCCCCTGAATCCAAAAAAAAGCATTTTGGGAAACATGTTCGTGTGTGTGTGTGTGTGTGTGTGTGTGTGTGTTTGTGAACAGCATAATTCAGAAACGAACAGTCGGATAAACACCAAACTTGGTATTTAAGTTCAGTATCTTCCAGAGATGCGACACGAAGGTTTTCAAGAAAATCCCCCAACCCAGATTACGCTTTACATGGAACATTTTTCGAAAATTTTAATTTTCTCAAAAATTTCTCTAACGATTTTGATTAAAATATCGTATGTTTAAGATATTTTCATGACTAATGTAATGTATATCTCGAATTTTCTGGAATGTCTCCAAAAGTATTCTTCATTGTGAACTACTTTTGCATAACTGGTAAACCATAAGAGATAGACAAAATTTTACTACACAAAAAATGTAGATCGCGTTAAAATACACAATTTATGTCATATACATTTTTTGTTGAGTGAACCATTTCCGAGATAGTTTGTAAAAGAGTAGAGAAAGTCATATGAGTGTAACACATCAGAATTTTTTCGGAAGGAATTATGTATAATTTTATACAACGGGTAAACCATAAAGAGACAGGCAAATACTTACTGCACGAAAAATGTAGATGTCCTTAAAACACACAATTTATTTGAAATAATTTTTGTGGCGTCGTTATTATTGGTTTCAGGTTTTCAATACTTTGTAATTTTTGTGCTGTCGCTAATCATTTGTTTCTCGCGATGTCATGGAAAGAGTATGGAATTTAAAGGCCAGCATACAGCGACCCAATTTTTAAACGTCTATCCCTGCGGTTTCATGTATCCTCCTTGTATATACAACGAAATGTGTAATGAAAATATTTCTGCAAATGTCATTTCGATTACCATAAAGTAGATATTTCATTTAACTTATTAGATCTACACAGACTGTGAAAGAAGCGATAATGATTAACGAATGTTCAAATGAGCCCGGAGTACAAACGGTTGAGAGCTATATTCTATTTTTGAGATGAGAGAAACCGCAGAAAACAAACTGTAGTGGGAAGACGTAAACAGATGCCTGTCGACGAACGCATAAAGACGACGGAGTAGGTGAATTCTGTCAAGGTGTTTAAACAGGTAGTGTTATGTTTTTGGAGTGGACTGTGTTATGCAGAATGTTGGCCTTACTCAGTGCCAATAAAACATGCTATCTGATAAGTGCAGATTTAATTTAACTGCTGCATTTACACGGAACATTACACTAGAATTAGCCGATAAAGTGCAATCCATTAGCTGCACTCCCACGGCATGAAGTCCGGACTTCCACGCTGGCTAATTAAAACCGATCACCTTGCGGTTTCAAATAATTACTCTGCGCTCATTATTTTATTATTGGGGCACTTAATTTGTTTACCCCCGGAGTGAACGAGAATCCCCATGACGATGTCAGCGTTTTCAACGACCAACATGAACCTTAATCCTAAACAAAGGGGTCAAACTAGCGCAATAGTAGCGCTGACCTGATGTTGCATTAAAACTTCTAATCACCAAAAGAGCAGCATTAGGCAGTACTCTGTATTCACTCTTAGGTTGATCCGCGGCAAAACAAACCCACGTGGTCAGTACACCGTGGTGCAACACGGTAACAATGCGCCCAGGAAAGTAGTCCCATGCTAATCATCTGAATTTTAGAATGAATTTATCCTTAAATAGTATAATATTCTATACAAATACCTAAGGTTTTCTTTAACGCTGATTGTACCGTAAAACAGAGCTAGAAGTCCCATGATGCAATTCGTATGAGTCACCTGACAACCAGTGAGGCGCAGAATATTGTTTACAGCCAGAAACCAGCAGTTGTTTAGTATCATGGCGGACAGTGAATTTGCTCTTGTGTTTTCGTCGAATTACGTAAAGCATTAGCCGCGCAAACCATTGACTAGTGGTGAAAAAACAATAGTGTTGAATATTTATTATAGGTTATGTGAGAAATATCCAATACTTTCCGCGAAAGAAATGGTGAAATTAAATTCTGAGTTCACCGGTGTTTCGAGTACAAGCATAAACAGTGCTTGTGCAGAAAAATCTGAAACGGCAAAAGTGGTTACACCCGAAAAAAAAACCATACGAAATACGCGCTGCAAGAATATAGTGATTTTGAGAAGAATGCAATTCGCGTAACAGTGCACAATTTCTTTTTTAAAATGAGCCGCCAACAGTTAATAAAGTGCCGCTTCCAGAGAGCGAATAAATTAAGTTATCGCTTACCTGTTACTTTATTTTTCGCTCATTTATTTTAGAATTAACTATTATTATATGTGCAAACGTTTATTTTGTTGCAACCATCAATCTTATCACCTTTAACCCTTAATAGAATATGCTAGTCACCATACAGTTGTCGAAATGACTCTCTTCCTTTTTGCACTGCGTGCCGCGTGTACTCTGAAAGTGTGACAGTATTTCTAGTGCGAATGGCGGAAGGATACATTATAACGGTGCACTGGTCACCTGGGGTTTGTTTTGACGCGGATCAACCTAAGAGTGAATACATAGTAGTAAAGTTCTGGAATGCGGGAATTTTATAACGAAAGTCTATCGAGGGGTCAAAATAGCCCGTGACTGACTTGAGTCTACCAGTCCTGTCAGCGTTGTTTCTTCTTTATGTACTATTAAGAATTTTGGAAGTCATGACAGCAAGGTTGCGAATTCGGTGAACCTGCTACATTACCTAGTTCCTCTCACTATACAATCTGAATCAGCATGAAGAGAAACTCTCCCCTTGTCATGGCCTTTCACAATTGAACAGATGTATTATAAAGGCGTTCTTTGTGCATTCATTTTTGGTTTTAATATATCCTAGAGAGAGAATGTGTTTAAATTCCAGCGAAAAAAAAATCCATATGGAGAATTAATCGGAAGTACACGTTTTGAGGTCCCCTGAGTAGAGAAAAAGCATTTTTACTTTCTCTACTACGTATAGTAAGTAGGGGAAGTAATGTATTCCACCCAAAAATTCGATACCGAAATTTCACCGGAAATATATGTTTTTGGAAAGATGTCAGTGTGTCTGTCTGTGAACAGCACAATTCAGAAACGAAAAGTCGGATAAACACCAAACTTGGAATTTAGGTTCAGTATCTTTCAGAGATGCGACACGGAGGTTTTCAAAAAAATCCCCCCACCCCAGATTACCCTTTACATGGAACATTTTTCGAGAATTTTAATTTTCTCAAAAATGGCTCTAAGGATTTTGTTTAAAATATCATATGTTTAAGATATTTTTATGACAAATGAAATGAATATCTCGAATTTTCTGGGAGTGTCTCCAAAAGTTTTCTTCTTTGTGAACGACTTTTGCTTAACTGGTAAACCATAAGAGATAGACAAAATTTTACTACACGAAAATGTACATCGCGTTAAAATACACAATTTATGTTATATACATTTTTTTGTTGTTGAGTGAACCATTTTCGAGATATTGCTTGTTATTCCCTTAAATTTTCTTGAAATTCTTCGCATCTTAGGATGTTACTGAAATTAAATACCAAGTTTCGTGTTTATCCGACTTTTCGTTTGTGATTTAAGGTATTCAAAGACGCGCACGCGCGCCTTTTTTAAAAATGATTTTTTTTATTCAGGTGCCCTCAAAACACGTATTTCCGGTGAAATCTCGTTTCGAATTTTTGGGTGGAATGGAATACTTCCCCTACTTACTATACGTAGTAGAGAAAGCAAAAAACGATAGTAGCTTGAGAAAGATCATATGAATATACCGTATTTACGCGAAACTAATGCGCACCTTTTTTGACCAAATGTAGTACTAAAAATCGTGGTGCGCATTAGATTCGAGGGCACATCCGTTTCGTAGAAAAGTAGCAACTTCATTAAAGTTTTTCGTTTATTACATCACAATGGATTGCTACAGTTAACTTGCATCCAAAAACTCGCGACAAGCTAGCCGCTCATTTATTATTGACCTATTATTGACCGTTTTTAGATACGATATGGAGGGCAAGGGCAAACAGAGAAGAATTATAATGCTTCTTTAAAGCGTAAAGTGATCCTTTCTGCTGAGAAAAAATCGATGTGTTACACTCACATGACTATCTCTACTCTTGTACAAACTATTTTTACAAACTCTTATTCTCCATATGCTTCATGTTAATCGAGATAAACATTTGCAGAAACGATCTTTTGACATGCAAATGATGATGATGAAATGCGGCTTAAGGGCGCTAAACAGCTAAGGTCATCAGCGCCCTTACAAAGTATAAAATGTACTGTCAAACAATAAAAGTCCTATAAAAACCGCATAATTAAAAACGGGACACAAGCCCACGAGTCCAAAAGGTAAAAAACCAAACACCAAATACCAAAAACGAACACACTAAAAACATGGGCAATAAAAGAGTAAAAACAACGTGTCAAGAACTGTAGAATGTCAGGGACACGAGCGCCAATGTCCATTGGGGAGGAGATGCCCCATTAAAAAACAAGAGAAACTTACATAGTCAAAAGACGCTCAGCGCATCAAATGCGTCTGGTAAATCCAATGTCATTGATAAAACGTAAAAGGCACTCTACAGCACGCGCGTCGTCTGCCAGAACGTTCGCTAGGCCAACAGGCAGACCAACACGGACGCGCAAAGGAGCTAAAACTTGACACTCTGCTAAAATGTGACGCACCGATAAGGGCGCATCACAATGGACACAGAGCGGTGCGGGGTCACCACTCAGCAAATACTTATGACTAAAAATGCAATGTCCGAAACGAAGGCGTGTTAAAATTACCTCTTCCCGACGACAAGCACGGGAAGAGGTAGCCCAGACAAACGGGAGAGGTTTAACCTCCCGCAACTTGTTCCCCCGGAGGGCCGTCCACTCATCGCGCCAGCGTAAAATAACACACGAATCTGACGAGGGAACAACAGAGGTAAAACGTCTGGGTGATAAAATTGCCGACTTGGCAGCGACATCGGCAGACTCATTACCTGAGATGCCCACATGACCTGGAATCCACATGAAGGAGACGCTGATGCCAGAGACACCAAGCGAGTGGAGCAGGTCATGAATGCGCTGTACGAGCGGGTGGTAACTGTACAGCGAGCTAATACTTTGAAGAGCACTCAGGGAGTCGGAACAAATAAAACAGTGCCGTAAGTCGTGCCGCTGAATATATAAAAGAGACTGATAAATGCTAAAAAGTTCGGCGGTAAAAATCGAACATTGCTCTGGTAAACGAAAGGTAAAACTATTTCCACCACAAAAAAGGCACATCCTACTCCAGCATCAGTCTTAGATCCATCAGTAAAGATAAAAGCCAAGTCCCCGAATTGCGACTGAAGTTCTAAAAACGCTGATCTAAAGACTGAAGAAGGGGTCTCATTCTTCGGCATTGACGATAACCCAAGGTGACAGAGGGCCTCAGCGCGCGACCATGGAGGAAAACGCGTTTCCCCCCTTGGAAGGGCCGGCGCTGGCGTAACGTCCAAATGCCGAAGTAGCAGTCGAAATCGAACCCGTGGAGGGAGCAATGCAGAGGAGCTAACTAAATATTGCCGGTCAAGTGAATCCTCGAAAAATGCCGCGAAAGACGGGTGGTCAGGCAAGCTGGAGAGTCAACAGGCATAGCTGCACAAGAGCATCTCACGCCTGGAGGACAGCGGAGGCTCTGCAGCTTCAGCGTAAAGACTGGGCACGGGGCTAGTTGGAAAGGCCCCTGTAGCGACTCTAATACCACGATGATGAATGGGATCCAAGCGACGTAACACAGATGGACGTGCCGATGAAAAGACAATACACGTAATCAAGTTTGGATCGGACCAAAGAGCGATATAGACGCAGAAGGATGGTCCGATCAGCTCCCCAGGATGTGCCACTTAAAACACGTAAAAGAGTAAGAGAACGGTCACACTTTGCTTTTAAAAAAGAAATGTGCGAGGTCCAACACAACTTTCTATCAAAGATCAACCCCAAAAATTTCGCCTCGTCTGCAAACGGAAGCATCCCTGGCCCTAGATGGAGAGAGGGTGGAGGGAAATACTTCCGGCGCCAGAGGTTGATGCAGACGGATTTCTCGGCGGAGAAATTAAAGCCGTTGGCGTTACTCCAGGCGTAGAGACGGTCGATACAGCTCTGGAGACGGCGTTCGAGTAGACAGGTCCGCCGTGAACTGCAATAAATGGCAAAATCATCAACAAAAAGGGACGATGAAATGCCAGGCGGAATACAATCAACAATGGGGTTGATAGCAATCGCAAAAAGTGTGACACTGAGTACAGAGCCCTGCGGTACTCCGTTCTCTTGAATAAAACGACTAGATAAAATCGAGCCCACAGGTACACGAAAGACGCGGTCCGTCATAAACTCCCGAAGAAATATGGGAAGACGACCGCGGATATTCCATGTGTGAAGTGTACGTAAAATGCCGCCCCTCCAACAAGTGTCATAAGCTTTCTCCAGGTCAAAAATACAGCCACGGTTTGACACTTTCTCAGAAATCCATTCATAATATGCGTCCACAAGGACACCAGATGGTCGACGGTAGAGCGATAGCGACGAAATCCGCACTGAGCGTTCGCTAGAAGTTTCTGAGACTCAAGCCACCATGTCAAGCGCCCGTTGATCATGCGCTCCATCACCTTGAAAATGCAACTGGTGAGGGAGATAGGGCGGTAGCTGGCGATCCTTCCCAGGCTTAAGAATAGGGACAATGGTGGCTTCGCGCCAAACGGAAGGAAAAATGCCGTCTTGCCAAATACGGTTATAGACCTGTAAGAGAAAGAGTTTACCGTCGGCTGAAAGGTGCTTTAACATCAGGACATGAATGCCGTCCGGCCCACGAGCGGAGTGCCTAGAGCAATGAAGAGCGTGCTCCAGCTCCCGCATTGTGAAAAGTTCATTATAACACTCAATATCAGCAGACCGAAAATTAATGGTGTCGGAATCCAGCCGGGCTTTGATAGAGCGAAAGCCGGCGGAATAATGGTCTGAACTGGATACCGCCTCAAATGCAGCACCCAGAGTGTTAGCGATGGCAGCCGGATCCACTATAGTGGCATTGGAAACCTGAAGGCCAGAAACAGTACAATGCGACACTTTACCTGAGAAGCGACGAAGTTTATCCCAAACAACAGATGAAGGCGTAAAGCGATTAAAAGACTCGACAAAACGAGTCCACGACGCCTTCTTGCTATCCTGAATAATGCGACGAGCCCTGGCGCGCGATTGTTTAAAAGTCACCAAATTATCAATTGTAGGGTGTCGCCGAAACACCCTAAGCGCAGTTCTACGGGCACGAACGGCGTCCCGACAATCCTCGTTCCACCACGGAACAGGTGGCCGCCGAGGTTGAGAGGATGAACGGGGTATAGCGCGTTCGGCGGCAGCGAAAATAATAGACGCAAGGTGCTGCACTAGGTGGTTAATATCGGAGAAGGGCTGGTCGTCAAAATGCACGAGGCTGGAATACAAGCTCCAGTGGGCTTTTGCGAATATCCAGGTAGGTACTCTGAAATGCTGTACGTGGTGCGACAAAAGAGAGACGATGCAGGGGTAATGGTCGCTGGAGTAGGTGTCAGCGACGACGTTCCACTGAAGACGATGAGCAAGCTGGAGGGAGCAAATGGCAAGGTCCAGGTGAGAGAAGGTACCGGAAATATCAGAAATAAAAGTAGGTGCACCGGTATTGAGGATGGAAAGATTGAACTGATAAAAAATGTCGGAAAGAAGAGTTCCCCTCGCACAAGCCCTTGGCGAACCCCATAGTGGGTGATGGGCATTAAAATCTCCCAACAGAAGAAAGGGTGTTGGGAGAGCGGACAGGAGAGCTCGAATGTCCGCGGGAGCGAGGGGAGACGATGGAGGTGAATACACAGAGCAAACAGAAAACAAAAAGCCGGGTAAGTGAAGGCGAACGGCAACAGCTTGCAAGTCGGATGTAAGTGTGACAGGTTTAAAATGAACGTCGTTACGCACTAACAACATCACACCTCCATGAGCAGGAGTACCCTCCTCCGGTTCAAGGTCGTAGCGAACCGGAGTATATCCTCGGAGATCAAAAGGATCGTGAGGGCGAAGCTTAGTCTCCTGCAAACATACGACCATAGGCGAATGGGAACGCAATAAAAGTTGCAGTTCCGCCCTATGCGATCGTACATCACGTACATTCCAGGTCAGGATAGCCATTAAGAAAAAGGGGATAAACTGTCTATTTAGAAGGGCGGCTTAAAATTACCTTTTGTTTAATCTTTGGGCTCGGGCTTTTTGTATGGAGTTGGTCAGACTCCATAGCTTCCTCGGAGGGAGGGCCCACGCGCTCAGTGCCAGAAACCGATTCAAGCGCCGTGAATCGGTTCTGGGTGGCGATGGGCGAGGGGTGCCGCTGAGCGCGGCTTATCCCAGGACCTTCCTGGGACAGCGACCTCCGAGGAGGAGAAGGTGAACTTTTGTTACCGCGCGCACGCGGAAGGTCTTTCAAAAAATCTTCCCTACGAAGTTTCTGCTTGGGCTTCTTTTCAGCGGCTTGCGACTTCATTGACTTTGGACCAGGTTTATAGGGCTTGGTAACAGTAGCTTTAATGGACGGCCGGATGGTAGTGGCGGTTAATCCTGTCATGGTCCAGGTCTGAGTTTCGGCATCTACTCGCGGTACTGGCGAGGCAACAACAGAACTAAATGTGCCAGATCGCAGGAGTGAAGGTTGGCGCGCATGGTAACGCCTCCGGGCCTCAGTGAAGGAGTTTTTCCTTTACCCGGATCTCCTGGATCGCTTTCTCGTCCAAGTACCGCGGACAGTCGGCAAACGAAGCAGAATGAGACCCTTTACAATTAACGCAGACGGGGGCTGTTGAACAGGTACCTTCGTGTGAGGGCTGGCTACATGTTGCACAGATGTTAACGGCACTCTTACATGAGACTTGCGTATGCCCAAAACGTTGGCATTTAAAACAACGCAGAGGTCTAGGAATATAAGGCACTCGATGCACTGCAGTCACCTTTTGATCGGATAGATAATCTACTAGATCCTCGTCCGATATACCATCGAGGCTATGGGTGGTAACGACGCCCCGACAGGAGTTCAATGTGCGGTGCTTCTCGACACGGATGGGATAACCGTGGAGAAGCGTAGCGCGCAACAAGGTCTTACTTTGCTGATCGGACTTAGTTTGTGCCAATAAGGAACCATTCCGTAGACGAGTGCATGATTGAACCGCACCAGCAATAGCATCTATGCCCTTCTGAATTATAAAAGGGTTCACCTTCTCAAAGTTTTGTCCTTCTTCTGTTCTTGAAATGACCAAGTAACAACCAGATGACGGCGGTGCTACTTCCGTTACAATGACTTTTCGGCGCTTGTTTGTATTAATGGAGGAAGGGTGCTCCATAGCGAAAAAAATCCTCCACCATTGCAACCGTCTCCGACCTCGGGCTCTGACTTCCCGGGCGTTACCCCGGCTTGGGTGAGTGGCCTATCTATACCTATCTCACCCCAGGGTCACACCTCCCAGAACATAGACAGAGGGACCCAATGGCCTTCGGAAGTCAGCAGCTCATGCAATGGCCCCCCCGAGGGACTGCAGTTGAACAGCGGATACGAACACATACCCTACATGACGACCCCGGGTGGTGGGGATGACGCCATTACCCACTCACCCAGCTGCGCACGCGGTGCGCGGGTATCCGTCAGGCTGTGTCCACGGAGGATTAACATAAAAGGTTAAAAGAAACTAAAAGTGTGTGGGCGTTTCGCACTCAAGGTAGGCCGGCGAAGAAGTAAAAGAGACGTGTAAATGAATATGCGTGGGACGAAATGTGCATAAATAAAAGAGAAGACAGAAGCGATGGCGAGGGGCGAGATGTAATGATATGCACAGAACGCACGAGAGCCTACCTTGAGTCCCCCGGTCACGAGAACGAACCCACCTCGACCGGACGGGGGTGAAATGATGAAGATGGCGATGATTGGCTCGGGAACCCCCGGGTGCGCCAAAAACCCGTACTCACATAAGGTGAGCCCCTGATGGGTTTGACATGCAAAGATAATTACATTTTACACATAGCGACCAGTTCTAAAAATATTTGACTATCGCTTAAGGCGTACTATGTTCCCCTTGTTTTGTGTTTGCAAGGGCAATATAGAAATACAGTAGCCTTTAAGCACATACATATCTCTTAATAGCTGGTTGCTAGGTGCAGCACCATTCTCTTTGCCTCAGATTAATACTCTTTGCATATCCAAGACAAAAAATGAATAACGAATTCCCATTTGAGAAAATAAGTATTGAAAAATTTAAGGGAATAACAAGCAATATCTTGAATATGCTTCACTCAACAACAAAAAATGTATATGACATAAATTGTGTATTTTAACGCGATCTACATGTTTTGTGGAGTAAAATTTTGTCTATCTCTTATGGTTTACCAGTTATGCAAAAGTCGTTCACAATGAAGAATACTTTTGGAGACATTCCCAGAAAATTCGAGATACACAATTCATTTGCCATAAAAATGTCTTAAACTTATGGTATTTTATTCAAAATTGTTAGGGACATTTTTGAGAAAATTAAAATTTTCGAAAAATATTCCATTTAAAGGGTAATCTGGGAAGGGGGATTTTCTTGAAAACCTTCGTGTCGCATCTCTGGAAGATACTGAACCTAAATACCAAGTTTGGTGTTTATCCGACTGTTCGTTTGCGAGTTATGCTGTTCACAGACAGACACACACACACACACACACACACACACACACACACGGACATGTTTCCAAAAATGCTTTTTATGGATTCAGGGGACCTCAAAACATTTATTTCCGGTATCGAATTTTTGGGTGCAATACAATACTTGCCCTACTTACTATACGTAGTAGAGAAAGTAAAAATTGTAATAGAAAGGCAGGAAGGGAGATGAAGGTATCAGAGAGCAATGTTTGCTTGTGGCGAAAACAGAAATGGCTTATTTGCTACTAAAGCTAGTAGGAAGAAATTTAAGGGTCCTTGCAAAGAAAGACATGCTGAAGATGAAGAAAAGGTGATGGAATTTGTGCGTGAAAGGAGGAAGAATGAGCAACCTGTGACTAGTGACACTATACGAAAGTAAGCTAAAGAGGTGGCTGAAGTTCTTGGTATTCCGAAACAAGAGTTTAAGG
Source organism: Deroplatys truncata (assembly GCA_030765065.1). Lineage (NCBI taxonomy): Eukaryota > Metazoa > Arthropoda > Insecta > Mantodea > Mantidae > Deroplatys > Deroplatys truncata. The sequence continues at coordinate 44,288,638 of CM060975.1, read as the reverse complement.
CTAGCCGTGGATGGGTGGATCGTTTCATGCAGTGGACAGGTTTATCTGTAAGACGCCGTACAACAATGTGCCAGAAGCTTCCTGCAGAGTTTGAGGACAAACTACAAACTTTTCAGCGGTATATCATTTCACGTCGGAAGAAAAAAAATTCCATAGGGCAAATAGGCAACGCTGATGAGACGCCAATTTGGTTTGATATGCCGTGGAACTACACTATTACTGAGAAGGGGACAAAAGAAGTTATCATCAAAACAACAAGGTGCGAAAAACAGCACATAACACTGATTTTGTTAATTAACAACGTATCACCTAACAATCACGCACTTTTAGCTCTATAATGCGATGGTTTATATTTACAATAAATCCACTGTTGTATTAAATAAATTTAAATAAAATACCTATTACCTACACTACGTGATCAAAAGTATCCGGACACCTGGCTGAAAATGACGTACAAGTTCGTGGCGCCCTCCATCGGTAATGCTGGAAGTCAATATGGTGTTGGCGCACCCGTAGCCTTGATGACAGCGTTCAATCTCGCAGGCATACTTTCTATCAGGTGCTGGAAAGTTTCCTGGGGAATGGCAGCCCATTCTGCACGGAGTGCGGAACTGAGGAGAGGTATCGATGTAGGTCGGTGAGGTCTGGCACAAAGTCGGCGTTCCAAAACACCCCAAAGGTGTTCTATAGGATTCAAGTCAGGACTCTGTGCAGGCCAATTCATTACAGGGCTGTTATTGTCGTGTATCCACTCCGCCACAGCCCGTGCAGTATGAACAGGTGCTCGATCGTGTTGAAAGATGCAATCGCCATCCCCGAATTGCTCTTCAACAGTGGGAAGCAAGAAGGTGCTTAAAATATCAATGTAGGTCTGCGCTGTGATCGTGCCACGCAAAACAACAAGGGGTGCAATCCCCCTCCAGGAAAAACACGACCACACCATAACACCACCACCTCCGAGTTTCACTGTTGGCACTACACACGCTGGCAGATAACGTTCACCGGGCATTCCCATACCCACACCCTGCCATCGGCTCGCCACATTGTGTACCGTGATTCGTCACTCCACACAACGTTTTGCCACTGTTCAATCGTGTAATGTTGACGCCCCTTACACCACACGAGGCGTCGTTTGGCATTTTCCTGCGTGAAGTGCGGCTTATGATCAGCCGCTCGACCATGGAATCCAAGGTTTCTCACCTCTCGCCTGTCATAGTACTTGGAGTGGATCCTGATGCAGTTTGGAATCCCTGTGTGATGGTCTGGATAGATTACTCTTTACGACCCTCTTCAAATGTCGGCGGTCTCTGTCAGTCAACAGACGAGGTTGGCCTGTACACTTTTGTGCTGTACATGTCCCTTCACGTTTCCACTTCACTATCATATCAGAAACAGTGGACCTAGGGATGTTTAGGAGTGTGGAAATCTCGCGTACAGACTTCTGACACAAGTGACACCCAATCACCTGACCACGTTCGAAGTCCGTGAGTTCCACGGAGTGTGGCAGCACAATTCTCCTAAGATGAAAAACCTATGTTTGTGCGGGTGTCCGGATACTTTTGATCACATGGTGTATTTTCTAACATTGATGCGCTTTACATTCGATACAAATCCTTTTTTTTCTTCATAATTTTAAGTTTCAAATATGGGGTGAAAGTTAGATTCGCTGGCGCATTAGAATCGCGTAAATACGGTAATACACAAGATTTTTTTCTTCCGTAGCGTCAGACATTTCCGAATCATTCCTTTTTTAAAGTTATCTCAACTACCTTACTAACCTATATTTTCTAGACTAATCACCATGCTATAAGCATATGCATCGGCAGTGTAGCAACCCTGAAATGTGGTTATTTAGACGAAATGATTATATAACAACCGGTAGCACAATCTCGGGACGCTCGAATTCACACGTACTACAACATACTTGCAGTTTATACAACGCAGGAAGACACCTCGCGCAATAGGACCTACATAGATCTATTGCGGCTATCACTCTCCAGGAGGAAGAGATGAAGTGAATGAACTACAGGAGACTACAGTCCGTAGGTAGACAGGCCACAAAGGCGCGCGGAAGTCCCTAACAGTTCTAGGCTCGAACACCCGTACCACACTGCTGGAGCTGCTTAAAGAAGGCGATGAACAATTCGTCGACCAAGCAGTCCTTTATTGTCTACGGGGAGTACTCTTTCCTTTGAGCAAGCATCCGTGCCATCTGTCCGGCACCGCCATACGCCACGAAACCTAGAAGTACACCTGAAAAATGAGAAGGAAATGTAATGAAAGGAAAAGGAAATCGTGGTAAATGAGAAATCACCCCAGCATTCGCCCACCGAACAGAGGAAAACCACGAAAAGCCTAAGGTCACAGTGGGCGGTCGACGGGAATCTAACCCGGGATCTTCCGAATGCGAGTCTCACACGTTACCGCGGAGACATTTCGCTCCGTATACTCTATTTACCGAGAAGCGTTCTTGGTTAAAGAAAAATGTCTCGAGTCCAGCCGGGAATCGAAACCAGGACTACTCGCCTTAGATAGGCAGGTGCTATCTAAGTAGCACACATTGAAAATAAGCTATTTTTAAACAAAACTCCACTTGCGATATAAACAGTGGAACGTGTCTTGCACGTAACCAATACGGACTGGCTAATTTGAAACAATTTCTAAACCCTGTAACTTAAAACCTTGTCCCGCAGACAGTCTATACTTTTTTTCACTATAAGCTGAAAGGAGAAGTAAACAAAACTTAAACGTATCACTCCGCCGAGCACATGGCAGCACCACGTGGAGGATGACGGGAACTAAGTACCCGTGAGAGGAAATTGCTTTAGACAGAATGTGAATACAGTATATTACGTAGCTTGGGGATCATTAGCTTTTAAACATTGTATGTCTTATTGCTATATTTTGCCTTACATCCTAAACTTCTAACACATAATACTAAGAGTAGACAAATAAAAGTTTGTACCTGAACAGTTCAGCATCTGTGATTAAAGGTACTGGATTAGACTGTTCGTAACTTCAGGCTTTAGAAATCATTCTTTTAATGACTAATATCAGTATACCACCTTTTATGAGTCAACAAGTTAAATAACGATTAGCACTATAGGCTAAAACACAACAGAAAACAAACGCGACCCAAGCTATCCGAGCAACAATTCTGCATCACTAACAAACAAGTTCAGTTATTGCTAAACAATGGCCAACCATGTTCATTGTCGATTAAAGGTGAGTACTTTTCACAGAATTTGTTAAAAGCTTTTAACAAATTGTCTTCTTTCCATTTCCCGAGTTTGTTTTCCACAGTGGCAGAGGATTCTCAGCCGGAAACGAACTGCAGCGCCTGCGCATAGCCTCTTAAACCCTCTGCTATAACGCTTAATTTAGTTATAGGTGAATCTGAACAAACATATTTAGTTTCATAAACTGAACTGTTACAATAATGAGTTTTTTAAATTTCTCTGCACGAGAATAACCACAAAATGTTACGATCTGAACCGAACTGTTTCTTGTAGAGGAAGAGACAACATGCTAAGCGGGAAAGGTTGTAGTTTGTCCACCAGCCAATGAGGCGCTGTCTTGTGACGTGGTTTTGTTTACTTCTCCTTTCAGCTTATAGTGAAAAAGGTATAGGTACTGTCTGTGACTCAGGAGTTTGGCTTTGTCCTTGTGGTTGACGTAAGCGAACCTGAGAGAGCGTTGTGTTATTCTTTCCTATCGCTTTATTGTTTTACACCCTGTTTCAAAGGTACTTATCTTTTCTTTCCGCGACAACAAATATTAGGCAAAGTAACATCAATAGTACATTATTACCGCATCAAACAAAACAATTATGATCATACTTTCAATAAGTGAACTTGTAAACGTGTATACATGAATAACAGTATATTTATGACAATATAAATGTGGAATATTATTTTACTAACCTCATTAATCCAAAGGGTGTGCAAGATTGATGCAGATGATTCGGAGTCCGAGTCATCGGATGATATACCTTCTTGCTCATCAGAAGAACTGTCGTTTGCATTTGATATAATAATCTGATCGATCACATCAGAAACCACACGATCCATGGACCAGTAACCATCTAACATGCCGGTGATATCCTACCCAGTGTTCTGCAGGTACCTCAGAAATTCCTTCGTTGGTTAAACTCAATGAACGAGATAACGAAAATTCGCCAGTAACATTGCGCTCCCTTATGAAGTACTTTACTGTCGCCCATGCAAGTTCAATGGGATTAAGGTCGCTATTGTAAGGCGGCAGATACAGAGTGGAGTGTCCATGTGCATTGAGGATGCGGTCAATCTTAAATACCTTTTCTCTTGGTCTGTTCATTTCTATCAAAGAAAAAAGTTGATGCTTTAGCATGCTTTCTTCACAATGAACTCCATTTTTCTGAAGCCATGACATAATGTTAACTTTAGTGTCGTATTTATTTGGGGGCTTATTGATCTGAATGGTGTGATAAGGAGCATTATCTAGAATGATTACAGATTTTTCCGGAAGGTTTGGAATCAAGCGTTCATTCACCCATCGTTCGAAGTTGACACCGTTCATTTGCCCATGGTAATCACCTGTTACTGATCCTGCCTTGTAAATCAGCAATGCTCCAGAAATAAATCCATTCTCGGAGCATGCGTGAACAACAATGAACTGTTTCCTGCACTACCATCAGTAAGCACCCCTGTGATCCCATCAGCTTGCCAACATTTCTTGAATGTTAAATTACTGTCCATCCACGTTTCATCCAAATAAACGATATCCCTGCCTTGTCTTCGGTATTCCCTTAGCTCAGCTAAGTACTTGCATCTCCATTCAACAATTCTTGGCTTTTCCATTAAGATTGTTCGCTTACCTCGGCACTTGCACCATCTAAATCCCAATTTCTGAATAACTCTCATTAAAGACTGTACCCCCAAGAAAATTGTATCTTACTTCTAACTACAGGAAGTAACTTCCTGCATGTCGGAACTATCTTTTTATTCACTTAGTAGTCCATTATTGTCCGCTTAATGACGCACATGTCGATATCGTCTATGTTTATATTTCGTTCTGGATTTCGAGGTCTTGTCTTGACTGGAGTGCGTAAAGGGCTTTCTTCTGTTCTCTTCGCACTTTCTTGTCTTATATTCTTAATTGTTCCCACAGACACACCGCAGTAATTTGCTGTTCTCTCATTCGTTCGCGAAATCGGCAGAATTAGTTGTTTCTGCTCGGCTTCCTTTTTGCATTGCTCGTTTGCATGGTTTATTATTTCGCGAGCCTCGCTATGAATGGTTTTTCCCTTTTTCCGAAAGTTAGCCATTTCACTAATGAATTATATTAATTTGACACTCGCGATACAACGCGTTTTAACACTGTAGTATCCACTGACACTGCCTGCAGTAAGATTGCACTTGTTGACATTATTTTTGAACTGTTGGGGTTACACTATCTACACCTTACGCAAGAAGCTCCCCAGTCCACTGCAGGCTTGCAGTTCAAGGACAAAGTCAATCTCGTGGGTCACTAACAGAACTTTCGTGCTGTTTCCTTCCCCTTTCCTCTGGTTGTAGATAATGTACACCTTCGAATGGTGACAAACAAGCCGTCTGCAGCGATACAAACACATTGTCATACTCGAGGCACGTGCTTTTGTCATTCTGTTTAAACCGAAGGAATCTCTCATCAATTTGTTGTTGAGAATTTAGATGCATTCCAGATGCATTAACTCCGTTATCTAATGTATTTAATTCATACGATTATGAAAATCTAAATCTGAAATTATCTTCCAATATATTAAGGTACATGAATATTAAATTAGGAGCTATTTTGTATCCCCTAATTGATTCACTAAGCACTCTTCAAGTATCCGAGACCGCTCTACTGACGTAACATTAATCCAAGATATCCAAAGTCTTTACAACCAAAGTACTACAAACAATCAATAAGTTATATTCTTCTGGATTCCGTCCCACCGTGGAATATCAGGAAATGAGGAAGAAGATAGGGAAGCCACTACCTCCAAGGGAAGAATTGCCAGTGCCCTACAGAGAAGCTCAAAGTTATTTTTAGCAGACCAACTGTCAAATGGAAGCAAGGCTGGGCCAATAAAACATCAAGCAAACTTCACATAGTTAGGAAAGGCTCCACATTGCAGACTCTAAAAGAAAAGACCGACTGATTATATCACGTTTACGAATAGGCCATTCACGCCTAACCCATTCCTTCTTACTCGCCAAACAAATGCTCCTCACTGCCAGACCTGCAATTGCCGTATCACCATCGAACACCTCATCACTGAATGCAGAAGTTATATCATGGAGAGAAGAAGACATAACATCCCTGAAGATATATTTTAGCTTTAAACAACCCTAGTCGTTTCATTATTTATTTCTTGAAAGACATCAAACTGTATAACACATCAATAAAAATGTATAATAGGTAATGTGTTATATTGTTCTAGCTGTGTTCAAGACTTAATAATGTAAAATATGTTTGTAACAATTACAATTATTGTATTACTTAATCAATGTAAAGTATACAGTGTATTATTATTATCATTATTGTACTCGTATGTATGGATATAAGTCGTGATATAACCTAGTAGTCAAAGCGACTATAAATAAAGAAAAATAACAACAATAATGACAGCACCAATGAGAGGTGATCGGTGCACGTGGCCGTTAAGAGAAACGGGGCAAAGTTATAATGAAACACCTTAGGAAAACATCTGTGTGATCAACGTAAAAAGGGGGAAGAGTAATGATACCTGGAAACGGTTATAGAAGGTAAAGTGACTGTTACACATACGATATTTCACTATTAACAGAAACTTAGGAAAAAAGCTTCCCTCTTGTCCTTGGTCATCCTGAAGTCTCTGCAAATGAATTGTAACGAGACGATCTGTCTAGCCAGCAAATCTTTGAATGTTAATTCTGGTTTTTGTTGGAGAGGATGAACCCAAGGCTGAATTTAACACTCACGTTTTTGGAATTGGTGTAAAATACACAAAAACATTCAAGACATTTCAAAACTTCTAAATGGCGTCACAGCCAGTAAAAGACACGAGCTTCCACCACACAAAATTAAATGTTCTGCCGAGCGCTCTCTTTCAGATGGCGACATAAAACTTCAACCCATAAGCGTAATAGTGTCTTCTAGTAATTTGAAAACACGTTCAAAGCTGTTATCAGAAGTGTGTTTGTCTACTTGTTTCCTTGATGGTGTCGAGACAATTCTCAGAACTATCGGAACTATTGTCGAATCAATAAACACGCTACGCTCACAGCGTTTCTTATCCTCTCCCCTTTGATTGAATGAAACCTTCCACATGATTATGGGGTCTGAAGTCTACCTTAATTGTTGAAGCAAAAATCTCTGCTCTCTAACATTGCCGAATCCATTAGCTTTACCCATACATAAAATGTACTTTGAGATTATCTCTCCCTGCGAGGTGGCTCCGCGGTAATATGTGAGGCTCGCATTCGGGAAGTCCTGCATTCGATTTCCGGCGACCCCCACTCTGATCATGGGATACTCGTGGTTTCTCCGGTGGGTAGCCGAATGCTGGGGTTGTCCCTCATTACCTGAACCCATCATCCTCATCATCATAATCTGTTTCAGGGTTGAAGGACCAGGCGACGGTGTTCGGCGTGTTGCGGCTGGGCGGTGGAAATTCTCTTTGTGAAGGTTTCTTCCTGTCGTCGGTTGTATTACTCAGCTGCGTCCCGCCTCCGGGTACTCTTGGAGCAAGCTCCCCGTTGGTGACCCCCGAGGGCGAGGGGGCTTGTGGGAGGGATTCAGTGACTCGGATGTGTTCGAACTGGAAACGCTAGGGACCCCGTACGTGCTTGCGCAAGTCGTCTTCCGGATCTGCTCGCCCTTCGACTCTCATTCCTCCCTCCCGAGTTCACGTTTGAAGCAAAAAGGGCTGTGGCGCCTACTTGAGTACTCTGCTCCAGTTTCGGGCACCCCTCAGTAATATGTGCCTTTACGCATATACAGAGAGAGCCAAAAAACTACGAACCGGCTGCGCGGTGTTTTTTCTGTCCGCTATGATAGAAAGGCGCGGATGAAACAACATTTTTAAAACTACTTTAAAGGCTTTACTTAACAACTTTATGAAAGGAGATGCTGAAACTGGCCACCGTCGTTGTCCATACATTTTTGGCACCTCTTTAGGAGCCATTCATCAATCGCCGTAGTTCACGTTGAGAAATGCTGGCAATTTCCTGGCGATATTTTGTTGTAATTCTTCTAGGGTGTGTGGTTTTGTCGTGTACACTTTGTTTTAAGGTACCCAGGAGATAGAAATAGCAGGGGGTTAGGTCGGGGGACCCAGGGGGCCACAAATCTGTACTAATAATTCTGTCCCCAAACACACTTTCATAAAGTTGGTAAGTAAAGCCTTTAAAAGTAGTTTTAAAAATGTTGTATGGTTTCATCCGCGCCTTTCTATGATAGCGGCAGATGGCAACGAGCGCGGAGGACGCGATCAGGAAAAACATCGCGCAGCCGGTTCGTAGTTGGTTAAAGCAGAATCCCTTAAAAATACATAGGACATTATAAGTCGCCATTGGAGTATGTCATCTCAATACAATTTGAGATCTCCTTGTCGTTTTCCGGGGAAAATGCGAGTCAGCTACAGAATTAATTAAACTTTCTTACTCAATATTGCCTCAAGGTTACCTCATTGTTAGCAACGTTTAACCTATTATTCTCACAGCTCCTACATTATTAAATTACGTAATACACTCATATAACATTATTACATGCATATAATAATATAAACATATACAATGACTGTAATATACACTTTTTATATATTGTTACATACACATATTGCTTTAATTTGGGCTGTTATTATATTTTACATTATATAATTTGACTGAAATCATTTAAGTGTTAAAAATATTGCCTCAGTATTTGTGGTGAAATCTCGATACCAACATTTGGAATGTAATATGTCTTCTACCTGATACCACAGCTAAAAGGCACAGAAAGTAAAATGTGTAATTTTTAATAAAGAGTATTTTTGTTGCCGTTGTTTGTTGGAGCTTGAACACGAAACCCTGTTCGTCATATACAGCAGACGATGTGACATGTCCTTGACAATGTCTGCCCTCCTTAGAAACACGTGCAGTAGATACCATGAAGTCTGTAGTTATTATGAGGTAATCCCTAAGAGGATTTTAGTGGAATTATGAATTTGACGGAACGCTACACTCGCTCAATAATGCATGCCCTATAGTTCACTGGAGCGGCACAACACGTGATTCGAAACAAATGAACTGTATCTGATGAACGCCCTGTTTTTTTATCGCCCCATAATTCCTGAAACGAAAAACAATGGGCAGAGATATATAGGAAGCCTTTCTGATTTATTCGTGCAAAGGGGTCCTTACTAAATATTTTCGTTTGTACGTGAGCCACGAAGCAAATATCTGCTACACATTTTAGATTGGCCAACATGATTTAATAATCTAATATGCGTTTCACTAACACCAATTTGGGACCGTAATTTATTAAATGAATCACCGATTGGAAAATGCAAAGAAGTTCACGCCAATAATGTTAAAAATACGCTAAGTTTTGCTCATACAGGCTTGAAATGTCTTATTACCTCCCATATAGCATGGTGATCAATTTAGATGAATTCCGAAAACAGTTTTCAGGTATTATTAGCAAAAATCACAAAAACCATTGGCTTTATAATTTTTGCAGGAAGGATTCCCTATCGTGTAAACCAAACGCACACACATAGTTTGTGATGGGCAGGCATATCCTTAATATGTATTCTGGGAGTTTAATATTGGAACTTGTTATCATGATTTTGTAATAAAATTTTCTGAGCACTGCATCAATTAAGAGCATAAAATATATATTAAAATAACGTTCGACTGAGGTAGTAAAATGGTTATTTATCATTAACAGTTCAAGTTGCAACAAATTTATGTGTTACATTCTCATGGCTTTCTCTACCCTCTTATCTTTATTAGTGGCTATACAAATTATTTTTAGGAAGGCTTATTTTCTATTTCATTTTAATCGAGATAAACCTTTGCAGAATTAGCTACATTACACATTTCGTTATAGATACAAAGGGAATAGTGATCGTCAAATGGACGATATATTCTGGCTTAAAGTTCCATACTGTTTCCATGACATCGCGAGAAACAACCGAATGTCTACGGAACTTATTCTTAAAAGAAGAGAAAGTATTGAACAATTCGAACCAATAATAACGGATATCTGGGAAATGGTTTATTCCATAAAATATGTTATTCGAAATAAATTGTGTTTTAAAATCTAAATTTTTGTGTAGAACGTTTTCGTCTATCGCCTAACGTTTACCATTTATACAAGATTATAGAAAATTCCTTCCGAATGGAGAGGACTTCACAGGCTATTCCCAGAAAATTCAAAATATACATTTTATTTGGTATGTAAATATCTTTAGTAGGTATATGGTATTTAATCAAAATGTTAGTATTTTTGAGAAAATAATTTTTTTAAAAAAAGCATTCTATGTAAAGGGTAGCTTGGGTTAGGAAATTTTCTTGATAATCTTCGTGTTGCATCTTTGAAATGACGCTGAACTTAAATACCAAGTTTGGTATTTTTCGGCTTTTCGCTTTTGACTTATCCGGTCACACATACATATATACGGACCTGTTTCTAAAAATTGTTCTTTTTATTCAAGGGGCTTCAAAACATGTATTTCGGGTGAAACCTCAATATCGAACACCGTATCTTTTGTCCGTACTGTGTACATGGTACAGAAAATAAAAATGTGTTTCGGGAGGGGTTAAGAAACTTCTAAACTTCCATTTTCTGTCAAAATACAAGTGGGCTGCAATTCTTCTACCCGTAGAGAAAGCAATAGCTTTGCGTGAATTGCTAATTTTCGGGATATCTTATAACGATTCTGATAAATTATTCATTAAGTTTGAGCATAGAATCTTTTATTCTTTGCTTTCCAAAAATTTAATTTTTTTGTGGAAATCATAGCCAAAAAAATCGTTTATTTTACAGAGATCTAATTTGTTTAAGGTACTCGGTAAGTGAAATATTATCGCTGGATATTATATATAAGTAGAAATCTATTTAATGCATACAGAATATTGGACATATTCAGAACATGTATTTACTTACACCCTGTGGACTACGGTCCAAATATTTGTGTTCCAAAAACAGCATACAAAGTTGACCGCTCCTGCAGATGGGATCGACAATGCAATTTGTGTGGCCGTAGGGCAACGTGGACGCGATACCATAACGGGACCACCGCGTTTTTATCGGCTCCTTCCCTGCATCTGAATTACGTACTTCACGGGCATCTGTTGTGTGCTTGCGAAGTCACTACTATCTACAGGATGTAAACGGTACATGGAGCTGTAGCGTTATCCATCACACACTTAGTTTTCGTGTCCTTGCACGTTAAGACTATCATCTACAGCTGATTTTCTACATTAAATCGGTTTACATCAGCATTCGTTTACCCAAGTATTGTCGTAACCTCAACATATTTAGATAAAACACGGGGGGTAGAGCGATAGGTACCGGTATTTAAGGCATCGTAAACTACACGAGGTCCGACGGGGCGCGCTCAACAAAATCCTAAATACACCTAAAAATTCCTAAAACATTGTATGGAAAGGAAGAAGGATCAAATAGCTACTGAAAATCACATACCAGGGCTTTAGATTAACCAAGATGTATTGGATATAAATAGATACAAAATGTTACCCGTTTACCATCAGCGACGCGTCGATCATGTTGTGGCCATCCTACACGAGTGCTACCTTGCAAGAGAGAGTAGCAACTGACGCTACCTTCTAACGAACCGGTTTCCCCCACTATTCTGACATCATACGATCTCTATTACCAACCCACACACAAGTACATACATTTCCCAACCAACAAACAAACATTACCCTAACCAAATGTCACAGTATTTCTGACTTTCCTAAACGTGAGCTCCTAGGTGAAACCAAAGTAGGCTACAATGGCTTATCGTGCCGACACCCAATTGCTTTGAGTTCAACAGCTGTTCACGAATAAAAATGCTCTTACTTCAAGCTGCGGATGGGAAGAAAACCTCTCTGCTGAAAATTCAGTTAGGTATAAAGTTATAAGTTACTTTCTGTAAATAGGTTTGTGTATGAACTGATCACGAATAAGATGCCCCTAATTTGACTAACTTGAAATCCTTGAATTTACACCGGATTGATAAAATACGCTATTATTGTTGTTTCCAATGCTCCCAATATGGTATCCGTTCCTCTGATGTTAGGATGGCAATGAGGGGACGTGAAAAGCTACAGTGTTTACCGTGGACAACGAACCATGTTGAGCCTTGCGAATACTTTACATGAGCTAGTCAGAGGTAAAGGCGACAAAAAAGTCGTCATCCGATAAGCGAGAATCAAACTACGGACTTTTAGTATTCGAAACGCGAATGAAACAACTTCTTACCGATTCATTTCTTTAATCGCCCTGAATAATAACTGTATATACAAGTTGTTACAAAAATGTCCATTACAACATGTGTCCGGAAATGCTTGGTTTCTCAGCTGTGGCATTCAAAACAGTGATATTCACCGGAACTTATTCCTTATAGCAGGTAGTTTTCTTTACGGAAGATGTTCAAAGTGTCCACCTCCTGCTGAATACAGGCCTCACATCGATGTCTCATCGCCGTGCGAACACGACCCCAAATTCCAGGAGTATTGCATATTTCCTCACAATCTTCCACAATTCGATTCTGAAGGGATTCCATGTCAGGCACCGGAGGCGAATACACCAACGCGTTTAAATGGCCCAACAAGTACAAATCGACAGGGTTCAAGTCAGGTGAGCGTAATGGCAAAGAATTTGGGCCACCTCTACCTATACATCGATCACGAAACCTTCGATCCAAGTACTGGCGAGCTGTACGACTGAAGTGTGCAGGAGCGTCATCATGCAAGAAGTGAGCTTGTTGACGAATGCTCAGTGGAGCGTCTTCATACACATGAGGTATCTTATTTTCCAGGAAGTTTGTGTACGTTGAGGCAGTATTTTTAACACTTAAATGATTTCAGTCAAATTATATAATATAAATTCAATAACAGCCCGCCTTAAAGCAATGTGTATGTAACAATATATAAAAAGTGTATATTACAGTCATTGTAAGTCTTTATATTATTGTATACATGTAATAATGTTATGTGAATGTATTACGTAATTTAATAATGTAGGAGCTGTGAGAATAATAGGTTAAAAGTTGCTAACAATGAGGTAACCTTGAGGCAATAATGAGTAAGAATGTTAATAATGCTACTAGTCATTCTTGGAAACAATGATGTAATTTTTAAGACAGTTTATAAAATAGCCAATCACCAACCAGAAAAAAAGCTTAAGTTAAATAAAAGTATTCTATTGGATTAGGAATAGCCAATCAGAGACTTGAAATACAGAAATTTACAAATGTGGCAGTAGAAATCAAGTCGCTTGTAGACAGCGCTCATAACTGGACGCGTTGGTTATAGATAGTGTTTCTAACCGGACGCCAGACACGTACTCGAGAAATTTAATACGTATTTTGCGTGAGACAAAAATAGTTTACGTGTTAAAAAGCGCAAGTCATTAACAAAAGAATCTCACAGCTCTCTATATCAGTGAAGTGTTATTAAAATCGTGTCAAGAATTAATAAAAAGGAGTGAATAAAAAATTATAATTTGTGCAAGCCTACATTCTTCAGCCGCATCACTCCCTGTTAAGAGAAACGTGTCTCTAAAAATAATACTGACGCAGCCGAGGCAAACATAAGTATATATAATATTTAAAGAAACAGTCAAAATTACAAAGTTAATATTTTTTTTAAACATTTTTTGAACGAAGGCTACCGGAAACATTTTACCATACGTGCGGTTGCAACTACTTCAAGTTCGACTCCCGAACAGTTAAACTATAATACAACTCCTTCAATACAACCTACTTCAAATTGATGCCCAAAGCGTGGTGCAAATAACGTACTTCAATGTCTGCCCCGTAGTTCTGTTTACAAATACATGGGGTCTAACTAACCGATCACCAATGATACCGACCCACATGTTGAGAGTTAACCGCACTTGGTGATCAGATGGAACAATTGCATGTGAGTTTTCATACGCCCATACATGCTGATTGTGGAAATTTGTATTGCTATCTCGTGTTAACTGTGCTACATCTGTGTTTAATACTAAGGCGGAAAGTTCAGATCTGTAGCACACTGCTGCACGAACCACTGGCAGAACATCAATCGAACAGGGTAATCTGCTGGTGACAGGGCCTGTACACGTTGCAAATGATAAGCATACACTTGTTCTCGCAACAGTCTCCAGACAGTCGTATGAGGAACATTCACTTGCAGCGCTAACCTTCGTATACTGATACGAGGAGTCGTGTGCATAGAATCCAAAATCTCTTTCTCTACATCTGGAGTTGTAGATCTTAGTCGTCTCCTCCCCAAACCAGGAGATGTAAACTTCCCATGAGGCACAAATGGCAATGGAGACATTCAAATGTCTTCCGATCTGGACATCTTCGCTGTGGATACCTCTCTTGGTACAAACGACGAGCCAGCGCAACCTTGCCGTCCGCCTTATCGTACATGAAGTGCATTTCTGCCTGCTCCTGATTTGAGAACATGTCGCTCAACAGAACGCCATACACGATACTCGGAAGAAAATACCCCACCAACTACCCTTTTTTTAAAATTTTGATTTTCTCACAAATGCCCCTAACAATTTTGAATAAAATACCATATGTATGAATTAGTTTTATGGCAAATGAAATGTATATTTTGAATTTTTTGGGAATGTCTCCAAAAGTCCTCTTCATTCTGAATGACTTTTGCATAACTGGTAAACCGTAAGAAATAGACAACATTTTACCACACAAAAAACTTAGATCTCGTTAAAACATAATTTATGCTAAATGCATTTTTTTTGTCGAGTGAACCATTACCAGGATATTCCTTGTTATTTGTTTAAATTTTCCAACACTTTTTCTCAAATGGGAATTAGTTTTTTTTTTATGTCCTGGACAAGCAAAGAGGACGGAATGCTCCACAGAGCAACCAGGTTTTAAAATATTTGACTATCACTTAAAGCCCATTGCACCTACAAGAAAATTAGCAATAACATAATATCTCCAATTGTTTACATGGATTAACATGAAGTAGATGGAGAATTAGCGTTTGTAAAAATAGTTTGTACAAGAGTAGAGAAAGTTGTGTGAGTGCAACACATAAGATATTTTTTTCTTCAGGAAATCTAAAAAGGAAAGTATATTTCTGGTGAAGTCTCGGTATGGAAATTTTGGGTGGAATGCAATACTTCCGCCACTTAGTATAGCCAAGTAGTAGAGAAAGTCGTCGTTTCCATCGCTCCCCATATGGCCTATGACCTTGGGGGTTACCTCGTTCCACCAAGCGATGACTGGACCCATTTCTAGAGGATGCACCCAGCGGGCGGAATCAGTGGCCTCCGATGGTAGGGTGATGAGGGGATGGCGGTGGAATGAGAGGACCTACAGCCTTTACCGTGGACGCCGATCTACATTTTGCCTGGGGAATACTTCACATGAGCAAGTCAGGGGTGAAGGCGTGGATAGGACCGACTTAAAATCTCCATCCCAGACCCGGGAATCGAATCCCGGACCCTCAGTACGGGAGCCGGAAACGAAACCACTGCGCTACCCCTGCGCCGTAGCAGAGAAAATATTTGAAAGTGTAAACCAATAAGCACGAATATCTTGGAAATGGTTAACGACACGAACAATTTTATTTGAAACTAGCTAGCTGCTCACGCGTGGGTAGCTTTTTAAATTCCAAATGGAACTAGTTTCACATACCTCCCCCGTTCTTTATGAAATCTTTGTACAATGGTCTATAAGATTTTAAAGATGTTTATGCTGAATCCTCCCCTTTACTTTATATAAATGTAATTTGGTAGAGATCCGTCTATTCCTAATAATGGATGAATAGTCCCTGATATTCACGCAAAAGGAGTGAAACATCGGCAGAGCATATGACTTCCTTGACCTCTCCCCGACAGTCTTCCGAGTTCTGGAAATTCTGCACAGCCTACCTACCCTGTGGCTGATGAACAATCATGAGTAAATCTTTAAATAATTAAAGTAGGTGGAATTTTAATCCTTTGTAACTTCTCTTTGATCCCGTAGTTATTTAACAAAATAAAAGGATATACAGTTTTCACACATTACAGAAACCGTAGTACAGAATCCAGAAATAGAACTTGAAGAAGGTTAATTGTTTTTACGTTGTTTGCACCACGCTTTTGGCGTCAATTTGAGGTAGGTTTATTCATTTTTTAAGAGGAGTTGTATTTTATTATTTGCCCCACACTTTGAGCGCCAATTTGAAGAAGGTTTGTTGCTGCTACGTTTGGAAAGCCAGTTTGAAGAATGTGTATTATATTTCGACTGTTGGGGAGCCGAACTTGAAGTAGTTGCAACCGCACGTATAGTAAAAAGTTTCCGGTAGCCTTCGCCCCAAATGTTTAAAAAAATATCAACCTTGTAATTTTGACAGTTTCTTTAAATATTATATATTTGTGTTCGCCTCGGCTGCGTCAGTATTTATATTTTTTTAGAGACATGAATGTCTTAGCAGGGAGTGGTGCGACTGAAGAATGTAGGCTTACACAGATTTTAACTTTACTTCACTCCTTTTATTAATGCTTGACACTATTTAAACAACACTTCACTGATATAGAGAGAGTTGTGAGATTTTTTTTATTAATTGCTTGCACCTTTTAACACGTAAACTATTTTTGT
Organism: Deroplatys truncata; assembly: GCA_030765065.1. NCBI lineage: Eukaryota > Metazoa > Arthropoda > Insecta > Mantodea > Mantidae > Deroplatys > Deroplatys truncata. The sequence goes on along the minus strand of CM060975.1, from coordinate 44,271,831 downwards.
CTCACACTGAATACGTATTAAACTTCTCGAGGACGCATCGCGCGTCCGGTTAGGAACACTGTTTACAAGCAACTGACTTCTGAATTTGTAAATTTTGCTTCATTTTAGTTTCTGATTGGCTAATCCTAGTCCAATAGAATACCTTCATTTTTAACTAAAGCTTTTTCTGGTTGTTAATTGGCTATTTTATAAACTGTCACAAAAATTACATTATTGCTTCCAAGAATCCATTGTTAAACTTTCAAATTCATTATTGCCTCAAGGTTACCTCATTGTTAGCAACTTTTTACCTATTTCTCACAGCTCCTACATTATTAAATTACGTAATACATTCACATAACATTATTACACATGTATACAATAATATAAACATATACAATGACTGTAATATACACTTTTTATATATTGTTACATACACATATTGCTTTAAGGGGGGCTGTTATTGAATTTATATATTATATAATTTGACTGAAATCATTTAAATGTTAAAAATACTGCCCCAAACGAAGATGAATATGAAGTTGCCGCACTCCTAGGCCAACAAGTTAACCTCTTTGGAAAACAGTCTGCGACCCTCGAGACAAACAATATTCTCAGTTGTTAATTAAAACTATCGGTTCACTGAGTTCTCTCTGTATATAATAATTTATCATGCTTTGCTAACAACGCTGATTACACCACAGGTACAAAGGAATACAGCAAAACTTCCTTACACGAGGGTTATCAAAATGTTTTGGCATTGGTATCGCTTGCCTGTCGTAGCATTATGAACAGATTCCATCCATTTTTGTTTTGCTGTGTCTCAATTCGTGAAAATTTACATATGTATTGATTGGAATGAAAGAAATATCCGTGGCATTTATATTTTACATGCATACTCCGTGGAGTAACAGCAACTATTGTCGCAGTTCTCGATATCTTGTGTTATCTTATTTGTTGGGCGCTTATTGTTTAATTTTTTTTTTAATTTGGGTTCTCTGTCCTCCGGCTAGCTATTATAACTCAGTCGAGCACGTGTCTCTAAGCAGGGCGGGTAAACGGAAATGAGTTGTTACTTAAAGATAACACTGATTAAAAAAAAGAATCTAGGCTTTTATTGCCGTCACGCTTAATTGATAATTGACATACTTAATCTTTATACACGCCTGACTGAAACTGTGATATTTCTGAATTTAACTACAGTCGTTTTAGTTGCCGCGCCCCAATTACTTCCCGTACTTTACATTTGTAACTAACTCTGCGACTTCAGAACTGTGCGGCACTTCCTTATGGCTCGAGAATATATACTCCTTCACCTAATTCCCTAAACATTATAATGTAGCTCCTATTGGTTACCAAATTGCGCCAACTTTAGCGTCAGTTTTGGTCAGCCAATCACTACTACTAACATATATGCTCTAAGGAAGATATTCCCTCCATTTCTAAAAAAGGCACGCTACCCTGAAGTCAATTTCGGCTTTCTCTTCATGGTGATAAACAACTCACCCCCTCGGTTTATTGTTACCCACTTCTATTGTCAGTTTCAGTTAGGCCGTGCAAACTTATTTCCTAACAATCGTTATGGCTAACAAACATCTATAATTATGTACATACAGTAATATTAATTTACACTATAATCACTCTGGCATTCACAGCATGTTATGATATAAAATATTGCCTCACTATTTTCTACTCCAAGGCATTCTCAAATAAACGTCGAAGCCTTCTTTCTAATTTCAATCTGTTGGTTTTCAAGTGCAAGAGCTCCTAAATACTTTTTAATCTTTTAGTAATCTATGAAATAAAACTAGAATGTGATTTATACACCACGTGCGTCTGAAAGACTTGGGATTTTCTACGATGAAAGAGTATATAAATCGGTTGAGTGGTTTTTTTTAAGTCACCAAACATTACTTACAATACACACACACACACACACACACACACACAAACACACACACACACACACACACACTCGCACACACAAATTGTTGAAATTAAGTTTTATTTATCGACGGTCTTTAACTGCTGTGGTCCTTAGCGTCCCATTCTATATAGGACGTGAAAGACCGGAAATATTGCTCAGAGGCCTCTTTAACAGGCTTGAGGCTCTTTTACGTGCAGTAAATTTACATTGTATCTCTTTATAACATTAATACAGATAACTGTTTTAACGAGATCTATATTTCTATGGTTAGTTCTGTCTATACCTTATAATTTCGCAATAAAACAATCAAATCGTTTAAGCCATGCTTAAGAAAATAAAAATAATCTGATGTGTTACATTCACATGACTTTCTCTACTCTTGTACAAACTATTTTTAGAAACGCTTATTCTCCATATGCTTCACGTTAATCGAGATGTTAATCTTATTGCTAATTTTCTTGTAGATCCAAGGGGAATTGCTAGACTTTAAGCGATAGTCAAATATTTTAAGAGCTGGTTGCTATGTGGAGTATTCCATTCTCTTTGCATTACCAGGACAAAAAAAATGAATAACGAATTTGAGAAAAAGCATAAGTATTGGAAAATTTAAGGGAATAACAAGCAATATCTCGAAAATGGTTCACTCAACAAAAAAATGTATATGACATAAATTGTGTATGTTAACGCGATCTACATTTTTTGTGTAGTAAAATTTTGTCTATCTCTTATGGTGTACCAGTTATGCAAAAGTCGTTCACAATGAAGAATACTTTTGGAGACATTCCCAGAAAATTCGAGATATACATTTTATTTGTCATGAAAATATCTTAAACATGATATTTTAATCAAAATCGTTAGAGCCGTTTTTGAGAAAATTAAAATTTTCGAAAAATGTTCCATGCAAAGGGTAGTCTGGGGTGGGGGGATTTTCTTGAAAACCTTCGTGTCGCATCTCTGGAAGATACTGAACCTAAATACCAAGTTTGTTGTTTATCCGACTGTTCGTTTCTGAGTTATGCTGTTCACAAGACACACACACAGACAGACATGTTTCCAAAAATGCTTTTTTTTTGGATTCAGGGGGTCTCAAAACATATATTTCCGGTGAAATCTCGGTATCGAATTTTTGGGTGGAATACAATACTTCCCCTACTTACTATACGTAGTAGAGAAAGTAATATAACGAAAACATTTCCATGTAATGGTGGTTTGATGCGGGCAGATTTTTTTGAAAACCTTTACATTGCATCCTATGGAAAATGCTGGACTTAAATATCAAGTGTAATGTTTATTCAGTTTTCTTTCGTTTTTGAATTATGCGGTTCACAGACACACATGGCCCGACTTATAAAAATACCTACTTTTTGAGGGGGATGAGGGACCTCAAAACTTATATTACCCATAGAATACAACACTTAATCTACCTAATACAGGTAAGTGGTAGAGAAAGTAAAATCAGAAGCTTCGTGTTTTTGCTTTCACAACCACATACAAATGCAAATGGCTCCTCCGACAGTCGAGTTTATAGGATGAAGATGCTTATATTTGAACAAAGCTTTTAAACACCTCTGTTTTGCTGACAATCGATCTGAAGCGGTGATCACTGGAAGCTGGCAGGTGGAGGAAACGTTTAGCTAGTGATTCCTTGGCAACGGTTCAAGTTCCGCTTGAGTAAATCGTTACAGACCTCGACGTCATTACAGCAAACCCACAGTATTTCTCACGCTACAACACTCCACTAATGAAATTTCACTTCAGAGACTGCATCTCAGCCATCCTTTTCGCCAGAGGGGAAAGATCAGAGTTATATTGTACATTAAACTGTTGGCGGAAAAGACCAAATTATCCTCTGCCTCTATGCTGTTCCTTGCCATCACTGACTCTGGCAAAAGGTCACAATTAACGCTACCGAACTTTGTCTTAAGTCATATATTTGAACCAAATCTACATATACAGGTTGTTCCGTTTATCTTTAACACCCACACCTACTTTAAGTGGGAGAAAAACAAACGAAAATTTTCGTTTTGTACTGCTGAAGGGAAGAAAATAAAACTGAGGACAGACGCCCTGTTGCGATATGAGTAATAACAGAATTTTGCGAATGCGTGTCTGTGAAGAGTAAATGGACAAAAACCTACTGTCTTTCATGATCGCCAACAAAAACGGCTATGAACAGTTTCTTTCCTACCACTCGTTCCTTGCACTGCTTCTTAAAGAGCAATTTCTTACTAATAAGTGGCTCCTACCTGCGCCAGTCAGGCGACAGGTCCCTGAAGAGGTAGGTTGCATCGCTTGCGAAACTAGGATTTAATCTCACTAATCCTTAAGGCGTGTCAAGTAATATAGAGCAGAAAGAAAAATAAGCTATTGTAAGAACAGTTTACAGAATATTGTAGCGTATGTGTGTATATTGTCGCGTCGGACACATTATAGCTCTGTATAATATTGTTGGGCTAATTGTTGTGTTTGTGTGTTAAGTTCTTGTCCGGCGGGGCAATTCCATCTTCCTAGTTGGGGGGTGAAGACAAGTCGAGGGAAGAGCCTCTTTGTGTGGTGACTTGGCGTCCCAGAGTCTAATGTAGATCTTCAGAGGGGATGGTTGCGTGTGTGTGATGGGTGTGTGTGTGCGTGAGGTATCTCCCCCAGTGTTCTTCTGTAACCCTTTGTGTATAATGTAGGGTACCTTGTTAAGTATAATAAATCAGAGGAAATGTGAATTTATGTATTTTTAGTGTTCTAAATATCCCTCGCCCGCTTAGTTTTGTGCAGCAGGTTCCTGGTATCTTTCGTTGGCCACTGATACTACGTCCCCTAATGTTTATGCCGGGGTAACTAAATTAATATTTTAGCTGCAAACCTTTCGGCCTCACCCCGGTGTAAATAATATTATGTACAAAAATAGACGACGATGGGTACAGAAAGGCATGAGAATGTAACACATCAGATGTTTTAAATGACAACGTATGATGATCACTCAGTGTTCAACGACTCTTGTTAATACCTGTTCACAATTACATGTCAACGTACCATTCTACTAAACAAAGCATTTTAAAAATCCGACGTGTGTAACATTCACAAGGCTTTCTCTAGCATTACAATTGCAAATGTATCCGTTAGACTACGCATAGAGAAAATTGGGTTTTCTACCCATATTATGCTAACCAGAATATGTGATTGTCTACATGTAACACGATGAAGCAACACTACGCTATTTATGCTACAACTCGGTTGATGTTAGTAATGAGCTCACACGAAGGAATAAAAGGGATTGCACATTTACAGCGCGGTACACTTCCGCTGCTATAACTGAAATACTTGCCGAATGTTCCGGAAATGGTTAATGCTACGAAAAAGTATGTTTGATACAAATTTCATATTCTAACGAGTTATATACAGGATCAACCAGAACTCCAACGACAAACTTTCAGAGGTTGTTCAGGGATACATTCTGAGTATTTTGGTATAAGGGACCAGGTCTCCGTCAGCACCTTATAGAGTAATTGCATTTTGTTTGGTTTCTTGCCCCAATTAGCTTTGTATCTGCACAACAGTGCTAATATCGACGGTATGCGCTGTGTGTCTTGTAAACAAGTTGTATCCATTCACTGGCGGTACCTGCTGTTGACAACACTAATGCCATCTTTAACCTCGCTGCTCTCAAGTTTGCATTCAATATTGCGGTTCTATCTGGGGTTTTATTTTTCCGGCAGTGATAGTTGTGAGTTAACAATAATACACAGCAGTATGGATAGCTTACTCGAAGAGTTGGCCGATATGCAACTTGTGTTTGGGTTCACTGAATGCAATGGAAGAGCGGCAAAACGACGCTATGCTGAGCTGTTCCCGCACCGACGGCAACCGCATCACAGAAATTTTGCATCTGTACATGAGAAACTGGGTCCTTTCGTGTTAGAATGGAACATATTGCCCGTAAGAGGTATGCCAGAACACCCGATCTGAAAGAAAATGAATTGAGTTTTATTTATGGACGCTCTTTGACTGCTGCGGTCCTTAGCGTTCCATTCTATATTGGGCGTGAAAGATAGGAAATTTTGCTCAGAGGCCTCTTTATCAGGCTTGAGGTTCTTTTACGTGCCGTAAATCTACAACACGGGACCACCGGCTTTACTTCCCTTCCGAAGGAAGCCATGCTAAGGATTTTTACGCCCGAAAAAACTCCATCGCCCTGCGCCGGGCGATCTCAGGAACTAGAGGCTAGTATGGTAACAGCCTACACCACGGAGGAGAATGTGTTACTGGCGATTGGTGACAATCTGCCGGAGGTAGTCGACACGTTACACGAGCTCTGAACATAAGTCAATCAACTGTACATGAACAACAATTGCAGGCGTATCATCCACAGAAGGTCCAGTCGTTGCAGCCAGCGGACTTCCCATTTCGAGTGGAGTTTGTAAATTGGTTCCTAATAAAATTTGGAGAAAGCCACAATTTTTCTGCTTTGGTGTTTACAGACGACGCCAAGTTTGTAAGAGAGGGAATACAGTAGGAATAGCATGTATGAGATTACGAAAATCCACACGCACTGGTGTGTCGACCCTATCAACAGCCGTTTGCTGTGAATGTATAGTCTGGTATTGTCAAAAGGCTTTGTGATTGGACCTTACGTACTTCTTGATACACTGAACGGAGTCGTGTACAAAATGTTCCTTCAACATGTTCTCCCACAGTTCCTAGAAGATGCGCCGTTGAGAATTTGTCAGCTTATAAGATTTCACCATGACGGAGCGCCGCACACATTGCACTCGATGTTAGGAGCCACATTGATGAACGATATGGACGACAATGGATTGGTCGCAGTGGTCTTGTTCCATGGCCAGCTCGGACCAACCAGACATGACACCAATGGACTCCTACTTCTGGTGGAGAATGTGAAGAGCCTAGTTTACGAGACTCCGGTCGATACTTGCATGAGCCTGGTTGCTAGGATTAATGAAGCCGCGGAATTAGTACTCCTGGAATGATTGAGCATATTGGACAGTCGATGGTGCGTCGCTGTACACTCTGCCGTGATGATGGTGATCGATATTTTGAACAATACCTCTAAGGGAACAGTTCTGCATTTGTTGCGTATTGTACAGTACACTGACAGATCGGAATGAACACACTGTGATAAACGTGTACGTGTTTCGCCTGCGGGATGTTGCATTACTCTGTGTTGTGTATTGTACGTTCTGATTATTGCATATTACACAAGCTTCTTCACTGCTATAGAGTTGCGCAGAAAGAATAGCCTGATTTGAGTCACATACTACGGAGGCACGGTATGCGTCTGCGCGGTGTGTGTATGTGAAATGAAGTGGGAAAGGCCTGCCATTTGCAATTATGTTTGCATGAACTGCACATCACCGCTATTTCGCTGTGGAAACTTACTTAAATAATACTTTCCCATTATTGTTCATCGAATCTTTCGTCTTTCAGGCTGAGACGTCACGATGAAGTTCTGATCACCGAACAATCATAAGGCGGGTGAACCAATTTCGTATCACTGCATCTAGCCTTAAGATGAAAAGTCCAGCACGTCCAAGATCGCAACGAACTCCTACGCGAGTGGAGGAACCCCGCCAAGCTCTCATCCGCAGTCAAGCATGCTTTAGCGCTAGCAATATCGTGTCGTTCCCTGCATGTATCATCCATGGTGATCTACACTTCCATCCCCACAAGGTGCAGGTTGTGCAACAACTGAACGAACACGACAAAGTTGCCGATGGAAGTTTGCACTTCCTTGGTCGCTTAGCACCCGAATCACAGATCTTGAGCAACTTAGTGATGTGGCCCATTTTGAACTTAGCGGGGCTGTGAACAAGCAAAATTTACGGTACTATGCAACAGGTAACCCAAGTGTGCTACATGAGAAACCGCTCCATAGCGAACGTGTGAGAGTGTGGCGTGCTGTTACTTCATTTGGCATCATAGGCTCTTGTTTCCTTGAGGACCCAATGGTCGTGCTGTTAGTTACTAGTGATCGCTATGTAGATATGGTTAACGACGTTCTTCTTCCAGCTCTGGCAAACCAAAAACCTATCTCGGACATGGTTCCAACAAGACGAGGCAACAACTCATACGGCTTGACGATCCATGGATATCTTGCGGCCTGCATTTCGATGCCGATTAATTTTCAGATTTGGAGATGCCCACTGGCCGGCACAGTCGCCACATTTGACTGCTCCTTACTTCTTCTTCTTATGGGGGTATTTGAAGAGTGAAGTCTACGCTACACGGCCTCAAACATTGGCAGACCTTAGGGACCGAATACCAGACACCGTGCAAGATATCCCCGTGGAAACGCTACATCGGTGATGCAAGCTTTCATTCGCCGCTTGGAGGAAAGTGTAAAATGTAATGGTGGTCATTTACCCGGTGTCATATTCAAGAAATAGTAACTGCTGTCTCTACTGATTAAATGGCACACCTTTACTATGTTTCCATGATATGTTAAAATAAATTGCTGTATTACTTACAATATGCTGGTCTGTTTATATCCTACCATTTTTCTGACCAACCCCGTACCAAAATAGTCAGAAGGTATCCCTGAACAATCTGAAAGTTTGTCGGTGGAGTTCTGGTTCGCTCTGTATATATTCTGAGGCAAGTTTTCGTATGCATCTAATGATTTCTTTAAATAAAACTCGTTAAGAATGAGCAGGGCTTCCTACGCTATTTACAGCGAATTCAAAATAATTCCTTTTATTTGTCATGCGAATATGGTTGGAAATATTTCAAAAATATGATGTGTTACACTCACATGACTTTCTATACTCTTGTACAAACTATTTTTACTAAAGCTTATTCTCCTTCTACTTCATGTTAATCGAGATAAACATTTGCAGACTCTATCTTATTGCTAATTTTCTTGTAGACGTAAGGGGAATATATATTTACAAGGGCAATATAGAAATACAGTAGCCTTTAAGCATATACATATCTCTTAATAGCTGGTTGCTAGGTGCAGCACCATTCCCTTTCCCACAGATAATACTCTTTGCATATCCAAGACAAAAAAATGAATAACGAATTCCATTTGAGAAAATAAGTATTCAAAAATTTAAGGGAATAAAAAGCAATATATCGAAAATGGTTCACTCAACAAAAAAATGTATATGACATAAATTGTGTATTTTAACACGATCTACATTTTTTGTGTAGTAAAATTTTGTCTATCTCTTATGGTTTACCAGTTATGCAAAAGTCGTTCACAATGAAGAATACTTTTGGAGACATTCCCAGGAAATTCAAGATATACATTTTATTTATCATGCAAATATCTTAAACATATGATATTTTAATTAAAATGTTAGAGCCATTTTTGAGAAAATTAAAATTTTCGAAAAATGTTCCATGTAAAGGGTACTCTGGGGTGGGGGATTTTGTTGAAAACCTTCGTGTCGCATCTCTGGAAGATACTGAACCTAAATACCAAGTTTGGTGTTTATCCGACTGTTCGTTTCTGAGTTATGCTGTTCACAGACAGACACACAGACACACACACGGACATGTTGCCAAAAATAATTTTTTTGGATTCAGGGGATCTCAAAACATGTATTTCCGGTGAAATCTCGGTATCGAAATTTTGGGTGGAATACAATACTTCCCCTACTTACTGTACGTAGTAGAGAAAGTAAAAAGTTAAATACTTTTTCTCATGTAAAGAATTCATTGATGTATACGGAATCTTCTGAACATCTTCGCCTTGCGCTTTAGTAAACTTCAGTATTAAGGTTGATATTTATCTATCGTTTCGTTTTTCTCTCTACCACCTATAGGTAGAGGAAGTATCTTATAGCACTAAACAAATTCAATGTCACAATTTCACCGGATATACATGTTTTGAAACCCCATGAATAAAAGAAAAACAGTTTTACAAAGAGGTCTGTTTATGTTTCTGTCTACAGTAGATCCGATTTATGAGCTAAGTTGTACACACACACACACACACACACACACACACACACACACACACACGAACACACACACATATTCATACATACAACCTTTTTCAGTGGATCACAAAATATAGATTTGCGGTGAAATCCTGATGTAAGTTTAGGTGGAATACAAAACTGCCTTTGTATTTGTGGTATGGAGTTTCTATGCGAATGCAAAACTTTCTCTATCCTATGTGAAGGGGTACAGCAAGAACAAACGAGATATTCGTGCATTCACTGATTATTTTATTGTTTCATAACGAATCTTTTTTCCATTCAGGAAATAAACACAGAACAGTCGTAAATACGATTTGTCCAGCGTTTCGTGACGTTAAATCCAGTTAACGCCGCCGACCACGGTGCGCTACTGACCTCCATAAAAATAACAATAGCTGTGATGTGACAAGGCAACTTGCCGGGTGACAACGGGCAAGGCTGTGGAACCACCTGCTGGGAACCACATGTCCAAACATTAATTAGTTTTTCTACAGCATACAGCAGTGCGGAACATCTCGTTTGGATACACAAGAGGATCCTCTACAGAGATATCTACAATTAACACTAAATAATTAAGTTTTACATAAAGATAAGGAAAATACTATTGCTACTCTTGACATTTTTACTTTGTGTACTACGTATAGTAAGTAGGGGAAGTATTGTATTCCACCCAAAAATTCGATACCGAGATTTCACCTGAAATATGTTTTGAGACCCCCTGGATACAAAAAAAGCATTTTTGAAAACATGTCCGTGTGTGTGTGTGTGTGTGTGTGTGTGTGTGTGTGTGTGTCTGTGAACAGCATAACTCAGAAACGAACAGTCGGATAAACACCAAACTTGGTATTTAGGTTCAGTATCTTCCAGAGATGCGACACGAAGGTTTCAAAGAAAATCCCCCCACCCCAGATTATCCTTTACATGTAACATTTTTCGAAAATTTTAATTTTCTCAAAAATGGCTCTAACGATTTTGATAAAAATATCATTTGTTTAAGATATTTTCATGAGAAATGAAATGTATATCTTGAATTTTCTGGGAATGTCTCCAAAAGTATTCTTCATTGTGAACGACTTTTGCATAACTGGTAAACCAAGAGAGGTAGACAAAATTTTACTACACAAAAAATGTAGATAGCGTTAAAATACACAATTTATGTCATATACATTTTTTTGTTGAGTGAACCATTTTCGAGATATTGCTTGTTATTCCCTTAAATTTTCCGATACTTATACTTTTTCTCAAATTCATTATTCATTTTTTGTGTCCTGGTAATGCAAAGAGAATGGAATACTCCACATAGCAACCAGCTCTTAAAATATTTGACTATCGTTTAAAGCCTACCATATTCCCCTTGCACCTACAAGAAAATTATCAATAAGATTAACATCTCGATTAACATGAAGCATATGGAGAATAAGCGTTTGTAAAAATAGTTTGTACAAGAGTAGAGAAAGTCATGTGACTGTAACACATCAGATCTTTTTAAATCTAACTTTGAATGAACTGTACAAACACCGCTGCGATGAATATTAATCTTTCACGCAAATTGAAACTCACCATGTGTGTAACAAGATTAGTAAATCTGTTTCTCTACTACGATATACAGGTGGACCAGGTAAGTTGAGATTTACAATATATACAAAACTAAGCGCTGTAGAAAGAAATGTCTTTAATGAAAGTTGCTTGGTATTATGGGGGAAAGTAAATGCCATTAATCGTGTTTTGTTTGGAGAAACGTTATGATGGTCATTTTAGGGTAAATTTAATTTTTGTAAATGGAAACCTACATTTTATATGTTGTTTTCTCATTAGAAAATGGTTTATAAATAGCTATACGCTTTGTGATGGGAGTAAAAATAAAAAATCTGATGTGTTACACTCACATGACTTTCTCTACTCTTGTACAAACTATTTTTACAAACGCTTATTCTCCATATGCTTCATGTTAATTGAGATATCGAGATGTTAATCTTATTGGTAACTTTCTTGTAGGTGCAAGGGGAATATGGAAGGCTTTAAGCGATAGTCAAATATTTTAAGAGCTGGCCGTTATGTGGAGTATTCCATTCTCTTTGCATTATCAGGACAAAAAAAAATGAATAACGAATTTGAGAAAAAGTATAAGTATTGGAAAATTTAAGGGAATAACAAGCAATATCTCGAAAATCGTTCACTCAACAACAAAAATGTATATGACATAAATTGTGTATTTTAACGCGATCTATATTTTTTGTGTAGTAAAATATTGTCTATCTCTTATGGTTTACCAGTTATGCAAAAGTCGTTCACAATGAAGAAACTTTTGGGGACATTCCGAGAAAATTCGAGATATACATTTCATTTGTCATGAAAATCACTTAAACATATGATATTTTTATCAAAATCGTTAGAGCCGTTTTTGAGAAAATTAAAATTTTCGAAAAATGTTCCATGCAAAGGGTAGTCTGGGGTGGGGGGATTTTCTTGAAAACCTTCGTGTCGCATCTCTGGAAGATACTGAACCTAAATACCAAGTTTGTTGTTTATCCGACTGTTCGTTTTTGAGTTATGCTGTTCACAAGACACACACACAGACAGACATGTTTCCAAAAATGCTTTTTTTTGGATTCAGGGGGTCTCAAAACATATATTTCCGATGAAATTCCGGTATCGAACTTTTGGGTGGAATACAATACTTCGCGTACTTACTATAAGTATTAGAGAAAGTAAAAAAATTAAATTTACCCTAAAATGACTATCACAACATCCTCCAAATAAAACACGTCTAATGGTATTTACTTTCTCCCAAATACCTAGCAACTTTTATTGAAGACATTTCTTTCTACAACGCTTCGTATTGGAGATGTTGTACAGTTTCAACTTAAATGTCCACCCTGTATAATAACTTGAGTGTAGGGAAAAAAAATTATTATAAAGTAATCCAGCCACATTGAACTTAAGGCATCAAAGTATGAGGTAGCTCCTGCAAAACTCGTATAAAATAACTCTTTAACATATTTCGAAGAAGCCCTAGTAAGGAAATACCAGAAAAAGTGTAACCTTCAAGGCTTAATTTTTTACAACAAACTACCAAATGAGGTTAAACAACTTACTGGATACCGAGTGGGATGGCTCAGGCGGTAAAGTCTATGGCCCACATTCGGGAGGTCCCGGGTTCAAATCCCGTGGGCCGTCCAATCTGTCTGAGGGTTTTTCGTGGGTTTCCTCAGTTGCCCAGTTAAATACCGGATTGAATATTTAATACTACGACCCAAAGCTCCATCGTAAATCTAAAACAATAGTAAAATGAAAAATAAGTGGTAATAGCGAATCTATCTGCAGACAATGTAAGCAGTTAGACTGGACGGCATCCTAATGCCATCTGCACAGCATGAAGCAGGGGTTATAGGGATGAGGCCTAGAAGGCTAACTGTCCATCACATATAGTTCTAAGAGATATCCAGCATCAGATCCGTCGCGATATGACCAAGGAGTTAAAGCGAGGTAAAATAAAATAGAATAAAAAAACTTACTGGATCCAAATTAAAAAAAAATGAAACTTCGCAATAAAATTTACTTTCCTACCCATTTAAATTTACCACAACGAATTCCTGCAGTAAATGTTTCAATTGAGCATGACTTTTTTGTTCCACACAGGAAGCTTAAGATTGATGTACATTGCTCGGGAAAGGGAAGGTGAAAACTTTAAATTAAATCAAATTGAGTGTTATTTACTCACGCTCTTTAACTACTACGGTTCTTAGCGTCCCAATCTACATTGGGCATGAAAGCCCGTAAATTTTGCTCAGAGGCCTCTTTATCAGGCTTGAGTTATTTTACGTTACATAAATCTATGACATGGGACCACTGGCTTTACTTCCCTTCCGAAGGAAGCCATGCTAAGGATTTTTACGCCCGAAAAAAAAATCCATCGCCCTCCGCCGGGTTTGAACCCATGACTTCGGGAACTAGAGACTAGCACAGTACCTCTAGATCACGGAGGATGACTGGTGAACTTTAGTTTGATAATTGGAATATTTAGGGCTTTAAAAGTTATTCCAAAATAAATTGATAATGGGAACCAGAGCGAGATGAAAACGAAAGATTTGAGCGTTTTGGACTTTTAATTCTTGAACAATAAAGTCATTCAAAGACCGGAGAACTTTTATAACTCCACATTATTAATTATCATGGCATTACTATATATATATATATATATATATATATATATATACTGTGGCGTGTTAGGTAATTAGTAACTATTGTCATGCCAGACACATTATTGCGTCGTATTGGCGACAGCACTGTTGCGGCAATTCTTTCGGCTTTGGGTTTGAAGTTCGTTCTCCAGTCCAAGCTAGCGGGTCTAGCGAGGGGGAAAGGTTAGCGTTACTTTTCTTTGTGTTGTGTTAGCGCCACTTTGGTTTGAGAGTCGAGTGAGTGCGGTTGTATGCGAAGTGTGTGAAGTTAGCTCACGTGTGTAGCATCTCCTCTCATTTCTTTCTTTATCTCTTTTGTGTGCGATGTAGGGGCACCGTATTTTTATTGAATAAACCACAGTTAATGTGAATTCTGTGTATTTTGTTATAAACATCCCACGCCTGCACTGGAATGTGATGTTCAAGGTTTTGGTCCTCTCGCTGACTCTACAGCTACGTCTCCCATGTTCATGCTGGGGTAATTAAAATTTAATACTTTTGGCCCTCACCGCAGTATGTAACAATATACCGCTACCTCTCATCAAGAGTTCAACCCTAGGAACCCGCGGGTCTGGGCGGGTTTCCCTGGATTCTCCGGTTTCCCCCGCCATGTTTCACTCCACCGGTGCTTCATTATCTATCATTCATCTCTCATCTACATCTATCACCCACTTCCTCGCTCTCATTCCAGGCGTGTGCCTGATAACGCACCCTAGTCTCACTCTCTGATCCGTAGGGGCCCGTCAGGCGTCTGCCCCGAACGTTCTCGGTTCAAGGTGGGCGTTAAGGGGATAGGCTCTGGCGCACTTGGGCTGTTTCCTCCTTGTAGTTAGCTTATTACCTTATATGTACTATTATTGTGAAAAAAAATTAAAATCACTTTTCGTCAAAATAAAAAATAAAATATTTAAAACATATGTGCTTAATTGGGGTAAATTCCTTGAAAACCTTTCGCAAAAACAACTGACCTGACTTATCTACATTTATTTAAAATGGTATTCTTGACATGAAACTTCCGTTTTTATTGTTTACGTCATTTATTAAACGTTTTCTTCTACTTTCAAATTGTGTATTAAATCATTCATTTAAATCTGATGTGTAGTTTAAATTGTATAACTTACTACTTTTCTCACGTTAAAAGTGTTCCCATTTTCAAAAACAAAAAATATTGGATAGAACTTCACTTATATTGGAAAATTAAGTGGAATAAAATATGAATGTTGTGTACTAGAATACGAAATAACTATTTCGGCATAAAAATACGTCTGAATGTAAAATCGCAAGTAAAAAAGGAAAATACAAAATATAGTTGTACAAAATAACTTATGTTGAAAAATAAACACACCTAAGTAATTCTGTTTCAAAATATTCTGAAGAGAAATGGTGAAAATGTAGTGAAAGAATCTTCAAAATTGGTAAATGATGTTTTATTATTCCATTTGAAAAATTTAGTGTTTTCACATACAACAATTATTTTGCTACTGTGAGAAATCAAGTTGAAAAGTGCAAAACTACAAAAGCAATATAAGCACGCAGGCAGAATAATTATTACACAAAATGGTGCATTACATTTGGTTAAGCCTTACAAATTTTTATATTAAAAATAGAATTTGTTATTCCTGCAAGGTTTACTTGCTCTCTGAATTATGTTATTCACAAAGAGAGAGGGACAAACACACGCCTCAGGACATAGATGACGAGTGTAGAAAGTAAACTACGGAATTTGGTGTCAGGGATGGGCTGTTGGAAAGGAATAGAATGTGCCGCTATGGTTACATGAGTATACAACATTATCTACACAGTTTTGTTTAGTGCAATGTAAATAGTAAACTACTTCCTTTGTGCAAAATGCTGGCGTTATGTTCCACTGCGGTTTGTGTCCACAGCAACTTGTAGCGGGGTTTTTAATATCACGTTGGTTGTATACCCTTTGTCTGTGTAATCGTTAGCGAGAGTCTACTGCACATCACAACGTATCTCGTTTCAGTATTCGCAAATTGTGCAATTTAGAAAACCTCAATTAACGAACGAGTGATTTCTCGCCCCTCTGCATCCCGCCCCCCATGCGGATGACCCCCGCATTATATGCCTCATTTACCAGTCAAGTTATCTGGCTCTACAGAGCTATCAAATTATTAGAATTGTTAAGCAAAACAACTGAAACATCTAGTTTTATTATTGTGCCAGAAGTTAAGCCAACAGAGTTACAAGAGGAGGATCTGAAAATTACCATCTTAAATATCTACCACAAACATTGCTGATTTTAGTTGCATTAGACTGTGGCTCAAAAAACACGCTAGATAAAAGACATTAGAATACTGTAATGTGCCTAAGTAAACGAACAAGTCTACATTAAAGTCCCAGTGCGCTTGGGATATCATCCGTCGTACAACAGAAGTACTATAATTGCTACTGTACCAAGGAGCTAACAACAAAACTGCTTGTCTTAGGTGGTGGAATCCCACAAGACAGTGCGTAGAGTCTAAATTCCCTACCCCGCTAAATTCATGGCATCTCAGAAACTACTAAAGATGATAGACTGAAATTTTTACAGGATGTACCTATTTGTATGCATGCCTTCGAAGATCACTGATCTACTTTTATACAATAATGTGGTTTATAAACGATGATACAATTTTGTTTACGTTATACATTCTTATTAGAATTTATCAGATTTAATTTTTAAAACATAATTTACGAAGCAATTAACAACAAAGTAGATCAACAACACTACTGAGGTGTTGTTTTAATCATTTCAAAATTTAATTTGGCTGACTTTAATAATTTCCGAAAAAAAGAAAAGTGTCATTTATATAAGAAAATGCATTCACATTACCTTCTCTACTACGTATAGTAAGTAGGGGAAGTATTGTATTCCACCCAAAAATTCGATACCGAGATTTCACCGGAACTATATGTTTTGAGACCCCTGAAACCCCCCCAAAAATAAGCATTTTTGGAAACATATCCGTGTGCGTGTGTGTCTGTGAACAGCATAACTCAGAAACGAACAGTCGGATAAACACCAAACTTGGTATTTAGATTCAGTATCTTCCAGAGATGCGACACGAAGGTTTTCAAGAAAATCCCCCCACCGCAGACTACCCTTTACATGGAACATTTTTCGAAAATTTTAATTTTCTCAAAAATGGCTCTAACAGTTTTGATTAAAATATCATATGTTTAAGATATTTTATGACAAATGAAATGTATATCTCGAATTTTCTGGGAATGTCTCCAAAAGTGTTCTTCATTGTGAACGACTTTTGCATAACTGGTAAACCATAAGTGACAGACAAAATGTTACTGCACAAAAAATGTAGATCGCGTTAAAATACACAATTTATGTTATATACATTTTTTTTGCAGAGTGAACCATTTTCGAGATATTGCTTGTTATTCCCTTAAATTTTCCAATACTTATACTTTTTCTCAAATTCGTTATTCAGTTTTTTATGTCCTGGACATGCAAAGAGATTGGAATGCGCCACATAGCAACCAACGCCTGGCAATTCCCCTTGCATCTACCAGAAAATTAGCAATAAGATTAACATCTCGATATCTCGATTAACATGAAGCATATGGAGAATAAGCGTTTGTAAAACTAGTTTGTACAAAAGTAGAGAAAGTGATGTGAGTGTAGCACATCAGCTTTTTACTTTCTCTACTACGTATAGTAAGTAGGGGAAGTATTGCATTCCACCCAAAAATTCGATACCGAGATTTCACCGGAAATACATGTTTTGAGACCTCCTGAATCCAAAAAAAGCATTTTTGGAAACATGTCCGTGTGTGTGTCTGTGTGTGTGTGTGTGTCTGTGTGTGTGTGTCTGTGAACAGCATAACTCAAAAACGAACAGTCGGATAAACACCAAACTTGGTATTTAGATTCGGTATCTTCCAGAGATGCGACACGAAGGTTTTCAAGAAAATCCCCCCACCGCAGACTACCCTTTACATGGAACATTTTTCGAAAATTTTAATTTTCTCAAAAACGGCTCTAACAGTTTTGATTAAAATATCATATGTTTAAGATATTTTATGACAAATGAAATGTATATCTCGAATTTTCTGGGAATGTCTCCAAAAGTGTTCTTCATTGTGAACGACTTTTGCATAACTGGTAAACCATAAGTGATAGACAAAATGTTACTGCACAAAAAATGTAGATCGCGTTAAAATACACAATTTATGTTATATACATTTTTTTGCATAGTGAACCATTTTCGAGATATTGCTTGTTATTCCCTTAAATTTTCCAATACTTATACTTTTTCTCAAATTCGTTATTCATTTTTTTATGTCCTGGACATGCAAAGAGATTGGAATGCGCCACATAGCAACCAACGCCTGGCAATTCCCCTTGCATCTACCAGAAAATTAGCAATAAGATTAACATCTCGATATCTCGATTAACATGAAGCATATGGAGAATAAGCGTTTGTAAAACTAGTTTGTTCAAAAGTAGAGAAAGTGATGTGAGTGTAGCACATCAGCTTTTTTTTCTATATAATTCATTTTAGTCGACATAAACATTTGCAAAAATAGTTTCATTATACAAATTTCGTTTTAGATACAAGAACCTCCTGAACCCAAAAAACCACTGTTAGAAAAAACGTTTGTGTGGTGTGTGTGTGTAAACAACATAAAATCGGTTAAATGCGAAACTTGGTATTTAATTCAGGACCTTCCAAGAATGCGACACCAAGGTTTGCAAGAAAGTCCCGCACTCCAAACTATCCTTTACATGCAACATTTTTCGAAATGTTTTGTTTTCTTAAAAATGGCTCTAACAATTTTAATATAAATACCGTATGTTTAAGCCATTTTCATGACAAAAAAGGTTGATATCTTTAACTTTCTGAAAATAACCTGTGAGGTCCTTTTTATTCTGAGCGACCCTTGTACAATTAGTAAACCATAAGGGATAGAAGAAATCCTACTAAATGAAAATATGGATCTCGTTAAAGCACATAATTTATGTATGTGAAATAAAATTTCCCGTAGCGTTAACCAATTTCAATATATGCTTTATTATTAGTTTGAATTTTCGAATATTTTATAATTCTCTCAATTGCAAAAAATCTATTCTTTTTCTTTCCCTCTCTCTTTCCTATCCGTGCTCCTGCAAAGAGAACAGAACTTCAAAGCCAGCGACGTTGAAAAGATTTGTCTATCGCTTTGAATTACTGTATTCTTCTTACACTTACAACGGAATGTGTAATGAAGGTATTAACAAGAAGTAGACAGAAGAATAAGCTTTTGAAAGAATACTTTGTAGAGTAGAGAACAACTTTTTCTTTTTCCACGAGTTCATTAGTAACAATAACCTACTTCTATAAGCGAACAGCTGGTTTTGTTTTCCGTATTGTGCAAGTAACCATATTGCTTATTTCGAGATTATTTCTAGTCAACATTTTATGAGTAGGGTAACGTGAATAGAATAACTCTTTATAAAAATCTGATGTGTTACACTCACATGACTTTCTCTACTCTTGTACAATCTATTTTTACAAACGCCTATTCTCCATATGCTTCATATTAATCGAGATATCGAGATGTCAATCTTATTGCTAAGTTTCATGTAGATGCAAGGGGAATATGGTAGCTTTTAAGCGATAGTCAAATATTTTATCGCTGGTTGCTATGTGGTGCATTCCATTCTCTTTGCATGTCCAGGACATAAAAAAATGAATAACGAATTTGAGAAAAAGTATAAGTATTGGAAAATTTAAGGAAATAACAAGCAATATCTCGAAAACGGTTCACTCAACAAAAAAAATGTATATGACATAAGTTGTGTATTTTAACGCGATCTACATTTTTTGTGTAGTAAAATTTTGTCTATCTCTTATGGTTTACCAGTTATGCAAAAGTCGTTCATAATGAAGAATACTTTTGGAGACATTCCCAGAAATTTCGAGATATACATTTCATTTCTCATGACATTATCTTAAACATATGATATTTTCATCAAATTCGTTAGAGCCATTTTTGAGAAAATTAAAATTTTCGAAAAATGTTCCATGTAAAGGGTAGTCTGGGGTGGGGGGATTTTCTTGAAAATCTTCGTGTCGCATCTCTGGAAGATACTGAACGTAAATACCAAGTTTGGTGTTTATCCGACTGTTCGTTTTTGAGTTATGCTGTTCACAGACACACACACGGACATGTTTCCAAAAATGCATTTTTTGGATTCAGGGGGTCTCAAAACATGTATTTCCGGTGAAATCTCGGTATCGAATTTTTGGGTGGAATGCAATACTTCCCCTACTTACTATACGTAGTAGAGAAAGTAAAAATATTCCAACATATGAGGTAGGGATGGGATATCGATACCGTCGATACCTCGATACTCTCAATGCTCGGTGATATCGAAGTATGTGTAATACTCTGAGTTACACCTTCGATACTCTTAAATTTTCATTATTGAAAGTTGTTGCGCCTGACTTTATGCTAGATAAGGGATGAAAGGAGTCGGTTCGTGTTATTACCTTGCACGTGTCCCCCAAAGAGTTGCTGGATTATAATTCTTGGTAGACCTTGACTGTGTTTCCCGTGGGTGAATGAATCGGCATTCAATCGATTCTTATGTCTAAATGAACACATGAAAAACAATGAGGGCAGGAGTAGACGTACACATGTAAATACAGCGTTAACTGAGTTTTGATTAAAACTGTTTTAGCTGACGTACTAAATCATTTCTCTGGTTTGGTGACTCACTCTCAGCCATCACATTTACCTACTCTGTGTATCCAGCAGAAACAAATGAGAACATAAGACGTAAGATAATACACGGAATGGAAATATTTGATCTTTCCTTTCATCCGATAGTTTGTGTTTAGATAAGTCAAGCTCGGGTCACGAGTGTAGCTTACAGATCTACTGTACGACTAATTTGCATAATATGGATAAAAAATCTCATAACAGAAAGTTTTCAGCAACACATATAGTTACATAAAACCGGAAGTAAAGAAATTATTAGCCTTAGCTAACAATAGGGGATATATAACCTGTGATATTATCAAGATAAAATGAATTCCTGCCAATTGGAGAATGTCAAATAGGAACAATTTCGTAATTAGCACACAATACAAAACTGGTTACATGCGTTTATACACAAAAAACTACAAATAAGAGCATAATTCAGTGAACAAGCTATTGACTTTACAATTTCTACTTTCTCTACTACGTATAGTAAGTAGGGGAAGTATTGTATTCCACCCAAAAATTCGATACCGAGATTTCACCGGAAATACATGTTTTGAGACCCCCTGAATCCAAAAAAAAACATTTTTGGAAACATGTCCGTGTGTGTGTCTGTGAACAGCATAACTCAGAAACGAACAGTCGGAACTTGGTATTCAGGTTCAGTATCTTCCAGAGATGCGACACGAAGGTTTTCAAGAAAATACCCCCACCCCAGATTACCCTTTACATGGAAGATTTTTTCGAAAATTTTAATTTTCTCAAAAATGGCTCTAACGATTTTGATTAAAATATCATATGTTTAAGATATTTTTATGACAAATAAAATGTATATCTTGAATTTCCTGGGAATGTCTCCAAAAGTTTTCTTCATTGTGAACGACTTTTGCATAACTGCTAAACCATAAGAGATACACAAAAGTTTACTACACAAAAAATGTAGATCGCGTTAAAATACACAATTTATGTCATATACATTTTTTTTGTTGAGTGAACCATTTCAAGATATTGCTTGTTATTCCCTTAAATGTTTCAATACTTATTTTCTCAAATGGGAATTCGTTATTCATTTTTTTTGTCTTGGATATGCAAAGAGTATTAATCTGTGGGAAAGGGAATGGTGCTGCACCTAGCAACCAGCTATTAAGAGATATGTGTGTGCTTAAAGGCTACTGTATTTCTATGTTGCCCTTGTAAATATATATTCCTCTTACATCTACAAGAAAATTAGCAATAAGATAGAGTCTGCAAATGTTTATCTCGATTAACATGAAGTAGATGGAGAATAAGCGTTTGTAAAAATAGTTTGTACAAGAGTAGAGAAAGTCATGTGAGTGTAACACATCAGATTTTTTATAAAGTGAGTGTCGAGTATCGGTGCTCAAAAATCAATATCGGTATCGAGTATCGAAAAATAGAGATATCGTCCTATCACTAATATAAAGGATTATCAAATGTGAACTAGGTAGGACAAATGTGACACATCGATGTTTTTATTACGGGCGACTCAATATGCGTATTTATATACAAATAACATTTTCCAGCTTGAATAAACGGCGGAGAAAAATAGAATATTATAGATGCATGCTAGCTCAGAATCATAGAAACGTTTCGCCTAGAAATACACTGAAAAGGCAAAATAAAAGTAATTAATAAAGAAACCTAAGGAAACTGGTACATCCCACCCCTGCTACTTAAAATTGTCTCTATTTTAGTTCCTTTTTACTTTCTCTACTACGTATAGTAAGTAGGGGAAGTATTGCATTCCACCCAAAAATTCGATACCGAGATTTCACCGGAAATACATGTTTTGAGACCTCCTGAATCCAAAAAAAGCATTTTTGGAAACATGTCCGTGTGTGTGTCTGTGTGTGTGTCTGTGTGTGTGTGTGTCTGTGTGTGTGTCTGTGTGTGTGTCTGTGAACAGCATAACTCAAAAACGAACAGTCGGATAAACACCAAACTTGGTATTTAGGTTCAGTATCTTCCAGAGATGCGACACGAAGGTTTTCAAGAAAATCCCCCCACCCCAGACTACCCTTTACATGGAACATTTTTCGAAAATTTTAATTTTCTCAAAAATGGCTCTAACGATTTTGATTAAAATATCATATGTTTAAGATAATGTCATGAGAAATGAAATGTATATCTCGAATTTTCTGGGAATGTCTCCAAAAGTATTCTTCATTGTGAACGACTTTTGCATAAGTGGTAAACCATAAGAGATAGACAAAATTTTACTACACAAAAAATGTAGATCTCGTTAAAATACACAACTTATGTCATATACATTTCTTTTGTTGAGTGAACCGTTTTCGAGATATTGCTTGTTATTCCCTTAAATTTTCCAATACTTATACTTTTTCTCAAATTGGTTATTCATTTTTTTATGTCCTGGACTTGCAAAGAGAATGGAATGCGCGCATAGCAACCAGCGTTAAAATATTTGACCATCGCTTAAAAGCTACTATATTCCCCTTGCATCTACAAGAAAATTAGCAATAAGATTGGCATCTCGATATCTCGATTAACATAAAGCATATGGAAAATAGGCGTTTGTAAAAATAGATTGTACAAGAGTAGAGAAAGACATGTGAGTGTAACACATCAGATTTTTTTATGTCCTGGACTTGCAAAGAGAATGGAATGCGCCGCATAGCAACCAGCGTTAAAATATTTGACCATCGCTTAAAAGCTACCATATTCCCCTTGCATCTACAAGAAAATTAGCAATAAGATTGACATCTCGATATCTCGATTAACATGAAGCATATGGAGAATAAGCGTTTGTAAAAATAGATTGTACAAGAGTAGAGAAAGTCATGTGAGTGTAACACATCAGATTTTTTTGTAGTGCGGTTAGACAGTAATTTTGTCTAGCCACAGAGAGTCTCCATTCCTTTGTTATACAAGCAAAATTGAAGTAATAAGTTTGATGATGTGCTAGAAGAGGGTGAAGCGCAGTGGTCAGGAAAAGGGACAGCGGAAAGTGCTTTGCTGGCACAGTTTCAGCGAGAAGAAATCAATGAATACATTGTAAAGGAAATCAGATAGGGCACGAGAGTGCATCCATCATACACTTAAGTGAAGTTCCTCCCCAACTACTCAGGTTTCGCAGATGGAGATAACGGAGCAGTCACCTTACCCCGCACTCAGGTAATAATCCACACTGCTGCTACGACAATCCACGTGACGGTGAACACGCGCCTTTCAAACGCAACTTCAAACTAAAGTACGAGGGCTGATCAACAAAGGCTGAGACTGATTTTTTTTCACAGATGTTTATTACTCCAATTCAATGTTTACATGATCTTTTTCAAAGTAGTCCCCTCCAACTTCAATGCACTTTTTATAACGTCTCTGCCAGTCATTGAACACGTGCTGCAAACCATTCTTTGTCAGCTCCTTGAGAATCGCCTCACTTTTCTTGAGCACTGCTTCAGAGTTCTCAAATCGAATACCCCTAAGCTTTGCCTTTAGTGATAGGAATAAAAAAAGTCACAGGGTGCAAGATCGGGGCTATAAGGTGGATGTGGTACACAGGTAATGTTGAATCGAGCCAGAAACTGCATGACTTGATTTGCGACGTGAGGTCGTGCATTGTCATGATGAAGTCGCCACCCAGTCCGAGAAAGCTCTGGTCGTTTCTTTGCAATGTGCTTCGACAGTGTAGCCAATACTGATGTGTAGTATGCTGCTGTAACAGTAGTGTGAGGGGGAACTGCATGCTGGTAAATCATTCCATTACAGTCCAAAAATGTGATCACCATCACTTTCCCTGCAGATGGAACAACTTTTGCCTTTTTTGGTGTTGGAGAACCTGGCGATTTCCACACTGTACTGGCTTGTTTTCCTTCAGGATCATACTGATGCAGCCATAACTCATCACCGGTGATAATCGATTTAAAAAATGCATCCCCTCCATCAGAAAAGAGACGCAGCACCTGATTGTCTGTTATGCGAAATGCACGTAGGGTCTACAAAATAGAGCATTACTACCAACCTACGAATACGAGAGTGCTGCCGCCTACCAACATTATACATAAAAACCCGCTCTTTTCAAATATTTATGTTACAGATACGAAACTATCACGGAAGCTACAGGAAAAAATCAGTCTCTGTCTTTGTTGATCAGCCCTCGTATAATCAAACTTTGTAATATTTGCGATATAAAAGATATAATACTGTCACGAACGTGACTGAGGGGATCCTGATTGTAATTATTATTTTATATTAATTGACATTATTCTATTATCCTGTCACAAGTTTCTAAAGTTTCTAATTTCACAGAGAATCACATTTTACATTTCTTAACTTTTCTTAAGCCTTAGTAAGTGTTTATACGACAGGAAATAGCGGCCTGCTACTTCCCTTGACATTTCCAAGGGATGTCACCATGTCATCATTTCCTGAGGAGTACGTGTCTTTCTGCAGGCTTTTAGCTGCACCTTAAACCGCGTTACGTCACACAGAATGTTCTAGAACATTGACGTATCGAGTTATGGTTGGCCGCTATATTTCAAACCCAGGGCGGTGCCAGACCATATATGGTAATAGCTGCCACGGTATTACAATGAACCCCTCTAGGGTATTCGACTCTACATAAGCAAGCCCTCAAGCTCTGCTCGCGGGGACTTTATGTTGTAGCGTGGTCGGGACCGTTATGGTACCCGTTGACGTCCGGATGGTTTCACTTGACACCACTAGCGGCTTGACAAAGTCGTGTTGAGTATTGGCTCTCCTCATCCACGACGAGACATTTCTCAAGGTAAGCATTATAAAATAAATTGTTAATAATAATGTTAGCTAGTACGACCATCTTGTAAACCCAACTATCGCACGTAGAAATGTAACTCTTTAGAAGATAGTCAGATCGCTCTAGACAAGCGTTTTAATGATTGTCTCTATCTTTGCAATCCCTCATTTAGCTGCCCCCCCCCCAGTGTCACAACTTAGCACGTGACAATACTATAACTTTTTTGGGCCAAAGAATAGAATTTAGTATTCATAAAACATTGAGCATATGTTGGAAATTTACCACCACATGTTTCTTTCCATGCCTTCAAAACCTTCATATCGCGGCGTTCACTATTCAGCGTGTTTGGGAAACAGATGGCTTTAGATGCATAGTTGCCTTCCTGTACCATCTGCATGACTGACTGACTTGCTGACAGAGGCCTTAGTTGCATATCCGTCTTCCTGTCCCATTTGCTTGAGTAATTGCTAACAAATAGGTACGATTTTCAGCGTGTATGCGAGAAAAATGACCTTAGTTGCACAGTTGCCTTCCTGTACCACCTGCCCGACTTACATGATAGATGACCTTAGTTACAAAGCCGTCTTCCTGCACCATCCGCTTGAGTAATTGCTAACAAGTAGGTAGGATACAGCGTGTTTGGGAGACAGATGGTTTTAGATGCACAGGTACCTTCCTGTACCTCTGCAAGACTAACTTGCTGACAGGTGGCCTTAGTTGCACAGCCCTCTTCCTGTACTGTCTGCTTGAGTAATTGCTAATAGATGTCCTTGGTTGCGCAGTCGCATTCTTGCATCATTTAATTTCTATTTTTTGTGTAGGTGGAACAATCAGTCGTGGTGATGCATACACCTAGCGAGTCATAGAAAGAAAACACATAAGTTACAGCCTGAGCCATTTGGTTTATCATTCTTCATTAGACGTCATTCATAGTAATTTTCAGCCGGTATCTTGGAATTTTTCCCAATTTTTTTGCTGAAGAAAATGATTGCTCTTAAGGACATTGGGTATGCAGTCTAAACTCATCCTTGATTAACCCAGCAATCGTAAATCACATGTACTGGAACCAATGGTTGCAATCTCATCCCGTTGAGGAAATGTGTCTGCTGAAGTTTATTAATGCATTTACAAGCATTAAATGACATTTTCTTAAACATATTTTACTTTATAATAGCATTGGTCAGAATGTATCTTAACATTTGCAGCTACAATTTCATTACTATGCGAGTTGCGTTGGAAATAAAATGGTAAATATACACACACAGGATGATTCTAAAGGTTGCTCAGAAACTTAAAAAGCTTATAGGAGAACAAATATACTTCAGAAAATGAACTTATGGTCTAGGATACCCCAGAGGCTTGTATCTTACAAGTACGTGGACGGCGACCACGGGGTCCCGAGCTGAGTTTGGTAATTCTTAAACTAACTTGTACCAGACTCACTTTTCTCTTCAATACTATCGGTCACTCCTGACCAACTTTTTCAACACCCATGTCATCACGACTGGGGGGTCTTTCCTTTTTCCTACACTTCTTTGCTGGTAAAGGATAGGATGCGGACTGGGAGTGTCAAATCATAGTTTGATTGGAAGGTCAGCTATAGACGTGGCTGGTGTGAAGCAATTCTGCCGAGGTCTTGTGTTATTCCCTTACCCACCATCCTCTTCGGCCGTGACAGGTAGTGTACCATTAGTTAAGGATGCGGAGGGCTTTAATGCTACGAGCGAACTCCCAAGATGTCGTTATAGAGGGTTGGGAAGTACCCAACTCCTCGCTTGTCTGAAAATATGAGAAGTAACGGACTGATGGAACTCAGGGAGGACAAATATCCAGGGCATGCCCAGTCACATCTCTGTCCGCTCCTTGCTACACCAAGGATGCCAACACGCTTGGAATGTCACACAAAAACTTCCATACAGCTCACTGAAGCTTCTAAAGTTTCAGGAAACCCTAGAGATCCTGAAGACAATAATCAGCAGTATCTTGAGAGCTTACACGTACTGAAGCGACACTTATGTCAGCACCAGTACCTGGTCCTTCTTATGAAGGACAAACCCTCTCTGAGAAGGAACAAATGTTCAGGAAACCAAAGAATATTCCCCCGACGAGACTGAAGCAGCCAGTAAGAGAATGGCGTCTATCAAGGTGAAAAAATTGACCACAAGCGAACGAGAAACTTGCCCCTCAAGGGATACAAACGTTACCGTCCAGAAAGCTCCACCCCTCCAGCCGTGAAGGAAACTCTAAAGAAACCCAGAAAACCCAGTCAAAAACGACATCCACCTCTTCTATAGGCACAAAGACACACTGTCATCTAATAAGATGGTAGTAATAATTTACGATTATCCAAACAGCAAGCTCACAAATGAGTAGGCAAAGAAAACTGAAACTGTCATTGTACAATAATTTAATATCCTACCACATGGAGAATGTCCCCAATCTATCTCGTCGCACTTAGAAGCAGGAGCTTTCATCCTGAGCTGTGCGAACGAGGTAATTAAAAATGGGGTTAAAGAAACTATCGCAAAATTAAAACCTTGAGAAAATTTGAAATTACAAACAGGTAAACGAAAGGAGAACCTGAGAGTGACTAAGGTGCTTTTCAAAGTATATACTCAAAGGATGAACCTTCCAAAATCCTGAACGGAATTCAGAAACAAAACAAGGATCTAAACACATCCGACTGGAAAGTTGTTAGCTCCAACAAGAAAAATTCATCAGGGCAAATGATAGTTGCTCTAAATGATTACACTTCACTTAAAGCTAAAGATATGAAAGCCTTTTCTTGGATTAGCAAAAGTAAACTTCACCATCATTTCAAAAGAACTAAAGAAAGATGGAGAAGATATAGCTCATCCAAGAGAACCTACATCACAGTAGGGCAGCTATGATTGCACTATGTCAGAAGTTCAAAACGGATGACATAGACATAGCCCTGATACAAGAACCACGGATAAGAAATGGTAAAATTATGGGGCTTAGAAATATTCAAGGTAAACTAATGTGCAATAGCTCCATAAACAATCTGAGAACATGCATATTGGTAAAAAGGCAGATACAATGCTTAATCCTCGTGAACTAATGTTCTAGGGGCATAACTTGTGCACAATTCACTTCGGTGTCGGGGTAACAAGGAGGAATGTAATCATTAGTTCCTGCTACTTGCCCCACGACACCAGAGAATTTCCACCTACCAGAGAGCTTGACTCCCTGGTTTGTTATTGCATGATGAAGCGGAAACACCTTATCGTAGGGAATGCATTCCAATTCACATCATGAAACTTGGGGCTCTAAGAGGTGAGTCTCTTTTAAGCTTTATTCTTGCTAATAATTTAGTAATTCATAATGTCGGAAATGAACTCACTTTCGGGAATAAACTGAGAGAGGAAGTTCTTGGCATTACAGTTTCCACAGAATTTATTGGAAGCCCTGAGTGGTATATCTCTAAAGACCCGTCACTCTCAGATCATACCCAAATCTGTTATAATCTAAACTTAGGTCTAGAACCTTGCAAATTCAGAAATATTA
Organism: Deroplatys truncata; assembly: GCA_030765065.1. Classification (NCBI taxonomy): domain Eukaryota; kingdom Metazoa; phylum Arthropoda; class Insecta; order Mantodea; family Mantidae; genus Deroplatys; species Deroplatys truncata. Next base: position 44,242,812 of record CM060975.1, on the reverse strand, counting down.
AAAGAACTGATTGGCAATCCTATCATCAACCTTAGCTGCAAGACTGGGTTACATGAATGGGAAAATCAAGTTTTTAGTTGATGACTCTTGCTTCTGACTTATAAGAAGCTATTATACAATAGATTCATACCAGGGAAGTTGCTCCATCCAAACTACAACATAGCATAGAGATGCAATTTGGTGGGATAAAGAACTAGAGCAAGCCAAACGTAAAGTTAGGCGCTCTTTCAACAAGGCAATGAAATTACAAACTTGTAGTATAACATTTCTTCGTCTTATTATAGATAATAATATGAATTGGAAAGACTATATTGACTACATCCTACCAAAACTAAGCTCTGCATGTTTTGCAATTAGATAATTAATTCATTTTACAAATAAAAGCATCCTAAAACAGTATATTATGCTTATTTTCATTCAATTATGACTTATGGAATAACATTTGGGGGAAATTCAGTAGACGCAAAAAAAATATTTCTTTTGCAAAAAGAAGGTAATAAGAATAATGGCAGGTGTAGAGAAACCAACTCATTGTAAACCACTATTCAAAACATTTCGAATTCTACCATTAGCCTGTGAGTATATTTTAGCTGTACTTTTAACCGTGGTTGACCACAGGAGTCTTCATAAAAAATTCAGACATACACAGCAAACAAACTAGAAATGGGTAGGACTTACACAGGCCAAGCAATAACCTACAAGTATTCCAAAGAGGGGCTTGCTAGAATGGTATAGTATTATTTAATTCACTTCCATCATATATTAAGGAACTGAAAACTAATAAAACTAAATTCAAGTTAACATTAAAAAGATATCTCATCACTCACACCTTCTATACAGAGGAGGATTTCTTTCATTCAAAAAACTAACTGACTATAAAATGTTACCAAATTTTATAACTACATTAAGTATAAATAACATTGTTTTAAATCTTTTTAGCTTTAACGTACTCTACATAAGAACTACAATTTATTTACATACACGTACACAATGTAATTATGTATTTATGACATAATCTACATCCTAGAGTAGACTAGCATTCTTAAACTGGTCTAGCTCACTATAGGGTCTATAGATTGAGATCTTATATTATGTTATGTTATGGCAAAAAAAGAGAAGGTAAGTGGGAAAATTATTACAATAATTTTACCATTTACAGTACACTCATAAGGAACGCAAAGCAAGCATCATGGAGAAAATACTGTACATAGATAAACTCTGTAAAAGCAACTTCCAGAGTTCAAAAGTTATTAACTCATGATCCAACGCCATATTTAGGGACTCTAAAAACCCCGATGGTGAATACACTACATCTAGTAGAAGTACATCGGAATTATTAGCAATGACTCATTTTACAGATTGTATTTTCATTGATGAAAAGAGAGCAAGTCCAAATTATCTTTGGAATGGCCATGTTTTGAGAGCATCCAAAGAGTATTGGAAAAAAGTTCGCTCCATAGTCAATGTAACAAATTTTAAATGGTCCATAAATGAATTTAAACCATTGAAGTGACCTGGTGGCGATGGCATTTACTGTATCTTATTACAGAAAGTCCCATAACCACTGTTTCATATACTCTGTCAGATCTTTAGAGCTACATATCAATAATCTGGAGAAATAGCAGAGTAATATTCATTCCGAATCCAGGCAAAAAGGACTATACAAATCCAAAAGCCTTCGGCCAATCTGTCTTTCCTCCTTCATTCATTAAGTACTGGAAAGAGTGGTTCACGCATACACACATACACAGAGATTTTAACAAGAATACCCTACGTGAAAATCCCGACTGGAGCTTATATACGAGAAAATCTAAGCGAGTGTCTACATTGTTTTCATGATTTACAATCATGCAATGGTTTGTCAGCAATTTGTAAAGTTACAGCTATCGCTATGTTTTATAATCTAGTTTAGTTTAAAATGTATGTTCAGTCAATTTCAGCATTTTCAGCGATGCTAATGACTACTAAAACAACTACCGAATAATAATACAATAATAATGGAATCTATATGGAGAATTCACACTATGTTATGAAACACTAATGTATGAGAATTTGTGCATTTAAACAATTATAGATTCAATTTTTAAAATCTAGTATGCCCAGAACACACCGTCAAGCTACGCCACTGAAATGTAGTGATGACAGGGATGATGGAAAATTCGGAGATTAAACTATCCAACGCAACATTCGCCTAGCGACTGAAGAAAACCACGAAAAAATCTTCGGTCAGGTTGGTCAGCCCCGAGACCTGCCGAGTCGCAACACGTTACCACGGCGCCACCTCGCTCATATAGACCGTCATGAAACCAAATCATAAGTGAATGGCATACCCCTGCTGGTGGTATTTTTGTTTTCTTTCCTGTTACTTCACTAGGTAAACGCAGATGCTACGTTAAGGGCATTCGATATTGACATTGCTGAAGTTTCAATCAATTTACTTGATTTTTTTTCACAAACTAGTTCAACACAATTACAACAGAAAATTAATTTTTGTGGCCCTAGATATCTAATTTTCCAAACATTAAAATTGTATCATATACAAAATTCCCTATTTGTTGAAAATCGTAAAACGTTACAGTTTGCATATTATTCCTAGAATGTATTCCACAATAATCAAAGGTGATATTTTGTGCAACATTAAAAGTTTACCAGGAAAAATAAAGAATGTAACAGTTTTAACTTCCTGAAAATCAATCACCTGCTAAAATCATTATATTCCTAAATATCAAAAGAAGGACCTTTAGATATCTTCAAGAAAGATATCTAAACGGCTTCCAAACTTAAGGAGCGTATACTGAAATTTTTAAACTGAACACAAATACCATCGTTGGGGGACGGTAAAAATGTAAGTAAAAAGATAACGAGAAGAAAACAGTTTTAAAATTTCATGTATTGACACACTCTCATTTAAATGACCAGAAAGGAAAAAATCTTATGTGTTACACTCACATGACTTTCTCTACTCTTGTTCAAACTATTTTTACAAACGCTTATTCTCCATATGATTCATGTTAATCGAGATGTCAATCTTATTGGTAATTTTCTTGTAGATGCAAGGGAAATATGGTAGGTTTTAAGCGATAGTCAAATATTTTAAGAGCTGGTTGCTATGTGGCGTATTCCATTCTCTTTGCAAGTCCAGGACATAAAAAAAATGAATAAGGAATTTGAGAAAAAGTATAAGTATTGGAAAATTTAAGGGAATAACAAGCAATATCTCGAAAACGGTTCACTCAACAAAAGAAATGTATATGACATAAATTGTGTATTTTAACGCGATCTACATTTTTCGTGTAGCAAAATTTGGTCTATCTCTTATGGTTTACCAGTTATGCAAAAGTCGTTCACAATGAAGAATACTTTTGGAGACATTTCCAGAAAATTCAAGATATACATTTCATTTTTCATGACAATATCTTAAACATATGATATTTTTATCCAAATCGTTAGAGCCATTTTTGAGAAAATTAGAATTTTCGAAAAATGTTCCATGTAAAGGGTAGTCTGGGGTGGGGGGATTTTCTTGAAAACCTTCGTGTCGCATCTCTGGAAGATACTGAACCTAAATACCAAGTTTGGTGTTTATCCAACCGTTCGTTTCTGAGTTATGCTGTTCACACACACACACACACACACACACACACACACACACACACACGGACATGTTTCCAAAATGTTTTTTTTTTAATCAGGGGGTCTCAAACCATATATTTCCGGTGAAATCTCGGTATCGAATTTTTGGGTGGAATACAATACTTCCCCTACTTACTATACGTAGTAGAGAAAATAAAAACGCAATCGGATCCTGATTCTACAGCAAGTTTTGAACAAATCTGTCTAAAACTGAGTATCTGGTACCCTGAAGAAGCGCCGTGAGCAAAGAACGCACAGCAAGCGATGACCCGCGCACGCGTTAGCATAATTTCGCGGTTGCTGACCTATTTACAGGACCAACAAAGGAATATCGCGCCACGCCATTCCAGTGCAACGACCTCAAGTAATTAATATTACCATTGCAAAAATTCCGAGTGTGGTCTGAATATTCCGGAACCGATGCAGAAGAACTGCCGCAACAATAATGAGAGCTTTTAGCAACACGGAAGTAAAAAAACAGCTGAATTTACATTCAGCATCACATGACATAAAAAGAACAAAGTTGATTTAACAGCTAATATAGCCAGAGAAGTTGAACTTATTCTCCCAAATTATGTGCTTTTTTGTGTGGTTATGTACACAAATTGCATTCCCTCGCTTCCAGTACGATTTTCATGTCCGTTTTCTAAGAGAATTACAACCGTCGTACATATGAATTGCAAATAACATGTTTTTGTGAAACTCCGTGTCGGAGGTACACATAACTCCAGATACATAGCGGCTATGCCTATGTATTGAAGTAGTTGGTTTTGTAGCCCCTCGTATGGGAGCCAATCTTGAAGGTGTTTAATTGTTGTTGCAGTTGCACCACTTTTAGGCACTAATTTGAAGCTGTTTTAGACCACGCACGTAATAGATGCTAATTTGCGAGAGACTGTTTCTAGGAGTGTTCGCCCCCACGTACGGTACAAAGTTTCTAGTGGCCTTCGCCCCACGTTTAAGAATCAACTTTTTATTTTAATGTTTATTTAAATATTATATATGTATATATACCTCGGCTGCGTCAGTAGATAATTCTAATTTGCAAAGCACGTATCTCTTAGCAGGGCTGGTATGGCTAAAGAACAAGGCTTACACAAATTATAATTGTATTGTACTTTGTTTATTAATCCTTCACACGATTAAATAACACTTCAATGATGTATCCTACTACAGAGCTGTGAGATTATTGTTAATTGTACTTTTTAACACGTAAACTTTATATTATTCTCACCGCAATGAATTTTCATGTCTCACACTGAACCCGAATCAAATCTACTGCTCGGCTGCGCAATCTTGTAGCGTCTACCGCCTGAATTTGCACATTTCCTCTATTTCAAGTCTTTGATTGACTAAGCCTACTCCAATAGAATACTTTTATTTAACTTAAAGCTTTTCTAGTTTTTGATTGACTATTTATAAACCGTTTTAAATATTACATTATTATTGTTCCAAGAATTATTAGTAGCCTTTATTAAACTTTCTAATTTATTGTTGTCCCACGGTTACCTCATTGTTAGCAACTTTCGGCTTCTACATTGTAATTCTGTTTGCTACAGAAAGCAGCTTGCTCTATTCTCACAGCTCCTACATTGTTAAACCACGTAATACATTAATAAAGTAAACATAATACAATGACTGTTACATACACTTTATATATTATTACATACACATATTGCTTTAAGGCGGGCTGATATTATATTTTATATTATAGAATTAGACTGATATTATTTAATACTGCCTCAGTATTTACCAGAAATTGCTATTGATTACACCATGCATTTGATACAGCGCTTTCAGGTATTTTGAAGCCAAAAGAATTAATACAAGCTGATATACGTATGTGCAAATTTTCGACACACACACTGCATATAAACGGATATCCAAATATCTCTTGAATCCATCGAAAACCAGATGAACATTCATATGCAATATTTGTAACAACATAAAAACATTAAATAAAAATATGATGTATTACATTCACGTTACTTTCGCTACCCTGTATCGTATATTAGTAGCTATACAAACTATTCTTACAAAAGCTTATTACTTTCTCTACTACGTATAGTAAGTAGGGGATGCATTGTACTCCACCCAAAAATTCGATACCTAGATTTCACCGGAAATATATGTTTTGAGGCCCCCTGAATCCAAAAAAAGCATTTTTGGAAACATGTCCGTGTATGTGTCTGTGTGTCTATGAACAGCATAACTCAGAAACGAACAGTCGGATAAACATAAAACTTGGTATTCAGGTTCAGTATCTTCCAGAGATGCGACACGAAGGTTTTCAAGAAAATCCCCCCACCCCAGATTACCCTTTACATGGAACATTTTTCGAAAACTTCAATTTTCTCAAAAATGGCTTTAACGATTTTGATTAAAATATTATATGTTTAAGATATTTTCATGACAAATGAAATGTATATCTTGAATGTTCTGAGAATGTCTCCAAAAGTATTCTTCATTGTGAATGACTTTTGCATAACTGGTAAACCATAAGAGAAGACAAAATGTTACTAAACCAAAAATATAGATCGCGTTAAAATACACAATTTATGTCATATGCATTTTTTTGTTGTTGAGTGAAGCATTTTCGAGATATTGCTTGTTATTCCCTTAAATTTTCCAGTACTTTTACTTTTTCTCAAATTCGTTATTAATTTTTTTTATATCCTGGACATGCAAAGAGAATGGAATGCGCCACATAGCAACCAGCTCTTAAAATATTTGACTATCGCTTAAAGCCTGCCAATTCCCCTTGCATCTACAAGAAAATTGGCATTACGATTAACATCTCGATTAACATGAAGCACATGGAGAATAAGCGTTTGTAAAAATAGTTTGTACAAGAGTAGAGAAAGTCATGTGAGTGTAATACATCAGATTTTTTTCTATGTTTCTTTTAATTAGATAAACCTTTGCAGAAATAGTTACATTTACACAATTTGCTACAGATTGCGGGGGTATTTGCTGTGCGCCACTTTGCGGCACGGGATTTGCAGGAATGGTCCCGGGTTCGATGCTAACTCAGGGATTTGGATGGATCTTGGACCTAGGGTTAGTGGTTAATACGACTGTTTCATTTCCCGTCGCCTTTTTAAAATGTGACTCCTGATATTACCTCGCCACACACACACACACACACACACACACACACACACACACACACACACACACACACACACACACACACACACACATTTCTTTATTGCTGTGCTTCATACCTTCGCCCCTATCCGCCGATACATTTGTTTTCCGAACAACCTCAAAGGAAATATCACGAAGAAGTGTTGTCTACTCTCCTGTTTCTTTATTTCAAACTTCACATCTCCCCATTTCACTATAACATGATTTCAGTCTTCTTTCTTATTGGATGCCTGAGGGTTTTGAGAACATTGACCCTTTTTTTACACATGTGAGTTTCAGGCGACCTAACGGTACATTAATAAAGCGCATTCGCTTCTCTCTCGGTTAGAATAAGGGAAAAACCTCCATATACGGCCCGCTGTTGCCACTGTCTGTTCAACCTATATTCACCTGTAGATGTAACGTTCACTTCCCAGTGTTTTAATAATATTATTCCTACTGTTATTAATATTTATTTTACCCATGGTTATAATTTTACATTAGTTACTCAGAGCGTACTGCTTCAAGATACAAAGCAAATGGTAGTCTGCCTCACATTCAAGAGGTCCTGAGTTGAATCTCAGTTAGGGTGAGTTACCAGGATAAGGTTTTTCCGGTGGATATCGGTTAACTTTAAGTTCCATGGACCGCGGGCTCATTTGAGCATGATTTCACCCATTTCATTTGTTCATCGTCCGTTATGACCTACTAGGTTAAAGAGCGTGCTATATATTCAAATGTTTAAGAACTGGACGCTATACGATGCTGGTCTTAAAATTCCATACTATTTCCAATGCGATCGAGAGAAACAACTGAAAATCGACAGCACTTGGAGTGATAAAGTTTTGAACAAATCGAACCATTAATAACTGATATTTCGGAAAATGCTTATGCCACTTTCCAATAAATTGTGTGTTTTAAAGAGATCTAGGTACATTTTCTGTGTGATACGTTTTCGTCTATCGTTTAACGATTACCAGTTATACAAGCTTATACATAATTCCTTCTGAATGAGCAGGACTTCACATGCTATTTCCAGAAAATTCAAGATATACATTTTATTTATTATATCTATATAATATATGGCACTTTAAGCAAAATCGTTAGAGGCATTTTTAGAAAATAAAAATTTATAAAATGTTCCCTGTAAAGGACAGTTTGGGGTAAGAGACTTTTTGAAAATCTTCGTGTCGCATCTTTGGAAGGTACTGAACTTGAATACCAAGTTTGACATTTACTCGAGATTTTGTTTTTGAGTTAGGCTGCTCCGGAGAGCGACGGACCTTTTTTCTAAAATGCTTTTTTTTTTTATTTCGGAGCCTCAAAACATGCATTTCTGGTTAAATCTCGGTATCTAATTTTTGGCTGATTCGGTAGAGAAGGTAATAACTGGAAAATGTACTTCACGGATAAAGGCACAAGTGGAACGTTTTGGTAATGAAATGGCGGACCAACTAGAGAAGGGAGCAGCAAATGATAATGACCTAGAACTATGCTACAATCAAATGCAGAACTTAAGCTACGAGCAATGGCAACGGGAATATCGAGCCACGCTGTTTACCCGATGCACATAACAGAATAGAAACAAAACTAACATTAACATCCAATATTTTAAGCTTGTCATGGTAGAATAAATGCACATTTCCATAGATCTAAAATAACTGATGACGCTATGTGTAAGCGCAAACAGAACGAGTATAGAAAACGTAATATATGAATGTAGGTACTTTATTAAATAACTAGATATATCTAATAAACAATGGTTTTTTTTAAAACCCTGTCTTCTGTTTGACAAGTATTATACCATAGCCATCTATGTAGGTATATTCCTTGCAATAAAATGTAACCGGTTTGTTTATATACTCTGCAGAATACAACAACTAATTATATTGTGTGAAGTAACAACTATTTTCTATTCCATGGCATTCTCAACTAAAACTCAATGCTTTCTTCACAAGCATATTCTTTTACAATTCCAATGTGCTCTTTTTCAAGTTAAGGGCATTGTAAATCCTTGTTAATATTTTAGTAAGTTACGAAACGAAATTAGGTGCTTTATAGCCCCATTTCCGCCAGAAAGAGTTGGTCTTTTCAATACTGAAAGAATAATCAAAATTGGTTGAATGATTTTTGAGATTATCCTACATACACAAGCGCGCACACACACAACACAACACAAAGAAATTTTCTCTTTATAATATCGATACAGAAGATGAAAGAATACACTTAAAGAGAAAAATAACAAAAGTAAATGAAATGTTGCCACTTCAATTAAAACAAAAATCAGGTTATCATATTTGTTAATATTAATTTTAAAAACTTACAAACTATATAACAGATTATGGTGCAAGGGGTAAAAGTAGGGTTTTATTTTGCCAGTAGAAATGTTTGCGAAACGAAGGCTTACGGTCAGGCTTTACATGCACACACACGGACCTTTTTCTAAAAGTGTTTTTTGTGGTTCAGAGGGCCTCAAAACATGTATTTCCGGTGAAATTTTGGTATCGAATTTTTGGGTGGAATGCAATACCTTCTCTACCTACTACGTAGAGAATGTAAAAAACATGTGTGTGTGTGTGTGTGTGTGTGTGTGTGTGTGTGTGTGTGTGTGTCTGTGAACTGCATAACTCTAAAACGAAATGTCGGTTAAATACCAAACGAAGTATTTAAATTCGGTAGTTTCCAAAGAAGCGACAGGAAAATTTTCAAAAAAATCCCCCAACCCAAATTGCCACTTACATACAACATTTTTCGAACTTTTTCTTTTTATTTTCTGAGAAATGGTTCTAAATATTTTGATTAATATTACTATATATTAAAGATATTTAGACGACAAATAAAATGTATATCGTGAACTTTTTGTATTAGCTAGTGAAGTCCTCTTCATTTGGAAGAAAATTTATATAATATTGCATAACTGGTATACGTTAAGCAATAGATGAAAACGTGCCACACAAAAATGTAGATCTCGTTAAAACACACACTTTATTTCAATTAACTTTTTTGTGGAATTTCCGAGACATTTATTAATGGTTGGAAATGTTCAAGTCGTTCTTTTAAAGTTGTGTCGATTTTCACCTGTTTCTTACGATTGCATGGAAACAGCATGGAATTTTAAGGCCAGCATATAGCGTCCAGTTCTTAAACATTTGACTATCGCTGTACTCTTAGTATCTGAAACGGAATGTATAATGTAGCTATTTCCGGAAAGGTTTATCTCGATTTAAATGAAGTAGATAGGAAAATAAACTTTCTTAAGAATAATTTGTATACCCACTAATAAGCGACAGAGGGTGGAGAAAGTCATGTGAATGTAATACGTAAGACTTTTCTCGATATATTCTTAAATCTCTAGGCACTGTGTCATTGTCGTATATAACGACACGCCCTATCTTCATCCTCTTACACAAAACTCACCCGCTGGTCCAGGATACACGTCTGTCCGTTAGGGCAACAAAATCTAACGGTAATGAATCTGCTTGCATACATCAGCAAACCGGTTCGGTGCGATAAATATAACTGCATTACTTTTTGTTTCTGCGATCACTAAAACAAGCTCTCTGCAGCAGGATTCCACCATGTCTAGTACGATAAAACGATTAAATGCAGGCAATGCACACATATTTGACTTGATTATATAGGAGAACAGTCAACATTTGAGATTTAATGCTATAACGCTATAGTGATGGCAACGTATGGGAAGCTGATGCCAATATTAAGGGGCAATATTTTTAAGAAACGTGGCCACATTTTTATTTTCTCCATCACTTAATTAAGATAGAGGATGTATCGAAAAAAATGTTGGGCACCCACATTTCAAGAAAATACACATTTTGAGGTCGCCGGAATAAACAATGTCTACTGCGTTACATTCACATGCCTTTCTCTACCCTTCAACAAACTATTATTAAAAATCTGATGTATTACACTCACATGACTTTCTCTACTCTTGTACAAACTATTTTTACAAAGGCTTATACTCCATATGCTTCATGTTAATCGAGATATCGAGATGTTAATCTTATTGCTAATTTTCTTGTAGATACAAGGGGAAATGCTAAGCCTTAAGCGTTTAACATCTGGTTCTATGTGGAGTATTCCATTCTCTTTGCATTACCAGGACAAAAAAAATGAAAAACTAATTCCCATTTGAGAAAAAGTACAAGTATTGGAAAATTTAAGGGAATAACAAGCAATATCTCGAAAATGGTTCACTCAACAAAACAAAAAACAAAACAAAAACAAAACAAAAAACGTATATGACATAAATTGTGTATTTTAACGCGATCTACATTTTTTGTCTAGTAAAACTTTGCCTATCTCATATGGTTTACCAGTTATGCAAAAGTCGTTTACAATGAAGAATACTTTTGGAGACATTCCCAGAAAATTCAAGATATACATTTTATTTGTCATAAAAGTACCTTAAATATATGATATTTTAATCAAAATCGTTAGAGCCATTTTTGAGAAAATTAAAATTTTCGAAAAATGTTCCATGTAAAGGGTAATCTGGGGTGGGGGATTTTCTTGAAAACCTTCGTGTCGCATCTCTGGAAGATACTGAACTATATACCAAGTTTGGTGTTTATCCGACTGTTCGTTTCTGAGTAATGCTGTTCACAGACAGACACACACACGGTCATGTTTCCAAAAATACTTTTTTTGATTCAGGGGGTCTCAAAACATATATTTCCGGCGAAATCTCGGTATTGAATTTTTGGGTGGAATACAATACTTTCCCTACTTACTATACGTAGTAGAGAAAGTAAAAAAGCTTACTTTTCTATCTACTTCATGCTAATAAAGATAAACATTTGCAGAAACATTTTACTACACATTTTCTTCTAGATACAATAGGAATAGGGAATACAGTACAGTGATATTCACATCTTGTGGGTCGCTAAGTACTGGGTCTTGAAATTCCATTCTCTTTCCATGACCATGGAGGAAAAACTGATGTGTTACATTCACATGACTTTCATGAGTAACCTAAATTGAATATAAGAAGGAATCGCTTTTTATATGAATACCTACTATAATGTACGAGGGTGGCTCGTAAAGTTCTCGGCCAGGCACGAGATGGTGCTGGCAGTAATAGCAAGCATAGTTCTGAAATACGACCTTGAATGGCGCAACGTGCAATTTCATTTGTTTACCTGTCAAGTGCTGAAAATATACAAGTTGAGATTTCTATCGAAATTTGATAAAATCGAATTTTGTGGAGTGATTAATACTTCACTGTATAAGGTTTAATGCCAACCAAAATAAATAAAAACAATTGGAGTGAGACTGATTTTGGAAGATTCTTCGCCATCATTTTCTCCTGTGAAGAATTGGGCTAAGGAGTTTAAATGCGGTGTTCTTAAAATGTTTATGACTGAACGTTGAGGCAGTATTTTTAACACTAAAATGATTTCAGTCTTATTGTATAATATATATGATTCAATAACAGCCCGCCTTAAAGCAATATGTGTATGTAACAATATATAAAAAGTATATATATATATAACAGTCGTTGTATATGTTTGTATTATTGTATCCATGTGTAATAATTTTATATGAATATATTATGTAATTTAATAATGTAGGAGCTGTGAGAATAATAGGTTAAAAGTTGCTAACAATGAGGTAGCCTTGATGCAGTAATGAATTTGAAAGTTTAAATGCTACTAGTCATTATTGGAGCAACAATAATGTAAATTTTGAGACAGTTTAAAAATAGCCAATCAACAACCAAAAAAAGCTTTAGTTAAATGAGGGTATTCTATTAGAGTAGGATTAGCCAACCAGAGACTTGAAATACAGAAATTTACAAGTTGACGGTTGAAATCAAGTCAGTTGCCTGCAGACAGTGTTTGTAACCGGATGTGAGATGCGTCCTCGAGAGATTTAATATGTATTCGTGCGAGACGAAAAATAAGTTTACGTATTAAAAAGTGTAATTAATTAATAAAACGAATCTCACAGCTCTCTATAACAGTGAAGTGTTATTTTAATCGTATCAAGTATTAATAAAAGGAGTGAAGTAAAACTCTAATCTGTGTAAGCCTACATTCTTTATTCACATCACAACCCTGCTAAGAGAAACGTGTCTCTAACAATAATACTGACGCAGCCGAGGCAAACACAAATATATAATATTCAAAGAAACAGTCAAATTACAAAGTTAATATTTTTTTTTTAAAACTTGGGGCAAAGGCCACCTGAAAGTACATTTGGGGCGAAGGCTACCGGAAACTGTTTACTATACGTGCGGTTGCAACTACTACAAGTTCGGCTCCCCAACAGTTGAACTATAATACAACACATCAAAAAAAAATAACGTAACAAACCGTCTTCAATACAATCTTCTTCAACGTCCAGTACGTCCAGTTACCGCTACGACTGAAGAAACCCTCCACAATTCGGTGTTAAATGATAAGACGAATCAAGGTACGTGAGCTTGCTGACATTGCCAAGATCTCATTATATCGTATATCGTATCTGAACATTGTAGCTTTCGCAACTGAGAAAGCCCGCAAACGCGACCATTGCCGAGTTTGTTAACCGCCGATCAAAAGCGCACCAAAAACGAGGTAGGCCACGTCTGTTATTCATTTGATGCGTAGCTTCGATCCACAATATATATATATATATATATATATATATATAAGAGTAATTTAATACTAATTGTGCATCAAACAGTACACGAGTGTAGAACCATTGTGTTATTTCATTAAGTGTTTAATTCGAGTCAAATTGACTTGGATTAATTATACTTCTACAGTTCAAAATACCGCCTATCCTAAGCCTACATAAAATGGAATCTGCCAGCGCCATCAGCTACACAAGAGCTACTCAAGCACCACCAAGAAAAGAACAAGCCATTGTAATCGAATCTCACGATGGAGAGTAAACTCTTTGATGCTTCTAATATCAGATTTGCTTCCCGCATTTCGCACAACAGGATATGTATGTATGTTAAATCACAGAAGAGCTCACAGCTAAACATAATAAAATCATAGTAAATAATCTTTCTCTTCCTTTACGACCACTGATTACGCCAAATAAGCGAGTTGTGCTATCCAATGTATGCCCTGTCATGCCTAATCATATAATAGAGGATCACCTAATTCAACGTGGAGTAAAACCTGTTTCCCACATCACTTACCTTAAGGCAGGAATAACTGAACCTGGGTTTTCCCACATTTTGAGCTCCAGACGCCAAACTTATGTTCACCCTGATGATCTTGCTGAACTTCCTCAGAACATTCACATCAACTATGAGGGCACAAGCTACTGGATATTTCCCTCCGCCTATACACCACTTTGCTTCCTTTGTAAAGATGGTCATTTAGCTCGGGACTTTTTGTTTTTATTATTTTTTTATTGATCGATCAGCAGTAGAATGCTTTACAGATCAGTGGTAAAAGAAGATTACAGAACAAGAACACGCAGGGGTAGGCTTACATAGCGCCCCATAACTACATTAGGTGGTAACAGCAATGGCACGTAAGAGAAAGTCAATATTGGAGATGTAAGAACATCAATCACTGGAGTCAGTAGAATCAGAGGCAGCACCGTAGTAGATCCTGCGGAAGTCTCCTCTTCAAGCGTGTGGGGTGGCGCGTACGGGGGCCCATGTTGTAGTGCACTGCTCTTGGAACGTCCTGCAGGTTGGAAAAGAAACGGCAGGCGATTCTGCGAATGGAGTCGTGAAGAGGCAAGAGTCCCAAGTTCGTGATGGAGCTGCTGATTCCGAATTAACCATGGAGCATCAGTAGCAATGCGCATGAAGCGATTCTGAATAACCTGGAGACGACGGAGATGACATACGTGAGCGGCTCCCCATATCTGGCAGGCTTAAGTAATAAGCGGACCAACGAGAGACTTGTAAAGTAGCAAGGAACACTGTAATCCAAGACTGAAATGGCGATGAAACAAAGGCGATAGTTTTGAAAGCCGCCCAGAGGCCGAGGATATGATTGATGTGAGCGCGGCAGGTCAGTCGAGAGTCCAAAAGCACTCCAAGGTTCTTAACAAGAGTAGTCGCAGGAAGCCAAGATACATTGTCGCCACAAAGACACAGCGGAGGGAGAGGAGAGTATCGGCGGAGAGTGAAGATTTTAGCCGCAGTTTTCTGAGGGTTCAATCAATACGCCAAGTGTGGAACCACAGAATGAGACGATCCAAAGAGTGTTGTACTACTTGCTGGAGATTAGAATGAGAATAGTATAGTACCGTATCATCAGCGTAGAGAGCTAAAGAAGTCGGAGCCAAGTCAGGCATTCAGAAAACCCATGGGTCAGAGTGCGCGGTAGCCGGGAATCGAACCTGGGACCTCCCGAATGCGAGTCGCGTCTGGTTACCGCGGCGCCAACTCGATCGGTTTTAGCTCGGGACTGTGTTAACGTCTCTAACCCTTCAATCCTACCGGTTTCCAATAAACTTCACACTCGCAGTATAACTGACAACCATGCTGAGGATGCTGAAAGAAGAAACCAAGAATACTGACATTCCTACAGAACTGAATCCTCAAATAAAAACAAATGAGAGTAATTTAGAACATGGAATGCTTAGAATCACAGGACGATAAGCAACAAGGGCAAGCAAAACCCTTCCCCCTCCCCACTTTAAGTGAAATAAATCACAACAGACAGCTGGAATAAAACGCCCTGTCCCTACATCAAGTACTTCATCTAACAATCCTAATCACAGTTATTCAGCTATAGATGCAAATAAATCCTCTTGTGCTTCTTCAGAAGATGATGCCAATTTCCCCTCTTTGCAACCAAAACATAATTAAAAAGAAGAAAAAGAGTGACAAAGCTAGTACCATAGGATACAAACTAGCCCCGCTAAAAAAAAATCATTGACAGCTATCCCCATTCGTTTGTGTTTACTTACCTGCAGTTAAAGAGCTTTTATGAAAACACGGTTGGAGCCAAAGATATACCTAAACTAGCTCTACATAACACAACAGGTTTGAAGTCCTTGCTGCATACAAAAACCTCTATCTTCATCTCACTGACAAACATATAAAATGTAGAAGTACTTTGATAGAAAAGAAGCTGCTAGCCAGCCTGAATCAGGCAAATGATAACCACCCATTGCCAGTGAAACTAATTAGTCTGGTTGTGGAGTGGAGAAAATTTGTTTATTGAGTTATCCCTAGCACAGTCGTTAACCAATGCCTAATTAGTTGCTAGAAATGTTCATAATTTCAAATGCATAACATAATACTTTAAGTAGCATATGAAATTGTCTTCCAGTATTTTAAAAATAATTTACATAATGATCATTTTAATAATATACAACTAATGGTGAAATCAATTTTACAATGGAACATAAATAGTTTCACGATACATTATGAATATTTACAAATTGTATTACACAAACAAGATCCTGATGTTATATGTCTCCAGGAAACAAATTTTCACAATGTTTATGTTAGCCATATTAAAGGATATCATGTGTAATTAAAAAACAGAATACTAATACGCCATTCTAGTGGGGGAGTGGCAACATATGTTAAATCTAATTTGCCATATATTCAAGACTAATCTTGAGACAATAGCAATTTCTGTTTACTTTATTCCTCATATGGTATGTATTTGTAATATCTACCCGCCGAACAGTTAGGAGGTAGACATTCATGAGTTCCGCAGACTGTTATATCGGCTCCCAAAACGTTTTATTGTAATCGGTGACTTAAACAGCCATAGTACCTTATGGGGCTGTAAGAAAACCAAGAAAACTGATTGAATTACTTACTGAAGAATTTGATCTAGTTATATTTAATTTAAGGCGGCGCCGTGGCCGAGTGGTTAGACCGCTCGCCTCTCACCAAGGCGACCCGGGTTCAATCCCAGGGACCCGCATGTGGGATTTGTGGGCGGGTTTTCCCCCGCCATTCATTCCACCAACTGCTCCATCATCAGCTTTCCATTCATCCATTTCACCAACATTTCGTTTCATCTACTTCCTTCCTCCCATACCAGGCATCGGGCTGATCACCCATCTTGGATATTCTGTCTGATCCATGAGTGTCTGCTCCTCGACGGGCCTTTGACCCCAGGCACCCGCCTGTACGTCCTGGGGGTGTAAGTCCTACATATGAGGAGGTTAAACAGATAATGAATGAATATTTAATTTAAATGAACCCACTCACTACGACCTTGCACATGGTTCATCAAGCAACATTGATTATCGGATATGTTCTACAGTATACGGTAATGGTCATTCTCCCATAATACCTCAGACACAAGTTAATCAGGAAAATAAACCAGATATGGAATTTTGATCGAGCTAACTGGCATAAATATGAAACCACGGTTAAAAAGAGCATTAAATTGTTGAGTCCAATATCTCAATTGATTCAGCTTGATATCCTTATAGCTGCTGGGGACAATATTAAAAAAAAAACTTTTAGGGAGAACTAAAAGGTGGAATGGTGACTGTAAAAATGGTGACTACAAAAAAATAAAGCATTTAGAATTTATAGAAGTACCCCCACACTGGAAAATAAAATTTATTGCATGAAATGTAGAGCGAAGGCCCGAAAAACTATCAAAAATGGTAAGAAACTCTCATGGATACAATTCTTATCAACAATGACTAGCAAAACCAACGTAAAAGAAATATGGTCTAAAATCAAAAGCACTAAGAAAACAAAGGGCTTCAACTCTATTATTCTTCAACCTGATAAATCAAAGCACCCTATTGCAAATTCTCAGACCGTAGCTGATATTCTTGCAGAAACTTTTGCCAACAATTCCAGTGACTCCAATTATAACTCAGAGTTCTTCCATATAAGTCCTAAACCATTGAACCCGACCTTGGCCATCTTTCTAATGGCCAAGAAAAGTCTTATAATGACGCTATTGCTCTTACAGAACTTAATGAAGCACTCGTTTCCTGCAAAAACAGTAGCACTGGACCAGATAAAATTCCCTATGCTTTTATCCAACATCTTCCTTTAGAAGGCTTACACTATTTTTTAGTAATCTACATTGCGAGAGTTTTTCCTAATATGTGGCACCAGGTATTGGTAATACCGATTCTGAAACCTAACAAATATAGCAATTTACCTCAAATTATAGACCAATTTCACTTACTTGCACGATGTGTAAATTATTAGAGAAAATCCTTAACAAACGGCTCACATGGACCTTGGAAAACCAAAAGCACTTTAACCCAGTCCAACATGGATTCAGACATCATCATTCTAGCTTAGACATCGTGGTAGCTTTACAAAATGAGATTCAAGAAGCATCTGCCAATAAACAGTATCTATGCCTCGTAAGCCTCGATATAGAAAAAGCATATGATATGATTTGGAAGACATACTTCTCAAACGTTTTACTGAAACATGCCATTTCAGGCAATATGATACATTTTCTATATAATTTTACCCAAAACCGGCAGATTACAGTTAGAATCAGCAACACGCTGTCAAAAAGCTTCACCATAACAAATGGGGTTCCACAAGGTTCCATTCTCAGCGTGACATTTTTAGTGGCAATAAATAAGTACCCAACTTCATCAAACGACCCATAAGACCAATATTTTTGCAGATGATTTAACAATTTCATGTGCTGGGAGAAGCATTAAAACAATACAAAACCTTTTGGAAGATACAATTACTGACCTTCATAAATGGTGCCTGACCACAGGATTTAAGTTCTCGGCGACTAATAGAGAAGTAAAATATGCCCTCTAACAATACAAATGAAAAATCAACAAATCTCATATACCAAAACTCTAAAGTTGCTTGGGATGTTTTTCGATGAAAAACTTTCTTGGATTGATCATATTAAAGCTATACGTACTGACTGCCTCAGGAGACTTAGTGTTCTTCGGCCCTTATCGGCACAAAATTGGGGTGCAATTACCAAATGTTGCTTTCCACATACCGAGCAATCATTCTCAAAATTAGACCATGGATCAGTAGTATTCATCTGCAAAGCCATCAATATTGAAAATGCTAGATCCTATACAATCCTCTGCACTTCGAATAATTCTTGGAGCATTTCGGACGAGCCTATATCTAACCTACAAATTGAAACTGATGAGCCACCTCTCTCAGTTAGAGGGAAACAGCTCTTAATTTCATATTCACCAAAGATAGCATCTAGAGCATCTTCAAGGATGTTTGACTACGTATTCTTGAGCACCCCATCTCCATATAGAAGAATTCAAGGTATATTAACCGAAGTTTGCATACCTTTTCTTCAAGTAACCACGCCGAATTTTTGCGATTTTCCGTTATGGAGAATCCAACTTCCTCATGTAAACTTAGATCTCAGCAAAACTGTGAAGCCAGATACTAATACGGCAACATATATGCAGTTATACCATGAACTTATTGCTTTTTATCAAAATAAAAATCATATATTCACAGATGGATCAAAAACAGAGGACCGATGTGGATATGCACTTGTTACAAATACAAACCAAACTGTTTCTTCCCGTTTGCCAGATATGTATTTTAATTTTTCTTGTGAATTAATGGCAATTCAGAAGGCAATAACACTAATTCGTTTAACAGAGAGTAATAATTTCATAATATTTACTGATTCCAAAAGTGCTCTCCAAGCTCTTCAAGATCGATCCACATCTCAGACATTGGTACGTGACATTCAGCACACTCTTCAATCTATTGTAACAGAAGATCGTACTGTAACTCTTGTCTGGATCCCATCACACATAGGCATTAAAGGCAATGAACAAGCTGACTAGCAGTCAAAGAAGCCACTCGCCATTCATTAGTTGACAAATCCATCAAAATTCCGTGTCAGGATGAGCTTCACACTTTAAAAGAGCAATCCACAGCCTTTGGAAGCATCAATGGACCCAGACCTCAAACAGTAAGTTGCATGCTACTAGACGTAAAACAGCAGTCCATTCCATATACTGCCTTGTACCGCCAAGATCAAACAATTGCTGCTAGATTACGAATCGGACATACAAGACTCTCACCTCTACCACTTCACCAAAGAACCACCTCCTGAATGTTGTTTATGTACTACAAGACTCGCTGTTGAGCATCTACTATGCAAATACTAACAGTACGATAACTATCGCAGACTGAAAAGATTTCCTCCCACCTCCGCACTGCAATAGATAAAGTGGCCTATTTAAAACTAAATAAATTCCTGCAGAATATCGGTCTTTTTAACAAAATATAAAATGCTTCAATATAGTGTTTGACGACCTTAAAATTAACGCTGTAATTCCATTATACATTTTATGTTCTCTTTATATCTAGCTACTTCTTGTGTTGTACTATGTTACAATTCATTTGTTTTATTAATTTTGTGAACTTGTAACTGTTTCTCTAATTATGAATTAATGCAATTAAGTTGATGAGTCGCATATGACCATGTAGTTAGCACGACTTTAAATAAATTTTAAAAAAAGGGCACCCGAGTGAACAGCTCACAGAAATACTTGGTCATGTTCAGATAGATGTCGACGTAAGTTAACTCACTGCTGACGAAACATGGATTCATCACCACATGCCAGAGATGAAGGAGCAGTATAAACAATGGATGCAAGAGGATAAAGGCGCTCCAAAGAAGGCCAAGTGTCTCTGTTTTCTGAGATGCTCGGGTGTGGTGTTGGTAGGCTACCTTCGAAAGGGCAAGCCATCAACGGAGATGGATGCTAAGCAGGCCAAACGTTCTCATTTGTCAAAGAATACAAATGTTTTCCATCAAGACAATCAACGAAGCACACTTCAATTATGGCCGTAAACTTGCATGACTTGCAATTTGAACTGCTGCCAAATGCGCCATATTTACCAGATCTTACTCCCAGTGGCGTTTTCTACTGCTCTGAAGAAATAGCTCGTTGGACAGAGATTTACCTCAGATGCAGAGATCAAAAGCCACACAGTCTTATTTTGCAGAATTTGACACATTTTATATCGAAGGTGTAAAGAAGTAAGTTGATCCAACTGTGTATAGTTGAAAGGTATGTTGTTTCTTTTTTCTCTCGGGACGATAGGTTTCCGAACAATCTCATATAAAGCATTATGTAAAGTCGTGCAAGAGAAATGCATTAGATTTTTTAGTACAATGCAATGTTTCTCTATTCTACATACCTGAGTGACAGAGCAAATACAACACGGCACTTTTTACCTCACTTACTTGTAATGGCGAATTACAGTAAAAGAAACGTTCCCGGATTATGTTTATTGAAGCGTGGGCACATCAAAAGCACAGACATTTTTCATTAGGCGCAGCGCTCATCAAAACACCACATTCCGGGCACGTATTGTGATGCTCCGCTACCAAAAGAAGACGTTTCCTTTCTCTTCTTCAGCAAAGGGAAAACAAAAGTCCTGGGGGAAGAAAGCCTGGATAACAAACAGGGCACGTCTTCCGACTGAATACAGCTCGCTAATTACACGTCACCCAAGTTATTAGTCCGTTCTGTGCCACAGCACCAGGGTTCCGATACCGAATGGGTAACTTTGTCTTCATCCATATCACCTACGTGCTTAAAAGCCTTAATCAACTTGCTAAAAAGGTAGAACATGTCAACTACGAAATATATTACACGTGTTTCATATATATCATCATGACGACATGGATCTTTTGGTCAGCTCCGCTCCCCATTGTAGTGTGTCCATCCAAATATTTTATATAAACAATTTGGACTTTCTCTACCACGTACATCACTACAAAGGAAGGATTACATCCCACTCAAAAACCCGATACCGATATTTCACCGGAAATACGCGTTTAGAGGTCTCAAAATAAAAATATAAAGCGTTTCTAGAAAATTGTCACAAAAACGAAATGTTCGAAAAACAGCATCCTCCAAAGATGGGACACGAAGATTTTCAAGAAAATCACTCTCCCCGAACTACCCTTTGCGTTGCCAATTTTTTGTTATTTTTTATTTTCTTAAAAATGGCTCTAACGATTTTCATTAAAATACCACATATTAAAGATATTTACATGACACAAAATATATATCTTGCATTTTCTAGGAATAACCTAATCCTCTTCATTCGGAAGGAATTCCATATCACTTTATATAACTGGTAAACTATAACAGATAAACACTTACTATACAAAATGCAAGATCTTTAAAACTCACAATTTATATGAAAGATATTTTTGTGATCGAACGGAATGGCTCAGGCGGTAACGTCTGAGGGCCGCATTCAGGAGGTGCCGGGTTTAACTACCGACCAATCTGACGGTTCTTTCGTCGTTTCCCTCAGTCGCCAAGGTAAACACCGGACTGGATATTTAATACCACGACCCACCTTATCACCCTAACCCGAATTTCCACCTTAAGTCTAAAAAAATAGTAAAACTGAAAAAAATGGTATTAGCGAATGCTAATCCACAGATAATCAAAACGGATAGATTGAACGCCACTCTAATGTTATCTGCCATGCACGTGTACAAGCAGAGATGCAGCTGCCTAGCACTAAGGCATCTGCGCACACGTAACGAAACAAGATGGTATGTTCAGGAATGAGACCTAAAGGCTGAGCCACGAGGTATCTCCTGACAGAACCGTCGCGGTATGACCACGGAACTGAAACGACGTAAAATAGAGTAAACTTTTTGTGGCATCCGCCGTTTCCGAAATGTTCTTTATTAATTATTATTACTTTGAATTTTAAAACACTTTGTTATTCTTTAAACAGGTTATCATTCAGTGTTTCCTTGTACCTACAACGAAATGCAGAAGTATCGATTAACATGCAGTAGAGAGAAAAATAAGATTTTGTAAGAACAATTTGTAGCAGCTTATAAAAGTAAAAATAGTGGACAGTGAATGTAAAAGATCAGATTTTTCTTTTTAAAATGTGTTCCTTCTCCCACGTTGTAATGTGACATTTGTAATATAGTTGGCATTATTGCGTACGTGACCTGGCGGCCCAGATCGGATATTGTGCAAGAGTAGTGGGGATGGAAACCGGTTCCTAGTGTAGCGTGCTGACGCCGAGTTAGCGTGGGTTTGAGTAGTCGAGTCGAGGTTCTGCTTGCAGCAGGGTCCGTGCGTACAGCATGGCGTCCCCACCGACAGGCAAGGAGGTATTGTAATTTCTTTTTATCATAAAATACAGCTACCATCCAAGTAATCTTAGAGTGAACTTCTGAAGTAGATAGATCCTTCCCTTATCCACATAATGAATTAGGAATATTGTTAGGGACCTTTAGGGGTATTTTTAGAATTTCGTTGAGCTTGCCCCGTCGGACCTCGTATAATTTATGATAGAATGTTCGATCCCGACCACGGTACCTATTTGCTCTACCCTCCATTGAGCTAGAATAAGTAAAGAGGTTACGACAGTATTTTTAATAGCTACTGGTTTACTCAATTTCAAACTGATTCGGCTTGAATGTGTTTGAAAAGTTTAATAAATCACAAGTGTATTAAGGTTGGATTGGAATACATAATTAATATCCGACTAATGCCTTAAACCCGTACGTAAGAAATATTTGCACAGGTTTCTGTTGCGTTATTTCAGGAAAAGGTACTGACTTTCTACACAACCTGCAACCACAATGTTGATGCACACCCTGTATAGCATCCCGGCACAAAGGAGCAGTGCACCCCATTTCCTTCATTGTTGAATTCTCGGAGAGCCGTTACGTGCACGGTTTACCAAACTGGAGAACGGAGATGCAGCTTCTTTTAGATCAGCCGAGTAAAATAGCATCAACATCCTTTCACTGGACCAGTCGCACGTGTCAGATTCCTCTGACATAAACTGCCGCCTTACCTATCCTAACCTAATTTGTTTGCCTTTACAGACATCTCTGGTATACACAAGACATGCGTCAATGTCGATACAATGTTGCTGTTGAATCTTTGTTACGCTGGCAGACATTTACGGTACAACCAAGGCAAGTCTTATCGAAGTACACGATACAAAAGCAACTAAACTATTTATTTTGTTATGTTTACTTTCTTCCTTAAGTGACTCGTTTCGCCACAATTTGGCATTTTTGTTTTGCACAAATCTTAATTTACGCTCAAATTATGAGGTTGCAGCAGCAACTGAATGAAAACCGCTACTATCTCTCGGCCCCCTCTCGATTAGCATGCGAACTTGGTATAAGCATAGTTAACAACATGCCTTTCTGTGTGAGGGCGGCGGTTAGACTGGACGGCACCCTAATGTCATCTGCATGGCGTGAAGCAGTTGGTTACAGGGATGAGACCTAGAAGGCTAACTGTCCGCCTTTCTGTGTGAGGGCGGCGGTTAGACTAGACGGCACCCTAATGCCATTTGCACGGCATGAAGCAGGTGGTTACAGGGATGAGACCTAGAAGGCTAACTATCCGCCTTTCTGTGTGAGGGCGGCGGTTAGACTTGACGGCACCCTAATGCCATCTGCACGGCGTGAAGCAGTTGGTTACAGGGATGAGACCTAGAAGGCTAACTGTCCGCCTTTCTGTGTGAGGGCGGCGGTTAGACTTGACGGCACCCTAATGCCATCTGCACGGCGTGAAGCAGTTGGTTACAGGGATGAGACCTAGAAGGCTAACTGTCCGCCTTTCCGTGTGAGGGCGGCGGTTAGACTGGATGGCACCCTAATGCCATCTGCACGGCGGAAAGCAGTTGGTTACAGCGATGAGACCTAGAAGGCTAACTGTCCACCTTTCTGTGTGAGGGCGGCGGTTAGACTTGACGGCACCCTAATGCCATCTGCACGGCGTGAAGCAGTTGGTTACAGAGATGAGACCTAGAAGGCTACCTGTCCGCCTTTCTGTGTGAGGGCGACGGTTAGACTGGACGGCACCCTAATGCCATCTGCACGGCATGAAACAGGGGTTACAGGGATGAGACCTAGAAGACTAACTGTCCACCTTTCTGTGTGAGGGCGGTGGTTAGACTGCATGGCACCCTAATGCCATCTGCACGGCGTGAATCAATTGGTTACAGGGATGAGACCTAGAAGGCTAACTGTCCACCTTTCTGTGTGAGGGCGGCGGTTAGACTGGATGTCAACCTAATGTCATCTGCACGGCGTGAAGCAGTTGGTTACAGGGATGAGACCTAGAAGGTTAAATGTCAACCTTTCTGTGTGAGGGCGGCGGTTAGAGTGGATGTCAACCTAATGTCATCTGCACGGCGTGAAGCAGTTGGTTACAGGGATGAGACCTAGAAGGTTAACTGTCCACCTTTCTGTGTGAGGGCGGCGGTTAGACTGGATGTCAACCTAATGTCATCTGCACGGCGTGAAGCAGTTGGTTACCGGGATAAGACCTAGAAGGCTAACTGTCCAGCTTTCTGTGTGACTGCGGCGGTTAGACTGGATGGCACCCTAATGCCATCTTCACGGCATGAAACAGGGGTTACAAGGATGAGACCTAGAAGGCTAACTGTCCACCTTTCTGTGTGACTGCGGCGGTTAGACTGGATGGCACCCTAATGCCATCTGCACGGCATGAAACAGGGGTTACAAGGATGAGACCTAGAAGGCTAACTGTCCACCTTTCTGTGTGACTGCGGCGGTTAGACTGGACGGCACCCTAATGCCATCTGGACGACGTGAAGCAGTTGGTTACAGGGATGAGACCTAGAAGGCTAACTGTCCACCTTTCTGTGTTAGGACGGCGGTTAGACTGGACGGCACCCTAATGCCATCTGCACGGCATGAAACGGGTTACAGGGATGAGACCTAAAAGACAAACTGTCCGCCTTTATATGGGAGCGGCGGTTGGACTGGACGGCACCCTAATGCCGTCTGCACGGCACGAAAGCAGAAGATTCGGTAGCTATGTGCTAGGGTCTCTGTGGCACGTGACGGAGCGGGTGGTCACAGGGATGAGACCTAGAAGGCTAACTGTCCATCACATATCGTTCTAAGAGTTATCCACCAACAGATCCGTCGCGATATGACCAAGGAGTTAAAGCGACGTAAAATAAAATAGAATAAAAAAAACCTTGAGGGTGATTTTTATTTTCTTAATTAAGTATTTAAATAAAAGACAATATATGTATGCACACGATTTTCTCTGCAAATCACAAATGTACACATATTCATTATATATTATAGTGTTCATATAAAATGATTCCTCGCTACGTTACTCACGATATAGTCTTAACTAGGCATTGTTTTAAATTAGGCAAGATGGTTTCAACATGCAGAAACCGAATTTAAATGTTTATTCGCGGTAACAAGCTCTTAAGGGCGAAAGAAAAGAAAGGGGGGACATCCTCTAGGGTAACGGTTAGGAAAGGTTTAAATTTGCAACATGGAATATTTCGAAAACGGTTAAGACTACGAAAAAACATTTATTTGACAGAAGCTATATGTTTTAATGATTTGTGCGTTTTTTCTGTAGTAAGGTTTTGTCTGTCTATTTAGCATTGCCTAGTTATTCAAACTGTGCAAAATTCAGTTCAATAAGGGAAGTTCCCAGGATGTTCATAGAAAATTCAAGCTACAGGTTTTATTTCTCATGTCAATAATCAAAATGAGAAAATAAAAATAACGGAACCTTTCCTTGTATGGGGTGGCATTTTCTTCAAAATCTTCCTTTCGCAACTTTGGATGAGGCTGCACTTAAATATTAAGTTTGGAATTTAACCGATTGAGTTATGCTGTTCACTCATACACACATGCATTTTCTAAAACTTCTCTTTTGGGGGGTTCGCGGATCTCAAAGTGTGTATCTGCGGCGAAATCGTGATATCTTATCTGCTACAGGTGGGTAATAGAGAACGTTGTAGGAAAATTTAATTCTTAAGTCTCGTTTATTAAATGTTTTAATAAAATAATTCACTTTTTCTTATTGTACTTATTGTTAAATCAAAACACCAACCTTACTTTATCTGCTCTCAGTGAAAGCTTCGATATAACACCTGAACTTTTTACTTTCTCTACTACGTATAGTAAGTACGGGAAGCATTGTATTCCACCCAAAAATTCGATACCGAGATTTCACCGGAAATACATGTTTTGAGGTGCACGAATGCATATAAAGCATTTTTTGGAAACATGTCCGTGTGTGTGTCTGTCTGTGAACAGCATAACTCAGAAACGAACAGTCGGATAAACATCAAACTTGATATTTAGGTTCAGTATCTTCCAGAGATGCGACACGAAGGTTTTCAAGCGAATCCCCCACCCCAGATTACCCTTTACATGGAACATTTTTCGAAAATTTTAATTTTCTCAAAATGGCTATAACGATTTTGATTAAAATATCATATATTTAAGATAGTTTCATGACAAATAAAATGTATATCTTGAATTTTCTGGGAATGTCTCCAAAAGTATTCTTCATTGAGAAGACTTTTGCATAACTGGTAAACCATAAGAGATAGACAAACTTTTACTGCACAAAAAATGTAGATCGCGTAAAAATATACAATTTATGTCATATACAATTTTGTTGTTGAATGAACCATTTTCGAGATATTGCTTGTTTTTCCCTTAAATTTTCCAATACTTTTTCTCAAATGGGAATTTGTTATTCATTTTTTCCTTTTTTGTCCTGGTAATGCAAAGAGAATGGAATACTCCACATAGCAAGCAGCTCTTAAAATATTTGACTATCGCTTAAAGCCTACCAATTCCCCTTGCATCTACAAGAGAATTAGCAATAAGATTAACATTTCGATTAACATGAAGCATACGGAGAATCAGCGTTTGTAAAAATAGTTTGTACAAGAGTAGAGAAAGTCATGTGAGTGTAACAGATAAGATATTTTGTATATAACAGTTATAAGATACTGTACCAGTTTGCTTTCTGCATTGACTGCGTAATAAAGAAACATTTAAATTAGAATCTTGAGTTTCTTTTACCGTTTCATTAGAAGTTTAAACAAGTGAATTTTGACTTTAGTTGCTTTCATTACATATTCTGCTTTAGCAAGCATGAAAATGTCTTGGAAATTAAACACTACTTGGAAAGTTAATATCGTTCCTGTGATACACCAAGAACTTCGCAATTACCAGAAAAAAGAGTGCGCATTCTGCTTTGTAGCAGGACTGATCTCACCTGTTATGTGTGATTTTCATACCTACCTGCAGGGAAAAGCGCGCACTTCATAGCATTTTTCTACAATTCCATGAATACTAAATATGGTAACAGCTAAATTAAAAACTTACTTGTCACATTTTATTTCTCAGGCAACATTACACACTGCACATTCTAAATTCAAGGATAGGTTCGACATCTATCTCTAAGCTGGCGTCAGTATAACGCTAAATAAAAATTTTGATGTGTTACACTCACATGACTTTCTCTACTCGTGTACAAACTATTTTTAGAAACGCTTATTCTACATCTACTTCATGTTAATCGAGATAAACATTTGCAGACTCTATCTTATTGCTAATTTTGTTGTAGATGTAAGGGGAATATATATTTACAAGGGCAATATAGAAATACAGTAGCCTTTAAGCATATACATATCTCTTAATAGCTGGTTGCTAGGTGCAGCACCATTCCCTTTGCCACAGATTAATACTCTTTGCATATCCAAGACAAAAATGAATAAGAATTCCCATTTTAGAAAATAAATATTGAAAAACTTAAGGAAATAACAAGCAATATCTAGAAAATGCTTCACTCAACAACAAAAATGTATATGACATAAATTGTGCATTTAAACGCGATCTACATTTTCTGTGTAGTAAAATGTTGTCTATCTCTTATGGTTTACCAGTTTACCAAAAGTCGTTCACAATGAAGAATACTTTTGGAGACATTCCCAGAATATTCAAGATATACATTTTATTTGTCATGAAAATATCTTAAACAAATGATATTTTAATCAAAATCGTTAGAGCCTTTTTTGAGAAAATTAAATTTTTCGGAAAATGTTCCATGTAAAGGGTAATGTGGGATGGGGGGATTTTCTTGAAAACTTTCGTGTCGCATCTCTGGAAGATACTGAACCTAAATACCAAGTTTGGTGTTTATCCGACTGTTCGTTTCTGAGTTATGCTGTTCACAGGCACACACACGGACATTTTTCCAAAAATTGCTTTTTTTGGATTCAGGGAGTCTCAAAACATGTATTTCCGGTGAAATCTCAGGGTATCGAATTCTTGGATGGAATACAATACTTCCCCTACTTACTATACGTAGTAGCGAAAGTAAAAATTAAATTGAGTTTAATTTATGGACGCTCTTTAACTGCTGTGTTCCTTAGCGTCCCATTCTATGTTGGGCGTGAAAGACCGGTAATTTTGCTCAGAGGACTCTTTATCAGACTTGAGCTTCCTTACCTGGCGTAAACCTACTTTATTTTTCTTCCGAAGTTAGCCACGCTAAGGATTGGTATGCCCGAAAAAATCCATCGCCCTCCGCCGGGTTTGAACCCGCGACGTCTGGAACTAGAGGCTAGCATGGTAACCACTACACCACAGAGGACGGCGTGGTATCATTAAAAAATCACCCCATGGTTTTGTATTTATACTTAACGGTGTTTTCGTATTGCGCTGATTGTAAGTTCCATTAGAGTCTCGGCTAATAATAGTCATTATGAAGGAGCTGTCAATCAATGGGGCTTAAGGAAAAACTACCCTCTTAGATAAGTAAGGCCCTATGTACAAGCAAGATTAAACAAATCTTCACAAAACATTAGTATAACTATACCAGGTGACCTAACCGCCCCGCATTTAAAATGTGTAGATATCCCTTCGGGCGTTAAAGGAGTTGCAGAACTCAACGGGGTAATTCCAAGGAAACACAGGCCAGTGGGGAACTGGTGAATTAGCGTGAGCAAGCTTCGTTTTGCTTTGCTTCATTTTTACTTTCTCTACTACGTATAATAAGTAGGGGAAATATTGCATTCCACCCAAAAATTCGATACCGAGATTTCACCGGAAATACATGTTTTGAGACCTCCTGAATCCAAAAAAAGCATTTTTGGGAACATGTCCGTGTGTCTGTCTGTGTGTGTGTGTGCCTGTGTGTGTGTGTGTGTGTGTGTGTGTGTCTGTGAACAGCATAACTCAAAAACGAACAGTCGGATAAACACCAAACTTGGTATTTAGGTTCAGTATCTTCCAGAGATGCGACACGAAGCTTTTCAAGAAAATCCCCCCACCCCAGACTACCCTTTACATGGAACATTTTTCGAAAATTTTAATTTTCTCAAAAATGGCTCTAACGATTTTGATGAAAATGTCATATGTTTAAGATAATATCATGAGAAATGAAATGTATATCTCGAATTTTCTGGGAATGTCTCCAAAAGTATTCTTCATTGTGAACGACTTTTGCATAACTGGTAAACCGTAAGAGATAGACAGAATTTTACTACACAAAAAATGTAGATCGCGTTAAAATACACAACTTATGTCATATACATTTCTTTTGTTGAGTGAACCGTTTTCGAGATATTGCTTCTTATTTCCTTAAATTTTCCAATACTTTTACTTTTTCTCAAATTCGTTATTCATTTTTACTTTCTCTACTACGTATAGTAAGTAGGGGAAGTATTGCATTCCACCCAAAAATTCGATACCGAGATTTCACCGGAATTACATGTTTTGAGACCCTCTGAATCCAAAAAAAGCATTTTTGGAAACATGTCCGTGTGTGTGTCTGTGTGTGTGTGTGTGTCTGTGAACAGCATAACTCAAAAACGAACAGTCGGATAAACACCAAACTTGGTATTTAGGTTCAGTATCTTCCAGACATGCGACACGAAGGTTTTCAAGAAAATCCCCCCACCCCAGACTACCCTTTACATGGAACATTTTTCGAAAATTTTAATTTTCTCAAAAATGGCTCTAACGATTTTGATGAAAATATCATATGTTTAAGATAATGTCATGAGAAATGAAATGTATATCTCGAATTTTCTGGGAATGTCACCAAAAGTATTCTTTATTGTGAACGACTTTTGCATAACTGCTAAACCATAAGAGATAGACAAAATTTTACTACACAAAAAATGTAGATCGCGTTAAAATACACAATTTATGTCATACAGTTTTTTAGTTGAGTGAACCATTTTCGAGATATTGCTTGTTATTTCCTTAAATTTTCCAATACTTATACTTTTTCTCAAATTCGTTATTCAATTTTTTATGTCCTGGATATGCAAACAGAATAGAATGCGCCACATAGCAACCAGCGCTTAAAAGATTTGACTATCGCTTATAACCTACCATGTTCCCCTTGCATCTACAAGAAAATTAGCAATAAATTGACATCTCGATATCTCGATTAACATGAAGCATATGGAGAATAAACGTTTGTAAAAATAGTTTACAAGAGTAGAGAAAGTCATGTGAGTGTAGCACATCAGATTTTTTTAAGTTCCATTTATATCTCGCCTTCAACTAGAATGGTATTATTAGTGGCCTTTCCTTTGGGACATATTTTTGCCTATAGGCAATGGTGTTAACTCGTATTCCCTTGTCTATGAGCTTCTAGTAAACTTTGGGCTTTAACCATTAGATCATACACATATTCACACTCTCATTCATACTTTCAGACTCTGAGGAGAATAGGGAATAATGTTAGTCAGAGAAGAACCCGGGACACTCGCACAGCAGGCAGGTGCTCTACCGACTGAGCAATGGGGTCAGACGAACATCGTTCTACTCCTCTTGATTATCAGCAAAGACGATGAGTGGATCGCTGTGAGAGTCACTTCCCGGGTTTGCAATAGTGTGTACAATCCGTATGATAGACAAAAATAAACGGTAAAGGTCTTAGAATACTTTTACCTCGGTTACACAGGCTTTTTTTTTTCGAAGGAATTCACTCAGTTTTTAGACTGACAATTCAAATGTGTTTATTTGGCCTATCCATATCCGCCCATAACTATTTTTAGTTTCTCTACTACGTAAAGTAAGTAGGGGAAGTATTGTATTCCACCCAAAAATTCGATACCCAGATTGCACCGGAAATATATGTTTTGATATCCCCCGAATCTAAAAAAACATTTTTGGTAACATGTCCGTGAGTGTGTGTCTGTGTATGTGTGTGTGTCTGTGCACAACATAACTCAGAAACAAAAAGTCGGATAAACACCAAACTTGGTATTTAGGTTCAGTATCTTCCAGAGATGCGACACGAAGGTTTTCAAGAAATTCCCCCACCCCAGACTACCCTTTACATGGAACATTTTTCGAAAACTTTAATTTTCTCAAAAATGGCTCTAACGATTTTGATTAAAATATCGTATGTTTAAGACATTTTCATGACAAATGAAATGTATATCTTGAATTTTCTGGGAATGTTCCCAAAAGTATTCTTCATTGTGAACGACTTTTGCAGAACTGGTAAACCGTAAGAGATAGACAAGATTTTACTACACGAAAAATGTAGATCGCGTTAAAATACACAATTTATGCCATATACATTTTTGTTGTTGAGTGAACCATTTTCGAGATAGAGTAGTGCGGGGCAAAAGTACGCGGCGGGTAAGAGTACGCACAAGGGATATTTATATGAAGACGGCCGTGCAATTGGCAGCAATGTATGCTGTTGGAAGAATTACATGGCCGATAGCCTCTCTACTTAGTTTCGTTCTGCTGGTGTGTTTCGTCTTTAAACTATGAGGTAAGATTGAAAATCATTCATCTTGATGTTATTTTTCAGGGTTTTGGAAACGTGATTGAGCTATTAGAAATGTGAGACAGGTATTTTAGCATTATGTCATTTCTCAGACAAATTTCTGTAATAACGTGTGGTGCCTTGACCATTGTGTGAAACTGGCCACAGATGGCAGTACGGTCTGGGAAATGTTAAAGACGACAACGGGGCAAGAGAACGAACTGTGGAGTGGGGCAAACGTACGCGCGTGTACGTTTGCCCCACTGTTTCAATTGTACAACAAATTTAATTTAAACGCTGTACATGTACCTATTTATAATGTTGCTAATGAATATTTCTTTGATAATTCTTATCTTAATTTGTATTTCAGGGTATATAAAAGAAAAACTGACCGAAAACCATATGACAAAGCAAAAGCTAGGACAAGGCTTTTAGAAACGAAATGTTGCACACCATCTTGGTATATCCGAAAGGGCACTTAGAAAACGACTTAAACTGGTATATGGTCTCTTTTACTTTATTATATATAATCTATACTACAGACAAACTTTTTAAAATTTTCTAATATAGTAGATAAAATATTAAAATGCAAAGCAAAGCAATTGTAGTTCATTTTCCAAGTTAAAAATACAATTAAAATGTGTATCTTATACCTCTGTGTATTTCTATTCTTGCAAGGTTTCGGTGTGTCAAAGCCGGGACGTTTTGCTGCAGTGTTTACTGAACAGCAAGAAAAGGAATTGGCAGAGCTTTGCAGACTCCTTGACTCTCACTTTTATAGTTTAACATTGAGGGATTTGCGTAGAACTGGCATTTCAGTTTGCTGACATTAACATAGTAATCCATCCATTTAACAAGGTCAGCAAATTAGCTGGCAGAGACTGGGCACTAAAATTTATGAAACTGCACAAACTATCACTCCATGTTTCCACCAAAACAACTCTTGCTCGAGTTATGGGCTTTAATAAAACTCAAGTTTTTTTGTTTTTTGATAATGATGGATCAATACAAGTTCTGTATATCAAGAATGTATAATATGGATGAATCAGAATAAGCACTGTACCTAGTAAAACTCCTAAGGTTGTATCACCTACTGGTAAGAAAGCAGTTGGAACAATTGTTTCTACAGAAATAGGAAATTTCACAACTGTTGTTTGACAGTCAGCGCAGTGGAAATTATGTTCCTCCAGCCATAATATTTGCAAGAAAAAGAGCTAAACAAGAACTCATGCACGGCACTCCACCAGGTTCAATAATGATGTGCCCAGACAATGAATACATCAACAGATTCTGCAATGTGTGACAAATGATTACTAAATAGCCCAGGACGTGTAATAACACAATTTAAATTGCAGAGGAAAGACGAACAACAAAGAAGTAAGAGAAGTCAAAAATCGGAAGTACTGACTACCTTACCCTTTAAAAGAAGGTTGGAAATGAATCAAGCCTTAAATCATCCAGTGCTTCAAAACACGTCAAGCGTGATGTATCAAAATATGCACAAAACGATATGAAGCCCCAAAGGACCAAATGCCATTCAGTCCTACCCAAAGCGTCAACTTCAACTTCAATAAGAAAATCCACTGTCCAGGATGCGACGGGGAGTATGTTGAACCACCGGAAGAGGACTGGATTCAGTGCCAAAAGTGTGCAGAATGGTGGCATGTAGTTTGTTCCAACCATGGGGGAGGCAGCAAATTTATCTGCGACTATTGTTAAAAATGACAGACAATGAGAATATTTCAATGTTTTCTTTATTCAAATATT
Organism: Deroplatys truncata; assembly: GCA_030765065.1. Classification (NCBI taxonomy): domain Eukaryota; kingdom Metazoa; phylum Arthropoda; class Insecta; order Mantodea; family Mantidae; genus Deroplatys; species Deroplatys truncata. Next base: position 44,208,786 of record CM060975.1, on the reverse strand, counting down.
TTCTATATTTAGGTTATCATCTTATTCTTAGATAAATGATGTTCAATATTAGTCAGACTAAGGTCCTTGATGTATTCTTATTATGTAATTAAAGTTACAGCACCAAGCATTAAAATTAAACATTTGTGTTGTCTGCGTACTTTTACCCCACCTTATGCGTACTCTTACCCCCATATATGGGGCAAAAGTTCGCAAGTGTCACATTTTAATTAAACATTCATAAAACTATTTTTCACATGTAAAAACAGGTTTTAACCACTGTTTGTGATAAACGATAGAATAAAGATTGCATAATAAAAATTTCACATATACCGGTTAAATAGATACCGCTGCAGAGGTCTTGAAAGTTTAAGTGCGTACACTTGCCCCACGCTACTCTATTGCTTGTTATTCCCTAAATTTTCCAATACTTTTTCTCAAATGTGAATTCCTTATTCATTTTTTACTTTCTCTACTACATATAGCAAGTAGGGGAAGTATTGTATTCCACCCAAAATTTCGATACCGAGATCTCACCAGAAATACATGTTTTGAGACCCCCTGAATCCAAAAAAAGCATTTTTGGAAACATGTCCGTCTGTGTGTGTGTCTGTGAACAGCATAACTCAGAAACGAACAGTCGGATAAACACCAAACTTGGTATTTGGGTTCAGTATCTTCCAAGGATGCGACACGAAGGTTTTCAATAAAATCTCCCACCCCAGATTACCCTTTACATGGAAGATTTTACGAAAATTTTAATTTTCTCAAAAATGGCTCTAACGATTTTGATTAAAATATCATATGTTTAAGATATTTTATGGTAAATAAAATGTATATCTTGAATTTTCTGGGAATGTCTCCAAAAGTATTCTTTATTGTGAACGACTTTTGCATAACTGGTAAACCATAAGAGATAGACAAAATGTTACTACACAAAAAATGTAGATCACGTTAAAATACACAATTTATGTCATATACATTTTTGTTGTTGAGTGAACCATTTTCGAGATATTGCTTGTTATTCCCTTAAATTTTTCAATACTTGTTTTCTCAAATGGGAATTCGTTATTCATTTTTTTTGTCTTGGATATGCAAAGAGTTATAATCTGTGGCAAAGGGAATGGTGCTGCACCTAGCAACCAGCTATTAAGAGATATGTGTGTGCTTAAAGGCTACTGTTTTTCTATATTGCCCTTGTAAATATATTTTCCCCTACATCTACAAGAAAATTAGCAATAAGATAGGGTCTGCAAATGTTTATCTCGATTAATATGAACTAGATGGAGAATAAGCGTTTGTAAAAATACTTTGTACAAGAGTAGAGACAGTCATGTGAGTGTAACACATCAGATTTTTTTGTCCTAGTAATGCAAAAATAATGGAATGCTCCACATAGCAACCAGCTTTTAAAATATTTGACTATCGCTTAAAGCCTACCAATTCCCCTTGCATCTACAAGAAAATTAGCAATAAGATTAACATTTCGATTAACATTTCGATGCAGAATAAGCGTTTGTAAAAATAGTTTGTACAAGAGTAGAGAAATTCATGTGAGTGTAACATATCAGATTTTTTTAATTGTGTTTAAGCTGTTCTTGTCTAAAATTACGGACTATAAGCAACAAAAGTGAGAGCACGCAGTGTTTCACTACTTTTTGTTGTTTGATATTATAAATGTTGTTGCTGCTATGATTAACTAATGGTAATGTTATGCTGACTTCGCTCATTGAATAGGTCCTCTATGTTTTGTCGCTGTTGACTGATAGGATGTTACAACCGTCTCCGTCGGAGGGCGGTGGATTTTTTCGGGCGTAAAAATCCTTAGCATGGCTTCCTTCGGAAGGGCAGTAAAGCCGGCGGTCCCGTATCGTACATTTACGGCACGTAAAAGAACCTCAAGCCTGATAAAGAGGCATTTGAGCAAAATTTCCGGTCTTTCACGCCCAAAATAGAATTGGACGCCAAGGACCACAGCAGTTAAAGGGCGTCCATAAATAGAACTCAATTTTTTCAACCGTCTTCCTGTATGCGTATGGACGTTTCTGAGAACCGCTGGTGTAGTGGTAGTGGTGGATTTTTAGGGCGCTAATGCGCCAGTTCCCCACTGATCTGTGTTTATTTGGAATTGCCCCGTTGAGTCCTGCAACTCTTAACGCACGAAGGGTTATCTGCACACGTCAAATATGCCGCGGTTGGGCTACCTGGTATACCTACTTGTGTTAAGTAATAATTTAATGTGTTATACACATATACACATACATACCAGCATATAAACGTTCATACAAGGAGACATTAGGGAAAGTAAATTAAATTTGTTTTCAGCTAATATTAATACTTATTCCTTAGGGACAAGTTTATGTAAAATAATTTGCTATCTCAATTAATCTGAGTGAGCTTACTAGAAAGAAATTTGCACGATTCTCGATATCTCTACACCTCCTATGTCCAACATTTGTTAAAAATTGTTCCAAAGTTTCCGGTTTGCATGTTGTACTGTTTATAAAAACAGACACGCAATTAAAATAAATCATCTCGAAAATCATATTTTAGACATTTTTGGTACTTAAAGTGCCCTTTACGATGCAGCTTATCAGTGAGACATTTTTGCTTTCTATAGAGTCGCGTATCTACTTTTCTCAAAAATGGTTCATCAGATGTTTCAATATTAGAGTGGCAAATAAAATGCACATCTTGAATTTTGTAGAAACAGCCTACAAGGCCACCTTTAGTGTTAGTAAATTTCTTTAATTTGAAGAGGGATAGGCAAAGACTTACTTAACTAAAAATGTAGATTTAAAAAAAAAAGCTCAAATTATGTATTCTTTTTCCTAAGGTTTTAGAAATGTGTAAGTACATCTGAATGGGGGTCCTATAAAAGTATGACATTCTTCTTGTTTTCCTCCCGCATAATCTCATCAAAAACATATAATGTTGTGCACTCACATGACTTTCTCTTTCATTACAATTTCACAGGTACTATTCATATGAAACACGATTCCTCCATTTCCTTACGTTCGTCACGTTCATAAAATGTTTAGCTAGAAATTATTTGAACTTCAGTGGAATTAATAATTTCTACATGCTGGTATGCAAGGAAGTGAGCTGTTACAACGCGTTTGTGTTTGAGATCATAGAGATAAAAAATAAACAGTCGCGAAGTATCAAACTATTTCTGTCAAATGTACTTGGCAGAATACAAATGTATTATGGTATGAATTATTTTGAAAACGGTTGACGCTAGGAAAAAATGCTATTTTGGGGAAGGTGTGTATTTTAATGACCTCTAAGTTTTTCCTGATATACCTTTTGAATAATTAGTGTGGTTTCACAGTCAAATGCAGTTACGTAATACTCACTAAAGGCAAGGAGGACTTTCTAACCTATTCCAAAATATTCAAGATATACAGTTTTGATATGTTAACGTCACAAATATTTGGTATTTTAATAAAAATTGTTACAGCGAATTTAAGAAAACAAAAAATAACCAAAGTTCTTCCATGTAAAGAGTAATTTAGGGTGGATGAAATTTCGTAAAAATCTTTGTGTCATATCTCTGGAAGATGCAAAACTTAAATATATAGTTTGTCGGTTTTTTAATTATGCTGTCCACACATACACACACACACACACACAAAGAGACATTTTTCGAAAATGCTTCGGGAACCTGAAAACGAGTATTTGCAGTGAAAACTGGCTTTCGAATGTTTGAATGGAGCATCTACTTCCTCTTCCTGCCATAGGTAGGCTGTAGAGAAAGTAAAAATCAGATGAAGCAGCTGGCTATCTTGCATAAGTATAAATATAGCAAAGTCAAGTAACTCAACTTGAAATAATTTCTGGCCAAACACTTTGAACGTTATTAAGGCAGGATTTGAAGCATCACTTTAGATATGAAGCAATGGAACTTTTGGTTGGAGTACCAGCACTCTGTAGAGGAAGTAAAAACGGGAATGTTCACCTTGTAACAACCGACAAGTTCTGCCTAAAGTTTAAAATGCTCAAAAAGTGTGTAAATGGATTATTTTACGTAATATTAACTTGTGACAGTAAAAGCGTTTTAAATAATGTTTATGTGCATTGCAGTACTATGCAGAGGAATATTTAATTGTAAGTATAAAGCTTTAATTGTTGTCGAAATTAATTAATAACGAAACTAAATATAAGTCTGAGGTATAACCGCAAACGTTAAAGAGTTTAAAACTTAATGTTTAATTTTTACTTTCTCTACTGCGTATAGTAAGTAGGGGAAGTATTGTATTCCACCAAAAAATTCGATACCGAGATTTCACCGAAAATATATGTTTTGAGACCCCCTGAATCCAAAAAAAGCATTTTTGGAAACATGTCCGTGTGTGTGTCTGTGAACAGCATAACTCAGAAACGAACAGTCGGATAAACGCCAAACTTGGTAGATTACCGCCCCAGATTACCCATTACATGGAACATTTTTCGAAAATTTTAATTTTCTCAAAAGTGGCTCTAACGATTTTGATTAAAATATCATATGTTTAAGATATTTTCATGACAAATGAAATGTATATCTCGAATTTTCTGGGAATGTCTCCAAAAGTATTCTTCATTGTGAACGACTTTTGCATAACTGGTAAACCATAAGAGAGAGACAAAATTTTACTACACAAAAAATGTAGATCGCGTTAAAATACACAATTTATGTCATATACATTTTTGTTGTTGAGTGAACCATTTTCGTGATATTGCTTGCTATTCCCTAAAATTTTCAATACTTATTTTCTCAAATGGGAATTCCTTATTCGTTTTTTTATGTCCTGGACATACAAAGAGAATGGAATGCGCCACATAGCAACCAGCTCTTAAAATATTTGACTGTCGCTAGCCTAGCAATTCCCCTTGTACCTACAAGAAAATTAGCAATAAGATTAACATCTCGATTAACATGAAGCATATGGAGAATAAGAGTTAGTAAAAATAGTTTGTACAAGAGTAGAGAAAGTCATGTGAGTGTAACACATCAGATTTTTTATAATGATTTTCACTAATTTTAATAGACACATTGGTTTAAAATTTCTCTCATACTTTTACCCAGGCTTGGTTCTGGCAGCGGTTTAAAAGTTGATTTGCAAGAAAAGGTTTCCATCAGTGCTTTTATATCCCGAACTTTTTAATAACTCGCATCTCGCGGTTTCCTTTGCTGTACATGGAATGCACATTGACTAGTAAACACAGTAATGCGAGAGAAACCACAAGAACCATTCATCGACCAAATTCCAGTACCTATTAAGAAGGTAATTAGAACCCCAACGTGCATCTAAAGGGTGTAATGACTTTCCTGGAAAAAGGGTTCGGGGGACAAACTGACCATCGGCACAACACGATATTACCCAAACCTAGGTATCAGTCTGTTGATACTGTGGCGTATTATTAATTTTATTGCCATTACCAGACACGCATTGTTGTGCTGTATTGTTGCTAACAGACGTAGCATTATTGTGTCTGCTTAGTTATATTTCGGCTTAACGGTTTTTTCTTTCTGTGAGGACCACGCCAAAGGGAAAGGTTTTATTGAAGTTGTGTAGTATGACGTCAGCCCTGTCTGGCTTCGGCTAGACACAGTTGGTGGGGGTAAGATAGCTCACTCCAGTGGAAGTGATCGTTGGAGCTAGACGCGGGTGTGGCCGGTCTTCGTTTTTAGGGCATCTCCCTCCATCCTGTTTCCTTTGTTCATTATGTAGAGTCACCAAACGTTTTGTGAATAAATCCCAGGTATGTGTAGATAATGCGTGTTATGTAATGCTTCAGTGTAGCATAAAACCCACGCCTTCCCCTTAAATCTACACACCATGGTCCCGGAATTTTTACTGCCAGCGAATTGCGCTCCCCTCCCCCATGTGCGTGTAGGGGTGACCTAAATTAATCATTTTCTGGTAACCTTTTTGGCCTTTATCCCAACATGTAACAGTACTCAAAGAGTTCATTTGATATATGAAGCTTGCAGGGTTTCCTTATGAGCATATTACGAGGTTTTGTTCTTTTTCCTTGCTGAACTCAAACTATTCAACGTATAGTTATTATTTTAACTGTTTTAATATAAAATGGTGGTACATATAACCTTTAAGTCGCGTGTTACACTTTTGTGACAGTTTTCCACGGATATCCTTCCACCCTTAATGATAGGGATAAAGAAGACGAAGGAGAAATAAAAGGGCCTCTTCCTGGCGGTGTTGTACAACTAAAGTGGGAGAATGAGGTTCGCCGGTTCAATAGAAGGACTCCCATGTGAGCAGTTCATTATCACAGAAGAAAGCAGCCACAAATTTCCATCGCGGCGGCTTTAAGCTGCGCGTTAGAAGCGGCCCCTTTTTGAAAGAAGTATCACAAGCCAGAATGTCGATATTTTCCCTCCTTATCGACGGATGGATTCTGCGAGCTAAGTGCTGTAATGAGGAAAAAGGTAACGGCTCAAAGTGTTTCCATGGGAACGATTGTGCTTCTCCGTTTCGTTTTTGTTTCTGCTCTACTGCCGTTGGTAAGCTACGATACCGAAAATTTGCAAATCCGGTATGGAGCAGTGACGTTTATTTTCTAGTAGTTCCAAACACACAACTGTTGGAAAAATCACAGTGACATTAATTTGCGAATTGAATTTAGAACTACGGGCAAGGTCTACAAATGCTGTTGTAAAGCCACGCACCGACTTTAGCGTGTAGAATATCCTGGCGCATAAAACAACAGCAGTATAGCTGGTATAAAGTTCGAAAGGATCATAAAACTTTTATAGAGGTTAATTAATCCAAGTGTGAAGAACTTTGCAACTTAGAAGAAGGGCAGGGCTTGTTTATAAGCCAAAAAACTATGAGAAAACTTCGTGGAAAGTTTGCAAGGAATTAGAAAATCACCCTGGCTTAAAATGATGCATCCTATTAGCAGTAGAACGAAATCGTGTTTATGTTTGCTTATCTGCTTAAAATACAGGCTTGCTCAACAATGACTTCATAACTTAATTAAAAATTAATGCAACAATATTCCAGTTGCGACAAACATAACTATGGCAATGCCTACAGCATTAACTATGTTTAATTTCTCATTCCACCTAACATTTTGATATTGGGATTTCATTGGAAGTAAGTCTTGAGGTCCAATGAACCCCCCCCAAAAAAAATAGCAAAAGGGGTGTATACGTGCGATTATGTGTCTGTGAACAGTATAACTCATACACAAAAAAGTCCAATAAATGTCAAATGTCATATTCGAGCCACAAACTGTTTAAGCCTGCCGGCAATAGATTATTAATAAAATTATCCCACTTCAAATCGCGGTTTACATGAATAAATAGGTTGTTTCTTCTTATTCTTCTTCTCAAACACGATTTAGCCCCTTAGCGTGTTCCAGCTCCAAAGTCTTGCTCTTTCCTAGGTCGCCATGGGTTTGTTCGTCTTTCTGGTTGATAGGAATGTGCTTCCTTTGGTATTCTATGTTTTGCCATTCGGTTTAAATGCCTTTTCCAGTTTGTTCCCTACTCTATTATTGTCATATTTAATTCTCCTAGATTTAGTTGTCTTATTTCATTGTTTTCCTTTTTGTCCAGTCTCGTATAACCGGCTATGGGTTTAAGCAATTCCATTTCTGCTGTCTGTGTAGATATTTCTTTGTGCGGTCACTGTCCATGTTTCTGATCCCTAACTTATGACTGAGACGGCCATTGCTTTATATAATTTTATTATAGAGTCCTTTCTAGTCTTATTCTTTAATGCTCTGTTTAGTGTGCCTGTTATGTAAACACATTTAATTTTTACTTTCTCTACTACGTATATTAAGTAGGGGAATTACCTATTGTATTCCACCCAAAAATTCGATACCGAGATTTCACCGGAAATATATGTTTTGAGACCCCCTGAATACAAAAAAATCTGATGTGTTACACTCACATGACTTTCTCTACTCTTGTACAATCTAATTTTACAAACGCCTATTCTCCATATGCTTCGTGTTTATCGAGATGTCAATCTTATTAGTAATATTCATGTAGATGCAAGGGGAATATGGTAGGTTTTAAGCGATAGTCAAATATTTTATCGCTGTTTGCTATGTGGCGCATTCCATTCTCTTTACATGTCCAGGACATAAAAAAAGTAAAAAATGAATAACGCATTTGAGAAATAGTATAAGTATTGGAAAATTTAAGGAAATAACAAGCAATATCTCGAAAACGGTTCACTCAACAAAAGAAATGTATATGACATAAATTGTGTATTTTAACGCGATCTACATTATTTGTGTAGAAAAGTTTGTCTATCTCTTATGGTTTACCAGTTATGCAAAAGTCGTTCACAATGAAGAATACTTTTGGAGACATTCCCAGAAAATTCGAGATATACATTTCATTTCTCATGACATTATGTTAAACATATGATATTATCATCAAAATCGTTAGAGCCATTTTTGAGAAAATTAAAATTTTCGAAAAATCTTCCATGTAAAGGGTAGTCTGGGGTGGGGGGATTTTCTTGAAAACCTTCGTGTCGCATCTCTGGAAGATACTGAACCTAAATACCAAGTTTGGTGTTTATCCGACTGTTCGTTTTTGAGTTATGCTGTTCACAGACACACACACACACACATAGACACACACAGACAGACACACGGACATGTTTCCAAAAATGCCTTTTTTGGATTCAGGAGGTCTCAAAACATGTATTTCCGGTGAAATCTCGGTATCGAATTTTTGGGTGGAATGCAATACTTCCCCTACTTACTATACGTAGTAGAGAAAGTAAAAAGCATTTCTGGAAACATGTCCGTGTGTGTGTCTGTGAACAGCGTAACTCAGAAACGAACAGTCGGATAAACACCAAACTTGGTATTTAAGTTCAGTATCTTCCAGAGATGCGACACGAAGGTTTTCAAGAAAATCCCCCCACCCCAGAGTACCCTTTACATGAACGTTTTTTCGAAAATTTAAATTTTCTTAAAAATGGCTCTAACGATTTTGATTAAAATATCATATGTTTAAGATATTTTCATGAAAAATGAAATGTATATCTTGAATTTTCTGGGAATGTCTCCAAAAGTATTCTTCATTGTGAACGACTTTTGCATAACTGGTAAACCATAAGAGATAGACAAAATTTTACTGCACAAAAAAAGTAGATCGCATTAAAATACACAATTTATGTCATATACATTTCTTTTGTTGAGTGAACCATTTTTGAGATATTGCTTGTTATTCCCTTAAATTTTTCAATACTTATTTTCTCAAATGGGAATTCGTTATTCATTTTTTTGTCTTAGATATGCAAAGAGTATTAATCTGTGACAAAGAGAATGGTGCTGCACCTAGCAACCAGCTATTAAGAGATATGCATGTGCTTAAAGGCTACTGTATTTCCAAATTGCACTTGTAAATATATATTTCCCTTACATCTACAAGAAACTTAGCAATAAGATAGAGTCTGCAAATGTTTATCTCGATTAACATGAAGTAGATGGAGAATAAGCGTTTGTAAAAATAGTTTGTACAAGAGTAGAGAAAGTCATGTGAGTGTAACACATCAGATTTTTATATGTCAATATAAAATATGTCAATATATTATTTATTTCACAACCCAGGAAATTGAATTTTGACAGTTGTTCAATTGCTTTTTGTGTTGCCATAGGTTTATCATTCCAGCTCTTTCTTTTTGATTTTCTCCAAAAAGGGCCAAACTATTTTAATTAAAATGCTTAAGATGCATGGCTAACACATGAATTTGTTTACGGTAGTGCGTGAACTCCATTTCAACCTGAATGCCATGTATAGGCAATTTTCTACAACTGATAAACCAGAAGAGACACCGCTTAATACGACTTAACACTTCGAAAAAATCTGGTGTGTTACACTCACATAACTTTTTCTACTATTGTACAAACTATTTTTACAAACGCTTATTCTCCATATCCTTCATGTTAATCGAGATGTTAATCTTATTGCTAATTTTCTTGTAGATGCAAGAGGAATTGGTAGGCTTTAAGCGATAGTCAAATACTTTAAGAGCTGGTTGTTATGTGGAGTATTCCATTCTCTTTGTATGTCCAGGACAAAAAAAATGAATAACGAATTTCCATTTGAGTAAAAGTATAAGTATTGGAAAATTTAAGGGAATAACAAGCAATATCTCGAAAATGGTTCACTCAACAAAAAAATGTATATGACATAAATTGTGTATTTTAACGCGATATACATTTTTTGTGTAGTTAAATTTTGTCTATCTCTTATGGTTTACCAGTTATGCAAAAGTCGTTCACAATGAAGAATACTTTTGGAGACATTCCCAGAAAATTCGAGATATACATTACATTAGTCATGAAAATATCTTAAACATATGATATTTTAATCAAAATCGTTAGCCATTTTTGAGAAAATTAAAAATTTCGAAAAATGTTCCTGTAAAGGATAATCCGGGGTGGAGGGATTTTCTTGAAAACCTTAGTATCGCATCTCTGGAAGACACTGAACCTAAATACCACGTTTGGTGTTTATCCGACTGTTCGTTTCTGAGTTATGCTGTTCACAGACACACACACGGACATGTTTCCAAAAATGCTTTTTTTGGATTCAGGGGGTCTCAAAACATATATTTGCGGTGAAATCTCGGTATCGAATTTTTGGGTGGAATACAATACTTCCCCTACTTACTATACGTAGTAGAGAAAGTTAAAATCATACATGTGTTCCTGTGCAATCCTGTCTCGTATCTTTAATCAATTCCTTCACTCGAAGTTAGAGGCAGCAACGAACGAATTACAATGGACTTTGGATTAAGGATAACGTTTTGTTTAGAAAGACAAGAGTCGTCCAGAAAAGGCATTAAACAATCGTTTCTGAACATTCCCAATGTTCAGGAGGAGCAAGGCAGACTTAAATTGCAGTGACAGTCAATTTGAATGGTTCAGTTTCATGTCGAAGCGATTGTAGAAAGATTATTCATAGTATATTTTCTCTACAACATCTAAGAGGTATTAGGAACATTTCAAATTGCATATATTTACTATTGGTTAAGTATTTTAGTCTAATGGTATGTTATATTATCTTGGAACTATCTTTAAGGGGAGAATAAATGACAAATTTGGCCAAAATATGAGATCTGTTACTAATGAGTTAATGACATTGTATGAATGAGCTGTTATACTAATTCTGACGTATACTTCATCTTCTACGACCCTGGATATATCTAAGATTTATCTTTCATTTTTGGAAATGTGCTGACTTTGCTATAAATGTCCAGTTTTCTTAGAAAATACAAATTTCAGAAAATCCCCATTTTACTGGCATGAAGGGGCAATATCAGTTGCACTGGAAACGTAATTTGTTGTTAGCTTCTTTATAAAATATTACGCAATTTCAGCATTTCCGTGCGGGATGGATCAGATGGTAACCACTGGGAATGTCTCGGGCAAATACTGTGGGCCGTCTGGGGTTTTTTCGTGGGTTTCCACAGTCGCCAAAGAAATACCGGATTGGAGTTTTAATACGAAGGTTTTACCTTAGGTGTAAATCAATAGTAAAACTGATAATAGATGGTAACAGCAAGTTCTCTGCCAACTATCCACAGATAATGAAAGTACTTAGACTGGACGGCATCCTAATGCACATGTAGAAGCAGAGGTACAGCTGCCTAGCACTAAGCCTCTATGAATACGTGACGGAGCAAGATGGTATGGTATGAGACCTAGAACGCTAATTGTGCGGGGGATTAATTGTTGCGATTGCACTACGTTTAGGCACCAATTTGAAGCTGTTTTAAACCTGAGGCAGTATTTTAATACCTGAATAATTTCAATTGTATTTTATAATAAGTAAATTCAATAACAGCCCGCCTTGAAACAATATGTATGTAATAGTTATTTAAATTGTATGTAACAGTCATGTCAAACGCTTATTTTTATTGTAAACATGTTTTAATAATGCTATATGAATACATTACATACTCTAATAATGCAAGAGCTGTGAGAATAATAAGTTTTAAGTTGCTAACAATGAGGTAATAAGGTAACCTTGTAGCAATAATGAGTTTTAGATTTTGAAAATTACTAGTCATGATTAAAGCAACGATAATGTAATTTCTCTGACAGTTTAAAATTAGCCAATCACTAGCAAAGAAAAGCTTTAAATAAAATGCAAATATTCTATTGGAATAGAATTAGCCATTCAGAGACTTGGAATACCGAAGCTTACGGGTTTTGACCGTTGAATGTTACTCAGTTGCTGGCAAACCTTGGTAGTGACCAGATGCAAGATGTGTTCTCTACAGAAATATTACGTGTCAATAGTAAAATATGTATACGCGCTAAGTGAAAGTATTAAACATTCTCCAGTTCTTAAAAAGTGTAGTGCTTTATAAAAAAATGTGCAAGGATTAATAAAAGAAGTGAACTTAAAAAAATTAAATTCTCTGAAGTCTACAATCATTGTCACACCACGCCCTGCCCAAGATACAAACATTACTGACGCAGCCGAGGCAAATTCAAACATAAATAATATATAGAAGCAGTTTTAATAACAAAGTTAAATATTGTAGTGTAAAACTTGGAGTGTAACAACAAAAATTACATCGTAAAATCAGCTTCTCATACGTAGCAGCATATTCCGTAATAACAGTAACTATTACTTAATCAACAAATTCAAACCGGCGCCCAAAGCGTGTTGCAAAACAAAAGCAGTACAACAAAACCTTCTTCAAGTTTAAACATATTACGTAAAACAAACACTACTACTTCAAGTTGGCTTCCCAAGCGTAGAGCTAAAATACTACTTCAAACTACGCACTTAATGGATGCCAATTTTGCGGGAGATTGTTTCTAGGAGTGTTCGCCCCACGTACGGTACAAACTTTTCGGTGGCCTTCGCCCCACGTTTAAGAATCAACTTTTTTAGCTTTTAATGTTTATTTAAATGTTATATACGTATGCTTTGGCTTCGTTAGTAGTGTTTTGTAGAGCACGTATCTCTTAACAGGGCTGGTACGACTAAAGAACAAGGCTTATGCAAATTATAATTGAATTTTACTTTTTACTTTCTCTACTACGTATAGTAAGTAGGGGAAGTATTGCATTCCACCCAAAAATTCGATACCGAGATTTCACCGGAAATACATGTTTTGAGACTCACTGAATCCAAAAAAAGCATTTTTGGAAACATGTCCGTGTGTGTGTCTGTCTGTGTGTCTGTGTGTCTGTGAACAGCATAACTCAGAAACGAACAGTCGTATAAACACCAAACTTGGTATTTAGGTTCAGTATCTTCCAGAGATGCGACACGAAGGTTTTCAAGAAAATCCCCCCACCCCAGACTACCCTTTACATGGAACATTTTTCGAAAATTTTAATTTTCTCAAAAATGGCTCTAACGATTTTGATTAAAATATTATATGTTTAAGATACTTTTATGACAAATAAAATGTATATCTTGAATTTTCTGGGAATGTCTCCAAAAGTATTCTTCATTGTGAACGACTTTTGCATAACTGGTAAACCATAAGAGATAGACAAAATTTTACTACACAAAAAATGTAGATCGCGTTAAAATACACAACTTATGTCATGTAAATTTCTTTTGTTGAGTGAACCGTTTTCGAGATATTGCTTGTTATTTCCTTAAATTTTCCAATACTTATACTTTTTCTCAAATTCGTTATTCATTTTTTTTATGTCCTGGACATGCAAAGAGAATGGAATGCGCCACATAGCAACCAGCGCTAAAATATTTGACTATCGCTTAAAAGCTACCCTATTTCCCTTGCATCTACAAGAAAATTAGCAATAAGATTGACATCTCGATATCTCGATTAACATGAAGCATATGGAGAATAGGCGTTTGTAAAATTAGATTGTAGAAGAGTAGAGAAAGTCATGTGAGTGTAACACATCAGATTTTTTTATTAATCCTTCACACGATTAAATCACACTTCACTGATGTATCCTACCATAGAGCTGTGAGATTGTTGTTAATCACACTTTTAACAGTTAAACTTTATATAATATCCTCACCGCAATGAATTTTCATGTCTCACATACAATCACTGAACCCGTACCAAACCGAACTGCTTGGGTACGCTTTCTTGTAGCGTCTACCGTTTGAATTTGTACATTTTCTCTATTTCTCGTTTCTGATGGCTACGCCTACTCCAATAGAATACCTCTATTTAACTTTTAGCTTTTCTAGTCGTTGATTGGCTGTTATTGTTAAATATTACATTGTTATTGTTTCAAGAGCTATTAGTAGTCTTTTTAAACTTTTTAATTTATTGTTATCTCAAGGTTACCTTATTGTTAGCAACTTTCGGCTTTTACTTTGTAATTTTGTTTGCTACGAAAAGCAGCCTGGTTCTATTCTCACAGCTCCTACATTGTTTAATACATTCACATAACATTATTATACATGTACATAATAAAATAAACATAATACAATGACTGTAAGAAACACTTTATATATTATATTATACACGCATTGCTTTAAGGCGGGCTGTTATTATATTTTTATATTATATAATTAGACTGATATCATTTAGGTGATAAAATACTGCCTCAATTGTCCGCCACACACCGATCCAGAGGTATCTTCTAACAGATCCGTAGCTATATGACCACGTACTTAATGCGCTGTAAAATACGAGAGAATAGGGAAAGTTCTCGTAAATAGAGAAAAAAGAAATCAGCAATAAAAATACAGGCATTAAAGAAAGGGCAGTATTTAAGAAGGATATCGCAGCTAGCTTGTTTCTTGCACTTTGATGTGCGTCAGTAAGACAATTGAAACGTGTGGGTCGGTCAGGAACAATCAGGGCGTATTCGCAGTGTAACGACCCTGTGTCCAGGATCCTTATCGCATCATTACCTCTCTACGTATTCGAGTGAAAACATTTGTTCTTGCTCACTGGTTACACTGCTACGTGATATTTGTTTGTTTAATGAGACCATTGTTCGGCATGGCAGGATAAACCAGGACTGCAGTTCGTATCATTCTGAATTGGTTTAAGGGGAGGCATCACTAGAAACGCTATTTTCTAACATTTTCGATCGCGTTCGCTGAAAGTTTAATCTGAATTTTGTTTGCATAAATAATTTAACGGTTTAAAATATCGTATTGTATGTAAACAAAACAAATAAATAACGAAAAGTTGGATAAACACCCGATTTACTTCTTGAATCGGACGTTTGGATGTCAATTAAGATTCTCAAAAAAAAAAAAAAAAAATCCCGAACCAAAAACCATAGTTATTTTTTAAATTTCTTGAAAACGGATCTGGCGATTTTGATGGCAGAAGAAGATATTTGAAACACAGAATAAAATGTGTAAATATATATTGAAATTTCATTAAATAACGTGTGAGGTTCTTTTCATTATACGATAGTTGGGTGTATAGTGATATTAATATTTTGCACGTATACGAGGGCCGTCCAATAAGTAAGTTTCCCAATTTTATAAAAAAAACATTACACAATTGATTATGTTGAATTAATTTTATTTATATTGTACAATCCTTCTGTTATTTTTCTACATAGTCAACATGTTTTTCCAAGCAATTTTGGGGACGTGACACAAGTTTTTCCAAGCCAGTGTTGTACCAGGTCGGGTCCTGTGCTCGCAACCAGCTGTTCACTGATTTGACTTCATCATCGGTGTTAATAGTGCTTACCTTTGAGTTGGAGGAACATGTGAAAATCACTCGGGGCAAGCTGCGGTGAATACGGAGGATATGAGAAAACTTCCAAAATGAATCTTGACCCAGACGGAGCTCAGAAGATTCAACTGGGAAGTTTTCTCGCATCCTCCATATTCACCAGATCTTTTCTCAAGTGATTTTCACATGTTCCCCTGACTCAAAGGTCATCATGGAGGTAAGCACTTTAACACCGTGACGAAGATGAATCAGGAGGGAACAGCTGGTTACGAGCACAGGACCCGACCTGGTACAACACTGACTTGGAAAAACTTGTGTCACGTCCCCAAAAGTGCTTGGAAAACATGTTGACTATGTAGAAAAATACCAGAGGGATTGTACAACATAAATAAAATTAATTCAACATGATCAATTGTGTGTAATGTTTTTTTATAATATACAGAAACTTACTTATTGGACGCCCCTCGTATTAAATCCAGAGAGATTCACCTTGGCGGCTTAAATACATGTCCTATACATTTTATCGTGAACTTAGGTATGGGTCATGCAGCGGAGGGAGGACACCGCGGGCGCTACGACCTACAAAGATCCACTGCGGCTACCATCCCTCTCAGGAGGAAGGGATGAAGTGAGGGAACCACGGGAAGCTACGGACCACAAAGGCGCGCGGAAGTCTCTAACAGTTCCAGGCCAAAGTTCCATACCAATGTTGGAGCTGTCTAGAGAGGGATGAACGACCAGTCGAACAACCAGCTTTCTAGTGTCCTTTGAGCACGCACCCCGTCATCTGTCCGGCACCACCATACGCCACGCAACTTAAAAGCAGACCTGAAATATGAGAAGGAAGCGTAATGTTGGAAAGGAAATCATGGTAGATGACAAACCACCTCGGCATTCGCCAACTGACCAGAAAAAATCCAAGATCAGAGTGAGTCAAGTTCGACGGGAATCGAATCTGGGGCCTCCAAATCCGAGGTTGACACGTTACCGCGGAGCTAACGCTCGGTTTTCGTGAGCTTACCATCCAGCATGATGTCTGGGATGTCAGTTTTCACCTCTTTTGCTGCTTTTTCAGCCTGACGACGCTACTCATATCACAGCCATAAGCTTCCATTTGTCTTTCCTCTGGCTTAACAGTTATCATTTCTTAAGTAGTGGCTGCCCAATGTGTACGGCAGCTTCTTGAACTTCATTTACATCGCTCCGTTCTTTATGAAATTATTGTACACTGATCTAGAGGATCCTTATGGTGAGTCCTCCCCTTTGCCCTTATACTTGCAATTTCGTACAGCCTCGGTTACTCCTAATCACGGATGAAAAAATCCCCTAATATCTACGTAAAAAGGATGTGAAACATCCGCTAAACATCCGACTACTTAACTTCCCCCAACTCTTCCTAGAACATAGTCTATAGTACCCTTGGAACAATCATCAGTCGGAATGGTCAAGTTATTTTTTCATTTGTGACTTACTCAATGTTACTATATGGGGTGCACTTGGGGTGCGGTAGTCCCAACGTTAGTTGTACATGTAATTGCAGTAGGTGAGCATTTTAAAGCTTCAGACCTTCTCTTTGGTTCCATATAAATATTAATACTAGTAATTTAATAACAAAACTACGTACAAGGAAATAGAGGTGAAGCTGGTTAATATGAAGACTCCCAGGTCACCAAATTAACCTTTTGGAAACGACTTGGTCTGCAACTATCGAGAAAAATAACTTTCTCACTTGTTAATTAAATTAAATTGAGTTTTATTTATGAACGCTCTTCAACTGCTGTGGTCCTTAGCGCCCCATTCTATATTCGGCGTGAAAAACCAGTAATTTTGCTCAGAGGTCTTTTTATCGGCTTGAGGTTCTTTTACGTGCAGTAAATCTACGGCACGGGACCACCGGCTTTACTTCCCTTCCTAGGGAAGCCATGCTAAGGATTTTTACACACGAAAAAACCATCGCCCTCCGCCGGATTTGAACCCGCGACCTCGGGGGCTAGAGGATAGCATGGTAACCAATACACCACGGAGGAGGACTCTCACTTGTTAATGATAAAATATAGGTTTACTGATTTCTAATGTTAGCAATTTTCTCTCTTTATTCTTACATTCAATCCTTTTGTCTTTAGATAGATCCATTGATCCATCCATCCAACATCATCTATTGCTTGGAATGAAATATCCGCATTTGTCTAATTTTTCGGGAGTAACAACAGCTGTTCTCTATTTCTAGCATTCTCAAGGAAAAGCAAAAGGCTTCTTCGAAAATACGTTCCTTTATAACTCCAATGTGTTAGTACATAGACTTTGCAAATCCTTTTTGGTCTGTTATTAATTTATGAATTGAAATTAGGCGTTTAGCGGAAGATGTTCGTCAGAAAGAATAGGACTTTACAATGGTGAAAGACTTATCTAAATCGATTGAGAGGTTTTTGAGATTACCATACATACATACATACAAATTTTCTCTCTTTATAATATTAGTATAGATTTGCATTTAATTCAAGCATCATATTGATTTTAACATTAGCATACCAGGCGAAACTACCGAATGACCTCATTTTTCACTTCTAATAAATTTTTAAACATAGAATATGCCCATGGTACCTTAATATGGCTTTATTGCGAATCAAAGAAGCATATCCTATTAATTGCCATGCCCCTTCAATTACCAGCTCAAAGTTTTCCACCATGACAGCAATTTTTAAATGTTTTCCTAATAGCGAAAGTAATCGATGACAGTGAGCTTTTGTGGCTGGACTTCAATCGATCTGCGTTTAACTGAAAATAAATTGTGGTCATGGAGTAGGCATTCATATGGAGTATTTTAAGGTTGGTTCTGGCCAGCCAGTTTAATGCCTCAACCTTCTGCTAGTAAGCAGCTAGGCAGATAACATATCATACGTCGGCAAAACAAAACAGTGTACAGTATACATGTGTTAAATGCGTAGCAGATTCTGTATTTCGTCTAGTATTTTCAAACTGTTATAAAGCATTTACAGCCCTTATATCACTATTATGTCTATACATATCATTATTAATAATATTAAAGATAAAATAAAGAAAACACATGACACATATAGTATAATAAGTAGTCAGAAACTTAAAAGATTTGTGTGGTGTTTAGAAAATAATTTAATAGCTTCACTAAAATAGTTAATTTCCTACAAATTTAACTTTATTTGGACCTTTATGAATGCAAAGATAACTCTAAACCATTCGCTCCAATAAAGTAAAAAATGCTACTCCCACTATGTATTACAAAAATAATTAAAATTAAACTACTAACTTCAATACAAATACTTGTTTTCCTAACAGTTACTATCTATGATTGCTCATCATATTTACAGATTCTAAATTCGGTCACCTTAAGAATCTAAAAGGTAATCAACTTTCTTCTTTTGTTTTGAGCCAAGTGCACATCTGAACTAGAGTTTAACGTTTAGCAACGCCACGAAAGACGCGAGTTTTCAGGACTTGATGTTAACGGTACTTTGTGCTCTGTTTCAACGGCGACCCTTTGACGCCAAACGGCTGAAAATGACAGCAAGTGGGAGTTGGTGACTCAATATCAAACATACTCCAGTGGGACAGAAACAAACGGAAGGTTTTTCTTTGTGGCAGTGGAATAAGTCAATCAAGGCAAGCGACTGTGCCCACTCGGAGCCAAGTTTAAGTCACGAACAACTTGCCTTTCCCACACCGTACGACCTCCACCCAGAGCCCTCAGTGGCGTGCAATACAGGTACTCATCTTGCAAGAACACCCGTATTCAAGTACACGAAATCTCACATGTCCACTAAAAGTTGACATTTCCTGTCATTAAGGTTTTATTTGTGAACAATTGAATGTGGGGTCCATCTGGTTATGTCCGAAATGACACAAAAGGGTGTTACGGCGGCATTGAGCTGTCGTTTACTGCTGACTTCTTTGTTTACTCATGCGTATTCTCTCCCGTAACGTATACTCTAAACCTGCACTGACACCACAAAAGGTAAAAAATCAAGTTTCTGTGCAATATAAGACGACTCCTCCCCGTTTCCCTTCTACACATATGCTATTTTAAAGATAACTCTGAGGAAGCCAGCAAGTTGTCCGTGTACAACAGTGCAACAAGTTGGTGGTCCCTGTTCTATAGGTACCGTTGTCACTATAAGCTGAAAGGAGAAGTAAACAAAACTTAAATGTATTACTCCGCCGAGCACATGGCAGCACCACGTGGAGGATGAAGGGAACTAAGACCCGTGAGAGGAAATTGCTTCAGACAGAATGTGAATACAGTATATTGTGCACCTTGGGGATCATTAGCTTTTAAACACTGTATGTCTTATTCCTATATTTTGTCTTACATCCTAAACTTCTAACACATAATACTAAGAGTAGACAAATAAAATGTATCTGAACAGTTCAGGAATCTGTGATTAAAGGTGCTGGATTAAACTGTTCTTAACTTCAGGCTTTAGAAATCATTCATTTAATGACTAATATCACTATACCACCTTTGCTTTAACCTTTTATGAGTCAAGTTAAATAACGATTAGCACTATAGGCTAAAACACAACAGAAAACAAACGCGACCCAAGCTATCCGAGCCACAATTCTGCATCACTAACAAACAAGTTCAATTATTGCTAAACAATGCCAACCATATTCATTGTCGATTAAAGGTGGGTACTTTTCACAGAATTTGTTAAAAACATTTAACACAATTGTCTTCTTTCCATTCCCCTCGTTTATGTTTTCCACAGTGGCAGAAGATTCTCAGCCGGAAGCCGGAAACGAACTGCAGCGCCTGCGCATAACCTCTTAAACCCTCTGCTATAACGCTTCATTTAGTTATAGGTGAATCTGAACAAACACATTTAGTTTCATAAATTGAACTGTTACAATAATGAGTTTTTTAAATTTCTCTGCACGAGAATAACCACAAAATGTTACGATATGAACCGAACTTTTTTTTGTAGAGGAAGAGGCCACATGCTAAGCGGGAAAGGTTGTAGTCTGTCCACCAGCCAATGAGGTGCGGTCTTGTCACGTGGTTTTGTTTACTTCTCCTTTCAGCTTATAGTGAAAAAGGTTTAGTTAGAAAAGAGCATTGCATTAATTCTGGATGGAAACTGGGACCGATGTCTGTATATTTTGCTTAAATTGCGGGTAGTAGTACAATAATTTATAAGGGAAGGTTAGACCAGCACGCACACACAGATTTCCTTAACTCATGGCATAAGTATTTACAAAAACTTTGGAATAAACTGTGGAATGACTTCCTCGGTATTAATACACACTCACCAAACTTAATGAAACTTAATATTATAAAGAGAGTAAACGTTTGTGTGTGACTCTACCAATTATGATAATTCTTACAACATTGAAAAGTCGGACATAGGCTATAAGGCGCCTAATTTCAACTCCTAAAAGACTGAAACTTTTTTTAAAAAATACAGTTATATTAGAATACGTACACGTTCGACCTATAATAAAAGTTGGGAAGTTAGACTCAGACTGAAAAATTTAATGTCACGCAAAAATGAAGATCCGTGGTTTAAATCCAGACTATAACAATGCATTTTTCAGTTTTATTCCACGCTCACAACTTTAGCCTATGCACCGCTTGTTTGAGTGAAAGAACAATTAATTAATATATAATAAAAGTTACTAAGATATCTTCGACTTTTCGTTGTCACAATTGCATGTAAAACAAGAGTAGTGCTAGGTGTTAAAAAAAGTATTCTATATTTTGAGAGGTGGTAGTGTGGACCAAAACAAGAAAGAAAAAAAAAGTCCAGTAAACATGGGTTTTAAAACGCATACACTTGTTCATCTTTGCTACTATAAAACATTCTTCCACTGTACGACCTACAGAAGGCAGTAAACAAATGATGTTATTGTCTATGGATACCGCATGCAGCAAGCGTCTGTTAGTGTTGTTACTGTGAACCATATTCACAGTTCTGGATAAGTGCAACGCTTATTCTTATCTCGTAGTTCTAATGGAATCAGTTTGTGAAATGCTTTTACATTGTAGTTTTATCTTGAAATCTTTGGGGTATGCAACCCCCATTAATGATGTACAGTCACTACGGAAAGGCGTCATCAATGCCTGCCAGAGCATCCGTGACCAACCTGGAGTCTTTCAGAGAGTGCGTGATTCCCTAAGACGTCGGACAGAAGGATGCCTTACTATGAATGGGCACCTCCTTTAGCGATGGTTCACAAGTGAAGCTCATATGCATTCGTAAGCAAGTTATGCTGTTTCACAGTCCTTCATTTGTTTACTGCATTCTGAAGGTCATACATAACAGCAAAGAGCTTGCAGTAGAAGAGATGTTTCACAGCAGCGAAGATGAACAAGTGCCATAGCTGTTAAGGTATGCATTTTAGAGCACCTGTAAACGGCCGAGATGTAACCGCAAAACCTAGCTGGAATGCTAAGCAAACAGAAGACAGAGCGAAACAAACGACGATCGGTCCTGCTTATAACGGTACAGTTCGTACGTTATGCTATTTCCTTAATTGACATTTTATCAAATACGGTAGAAATCTGCACCTAAACAAGTATCAAAACCTGAGTAACCTTCAATCTAATTCTATAGCTATATGCACTGAAATTTCTGGATGTGTTGATCTTTTAATGACCCTTATGTGAATAAGTATTCTCTGCATTTCCTCATGTAATCAACTTTATTACCTATGTAAACTAAATATATAAAGGAAGAACGTTGTGTACTGGGCGGCTCGGATAGATACTGAGCAAGTAGGTTGGGTGGCCTACATATGCAGGGGCCTTATCTCCTCGGGAACGGATATTACTGCGTAGCTGCAACACATAGCTTCCTGACGGCTAGGTAAGTATGTGACTCGTGCATAGACTGTGATTAGTTCTTCACTTGTGTTATCATAGAGCAGTCACGATATGGAAACGACGACTGCGGAACCATGGTCCGCTGCAAGTGTCAAATCGGCCACTATGCGTGCGACAGAAAGACCCTGTGGTTGTAAATGCCGTAAAAGGAGCTGTTCCTGCAAATCCTCATAGCTACTGCAGAGCTGTTGCGCATCAGCAGAACGGATCTTGTTTTGAACTTCTTTGAGTATCCAGAACATCACAGCCCCTGCAGCGATCGGAGAATAGCCCACCCAGTCTACTACTCACTATCTATCCGAGCCACAAGTACACCGTATAGTCCGAAATTAATCAATCATCATATCTTATAATTAAATATGTTTTTTTCAGGGGTTGTAGATTAAGTACGTACGAAGTTCAAAATGTTTCAATTTGAAGGTATATGGAATCGTCATATAAGCATGTTGCGTTCCGATTACGTTGAATATTGATATGGGATTATGTGCTTTCCTAATGTGAGAAATGTACAGCCGTTACGCTACTGCGTAAGTAAAACGTGGCAGAAAAGTGTAACACTGCAACTACTACGCTTATCTAAAATGATTCAACAATAAAGCCGTGGACTTCGGCGGATGTCTGAAATTAAAAAGATGTAAACTCCAAGCCGTGAGTTGCCTGCTGATTTCTGAGGAGTTCGCCACAGTCACGGGAGAAACGCCAAGTTCATATGGAAGATACATTTTACATAAGTATTCTAACTTTGGATAATTTCTTCACTGCTATGAGATACTTAAACGGTATACAACAGGTCTAGAATTTGGATTATTGTCGGTGGGAGGTTAAGCAAAGTATCTGCAGATGTTTAACTCCCAATTCCGTTAAGATCATGGAAATTTTATTTATTATTACGAAAATCATTCTACAGAAATTACGGTTCTAAGGATCAAAAAGCATAAAAACGGCTTCTAAATAATTGAACAGTAATGAATAACCCGCCTCTGTGGTGCGGGGGTAGCGTGTAGGTCCCGAGTTAGGATAAGTTAGGGTTTTCCTATCCTGAAAAGATGAATGTCGGATAACTTTAAGCTCTGTGAATCCCGGGCTCATTTGAGCATAATTTCACCCATTTCATTCATTCATCGTCCGATATGATCTAACCGGTTAAAGGGCACCAAACTTAAAAAAAGGGGAAGCAAATAAATTAATTAAGTCATCGAGACTTAAATAGCAATCCGTGGGCCAGCTATTATTTTATATGAATATTACAATAAGTGTGAAAGAAATATGATAAAAGACCTGGAGACTGCCTCTATGGTCTTCAAATCCAGAAGTTTCGGGTGGATTCGATTCGCAGCTGGAAGGCGAGTATTTTGTTTTAGCCAGTATTGTTCCCCACCCTCCCTAGAGTCTGAAAGTGTGAGTGTGTGTGATATTAATGTAATTACCCAAAGTAATAGCGCCAACTGTAAAACGAGAGAACATCATTGCTGATGAAACATAGGGATTCGCATGCAAGTTAGCCACACTCAAAGCATCAATACCCAGAACGTACACAACAGCGACCACGAGTCACTGACGGCAGGTCTCGTGATTGGCCTCTGCACACGCCAGCGTACAGTACGAGGGATGGGGAGAAGTTTGTTATCTACGGCATCACAGCGTAAGGGTAACAGTTCAACCTAATTTTCTTTCGTCCTGAATTTAATACCTGGAAATTCCTCTGCGTGCTGATGAACAGTAATTTGTTCCAAAGGTGAAAGGCCTTCCGATATGACCCGAAATGTTAAACGCGGCATTTAAGTGGGGGAGGGAAGTGGATATAAGACATCTGTTTTGTTATGTTAACCAACGGATTGAAACGTAGTTTATTAACTAATGCTATCTATAAATATAAAACCGTTCTGCGACAACATAAACTGCAATAAACAAAAAAAGGTTGTGTTAAAGGAGCCTAAACAAGAAAAAGGGAGTGAATAAACCTATAAAACTAAGAGATGCCAAAAGCGGCGAAAAGAGACGACTTCGCCAGTGTAACGTTGTTATACAAGGCGCCGGAAAAGCATGTTGGCCATGTACAAACACAGAGATCTGGCGAAAACGGAAGGAAACGAAAGGAAAGAACAAAACCATGATGCCCCACGTCGCATTCTAACACAACGATGTAGAACTGCTGAGATATACTTCTCCTGCAGAAATCCTTCCTAATGAATATTCGAAAAGCGAGCTTATATTCTAAGTTTCCTTGTCTTCTCCATGCTCTAAACTACGTTTCCGTACAGTTTTCACCAATACAAAAGTAGTCAGTCAGTAAGCCAGTGTTCTAGTGTTTGTAACATGAAGATAAAAAATCTGATGCGTTACACTCACATGACTTTCTCTACTCTTATACAAACTATTTTTACAAACGCTTATTCTCCATATGGTTCATGTTAATCGAGATTTCTCTTTGCATTACCAGGCCAAAAAAAAAAAAAAAAAAAAAAATAACGAATTCCCATTTGAGAAAAAGTGTAAGTATTGGAAAATTTAAGGGAATAACAAGCAATATCTCGAAAATGGTTCACTCAACAACACAAATGTATATGACATAAATTGTGTATTTTAACGCGATCTACATTTATGGTGTAGTAAAATTTTGTCTATCTCTTATGGTTTACCAGTTATGCAAAAGTCGTTCGCAATGAAGAATACTTTTGGAGACATTCCCAGAAAATTCCAGATATACATTTCAATTGCCATGAAATATCTTAAACATATGATATTTAATCAAAATCGTTAGTCATTTTTGAGAAAATTAAAATTTTCGAAAAATGTTCCACGTAAAGGGTAATCTGGGGTGGGAGGATTTTCTTGAAAACCTTCGTGTCGCATCTCTGGAAGATACTGAATCTAAATACCAAGTTTGGTGTTTATCCGACTGAACGTTTCTGAGTTAAGCTGTTCACAGACAGACACACGGACATGTTTCCAAAAATGCTTTTTTTTTGATTCAGGGGTCTCAAAACATGTATTTCCGGTGAAATCTCGGTATCGAATTTTTGGGTGGAATACAATACTTCCGCTACTTACTATACGTAGTAGAGAAAGTAAAAAAATCTTTTGAATCGGTAACTAAAAAGCTTGAGCTCAGTGGTCCGATGTTTTGCAACATGGAATGTGGCTTTCGATATGCTAAAATATATAAAGATAACTTTAAATACCACTGAAACCCTGGAAGAACTTTCTGTGTTACATTGATTTACCAGTTCTACAGTGCGGTCGTTTTATGGTGAGGCCACGGATCGCGCATATGCGTGCCCAGCACACTGTCTATTGCACTGCGGCTTTCCCGTTCCGTATCTCCCGTGCTACGAGTGATAGCAACATGCATTATAATGAGTATTAACCTTGTTATAAGTGGTGTCCATCTGCATGAAGACATTCCTGGCATCTTCGGATGAAATTTCCATTCATAATCGTATGTTCTTCTTGCGTAATATTCATAATTTCTGTTTTATATTGCCTTTAGTTCGTCTATGATGTGGGGACTGTTCCTTTATGTTTTTAGAGTTCCCAATAAATAGATGCACCGATTTCGTGAATTCTTTCCTTCGTTAGAACATCTCGTATTCGCTTCTGAGCGATACCGTTGTACTAAACTTATTAAACAGACGTCTAACAGTTTTTCTCCTGAAACTGTCTACATACTTGTCTACATGGTTCGTTATTTACCTATGTATCGTATATAAAAATTCTTTGTTAAAGCATGGATTTGTCGGCAGGTATTGCAGTGGACTAACAAGAAGACATTAACATTCTTAAGCAAATCACACAGAATACAGACGTCTTGAATAAACTTTCACCTTTGAGATGCACAATGCACAACTCTCCTTTACAGCACGAACACAAAGCAGCGATGGCAGTACAGATGACGAGGATAACCTTGAACGCGTAATGCGCCGCCATTGCGCAGCGGAAAGGTGCCGAGGTCACTGCAGTACAGCATGCTACGCATATGGGCGGTCTGTGGCCTTAACTTAAAATGACCGCACTGTACAAAGTTATACAGAATTCATTCCGAATGCAGAGGACTTCAAAGGCTATTCACAGAAAATTCAAGATATACATATTATTTGTCCCGCAAATATCTTAAACACGTGGTATTTTAATCAACATAATTAAGAATCATTTTCTCAGAAAATACAAAATAACAAGACATTTTCCACATAAGGGTACAGGCGAGTGCCTGGGGTCAGAGGCCCGTCGAGGAGCAGACACTCATGGACCAGACAGAATAACCAGGATGGGTGATCAGCCCTGGTATGGGAAGTAGATGAAACGAAATGATGGTGAAATGGATGAAAGGAAAGGTGATGATGGAGCAGTTGGTGGAATGAACGGCGGGGGAAACCGGAGAACCCGGAGAAAACCCGCCCGGACGCCGCTTCGTCCACCACAAATCCCACATGCGGGTCCCTGGAATTGAACCCGGGCCGCCTCGGTCTAACCACTCGGCCACGGCGCCGCGCTTAATAAATAACTGATTTTTTAAAATTAAATGTGTTACATACTTTATTATTTTGTTTTCCAGAAAAGGTTTTCATATTACACAGAATTTACTCTCTGATATTATTTGAGGAATAATTTTAAAAATTTAAGCGCTTAAGCTTTCTAGATTTTCAAGTAGGCGTTTCATTTTAAGAAAGTTATAATATTATGCCATAATTTCTTGAAACAATCTGTGATGCAACATTCACATAAATAGTTGAACTTTGTAGAAATTAGCAATTTCAGTACCAAATACCCTCCAGGACAATGTGGAAGGTAAGGGAGTGGAGGAGGAGCTGCAAATTGACCGTTAGCTAGGCAAACGGGCCAGCCTGCATGGATGTTGTCAGCAGCATCCACTACGTGTGTAGCGATAAATCTTGATGTAATATTGCACCTTTTCATTGGTTAACCTTCTACGGCTATAACGAGAACTATTACACTTAGAACACGGGCTCCAGAAATATTTGTCTCGAATTTGTCTGGAGGACAATACTCGAAGTTACTGGAAGATTTTGTAAGCGGCCCGTAAATTACTTTATACAGAAATGACTCTTAAAGTAGAGTTTTAAAAAATGGTTTTACTTAATGTATGTCATTCAGATACGGTATAAGGACTGAGAGCTTTTTATCACACTCAAATTGCTGGGGATTCAACGTAGCTAAAATGTTGTTAATTATTTACATTTGGTATTTTTTTTTTTTGCAATAAATGAATCATTATACACTGTATATACAATTCTTCCCCGCCTTAACATTCATTTTCAAAATTCGACTACCCTTGTCAACAACATACGAAACCCTGATTCTTGAGATTATCGCATTCAAACAGAACTGTAGATACTAGTAGCAGTGCACGCCACTGCAATGTTTCTAGCGCCACGTGTTGATTTCTAACTTTGCAGTTAGTATTTCCTTGCAAGTGACAAGTGCAATTCTCAAGCCAATTATTTGCTTGTCTTAGCATGTTCCAAAAGGAACGCCAAAATGTCACATGCAAGTTGTGAACATAGGATCATTGGGATTTCTAACACGTGTTCGAATCCTAGCAGCATGATTAAGTAGTCGAATCAGAGAAGCTGATGTGATGTGCGTTCGGAAACCTCAACGCCGGGCAGCAAAAGCCCACGGATAATGCTTTAACACAACAAGACCACGGGATTATATTATTTCTGGAGAATAAAAGCTACGCAAGTAAAAATGTCTAATATATTACATTCAAATTACTTTCTCTGCCCGCTCTTCTGCACACCATCCCTAAAAAGGCTTACTTTTCTACCTACTTCATATTATTTGAAATAAATGTTTGCAGAAATGGTTTCATTATACATTTTGTTGTAAGTATAAGAGAGATACAAGAGACTAAAGCGATAGTCAAAAAATTAAAAGCGAGTCGCTATACTAGCTTTATAATTCCACTCTATATGACACCACAGACAAACTAGAATCGGGAACACGCACTAAGGCTAGTGAGTGCAGGATGCGCAGTAGCATTGTTTGGGCCACGTGATCTGCTAGCGCATAACGAGCGAGAATGAAAGAAAGAGACGCTCTGTCTCTCTCCCTCTCTGCACAGAAGGCTTCTCTCACCCCTTCGTGTGTGCTCCTGACTATAATAGTGTCCTAATAGTCAAGCTAGTATAAAGTATTCGGGAATCCAAACCAATACTACATAATATCTGAGAAAATGTTAATGTTACAAAACTATTTGACAAAATACTATTTCAACGAGATCTACATGTTTTGTGTTCTCTCTTTAATAATTATGGAAAATGAAACAAAATTTATTCAGAATTAAGAGAGCTTTACAGGCTATTTTCAGAAAATTCGGGCTATACATTTTGGCATGCAAATAGCTATAACATGAGGTAATTTAACCAAAATTGCTAGCAATTTTTGAGAAAATAATAACGTACATTTTTCCATATGAAGGTTGTGTGTTGTGCGTATGTTTACGCCGAGTGTTTGTGTCTGTGGACCACACAACTCAATAAGAAAATAAAATAAATACATACTAAATTTAATATTTACATTATTCAGTATGTTGCAAGGAACAAGACCCAAGATTTCCAAGAAAGAGATTTCGCTTATTTTTACTTTCTCTACTACGTATACTGTAGGGAAAGTATTGTATTCCACCCAAAAATTCGATACCGAGATTTCACAGGAAATATATGTTTTGAGACCCTCTGAATCCAAAAAAAGCATTTTTGGAAAATGTCGGTGTGTGTGTCTGTGTGTCTGTCTGTGAACAGCATAACTCAGATAAACACCAAACTTGGTATTTAGGTTCAGTATCTTCCAGAGATGCGACACAAAGGTTTTCATGAAAATTCCCCACCCCAGATTACCCTTTACATGGAACATTTTTCGAAAATTTTGATTTTCTCAAAAATGGCTAACGATTTTGATTAAAATATCATATGTTTAATATACCTGCACGACATCTAAAACGTATACGTGTCCTCTTCACTCTGAATGCATGCTCTACAACCGATAAACTGTAAGAGGTAGAAACATCTGATGTGTTGCACTCACGTGACTTTTCTACTCACTGATACTATTGTTACAAAAGCTTATTTGCTGTTAACGGAGATAAACTTTCATTACATATTTACGTCTTCTAGGTGTAAGAAGGGTACAGTAGGTTAAAGCGATAGTAAATTTTTAAAAAGTGTCCTTTAAAATTCTATGCTCTTTGCATGACCACGAGAAAAAACCAAAAGCGACTTACCACTTGAAAAACAGCATAAGTATTTGAAAGTTCAAACCAGTAACAAAGAATATCTTGGAAATGGTTAGCGCAAGAAAAGCTTTTATTTGACACAAATTGTGTACCTTAACGAGATCCACATTTTTTTGTGGATTAAAATCTTGCCTATCTCTTACAGTTCACCAATTATACACACGTCATTCAGAATTAAGAGCTCTTCACCAGCTATTCCTATAAAACTCAAGATGTACATTTTATTTGCCATGTATATATTTTAAATATGACATTTTAATCAAAAGTGTTAGAGTCGTTTTTGAGAAACTCGAAAATTTCGAAAAATATTCCATGTGAAGGATAGGCTGGGGTGGGGGCTTTTGTTGAAAATATTCGTGTCGCATCCTTGGAAGATGAACTTAAATAACAAATTCGTATTTAACGATTTTTTTTAGTTCCTGTTCTCACACACATATCTGTCTATAATATCTTTTTTGGATGCGGAGAGCCTTAAAACGTGTATTTCCGGTGAAATCTCGATATCGAATTTTTGGGAGGAATGCAGTATTAGGTAGCAAAGAAAGAAAGAAAGAAAGAAAAACACGGTTCAGTTCCAAAAAAAATTGTAGTAGCTCTTACTACTGAGATATTGACTTTTACTGATTTTAATTTACAAATCGGTACTTTATATTACAAAGAGCATATAGGAACCAACTTTTAAAATGTTGATTATCGCTTCAACCTCCTGTATCTCTTATGAGGTGTGAAATGGAAACGTTTATCTCAGTTAACATAAAGTAGAAAAAAATACTGTTACATTCACATGACTTTCTCTACCTTCTATAGCTTATTAGCGAGTACACATATATGAAAGTTTATTTTATTTACTTTATTTTAATCGAAATAAACCTTTCCTGGAAATAGCTGCCTTACACATTTCGTTGTAGATAAAATGGGAATAACAACAGTCACATGTTTTAGAACTGGACGCTTTACGTTAGCCTTAAAATCCTATACTCTTTCCATACAATGGCGAGAAACAACTGACAATCGACAGGATTTTAAAAGAATGGACATTGAAAGAATTGAACAATTCGAACCATTAATAACGGATATCTCGGAAATGGCAGATGCCACAAAAATGTTATTTAAAATAAACTGTGTACTTTAAATAAATCTACATTTCTTGTGTAGTACGTTTTCGTCTATCGCTTAACGTTTGCCGATTATATAAAATTCCTTCCGAATGAAGAGGGCTTCGCAGGTTATTGCTAGAAAATTCAAGATCACATTTTATTTGTTCATGGGAAAGTCTTTAATATATAGTATTTTAATCAAAATTGTAGCTATAAAGGGTAGCTGGGGTGGGAGATATTCTTGAAAATCTTCGTGTCAGGTCTTTGGAGAGTACTGAACTTAAATACCAAGGAAAGGTAGAATCAGATGACTGAAAAATTCAATGCCATTGAATTGAACCACGGATCTCCCGGTCTCCGTCCGGTTGCTCTAACCACTGAGCTACCATGGCAACATGCCGGCACGCCATTAAATTCTCCAGCTGATTCGCATTTTTCCCGGCAAACCACAAGGAGATCTCGAATTGTATTGAGATGTCACACCCCAATGGCGACTTACATTCTTAATTCCATTAAATACCAAGTTTCGTATTTATCCGACTTTTCGTTTTTGAGTGATGCTGTTCACACACACACACACCTCTTTCTAAAAATGCTTTCTTGGGGTAATTCAGGGGTCTGAAAGCATATTTTCGGTGAAATCTGACATCGAATTTTTGGGAGAATACAATACTTCTACTTATTATACGTAATTAGGGAAAATAATACGCTTTTGTAGAAGTGTTCGTAGAAGAGTGGCTAGAAAAAGCCATGTGAATGACTTCACATTTGCAGCTCGGTGTTTAAAAGCAATATTCTCTTGCAAATCTCTGCTTTGCACTGCACCTCATTCATTTCTTTAACGTGAAAAGAAAATAAGATGCATGGGGAAGTAGCATTATTATGCGTAATATCGAACTCGCGTCCTTTTCCAGTCTCTCCAAGAAGGACGCCGGGGTCTGGGGTGGAGGGCGAGAGAGAGAAGTGGTGGGGACCTAGCACAGCCGTCTCTCTGGCAGCACGGCGCGTGTTTTCACAGTGTTTTCATGTGCTGCAATAGACGGACGTATAGAGAGGTTCCATCTCGGCGTTACCATGGAGCTGACGATCACGGTGAGTACACGAATTGGTGACGTAGGAGATATCCTACGTGGAAACATTGGTATTGGCAACCAAACAGGCCACATGTCTAGCACTCTTGGGATCCCAGTTTCAAAACCTATCATATTATTCTTATTAATATTAATAATAATATTATTGATTACATTTTATATTGGAAGAGCCTATCTCCTAAAGATGCCTCAATGGCGCCCACCCCCTTAAACCGGTGGGGGCAGAGCCCCCAGCCCAAAAGTTGAACCATTAATTCTAATAGAAGACGGTAATTTACTAGCAAGAAAGTAATTAAGATGGATTACTTTTGTTATTTTATTTATTAAAATTTATTTTCGTGTTTTCCAAATGTGGTTGTTTGATTTGATTTCTTAAACAAATAGTATAGCTACACGTTAATGAACAAATACGCAAAATCTATTTTAGTTTAATGTATATGCTGGCCTTTTTACTTTATTTTGTCTGCCAGTTAATGTTTACCCTAAATAGCTATCGAAATGGGCTTAAAAGGAGTAACGAAAGTAAAATGAAACAAAGGCCTCTTCTCCTAAAAAGTCAAATCAATTTTCTTTATTTTTTTTTTCTTTGAGGAATATTAGTTATTTAACTTAGGGCTTAATACGCCTCTCTCATACAGGACCTGCTATCGACTTTACGATATATTCTTTACATCTCACAGTATATCAAGAATTATATGAGTTGTAAACTTTATTACAGCTATAAAGCCAATTTATATAAACCAAATTCAAGTACCTTTATTTGTCTGATGCCGGAATGAGTGACTACTCTTAGGTTTTGGTTGATGTTTG
This sequence comes from Deroplatys truncata, assembly GCA_030765065.1. NCBI lineage: Eukaryota > Metazoa > Arthropoda > Insecta > Mantodea > Mantidae > Deroplatys > Deroplatys truncata. The sequence goes on along the minus strand of CM060975.1, from coordinate 44,176,060 downwards.
AGTGAAAATTTACAAATCTCACTGGAGGAGGTTTCAACCCCCCCCTACCCTCACGACAGCCGCCGGCTCCCACACCACAGCCTAATTCAAGAGATACATTTTGGGAATACGAAACATACTTCACCTCCTACTTCGGATTAATTGGGGATTTAACTTTCATGTTGGTGTTTTAGGCTTGAACTTTGAGGAAATCTTGTATGGAGCAATTTCAAAGTGAAATTACCTGACTAATTACACATTTTGCAATACTTAAGTTAGAGATTAGAAATTTAAGATACCTTAGGAATACTTTGTCACCCTCAAAGAAACACCTGTATCTTAATTAGTGTTACCCTACTACAACATTGTGCGATTCGAAGGCTCAACATGTGCTGCCATCTATAAACAATTTTGTTTCTCGAAAACTATGGATTCAGTCCCTTTTAGACACAAGTTCTCCATTTGTTTACTCAAGAGGTTCTCAAATCATTTGTGTGCTATGCAATTTTGCAAATGAAATACTTTAGGTCTCCGAATGTTATACAACAAGATATATGTCTTAGGTTTACGGCTGCGGTGAGAATTGATTAACTGTATTTTTTTTTAATTAACGGTAAATCTTCTAACCATTCAAAGTTTTTCAAGTGTGTATTAATATTTTTGTTTTATTAGTTTTTCTAATTGATTTTGTTCGGGTTTTGTTTTCAATATCCTCAAAAGGTGGACGCGTCTTCTTGGAGTCGCGAACCACTGTTTGATAATTCGTGCCTTGCATGACCCCCCAGGAAAGTCCTTAGCTCTGGACTGGGTAAATAATGAATTCTCATTGTTCAGTTACGAGACACGCCCCTTATTTTGCCTACAGAGCCAATGCATAATGATTGTCACGCATCAAGGGCGTTGGGCGCTAGGAGAAACAGTTACAAACAACCAAGACTCTACACTTGTAAATAGTGTTTACTTAGAGGAAGGAAAATAGCACGGTTTATCCTCCTCCTCTTCCTCCAGTTCGGATTTTCTAGAACTCTTCGTTTTTCCTGCTTGTAAACATCACGAATGTTTGTTTGCTTTCTGACAACTTGTCTGCGCTTGGTTTTACGTGACAAAATTAATTTCCAGTAAAAGAGATGTGAACGAGAGAATATATATATATATATATATATATATATATATATATATATATATATATGCCAAGAATTTTGTGTCAAATGCGTATTGAAAGGTTATGATACATTTTGGAAGTACTTCTCAACACACATCTAACATGGCAATTCTTATTCATGATCTAACATTAAGCTGGTTCTCACACACTCTGCAACAAACCTGTATTGAAATTTCCCTGACTGACTATTATTCCCGAATTTCAAACATTTGTCCCTAATGTTTTTGTCGCTACTCTCGCCCTTAATCCCTGAAGCTTAAACCGTCACTATACCTACCCAAAGATACCCAAACCAAATACTTCCAAATTAATTTCCTCCACCCTTTGGTTTCGTTCCATTCTAAGACATGTGTGTTGTATTTTATTTCTTCCACAGGGTGGACATTTACCTTTTAGGTATAACCTGTTTTATCCCACCCAATCAAGCCTTTCTCTCCCATATGAAGAATGTACCCATACCTACCTCCTCACTTATAAAATTCCAGCCGCCAAAATAACAGAGCGCACCACTTTGGTGTTTTTCCAGTTTTTTTTGCAACGATTTTTTGTTTAAATTCTTCATGTGCGATGTTTATATTACTTCACATAAATTTAGTCAAGCAAATTGTTTGGTATAATATCTGAAATTCGGTGAAAAAGTTGCTAGTATGGAATTATCAATGTTTTTACTGAGTTTCCTCATAAGCCTCAACTTTTTTACGACTTCACAAGTTTATTTATTCGTCAACTAAAACCATATTAAAATGATAATTTTATCTCCGTTAATTTTAACTGCTAGAAGCACGAATTCTTTCTGAAGGCAGTGTATAGCGATTACTATACGTTTCTTAACTCAAAGATTGATAAATTACGAGCTTTGCCAAAGTAAATGTCTAGATGGTCAATCAGACACTACCCCTAAAGAGTATCTGCGTGGATGAAATATTTGACGGAAGTGTAAATGATTCTCCCTGCGCATTCTGAGCTCACACACAAAAAGTAAAAGCCATCCCGGAGTTCACATTACGTTCTCATTCTACCCTCTCTGTCTCTCAAATGGACTCTACATTCACGGGGTCTGCTCCATCTCTATTTCACACGTGAACGCCATTGTGCCCACTTCCTCCACCCCTAAATCTGCCATCATCCCCCAATAGTCTAAAAGTGAACGTGGACGTAAGATTTACTGGCTTGGCAAGAGGTCTCCAAGCCATTTAAAGCACTCTTATGAGTAGTAAAATTTGATTTGGTGTAAAAATAAAATTGCACACGCCTGAAATTTCCCAATATAATCACCACTGCCACTCGCTAACTGCTGTACACAGCCTAGAAAATGCTAGCATATGTTTAAACGGATAATATGACAATAATAAGAAAAAAATCTGATGCGTTACATTCACATGACTTTCTCTACTCTTTTACAAACTCTTATTCTCCATTTATTTCATATTAATCGAGATAAACGTTTGCAGAAATGATCTTTTGACATGCAAAGAGAATTACATTTTACACATAGCGACCAGTTCTAAAAATATTTGACTATCGCTTAAGGCGTACTATGTTCCCCTTGTTTTGTATTTGCAAGGGCAATATACGCATACACATATCTCTTAATAGCTGGTTGCTAGGTACAGCACCATTCTCTTTCCCACAGATTAATACTCTTTGCATATACAAGACAAAAAATGAATAACGAATTCCCATTTGAGAAAATAAGTATTGAAAAATTTAAAGGAAAAACAAGCAATATCTCGAAAATGGTTCACTCAACAAAAAAAATGTATATGAAATAAATTGTGTATTTTAACGCGATCTACATTTTTTTGTGTAGTAAAATTTTGTCTATCTCTTATGGTTTACCAGTTATGCAAAAGTCGTTCACAATGAAGAATACTTTTGGAGACATTCCCAGAAAATTCAAGATATACATTTTATTTGTTATGAAAATATCTTAAACATATAATATTTTAATCAAAATCGTTAGAGCTATTTTTGAGAAAATTAAAATTTTCGAAAAATTTTCGATGTAAACGGTAATCTAGGGTGGGAGGGCTTTCTTGAAAACCTTCGTGTCGCATCTCTGGAAGATACTGAACCTAAATACCAAGTTTGGTGTTTATCCGACTGTTCGTTTCTGAGTTATGCTGTTCACAGACACACACACGGACATGTTCCCAAAAATGCCTTTTTTTGGATTCAGGGGGTCTCAAAACATGTATTTCCGGTGAAATCTCGGTATCGAATTTTTGGGTGGAATACAATACTTCCCCTACTTACTATATGTAGTAGAGAAAGTAAAAAAAATGTACTTTGAGAACAAAGAAAAAGATGAGAAGGTAGAAACTAGATCTGGCAACCTGGTTCTTACCAATCCAGCAACACTGTCGAGTTAGTGTACAATATCAGCAGGAAGGCAAAAAGACTAAGCTGTACGGCGCACAAGTTAACTCTAAGGACATCTGTCTGGTACAAATGAATTACTTCTCGCCAGTACATGCGAGCAAACTACTGAAGTTTTGCGATATGACCGAAGAAATAAGAGGTACACTAAATATCAGCAAACCATGGTTTTTATTATTACAAATTGTATGAAAGATGCAGAGTATCTAAAATAAAAAAAATCTGATGTGTTACACTCACATGACTTTCTCTACTCTTGTACAAACTATTTTTACAAACGCTTATTCTCCATATGCTTCATGTTAATGGAGATATCAAGATGTCAATCTTATTGATAATTTTCTTGTAGATGCAAGGGGAATATGGTAGCTTTTAAGCGATAGTCAAATATTTTAACGCTGGTTGCTATGTGGCGCATTCCATTCTCTTTGCATGTCCAGGACATAAAAAAATCTGATGTGTTACACTCACATGACTTTCAGTACTCTTGTACACACTATTTTTAAAAAACGCCTATTCTCCATATGCTTCATGTTAATCGAGATATCGATATGTCAATCTTATTGGTAATTTTCTTGTAGATGCAAGGGGAATATGGTAGCTTTTAAGCGATAGTCAAATATTTTAACGCTGGTTGCTATGTGGTGCATTCCATTCTCTTTGCATGTCCAGGACATAAAAAAACATAAAAAAATGAATAACGAATTTGAGAAAAAGTATAAGTATTGGAAAATTTAAGGAAATAACAAGCAATATCTCGAAAACGGTTCACTCAACAAAAGAAATGTATACGACATAAGTTGTGTATTTTAACGCGGTCTACATTTTTTGTGTAGTAAAATTTTGTCTATCTCTTATGGTTTACCAGGTATGCAAAAGTCGTTCACAATGAAGAATACTTTTGGAGACATTCCCAGAAAATTCGAGATATACATTTCATTTCTCATGACATTATCTTAAACATATGATATTTTAATCAAAATCGTTAGAGCCATTTTTGAGAAAATTAAAATTTTCGAAAAATGTTTCATGTAAAGGGTAGTCTGGGATGGGGGATTTTCTTGAAAACCTTCGTGTCGCATCTCTGGAAGATACTGAACCTAAATACCAAGTTTGGTGTTTATCCGACTGTTCGTTTTTGAGTTATGCTGTTCACAGACACACACACACACACACACGGACATGTTTCCAAAAATGCTTTTTTTGGATTCAGGAGGTCTCAAAACATGTATTTCCGGTGAAATCTCGGTATCGAATTTTTGGGTGGAATGCAATACTTCCCCTACTTACTATACGTAGTAGAAAAAGTAAAAAATACAATAAAATGTTTACAGAACTTAAGAAAAATAATTATTCCCAAATATGTAATATGCATTAAATTTAGCTGTACAAGAGATGCGTGTGATCGCTTTGCGGCTGGAAGGTATATAATTTAGCTCTGTAGAAACTTATATCTCGTAATTGACATTTTTAGTTTCTCTACCGCTTACATGTAGTAGACAGAGGTAGTACTGTATTTCTCACGAAAACTCTACACCGACTGCAGTGAAAATACATGTTTTGAGGTTTTCTAACCTCACAGAAGTATTTTTAGAGAAAGCTCCGTGTGTATGTGCGTATCCGTGTCCTGAACCAGAGTTAATAGGCAAGCTCACTACACTGATTCTTAACATGGAACTGTGTTATTCTTCACCTTTTATTTTCTTAATGATTATGATTAAACTTATCAGATGAGATGTCAAGACAAAACGTATATTCTTGAATTTTATCAAAACAACCTGTAAAATCTAAAATGTAGTATTTTAAATTAAAGAAATGTAGAGATTATTAAAATATATGTCAGGAGCATTAGCCCTTTCCGAAATTTTAATTGGTTTATAGCTTTTTTCTGGAGTTTAATATCCTAAAAGCTTTATGTCCTTTATACTATAAACTTTATGGCAATGAAGTTCCGTGGTTCGACTTCAATCCATCTGGCGTTTATTCTAAAATAAAGTGGTTATGGAGCAGCATTCATATGCAGATTTTTAAAGTTGGTACTGGCCAGCCACTTTGATACTTTAAACCAGAAGTGGCGAAAACGTGACTCGTGAGTTACTTGGACTCGCAGGCGCCGTTCCCTCTCTGCAACCGTCCGTTTGTTTTTCACATGCTGCTGAGTGATGTAGTGCGTGTTGCATATTTGGTGACTCGCGGAAGGAAGTCGTTTTCGCCACCCTCGCTTAGATTAGATTAGATTATATTGTATTCTGTGAGTTCACTAGCAGCCGTAACGGCTTGTGAACATAGAACATGTCAAGGAATGTACAAAAATTACATATAAACATAAATATTACATAGTATACAGGACATTTAAAATAAAATAAAGACATATTATATACAAAATGAAGCAAAACAAGTGTAATTTTGTACAGAGTTGAATACCTCCTTATTGTTATAAGGTTAACATACGTATAGGCAAGAACAGTCATTTTAACATTCACTAGGATTTTACCTTTGTTCGTCTGATCATTTTGTTCTATTTGATTTGTAATGCATAGCTTTTACTGTCAGTTCTTAATATACATACATTTAAATAGCTTCATTAATTCTAGAGCAGGCATCAAATATGACTGGCAATTGTCATTAATATTTACTAATACTAATTACAGAGCTATGTAAGTATTATCATCAGGATAATTTGTCATTCAGATAATCTTGTACAGAATAATATGCTTTTGAGCATAGGTACTCTTTAACAGCAGTTTTAAAGACATTGAAATTGAAATACTGTTAATGACCAACTAAGTAGATAACATTACGATTAACATAATTATCATCGATCATCCAAAAATGATATGCAATATGCGCGTGTTAAGCGTGTAACACAATCTGGACTTTGTCTCGTATTTCCAAATCTTTTCTCAATTCTGTTATAAACCGTTTGTGGTTGCGTAGTGTTTGCGTGGAACATCATCCCGCCAGTAATTGCCGTTCGTCAGGCAGCCCTATTGTTAAGATATCGACCCAGGATATGCTAAGCGAGTGTTCAGAGGGAATTCTTGGTCAGTTGCATCGCACAAAAACATTACAAATTCGTCACTGTCGACATCAATCATCCGCCTAGTATTTGTCAACAAGACAGTGCCAACAACTTTACACATTTTCATACCACGCCCATTTTTTGTTGGAATTATTGTCAATTTATTATCCAAGTCTAAAACCTTGACATATTTTAATGTTTAATGCTTTTACCTAGAAAGTTACTTTAGGGGTACTTAAAACGTTTAAAGCAGTGGATAAAATGGGCTCTGAACTTTTTGGATATGGGTTCCTGTATTAGCTTCACAAATTTTATTCAGGACGTTTAAAGATAGCTGCTATGCCTTCAAGGGGAGTCGAAATGCCCTATCTTGCCAATGTTAATTCATGACTCTGAATCTAGGAATCTACTTAAGATAATTAGCTGATTTTTTCCAGGAATGCTCAGCAATAGTTTTACAGTTGATCGATGAAAATAATCAAATTATCTTTATCAGAGCAAAGATAAGTTTTTTTAATACAGTGACTAAAATGTTATTGAAAAAGTATGCTTTTTTCTTCCAAAAGAAACCTTATTTAGCCGCAAATGTGTGGTAAAAATTTCAGCACTTTGTACCTATCAGTTTCGGAGATAATGGGGCATTTGTGTAGAAAATTTAAGTTCTTCAGAAATTGCCTTAAAACAAAATGAGAGCACTTAAAAACTATACACAGCATTATTTTCAATTATGTATTTAAACTATGTACAATTATCGTACCTCTATGAAAATTATACCAAAATGAGCGGTAGATTTGAAATATTCATATCTACTAAAACCTGAATATGGAGAGAAAATAAATTGGGAAAATCACCATTTCGACTCCCCTTAAAATCATTTAAAATGTCTATCATATATGCAAACACAATGACATTTCCATTGAAACGTGTTAAAAAACGGATTTCAGGACTTTTGCCAATATTTTCTCAAGAATGGCTCTACTGATTTTGATTAAAATATCACATGCTTAAGATACTTGATAATCAATAAAATGTATTTTGAATTTTCTGCAAATAGTCTCTTTATTCAAAATAATTTTTGTATAAATGAAATGAAATTTTATTTTATTTACTGTGGTTCTTAGCGTCCCATTCTATATTGGGCGTGAAAGATTTGTAATTTTGCTCAGAGGCCTCTGTATCAGGCTTGAGGTTCTTTTACGTGCCGTAAATCTACTACACGGGACCGCCGGCTTTACTTCCGTTCCGACTGAAGCCATCGCCCCCTGCCGGATTTGAACCCACGACCTCGGAAACTAGAGACTAGTATGGTACTCCTAGACCACGGAGGACGATTGATTTTTGTACAGGCAATTTTTTACGGAACTGGTAAATCATAAGAACGAAATGTAGATGTCTATAAAACACGGCATTTGTTTCATTGTTCTCTGTCATTAACCATTTCTGAGATATTCGTTAGCATTAGTTTGAATTTTTCAATACTTTATAACGCAGTTTAAGTCATTATAGCGGCAAAGAGTATGAAATTTCAAAGCCAGCATAGAGCGACCCACTTTTTGAAGGTTTGACTATCGATTGAGTCAACTATATCTCTCTTATACCTACAACAAAATGTGAAATTAAATGTTTGTTTCGATTAACAAGAAGTCGACAGAAAAATTAACTTTTGTAAGAAGTTTATAGAAGAATGAATAGAGAAATAAAGGGAGTGTACATAGGACCTGTTTTTTTCAATTCTAGCCATACATTTTCTTTTAGTCAAGAGTGTTAAGCCCCTTGTACACGATCAAACTTTTTTTTCAATTCAAGAGTTTACAAGAAAAATTGTCAAACATTTTTCAATATGTGATAAGATTGGACAAGACTTGACAATGTCATAAACGTGTATTTATCCAATGAAATCACATTACGATTATGGAATACAATGGTAATAACACCAACTGATAGGTTAACCACATTATATAACATTGCATTAATGTATACTTAGTTGGGAAATCTGCCTGGCAATTGTTTCTTCATAAGCCTTCATCTGCTTCATCTTGTGGTAACCCACTGAGTCCTAGACATGCGCACATGACCAGCTTATGTATAACCTAATCAGTTCGCATACAACATACCTTGGCCGGGTAGCCATTTTTGTTTACTTTTTGCTTTCCGCCATGTTGCAGATTTCGTGACGCACTGTAAACACTCGCATTTCATTGGCTAAAGCAATGAAATCTTTGATCATTTAGAGCATGTTCTTATTTGCTTTCTAGACTTTCAAAGACTTTAAAAGTATTGGAAGCAATTTGACAAGAAAAGTTGTGACAACTCTTGAAAGTCTTGTAAAGTATTGAATTTGACAAAAACTTGAGCGTGTACAAAGGGCTTTAGGGAACGATAACGTATCTTGATGACGTACTCTATGTAAACTTTGTATTTACACGAAGACTATAAACTAGTCGTCTTTCAAAATGAAATACACAAAAGCACGAATATAGCACATGCATCAAGACTTAACATTTATGAGAACCTCCGTCTTGTTTAAGCTAGGAAGACAGTATTTTCCACCACTATTGACAAAAGATTTAAAGGTTAGTTCTAAAGGATGTTGTCATACTTGTGGACTGTTAGTTTCGCACCAAAATCAGATTACTGCACCATTGTTTCTAACATCGCTTAGCATTCTTAGGCAGTTAACTAAATACCTGAACTGAGAAATGGCTTACTGGGCCGGATATGGCTGTTTCCGATTCACGGCAGCTGATCATTTCAACTGATTTGTTACTATTTTGTGCGAGCAGCGGAAGCGATCTTCCTGTTTCCGCCCTGATCATTCACTTACTGCAGCTGAGTCTGTGCTTCATTTGTTTCCCACTGCCTTAGTTGAGAAACCATAAGCGAATCATGCTTTTTGGATGCATTCGCTGCTCATAAAACGTTACACAAGGGGGATTTAAATGTTTAGACTGAGAGATGTATAATTTCGAAATATTTACCCAAAAGATCTAATAAAAACAATTGAGTTTTATTTATGGACGCTCTTTAACTGCTGCGGTTCTTAGCGTCCCATTCTATATTGGGCGTGAAAGACCGATAATTTTGCTCAGATGCCTCTTTATCAAGCTTGAGCTTCTTTAACGTACCGTAAATCTACGACACGGGACCACCGGCTTTACTTCCCTTCCGAAGGAAGCCATGCTAAGCATTTTTACGCCCGAAAAAATCCATCGCCCTCCGCCGGGTTTGAAACCGCGACCTCGGGAACTAGAGGCTAAAAGATCTAATAGCATTCTAATACTGACACAATGGTATATTGCGATATACGGGTGGTAAATTATTTACAACATAATCGAGGAAAAGCTTGTAAATACGAAACGAAGTCGAGATTCTGTTATACACTTAACGCATGCATATTGCACACTTTTTTTTGTTTGGGAGGGGGGAGACGATCGATCATGATTATTACGTTAATTGTAATGTATCTACTTAGTTGCTCACTAACAGCTGGATGAACTAGGAAAGTGCTGGCCTATACCAACCTTAAAAATCTACACATGAATGTCTGTTCCATGACCAACTTTACTTTCAAATAAACGCCAGATAGTTGAAACCGAGTCACGAAAGTTGATTGTCATCGATTAGTTATAACATTAAAAAGTTGCTATCATGGTGGAAAACTTTGAATCGGAAATTAAAGAGGTATGGCAAATAGGGTGTGTTTATTTGGTTCCTAATAAATCCAAAGCAATGTAGGCTAGAGCATATTATGCTATATTAAAAAATCTGACGTGTTACACTCACATGACTTTCTCTACTCTTGTACAAACTATTTTTACAAACGCTTATTCTCCATCTACTTCATGTTAATCGAGAGAAACATTTGCAGGCTCTACCTTATTGCTAAATTTCTTGTAGATGTAAGGGGAATATATATTTACAAGGGCAATATAGAAATACAGTAGGCTTTAAGCACATACATATCTCTTAATAGCTGGTTGCTATGTGCAGTACCATTCCCTTTGCCACAGATTAATACTCTTTGCATATCCAAGACAAAAAAAATGAATAACGAATTCCCATTTGAGAAAATAAGTATTGAAAAAATTAACGGAATAACAAGCAATATCTCGAAAATGGTTCACTCAACAAAAAAATGTATGTGACATAAATTGTGTATTTTAACGCGATCTAAATTTTTTGTGTAATAAAATTTTGTCTATCTCTTATGGTTTACCAGTTATGCAAAAGTCGTTCACAATGAAGAATACTTTTGGAGACATTCTCAGGAAATTGAAGATATACATTTTATTTGCCATAAAAATATCTTAAACATATGACATTTTAATCAAAATCGTTAGAGCCATTTTTGAGAAAATTAAAATTTTCGAAAAATGTTTCATGTAAAGGGTAATCTGGGGTGGGAGTATTTTCTTGAAAACCTTCGTGTCGCATCCTTGGAAGATACTGAACCTAAATACCAAGTTTGGTGTTTATCCGACTGTTCGTTTCTGAGTTATGGTGTTCACAGACAGACACACACACGGACATGTTTCCAAAAATGCTTTTTTTGGATTCAGGGGGTCTCAAAACATGTATTTCCGGTGAAATCTCGGTATGGAATGTTTGGGTGGAATACAATACTTCCCCTACTTACTATACGTAGTAGAGAAAGTAAAAACACGATCGTTCAAAATAAAAGTAGATTTTGCTTCAAATGCATGCAATCAAATAGTTCACAAAGATAATAATGGAAAATATTTGGAGAAACATGCGTTTCCTAATAGACACTTCAGTGTCAGGTAGTAAGTGTTGGCAAAATGTTTTTAAGTACTTAGGTCATTCATTTTAAGAGATCCCGTTTATCATATTGAACTAAGGCAATTAAACAGCAATGCTACTATATTTATTTATTTTGGTTTTATCTGTCATTCGAAACATCTTCATAGCACACTGGTTCCCAAAATAGAGCATATACCAATTATTCAACCATGCAAACACAAACAACTCGACATATATAGGGAATTTGCAAAGTTTATGTTTGCTATTAGAATTCTGATACAGATTTTGATAAGTTAGAATAAATTAATTTGATTTGTCATTTGTATAAAATAGTATGCACAAAATTGAATAAACTGTGTTTGGCATAAAGCACTAGTGTCAGATAACGGACTTGATGGGAACAGTGTAAGCCAACATTTGCAACTTTTACCAAAGTGAATAGCCCCTGAAAATAAAGCGGCAAAATAAAACTATTTCCAGTCTAACTATGGAGCCCTCGTAAAATACTCACTAGCCACGCGAAAAACGTATCAAAGCACAATTAACCCTAACAGTGGTTAACTATAAACTTCAAAAATTTGAATAATTGCAACTTTGCAGAGCCACTCTTGAGGTATGATTTCCCTATTATTTGAGATTCCCCTGAAGGTTTGCTGGATATCTGAATCAGATAAGAAGATTAAGTGCATGTATGGGAATCCTCGTATGTATAGATAATTATTAACTCTCATGTGTGGGACATTTGCCTTAGAGGAACATGTGTAATTCCTTTTTCAAACTGAAAATTAAACGTATATCACAACGGAATTTAGAGCTGCTCAATGTTTGCGTAAGTAAACTTCAAATTACATTTTCAGGCAAACTGATTAAAAGCTAGTATATAGGTTAGGTTAGTTAACAAAGGAGGGGACAGCTACCGCACTGCGACCTACATAGATCTATTGTGGCTATCACCCCCCGTGAGAGAGGGATGAAGTGAAGGAACCACAGGAGGCTACAGGCCACAGGCAGAGGTGGCAAAGAGACGCAAGGAAGTCCTTAACAGTCCCAGGACTGCTGGAGCTACCTAGAGAGAGCGATTTACGACCCGTTGACCAAGCAGACCTGTAGAGTCCGTGGGGTACTCTTTCATTTGAACAAGCATCCGTGCCATCCGTCCAGAACCGGCAGACGCCAGAAACCTAGAAGCACAGTTAGTTACTTCGAAGGTCCGGGTAGAGCCTAAGCCCAAGTCCCCTCCTAAAACCCAGGGTCAGCGCCATCCGAGCGGCTCTCCAACCGTGGGGGTTTCCCATGAGGCCAATACCTTATTTCTTAAAAAGCCTCCCCCCGCTTACGCGGGATTGGAAGTGGATACGCCACTTACGCGCGTCACCCTGAAAATGGTGATTACCGAAACCTCTGTAGGGCCGACAGCAATCTAGCATGCCGTCTACCAACGCTCACTCATGGTTGGTGCCGGAGAACATCGAGGCGTCTCACAACCCCGCCGGTTATCGGGAACCACTGCCCTGCCGAGTCCAACCCAATCGAATGCTCGGTCCGGGGTACTTCTAGTGGCGTAGAAGTACAACGAGTGCTCAGGGTTCCGTAGCGCCCGCACCATGGCAGCTGAAGGGGTCGAACCCCCCCCCCCTTACAGGGAACCTAGAAGCACAACTGAAACATGAGAAGGAAATGGAATGGAAGGGAAATAAGGGAAGGAAAATATGGTAGCTAAGAAACCACCCCAGCAATCGCCTACCCACAAAGGAAAACCACGAAAAACCCAAGGTCAGAGTGGACGGCCGGCGGGACCTACCGGTTTCGAGCGTCACATGTTACCGCGGAGTCATCTCGTTAGGTAAGCTAGTATATATAATTCAGTGGTGGTAACCTTAAAACATTTGCTGTCATTTGTCTCTGCAATAAAAAGTGATTATTGGAACAAATATCACGGTGTAACACGTATAACACCAATTTCAAACAACTTCTCAGTTAAAAGATTATATTTATTTATTTTAACGTTCTGCGAATTATACATTCGTTTTCCTACCAAGAGTCTGTCCCAGAATTGTTGTTACATCCTGCATAAATTCTTTTTCGTAATAGTAACTGAAGTGGTTACCAGTATTTAATGTTAGTTTAACCCCAAAAAGTCTTTCGATCTTATTTTCGCCATAAAATGCACGCACCTATGCTTACAATAAGAAAACCTAAGGTTGGCAACATTGATACCGGGCCACTGAAAGGTTTTGGAAGGGAGCAGCTATTATGTATGTTCCCATTCCTCTGGCCCACCGCTCTCGACGTCACGACATCTGTTTGTGATTCCCCCGGAGATATTTTGCCGAACCGAATGTTTTAATTAATTCCATTGTGTGCCGCTGCATTCTCTCCCATGGAGTGGCCGAAGAAAAACAACCAAAATTAAAACAAAGATTTATATGCGTGCGCGTGAATATAAACAAGAGACAATGAGAACACCCGCCAATTTACAACACGTCCAGTTAAAAAAAAGAGAGAAATGGTGTAGCACACGTCATAGCCTACTTCCAACAGCGTGAGTTGTGTTTTACATCAGTATATGCTGACGATACACATTCCTCTGTTTCTACATCAGCTGACAACAACATTTTTTCAAGCATTCACTAAATCATAAAAACCCGCACTTTCAATAATATTGACGGAGAATACGGAATGTCCTTTCTTTTACAATCGGCATCAAAATTGTTACTTAACTGAAAACAGAGCGGTAAACTCCACCTCAGGCACCTGTAGCTACTTTCCACACTACACCTTTACAACATACACCAATATGTGTAGCATTCACATAACTTTCTCAACACACTCTTCTACAAACTATTCGTTTAAAGGTTTATCCTTTGGCCGTGTGCACCCTTCAGGACTTTCAGCTTCCCGCGGTAAGAATTTGACCGGGGTAATCATCAAACAGCGGTGCACCAATGCTCACCGCAGTTTAGGAGACCGTGGTTACCTGGCAGGCGCTCACCTTTGGTGGAGCGCACCGTTCATTGCAGGTAAACTCTACGGAACGCACCCGGATGTCTGATTTTCACTTCTTCTACCTCTTTGCTGAATCGTATGCATGTAGTTCAGCGTGCAATGGCGAAAAGCAAAAGCAGACCAAAATTATCTAACATTTATTAAATTTAACGTGAAATTCTTAAGAAAAGATAGAAAGTATACAGATAGAAGCAATAACTTTAAGATGGACACGTGGGAAACTTTGGCCTTACACCTGATTAGAAAAATATGCTGAACTTTATAGAACTTTTTTTGCTTTCTTTCCACAGTGACTACATTTCAGTTACCTTAGTCGATATTCTTCATATTCATTCTCTGTTTAACCTCCTCGTATGTAGGACTTACACCCTCCGGACTTACAAGCGGGTGCCTGGGGTCAGAGACCCGTCGAGGAGCAGACAATCTTGGATCAGAATAGCCAGGATGTATGATCAGCCCGATGCCTGGTATGGGAGGAAGGAAGTAGATGATATGAAATGATGCTGAAATGGATGAAAGCAAAGGCGATGATAGAGCAGTTGGTGGAATGAATGGCGGGGGAAACCGGAGAACCCGGAGAAAACCCACCCAGACGCCGCTTTGTCTACCACAAATCCCACGTGCGCGTCCCTGGGATTGAACCCGGGCCGCCTCGGTGAGAGTCGAGCGGTCTAACCACTCAACCATGGCGCCGCCTTAGTCGATATTCACTTACTGAAAAACAGGCAGAAAAAAATATATACTCCCAAACACGATTTGAACCCGAAACCCTTTGAATGGGAGGCGCACACACGCCTCCCCGATACCAAGATGACAACTTCAGATTTCAAACTTCGGCACTGACCTTTTCAGTTACCGGATTCCCATATCTGTGCAATTAAGGAACATAATATTCTTGAAAATGTATTAATTGCACTAAATCCATTTATTACTCCCCTTATTTCTGCCTTGTTCTTGGAACTATGCTTCAACTGATATAATTATGTTATTTAACGCCGTGATTCTGTGGATTTTCGTTACGTCTTGGGTCAGGATATTTAAGGCACCTGTCGCAGGGAATAAAAAAGGTTTTCAGCATTAAAAATTACAAAGTACATTAAAGTAACTTTATCAGGATGCAATTCATTGGCGAAAATGGAGTGTATCTGTTTGTTGGGAATTCTAACCTATATCGTTCCGCCATTTTAACATTTCAGCACAAGAGTTGGAAATAATCGGCGAAAATCGGCCGTTCATGGCCGGTCAGATTTAACCGCGGTAAAATCCTCGATAAGCTTTTACCGGCGTCGATGCACCACAAATGACCACGGTAAAATCTTGATCGAGAATGGTGCACACGGCCATAGATGTTAATCGTGATAAAAGTTTGCAGAAATAGTCTCATTACACATTTCGTTGTAGATACAAGGGGATTTTCTGAGATGACCCCTTCATTCTGAATGAATTTTGCTGAAGTTTGTATAACTGAGAAACTATAAGAGGCAGTTTTGGCATAAACAATTTGTTCACGAATACTTTGTAGAGGAGTGGATAGAGAGAGTCATGTAACTTTATAATTAGTACACGCAAGCCTTGCTTCTCTTGGAAGTAACAAGAGGTGTTCTAGTTGAAATAACGATGGACTGGTTCCCCAGGGAAATAGCGGAGTTCCGTTACGCCCCATTTGCGAGAGCCGTTGAATAAAGTTTGTTTCGCCACGTGTGTCGAGCAGATTTAGATGGCAACGATAAACAACCTGGGCGACGACGTTGTCCATGGAACTAACTCTCGAGTGGAGGGAAGCGGCCGGAAATCCACTCAGTGGAGATAACAAGAGGAAGCATGCACCGTCACGCGTCCCATTCTATCCCTTTCCTTGTAACTAGACGGAGGCGGCGACTGCATTGTCACGTTCGTCTGATACAGTTCAACCACATCACTTTTAAAACTTTAGCTATACCACCTCAAACTCTGTTCTACCTACAAGATAAACTAACATTTATTAAAGAAAATACCTCCCTTTAACTGACCAGGAGAACGCCTCGACAGCCAAAATACTCGTTGCCCACTCGCTATGTTTAACTAACCAAACGTTTTATAATTAAAGTACAAATTTCCTAAATACTGCTAAATAGGATGGTCTCTTTTTAAAAACAAATTTTAGAGGGATTGCTTTTAGACAATGCCAGTCGTCTAAAGTATTTGGCATTAATGCAGCGTGTTTTAAAATGTGTGTTTAAATAAGTTGATGTTGGTACACGTAGTGTTGATAGTATTGAAAAGATAAAAAAATCTGATGTGTTACACTCACATGACTTTCTCTACTCTTGTACAAACTATTTTTACAACCGCTTATGCTTCATGTTAATCGAGATATCGATATGTTAATCTTATTGCTAGTTTTCTTGTAGATGCAAGGGGAATATGGTAGGTTTTAAACGATAGTCAAATATTTTAAGAGCTGGTTGCTATGTGGAGTATTCCATTCTCTTTGCATTACCAGGACAAAAAAAAATTAATAACGAATTTCCATTTGAGAAAAAGTATAAGTATTGGAAAATTTAAGGGAATAATAAGTAATATCTCGAAAATGGTTCACTCAACAAAAAAACCGTATTAGACATAAGCTGTGTATTTTAACGCGATCTACATTTTTTGTGTAGTAAAATTTTGTCTACCTCTTATGGTTTACCAGTTATGCAAAAGTCGTTCACAATGAAGAATACTTTTGGAGATATTCCCAGAAAATTTGAGATATACATTTCAATTGTCATGAAAATATCTTAAACATATGATATTTTAATCAAAATCGTTAGCCATTTTTGAGAAAATTAAGATTTTTGAAAAATGTTCCATGTAAAGGGTAGTCTGGGGTGGGGGGATTTTCTTGAAAACCTTCGTGTCGCATCTCTGGAAGATACTGAACCTAAATACCAAGTTTGGTGTTTATCCGACTGTTCGTTTCTGAGTTATGCTGTTCGCAGACAGACACACACACACACACACACACATACACACACACACATACACACACACGGACATGTTTCCAAAAATGCTTTTTTTGGACTCAGGGGGTCTCAAGACATGTATTTCCAGTGAAATCTCGGTATCGAATTTTTGGGTGGAATAGAATACTTCCCCTGCTTACTATACGTAGTAGAAAAAGTAAAAATCAACTGTGTTATACTCACACGCCTTTCTCTATTCACTATCATTAATTTTATACGGCTTTCTGCTTCATATTATCGAGATAAACGTTTGCAGAATTAGCTCCATTTCATTATGGAGCATTATCGCGATCTATCCCAAAATTCCCTTAGCCTGAAATTCAGTATTTATATAATTTTATCAAATACTGGACTGTTTTTCTAGTATTTTTTCCATTTATTTCCAAAAAATATTGAACATCTGGCCGACATCTACTGTTGAGCACATGAATCCGGAGTACAATCATAAGAGAGAGAGAGAAAGGGAATATGCAAAAGCAACTACAAATTACAATGCTATTATAAACGAAACAAAGAAACTATGCGAAAACTAAGAAAAAATTAAACAAGGTAAAAATTAATGCAAGTTATAAAAACTGTGTCATATTATATAAAGGTTATGAACATTACTTAAAGAGTCTCTCAAAATGTTTAAGCATATTTTGTTAATATTTTCACTTTTAAATTTTATCTTAGAAGAGCGGCTTTATTAAATTTGGAAGAAGTCCCCCCTTGCACCGAAAAGAACAACTTTTACTTGCCATGCATAATCTTCAATTGTACCTCTCACTTAAGTGAGGAATGCGTGGGCTGTAATTTGAGATCGTTTCGTTATTTACTTGGACAGCATGCGCTCTGTTCTTTTCAAACAGGATTCAGTTCGTCTGCTATTCTGTCGATGGCTATTATGGTGGCGTACGTTTCTTAATACCTCTCGTTAGAGCAGTATCCTAAGATGCCCAGGAGCTTCTGCTTCACTGTAACAAGGTTGGCGGCACTGTTGGTTTGTCATTCAATTTTAGTTTACATTAATTGTTATTTTTTGTACATTAACACTTGTCTTCTGACCTGAAAGCTTTCATTTTCTCTGTTCAATTCATTATTATTATTATTATTATTATTATTATTATTATTATTATTATTATTATTATTACCGGCAAACACTTTATTCTAGGTTTCCTTCTTATAGGTTTTACGGTTGACTCCCTCTAGGGCCATGTAGTCAGCTGGCTTCTCGTCACAGAGATCCCGAGTTTGATTATCGGCTTAGACGGGGCAGTTTTTCCCTACCATGCCCTCCGCAGACTCTGGAAGCGTCGGTATAAGTATGTTTCAAAGTTATAAACTGGCATAGGATTTTTTAAGTTACCTACACTCAAACCAAAGACTGCAAAACAACAGAGGCCAAGGATCACTGACAGGCATAGAAAAACCGGTCCGTGTATAGGCCGATTTTTTCGTCGTGAAAAGGCAGAAACGCAGAAGAGGAGAAGGTAGTCTAGCATGGGGGGGGGGGAGAACGGCTGACAGTATTCCCCTTGCGTGGAACCGTAGTATTGTCATCTTATCTCACGTTGTGTACGCGCCTGCTGCTCTGTTACAACTGAAGCCTGTCTACAAACGTCAAAATATTGTACGAGGGTTGGCGGGTGGTGGTTTGTTATTTGCGACCTCCCTGCCTAGTTATAAAGAATTTAAAAAAAATCTAATGTTAGAAACCCAAAGCGAAGAAGTCAACAACACCGCGAAAGGGTTGCCCCCCCCAATGCAAAAATTATATGCTTAAACATGCCTAACACATTTTGATGCCTTAGGCACTCGGGATACAAACAAAGTGTGCTAATTGCTCGCTTTAGTTTTGTTGATCATGGAATTTTTTAACATTTTTAGATATTTTTATGCGAAGTGTTGATCCACAAAGGTGTAGGGAGTTCGAGTACAGTAGCAATTTCAGATTTTTAAGTTTGAACAGATTTTATCAACAAATATTGCAGTATCTGCTTGGAACCACCTAGAGAATAAAGTTGGCTATAACTGTGCTGTATGTATTTTTCTAACGTGTTCTTAAAGCCTGAAATGTATTGTTATCAGCGAGGAAGTGTTTAAACTTTTAAAAGTCGCCAAATGTGTCCTCTCTGGTTTCTGTCCACCTTCTGTAACGGTCTCACAACTTGTCAGCACACAATCACTTCTATTGTTGTTAAAACGATGCTAACACTGTGATGATATTTTCACGAGAGTTCGTTACTTTCAACAAACACACTACCCAATCCACTCTCATTGTTGGATTTCTACGATGAGGCAGGCAGTAATTTTCCTTAACTGCGTCTACTGTCTTCAAACATGGAATGTTACAAGGAAGGAGATTTTCTTACATGTTTCCTAGGTCAGAAATACCACCTCACCCATATCAAAATTAATTCCCTTGAATATTCCTATTCGTCACTAGCTATCTTTTCACCTTAACTTTCGATACTTTTCTATCTTTACTGGTACATCCTTCGGTGTTTTCTTTAAACTTATTAATTTCAGCTTATCTTAAAATAAATAAAAATCGAAAGAATGTTGTTGATATTTTATATAAATGCAAAACATAGGCATGTTCCGCTACAGTGCTTACAAGTCCCATAAGTATGCATGCCAATCAGGGTTTATTTTACGTGGACCCTCGCCATTCTTTGCCAGAGATGTAGCGTGACAGCGATTATTCGAATCTAACTAACATCGGATATGGAAATCCTGGCCAAGGATGTTAAGCGTTTAGCTAACTGAGCCAAGATTCAGATATCAGGTAGGTCAAGTTACTAAATGCACAAGTATCCCTTATATGCCCTATGGTTTCAAACTGGTTTTAACCGAAAATAAATCGAGCTGGGAAGAATTAATATCGGAACATCAATCTTTGCTTATCTCCTTATACCTCAAAATAGTTTTTGTTTGTGCTTTCATCATAACAAAATGAACGGGATATTAAGGGGAGTCTGCAAACAGAATCTGGACGGAAAGAAATTTCCACATGTAGTGTTTTTCCAGATATATATATATATATATATATCATATATATATCATATATATATATGAGCAGAATAAAATTATGACAGCAATTTCTCAAGCATTATTGAGACCATGTTTAGGGTTTTCAAGCGTTGGTTTGCTTTCGGATATAACAGTCTTGACATACGTGAACAAATTAACAGAAAATCCGAGTGCTTTACTTTATTTTTATTTGTTTATTTTTTTCCCCGTTACTGAACACTTTGATGTTATTGGTGCACTTTTCTTAGAAAGCAAGAAAGCTATGAAGCAGTCTTTTACCCAAAATCAACATAATAATCCTGTTGAACGCAACAGGCTGAAAATATTTTCAGTTCACTGAAGGTGTTTTAAATTTCTTACTCATAAAATGTTCATAAAAGAATATACCTGCTCTGAGAGAGACGTTCCTAAAATTTAGTGACTTAATATTACGGAAACAGACACTACAGGCTCCTGTCAAGAAATAGTAAAAGACATGTTATCACGGATGAATTTAATTGTAATACAGTATATGCAGAGCTCAATCAGACAATGCTTACGTATCAAAAAGCGGTGGTAATACAAAAAAGGCAATGGAAATCGTTGGCTTGCAATAGATCTTTGGATTGGTCCATTTCCTCAAAAGACGGTATAATGTGTTTTAATTAAATGACGTCATTTGGTGACAATGGCCTCACTATGTTCAACTATTTCCTTAATACAACTTCAAGGGCAAATACCTCAAGCTTTGCTAAATGAATAAAGCTAAATTTTCAGCACTCATAAGTAATCTCTGTGTTTTCTTTCTTGCGTCCTAAGCTCCTACCATACTGCATGTCCTGCCTATCACTACCGTTCTGAAGTCTTGAGTGCAAGTTCGCGCAGTACAAAACAAATGGAAGGGGGAAGCAAACTTCATGTGTTTGTTCAAGTTCCCTTCGCTTTGCTCTCCATTAACTTCCGTGAGGTGCCAAGGAGCTGCCCTTCCTACTTCTATCCCTCCTAAATTTCACTGAACCAGCAACTCCCACACTTAGATGCGTAGGCATGTCATGCACCATTCTGACAATGACACCCACCTGTTGCACACACAGACACCAGCAACTTACAAATAAGATACTAAAATTTCATGACTCACCGTATCTTCCAGGGGCTGATCCTCTGCGTCCAGGTCGGAAGCGGCGGGTGACAGTGAACCAGAACTGCTGAACATGGAGTGATCGTCCAGAGTAGGTGTGGCTTGGCTTAGTCCTTCTAGAAGCTCCTGGAACAAACGGGGTACCTCAGGTATCAGTGAATTCAACGACTCTGATCACATAGTCTACGTTTAAAGGAAGATGAGGCTATTACATCCCAGATGACCATTTGTTGGTAATTATTTGCCGTATTTGATGGAATAATATACTGGCCAAGTGTCTTTGATGTTTTCTGTCATTGTGTGGATGTGCGTGAGTGTGTGTGCGACACTATAGCTCAAAAATTGACATGATGATACATGTAAAGCAAATTTCAGGGGATTTACTTTTCTAGGATACATTCTTTATGCTCTTAAAATAAGTGATTGGCTAAGAGTTATTTTTATGAGATGTAATCGTTTCCCAAACATATTTACTATTGTAAGCTAAACTTTTCTCAGAATCAGATAATCTACTTTAAAATAATAAATGCCCATTTAGAGACATTTGAATATTTCGAATTTCATTTATAAATTCTGCATACTTAAACTGCTATCTCGCAACCAGACAGTTCGTAGAGCTTGTATATGCAGCCAGCATATGACAGATAGCTGGCATTAGTTGCATAGTCGCCTTTCTAAGCCATATATGCATTTCAAATCTACAGAGTTATTCAAAATGAAGGAACAGGTTTCTACGTTCTCTTACATCAAAGAAACTGTAAAATACAGAAATACAATCTGCATGTTATTGACATAGGAAAGCTTCAAGTTTTACTGTTTGCGACTGTTTCTTGAATCTACTGCAGAAGTGACTTCTTGCACTGGTTTGTGCCATTATATGAAAGTTGTAAAACTGTTTTTAAAAACTTTGATCTTCCCTCTATCCAGTGATGTGTGAAATGCTTTTTGACTTTCACAATTTGAAATAAAAATCTGAAATAAATTCTTTCTTTTTTAAATAATTGTACATGCATTTATCACCTTCAGATGGAGTGGTTCGTGGTACTGTAATACCGAGTTGTATATGTATATATCTGAGGGAAAGCACGAAAACAAAAATGGTCATACTGACCAGCACACGGGACTATTGTTACATGGTTCCTAGTCCTATAGTAAATAGAGAAAGTATTATATTCCATTCAAATACAATGGAGCTTTTGGAAGTTCCCTGAGTCCAAAAGTATTATTAGAAAAATGTGTCTGTGTGCGCATAACTCAAAAACGAAATGTCGGATAAATAAGCTTAATATTTAAGTTCAGCACCTTCCGAAGATGGGACATGAACATTTAAAAAAAAAATGCATATACGCCAAACTACCCGTTACATGGATACGTTTTCGTTATTTTCGATTTGCTCAAAAATGGTTCTAAGGATTTCGATTAAAATATCATACGTTTGGGATATTTCACTAACAATAGTACATCTTGAATTTTCTGCGAAAAGCCTATGAAGTCCTCTTTATTTTGCATTAATCTCCTTAAAACATAGCATTTATGTAACAAAAAATGTTTTTTGGTGGCTCTAACCATTGTCGAGTGCGAAGTCACTATTCTTTTGTTTCTTGTGATGTCATACAATAAGTATGGAATTTCAAAACCAGCATAAAGCGGCCGCTTTCTAAACGTTTGACTATCGCTTCAGCCTCCTACATCCCTCTGGTACCTATAAACGAAATGTGTAATGACTGAAACTATTTCTGCAAGCATTTATCTCGATTCGCATGAAGTAGATACAAAACTACACTTTCGTAACGCATAAACCAACTTTTGTTTTAATTGACTTTCCCCTGCTCTTTTCGTTTGATTTTTTCTACTTGTATTACCGATCTCACTTTTCTCTCGTCTACACGGGTCGTCCTCCCTGGTCTAGGGGTACCTCTGGTTCCCGCGGTCGCGGGTTCAAATCCGGCGGAAGGTGATGAATGTTTTCGGGATTAAAATTCCTTAGCATGGCTTTCTTCGGAAGGGAAGTAAAGCCGGTGGTCGTAGACTTACGGCAGGTAAAAGAACCTCAAGCCTGATAAAGAAGCCTCTGAGCAAAATTACCGGTCTTTCACGCCCAATATGTAATGGGACGCTAAGAACCATAGTAGTTGAACAGCGTCCATAAATAACACTCGATTTTTTTTTCATCTACACAACTCGAAAATCAATGCTCGTTGCAGGAATCAATTCTGGAGTACGTATCCTGTTGGCAAAAACATCACTGCGAAATACCTCGTGCACGACTATGGGCCGCGACCTATGAGCCATCTCGCTATACCTTTTCAAACTATTTGCAAGATATCAGTTTCTAATCAATTTTGAAGTTTTTTAAATTCTTTTTACGTTTGCACTAAATTACATGAAAATAACAGACCTTTATACACAGATGGTAATCTATACATAAGGTCATATAGCTGCTACACATTCGACTTTTTCAACACCAAAACACGATAGTCGTTTTTCTGACTGGGATAAATAAAAACCCTTTGAAAATTCATGAATACGGCATTTAATCTCATCAAAATGCATGGAAACCTGATATTGTTTATGGTCACTGTTGTGAAATATCTGAAAAGCACTGGCATGTTTTAAATGGGTTTTAAAATTATAAAATGTTATTTCATTTGCTGCATCTGGAAATTACAAACCAGCTTCCCTTGTATACACGTTTAGAAAGGTGCTGGCTGACAGTAATGTGAAAGTTGCCGAGTAACAATTTTCTTGCAAATTACGAAACATGCATGAAACGAAAGCGAGGTCAAGTTTCACTTTTTCTCTGCATGCGTGTCGACCTCCATAGTAACTCGACTCGCATCATACCATCAGGATCTCCGTTTCGCGAACCGGAAGGCCTTGACCAGGATTCGAACCGTAAATAACCTTGCCGTAAGAATCGAATGCACGTGGCAAAACAAGCAACTCCTCAACCCTTCTTAAAGTATTTAATTTCAAAACTAGCACGATATGTGGTATAGACGAACTAATATTAATGCAAACAGCCCACCTACTTTTTTTCATTTCTACAACTTCGATTTACAGCTACATACGAGATATGGAAGATTTTAGCACCAATTCATATTTATTTCTTAACAATTTATTTCTTCTCGAAACATACTCCCAATGATACTAGCAAGTGGGTGACAAATGGTTAGCATTCTGAGTATTCCACCTCCCCGGTTTAGATCAATTGGTCCCCTAGAATACCACAGTGACTCCAAAAGCATTCGTCTCGATTTGAAACAATTCTAGCAGCCTATTAACGGAGCAAAATCATTTTAAATATGCAGAAAGAACAAAGTATTACTATTTGTGTGTTTCCGTTTTTTTTTTTTCCCAAGAATTTTCATTTCATTAGTTTTGTATTGTTTTTAATTCCGTCTATTTTTACTTCCTCTACTACGTATAGTAAGTAGGGGAAGTATTGTATTCCACCCAAAAATTCGACACCGAGATTTCACCGGAAATATACGTTTTGAGGCACCCTGAATCCAAAAAAAAGCATTTCTGGAAACATGTCCGTGTGTGTGTCTGTGAACAGCATAACTCAGAAACGAACAGTCGGATAAACACCAAACTTGGTATTTAGGTTCAGTATCTTCCAGAGATGCGACACGAAGGTTTTCAAGAAAATTCCCCACTCCAGATTACCCTTTACATGGAACATTTTTCGAAAATTTTAATTTTCTCAAAAATGGCTCTAATGATTTTCATTACAATATCATATGTTTAAGATATTTTCATGACAAATGAAATGTATATCTGGAATTTTCTGGGAATGTCTCCAAAAGTATTCTTCATTGTGAACGACTTCTGCATAACTGGTAAACCATAAGAGATAGACAAAATTTTACTATACAAAAAATGCAGATCGCGTTAAAATACACAATTTATGTCATATACATTTTTGTTGTTGAGTGAACCATTTTCGAGATATTGCTTGTTATTCCCTTAAATTTTCCAATACTTAAACTTTTTCTCAAATGGAAATTCGTTATTCATTTGTTTTGGTCCTGGTAATGCAAAAAGAATGGAATACTCCACATAGCAACCAGGTCTTAAAATATTTGACTATCGCTTAAAGCCTACCAATTCCCCTTGCGTCTACAAGAAAATTAGAATAAGATTAACATCTCGATTAACATGAAGCATATGGAGAATGAGCGTTTGTAAAAATAGTTTGTACAAGAGTAGAGAAAGTCATGTAAGTGTAACACATCAGATTTGTTTTACTGAACTTCATTAATTCATCAATTTTTACAATATCAGAAATTTATTTCTCCTTCAGTTTAAATCAAATTACAGTGACACTGTCAAGTATTACATAAAAAATCTGATGTGTTACACTCACATGACTTTCTCTACTCTTGTACAATCTATTTTTACAAACGCCTATTCTCCATATACTTCATATTAATCGAGATATCGAGATGTCAATCTTATTTGTAATTTTCTTATAGATGCAAGGGGAATATGGTAGCTTTTAAGCGATAGTCAAATATTTTATCGCTGGTTGCTATGTGGCGCATTCCATTCTCTTTGCATGTCCAGGACATAAAAAAATGAATAACGAATTTGAGAAAAAGTATAAGTATTGGAAAATTTAAGGAAATAACAAGCAATATCTCGAAAACGGTTCACTCAACAAAAAAAATGCATATGATATAAGTTGTGTATTTTAACGCGATCTACATTTTTTGTGTAGTAAAATTTTGTCTATCTCTTATGGTTTACCAGTTATGCAAAAGTCGTTCACAATGAAGAATACTTTTGGAGACATTCCCAGAAATTTCGAGATATACATTTCATTTCTCATGACATTATCTTAAACATATGATATTTTCATCAAAATCGTTATAGCCATTTTTGAGAAAATTAAAATTTTCGAAAAATTTTCTATGTAAAGGGTAGTCTAGGGTGGGGGGATTTTCTTGAAAATCTTCGTGTCGCATCTCTGGAAGATACTGAACGTAAATACCAAGTTTGGTGTTTATCCGACTGTTAGTTTTTGAGTTATGCTGTTCACAGACACACACACACACACACACACAGACACACACACACACACACACACACACACACACACACACAGACACACACACGGACATGTTTCCAAAAATGCTTTTTTTGGATTCAGGAGGTCTCAAAACATGTATTTCCGGTGAAATCTCGGTATCGAATTTTTGGGTGGAATGCAATACTTCCCCTACTTACTATACGTAGTAGAGAAAGTAAAAATTAGTTTGTTAAATGCACACAAAATAATTTTGTAAACGCCACATACGAAAAAGTTGAAACACGTGTACTGTTCAAAAATACGTGCATGTTTCATGTTCGCAGGCATTTTATAGAGCATTCAAATTGCGTTTCCAAACTGCAGCACAGTTGAGTAAATAAGCGTGCAGCATCATATATTGAAAATTAACAACAGGTTAGCACAAAAGCGCAACTTGGATAACCAGAATCCTGCGGTTGGGATACCTGTGTTTGTTCTCACGGAGCTGACAGGTGACAGAAACACGCAAAACCATATGTTTCCACCCCCCCTCTGTCTCTCTCCATCACCTGATTTTACCATTGTTTGTGTGGGAAGCTCTACGAAAAAACTTGCCATTATTATGCAAGTACTTCTTAGAAAATAAGGTCGACAAAAACGATAAACTCTTTCAGAACAATTTCCTGGAAAACGAAGGTTAAGATGTTTCATTGTCACGGAATTTATATTTTTTAAGCTCTATGTATTCAAAATGAATTACGTTTGATGACATATTATTACTATAGAATCAGAACTTCCTCCTAGGTCATAGTCGTCCTCCGTGGTGTAGTGCTTACCATGCTAACCTCTACTTCCCGAGGTCGCGGGTTCAAACCCGGCGGAGGGCGATGGACTTTTTCGGGCGTAAAAATCCTTAGCATCGTTTCCTTCGGAAGGGAAGTAAATCCGGTGTCGTAGATTTACGGCACGTAAAAGGACCTCACGACTGATAAAGAGGCATCTGAGCAAAATTTCCGGTCTTTCACGCCCAATATAGAATGGGACGCTAAGAACCACAGCAGTTAAAGAGCGTCTATAAATAAAACTCCATTTAATTTCCTAGGTCATGAATAAAGTGATGCTCCAGTGATCCTAGAGTCCAAAGAGCTTAGCAGTTACCCGACATGTATCTTCTGAGGATAAGGGAAATCCTTGAAAACCCCATATTCGATAATTCACCGTCCTCGAGATCTGAACACAGGACCTCCAAAACCACGGATGCGGAAAAGAAATGCATAGGGTATAGCACAAATTAGGTTTTGACACGGATGCTACAACTTATAAGAAATAATTTCATCCCTTGTTACCAAAAATATTAAAACTCTGGGCTGTCTTTTCCCAGAAAGCTATGCGAGTTTAGCGGCAACCAATGAAGTAGCAGAAAACATTAAATATAATTGAAAATAATCAGTATATAAATCAAACTTTTTTGCCTAAAATACGTTTAAAAAAACAAGGACTTGATATATTCACATTACTTCGCATTACTGTTTCATACAACAGACCTTATATCCATGCACATTACATTACCCACGACACATTTCTGCTAAGAATTGCTCTCACATGATGCAATAAATTCTATACAATATAGGAAAAAAGCAAATCCTTGTATCAGAAGCATGGAGAAATAAATTTAGATGTAGTAGCGAGCTGCTGAGAAGGAAAAGCACAAAGAAGAATCATTAACTTCAAAGATGTCATGTAAGCACAGAACATAGAATATTTAGAAAACGGCTAACGTTATGAAAACTAATTAACGTATATTGTTTATTTTAATCAGCTCTGCGTTTTTCCCGCAGTCAGTTTTTGTCTAGCTTTTATGACTTCTACTTACACAAAATGATGCAGTATTCGGTCAAAATAAAGAGGATTTCACAGGCAATTCATAGATAAATCAAGATATAAAGCTGTATAACCAATGTTGTTTTTTTTCCATTAAACGGTAGTTTGGAGTGGGACAATTTCGTGGAAACCTTTATACTGCCTCAAAGATAGATTTAAATGCTAAGTCTGATATTCTTTGACTCTACCTTTTATGCGGGGTAAAATATATCCGCATTTTATTTGTCAACCAAATATCGTAAACACGTGGTATTTTAAACAAACGCTGTTAGAACCATTTTTAAGAAAATTAAAAATAACGAATAATTTTTCACGTAAAGCTTAATTTGCAGTGGAGGTATTTCATTGGAAATATCCGTGTCGCATCTTCCGGAAGATGATCTTAAATACCAAGTTCTGTATTTGTCCAAAATCTCGTTTTTACTTTCTCTACTACGTATAGTAAATAGGGGAAATATTCCATTCCACCCAAATGTTCGATATCCAGATTTCACCGGAAATACACGTTTTCAAGTGCCTTGAATACAAATAAAGCGTTTTTGGAAACATGTCCGTGTGTGTGTCTCCGTCTGTGAACAACATAATTCAAGAACCAAAAGTCAGATAAATACCAAATATGGTACTTGAGTTTACTATCCTCCAAGAATGCGACACGAAGAATCTCAAGAAAATGCCCCTCACCAAAGATACCCTTTACATGGAGCATTTTTCGAAAATTTTGATTTTCTCAAAAATGGCGCTAACGATTTTGATTAAAATATCATATGTTTAAGATATTTTCATGACAAATAAAATGTATATTTTGAATTTTCTGGGATTGACCCCAAAAGTCCTCTTCATTCTGAATGACTTTCGCATAACTAATAAACCGTAAAAGGTAGACAAAATTTTACTGCAGAAAAAATGTAGATTAAAACACAAAATTTATATATATATATATAATAATATAATATAATTTATAATATATATAAAATTTTTTGTCGAGTGAACCATCTCCGAGATATTGCTTGTTACTGGACATGCAAAACAGAATGGATATGCTCCACATAGCAACCCGTTCTTAAAATATTTGACTATCGCTTGAAGCGTACCGTTTTATCTCGATTAAAATGAAGTAGATGAATAAGCGATTGTAAAAACAGTCTGTACAAGAGTAGAGAAAGATTTTTTATTCAAGCTGTTCATACAGACACATACTTTTTTCTAGAAATGCTCTTTTTTATTTCAGTATACCTGAAAATATGTGACATTTCCAGTGACATTCCAATAGCAATTTTTAGACAGAATACAATACTTCCTCTACCTACCAAAATGACGCGGTAATGAAAACAGATATACAGTAAAAACAAAAACTACGTTGAGTACAATAACAACGCGAAAATGAAATATGCTCATTACCCAAGGAATGAATGCGCTTAAAGCATTTAAAATATTCTATTTCTTAAAATAAAGCACCAAGATATATAATTTCAGCGTGTTATCTAGTGCACCAATAAATAACAAGTAATTTTTGAGTTTGCAGTGGAAGGTAACCCAGTTAAGTGAGCAACAAAGTCACTACTACTTAGTTTGGAGTTGATCAATAATCTCTTTTCTTTCTAGAGAAGAGATACAGTAACGTACGGTTGCCAATAGCAACCCACGGATCCATTACCAGACAATGTTTGTACAGCTTCTACAAACACGGTATCTTTACTTCATTTGCAAACGACACTTTACCGACACGACAAGCTTGTTTGTCGATTCGAACTGCCTTTAACGGTTTCGAGGTTTGTTTCCAATTTTTGCTTCCGTCTGCTGAAATGAACATGAGCACTGTGTCACTGACAACGGACCGCGAGTGGGACCGTAAGGAATGACAATACAAAAAAATCTGATGTGTTACACTCACATGACTTTCTCTACTCTTGTAAAAACTATTTTTACAAACCTGCTTGTAACCGTATTTATTCATTTTCTAATTTTATTATTTTTTTAATTTTCTGATTTATAAAAATAACCCAAAGTAACTTCTCATTCCAGATCGATGTAATATAACAGTTTGATAATCAATGAGTTGACCATAGATTTCGTAATTAAGTTAACATCTAAATCGACTTTGGTTTGTGACCATCTTTTGGGATCGTGAACTAGAATATCTAGTGGGAATCTATCTCTAAGCATGTCTGGCAACAGACTGCCTTGGTTCGAGCTGAACTGTTTGGATACCACCACCTCAAGTAATGCAGTTAACCTCGTGCACGACAAACATGAACGTGACATGGTACGGGATCAAATTAGGGCCGGCACATTTCACGGCTGCCAACCTCTGCGACAACTGCATGCTTCTATGTTTTAATTAATCTAATACCGGGGCTGGCAGATGAGAATTGTATGCGTTATTGCAAGCCCGGGGACTCGAAGCCCTGCCCTTTATATGAAGAGGAACACATTCGTTACTACGGATTCTTCATCTGGTTTCATTTTCTGTTTGCAGGGAGACCAACCACAAGAATGGTGTTTTTGGCCACGAGAGGAAGAACTTCGCTGCGGTTTTAACATCTTCAGGATTTGTAATGTCTGCTTTTGGAATGTTTCCCAAAACCCTCAAGCGCATTCATTTAGAGAATAAAAGCAAAAGGTAGGTATGTGCAGAGGAATTTGTTCTCGCGACGTTTTGGAGTCGAGAGTTCTGGCAAATCCCGTCCCCTATCTTCTCCCACACAGTCATTTAACCCACCAGGCGTAACAAACCTACTTTCCTCAAACCCAAATATTCTACTCGGTTCTTGCATCAAGAATTCAAGAAGGTCAGGCCGCAAGAAAACGAGCAGAATACCAGGCAGATGGAGGCGCAAGTTCAACAACTGCAAGAAGAATACTCTGCTGTCAACTGAAGGATCAAAAAGTAACCTCCGTCGAAATTCTAAACCAAAATAGCAAGGCAAATAGAACTATGTGCTTCGGTATCAGCCGGTCAAGGGTAGCGTTGTCTTTGCATCTGGTGGCAATAATTGGAAACATGGAGAGGGAGGAAGAAGGGAGTTAATTAGTGATGCAGTGCCACGCTTCGTGGTCAGGCACAATTCTTAGATATGAACTAGTTATCATGACCCTGAGTGTAATGCTGCCAGTTGTCAGACAAACGCTACCCTTAGCCGTTTTTCGTATTGCATGATTACCAACACACTGCAGAAGTTTAATATTTCAGATTACAACACCGTAACATCTACTACACAAAAACACAAATTCACATTACTTGAATCATACTGATCATACTTGAGTTCTTAAATCGTTAATAGCTACTCAGGTACAACCGAGCAAGATGGTGACCTGGGAGTTTTCGTGGTTTTCCCTGATCGGTAAGCGAATGCTGGGTGGTTTCTTATTTACCACGATTTCCTTTCCTTCATTTCTATTTCCTTCTCATCTTCCAGGTGTGCTTCTAGGTTTCGTGGCGTATGGCGGTGCCGAACAAGTGGTACGGATGCTTGTTCAAAGGAAAGGGTACTCTCCGTGGACACTAGAGGACTGCTTGATCGACCTCTCTAGGGAGCTCCAGCATTGCGACGGGACTTCGAGCCTAGAATTGTTTGGGACTTCCGCACGCCTCTGTGGCTTGTCTGACTACGGCATGTAGCCTGCTGTGGTTCCTTCACTTCATCCCTTCTTCCTGGGGATACACCCACAATAGATCCATACAGGTTGTAGTACGCAGGTGTCCCCCTCCTTTGTATAACCTATTATCTATGCCTATGCTTGGGTACAACAGTTTTATTCTTTAGACTGTAGCACGATTGGCTTTAAAAAGGATATACATGAGCTTCATACTACGTTTTATACAATTCTAGCATTATAAATTGATAAAACATCCCAAAATTAGAGAATTCAATTTCATTTTTACCTTCTCTACTACGTATAGTAAGTAGGGGAAGTAATGTATACCCCAAAAATTCGATGTTGAGATTTCACCGGAAATACATGTTTTGAGACCACCTAAATAAAAAAAATGAAAAATGTTTATGTGTCTAAACAGCATAACTCAGACACTAAAAGTCGGATAAATACCAAACCTGGTATTTAGTTTCAGTATCTTCCAAGGATGCAACACGAAGATGTTTAAGAAGAACCCTCACTCCAGACTACTCTTTACATGGAACACTTTTCGAAATTTTTGATTTCTAAAAAATGGCTCTTAACAATTTTGATTAAAATACCATATGTTTAAGACATTTACATGACAAATAAAATGTATATCTTGAATTTTCTGGGAATAGCCTGCGAAGTCCACTTCATTCGGAAGAAATTTTGTGTAATCTAGTAAAACTGGTGAACGTTAAGCGCTAAACGAAAACGTACCACACCAAAAATGTAGATCTCTTTAAAACATAATTGACTTTGAATAAAATTTTTGTGGCATAAGCCATTTCTGAGATAGCCGTTATTAAAGGTCCGAATTTTTCATCTCTTGGCCATTCTCTTTAAGTCCTGTCAACATTACATGGAAACAGTATGGAACTTTAAAGCCAGCGTATAGCGTCCAGTTGTTAAACATTTGACTATCGCTGTTCTCTTTGTAAATACAACGAAATGTGTAATGTAGCTATTGCTGCAAAGGTTTATTCGGATTAAAATGAAGTACACAGAAATATAAGCTTTAGTAAGAATAGTTGTATACCCACTAATAAATGATAGAGGTAAAGAAAGTCATGTGAATGTATAATATTAGATTGTTTTCTCCTTGCTAGGCGACAAAAGGACGTCATGGTTTCTTAGTGACAAAGTGAGAGAGAGAGAGAGAGAGAGAGAGAGAGAGAGAGAGAGAGAGAGAGAGGGCGAAGCGTGTTTTGGTTTACTTTGAAATTGAAGATATATCCCTTTAGAATTATTGAGGGAAGCCAATTCCATAAAAATCTCAACAATCATATGAGAGAAGTTACGAAAAACTTTGTGATTTACAACAAACTGTTTAATGATTACCATTAATATGCAGGAAGTCAAGAACTTTCAAAATCAATCTCCGTAATCTTTGAATTAAATGTGCAGCTTTTCCACTAGTTTCCATAGATTCAGCCCAAAACGAAAGGTTTAAGAGAAAACTAAATGTAACCTACACTAATAACCAGGATGAAGATTAAATTTCTACTAACTCTGTTAGCATATCAATTAATGAAGATTTCCTTTGTTATCGTATCTAGCAAGATAAACATTGCCTACTAGATAATCAGCACGCAATGTTATAAAGCAAATGCTTGGTATTTGACACAAAAGTAATGGTTCCCATTACCAACCCAAATAAAAAGGA
Source organism: Deroplatys truncata (assembly GCA_030765065.1). Lineage (NCBI taxonomy): Eukaryota > Metazoa > Arthropoda > Insecta > Mantodea > Mantidae > Deroplatys > Deroplatys truncata. The sequence continues at coordinate 44,142,450 of CM060975.1, read as the reverse complement.
ATCAAAAAGCTTTAGAGGAACTTATAAGTAATCGATTATAAATGCATACGCTTCAACATGTTTAGTACATCACTACTGCTAGGACACCATTATGGCAACCTTGCTAGAAAGACGCAATTATACACCACTTTCATAACCTGTTTATAACAACATGATGGCGTAATAAATGATTTATAATACAAGTGTTAAAAGTACTGTTTTATTTTGCGAGCAGGTTTAGTGTAGCAATCCTATTCGCAAAATAAAATCGCTTTTAACGCTTGTGGCATACACTATTTTTAGACTTGCCAAAATTTGTAAAATAACAATAAAATAATACTATATTGATTCCAGGCCTATATGTAACTAACATTATTGAACATGTATACAATAATATAAACATATACAATGACTGTAATATACACTCTTTATATTTTTACATAGCCACATTGCTTCAAGGCGGGCTGTTATTATATTTTTTATTATAATTTGAGAAAATCATTTAAGTGTTAAAAATACTGCCTCACTAAATAAAAAACCTTCTAATTCATATGTGATGTGTTAAAAGTTCAAGTTTTGGTTCCAGCTCTCTAAAACATGATTTAAAAGATATAATAATTCTTAAATGCATCTAAACCCAGCTCCCAGAAAACAATATAGTGCAATTTTCAGATGCTTTTAAGTGTAGTGCAATAACACCATGTCTGCCGACTCTTCCGCGCAAATTCCAAAACTTTTATCTTAAAAAATACGAGTGGTGTTAATTTTTCGGTAATTGAGGGAACGATTTTTTTTAATCACAATGATTACTTCTAAAAAATAATTATCTTATGATAATAAACATGAATTCAAAAACGAAATGAAATTATCAAAGACACTTATCAGCTTTTACACCAGACTGTCGTGCAATTTTTGCTTCGATAAAATACACGACTTTAAAACGAAAATTAAATTACCAAAGACACCTATCATGTTTTACTACGAGAATGTTGTGGAATTTTTGCTTTCAACTTCGATCATCATCGCAGGGAATATTTCATTCTTCTTCGCAAAACACGCAGAATTTTACTAGTTTTTATTCCAAACAGCACCGCGTATGCATGTAAAAATTAACTAAATATTAAAAATAACTGACAATTATACTTAATAAAAAGAAATAACAGCAGAGAAGATGGGAAAACAAAATAACGTAGACAGAAAAAACATATTCGCTTTTAAGTAGCTATCTATAAGCACAATTCGATTTTTTTATGGTCAGTTATGCTCGATTATTGGCCGAAAGTACTCCCAGGGAATTAATAATATAATATGAACACACTGTGGAACAGAAATTACACAAGGGCTCAGAAAGTGCCACTGGTCCTGGTATGAAATTTACTTTGCAAGGAAATGCATCACTTCCAAGAACGGGCCAAAAGATAAATTTGGAAACATTAGACACAAAAGCTACCTGGTATCCATCCTAGAACTGAGCTCCACTCCAAATAAACACGCTCCTCCAGGCTGTTTGACAAAGTAGGGAATAGAACCCACTCCCGTAATGAGAGAGCCTTCAAAGTTCACATTCAAGGTGGTTTCAACGATAACCGGAGTCTTAACAACGCATCTTGTAAACGTCTTACAGTTTTCATCGGATCCACTTAACGTTTTGACCAGAGTGTGAGAATACGATACAAACCAAGTGTACAAAACAGTGTTTGATTGCCTCTGTGGTCTGGTGATTAGCATGCTAGCTTCCGACTCCACAGGTCCCAGGTTCGATTCCCGATTGGAGGTTGGGAAATTTTCTTGAGCCAGGATTATTCCCCATCCTCCCTAGAGACTGGAAGTAAGAGTAAGAGTAAAAACGTGTGTGCGAATTTAATGTTTATAAAGAAAACCCAACGCAAAGCAAGCAAGTGAACATCATTGCCGATGAGCAATTGTTCCAAAGGCGGCATATTTAAAAGGGAGGGGGGATCAGTTTCTGAGATAAAAATGTATCTGTTCCTAATTTAATCAGTAGTTACTGCTTAGCTGTGGTGTACACCTCTCTCTCTCGTATTTCAGAAATTAAATGGATAAAATAATGCATTATTATAATAAAATGCACATCATAAAAGTAGTTTCTACTTAAGTTCTGTTAGCAAATCACACCAACTACTGTACTATTAGTACCAACTGCTGAATTATAAAGCGATGCCTAACCACAAAAGCTGAGGTAAAATGTTACACTAAGAGGGTAAAACTAATTAAACGGATGAAGCTTGACAAAATCTTAAGAGCTGTCACATCCAACGAGGTCGATTCATGGACTCGTTAAAGGGAGGTCCCGGTACAAATTCCGCCAGAAATAAGGCTTTTCTCAGCTTTTCCTTTGCCTTCATAAACGGTATATAGTGGAGAGGCACCCTAAACTTAGGCCTGAAAAATGTCCTTTTCCAGTTTCATCAAACTGGCCGAGCTGACATTTGATTTTCATCTCCCGCAATCGGAAACAATTCACTGAGAAGGCACATTTATCGGAAGACGATTATCGCTTCCTCGGGATACGATAATTCCCTGTAATCAAGTAGCGATTGGTAGATATACAAAGCGTTCTTAAACGCTATTCGTCCACATGAGAGAAATAGTAACAAAAATGAAAGTCTGAAGTTACATTTGCATAACTTACTCTACCCCCTTTACCACTACGAACTGTTCTTAGGAAAACTTAGTCTTCTATCTTGTCCTTTTTAATTGACAAACGTTGCAGAAATGCTTTTGTTACACATTTGCTTGTAGATACAAAGGCCGAAGTAATAGTCAAGTGTTTAGAAAGCGAGTAGCTATTTAGTGCCTTTGAAATCCCATATTCTTTCCATGACCACTGTTGAAAGAAGTAAGTATAAGGTATTTGAACATTCAGAACAATAATAAAGAATACCGGCGACTTCGTTAATGCCATAAACATTGTGACATAAATGGTGTATTTTAACAATGTCTATACCTTTTTGTGTAATACATTTCTTATATTGCACATGATTTAGCAGCTATGCAAAATGTTGCCCAGAATGAAAATGACCTCACTGATTCAATACAATGTTATGCATTATATTTTTCAAACAAATACGGTGCTTCAATCAAAATCATTTGAACCATTATTTAGCAAATAAAAAATAAGGGAACTTTTTTACCGTTCGTGTCGCATTCTTAGAAGATGCTGAACTTAAATAGAAGTTTGGTAATTAGCTCAGGTTTCGTTTCGAGTTATCGCATACACAAGCGCGCGCGTTTTTTGGGGGGTCGGGAATTCTGGGGTCTTCAAAACATGTACTTCCTTTGCAATCTGGATATAGAATTTTTGGATAGAATAATTACTTGATCTACTTACTAAAGGTATACAATATGGAAAATAAAATATAAATGTATTATCTTTTGCTATGCTGTATTTTTAAAAAACAAACAAATAATGAGGGAGATGGTAATCGGATCAGTCAATCCTGCGCGAAAAGCTCGTCCCTCTCTCTCTCTCTCTCTCTCTCTCTCTCTCTCGCCACACCCCCCTCATACACAAGCGGAGCTTTCAGAATGCGATTAATTATAAACCTAAGTTCTGTTATTCAAAGTTAGCAGAAAGTTTTGTTTTATTTGTTCACTTACGTGAAGAATTCATATCGGTGGTTAATCGTTAGGTTTCCAGTTATTTTAGGATTTTTCTCTTCAAACATTAAATTACACACAGAACCACACTTCCGGCTCTAGGGAGGATAAGAAATAATCCTAGCTTAAGAAAAATTGCCATTCTACTTCCGGGAATCGAACTTCGGACTCGTAGATTTAGAGGATTGACATGGCAACGGCCAGACTTCGGACGTAACCATCCAGAAATATTTTCGAAGTAATTACTAAGGTCGAATTATAAAATCATCAAATAAAATAACTAAGCGCTCAAAATTGGAACAAGCAATGTAACACTAGAACATCCACTTTAACCGAGCTTTAACCGAGTGGAATGCCTTAAGCTGTAATGTCTGTAGCCCGCAATCGGGAAGTCCCGGGTTCAAATCCCGTGAGCCGACCAATTTGACAAGGTTTTCTTCCATGGTTCCCCTCAGTCGCTGAGATAAATACCGGATTGGATATTTAATACCAATACCCAAAGTTCCACCTTCAGTTTAAAACAATAGTAAAAATGAAAATACACGATAACAGCGGATGCTCTGCCACCTATCCACAGATAATGAAAGTAGGTACAACAGACGACACCCTTTTTCATTTGCCCGGCAACAAAGTCCCTAAACGTGTTGACGCTGCCATCTGCCCGACATTATAGAAGCAGAGCTACAGTTGCCTAGCACTAAGATCTCTGTGAGCACGTGACGAGGAAAGATGGTATGGTACAAGATGAGACCTATAAGGCTAACTATCCACCACACACCGATCCACGAGGTATCTGTAGCACATCCATCCCAATATGACCACGTAGCTAAAGCAATGTAAGATAAACAGAGAGAAGGAGCCTTAAATACGCTCCAAATTAAATTAATAAGAACGCTGAACTCAATAACTTCGCCCGCATGCATTATTTTTCATTAAATTTCAACGATGCACTGCATTAACTTACAGCTCTCTCATGCAACATCCTGGACGCCGAAACACACTAAAAGTTTCGTGCGATCATCGAGAACATAACTAGGACAGGGAGTAAAATCCTTTAAGCCTTAGATAATATTCCCTAAGGACATTAAAAGAGATTAAAAACCTCCATTTTTTCCAATGTAATGGATTAAAAAAACCCAAAAAGAACAGGGATTCTAGCGACCTTGTCATCCTTCTGTGAATGAGCGATGCTTCATTAACACACATGGCTAAAACAATGAATTTTCATTAAAAGCTGCTATTTTTATGAAGCTAAACTGAAACGGCAAAAATGTTAAAGACATTTTCTTTTTCCAATTCAATGATGAAAACTGCACATTTTTGCACAGCCAAAAGTGAATCACAGCGATTAAACGAATACAAACCATAGTTTTGTTCCACACGTTTTGTAAATGCGCAGAAGTTTTGCCCCTCCAGTGCTGAGATAAACCAGCACTCAACTTTATTATTGCGTTAATTCATGACACTTTAGGTCCTATAACCAGTAGCCAACTCATTGTGTAAGAAGCGGAATATATAAAAATTCACACATTCATTTTACCATTACTAACTTATTTGACGAAATAAACAAACAAAAAATCTTATGTGTCTAATTCACATTACTTTTTCCAAGCACTTTTCCACAAACTATTCTTACAAAAGAATATGTTAGGTGAAGCGACAGTCACATAGTCTTTGCATGACCGCACGGAAAAACAAATAGGATCTTTCCACTTATGAAAAGTGTATTTACAAATTCAAACCAATAACAAAGAATATTTCGGAAATGGTTCATGACACAAGAAAGTGTATTTGATACAAGTTGTGCGCTACAACGAAATCTATTTTTTTTGTAGTAAGATTCTGTCTGTATCTTACGATTTACCAATTATTTATACAAAAGTCATTCAGAATAAATATCACTTCACAGAATCTTCGTAGAAAATTCAAGATATACATTTAAATATCTTAACTGTGCGTTATTTTAATCAAATCGTTATTCATTTCTGAGAAAATAAAAAATAACGAAGTATTTCCAATGTAAAGAATAGTTTGGTTTGGAGGAACTTTATTGAAGGTCTTCGTGTCGCATACTTGGGAAATAAACTTAAATTTACCAACTTGTCGTTAGCTTCATGGAAACACACACTAAAAATCCTCATTTTTTGATTCAGCTGATATAAAAAAGCATAATAATAGTAAAATCTCCATATCGATGGGTGGCATCAATATGTCCTCCCTTAGTCATACGTGGTACCGAGTGAGTTGGCTCCGCGGTAACGTGTGAGGCTCGCATTCAGGAAGTCCCCGGGGGGGGGCGCCACTCTGACCATGGGATTTTCGTAGTTTTGACATACGCGAATGCTGTAATGATTGTGTTCTACCATGGATTTTCTCTCTCCCCCATTTCCTCTCACTTCATTTCCCTTTCAGGTTGACTCCGGTGTCGGGCAGAGGCTTGCGATTTGGAACTTCTTCTCGGCCCTACTCGAGGGAAGCCTGTCGAACCTCCACTACTGGGTCGTGTTTACCCTGTCTCCCTAGAGGGACGTCTTCGGGCAACCTCCCGAGGCCGGGAGTGGTGTAGTGGTTGCCACGCTAGCCTCTAGTTCCCGAGGTCGCGGCTTCAAACCCGGCGGAGGGCGATGGATTTTTTCGGACGTAAAAATCCTTAGCGTGGCTTCCTTCGGAAGGGAAGTAAAGCCGGTGGTCCCGTGTCGTAGATTTACGGCACGTAAAAGAACCTCAAGCCTGATAAAGAGGCCTCTGAGCAAACTTTCCTGTCTTTCAAGCCCAACATAGAATGGGACGCTAAGAACCATAGTAGTTAAAGAGCGTCCATAGATAAAACTGAATTTAATTTTTCCCGTGGCCGGGTGTCAAACCTGGAACTGTTAGGGCACTCTGCGCTTCTCTAATTGTATCGGTCTCGCTCTGCAACCCATGCATCTCCTGCGGTTCCCTCACCTCATCCGTTCTTCCAGGGGCTGTACGCACAAAAGATCTATTGGGGGTCGAGCTGCTAGGTGTCACCTCCGCTAGCTAGTCCTATTCTATCCAATCCCTATAGGTTTGTAGTAGAGGATGTGTGTAAAATAATTTAGTAAACGTGAAAAGGTTTAAATACCAATGCCTTTTTTTTAAAAAAAAAAGAAATCTGATGTGTTACACTCACATGACTTTCTCTACTCTTGTACAAACTATTTTTACAAACGTTTATTCTCCATCTGCTTCATGTTAATCGAGATGTTAATATTATTGCTAATTTTCTTGTAGGTGCAAGGGGAATTGGTAGACTTTAAGCGATAGTCAAATGTTTTAAGAGCTGGTTGCTATGTGGAGCATTCCATTCTCTTTGCATTAAGGACAAAAAAAAATGATCAGCGAATTTCCATTTGAGAAACACTAAGTATTGGAAAATTTAAGGGAATAATAAGCAATATCTCGAAAATGGTTCACTCAACAAAAAAAAATGTATAGGACATAAATTGTGTATTTTAACGCGATCGACATTTTTTGTATAGTAACATTTTGTCTATATCTTATGGTTTACCAGTTATGCAAAAGTCGTTCACAATGAAGAATACTTTTGGAGACATTCCCAGAAAATTCAAGATATACATTTCATTTGTCATGAAAATATCTTAAGCATATGATATTTTAATCAAAATCGTTAGACATTTTTGAGAAATTAAAATTTTCGAAAAATGTTACATGTGAAGGGTAATCTGGAGTGGGGGGATTTTCTTGAAAACCTTCGTGTCGCATCTCTGGAAGATACTGAACCTAAATATCAAGTTTGGTGTTTATCCGACTGTTCGTTTCTGAGTTATGCTGTTCACAGACACACAAACACGGACATGTTTCCAAAATTGCTTTTTTTTTGGATTCAGGGGGTCTCAAAACATATATTTCCGGTGAAATCTCGGTATCGAATTTTTGGGTGGAATACAATACTTCCCCTACTTACTATACGTAGTAGAGAAAGTAAAAAAAGTATACAATTGGAGACGAACACTTTCTGGAGACGCTGTAGTTAAACCATCTTAGGGTAAAAGCTGCCGAGACATAACAGAGAGATTACTTTTATTCTTTCTCTTTCTTTCTCACTTCTGAAAGTTAAATAGTAAGTGCATAGTTATATCTGACTGTGGATAAACTGAGTCCGCGCGAACTTCTAAATGGGACAAGTGCCGCAGGTATAATTAAAGGAATGAAATATTGTTGTGGCCGTTTGTAAACGCCTTAAGGTCTCTTTAACAATGCAGGTCCTCAGAGATGGTGGATGAAAAGGGTGAAATAATGCTCAAATGAATCTGGCGTCGACTGAGCTAAGAATTACTCGACATTTGCCTTAGGAGTAAACTCAGGCAACCCACCCCAAACCAGATCAGCACTCGGTCCCTCCAGCGTGGAAGACATACATGCTACCTTCACATCACGCATTTATATAATATGAATTAAGGTCAGTATTCCTTCGAGCCATGGAAATGATGAAACATTAATGAAAAATCTTATTTTCTGATTTCTACTTCTATAAATCATTTTAAACCTTAGCTTTCAGAACAGTCTTGCTTTCTGCCCTATTACTGTTAAATACATTGTTAGCAGAAGTTCTACAAAATGCGCGGCTGGTTTCAACATCTGCTTTCTCAAATTTCAAGTTCTCAGCACTTTGAATACTTTCAAGTTCTATTATGAAAGCAGTTGTGAAGCAATTCTCTCGAAATTTGGTCAAGATGTGTTTAAATGTATTTGGCAAAATCTGATATGTTACATTCACATGATTTTCTCTGCCCTCTATCACTTATTAGTTGGTATAAAAACTATTCTTACTAAATCTTATTTTTCTATCTACCTCGTTTTAATCCAAATAAGCCGTTGCAGAAATAGCTACATTATACCTTTCGGTATGGATACAAAGGGAACAGCGATAGTCAAATGTTTAAGAACTGGGCGCTATACGCTGGCAAATTCCACACTGTTTCCATGCAATCGCGAGAAACAACTGAATGTTGAAAAGACTATAAAGAATGACTACGCAATGTACAATTCGAACCATTAATAATGCATACTTCAGAAATGGCTGATGCCACACAAAAAAAACTAATTTGAAACAAATTGTGTGTTTTAAAGAGCTCCACGTTTCTTGTGTACTACTTTTCTTCTATCGCTTAACGTTTATTAGTTATATAAGATTATACAAAATTCTTTCCAAATGAAGACTTCAATGGCTATTCCCAGAAAATTTAAGATATACATTTAATTTGCCATGTAAATTTCATTCATATGTGGTATTTTAATGGAAACATGTCCGTGTGTGTGTGTCTGTCTGTCTGTCTGTGTGCATGTGAACAGCATAACTCAGAAACGAACGGCCGGATAAACACCAAACTTGGTATTTAGGTTCAGTATCTTCCAGAGATGCGACACGAAGGTTTTCGAGAAAATCCCCCCACCCCAGATTAACCTTTACATGGAACATTTTTCGAAAATTTTAATTTGCTCAAAAACGGCTATAACGATTTTGATTAAAATATCATATGTTTAAGATATTTTCATGGCAAATGAAATGTATATCTCGAATTTTCTGGGAATATCTCCAAAAGTATTCTTCATTGTGAACGACTTTTGCATAAGTGGTAAACCATAAGAGATAAACAAAATTTTACTACACAAAAAATGTAGATCGCGTTAAAATACACAACTTATGCCATATACATTTTTGTTGTTGAGTGAACCATTTTCGAGACATTGCTTGTTATTCCCTTAAATTTTACAATACTTATACTTTTTCTCAAATTGGTTATTCATTTTTGTTTTGTCCTGGTAATGCAAAGAGAATGGTATACTCCACATAGCAACCAACTCTTAAAATATTTGACTATCGCTTAAAGCCCAGCAATTCCCCATGCATCTACAAGAAAATTAGCAATAAGATTAACATCTCGATTAACATTGTGGCAGTAATTTGTATCACAATAATGTAAATGCCAGAGTGATTGTAGTGTAAATAAGCATTATTGTATGACATTAATTTGAGATGTTTGTTAATTATAAGCATTGTTAGGAAATAAGTTTACACGGCCTCACTGAAACTGACAATAGGAGCGGATAACAATGTGCGAGGGGGTGAGTTGAATATTAATTAGAAGAGACAAACAAATGACGTCAGATTGGCGCAATTTTCTTAGAAATAGCGGGAATATTTTCCCTAGAGCATATGTTTTCGTAAGTTTTGATTGGATATAAAAATAGACGCTAATGTTAGCGTGTTTTATTAACCAATAGCAGCTCGGTTATAATCTTAAGGCATATCGGGGTGTGGGAGTATAAAAAGCTAAAGTGAGAGGCAGATTTCGTCAGTCCAACAGAAGCATTCACGCGTTATACGTCGCACAGTTAGTTCATCAGAATCGTTCGCGGGTTACACGTCGCGTAGTTCAACGGAAGCATACATAAAGTACACGTCGCAATACTACAGAATCTCTAGCGTCTTAAAGTTTGTTATAAATGTGAAACGCGAATTAATAATGTGCAGTAAATAAGTGATTATGGTGATATTAGAAAATATAACAGTTTCAGTTTGGCGTGTATCACGAATCAATATGTGAAATTAATTGTGGCGGTAATAAAAGTGTAAAAACAAATTCTTTTATCAGTGTTATCTGTGAGTAACAAATCCTTTCCGTTTACACACCCTGTTCAAGAGATTTGCTTGACCGAGAAATAATAGCTAGCCGGAGGACAATGAACCCAACATTCAAAGTATTAAAACAATAACAGGCGCTCAGAAATAAGATAACACGAAGTGACCGCGACAAATTGGCTCCCATACGTGGTGCATATAAACATGAAGCATCTTCCAACTAATAACAAATATATACTACTTCAACATGAAGCATATGGGGAATAAACGTTTGTAAAAATAGTTTGTACAAGAGTAGAAAAAGTCATGTGAGTGTAACACATCAAATTTTTTTTAGAAAAATTTAGAAAATTTCCCATGTGAAGGTTAGTTTGGAGTGGGTGGATTTTCTTGAAAATCGTGTCGCATCTTCAGAAGGTACTGAAACTAATAACCAAGTTTAGTGTTTATCTGACTTCTCGATTCTGAGTTATGCTGTTCACAGGCGCGCGCACACACGCGCGCGCGCGCGTGGACCTTTTTCTAAAAATGCTTTTTTTTATTTTTGGATTCAGGGAGTTTCAAAACTAGTATTTCCAGTGAAATCTCGGTATCGAACTTTTGGGTGGAATGCAATACCTTCTCTGCCTAGGTAGGTATGTGGTGCAGAAAAAAAGTACAAAAAAAACTGTGCAATTTTACCCGCTCCATTGAACATTTGATCTAAATTACAAATTTAAAAACGTCATGTAATGAGACTTCTATAATTTTTCCTATGAATGAGCAACCGGAATTCAAAAAGCATTGGTAAGGTTTTATGTTGAGCGAACTATTTTACATTTATTTATTCATGTTTTCCAGAATCTTCTGTCAAAATAATAATTATTTATATACAACAATAAATGAGAGGCTTATTTTCATTAATCAGACACTATTTCGGTTAGAAGGTTCAAAATTGGTGGCGTGGGTAATTTTACAGTCTGACATATGCACCTATATTTTCAAAAAGTTTGGACAAAACCTTTGGAGATTAAAATTAAAGTGACCACTCCCTAGTTATACTGTACGTATGTTCACCAATAGCACTGTGGGTAACGATATATTTACCTTCCCTTCTGCCCTTTCATTGCCTTAAACAGAACCGCAAGAAACTGCAGCAGATCGTAAATCTGATAGGTATTTAAAATCGTATAATTTTCTTTACAATTAAGATTTATTTTCATAACTGTTTCACAGTTTAATCATTAAAAGCTTTTTCTTTAACCTACGCTCCTGTAAAGATCATAAACAAAAGTTTCAGTTAAGCAATACCATGGTAATTTACATGTTGCAGACTGAGACAATAGTTAACTGTCACAAAAGAACGATCACTAAACGTCTCAAAATGTATTGCTTAAACATTTTAAGCAGAAGAGGACCTCCATACACAGACAATGCTATTTTTCACAATATTTAGGAGCATACATCTCATAAAAAATTAAAGTTAGAAAAATTAAATTATAAACCATCCGTAGGTGGTAGGTTACAAATACAACTAAGCTCAAATATTAAGAATGTATACACAAAAAACAAATTTCACGTTTCTGTGATTCAACTTCCATAAAAATTCAGGCTAATTACATTTTTACAAACTGATATTGCTTATATTTTTACTTTCTTTCTTATTTTGCGTCTAAATAGATTTCACTTCTCTTGCTGTTTCTGAGATGCACATATATTCGTAAAAATAAGGAGGCCGTCTTGCCATCACAAGATGGAAACTTTTTCCGTGCATTAGTATTTTCGTGCATCTCAATCTATTTTAAGAAGCATCAAATTCAACCAGCATCAAAAGGATCACAGGCTATTTACAAAACGTTCAAGATATGCATTTCAAAACCTAAACATATGTATAATAATAATAATAATAATAATAATAATAATAATAATAATAATAATAATAAGGGTTAAGAGTCACTATCGAGAAAACGAAAACACCTACAACATATTTTGTGTAACGGGTTATTTGAGAATGGGGACAGCTTTCTAAAAATCATCGCTTTGCATCCTTAAATGATACTGAACTTCAATACGAAATTTGGTACTTGTGAAAAGTGTGGTTCTCGAGCTAACCGTTTTCACATAGAGATAGTTTTTTTTTTTTTTTATTTATGGACACTCTTTAACTACTATGGTTCTTAGCGTCCCATTCTATATTGGGCGTGAAACACCTGTAATTTTGCTCAGAGGCCTCTTTATCAGGCTTGAGGTTCTTTTACGTGCCGTAAATCTACGACACGGGACCACCGGCTTTACTTCCCTTCCGAAGGAAGCCGTGCTAACGATTTTTACGCCCGAAAAATCCATCGCCCTCCGCCGGGTTTGAACCCGCGACCTTGGGAACTAGAGGCTAGCACTGTACCACTAGTCCACGGAGGACGACACATAGAGATAGAGGTGCACTTACACGCCTTAAGTATTTTTTCTAAAAATATTACTACTTTTATTATTATTAATATGCCCGGTAGAGTCCGTAGCTGTGCTGACGTTATATGCGGAGATCCTCCTGCCCTTTTCACCTCACCTTTCATCTTAAGTCTTTTTCCACCCACCCGTGTGCAACCACATGTCACGACATGTTTCGAAAACCAGTAATAATGTTTTATTTCTCGACTACGTATAGTAAATAGGGGAAATATTGCATTCCACCCAAAAATTCGATATCGAGATTTCACCGGAAATACATGTTTTGAGGTGTCCTGAATCCAAATAAAGCATTTTTGGAAACATGTCCTATGTGTTTGTCAGTCTGTGAACAACATAACTTAAAAACGAAAAGTCGGATAAATACCAAACTTGGTACTTGAGTTTACTATCTTCCAAGAATGCGACACGAAGATTATCAAGAAAATCCACCCAACCCGGACTATCCTTTACATGCAAAATTTTTCGAAAATTTTGATTTACTCAAAAATGGCTCTAACAACTTTGATTAAAATATATGTTTAAGATATTCTTAGGCAAATGAAATGTATATCTTGAATTTTTTGGAACTGTCTCCAAAAGTCCTCTTCATTCTGAATGACTTTCGCATAACTGGTAAACCGAAAGAGATAGACAAAGTTTTACTACACAAAAAAACGTAGAGTTCGTTAAAATACACAATTTATATCATATACTTTTTAGTTTTTGTGGAGTAAACTATTTCCGAGACATTCCTTGTTATTTGTTTGAATTTTCCAATACTTATACCTTTTCTCAAATGGGAATTCGTTATTCTTTTTCCACCCAAAAATTCGATACCGAGATTTCACCGGAAATACATGTTTTGAGACCCCTGAATCCAAAAAAAGCATTTTTGGAAACATGTCCGTGTGTGTGTCTGTCTGTGAACAGCATAACTCAGAAACGAACAGTCGGATAAACACCAAACTTGGTATTTAGGTTCAGTATCTTCCAGAGATGCGACACGAAGGTTTTCAAGAAAATCCCCCCACCCCAGAGTACCCTTTACATGGAAGATTTTTTCGAAAATTTTAATTTTCTCAAAAATGGCTCTAACGATTTTGATTAAAATATAATATGTTTAAGATATTTTTATGACAAATAAAATGTATATCTTGAATTTCATGGGAATGTCTCCAAAAGTATTCTTCATTGCGAACGACTTTTGCATAACTGGTAAATCATAAGAGATAAGACAAAATTTTACTACACAAAAAATGTAGATCGCGTTAAAATACACAATTTATGTTGAGTGAGCCATTTTCGAGATATTGTCATTCCCTTAAATTTTTCAATACCTATTTTCTCAAATGGGAATTCGTTATTCAGTTTTTTGCCTTGGATATGCAAAGAGTATTAATCTTTGGCAAAGAGAATGGTGTCTATATAGCAACCAGCTATTAAGAGATATTTAAATTCTTAAAGGCTACTGTAATTCTATATTGCCCTTGCAAATACAAAACAAGGGGAACATAGTACGCCTTAAGCGATAGTCAAATACTTTTAGAACTGGTCGCTATGTGTAAAATGTAATTCTCTTTGCATGTCAAGAACATAAAAAAAAGAACAACGAAAGTGTAATTATTGGAAAATTCAAAGAAATAACAAGGAATATCTCGAAAATGGTTCACTTTACAAAAACAATGTTTATGACATATATTGTGTGTTTTAACGAGATCTACATTTTTATGTAGTAAACTTTTGTCTATCTCTTGCGGTTTACCAGTTATGCAAAAGTCGTTCAGAATGAAGAGGACTTTTGGGGACATCCCCAGAAAATTCAAGATATACATTTTATTTTGTCTTTGATATGCAAACAGTATTAATCTGTGGCAAAGGGAATGGTGCTGCAACTAGCAACCAGCTATTAAGAAATATGTATGTGCTTAAAGGCTACTGTATTTCTATATTGCCCTTGTAAATATATATTCCCCTTACATCTACAAGAAAATTAGCAATAAGATGACCATGAAGTAGATGGAGAATAAGCGTTTCTATAAATAGTTTGTACAAGAGTAGAGAAAGTCATGTGAGTGTAACACATCAGATTTTTTTATGTCCTGAACATACAAAGTGAATGGAATACTCCACATAGCAACCAGCTCTTAAAATATTTGAGTATCGCTTAAAGCCTACCATATTCCCCTTGCATCAACAAGAAAATTAGCATTAGGTTTCTGCAAATGTTTATTTCAATTAACACGAAGTAGATGGAGAATAAGCGTTTGTGAATATAATTTATACAAGGGTAGGGAAAGTCATGTGAGTGCAACACATCATATTTTTCTGGTTTGTTAATACTATATTAAACACAAGTAAAATTTTAAACAGTACACAGAGTGATGTCTCTTTCTTATGCTTGTTATGTGATCGGAACTACACTGTTTCTCGTTTCTCACTGGTTTATGTGCACGAACAATAGGAACGAAAAAGTGTTATAACTTCCAAAATATTCAACATGAACCCGAAAAAGAAAGAAAGAAAAAAAGGGGGAGGAGGAGGAAGAGCGATTTGCAGTTGAGAAAATATCCAGATAAATAACAAAGAATCTCCCGGATACGCTTAACGCCACAGGAAGTTTTATTTCAAATTGTGTGCTTCTACGAGATCTACATTTTTTTGTGTAGTGACATTTTGTCCATCTCTTACAGTTTATTAATTATAGAAACGTGGTTCGAATAAAGAAATCTTCAGAGGCTATTCTCAAAAACTTTAATATGTACATTTTATTTATCATGAAAATATCTTAAAGATATGATATTTTATTCCAAATCCTTAGAACCTTTTTTGACAAAATAAACCATGAATCATTTTCCATGTAAAAGGCAGTTTGAGGTGGGAGGATTTTCGTCAAGTCTTGTGTGGCATCCTTCAGGTTCTGAACTTAAATATCAATTTAGTATTTAAACGAGTTTTCGTTTTTGAGTTACGTTTCCACAGAACAGACACACACGGAGCTTTTCCTAAAAATGCTTTTAATGGGGGGGGGGGTTCGAAACATGTATTATTTCCAGTGAAATCTCGACAATAATTTTTTTTGAGTGGAATACAATATTTCATTTGCTTACTATAATTACGTAATGGAGAAAGTAAAAACTAAATAATAAGTGAAATATTTCGAGTAAACCTCCCTACCCTTCGGAGCAGGTAATGAAGATGTTACGTAACCTATTTTCCCTCGAGACCTAAGGTATATTATACACAAAGTTTCATAACAATTGGTTTAACCATTCTTGAGGGAAAAGGTGAGAAAAAACCCACACACACACATATATGATAGCCTTCATACACGTTAGTACATATTATTTGTTCAAAATCGAACATTACCAGAGACTTTTAAAGTTTATTATTATTATTTAAGGGATCTCCAAACTTATGTTTCCATGAAATCTCCAAGCCGAATTCTTGTGTGGAATGTATCATGGAATCATCAAGGCATGCCGATGATGATCTAAAACGTTACACACCTATTATTTTTCCGGCGGGAATGAGGCCCGAAAAACTTAATCACTCCCCAAAGCTGAAACTATTTTGATTAGATATTAACTATTCACACGTTTGAGATGATGTATCAGAGAGTTAATTTGGAACGAAACTCGGCCGTGATTAAAGGATGATTAATTTTTAATGCAGTTTGAAATCAGAAGCGGTCGGTCGTATCTGGATATGTATCCAGTAATGACGTACATAATGAATACGTAATTGCATTTTACAACTGCACATCAAACTGAAAACTCTCTAATTAACGCAGCATTCAGGACGTGGGTCGAGCAGCGTAAGTCATCGTTTGTGCCAACAATTTTATTTCTCATTACCGTACTTTCTTCATTGTGCTTTTCAGAAATCGTTACATTATTAAATTATTCACACATTTAATTATGTCACAATCAAGCGCATAAATAAATAACTACAAATTTATTTTATGGTAATCAATGGAAATTATATCAGTTAGTATAAGTAGCTTAGGTCAGAATTAATAAAATGTGTTGCAGTTCTATGCAAATGCACCATTAGGAATGATTTATGAATAACAGGAACCTACAAAATTAAGCCTTTCAAAATGTGTGCTATGTTTATAAATTTCAGAAGGGAGTGACGCTGAATCAAAAAATCAGTTATATGGGTTGGCATTGCAAATTCAAAATGCATCCTTTGTTCTTCATACAAACAGCTGTTCATTATTGAGAAAACAAAAAGAAGCAAAACAGCTTTATATAAAGAGATCATTTGGGGGGGGGCAGTTGTGCTTTTCAATACTTCACCTGACATCCTTAAATGCTGTCTGATTCAAGCATGAAATTTGGTACTTCGTTTTTGAGTTACGCTGTTATCTCTTTCACGCACATGAACACTTTTGCTAACATCTTTTCTATGTTCTAGGTCCTCAAAGTGTGTACTTCCGATGAAACTCGATATAGAAATGTTGCTTGAAATGCAATAATTCCTTTAGCTACTATACATAAACGGCAGAGAAAAAAATCTGATGCGTTACACTTACATGACTTTCTCTACTCTTGTACAAACTATTTTTACAAACGCTTATTCTCCATATGCTTCATGTTAATCGAGATGTTAATCTTATTGGTAATTTTCTTGTAGATGCAAGGGGAATTGGTAGGCTTTAAGCGATAGTCAAATATTTTAAGAGCTGGTTGCTATGTGGAGTATTCCATTCTCTTTGCATTACCAGGGCATAAAAAATGAATAACGAATTTGAGAAAAAGTACAAGTATTGGAAAATTTAAGGCAATAACAAGCAACATCTCGAAAATGTTCACTAAAAAAAAATGTATATGACATAAATTGTGTATTTTAACGCGATCTCAAATTCTGTCTATCTCTTATGATTTACCAGATATGCAAAAGTCGTTCACAATGAAGAATACTTTTGGACACATTCGCAGAAAATTCGAGATATACATTTCATTTGTCATGGAAATATCTTAAACATATGATAATTAATCAAAATCGTTAGGGACATTTTTGAGAAAATTAAAATTTTCTAAAAATGTTCCATGTAAAGGGTAATCTGGAGTGTGGGGAGTTTCTTGAAAATCTTCGTGTCGCATCTCTGGAAGATACTGAACCTAAATACCAAGTTTGGTGTTTATCCGACTGTTCGTTTCTGAGTTATGCTGTTCACACACAGACTCACACACACACACACACACACACACACACACACACACACACACGGACATGTTTCCAAAAATGCTTTTTTTTTTATTCAGGGGGTCTCAAAACATATATTTCCGGTGAAATCTCGGTATTGAATTTTTTGGTGGAATACAATACTTCCCCTACTTACTATACGTAGTACAGAAAGTAAAAAAAATGGCAGTTTAGTTTCAGAGCAGTCCGTTATAGATATTAACACAATTATTATTATTTGTCCGGAAGCAAAATGTTGGCTACAATTTTATTACATGTAAGCTAAATCCCTCACTTCGTTACAAAAACAATCAAATTATCCAATTTATTTTCGTTAGGATGTTCAAGCCGGAAGCTAAAAGTAGTCACTTCCGAGAGAGAACGTTTTTCTTGCCCCATCCTTTGTTGACAGTGAAGAGGACTCGCTTACGTGCAAGTGGGCGTCGAATAGCATCGCCGATACCAGGCGTATAAAACAAACATTTGGAAAATACTGGATATGGTCGTCAAAGCAATGCATTCGCAATTATAACAAGAGAAAATATCTAATGTATTACATTTATATGATTTCTTTACCCACTCTTCCATAAATTATTATTTAGAAAGCTCGTTATTTTACATATTTCATATTAGTGGAGATAAATATTTACAGAAATGGTTAACATTTCGTTTTAGATAGATAGATAACGTATCTTTATTGGTTTCAAATTATAGAAGTTATTACACAAGTATTTGGTGCATGGGTCATTGACCGTATATGCATATTTAAAATACTAGGTATGGTGACAAAAGAAACCATAAAAAAGAAACAAACAAAAAAGAGCAAGAAAAAGGAAAATAGAGATAAATTACCTTAGACTAACTGAACAAATGTGACTTAGCTTCGCGCACTTTAGCCAAGACATTGCCCATGTTTTGCCAGTTCCTCTGGTCAGCCAGTAGATCCCAACATGCCAATCTCTTTCTTGAGGGACTTAAGAATTTTTCTTTGAGTTTACTTGTTCGCTGGTTCTCCCACTGAGCGCATTCCGCCAAAATATGTACCCAGTCCTTTCCAAATCACAGAATAGGCAGATTCTCCTGCCAGAATCGTCAGTCATTTTTTGTGCCCTCCAGCCCCCCCAGTCTAAACCATGCCATTCCTGATCTTTCCTTTCTTCCTAGGTTAAGTATATATGCCTCTTTACTCCCTTCAGTTTTATTTCATTTGCTAGACTTAGAGAAGGTTTAATTTTACAATCCGATTCTATTTCCTGTTGGTTGATGTCTCTTAGTCTTCTTTTGACACCTTTCCATATGTTTTTGTCATTTGTTTCGGCTCTTTGCCATACTGGCCCCATTCCTATTCTCCTCAAACCCCTTTCCAAATGAGCTGCCCAAAACTTAGGAGACAGGTTTTCTCGCTGGTATTTATAACATTTGGATCGTAGTGTGGTGTTATCTCCATGCATCAGCCTCAGCCAGTACTTCACTGCTCTTTTATTTCGTTTAAGTACAAGGGGAACGCAGAAGACTGAAGCGTTAATCAAATCTTAAAAAGCATGTCACCATATACTACCTTTGAAATCCCATTCTCTTTGACATCACAAGGAACAAATGAATGGTGACTTAGCACTTCAAACCAAGAATGATAATATCTCGGAAATGGTTAATGGCACAAACAATTATTTAGACATAAAGTCGTACATTTTAACAGGAATACATTTTTGCGTAGTAACTTTTGTCCATCTGTTATGCAAAATTCGTTCTGATTGAAGAGGTCTTTACAGGCTACTTGTAGTAAATTCAAAATATGCATTTTATTAATCAGGAAAATATCAACATCGTTACAGCCATTTGTGAGAAAGTAAAAAATGAAAATGTTCATTGAAAAGGGCAATTTGGGATGGAATGTTTTCTTGAACTTCAGGTCACACCTTCGGCACACAATGAACTAAGATACCAAGCCTAATATTTTTTCGACATTTTGTTTCCGAGTTTAGCTGCTCTCTCTCTCTCTCTCTCTCTCTCTCTATTTGTGGACCCTTTACTAAAAATGCTTTTTTGGGTTCAGGAGACGTCAAAGGTATTTTAGGTGCAATCTCGATATAGAATTTTTGGGTGAAATACAATACTTCCTCTAATTACAAGATAGATAAATAACTAAATTTAAAAAACCTAATTAAGCACTCTTTGAATATACAAGAAGTTTCAAAAGTCACTTAAAAGTTTGAAATCCTGGGAATTTATTAATATATGTGTGCCGAAAGAAAACAATCACATTGTTGGTAAAAGGTGATATAATATTCATTTAACAATGATCTGTTATGATTATTTGCATGCTTGATAAACAGTTATTTCTACGAGGCTAGGCATAGAAATTTTCAACCAAGGTCTTGGAATTTTTCCAATTTCTTGCTGGAGAAAATATTAGGTTTACTGTACATCTGAGTAAGGCAGCAAAACCCATTCATTGGCGTAACCCAACAACCGAAGTCCGGACGTATTCAAATCCTTAAAATGTTAAATTCAAGCTGAAGTAACCAAAAGCGTTAATGCTATATACTTTTAGAGACTAGACTGATGCTAGTATCCAACCTTAAATACTAGAAATATGGCTTGCATTATAAATGTTCCTGTTAACTAAGGTGTTTTACTGAAACTGGTAAATCGCATTTTATTCATCTCCCTCCCCCCCTGCAGTTAGCAACAGTTTTATAATTAGTAACAAAACCTGTCATAATATAATTGGCTTAGGAGATGTCTATGGCATGCATTCGGTAGGTCCCGGGTTCAAATCCTGTTACCAATCTGACCCAATCTGTGTTTTTTTCGTAGATTCACTCAGTCGCCAAGGTGAATACTGGATTGCCTGGTTTATTAGTACCATCCAAAGTTCCACCTTAGGTCTAAAACAACATGAAAATGAGAATAGATGATAAAAGCGAAATCTCTACCATATATCCACAGGCAATGAAACCAGGTAGACTGGGCGGCACCCTAATGCCATCTGCCTGGCACGTGTAGAAGCAATGATACAGTTGCCTAGCACTAAGGTCTATGTGAACACGTGTCGAAGTTGCCATCTGTCCGTCATATGGAAGCAGACGTACAGTTGAATAACACAAAGATCTCTGTGGACAGTATCCAAGCTGCCCTCTTCACATACGTACAGAAGCAGAGATACAGTTGCTTGACACTAAGGCCTCTGTGGAAACGTATAAAAGCAGAGGTACAGTTACCTAGCACTAAGACCTCTGAGAACACATGACGAAGCAAAATGGTATGGCACAGGGATGAGACCTAGAAGCTAACTGTCCGCATACACCGAACCACGAGGTATCTCCAAACAGATTCCTCGTGATATGATCATGTAGTGAAAGTGACGTAAAGTAAATACATAGAGGCAAAAATAATGTAATTTTTTTGACATTTTAGGCTTCTCCTAAAGCAGAGAGCTGCAAAACAAAAGTTAAACATATAATTCAAAAAGCTGGCAGGTTAGTGCTCGAGAGGTTTGCAATGGAACAACAGTTTAAGAAGGAAATGCTTCTTAAACGGAGACGGTTGACTACGAAAACATTACAGGGAATATTTAGTACGGAGAGTAAGAAAACAATTGAGTACTTTTCTTTGTAATAAAAACGGGGTGGAGTTGATGAACTTTGTTAGCAGCAACAGCAATAAAACAAAAAGACAAACTTTTCCCGAGGGTACGCCACGCCAGGCCTAACTTTTAAGACCCAATTCCTGTACAACGGAGCAAGATTCCCCAAAGGGGTATTGCAAAATGCAACAGTAAATAAAGTATTTAAACAAAACCCAACTAACTAAAACGTTATTAGAACTTTATACTACAAGTTCATGAAAAGGGGGAAATGTGGCATGCCAGCAGCGGTGCCGAGCATCGATTCCTTGCCGAGTCGCTTCTACCGCTTAATTAAAACAGAGTAAATTCATAAAACAAACTCCTTAATGCTCATTAGTCTTCCTTCTCTTTGCTGCGCTAGAGGAAAGCAACACTTCCTTATTTAACCCTAATCTTTCCTTACATAAACACTTTCTATCATTGTTAAAACATCTGATGTGATGCATTCATATAAATTTTTCTAATAATGACGAATACTGGAATTCCACATCCAAACTATACGCCGTAAGCTCCAATCATAGTCTCAGTTATCCGATAACACACCTGATTCGTCGTGACCACATACTGCAACTACCCATTCATACCTCCTTGCAAAAGATCCCCAGTCTTCCATTCCACAGTTCAGCGTATAGTAGAGTGCACTTTCTACGATGTTCATCGGCTTCAGTGTGTGTTCCTGCTGATCTCTCGGTCACCTCGAGTAGTAACGTTAAAAGTAATAAAATTGTGTAGTTTTATATAACAAAGTTGTAATTTGTTTCAAAATTTTGTAATTTTTACTTTCTCTACTACGTATAGTAAGTAGGGGAAGTATTGTATTCCACCCAAAAATTCGATACCGAGATTTCACCGGAAATACATGTTTTGAGGCCCCTGAATCCAAAAAAATCATTTTTGGAATTATGTCCGTGTGTGTGTGTCTGTGAACAGCATAACTCAGAAACGAACAGTCGGATAAACACCAAACTTGGTATTTAGGTTCAGTATCTTCCAGAGATGCGACACGAAGGTTTTCAAGAAAATCCCCCACCCCAGATTACCCTTTACATGGAAGTTTTTCGAAAATTTTAATTTTCGTAAAAATGGCTCTAACGATTTTGATTAAAATATCATATGTTTAAGATATTTTCATGACAAATGCAATGTATATCTCGAATTTTCTGGAAATGTCTCCAAAAGTGTTCTTCATTGCGAACGACTTTTGCATAGCCGGTAAACCATAAGAGATAGACAAAATTTTACTACACAAAAAATGTAGATCGCGTTAAAATACACAATTTATGTCATATACATTTTTTTTGTTGAGTGAACCATTTTCGAGATATTGCTTGTTATTGCCTTAAATTTTCCAATACTTATACTTTTTCTCAAATTCGTTATTCATTTTTTTTTGTCCTGGTAATGCATAGCGAATGGAATACTCCACATAGCAACCAGCTCTTAAAATATTTGACTAACGCTTAAAGCCTACCAATTCTCCTTCCATCTACACGAAAATTAGCAATAAGATTAACATCTCGATTAACATGAAGCTTATGGAGAATAAGCGTTTGTAAAAATAGTTTGTACAAGAGTAGAGAAACTCATGTGAGTGTGACACATACGATTTTTTTAATTTATCGTAGTCGCGATAAGACTTTAATGTTTAAGCGACAATACTATATTAAAAAAAGACAAATTTACACAATTTGATTAATACAAACTCATGCTCTATCGATAGAGACAGTTTTACCTATGAATTCTTTTAAAGTAACCAAGAAGGTTTCAACATGCTGAAACAACATTAACATTTTTATTCCTGGTAACAAGCTCTTGAGATGGAGAGAACAGAGAGAGAGAGAGAGAGAGAGAGAGAGAGAGAGATTTAAGCATGTCCATTAGATGATGCTTTAGGAAAGGTTTAAGCTTTGTACAAAGACTATTTCGAAAAAACGTTGACACATATTGTGTACTTTAACGAGCTCTACAGTTTTCCTGTAGTAAAGTTTGTCTATCTGTTAAGATGGCCACTTCATCTTAAGGTAAAAGCAGGACAACGAACATGACATCGCCAAACACTTGACTGAAACATCCTCACGACGCTGCTTTTGTTCTATTGTGAGTAAACGCGGTACCCATTTTGCGCACAGCTTTCTCATGTATAAGTTTTCAGTTAGTGTGCGATGTACAGCACTTTTTGAAATGCCTACGATGTCTGCTAGCTCGCGCACTTTCAGTCGATGATCATCCAATACCACTTTGTGGATTTTCTTCACAATTTCTGGCGTGGTCACCTCATTTGGTCGACCACTGCTATGTTCGCCTTGGCAACTCGTACAGCCTCGCTTAATCTCTGTCACCCAATATTTTACTGTTGTAAACGAAGGAGCAGAATCCCCCAGAGTAGAATCTAGCTCAGCTTTAATATTAGTTGGACTAAGGCCTTTCAAATGAAAGTATTGTATCACATAACGATGACCAGTTTTATACATGTTTACAAATTCGCTGAGGGTTTATTATTAATGGCTGCCAAACAATTACTAAACAAAAGTAGCCCTCGTAACTTTTCGTTTATGTTATATCTACTATTCTGTCTCTCTCTCTCACTTGGGAGGGGGTGGTGGTTCAGGTTATCCCAAAAGGTGCATATCCGATGAAATCTCTATATCGAATACTTTCTCTACCTACCATAGGTTGCTGCTAAAGAAGGTAACGAGCGCAATTAGAATTCCCTTGAACGTCTATCTCTTGTTCAAAGCCTTACAGAGGCGGAACAAATCACTTTGCCACAACCGAATGCAGGTGTCGTCGTAAGGAAAGACATGCGACGAGTCACGAAGAGCCCGAATTGGCAGTAGGGCCCGGTTCCAACCACAATGCTAGTCAGATTTAATTACAAAGGGTTAAATTGGCAGCAGCCCTGATTGCAATCTATCGACCTGGCAACGTCGATATATATCTCGAATCCTATAATCTCGACCAAATCACTCCTACAACCTCCAATCCATCTACTCTGGGCTTCTTTTTTTTTCTGCGCCTCCCTTTTCTCCGCGTGTTGACTAAAGTGTCAGTGAAGTCCTATAATCCAGGTTGATTGATTCCTGCTCGTAAATTTATGGCGACATGAACCAGACCTTGTTTTCTCGTGTATCTCTCTGAATTTCCCTAAAGCAGTAGCAGCAGCGAGCAAGTATATGGATGGCCACTTCATCTTAAGGTAAAAGCAGGACATCCAGGAGGATGTACTCAAATACCAAAGTTCAAGAAGCTGTAACAGATCGCAAGCTAATTCAAAGTTTCACATCTTGTAAGAAGACAACTTGGAAACGCCGGGAGCAGTTGAGGTTAAAATAATTCTTGTTCCAACCAAAATCACTAGAATTTCTCATTATGACTGTATACAGAATGTATAAGAATAACTAGTTCTCATTTTTTGAGGAGACAGAGGACATGATATAAAACCCAAGAGCTTATCACTTACATTATGGCTGTATTATATTTCAGCTATTCACGTTACTTTTGAAATACTAAAAAGCTGAATTGTATGTTTAAGCTATTCTCGTTACCATAGAAATAATAAATAAACGAAGTTATATTTTTCAGCTTTCTTGTTACCATACATATAATAAATAATTGAAGTTAGAGTGTTTTCTCTCTCTCTCTATTTTACATCGCTTTAACTACGTGGTCATATAGCGACCGGTCTGTTAGGTGATACCTTGTGCTTCGGTGTGTGGCGGACAGTTCCTTCTAAAGTGATTTCACTTTAAGTTTAAAGGAGTTGTAAACAAAACCAGGTGACAGAGAGCACCTCATTGGCTGGGGGGGGGGGGCAAACAAAGCTTTTCCCCCCTAAGCATGTCTCTTCCTCTACATATAACAGCTCGTTTCAGATCGTATGTGTACAATGGGCGCAGAATAGGGCACTCCGGTCCATCTACTCTGTCGGCCGCTCCTTCCCCGTGAGACTACTGCATGAAGCCTCATCTCTCCCATATGTGGAAGATGAAATTAGGCGCCGGGCTACAAAATTCTACGCCAGTTTACCAAATCACCAGAGTATCCTGGTCAGATCTCTTGGGGATTACAACCCTACAACTCGCCGTCTTCGGCGTCATCGGGTTCCCCGCGTGGCATGCGGGCACATCGGATAACCGAGGAGAAACACCAACAGCAGCAAAAGCTGGCCTCCATTGTAATCCAATCCAAGAGATGATTGGTCTCTAAATTAACCCCAACCAACTAAAGAAAATTGACAAAATAAACAACACCAGGGTGCAGAAAGATTGCCGCACCCTAAAAGGCAGCTGTCGAGGAGCTATAGGCTGCCTCCCTTCTTTCTACTCAATCTAAAAACAAAACCGTCATCCTAAAAACATCATTCCTTAAAACAGTCTTCCTGTGGTAAAACCCTATTGAGGGTGGGCACACAGCAAATTCACCCAGGCTAAAATTTAGCCTGCCTGCAGCCAGTTGCAGTCGCAGTTTTAACATTTTCTTCCATCGGAGTGCACTCGTTCGGTTTCTAGGGAACTATAACCCCAGAAAACGCATGGCTTGCGGGCATCCTTGGTAACCTAGGAGCTACTTCAACCAGCAGCAAAGCTGAGCTCCTATATAGTCCTACCATGAGTTGCTTGGTAAATTAAACCAAAACAATTGTTGAACATCTTCTACCAGCGGCGCACTAGGCCGTTGCACCCTGACCTGCAGTCGTCGAGGAGCGCACTGCTACCTCCTTTCACCCCCCACAACCTTAGTCTCAACCGCCATTCTGCAATAACCTTATCCTACCTACGATTGGTTAAACCCTAACAAGAGTAGGTGCACTTCACAACACACCTTCCGGCTGCCCTCAGCCTGCCAACTTGCCTCGTGCTTCGTAACATTTTATGATTATTCTTGTACAAAGAATTAAAAAAAATCCATTACTGTAACAGTTCAATTTATGAAACTAAATGAGTTTGTTCAGATTCACCTATAACTAAATGAAGCGTTATAGCAGAGGGTATAAGAGGCTATGCGCAGGCGCTGCAGTTTGTTTCCGGATAAGCCGCTAGTATACTACTTTCGAGTGTGTCATAGTTAAGAATCCTCTGCCACTGTGGTAAACATAAAACACAGAAAATGGGAAAAAGACAATCGTGTTAAACATTTTTGACAAATTCTGTAAAAACTATCCACCTTTAATCGACAATGAGTACAGTTGGCTGTTGTTTAGCAACAATTGAACTTCTTTGTTAGTGATACAGAATTGTTGCTCTGATAGCTTGGGTCAGTTTGTTTTCTGTTGTGTTTTCTAATTCATAGTGCTAATCATTTTAACTTGTTGGCTCATAAAAGGTTAAAGCAAACGTAATATACTGATATTAGTCATTAAATGAGTGATTTCTAAAACCCGAATTTAAGAACATTTTAACCCAGTACCTTAATTTCTAATAAATCATAGTATCAATAGTACTCAAGAATTTTTTCAATATTTCGGATATCATTGTTAGCTTGTATTTAACGCTTTGTTATTATAGTGTATTTATATGAATCATATCTACAGATTTCACGTTTCAATTCTATTTGTACCAAAACTCTTCATTGTGTACTACAGTGACCATTATGGTTGTATTTTTCCTGTAATTTCCTTTTTTGGTTTTTACGTTTTTATGGCAACGCTAATTTGACAAAGCGAATACTCTCAGCGCCACGCTCCTTGCTATACATTTTCACGACTGCCTCTGTGGTCATGTAGTCAGCATTCTGGAGTCTCAACCCAGGAGTCCCGGGCTCGATTCCCTGATGTGGCGGGGAATTTGTCTTTATCCAGAATCAATAGCTATCCTCCACAGTGGCTGGTAGTGTTAATACGGGAGTGAATGTGTGTTCATTGTAAAAGTTAATAAAAACTACGTTACGGAAACCCATAGTTCAGAGAGAAAAAACATCATCGGTAAGTTGTTACTCAAGTCAAAGCCCCTAATGTGACCATGGAAGTTAAAGAGGGCCACACAAATGAAACAATTTAAAAAACATCTGATGTGTTACACTCACATGACTTTCTCTACTCTTGTATAAACTATCCTTACAAACGCTTATTCTCCATCTACTTCATGTTATTCCAGATAAACATTTGCAGACTCTATCTTATTGCTAATTTTCTTGTAGATGTAAGGGAAATATATATTTACAAGGGCAATATAGAAAAACAGTAGCCTTTAAGCACATACATATCTCTTAATAGCTGGTTGCTAGGTGCAGCACCATTCCCTTTGCCACAGATTAATACTCTTTGCATATCCAAAACAAAAAAATGAATAACGAATTCCCATTTGAGAAAATTATTGAAAAATTTAAAGAAATAACAAGCAATATCTCGAAAACGGTTCACTCAACAAAAAAATGTATATGACATAAATTGTGTATTGTAACGCGATCTACATTTTTTGTGCAGTAAACTTTTGTCTATCTCTTATGGTTTACCAGTTATGCAAAAATCGTTCACGATGAAGAATACTTTTGGAGACATTCCCAGAAAATTCAAGATATACATTTTATTTGTCATGAAAATATCTTAAACATGTGATATTTTAATCAAAATCGTTAGAGCCATTTTTGAGAAAATTAAAATTTTCGAAAAATCTTCCATGTAAAGGGTAATCTGGGGTGGGGGGATTTTGTTGAAAACCTTCGTGTCGCATCTCTGGAAGATACTGAACCTAAATACCAAGTTTGGTGTTTATCAGACTGTTCGTTTCTGAGTTATGCTGTTCACAGACAGACAGACACACAGACACACACACGGACATGTTTCCAAAAATGCTTTTTTTTTCAGGGGGTCTCAAAACATATATTTCCGGTGAAATCTCGGTATCGAATTTTTGGGTGGAATACAATACTTCCCCTACTTACTATACGTAGTAGAGAAAGTAAAAAGAAAAGAAAACCTTCGAGATTTTGGTTAGTTTCAGACAAAGAAAGTAGTATCAGGAGCGAATCGGACTGTGAGAACATTATACTTTTGAAAATAATCCACAAACTAGCACTCGAGCTGTCGAAAGCATATATCCACTTTAAATCCATAAAGTATATACATTAAATGATTATCCTACAGGCAACTCTTTGCTGAATACTTGTTTGACATACTGTTAACAGCGATCCTAATTATACTGGACCCATATTATGCACAGACGAGGCACAGTTTTCAAGAGATGTCTTCTTTATTTTCTTTACCATGTACCTGTACCTAGTAGGTAGGGAAGGTATACGGTGATTTCTTCGGAAATACATACTTTGAGACCCACCGGTAAAAAAAAAAAAAAAAAAAAAAAAAAAAAATACAAACGGAAGTCCGCGCTTGCCTATGTCTGTGAACAGAAAAGTCGGATATGTACCAATCTTGAATGTACAAGAAAGAAGATTTGCAAGAAATTCCGCCCCACCCCGCCCCACCCCAAACTACCTTTTAGACGGAACATTTTTTGGAATTTTTCATTTTCTCAAAACGGCTCTAACAATTTTGATTAAAATACCATATATCTAAGATATTTACATGAGAACTGATTTCAAATAACCTTTTATGCGGCAACCGCCATACATTAATGTTAATTTCAATTGTTCAATAACTTGCTATTTTAAAGGTAATGTCGCTAAGCCCTTCTTTCTCGCGATGCCATGGAAAGGGTAGGTGGCATTATAAAGCCATAGCAAGCCACTTTTGAACACTTGACTATCGATTAGGTTTCCCTTTCATACCTGCAACGAAATGTGTAATGAAACTGCGTCTGCATATGTTTATCTCGATCAACATGAAGCAGACAGAAAAGTAAGCTTGCGCAAGAATGGTTTGCAGAAGCTGTATAAAAATAGTTGTAGTAGGTAGAGAAACCCCCCCCCCATGTTGCACCTCTATAACTGGATAAAGAAGCATTTACGAACATTACTGAGAAAACTGTTTAATTCCATGCCCTCTATCACAGCAGAAAATTAGGAATAGTCATTCTGATACACCCTGTACACAATCAGAGTTGGGCAAAATATAATCGAGTACTGATTACTTTGGTACGCAATGTAATCAACGAAATCTGTAACCATTAATGATATAATTACAATACTCTGTAATCACCGTTAAAGCGATTGCAGCTTCCATTACTGAAGTTGAAACCTTCTATTTGTTTTATAGAATTTGCATATCGTATCAATACGCTGATTTAGACTATACCAATCTTGTATTGATTTTTATTCGGCCCAGAAGGCCTTCTGAAAAATGTGCCTATTTCTGAAATAATCAGCACTGCTGAAAATAATATACATTCTATGCTATTCACAAATGTGTTGACGGCATGAAGCAGGGGTTACAGGGATGAGACCTAGAAGGTTAACTGTCCGCCTTTATATGGGGGCGGTGGTTGGATTGGACGGCACCCTAATGCCATCTGCACAGCACGAAAGCAGAAGATTCGGTAGCTATGCGCTAGGGTCTCTGTGATATGTGACGGAGCGGATGGTTACAGGGATGAGACCTAGAAGGTTAACTGTCCGCCTTTATATGGGGGCGGTGGTTGAACTGGACGTCACCCTAATGCCGTCTGCACGGCACGAAGCAGAAGATTCGGTAGCTATGCGCTAGGTTCTCTGACACGTGGCGGGGCGGGTGGTTACAGGGATGAGACCTAGAAGGCTAACTGTCCATCACATATGGTTCTAAGAGTTATCCACCAACAGATCCGTCGAGATATGACCAAGGAGTTAAAGCGACTTAAAATAAAATAGAAAAAAAAGTGTTGACTCGAACACATCTTATGTTCCAGTACAGCAGGGGCATTAAATGCTTTAGCATAGATTCATTTAAATCTGCCTTATCTTCACTTTCCTCCTTAAGCATCTCATTCCGTCACAATTTAGCATTTTTGTATTTCATTTTACCGGAATTCACGATTTGTGGAAAACAAACATTGTGAAGAAACAAGAGGCTTAGGGAAGAAAATGATAACAGAAAATGATGTACACGAGCATAAATTTTAATTCCTTCTACTGAAATAAGCCTTCACTGTTCAAAGATTTAAATGAAATTATAAACGCTCAGTCGCCATTATGCAACTGAATCATTATCTAGGTGGATGACATCTTTCCCCTCAAAGCACTCCAGATTATAAAAAGTATAGACCAACTTTTTAAAGGTAGACAAAAACTTACTACGTAACAAACTTTTGATCTCGTTAAAACTAACCATTTCCGAGATATTGCTTGTTACTGTTTTGATTTATAAATACAGTAAAACTTGGGTAATTCGAACTTTTTCTTTGTCCATTTGAATTTGTTATGTAAACACTGCATATAGTATTTTATTTAAACATAATTTTATTTAATTGGAAGAAAAAATCTCCGAAATGAGTCGAGTTATGGGATGCGTCACATGGGAGGGGACTCTAGTATGACAATGGTCAAATTTCTAATTCTAAAATTGAAACGTTACGCAGCGCCCTTTCTGCTTTCGACAAGTGACAGATATTACAATGAACCATCTCTCAGGGTGACTGTGTGCTGC
This sequence comes from Deroplatys truncata, assembly GCA_030765065.1. NCBI lineage: Eukaryota > Metazoa > Arthropoda > Insecta > Mantodea > Mantidae > Deroplatys > Deroplatys truncata. The sequence goes on along the minus strand of CM060975.1, from coordinate 44,111,466 downwards.
GCTACACTCATGAGAACGTCTCAGAGTGGAACTTCTCTATGCTTCCCATCCCTCTCTCGTGGTCATGCAGAGTGCAATTTCAAAGCTGGCATATAATAATCCGTATTTTAAAAATTTCAATATTGCTTCAGCCTCCTGTATCACTCTTCTACCTACAACGAGATATGTAACGAAACCATTTCTGCAAACGTCGATTTCGATTAGCATGAAGTGGATAGAAAAATAAACTGTTGTAAGAAGCGTTTCTAGAGAGCCATGTGAATGTAACGCATAAGTTTCTTTCTTTTTTTGCAAAAACTCAGTTACTTAATCATGTTTGCTTGAAACGGTCCAGGGCCAGTGCACATATCGATAAAATCGACCTATAAATGAAATTGGTTCTAAACGGCGAGCAATTATCGAGAACACCACGTAATTGCCAATTACCTTGATGAATCTGTTCTCTAAACGCACCGGCCGGATCCTAATCGATGTTCAACATTTCATCGCCAGACACACACGTACATACACAAACACTGGTTAACCGGGCACTGCAATCCCTTCAAGCAATAAATACCCTATCAAGTCTGATGCATGGTGAAATTGCCAACAAAAATTATATTTACATTCCTCCTCCCCCGTTGGTCTCAAAAAGCTATCAAACTGAACAATTAAATCTGCAATGGGAGACATATATACTCTAAACGTTTGCATCACCCTATTTTCCTGAAATGTGACTGAAGCTGACAAAATAAACATCTTTCCCGAGTTAAGCTATACACATTTGCAAAGAGAGAAACATGTTTCTTACGTTCGCTGTCGTTAGAGTTTGAAGGCACGCCCATACACATATAAATAAAAGTATCCCATTCCTGCCGAAACTTTTCCCTTGTTGGTGTAACTATAATGTACCAATTCCTTTTGATGCGATACTTCTGACTACATGAAAGGAGCAGGTAACTATTGTTTATATGCAAGTTATTAATAATTTTCATAACTTCAATTTAATAATTTTTTTAAGTTTTAGCCTCGCCATATTCTTTTATACATCATTGGAAAGCCCTTACCCAGTGTAATAAATGTTTTAAGTTTTGTAAAGCTTGATTTTTGTTTCTGCAAGATATTCAACCAAAATAAGCGATGTCCGTTTAAAAGTTATATTGTTCGCTTCGCTTCGACGAGGCTGGTAAGCATTGGGTCTCTTTTGTATTGCACGGGAGTGCCTCTAGCTAATGTTGAAATTGCGATTTCTGTACCGAAAGCACAAAAGCCGTTTGCTGTTCAATCATTTAAGTTTCACCCAAACGAATAAAAGTCAATCCAAGCATAAGATGAAAGAGCCAATAAGAACCAACAATAATCTGGCCGCGTGTAGATTTTGTGAAGGTTGCTGTTAATGTTGTACGAGGGGCACTATTTATATTTTGAGCCTTGGCAACCCTGAATGTTGTAGGTGCCATCTGACGTTTCCAATGGAAAGTTTGATATTTTTGATCATAATCTACTTCAAACATTTTGTCAATAGAGCGTCATTTGTTTTGTTTACACTAACTTGAAAATTGTGTGTCAACAAAAACATGGAATTAACTCGTGAAAATGTTCGTGCAATGATTTATTACGACTTTCGACGTGGATTATCAAGACAAGAGTGCATCGATCAACTAACTTCCACATTTGGCGACGAAGCTCCATCCTTATGCCACTTTGAAACGCTGGTATAACGGATTTAATCGTGGTCGCCATTTGCTCAATAACGAAGTTCGTGAAGGTCGTCCAAAATCAGTTGTTGTGCCAGAAAACATTGATGCTGTGCAAAAACTAATAATGAAAGATCATCATGTGACATATTGTGAGATTGAGGCAGCCCTAGGCATTAGTTCCACCAGCATATATAAAATATTGCATGATTATTTAGCCGTGAAAAAGGTTTGCTTTCGTTGGATCCCACATAATTTGACGCAATCTCAAAAAAATGCTCGTGTCGATTGGTGTACAAAAATGCTCAAGAAATACAATGGCGGTGCCTCAAAAGACGTATATAAGAGTGTAACAGGTGACGAATCATGGATCTATGCGTATGAGCCGGAACGTAAACAGCAGTCGACTGTATGGGTGTTTCAAGATGAAGCAAATCCAACAAAAGTTGTTCGCACTCGAAGCACTTCGAAGCAAATGGTCGCCCGCTTTTTCAGCAAAACTGGCCATGTGGCAACAGTGCCTTTAGAGGAACGTAAAACGGTCAATGTCGATAGGTACACAACCACTTGTTTGCCGGAAGTCTTCGGTGAAGTAAGGAAAGCCAACAAGAACCGTAGGATCGTTCAAGACAATGCGAGCGCACACACATCTCGTCTAACAACAGAGTATTTGAAGTCTCAAAAAATCGAATTGATGGGTCATCCGCCATACAGTCCTGATTTGGCACCCAATGACTTCTTTTTGTTCCCGAATATCAAGAATAAATTGCGTGGACAACGATTTTCGTTGGCAGAAGCCGTTGATGCCTTCAAAAACCATGTTTTGGAGGTGTTTCAAGAAGACTGGAATAAATGCTTTGACATATGGTTCAAACGGATGCAAAAGTGTATTGATCATAAAGGAGAATATTTTCAAAAACAATAAAGCAGTTTTCAATCAGAAATTACTTTGTTTTAATTATTAGGCCCAAAATATAAATAGTGCCCCTCGTATGTATAAATTTGTGACAAAAGTCTGCCCGGAACCGAAGCTCCCCTCCTCTGCCCAGGGAAAGAAGCCAACCGAGTGGCATTCCTCTCCGTGGAGTTTCCATTTGGTCAGTACCTGATTACTCCAAAAAGCCCTCCCCCCGCTTATGTAGAGACGGAAATAAATACGTCACGCGCTTCAAGACCAGAAGGGAATGCTACCGAAAAACCCCGTAGGGCCGACAGTGAACTAGCACGCCGTCTCCAGGCTGGCACCTGAGGACATTGAGGTGTCTCACATCATCGTCCAGGTACTTAATACCTATCCCAGGATTTCGGGAACCACTGCGCCGCCGAGTCCAATTCAATCCGAGCAACTCCCTTTCGGGGGCGGCTCAGAAGTTCGGCTCGACGCATTTCTAGTAGCATCAGAGCAAAGATTGTCCAGATGTGGGCCTATTTGCCAGTGCGTTATTTTGCTATATGTCATTGCTATTTGCAATTCTGCTGCATGCCGTCGATATGTGATATTTGCTCTTTGCCAAGATACCCAGATGCTGCTCGTGATCTCAAATGTTTGTTCATCGTGAAGTATCATCACCGCTACAGAATTAACGGTGCAGTTCACATAATATTGTAATATTCCTAACGGTATCAGTACAGTTATCGCTCTACAGATTGTAATATGTTTACGTGGTGATAGATGTACCTGACGGGATACTGTTCTGCGTGTGAGTGATAAGTGTGGCGAGACAAAAGTAAAACACAAAGGATGATGTGGAGTGTATGTGTGTGCATTGTAACGTCGGACACTTATTGCTTTGTAGCGGCAATATTGTTGGGTGTAATTCTTTCGGCTTGGGTTTTGAATTTCGTCCGACGTGGCATCTCTCCTCACCTCCCGCCAGAGGTGGAGAGAGGGAGGAAGCAAGCGTTACTAGTTCTTTTGTGTGGTGTATAGCGTGGCGTCAGTGACTTCGAGTCTAGTGTCTGGCATGGAAGGATGTGTGAATCATGTGAATGTGACCTCGTGTGTGTAACATCTTCCTCCAATGTCTTTCTCTTAATCTTTTGTGGATGATATAGGAGCACAGTGTGAATATTCAATAAACCACAAGTAATGTGATTAATGTGAACTTCTATTTTTGTGATAACTATCCCACGCCTGCTCTGAAATGCATAGTTAATAACCTGGTCCCCTCGCTGCCTCTGCAGCTACGTCTCCCAATGTTTATGCTGGGGTAACCCAAATTTAATATCTAGCTGCAAACCTTTTGGCCTCACCCAACCTTTTGGCTTGTATATAACAAGCTACGTCCAAGTCCTTGTTACTTTGCACCAGATCATTACCCGATTCCTTCTCTCGATAACTTAACATTTACAGCAAACTCTCGATAGAAGACGGACCTCTAAATACGGGACCGGGTCTGCCAACGCAGAGACCACACCCTCGCAAACCCAGGAGTAAACTCGTGGGGCTTTCCATTAGGAGCGGTGCCTATTTTATATGCCGCCCCCCCTGCCTGGTCGAAATCGGGCCAGAAAGCTCCAGCACCGACCCTTCCAAGCAGGGACGGAAGTGGATACGCCACTTACGCGCGTCAGGCCAGCAGGGCGAACCCTAACTGGGGGAGACTACCGAACAACCTCGGTGGGGCCGACAGTTTCTAGCTACCGTCTACCAGCTATCCCTCATGGCTGGTGCCGGAGAGTCTCGAGGCGTCTCACAACCCCGCCTGGGTGGAATTAACATAGCCAAGCGTACCCAATAACCCACGGACCGAGAGAATAACCTTCCATCGTCTTCAGAACTCCAGATCATCGAGAGAGCGGTCATTTCAAAGAGTGGACAACCTCACCGATACCCGCCATCGCACGGCAACAACGTAGGAAAGCCCTACATTTTACAATTGATGCACTTGATAAAGAGCATGATACTGTTGTAGGGACACTTTATGGCATCGCCAAATGTAGTAAACATAAGGAGACTACGACTGCACGGAAATGCAATAGCAAATTCTGCGAAAGATACTCGTGTTATAGAACATTATGGTTTTAATCTTATTCACATTCTGAGGGCCACTTTTATACCGTAAGATATCATAACCCAAGCACGTGAGATACTTTTAGAGCGAACCTAGCGCTCAGAGAAATTAGTCAAAACGAAAAGTTGCTGTTTTTCCGCAACAGTTGAGGCAGTAATTTTAACACTTGAATTATATAATTTCAATAACAGCCCGCCTTGAAGCAATATGTATGTAATAATTTGTAAAAAATGTATGTAACAGTCATTGCATATGCTTATATTATGGTGAACATGTTTAAAAATGTTATGTGAATGCATTACGTAATTTAATAATGTAAGAGCTGTGAGAATAATAAGTTTAACGTCGCTAACAATGAGGTAATCTTGAGGCAATAATGAGTTTGAGAGTTTAAATGCTCCTAGTCATGATTAGGAAAACGATAATGTAAGTTTTGTGACAGTTTAAAATTAGCCAATCAACAGCCAGAAAAATCTTTAATTAAATGCAGGTATTCTATTGGACTAGGATTAGCCAAACAGAGACTTGAAGCACAGAAGCTTACGGGTTTTGAACGGTTGAAATATGTTCAGTTGCCTGCAGACCTTGGTAGTGACCGGATGGAAGATGTGTTCTCTAAAGAAATATTACGTATTCGTGTGTAACGAAAATTAAGTACACGCGATAACAAAGTGCAAGTTTTAAATTGAGGAATCTCAATTATATCAGTGTAGTGCTGTTTAATTTGTGCCAAGGAATAATAAAAAGAAGTGAATTTAAACTTAAAATCTGTGTAAGCCTACATTCTGTCGTATCACGCCCTGATTAAGAGAAACATGTCTCTAAAGTAAGACTGACGCAGCCGAGGAAACATAAACATAAATACTACCTATAGAAGCAGTTCAATAACAAAGTTAATATAATATTTTAAAACTTGGAGTGTAACAACAAAAATACATCTTCAAATCGGCTTCTCATACGTAGTAGCATATTACGCAATAAACAATCAACTTCAAAATTGACGTTCATACATGGATCTGATTAAATAAATAAACTCCAAGACAAGAAACTATCTTCTTCAAGTTGGGTTTCAAAGCGTGAGGCTAATAACCTACGTAACAATAAATTACGTAAACAAAACACTATCTTCACAGTTCCGACCTCTCATTCGAAATAACCGTTTGAAACTAACGTTCCACTAGGTATTTTACTATTTACGCATAACCGTAACAGCAAGACACACTCGGGCTACCGTCATTTGACCGAGTCGTGCTCGTTAGTTGCAAGCGGCATGACGAAACTCTTCTATGGACGTTACGATAAACACAATACAAACTATTATCAGCAGCATGGAGAAATAAGTTCAGAACTCTTAACACACGAATTCTCAGGAAGGAAAGGACAGCAGAACGTCACAAACTTTCAAACGTCTTCCGTCAGATGACGCCCTTAAATCTGATAATTCAGCACAAACTACATCATAACTGGCTAAAGGTAGCATAAAAATGTTTGCCAAATGTTTGAAGTAGTATTTTGTCTATCTCTTACGCATTCCTACATATAAAAATCTGATGTATTACACTCACATGACTTTCTCTACTCTTGTACAATCTAATTTTACAAACGCCTATTCTCCATATGCTTCATGTTAATCGAGATATCGAGATATCAATCTTATTGGTAATTTTCTTGTAGATGCAAGGGTAATATGGTAGCTTTTAAGCGATGGTCAAATATTTTAACGCTGGTTGCTATGCGGCGCATTCCATTCTCTTTGCAAGTCCAGGACATAAAAAAATGAATAACGAATTTGAGAAAAAGTATAAGTATTGGAAAATTTAAGGGAATAACAAGCAATATCTCGAAAACGGTTCACTCAACAAAAGAAATGTATATGACATAAGTTGTGTATTTTAACGAGATCTACATTTTTTGTGTAGTAAAATTTTGTCTATCTCTTATGGTTTACCAGTTATGCAAAAGTCGTTCACAATGAAGAATACTTTTGGAGACATTCCCAGAAAATTCGAGATATACATTTCATTTCTCATGACATTATCTTAAACATATGATATTTTAATCAAAATCGTTAGAGCCATTTTTGAGAAAATTAAAATTTTCGATAAATCTTCCATGTAAAGGGTAGTCTGGGGTGGAGGGATTTTCTTGAAAACCTTCGTGTCGCATCTCTGGAAGATACTGAACCTAAATACCAAGTTTGGTGCTTATCCGACTGTTCGTTTTTGAGTTATGCTGTTCACAGACACACAGACACACACACACACACAGACACACACAGACACACACACACACAGACACACACACGGACATGTTTCCAAAAATGCTTTTTTTGGATTCAGGAGGTCTCAAAACATGTATTTCCGGTGAAATCTCGGTATCGAATTTTTGGGTGGAATGCAATACTTCCCCTACTTACTATACGTAGTAGAGAAAGTAAAAAAGTATATAGAATTGAATCTTTGGTGAGACGGCTGAGGCGTTGGTGGTTTTGGTTCCCAAGCAGAACATTGCGTTCAAATCTCGTGCAATGGCCAATCTCACTGAGGATTTTGGGCAGATGAATACGGTTTGGATATTTACTACCAAAAGTTTCCCCTGCACAACAAAATAAATAAATATAAATGATATAGGAAGGCGACTACGCAACTAAGGATATTTGCCCAGCACCACAATGACTGACTAGGTGTACACTCAAAGAACGGCCAGAAGTTCCACAATCCCAAAGTCCACATTCCGCCAAAAGCTCAATAATAACAAAAACAGATAACACAAGAAGGCGACTACACAACTTGCATGCACTGACAAAGATGAATCAACAACCCTACAGTAATCATCGCGATATGATCAAGAAGTTAAAGCCACGTTAAAAAAATCAATAGAATCACAGAAAACTCAAGATAAATACTTTATTAATAATGGAAGTAACTTAAATCTATGGCATTTTAATCAAAATAATTATGAGCCCTTTTGCAGGATATAGAAAACACCGAAGCCTTTCCCGTGTAAAGGGTAGTTAGAGGTAGAGGAATTTTCTTGAAAATCTTTGCCTGGTGCTCTTTCTTTCTTTTTTGGTAGTGTTTGGCGCCGTTCTTACAACATACAACGCCCCAGGCGATGGACACTGGTGATACCTGAAATGAAAGGGAAATTGGGAAAGGAGGTTTGGGAAAAACACGTTTTAGGGCACCTCTCCTGCATATGCGAGTTAACTGAGGCAAACCTGTCAGGGAGGACGGTCTTGGCGGGATTTGAACCACAGTTCTCCTCGGCTACTCCTGTCCGTGCCTGGAATGCATAAAGAGTGTCCAACTCAAATATGAAATTTGATATTTTTTCGCTTTATATTTTTACTTTTCTGCCACACACCTTTAGTAGATAGAGAAGATATTCCCCCAAAAAATTCGATACCGGGTTTTCACCGCAAATACATGTTTTGAGGGCAACTGAATAAAAAAAAGCATTTTAAAAAAGGTGTGTGTGTGAACAGCATAACTCAAAAACGAAAAGTCGGATAAGCATTAAACTTGGTATTAAGTTCAGTACCTTCCAAACTCCAAGGCTGCGACACGAGGATTTTCAAGAAGATCCCCTTTCACAAGCTATCCTTTACATGGAACAATTTCCGAAATTTTTGATTTTCTTAAAAAACTGGCTAACGATTTTGATTAAAATATCATATGGTTACTAAAAGATGTTTGTATGACAAATAAAACGTATATCTTGAATTTATGGAAATAGCCGTTGGAGTCCTCTTCATTCCGAAGGAATTTTGTATAATCTTGTACAACTGGTAAAGGCTAAGCGATAGACGAAAACCTACTTTACAAGAAATGTAGAACTCTTTAAAAACGCACAATTTATTCCAAATAACTTTTTTACTTTTTCTACTACGTTTAGTAAGTAGGGGAAGTATTGTATTCCCCCAAAAATTCGATACCGAGATTTCACCGGAAATACATGTTTTGAGACCCCTTGAATTCAAAAAAAGCATTTTTGGAAACATGTCCGTGTGTGTGTTTGTGAACAGCATAACTCAGAAACGAACAGTCGGATAAACACCAAACTTGGTAGGACTATCGCCTAAAGCCTAGCAATTCCCCTTGCATCTACAAGAAAATTAGTAATAAGATTAACATCTCGATTAACATGAAGCATATGGAGAATAAGCGTTTGTAAACATAGTTTGTACAAGGGTAGAGAAAGTCATGTGAGTGTAACACATCAGATTTTTTTAGTTCAAACACATAGACTAATTTCTAATACTGCCCTTTCTAGGACCTCAAAATACGTACTTTCAGTGAAATATAGATACCGAAGTTTGTGTGGAAATCAATACTTCCTCTACCTAATACAGATAGGTGAGAGAGAAAGTAAAAATGTTGCTAATAAACGTAGGGAGGTAGGGGAAAAGCGGGCTTACAAAGGAGGGTGTCAGCTGTTTGGATACCATTGATCTATAACTCTCTCCATTGTGCACGAACATCGCAGGTGATATTTCGCTATTCATTCACACATTAGCTAGGAATAATGCACCTGCTGAGCAAGAATTTACGCCCTCTATAACCTAAATTCCAGATTCCGCCGTAACGAAACAATAAGATCCTTTGTCTAGGTTCGGAATATTGGTTTCTAATAAGCGATGTGAAACGAAAATCCGATGTAGCGAGGGTTGCTTCACACAAATAATAGAACACGGATATGCTCAAGCTGTTTCTCCTGGGGTTTAGGCCTCCCCACATGTCTTGGATGTCGTCCAAAGACGTAGGCGAGGAAATTGCATGTCAGGGAGGAAAAGATAAGCCGCTAAGGGAACAGGAAGTCGTTCTTCTCGCTCATTTGTACAACATGTGAACGCGTGTCCTATCACCTTCACTTACAACAAAACTGTGGGAGACAGTGTTACTCACAGGCAAAGTTACAAACATACACGCCTTAATTTATTACTAGGGCCCGAAGTTTTAGGTTTTAACCTATATTTTTCCTCGTTATTTAATTAACACATTTCAAGATATATGTTCGTTTCAGACTTCTTTGAGCAGAACATGTGAATTTCATTACACCTAAAAAAACCTAAACACTGTGTTCCCTTTTTCGAAATGAATTTTATTTTCGGATTGAAACACATTGTAACATTATTTCTACCACTTATAGCCAGTAGATAGTTCAAGTTACTACAGTTAAACGTAGCACATGTGACACCTGGATGCAGCTGATAGAAGGTCAGGAGGAGCGTAACCTGAGTAACGCTATCACCTCCAATCGTTCACCGAGAGTACTTTTCTAATGTAATTATAGTATAGTGAAACAATGCAGATCCACACTTCACATTTTTGTAGTCACAGACAGTGCTGCCTACATGTTGAAGGCCAATGGGGGTTCTACAGTCCTTCCACCCGACCATGTTACGATACATGTTACATGCTTGGCCCACGGCCTGCACCACCTTGCAGAGGGGATTAGAAGCCACTTCCATGATGTGAGCAGCCTGATATCTTTGGTCAAGAGGCTTTTTTCTTTAAAGCCCCAACACGTATACAATTGTTCAAAGAGAAAGTACCAGCAACCCCTCTTTCACCTGAGCCGATACCTACCCGCTGGGGATCTTGGCTGCCTGCTGTCATTTACTACGCCGAGCACTTAAAAGACATTAAAAATGTCGTCAATGAATTGGATGAAACAGAAGCTTCCTGCATTGCCAAGGCTAAGAAATCACTCGAGTGCCGCACTCTTGCCGTTTCCCTTGCATACATTAAGACACATGTTTGTTTTATACCAGAAGCTACTCTCCGGTTGGAAAGTACAACTTTGCCACTAAAAGAAGTTCTAGATATCATTGGCAATGTTTCCAGTAAAGAAATACCTGGACCAGTGGGAGTTGCATGTTCTTCGAAGTTGCAGAAGATTCATCAACGAAATCCGAGTTTTGAAGATATGAAAATCATCAAATGAATATTGCAGGGAGAAAATTATACAGGAAAACTACCCCTAGAACCTGCTGCACTGGCATTTATATTCTACGCTCCAATGAAGTCATGTTCCGTTGAAAGAACCTTTTCTACATACAGGAATGTGTTACGTGATAATAGGAAATCGTTTACGTCAGAAAATTGAGAATGTGTGTAACTATCTACTGCAAGCCAAGGAATAAATGTTATAACTAAGTAACAGAAAAGCAAAATTATTGATACCTGTATTAAACCACGAAGCAAAACCTAAAATAAAAAAAAACTATTTTAAGCATATAAGAAACCTAAAATGAAGGTTTATTCCACCTAAAAATCGGGCCCTACTTATTGCTCACTAGCAGAACTCGCAGTGCTGCTCGAATTGTCTTAAATGTAGAGGTTCCTCCGCGCTTCTCCGCCACCTCTTTCCCTCGCTTACCCTTCCATAGCTTCTCTTTCAAGCGATGTTTTGAAAGTAGGCTGTAAAACTGCTTTTACTTTCTCTACTATGCATAGCAAGTATGAGAAGTGGGCATTATATTCCACTCAAAACCTGGATGTCGAGTTTTCATCGGAAATATGTGTTTTGAGGTCCACCCAACCGAAAAAAAATTAGAAAAAGGTCCTATATGTGTGTATGTCTGTGAGCAGCATAACTCAAAAATGAAAATTCGGTTAAAAACCAAACTTGGTATTTAAGTTCAGCGCCTTCCAAGGATGTGACCCCTTCAATTTCAAGAAAATCCTCCCACTCCTAAATAACCTTTAAATGCAACATTTATCGAAGATTTTGATTTTCTCAAAAATAGCTGTAACGATTTTGATTAACATAACACGTATTCAAGCCATTTTCATGACAAACGAAATGCATATCTTGAATTTTCTGGGAACAGCCTCTGAAGTCGTCTTCATTCTGAATGATTTTTGCATAACACAAAAATGTAGGCCTCGGTTTAAGCAAAGAATTTGTCAAATAAGTTTTTTAGTTCATAATTTCCGAGATATTCCTTGTTACTGGTTTGCATTTTAAATATTTATACCTTTCTGAAATAGGAAGCCGTTATATTTTATTTAACAATTTTATTTTATCTTGGCCATGCAAAGAAAATGGAATTTCAAAGCCATTACATAGCGACCCACTTTTGAAGAGATTAACTATGGCTTAAAGCCTACTGCATTCGCCAAATTCCGTTGCACCTACAAACAAAAATTATGCAATGAGGCGGTTTCTGCAAATGTTTATCTCGTTTAACATGAAGTAGATAGAGAATAAGCGTTTGTAAAAATGGTTTATACAAGAGTAGAGAAAGTCATGTGAGTGGAACACATCAGATTTCTTTTAATATTCTTATAATTTTCTCGTAGGTGCAAGGGGAATACGGTAGACTTTAAGTCAAATCTTTTAAGAGCTGGTTGCTATGTGGAGCAATCCATTCTCTTTGTATGTCCAGGGGGGGGGGATCAATAACGAATTCCCATTTGAGAAAAAATTATAAGTACTGAAAATTTCAAACAAATAACAAGGAATATCTCAGAAATGGTTCACTCAAAAAAAAAATGTATATGTCATAAATTGTGTGTTTTAACTAGATCTACATTTTTTTCTGTGGTAAAATTTTGTCTCTCTCTTACGGTTTATCATTCACGCAAAAGTCATTCAGAATGAAGAGGACTTTTGGGGACATTCCCCAAAAAATTCAAGATATACATTTCAATTGCCATAAAAATATCCTAAGCATATGGTATTTTAATCAATATCGTTAAAGCCATTTTTGAGAAAATCAAAAGTTTTGAAAAATGTTTCGTGTAAAGGGTAGTTAAAGGTGGGGGAATTTTGTTGAAAATCTTCGTGTCGCATCTTGGAAGATACTAAGCTCAAATACCAAGTTTGGTATTTATCCGACTTTTCGTTTTTAAGTTATTCTGCTCACAGACAACACATACACGGACATGTTTCCAAAAATGCTTTATTTGGATTCAAGGAACGTCAAAACATGTATTTTCGGTGAAATTTCAGATCGAATTTCTGGGTGGAATGCAATATTTCCCCGACTTACTTCTTGTCAAACTTGGGCTTATGGGAGAGAAACCCGAGACACGGTTTTTATTTTCGATCTACTTTGAGTAAAAAAATCCCAGCATGCTCTGTAACATCACTGGGACAATGGCCTCGAAAAAAAATTTAAATTGAGTTTTATTTATGAACACTCTTTAACTGCTATGGTTTCTAGCGCCCCAATTCTTTCTATATTGGGCGTGAAAGACCGGAAATTTTGCTGAGAGGCCTCTTTATCAGGCTTGAGGTTGTTTACGTGCCGTAAATCTACTACACGGGACCACCGGCTTTACTTCCCTTCCAAAGGAAGCCATGCTAAGCATCTTTACGACCGAAAAAACTCCATCGCCCTCCGCCGAGTTTGAACCCGCGATCTCGAGAACTAACAATGTCCTCTTGTCAGTATATCAAATATATGGTAGTTTAACCAAAAGCGTTAGAGCTGTTGAGGAGAAAATAAAAGATAAGGGATCTTTCTTTTTCACGTAAAGTGTAGTTTGGGGTGAGAAAATGTTCTTACAAATCGTCATGTCGCACCCTTGGAAAACGGTGAACTTAAATAACAACGTTGGTAATTATCCGACGTTTCCTTTTTGAATTATACTTCTCGCACTCACGCGTTGACCTTTTTCTAAATTTTGTCTTTATTTTGATCAGGGTACCTCAAAACATTCATTTCCGGCGAAATATCGAAATCTAATTTTTGTGTGGAATACATTACTTCCTCTATCTACTATAGGAAGTGCTAGAGAAAGTAAAAATGTGGCTACTCCACGTTGAGTGCCAAAGGCGTGCAGCAATTGGCTAAGGGAAGGTTATCTAAACTGACCCTAGCTACCAGAGATAACGGGCCGCGCGTTATCCTAATACACGGGGCGACCATACAAACTTAAATGACCGCAATACAGCCGACGCATCCTTGAGTTGAACTTCAAGGGAGAATTAAACGGCTACCACAACGCTACGAATCGGATATTAAACTCCAAGGGCTTTCAACGCAAATGGACTGCAAACGTAAAACGCATGGCTTTTTCGTATAAGGAAATTTACTTTGCAAACTTTAAACAAAATGTAAGTTTTATGCATTCCTAGTGTTATAAATCCGTTATGACGGTGAAAGTTTTGGACGCAAGTCTTTCTGTTATGGTTGTCATAATGACAAATAAACCTGTTGAAACGTAAGCATTTATAATCGATTACATTCCAATTCCCTCTTAACCAGCAAAATTCTAAAGCCTTCTGTAATATCAACATTCTGATTCCTTCCTATTTGAGTTGGCAATGTTTTGTCTCAAGACCAAACATTTGGCTTATCATTGCCAATGATTGTATCTAGTACGTAATTCATATATAAAGTAACAATCGAAATCTGTATTGCCAACGAGTCACTATACAGTACATTTAACACTCATGTCGTACATTAATACAGTTTACTTATTTTCTCTTAAACAGTCCTTTAGTTCTTCAATGAATCAATGAAACCCAGTGGAAAAGTTGCAAACTTGAAGTAGGTAAAAACAAAGATTATAAGTTTATTTTTAAAGTTTTTGACCTTCTGCAAATTTATGTTAATCAGTTAACAGTTTGTTACAACTCACAAATTTTGTCATAATCTCTCTCATGTGGTTGTTTACATTTCTGTGGAATTACTTATGCCTCAGCTTTCTTCAACAACTCTAAAGGAACATTTTCCTTTAGCCGAATTATTATCCCCGTCATTCATTTTATAAATAAACAAAACATTCCTCGTACTGTAAACAAATAGGCGTCCCTCTGTCGATCCAAAAGAATTAGTCATTTTTCGGCGAACAAGAAAATAAAATAAAATTTAATTCTCTGATTTTGAAATTTAGTATAAATTTATAATGCCAAGATTGCATAAAATATATGCAATTTGTATATATCCTTTTTTATGTTACTCGTAAAAATTCTATCGTGCCACAATCTAAGGGATTTATAAACTTGTTACATGAATAAGATTTTCAAACAGTCAAAGGTAAAAGAAGCACTTTTAACCCTAGATGATATTGATTAAAATGAGAAAATTATGCCATTGAATGGTATAAACACGGCGGCGCCGTGTGGTTAGACCGCTCGCCTCTCACCGAGGCGGCCCGGGTTCAATCCCAGTGACCCGCATGTGGGATTTGTGGTGGACGAAGCGGCATCTGGGCGGGTTTTCTCCGGGTTCTCCGGTTTCCCCCGCCTTTCATTCCACCAACTGCTCCATCATCACCTCACCTTTCATCCATTTCGCCATCATTTCGTTTCATCTACTTCCTTCATCCCATACCAAGCATCGGGCTGATCACTCATTCTGTCTGCTCCATGAGTGTGTCTGCTCCTCGACGGCCTCTGACCCCAGGCACCCGCCTGTAAGTCCTGGTGGGTGTAAGTCCTACATAAGATGAGGATAAACAGTGACAATGAATGGTATAAACTTATAACACTCCAGCGTTACCAACTCTGATTTTCTGGCAGATGTGGAGATTATTATCCAAGAGGCTTGTATTATTGACGTGATGACAGTTAATTTGAATGCGTAATTATGGTATCTGAAGAACCAGCCGAAATTTTATAAGGTAACTTCGGAATTGCTGCCAAAAAAGTCAAGGGAACAGTACGAAATACCATATAACAGGTTTCTTTAATGTTGCAATGTAAGAAGTGTAAAAATTAATTATTGTGAAAATGTGCCGTTAGCATATTTTGAAGATAAAGCCAAAACATGGATATCTTCAACATCGTGGACAAATTAATCTATGATCAAGCTTCCCTTAATGTCAAGGAAAGCAAAGACAAGAGTATATATTACAAACTAATAGCATTCTTAAAAGGGTGTCTTAAGGTTAGAAGTAGTTATTTTCCTACATTTATGTATGTTTTTTCTACCTCATCATGTTGTCAGCACTGATGCTAAAAGCAAACAAGTGACCATCACAGGCGTGTTGGGCATCACAGATATGAAATAGGTAAAAGCAATCCAATTCATAACATATCATTTGTCTGTATATATTGAAGACTGTCTAAAAATAGTGTATGACGCGCATGTTAAGCAGTATTTGCTCGCAGGATAAACTTTCGCTTATAACTCTTATATCATAAATAATAATTGTAAAATTTAACATTCTTTGACCGGATATGCTAAACTGACATGAAAATGAAATTGAGGTTTTTTATTTATGGACGCTCTTTAACTCTGTGGTCTTATCGTCCCATTCTATATTGGGCGTGAAAGACCAGTAATTTTGCTCAGAGGCTTCTTTATCAAGCTTGAGGTTCTATTACGTGCCGTAAATCTACGACACGGGACCACCGGCTTTACTTCCCTTCCGAAGGAAGAAGCCATGCTAAGGATTTTTACGCCCGAAAAAATTCATCACCCTCCGCCGGGTTTGAACCCGCGACCTCGGGAACTAGAGGCGATGATGGTAACCACTACACCACGGAGGACGACAACGGACATGAAGGATGACAAATACGAAAGCGCCAAGGAAAAACTTCCGTACGGGAATTCGAAAACAGGCACTTGAGGGTGAGAGGAAAGAACGCTACATAAGCTCTACAAGCTGATTGAAACGTGACAAGCGCGACAGATTGTTTTACGTCAGGTACAAAAAAGGCAACTTTGCTTGGGAGTGACATCCAACTGCCTCGCTCCAACAGCAAATCCCCTTCACTGTATACGGAAAAGACCAATACTAGTGATGGGCCGATGCCACTATTTCTCTGATTTATGAGCACCGATACTCCATACTCACTTTATAAAAAAATCTGATGTGTCACACTCACATGACTTTCTCTACTCTTGTACAAACTATTTTTACAAACGCTTATTCTCCATATGCTTCATGTTAATCGAGATGTTAATTTTATTGCTAATTTTCTTGTAGATGCAACGGGAAATGCTAGGCTTTAAGCGATAGTCAAATATTTTAAGACCTGGTTGCTATGTGGTGTATTCCATTTTCTTTGTATGTCCAGGACAAAAAAAAATGAATAACGAATTCCCATTTGAGAAAAGGTATTGGAAAATTTAAGGGAATAACAAGCAATATCTTGAAAATAGTTCACTCAACAAAAAAAAATGTATAATACATAAATTGTGTATTTTAACGCGATCTACATTTTTTGTGTAGCAAAAATTTTGTGTATCTCTTATGGTTTACCAGTTATGCAAAAGTCGTTCACAATGAAGAATACTTTTGGAGACATTCCCAGAAAATACGAGATATACATTTCATTTGTCATGAAAATAACTTAAACATATGATATTTTAATCAAAGTCGTTAGAGCCATTTTTGAGAAAATTAAAATTTTCGAAAAATGTTCCATGTAAAGGGTAGTCTGGGGTGGGGGATTTTCTTGAAAACCTTCGTGTCGCATCTCTGGAAGATACTGAACCGAAATACCAAGTTTGGTGTTTATCCGACTGTTCGTTTCTGAGTTACACTGTTCACACACACACACACACACACACACACACACACCGATATGCTTCCAAAAATGCTTTTTTTTGGATTTAGGGGGTCTCAAAACATATATTTCCGGTGAAATCTCGGTATCGAATTTTTGGGTGGAATACAATACTTCCCCTACTTATTAAACGTAGTACAGAAAGTAAAAAGAACTTTAGTGTAACTAGTATGAATAAAGGGTTTTGGAATTAGCTGCACTAAACATTACTTTATACACTAAACGTTGACATTTGACTATATAACTAAGGAATAAAGTATTCCATTTCCTTCGCGCCAAAGAACCTAGGAGTCCCAAGATTTCCTAGATCTTGGTGTCTCTCCCGATGTATCTATCCGGTAATTCAGTGTGACGCACCAGTTGCTCGCCAAACACCATAAATCTTGTCTCCCTAAACAACCCGGACAGTACGGGCACTCTCCCCACTTTCTGCACGAAGTCGCCTGCAGTGGCGGATCCAAAGCCTACATTTCTATATTAATGGGACATTCAGTCGTTTCTCTGGTAGCAGTTTGACAAACACACCCCAGACACATGTTTAGCTCCTAACAACCAGTTGTGTGATCAAAGACAACATTGGTTACAATGGAAGCATCGGTCAGTCGTTTCTCTGGTAACAACTTGACAAACATACCCCAAACACATGTATAGCTCCTAACAACCAGTTGTGGGATCAAAGACAATACTTCGTTACCATGGAAGCATCGGTCAGTCGTTTCTCTGGTAACAACTTGACAAACATACCCAGACACCTGTTTAGCTCCTAACAACCAGTTGTGTGATCAAAGCCAACATTGGTTACAATGGAAGCATCGGTCAGTCATTTCGCTGGTAACAACTTGACAAACATAGCCCAGACACATGTATTGCTCCTAACAACCAGTTGTGGGATCAAAGCCAACATTGGTTACAATGGAAACATCGGTCAGTTGTTTCTGTGGCAAGAGATTGACAAACACACCCAGACACATGTTTAGCTCCTAACAAGTAGTTGTGGGATCAAAGCCAACATCAGTTACCATGGGTCAGTCGTTCTGTGGCAACAGATTGACAAACACACCACAAACACATGTTTAGCTCCTAACTAGTTGTGGGATCAAAGCCAACATTGGCTACAATGAAAGTATTACTCAGTCATTTCTCTGGCAACAGCTTGTCAAAAGCACTCTAGACACATGTTTAGCTCCTAACAACCAGTTGTGAGATTAAAGACAACATTGGTTATAATGGAAGTATTACTCAGTCGTTTCTCTGGTAACAACTTGACAAACACACCCCAGACACATGTTTAGCTCCTAAAAACCAGTTGTGGGATCAAGACAACATTGGTTACCATGGAAGCATCGGCCAGTCGTTTCTCTGGTAGCTGCTTGACAAACACACTCCAGACACATGTTTAGCTCCTAATAACCAGCTGTGGGATCAAAGCCAACATTGGTTACAATGGAAGCATTACTCAGTCGTTTCTCTGGCAACAATTTGACAAACACACCCCAGACACATGTTTAGCTCCTAACAACCAGCTGTGGGATCAAAGCCAACATTGGTTACAATGGAAGCATTACTCAGTCGTTTCTCTGGCAACAATTTGACAAACACACCCCAGACACATGTTTAGCTCCTAACAACCAGCTGTGGGATCAAAGCCAACATTGGTTACAATGGAAGCATTACTCAGTCGTTTCTCTGGCAACAATTTGACAAAAGCACCCCAGACACATGTTTAGCTCCTAACAACCAGTTGTGGGATCAAAGACAACATTGGTTACAATGGAAGCATCGGTCAGTTGTTTCTGTGGCAAGAGATTGACAAAAGCACCCGACACATGTTTAGCTCCTAACAACTAGTTGTGAGATCAAAGACAACATTGGTTACCATAGAAGCATCGGCAAGTCGTTTCTCTGGTAACAGCTTACAAAGTACCCCAGACACGTGTTTAGCCCCTAACAACCAGTTGTGTGATCAAAGCCAACATTGGTTACAATGGAAGCATCGGACAGTCGTTTCTCTGCTAACATGCTTGACAAACGTGACTATGCCCACGCCTCCCCCCCTCAAAAGAAGCAGAAGCTAATTAACTAAGTGCCTCTACTAAATGTATGTGCGCCAATGGGCAAATCATTTTCAACATGAGAACTTCCCTGTAAAGGTATGTGCACAGAGTGAAGGGGATGGTAAAGCTGTAAATATGTCATGTAGTAGTTGCAAATCGATGCTATGAGCTACATTACATACATGCATTTATTTATTTATCTTTCGCTGCCAATGTCATTTACCGTTGCATTAGACTATAAAATTCAATTACGCAGTTTTACGGAAATACAAGGTCCCCATGAGTACAAAGGAGAAAGACAAATCTGATACCACATTCACACACTTTCCTTGTCCATTATCATTTATTTTTATATCTCTTCTACAAAGCATTGTAATAAAAGCATAAAATTTTATCTACTTCATATAAATCCATGTAAGTGTTTGCAGTAATAGTTTCTCCACACTGTCATTTCGCTGTAGGTACAAGAGGGATACAGGAGGCTGAAGCAATAGTCAAATCTTTAAAAAGCATGTCGCTGTGCTGGCTTTGAAATTCTACACTTTTTACATGAAATCCTGAGAAACAACGGAATGATGACTTACCACTTAACAAAACTGCATTGGCAAATTCAAACTAATGGCAACGAATATTTGGTAGTGACAAAAGTATTTTACAAAATGCGTATTCTAACGAGATCCACATTTTTAGTTGCTAAGTTTTGTCTAACTCTTATGATTTACGCGCTATACAAAACCCTTTCAAAATGAAGAGGAACTTCATAGGTTATTTATAAAAATGACGACATACAGTTTATTTTTCATGTCAATACAATCGAGCGAGATGGCTCGGCGGTAAAGCAAGGTTCCCATTAGGAGGGGTGTAGAGGTTCGATTCCCGTAGGGATACCACTATGACTTTGGATTTTCTCGTAGTTTCCCCAGGTCGGTAAGCAAATGCTGGGTTGGTTCCCCTTCTACCACGAATTACCTGCCCCCATCATTTTCTTTCACCTGTTTCAGGGTTGTGGGACCAGGCGACGGCGATTGGTGTGTTGCGGTGGGACAGTGGAATTTGCCCTGCGTAAAGATTTCTCCCTGGCGCTTGGCTAGCGGCTGAGAATGGCTGGTTGCATTCTGGGATCCTAGGTTGAAGATGGCTAAGGCGGTATCGCGCTGGCGTCAGGATTGCTGCCATTCTGGAATCGTTAGGGACCCCGACCTTGCTAGTGCACATCACCTTCCGGATCTGATCGCCCTTCGGGTCCCCCTATCATCTCTTCTTCCCAGGGGTTACGTAGACCTACGTGCGGTGCTGCGTGTGTGATCCACTAGGTGGGGGCCCCACCGTCTAATTCTAATCCGAATCCATGTCAGTATATTGAACGGATGACATTTTAATCAATATCGTTTGCAGCACTTTTAGAAAGTAAAAAATAATGAAAACTTTTCCATGTAAAGTGTAATTTGGGGTGTGGATTGTTTTGAAAATCTTAGTGTCGCATTCTTGGAAGATGTTGAATTAAGACACCAGGTTTTGTTTTTGAGTATGCTGTTCACAGAAAAATACAGACTGAAGGACACATATGCAGGACTTTTTACTTTCCCTACTACGTATAGTAGGTAGGGGAAGTATTGTATTCCACCCAAAAATTCGATACCGAGATTTCTCCGGGAATATATGTTTGGAGACCCCCTGAATCCAAAAAAAGCATTTTTGGAAACATGTCCGTGTCTGTGTGTGTGTCTGTGTCTGTGAACAGCATAACTCAGAAACGAACAGTCGGATAAACACCAAACTTGGTATTTAGGTTCAGTATCTTCCACGAAGGTTTTCAAGAATATCCCCCCACCCCAGATTACCCTTTACATGGAACAGTTTTTGAAAATTTTAATTTTCTCAAAAATGGCTATAACGATTTTGATTAATATATCATATGCTTAAGATATTTTCATGACAAATGAAATGTATATCTTGAATTTTCTGGGAATTTCTCCAAAAGTATTCTTCATTGTGAACGACTTTTGCATAACTGGTAAACCATAAGTGATAGACGAAATTTTACTACACAAAAAATGTAGATCGCGTTAAAATACACAATTTATGTCATAGACTTTTTGTTTTGTTTGGTTATTCCCTTAAATTTTTCAATACTTATTTTCTCAAATGGGAATTCGTTATTCATTTTTTTTTGTTTGTTTTGGATATGCAAAGAGTATTAATTTGTGGCAAAGAGAATGGTGCTGCACCTAGCAACCAGCTATTAAGATATATGTCGATGCTCAAAGGCTACTGTATTTCTATATTGCCCTTGCAAATACAAAACAAGGGGAACATAGTACGCCTTAAGCGATAGTCAAATATTTTAGAACTGGTCGCTATGTGTAAAATGTAATTCTCCTTGCACTTCAAAAGATCGTTTCTGCAAATGTTTATCTCGATTAATATAAAATAGATGGAGAATAAGAGCTTGTAAAAATGATTTGTACAAAAGTAGAGAAAGTGATGCCTCGAAACATGTATCTCTGGTGTTATCCGTATATATATAATTTTTGGATGGAATACAACACTTCTTCAGAACAAGTAAAACTGGCACAGATTTTGCTGAAAACTGCAGGATTTATGAGTTTCATTAATACAGACACTTAATGAACCTAATGTCATTTGTCATCTAAATCTATTAAATGAGCATCGGTGATGAATATTTGAATTTAATAATAGACCGGAAGGTAACATATTACTCCAATCAAACTAAATGGATGGTGCATGGGGTTTTTCACGTGACTGGTGGCATTTTAAAAGCAAACCGATTTATTGGCTTACATTTCATAAACTGAAATAGTGATTAGCAGATGTCAAAATAACTCGCGTGTGTATCTGCACAGAATCGGTTAATTTGCTCGGAGCAGACGTGGACCTCGGGCAGGGCCCGAGGAAAAGCAGCATGTAGTTTGGTCACCGACAGAAGGGTGACCCCCCTAGCCTATAAAAACGCATGTCGCCCGTGATATTGGTTTTTCTGGAAAGCGAACCAACTCTATTTCCTGTACTGACCATGTATTGTGTGGGTGCGGTGAGCATTTCGACCAACATAGCATCTCCCTTGTATTGATTTTATGCTAATATAGGTATCCTGCCGTACTCCTATCAGCATAACGAGGAGTCCTGCCTCCTCAGGAGGAACTGTCGGCAACCTGACATACAATAGAAGGATACTCTGTCAGCATACACAAAATATTACGGATTGGTGCAGCTTCTCAACCCAGAGGTCCTGAGTTCAATTTTCGGCTGGGGCGGAAGAATGTTTCTTTAACTAGATCATTCCCTACCCTTCACAGTGTCTAAAAGTACGTATGTGAGTGTGTTTCATGCTAAAAACGAATAAAATAAACGTTAAAATCCACAGCTTAAAAGAAACAACTACAAAAATCTGATGTGTTAAACTCACATGACTTTCTCTACTCTTGTAAAAACCATTTTTACAAACGCTTATTCTCCATATGCTTCATGTTAATCGAGATATCGAGATGTTAATCTTATTGCTAATTTTCTCGTAGATACAAGGGGAATTGGTAGGCTTTAATCGATAGTCAAATATTTTAAGAGCTGGTTGCTATGTGGTGTATTCCATTCTCTTTGTATTACCAGGACAAAAAAAATAAATAAAGAATTCCCATTTGAGAAAAAGTATAAGTATTGGAAAATTTAAGGGAATAACAAGCAATGTCTAGAAAATGGTTCATTCAACAACAAAAATGTATATGACATAAATTGTGTATTTTAACGCCATCTGCATTTTTTGTATAGTAAACTTTTGTCTATCTCTTATGGTATGCCAGTTATGCAAAAGTCGTTCACAATGAAGAATACTTTTGGAGACATTCCCAGAAAATTCGAGATATACATTTTATTTGTCATGAAAGTAGCTTAAATAAATGATATTTTAATAAAAACCGTTAGAGCCATTTTTGAAAAAATTATAATATTCGAAAAATGTTCCATGTAAAGGGAAGTTTGGGGTGGGGGGGATTTTCTTGAAAACCTTCGTGTCGCATCTCTGGAAGATACTGAACCTAAATACCAAGTTTGGTGTTTATCCGACTGTTCGTTTCTGAGTCATGCTGTTCACAGACATCGACATGTTTTCAAAAATACTTTTTTTTGGATTCAGGGGGCCTCAAAACATGTATTTCCGGTGAAATCTCGGTATCGAATTTTTGGGTGAAATACAATACTTCCCCTACTTACTATACGTAGTAGAGAAAGTAAAAATGAGTCACACATTCACGACTTATGTATTCGCTCTTCTACAAACTATTCTTATATACACCTATTATTCTTTCTACTTCATGTTAATCGGTATAAAAGTTACAGAATTCATTTCATTACCATTTTGTTGGATGTACAAGGGGATTACAGAAGATTGAAGTAGTCAAGTTTTAAAAGGTGGGTCGCTATATTCTGGCTTAGAAATTGCTGTTTTCATGAAAACCAGAAACAACTAAATGGCGACTTAGCACATCAAAATCTACCTATTCGAACCAATAACAACGAACATCTCAGAACTACTTAATGTTACAAAAATGTTGCGAATGTGTGTTTTAACGACCCTACAACTTTTATGTAATACGACTGTTTATTTCTTACGGTTTACCAATTACACAAAAACATACGGAAATTCATTAAGAATGAAGAACGTTATAGATATATGCAAATAAGTTAAACATACGGTATTATTAATTAAAATCCTTAGAGGCATTTTTGAGATTATAAAAACTGAAAAAGAAATGCCCATGTAAAGGACAGTTTGGCGTAGAATAATTTTTTTAATATCTTAATGACGTATCCTTAGAAAATGCTCAACTTTAGTGCGGAGTCTAGTGTTTCTCTGACATTTCGTTTTTGAGGTATATTATCCAGATGCAAATAAATCGGCTAACTTTAGAAAATAAAGGTAGGTACGATGGGCACAGCTGTCTGTAGTGTGTTATCCAGCAAGATTTATCACGCTGCTCAAGCTAATGATTTATCAAGTTTGTCTTTCTCTTCGATATATCCGTTTTCAAGAGTTGTCCGCTTTGTCGTTTAGAAATATTGAGAATTTCATTTCAGATATCTGATGTATCATGTGGCCGACACTTCAATTATCTTACTCATTTTTCCCAATCAGTTACTGCACACACATTCTCTCACCTCCTGCAACAAACAATAGAGACTAGGAGCACTAAGCCAATGAGTTTCTCAGTCTGCGTGCGGATCTGGATTAAAAACTTTGGAGGATAGCACTGCGGGAGGAAGGTATGGGGCGAAAGGGTAGAAGGGGGCCAGATCATGGTGGCAGGGTCCCTAAAGTTTTCAAATTCAACATCATCGGTCCGACGTTCAAAGGCACCCCCCTATCCTCATTGACAGGTTCGGGCAGAAGATTCAGTTCTCACCTCAAAGCACTTCCACCGCATATGCTGCACACCACGCCTAACCGTGCAAGATGAGCGAAAACGAAATTAGTTGAGTCCAACGACTTAGGAGAACCGCAAAAAACTCCAAGCTTAGGATGGCCGTTCAAAGTGAATTTAACCCAGGCCCTCCCGAATACGAGCCTCAGACGCCCATCTCACTCACATAGGAAGGGCTTCCGTTCGAATAGGAAAGTTTTATTCAAAATTTATATGCGGATTTATCATCGAGCACTGAAGATCTTAAAGCCATACAGTCTTGTAAAGTCTCGTCTGTCCGCTAAAGCAGGTTTAAGTTTCCAACAAAGTCCGGACGCCGCGGGTTTTGCTTCCGAAAATTGAAGAAAACTAAGCTTCAATAAGAGCCAGCACAAATGACAAGATGTCCAAAACCCATTTCAAAACATTTCTCTCTAGTGAGCTCTCTGAAAATTTTGCAAGCAACCAAAGGAATCCTTTGCTTCGTGATTCACAAGGATGTTAAATTGGAGTTAACGGCAAGGATGTTGTAGCACCAAAAACAATTAAATACGTTCAACCCCTAGACGTTGGTTTCTTTGGACAGTATAAGATATACGCAGCGAGGATGACGGACTATGTTCGAACTCCAGGCGGAAATTCAAAATCTAAGCTTGGAAATCGCATCTTTATTATCAAAAAGCAATCCACACTCAGTTGTACGATCCTGGCTATCTCTCAGTACTTCTCACTAGCTTGCGTGTGTGTTTCCCACACACGAGTGTAACCCTACTATCGACCAATGCTGCAGCCGTTTGGGTGAATGGCTCCCATACAAGAGTGTAACTGTCTATCGCCCAATGTTTGGCAGCCGTTTGGGTGAATGGCTCCCATACAAGAGTGTAACTGTCTATCGCCCAATGTTTGGCAGTCGTTTGGGTGAATGGTTCCCATACAAGAGTGTAACTGTCTATCGCCCAATGTTTGGCAGCCGTTTGGGTGAATGGCTCCCATACAAGAGTGTAACTGTCTATCGCCCAATGTTTGGCAGTCGTTTGGGTGAATGGTTCCCATACAAGAGTGTAACTGTCTATCGCCCAATGTTTGGCAGTCGTTTGGGTGAATGGTTCCCATACAAGAGTGTAACTCTATCGTCCAATGCTTGGCAGTCGTTTGGGTGAATGGTTCCCATACAAGAGTGACACTCTGTCTATCGCCCAATGCTTGGCAGTCGTTTGGGTGAATGGTTCCCATACAAGAGTGACACTCTATCGCCCAATGCTCGGCAGTCGTCTGGGTGAATGGTTCCCATACAAGAGTGTAACTCTATCGCCCAATGCTGCAGTCGTTTGGCTGAATGGTTCCCACACAAGAGTGTAACTCTATCGCCCAATGCTGCAGTCGTTTGGCTGAATGGTTCCCATACAAGAGTGTAACTCTATCGCACATTCCTGCAGTCGTTTGGTGAATGGTTCGCATACAAGAGTGACACTCTGTCTATCGCCCAATGCTTGGCAGTCGTTTGGGTGAATGGTTCCCATACAAGAGTGTAACTCTGTCTATCGCCCAATGCTCGGCAGTCGTTTGGCTGAATGGTTCCCATACAAGAGTGTAACTCTGTCTATCGCCCAATGCTGCAGTCGTTTGGGTGAATGGTTCCCATACAAGAGTGTAACTCTATCGCCCAATGCTGCAGTCGTTTGGGTGAATGGTTCCCATACAAGAGTGTAACTCTATCGGCCAATGCTTGGCAGTCGTTTGGCTGAATGGTTCCCATACAAGAGTGTAACTCTATCGCCCAATGCTTGGCAGTCGTTTGACTGAATGGTTTCGATACAAGAGTGTAACTATCGCCCAATGCTTGGCAGTCATTTGGGTGAATGGTTCCCATACAAGAGTGTAACTCTATCGGCCAATGCTTGGCAGTCGTTTGGCTGAATGGTTCCCATAAAAGAGTGTAACTCTATCGCCCAATGCTTGGCAGTCGTTTGACTGAATGGTTTCGATACAAGAGTGTAACTATCGCCCAATGCTTGGCAGTCATTTGGGTGAATGGTTTCCATACAAGAGTGTAACTCTATCGGCCAATGCTTGGCAGTCGTTTGACTGAATGGTTTCGATACAAGAGTGTAACTCTATCGCCCAATGCTTGGCAGTCGTTTGACTGAATGGTTTCGATACAAGAGTGTAACTATCGCCCAATGCTTGGCAGTCATTTGGGTGAATGGTTCCCATACAAGAGTGTAACTCTATCGGCCAATGCTTGGCAGTCGTTTGGCTGAATGGTTCCCATACAAGAGTGTAACTCTATCGCCCAATGCTTGGCAGTCGTTTGACTGAATGGTTTCGATACAAGAGTGTAACTATCGCCCAATGCTTGGCAGTCATTTGGGTGAATGGTTTCCATACAAGAGTGTAACTCTATCGGCCAATGCTTGGCAGTCGTTTGACTGAATGGTTTCGATACAAGAGTGTAACTCTATCGCCCAATGCTTGGCAGTCGTTTGACTGAATGGTTTCGATACAAGAGTGTAACTATCGCCCAATGCTTGGCAGTCATTTGGGTGAATGGTTCCCATACAAGAGTGTAACTCTATCGGCCAATGCTTGGCAGTCGTTTGACTGAATGGTTTCGATACAAGAGTGTAACTCTATCGCCCAATGCTTGGCAGTCGTTTGACTGAATGGTTTCGATACAAGAGTGTAACTATCGCCCAATGCTTGGCAGTCATTTGGGTGAATGGTTCCCATACAAGAGTAACTCTATCGGCCAATGCTTGGCAGTCGTTTGACTGAATGGTTTCGATACAAGAGTGTAACTCTATCGCCCAATGCTTGGCAGTCGTTTGACTGAATGGTTTCGATACAAGAGTGTAACTATCGCCCAATGCTTGGCAGTCATTTGGGTGAATGGTTCCCATACAAGAGTGTAACTCTATCGGCCAATGCTTGGCAGTCGTTTGACTGAATGGTTTCGATACAAGAGTGTAACTCTATCGCCCAATGCTTGGCAGTCGTTTGACTGAATGGTTTCGATACAAGAGTGTAACTATCGCCCAATGCTTGGCAGTCATTTGGGTGAATGGTTTCGATACAAGAGTGTAACTCTATCGCCCAATGCTTGGCAGTCGTTTGACTGAATGGTTTCGATACAAGAGTGTAACTATCGCCCAATGCTTGGCAGTCATTTGGGTGAATGGTTCCCATACAAGAGTGTAACTCTATCGGCCAATGCTTGGCAGTCGTTTGACTGAATGGTTTCGATACAAGAGTGTAACTATCGCCCAATGCTTGGCAGTCGTTTGACTGAATGGTTTCGATACAAGAGTGTAACTATCGCCCAATGCTTGGCAGTCATTTGGGTGAATGGTTCCCATACAAGAGTGTAACTCTATCGGCCAATGCTTGGCAGTCGTTTGGCTGAATGGCTACCATACAAGAGTGTAACTCTATCGCCCAATGCTGCAGTCGTTTGAGTGACTGGTTCCCATACAAGAATGTATTGTGTCTATCAGCGAATGCTGTAAACGTCTAGATATGCGGTTCCTATATAAGAGTGTAACTGAGGTGGCACTTGGAATATTTTTCTGAAGGCTGCTGCGAAGTTTCTTTCTGTAAGCTTGTTTCTATCACTTGTGGAACACACTATCTATTTTTGTGAAAACAAATTAATTTGTTACGCGGTCGAATCGCTTTTCAGTCTTTTCAGTGTGTTTGTCTCGACAAAAAAATCCAGTTCGAATCGGATCGTTCCCTTGTCAGTTGTGTGTTGATATTCTTAAAGGTTGTTTCAGAATTTGAGACAACAAGACTGGAAACATCACGCTCGACTGTTGCCACATCTAGATGTTATACGTGACAGCGCATGTACTGCGGTAATACAACTGCTAATGAACGGGATCTTCAACGTCGTAAGTAAGGCGGGATGCACCGGAGCAAAAACACTTGCTTGCTACTTTACTAAGCCGCAACCAGCCAAGCAAGACAGCCTCCCAAACTTGAGAAGTAATCTCTGCTCTGTGGTCTTAGGTCTGAAGTGCATTAAAATCTGAATATTAGCAGGAGCTGTTTAATTTATGAAAAGTTTATTCTCAGAGAGGAAGATGGAGAGGCAAGGAATCCGCTCATGCGTCCATTTTAATGCATAAAACCTCCTTAAATCCCAGCTTTTGTCAGAAAACTGCTGCACGCGGTTGTCGGAATGTTTATGTATAACAATTGGAAAATGTTAACATCTATTTTATCTCCATCTTTAACATCCCCAACCTCTTCCATCCCTATGTACCATTATTTCTATAGGATAGGTCTTTGATCCTCACGTGCTTTTTCGTAAAATACATTTTTCTCAAAACCTAGAAACTCACAATGAAATGAAACATTAATTAATGTTATGTGTAAAGATTGTTTTGTAAATCAATGTCATTTTTTCTTTAATATAAAATTTTAACAGTCATCTCATATTAATAAAAATTTAAACGGCTTAAAATTTTCAAGCATGTGTTTGGATACCTTATATGCAGTACAGCTGTTTTACCCCGCATTGCAAAGATGATATTTTATGCATTTCGAATGACGTATTAATTATGTTCTTTTAAGGTGAAATAAAAGGGGAAAAATCTTGTTTGTAACATAGTGATTTAATGCGTTTACCTTAAGTTACGTAAGCGCTTCCATAAATTCGGTGTTTATATGTCAAACGATTTTTAAATTATAATCTTTTTAAAACATAATTTCAAGTATTTCCTAAATATGCTTCTTACGAAACAATTAATTTTTAATTATTTTAATGGAATGTAAAACTTAGTGTCATTAAGTTACTAAAGAAATGTAGAGAAAAAATATACACAAAATATTCTTATTTTTTTAAAAACCGTATGCACATATTGGAACACATAAACTCAGTGAAAGATGACACGCATCTTGGAAAAAAAAATTCACATTAGGTTTCATTTTGTATATATCGGACAAATTTCCTGCAGTAATGGCATAAAAATTGCAGCGCAAGGAGAATTTTAAATTTTGGCAGAAGTCTAAAATTTTAAATCATATAAAAATGGGCTCAACTTTGAAAAACATAAGTGACAAAATAGAAACAAATATTTGTGGGTAGAAAAGCCAAAACAAAAACAAAAAAAAGTTTAACCGTTTATGGTAATATTTCACTGATCGGCTGCCTCAAACACCTGTACCTTTTAGACAGTTTTATGTTGATTCTTTTAAGCCCTTTACTTCGTACCTTGGTGCCTACAGTTGATTTACACCCACTCCCTTCCTTACCATTCAAATTGCGTAAACAGTCAACAAGTATCCTTCACTGGTTAATGAATTATTCAAACCATTGAAAAATAAGTTGTAGGTAAATGTAATAGAAGTAATTTTAAAGCATTTTGAGTACCGTAACCTCATAGTTATTTTACAACTTACAAATCTAAAAAAAAAAAAAAAAAAAAAAAAAAAAAAAAAAAAAAAAAGGTCCAGGCTAATTGTGAAACGAAGCACCTAACATCAATACGATTCGTATTCTACATAATAATAATAATAATAATAATAATAATAATAATAATAATAATAATAATAATAATAATAAAAATAAAAATAAAAACTGGCGTACATGAGAACTCCTACCCTTGCAATTCACCAATTTTTAAATTGTGGATGTCGCATATAGTCCGTAACTAATGTGACCATTTTTGTGCTCAGCTGTTCTGTCTGAACACAATGCGCTCATTCTCCAAACCAGGGGCTGCTTCTTATGCCTTCTTCGTTACAAATTCGATCGCTCCCCACGATCCCAGCAAGCTGTTGTTTGCTGGATCTATTTCCCGTCAAAATATATTGTTTATACACCATTCTGTTTTTAGTTCCCACTGCAAACTAAATGATACTTTCGCATTAGATTGTGACAGTGTCTACTGTCGATCTCTCTCAGTGGGTCCTGTACCTTCCTCCACACATTCGCTCATTTCCTTTTACCTCCAATCAAATATTAGGCATCCCTATTCCTTGCAGCCTTCCCTTGATTTTCGCTGCTCACGTCTTGTTCCCATACTTCCACCCTCGTTCCTCGTAGCATAGTGCTCTATACGTGAATGACCCCCTCTCATAATTCTAATCCAATATGTATTTGATCCGCCGTATCGTATATTCAATTGTTTCGCTGATGCACCATATTCTCTAAAAATGCCGCAGTTCGCTGTGCCTCTCCCCAACACCAGGTTACCTTTTAGAAAACCTGTTCTTACTTGGTCAAGATTTTTCATGGGTTTCCAAAACAGATCTCCGCCCCATAGGTCATTAAGAACCTCATAGTTGTTTCTAGCAATATCACAGCCATATCTAGAACTTTACTCCGTGTACGTAGCGTTTCCGCAGCTTTATTCCTGCTTAGAGTTTCGTAACCTCAATGTGCTTAGTCGTCCATCTTCCATATCCACGTGTTGTGTTTGATTAAAACGTCAAAGAAATAAATGCACATCGACCGTTATAAACAGAAACAATATTTCATTATCGAGCGGAATGGCTCAGGTGATAAAGTCTGTGGCCCGCATTCAGGAGGTCCCATGTTCAAATCTCGTGAGCCGAGTAATCGTTATTTCCCTCAGTCGTCAAGGTAAATCCGATTAGATATAGCACCACGACCCAAAGTTCCACCTTAAAGACTAAAAGGTAAGAACGAACAATAGATAGTAATACCGAATGCTCTGCCATCTATCTACAGATAATGAAAGCATGTATACTGGACGGCACCCTAATGCCATTTTTCCGGAACGTGTAAATGTAGAGGTACAGTTACTATGCACATGCCTTTGTGGACACGTGACGAAGGAAGATGGTATGGTACATGGATGAGACGTAGAAGGCTAAATGTCCGCCACACATCGAGCCACGAGGTATCTCCCTAACAAATCGTCGCGATATGATCACATAGTTAAAGCGACGTAAAATAAATAGAACGAAAATCATTTTCCGAGGGAGATTGCTCAGTCTTTGGCTCACATTCTAAAGGTCTCGTGTGAATATTCCGTGTACCAGCAAATCTTTTTTTCTTTTTCGTGCTTTCCCTCAGTTGCCAAATAAATACCGGATTGGTTATTCAGTAGGTACTACGGCTCAAAAGTTTTCCCCAGAATAAGAAAGAAATAAAATTAAAGAAATAGATGGTAGCGAAAGCCATCTATGCAACTAAGGCCATCTGTCCAGCCTATCAAAGAACAGGAGCAGTTCCACGATACCAAAGTCCACATTCCGCCAAACTCAATACCTACAGGTATATAATACCGGAAGAAGCCTTCGCAACTATATAGTTTGACTCGGGTTAACTAACGGAACGCGAGATGCCCAAGAAGCTAAACGTCAAAATAATATACCGCGGCACAAGTGCGGTAAGTGCAGCACTGGAGAACGATGAACAGGTCCCTACTTCCGAGATTATCCAATTCGCTTAACGCGTGTGTATTGCATACTATTTTCTCGACGACAATCAATAATAGAAATAGTACGCATGCGAAAATGAAAGTAATTACTAAACACCTGTTGAACATGGTTGTTCCAGTAGCAAGGTCACCAACATTAACTTTGGGGGCGAACTGGCAATCGATTACCCACGCTGATTGCTGACCTTAGAAAAGTCAATAACTTAGAGCTCATACTTAGCTGCTACATGCATTAAATCGTAAATAAATATTAACAAATAAAAAGTAAAGACGCAGGTAAGATATAAATGGCAAAATTCAACTATCAAATACGATTGCACTCCATGTCAGCAATAATAAATATATTAAAAAATCTTATATGCACATTCACATGACTTTCTCTACCCTGTATCGTTTATTGGTGGGTATACAAAGTATTCTTAGTAAAGCTTATTTTTCTATTTATTACAACTTAATCCAAATAAATGTTTGCAGAAATAGCTACACTACACATTTCGTTATGGATACTAAGGGGACAGCGACAGTCAAATGTTTAAGAACCAAATGCTATATGCTGGCCTTAAAATTCCATTTTGTTTCCATGACATCGCCAGAAACAAGTGAATGTTGACAGGCTTTAAGAGAATGACCAAAAAATGAACAATTCGAAGCATTAAGAACGGATATCTCAGAAATGCCTTATACCTCAAAAAAGTTTACTTGAAATAAATTCAGTGTTTTAAAGAGATCTACATGTTTTGTGTTATAAGTTTTCGTCTATCGCAAAACAAAATTATACAAAATTCCTTCCGAATGAAGAGGACTTTACAGGCTATTCCCAGAAAATTTAAGATATACATTTTGTGAGTAAATATCTGTAATATGTGGTATTTTAATCAAAATCGTTACAGCCATCTTTTAGAAAATAAGAAATTTCGAAAAATGTTCCATGTAGTTTGGGGTGGGGTGATTTTCTTGAAAATCTTCGTGCCGCATCTTTGAAGGTACTGAACCTAAATACTAAGTTTAGTATTTATCTGACTTTTCGCTTTTGAGTTATGCTGTTCACAGACACATATACCTTTTTCTAAAAATCTGATGTGTTACACTCACATGACTTTCTCTACTCTTGTACAAACTATTTTTACAGACGCTTATTCACCATCTACTTCATGTTAATCGAGATAAACATTTGCAGAATCTATCTTATTGCTAATTTTCTTGTGGATGTCAGGGGAATATATATTTACAAGGGCAATATAGAAATACAGTAGCCTTTAAGCACATATATATATATATATATATATATATATATATATCTTAATAGCTGGTTGCTAGGTGCAGCACCATTCCCTTTCCCACAGAATAATACTCTTTGCATATCCAAGAAAATCTGATGTGTTACACTCACATGATTTTCTCTACTCTCGTACAAACTATTTTTACAAACGTTTATTCTCCATATGCTTCATGTTAATCGAGATGTCAATCTTATTGCTAATTTTCTTGTAGATGCAAGGGGAACATGGTAGGTTATAAGCGATAGTCAAATCTTTTAAGCGCTGGTTGCTATGTAGCGCATTCTATTCTGTTTGCATATCCAGGACATAAAAAATTGAATAACGAATTTGAGAAAAAGTATAAGTATTGGAAAATTTAAGGAAATAACAAGCAATATCTCGAAAATGGTTCACTCAACTAAAAGAATGTATATGACATAAATTGTGTATTTTAACGCGATGTACATTTTTTGTGTAGTAAAATTTTGTCTATCTCTTATGGTTTACCAGTTATGCAAAAGTCGTTCACAATAAAGAATACTTCTGGAGACATTCCCAGGAAATTCAAGATAAAAATATCTTAAACATATGATATTTTAATCAAAATCGTTAGAGCCATTTTTGAGAAAATTAAAATTTTCGAAAAATCTTCCATGTAAAGGGTACTCTGGGGGGGGATTTTCTTGAAAACCTTCGTGTCGCATCCTTGGAAGATATTGAACCTAAATACCAAGTTTGGTGTTTATCCGACTGTTCGTTTCTGAGTTATGCTGTTCACAGACACACACACAGACAGACACACAGACACACAGACAGACAGACACACAGACACACACACGGACATGTTTCCAAAAATGGTTTTTTTGGATTCAGGGGGTCTCAAAACATGTATTTCCGGTGAAATCTCGGTATCGAAATTTTGGGTGGAATACAATACTTCCCCTACTTACTATACGTAGTAGAGAAAGTAAAAATGCTTTTTATTCATTGGATCTCAAAACATTCATTTACAGTGAAATCTCGGTATCGAATTTTTGGGTGGAATGCAATACCTTCTGTATCTATATGTAGTGGTAAAGAAAGTAAAAATCAGAGAATGTAATATAGTTCATGCAAATACGTGCAGCAAAACAAACAAAACACGGGGGTACGTTAGGTTATCAACACTGAAGGCAGGGAAAGAGTCATTTGTCAGCTGTCTGTTTTGCATGGCTGTTACAAGGCTGTCTAGATACATTATGACAGTACATCTATAGATGCCTCAGCCTTTATTTTTACGGATATTCTTATTGAAAAATCAGAGCTGCCTTCTACGTTCCCCGTTGTGTTCATACACTTTAATATATAGCCTTTTCAATGGTGAAAGAATTATACATCGGCTGACACAGAATAAGTAAAGATGGCGTAGAAAAAGCATTGTAAATGTTATTCTGTTTTTTATGACAAAAAATATCTGATGTGTTACACTCACATGACTTTCTCTACTCTTGTACTAACTATTTTTACATACGATTATTCTCCATATGCTTCATGTTAATTAAGATATCGAGATGTCAATCTAATGGCTAATTATCTTGTAGATGCAAGGGGAATTGCTAGGTTTTAAGCGAAAGTCAAATATTTTAAGAGTTGGTTGCTATGTGGCACATTCCATTCTCTTTGCATGTCCAGGACATGAAAAAAATGAATAACAAATTTCCATTTGAGAAAAAGTATTGGAAAATTTAAGGGAATAACAAGTAACATCTCGAAAATGGTTCACTCAACAACAAAAAAAGTATATGACATAAATTGTGTATTTTAACGTGATCTACATTTTTTGTGTAGTAAAATTTTGTCTATCTATTATGGTTTACCAGTTATGCAAAAGTCGTTCACAATGAAGAATACTTTTGGAGACATTCCCAGAAAATTCGAGATATACATTTCATTTGTGATGAAAATATCTTAAACATATGATATTTTAATCAAAATCTTTAGAGCCATTTTTGAGAAAATTAAAATTTTCGAAAAATGTTCCATGTAAAGGGTAATCTGGGGTGGGGGGATTTTCTTGAAAACCTTGGTGTCGCATCTCTGGAAGATACTGAACCTAAATACCAAGTTTGGTGTTTATCCGACTGTACGTTTCTGAGTTATGCTGTTCACAGACACGCACACGGACATGTTTCCAAAAATGCTTTTTTTTTGGATTCAGGGGGCCTCAAAACATATATTTGCGGTGAAATCTCGGTATCGAATTTTTGGGTGGAATACAATACTTCCTCTACTTACTATACGTGGTAGAGAAAGTAAAAAACGGAATACCAACCTATCCCAATAAAACAAGGCTAACTGCTTGCAGTTGCCTTTTCTTGTTAATTTATTCATTACTGAGCTAAAATATCAATGGTCCTTCTTTAAGACCTATGCGTAATGGAAAACACCATTAAAAAGTTAAAATATTTCAGTATATGAAAGTTGGCAAGATCGATCGCTTTATGTGTATCGTTTCATAACGCGCCTCACGTCTTTCAATACTGCAGGGCACTAAGTGCTAACTGAGGAACAGGATTTACATTTACACATTAGGTGGTGTTGAGTGAAACTCTGGAGTGTGTGATCACTAATCAGTTTGGCTTACCTGTGTTTAGAAACACGTGAGTTAAGTTATTACGTGTCTATGGCATAAAGGTTGCCTACATTCATTGGCGAAATAATAAACCTAATTGAAATTATATGCATCCATACTCCCTCTCCATCCTAATTTCGTCTTAAAAGAGAGTTTATAGATTAGGTCACGATCTGGAGGATAAAGGTGGGATTTGTTTTAATGTGATGAAGTGTGACATTGGAGGGAGGATGTCACCACCAAGTTATGTCACAGTTTTATTTTTTCCAGCACTTATGGTAGGTAGAGGAACGCAAAACCTCAATATGAACATATCACAGGAAACACACACAGAGCAAAACTACATGAAAATTCCAATAAACACCTAACATCGTATTAGGTCCACCATCTTCCATGGATGCGTCAAGAAATCTGCGAAAATTAAAAAATCTACTGTTTTCTTCTGATTGCTTTGACGTTTTTGCCACATACTCAGGGCATAAAACATGTAGCGCACATAAAAATTTAACCAGCTAATTCAAACCATTGTTAAGATATTATTTTATTCATATTTAATCACTTTTGATATGGTAATATGTCATGGTCCTTGGACCCTACGGTTTATCCTGTAGATCTCAAAAATTTTAACTTAAGCATAATATAGGTACAAATATCAGACATTTCTTAATTTCAATTAGTTTAAGAGAAACTATGGTGGCATCGTTACCTATGGCTGACGCTGGATTAGAAATTCCAAGAAGAAAATGCTCAGCTTTAAAGTACAGAGCCACGCCCCTAGTGAGTTTACTTATAGGTTTCCAATTTGATACTGGTAACACAAAGGATCTAAATATTCCTCAGCAAAGGCACTAGGATATCCAGGCAATTGTTTTGGAGCGAATGCCTGCGGCGAACATCAGTTAACAGGCGCGTTGCGTCATCGATATCAAACCACGAGAAGGCGATTCAGTCTCCATCGCAACCGCTTTCAAACAAGATCTTAACTCACTTTACTGAGAAACAGTGCAGACGCTAAGAAAAAGTTTCGAGATCATGTACTGCTACATTCACATTACCTTCTCTAGCCACTATCGTTAATCTTTATATTTGTTGTAGAAATAGTTTCATTACATATTTCGTTGTATGCAGTAGCGGCTCGTGAGTGTACATTTTGGGTGTTCACAAAATTTTAGATTCAGATAGCTCTAAAAATGTGAAGTAGCATCTTTTGCATAATATGTAGTTATTATTATGAACAAATTTATACAACTGCAGCCGTTCCCAACAACGTAACTACGAGGGCTGTCCCAGAAGTATCCGACCTAACAAAGAAAACA
This sequence comes from Deroplatys truncata, assembly GCA_030765065.1. Lineage (NCBI taxonomy): Eukaryota > Metazoa > Arthropoda > Insecta > Mantodea > Mantidae > Deroplatys > Deroplatys truncata. The sequence goes on along the minus strand of CM060975.1, from coordinate 44,074,233 downwards.
AAAATTTTTGGGAAAAATATATTTATTTCTCTACATAGCCTCCTTTCAGCTCGATGCACTTTCCCCAGCGATGTTCAATAGCTTCCATAACCTGTTTATAGTGAGAACCATCCTGTTCTGCAAAATAGTCATCAACTGCAGACTCCAGCTCTTCAATGTGGGCAAATCTTTTAAAACCAAGCCATTTCTTCAGCTTTGGAAATAGAAAATAATCAGAGGGGGAATAGGCTGCATGATGAAGCAATTCGAACCTTAACTCATTCATGTTGGCCATGGCGATAATGGATGTGTGAACTGGTGCATTGTCTTGATGAAACCGAACTTTATTTTTCGCAAAATGTGGCCGTCTTTGCTTGATTCAAACGCTGCAATAAGTTTGCATAATACTCGCCATTGATCGCTTTTCCTTTTTGAAGACAATGAAAATTATTCCACACACATTCGAAAAACTGACGCCATGACCTTGCCTGTAAATGGAACTGTCTCACCTTCTTTGGAGCCGATTCTCCTCTTTCAATCCACTATTTTGACTGTTCCTTCGTCTCAGGTCTGAAGTGGTGGACCCATATTTCATCCGTGGTTAAGAAACCACATAAAAACTCGGTTTTATTGCAGCAAATTATCACCAAACACTCGACAGAAACATCTTCATACTGCTGCTTTTGTTCCATTGTGAGTAAACGCGGCACCCATCTTGCGCATAGCTTTCTCATGTCTAAATTTTCAGTTAGTATGTGATGTACAGCACTTCAAAAAAATGACAGAATACCAATAGAAAAATCCTCACCTATAACAACAAATATCTCGGAAATGGTTGGTACAACAAAACAAATCATTTGAAATAAATTACATGTTTTAAAGAGAGCTACATTTTCTACACAGTAAGCTTTTGTCTATTTCTTGTTATTTAACAGTTATACAATACCACACAAAGCGTTAAAGAATGAAGAGGACATTACGCACTATTCGCAGAACTTTAAAGACAAACATTTTATTAGCTTACATTATTTTAATTAAAATCATTTGAGAAAACATAAATAAAGAAACATTTTCCATGTAAAGAGTGGTTTAGCGTTGTGGGATTTTCTTGAAAATCTTCGTGTCGCATCCATAGAAGATGAACTAAAATAGGAAAATTAGCAAATATCCGACTTTTCGTTTTATTTTCGATTATCTGTTCACAAACAGACATGCACATACTTAAAGCCTTTCTAAAAACATTTTCTTTCTTTTTCTTAATTCAGGGAATCCAAAATGTGTATTTTCGATGAAACCTCGATATCGAAATTTGATGCAATACAATACTTCCTGTATTATAGGTAAGTAGAAGAGAAAATAAAAGGATTGTAATAACCACAGGAGGATAGGAAATTCGTTAAAATAAGGAAAATAGAGCGGAACAGTGATAGAATTAGCTAAACCAATTTCTGTAAAAAAAAAGTTCGCATAATATTTTAAAAAACAACAAATTAGACAGAAATAGATCTCATTTTCCTCTGTTGTGTGGCATAAACAAGTGTAAATGCTCACTCATAGATATACTATACAGCGATTTATAATTCTGGAATTCTCTGAGTTAGGTAACTTTGGCACTAAACCACTTGTTTGGGAGCAATATACTCATTTTGCTATAACCTAATATTCAAAGAAAGACTGTGTAAGAAATTCGAAATGATTTACACATAACACACTTTCATAAACCATTATATTGCTCGTGAGGTTACAAATAAGCTTAAAAAACCCACGGTAATTTTTGAAAAGCCGAGTTAGGCGAAACTATTATTTCCAAGAATCTGTAAAGTTAGTATTGTAAAATAACCGGGCTAGCATTTCTTCCAACATGCAATGGAGCTATCATGGATTCTAGTACCTTTCCAAAGGCTATGGCAATTAGCAAAAATAAAAACATAGCAACCTTTACTTACAACATACGTGTTAAATAATGAGATATTAAGTCACTGCAACCCCGCATTCTATAAACTTTGCAAGGTCCACTTCCCGTGAGTAAGAAAACCACGATCTTGTAAAAATGATGCATCGGCTGGTGCTACTTTAATTCTTTCTCCAGCAAAATTCGTCCTAGTTTCAAGTGTTGACGAGAAATAAATCTCTGCTGGCTTCCCAACTTGTAGCTTTCTTTACACGTAGGTTTCGTCCTCATGTGGTCCGGCATTATCATATACCCTCTTTCTCAACATAAAAATTGCATAAGCACTAGGCATTACATTAAGCTAATAATAATAACCACAATAAATTTAACGCAGAGGATATTCCAGCCAATTTACATAAAATTCGCTGATACTTCACATTCAATTCATTTTAATCTAAATCCTTAGAGCAGTATTTTTTGTGTGAGAAAATTAATGACAATTAGATTTTGATACAAACAGGTAATGAATATAGGAGAAAGTATGAAAATATTTAGGAACAATTAGAAGGTTAAAAGAGACGTGAAGAATATTGGAGAAGATACGGAAAAAGAGTAACAAGACAAAAAAGTAAATAGTGGAAAATTATACTTTCCCATTATATATACAATAGAATGTTAAATATAAGGGGAAGAGAAATAATAAGCAACTGCATTGTATTGTATAAATTGCATGTAAGTTCAAAGTAGACAATAAATAATTTATTCATACAAGTAGGTAATGCATATTGTTTTCCAGACGATATAGAACAACAACGTTTAAGAGCGCCTCGGATATCAAACAATCGCAGCTTTATTGCAGGATAATTATTGCACCCAGAGGAAGTGATAATCCCCATTCCATAATTATTATTCCTTCTCCGTCTTTCGTTGCCAATTGTGGGAGATTCAAAATAAAATAGCTTTAAGATATCATCAAGTGCCATACCTTTTAATAATTTATTTAACAACTAAATTTGTGCACCTTTGCTTTTAGGTTCAGGTCTGTGGTGGTGATTTGAAAGGGTGTAAAGCTTGTAATAATAATTTTATTTATATCGACGTTATTCGTGACAGTCATTAATATTAATCGAGACTTAGGACATAATTGCACAAAGCATATTCGGCTACATTCGCGAAAAAGGATAAGCTCAAAACCTGTTGTGAAAATTAATTATGAAAATCTGCACCTTATATCCTCGGAAGATGCTTGAATTAAATAGAAAGTCCGACATTAATAGGGCATTTTCCTTTAGAAGTAGACAAACACGGCAGACGAACAAGAACAGGAAAAAGGAGAATGGTGAAAGGAATAAGAGTGGCAGCGGAAAAGAGAAAAGTACATATAACAGCCAAGCCCCTGTATGAAATATACCCGCACTGCACGTATGATGAAGAAGTTGCCTAGTGCACAGGCTTTAAGTTGCACGACTACGCAGAAGAGAAACAAAAGGTGCAGCCCACGGAAAAGAATAATAGGCCTGCAAGCGCACACACACACCTGTCGCGGGAAACGCAATGTTCCATTTCACTCACGGGAAGCCCGTGGGAAACAGAGCATGTTCCAATCTCCAACACTCGCTAGAGGGAGTAAGGCAAATCATTTCTCTTGCCAACCTCTGAAAATGTACTTCTAGTTAAAAAGTATAAAATTGGTTGCTTTCGGTCAGCCCGGCTTTAACATAAAACGTTAACTGTCAATTTTATCGCTCCTCCTGTTGTGAATATAATAAGGCAAAGTGAATAGCAAATTATGTTAAATAAGTTTATCGTCTTACAATCACAGGGATTTCTCTAACCGATATATTTTAATATTAGAGTCCTCTCGTGCTCGAGTGGGCAGCGAGCTGACTTCTCACCCGGAAGTCCCGGGTTCGATTTACGGCGGGGGTTGGAATTTTTCTTTAAATAGGATTCCCCACCCTCCACAGAGTACGAAAGTGTGGATGTGGGACTAAATGCATGTGTGAAAATAAGTTTAAACGACGAAAAAGTACTATAACCTACCCTAAAATTTCAAAGAGTAACCAAATGTTTCAGTCAAAGCCCCCGATATGACGATAGCAAATAAAATTATTATTATTATTATTATTATTATTTTATAGCTACTTCAAAAAACATGTCATGTGTTACATTCATATATCTTTATCTACCCACTCTTGTACGAAGTATTAAAAGCTTTTGTTCTTTTGTTCATTGAGATAAACATTTCGAGAAATGATTTCATTCCACGTTTCACTGTATGTACATGAGGGATACAGGAGGCTGAAGTGAAAAACAAATGGTTAAAAGCGGATCGCTGTAGGCTGGCTTTGAAATTCCATACATTTTGCATGGCCAGGACAAAAATAGATAAAAAAAATAGTAACATCGATTGAAAGACGTGTAAAGTAATTAAAATTTCAAACAAATAATAAAGAATACTTCGGAAGTAGATGATGCCATATAAAAATTATACGATAAACTGTGAGCTTTAAAGAGATCAGCATTCTATTTTTGTAGTAAGTTTTTGCTTATCTCGGTTTATCAACTATGCAAAGTTATACAAAATTAATTTCGAATGAAGAGGACTTCACAAGCTTAGTCATGTAAATGTCTGTAACTTATGCCATTTTAATAAAATGAAAAAATAAAGAAACACTTCCCATGTATAGGGTAGTTTTGGGTGGGAGAATTTTCTTGAAAATATTCCCTTTGCATCCTTTGAGGATCATGAACTTAAATACCAAATTTGGCCTGTATCCGAGATTTCCTTTTTCAGTTATACTGTCGGCCCCTCAACACACACACACACACACACACACACATATATATATATATATATAAGCGCCCGAACATTTTTCTTAACATTCTTTTGTTATTCAAGTGATCTCAAAAGGGTATTTCCGATAAACTCCCTATATCCAATTTTTAGGAGGAATACAATACTTCCTCTACCTACCATTATAAGTGTTTCTCGAAACGGTTTCAATTAATAATTAGGGAGCTCAGAATACAGTCAAACGTCTATAAAGCGAGTGTTGCAATTCCATACTTTTTGCATAACATAAACAAATCATAAGGAAGGACACATTTCACAGTAGTATCGTTAAAATATTGGGGGAAAAGAAAAACACAAGAGAAAATATTTGGTAAACGATTAACGCTAGAAAAAAGGGTTAGGATTTTTTACATTTAGGGCACATTTTAACGAGTTCTACATGTTTTTATGGTACACCTGCGTATTTGTTTAGTTAACCAAGAATATAAAATTCTCCAAAATTCAATAAAAATAAAGAGGACCTTACAAATTACTAACAGAAAATTTATTGTATGTATATATGGCAAACATATAAACTGATAATCACAATCGCTATAGCTGTGTGTGTATGTGTGTGTGAGAGAGAAAGAGAGAGATAGAGAGAGAGAGAGAGAGAGAGAGAGAGAGGGTGTGTGTGTGTGTTCAGTGAAGGGGGCTTGAGATGGGGAGAATGTTTTGTAAATTTTGAAACATACTGGACCTAAATACATAGATTGGTGTTTACCGACTTTTCGTTTTTTGGGTTATATTATACACACACACACACACAAACACACACACACACATAAACGCTTTTGGGAGGGGAATTCACGAGACCATAGAATCGGGGATATACGTAACCCCGTGTTTTATTACTTTTTTCTTTCTTCATATTAATTATCTCTTTCTGAACTCTGGCCTATGTATCCTCCTGTTTTACACGTGTCATTAAGTTTTACATGTAGTGTGATGAAAATTGCAGGGTATTTTATGAGCAGTACCATCTATGACACATTCGATGAATAAGCTTCAATATGTATAGTTCTTAAGAGAAACTAAATAAACTCTTCTTTATGCACCAGCTTTTTTACTTTCTCTACTGCGTAGAGTAAGTAGGGGAAGTATTGTATTCAACCCAAAAATTAGATACCGAGATTTCACAGAAAATACATGTTTTGAGACCCCCTGAATCCAAAAAAATCAGTTTTGGAAACATGTCCTTGTGTGTGTCTGTGAACAGCATAACTCAGAAACGAACAGTCGGATAAACACCAAACTTGGTATTTAGGTTCAGTATCTTTCAGAGATGCGACACGAAGGTTTTCAAGAAAATCCCCCACCTCAGATTATCTTTTACATGGAACATGTTTCGAAAATTTTAATTTTCTCAAAAATGGCTAACGATTTTGATTAAAATATCACATGTTTAAGATATTTTCATAACAAATGAAATATATATCTTGAATTTTCTGGGAATGTCTCCAAAAGTATTCTTCATTGTGAACGACTTTTGCATAACTGGTAAACCATAAGAGATAGACAAAGTTTTACTACACAAAAAATGTAGATCGCGTTAAAATACACAATTTATGTCGTATACTTTTTTTGTTGTTGAGTGAACCATTTTCGAGATATTGCTTGTTATTTCCTTAAATTTTTCAATACTTATTTTCTCAAATGGGAATTCGTTATTCATTTTTTTTGTCTTTGATATGCAAAGAGTATTAATCTGTGGCAAAGGGAATGGTGCTGCACATAGCAACCAGCTATTAAGATATATATATATGTGCTTAAAGGCTACTGTATTTCTATATTGCCCTTGTAAATATATATTCCCCTTACATCTACAAGAAAATTAGCAATGAGATAGAGTCAACAAATGTTTATCTCGATTAACATGAAGCATATGGAGAATAAGCATTTGTAAAAATAGTTTGTACAAGAGTAGAGAAAGTCATGTGAGTGTAACACATCAGATTTTTTTATAGTACTGTGACTACGGCCTAGGCAATGGGAGGGTGCTTTATTTATGTTTATGTGTTTTTCATTCCTAGTCTGGAAGCCTTGAAATGCTTTGGAGGCCACAAAAATGCGTTCGCGCTGACATCGTTAGTTTATGGCATTACCTTTGTAACACCGGTGCTGCTTAACTTCTGAATCCGCAGGATGAGCTGCATCGCCCGGTATAGTTAAGATACAGTTCAGCTGAAGTGGCCGTAATTTATAATTCAGAACTTAGCAGGGTATTTCCTGAAAGTTCCTTCTTGGGACATCTATGCGCTTCTTAAAGCACAAGTTTGTAATGAAACTGAACGGCTTCTTCGCTAATGGTTTCAGGACATTTTCAACAGGTAGCTACCGATATTTATGTCACTGCTATCCACTTTAAGGACATTACGATCGAATGTGCAATAAACAGCTTAGCGAAGTGGATCGATTGGCGGCCGCTCAAGTTTTCATTACGTGCCTCTAATGGTCGCGTATATTTGCCAAGGGAGAGCGGGGAAAGGCACTCTTTTCATCATACTGTGTGCCTGTCAAAATGCACTCAAAGTTACTGAAAGGCTCCATAAACGTTTAGACCGTTCGGAAAATTATTGTGTCCTGCTACAATCATTAACATCCCTTGTATGGAAGCGATCGCCGTGGAGCGTTATTCGAAACTCACTGCTAACTTCAAAGGCTTACGCATTTTGTAATATTTGGGGTAGCAAAGAAAATAGGAGTTCATTTTTTGGTGAAACAATGGAGTTTGATTTAAACACACACAACTTTTTTTAAAAAACAATTATTGTTATTGTATAAATTAGTTATACTTTTAATAGGTCTTAGCCTGGCCTAGGCAAGTTTTTTATTGTAGAGTCAACTGAAAAATTCAACGCCACAGCCGGGATTTGTACACGGTACTTGCAATAGGCAGGTCGCCGCTAAGTTTGTCATCTCGATGGAGATGCCTTGGTAGGTATGCCTGGGAAACATTTTGAGTCTATTGGGGAATTAAATGCCCCACCGGCATGTTATCACAGTAGCTCAATGCTTAGAGCACGGAGAGCGGGAGAACCGTGTTCAAATGCCGGCTGTGGCGTTGGATTTTTCAGTTGACTATACAATAAAAACACACAACTTACTCATAAAGAACATATACGATCTGATAAATACGACAAATTTAGGGGCAACTATACAAACCCTTCCTGTTTGTATTTATTTTCTCACAAGATATTTTAATAGATCATCATGCTCAAATAACATACAAAACACTATTAATACAAGGATATGCTTTCAGGGCTGTCCGCTCATTACCAATATTAATTAATGTTACAACAAAGTGTAAAACAATGATAGATTTTTAGCAAACTTTATCGATTTTACCAATCTACACCTTATACTCTCTCTAGCACTCATCTGCAGTATATAAGAAGTATTTTATTCCATAAAACATTTATATCGAGATTTTACGCGAAATACATGCTTCGAGGTCCCCTTAACTCAAAACGGGCTTTTTAGAAAAAAAATCCTCGTAGGTTCCTGTGTACAGCTAACTCAGAAACGAGAAGTAGGATAGTACCAACTTCCTGTTTAAATTCAGCACTTCCCAAAGATGGGTCAGAAGGATCTTCAAGAAACCCCCTCCAACTACCTTTTACATTTCTTGTTTTTGATTTTCTCAAAACTGGCCCTAATAAATTTGATGAAAATGCCATATGTTTAAGATATAAATAGTATGAAAAATAAAATGCAGATCTTGAAGTCTCTGCGAGTAGCCTATGAAGTCCTCTTCATTCTGAATAAAATGTGTACAGTTTTGTATAACTAGTAGGCGTTGAGGAATGGGCATACGCTTACTGACAAAAACAATTTCTAATAAATTCTTTTCTGGCATTGTTCATATCCGAGATATCCGTTGTTATAGGTGTGAATTTTCAAATACGAGGGCGGATCGAAAAGTAACGCACAATAATTTTTTCTGTCTTGGTATTGCAGCTGGAATGTTGCAATTTTACACAGATATAGTTTGAAGTTTTCACTAAAGAGAGTTACTTTTTGTTTTATGTGCATCTCTAGCGAGAGAAGCGGGAACTACGCAACAAAGATGGCGCGCATGTTATTGTCGTCCACGTGTGAAGAGCAGAGAGGTGTGGTTCGATATTTGTGGGTCAAAGGGCATAAACCGAGTGATATTCACAGGGACATGCGTGGCGTGTATGGGGATGATTGTATGGACCGTAACAATGTCTCCAGGTGGTGTGCATTCTTCCTAAAGAGCCGTGTGAACCTTAGTGATTCCCCACGCTCTCGGAGGCCGGTAACAGCTACAATCTCGCAGAATGTCAGAGGCATTGAGGCGGCAATTTTAAACGACTGGCGTGTGCAACTGCGAACCTTATCGCAGTATTTCCTATGGTGCAGTGTACGATATTGTTCATGACACGTTGAAATTTCATCAACTTAGTGCTCGCTGGGTGCCTAAGAACTGACAGACAACCACAAGGGCCAGCGAATGACGACGAGCATGGGTCACCTAACGCAGAAGGGCATGACTTTCTGAAAAGAATCGTCACTGGTGATGAGTCGTGGGCATACCACTACACGCCCGAAACGAAGCAGGCAAGTATGGAGTGGAAACATGCTGGTTCCCCAGTGAAGGAAAAATTAAAAATAACTCAATATGCTAGGGAAGTGCTTGTGACGGTGTTCTGGGATATGCATGGTGTTGTATTGGTGGACTTTGTTGAACATGGGACCACTGTGAATGCTGCAGCCTACATGAAAACGTTGAAGTTGCGTCGTGCCCTTCGTGACAAACACACAAAATGAATGCTGACGATGTCAAAATTCTTCATGACAATGCTCGCCCCCATGTTGATGCTGCTCTTCATCAGAAAATCACCAAATTTGGTTGGGAGGTGCTCCAGCATCCACCATATAGTCCGGAACTTGCACCGTCGGACTTTCGTCTGTTTGGTCTCATTAAGAAGAAATTCCTGGCCGGCCAACGCTTTGCGACAGAAGCGGAAGTGAAATCAGCAGTCCGCAGATGGCTATACTCCAAGGAAACGGACTTCTGCGAACAGGGCATATTGAAACTGGTATCACGATGGGAGAAATGTGTTGAGAGACAAGGTGACTATGTCGAACAGTAGGTAAAAGGTGTTAAGTTCATTTGTGATTTTTTGTTATTGTTTTAACTATTATAATTTTTTGTAAAAAAATTGTGTGTTACTTTTCGATCCGCCCTCGTACTTTATACGTTTTTGAAGGTATAAAGTCATTCGTTAGTTTCTCGTAGTCATGCAAAGATTATGAAATTTTACATCCAGCGTATGGCAACCCACTTTTTAAAGACTTGACTATTGCTTCAGCGTCCTATAACTCGCCCCACCCATAATGAAATGCGTAATGAACTATTCCGCAAATGTCATATTGTTTAGCATGAAGTGAATAGAGGAATAGGCTTATGTAAGAATGATATACAGAAGCGTGGGTAAAGAAACCTCATTTGACTGTAACAGGTTACAGGCATCTTTGTCGTCTATATTTAGATTAGACCGGCCTTGGAGACCATGCATTATTTGTCCCGTCTATCGCTAGGCTCGTTCTCAAGCTCACTACAAACGGCGCATGCAGTTATCATTTGAGCTATGGCAGTTTCATGAGAAGGAATTTGGTCGTTCGCTGAGAGCAAAATTGTGTTTCATGTCGGTGGTAAGTTATTCATTATAGATGAGAATACCTTACAACACCCAATTCTTTCTGTAAATTGCCTACGTAAAATATCCGAAGAAGTAGGATATTTTATATTCAGTAGCGGCTCTTTAGTAGATATATATTTTGGGTACCCACAAAGTTTGACATCCAGTTAGCCCTGAAAATGTGAAATAGCATCTGCTGTATAAAACCCATGAATATGAACAAATTGGTACAACTGCAGCCGATATCAATAATAATAATAATAATAATAATAATAATAATAATAATAATAATAATAATAATAATGCACAACTTGTTTGACGAAAGAAAGGGTTGTTTTTGTGGAAGTTTGTTGTTGTGGACATAATTCAGTACAGCGTTTTAGAGCAAGAGCGAAATAAAGTGTAAATTAAATTGTAGTTGTGAGGTGGATGGTATAAAGAAACCGGGAGAAGTTTCCGCGCTTGTGCACGCTACCTACATCTGCCATAGCATGCTACCACATGGTGACATTGACGTAAAATTGTAGTGATAGTATGAAAACAGCGCGGGAGAAGTTTTGAGCGCTTAGTGTGCAAGGCCCGTATATATTTGAATTATGTCATAGCAGATGCGCATGCGCAGAAGCTCCCTAAAACGTGCACAAGTCGAGATGTACTACCGACCTTGTTGCCACGTATCATCGAGTTTAAGAGTAGTGCGGTAGATTTTAAATCACCGCATATACAACGTTTAATAGCACTCAAGAAACCCAATAAATCCGCAACGTGTCAAAAGTTAGCATACAGCAGCCGCCACGTTTTATATTTGGTATATCCAATGGGACCCATAATGCAGTTTCTGAGAAAATAGGGGCATTCGAGTCCCGTTACGAAAGACCCGATTACAAAACTTCAGAGCCCTCATCTGATGATAAGAACGCTCATTCGCCCAACAAAACATGTTTGTGTCTAGGAAAGACAAAGGCAAACATCCACCTGTTTACGTTATGCAACTTGCGAAGGAGAACAAACATCGACAATATTGGACATACCGGCGGTACGTTGGTAATGCTGCTTTAGCCGAGATGGCGCTTCCAACACAAACATTCTCTCCTCACAGTTTGTTTGCACAAACTATTGCCCCCACCCCACACACACACCATGGAGCTTCTCCGCACAACTTTGATAAATATTTCATTAAATTCAGGTCAGCACTATTGGATTACAACACGATGCGCGCGCGCAATACACTTTCAGAAACTTGAGTAGTACGTCTAGAGAACGGGGAGATCTCAACAAGTTTTAATTATACCCGGATTTACTTTACTTTCTGATTTATAGACTAGCAGGTAAAGCAGGACAAGTCCTATACCGATGCAATGATAGTGTTTTGATGCACCATTTCCAACAAACTTTTATTCGTCTTGTTAGTTCGTATATTTTCAACATGGTAGCGGCATAATCCCAGTGTTTGGTGTTCAAAATCACATTTTAATATTAATAATTAACGTGTTTTAAAAGCTTTGGATTAATTCGAATGAATGTTTTATTTATAAATCTATGCGTTTCATTCTAAAACATATTTAATAGTTATTTTTCAGAAATGGCTCTACTGGCCGAGTGCATCATTCTCGGTTAAGAGCGTCGTCCTCCGTGGTCTAGTCGTACCACGCTAGTTCCCGAGGTCGCGGGTTTAAATCCGGCGGAGGGCGATGTATTTTTTCAGGCGGAAAAATCCTTAGCATGCTTCCTTCGAAAGGGAAGTGAAACCGGTGATACCATGTCATAGATTTACGGCACGTAAAGAACCTCAAGGTTGATAAAGAGGCCTCTGAGCAAAATTACCGGTCTTTCACGCCCAATATAGAATGGAACGCTAAGAACCATAGCAGTTAAAGAGCGTCCATATATAAAACCCAATTTCATTTCCAGGTTAAGAGAATGCCGCGGTAAAGTTCATAGTTTAACAGGATAAAGTCGTATTTCTGTTGCACCAAGCTGGGTTTGGACTTTACCGACGTTTAATCGTGGTAAAATATGTACCGCTCACTGGTGAGCGATTTTCTAAGAAAACTGTGTAAAAGAATTCAAAACGGAATTTAACCATAACATTTATATCTTCAATATTTTCATCGATTTGCATGCAATGAAGAGAGACTAATAGAATAGAGAAGGAGTGTACATATTTGAAAAACCGAACGACATTTCATTTCATTTGAGTTGAAAAAGGAAAGGGTAACTGCAATTTTTTATGTAACTGGTGAACAACTCCAGTTTCCTGAAGCAATGAAACATCCAGTATTGCCAGAGACCGTGTAGCTCTGCGATTTAATGCGACTGCAACATTTCAAGAAATAACAGGTGATGTGAGTGATTAAAGACAGAACAACGGCATGTCGCATAAACATAGGATTTCAGATGTAATTGTTTTTTTATCACCTCAGTACATTAAACTGACTCTTGCACAACGGGAATAAACATGCGATACGAAGATTTTTAAGAAAACACCCCAACTCCAAACCAAACTTTACTTGGATCATTTTGCGAAATTTATTTTTTAAAAAATGCCTCTTAGTATTTTAATTGAAATGCCATATATATATATATATATATATATATATAAATAAGATATTTACATGGCAAATATAAAAGGTCTTTCAACAAGAGTGTCCTATCTTTAACATGTGATACCTGCCGTTGTTATTGAGTTACAGCAGTCATTTTTTTCATGTAGTTACAGTTGTTATTGACAAATAGCCATAGAACGTTACAGCATTCAGCAAGGGGTAGAAATTGTGAAAATTTATTATCAAAATGGATCATCTGTTCGCCAAACATTCCGTGTATTGCGTGAAGTTTACAGTGTGCATAATCGTACCTGCGAGAGAACGATTCGGCGTTTGATCGATAAATCTGTAAGAAGTGGTTCTGTCAGCGATCACAGAACGCCTGTACGTAATCGACGTAAGAGCTCCAACGAAAACATAGGCGCCGTTCGTGAGAGTGTACGAGAGAACGGAAACAAACAATTGCTCGTCGAGCGCAAGAATTGTGGCTTTCGTCGACCACAACTTGGCGAATTCTGCATCTGTACTTGAAGTTTCACGCTTACAAAGTGGTGTTAACTCAAGAACTAAAGCACAACGACCATAGGTTGCGCTGTGTATTCGCTGACTGGGCTATGGAGCAATTGGAAGCTGACCCGGATTTTTGTCGAAAAATCATCTTCAGCGACGAAGCCCACCTTTGGATGGATGGTTGTGTTAACAAACAAAATTACCGCTATTAGAGCAATCACAATCCAAATGCAGACTCAAGAATGACCACTTCATCCCCAAAAGGTTACTGTGTTGTGTGAATTTTGGTATGGTAGAATCATTGGTCCATATTTTTTCCAAGATGAAGATGGAGAAGCTCTAACTGTCAATGGAGAAAGATACCGGCTCTTATAAGGGACTATTTTTGGCCTCAATTGGATGATATAGATCTCAGAAACATCTGGTTCCAGCAATATGGTGCCACATGTCATACTGCTCTCGAAACAGTCGATCTTTTGGAGAAGTTCAGAGGTTTCATCATTTCCCGTGGTGGTGATGTTAACTGGCTCCCTATGTCATGTGATTTAACGCCGTTGGATTACTTCTTGTGCGGTTATGTTAAATCTCGAGTTTATGACAAAAAGCCAAAACAGTAAATGATCTTATGAATAACATCACGCGTGTTATTAGTGAAGTTGGACCTAATTTACGTCCTTCTGAAAATGAAAATTGGATCAACCGTATACGCGCAACCCAACTGATGTTCTCTTCCACACTAATGACATTAATTATGTTCCAAAATACAAAAAGAAATAAACCTCTATCATTTATAGAACGTGTTTTATTTAAGTTAAAAGATAGGACACACTTGTTGAAACACCCTATATTTTTAATTTTCCGGGAATAGCCTTGTGAAGTCCTCTTCATTGGAAAGAATTTTTTATAATTGTGTTTAAGTAGTAAATTTTAAGAAATGCCAAAAAATGTAGAACTCCTTAAAATAGAAAATTTATTTCAAATAACGTTTTTGTGACATCAGCCATTTCCGATGTTAGTTTGAATTTTTCAACACTTTTGTCTTCTTACTTTCTCTACTACGTATAATAAGTAGGGGAAATATTGCATTCCACCCAAAAATTCGATACCAGATTCCAACGAAAATACACGTTTTAAGGCCCCCTGAATCTAAAAAAGCACTTTTAGAAAAAGGTCCGCGCCAGTGTGTGTCTGTAAACAGCATAACTCAAAAACGAAAAGTAGGATAAATACCAAACTTGGCATTTAGGTTCAGTATCGTTCAAAGATGAAACACAAGATTTTTAAGAAAATCCACACCCCAGACTATACTATACATAGGACATTTTTAAAAAATTTTGATTTTCTCTAAAATGGCTCTAACGATTTTTATTAAAATATAATATGTTTCAGATATTCTCATGAGAAATAAAATGTATATCTTAAATTTTCTGGGAATGTCCTCAAAACGCCTCTTCCTTCTGAATGGCTTTAGCACAACTGGTAAACCGTAAGAGATACACAAAACTTTTCTACACAAAAAATGTAGAGCTCGTTAAAACACACACTTTATGTCCTATCCATTTTTTGTGTGGAGTGAACCGTTTCCGAGATATTCCTTGTTATTTGTTTGAATTTTCAAATACTTATACTTTTTCTCAAATGAGAATTCGTTATTCGTATTTTGTAATTTTTTTAAACGTCCTAGACATGCAAAGAAAATGGAGTGTTCCACATAGCAACCAGCTCTTAAAACATTTGACTATCGCTTAAATCCTACCATATTCTCCTTGCACCTACAAGAAAATTAGCAAAAAGAAAGTTTTTGCAAATGTTTATCTCGATTAACATGAAGTAGATGAAGAATAAGGTTTGTAAAAATAAAATAGTTTGTACAAGAGTAGAGAAATCATGTGGGTGTAACACATCAGATTATTTAATGTACCATTCGGTTGTTCATCGCGATATCATTGAAAGATTATGGAATTCCAAGTCCAACATAAGGCTACTTGCTTTTAATCATCCGATTACCGATTCGGTTTCCTTTGTTAAAAAAACAGTTACTGTACCTGCACTGAATTGTATAATGTGAAATGTTTCTGCACAGGTTTATCTCGATTAATACGAAGTAAACAAAAAATCAAGCTTTCGTAAGAATGGTGTATAGAGGTTACATAAAAATAAACGATAGTGGGTAAGGAAAGCATGCTTATATAACACATAGAATTTTAAGTTTTTACTTTGTCTCTAACAGTAACATCAATCATCTTTTCGTTTTCGATTGTGGATTTGCATTTATCTATTAAATCCAGAAACACGGAACTCTCATAGCGCTATAATTCGGCGCTCTCGAAGATTTATCGCCCATATTTTTTCATTGGGTCCACTGCGATTGTATTTTGAGACAAAACTGTCTACAAATGGATGAAATACATGAAATGTAGACTACTAACACCAGTCATTTCCTAAACTCTACGCATAAACATGTAAGCAAGTGACTATCGAAATTAATCACTGCCTTCAGAATAATACTATCAATTGCTCGATGGAAAAAAAAATCTGATGTGTTACACTCACATGACTTTCTCTACTCTTGTACAAACTATTTTTACAAACGCTTATTCTCCATATGCTTCATGTTAATCGAGATGTTAATCTTATTGCTAGTTTTCTTGTAGGTACAAGGGGAATTGGTTGGTTTTAAGCGATAGTCAAATGTTTTAAGAGATGGTTGCTATGTGGAGTATTCCATTACCAGGACAAAAAAAAATGAATAACGAATGTCCATTTGAGAAAAAGTATAAGTATTGGAAAATTTAAGGGAATAAAAAGCAATATCTCGAAAATGGTTCATTTAACAAAAAATAATGTATATGACATAAATTGTGTATTTTAACGCGATCTACATTTTTTGTGCAGTAAAATTTTGTCTATCTCTTATGGTTTACCAGTTATGCAAAAGTCGTTCACAATGAAGAATACTTTTGGAGACATTCCCAGAAAATTCGAGATATACATTTCATTTGTTATGAAAATATCTTAAACATATATTTTAATCAAAATCGTTAGAGCCATTTTTGAGAAAATTAAAATTTTCGAAAAATGTTCCATGTAAAGGGTAATCTGGGGTGGGGGGGTTTCTTGAAAACCTTTGTGTCGCATCTCTGGAAGATACTGAACCTAAATAGCAAGTGTGGTGTCTATTCGACTGTTCGTTTCTGAGTTATGCTGTTCACAGACACACACAGACATGTTTCCAAAAATGCTTTTTTTGGATTCAGGGGGTCTCAAAACATGTATTTCCGGTGAAATCTCGAAGTTGATTGTTTTAATGCAAAAGAATTATTTCATCTGCGTGGCAGAGAAAGTAAAACAACAATGCCAACAATCTCCAAGTCCTGTAGGCACTGGCGACTGATTCCCACGTGTGACTGGAATGTCACCAAGACTCAGATGATGATATTCCAACGTCAACATGTCGACAGAATTTTAAAACAGAGCAATAAAAGGTTGCGATGTCAACATTCAGTTCTCGTCATGCAAATATTGGAGTTGGTGGCGACGTCCCCATCCCCCAACCTAGTGGGAGATTGAAGGTCCGTGGTTGGCGAACACCATAAGGTTCTGGGAAACAATACCGCTGTCATGTGTGTGGTCAGAATACACGCCCTCTGCCGTGTCGGACCGTGCATGCATGTGGCACTCCCTCCGAGAGTCCCAGGATGCGATCTTTAACGTTTCTGTGTTTCTACATTTGTCTCAAATTCAAAACAGTAGTATGAAATCCGATATCGTTCTTTCACACTCACATGTAAGGGATCGTGGTTACTGAGTAATAGTATTACACGAGTTTGTCACATCTACTACGTATAGTAAGTAGGGGAAGTATTGTATTCCACCCAAAAATTCGATACCGAGATTTCATCGGAAATGTGTGTTTTGAGACCCCCTGAATAAAAAAAGCATTTTTGGAAACATGTCCGTGTGTGTGTGTGTGCGCGCGCGCGCGTCTGTGTACAGCATAACTCAGAAACTAAGTCGGATAAACCCAAAATTGGTATTTAGGTTCAGTATCCTTCAGAGATGCGACACGAAGGTTTTCAAGAAAATCCCTCCATCCCAGATTACCCTTTACATGGAACATTTTTCGAAAACGATTTTGATTAAAATATCATATGTTTAAGATATTTTCATGACAAATGAAATGTATATCTCGAATTTTCTGGGAATGTCTCTAAAAGAGTTCTTCATTGTGAACGACTTTTGCATAACTGGTAAACCATAAGAGATGGACAAAATTTTACTACAGAAAAAAATGTAGATCGCGTTAAAATACACAATTTATGTCATATAATTTTTTTTTGAGTGAACCATTTTCGAGATATTACTTGTTATTCCCTCAAATTTTCCAATACTTTTTCTCAAATGGGAATTCGTTATTCATTTTTTTTATGTCCTGGACATGCAAAGAGAATGGAATAGTGCACATAGCAACCAGCTCTTAAAACATTTGACTATCGCTTAAAGCCTGCCATATTCCCCTTGCACTTACAAGAAAATTGGCAATAAGATTAACATCTCGATTAACATATGCATATGGAGTATAAGCGTTTGTAAAAATAGTTTGTACAAGAGTAGAGAAAGTCATATGAGTGTAACACATCAAATTTTTAAATATGCATCAGGCATAGAAAGGCTATAAACCGTAAAATATGTAAGCTACAATGTAAATTCGAGAACGAAACATTATCGATTACGGCTGTCCGAAAACAACATCATCTATACCTGTTTCACTATAAGCTGAAAGGAGAAGTAAACAAAACTTAAATGTATCACTCCGCCGAGCACATGGCAGCACCACGTGGACGATGACGAGAAGTAAGACCCGTGAGAGGAAATTGCTTCAGATAGAATGTGAATACAGTATATTACGCAGCTTGGGGATCATTAGCTTTTAAACACTGTATGTCTTATTCCTATATTTTGCCTTATAACACATAATACTAAGAGTAGACAAATAAAATGTACCTGAACAGTTCGGCATCTGTGTCTAAAGGTACTGGATTAAACTGTTCTTAACTTCAGGCTTTAGAAATCATTCATTTAATGACTAATATCAGTATACCACCTTTTATGAGTCAACAAGTTAAGAAAATGATTGGCACTATAGCTTAAAACACAACAGAAAACAAACGCGACGCAAGCTATCCGAGCAACAATTCTGCATCACTAACAAACAAGTTCAATTATTGCTAAACAATGGCCAACCATATTCATTGTGGAATTTGTTAAAAGCATTTAACACAATAGTCTTCTTTCCATTTCCCTCGTTTATGTTTTCCACAGTGGCAGAGATTCTCAGCCGGAAGCCGGAAACGAACTGCAGCGCCTGCGCATAACCTCTTAAACCCTCTGCTATAACGCTTCATTTAGTTATAGGTGAATCTGAACAAACACATTTAGTTTCATAAATTGAACTGTTACAGTAATGAGTGTTTATTCTGTGCCCAAGAATAACCACATAATGTTACGATGTGAACCGAACTGTTTTTTGTAGAGGAAGAGACGACATGTTAAGCGGGAAAGGTTGTAGTTTGTCCACCAGCCAATGAGGCGCTCTCTTGTCACGTGGTTTTGTGTACTTTTCCTTTCAGCTTATAGTGAAAAAGGTTTAGTAAACCCTTGAATGCTATAACATTACATAACACTTCTTACGTTCTCTATTATATTCAGTAAGTAGAGAAAGTAATTGTCTCCAACCAAAATTCATACCGTGATTTAACCGTCAATACACTTCTTGAGACTCCCTCAATACAACAAGAATGTTTAGGAAAACCCGTGTGTGGTGTGTGCACATGTGCGTATGTGTGTGTTTTGCAACGAAAAATCGCCTAAATACCAAACTTGGTATTTAATACAAAAACTTCCAAAGATGTGACACAGGTTTTCAAGAAAACCTCAATCCCAAACTAACCGTTATATGGAGAACTTGTCAAAATGTTCGATTTCCTCAAAAACGGCACCACTGATTTTGATTAAACTACTACATATTAAAGATGTTTTAAGACAAATATAATGTACATCTTGAACTTTCTGAGAACAGCTTATAAAGTCCTCTTCATTGGGAAGGAAAGTTTTATAATCTTCTATAACTAGTAAATTTTAAGCGATAGACGCAAAAGTACTACAACAAAAATGTAGATCTCTTTAAAATACACAAATTATTCCAAATAGTTTTTTTGTAACATGAGCCATTTCTGGAATATACGTTATTAATGGTTCGAGTTGTTAAATTTGAATATGGCTGTTGCTTTTGTATTTGAAACGAAATGGATATTTCTGCAAAGGTTGATCTTGATTAAAGTGAAGTAGGTAGAAACCTAAGCTTTCATAAGAATAGTTTGTATAATACTAATAAAGATAGAGTAGAGAAACTCATGTGAATGGAATACATCAGATTTTTTGTAATTATTACCACCTTTTCATGCCTAAAATTCGAAGTCTAGTTATAAGATACATACACATTTCGTGTACATTTGAATTTCTTACTAGTCACGTAAATCATATTACGGTGCAAAACTCTATGAAAAACTCTGATGTATTACACTCAAATGACTTTATCTACTGTTGTACAAACTATTTTACAAACACTTATTCTCCATCTACTTCATGTTAATCGAGATAAACATTTGATGAAATTATCTTATAGCTAATTTTCTTGTAGGTGCAAGGGGAATATGATAGGTAGGCTTTAAGAGAAGTCAAATGTTTTAAGAGCTGGTTGCTATGTGGAGCATTCCATTCTCTTTGCATTACCAGGACATAAAAACGAATAACGAATTCACGTTTGAGAAAAAGTATAAGTATTGGAAAGTTCAAACAGATAACAAGGAATATTTCGGAAATAGTTGACTCCACGAAATAAATGGATATGACATGAATTGTGTGTTTTAAGGAATTCTACATTTGTTCTGTAGAAAAATTTTCTATCTCTTACGGTTTACCAGTTATGCAAAAGCCATTCAGAAAGAAGGGGACTTTTGGGGACATTGCCAGAAAATTCAAGATATACACTTTATTTGTCATGAAAATATCTTAAATACACAATATTTTAAAAAAACTCGTTAGAGCCAGTTTTGAGAAAATCAAAATTTTCGAAAACTGTTCCATGTAAATGTTAGTCTGGGGTGGGGGTATTTTCGTGAAAATCCTCGTTTCACATTTTTAAAAGATACTAAATCTAAATACCTAATTTTCGTTTTTGAGTTATGCTGTTCACAGACACAAATGCGCGAAACATTTTCTAAAAATGCTTCTCTGTTATTCAGGGGGCCTAAATACATATTTCCGTGAAATCGCGGTATCGAATTTTTGGGTGGAATGCAATACTTCCCCTACTCATTATACGTAGTAGAGAAAGTAAAAATTAAAGATATATGTTGACATTTTATTAAACACTTTTATTAAAATCACCAGTCCAATGCAATTGTTAATTTAAATTTAAGTTTATGGTTACTCCTCTGGTTGCGACTTCTAAAGCTGGTGTTAAAATGGTAGATATAGTTTTGTATTTACGGCAAACCACTGGCACCCAAAGAGAACCTCAATAGCTATTTAAGTAATGTGGATATCCACTAAGGGTTGTGTGTGTCTCGTTCCAGTTGCAACACACCCTTAAGGGCTTATGGAACTCGCTTTATATGAGGAACAAAAATGCTATTACAAATTTTGCTGAACCTCTCTAGTTCTGGAGTTATTTTTCAATAACTGAGTTGTAAGGTGAGGCAGTATTTTTAACACTTAAATAATTTCAGTCTAATTATATAATATGTAAATTCAATAACAGCCCACCTTAAAGCAATATGTGTATGTAATAATTTGTAAAATGTATGTAACAGTCATTGCATATGCTTATATTATTGTATCCATGTGTAACAATGTTATGTGAATATATTACGTAATTTAATAATGTAGGAGCTGTGAGAATAATAAGTTAAAAGTTGCTAACAATGAGGTAACAATGAGGTGACCTTGAGTCAATAATGAGTAAGAAAGTTTAACAGTACTACTTGTGATTCTTGGAGTAACAATAATGTAATTTTAGTGACAGTTTATAAAATAGCCAAACAACAACCAGAAAAAGCTTTAGTTAAATGAAGGTATTCTATTGGAGTAGGATTAGCCAACCAGAAACTTAAAAGGAGAAATGTTACAAATTTAGAGTTCATTTGCCTGCAGAAAGCGTTACTAACCAGACGCAAAAACGTCCTCAAGAAATATAATATATATTCGTGTGAGACGAAAAATAAGTTTACGTGTTAAAAAGCCCAATTAATTAATTAATGAATCTCACAGCTCTCTATATCAGTGAAGTGTTATTTAAATCGTATCAAGTATTAATAAAAGAAGTGAAGTAAAATTATAATCTGTGTAAGCCTACATTCTTGTCGCATCACAACCCTGCTAAGAGCAACCTGTCTCTAACAAGAATACTGACGCAGCCGAGGCAAACATAAATATAAAATATTTAAACAAACAGTTAAATTACAAAGTTAATATTTTTTTTAAACTTGGGACAAAGGCCACCTGAAAGTACCTTTGGAGCGAAGGCTAGCGGAAACTGTTTACTATATGTGCGGTTGCAACTACTTCAAGTTCGGCTCCCCAACAGTTGAAATATAATACATCATCTTCAAACTGACTTTCCATACCTAGCAGTAACAATCATTTCTCAAACGTCACGCAATATTAAGTGGTGTAACCTAGAAGTATGGGCACGCTGCAAGGACAGGATTCAAGCCTGTAACTCGTCAATGTTGCCATGCAGTGCGTCGCTTTTCGACATCAATTTCTGCGGAAACAAGAACAATACAAGGTTTTATTAGCGGGCAGTCTGTTACATCGAACTAAAAAGCAGAACGATAGTTATCGGCTAATTGCTGAGAGTTTACACACCATGACAATAAATAAATGAATTACTCCATGTTAATTCATGACCATATTCGTGTATCAGATATTTTATTCAATTTATCATGAACAATTTCTTCTTGAAGAAGTGTATGCTAACCCATTCCACCCAGTGTAACATGAATTTAGTAGCCTTAATATTAAACATACTTTGCAAGAGCCCAGAAGAATCACAAAGTCCATCTGTATTGCTTAGAACGCTGGAATTTAAAAAAAACATCAGAAATTATTTCGGAAACCGCTAATGGTACGAAAAAAGCTATTTTTCAAACTTCATATATCTCAAGAAGCTTCATATTTTTGCTGAAATATGTATGTGTTAATCAAAAATTAATTTTAAAAAGTATCAGAAATAAAACATTTTACAAATAAAGAGTAATATGCGTGGAGGATTTTCTTGCTGCATCTTTAAACGGAGGCTGACACCAGCTTGAAATTCGCTATTTTCGCTGTTCACAAAAAGTCACACATAAACTCGGGGCTTATTATATAATTTCATGGAACGCTAACGTATGTATTTCTGGTGAACTCTCGATACCGAATTGTTGGGTGCAATGCAATACTTCCCCACCAAGTGCTATGGAAAAGCAAAGATTGCAGCTCTTTCTCGCACGAGTTTCATCAGTCGACTAGTGCTGATGAAGTGAGCAAAGTCTGCATAAAGGAAAAGACGCCTCGAGCACATTTTCTGCATAAATTTGCCATCCTGCTCCACATTTTAGCCTTCTCATTATCTCCTAAGCCCTCAGCCAGTCCGAAACACACAGCGGGTACGTCTATCGCTCCTGATGTATAACACCACCGTCACGTAGTAGAGAAGATAAAAAAAACCTATGTGTTACACTCACATGACTTTCTCTAATCTTGTACAAACTATTTTTACAAACGCTTATTCTCCATATGCTTCATGTTAATCGAGATATCGAGATGTTATTCTTATTGCTAATTTTCTTGTAGATGTAAGGGGAATTGGTAGGTTTTAAAAGATAGTCAAATATTTTAAGAGCTGGTTGCTAAGTGGAATATTCCATTCCCTTTGCATTACCAGGACAAAAAAAATGAATAACGAATTTGAGAAAAAGTAAAAGTATTGGAAAATTTAAGGAAATAACAAGCAATATCTCGAAAATGGTTCACTCAACAACAAAAAAAATGCATATGACATAAATTGTGTATTTTAACGCGATCTACATTTTTTGTGTAGTAAAATTTTGTCTATCTCTTATGGTTTATCAGTTACGCAAAAGTCGTTCACAATGAAGAATACTTTTGGAGACATTCCCAGAAAATTCGAGATATACATTTTATTTGTAATGAAAATATCTTAAACATATGATATTTTAATCAAAATCGTTAGAGCCATTTTTGAGAAAATTAAAATTTTCGAAAAATGTTCCATGTAAAGGGTAGTCTGGGGTGGGGGGATTTTCTTGAAAACCTTCGTGTCGCATCTCTGGAAGATACTGAACCTAAATACCAAGTTTGATGTTTATTTGACTGTTCGTTTCTGAGTTATGCTGTTCACAAACACACACACGGACATGTTTCCAAAATGCTTTTTTTGATTCAGGGGGTCTCAAAACATATATTTCCGGTGAAATCTAGGTATCGAATTTTTGGGTGGAATACAATACTTCCCCTTCTTACTATACGTAGTAGAGAAAGTAAAAAACAAATAGCGACTTTCCACTGGAGAAAAGTAGAAGTATTTGAAAACTTGAACCAATAGGAACAAGTATCTCAAAACTGGTAACGCCACAAAAATTATTTGAAATAACTTGCGCGCTTAAACGACATCTACATCATTTTGTCCATACACGTGCAGAGAGAGAGAGAGAGAGAGAGGGAGGGAGGGAGGGAGAGAGAGAGAGCTTTACAACACTAAGCAATTCAGAAAAAAACGAAGGCGCCAGAGGAGCATAAACACTTAGAACTGGGATACATATTGTAACATATCGTTTTAGCATGCCCTTCTCTTCTTACTTCCACTAGCACCTACTTATAGTAAGTAGGGGAGAAATTATTGCATTGCAACCAAAAATTCTATATCGAAATTTCATCAGAAATACAGGTTTGCATCCAAAATAGGAAAAAAGGCATGTATGTGTGAATAACATAACTCAAACGAAAAGCGGATAAATACTACATTAGACAGTTAATTTCAGCATCATTCAAGTATGCAACACGAAGATTTTGAAGAAAATGCCCCTATCCCAAACTATCTTTACATGAAACTGTTTTCGTTATTTTTTATTTTCGCAAAAACAGCACTAACGATTTACATTAAAATATCCTACGTTTAAGATTTTTCATAACAAACAATATATATATATATATATATATATATATATAGAACTTTCTGTGACTAACCTATGAAGTCCTCTTCATTCTAAACAAATGTTGTATTATTTTGTCTAACTGGTAAACCATAACAGTAAGAGAACAGCTTACCGGAGAAAAAATTTGGACCTCGTTAAAACCCACGACTTATGTCAAATTTTATATACATATATATATATATATATATATATATATATATATATAGATATATGAGGACAGTCCCAGAAATACCCGACCTGATGTATATATAGCGATGGTTGTTTCAAACAAATGACTGTGGGTGAAAGTACCACCCTTATAAAGCTTAAGTTTGAAGTTTGGCGATGCTACGTTGTTTCGCAATTGTTTAGCAGCCATTAATAGTGAACTCTCTCAGCAAATTTGTAAACATGATAAACCTGGTCATCGTTATGTGATACAATACTTTCATTTGAAAGGCCTTAGTCCAACTAATATTAAAGCTGAGCTAGATTCTACTCAGGGAGAGTCTGCTCCTTTTTACAACAGTAAAATATTGGGTAGCAGAGTTTAAGCGAGGCCGTACGAGCTGCCAAGACGAACATCGCAGTGGTCGACCAAATGAGGTGACCACGCCAGAAATTGTGAAGAAAATCCACAAAATGGTACTGGATGACCGTCGACTGAAAGTGCGCGAGCTAGCAGACATCCTAGGTATTTCAAAACGTGCTTTACATTGCGCAATGACTAAAACTTTGGGCACGAGAAAGCTGTGCACAAAGTGGGTACCGCTTTTACTCACAATGGAACAAAAGCAGCGTCGTGAGGATGTTTCAGTCACGTGTTTGGCGATGTTTTGCTGCAATAAAGTCGAGTTTTTATGTCGATTCATAACCATGGATGAAATATGGGTCCATTACTTCACACCTGAGAGGAAGGAACAGTCAAAACAGTGGATTGAAAGGGGTGAATCGGCTCCAAAGAAGGCAAAGACAGTTCCATCTGCAGGCAAGTTCATGGCGTCAGTTTTTTGGGATGCGCGTGGGATCATTTTCACTGATTATCTTCAAAAAGGAAAACCAATCAATGGCGAGAATTATGCAAACTTATTGCAGCGTTTGAATGATGAAATCAAGCAAAAACGGCCGCATTTAACGAAAAAGAAAGTTCTGTTTCATTAAGACAATGCACCACTTTACACATCCATTATCGCCAGGCCAAAATCTATGGGTTAAAGTTAAAATTGCTTCCTCATGCACCCTATTCACCAGATTTAGCCCCCTCTGATTATTTTCTGTTACTTGGTGGTAACAGATTTGCTAAGAATGAAGAAGTGGAGCCAGCATTTGATTGATGTTTTACAGAACTCGACTGTTCTCATTATAAACAGAGTATCGAAGCAATTGGACATCGCTGGGAAAAGTGTATCGAGCTGAAAGGAGACTGTGTAGAGAAATAAAGATGTTTTTTCCCAAAATATTTGTTCTCTTTGTTAGGTCGGGTACTTCTGGGTCAGCCCTCGTATATTCTGGCTTTAACCGTTGCATCCGTTGCTATTAGTTTGTTTTCGAATGCTTCACATTTTGTCAAGTGCTAATGCACCATGATTTTCGTGATGTCATGCAAACAAGTATGGAATTTCAAATTCCCACTTTTAAAGATTTGACTATCGCTTCACCTCCTGTATCCCTCTTGTACCTATAACGAAACATACAATGAAAGCACTTCTTCAAACGTATATCTGACTAACATGAAATAAATAGAAAGAACTTTTGCAGCAATAGTTTGTAGAAGAGATATAACAATATAGTGCGTAATGAGTTATGTGAAAGTATCCTAAGGTTTTTAAATACCTAATAAGTATAATAATTTCACAAAGCTAAGCTGTTCAGCACTGGAGAACTGATTCAAATCTAAGGAGCAGTTTCGAACATAATTGCTAATGCCCTTTTTACTTTCTCTACTACGTACAGTAAGTAGGGGAAGTATTGTATTCCACCCAAAAATTCGATACCGAGGTTTCACCGGAAATATATGTTTTGAGCCCCCCTGAATCCAAAAAAAAAAAAAAAAAAGCATTTTTGGAAACATGTCCGTGTGCGTCTGTGAACAGCATAACTCAGAAACGAACAGTCGGGTAAACACCAAACTTTGTATTTAGGTTCAGTATCTTCCAGAGATGCGACACGAAACTTTTCAAGAAAATCCCCCACACCAGATTTCCCTTTACATAGAACATTTTTCGAAAATTTTGATTTTCTCAAAAATGGCTGTAACGATTTTGATTAAAATATCACATGTTTAAGATATTTTCATGACAAATAAAATGTATATCTTGAATTTTCTGGGAATGTCTCCAAAAGTATTCTTCATTGTAAACGACTTTTGCATAACTGGTAAACCATAAGAGATAGACAAAATTTTACTACACAAAAAATGAGATCGCGTTAAAATACACAATTTATGTCATATACATTTTTGTTGTTGAGTAAACCATTTTCGAGATATTGCTTGTTATTCCCTTAAATTTTCCAATACTTATACTTTTTCTCAAGTTTGTTATTCATTTTTTTTTGTCCTGGTAATGCAAAGAGAATGGAATACTCCACATAGCAACCAGCGCTTAAAATAATTGACTATGGCTTAAAGCCTACCAATTCCCCTTGCATCTACAAGAAAATTAGCAATAAGATTAACATCTCGATTAACATGAAGCATATGGAGAATAAGCGTTTGTAAAAATAGTATGTACGAGAGTAGAGAAAGTCATGTGAGTGTAACACATCAGATTTTCTTTACATATGAGCATAGATATTTCAAAATAGATCTCAAGATTTTAAATATTAAACTTCACATGTGTTTAATTACAACCGATGAGCTGGAACGTATTCGGTTTTATACTCGAGGGCTTCTTTGGAAACCATGACAGCTGTAACTGAGGGCTAATGTTTTGTGTCAGAATTTCTAATTTGCACCAAGTAGCAGCAGCATGGTAACCTTTTTTCTTTTTTCCGAGAGCAATGTTGG
Organism: Deroplatys truncata; assembly: GCA_030765065.1. Lineage (NCBI taxonomy): Eukaryota > Metazoa > Arthropoda > Insecta > Mantodea > Mantidae > Deroplatys > Deroplatys truncata. Next base: position 44,046,534 of record CM060975.1, on the reverse strand, counting down.
TTACCTTGCCTACTCCAACGTAATTAATTTGTAGAATGGGGCTGGGGCACGTGAGAAGTGGTGACCGGGAATTGCATTAGCGCCGGAAATGAAGCCGTCGCGACGCTCTGGATGCCTGTCCACTGCTGCCCAATTTAAATTGCCTTCGTAAGCTGCTTCCTCTCTTTCATTTTTCCCCCCAGAGATTTCCTGTAAAAACGCGGCCAGTGAATTGGGATTCAACTCGCCGTTAAAACAAAAAAACTGCGATTTAAAGATCCTCCTACCGTCGCCGCAACGCGGAACTACCGCTGTACAGTAATGTTCAAATGTTTTTCCCCTCACGCGTTAACTGAAACGTCTTCGATGGGACACCCTAAATTATAATCAGAGATAATAACAATGACAAACGAAGCCAAAAAAAATCTGTGTTACACTCACATGACTTTCTCTACTCTTGGACAAACTATTTTTACAAATGCTTATTCTCCATATGCTTCATGTTAATCGAGATATCGAGATGTCAATCTTATTGCTAGTTTTCTTGTAGATGCAAGGGGAATTGCTAGGCTTTAAGCGATAGTCAAATATTTTAAGAGCTGGTTGCTATGTGGAGCATTCCATTCTCCTTTGCATGTTCCGGACATAAAAAAAAATGAATAACGAATTTGAGAAAAAGTATAAGTATTGGAAAATTTAAGGGAATAACAAGCAATATCTCGAAAATGGTTCACTCAACAAAAAAAATGTATATGACATAAATTCTGTATTTTAACGCGATCTACATTTTTTGTGTAGTAAAATTTTATCAATCTCTTATGGTTTACCAGTTATTCAAAAGCCGTTCACAATGAATATTTTTGGAGACATTACAGGAAAATTCGAGAAATACATTTCAATTGTCATGAAAATTCTTAAACATATGGTATTTTATTCAAAATAGTTAGCCATTTTTGAGAAAATTTTCGAAAAATGTTTCATGTAAAGGGTAACCTGGGATGGGGGGATTTTCTTGAAAACTTTCGTGGCGCATCTCTGGAAGATACTGAACCTAAATACCAAGCTTGGTGTTTATCCGACTGTTCGTTTATGAGTTATGCTGTTCACAGACACACACACACGGACATGTTTCCAAAATTACTTTTTTTTGGATTCTGGGGGTCTCAAAACATGTATTTCCGGTGAAATCTCGGTATCGAATTTTTGGGTGGAATACAATACTTCCCCTACTTATATACGTAGTAGAGAAAGTAATATGACATGATAACGACAACAGGTGACCACTGGTGGCTCTCGATTGCTCTTCCGAATTCGAAGCAACACACTGCGCATGCACGGGATTAGAAACACAGCTACTGAAAATTTCGAGATGGGCTAGTTAGACTTATAGTGCGGACAAGAAAGAAAACCACGTGAGCTGCTCGCAGTTGTGTAGTTTTGATTTCCCTCCAGAAAGGGGGAGGGCAGAAGTAATACAGATAAAACATTATCATCCAGTATTATTAAATAAAGATATACAGAGCGAACCGACTGCGCCGAGTTTTTCCTGTCCGCGTCCTCGGCGCTCATTGCCGTCTGCCGCTATCACAGAAAGGCCAGATGAAACCACACATTTTTAAAACTACTTTTAAAGGCTTTACTTAACAACTTTATGAAAGGAGGTGCTGAAACTGGCCACCGTCGTCCATACATTTTTGGCACCTCTTTAGGAAACTATCCATCACTCGCCGTAGTTCACGTTGAGAAATGCTGGCAACTTCCTGGCGGATATTTTGTTTTAATTCGTCCAGGGTGTGTGGTTTTGTCTTGTACACTTTGTTTTAAGCTACCCCAGAGATAGAAATCGCAGGAGGTTAGGTCGGGGGACCGAGGGGGCCACAAATCTCTACTAATAATTCAGTCCTCAAACACTGTTTCATAAAGCTGTTATGTAACGCCTTTAAAAGTAGTTTTAACAATGTTGTATGGCTTCATCCGCGCCTTTCGATGATAGCGGCGGACGGCAACAAGCGCCGAGGACGCGGACAGGAAAAACACCGTGCAGCCAGTTCATAGTCTTTTGGCTCTCCTGTAGAATATTTAACAACCACAATTTCATAATTGCAAAATTTATTCTTCTGGTAGTTATCTATAGACTTCTAGCAATATAATCCTAAATTAATGAGCTTATGCCTGTTTAGGCAGCGTATCAACACCGCACAATCATATAACTTTCTCTACTCATTCAAAGTTGTAGCATACCTTATACATTATAGTATTAGCACAAAAGGTGTACCTTCTATCCACGTTATGTTACAGTTCTCTACAAATTATTTCAAACTAAGCACTAAGGACTGAGTCATGTACAACAGGCGGAAACAACGTTCAAGTGCTCATAAAAAGCAAGGAGGAATTAATTCAGAAGTAGCAACGAACTCTTGGGAAAGAACAGAAAAATGATTAATCTGATACGGTGAAGCAGCTTGCGTCAGATGAAGCTCTTCTTTTTAAACACACAGCATCAAATATTTCCAAAACATCTAATTTTAAGGAAAAAATCACATGACTTTCTCTACTCTTGTACAATCAATTTTATTTTTACAAAGGCTTATTCTCCATCTACTTCATGTTAATCGAGATAAACATTTGCAGAATTCCTAATTTTCTTGTAGAAGCAAGGGAAATATGGTAGGCTCTAAGCGATAGTCAAATGTTTTAAGAGCTGGTTGCTATGTGGAGCACTCCATTCTCTTTACATGTCCAGTACATAAAAAATGAATAATGAATTCCCATTTGAGGAAAAGTACAAGTATTGGAAAATTTAAGGGAATAACAAGCAATATCTCAAAAATGGTTCACTCAAAAAAAATGTATATGACATAAATTGTGTATTTTAACGCGATCTACATTTTTTTGTGTAGTAAAATTTTGTGTATCTCTTATGGTTTACCAGTTATTAAAAGTCGTTCACAATGAAGAATACTTTTGGAGACATTCCCAGAAAATTCGAGATATACAATTCATTTGCCATAAAAATGTCCAACTTACGGTATTTTATTCAAAATCATTAGAGACATTTTTGAGGAAATTAAAATTTTCGAAAAATGTTCCATGTAAAGGGTAATCTGGGATGGGTGGATTTTCTTGAAAACCTTCGTGTCGCATCTCTGGAAGATACTGAACCTAAATACCAAGTTTGGTGTTTATCCGACTGTTCGTTTCTGAGTTATGGTGTTCACAGACAGACAGACACACACACAGAGAGAGAGAGAGAGAGAGAGAGAGAGAGATGTTTCCAAAAATACTTTTTTTGGATTCAGGAGGTCTCAAAACATGTATTTCCGGTGAAATCTCGGTGTCGAATTTTTTAGTAGAATGCAGTACTTCCCCTACTTATACGTAGTAGAGAAAGTAAAAAACGAATAACGAATTCCCATTTGAGAAAAAGTATAAGCATTGGAGAATCCAAATAAATAACAAGGAATACCTCGGAAATGGTTCACACCACACACACACACACACCAAAAAAAAAAAAAAAAGATCGGATGAGTATTTTTCGAGCTACACTCGAACAAAAATTGGTATGTCATTTCCTCTTTATGTATTACTATAGATAAATGAGACACACAAAATACTGTTAGATAATAGACCAGGTCAAGAAAGCATATCAGAAAATAAATAGAAATTATCTCTATCCTTGTGAACTATAATTAGTACCGAAATGAAGAGATTTAGCACGCAATACCGTGTAATTCCAGTCTCAGAATTCTTGCATACAAACGAAACGGTAGTAAGTCGATAGTGTGGAGTTTCCAGTTCGAATAAGGCTATCCGTTTAGATAGCCACTACTTATTCAGTCTGACATAACATCGTTGCAGATGAGAGAATTCAGGAAACCCTACAGAATGCAGGTATTGTCTGCCCAACAGCTCATGGTTCCTCGCAGGAATGCAATCAGTTGACAGTCCAGTAAACTACGAATCTATACCTCTGGACTCCCTCCTTTAGCTATGCTAATGGCAATAGTGCCAACTTTCTCTCTAGATTAAAGGGAACAAGTCGTTAAATACTCGCGAAACTTAACATTTATTCGTTTTAATATATTATAATTCAGTTTACGAACAAGATGCACTCAATTCAAACAAATAAGTGTGGGCAGCTCTTCGGAGATGGGCTCATTTGCACTGGAGAAGGAAGAAACGATTTTCACTATATTATCCTTCTCCCAGTAATTATTTTCTACCTTCTCTACGCGTTTGGAAACACCCTACCAGTCTGTTTCGGACACAAGCGTTATATCGCGGCGATAAGTCACCTTACGTAGGTTGTACAACACAGGGGGTCACCTCGCATACTTAGACCTACAGAGATCCATTGCGGTATCACCTATTCAGGAAGGCTACAGGCCGTACGCACACAGGCTACAGAGACGCGCAGAGGTTCCTAACAATTTTAGGCTCGAAGACCCGTCTCACAGCTGGAACTACCTAGAGAGAGGGATGATCGACTCATCGACCAAGCAGTTCTCTAGTTCCACGGGGAGTACTATTTCCTTTGAACAAGCTGCGCGCCAACTGTTCGGCACCGCCATACGCCATGAAACCTAAAACACACTGAAAGATGAGGAGACGGTATGAAAAGGACATGCTGGAAAGGAAATCGAGTAGATGAAAAAATACTCTAGCATCTGCTACCGACTAGGGAAAACCACGAAAACTCCAAGGTCGGAGTAAGCGACGGTCGACGGAAATCGAACCCGAGACCTCACGGATGCGTGGCTCATACACTACCGCGGAACCATCTCTTTCGGTTAAGTCACCAATTATTATTTTTCTTCCCCCTGATTCGTTTCATCCTGTTCCACGCTAGTTCCATGGGTTTCAGATACATAGGGATAAGCGAACGACGTTGTGACCCATAGAAAAGCAAATGTGTTCACTTTAAACACCTTCTCCTTATGTTTGTTTATTTCAATGAGCTTGTACAGTTCTGATTTGCAAATAGAACTGAACCTTCTTGTTTTCCAATCACGATATCATAGCACAATCAGCGAACTCCTATAACGGTATTCATCCACCCCCTACTTTGTAATACGAAGCATTACCTAATACAACAGAAGAAGACGGCACATTAGATACTTTTTTGTCTCTTCAATCCACTGTTATAGATAGATTTATACGTGATAGTCACCGTTAGCTGTTGTTCCGGACTTGTAAATGAGAAGAGACTTTTTCAGAGACGCAGTTCATTACCCGCACGAACTGTTCTCTGCATTAATGTTGATATGAATGCTAACTTCTTACTTACTTTGACAGCACTTGCACTAAACCCTGATTCTTATAACATGTATTCTTCCGCGCTCCGTTTCCTTCCCCTTTCCCTTGGTTGGCTATTGTACACCTTTGAATACCGACGTATAAGCCCTATACAACGCAAGGTTAGGCCATAAAAGTGATATAAATACTTTGTCATGATAGATGCACGTTCCGAGATACAGGTCTAAACTAAAGGATCCTCCTACCTATTCGTTGATAAGAGCTTACACGCATTCCAGATGCTTAACTCTGCTACATAGTACGTCGTCCTCCGTGGTGTAGTGGTTACCATGCTAGCCTCTAGTTCCAGAGGTCGCGGGTTCAAACGCGGCGGAGGGCGATGGACTTTTCGGGCGTAAAAATCCTTATCATGGCTTCCTTCGGAAGGGAAATAAAGCCGGTGGTCCCGTGTCGTAGATTTACGGCACGTAAAACAACCTCAAGCCTGATAAAGAGGCCTCTGAGCTATAAATTACCGGTCTTTCACATCCAATATAGAATGGGACGCTAAGGACCATAGTAGTTAAAGAGCGTCCATAAATACAAAATCTGATGTGTTACACTCACATGACTTTCTCTACTCTTGTACAAACTATTTTTACAAACGCTTATTCTCCATATGCTTCATGTTAATCGAGATAAACATTTGCAGAGTCTATCTTATTGCTAATTTTCTTGTAGATGTAAGGGGAATTATATTTACAAGGGCAATGTAGAAATACAATAGCCTTTAAGCACATACATATCTCTTAATAGCTGGTTGCTAGGTGCAGCACCATTCCCTTTGCCACATATTAATACGCTTTGCATATCCAAGACAAAAAAAAATCTGATGTGTTACACTCACATGACTTTCTCTACTCTTGTACAAACTATTTTTACAAACGTTTATTCTCCATATGCTTCATGTTACTCGAGATATCGAGATGTCAATCTTATTGCTTATTTTCTTGTAGATGCAAGGGGAACATGGTAGGTTATAAGCGATAGTCAAATCTTTTAAGCGCTGGTTGCTATGTGGCGCATTCTATTCTGTTTGCATATCCAGGACATAAACAATTGAATAACGAATTTGAGAAAAAGTATAAGTATTGGAAAATTTAAGGAAATACCAAGCAATATCTCGAAAATGGTTCACTCAACTAAAAAAAGTGTATATGACATAAATTGTGTATTTTAACGCGATATACATTTTTTGTGTAGTAAAATTTTGTCTATCTCTTATGGTTTACCAGTTATGCAAAAGTCGTTCACAATAAAGAATACTTTTGGAGACATTCCCAGGAAATTCAAGATATACATTTTATTTGTCATAAAAATATCTTAAACATATGATATTTTAATCAAAATCGTTAAGGACATTTTTGAGAAAATTAAAATTTTCGAAAAATCTTACATTTAAAGGGTACTCTGGGGTGAGGGGATTTTCTTGAAAACCTTCGTGTCGCATCCTTAGAAGATACTGAACCCAAATACCAAGTTTGGTGTTTATCCGACTGTTCGTTTCTGAGTTATGCTGTTCACAGACACACACACACAGACAGACACACACACGGACATGTTTCCAAAAATGCTTTTTATTGGATTCAGGGGGTCTCAAAACATGTATTTCCGGTGAAATCTCGGCATCGAAATTTTGGGTGGAATACAATACTTCCCCAACTTACTATACGTAGTAGAGAAAGTAAAAATGAATAACGAATTCCCATTTGAGAAAAGTATTGAAAAATTTAAGGGAATAACAAGCAATATCTAGAAAATGGTTCACTCAACAACAAAACTGTATATGACATAAATTGTGTATTTTAACGCGATCTACATTTTTTGTGTAGTAAAATTTTGTCTATCTCTTATGGTTTACCAGTTATGCAAAAGTCGTTCATAATGAATACTTTTGGAGACATTGCCAGAAAATTCAAGATATACATTTTATTTGTCATGAAAATATCTTAAACATATGATATTTTAATCAAAATCGTTAGAGCCATTTTTGAGAAAATTAATATTTTCGAAAAATGTTCCATGTAAAGGGTAATCTGGGGTGGGGGGATTTTCTTGAAAAGCTTCGTGTCGCATCTCTGGAAGAAACTGAAGCTAAATACCAAGTTTGGTGTTTATCCGACTGTTCGTTTCTGAGTTATAGTGTTGACACGCGCGCGCGCGCGCTCTCGGACATGTTTACAAAAATGCCTTTTTTGGATTCAGGGAGTCTCAAAACATATATTTCCGGTGAAATCTCGGTATTGAATTTTTGGGTGGAATACAACACTTCCCCTACTTACTGTAAGTAGTAGAGAAAGTAAAAATAATTATCGTATGTCAGCTGCAACCAGATTGGGCTGCGGTGTTTATTTGATAATTGTTGGAGATTCATGTCCAAAAATGGCCCGTATGTTGCTGGCGATGACAGAATAATTAACGGATGTTTGGAAAGGGGGGTTACATACGGTTAGCAGGTGTACTTAATTATGTACAGAGTATTAGATGTTTTGAAGTTTTTTCTTTCTTTCTTTTCTCTGCAACTAACTGTGAGGGAATTGTGCTTTCTTTCTCCGGGACGACTCTGTGAGGGCGCGTAGAATCCATGTTTCATTGCTGGGATTTCATGAAAAGTTCGACGACGGAGCTGTCAGTGGCAACATATGGCCCGCTCTAGCCCCCACCGCGCCGGGAACATTGAAAGATATACTGTAAATGAAAAATTTATATACCTTACACACGTTGAAAAATAACACCATCTAGAGAATAACTATTCGATTCCTCTAGAAGAGCTAAGAATCTGAAGGCAGAACTTTCAAGAGCTTTTGCTAGAAATGCATAACCATGAATTGATAACCAATTTCCATTCACCTTCAAGTATAGTGCTCCAAGTATTCTTTCTTGCAACGTTTTAACATCAGGCGCTACTGTGATGTACACGCGAGTTTTCATGTCGCCCCTAAGAAAACATTCGATTGGCTTTAGATCTAGGGAACTTGGTAACCATCTTATAGAACATTCCATTTCAAATCGTCTGAAATAGAAGGAAAATCGGCGTTGCATTTTTTAAACGAAACGAATTTTTTTGCATTTGTAGACAAGCCCGATACACTGCTTTATGCAAACTCCTATAATTTAGAACATCATAGTTTTGTAATTAAAATCGTTTAAATTTATTGTATCTTCCTAAAATTTCCAACTTCAAAGTGTTATAACTCTGGAACCTTTAAATCTAATTATTTAAATCGGGTTTTATTTTGATACCTTAAACTTTAATTTCATACTGATAAGTAAACATGTTTTTATTTTTACTTTCTCTATTACGTATAGTAAGTAGGGGAAGTATTGTACTGCACCCAAAAATTCGACACCGAGATTTCCCGGAAATATACGTTTCGAGATCCCCTGAATCCTAAAAAAAAAAAAAAAAAAAAAAAAAAATGGAAACATTTTCGTGTGTGTGCGTCTGTGAACAGCATAACTCAGAAACGAACAGTCGGATAAACACCAAACTTGGTATTTAGGTTCAGTATCTTCCAGAGATGCGACACGAAGGTTTTCAAGAAAATCCCCCCACCCTAGATTACCCTTTACATGAAACATTTTTTGAAATTTTTAATTTTCTCCAAAATGGCTCAAACGATTTTCATTAAAATATCATATGTTTAAGATATTTTCATGACAAATGAAATGTATATCTTGAATTTTCTGGGAATGTCTCCAAAAGTATTCTTCATTGTTAACGACTTTTGCATAACTGGTAAACCATAAAAGATAGACAAAATTTTACTACACAAAAATGTACACCATTTATGTCATATACATTTTTTTTGTGGAGTGAACCATTTTCGAGATATTACTTGTTATTCCCTTAAGTTTTCCAATACTTATACTTTTTCCAAAATGGGAATTCGTTATTCATTTTTTTTATGTATTGGACATGCAAAGAGAATGGAATACTTCACATAGCAACCAGCTCTTAAAATATTTGACTATCGCTTAAAGGCTACCAATTCCCCTTGCATCGACAAGAAAATTAGCAATAAGATTAACATCTCGATTAACATGAAGCATACGGAGAATAAGCGTTTGTAAAAATAATTTGTACAAGAGTAGAGAAAGTCATGTGAGTGTAACACATCAGATTTTTATTTAAGTCAAGATATTTCTATTTTTTTAGAGTGTACGGATTAAGAAAAAGAATTCTATTATATATGATAAGATTCCGTAATTTAAACACAAACATATATTTTACTGCAATGGTTACTGAAACGGTTTCGTCTAAGAGAATTAAAGAAGTAAATTACTTTACGTGCTCATGGTCGCTCTCACATGCTTGTTTTGAACTGAAGGTCAAGCAAGCTGCTATGCATGGTTAAACAATGAGAACGCTTACTAAGCAGTATGCAGTTCTGGGTATTTCCTCAAAGATTCACAGAGTGCTTGGTGGTCATCGTGCATCAACTATGTACGTAAATCGCTGCGTTTATTCACTTTTTGTGTCATAACTACGAACACCCAAAGAGAACCATTTAATGACACTGTGGATTATTCGCAATCTAATATTTTAGTTTTATAAAAACTCAGAGACGCTTAAAATAAGTAAAAACTCTATACAGATTTTTGCGAATATATAAAAAATAATTAGTATATGCAGTAATGAAATGCGAACTTTTATCTACAGAATGAAATTTGGTACAACATTCCGTAGGGTTTTAGATGCTCATATTTGATAAATATGCTTTCCTTATCAACCCTTATTAATAGGAAATGTTACAAAGCATACAAAAAATGCGAGGGTTTTTTTTTTCCGTTCAATTTCACATGGAATGTCCCTTATTGGTCCATTCTGAGCGATCCAACTTCTACGTAGTGTTGCGCAGATGGCCACACATAGCTCTTCTTACTGCCTGGAGAACATCCTCAAACAGAATTAGTAACGTTTCTTGAAGAAATTGGGATAGATGTGTCCTGTCAAATCCCGAGGAAGAATCCACGAACCAATTAATGTTTCCTATGATTCCTGGCCAAACATTTACAGAAAATCTGTGCTGAAAGCTATCTTGTCTTGTATGTGGATTGTCATAAGCCCAGGTGTGTACACTATGGTAATTAATTACTCCATTTCTGGTAAACGTTCTCAGAGAGAGACTGGACGCGCTGAGTATGCTAAGGGTGTAGCAATTCCTCTTTTAATGCTCTCAAACAGTCCAATGGAATACGCCGATAGTGAGAGCTACACCACGCCTGCTGCTTCCAGGATCTTCTTCCACCAAGTGAAGGATTTCTTCTTCTTGTGCAATATTTTTTTGACCAACTCCTTCAACATAAGGAGATAGGCTTTATGTATCTAGAACTCTTTGGCAGGTGAAAACAAATATCCTATGATTGATGCTCGTCTATTTGGAAATCTTTCTCTATAATTTTTTGCTGTGGTTTCCAAGACATCCATAAATTCCGAGCCAGAAATGACGAGATAATTTATCTACGAGTTTTGGAAATCATGAGTAGCATATACTAAGATTACTTTACGAATGTTGTTTGTTGTTTTCTAATGTGCTGCATTTGACACCAAAGTCATTAGCCGTCTTGCTCTCCAGTACTTTGCTGTCCTGCAATCTACACTTTGTAACGCGACGCAATTGTCCAGATGGTGTTCGTCCATATTCTCTTCTGTATTGATGCACAAGATGCATTCAGGAGATGTGAAGATGTTGATCCTATGCAAGTGTTTGGCTAGGCAGCCATGTCATGTTATTAGCATGAATTCTGCGAGTGCTGTTATCAGTGGCAGATGTATGGTTTCTGGATTTTGTAACAGGCATTCTCAATTTTTGTTTTCTGCTGCTGCTGCTGCTCGGAGTGTAGTGTTGTTCGCGGGTTGAACTGCTTCATTTATGAGAAGTTTTATTGAAGTGTACGATTTGGGTTTAGAAGGCTGGTAATCGTTTAACGAAAGATCCTTTCTTCGCCAGGAAATCTGCTGCCTCATTGCCAGGGGTTCCACAGTGGAAGCGTATCCACTGGACTGTAAGTATATTGAAATTGAGGAGTTGCGAAATAATAATATTAAAGACTTTTATTTAGAAACTCTCTTTAACTACTATGGTTCTTAACGTCTCATTCTATATTGGGCGTGAAATACCGGAAATTTTGCTCACATGCCTCTTTATCAGGCTTGAGGTTCTTTTACGTAAATCTACGACACGGGACCATCGGCTTTACTTCCCTTCCGAAGGAAGCCATGCTAAGGATTTTTACGCCCGAAAAAACTTCATCGCTCTCCGCCGGGTTTGAACCCGCGTGTGGCTAACGATGTAGATTCAACTGGGACAAATTTCGAAAGCTTATAGTTAATAGTAAGAGTGTGAAGTTTTTTAATTCAAAATGTATTTAAACATGCAAAAGAAATGTCAATTTTTCAATCTCCTCTAAGAAACATTAACTGAAACACTATTTAAGTTTCGTAAAATCTTCATTTAAAATAGAGTTAATATTAAGCAACTTTTGCTTTTTTCTCAAAAACTACTTTACAAACAGCAAAACTGCACTCACATTTATTGTTATATTCATAACAAGGAGTTATTCTGCTCAAGGATGATCATAATCACCTTCCATCCTCTATATATAAAGAGAGAGAATTTTTTGTTCATATTTTCATATTGTGGCAAATTCGTTGACATTTTGAAAAATTTTTCTTCATGTTTTACTACTCTGCTCATCACTGATAGTGATGTAGAGGGCAGGTACTACCGAGGTCGCAGTTATTGGGGAGACAGGTCGACGATAATGACGTGGAAGAGGAGGATGATGTATTGGCGACAGCAGCTCTCATATGTACGGAGAAGAAAGGGAATGCTGTAACGATGGTAATTTTGCTGAGAGCTAGAGCAGATTTCCGTTTCTTTCCCTCAGTAATGACACTTGGGAAACAGCACGACGTAATGAAACGCTTATTAAACCCTCCGGTCCTGCAATACGGCACGTGCTTGGTTGCTGCGTCATGCGGTGGTTACGGCGAGGTAGTGATGACGTCACAACTTGCTTAACAACGATTATAATAATGATGTGTTGCTGTGAAAACGCGTGTTTTTAAAAAGTATACCGTTTGACGTGTCCGGGCGTTTTTGAAAAACATTTCCATTTAATTGTAGCAGAAAACTGAAAGGTTTGTAACTCCACTGTTGGAGACCCAAACTTTAAGTTGTTTAGACCACGCACGTACGATACAAACTTTCCGGTGGCCTTCGCCCCCACGTTTAAAAAAATCAACTTTGTATTTCAATGTTTATTTAAATATTATATATGTATGCCTCGGCTGCGTCAGTAGTAATTTTTAGAACACGTATCTCTTAACAGGGCTGGTATAGCTAATGAACAAGGTTTATAATTGTATTGTACTTTGTTTATTAATCTTTCACATGATTAAATAACACTTCAGTGATGTATCCTACTATAGAGCTGTGAGATTATTGTTAATTGTACTTTTTAACACGTAAACTTTATATTATTCTCACCGCAATGAATTTTTATGTCTCACACTGAACACGTACCGTACCAATCGCGTACGCAATCTAAACTGGACTGGTTGGGAATGCTATCTTGTAGCGTCTCTCGCCTGAATTTGTACTTTTTCTCTATTTTCAAGTCTCTGATTGGCTAAGCCTACTCCAATAGAATACTTTTATTTAACTTAAGTTTTTCTAGTTTTTGATTGGCTATTTTAAACTGTTTTAAATATTACATTATTGTTCTAAGAATTATTAGTAGCCTTTATTAAACTTTCCAATTTATTTTTGTCTCAAAGTTACCTCATTGTTAGCAACGTTCGGCTCTACATTGTTAAATTGCATAATACGTTCACATAACATTATTATACATGTACATAATAATATACACATAATACAATGACTGTTACATACATTTTATATATTATTACATACACATATTGCTTTAAGGTGGGTTGTGAATATATTTTATATTATATAATTAGAATGATATCTTTAAGTGTTAAAAATACTGCCTCAAAATACGCGGCACTTTTGAAACGCGCTGTATATACCTTCTCACAGACTAAGTCTTTAAATGTTTTTCAGGTTATTGGATTAAATATTTTTAATAGTTTAGATGATAGTGTAAAACGTTTACTGATGCTGCGATTAAACACAAAGATTATAACTGATTAATTGATCGTGATTTCTATAAGGTAGATGAATATTTTGAATTTAAAACTGTAGCTTTATAATGTAATTTCTCCAAAAATTCCAATTTTGCATTACTTAATGGCAAATACTGAACATTAATGCAAGTTATACAGCAAATACTGAGCAGGCGTGTCCAGCAAGAAATGCTGCCACTGGCAAATGCAACCTCAGCTGTGCAGTACGCAGTTCAACTGAGGAAATTTAACCATAAACGTTTGTTTCGTGTTCCCAAAGAACCATAATGCCTATATGCACTCAGTATATAGCTGCCGTACCTACTAGACATAGAAACGAGGTTTACAATAATTTAACAGAGAAAATTGTGTAATTCATCTAAAATCAAAATAAAAGTCAACAGCTGTCAATTGCTAATTCAGGTTGCTAGCCATAAAAATCAGTTTTTACATGCGCAAAGGGTCAATACCTAGACTAAAGTTTATACAACTACTTCATTACATTAATTTTTGTGCTCCAACGAAACATTTTGAATTCATTCGTAACCATACTTTACATACAGAAACCCTGAAAATAAAACTAATACTAAAATAAAATAAAACGTATACAACTCGGTACTTGAAGAAAGAAGTCTTAATTTTATATTCTCCAAAGGAAGCATAGTATTCCGTATAAAAACTCGGTATCGAGATTTCACCTGTAATACATGTTTGGAGGACCTTTGTCACTGAATAAAAAAGACATTTTTAGAAGAACGCCTATGAACAGCATAATTCAAAAAGTGGACAAACGTTACCTTGGTATTCAAGTTCTGCATCTTCCAAGGATGCGACACGAAGCTTTTCAACACAATCCCCCCTTCAAACTCTTCCTTTACATGTAAAACGTTTCGTTATTTTTCCATTTTCTGAAAACTAGCTGTAACGAGTTTGATTAAACTGTCGTGTGTTTTGCGATATCTGCTTAATAATAAAGTGTTTACGAGGGCAGTCCCAGAAGTACACTACCTGAAGTACAATAGCGGTTGTTGTTTGAAACAAATGACTACAGTAGAAAGTACCACCCTTATAAAGCTAAAGTTTGAAGTTTGACGATGCTACTTTGTTTAGTAATTGTTTGGCAGCCATTAATAATAAACCTCAGCGAATTTGTAAACACGGATAAAACTGACCATCATTATGTCATACAATACTTTCATTTGAAAGGTCTTAGTCCAACTAATATTAAAGCTGAGCTAGATTCTACTCTGGGGGAGTCTGCTCCTTCGTTTACAACAGTAAAATATTGGGTGGCAGAGTTTAAGCGAGGCCGTACGAGCTGCCAAGACGAACATCGCAGTGGTCGACCAAATGAGATGACCACGCCAGAAGTTGTGAAGAAAATCCACAAAATGTTACTGGATGACCGTCGACTGAAAGTGCGCGAGCTAGCAGACATCGTAGGCATTTCAAAAAGTGCTGTACATCGCATACTGACTGAAAATTTAGACACGAGAAAGCTGTGCGCAAGATGGGTGTTGCGTTTACTCACAATGGAACAAAAGCAGCATCGTGAGGATGTTTCAGTCGAGTGTTTGGCGATGTTTCGCTGCAATAAAGCCCAGATTTTGTTGAGATTCATAACCATGGATGAAACATGGGTCCATCACTTCACACCTGAGACGAAGGAACAGTCAAAACAGTGGATTGAAAGGAGAGAATCGGAACAAAGAAGGCGAAGACATTTACATCTACCGGCAAAGTGATGGCATCAGTTTTTTGGGATCGTGTGGAAAAATTTTCATTGATTATCTTCAAAAAGGAAAAGCAATCAATGGCGAGTATTATGCAAACTTATTGCAGCGTTTGAATGACGAAATCAAGACAAAACGGCCGCATTTAGCGAAAAAGAAAGTTCTCCTTCATCAAGACAATGCAGCAGTTAACACATCCATAATCGCCATGGCCAAAATCAATGAGTTAAAGTTCGATTTGCTTCCTCATGCACCCTATTCGCCAGACTTAGCCCCCTCTGATTATTTTCTGTTTCCAAAGTTGAAGAAATGGCTTGGTGGCAAAAGATTTGCCAACAATGAAGAGGTGGAGACTGCAGTTGATGGCTATTTTGCAGAACTGGACGGTTCTCACTATAAACAGGGCATCGAAGCTATTGAACATAGTTGGGAAAAGTGTACTGAGCTGAAAGGAAACTATTTACAGAAATAAAGATGTTTTTTCCCAAAATTTTTGTGTTTTCTTTGTTAAGTCGGGTACTTCTGGGACAGCCCTCGTAGCTTGAATTTGTTACAGTTTGTGGTCCTTGTGGTAGATGAGAAACCGCACCAGCATTCACCTACCGATAAACTCGAGGTCAGAGTGGACGGTCGACGGGAATCGAACACGGTACCTCCGGAATGCGAGCCCCACACGTTACCTCGGAGCCATCTCGCTCGGTAAAATCGATCTTACAAGCTCTCAAATTTCTGTGAAATTACATCAACGAGAAAACTCACATTTAACTGCCGCAGCAGGTTTGGAGGTGAGCGATATTTCAGCAACAGCAATATTAACACTCAGTACCATCGCGAACTCTGAATATGACACTAATGAAAAATTCACATTATTGAATATTGGCCGTTCATTTGTAACGAACATCACTAGGATGACAATATCACGGTCGTCGCTCAGCAGCACACAAAAATTGCCCACTAGCACATACATTCATTTATTCAAAAGCACTAATTACCGCTTAAATTTATCAGCTAGAATATATGTAAATTTAGTTTGGTACATATTGATTTATTCAAACAACAAGCACTCGGTAATAAAGAAATAAATCAGTATGTTTTAAAGCTAATTACCGCTAGAAATTCTCAGGCTATACGTTTGGATAAACACGAATAGCGACTGCTTAACTAACTGGAATGTAAACCAGGTTTTTTATATGTATGCAACACCCAGAGTATATTTTTAAGTGAAAACATCATCTTTTTGTCAAGCTATTACGCATTTATTCATTCATTGGTCTAACGGGATTAACTACTAATTGTTGCACACATGCAAAGAAGACACAACATTCCAATGTGTTACATTCACATGAGTTTTTCTACCCTCTATCGTTTATTAGTGGATGTGCAAACTATTCTTACGATAGCTTATTTTTCTATCTACTTCATTTTAATTGAGATAAATCTTTACAGAAACAGCTACATTATAAACTTCATTATAGATACAAAGAGAACAGCGATAGTCAAATGTTTTGAAACTAGACCCTATACGCTGGCCTTAAAATTTCATACTCTTTCCATGCAATCGAGAGAAACAAATAAATGTCGTCAGGACTTTTTTCTTCCGTTTAGTGTCCTGTGTAGTGTTTTCATTTATTGCTTAGTCGTCCTCCGTGGTGTAGTGGTTACCATGCTAGCTTCTAGTTCCCGAGATCGCGGGTTCAAACCTGGCTGAGGTCGATGGATTTTTTCGGGCGTAAAAATCCTTAGCATGGCCTTCGGAAGGGAAGTAAAGACGGTGATCCCGTGTCGTAGACTGACGGCACGTAAAAGAACCTCAAGTCGGATAGAGAGGTCTCTGAGCAAAATTACCGGTCTTTCACGCCCAATATAGAATGGGACACTAAGGACTATAGCACTTAAAGAGCGTCCATAAATAAAGCTCAATTTAATTTTATTTATCTATTGCTTAACGTATACCAGTTATATAGGATTATTCAAATCCAATGAAGAGGACTTCACAAGCTATTCTCAGAAAATTCAAGATATAGATTTTATTTGTCATGCAAAAAACTTTAATATACGGTATTTTAATCAAAATCGTTAAGAGCCACTGTTGAGAAAATAAACTGTCGAAAAATGTTCTTATAAAGGGTAGGTGAGGTTGGGGGATTTTGTTGAAAATCGTCGTATCGTATCATTGAAAGATACCAAACTTAAATACTAACTTTGGTATTTATTCCGCTTTTAGTTGTTTAATTGTGCTGTTTATACACACAAACACGCCCAGTCCTACACCGATCTTTTGGGGGGGGGGGAGATTCAGGAGTCCTATAAACATGCATTTATAGCGGCACCTCGTAATCGAATTTTTGGGTGGAATGCAATACATGCTTTGTCTATATATGTAGCAGGGAAAATAAAAATGTAGATCTGCTTAAATCACACAATCTATTTCACATTACTTTTTTGTGTCATTAACCATTTCCAAGATATTTGTTACTCTTTACATTTTCTGAAGCGCCAGGTCACATTCTTTTGTTTCTCGTGATGTTATGCAAAGAGTATGGC
Organism: Deroplatys truncata; assembly: GCA_030765065.1. Classification (NCBI taxonomy): domain Eukaryota; kingdom Metazoa; phylum Arthropoda; class Insecta; order Mantodea; family Mantidae; genus Deroplatys; species Deroplatys truncata. The sequence continues at coordinate 44,028,846 of CM060975.1, read as the reverse complement.
ATTACAAAGATTTGACTACCGCTTCAACCTCCTGTATCCCCATTGCATACCCACAAGGTACAGAGCGGTCTCTCAGCCATCTGGCCGGTAGTCGCGATGCGTGTTCCGCGCGCGATCCCTCAGCTATCTGGTCGGTAGTTGCGATGCGTGTTCCGCGCGCTATATTCAGTGTTTTCATTATTGATACTGATACCATATTATTGCTAATTTTATGATGGTTATTACGATATACTGATTGCCTATTGAACAAACATAATTACTTTTTATTTCATCAGTACTAACCTTTTTCACAGTCGGTGTTGAAAGTGGTGTCCTTTGGCAGATAAACATTCTTGGCACCTTCTGATGAAATTACCATTCACACGCATAAGTTGTTGTTGCGTAATTTCCCTAATTTGTTCTTATATGGTTTTTAAGATCGTCTATGGTGCGAGGATTATTCCTATACTCTATTTTTGGGAGTTCCCCACAGATAAAAGTCACACACAGTAATTTCAACAGTTTCGTAGACCTATGTACTGAGGTTTTTGAAACACTGACTTCTTGTGCTACGCGTCGTAAAGATTTATTCAAATGCTTCGCCAGTTTCATCAAGTTTTTCTTCCGTTAGAACCCTTCGTTTCTTTTTACAACTTGCAACATTCATAAAAAGTCTTTGTTCAAGCCAACATTTGAGTGGTATTTCTGGGTTGTAATAATCCGATAATTCAATCGCACACAAATACACACCCGTCTCGCGTCTATACACAAGAAGCATAAAACAGCTGACTGAAGCCCGCTGCGACATGTCCGATAAGTGGAAGAGCCAGTGGCCTTGAGTTCATTCAGACGTGTCGCCGTTCAATTCCCTGCCAGAGCGCTGAGGGACCGCTCTGTATTTTGTAATAAAAGATCTCTGCAAACGTTTATCTCGACTGACATGAATTAGATAGAAGAATAAGTTTGTGCGAGGAATAGTTTGTAGAAGAGATATACAAATTAACGAAACTGGGTAGAGAAAGTCATTAGAATGTAACATAAGATTTCTTTTTTACTTTATATACCACGTAAAACATAGTAGATAGAGAAGGTATTCTCCACTTAAAAATTTGATACCGAGATTCTACCGGAAACATGTTTTAAGGTTCCCTGAATAAAAAAGGATTTTTAGAAACAGGTCCGTGTGTGAGTGTGCGTCTCTGTAAACAGCATAACTCAAAAAATAAAAGTCAGATAAATACCCTACTTGGTATTTAGGTTCAGTACTTTTCAAAGCTGCAACACGAAGGTTTTCAAGAAAATCCCCCACTCCAAATTAACCTTTACATAACAGATTTGGATTTTTTTTATTTTATAAAAATGACTCTAATAATTTTTATTAAAATACCACATACTACAGATATTTGCATGACAAATAAAATGTATACGTTGAATTTTCTGGGAATACCTGTAAAGTCCTCTTCATTCGGAAGGAATTTTGTAAAATTTTGTTTAACTGATAATCGTTAAGCGATACACGCAAACGTACTACACAAAAATTCTGATGTTATACATTCACGTGACTTTTCTATCTTCTATCGTTTATTATTGTGTACACAAACTATTCTTACTAAAGCTTATTTTTCTACCTACTATTTTTAATGTAAATAAACCTTTGCAGCTATAGCTACATTACACATTTCCTTATAGATATAAAGAGAACAGCGATAGTCAAATGTTTAACAACTGGACGCTATATGCTGGCCTTAAAATTCCATACTGTTTCCATGGCATCGCAAGAAACAGCTGAATGTTAACAGGACTTTAAGAGAATGACCAAGAAATGAACAATTCTAATCTTTAATAACGAATACCTCAGAAATGGCTTATGCCACAAAAAAACTTATTTGAAGTAAATTGTTTTAAGGAGATCTACAATTTTTGTGTAGCACATTTTCGTCTATCGCTTAACGTTTACCAGTTATACAAAATTCCTTCCGAATGAGGACGACTTCATAGGCTATTCGCAGAGCATTCAAGATATACATTTTATTTGTCATGTAAATATCCTCCACACATGGTATTTTAATCAAAATCTTCAGCCATTTTTTAAAAAAATAAAAATTTTGGAAAAAATAGTTCCATGTAAAGGGTGGTTTGGGGAGGATTTTCTTAAAAATCTTCCTGTCGCATCTTTGGAAGATACTGACCGTAAATACCAAGTTAGGTATTTATCCGACTTTTCGTTTTTGAGTGATGCTGTTCACAGACATACACACACGTACATCTTTCCAAAAATGGTTTATTTGGATTTAGGGAGCCTCAAAACATATATTTCCGGTGAAATGTCGATATCGAATTTTTGGGTGGAATGCAATACTTGGTACTGGTAGAGAAAGTAAAAATGTAGATCTCTTTAAAACACACATTTTGTTTCGAATAAGTCCTTTTTTGTGGCATAAGACATTTCTGATATATCCGTTATTAAAGGTTCGAATTGTTAATTTGTTGGTCATTCTCTTACAGTCCTGTCAACATTCATTTTTACTTTCTCTACTACCTATAGTAAGTAGGGGAAGTATTGCATTCCACCCAAAAATTCGATACCGAGATTTCACCGGAAATACATGTTTTGAGACCCCCTGAATCCAAAAAAAAGCATTTTTGAAAACATGTACGTGTGTGTGTCTGTGAACAGCATAACTCAGAAACGAACAGTCGGATAAAAACCAAACTTGGTATTTAGGTTCAGTATCTTCCAGAGATGCGACACGAAGGTTTTCAAGAAAATCCCCCCACCCCAGATTACCCTTTACATGGAACATTTTTCGAAAATTTTAATTTTCTCAAAAATGGCTCCAACGATTTTGATTAAAATATCATATGTTTAAGATATTTTTATGACAAATGAAATGTTGATATCGAATTTCCTGGGAATGTCTCCAAAAGTATTCTTCATTGTAAACGACTTTTGCATAACTGGTAAAACCATAAGAGATAGACAAAATTTTACTACACAAAAAATGTAGATCGCGTTAAAATACACAATTTGTCATACACATTTCTTTTGTTGAGTGAACCGATTTCGAGATATTACTTGTTATTCACTTAAATTTTCCAATACTTATACTTTTTCTCAAATGGGAATTCGTTATTCATTTTCTTCCCCTGGTAATGCAAAGAGAATGGAATACTCCACATAGCAACCAGCTCTTAAAATATTTGACTATCGCTTAAAGCCTACCAATTCCCCTTGCATCTACAAGAAAATTAGCAATAAGATTAACATCTCGATTAACATGAAGCATATGGAGAATAAGCGTTTGTAAAAATAGCTTGTACAAGAGTAGAGAAAGTCATGTGAGTGTAACACATCAGAATTTTTTTTCTCGCCATTGCATGGAAACAGTATAGAATTTTAAGAACAGTGTATAGCGTCCAGTTCTTAAACATGACTTAAACATTTCCTTTGTATCTACATATAACGAAATATGTAATGCAGCCATTTCTACAAAGGTTTATTTAGATTAAAATGTAGTAGATAGAAAAATAAGCTTTAGTAAGACTAGTTTGTAAACAGACTATAAACGATAGAGGGTAGAGTAAGCCATGTGAATGTAACTTGTCAGAATTTTGTTAAGAATGTGCAATAACAATGAGAAAGTATACCAGGCATTGGGAAAATAAATAACTAAATTTGGCGACTGTACATCGGAACTACGGGCTGCGCGGTGCGTAGAGGATATTTTGTTTGAGAAAACATTCTACACGTGGAATATATTTATTGCTCCCTAGCGAAAGAAAGTTACATGTTCAGAGCATGTTATTTGTTATAAGGCTAGGAAGCAACGTGTCTCAGCGGGGATCGAAGGCGATACATCATGACTGTGCCTGGAAATTCGATAGCTCGGCCTTCCTCGGCTTCCTTTAATGAAAACGTACTGCTAATGACCGTATTCACAGCAACACGACCTCTTAATTTTGTTTTACGACGTCATCTCTCGGTCTGCTTTAATTACGACCTTCAGACAAAAAGGGAAAAGTAACTCTCCTGAAAGCCTTCTCATTTCGCAAGCCTCTGGTTCGAACACTGTGCATAATTACTTCTTTCTCATTCAGCGAAGAAGGAACCCGCCTGCGTAATCTTGTCAACGTCGTGTCTGATTATAAACCTCTTATAAGAAAAGTATTCGGGTTTTAAGGACTCAGCATTTGCAGAGTTTAGCCTGGCATATTTGGGTCAGTACGCTATGGGACGAAGATTTTTAGCTAAATTTCCCCAGTCCATAATAAAAAAACACGAAACATTTTTCGTTATATTTCATTTTCTCAAAATGGCTTTAAGGATTCTCTGTTAAACTACACTGTCGTTTGTGAAAATTGCAACACTAGGAAGGAAACGCATGAATTCAATGAGTTCAATACCACAGGCTACGTACATGACAAGTAACAAATGATAAGCTTTTCAAATCTATACATGACGTTTCAGTATTTAGTGTGGCCTCCATGCGCTGCAATTAGAGCTACTATACACCGTGGCATTGAATCAAAAAGGTTCTGAATAAGTTCCTAATGGATTTCCCTCCACGAAGTTTGTATTCGAGCCCACAAATTCGTGACACTGGTTACTGGAGGATCACGACGCACCAGGTGCCGACCAACCATATCCCGGACATGTTCGATGGGCAACATGTCAAGCGAACGTGTAGGCCAGGAAAGCAATGGTACCCGTCGCTCTTCGAAGAAGGCTTGTACATTCTTCGCAATATGTGGCCGGGCATTGTCCTATTGAAATGTGGGCCTGTGGAGATGCCTGAAGCAGGGGGAGCGCCTCAGGTTCTACAACCATCTTTAGGTACCGGTGCCCTCAATTCGTAGGAAGCGAGATAGGTTGTTGTAACCAATGGCGCCCCAAACCATCACACCTGGTGTTTGTCTACTATGCCGCTCAACAATGCAGCTCTCCAGGTTGCACTCACCACGGTACCGCCGGACACGTATGCGGCCATCACTGTAGGCACGTTGAAGCGGGACTCGTCCGAAAAGACATTTTGCCACTCAGCACCCCAGTGACGGTGTTCACGTGCCCATTGCAGTAGGAGGAGCTTGTGGTTTCTGGATAGTGGAAGCCGACATAATGGCATGCATGCAACCATGAAAATTGTTATTTACGTTGAGTATCTTTCAAAGATGCACCATTTAAAGTTTCAAGAAAATCCTCCAACGCAAACTATCCTTTGCATGGAAAAAAAATCATTAGTTTTTACTTTCGCAAAAAATGGCTCTAACAACTGTGATTAAAATACCACACATTTAAGATATTTACATAACAAATAAAATGTAGATATATCTTAAATTTTCTGTGAACAGCCTGTGAAGTTCTCATTATTCTAACTTAATTTTGTATGACCAGTAAGACACAGATATCAAAAGTTTGCTACACGAAAAATGCAGATCTTGTTAAACCATACAGATGTTGTCCAGTTGATTTCCTTCTGGCATTAACCCTTTCTTATATATTCCTTATTATTAGGGGCAGGATTCTAATGCAAATGCATATTTATTTTCTGCTGTCAGAAAGTATGCTCGTTTGGTATCTGGGTTAATTACTGAATGTTCAACAATTTAAAGACCATTTTATGCTGCATATAATGCATATTTTGCCATGTTGTTAATAAGCATAATGTTTCATGAGATTGTAATTTATGCTGCATATTTTCTCGTCTTACACGAATATTTTATAAATGCATTGTTACTTTGTTGATTTTATCTTAATATTTGATTTACGGATACGATATATCCAAATAAAATGAGCCACCGCATCAATAGTTTACGTCACTTCAGCGAATCCCGCCCTATCTGGTCGTAGCCGTTCCCTCGCTGCATAAAGGTGGCTGTTAAGAAGTTCTCGGAATTGACTTCAAGGTGGCAGTTATACGTAAGTTTAATTCTACAGTTTAGTATCTCTTAAGATTTATAAAATAGCAACCTACAAAGGAAAGCATTTCAAAATAGCCATCCGTTAATAGCTTTAGATACTGATTAAAAAAAAAAATTGTGGAGATTCGCAATGGTTCTCCAGTTGAAATCTGAGCTCATTCAATTCGGTGGTGTGGTGCTTGTATATGGTGATGACCTTGTTTTCGTGTAGGTAATTATGGCAAATGTAAAAGTGAACGACAAAGTTAGGGGTACAGAGCTAACTCCTCAATATTCAACAAATGTCGTCCTCCGTGGACTAGTGGTACCGTGCTATCCTCTAGTTCCCAAGGTCGCGGGTTCAAACCCGGCGGAGGGCGATGGATTTTTCGGGCGTAAAAATCCTTAGCACGGCTTCCTTCGGAAGGGAGGTAAAGCCGGTGGTCCCGTGTCGTAGATTTAGGACACGTAAAAGAGCCTCAAGCCTGATAAAGAGGCCTCTGTGCAAAATTACCGGTCTTTCACGCCCAATATAGAATGGGACGCTAAGGACCATAGTAGTTAAAGAGCGTCCATAAATAAAACTAAATTTAACTTTTAATTTTCAATATTCAACATACATTTTGAAGAGTTAAATAATTCATATTGAGAGAATACATAAGGATTAGGGAACACCTAGCACCTCGACCCACACAGGGATCTTTTGTGCATACACCCCCGGGAGGAACGGATGACAGCCGTAGGTGACGTATAGGCTGCAAGATCCGCAGACGCAGCGACAGAGACGCGTAGAGACCCCTAACAGTTACAAGCCGGAGAACGCTCAAGGCAACCAACCCTACCAAACCACCGGATGGTGACTCACAGGCCTCCTCCAGCGGAGAATGGGGAAAGCTCAACCGGCAGCGGAGGCTTCGGCGGCCTCCATCTGACGGGGCCGAGAAGAAATTTCAACACGCAAGCCATCTGTCCGCAGTCGTCCGACACAGCCAACCTGTAACGTGAAAGAAGATGAAATGAGAGGGAATGAGGAAAGAGAAAATCGGGAGTGGGTCAATGAGCCTTCCCAGCATTCGCTTTATATCCTGGGGAAACCTCCGAAAAAAAAAAACATGGGGCAGGAAAGTCAGCCGCGGCAATCGAATCCAAGACCTCTCGAATGCGGGCCACAGACGCAACCGTCAATGTCATCCCGCTCAGTGAGATTATATAAACATTTCCTTAAATATTTATTTTTAAAGAGTGTGGATTTTCAAAGTAGCATATATCGACACGCTTTTAAACATTTGGCTATTGCTTCTGCCTCTCTATTCTTATACCTCTAACGGTACCTCCTATATTGAAAAGCTTACCTCGGTTAGCAGCATTTGTTAAGATGAGTGCGTACAGAAATTCCTATGAACGTATTGTTGTTAAAGATGAATCAAACCAAGTATATGGCATAATGAAAGGGTGGACCGAGCAATGAAGTAAGGACAATGGCTGGACCTGTCAGTAAACTGATCCACTTTAAAGTAACTTTTCCATCCCTTCACTAAACGGAGCGCTTTTAGCAAGGGGAGGTTTATGACGGAGAGGGATTACGGGCAACCGCTAATGTCCTTGTGCCTCTTTATGACATCAAAGAACCTCCTACATCGTTTAAACGACCTTACAAGGGGAGCGTTCATTAGCGTTTATCTTTAACCCGTTACAGACTTCACTAAACATCACTCACGTTCATAAATCGTCCTTACTCTCAAAGCTGCGACATCAGATACGTGTGAGAAGGGATGGTCATTTTCGCAAATGCGATATAGCGCGAAATGTTAATAAATAGGGCCCGGATTTTTACGTTTTAACCTATATTTTTCCTCGCTATTTAATTAACAAATTTCAAGATTTGTACTTCTTTCACACTTCCTGGAGCAGAATATGCGACTTTCATTACACCTAAAAAAAACCTAAATAAGGGGTTGACACCTAAAATAACCTAAATAGCCTTTTTTCCTTTTTCGAAATGAAGAATGTTATTTTCGGATTGAAACTCATTGTAAAATTATTTCCAACACTTATAGCCAGTAGGTAGTTCAAGTTACTACAGTTCAACGCAGCACATGTGACGTGGTGACACCTGGATGCAACTGATAGAAGGTCAGGACTTGCCTGTCTGCTGTCATTTACTATGCCGAGCACTTAAAAGACGTTAAAAATGTCGTCAATGAATTGGATGAAACAGAAGCTTCCTGCATTGCCAAGGCTAAGAAATCACTCGAGTGCCACACTCTTGCCGCTTCCCTTGTGTGTTTTAAGACACATTTTTATTTTATACCAAAAGCTACAACTATGGCACTGAAAGATGCTGTAGATATCATTGGCAATGTTTCCAGAAAAGAAATACCTGGACCAGTGGGAGTTGCATAAGATTCTTCAACGAAATCCTGCTTTTGAAGAAATGAAAATCATCAGTTCAGTATTGCAGGAAGAAAATTATACAGGAGAACTACCCCTACCCCTAGATCCTGCTGCACTGGCATCTATGTTCTAAGCTCCAATGACGTCATGTACTGTTGAAAGAACCTTTTCTTCATACAAGAATGTGTTGCGTGATAATAGGAAATCATTTACGTCAGAAAATTTGAGAAAGTATGCATCTAATGCAATGCCAAAAAAATAAATCTTACAACTAAGTACCAAAAAAGCAAAATTATTGATACATGTATCGATACACGAAGTAAAACATAAAAAAAACTGAGGTGTTACACTCACATGACTTTCTCTACTCTTGTACAAACTATTTTTACAAACGCTTATTCTCCATATGCTTCATGTTAATCGAGATGTTAATCTTATTGCTAATTTTCTTGTAGATGCAAGGGGAATTGGTAGGTTTTAAGCGATAGTCAAATATTTTAAGAGCTGGTTGCTATGTGGCGTATTCCATTCTCTTTGCATTACCAGGACAAAAAAAATGAATAACGAATTCCCATTTGAGAAAAGTATAAGTATTGGAAAATTTAAGGGAATAACAAGCAATATCTCGAAAATGGTTCATTCAACAAAAGAAATGTATATGACATAGATTGTGTATTTTAACGCGATCTACATTTTTTTTTGTGTAGTAAAATATTGTCTATCTCTTATGGTTTACCAGTTATGCAAAAGTCGTTCACAATGAAAAATACTTTTGGAGAGATTCCCAGAAAATTCAAGATATACATTTCATTTGTCATGAAAATATCTTAAACATGACATTTTAATTAAAATCGTCAAAACCATTTTTGAGAAAATTAAAATTTTCGAAAAATGTTCCACGTAAAGGGTAATCTGAGGTGGGGGATTTTCTTGAAAACCTTCGTGTCGCATCTCTGGAAGATACTGAACCTAAATTCCAAGTTTGGTGTTTATCCGACTGTTCGTTTCTGAGTTATGCTGTTCACAGACACACGCGCGGACATGTTTCCAAAAATGCTTTTTTTGGATTCAGGGGGTCTCAAAGCATGTATTTCCGGTGAAATCTCGGTATCGAATTTTTGGGTGGAATACAATACTTCCCCTACTTACTATACGTAGTACAGAAAGTAAAAAGCAGGTCGCTATATGCTGGCCTTTAAATTCTATACTCTTTGAATATCATCAAGAGAAACAAAACAAAGTATGATAAGGTATTGAAAAATTCCAACCAATAGCAGCAAATATCTCGGAAATGCTTAACAAATGTTGTATTTTTAAATCCACATTTTATGCGTAGCACTCTGTCTAGCTCTTACGGTTATGCAGCATTATATAAAATTGAAGTAGGTACTCAGCATTCCGTCTTTTCTACCCAAAAGTTACGGGTTCGACTCCCGACTGGAGCGGAAGAATCTTTCCTCAACTAGAACCATTCCCTACCCTCCGCAGAGAATGTTTTCCATTGTTAATAGAATAAAACCAGCATTAAGTCCTACAGTGCATTGAGTATAAATCACCTTATCAGATGTTTCTCTATACCAAACCCCCCATATAACCACAAAAGTTGAAGAGCGCTTTATTCATGAATTTAAAATAAAGAAAAAATGAAGAGGCTCTTGGTAGAGAACACAGCATGTGGATTTGATTCCTCTTGTCAATTAGTTAAACGTAAGATATTTTAACCAAAGTCCTTTAACCCGATAGGTCATATCGGACAATAAATGTATTGGGTGAAATGATGCTAAAATGAGCCGGAGCCCATGGAGCTTAAAGTTAGCCGACATTCGTCTTTTCAGAATAACGGGAAACCTTCCTGGAAAAAAAAAACCCTATCCGGGTAACGCACCGTAGCCGAGATTCGAACTTAGGAACTCTTGAATGTCAAGTAGACACGCTATCCCCCACACCACAGTGGCGGGCTTGAGTCTCCTTACGAAATAAAAAAATTAACAAAAGTTCCTCTCGCATGCTTAAATACCAACTTTGGTATTTGTCCACCGAGCGGTAGCAACTGAAGCTCCCATTCGGGTGGTCCCTGGTTCGATTCCCGTTGGATCGACCCTTTTTTCTTTTCGAGGCGGTAGGCGAATGCTCGAGTGTGTGATATCCCATCACGAATTTCCTGTCTCTCATTTGGTTTCATTTCATCTTGCAGGGATATCGGGGTTAGGCGCGGTGGACAGTGTTTTGTGGCGTATGCTCTTGTTTCTTCCCTGGCATGTAACCTTTCGGAACCGGTCCGTAGATATATGGAAGACACTGAGGGGACAGGATATGTTCAATCTGAAAATGTTAGGGACCCAGATGGGCACGCCTGCCGCCAACAGATCTGGCGGTGTTTCGAACTCTCTCTTCTCATCCCTTCCTCCCGTACGTTTAGTAGATGCAATGTGTCTAGCGTTGGAAGCAGTGCTGAAAACCTCCGTTTCTATTCCTTATCTTTGCTGTTCTCTCTCTCATGCATTTAAAATACCTTTTCTGGGTTCAAGGGACCTCAAGATTATGTATTTGCAGTATCGAATTTTTGTTTGGAATAGAATATTTCCTCTACATATGTACCATGGGTAAGAGATACAGAAAGTTATTTTAAATTACAGCCCTAGTAGCCAGAAGCTGATCACTGATGCATCCAGAACAATGTTGTTTATTTGCTCTGATCCGCTGGAATCTACCGTCAGATTATTTCAGGTGTGAATATTCCCATCCGCTCTTCTGACCGGATCACACGATATGGTAACTTTGCGGCTGTACGCTTATTAAAACGTGAAATAACCAGTAGAGAGCTCTGCACCAAGTTTACTTACGGGGAAATGGCCGGCTTCCAATTTAATTCTCCGATGAAGAATGCTCCGTACAGCGCAATAAATACCCCAGTGGGCGTATATGGCCCTTAAGTCGGCAAGGCGTATGGAGAGCGAGCCGAGCGCGGTTCAGTGTCGCAGATGCATGATATGAATTAATGAGGATGCAAATGAGTTGGCGCCTTGCACATAAGCCTTTTCAAAAGCTGAGGGAAAGTGCTCCAGGTCGTAACAGACACAGCGATGGATATGTTGTAGTAAATATGAACTTTGTTCTCCTGCATTGCTATTGGCGATATACAGGTTATGGGACTCAGCCATATTGCCACGGCAAATACACACAAAGCCTTTAAAATAAACAACTTATTGTATTCACGCTGAAGCTCGATATACGAGTATGTACGGAATTAAAACATTGACACTGCAACAAAACAAACCAGCTTTAAATTTTCGTCCAAGGTGTTCGTTTCTGTCTCCTTGTCAAGGAGATATTACTGTTTGTCGAGTTTCCCATTTTATAGGATGTTTAGCATAGTTTTAATTTCCAGGTCACACTCAACCAATATGACACGTATCACAGTCGTGTGACGTAACACCTTTTCGATTTATTGGAAGGAAAGAAAAGGGAAAGGCAGGCTTTATGTTTTACAACCAGGTGGTACAAAGTACAACACATATTTTCCTTGCACCAGGCAGTGAGTTCCTGACAGCCGGGAGCAAGAAGACATTAATATCAGAGGGAATTCACTTACTGACATTGATCTAGGTAATACTACGACATTTATCCTGTTCCTTCGCTGATAGATATGATTCAGAGTGCACCAGGTAGATGGTAGTTGCGTGATCGCCCTTCCTGTATCATCTAGTTTATTTTATTCAATTGGTGCAATGTTTTATCCTGGTGCTGAGTGTCCAATCCGGTATATACCAAACAACTAAGGGAAACTATGAGCGCGGGGGGGGGAGGAAACAGCTGATGTGTTACGTTAACATGACTTTCTCTACCAACTCTTCCGAAACTATTCTTACAAAATATGATCTTTCCATCTACTCCGTGATAATCCGGATAAACGTACGCAGAAATCGTTTTATTATACATTCATCGTAGAAGAGGGAGGCTGAAGCGATAAGTTCAAACCCAATAGGAAGAAGAATAAGAAGCATGGTCGCTATATGTTCGCTTTGAAATCCCGCTCTTTGCATGCTCACCACAATCAAAATGGCGACTTAGGACTTGAAACAAAAAGTATTTGGAAACAAACTAATTACAAAGAATATATCGGAAATCATTAATGCCACAACAAATTTATTTTATATACATTCTGTGTTTTAACAAGATCTAGTTTGTGCAATATGTTTTCTGTCTAACTCTTGGGGTTTACGAGTTATACTAAATTATTAAAAATTATTCACATGAAAACTTCACAAGATATTCATAATTCAAGATGTACATTTAATTAGTAATTCGAGGCAATATTTTATATCACAACACTGTGAATACCAGAGTGATTGTAGTGTAAATTAATATTATTGTATGTACAGGATTTTAGAAGTTTGTTAGCCATAAGTATTGTTAGGAAGTAAGTTTACACGGCCTCATTGAAACTGACAATAGAAGTGGATAACAATAAACCGAGGGGGTGAATTGTTTATCACTAAGAAGAGACAAACAAATGACGTCAGGGTAGCGTGCCTTTTTTTTAGAAATGGAGGGATTATCTTCCCTAGAGCATATATGTTAGTAGTAGTGATTGGCTGACCAAAACAGACGCTAAAGTGGGCGCGATTTGGTAACCAATAGCAGCTCTATTATAATGTTTAGGCAATTCGGGGTGAAGGAGAATATATTCTCCAGCCATAAGCAAGTATCGCGCAGTTCGGAAGAATCTCTCACGAGGTGCACGTCACTCAGTCCTAAGGAATCTCTTGCGAGGTGCACGTCGCAAAGTTAGTTGCAAAATGTAAAGTACGCGAAGTAATTGGTACGCGGCAACTAAAACGACTGTAGTTACATTCGGAAATATCACAGTTTCAGTCAGGCGTGTATAAAGATTAAATATGTGAATTATTAATTAAGGGTGACGGCAATAAAAGTTTAGAAACAAATTACTTTATCAGTGTTATCTTTTAGCAGCAACTCCTTTCCGTTTACACACCCTGCTTAGAGACACATGTTCGACTGAGTTATAATAGCTAGCCGGAGGACAAAGAACCCCAAATTTAAAATAATAAAACAAGAGGTGCTCAACAAATAAGATAACACTAGCCATTGAGAACTGCGACAAGTTTTAAGTATATGACATTTTAATCAAAATAAGACAATTTTTTTTAAAAGGGTGGTTAGGGATAGGGGGATTTTCTTTAAAATATTTTAGTCGCATCTTTGGATGCTGGACTTCAATATCATGTTTAGTATTGTGGCGTATGAGTGGGTATTGTCATACCAGACACATTGTAGCGTCGCATTGTCGACGGTATTATTGGGGTGATTTGTTATTTCTTTCGGCTTGTGTTTGAATTTCCGTCAGGCATGACACCTATGACTGGCAAGAGGGAGGGGATAGATGTTAGCGTTACTTTCTTTGTGTGTGAGCGTCAGTCTGAAAGTTGGTGTGTAAGGTTTAGGTTTTGTGTGTGTGTGTGTGTGTGTGTGTGTGTGTGTGTGTGTGTGAAGCATCTCCCCTCAATCCCTTGTTCCCTTGTGTATGTAATGCAGCGCCACAAAATTACTTTATTAATAAAACACAGGTAATGTGAATGATGTGTAATTTGTTACAAAACCCACGCCTGCATCGGAATGTGAACATCTAGGTCCTGGTCCTCTCGCAGCGTCTTAGCTACGCTCCCCCATGTGCATGTTGGGGTGATTAAAATTTAACATTCTGCTGGAAACCTTTTGGCTTCATCCCAGCATATAACAGTATTCGTCCAGCTTTTCGTTTTTGAGTTATGATGTTTACAGACGCGCAGGTTTAAAGACCTTATTCTAAAAACGCTCTTTTTCGTTATTGACTCAGGGAGCTTCAAAACATGAAATATCGATATGCACATTTTTGGAAGAATACGATACTTCCTCCATTTACTAAAGCAGATGCTAGAATAAGTAACATCCCATCGGCCTCTCCCGGATTTGAATACGCGACAATGGGAACTAGAGGCTACACTACACAACAGAAGACGAGAAGCTAGGCAAACAGTTATTGCAAATAAGGTTAAAAGAACAGAAACATCTCTTTAAATGGGCAGTATATATAGTTACATTTCATATTTTGACAGTAAAATCCAAAGGGAAGCATATGCAACTAATATGGATCGATGCAGAGTTGGACGCACGAAGCTTAAGACATCAAAGCCCTTTGTCATGGCAATATGTGCCCTGGAGTCTGCAGGATAGTTATGGCTTTTCAGCTCGAAGAAAAATTCCAGGGATCGAACACCAGTCAGAACACTAAGGTCGCCATGGAAACCAGAGAGACCAGGTAAATCAATGCCTCCCTCGATAGCATAGTAAATCAGGTAATTTGGAACCTTCTCAAACAAAGAAGCAGATGGCGAATAGAGGGAATTTCTAGTGAACCTAATTGCGGGCACAGAATTCTGTCGCTTTGATAGCTGTTCAGAATTCTCATTTAGTTATAGATTGCCGAGCATATGAAACTGATTTACACGTTTAGGTGTGTTCTGCTCTAGCAGTCCACAAATGATTAGGTTGTTAACAATCCTGTGTGTTACATTCACACGATTTTCTCTACCCACTTTTCTATAAACCATTGTTATAAGAATTCATTTTTCTAGGTAACGCATCTGTGAAATTTGCAAAATCCACAGTATGTAACACCACTTGTTGAAATTTCTGCCAGTTATTACACACAATAACAGCAATGTGTTTGCCATGTTTCAAAATTCTACTTACATGGTTATTTAAATATATATTACGTTCTCTACTACGTATGGTAAGTAGGGGAAGTATTGTATTCCACCCAAAAATTCGATACCGAGATTTCACCGGAAATACATGTTTTGAGGTGCCCTGCATCCAAAAAAAAGCATTTTTGGAAACATGTCCGTGTGTGTGTCTGTGAACAGCATAACTCGGAAACGAAGTCGGATAAACACCAAACTTGGTATTTAGGTTCAATCTTTCAGAGATGCGACACGAAGGTTTTCAAGAAAATCCCCCCCAGTTTACCCTTTACGTGGAACATTTTTTGAAAATTTTAATTTTTTCAAAAATGGCTCTAACGATTTTGATTACAATATCATATGTTTAAGATATTTTCAAGACAAATGAAATGTATATCTCGAATTTTCTGGGAATGTCTTGAAAGCATTCTTCATTGTGAACGACTTTTGCATAACTGGTAAACCATAAGAGATAGACAAAATTTTACTACACAAAAAATGTAGATCGCGTTAAAATACACTATTTATGTGATATACGTTTTGTTGTTGAGTGAACTATTTTCGAGATATTGCTTGTTATTCGCTTAAATTTTCCAATACTCATACTTTTTCTCAAATTCGTTATTCATTTTTTTTGTCCTGGTAATGCAAAGAGAATGGAATGCGCCACATAGCAACCCGCGCTTAAAATATTTGACTATCGCTGAAAACCTACCAATTCCCCTTGCATCTACAAGAAAATTAGCAATAAGATTAACATCTCGATTAACATGAAGCATATGGAGAATAAAAGTTTGTAAAAATAGTTTGTACAAGAGTAGAGAAAGACATGTGAGTTTAACACATCAGATTTCTTATTTTGTAAATTCATTGTTCTAATAAAAAGCTCCACACGACACGTTTTTAAAAATACTCAAAAATTCAGGCTTTACAGTAACTGAGTGTACAAAAACACCTATTATATCTAAATTTTGCTATTAACCTCTAATTATTGTAGAAAAATTGTTAATCTCTCAAAATCTCTAGATATTTCAAAAGTTAATTACTTCGTTATCAAAATTGGAGCAATATTTTAAAAAGGATATGGCCATTTTCTTTAGTATATCTTTGAGAGGCAATACAAACATTTTGAAACAAATTAGTAAACAATTGCATCGTGGAGCATTCTGAATATAGAAACATGCTGAACAAAAAATAATTGCGAGAACACAAGATTTAAATTTGGGCAAGTCCATCAAAACGACTATATTTGTCTATTTATAGCTTCAATTAATTGGTAGTTTAAATGCGTCAAGTGGAAAAAAAATATTTTTATAAAAGTTTGGGTCATATTTTATTGAGAAAAAAATTATTTGTGAAACGTTGTTGGTCAAATGTAACGCTAGTCAAGTATTTAAAAAGTGGACTGCTATATGCATGTCCAAAAGCTACAAAGCTACAAATTATAAACAATAACAAAGAATATGTCGGAAATTGTCAGTTTTAACGAGATACACATTCTCTGTGTAGAACGTTTTTGCCTATCTCTTGCGGTTTATCAGGTATACAGATTATACGAAATTCATCATTAAAGATACACTTTTGTTAGTCATAGAAATATCTTAAATTGTGCTAATGTAATCAAGTTTCAGCTATATTTGAGAAAATACAAAATAAGGAACCAATTTCCATGTAAAAACATCCTGGAAAATGCTGAACTTTAATGTGAAGTCGTCACAGTAATGGATGCCATTTACAGCACATAATTTACAAGAGACTACATATTTTTCTTTTTTGCATAAAATGGGCATTGCCATTAGTCGTAAATATTTGCCTCCGAGCGAAATGGCTCAGGCAGTAATGACTGTGCCACGCTTTCGGGACGTCGCGGGTTCAAATCTCGTTATCTGACCGGGGTTTTTCGTGGTTTCCCTCAGTCGCCAAGGTAAATAACGGATTGGATATTTAATACCGCGACCGAAAGTTACACCTCTAGTCCAAAACAGTAGTAAAAATTAAAATAGATGGTAATAGCGAATGTTGTGCCATCTATCCACAGATAATGAAAGCAGGAAGACTGGAAGGCCCATCACTCGGCACGTGTAGAAGCAGCTAACTGTCCGTCACAGAAGCAGAGGTATAGTTGCCCAGCACTAAGGTGACGCAGCCACGCTACGTCCTCCAACAATGAAGCAATACCTTTGCCTCACGATTGCTGCGTTTCTCCTCCTAGTTTTTTTTTTTTATACTTTGCCACGGCTGCTCGAGCATGAAACCTTAATCTCTGGGTATGCGTGGATGTGTACAGAGAAAGATGAACGCTTTCTTGGAACACTTTGGTTTTCACCATTTAAAATAAAACTTATGGTTTGCCGATCACTTTTAAATGCATACGATGCTACTGTGTCTTTACCAAGACGGAAGGTTATTAACTACAGCTGAACGTTCTACCCTCTTGCATGTTCGCCGCCAACGTTCACAACTCGACGAGAATATCGTCCCGCTTTCACCGATGGCTCAGGACAGAATGAATTTCACCACCGCGCTACAAAGAGGAAAAACTCCCAACTTCCCCTCTCTCCCCTCAAACCTAGCGTCATGAAGCCTCTAATGACCTTCACATCCCGACCAGTGCAACTGCACCCAATAATTCCAAGAGAAACTGGCTTCAGCGGTATTTACCCTTTATACCTGGGGCTGGTCCCTAATTAGCTAAGCTGTGCCTGTCTTGTCTTTCTGTAGCTTTTACAGCCAACAATTTTCACAATGCTTCTCCTTTTTATACATACACTGAAATTAAATATTTTATTATTTATTTTATATCACTATCCTCAAATTATTATGATAGCTATTGACTTCATAATTTCGGCTTCAAAGGCCTCTATGGACACGTGGCAAAGCAAGATGGTATGGTACAGGGTTGAGACATGAAAGACTAACTGTCCGCCACACACCGAGCCACGAAGTATCTCCTAACAGATCCGTCGCGATATGACCACTAGTTGAGGAGATGTAAAATAAACCGAGAACAAATTATTTTGTTAATTTATATACATCATACAAGTAATGTTAACTTCACAACTGTAAAAGCTTGGTTGCATTGAATTACCCTATAGTTGCGTTAAATTTTTGCATAGCTGTAATAATAACACTAAAGCAATGAGCAAATTAATTTAATTTTAATTTTGTTATGAGACCAATTCAACACATTTTAAAAACAAAGAAAGAGGAATGAAAGGGAGTTGAAATGATGCTGCTTTTTTTTATCACGTAATGAACTGTTACGTTGGTGTTGGCCATTATTTTGGTCTGTAAAGGAAAACAGTCTTGTTTGTAGAGCTCGCTTCTGTTCCCCAAGTTGCATTAAAACTTTCTCGTGAAAGAGTACGGCAGTATCTCACAAACAATGCTATCTCCCGCGGCCAGCGTCCAATAAAACTGACAAGACTTGTATTCTTGTTTAACGAGAATGAAGACAGTTCTCAAGGAAACGTATAAAATTAAATGGTAAAGCTATCACAGTTGAATGTCTTCGTTACTACTACGCCTTCATTCGAGCGTGTGATAACGCAATCACCGCCGATTGTCCAATCAATCGCGTTCTCCTCACGCATCAATACACGGTAGGGACCATTTACTTATCCCGTCTCCACTTCAGATGGCTATGAAATGTCTGCCCTTGGTATATAACTTCGAACCCTGTAATTTAGGAGATCGTTCCATCGTACATTTTTTACCCGTTGCTTTCTCTACGCCTTGTCTATGGTAGGTAAAAGTTTCGTATTCCAAAAGCAAACACGTTTTGAGAGCCTTCTGAAGCAAAACCAAGATAAAGAAAATATTAAATGTCGGACAAATACTAAATTCCATACCTGAGTCACACAATGAGCACGCCAAGGAAGATTTTCAACAAAATCCCCCCACCTCAAACTACCTTTTAACTGAACAATTTTAGTTTCCTTTTATTTCTTGACTAAAGTACTGTGACTGCTTACCCCGCGGTACGTAACGCGTGTGCTTGGTTGGAGAGAGGGGAACGTGTACTCATCTTAACGAACTGTTCCGAACTGTTATCCGGACGTGGGTAGAAACCTATAGAAACTCCCTCCCTTTTGGCTATCGTGAATCTTAGGTGCGTCTGGGGAGTACGATTTAATTCTCATCTACTGCTTTCTCGACGAGCGCGGATATAACAGTTGTCTACTAGTTCGACACGTTAGCGAGCGAATGGAAGAGAGAAAAGATTGAATTGTGTCACTGCGCAGCTTTTTTCCTGTCCGCGTCCTCGGCGCTCGTTGCCGTCAGCCGCTATCATAGAAAGGCGCGGATGAAACCATACAACATTTTTAAAACTACTTTTAAAGGCTTTACTTACCAACTTTATGAAAGGAAATGCTGAAACTGGCCACCGCCGTTGTCCATAGATTTTTGGCACCTCTTTAGGAAACTATCCATCATGGAATTTTTGGGGGGAATTTTCCAAACGATGACCGATGTCGTCTAATGTTTCTTAGGTAAAAACCGAACGCCGTCTTTTAGATTTCTTAGCTTGAACACTTCCTGTGGCCTGAAATTTACTGTAAAGTTCATGGATTATTGTGCGGCCTGGAACTTTTACACCATGAAATCTTTCTGCAAATCGTACTTTCACTTGGCGAGCTGACCGAGTAAACACATACGAATGATAAATAAATACATGCTGCGCAGTATAAAACATATACTGAGCCATAATATACTTTGTGACTAAGTACAGGACAAAATAATAAATAACTCGTAATAACTGAACCACATCACATCACTGTCAACTCAAAACTGCACTTCACACTACATAGCAAAACCACAACAGCGTGACTTTGTTTATAGCAGCAGTGCGTTATCATGTTTTTATCATATTTCCACACGCCCAGTGGAAAAACACCGCACAGCCGGTAATATTGTTCATAAAAAAAAAAATCTGGGGTAACTTAAAACATTAAGTGTACAAGACAAACCCACACACCCTGTAAGAATTAAAACAAAATATCTGCCAGGAAATTTCTCAACGTGAAATACGGCGAGTGATGGATAGTTTCCTAAAGAGGTGCCAAAAATGTATGGACAACGACGGTGGCCAGTTTCAACATCTCCTTTCATAAAGTTGGTAAGTAAAGCCTTTAAAAGTAATTTTAAAAATGTTGTATGGTTTCCTCCGCGCCTTTCTATGATAGCGGCAGACGGCAACGAGCGCCGAGGACGCGGGCAGGAAAAACACCGCGCAGGCGGTTCGGAGTCTTTTGGCTCACTCTGTAGTACCACAAGCAGGGCGAAGTGATAAGAGAAAGAAGGGACTAAGTCACAATATCACATGTTTAAGACATTTACACGAGTAATAATGTCTATATCTGGAATTTTGAATGATATTCTGTATACTTTTCTACGACTGGTAAACCGTAAGATAGAGACAAAAATGTACTAAAAAAACGCAGATCTCGTTAAAACACACTATTTGTGTCAATTCTTGTAGTATTAACCATTTATCACATAATCGTTTTTATTGTTTGAATTTTCAAATACTTTGTACGTTTATACGTTTTTGAAGTGCAAATTCACCACTCGCCTATTTCTGGCAGTCACGCAAAGAATACGGAATTTCAAAGCCAACCCTCGTTTCAGCGTCCTGTATCCCCCTTGTGCCTATAACGAAATGTGTAATAAAACTATTTCTGTAAAAGTTTATCTTGATTGGCATGAACTGGATAGAAGAATAAGGTATTGTAAGAATAGTTTGTAGAAGAGATATAAAAATAAACGATATTTATAACGGGTAGAGAAAGTCGTAATATATATCTGAGAATATCGCCGACATACGATTGAAACCGCGGATAAATAAATTTATGCAATCCTAAAAACTGAGGCATTAATGAGTAAATTCATTAAACATTTTCAGAATTCCTAGCTTTGACATGTTTTTCTCCGCCACAGCAAAACCCATTTTCACTGCAATTTTAAATTATTATATCAAAACATTTGCTGTACTTATTGCCTGTAGAATACTGTAAAATCACACACCAAAACGTTTAAAAATCAGTGCTACTTTCAAACAACTATAATGAAAACGACCATAGAATGAAAAATCTTGAAAAACGTCAGAACTTGCAAACTGTAATATCGTTTGTTGTTTCTGCATATTAAAATGAAAGCTTTCTCTGCGTTAATTTGGATGCTTGCTTTTTTTAATTGGAGAATAATAATTTATGAAGTCTTGAACATAAAGGTTATTTTGTGCGACATATGGTGAGGGGATGCGCACACTGTGCCGTTACCAGCTAAGGTAAACATGAAATTTACGATTGTGCGGGTACTTGAGTTGCAAATTGTGCGAAACTCAAATCATTTTACAAAAACATTAAGCAGAGGAAAAATCTGTTTAATTTCTCTTAAATTGTCGATTTCCTTAAGTACGTTTTGATATTCAAAGTAATCACAGCATAATCACGTGATGCAGTTCGTACTGTTACAGCGAACATAATGCTCAGAGAAATGAATGCTACTACTTGAAGAAGGTGTTTGTATGTGCAGAGGGTAGTTCCACTGTTGGGGAGCCAAAACTTGAAGTAGTTGCAGCCCCACGTACGGTACAAAGTTTCCAGTGGTCTTCGCCCCACTTTTTTTTTAAAAAAAAACAACTTTGTATTTTTGTTTTGTTTTGTTTTTTAAATATTATATATGTATGTTTGCCTCGGCTGCGTCAGTATTTTTGCAGAAAACACGTATCTCTTAGCAGGGGGTGTTGTTTACTTCACTCTTTTATTAATCCTTCACACGATTAAACAACACTTCACTGATATATCCTACTGTAGAGCTGAGAGTATTGTTACTTGTACTTTTTAACACGTAAACTTTATATTATTCACGCCTTAATGAATTTTTTTATGTCTCACAGTGAATACGTACTGACCGAACGAACTGCTTAGGTACGCTATGTTCTAGCGTCTGGCGTTTATCGCTTAAATTTGCACTTTTTCCATATTTCAAGTCTCTGATTGGCTAATCCTACTCCACTAGAATACTTTTTCTAGTTGTTGATTGGCTATTTATAAACTGTTTTAAATATTACATTATTGTTCCAAGAATTACTAGTAGCCTTTATTAAAGTTTCTAATTCATTATTGCCTCAAGGTTACCTCATTGTTAGCAACTTTTTGTTTCTATTCCCACAGCCCCTACATTGTTAAATTACTTAATACATCCACATAACATTATTATACATGTACATAATAATATAAACATAATACAATGACTGTTACATACATTTTATATATATTATACACATACTGCTTTAAGGCGGGCTGTTATTATATTTTATATTATATAATCAGACTGATATTTAAATGCTAAAAATACTGCCTCATACTAAGGTATATCATTCAGAATTATATGAACAATGCTAAGTTAGAGGATCTATACCCCTTATATCCCGTGTTCTATAATGCATAATGCACAACACCGGTTTGCGAAAAGCTTTATGGGATCTCCTTTACTCAGCTTTTTAAGAGCCTGATTCTGTAAAACTCACTTCCCAATTTTGTATTATAAGAAACGTTCCAAAAATTAATTATTACATCTACTGGTATCTCTGTTCCTTAGATGTGAAAAGATCCTGTTTAAGTTCGAAGAGTGCTATTAGCGAAATACGTGTTAAAACAGAAGAAGAGCTTATCTTAAGGATGGAAGAAATAAAGCTGGTGCATAAGGAGTCTATTGCAGGAGGAGGATAATGTGCAGAACCAGAAGACTCTATTAGCCAATGAAATGTATCCACCGGTCGATGGTAAAAACCTTTCTCGCAGAGCAGTTTTGCCTCCCATCTAAATTCTAACACAAGAGGAGCTCGTCGTTTGCAATTTGCAGAGTCTGCTCGGCCCAACAATGGAACAGCGAAGGAGGGAGAGAGAGAGAGAGAGAGAGAGAGAGAGAGAGAGAGAGAAAGAGAAATGGAAAAAATGTCGAGACGATGACGACGCCAGCTGCTTGTTTTCCTCTAATTAGAAATGCATTCACCTTTGGCATTTTCTGCCAAGTCTGTGTTCTCTTCCGAAATACTTGTTAAAGGTCTGTTGGAACTAGCATTGCATTCTTTCTGTACTTTACGATCGACCACTTAAAAAGCTGCTCAATATTGGCAAAGACCTTAATGCAAGCCTTTCTGATTCAACGAGGACTCGAACCCGAGTACTTAAAGAGATGAGGTTGGTAAGTCGACTGTTTTCAAAACCATTCGTGAGCAACTTTTCGTAAATAAAGCAAGCTGAATCTAATTTTGTTACCTATACAACACAGTTCTTATAGTGTTTCTCCAGGAATGGCTAGGTATATAAACCATTAATGTCTGAGTGAACTGCTAATCTCGTGATTCACTGCACGGATTGGTTTACTATGTGTTTCTCCAGGAATGTTTAGGTACCTGTATAAACCATGTCTGTCTGTGTGAGCGTGTTATCTCGTGAATGACTGCACGAATTGGTTTACTATTTTCACAATTGTGGACACTGCTTTTTCCAGGAATGTTCTAAGTGTAACTATCATTTTAATTTCCAACCAAAGACAGTAAAAAGACATATCGGGAGAGCGTCGTCCTCCGTGGACTAGTGGTACCGTGATAGCCTCTAGTTCCCAAGGTCGCGGGTTCAAACCCGGGGGAGGGCGATGGATTTTTTCGGGCGTTAAAAATCCTTAGCATGGCTTCCTTCGGAAGGGAAGTAAAGCCGGTGATCCCGTGTCGTAGATTTACGGCACGTAAAAGAACCTCAAGAGGCATCTGAGCAAAATTACCGCACTTTCACGCCCAATATAGAATGGGACGCTAAGGACCATAGTAGTTAAAGAGCGTCCATAAATAAAACTCAATTTAATTTTTCATATCGGGAGAAGCAGTGGCGGTTGCTGTATAAGACCTAAGAGCACGTAAACACCTCACTTTTGACACCTTGCGGGTTTACTAGTTATTTTTTCTTTAAATGCTATTAAAAGTAACGTATATGCGGTAATTTAAAATCTATCCTCCAAAATATATGAATCGTGGCAACAGGTCGGTATCACTCTTGACTTATGTATGTTTTAGGCAGCTTCTGCACATGCGTAACTGCTATGACGTAATTAACTTAGTGTCCGTGGCTAACGACATAGACCGGCTACGGCGAGAACTGAAATCAGCTGATACTTTGGTCCAGTCATGGGCCGATGAAATGAAATTACATTCCATATTCTAAACAAACAAACTGCTCGTTAAATGCATGGAAAACGCACTATTATATCATGCAGCTATTCAATATTAGCCATGTTTAAGACTCACTAACTCTGATTCGTGCCGTAGACATGCTTATGGGCCAAATACATACAGGTCGTGCACACTTGTAGGCATGCACTAGTGCTCAAAGCTTCTCCCGCGCTGTTTTAACGTCAATACCACTCCACTATGGCAGAAGTAGGTAATATGCACAAGCCCGGACACGTCTCCCAGTTTCTCCATATCATCCATACTTTCAACTGCAATTTAATTTACACATTACTTCGTTCTTACCTTAAAACGCTGTACTGAAGTATATCCACAACAAACAGCCCCTCCCCCCCAAAAAAACCTACCTTTCGAAAAAAAAGATGCGAGTCAATTAGGAAATTTAATGTCGTACCGGCATGTTGTCATGATAACTCAGCTGGTTAGAGCAACCGGACGGAAATCAGAAGATCTGTGGTTCAAATCCCGACTGTGGAATTGAGTTTTTCAGTCACCTGATTCTACCCTTACAACCTTGCCCTACACACAGTTTGTGTGGAAGAACAATAACCCTTCCTTTCGTCAGACAAATTATACATTATTATTATTATTATTATTATTATTATTATTATTATTGGGAGCGGCTGTAGTTGTATAAATTTGTTCATAATCGTAAGCATTATGCAGCAGATGCTATTTCACATTTTCAGGTCTATCTGGATGTAAAGTTTTGTGAGCACTCAAAATTTATACTCACGAGCCGCTACTGGGGAAAGGATACAGATAACTGAAGCGTTAAAGAAAGCAACGGAACGTTCTAAAAACGCAATCATTAAGCAAATCCTTACTGGTGTAATATTCGTAAAATAAGACGGCTGTAATTACGCCTTAAAGCAACATTGTTCTGATTTTTAGCAAAACTGATGTTTTGACTGAGCCAATCCGATCACAGGAATAGCGAACTAAAGGTTTAGCCTAAGTACTCATTACCAGGTTTAGCTCTCGCCTGTCCGTCAATCTTTTTGGGTCGCAAAGCTTGGCACTCCAAACTAGTTAAAGTTTGAAGTTATCGCTCTCTCTCTCTTATTTATTTTACGTCACTTTAAACTGCGTGGTCATAATATCGCGACGACTCTGTTACCTAGGTCTTATCCCTGTACCATACCATCTTACTTCGCCATGTATCACAGAGACCTTAGTGTTAGGCAACTGTATCTCTGTTTCTATAAGAGACGGGCAGATGGCTACCTCGACACGTGTCCACAGGCACCTTAGTACTAGACAACTGCAACTCTGCTTCTATACGACACAGGCAGATGGCATTAGAGATCTGCCCAGTCCACCTGAAGTAGAAGTTGTTTTGTAAAGTATTTTTACGTAAACATGAAGATCGTTATTTTGCTCCACGCTTGGGAAGCCAACTTGAAGAAGATGTGTTGTTGCGTATTGTTTAAACTTGAAGAAGATGTATGCTTACTTAATTGTATTTTACGTAATATTTATTTAGTTGGATTTAAGGAGTTCCTGGAACAAGCTTTGGGCTTCGGTTTCAATTTGTTGATTACGTAATAGTTACTGTTATTACGCAATTTGCTGCTACGTACGAGAAGCTGATTTCAAGATGTGTTTTTATTATTACACTCCAAGTTTTACACTATAATATTTAACTTTGTTATTAACACTGCTTCTATATATTATTTATGTTTGAACTTGCCTCGGCTGCGTCAGTAATGTTTGTAGAGTCACGTGTCTTAGGCAGGGCGCGGTATGACAATGATTGTACACATCACAGAATTTAACTTTTTAAATTCACTTCTTTTATTAATTCTTGCACATTTTTATAAAGCACTACACTTTTTAAGCACTGTGAGAATCTTCAATACTTTCACTTAGCGCGTATACATATTTTACGATTCACACGTAGAAAACACATCTTCCATCTGTTCACTACCAAGGCTTGTCAGCAACTGAGCAACTTTCAACGGTTAAAACTCATAAGCTTCGGTATTTCAAGTCTCTGATTGGCTAATTCCAGCCCAATAGAATATCTGCATTTTACTTAAACTTTTTCCTTGCTATTGATTGGCTAATTTTAAACAGTACCTGAATTTACCTTATCTTTGATATAATCATGACTGGTAATTTTTCAAACTCTAAAACTTATTATTGCTACATGGACCTCATTATTACCTCATTGTTAGCAACTTAAACTTATTATTCTCACAGCTCTTGCATTATTAAAGTATATAATGTATTCACATAACATTATAAAACATGTTTATAATAAAAAATGAGGATATGCAATGACTGTTACATACAATTTAAATAATTACATACAAATTGTTTCAAGGCGGGCTGTTATTGAATTTACTTATTATAAAATACAATTGAAAATATTCAGGTATTAAAATACTGCGTCACACCTGCTTGCATTATATGTGAATAAATGGCAGAGCATTCGTCATTACCATTTATTTTCATGTATACTATTGTTTTAGACTTAAGGTAGGACTTTGAGTCGTGGGATTAAATATCCAATTCGGTATTTACCTTGGTGACTGAGGGAAACCACACAAAAAAATCTGATGTGTTACACTCACATGACTTTCTCTACTCTTGTACAAACTATTTTTACAAACGCTTATTCTCCATATGGGGCGGCGCCGTGGCCGAGTGGTTAGACCGCTCGCCTCCCACCGAGGGTTCAATCCCAGGGACCTGCATGTGGGATTTGTGGTGGACGAAGCGGCGTCTGGGCGGGTTTTCTCCGGGTTCTCCGGTTTCCCCCGCCATTCATTCCACCAACTACTCCATCATCACCTTTCCTTTCATCCATTTCACCAACATTTCGTTTCATCTACTTCCTTCATCCCATACCAGGCATCGGGCTGATCACCCATCCTGGATGCTCTATCTGATCCATGAGTGTCTGCTCCTCGACGGGCCTCTGACCCCAGGCACCCGCTTGTAAGTCCTGGGGGGTGTAAGTCTTACATAAGAGGAGGGTAAACAGATAATGAATGAATTATTCTCCATATGCTTCATGTTAATTTTCTTGTAGATGCAAGGGGAATTACTAGGCTTTAAGCGACAGTCAAATATTTTAACGCTGGTTGCTATGTGGCGCATTCCATTCTCTTTGCATGTCCAGGACATAAAAAAATCTGATGTGTTACACTCACATGACTTTCTCTACTCTTGTACAATCTATTTTTACAAACGCCTGTTCTCCATATGCTTCATGTTAATCGAGATATCGAGATGTCAGTCTTATTGGTAATTTTCTTGTAGATGCAAGGGGAATATGGTAGGTTATAAGCGATAGTCAAATATTTTATCGCTGGTTGCTATGTGGCGCATTCCATTCTCTTTGCATGTCCAGGACATAACAAAATGAATAACGAATTTGAGAAAAAGTATAAGTATTGGAAAATTTAAGGAAATAACAAGCAATATCTCGAAAACGGTTCACTCAACAAAAAAAATGTATATAATATAAGTTGTGTATTTTAACGGGATCTACATTTTTTGTGCAGTAAAATTTTGTCTATCTCTTATGGTTTACCAGTTATGCAAAAGTCGCTCATAATGAAGAATACTTTTGGAGACATTCCCAGAAATTTCGAGATATACATTTCATTTCTCATGACATTATCTT
Organism: Deroplatys truncata; assembly: GCA_030765065.1. NCBI lineage: Eukaryota > Metazoa > Arthropoda > Insecta > Mantodea > Mantidae > Deroplatys > Deroplatys truncata. Next base: position 44,000,942 of record CM060975.1, on the reverse strand, counting down.
AAACATATGATATTTTCATCAAAATCGTTAGAGCCATTTTTGAGAAAATTAAAATTTTCGAAAAATGTTCCATGTAAAGGGTAGTCTGGGGTGAGGGGATTTTCTTGAAAATCTTCGTGTCGCATCTCTGGAAGATACTGAACGTAAATACCACGTTTGGTGTTTATCCGACTGTTAGTTTTTGAGTTATGCTGTTCACAGAGACACACACACACACACACACACACACACACACACACAGACACACACATGGACATGTTTCCAAAAATGCTTTTTTTGGATTCAGGAGGTCTCAAAACATATATTTCCGGTGAAATCTCGGTATCGAATTTTTGGGTGGAATGCAATACTTCCCCTACTTACTATACGTAGTAGAGAAAGGAAAAAATGAATAACGAATTTGAGAAAAAGTATAAGTATTGGAAAATTTAAGGAAATAACAAGCAATATCTCGAAAACCGTTCACTTAACAAAAGAAATGTATATGACATAAGTTGTGTATTTTAACGCGATCTACATTTTTTGTGTAGTAAAAGTTTGTCTATCTCTTATGGTTTACCAGTTATGCAAAAGTCGTTCACAATGAAGAATACTTTTGGAGACATTCCCAGAAAATTCGAGATATACATTTTGTCTGTCATGACAATATCTTAAACATATGACATTTTAATCAAAATCGTTAGAGCCGTTTTTGAGAAAATTAAAATTTTCGAAAAATGTTCCATGTAAAGGGTAGTCTGGGGTGGGGGGATTTTCTTGAAAACCTTCGTGTCGCATCCCTGGAAGATACTGAACCTAAATACCAAGTTTGGTGTTTATCCGACTCTTCGTTTTTGAGTTATGCTGTTCACAGACACACAGACAGACACACACACGGACATGTTTCCAAAAATGCTTTTTTTGGATTCAGTGGGTCTCAAAACATGTATTTCCGGCGAAATCTCGGTATCGAAATTTTGGGTGGAATACAATACTTCCCCTACTTACTGTACGTAGTAGAGAAAGTAAAAATGGTCAAAGTACCATCTGTTAAGATATTTACATAGTTAATAAAATGTATATTTTGAATTTTCTTCCAATAGCTGTGAAGTCCGCTTCATTAATTCGGAATGAATTTTGTATATTTTTTATGATGGTAAACCACGAGAAACAGACAAAAACTTACACAAAACACTGTCATTTGTTAAAACATACAAATTAAATTATGTTATTTTAATAATCATTTTCAAGATACTCGCAATTATTGGTTTGACCTTTCACATAGCTTAACACTTGCTTTAAGTGCTACGCCTCCGTTCCTTTGTTCCTCGCAATGCAACGGAAAGAGTATGGAATTTCAAAGGCAGCATGTTATAGAGATACGCTTTTTAAAGATTTAACTATCGCTTCCGTCTCCTGTAGCCCTCTTGTACCTACAACGAATGTGTTATAAAAATTATTTCTGCAAACGTTTAACATGAAGTACGAGGGCTGTCCAGAAAGTTCCAGACGTTTTGGCCTATCGTGGCGATGAGTAGGGCTAGAGCTGCCATCTTGGTGTCAGAACGTTCCTACATTCAGTACGCATCCAGCTGTGGTAGCGTGAGGACTCTGCCTTCCTTACTGTGCTCTCTGCGAGTTGTTAAAATGTGCGCTGCAATAGAAAATCTCGCCACTTGTGAAGTGCGGTCTGTGATTACGTTTTTGTTGGCTAAAAAGAATAAACCAATTGAAACTTTCTGGTGTTAACGGGCAGGGAATAATGAGTGAACGCCGAGTCACGCAATGGTGCATTGATTTTAAAAATGGCCGTACCAATGTTCACGACGAGGATCGCAGTGGTAGGCCTAGCCTTATAACTGATGAACTGTCAATGCAAATCAATGACAAAATTCGTGAAAATTGGTGCATCAAATTGTGGTGGAGAAGCTTGGTTAGCACAAATTTTGTGCTAGGTGGGTTCCAAAAATCTTAACGGAAGACAATAAAAAACAGACTGGCTGCAGCACTGACCTTCCTCCAAGATTTGAACAAATATTGTAACGCTTTACTCGATCGTATCGTAACCCGGGACGAGACTTGGGTGAGGCATGTCAATTGTGAAACAAAACAGCAGTCGATGGAATGGGGACACACACATTCTCCCAAGAAACCAAGAAAGTGTTTGCCTACGCTGTCAGCGAGAAAGGTCATGGCTACTGTGTTTTGGGACTCTAAGGGAGTGCTTCTCGTTGAGTTTCTGGAACGTGGAACAACAATAACCTCAGAGAGGTATTGTTAAACACTAAGAAAGTTAAGGCGTGCCATACAAAATAAGCGTCGGGGAAAACTTAGCACCAAGGTGTTGTTTCTTCACAACAATACACACGGTCAAACGTACCCGAACACTCTTGGATGGTTTTGGATGGGAGGTGTTTGACCATCCACCATACAGTCGGATTTGGCGCCGAGCGACTACCACCTCTTCCCAGCAAGGAGAAATGGCTCGGTACACAATGCTTTGATACTGACGCTGAACTGCATGCCGGTGTAAACCAGTGGTTGAAGTCGCAGGCGGCAGATTTCTACAGAGAGGGTATTGAAAAACTTGTGCCACGGTATGATAAATGCCTCAATTTGAATGTCGATTATGCAGAAAAATAGCTTAAGAGTGTACCTTTCAATGTACATAATAAACGTTGATATTTGCATTTTGTTAATTGTTTATTTCAAAACGCCTGGGACTTACCCTCGTAGATAGAAAAAGCTTTGTTAGAATATTATCTAGGAGAATGGGTGGAGAAAGTTATGTGAATGTAACACATGGGAGTTTTTATTCATTTCACAGAAAAAAGGACAATGATACCTAGAACACATTGAATCATTTTCTAAGCGAAATAGCACAGCGCAGTGTATTTAGCTCATTCTTAATCTAGTAGTACTCTATTTACAAAAACGCCAGTAACGTTTAAAAATTCACACTTCAGCATTTCCCACACTTGACAAACTCATTTCCATTCCACGTGCGCTGCCCAAACGCTTCAACATCCTACAAATTATGACAGGAAGGGGCTCCCGACACGAACAACACGGGCTACAAAACAACACCTGTGCACTGCGGGGCCGTTTCATCACTAAATCGCTCATTTAATCAAATCCAAGGCTGCACAAAACAATAAAACGAACTCTCTTACTGAATGGGGCCGAACTAGTTTACCCGGTTGAGACAGGTTAGTTGCCTTTTTATAGACTACGTATTAGTTGCGGCCCTGGTTGATTATTACCCTATGTTGTTGTTTACATTACGCTCACAGCATGTGCGTGCGTCGTGTTGGCAGGTTGAGGGCAACCCGATGATGTGTTAGACGTGTAGGACAGGATATGGGGGTTACAGGATGTCGGTTGTTGTTTAGGTAGGGGAGAGAAAGGAGGTAAAGTTTGTTCCTCAAAGGTAGCCGGCCATGTTGCAGCGGCCCTTGCGCACCGCTGGTGTTTGTGATTTGTTAATTTAAAAATGCAGGGGTAGTAATTTTGATGTCCAAGCTACTTTTGAAGGGATTGTATAGGAGTTCAGCCTTAGCTGCTGTTGGAGGTACTCCATTGTTACCGGATATGCCCGCATGCCATGCGGGGAAGCCGGTGTCGCCTAAAGTGACGTGTTCTGGGGTTATAATCCCCAAGAGACCGAACGAGGGCGCTCTGATGGTATGGCAACTGGTCGTATAATTTTGCGGCCCGGCGCCTAATTCCATCCTCCACGTAGGGAAGAGATGAGGCTTCGTGAAGCAGTCTCACGGGAAAAGAGCGGAGTCTGCGGCCATGCCCCAAATCTCGCAGGTGTAAAGCAGGAAGGGGATTATGAGCGCTCGAAAAAGGTGTAACTTAAGAGGGACAGGCATCTTCGACCTCAGCATCCGGTACAATGAAGCCGCAGCCCCATGCCCCCGACGCGCGAGACTACATGTTAGCAGCAATATAGCTGGTTCAGGTCCCTTCATGTCGTAGCTTAAATTTTCAAATTGTACACCCATTACGATATTTTCAGATTAATGGATTAAGGTAGGTGTTATGTGCAATGTCTGATGCGATTCTTCTTCTTCGAATTATCCTTCTCGTTGTAGGACTTACAAGCCAATGCCTGTCGAGGAGCAAACAAACTCTGGGTCATAGTATATCCAGGATGGGTGATCTGCTCAACGTCTGGGACGGGGGTGAAGAAAAAGGGAATGAAATGTAGTGATGAAAGGTAGGGAAAGTCTTGCATAAAATTATCCAACCCAGCATTCGCCTAGCGACCGAGGAATACCGCGATAAAACCTTCGGTCAGATTAATCGGCACAAAGTTTTAACCCGGGACCTCCGAATGCGAGCCATACAGGTTACCGCGGCATCACTTCGCTCGTTCTGATACGATTCAATGTAGGAATTAGCGTACCCTAAGCCTACCATACCACGAATCCCACCGAAATTCTAACTACTAGATGCGTTTTGCATGTTATTGCTGTAAAGTCTAATGAATAATCCAACAGTTAATATAGACAAGTTGGAGCGAAGCTCTATCCGGAGCCACAGCCTAAGCCCAAGAACTCTCCTAAATCCAGGGGAAGGCGTCAGTCGAACGGCTCTCCCTCCCGTGGTGTTTCCCATGAGGCCAATAGCTAGAAGCTAAACAGGCGCCCCCCTCGCTTGCGCCATTTACGCGCGTCATCTCGAAGGAGACACTGGGTACCGAAAACCTCGGTAGGATCGGCAGCAATCTAGCATGCCGTCTCCTGGCTCTCCAGAGCGGTACCGGAGGACCTTGAGGCGTGTCAGAATCCCGTCTGGACGGAAAACCGCCCAAGACGTGCTCAATCTCACACGGGTATCGGGAACTACTGCCCCATCCGAGTCCAACCCAATCCAAATGACGGGTAGGACTCGGATGTTTAGCCCAGCGTACTTCTAGTAACGCCAGAAGTACCATGAGTGTTCAGGGTCCGCAGCGCCCGCACCATGGCAGCTGAAGAAGCCGGAAACACCCTCCCCCTTACGGGGAGTGAATATACACACCACAAATCCTAAATTAATGGTCTTCAAGTACATAATAACCAAATAGTTAATCTGGAATACTAGCATGATAATAATTTCGTACTTGCCGCCATTGTGCTTGTCATTCATAGCGGTGATGATAACGACAATTCTTGCAAGTTGGAAGACCCAAGAAGGTTGCGACACAGGCTGCCCCTACTGGTTGATAAGTAGGCTAAGGATCCGGGACAAGTTAGCAACCAATGTATGCGCAGTTGATGTAAACAAAGACGCCAATGCGCTGCCTCATTTGCTACTGTGAACGGTACAGTCTAGTGGTGGAAAATGAAATACGACAGACACATCGGAATGACGTTACAGACTGAAACATTGTGAAGAGGAACAGGCAGCAGCTGAATCCATGAAGTGGAGAAGAAGAAGAAGAAGAAGAAGAAGAAGAAGAAGAAGACATCGAAGTGACACAAGTGTATTGTACCCTAGTCACGAAGCGGATTGTACTTGAACGCATAGGTAAACAAAACAACTCACTCTACCCTACTCGATGCACAGTATACTTTACTTCCCTCTAGGTTGTCCCGGATCCTTAGCTTATTGATAACTATACTGTGTCAACAGATCGTGAATTTGCTTCTGATCAGTGCATGCCGTTCTTCCTTCCCTCAGTCTTTCAATCCGGAACGTATTACAAGTGAGAAATTCATACCACTCGTCGTTTACGAAAGCTACAAATTGACCGTGTTCAACGGTGGCCCTGCTGTAACAAATCTTGTGTTATGTGTTATTTAATTACCTGGCCGTAACTCGGACTCTCAATACGCTGGGCCGCAATTCAACTTTACCGCTCTTGCTAGCGGACACAGAGTACTTTAACTCTATCATTTAATATTGTGTTTACAATTTCTGGAATTCTTCAGACAACATCTATCTATACTATACTATGATGAAAAGCATCTGATGACATATTCACATGACTTTGCCAACCCATGTACAAACTATGTTTTATATTTGCAGAAACACTTTCTTTACACATTTCGATGTAGGTACGCTACAAGGAGAATGCATGAGAATGAAACGAGTCTTTAAAAAGTGGTCGCTGTATGTCGACCTTGTAATTCCATCATGAGAAACAAACGAATGGCAACTTAGCACATCAAAAAACGTGAAGTTTAAACCAACAGCACCGAATATATAGGAAATGACTAAACTCTCAAAGACCGTATTCGATATAAATGGCGTATTAAGGATATCTAGATATTGTTTGTGAAGTTTGTCTAACTCTTATACAAAGATGATTCAGAATGAAGAGGACTTACAATGATATTCGCAGAAAAATCAAGATATACGCTTTATTTGTCATTAAAATATCTAAAACATGTGGTAATTTACTTAAAAAGTTTGAAAAAAAAAAAAAAGCTTAAAAAAGCTATTTTTTCAACACATCAAATACGAAAGAGCATTTTCAATCTTAAAGAGTAGTTTGGTGTAGGGCATTTTTACTTTCTCTACTACGTATAGTAAGTAGGGGAAGTATTGTATTCCACCCAAAAATTCGATACCGAGATTTCACCGGAAATACACGTTTTGAGACCCCCTGAATCCAAAAAAAGCATTTCTGGAATTATGTCCGTGTGTGTGACTGTGAACAGCATAACTCAGAAACGAACAGTCGGATAAACACCAAACTTGGTATTTAGTTTCAGTATCTTTCAGAGATGCGACACGAAGGTTTTCAAGAAAATCCCCCCACCCCAGATTACCCTTTACATGGAACATTTTTCGAAAATTTTAATTTTCTCAAAAATGGCTCTAACGATTTTGATTAAAATATCATATGTTTAAGATATTTTCATGACAAATGAAACGTATATCTCGAATTTTCTGGAAATGTCTCCAAAAGTATTCTTCATTGTGAACGACTTTTGCATAACTGGTAAACCATAAGAGATAGACAAAATTTTACTACACAAAAAATGTAGATCGCGTTAAAATACACAATTTATGTCATACATTTTTTGTTGTTGAGTGAACCATTTTCGAGATATTGCTTGTTATTTCCTTAAATTTTCCAATACTTGTACTTTTTCTCAAATTCGTTATTCATTTTTACTTTCTCTACTACATATAGTAAGTAGGGGAAGTATTGCATTCCACCCAAAAATTCGATACCGAGATTTCACCGGAAATACATGTTTTGAGACCTCCTGAATCCAAAAAAAGCATTTTTGGAAACATGTCCGTGTGTGTGTCTGTGTGTGTGTGTGTGTGTCTGTGTGTCTGTGTGTCTGTGAACAGCATAACTCAAAAACGAACAGTTGGATAAGCACCAAACTTGGTATTTAGGTTTAGTATCTTCCAGAGATGCGACACGAAGGTTTTCAAGAAAATCCCCCCACCCCAGACTACCCTTTACATGGAAGATTTTTCGAAAATTTTAATTTTCTCAAAAATGGCTCTAACGATTTTGATTAAAATATCATATGTTTAAGATAATGTCATGAGAAATGAAATGTATATCTCGAATTTTCTGGGAATGTCTCCAAAAGTATTCTTCATTGTGAACGACTTTTGCATAACTGGTAAACCATAAGAGATAGACAAAATTTTACTACACAAAAAATGTAGATCGCGTTAAAATACACAACTTATGTCATATACATTTCTTTTGTTGAGTGAACCGTTTTCGAGATATTGCTTGTTATTTCCTTAAATTTTCCAATACTTATACTTTTTCTCAAATTCGTTATTCAATTTTTTATGTCCCAGACATGCAAAGAGAATGGAATTCGCCGCATAGCAACCAGCGCTAAAATATTTGACTATCGCTTAAAAGCTACCATATTTCCCTTGCATCTACAAGAAAATTAGGAATAAGATTGACATCTCGATATCTCGATTAACATGAAGCATACAGAGAATAGGCGTTTGTAAAATTAGATTGTACAAGAGTAGAGAAAGTCATGTGAGTGTAACACATCAGATTTTTTTTTCTGTCCTGGTAATGCAAATAGAATGGAATACTCCATATTGCAAGCAGCTCTTAAATATTTGACTATCGCTTAAAGCCTACCAACTCCCCTTGCATCCACAAGAGAATTAGCAATAAGATTAACATCTCGATTAACATGAAGTAGATGGAGAATAAGCGTTTGTAAAAATAGTTTGCACAAGAGTAGAGAAAGTCATGTGAGTGTAACACATCAGATTTTTTTAACATATTCCGGTCACTTCGAACTTCAATATCAAGTTTGATATTTATGCGACTTTGGTTTTTCAGTTATGCTATATATTTTTTTTAAGTTCCTTTCTTTTTATTTGAGGGCCTTCAAAACAGCCGGTGAAATTCCGATATAGCAGTTTTGGGAGGAAAACAATACCTCCTCTATTATAGGCAAGTGATAAAGAAAGAAAGCAGAAGAAAATCTCTAGGATTGCATCACTTTGGAACAAATAATAATAAATCATTCCGACTCCGAACATGAGATTTTAAACTATGCTTTTCTCGTTTCTTCTCCTCTCGACTTCGAGAGAGTATTTTCGTTGCGCTACGTTTCGCCAATATATTTCGTTGCGCGATATCAAGGACTGTAATTTGCGATGCTTGTATTTTTGCCTACAACTTCTCCGATACTTCCCGACTCTCAATTTATCTCTTTAGGATCCCTCCCGTCCCCCGCCTCCGAAAGTTCTGAAGTTTAAAAACCACAACCGTTAACGTCGTGTTCTATTTTTCCTAAATGCTGTAACCGATACCCCCCCGCGATATTTATCTCTTGACTGCCTCAGGAATTTTAAACAGATGGCCTGGGAGAGCAAAGTGCCTTTTCATGTCTGCAGCAGTTTTCATCTGTCGGAAATCACAACGGATTTACTTGCACAAAGTAAGGCAATGCTTCACGTCAACAAAACTTACCATCATCTTTCTCGCTTCCATATCATAAGCGTTACTTGAGACTTCGACAGCCCTCAAAACTCCCGTGAAATGAAGATCATTAAAACAACCGAATGGGTGAGAGCAAGAATAAAACATTCCAAAATTATAGCTCTCGCTAAAATGAAAAAAAGAATCTGATGAATTAGTTTCAGTGACATTCTCTATTCACTGGCGTTTATTATCTTTACTACGTATAGTAAGTAGGGGATGTATTGTAAGCCATCCAAAAATTCCATGTCGAATTTGAAGTAGATTATATTTGTTGGTAGTTGGAAGATGCTTCATGTTTATCTGTCCCACGTATGGGAGCCAATTTGTCGCAGTAACTTCGTGTTATCTTATTGCTGAGCGCCTGTTATTGTTTTACTACTTTGAATGTTGGGTTCTTTGTCCTCCGGCTAGCTATTATTACCACTCAGTCGATCATATCTCTTGAACAGGGTGTGTAAACGGAAAGGATTTGTTACTGAAAGATAACACTTATAAAAGAATTTGTTTTTTACACTTTTATTACCGTCACAATTAATTAATTTCACATATTGACTCTTGATACACAACTGAAACTGTTATATTTTCTAATATCACTATAATCACTTATTTGCTGCACATTATTAATTCGCGTATTTCACATTTATAACTAACTTTACAACGCGAGAGATTTTGTAGAATTGCGCGACGTATAACGCGTGAACGATTCTCTTAAACTGTGCGACGTATAACCTTTGTATGATTCTGTTGAACTGAACGACTTTTGCCTTGTGAATTATTCTGTCAAACTGCGCGTTACCCGTCTCTGGCACGGAATTTATACTCCCTCACCCCAATATGCCTAAACATTATAACCGAGCTGCTATTGGTTAATAAAACGCGCCAACATTAGCGTCTATATTTATATCCAATCAAAATTACGAACACATATGCTCTAGGGAAGAAATTCCCTCCATTTCTACAGAAAAGCGCGCTAATCTGACGTCATTTGCTTGTCTCTTCTAATTAATAAACAACTCACCCCCTCGCTCATTGTTGCTCGCTCTTATTGTCAGTTTCAGTGAGGCCGTGTAAACTTATTTCCTAACAATGCTTATAATTAACAAACATCTCAAATCATTGTCATACAATAATGCTTATTTACACTATAATCACTCTGGCATTTACAGTGTTGTGATATAAAATACTGCGTCAAATTTCAGCGGAAATATATGTTTTGAGGCCCTCTGTCCACTCCCAAAAAGTAAAAAAGGTTCGTTTGTGTGAAAAGAATCCCTTAAAATCGAAAATTCGAAGCCAAACTTGGTATTTAAGTTCAACACCTTCCAAGAATGCGAAAAGATGATTTTAGAAATTCCCCCATCCCAAGCTAACCTTTACATGAAATTTTTTAAAATTCTCAAAACGTTCTAACAATTTTATTAAAATATCATATGTTTAAGATATTTTCATGACAAATGAAATGCATATCTTGAATTTTCCAGGAATAGCCTGTGAAGTTCTCTTAATTTTAAATGCCTTTTGCATAATTGGTAAACCGTAAGATATACACAAACTAAGTGCACAAAAATTTTAAGTCTCGTCAATGCACAGTATTTTTGTCAAATCATTTTCTTTTGTTTTGTAAAGTTAACCATTTCCGAGAAATTCCGTGTTATTGGTTTGCACTTTAAAGTACTTATATTTTTCTTAAATTATTAACTTCTTAGTTATTAGCTTTTTCTTTTTCTTCTCTCTTTGTAATGCAAAGAGAACCGAATTTCAAAGCCATTACATAGCGATTCGCCCTTAAAAGGTTTGACTATTGCTTAAAGCCTATTGTATTCCCCTAATTCCGCTGTAGCTGCAAGGTTCGAGGGCCGTCCAAAAAGTAAGTTTCCCTATTTTATAAAAACATTACACACAACTGATTACATTGAATTAATTTTATTTATATCGTACAATCCTTCTGTTACTTTTCTACATAGTCAACATGTTTTACCAAGCATTTATGGGGACGTGACACAAGTTTCTCCATGCCAGTGTTGTACCACGTCGGGTCCTGTGCTCGTAACCAGCTGATTTAAAGGATTCTCTATCTTATTGAATTTTTTCAAACAAAACATTCATTCGTTTCAAAGATAAAACCTTTTTCTGAAATAAATAACTCTTCTTCTCTTTGCATGACTACGAGAAAGAATTGATGGGCTATTCAGAACTTAAAAATAAACGTATTTGAAAATTCAAAGCAATAACAACAAAAACAAGTGTCTTAAACAAATACCTATACAACTTTATGTGTAGTAAAATTTTGTCTATAGTTTACCGTTTACTAATTAAACAAGATTTGCTCAGAATGAAGCGAATTTTACGGGCTATTCCTAGAAAATTCCAAATCTATACATGTTTTATTTGTCATGCAAATTTCTTAAACATATTTTAATCAAACTTGTTAGAGCAATAGTTTGAAAAAATAAAAAATAACGAGACTTTTTCCACATTTGCAATGTAACTATCTTTAATACACGGTATTTTAATGAAAACCGTCAGTGAAATTTTCGAGAAAATAAAAAATAGCGAAAATGCTTTTTTTTCCCCGTTTCATTCAGGGAGGCTCGAAAGTGTACCTATTTAAAAGTTAAAACTGTAAAAATATTTCTCACATGAAACTACATTATCATTTTTTGAAAATTATTTTCCTGGAAAGGACCATACAAATTAATTGTATTTTATAATTATGTTGAACAAATCTGTAATGAAAATGTGCGCTTAATTGTTTTTGGACTATTGCTATAGAATGCACGCCACTGTATGTTTCATAACAAAGATGGCCCACTTCTGGTTGGGACTGTACAGACAATTTAGCTGTATTGTTTGTGGGAGGACAGAGTTTACCGAATTAGTACCGCTAAAGTAACATCGATAACAAGAGCGCTGCAACAAAAGACCAAACAGGTCGATACTTCCTCCTCTCGCCGTAGTTATCACAAGTCTTACGCTAACTCCTGCATTAATTGTCCTCAATACAAAATCTGTAAACTCGCTAATTAAAACTTTGTAGTCGAGGAACGCTTAGCGTTGCACTGTTTGCTTTGTGTCTTTTGTGCATACAGCACAGCGATGTTTATTTGTTTCACACCCAAAGTTAGGAATAAAGCCGCTAATTTACCTTGTATGTCATAAACAAGCACAATTTTTTTCTTAAAAAATGTTTAATTAAAATGCAACTGTTTAAAGTATCTGCATAACAAACAAATGTATACCTTGTATTTTCTAGGAATAGCCTGTGAAGTCCTCTTCATTGGGAAGGAATTTTGTATAACTGATAAACCATAAGAGATAGACAAAAAACCTACTACAAACAATGTAGACCTCCAGAAAAAATACCATTTATCCAAAAACATTTTTTGTGACAAAGCCGAGATACCGGTTTTATTACTTACTCTACTACGTAGAGTAAGTAGGGGAAGTATTGTATTCCACCCAAAAATTCGATACCGAGATTTCACCGGAAATATACGTTTTGAGACCCCCTGAATCCAAAACACCTGATGTGTTACACTCACATGACTTTCTCTACTCTTGTACAAACTATTTTTACAAACGCTTATTCTCCATATGCTTCATGTTAATCGAGATGTTAATCTTATTGCTAATTTTCTTGTAGGTGCAAGGAGAATTGCTAGGCTTTAAGCGATCGTCAAATCTTTTAAGAGCTGGTTGCTATGTGCAGCATTCCATTCTCTTTGCATGTACAGGACATAAAAAAAATCTGATGTGTTACTCTCACATGACTTTCCCTACTCTTGTACAAACTATTTTTACAAACTCTTATTCTCCATCTATTTCATATTAATCGAGATAAACATTTGCAGAAACGATCTTTTGACATGGAAAGAGAATTACATTTTACACAGAGCGACCAGTTCTAAAAATATTTCACTTTCGCTTAAGGCCTACTATGTTCCCCTTATTTTGTATTTGCAAGGGCAATATAGAAATACAGTAGCCTTTAAGCACATACATATCTCTTAATAGCTGGTTGCTAGGTGCAGCACCATTCTCTTTGCCACAGATTAATACTCTTTGCATATCCAAGACAAAAAAAATGAATAACGAATTCCCATTTGAGAAAATAAGTATTGGAAAATTTAAGGGAATAACAAGCAATATCTCGAAAATGGTTCACTCAAGAACAAAAAAATGTATATAACTTGATGCAGTAATTTGTATCACAAATTACTTAAATGTAAATAATGATTGTAATATGAATATGCATTTTTATGTGACATTGATTTGAGATGTTTATTGATTGTAATTATTGTTGAGAAGTAAGTTTATATTGCCTTACTGAAACTGACAATAATAGCGTGCAATAATGCAGCGAGGGGGTGAGCTGTTTATCATTATTGGAAACGAGGAAGTTACGTAATGTTGACGCGTTTTTTCCGTTGAGAATCTTCTGGAACCTTTCCCTAGAGCATATGTGTTCATAATTTTCATTGGATATAAAAATAGACGCTAATGTTGGCGCGTTTTATTAGCCAATTGCAGTTCAGTTATAATCTTTAGGCATATCGGGGAGTGGGAGTATAAATAGAAGCTAGGTTAGAGGTAAAGTCCGTCAGTCGTTCAGTTCATCAAAAATCTGTGTACACTACACGTCGTCTTCAGTCATCAGTTCGTCGAAAGTATTAGTACGGCACACATCGGATATAGATTCACAAGTTACGCGCAGGAGAATTATGAAAGATCTAAAGTATGGTAAAGTTAATTATACAAAAGATTGAAGTACGTGGATTAAAAGAATTATCAGTAAGAAGTTGTTATAACAGTTTCAGTTTGGCGAGTATCTAGATCAATGTGTAAAAGTGAGAGTGAACGTGTTCGACAATAAAATTATAAAACAAATTTCTTCATCAGTGTTCTTTTTGGATAAAAGATTCCTTTCCGTTTACACACCCTGACCAAGAGATATGTTCGACCCAAGAAAAGATAATAGCTAGCCGGAGGACAGTAAACAAAAATTAAATCAAATTACAGTCGCATTCTTTTAAACAAAAAACTAATACTGCCGCAAATTGCTAACACCAGATGGAGCTACAAACCGAACAAATGAATGACGTCACAAGATGGCTTCACATGAAGTAAACACGAATACACAAATAACATTAATAAATACACTCACAAATTGGCGCCCAACGTGGGGCAAAGTGACAGGAAAGGAACACGATGACCAGGAAAGGAGCAGAATAACCAGGAAGGGGCAGAATTAACCAGGAAGAAGTGAGATGACCAGGAAGGGGCGAATGGAGAAGTGAACTGAACTACAAGACGCAGATTCCAGAAACAACTACAGGGACGACAGACTACGCGGATGATTGGACATCGTAATTCCAAGATTACAAGGCAACAGGGAAATTCAACTACAAAAACATCGAGACGACGTAGATTCATCATAACACAACGCAGAAGCAACATATAACCTAGGAGGGGCAGGAAGCTGGACATCAAAGTAACAGCAACAGATAGCATCACAAAGGTTAGAAACGTGTGATTTTTATTCTAAAAAAAAGTGTAAAATTTTAAATGTACCTTAGGAGCGGAAGGATAAAGAAAACAATGGCTACTAATAATACAGAAGAAATAATTATGGAGGGAGATGCTGTAACAGTTAGCTGTAAGTCAATACAGGATACAGAAAATAGCTTAAACAATGTAGTATTTGATGGAGGAAATGTTAGTGCAGAAAGTCAGAATAGAATAACAGGAAATGTTAATTTTGATGCTGGTATGATGATGGAAATGCTGAGAAATTTTGGTGAAACATTAAATAAGAGTATTACAGATCAATTGAGGGATGATATTCGTAAGACTAATGAGAAATTAGAAGATCTAAGTCGGAATAATATAGAATTAAGGGAAGAAATTTGTAAGAATAATGAGAAATTAGAGAAGAAAATAGATCAAAACAGGGAAGATATGCAAAAGAGTTATAGGGAATTAAGGGAAGATATTGGTAAAAGCTTAGAACAAAACAGGGAAGAAATTGAAAAGAAATTCATGGAGCTAGATAGTAGTATGATAAGAATGAGAGATGAAAAGAAAGTGATAACAAGTGAGATAGGAGAAGTTTCAAAGAAAATGCTAGACATGAGCAGGGAAATAGGTAACAAAAAAAGTGAGGTTAATACTAAAAGTGAACATGTTGATGTAGAATGTAGAGAGTTAGGTAGTAGAATGAGTAACATTTCAAGTGAGATAAGAGAGATGAAAGAGGTTATGAATGTAGATGTGAATCAGGCGCAAGTTAATTTCAGAGGGGATATATCAGAAATACAGGAGTCAGTAATGCAAAGAAATAAATTGTACGAAGTAGTTAAAAGTTTTGCCTGTAAATAATCAAAAGCTAACTTCTGAAATTAACAAGTATCAAGCTGTTAAGAATGAAAACTCCAATCCAGTACAATTTAGTACAGATTTGTTAAAGTACTCTCAGATTAAAAAGATAGCAGAAGAATTAAAAATGACAGTTGTTAAAAGATGTTTGTTCAGGAAACTTTAGATTGTTTTCAAATGTTATCATGGGACGAAATTTCACATGAATACAAGAGGCGATTCATGAACAAAATTTTGAAGGTTAGGATACAGCTACGAGAAATGTTTAGCCACAGACAATTTGATCCAGGAGGGTGAATAGCAATGAGATGTAAAGTAAATGCTGGATAGTTAATGATGAAATGCAGAGCAATGTATTGGAACGTAAGAGGGTTAACTATTTATATATGTCATGTGAAAAGAGAAATAAATTCTGGACAAAAATTAAATGTTTAAAAAAAAAGGGAAATTTAACATTTTTTTAGTAACTGTAACAGTATTTGAAATTAAGAATGTAAAGATTGAAACTTAATATGATATTACAGTAAAAGTACGTAGCTATAATTCCAAGAGTATTGTGAATATACAGTACAAAACAACAAAAATGGGGTAAAAGTCATTAAAACAAATATTTATGTAGCAAAGAGAACATGTGAAACAGTGTCTAGATTTAAGAGATGTAAGTATATATTTAGGTAAAGGGTGAATATTTTTGGTAAATATGTATAGTAATTACAAAAATTCTTAAATGCACAAATTTTTGTCAACTTAAGAAAGTAAACAAATTTGTAACAGTAATTAAATAATTCAGGGTACAGTATTTGCTCTAAAAAATTTTGTAATGTTAGATTAATGTCTAAACACATTAAACCAGAGCCAGTAAGTAGTGGCGAGATAAAAAAAACAAAAACATATGTCGTGTGTTAAATACGTGTGAAGTGTCAAGTGAAAGTGATAGCGTGTGTTCCAAGATTTAGGAGACTAAAAACCCAATTATAAAATTTCCAAACAAGTTGTAAATATTTATAATTATGTTTCTAGTGGGGCATATGATGCAGTAATTTGTATCACAAATTACTTAAATGTAAATAATGATTGTAATATGAATATGCATTTTTATGTGACATTGATTTGAGATGTTTATTGATTGTAATTATTGTTGAGAAGTAAGTTTACATTGCCTTACTGAAACTGACAATAATAGCGTGCAATAATGCAGCGAGGGGGTGAGCTGTTTATCATTATTGGAAACGAGGAAGTTACGTAATGTTGACGCGTTTTTTCCGTTGAGAATCTTCTGGAACCTTTCCCTAGAGCATATGTGTTCATAATTTTCATTGGATATAAAAATAGACGCTAATGTTGGCGCGTTTTATTAGCCAATTGCAGTTCAGTTATAATCTTTAGGCATATCGGGGAGTGGGAGTATAAATAGAAGCTAGGTTAGAGGTAAAGTCCGTCAGTCGTTCAGTTCATCAAAAATCTGTGTACACTACACGTCGTCTTCAGTCAGTCAGTTCGTCGAAAGTATTAGTACGGCATACATCGGATATAGATTCACAAGTTACGCGCAGCAGAATTATGAAAGATCTAAAGTATGGTAAAGTTAATTATACAAAAGATTGAAGTACGTGGATTAAAAGAATTATCAGTAAGAAGTTGTTATAACAGTTTCAGTTTGGCGAGTATCTAGATTAATGTGTAAAAGTGAGAGTGAACGTGTTCGACAATAAAATTATAAAACAAATTTCTTCATCAGTGTTCTTTTTGGATAAAAGATTCCTTTCCGTTTACACACCCTGACCAAGAGATATGTTCGACCCAAGAAAAGAAAATAGCTAGCCGGAGGACAGTAAACAAAAATTAAATCAAATTACAGTCGCATTCTTTTAAACAAGAAACGAATACTGCCGCAAATTGCTAACAACAGATGGAGCTACAAACCGAACAAATGAATGACGTCACAAGATGGCTTCACATGAAGTAAACACGAATACACAAATAACATTAATAAATACACTCACAAACATAAATTGTGTATTTTAACGCGATCTACATTTTTTGTGTAGTAAAATTTTTTTTTTTCTCTTATGGTTTACCACTTATGCAAAAGTCGTTCACAATGAAGAATACTTTTGGAGACATTCCCACAAAATTCGAGATAAACATTTCATTTGCCATGAAAATATCTTAAACATATAATATTTTTATCCAAATCGCTAGAGCCATTTTTGAGAAAATTAAAACTTTCGAAAAATGATCCATGTAAAGGGTAATCTGGGGTGGGGGGATTTTCTTGAAAACCTTCGTGTCGCATCTCTGGAAGATACTGAACCTAAATACCAAGTTTGATGTTTATCCGACTGTTCGTTTCTGAGTTACGCTGTTCACAGACAGACACACACACACACAGACACACACACACGGACATGTTTCCAAAAATGTTTTTTTTTGGATTCAGGGGGCCTCAAAACATATATTTCCGGTGAAAACTCGGTATCGAATTTTTGGGTGGAATACAATACTTCCCCTACTTACTATATGTAGTAGAGAAAGTAAAATGAATAACGAATTCCCATTTGAGAAAAAGTAAGTATTGGAAAATTTAA
Source organism: Deroplatys truncata (assembly GCA_030765065.1). Classification (NCBI taxonomy): domain Eukaryota; kingdom Metazoa; phylum Arthropoda; class Insecta; order Mantodea; family Mantidae; genus Deroplatys; species Deroplatys truncata. Next base: position 43,983,068 of record CM060975.1, on the reverse strand, counting down.
GGGAATAACAAGCAATATCTCGAAAATGATTCACTCAATAAAAAAAATGTATATCACATAAATTGTATATTTTAACGCGATCTACATTTTTTGTGGAGTAAAATTTTGTCTATCTCTTATGGTTTACCAGTTATGCAAAAGTCGTTCAAAATGAAGAATGCTTTTGGAGACATTCTCAGAAAATTCGAGATATACATTTCATTTTTAATGAAAATATTTTAAACATATGATATTTTAATCAAAATCGTTAGAGCCAGTTTTGAGAAAATTAAAATTTTCGAAAATATTCCATGTAAAGGGTAATCTGGGGTGGGGGGATTTTCTTGAAAACCTTCGTGTCGCATCTTTGGAAGATACTGAACCTAAATATCAAGTTTGGTGTTTATCCGCAATGTATACGCAATAATTTTATTAATGTAGGCTTACTGAGACGAAGTACTTGTGATACAGTTAGTAACTAGCTACTTTTTTATACCCGTTACTTTTTGACCATCCGTACTTAAGCTCCTAGATCTTATAACCAATGTGCCTTTCTGCATTAAGTCCATCCCCCCCCCAAGGAACCCGAGTAATAAATTTCCCCAACATCTGCCCCGAGAAGTAACAGCTCTATAAAAATAAAACGCTTCAGCACATAACTGGGATTAAAGTTTTCGCCGGCTATTACAGTGTAAATTCCACCAGAGACATAATAAATTTACCGTCCTATCACAGAGTGTTAAATCTCGGACTACCAACATGAACTGTGCTTACGTCCCTGGCGATAAGTATGGATTTATGTAATGCGGGCCTTCAGCTCGGCTTTACCAAAGGATTTTCAAATTGGTATGTTGAATGAAAATATTGAATAACTTCCCGTGGATACACAACTGTCTTCTTTCAAAAGTAATCTGTAAATTGATACAATTGAAAAATTTATGGGTAATTATACTCAGATTTTCTAAAAAGTTACTTTTTACTTTCTCTACTACGTATAGTAAGTAGGGGAAGTATTGTATTCCACCCAAAAATTCGATACCGAGATTTCACCGGAAATATATGTTTTGAGACCCCCTGAATCCAAAAAAAGCATTTTTGGAAACATGTCCTTGTGTGTGTTTGTGTACAGCATAACTCAAAAACGAACAGTCGGATAAACACCCAACTTGGCATTTAGGCTCAGTATATTCCAGAGATGCGGCACGAAGGTTTTCAAGAAAATCCCCACCACCCCAGATTACCCTTTACATGGAACATTTTTCGAAAATTTTAATCTTCTCAAAAATGGCTCTAACGATTTTGATTAAAATATCATATGTTTAAGATATTTTCATGACAAATGAAATGTATATCTCAAATTTTCTGGGAATGTTTCCAAAAGTATTCTTCATTGTGAACGACTTTTGCATAACTGGTAAGCCATAAGAGATAGACAAAATTTTACTACACAAAAATGTAGATCGCGCTAAAATACACAATTTATGTCATATACATTTTTGTTGTTGAGTGAACCATTTTCGAGATATTGCTTGTTATTCCGTTACTTTTTCCGATACTTATACTTTTTCTCAAATTCGTTATTCATTTTTACTTTCTCTACTACGTATAGTAAGTAGGGGAAGTATTGCATTCCACCCAAAAATTCGATACCGAGATTTCACCGGAAATACATGTTTTGAGACCTCCTGAATCCAAAAAAAGCATTTTTGGAAACATGTCCGTGTGTGTGTCTGTGTGTGTGTGTGTCTGTGTGTGTGTGTCTGTGTGTCTGTGTGTGTGTGAACAGCATAACTCAAAAACGAACAGTCGGATAAGCACCAAACTTGGTATTTAGGTTCAGTATCTTCCAGAGATGCGACACGAAGGTTTTCAAGAAAATCCCCCCACCCCAGACTACCCTTTACATGGAACATTTTTCGAAAATTTTAATTTTCTCAAAAACGGCTCTAACGATTTTGATTAAAATATCATATGTTTAAGATATTGTCATGATAAATAAAATGTATATCTCGAATTTTCTGGGAATGTCTCCAAAAGTATTCTTCATTATGAACGACTTTTTCATAACTGGTAAACCATAAGAGATAGACAAAATTTTACTACACAAAAAATGTAGATCGCGTTAAAATACACAATTTATGTCATATACATTTCTTTTGTTGAGTGAACCGTTTGCGAGATATTGCTTGTTATTCCCTTAAATTTTCCAATACTTATACTTTTTCTCAAATTCGTTATTCATTTTTTTATGTCCTGGACATGCAAAGAGAATGGAATGCGCCACATAGCAACCAGCGTTAAAATATTTGACTATCGCTTAAAAGCTACCATATTCCCCTTGCATCTACAAGAAAATTATCAATAAGATTGACATCTCGATATCTCCATTAACATGAAGCATATGGAGAATAAGCGTTTGTAAAAATAGTTTGTACAAGAGTAGAGAAAGTCATGTGAGTGTAACACATCAGATTTTTTTACTTTCTCTACTACGTATAGTAAGTAGGGGAAATATTGTATTCCACCCAAAATTCGATACCGAGATTTCACCGGAAATACATGTTTTGAACCCCCCTGAATCCAAAAAAAACATTTCTGGAAACATGTCCGTGTGTGTGTCTGTCTGTGTGTCTGTGAACAGCATAAATCAGAAACGAACAGTCGGATAAACACCAAACTTGGTATTTAGGTTCAGTATCTTCCAGAGATGCGACACGAAGGTTTTCAAGAAAATCCCCCACCCCAGACTACCCTTTACATGGAACATTTTTCGAAAAGTTTAATTTTCTCAAAAATGGCTCTAACGATTTTGATTAAAATATCATATGTTTAAGATATTGTCATGACAAATGAAATGTATATCTCGAATTTTCTGGTAATGTCTCCAAAAGTGTTCTTCATTGTGAACGACTTTTGCATAACTGGTAAACCATAAGAGATAGACAAAATTTTACTACACAAAAAATGTAGATCGCGTTAAAATACACAATTTATGTCATATACTATTTTTTTGTTGAGTGAACCGTTTTCGAGATATTGCTTGTTATTCCCTTAAATTTTCCAATACTTATACTTTTTCTCAAATTCGTTATTCATTTTTTTATGTCCTGGACATGCAAAGAGAATGGAATGCGCCACATAGCAACGAGCGTTAAAATATTTGACTATCGCTTAAAACCTACCATATTACCCTTGCATCTACAAGAAAATTACCAATAAGATTGACATCTCGATATCTTCATTAACATGAAGCATATGGACAATAAACGTTTGTAAAAATAGTTTTCACAAGAGTAGAGAAAGTCACGTAAGTGTAACACATCAGATTTTTTTGTCCTGGTAATGCAAAGAGAATGGAATACTCCACATAGCAACCAGCTCTTAAAATATTTGACTATCGCTTTAAGCCTACCAATTCCCCTTGCACCTACAAGAAAATTAGCAATAAGATTAACATCTTGATTAACATGAAGCTTATGGAGAATAAGCGTTTGTAAAAATAGTTTGTACAAGAGTAGAGAAAGTCATGAGAGTGTAACACATCAGATTTTTTTAATTCAGGGGGCCTAAAAACATGTATTTCCGGTAAAATCTCGATATTGAATTTTTGTGTGGAATGCAATACTTTCTCTATCTACTATGTACGTGGAAGGGAAAGTACAGATGCTTTCTTTCGGTTCAGTGGGCTCGAAACACATACTTCCAGTAAAATCGGTGTCGAATTTTTGGGTGAAATGCAACGCTTCCTGTACTTGCTGTTAAGTAGATGGTGGAGAAAGTAAAAAGTGATTAGATGAGAGGAATGAGATGGAAAAGGTCGTTCGGCTAGTTTTCCCTGACACATAAATGTGAAAAAACACAATTGTCAAAAAATTGTATATGTGTATTTCCATATTTGAAGGAGTTTACATCCCGTAACGATATATTTTCCTTAATGTTTGTATTTACACATGACGGCTTCATTCTTTCCTTCAGTTTTGTTTTACTTCCCTACTATCAGTCCCTTTTACTCCCCGTTTGTCATACAGTTCATTCACGTGTAATTCCGCTGCCTTTGAACCTCTTTCTTTGTTTTTGGAACCTTGTTTGATTTTATACATGTTGACAATTTTGTTATATGAGAAGGGGAGAAGCAGAGAACTCACGAATTTACATTTATTTCGCACCGGAAGCGAATCAAGAGCTTTGTTACATATAACCGTTGAAACGAGTTTATGCTGTCTTGAATTCTGCTTTTAAGAGTGCTTGGAGAGACAGCATTTCGAGTAAAAGGGTTGCACAGAGCGAGATTCACAATAAGTATTTCTTAATACATTCCGAGCACTCTTATTAATAAGCGAGTCCATTAATTTAAAATTAGACGTGACCGACTGCGTTGTGGCCTGAACCGAGCGACAAACTGTATTACAATAGGGGTTTAAAATAACGATCTTTATTCGTAGCACAATTATTATTACGCCAAAAAATCATATTTCTTTTTTTCCAGTTAACATGCAGGTTGTTTAATATATGTTTTTCTTTTCTTAAAAATCTGAGGTGTTACATTAACAGGAGTCTCTCTATTCATTCCTCAACAAACGATTCTTACAAAAGCTTATTTTGTACTTCATCCTAAAGAATGTCTGTAAATACAATAGAAATACTGGCTACTCAAGCCGTAGTCAAATATTTAAAAAGCGGGTCGCTCGGGTTTGTACAAGAGTAGAGAAAGTCATGCGAGTGTAACACATCAGATTTTTTTAATTATATTGTTCACAAACAAAAAACACGCTCAAAAGGACCTTGGTTTAAACAAATCTGATGTGTTACACTCACATGACTTTCTCTACTCTTATACAAACTATTTTTACAAACGCTTATTCTCCATATGCTTCATGTTAATCGAGATGTTAATCTTATTGCTAATTTTCTTGTAGATGCAAGGGAATATGGTAGTATTTAAGCGATAGTCAAATATTTTAAGAGCTGGTTGATATGTGGCGCATTCCATTCTCTTTATATGTCCAGGACATAAAAAAATGAATAACGAATTCCCATTTGAGAAAAAGTATTGGAAAATTTAAGGGAATAACAAGCAATATCTCGAAAATGGTTCACTCAAAAAAAAAAAAAAAAAAAAAACTATACGACATTATTTTGTGTATTTTAATGCGATCTACGTTTTTTGTGTAGTAAAATTTTGTCTATCTCTTATGGTTTACCAGTTATGCAAAAGTCGTTCACAATGAAGAATACTTTTGGAGACATTCCCAGAAAATTCGAGATATACATTTCATTTGCCATGAAAATATCTTAAACATATGCTACTTTAATCAAAATCGTTAGCCATTTTTGAGAAAATTAAAATTTTGGAAAAATGTTTCATGTAAAGGGTAATCTGCGGTGGGGGGATTTTCTTGAAAACCTTCGTTTCGCATCTCTTGAAGATACTGACTGTTTATCCGACTGTTCGTTTCTGAGTTGTGCTGTTCACAGACACACACACGGACATGTTTCCAAAACGCTTTTTTTTTATTCAGGGGGTCTCAAGACATGTATTTCCGGTGAAATCTCGGTATCGAATTTTTGGGTGGAATACAATACTTACCCTACTTACTATACGAAGTAAAGAAAGTAAAAAATACTGTATTACTTGCTTTTTATTATACAGAGCGTTCGTTTTATGACCCGGCCCAGATGACGTGTACATGCGTGCTATCTGCTACAACGGGGAGTTTTCCATTCTAAAACTTCCCGCGTTACATACTCATGAATAGAGTCCGGATTCTTACGTAATTACATATTCTATTCCTTTACATGCGGACACTCGGAAACAGAGAATGTTACTAATTGAAGCATGGACATTGCTATACTCAAGTTTCTTTTACATAGTGTTACATATTTCAGCGTGCATTGAATAGTTTGCACGATCTTGCACAAAAATAAATATTTCCTGTGCCTTCTCTTAATTATGTATTATATTTATTTTTTCTTCCTTTAGAAATTGAAAGAGGATATACCACACACACATATGTATATATATAAGAATTGTACATAATAATATAATTCACCAAGAAACATGTTAAAATATTTAACAAACAAGAATTGTACAAAGCAGATTGTAAGAGACGGGTGAGCTAGCAAATTCCAGGTAAAAGATAATTCTAGATAGAGCCCACCTTTCACCAAGCTAATGAACAGGGAGCCGGTAGTGGTAAGGAGAAATAGAAAGAGAAAAGAAAGAGACGGAGAATCCGCTTCCTGACGCGTCATGGGGACGCGTAAGCGCAAAACTTTGAAGTAGAATATTCTCATATATGTTAAGGTAACGCGGTCTGAGGACCAATTAGAAATATCCTTACATTTTGAGGCGCGGAGGTAAGCGTCACTAGGCTCAGGTATATAAAGGGGAACAAAGCCACAGATTTTCAGTCTTTTCTAGAATGTCGTCGACACAAAATGCTACTCTCTGGACGACAAATGCACGTGTGTGCATATGGGTGGGAAGACGTCTGCAGTAAGTTTAGACTCTTGATTTATTCAAATGGTGGGAATTGGTATAATGGGAAAAGCTAGCCGCCCATAAATATTTGAATTGATAATTAACCACATTTATTAAGGGAAATGCAGTATATTTTAATTTGTCTCACCTACGATAACCCTGAGATCCAAGAATTAGCTATATAGGTATAGATTAGGAATGGTAAACACACCCGCCGACGAGCATCCATAGCCGAGGACAAGAACACCGCAGCAGATAGCATCAACCAGAGGAACGACGCTTTCCAGATGCTACTAATCAACGATTTCCCACTACTAATTAACAATTAAAGTTGAGATTAAATATTAACTGACGCACAGCTTAAACACTTGCTCGATATATCAACGATGAACAGCTATAGATGTCAACTGTAAGCAGTGGAGAAAGTAAACATTATGTTGGATATACGTCCCTTGTCGAAGGATCTTCACGTGGAGCCTTTGACAGAAATTTGCCAGATGCAACCATTCCTACGTGCGGACGAAACAAAAGAAAAGTATATAAGAGAAGGCGATGAAGCAACCGTTCGATCAATACGTGCTGGGTGCCTCCTCATGTGAGTACCGTAAACAACTTTTGTTTCAACGGATATCGGAAAACGAAGGGCAAAAACCCTCTACTGAATTAGGAATGGAATAAGCTTTCAAACATTACGTCGTCCTGGTTGACGGCGCCCTGAGGCGACGTGGTTTCACACGTGACCTTTTACGCTGCGCCCAATGTCGCTCGCATGATAACGGAAAACTACAGATGAAGAAAATCTGTTGCGTTACATTCACACGACTTTCTTACGAAAGCTTATCTTTCTATCTACTCCATGTTAATGACACACATTACATTTTTTGTAGGCACAAGAGGGATAAAGCGATTTAAAGCGAGCTGCATTTTTGTGTAGCTATCTCTTACACAAAATTATCAGCTATATAGAATTCCGTCCGAATGAAGAGGACTTCAGAGGCTATGCCCCAAAAGTTCAAGATATACGTTTTGTCATTAAATATAATACGTGGTATTTTAATAAAAACTTTTAAAGCTCCTTGTACACGATCAAACTTTTTTACTTTCTCTACTACGTATAGTAAGTAGGGGAAGTATTGTATTCCACCCAAAAATTCGATACCGAGATTTCACCGGAAATATATGTTTTCAGACCCCCTGAATCAAAAAAAGCATTTTTGGAAACATGTCCGTGTGTGTGTGTCTGTGTGTGTGTCTGTGAACAGCATAATTCAGAAACTAACAGTCGGATAAACACCAAACTTGGTATTTAGGTTCAGTATCTTCCAGAGATGCGACACGAAGGTTTTCAAGAAAATCCCCCCACCACAGACTACCCTTTACATGGAACATTTTTCGAAAATTTTAATTTTCTCAAAAATGGCTCTAACGATTTTGATTAAAATATCATATGTTTAAGACATTGTCATTAGAAATGAAATGTATATCTCGAATTTTCTGGGAATGTCTCCAAAAGTATTCTTCATTGTGAACGACTTTTGCATAACTGGTAAACCATAAGAGATAGACAAAATTTTACTACACAAAAAAATGTAGATCGCGTTAAAATACAAAATTTATGTCATATACATTCTTTTTGTTGACTTACCCGTTTTCGAGATATTGCTTGTTATTCCCTTAAATTTTTCAATACTTTTTCTCAAATTCGTTATTCATTTTTTTTATGTCCTGGACTTGCAAAGAGAATGGAATGCGCCACATAGCAACCAGCGTTAAAATATTTGACTATCGCTTAAAATCTACCATATTCCCCTTGCATCTACAAGAAAATTATCAATAAGATTAACATCTCGATATCTCGATTAACATGAAGCATATGGGGAATAAGCGTTTGTAAAAATAGTTTGTACAAGAGTAGAGAAAGTCATGTGAGTGTAACACATCAGATTTTTTTCAATTCAAGAGTTTACAAGAAAAATCTGATGTGTTACACTCACATGACTTTCCCTACTACGTATAGTAAGTAGGGAAAGTATTGTATTCCACCCAAAAATTCGGTACCGAGATTTCACCGGAAATATATGTTTTGAGACCCCTGAATAAAAAAAAAAGCATTTTTGGAAACATGTCCCTGTGTGTGTCTGTGAACAGCATAACTCAGAAACGAACAGTCGGATAAACACCAAACTTGGTATTTAGGTTCAGTATCTTCCAGAGATGCGACACGAAGGTTTTCAAGAAAATCCCCCCACCACAGACTACCCTTTACATGGAACAGTTTTCGAAAATTTTAAGTTTCTCAAAAATGGCTGTAACGTTTTTGATTAAAATATCATATGTTTAAGACATTGTCATAACAAATGAAATGTATATCTCGAATTTTCTGGGAATGTCCCCAAAAGTATTCTTCATTGTGAACGACTTTTGCATAACTGGTAAACCATAAGAGATAAACAAAATTTTACTACACAAAAAAATGTAGATCGCGTTAAAATACAAAATTTATGTCATATACATTTTTGTTGTTGAGTGAACCATTTTTGAGATATTGTTTGTTATTCCCTTAAATTTTCCAATACTTATACTTTGTCTCAAATTCGTTATTCATTTTTTATGTCCTGGACATGCAAAGAAAATGGAATGCTCCACATAGCAACCAGCTCTTAAAACATTTGACTATCGCTAATAACCTACCATATTCCCCTTGCGTCTACAAGAAAATTAGCAATACGATTAACATATCGATTAACATGAAGCATATGGAGAATAAGCGTTTGTAAAAATAGTTTGTACAAGAGTAGAGAAAGTCATGTGAGTGTAACACATCAGAATTTTTGGATTCAGGGGGTCTCAAAACATGTATTTCCAGTGAAATCTCAGTATCGAATTTCTGGGTGGAATACAATACTTCCCCTACTTACTACACGCAGTAGAGAAAGTAAAAATTGTGAAATGTTTTTGAATATGTGACAAGATTGGAAAAGACTTGGCAAGACCTGGCAAGAGTTGACAATGTCAAAAATGTGTATTTACTAGTTGTCTCTTCGTCAAACTGAAACCCTTCAGAACACTGATAATTTATCACGCGCAAAGCAATTTAGTATTTGCGTCACAGTATAACAATTGACAATAAAATATTGTTCTTTACTGATATTATGTAGCACTTTCACGTATTATATCCAATGAAATCACATTACGAGTGTGGGATACAATGGAAATAACACCAACTGATAGGTTAACCACACTATATAACATTGCATTAATGTATACTTAGTTCGGAAAACTGCCTGGCAATTATTTCTTCATAACCGCCTTCATCTGCCCCATCTTGTGGTAATCCACGGAGCTCTCGATGTACAGACATGGCCAGCTTATGTATAACCTAATCAGTTCGCGTACGACCTACCTTGGCCGGGAGCCATTTTGTTTACTTTTCGCTTTCAGCCATGTTGCAGATTTCGTGACGGACTGTAAATAGTCGCATTTCATTGGCCAAAGCCATCAAATCATTGTGAAATCTTTGGCCGTTTAGAACAGAGGTGGCGAAAACGTGACTCACGAGTCATTTTTAATCGTAGGCGCCGTTCCCTCTCTGCCACCGTCCCTTTGTTTTTCACATGCTGCTGAGTGATGCAGTGCGTGTTGCATATTTGGAGATTCGCGGAAGGAAGTCGTTTTCGCCACCCTTGGTTTAGAGCATGTTCTTATTTGCTTTCTAGACTTTCAAAGACTTTAAAAGCATTGGAAGCAATTTGACAAGAAAAGTTGTGAAGTTGTAACAACTCTTAGAAGGTCTTGTAAAGAACTGAATTTGACAAAAATTTGATCGTGTACAAGCGGCTTAAGAGCCATTTAAGTTATGATGTTCACACATATGCGCGCGCGCCTTTTTCTAAACAACTGTTATTCATGGGACCTCAAAACATGCATTTCCAATGGAATCTCGAGATAGAATTCTTAAGTGGAATGCAATACTTCCTCTATTACTAGGTACGTGGCACAGAAAGTAACAAAAAAAATGTGGTGTGATACATTCACATGACTTTCTCTACCAATAACAAATTCACATATATGCATTTAGGTATTCATATAAAAAGCGATTCTTCTTCTATCCACGGTAACTTACTCCCGATACACATATATTTACCTAGGAACTGTTTCAAATTAAGCAAGGAATTGTTAGTTACCCCACAGATGTTACATCGGTTAGTACATGCGTAAAGACGGTTAACCTCGTAGCTATGGTGGACAAGAGCATTTCACTCTGGTGTTCGGTCGCGTGGAGGAAAGCATTTGTACATGTATTTACCTAACGTTAAAAGCAACTGTCATAAAAACGAAACAAAAACGAAATAGCAAAACAAAGTACTTAAAAATCTGAACCGGTACATTCACATGACTTTGTCTAGCCACTATCGTTTATTTTTGTATAGGCTCTATAAACTGTTCTTGCAGAAGCTTATTTTTCTGCTTACTTATGTTAATCGAGGCATACAGGAGGCTCAAGAGACAGACACATATTTAAAATGCAGGTCACTATATTGTGTGTTTGAAATTGCACGCAAGATATCACGAGAACAAATGAATGGTAACGGTACTTCAAACATTGACAAAGTGTTGAAATATTCAAAGCAATAACAAGGAGTATCTTAGAAATAGCCGGTGCCACAAAGAAGTTATTTCAAATAGACTGTGTATTTTAAAGAGATATACATTCTTTCGTGTAGTAAGCTTTTACGCTGTCTCTTATGGTTTACCAATTATATACTTCTTCTTTCTCTGTTTAACCTCCTCTTATGTAGGACTTACAGGCTGGGGTCAGAGGCCAGAGACCCGTCGAGGAGCAGACACTGGTGGATCAGACAGAATATCCAGGATGGGTGATCAGCCCTATGCCTGATATGGGAGGAAGTAGATGAAACGAAATGATGGTGAAATGGATGAAAGGAAAGGTGGTGATGGAGCAGTTGGTGGAATGAATGGTGAGGGAAACCGGAGAACACGGAGAAAACCCGCCCAGACGCCGCCTTGTCCACCACAAATCCCACCCGGGCCGCCTCGTTGAGAGGCGAGCGGTCTAACCACTCGCCCCGGCGCCGCCTTACCAATTATATACAATTTTTAAAAAGCGATTCAAAAGAATGAAGAGGATTTTAAAAGTCATTCACAGAAAATTCAAGACATACATTTTTTTTGCGTCATGCAAATATCTTAAACATGTGGTATTGTAATCAAAATCGTTGTGCCATTTTTGAGAAGATGAAAAATAATGTGTAAAGGTTACTTTCGTGTGGGAGAATTTTCTTGAAAGTATTCGTGTCGCAACCCTGGAAGACACTGAACTTAAATATCAAGTTTAGTATTGAAGCGATTTTTCGTTTTTGAGTTACGTTGTTCGCGCGCGTATGCACACACAAGCACAGTTTTTTTTTTAAAAAAAATAAAAACGCTTTTAGGTTTCATTGCATGCCAGAACGTGTATTTCCAACAAAAACTCGATATCGAAGTTTTGGTTGGAATGCAATACTTCCTCTTGCCTATTTTTGGTAGAGAGAGTAAAGATATTAAAACAACAGCCTCTGTTAAAGATTTGCAAGGGAGACAGAGTTTGGCTTACCGACTTGCGTGTGGGAGAGCGAACATCTGCAATCAGCTGTTTGATAGAGACAAACCAAGCAAATTAAATTGAGTTATTTTACTCGGGTTCAGTCATTACTGAGTCTGACGGAAGTTAATCCTTCCGCTTCAGAAGAGAGAGCGCAAACATTAGTCCTTCATTTAACTTTCTACAGCTGCATAAGAAATTTCCTTAACGTCTGCACCAAAGAAATTCCTTTGGGCTGGGTACTCCAAAAAGGGAAGGGGTTCTAACAAGTTCTGTTTGTTCAGCCTCCCCGCACTGGAGCTGTAGAAGGCTTAGGATGCACCCATTACTATCATTCCTCGAGTACATACTATCTTGTGCCCAACTCAAATTCTCCAAAGAAGTAGTTAAACCATACACAAAGTTGCGGTTATGTCGCGATATTAACGTACAATTCGGGAGTTCGCGGGTTCAAATCCAGTGGGCCAACCAAACTGACTTTTATTTTTCGTGATTTCCTTCAGTCACCAAGGTAAATACCGAATTGGATATATAATACCACGACCCAAAGTTGCACCTTAAGACTAAAACAATAGTAAACATGAAAATAGATGGTAATAGCGAATGTTCTGGCATCCATCCACAGATAGATTGGATGGTGCCCGTAATAGAAGCAGAGATACAGCTGCCTAGCACTAAGGCCTCTGTGGACACGTAACGAAACAGGATTGACAGTGAGCGGCTAACACACCGATCCAAAAGATGTCTAACAGATCCGTCGCGATATGATCACGCAGTAAAGCGATATAAAACAATGAGAGAAAAAATCTTATGTGTTACACTCACATGACTTTCTCTACTCTTGTACAAACTATTTTTACAAACTCTTACTCTCCATCTATTTCATATTAATCGAGGTAAACATTTGCAGAAACGATCTTTTGACATGCAAAGAGAATTACATTTTACACATAGCGACCAGTTCTAAAAATATTTGACTATTGCTTAAGGCGTACTGTGTTCTCCTTGTTTTGTGTTTGCAAGGGCAATATAGAAATACAGTAGCCTTTAAGTATATACATATCTCTTAATAGCTGGTTGCTAGATGCAGCACCATTCTCATTGACACAGATTAATACTCTTTGCATATCCAAGACAAAAAATGAATAACGAATTTCCATTTGAGAAAATACGTATTGAAAAATTTAAGGGAATAACAAGCAATATCTCGAAAATGGTTCACTCAACAACAAAAATGGATATGACATAAATTGTGTATTTTAACGCGATCTACATTTTTTGTGTAGTAAAAGTTTGTCTCTCTCTTATGGTTTACCAGTTCTACAAAAGTCGTTCACAATGAAGAATACTTTTGGAGACACTCCCAGGAAATTCAAGATATACATTTTATTTGCCATGAAAATATCTTAAACATATGATATTTTAATCAGAATCGTTAGCCATTTTTTAAAAAATTAAAATTTTCGAAAAACGTTCCATGTAAAGGGTAATCTGGGGTGGGGGGATTTTCTTGAAAACCTTCGTGTCGCATCTCTGGAAGATAGTGAACCTAAATACCAAGTTTGGTGTTTATCCGACTGTTCGTTTCTGAGTTATGCTGTTCACAGACAGACACACACATGGACATGTTTCCAAAAATGCTTCTTTTGGATTCAGGGGGTCTCAAAACATGTATTTCCGGTGAAATCTCGGTATCGAATTTTTGGGTGGAATACAATACTTCCCCTACTTACTATACGTAGTAGAGAAAGTAAAAAAGTTTGGTGTTTGAAAATTCAAGCCAATAACAACGAATATTTTAGAAATGGATAACGCCACAAAAATATATTAGACATATATTGTGAGATCGTATTTGTAGTAAATGTTTGTATATGTCTTACACTAACAATTTTACTGAAGTATACAAAATTAATTCACAACCAAGTGGACGTTTGGGCTATTCGAAGAAAATACAACATATAATTCTATTTTTCATACACATATCTTAAACATACGGTATTTTAATCAAAATTGCCATTTTTGTGAAAATACAAAGTAATGAAACATTTTCCCTGTAAAGGGTAGCTTGGGTTTTGGGATTTTCTCAAAAAAAAGAAACTTGATATCACAAGAAAATGCTCATTAGACTTCTTCCTCAACCTTCAAAGAATGTATGTTAAAAATTTGAAAGAAACTGAACCAAAAATGCATAATGGGAAAGATTTTAATGATAAAAACGTAAAACAAGAATACGAATAATAAAAAAAGTTTTGAAATTCAACGTGCTATTGGAGTACTCCTGCAATCCTCCATTTAAATGTTCATTATGGGCATTTAAATGGCCATCAAAATTAGAAAGTATACAAAGCATTCTTACTAAAGCTTATTTTTCTGCCCACTACATTTTAATCGAGATAAACCTTTGCAGAAATAGCCCATTATACGTTTCGTTATAGATATCAAAGGAACAGCGATAGTCAAATGTTTTAATATTGGACGCTATATGCTGGCCTTAAAATTCCATACTGTTTCCATGCAATCTCCAGAAACAATTGAATGTTGATAGGACTTTAAGAGAATTTCTACGTATTGAAAAATTCAAACCATTAATAACGGATATATACAAAATCTTTGTTACACTCACATGACTTTCTCTACTCTTGTACAATCTATTTTTACAAACGCCTATTCTCCATATGCTTCCTGTTAATCGAGATATCGAGATGTCAATCTTATTGGTAATTTTCTTGTAGATGCAAGGGGAATATGGTAGGTTTTAAGCGATAGTCAAATATTTTAACGCTGGTTGCTATGTGGCGCATTCCATTCTCTTTGCATGTCCAGGACATAAAAAAATGAATAACGAATTTGAGAAAAAGTATAAGTATTGGAAAATTTAAGGGAATAACAAGCAATATCTCGAAAACGGTTCACTCAACAAAAAAAATGTATATGATATAAGTTGTGTATTTTAACGCGATCTACATTTTTTGTGTAGCACAATTTTGTCTATCTCTTATGGTTTACCAGTTATGCAAAAGTCGTTCATAATGAAGAATACTTTTGGAGACATTCCCAGAAATTTCGAGATATACATTTCATTTCCATGACATTATCTTAAACATATGATATTTTCATCAAAATCGTTAGAGCCATTTTTGAGAAAATTAAAATTTTCGAAAAATGTTCCATGTAAAGGGTAGTCTGGGGTGGGGGGATTTTCTTGAAAACCTTCGTGTCGCATCTCTGAAAGATACTGAACCTAAATACCAAGTTTGGTGTTTATACGACTGTTCGTTTCTGAGTTATGCTGTTCACAGACACACACACATACATACACAGACACACACACACGGACATGTTTCCAAAAATGCTTTTTTTGGTTTCAGGAGGTCTCAAAACATGTATTTCCGGCGAAATCTCGGTATCGAATTTTTGGGTGGAATACAATACTTCCCCTACTTACTATACGTAGTAGAGAAAGTAAAAATGGCGTATGCCACAAAAAACCTTACTTGAAATAAACTGTTTTAAAGAGATGTACATCATTTCTTGTGTTGTACGTTTTCGTCTATCGCTTAACGTTCACCAGCTATACAAGATTATACAAAATTCCTTCGGAATGAAGAGGTCTTCACAGGCTAGTCTCAGAAATTTCAAGATACACATTTTATTCATCATGTAAATGTGTTTAATATATGGTATTTTAATCAAAATTGTTAGCCATTTTTTAGAAAATAAAAAAACTTCGATAAGTTTTCCATGTAAAGGGTATTTTGGGGTGGAGGATTTTCTTGAAAACCTTCGTGTCGCACCTTTGGAAGGTACTGAACTAAAATACAAAGTTTGGTGTTTATCCGACTTTTCGCTTTTGAGTTATGTTGTTTCTCTCTCTTTCTCTCTCTCTCTCTCACACACACACACACGAACGTTTCATAAAAATGCTTTTTTTAGGTTTTTCAGGGAGCATCAAAACACGTATTTACGGTAAAATTTTGGTATCAAAGTTTTGGGTGGGATGCAACACCTCCTCTACCTATGTACGTGGTAGAGAAAGTAAACACTGACCTGTAAATTTTGTCGAAAAGTAAGTATCGAGTACCCGTAAGTCTTCTAATCTAGGTTTACAGCCAACAGCATTATTTATTCATTTACTCAAAGTAAAACGTTATCACAAAAGTTTTGGTCATTGTGTTATTGTCTGTGTAGGCAGATGTTACTGACTTTGTTTTCTAAAACCAAAAAATCTTATGTCACACTCACATGACTTTCTCTACTCTTGTACAAACTATTTTTACAAACGCTTATTCTCCATCTACTTCATGTTAATCGAGATAAACATTTGTAGACTCTATCTTATTGCTAATTTTCTTGTAGATGTAAGAGGAATATATATTTACAAGAGCAATATAGAAAAACAGTAGCCTTTAAGCGCATACATATCTCTTAATAGCTGGTTGCTAGGTGCAGCACCATTCCCTTTCCCACAGATTAATACTCTTTGCATATCCAAGACAAAAAAAAATGAATAACAAATTCCCATTTGAGAAAATTATTGAAAAATTTAAGGAAATAACAAGCAATATCTTGAAAATGGTTCACCCAACAACAAAAAATGTATATAACATAAATTGTGTATTTTAACGCGTACTACATTTTTTGTGTAGTAAAATTTTGTCTATCTCTTATGGTTTGCCAGTTATGCAAAAGTCGTTCACAATGAAGAATACTTTTGGAGACATTTCCAGAAAATTCAAGATATACATTTTATTTGTCATGAAAATATCTTAAACATATGATATTTTAATCAAAATCGTTAGAGCCATTTTTGGGAAAATTAAAATTTTCGAAAAATGTTCCATGTAAAGGGTAATCTGGGGTGGGGGGATTTTATTGAAAACCTTCGTGTTGCATCTTTGGAAGATACTGAACCTAAATACCAAGTTTGGTGTTTATCCGACTGTTCGTTTCTGAGTTATGCTGTTCACAGACAGACACACAGACGTGTTTCCAAAAATGCTTTTTTTTGGATTCAGGGGGTCTCAGAACATATATTTCCGGTGAAATCTCGGTAACGAATTTTTGGGTGGAATACAATACTTCCCCTACTTACTATACGTAGTAGAGAAAGTAAAACTATATGAGGTGTTTTAAAATTAAAATCCCCACCGCGTAATTTCGGATAATACAAGCGTTAGATTACAAAACTCTATCTTGTATCCGTTGATCTGGTTAGTTACGAATTTCGAACTCCAGTTTTCGCAGTTTTACCACATGTTAAAATTTAAAGCACCGTGACGTAAAATTAACGCTGTTTCAACGCCAGAAACCACACAAGCTTTAATGTATTTAGTTAATTAATTGAGTACGTATGGAGAGTGGTACATACAAAGACTTTTTAGTACAACATATGCTAATGTTTGCTCACGGCAATACAAAAACTGTTTCGTGTTTCTGTTGAAATACACAGTAAGCCCACAACCAGAGTACGTACAGTCTCCAAGGATTAATTCTGTACCATGCTTTTTCTGCCTATTATGTCTTCCACACATAGGATTCCCACATGGCTGATGCAAATGAAGTCGTGACCTACTTGACTTTCAAGGAAAATCTCAGATGACCCGTGCACTAACAGAGAAGTCCACAGAGTTATCCATATTACCTTGAATAACGAATATTTATGCGCCTAGGTGGCTTAGGCAACAACACTGTTTGCTGACATTTAATTTCTGTTTCCTCCTTCCTTTCTCATTTAATCCTGCCTTTAACTCCGGCTGTTTTTTTATACACATCAGCAGGCATTGGAATTTCTCAGCATTAAAGTCAAGATGTAAAGGAAATAATCCTTTTGTCATTACTAAAGGTAGGGACGTCGCAGGTAACAAACCGCCACCATCTCTCGTACAGTCTTTTGGCGTTTGCAGACAGCAATCGCATCGGTTTTTATCTGCCTGTCAGTGACCCTTGGCCTCTGCTATTTTGCATACTTTGTAGTGATAATGCTTTGAGTGTAGATAACTTAAAGCCAACTGCTTAAGAATTCCTATGCCTGCTATGCTATCTATCTTGTTTTATTTATGGACGCTCTTTAACTACTATGGACCTTCAGCGTCCCATTCTATATTGGGCGTGAAAGACTGGTAATTTTGCTGAGAGGCCTTTTTTTATAGGTTTGAGGTTCTTTTACGTGCCGTAAATCTACGACACGGGGCCACCGGCTTTACTTCCCTTCCGAAGAAAGCCTTGCTAAGGATTTTTACACCCGGAAAAAGGTCCGTCGCCCTCCGCCGGGTTTGAACCCGCGACCTCGGGAACTGGAGGCTAGCATGTTTACCACTACACCATGGAGAACGACTCCTATGCCTGCACAGGAAAGATGCGTGGCCAAGTTCCTGATACTGAACATATATTTGACAGCAAAGGAACTGAAAAATCTAAATAAAAAAAATCAGGCGTGATTGAAAAAGGATAGAAAAACAGTTTGTCTGAAATGTTTTGAAAAGATAGTACAAAGTGTGTGTGTGTGTGTGTGTGTGTGTGTGTGTGTGGGGGGGGGGTGACTGGCTGCTTGCTTGTCCTCCTTTCCGACTTCGGTGAACCTTCTGGAATTCGCTGTTCGAGTATGAAAGGAGGGCTGTAAGCTGGCCCTGGTGGCTCGCTTCAGTTCTGTTCCGCTGTACGGTCAGCGTGTTGTATTTGTCTACGTGAGGAGATGAAAATCCTGGAGCGGACAGGTTAGTGAGCGACTGGAAGAGAAGAGCCTTAGTTGCGCGACATTAATGAATAGTCCTATAAAAATGACAGGAGAAAGATCAGACTTTCACAATATAGTAGGAACTTGCGTCTTTTCGTGGTCTTCCCAAGTCTGTAGGCGAATACTACGTTGGATTTAACACCACTACGAATTTTCCTGTCGCTTATTTCTTCCTACTTCATTTCCTTTCATCTTTTGGCGTTGCATGGCGAGAAGCGAAAGACGGTGGTGTGAGGCATATGCGGTGGATATGCTTTGAGGAGAGAATTGCTTCTTCCCTGGCATGGAACCCCTGTCCGTGTGGATAGGGGGAAATCGAAGGGGTGACTGGGGAGATTCGGAAATACGGAAACGTTAGTGACGCCGTTGCACCGGTCCTGCAGTCAGTTCTGGCCGCCCTCCATACGTTCTTGCCTTATCTCTTCCTCTCGCAGGTTTAGTCGACGCAAAAGAGCAGGGTGCTGAAATCCTCCTCCCTTTTTAATCTCTATTAGGATGTATCTCTGATATAAATATGTCTCTGGTGAAGAGCCTGGGCTGAATACCAAGTTATATGCACCTGTAATTTGTTTAACACAAATAAACAAACATCTTCATAAAGCACTTGTGTACAAATACAAAATGCTTGATTTGAATGCAAATATTTTCCTTATACCGGGATGGTATGAAATGGAAAAGCCGTTTAACGGAAGGAAAGGGCCCACAGTTTACGGGGGAAACTTTTAGTTTCTCGTGCAAGGAGAGGACGCTGAGTTATTGCTCACGTCCCACGGTTCGACGCTTGGCAAGTATTTGAAGAATGTGCTTGTTCCGGTTGGAAATAGAATTGAGATTGGTTGCTGCAGAATCTGCCAGTGAAAGGAGCAAGGCAATGTTTCCAGTCGGTTGACCTCAACAAGGGTCAAGCTATTTCACAAAAATTGAATCTTTTATGTTGTGCATTTTCTGATCTCGCTTGGAATTTTAAAAGCTTTCTTTCCTGCAAAAAAAAAAGTAAAATATTTATTCGCACACTTCAAAAGCATTTTTACGTATTGCCGAGATGTTTGAGAAACTGGCATTACTAATAAGTGTATCTTGAATTCCCTGTCCTTATCTACATGTCTCCGTCATTCTGAATAAATTCCGTATAACCAGGAAACGTAACAGACAGGTTAAAAGTTACTTCGTAAAACTGAGCAGATCTCGTTCAAGTATACAATTTATGTAACGTAACCTTTGGCGTTGTTCACTGAAAAATTCCTTTTTTTAGCCACTATCCTTTAGTTTTATATGCCTTCTAAACACATTCTTAGGAAAGCTCAGTTTTTTCCCTATTTCGGGTTTATTAAGAGGCTGAAGGGATATGTTATACAACGGAGGGGGATACCTAGCACACTTGGACCTACATAGATAAGATTGCAGCTACCACCCCCAGGAGGAAGTGAAGGAACCACAGGAGGCTACAGGCCGCAGGCAGATAGGCCACATAGACATGTGGAAATCCCTAACAACGCCAGGCTTGAAGACACATCCCACTGCTGGAGCTACCTATAGAAAACACCCCAGCATTCGCCTACCGACTAAGGAAAACCAAGGTCAGAGTGGCCGGTCGACGGAAATCGAACCTATTCGGCTTTCACCCCAATATGTAACAAGATTATATATATATGGGACTTCACAGGCATGTAAACACCTTAAGCATATGGTATTTTAATCAAAATCGTTAAAGGAATTTTTGAGAAAATATAAGACGATGTAAAAGGCAGTTTGGGGTGGGGGATTGTCTTGAAAAGCATCGTGTTGCATCGACATATCATGCTGAACTTAAAAACCAAGGTTTTCGATGTTCACACAAACACAGACGTTTATCTAAAAATGCCTTTTTTTGAATTCAGGGGATCTAGAAACATGTATTTTCATTGTAGGTAATCTTGCTATCGAATTATTGGATGGAATGCTATACTAATTTGCACCGGTAATTTAGTAAATACAACTTTCAGTCATTGAAACAGCAAGTTGAACCTGGTTTTTGAACGTTCTTATCTCCAAAATGCTAATTAAAGTAAGTAGCAACTTCTTCTGCTTGCATATCGATTTGCATTATCGCCAGCAAAGTGTTAACATGATTACGTGGAGGTTGGCAACCGTGCACCTGCCGCAGCGTTACTTCATTAATTTACTACCTGAACACAATATTGGCACGCTCAAGGCTCGTAATCAATCAATGTCTCTTATGTATAGTACATGCTTTATTTATTTGTTTGTTCCACATTTTCTCTGCCTTTTGTCTGTGAACAGAATTGTAATTCATTTTTACTTTCTCTACTACGTATAATAAGTAGGGGAAATATTGTATTCCACTCAAAAATTCGATACCGAGATTTCACCGGAAATATATGTTTTGAGGCCCCCTGAATCCAAAAAAAACATTTTTGGAAACATATCCGCGTGTGTGTGCGTGTGTGTGTGTGTGTGTCTGTGAACAACATAACTCAGAAACGAACAGTCGGATAAACACCAAACTTGGTATTTAGGTTCAGTATCTTCCAGAGATGCGACACGAAGGTTTTCAAGAAAGTCCCCCACCCCAGATTACCCTTTACATGGAAGATTTTTCGAAAATTTTAATTTTCTCAAAAATGGCTCTAACGATTTTGATTAAAATATCATATGTTTAAGGTATTTTCATGACAAATGAAATGTATATCTCGAATTTTCTGGGAACGTCTCCAAAAGCATTCTTCATTGTGAACGATTTTTGCATAACTGGTAAACCATAAGAGATAGACAAAAGTTTACTACACAAAAAATGTAGATCGCGTTAAAATACACAATTTATGTCACATACATTTTTTTTTGCTGAGTGAACCATTTTCGAGATATTGCTTGTTATTCCCTTAAATTTTCCAATACTTATACTTTTTCTCAAATGGAAATTAGTTATTCATTTTTTTTATGTCCTGGATAGGCTTCTACACCGTTGTATTGGTTTCGACTAAACTTGGTACAGGTAACCTTTGACACAAGGCGAAAACTATTGTCTAGCTTAGTATTACAATTCCGCCCCATTTCACACGATTAATTATTTTATTTTATGAAATAGAGCCAGCTGAAAAATTCAATGTCTCAGCCGGGATTTGAACACGATTCTCCCACTTGCCGTGTGAAATGCCCTGGTTGGTCTACCTGGTAAAACCACAGTCATCGAGAGAACCGTGTTCAAATCCCGGCTATGACATTGCATTTTTCAACTGGCTCTATTTCACATTCCCTAGCAGGGCAGGTCGTTAAAAGTATAATTAATTTCATTAATTGCACATAATGAAAAAAAGCGAAGTCCACAGGACATTCAAAGAAAATTTAAGATATACATTTTATTTCTCATGACGATATATGAAACATGTGACATCTTATTCAAAATCGTTAAGAGCCATTTTTGAGAGAAAAAAGAAAACTAAACCAAACCATACGAAGGGTAGTTTGGGTAGAGGGGATTTTCTTGAAAAATCTTACTTTTCCATCCTCAAAAGCCGGCGAACTAAAAATACCAAGTTTGATATTTATCCGACTTTTCGTTTTTGTGTTATACTACTCTCCCTCTCTCGGACCTTTATCAAAAATGTCTTTGTGTTTTTGGATTCAGATGGAAGAATATATTGATAAAATTCTTCCTTCAGCTGAACTGAACGCTCCTGTACACAAATTGAGTTTGAGTTTTTTTTTTATTTATGGATGCTCTTTAACTGCTGTCTTCCTTAGCGTCCCATTCTATACTGGGCGTGAAAGACCAGTAATTTTGCTCAGAGTCCTCTTTATCAACCTTGAGGTTCTTTTACGTGCCGTAAATCTACGAAACGGGACCACCGGCTTTACTTCCCTTCCGAAGAAAGCCATGCTAAGGATTTTTACGCCCGAAAAAATCCATCGCCCTCCGCCGGGTTTAAACCTGCGACCATGGGAACTAGAGGCTAGCACGTCCACGGAGGACGACACTGTACACAAAGCTTACCGAGGTGCAAAATATGAAAATAACATAAACATACATAAATAAGTGGTTTCTATTAAAATAGGTTAAAATATATATTGTGTATAACACCATATAATATATGAGATATAAATTATTAAATCATTTCTTAAGACACATAATTGAATTCATAGATAACAGATCTGAAAATGCAACAGAAATAGACACAAATTTGTTCAAAATGTCGAGAGAGATTAAACATAGCACATGTGATTTTTTTAATATGAGAAGTGACTTTTAATCATGGTAAGTCAACTTTTTAATAAATGCATGTACTTCTGGTGAAATATAGATAAAATAAAACATCTTTGACTTTTAACCGGACAGGAAAGAAGCTTTAATATCACTATGCGGGTCACACAGAAACTTGATTACAATAATTAAATCGTAAACCTGCTGTGAGATTTATAGCCATTAACATTCACTAGCTTCATACCGCTGGGAAGATACAAATGTCACGTTTATACTTTTTGTCGGGATGAGAAACATCTGTAGTGAAACTTTTATTGCCACCCGGCCGTAAACCACGGCCTTCTGAAGCCATTACTGTCTCTCGCATATCCCTTTTGTGAGGCTGAACAGGGAAGTCGTTGTCTAGTCCAGATTGTACAGGCACTGTTGCCAAGCTACACAGCGTAAAATACCAACCAGCAGACACACTGGGCCATGAACAAAACTTGGTAAATGCTTAGTTAGCCTTGGCATCGATTACACTAGTCTGCATTTTCAAACTTCTTGTCAGCTGATTTCTTAAAAGTAAGTGTTCTTGAATTACGTTTTTATGCTGATTCCAGAAATAACTTCCGATTTTTCTATCACGTCAGATGTTTACACAAAATAAGTAATGTTATGACAATTTTACTAATGAGCGTAGAAAAGTATTCAAATACCATTTCACACAAGGTAAGTTTTTATTCAAGAAACATTTTAAGAATACTCTCAAGAACTCCCCTAATTTATTTCATGACTACATTTTAACAAAACAAGAAGCCAAAGTGTTTCATTTAATTTTTTTCAAACTTTCTCTTCTTTGACTTCCTTGCAGATCCTTGAAGCGACTGTCCCTCCTCAACATCCAACAGTAGTCGGCCATCATAGTTTCATTCCATCTCCCCTGGTACCTCCTCTCCATTTCCTTAATATCTTGGTGAAAACGTTCACTCTGCTCTTCACTATAATGTCCCAGATTTTCTGGAAAGTAGTCGATATGTGAATGCAGAAAATGCACCTTTACACTCATGTTACAACCCATCTTCTTGAAATTTTCCAACATTGTTTCGACAATGGCCTTGTAATTAGGATCTTTGTTATTGCCTAAGAAGTTTTCAGTAACTGATCAGAAGGCGGTCCATGCTTCTATTTCTCTCTCATTCATTGTCTTCTCAAAATCTTCATCCTTCATCAATTTCTTTATTCGAGGACTAACAAAAATTCCAATCTTTAATTTGTCTTGTATAATGAAAGGAAATTTCTTGGAAAGGTACTTGAAGTAGTGTTCATCCTGTGGTAGAACCTTTACAAATTGCTTCATCAAGCCCAATTTTATGTGTAGTGGCGGAAGCAATAACTTTATATCTCTATATTTTTGAAGTGAAATTGTGAAAAAACTGTACGTGATAGAAAAAAACTAAAAGCAATTCTGAAATCAGCACAAAAAAGCGAGTCAGAATCACCTATTAGTTTTCAGTCATCCGTTATCATGCAAATTAGTGTTATTAATCAATAAACGCTATTACGATCTACAGTTGAATACCACATTTTAGCATCTTTTTACGTTCTTCACCACGTACCTAGTAGGTTGAGAAGGTATTGTATTCCATCCAAATATTCGATATCCAAATTTCACCGAAAATACATGTTTTGAAGCACCTTGAATCCAAAAAAAAGCATTTTTTGAACACGTGTCCGTCCACGCGTGTGTGTGTGTGTGAGCAACTAACTCAAAAACGAGATCTCGGATAAATATCAAATTTTGTATTTAAGTTCAGTACCTTCCAAGGATGCGACATGGAGATTTAAAAGAAAATCCCGCACCCCAACTAACCTTTATATGGAACATTTTTCGAAACTTTTTATTTTGTAAAAAAATGGTCTAACGATTTTGATTAAAATACCACATATTAAAGATTTTTACATGTTATATCTTGAATTTTCTCTGAATAGCCTGTGAAGTCCTCTTCACTCGGAAGGAATTTTATATATTGTTATATAACTGGTAAACGTTAAGCGATAGACGAAAACGTACTACACATAAAATTTAAATATCTTTAAAACACGCAATTTATTTCAAATATTTTTTGTGGCATCACCAATTCACGAGATATCCGTTACTGAAGTTTCGAATCCTTCAATACTTAGCCGCTCCTTTAAAGTCCTGTCGATTTTCAGTTGTTTCTCGCGATGTCATGGAAACAATATGAATTTTAAGGCCAGTGTATAATGTCCAATTCCCCCCCCCCCTCTCTCTCACACGCACACACATTTACACTCTCATCTGCTAGCCTCTAGTTCCAGAGGTCGCGGTTTAAACTTGGCGGAAGGATTTTTTCGGGCGTAAAAATCCTTAGCATGGCTTCCTTCGGAAGGGAAGTAAAGCCGGTGGTCCCGTGTCGTAGATTTACGGCACTAAGAGAACCTCAAGCCTGATAAAGAGGCCTCTGAGCAAAATTACCGGTATTTCACCCCATATAGAATGGGACGCTAAGGGCCATAGCAGTTAAAGAGCGTCCATAAATAAAATTCAATTTATTTTACACTCTCACTTATACTTTCTCACTCTAGGGAGAATGGGGAATAATCCTGGCTAAATAAAAAATTACTATCCTCCAGCCGGGAATCGAACCCGGGACATCTGGATTTGAAACCACCAGACCACAGAGGAAACTGTTATTAAAACTGTACAAAGAAGGGGTCTAGGATTTAAAAAATAATGTCCTCTATGAATAGATATACCAAATATTAAGGTTCAAAATAATGCTTATTTGTTATGGACTAACTCTCTAATGCGAATTTCAGAATTTCTTTTTCGAAATTCATAAGCTTCTTAGAATTATTGGGAATAATATCAACTTTTGTTGTAACCTTTATATACTACTTTTTGTTTTCTTTCTTCCAAATCAGCCTATGACAGAGAAGTAGTTACTGCGTTTTATTTAAAAGAGTACCAAAAATAACAGTGATGTGGTACACTCACAGAAGTTTCTCTACTCATTACAAATTTGCGGGCATACATTATATATAATAGCATTCATTACAATGGGATACGTTATTTACAATACATTTTTTGTTTATAAATTATTTCAAATTAAGCAATAGGTAGCTCTACTTTCTCTACCACTTACCTACGGTAAGTAGAGGAAATAGTGCATATGACTTAAAAATCGAGATTTTAAGAATACACATTTTGAGCTCCCCTGAATAAAACACAAATAATACAGAAACAGGTGCGTGTGTGTGAACATAACTGTAAAACGAATTAAATTCAGCTCTTTTAAATGTGCGACATCGAAGAAAATCCCCACCACAAACTCGCATTTATTTCGAAATATTTCGTTATTTTTATTTCCTCAAAAAATGTTTATGACGATTTTGATTAACACTGTATGTTTACGATATTTATACGACTAATAATATGTATACCTTGAATTTTCTTCAAACAGCCTGTGAAGTCCTCTTCATTCGAGTCCAGCTCTATTAAACGAGTTAATCTTGTATCATGTTCTCGAAATCTACTCATTGGACTTTGAAGAAATTCACTTTGAGTTTTTGGAGGACAAGAAATCGACCTGGATAGGTTTCTATTTCCATAAAAACTCGTTTTTTAAAAATGTTTATAACTGGAAACAAGTCAAAGTCGGCAAAGGCATTCTCTAATGACCATATTACTTATTTCGTACAAACAAATATTATACTTTTAAAGTTTGTATCGTTGTACATTATCTAGAGTTTAATATACCATCTAAGCTGACGCAAGCATACCACCTCAAACCTAGGTTAAGTTTGCTAATTATTTATTTTGGCACCCGTGACTGATTTGTTTCAAATCCTATTTAATATGATGTGCTAAATAATACCCTAATGAACATTTAATGGGTAATCTTGCTGTGTGTATCTTTTTGTGGGGTCAGAGCTTGGTTTGGTTTCAATAAATGTTTAAAAGGAGTAATATTATAATGCGCATGCGTAACGGCTATTGCGCCATAAGAATACACGTGACGACAAAAGACGATCGCAAGGCAATGGATTTGAACTGTCTGCGGTTTATTTCTCTAAACAATTTGCGTATTTGCCATTAAGATAAAATATACTCCCACACGTTATACCAGGGTCAGTTCTGCTTCTTCACTGGGCGTTAAAATGTTTCACTTTTTGCTGATTTGTGCCATGCACACTCCACTTCCTTTCTTGGTTATGAAGTTTTTCTGCACCAATGTAATTACTACTGAAACGAATATCCTCTTGCTCACAAGTCTAACAAGTAACCGGATTTTTCAGAATTTATGCTTTATAAATAGCTATAAAAGCTTACCTTCATTACGTAGAATGTCGTCAACGAAACGTATTCCACAAGAATCACAACTCAGTTTCACTTGAAATAATCGATCAGCGTGAAATCAACAAAATTGTTGTTGATTTTCTTTTGTTTTTCAATTGCGTGCGAATTTTTCCTTTGTTTTATAAATTATTGGGTGTGTTCAAATTAATCATCAAATCATCATGGAATAAGCATATAAATCGACAAAC
Organism: Deroplatys truncata; assembly: GCA_030765065.1. Classification (NCBI taxonomy): domain Eukaryota; kingdom Metazoa; phylum Arthropoda; class Insecta; order Mantodea; family Mantidae; genus Deroplatys; species Deroplatys truncata. The sequence continues at coordinate 43,955,524 of CM060975.1, read as the reverse complement.
TTATCTTTTTTTATGACTTCCTTAAAAAGTAACAAACTTTAGCCAAAAAACAAAAACAAGTATGTACCATGTACCGAAAAAAATTGTTTCATGGACGGAAATGAAACGCAAAGGTAAATATATACTTTAGTGTTCTGTGATAATAAACCCTGTTGGTGCATAGTTACGTAACGTGACGAAACAGGGAGATCACTAAAGGAATGATCAAATGATTTTCGTATATTTTAGGTGACACCAAGGAGCTTTAAGAAGTCAAAGGTAAGCTGTAAATATCAGGACGATAATGTGGTGAAAGGCGTTAAGGATAGGAGGAGATGAGCATGAAGTGCTATAAGCAAGTGGGTTGGTATAAATGTTTAAAACTTTTTAAAATTGTCTCCGGAACAAAGCTTTTGGCCCCCAAAACATCATTAGGTTAGTCTTTAGTACATATGAAGCATGGTTAAAAACAAATCCATCACCCGCTGTTAAAATACGGTCGTAATTGCTCCACTCCTCTTATAAAAGATGTCCCTAGGTTACACTTTGTGGCTTAGAGTTGCGGAATGTTGGCAGCGGAAATGGACCCATATTGCCTCGGGTGTTTATAATGAACAATTTTAAAACATTGTGATTTGTTCATGTTATCTGCATTCATAGTTTGTGTTGGAAAATAGTGATTTCGAACTATTGATAAATACGGAAGTGTTGCCCTCAAATAAATAAGTACCTACTTAATAACACTTAACTGTACATTTTCGAGCATACACTGTCGGGACATTTAGCAATAGCGCTGGATTGGTAGCACTGTTATTGTGTTTATATTCAAGTAGCCTGTATTTGATATCAGTAACAAGGTTAGTTGCTACGTTGGCCGCAAGTAAACAATGCTAGACATATGTATATGTCCCGAGTAGCAAATTCAGTTTTATTTACATGTATTTCAATGTTCCACATGAACACACCTAATACATGTACATGTAGCCCAGTTTTACATATCTTTGACATGTTCTATGTTCAAGGGTCTCACCAGTGAACTCATAGAACACAATCTAATCTTATCTACTCCATCACAAGCTCTTAACATGTTAAAAGAACTGAACAATATTTAAACAAAACCCAGATGCCTAAAGTCTAAACTTGCACCTATAATAAATGCAGAAACAAAGGTAAACTTAACACAAATAAACCAACCATCACTTAATAGATCTTAAATCAGCGGGAGGTAAATCAGTTGTCATCTAGTGTTCTGCAGAAATGTAATTTAACACCATTAAGTGCAAACAGTAATCTGTGATGATGATTCATAAGCAGACTTGTAACTTGTATGCGGCATTTGTAAAATGATACCAATGAAAAAACAGGATGTTATCTGATTCCATACAATGCATGGCCAACTGCTAAAATGTTAGGCATATCGGGTCTGGTAAACTACCTTAGTAGATATCCAGCATTGCATCAAGTACAGTTAAATACATTTGGAAATCACAGCAATTGTTATATACTATACTTATGCATATTTGCTGTCCGTTTCTGAAACAATAATCTCATCACAAACACTTTATGCTGATCTGTGTCAAAATGTGGTTTTCTCTCTGTGTCACATCACTTCAAACTGTCTTGAGTTTTATGCTGTTACATGTCAATTATAACACCCAAAGCAATTTCCAGAACCTGTAAATGTTTGTACTGAAGATTTATAACAAAATCAATGGTGTTCCAGCAAATGTCATATGCCACATTTCTCTCTTTCACCCAAAATTTATTTTTAATTACTTTCATTAGATTTCTATCATCTGTATATTAAGTTGTATCTTCCAATAATACAAAGTATCTGAAAGTTCTGAACACAAATACAGCATTCCTGGATAAGTCCTGTAACAGAATCACACAGCTGTGCCAGTCAAGAAGTGCCCAAATTCATTTTAACTAGTTTCAAGTAGGAAAAATCTGATGTGTTACACTCACATGACTTTCTCTACTCTTGTACAAAGCATTTTTACAAATGCTTATTCTCCATATGCTTCATGTTAATTGAGATGTTAATCTTATTGCTAATTTTCTTGTAGATGCAAGGGGAGCATTTAAGAGCTGGTTGCTATGTGGAGTATTCCATTCTCTTTGCATTACCAGGACAAAAAATAAATGAATAACGAATTTGAGAAAAGGTATAAGTATTGGAAAATTTAAGGGAATAACAAGCAATATCTCGAAAATGGTTTACTCAACAAAAAAAAAAAAAACGTATACGACATAAATTGTGTATTTTAACGCGATCTACATTTTTTGTGTAGTAAAATTTTGTCCATCTCTTATGGTTTACCAGTTATGCAAAAGTCGTTCACAATGAAGAATGCTTTTGGAGACATTCCCAGAAAATTCGAGATATACATTTCATTTGTCATGAAAATATCTTAAACATATGATATTTTAATCAAAATCGTTACAGCCATTTTTGAGAAAATTAAAATTTTCGAAAAATGTTCCATGTAAAGAGTTGTCTGGGGTGGGGGGATTTTCTTGAAAACCTTCGTGTCGCATCTCTGGAAGATACTGAACCTAAATACCAAGTTTGGTGTTTATCCAACTGTTCATTTCTGAGTTATGCTGTTGACAGACAGACACACACACACAGACATGTTTCCAAAAATTTTTTTTTTGGATTCAGGGGGTCTCAAAACATGTATTTCCGGTGAAATCTCGGTATCGAATTTTTGGGTGGAATACAATACTTCCCCTACTTACTATACGTAGTAGAGAAAGTAAAAATGCACTGTCACTGGGCCAATGCTTTGGAGACCATGAAAAGAATCTGATGCGTTACATTTACATGACTTGCTTTACCCATTCTTCCACAAACTATTCATATGAAAGTTATTTTTCTGTAACTTTATGTTAATCAAGATAAACCTTCATAGAAATAGTTTCATTACACATTTTGTTGCTGGTATGTCAAGGATACAAGAGATTCAAGCAATAGTCAAATCTTTTTAAAGCATCATATATGCTGGCTTTGATATTACATTCTTTGCATGACTTCCAGTGAAACAAAATAATACTAACAAAGCACCTTAAAAAGTATAAAGTGAGGGCAGTGAATATTTTAGAAATGGATAATGCCATAAAAAATTTGACATAAATTGTGTGTTTTAAGATCATTTTTGTGTAAACCTTTTATCTATTTCTTATGGTTTACCCATTATACAAAATTGATTCCAAATGAAGACTTTTGAGGTCATTCCCAGAAAACTCAAGATATAACGTAAATATCATATACATACGGTTTTTAATTAAAATTGTTAGAAGTCACATTTTGAGAAAATCAAAAATTACAAAAGATTATCCATGTAAAGTGTAATTTGGAATGGGGGATTTTCTTGAAAATCTTCACCTTGTATGTTCAAACAATGTCTGAAATACAAAATTTACTATCTATCAGATTTTTCATTTTAATGTTCATAGACAGACAGCACACACCTTTTTCTTTAAATGCTCTCTTTTAGAGACCCCTACACTTGCATTACTACTGAAATATAAATACTGAATTCTTGGAAGGAATACAATACTTCCTCTACCTAATATAGGTGGGTGGTAGACAAAGTAAAACCAAACTAAATAATTGGTAAGATAATTGCACCTATTTTTTAAATATTCAATGCATTATATAGCAAGCATCTGTAACAGTTATTTAAATAATAACTAAATCAATAGCTATAGCAGCTATTGAAAATTACCTTTAGGTTATTTTTAACAAAACCCCAGGATGTGGAATCCTGGGATCAAAATACAGAAAAGAATTTTTTTTATCACGTGCCATAATTTCTAAATTATGTTTACTATCTTCATCCACATGTGTTATAAGATCCTTTAATTCTATACGTTTACTTTATCATTGCTCCTGAAGTAACGGCAAAAACCAAGAAGAATGTATTTATATGCTAAAGTGAAGGGCTACTGTTCGATAAACACTGCTTTCTTGTAAACAAAAGGCATTCGTAAAGCCAATTATTGCCAAATTGTAGGCATCAGTAAAGCCAATTATGTGACACAATATAAACACTGCTTTAATAATGACTTTATAAATAAAAATATTGAGAAATTTAAATATCACAAAGTTGCTAAATATATTTCTACCCTCAACAAAAAATAAAAGATAATAAATTAAAAAAACAATTACTCATCAAGCTTGGCCAAATAATAAATTCACTAACTTTTTTTAAGGAAGATGGTATAAAATTAGATCCCCAAAATAAACACACAACAAAAAATTCTTAAAAATTTCTAAAACACATACAATTTCAAAAAATTTAAAAATCTGCTATTTATCATCAAGGTTGTTTAGATTGTGACCAAATTTACATTGGGAAATCAAATGTAATTAGGAAACTAGAGTGAAGGAGCATTTTAGAAATATTAAACACAAACAAATGGATTAATCAGCGATGGGAGGTAATTTTTTTTATTTAATTATGAAATAAACCCTGAAATTAAGTTATTAAAGCAATGAAATGGATCTATAGATTTAATGATTTGTAAAAAAAAAATAGTTATTACAACGAATACAGATTGTGTAATGAACTAAAACAAATTTGGTTTACTTTCAGTAGAGGACAATAATGTAGCAAATAATCTGTCACACAGCGGCAGAAACTTGAGGCAGTATTTTATGTGACCACACTGTGAATGCCAGAGTGATTGTAGTGTAAAGTAGCATTATTGTATGGCAATGATTTGAGATGTTTGTTAATTATAAGCATTGTTAGGAAATAAGTTTACACGGCCTCACTGAAATTGACAATAGGAGCGGGTAACAATGTAGCGAGGGGGTGAGTTGTTTATCAATTAGAAGAGACAAGCAAATGACGTCAGAGTAGCGCACTTTTCTTTAGAAATGGAGGGAATATCTTTCCTAGAGCATATGTGTTCATAATTTTGATTGGATAAAAAAATAGACGCTAATGTTGGCGCGCTTTATTAACCAATAGCAGCTCGATTATAATCTTTAGGCATATCGGGGTGAGGGAGTATAAATTCTAAAGCCAGAGACAAGTATCACACAGTTTTACAGAACCATTCACAAGGCAAACGTCGCTCAGTTCAACAGAATCATCCACGGGTTAAATGTCGCGCAATTCTACAGAATCTCTCGCGTCGTAAAGCTAGTTACAAAAATGTGAAATACTCAAAATAATAATGTGCGGCAAATAAGTGTTTATAGTTACATTCGAAAATATAACAGTTTCAGTCGGGCGTGTATCAAGAGTAATTATGTGAAATAAATAAAGTGTGACGGCAATAAAAGTGTAAAAACAAATTCTTTTATCAGTGTTATCTTTTAGTAACAACTCCTTTCCATTTACACACCCTGTTCAAGAGATTTGCTCGACTGAATAATAATAGCTAGCCGGAGGACAAGGAACTCAAAATTAAAAATAGTAAAACAATAACAGGCGCTCAGCAAATAAGATAACACGAACAATACCGCGACAAACTTTAACATTATATACAGCGGCAGCTTCTGCATAAGAGTACAAGAACACATGAGCACCCTAACTTTTGACACCTTGCAGATTTATTGATTATTTTTTCTTTGAATGCTATTAAATGTAACTTATATGCAGTAATTTAAAACTGATGACATTTAAAGCTAGCACGCTACTCCTCTAAACCTGATGAGACATGCCAACAGTTGCTAGTGTGCCAACTGTTATGGGGCCAAACACATACAGGTCATGCACACAAAAAGAAGTACATGAAGCTTTTCCCGTACTCTTTTTACTTTCTCCACTACGTATAGTAAGTAGGGGAAGTATTGTATTCCACCCAAAAATTTGATACCGAGATTTCACTGGAAATACATGTTTTGAGACCCCCTGAATAAAAAAAAACATTTTTGGAAACATGTGCGCGCGTGCGCGTGTGCGTGTGTGTGTGTGTGTGTGTGTGTATGTGTGAGCAGCATAACTCAGAAACAAACACTCGGATAAACACCAAACTTGGTATTTAGGTTCAGTATCTTCCACAGATGCGACACGGAGCTTTTCAAGAAAATCCCCCCCACCCCAGATTACCCTTTACATGGAACATTTTTCGAAAATTTTAATTTTCTCAAAAATGGCTCTAACGATTTTGATTAAAATATCATATGTTTAAGATATTTTCATGACAAATGAAATGTATATCTCAAATTTTCTGGGGATGTCTCCAAAAGTATTCTTCATTGTGAACAACTTTTGCATAACTGGTAAACCATAAGAGATAGACAAAATTTTACTACACACAAAATGTAGATCGCGTTAAAATACACAATTTATGTCACATACATTTTTTAGGTTGAGTGAACCATTTTCGAGATATTGCTTGTTATTCCCTTAAATTTTCCAATACTTGTACTTTTTCTCAAATGGGAATTCGTTATTCATTTGAATGGAATACTGCACATAGCAACCGGCTCTTAGAATATTTCACTATTGCTTAAAGCCTACCAATTCCTCTTGCATCTACAAGAAAATTAGCAATAAGATTAACATCTCAATTAACATGAAGCATATGGAGAATAAGCATTTGTAAAAATAGTTTGTACAAGAGTAGAGAAAGTCATGTGAGTGAAACACATCAGACTTTTTTCATATGTCACTATAGTTTTACATCAGTGTCATTTGGTGGTAGCACACTACAGCTGAAGTTAAAGTCACTGTAGCAAACATAGGTAACATCCACATTGCGGAAACTTTTCCTGGTTTCTCCATACCATCCACATTCCAAACTACAAATCAATTTACACATTACTTTGTTCTTGCTCCAACACGGTGTATTTATTATGCATACAAACATCCCCCCTCCAAAAAAATCTATCAAACAAGTTATGCATTTATTATTATTATTGCTGTTATTGTTCTTGGGAGCAACTGCAGTTTATCAATTTATTCATAATCATAACTATTATGCAGCAGATGTTATTTCACATTTTCAGGGCTATCTAACTAAAATTTTGTGAACACCCAAAATGTATACTCATGAGCCACCAATTAACAACTTGTAAATAAAGAACAATTGAGGATGCAATTCAGTAACTACCTCTATAAACCATGTTCTGCTTTGAATCTTAATTAAAAACAAGAGTGAAACGTTTATCAATAATTCATATAAGTAATTTATATATTTGCATATTTTCTTTGCTATTATTATCGTTAATTGATACTTATTATCTACTGACTTGTTTGCACTAACAATTTAAATCCTTTGTTACTCTCGTAAAAGGATGTACGATTTGTGGAATACAACTTTTTACTGGAACACCATCGAAGTCATTCTTCACATTTAAAAAATTCATAGCAAAATGCCTATGCCCTCAACCATTCTTTCAGCAAGAAATAAAAAATTTGCACTTACCTGCTCCAAGCGCTGCACGACGTTACCACAAAGAACACAGGGTGCGAAATCTGTATTAAGAGGTACGGGAGGAATTTGTTTGAATTCACAGACTGACGTATACAAGAGATAGTGCACCAAGAAAAGATATACACCAAAACATCCATGCATAAGCAAGGATCTCAACCTCCAGTGTACAAACAAATAGTATGAAAGGCCTTCTGTCATGCTCTTCCAATCCCAGACACTAAATACAGAGTGGTTGCATACGTTCCAAACCAAATCAACATGCCACTCCTGTAAGAAGTACGTGGGATGTGGAAACTTCAGATGCAGTGTGCGCCAATATGTTGGTATGTGGAGGCCTTTACAAGAAGAACACTCCTCCCTACAACCTCTGCACAAGAGCAAATTTTGAAATCCATTTGATGATAGTTTGACCACATGCTCTAAATGCAAATCAAAACTTATTCCTTTACAAGAAGCAAATTTGGAAACACTGATGACAGTTCTACTACTGCTTTAGGCTAAGAGGAAACAAATTTAAAGCAAATCTGCCTACAGTTAATAACACAATGTCTCATTATTATTCCTCCATTTATACTGCTTAAAAAAATTTCGCACCCTGGAAAAAGCTACCAATTTGAAAGAATGGGGGCAAGACATCAAAATGCCACAGATGTTTTGTTGAACAGTAAAGCAGCAGTACAAATGTATTTAACAAAAATACACACACACATACACCCACCACCTACGTCCACTACTGCAACTAAACCCATCATGGGAAAAGCAAGTACTCGAGCTCTCTTTCTAGAAATTTCGAAAACCTTATCTGCACTTACTAATGTATTAACAACTTTTCATACTTAAAGGAAATATTCTGCTCAGATCAATTAGAATTAATATTTGTTTAGTATACAACTAACTTTTTAAATAGCTTACAACTGGTGCTATGTGCTGCCAGATTTATGGTCTTTCATATCTGGTTTTAATTATATTCTTTCTTTCTTTTTTTCTTTTTTTTTTCTGTCATGCACAAAATTGACTGTTACATAGCTTCTAAGATTCCTGTGCATTTTTCATGCAATCTAGTGCAATACACTACAGCTTTTTGTTTTTATAACAGGGCTATTATTAAAGTGTTTTATTAAAAAAAAATTACATACATAATGCCTCAACTTTCCCAAACTAAAGAAAGCCCACGATGCATAGCAAATACAAGACAAACAAAAATTACAATTTTTTTCTGAAAAAAAAAGAAAGAAAATACAATACATCATTTGCTTAGGTGCTAAGAAAATCAATTTTAAGAAAATTAGCATATGTGGCAAACACACACAAAACAACTTGTTAGCATACCACAAATCTACACAAAACATAAGCAACTAAAAAAGACAATACTTTGGAACTAGTTATGCCAGGGGTGGCTTATGGGTCTAAAAGCAGGTGAAGGGCTAACAAATTACAATACTGAGTTGAATATTTACTTATTTGCTACAACAAAGTATATATTCAACCCATAGTCATAATTAAAAATGTCTGTCATTGTGCTTCAAAGTATACTGTTTTTAGTTTGTATATTAACTGTAGCATCAATTTTTTTTTTTTGCTTTTATAAGACACTGTAAAATGCACACAAGCTAAAACATCTCTTTTTAAATATATTTCCATAAAGAAATGTGCATTCATGACAAAACGCACACCAAATCAGCTATAGCTTTCATATGCAAGTGAAATTAGCATATGTGGCATCCATAGAGAAAAAAGTTACGTACTGAAGCTTCCCATGACTATCTGTGGCAGCAAAGGTAAAACCTGATATCTAAATCACTTATTTTGGTGCTAAAGGACCCTGCTTGGAAACAAAGGTTATTTTAATTACCGTACAGAAGGTACGCACAAAATCCAAATACACCTATTTTTTATCAGTGTTTTCTTTTTCTGCAAAACAAATTTGTTTGTTATGTATTGTTAAGCATATTGTGTTCCTCCATGATTTCTGTGGAGATCAATATAATGTCTTGCTTTTGTACGCAAGATGCTGTATCTCTGTCTGTTAATTTATTCACAGTTGCAGGGTGAAAAACTTTCAGTTTCAATTATGTCTTAATGAGGTTGTGCATTGTCAATTGTGACTTTTTGTTCTTGATTTTACTGGTGATCTAGCCGTTGAACTGACAACAGCAGCACAAGTTACCAGTCGAGTTGAAGGTATCTCTACTAAAGATGCCTGTATGCACCATTCAGAATTATTGATGAATAAGAGTAAATTCTTGGTGCAATTACTGAATATGGCTTTTTATTTGCATTGCATTGCATTTTCTTAGTATTACTGGCTCAATCAATTGGCTTTGCAGAAAGAAAAAAAAAACTGTGTACTGTGATTTTTCACCCATGCTATAGGATTGCTAGATATGTAAAGAATAATTTTGAATGCAGGAGGTAAACGTTTAGTGATACTGAGTGTGGTATTCAATGTTGCCAATGCATGTAGTACACACTTGCTTCGCAAGTACAATGTCTAGGGAAGATGTAGTGCATTTGAGTATCTTTGGCAGTGTGTGGCTAGTTGACCATGTTAGGAAGAAGTTTACTGAGAAGAGGCTATTATGAGTATTTAACCACTGATCTTCCTTTGCGCCACACTCATGCATTGAGAAAAGCAATTTGGTTGCGACTTCCAAGGAAGAAAGAACTGTTGGCCCTGCCTCTCTCAGCAATAGTTAAACTGATGCTTAACATAAAACATGTGAGCAAGGAATTTATGTTCTTTTTCTTCTTTGTATATCTATCAATTGTGTAATTGAACCTTTGGTGTGGTAATTAAAATAACATTTCCTTTCAAACAGGATCCCTTCCGTAAAAAGCAACTGCTTAAAATCCTCTTTAACAACTTAGCTCTACTGAGGTAATCAATAAACTGTGTGAAATAATGCTCCACCCCACAAATGTCTAAGGAGGTCAGTAAAACAAAAACATTTATGCAGGTGATGTAGCCCAACCAAGACAGGAAATTCTGCTCTCTAGGTTAGAAGGTAGACAGACGTGGGCAAGGAGTATTTTACTATGCAAGGTTTGGCCTTGTTTTACAGCTTTGCACCTAAGAAGTCATGGTTTCTGACAATATCACTTATAGGATTCATATAATCTAACTCAAATCTGAGCGTGCAGCATGCACAGAGCCGTAAGCAAGCATTTAACTACCACAAGTGCAGTTCCTCCTACCTACGGGAAACAAATCTGCACCCATGCCATTCAGGTTGTGATTTTAGCAATTCTCTGCACACGTACAAGAATCTGCTCTCTAATTTCATCTCCTCTTTTTGTGGCATTAAGCACCTTTTCAGTTTTGATGCACACTGCATTATTACTGTCTAGAGTCATTGTTAATATTTAAGATTAAAACATATTAAATATTTTGAGGAGAAAATACTTGGTGAAATGCCCCTTCACCTGAATAGCCGCCCCTGGGTTATGCTCATATGCAGCAAAGAAATCATTCACAAAAATCATGCAACTGAAAAGAAAAGATAAAAAAAGCTGCTTAAGAAAACTTTGATCACAGAAAACATTAATACAGCTGACTTTAAAGTTCTCCTTTTCTCTGTGCAATTTTGAATATTAGCAATTTTAATTCCTAGCTCAGTCTGTGACATCTGTTTAAGGTTTATTTATTTGGATGTGGCAAGAAGGTTTATGTGGAATTAAGATTTGTGGATTTTGTTTTATGTGAGTTGAGACAGGGGGAGGTTATGTCTGAAAAAATGCCCAAGTATTACGAGTGGAAAATTTTATTTTGGTTCAAATAAAATTTACAAATTGTACACGTACAATAAGAGAAATAGATTTTCATGAAATTACTCCTTTAAAGTTTTTAGGAAAAGAAGGAGGAAGAAAAAAAAGACAGTAACCAAATAATTGTAAGGAAGGGTAGAACCTCCCTAAACACAATGATTATTTTACCTTGTAAGCACCGTTAACAATTTGAGTTGCTTTTTAAAACACTGAATTGAAATTTGAAACATTTTCCATTAATTGACGACAGATTGCAACAGTTTCTTTCTGTGATTGAAGTAGACAAAATGTTTTATCATCTTACTATTAAGTCAATAAAGTCTAAAAATAATATATAATTAATATTAGTAGGCTATCAACTGCACAAGTGAGCAATGCAAGCTAACTTAATAAGTAAATGCCTCAATTAAAATGTCTACATCTGCATGCTTCCATGATAGTGACACTGTGAATGAAAAATAAGGTAGAAGAGAGATTACTGAGGGCCTCATTTGACAGTCTAATAGGAAAGAAACCACAGGTATGTCCCATATCAAGCTGACAAAGTTCTACCATTTGATAGGCAGCATTGCCCTTTGCATCACGTCAATTAACATGGCCATCATCACAGTAATATCACAGAACCAGTGCAAGGGTACCAACTCTTGATTGTCTGCATCTGGTTAGCTGCCATGTTTCCTTGACAGACTGAGGGGCAACACCACCCATTAACTGCGTAATTCCAACTACAGATTAGGCCCTGTATTTAACAGTATATAAAACATACACGCACTTGGTAATACTGTTGTTACCTAACATCATGCACAAATATCTTTTTTTCTTTTTTTTTAATAAAAGACAACAATACTGCAAAGCTAAATAATTTTACTTAAAATTGTATTAAAGTGTAAATAATTTAAATTACTTTTTCTATTTCTTCTTTTTTTTTTATTTTACAGTTTTATTCTCCTATATGCATCCAAAATACATTGCTATTTAATTTAGTTTATGAGCACATAATAATTAACTTTTTGATTTTTGATTGACAGTGATGAAACTGTTATAGTTTGCATTATAATGAACCTATCCCTATACCAGTATTTTATCCCATCACAGAAAGATTAATGCTGTTTGTATACCTATTACATTAACAGTAGTAATAAAATGCAGTAAAAATTGGTCCATTTTCTTAAAACAATATGGCGGTATAGATATTTCATCCATACCAAACCATAACTGTATTAAAAGCTTAAATAGTGTATATAATGTTCCCTATTAAATTGACCAGATGTAAAAGAATATAAGTGTTCAAGTAATTCACAAAGGAGTAAAAAAATAAGGGACAAATATACCAATATATACATGTAAAGAAAGCAAAAACTGTTCAAAAAAGTGAGCATTAATTTGATAAATATAACAACAAATTTCCAAACTAATATCTGCATTCCTTCATCACCCTTATACCTGTTCCACCTGGTCCACATAACAATAAGCAAAAACTACAATAAACAGTGATTTTATTTAAGTACACTATTTTAATTGAATACACAAACAAAGAACCTCATCTGACTGTTTACATTAATATGCAGATATGACTATCATTTTTATTTTCCGATGTTACTGGCACCGTTGCGAGTACTTGGTTTTTCCCACCCCTCTGGGTTTTCATCGCTACCACAACATCCATTACATTTTTAAATATGTAACGTGGAACTATAGAGGGGAAAAAAATTTAGTTTTTAAATTTATAAAGCCTCTTAAAGAACTACTTTTGATTATGTTCTCAAGAAAACATTACCTGCCACCTAAAAGCTTTCGGACTTGACTAGGCCTCCCTGTGAAGGGGAGCCGCCATCGCCAGGACTGGTGGCATCTGACTGCTGGTGTACATCTGAGTAATATTCAACATGCTGCCCGACGGCAGTTGTGGTAGCGGCAGTACTGGTGGTTGTGGTGGTGGGTGAACAATGTTCCTCGCTTACCTGGCTATGAGATACGCTGTCAGGAATGGGTAACGGCTTTGCTACACCAATCCTTACCACCCCTTTTGGTGCCCCCTTCAATGCTTGAACTGCTTGATCAAGAGATGCATTCTCAAGGTTGGTGTCATTGACAAACAACAGGCGGTCACCCGGTATGAGTCGTCCGTCGACTTGAGCCACTCCTCCTGGGACCAGACTTCTGATCACTATCACCGTTTCGTTTGGATTCATTGGATCCTGCAAAACAGTCCAACAATTTGTGAGAAGTAATATTCAAAATGCTATTATTATCACAACCTTCAGTTGTAATATCATCTCAAAAATGCAATATACAACATTTATACATAATGTCCACACTTTAACGCTATAAACCAACAAGTCAATGTTTACATGTGTAGGAGTACTCCAAAGGGATACATTATAGATATGAAGCAGAGAGTGTAGAAATATATAAAGTAAGATACTATGATTTACTAATCAAGATGCTCACCACCATCATCTTTAATTCTACTGCAAAATCATCACAGACAATGTTATTTCACTCTATAATTTTCTACACTCATATTACAAAAGCTGTATAAAACATTAAACATAAAGTTCATTTTTCAAAAAGTTTATTTATGAATTTCTATGCTGTTTAACCAATCTCAAAACAGTTACACAGGATATTTTTATAACTTTTAAAATGCTCCTACATTAATCATGATTTTCAATTTTTCTAAGTCATGTTAACTTGGAAAACAAAGAGATCTTTAAAATTTCTTACACTCAGGGCATCATCTATTAAAAGCAGTACACATGGGTAAATTCTGTTATTCAATGTGTACATAAAACAACATTACTTTTAGGAGTCCAAACTGCTCACTCAGGATAAACATTAATAACACCTTTATTAATAATTAACAGATATTTCAGAAATGCTACCCACTATATGTTTAAAAATGCTAATGTTATAATGCACAGAGTTGATTGCTATTCATTTTCAAATTAAACTAATTACTTTTCCAAAAGTCTCACAGTGGTAAAAGAAACTCTCCTGTAACACTAACCTTATTTCTGCTATTTACAAGTTGATATTGAGATCATATTTACAATTCCAGCTAAAGATAATCATGTATTTTGGTGTAGGCCAAAATATAACTTGCATCTTAACAAAAAGACACAGTACTTCAAAACCCAAAACAATATTACATTTTAACTGGAACTGTTTATGCATCCTGCTCTTAGGGTAAGGCTGCCAGATTTTCAGGTTTAAAAAAAGAAAGAAACAAGAATGTGTCACCAAAGTGCATTCTTGTCCCCCATCCATGACTATAGTTTCTTAATGTGAATCAATGCAACATTTCTTCAGATAGTTAAATGAAAACATGCAGCAATGTTGAAAAGGACAAACTACTCATGTAACCTGCAATGTTAAGTGTGCTGTAAATGAGCTGATTTAGCTCAGCACTCCACTGAATTGATTCTACCATCACCAGGATTGGTAAGCAACTTGTTCTCAGCCTTTATGTTTGCTTTCTCCAGTGACAAAAATTGTTGAATCCAGCACAATCAAATCACAACTTCAGATATGAATCCTTTTCTTCTTCCTTTCCTTCAATTGGCTAATTTGTGGCTGTCACATTCAGCACATACTCTCCGTGTAAGTGCAGAGTGCTTCATAAACATTTTCTTTCATTCAGTTCACTATGCACATCAGTGATATTAAATAAAATATGAATGAAGTGTAGAACAATTTCGAAGTGGACGTAAATAATAACAACATTGTGGTTTGTAAAATATGCAGAAGAACATTTTTGCATTGGGAAAACTAAAAGGAACTTCGAAACTAGAATGAATTAACTTCTGAGGAATGTAAAATACACACAATTACAGAGCCTTTGTTTGGATGCGTGGCTGGCCTAACAGGAATTTTCTCATTTCTGGGAAGCACACTGTTTGCTGGCAGTCAGTTATTCAGAGCCCCTTAAATTCAAGCACATAGATTTCTCACACAAATTATAACTATGATAGCCACATACCTCCATCATAGGAAATGTTGGAAATAAAGTTGTTGTGTCATTTCATACACCTTTTGAGAAAATTTACATTATTACGCATTAATCCTTCATGGTCATGTAAGTAAAACCATGCTTCAGCCGTAAAAAAAAAAGCATGGGTCAATAGAGCGATCACTAACATTATCTAATGCCAAACTGCAGAAATTAACTCTACTCATATTATCACATGGTTGCAATTCCTGAACTACCGTTGCTATCTTATAGGTTCCAATTATAAAAGTTTGGTGACATTCTAAGCCGAGGTTTGAGAAATTCCCGATTCTTGTGCAAGCTTTCTCAGAGATTTCTTTGGACTTCATTCTAACTTTTCTCTGATGTCACTAAATTTTTCCTGTGTAAGAATATGACAGTTTACTTTTGGTTTTTTTATCAAGAATACATCCTCTTTCCCTTATTCTAATCATAAGATTACAAAACACTTCTCTGTGAGGTGTGCCAACAACAGGGAATCTGCCTATAAATCGCTGCCTCACTTCTCTACAAGGGTACCTTATCACATAGGAATCATACATGAAGATTTTGTGTGCTAAAGTATAAAGTCTTTTTGATATTATAGTAGCACTAATAGACTATAACACTGAAACGCTTGGTCTCACAAGCACAGACTTGGCATCAACTGATTAACTGGCACACAGGGAGGAGGTAAAGTGGAGGGCAAGTAATTTCCATAATACAGCCATGCATCCAAATGAAAGCTCTATAGATGTGTCTGCAATCAGGAGCTGCAACCACAATACACAACATGTTACATGACATTTTGAAATTACATCAGTGGATGATGTCATTCGATTCACCAATGGGAAGAGAAGGAAGGAGCCAGATAGACACCAGCAGTCATTTCCATTCGACTGCCAAATGATGATGGGAGGAGCTTCTTGAAACATGTTTTATCGATTAATAACTAACTGGAGCAAAATGTGTACATACATTGTTAATATATTAGCTAAAATTAAACAAAAAAGACAATGTAAGTGTGTCCTGCTGCTGTCAGAAACCTGATGCTGCGACATCTGAAAATGAGATACAATGCTATAGTCTGCTTGCCTACAGACCTGTTGCTTTAGCATCAGGCACAGCAGGTAAAACAATTAAATTATATTCAGCCCAGAGTATAACTTTATACACTGAAAACTAAAACTAATTTAATAATTCAGTCAACAAGCTATTGCCGTTATTGCAAAACCTATCTTTTTCTGCATAAAAGAAACATCAAATTTAAACAAATTGACAAATCAGCAGTAGCATACCATTTTTGGATAGATAATTACAATAGTGGAAAAGAAATTAAATTATTAAAACCTTTGATGACCACACTAGAACTCATCAAAAGACCTTCATGTTTAAAAATTCCAAGAGATTGTTAAATTATATCTGACCAGTCAGCAATGCTATTAAGTTTATCACCAGATGGCAGCACTTGGATGTTCAGGCTGAGAAAAGAGAAAGAGATAACAACCTTTAGTAGCCACCATGCTTTGGATGAAGGGGAATGTCTCCGAAAACGTTCCAAGGTTCTACAACTTGACATAAAGAAGTTTTAAGTGTCTACATTGGCTCATTTACATTTTAATATTCAGAGAGACAAACTTTCTTTACTAACATCAAAAGAATCCCACAGTCTTCAAATCACACTAATGATCCAGAAATAAAATTTCTTTTGTTTACCACATAATAATTAAATCCAGTGTTAAAGCAGTCCATTAATATGAGAATCGGCTGATAAGTCCCAGGCTTCACACAGAGATGGCACCACTAGGCCAGTTAGATGGTACCATCGTATAGTTTTGCTCTAGACTAGCTTGTATCCATAGTTATAGGTCAAAGGTCAATAGCTTGTTTAGTTTTTGAATGACAGCATTTTAAACAAGACAACTTTAGAGTTTTCACGAAAATGGAGGATTTGGAAAAATGAGCAGTGATTAAATACTTCCATTTGAAAGGCTTAACGCCTAAAGAAATCAAGGAGGAAATGGACAGTACATTGAAAGACTTTGCCCCTTCATATTCAATGATTAAACGGTGGGTTGCAGAGTTTAAAATGGGACGTAGGAGTGCTAGTGATGAGCCTTGCTCTGGATGCCCTGTGGAAGTCACAACTCCAGAGATGATTGAAAAAATTCATCGTTTAATACTGCAAGACCACAGATTAAGGTTGGTTGAGATAGCAGAGGCTGTAAATATATCAAAAGAATGTACAGGTAATATTTTAAGTAATGTTTTGGGCTTTCACAAGGTCTGTGTGAGGTGGGTGCCGGTTTGTTGACACCTGATCACAAGTTGCATAGAAAAACTGTTTCTGTTAAGAATGTGGAGCTCTACCATAAAAATCCCAATGAATTTTTGAGACGGCTTATTACCATGGATACATCACTACACTACAGAAAGTAAATCACAGTCAAAACAGTGGATTGTGCCAAGTGAACCAACTCCAAAAAAGGCAAAGTCAATTTTGTCAGCTAACAA
This sequence comes from Deroplatys truncata, assembly GCA_030765065.1. Classification (NCBI taxonomy): domain Eukaryota; kingdom Metazoa; phylum Arthropoda; class Insecta; order Mantodea; family Mantidae; genus Deroplatys; species Deroplatys truncata. Next base: position 43,937,895 of record CM060975.1, on the reverse strand, counting down.
GGTTATGTCGAGTGTTTTCTGGGATGCACAGGGAATTATTTTTATTGATTACTTGGAAAAGGGTAAAAGTATCACTGGTGACTACTACGCAAGCTTACTGCAACATTTGAGCGATGAGGTGAAAAGACAAAAGACCTCATTTGGCAAAAAAAAAAATCTTGTTTCATTACGACAATGCTCCGGCCCATCGTTCAGTCATTGTAATGGGGAAAATTTGCAAATTAAAGTTCAAATTGCTTGAACATCCACCCTATTCACCAGATCTAGCCCTAGTGACTACCACCTGTTCCCTAATCTCAAAAACTTTCTTGGGGGACGAAGATTTCACAGCAATGAGGAGGCCATTGATGCGGTAAACAACTATTTTGAGGACCTTGATAAATTGCACTACAGAGATGGTTTAATTAAATTAGAACACCGGTATGATAAATGTATTAACCTTTCTGGAGATTATGTTGAGAAATAAAAAAAAATTTAAATGTTGTTTTCATTGAGCGGCTCGGGATTTATCAGCCGACCCTCGTATACTACCCCTGATGACTTTTCTATTTGTTTAAAAGTTTTAAGTCTGGATCATATTTCCATCTTAAGATTACAGACACCTGGTGTGAGTGCAATTTCTATTCATAAACCCAACTTTAGCATTTCATTATAAGTATGGTATGTGCTACAAGAATGGCTTAAGTTCCAAGGATATATATATTGGGAAGAGAGTTGGTTTGGGTAGGCAGAGTAAACTACTGTAAAAGATCAGAAGGAGATGTATAGTAATTGAGTGAGAGCAATACCAATGGATTTTTAAAAGGAAGTGAGGTGAAGGGTGCAAGATGCAGAAAAGCAAGAATTTGGGAAATGATTCTAGTTAAAGAAAAATTCTCCCTGCCCCAGCTGGGAATCGAATTTGGGAACTCTGGGTTGAGAAGCCAAAATGCTGACCTCTTGGCCAGCCTTTTTAGATTTGTTCAAAACAGTTAAAAGGAGTTGGAGCACAAAAAATATGTGGAACTTTGTAATCAATCTGGAAAAGTGGGTTTTACCTGGAAACAAATAGAACAAATTTACAAGTGTTGTGAAATACCACATATCAATGATGTAAAAATCTTTTCCAAAGGCATTTTCATGAATCTCTTTGCTATAAACCTGAAAGATATTAGCAGGCTATGCAATCAGCAAAAGTGCTACCCATCTATTAATAAATGTATTATTTATTACTCAACAGTCTTCTTTTAATCTTACAGCACAGTGCTTGTTTTGTCTTTAATGGTAAACAATACTCGAGGCTATATGCATCTCTATGGCTATTTTTTATTTATATACAATTTGCTGTATGAAAACCAAAGTAAAATAAATAGAATGAATAGGCAGCATAAGTAACATAGGATATGATCTCCAATAGGATGCTCTGAAAGCTTGATGTGTTGCTTTAATGTGCAGGATCTGGCAAACTTACCCTACTGCAGATATAAACAATACATTAATACTAACAGCATGAAAGCGATGTCTTATCCATTTTAAATATTGTAGCACAACTATGCTTTTCTTTCTTCCTTCCTCACTTCATTACACACTTAAAATTAAAGTCTTTTTGTTTTAGTGACATTATGTTTCATTCAATCCACAAAACCATTCATTGCTTTGGTTTCTGGTAATGGAAAGTAAGAGATCTACTTCTTTATAAGAGCTGTTATCATTGCCTCTGTAATGCTGCTTCCATTTTTATACCAAGAAAAACTATATATGTGTATTCAAAATTGTCATCTAAACAAAGTTTTTAAAAAGTGAATCATTATGAATAAAAGCATTACCTAATCTAATTTCTTCAACTTTGCAAGCATTTTCTGATCACTGTTACACAACAACTCTTATTCAGGGATATGGAATACTATAGCTTATAATTTTAAAATTTGAGTACTTGACATAAATTACTTATGGTTTTAAACATAGCTTGGAGCATTTGTGTCTTCAAGTGTATAGGAAATTTCACAAAGTACACCTTTCTCAAATGATAACACAGACTTGTTGTAGCACCCCTGCAGTTCTGCCAATTCTACACGTGGGTACATTAATTTGCTAACTGTTATGTACTACCTAATTAGTAGGGCCCAGATTTTTAGATGGAATAAAACCTTCATTTTAGGTTTCTTATATGCTTAAAATAGGTTTTTTTTTACGTTTTTCTTGATTAAAATAGTTTTTTTTTTATGTTTTGGCATTGCAGTAGATAGTCACATTCTCAAATTTTCTGGCGTAAACGATTTCCTGTTATTACGTACCACATTCTTGTATAAAGGAAATGTTCTTTCAATAGAACATGACATCATGGAGCATAGAACATTGATGCCAGTGCAACAGGTTCTAGGGGTAGTTCTGTATACTTTTCTCGCTGCAATACTGAATTAATGATTTTCATATCTTCAAAAGCAGGATTTCGTTGAAGAATCTTCTGCAACGTCGAAGAACCTGCAACTCCCACTGGAGTATTTCTTTACTAGAAACATTGCCAATGATATCTAGAGCATCTTTCAGTGGCAAAGTTGTACTTTCCAACCGGAGAATTGCTTCTAGTATAAAACAAAAATATGTCTTAATGTATGCAAGGGAAGCGGCAAGAGTGAGGGCACTCGAGTGATTTCTTAGCCTTGGCAATGCAGGGAGCTTCTGTTTCATCCAATTCATTGATGACATTTTAACGTCTTTTAAGTGCTCGGCATAGTAAATGGCAGCTGACAGCCAAGTCCTGACCTTCTATCAGTTGCATCCAGGTGTCATCACGTCACATGTGCTGCGTTTAACTGTAGTAACTTGAACTAACTACTGGCTATAAGTGGTGGAATTAATTTAAAATGAGTTTAAATCCGAAAATAACATTCTTCATTTCAAAAAGGAAAAAGAGCTATTTAGGTTATTTTAGGTGTAATGAAATTTGCATATTCTGCTCCAGGAAGTGTGAAACGAGTATATATCTTGAAATGTGTTAATTAAATAGTGAGGAAAAATGTAGGTTAAAACCTAAAAATCCGGACCTTACTAATTAGTAATAAACAGAACAAGGCATACTGAATATGATCAAAGATCTTAATAAAAACCAAATCTTAGACTGAAAATTTTCCAAAAAAAACTGCAATTACTGACTAGCTAAGAAGTTCAGCAGTGGCTATGTTTATACTGACTATACAACATGGTGTACAGCAGACCGCCTATGTCACTAATTGTGTTTTGTGCAGAGAAGTGAACACCATATTGAACTTGCATAACATAATACAAAAAAATTAACATTGCTGATCCTACAGACTTCGCCACTATATGAGAAATGTGATAACAAATGGAAGCATTGCAAGTGTCATAAGCATTTGAAAAATACACTCTTTGTTTTTTTTTTTTTTTTACTCTTATAACTTTCTCTACCTCATACATAGTAGGCAGAGAGGATATTGCATTCCACCCAAAAATTCAACACTGAGATTTCTGAAGAAATACATGTTTTAAAGCATCTGAATTAAAAAAAAGAGGCATTTTTAGAAAAAAAAAAAAAGGTCTGTATGTGTGAACAGTACAATTCAAAAACGAAAAGCTGGATAAATACCAAATTTGGTATTTCAGTTTAGTGTCTGCCAAAGATGCGACATCAAGATTTTCAAGAAAATACCCTTTACATCGAAAATATTTCAACATTTTTTTATTTTCTCAAAAATGACGGTAACAATTTCGATTAAAATATTACATGTTAAGTATATTTACATGACAAATCAAATGTATATCTTGAAATTTCTGGGAATAGCCTATGAAGTCCTCTTAATTTAGACGGAGTTTTGTATAAAGTTATATAACTGGTAAACGATAAGCGATAGAGAAAAATGCACTATACAAAAAATGTAGACCTCATTAAAATACATAATTTATTTCATATAACTGTTTTTGTGGCATAAACCATTTCCGAGATATGCATTATTAATGGTTCAAATTGTTCAATACTTTGTCATTCTTTTTAAGTCCTATCAATTCAGTTGTTTTTTATGATGTCATGGAAAGAGTATGGAATTTTAAGGCCAGTATATAGCATCCAGGTTTTAAACATTTGACTATCATTATTCCCTTTGTGTCTATAATGAAACGTGTAATGTAGGTATTTCTGTAAAGGTTTATCTGATTAAAATAAAGTAGATAGAAAAATAAGCTTTTGTAAGAATAGTTTGTATACCCACTAATAAAACAATAGAGGGTAGTGAATGTAACACATACAATTTTGTTTTAATTGTCAACCCTTATTCAGAGAAAATGCATTTATTCAAATAGAGTATCAGCAGGAACCAGATTTCTAATGGGATTACAGTACCAAAGGCACTATACAATTTTGATGTCAGACTTTGAACAACCATTTGATGGTAAATTGTGTTCCTAAGAACATTTTCTTACAAAAGTATGAGCAGCTGGAAAGGCATAATACATTAATTTCCATAAAACTGATGAATTCACCTTAAATGAAATTGAAAGCACAGTTAAAAGAATATAAAGAACAGTATAGGTTGGAAAGGTAGAATCAGACGACTGAAATATTCAATGCACTGCAGTTGTCTGATTCTACCCTTTCCAACATTGTCCAACATATGGCTTGTGTGGAGGAACAATTATTTTCAACACTATAGTTTGCCAATAAGGCAACACATCAATAATATTGGGTTAAAAACAATGATGAAAAAAATTACATTTTGCTTTCTAATTTTCATAGCCCGAATTTGAAATGCTTTTGTCTTTAATAAGCATTTTATAAGAGTGAAAAGTCCCCTTGTGATGTAATTTTTCTGAAATGTGCACTACTACTGCACTAATCATGAGTTAAATTCTGATAAGCCCTTTGCATAAATTAAAAAAAAAGATTGACTATTAAAATATTTTGCAAGCTACTTAATTTAAATAGGAAAATTAAGAAGAAATTATAAATGGTTATATGGTTATTTAATAATTGCTTATCGGAAAAAAATAAAAGCATTCCATAAAAATCTACAAATCAGCTTGTTTACATGATTCTTAAAAAATATGAGTGTAAAATATCCATCAACAGCATTGGTGAAATGTTAGATTTACATTTATAGGGTAAGTAAAAATTAATTTCTTGATAATAGTTCAACACAGGGCTACCAAATTTTCTATGTGCATTTATATTGTATTCTTAATACCAGGTCAACTTGAGGTTGATACATTAAGATTTTTTTTAGGATTTTTACTGTTGCACTGTCTTAAATTAAAGTGTCTTTTGATGTACAAAAATAAATTGAGTAGTTGTTTATGGACACACTTTAACTACTGTGGTTCTTAGTGTCCCATTCGATATTGGGCATGAAAGATCAGAAATTTTGCTCAGAGGCCTCTTTGTCATACTTGAGGTTCTTTTACATGCCATAAATCTATGACACGGGACCACCGGCTTTACTTCCCTTCTGAAGGAAGCCATGCTAAGGATTTTTACGTCCGAAAAAACCCATCGCCCTCCGCCGGATTTGAACCTGCAACCTTGGGAACTAGAGGCTATCATGGTACCCATGGGGCACAGAGGATGATTCTTTTGGCATGTGTTGAGGAGATAAATTTTCCAAATTATTAAGTGATGCACACACATCCAACAAATGCAGGATTTTTATTTTTAACAATTATAAAATTATAAGGCTATAAATGAGATTCCATTTTTTTCCCATTAGTATGAAGTCACAATTTTAAAAAGCATACAATTACTGAAGAACTTGTGTAGAACAGAATACTTGTAATAGAAGCAGCATCACAGAAGGTAGTGTTAAGATCTGTGCCAGTATTTCATCTTCATACTCCTTATGTATACTTTACAAAGAATTTAATAATTAACTAATATATTCATATTTACACAACATTCATTAAAACAAAGCACACTAATTAATACAGCATACTAGCAATATTTTGATGTTATTTCAAACTAACAAACATATTAAAACATGAGATTGCAATTCAAAGGCTTACATCCATCTTTGTGAAGATACAAAATTTATAGGAATGAAACTATTTTTGCAAGTATATAATCTTGCTCAACACTAAACTTAATTACTTTCTTAACAGATTTTTCTTTCAAGAATTAATAACTGATAAATAATAACACGCTTTTGAATACAAAATAAGACCACTCACCTGAAAGTGGAGGAATTTTTAAAGTGTGATGAAATTCCCTTGAATGATATACTAATCAAACAGCCTATTAAATTGCTACAGTCAAAGCAACAGGATACATAGCAGAAGAAATTATACAACAAAACTGTAACACGATGCAGATCCTTTATAAAGTATGGCTGTAGTTTCAGAAACTGCTAGCAATACAGAAAATATTTGATGCTAAGCAAAGCAAACATTATAAAGGATACTGCAGCTTAATTAGGAAAGAAACAAAGTGTTACTTACAGGAAGAGAAATTTGTATGTATGTACATGTAAACAGAGTAGCTAACTGCTAGAGCATTTAAATAATTTAATGGCAGCGTTTTATTTCTGGTCCCAGGTTTAGGCCAAGTAGTAACCTTTCTGCAATTACCAATAGCAGCATAATAAACTTCATTTTGTGCACATTTTCCAAAGTAGATGTATAGAATATCACTGGAAGGACTCTAGTTTAATCACACCATGTATCAAACTTAATAAAAACTTCACATTATCACAACCCTTCCCAAAGAAGGACATTTCTAAATCCTTTGCCTAGAGATGCATTTAAACACTCTAAAACTAATTTTATATCCCCTGTCACAAAAGCAATTTTCAAGATATTTAAATTTTCATATATTTATATGAATCACTACCAGCAAATCAAATTTATTTTATCTTTCGCACAAGTCAATGAGAATGGCTGAACTAGTTAAGCAATGAGTAACAAAGTATAGTGTGATGGGGAGCAAAAAAGCCTTAAGGATTGCGACCTAACTGTGGTTCAACATTTTTCTGGACCTGTGATGAACCTCATTCGTATTGACACAGACTCACAACCTGGTTTCTCAATTGAAAATTATTTACAATTTTCAAGGATAATAGAATGCAGTTATTCTTTTGCTGTATAAAAAACAGGAAGGCCTTAAAATAAACCATTCATAGATTCCGGCACTGGCCATGCAACTTCATGAGAAGCAGGCACAACGTGCCACTCAAAACAATCTTTAAGTTTCCAGATCAGACTAGATGTATACAGTACTGCAAGATCTATAGGCAACAGTGAGTACTTCTGAAGATGTCCACCACAGTGTTGAATGAAACATCAGGTTTTAAAATGAAAACCACTGGACCATGGCACCAAAGCTCGGAAGATGAATATGTTAATATAGACTGCGACAGTGAAAGCCTACACCATTGTTTCATGCTACATCTCATTTGAATACATTATACTGACTATTTCACTAATATTTCAAGCACACAATCCAGGAAAAAAATGCTATGAATTTGACACAATTTATTATTTTAATTTCATCAAATTTTATCATCTTGATAACTATAATTATTCCTTTCTCATCAACACTGTTAACCCACAAATTGTCAGACTGGACATTCAAAAGTGTGAGATTCTTTTTATAATTATTATTTTATTGAGCATATTTTAAGATTTTTATAATTATTTTCATAAAATACAAAATAAATACTATTTATGTTACTATAGTTACATGGAAAATTACAGGACAATACCTGAATATTTGAAATAGTGATGTATTATTAATTTACTGCAGTTTTGGAGCTGGGAATCGAAACAGAAAACATCACTTTAACTAGTTGACGTTTGTTACCATCCTCAACAACCACTGGAATTGTGATCGAAGTGAAGTTTGAGGCAGTATTTTTAACACTTAAATGATTTTAGTCAAATTATATAATAAAAAAAAATATAAAAGCAATATGTGTATGTAACAATATATAAAAACTGTTATTATAGTCATTGTATATATGTTTATATTATTGTATACATATTCAATAATATTATGTGAATGTATTACGTAATTTAATAATGTAGGAGCTGTGAGAATAATAGGTTAAAAGTTGCTAACAATGAGGTAACGTTGAGGCAATAATGAATTTGAAAGTTTAACAATACTACTTGTGATTCTTGGAAGCAATAATGTAATTTCTGTGACAGCTTATAAAATAGCCAATCAACAACCAGAAAAAGCTTTAGTTAAATGAAGGTATTCTATTGGACTAGGATTAGCCAATCAGAAACTGAAATAGGGCAAACTGTACAAATTTAGGCGGCAGAAATCAGTTCAGTTGCTTGTAGACAGCGCTCATAACTGGACGCGTTGGATGTAGACAGTTTTCCTAACTGGACACGAGATGCGTCCTTGAGAAATTTAATACGTATTCGTGAGAGATGAAAATAGTTTACGTGTTAAAAAAGTGCAGGTAATTAATAAAAGGAGTGAGGTAAAACTATAATCTGTGTAAGTCTACATTCTTAGCCGCACTACTCCCTGCAAAGAAATCCATGTCTCTAACAATAATACTGACGCAGCCGAGGCAAACATAAATATATAATATTTAAAGAAATAGTCAAAAATTACAAAGTTAATATTGTTTTAAACATTTTTTGGGGGGCAAAGGCCACCAGAAAGTACATTTGGGACGAAGGCTACCGGGTACCATACATGAAACAACAACCTACTTCAAATTGGATCCCAAAATTTGGGGGCAAAATACAAGTACAATAACGAAACAATACATCAACTTCAAGTTATCCAAAATAGTGACATCTACTGATGGAGTGATCACTTTCCACAGAATGTTAGATGACTACAAACCAAAGTTCATTAAATTATGCATATATTGAAACACAAGGATCCCTTAATTAACTTTGATTCGCTACCACTGAACATCCTGTGGAAATTCTTTGCGCTGTCAATGGATGTTACCACTTTGGATTAAAACTACCTCCATCAGGAAGCAGTCGGACACTTGCTGAGAATGAAACATGTTCAAGGTACTTACAATAAGCAGTTTTGTGTCCCAAAAATTACAGTAGATTTACAGGACATGCTTTAGTTTACCAAGAAGTAAATGTTTTGAATTTGGGAGATTTAAATCCTGTATCTGTCCAATCTGACTGGAGCTTTTTAGTGGTTTGCTTCAGTCACCATGTAAATAGCATATTCAATACAACTAACTACCCTAAGTTCCAACCACATAATACAAAAAACAGGATCAAACTAGGTGGTACAGGAAGGCAACTATGCAACTAAGCTCATCTGTCTAGCATCCTCTATGTGCACACCCAGAGCAATTCCACAATCTCTAAAGTCCACATTCTAATTCAATGAAATTGATGGCACAGGTAGGCAATCAGACAATTAAGACTATGTCCATAACATGGTGATCAAAGGTCCTACAGAAAAACTGTTATATAAACTCAAGTTAAAGAGACATTAATAAGAAGAAAAAGTGGTAATTAACTTGCTCCCCCAAAATTCAAAGCCTTCTTGATAACCAGTGAAATGTTTTCAATAACAACTACTTCTTAATACTTAATTATATTTATTTTAATAATCAGGAAATCGAACATAGCATGAAATGTTCTATGCAACGATTAAAGAAAATCCTTTTACTGACTTTGTTTCTAAATTTTGTACTGAAGTTATGAGAAAAATTAATGATGAGAAAAATTAATCTCAGAACATTTGAGATACTGGTTGCATCCACAGTCAAACCTCGCCATAATAAATTATTGCCTATTTCTTTTTTTGTCTTTTTATTAAATGTAGTTATACCTTCAATATATATGAATACAAACTTCACTCCAATGGCTTATGGGAAAGTCAGAATAAATTTGATTGCTTTGTAATATACCAATGAGTTCTCATTCACTGGTATTATTACCATGAATATTATTATATTATGGGAATACCATAAATCAGGAATGAAATCAATACATTTGCAGAGGATGGGGTTCAAGGGCAGTGTTAAATAGCAAAATTAAGGCTATTTCAAAAATAAATTATATTATGAAAAATATTTATACCCAAAGTAAAGAATATAGTCAAAGAAAGTGACATTACAAGGAAATGCAAGCATAATTTGAAAACTTTTTTCTACCACATAATCAAAAACTTCCATTGTGCGAGTAAACCAGAGTATGGTTACGTATTTTGGATGATGAGTACAGTTTCTAAGAAGAAATAATTTTCTGGAAAAAGCTTAAAACCCAAGCACCACCAATATATAACCTACATATGTTATAAAACCTCCAATTTATAATAAAAGCAAAGGAAGGTCAAACATGTGCAGAACAACAACCAGGTCGTATCTGACTCCAATGTTTCTTTTCCCCTTTTGTAACTGAGTTGGAATCATATTCTGTTCAGTTTGTATATAGGCTGCATTTTAATGCAAAGAAACAAACATTGGTGAAATAAAATACTTTGGCCAAACAAATAGTTCATTCTTGATATTTTGTTTTAAACCATTGGTCACAAAAAGCTTTGGGTTGCATCCAAACCTCACCTTGCTAACAAAGGGATAAATTATATGTTTTCAGGGAGCACTGATCATCCTTAAAGCACTATGCAAATGTAAAATTTGTTAATGAATGAAAGAAGAGTTTCCTTTCCCACATTAATATCTTTTCAAAGTTATTTCCATTCAATTTTAGTAGTTTCTGTTACACTGTGACATAAAAAAGAGAGGCAAAAATTTGAACAGGAAGTTAAAAATGCATTTCATCAAATACAACATGCTAGTAATACCAAGCATACTTAAAAATGCTTTTTTCCTTGAAGAAACAATGTTAGAAATACTTTTATTTGCTAAAAGGTTTGTACGAGGCTGAATCAAATGTTTTCAACAATTAATTACCTTGTGTTTGACTGTTTTTAAGAGTCATTAATTTGAATAATGAACACATGATACCATTTGAGCAATCTAAATTCTCTCTTTAAATATTCAAATACGTAAATATCTTATACATTTGTAACTAGGGCTTCACTTATCTGTTTTAATTAAATTCATAAGCAGGACGTGTTTCATATAAATGGTTTTTAACATTGAAAAATTTAAATATCAGAAAACCGTTAAAAATATTTCTAACTTCAAAGAAGAGAGAGAGATAAAATTACAAATTTAAAAAATTTACACATCATGCTTGACCAAATAAAAATTCACAAACATTTTAAAAGAATACAACATAACAATTCCACAAACTAAATAGATCATAAAAATTTGTTAGTAATTTTTAAAATCTATCAATCACTTTGTTTAGATTGTGACCAAATTTACAATGAAAAACTAAATGTAATTTGCAAACCAGAGCAAAGGAGCAGTTTGTAGTTATTAAATACAAGCAGGTTATTTTCGGCCAATTAATAATTAAATAAGTCATGAAGTTAAATTATTAAAGCAATGAAACAGGCCCATTAAATTAACTATTTGGGAGAAAATATTTATTATAAAGAATAGAGATGCATAACAAATAGCAAAATACTGACAAATGAATCTACCAACAAATATATTTTACTTCCAGTAGATGGCAATAATGTAGTTAACAATCATAATCCGACAGCAGTAGCCTTAACAACAATATAACCACAAATTATACAGAAAGTGGAAGCAGCTACAGATGCAATTAATGGACTGTGAAACATCTCATCCTTATGAATTGAATTAGAAAAAAGATATGCGAAACATAAGTTACAAACGTATACAAAATTTATAATTTTATGTATTTGCTTCATGGTTAATAGTTTCATTTTCTTCTATTTGCTGTGAATTCTGTCACTACTCTTATCCAGTTTGCATCATACAGATATGGTGTTGTTTCATATTATATATAATTAACGTTCCTCTCTCTACCAAGCTTTATTCATTTTAATTTATTCTTTCGACAGTATCTCTTATCTTAACTTCTTGAAATGCATAGAGATTTTTAATGCACCACAATTTTATTGGTTTCACAGTTCACTTTTAGGTCAGTAATCAAGTCTTGCATGAAGTTGCTGTTAAAGAAAATAATTTTGTACCAATTTTGGTCTAGTATTTATTGCAGGTTGTCCATTTTCAGAAAATGGTAATCAGGATAGCACAGATATGTTAATATTTCAGATGCAACTCATATAACAAAAGAAGTCTGTTTTTATTCACTTTCAATTATCATCAGTAAGTATTTTATGGGACACAAGTTATTAATTTACACATCTATCACTTACGTACTTCACAAATCCAAAATTATACGAAAATTGTAATAGTGAGATGAAAACCTATTTCTTAACAGCAGTTTTGAAGCACTTTAGGTCAAACTATAAATTGAATAGGCACATGCATAGAATTAACGTGTAATCTGTGCCACTTTTACTTCTTTTACCTGGCTACGATTGGTAGAAAAAGCATTATATCCCACCCAAAATTTCTCAACAAGATTTCTCTACAAATACATGTTTTAAGGTTGCCTGAATCCAAAATAGAGGCATGAGTGCATATGATAGAGAAAGAGAGATCAGCAAAACTAAAATGTCTGATAAGTACCAAACAATATGTAATTTAGTATCTTCCAAGGATGTGACACAAACAGTTTCAAGAAAATCCCTATTCCTTATGTGGAAAACTGTTCATCACTTCCAATTTTCTCAATCCAATGATATTGATTAAAATATATGTTTTACATATTGACATGAGTATTAAAATCATATCTTAAATTTTCTGTGAATAACCCTTAAAGTCCCCTTTATTTTATTGAATTTTATATCACTAGGAATCAGACTTATGAAAACTTACTACAGAAAATGTGTAAAGTTCATTAAAATACTTAATTATTATTGAATTTGTTTTATAGCATTAGCCATGTTTTAACTATTTCATGTTGTATGTATACATCCTTCCCAAGTGTGAAAGAGTCATCTAACGGGAATGTTTGAAAGTTTGCAGTTCTTTTTAGTTTTCTTTCTTTCCACTGTAACAACTTGTTAGCGCAATGTTTTATGTAGCTAACTACTTATTGGTTAATTTGAAATAATTCCCTGGCAAAAATATATTGTGATTAACACAACTGGATAGAAGAATAACTTTTTATACAAAAATGTGATATGTAATGGATATATATCTAAATTTGTCATAGGTAGAGAAAGTTTTGTGAATGCACATCAGATATTTTGTATTATTTCAATTACTACAAGAAGCAAGCAAAATAATCAAGGCATACTTGGATAACTGGTTTAGACATTAGAAGGCAAAGCAAGTCGGGGCAGTGAACAGGAGTATTCAAATATTGGATGTGCATCTGAGCTCATTCTTCAATGATAGAAACTGATAACTGGTTTCTATTCAAGGCAGGTTTCAACGAAAGGTTAATGCAAACAATAAGAGAGTATTCAAATACTAGGTTTGCAATCAATAGTATCGTAACAATTTTTAATAATCAAATATTTGGATAGTTTGCATTTGATTTTTTCCATTATTTCTAAAAACTGTGACTTTAACCTAAAGTTGCAAAACTAAAAAACACAATTTACCTTTATGTGCAAAACACTTTTCATTAACATTACAATTTAGCTTGTCGAAATGCTCTTACAAGGAAATCAATTAGTGTAAACCCATAATGAAAACTTGAGGTCCAGAAAATATGTCAGAGTTAACATTTTCCTAATAATTCAGAAGTTTAAAATATTATGTCTTTATATGTTTAGAAATGCTGTTTCCTCAACAGCTAATCTCTTGTTTATTCTTATTCAGCTCTGAACAAAATATTAAACTTAATCAAAGAATTTCCATCTCTTTTTCATAGCACAGTGTACATAAGTTCTGAAAATACTTAAGCAACCTAATTGCTGCTATATCTGAAAAGCAAATGACTGTAAATAATATGCATGTAAACAATTATGTAATTCATCTTATGCTTAAGGACATTTTAAACACAGGATACACAAGTGGGCCAAAAAAGTATGCTACCAAAATTCAGGGATCTGTATCCTCAAAAGTATTTTAAAATTACTTAACGTATTGTATCCATAAAAATAATGGTGTTTTTAGATAATTTGACATTCTTCATATTTATATGAGAATATATTTGTTTTATAGGATCAGAAATAATCACTATGTAAAACAACAGCATCCTACAACAGTGCTATATTAATGAGAATTTGATCACGTTTCCCATTTAGTATTAAAAATGCAAATGGTTTAATTAACTTTGAAAAATGAATTTAAACATTTAACAAACTTATTTGCTTAAATTCAAAGCTCAATTTGGCCACCATTTTTAATCGCACCACTTCCATTTATACTGGATGCTTCTGTAGATTAGAACAGGTGAATAAATTATTGTATTCATATAAATGCTTAATGAAAATTTTTTCAACACTAGCTTGCACCATCCTTCAGTACTGATCAGCAAGTCTATACATGTATTGCAATGGTAGTGTTTAGGTTGAGTTTTACACAATAATTCAGGGTCCAATGTTTCAATATGCATAATTTTTAAATATCCTTTTTTAAAATGTGCTACATAGTGGCACTACAGGCTAGCCACAATGTCATAGATCATCATCTCCATGTTAATACTGCCATAGCCACACTACTCTGCTAATAAGAGTAAATTTGGTTTTGAAATGAACAATGGAGACATCTTATTCTGCTATAAATTGAAGCAGCCAAAAATGAAAAGCCCTGAATTACCAACCTTCAAGTTTCCAAAGGAACCTGAAGGGAAAATTTAGACATGTTAATGCGAGAAATACTTTAATTAATAGAATGATGTAGGTTATAAACAGTGTTGTAGATTCCATGATAGATTTCTGATTTTAAAAGGGAGACACTTTGAACATCTACAACAATATACTCTTGTATGTTTGTGAAGTCACTTTTTTTTAACATTATTTCACTTACGCTTTAATTTTCAAACCTTGGGGGTCTGACTGCCATTGCTGGCTGCAATCAACTATAACCAGCAACGGCAGTTGAACCCCCAAGGTTGAAAATGGAAGCAATCGCTCCTGGGAAATAGTCCCTCATAAATTAAAAGTGTAAGTGATGTAGTGTTAAAAAACTGACTTCACAAATATACAAATATAATTTGGATGTCACTGTTACTAAATTCCTATAAATATCAATTAATACTGCAACAATCTGCACATTTTTTGGATATTAACAGCAGTTTATTTCTAACCTACAAAAGCACTGATATTTAATCCACATTTTTTAGGTATATACAAAGAGTGTAATGCAGCAACTACAGTAGAATCCTGTTAGCACGTTTTTGCAGGGACCTAAGGATTTGGACGTCATATGCAGGAAAATGTGCTAACGAAAATGCAAAATATGCAATTTAAGAACATAGTTATGTAATAAAATCTAATAATTATTACGTCTCAATGGGTAATTGAAATCGATTTTGAGTACAATCCGTGTTGAATTCAATAGGTGTTCAAATGGATTTGGATACACAAAGCCTGAGAATAAATAATTCAAGCTTTTATTTGGTCAACTTGGATTTTTGAGGTTATGAATGTTTTTGAGAAAATAAGTTGCGAATTATGGAAGTGACAAGAGTGGCTTTGCTGTGCATTTTCTTACACATGTGATAAAAATTTCCGCTAAAAAAGAAAAGAAAAATTATGAGCGTGCATCATGTTACGAGTACAATAGGCGAATGTAACTTTGGTGTATTCAATACGATTTGAATATGGTAAGTGTTTCCATGCAACAAATTTCGTTCTGATCCTCTTCTGATCCTATTTTTCAAGAGGAAAGTTTTGTTTTTGCATTTCTCCCTTCTTTAAAAGCAGTTTTAATCAATTTAGGTTTGCTAACAATTGCGTTTATGGTTGACGGAGGAATGTTTAACTTCCGCACTACATCCACATGTTTCATATTTGGATTGTGGTATACTTCAAGGATTTTCAGTTTTTCAGTGTTGGTTATTTACTACACTTTCTTTTTTCATTGCAAATGAAAAGTTAAAATACAATCTACGTATGTTTGGACAACACTCAACAGTAGAAACTATCGTTGGCGTTTACCATGGCAAGGTAAAGCATTCTCTATCCTGCCCACACAAATCGTGTCACACAAATATTTACATACATGCATGTGATTGGCTGCCGGTATCCACCCCGTGACTGAGGATTGACCAAAGTTGCCAATGAGGACATCAAACTTTGAACATGTTAAGCGCCTTCTCCCACTGGACCGATCAAGGATTGGCCAAAACAGTGAATGAGGACGTCAAACTTCAAATGTAGTAAGTGGAACCGGGAAAACACACTAAGCAAATGTTATTTATTACATTTGGTGATTTGGTACCGGGACTTTTATAATTGAACGTAATACACGGGAAAACGTGTTAATGAGGAAAGTGCTAACGAGATTCCACTGTATAATAAACAGTGCCATCTAAATGTATGTATTCCTGTGAAAAAGAAATTAATTTGTTATAACACTTTAGATATAATTTCTTATACTCTGAAAAACAATGTAGCATTACAGGCAATAGGTGCAGCATGTTCCCTGCAATCTTTTTCATACCACCGCATGCTGGGTCTCTGAGACCAGCAGATATGCGTGTATATTTTGCTGACAAGTACAACCAACAAAAACAAAAATTATCTAGAAATTGCTTACGTGATAACAAAATAATTAGTCTTTCCTTAATGCTGTTGTACTGAGATCTTTAGTGTCTGGAAATGTGAAATACTTTTTATATTGCTTTTTTGGCCCACTGTGTAAATATGAGTTTTCCTTTCCGATAAAAACAAAATGGATTTCAATGAGGAAAACACTAAATATGGGAAGGATAACATATGAATACACTTCTACAGACAAATTTAGGTTTAATTTTTCTAGTACTACAAGCATGTAAGATACACTATTGGAATTTTTGTACTCATTAATGTCCTACAAAATAGCTACAGCAAGAAAATCTTTATCCGTGCCTGTTACAGTAAGAATGTATATCACTGAAAGAAGACACAGGTCTTCTAGGTTATATTGTAAAAATATACTAATCAAATTTAGGAATTGAATTTAAACAGGTGATAAAGGACTCTAAAATGTTAAAAGAAGTTTCAAATTTTGCTAGTAAACTTTCAAATGATGAAAGATCAAATTGTAGGGGTATTCTTGCATTAAACTGACAGTAATGGTAAGTAATTTCAGTTCATTTCCTGAAAGCAGAAGTTTGTCCAACAAAGCATTGCATGAGATGATACAAACCTACGGCTTTTATTCATACTACAGAGTGAGCCAAAAGACTCCGAACCGCCTGCGCAGTGTTTTTCCTGTCCGCATCCTCAGCACTCGATGCCTTCTGCGGCTATCGTAGAAACACGCGGATGAAACCATACAACATTTTTAAAACTACTTTTAAAGGCTTTACTTACCAACTTTACGAAAAGGAGATGCTGAAACTGGCCACCGTGGTTGTCCATACATTTTTGGCACCTCTTTAGGAAACTATCGTCGTAGTTCACATTGAGAAATTTCCTAGCGGATATTTTGTTTTAATTCTTCCAGGGTGTGTGGGTTTGTCTTGTACACTTTATGTTTTAAGTTACCCCGGAGGGGTATTTTATCAACAATATTACCGGCTGCGCGGTGTCTTTCCACTGGGCGTGTGGAAATATGATAAAAACATGATAACGCACTGCTGCTACAAACAAAGTCATGCTGCTGTGCAGTGTGAGTGCAGTATTGAGTTGACGGTGATGTGATGTAGTTCAGTTATTACGAGTTATTTATTATTTTGTCCTGTACTTGGTCACAAAGTATATTATGTGCTTTCTACTGCTCAGCATGTATTTATTTATGATTTGTATGTGTTAACTCGGTCAGCTCGCCAAGTGAAAGTATGATTTGCAGAAAGATTTTCAGGTGTAAAAGTTCCAGGTCGTACAACAATGCATGAACTTTGCAGTAAATTTCAGGCCACAGGAAGTGTTCAGACTAAGAAATCTAAAAGACGGCGTTCGGTTTTTATCGAAGAAACATTAGACAACATCAGTCATGATGGATAGTTTCCTAAAGAGGTGCCAAAAATGTATGGACAACGACGGTGACCAGTTTCAGCATCTCCTTTTATAAAGTTGGTAAGTAAAGCCTTTAAAAGTTGTTTTAAAAATGTTGCATCCGCGCCTTTCTATGATAGCAGCAGATGGCAACGAGTGCCGAGAATGCAGACAGGAAAAACACTGCGCAGGCAGTTTGGAGTCTTTTGTCTACCATTACCATAATCAATGTTTTATTCAGTGTAATGTAGTTTCAAAACAAACGTGTGACAGTCACAAACAGTCCATAACTGTACCATATTCCATATATGGGGTCACAATGTATGAATAAGAGCTGGGACAACACTGACCATTGATATTTCGTTGTTGTAACCACATCTAAGTGCACAGATAATTAAGTTTCGTTAATGTTTGTATCCAATGCTCAGGAGTTAACAATCAAGTTATTCTCCTTCTCACTACCCAGTATTTGGAGATGATATCTTGATAATTTTGAAGTGTACGCAATTTGGTAAATGCTACATGTTCACTTCTGTATTGTGAGAGCAAAGCAGGCAGTTTGGAGAGATTGATTTGCCGTGCTCAGACCTTTATTGCCAGTAATAACACTACCTACAGAAACTCCAGCTTTTGAAGATGACACTGGAATTATGGGAAGGTCTTCTAAAATATTTTTAATTTGTGGTGCCAGAGCTGCCTGGAAGGAGACACTGGACACCTGTTGGGGGACTCGGGCACAAAAAGGTTACAGAATAACAATTTTGAATAATAGATATGTCATTTCAACATTATATATAACTTTATATTATTCTCCATTATACATATGCATATACCACCAGAATGTATAAATAATAATGAATGGAATGCCTCAGGTATTTGAGGCTCACATTTGGGAGACCTTGGGTTCAATTCCCATGAACTGGCCAACCTAACAATGTATTTTTCCATATCCCTCATTTCCTTTCATCTTTCAGGAATACAAGGCTTAGGAAGATGATCAGTGGTGACCAGCACATGTAGTGGATATCATTGTTTGTTTCCTGACGTGGTACCTGCCCAAAATTGTCCGTCCACCTCTGCAGACACCACACCCTCGCAAGACCCAGGATTGCTCGTGAGCCCTTTCCATTAGGGGTGATACCTATTTTAAAGCCCCCCCCCCCGTCTGGTCGAGTTTAGGCTAGGACACCTCCTGCCCACCCTTCCAAACAGGGTCAGAAGTGGATATGCCACTTACGCGCGTCAGGCCAGTAGGGCGAACACTACTGGGGGAGACTACTGAACAAACTCGGTGGGGCTGACAGTTTCTAGCAACCGTCTACCAGCTATCCCTCATGGCTGGTTCCGGAGAGTCTCGAGGCATCTCACAACCCCGCTTGGGCGGATAAACCAGCCAAGCATACCCAATCTCCCATGGGTGTTGGGAACCACTGCCCCACCGAATCCAACCCAATCCGAACAACTCCCTTACGGGAGGGGCTTGAATGTTCGGCCCGGCGTACTTCTAATGACGTCAGAAGTACCACGAGTGCTAAGGGTCCGCAGCGCCCGCACCACGGCAGCTGAAGGGGTCGGAACCCCCCCCCTACATAGGGGATCATAGAGGGAGCATCTGCAGATGCTCAATTTGGAAAAGATGGAAACCCCACTATACTGTGCTGATGCCATTAGATCTGGCCACCCTTCATGCTCTCTCGCCTTCCTCCTGGAGGATTAGTAAGCACAATGGGCCTAGCCTTGAACACAGTAACAAAATCCCCCTCCACTTCTAACGCTAACCTTAATGTATGGTAATGTGATATCTTGACAAACAGGAGGATCTGCTGGGAGTTTAGCAAAGAGGATCTATACCATGACATGTCAGGGTCCCACCAACAGAAATTTTCAGGCGGCCCATAAGTGTACCATTGTGTCCTCTTATGAAATGTATTTGGAGACACCTGTCTGTCCTTGTGAGGAAATGTAATGGTACAAGCATCCTACATGGCAAATTATCTGGGACAATTCTATGGTGCCCAGTATAAAGAGTTCAAGTAAAACAGTCAACATTTTAAGGATAAAAATATATAAAGCAAAAAAGGTGTGCTTTACCATGCATAGTACATCTGGGAAAAATAATTTTGTATGATTTTTTTCTCAGAAGTACAATTAGATTATACCATCCTAAAGCGGATGTTTTCCTCATTTGAAAAGACTAATTTTAAAATCTTCATTTTTACTTTCTCTACCGCATTCCATCCAAAAATCTGATGTCAAGATTTCAATGGCAATACCTGTTATAAGGCTCCCTGAATATACAAATAAAAAAAGACATTTTTTAGTAAAAGGTCTGTGTGCGAGTGTGAATAGCATAACTTAAAAACAAAAGGTTGGTTAAATAATAGATTTGGCATTTAAATTCAGCATCTTTTAAGAATGTGACACAAAAGATTTTTAAGAAAATTTGCAACCACTCTTTACACAGAAAGGTTTTCATTATTTTTTACTTCCTCAAAAATGGTACAATCAACATTTGCATGACAAATAAAATGTATATTTTGAATTTTCTATGAAGTCTCCTTAATTCATAAGGAATTTTGTTTAATTTTGTACAAATGATAAACCATAAGAGATACACAAAAACTTACTACATATAAAATGTATATCCATTTAAAATACACAGTTTATTTCATAAAACCCTTTTTGTCGCATTAGTGATTTCAGAAATGTCCATTGTTAATTGTTTGAAATGTTTAATACTTATTTTTAAGTGTTTTAACACTCAGTTGTTTCTCACGATGTCATGGAAACAGTATGAAATTTCAAGACCAGCATAGATCAACCTGCTTTTAAGCATTTGACTGTTGATACAGGGTTTCCTGTATCACTCTTGCATATGTATATGCTTTTGTAAAAAGTATTTTGGAGAAGTTATGTAAATAAAAACCAATGATATTGGTTAGTGTGAAAGTCATGTGAATGTAACACTAAGATTTTTTTATTTATGTGCTTTTATACCAGGCAACACCAGGATGGTAAACTGTTTACAACAAATGTTATGAATATTGATGAAGTTAAAATAATTATTATTTTACAAAATATCATTAAGGATGATACAAAAAATGTTTCAGAAATGCAAATATTCGCTTCTAGCTGAAAAGACTAAGGCACTCAAATATTTTAAGCAAGGACAGAAAAAGATTTTTAAAAGTTGTTGGAAATAATTTCTTATCCCTAAATTTTGATATTAAATCTTACATGCTTGTATGGGTAGTTGGACCAAAATCAACATCTAATTAATTGAAAGCTTAATGCTTAAGATATAGGTAACCATTACTGCTAGCATTATTACTACTAAATGTTTTTCTACACAGTTAAACTCTGTTAAAAAGATTCCTCTATGCTGAAGAAAAGAAATAATGTGTTTTACCCAAATATACATACAAGGCCAGATTAAATGCTCAGTAAGTTATGGAAAATTAATATCCATGCAGGGGAATCAAGATGTATAACCTTCTTTTATTTTTTTTATCTCCTTGCATATATTATTACTAAATCTATAAATGTATTCATGGAATGAATTTAAAATTACAGAATTACTAATTTTTATACTTTTTCATCTCATTTTGTAAAATTTTGAGTATTTTTGCTAAAAAATGAAAGTTATTTTGTTAATCTTTGGAATTAAGAATTTCTACTAGAGAACCTGATTCTCTCTTGCAGTCGTCTCAGTGGTCTATGTTCCCAAATTGATATGAAAGTTGTAGTTCAAATAACTGTATGTTTAAGAAATGGTATTAATTATAGATTTCAAGATTAAGAAACTTTTAATGTGCATACATATCAACACATTTACTCTTACCATTAGTCAAATATTGCACATATCAATTAAAAAAAACTTCAACTCCAATTTTAGCATTATAGAACAACCAATAGAGTATGTAACAACGATTATACGATACACATATACAAAGCGGCAATATTACACTAATTTAACATCTTTTATGCAGTTTTCAAGTACTAATAAAATCTAGTGGCTACACTTTCTAAGTAGGTATTACAATTTTTTGCATCAAGCATTGAAAAAGCACAATTTTTGGAATTAAAACAATCTGAATAGTTTTCCTTCTTTTGCTGCTCAATTTAAGGTATACACTCTCAAACAACAAGAAAATTGGCAAAAGTCTGCTTTCCATTAAGCACTACAAGAAAATAAACAATCCAGAGAGCATAATTGGAGAGAATAGATAGAGGAAATTGCACACACAATACAAATATGTTGCTTTTTGGCAAAGTTTAACTGTGTAACTCAGATGTAGATGTGATATGAGAAAGGCTTCACAACAGGAGGTTCAACAATGGGTAGGTGCGTTCCCTTTCTCCTCACCTGATAATCCAATATAGAGAAGCCTAATCCACGTTCCCCTTTAGTCAACTCGATGATCTGAGGTTCCGAGCTCCACATTGCCAACCCAGTCAATGGCTCCAAGGAGCGAGACTTCATCTTGGAGAAACTGGCATCCGTAGCTGTTGCTGTCGTGGTGGTGGAAGCCAGCGAGCCATCTGACTTAGCTTTAACGAGGCGATCTGTTGCTGGAATAAGATTCTGCAGACTTCCTCCAAGAATACTCTGAAAATTTAAAGTTAAACATTGTAATGTGTATGATAATTCAAAGGCACTTACTGAAATAATCATCAGCCATGGTGAACATAACATTATTTGACAGAAAACATAAATTGACGCTGCATATCGATTTCTAGACATCTGAAAATCCAATTAAATTTACAAATATAAATGCATAATTTGTCTCTTAATAAAACCACATCAATAGCAAAAACTTTCTTCCCAGCAGAAAGCAGTTTACTTAACACGGTAACAGGAAGTGCAGGTTATTTGCTCAAGTGCATTCTACAGTAAAACCACCATTTAAATCTTTCTATACTTTAGTTCAAATTTTCTGAGTCATAAACTTTATTTTATTTCATTAATGCACTTCAAAATTTGATTTAAAATATAGTTTTCTCTTATGAAACATGGATTTAACATAAAAATATAAAACATTGATGCTTGTATTTCTGCAGTGTACTGAAGTCTCCCTCTCTTTCTTTCTTTTTTCTCCCCTTTTATTTTACTTTTCCTTACTTTTGCATCATGCTTTAATTTTCCACTTTATGCAATGCAAATTTGTGGCTGCTTTTAATGACATTTATTCTACTAAGGCTATAAGTCTTAACCCACAACTGCGATGTGAGCACTGGCATCTGCCCAGTTAGAATTCAACCACTGGAACATTCAGAAAAAATTCTGAATTCTTGTTACTGCACCTTGGTATATGAGGGCTGTTTGGAAAGTTCTCGACCTGAGAAAGAAAGCAAGATTTTTAACCAAACATTCCTTTTTATTTCCCACCCTTTCCTTCCTTCCAAAATAGTCACCTCTCAAATCTACATATTTGGACCAGCAATATGTATACTCCTTCTTTATACCTTCAGTATAAAATTATCCATCCAAGTTTGCAAAATAAGAGTTTGAGTGACTTGTGATCCCCATATCTGAAGTAAATCTCCGACTGGTGAATCACTTCTAAGATTTGAGAAGAGGAAAAAGCCACTGGGAGCCAAAGCTGGTGAATATGGTGCACGTGGCAGCAGTTCTAAGAGCAAGTCATACAACTTTGTGATCTCAATTGAGAAGTGTGAATTTTCTTGGTGAAAAGGAGCTTTGTTCTTTAACAAAATATGTGTATGTTTGGTCTTCATAGTATCTTTCAACTGTTCAAGTAGTTAAATGATATTAAAGCTCCAGCACAAAAAGAAGATGTAGAAGATCACACAACTGCTACAGCAAAGCTGCAGAGTACTCTCTGGACATCCCAGAAAACAATGGCTATCATTTTTCTGCTGAAGGAACACACTTGGCCTTGAAGCACTTTCATCCTTGCACCCATTGTTTGTGCTGCTGCTTGGTCTCTGGTGGCAAATCCATGTTTCA
The DNA here is from genome assembly GCA_030765065.1 of Deroplatys truncata. Lineage (NCBI taxonomy): Eukaryota > Metazoa > Arthropoda > Insecta > Mantodea > Mantidae > Deroplatys > Deroplatys truncata. The sequence continues at coordinate 43,913,959 of CM060975.1, read as the reverse complement.
TCAACAATGTTGTAATGTCACAAAAAAGCCAGGCAGGCTGCATCTCAATGTGTCCAAGCACTCCCAAGAAATTGTAGCAGGAAATAGTCGTTGGGCGACATTTGTAGCGGGAAACGGTGCTGTGAGCTATTTGTAGTGCGAAATCGTCGATCCTTGGGTTGGTGTGGTCTTCTGCAGTGTTCTTCCTCGGCTATTGGTGCTTGTCGGTTGTTGCGTATTCCATTCCGAACTATATCTAATTATTAATTCTCAGGTTATAGTGGGTGAGGCAAGTTAAAAAATACACTGCAAGTTTCCCTTAATTCATTAAGTTTATTCACAATTGAAATAATTATGGGCGGCTAGCTTTTCCCATTATTATAACCCCACCACTTTAAATTAGTCAGGAGCCTAGCTATCTGCACACGCACTCCCACCCTTGTATGCACCCATGTGCATCTGTAGCAGCTCATGCCGGTGACAATTCTAGAAGATCAGTTAGTGAGAGAGAGAGAGTGGGCTCTGAGGCCTTGTCTGCCCTTATATACGTGAGCCTAGTGATGCTCACCTCTGCATTTAAAAATGTCACGACGTTCCCTATTGGTCCTCAGACCGTGTTACCTTAACATGTATGAGAATGTGTTTCTTCAAGTCCGTGCGCATATGAGTCACCTTGGAGCATTGTGAAACCAGTTCCATATCTCCATCTCTTTCTTTTCTCTATCTGTCTCTTTCTATTTCTCCGTACCGTTACCAGTTCCCTGCCTGTTGGCTTGTGAAAGGTATGCTCTACTTAGGATTATGCCTTTCCAGGAATTTTGCTAGCTCGCCCGTTTCTTACAATCAGCTCTGTACAAATGTTAGATGTTGAATATTTTAACATGTTAGTGAATTATATTATTACTGTACAATTCTTATATGTATGGTTCCCCTTTCATATGTACAATTCCTATATATGTATAATATATCCGCTTTCAAAATGTTCATTTGGACGCCCTTAATACACTTAATAACCTTAGCACTCAATGCATTGTAAGCGTAAATGCTCATGCAAAATGCCTCAGATGTGATCTAATAACATCTTGGCATTGTCTCAACAAGCTCACATACCTTATTTAACACAGCATTGTGGAGTTTGGTAATGTTTTCTTCATTCATACTGGTAACTCAACATCTTGAAGGTTTGTCATCAAAAATAGAAAAAAGGCCATGTTTCAACTTTGCAATGCATTTCTATACCAGAGAAAATTATGCTAAAGAATCTTCCAAAGTAGTATGTAATCCCTTTTTTATTTTGATTGGTGTTTAACATTTTAATATCAATTAGTTAATCGCTGCACAACATTTGATTTTATTTTAGAATACACATCAAGCTAAGAGTGTTTAGGTTGACTCCACTTTCATCAAGTGTATTTTACACATCAACTTGTTTATTTTGCAGAAGTATTACAACCAAACAAATGAAAGCACACTATGAAATTGTACATTGCGCCATCTAAAGGATCATATTTAAGAAGTATCCTTGCTATTTGATACTGCAAGCACCATCTCTGTGTCAGGCTGAGAACTCTCCAAACTGCCCTTGTATTAGATACCTCAAAGAAAGCTCCCACAAGAGAATGAATCTGCTGAAGAACAGTATGCGAGTTATTCTACAACTTACCCTTGCTGCAAAAGCTGCTCTGTCCTGAGAAGTGTCAATCAGACGATATGGTGCAGATTCTCCTGGTCTTCGAGCACAAACCATTCTAACATTAACTGGCAGATCCTTCAGGATGGTGACCACCTCTATGTGATTCATACCAAGTAGGCGATGTCCATTTACCTGTGATAGATTACAATATATAACAACATTTATAAGAAATGTTTAAAATACCTCCTTTTTCGTGTTTAGTTTGATGCTTTGAGTCCCAGCTGTTTATTTAGCTGTGTTGCAAAGAACTTTGAATATTTTAGGCCTACTTTAAATAATTTTTGGATAGACTTTTAATGAGCATTTGTAGAAAACCTTTTATCATATTTGTCAAAAATTCCTTTAAAGGATGACTGAAAAACTAAAAATATGTTAACACCATTTTTTTTTTGTTGTAAACTTATTTAGAAATGTATGACATCTTACTGCAAATGAAAATACGCAATAACATAGAGAATATACTTAATTTAATTTTTGAGAAAACATTATTTTACATTCTATATAACAGTACCAAGTAAATTTGAACCATTTACATTAAACTTGGCTAAAATCCCTACGATACAATTCATTAAAGTAGGAAGAAAGAGCTGATAGTGCCACATTTGTATTTTTCCAAGTAATTTTCTACAACTTCAACAGATTGCAGTATCAACCAAATGTAGCTAAGTGAAAAGTTTGGAAAAAATAAAACTTTCATTTTCTTTCTACGTTCACCCTCCCCATTAGCAGGATTTACACCTCACCAGGACATATAAGTGGGTGCCTGTGATCAGATGTCTGTTGGGGAGCAGACAAACTAATTGGATCGGACAGAACAGCTAGGATGGGTGATCAGCCCGAAGCCTGGTATGAGAGCAAGGAAGGAGATGAGAAGAAATGGATAAAAGGAAACGTGATGATGGAGCAGTTGGTGGAATGAACAGCAGGGGAAACTGGAGAAAACCCGCCCAGACACTGCTTTGTCCACCACAAATCCCACATATGGTTCCCAGGCCACATTGGTGAGAGGCGAGTGGTCTAACCACTTGGCCACAGTGTTGCCTCCAGAAGCAATTGTAGAATGAATGACGGGGAAACCAGAGAAAACATGCCCAGACACTGCTTTGTCCACCACAAATCCCACATATGGTTCCCAGGCCACATTGGTGAGAGGCGAGTGGTCTAACCACTTGGCCACAGTGTTGCCTCCAGAAGCAATTGTAGAATGAATGACGGGGAAACCAGAGAAAACATGCCCAGACACTGCTTTGTCCACCACAAATCCTGCATGTGGTTCCCTGGGATCAACCCCAGCCACCTTGTGAGAGGTGAGCGGTCTAAACACTTGGCACAGTGCCGCCCCTAGAAAAAATCTTGTGAGTCCAAATCCATGTTGTAGACATGCAAATGCTCTTTCGAATGCTGTGGGTTCAGGTTGTGAAAAAATCACATTCTCTGTGTCTAATTCAAATTTCAGCTTCTTTGTATAAAACAACCTAAATACTTTAGCTCTTCAAGATTTAAATGGTGTGGTTCAGCAAAGTAAAAAATGTACACTCGACGTAGACTAGCACCCCAACCTAGTGCCGGGGTGGATCCCAATTTAACTTTACTATATCTCTTAATTGATACATCATATCATTTTTCCCTTCAGATCATATACTACTACATAGGATGTGCTTACTTCAAGTAGTTCATCCCCAGACCGCAGTTTTCCATTAGTACCCACAGGACCTTCAGGAAGGATAGATCTTATGTAATGGTGTGGTCGAACTTCTTGGCCATCCTCCACATCAACAGTACCTTCCAAACTTATTCCTAATCCTCCACCTTCTCCAAACTTGCACAACTGGGCAACCTGAAAGTGTAAAATAGTAAGTTAAACAGCCACATCTAACCGGTGCAATTGCACTGTTTACCTTTAAGGGTTCTTGAAAATTTTTTAAAATATCTGACAGCTAGGCAACAATCATGAAACATTGCTGATTAATAGATACCCCTTATACAGTTTCAAACAAAAAGCTGATTCTTGTATCAATTTCCATTAATCACAGTAAACCTTTATCTAAAAGAGATTTCAAATTAGATAGTACAGACCTTTTTACAAGCAGAATGAGGAGTTTATATCCCAAACAAATTTTGTCAATCAAAAAGTTTTGATTACAAAGCTTGTGGGGAGGATCAAGTGTTTACAGATGGCCACCAAAGCAGATTTCAACCTGCAAGAAATTTATAAATACCATGGCAAATATTTAGAAACGTTAAGCTGCAGGAAAAGTAATTTGATGTAAACTACATATTTTAATGTGCTGTACATTTTTTATGCAGTAAGATATTGTGTATGTTTAATGGTTTTCCAGTTTTATAAAATTCAATGATAATGTAGAGGGCTGCATGCAATTGTTTTTCAAAAAATGCTGTTTTAGTACATGCTCTATATAATATTTGCTTTTCGGACTCTCTGTAAAAGATGTCATACCAGCCTTTTATGGATTGTTAAAAACAAAACTGGCAACCTTAGGAAGTCACATAATGATCTTCATTTTAACTGCAACAAGTGAGAAAATAGCTGAATAACAAATGATATTTGATTCAGTTTGATATTTTGCTTTACTTTTAAACCAACTTTAAATTGCTCATATACTTTAAACAACCTTTAAGAAAAAATCTGATGTGTTACACTCACATGACATTCTCTACTCTTGTACAAGCTACTTTTACAAACGCTTATTCTCCATATGCTTCATGTTAATCGAAATATCGAGATGTTAATCATATTGCTAATTTTCTGGTAGATGCAAGGGGAATTGGTAGCCTTTAAGCGATAGTCAAATATTTTAAGAGCTGGTTGCTATGTGGAGTATTCCATTCTCTTTGCATTACCAGGACAAAAAAAAAAAGAATAACGAATTTGAGAAAAAGTATAAGGATTGGACAATTTAAGGGAATAACAAGCAATATCTCGAAAATGGTTCACTCAACAAAAAAAATGTATATGACATAAGTTGTGTATTTTAATGCGATCTACATTTATTGTGTAGTAAAATTTTGTCTATCACTTATGGTTTACGAATTATGCAAAAGTCGTTCACAATGAAGAATACTTTTGGAGACATTCCCAGAAAATTCAAGATATACATTTTATTTGTCATGAAATTATCTTAAATATATGAGATTTTAATCAAAATCATTAGAGCCATTTTTGAGAAAATTAAAATTTTTGAAAAATCTTCCATGTAAAGGTAATCTGGGGTGGAGGGGATTTTCTTGAAAATCTTTGTGTCGCATCTCTGGAAGATACTGAACCTAAATACCAAGTTTGGTGTTTATCCGACAGTTCGTTTTTGAGTTATGCTGTTCACAGACACACACATGGACATGTTTCCAAAAATGCTTTTTTTGGATTCAGGGGGCCTCAAAACATATATTTCTGGTGAAATCTCGGTATCAAATTTTGGGTGGAATACAATACTTCCCCTACTTACTATATGTAGTAGAGAAAGTAAAAATATTGTACACACCATGCATGTAAAGAATTTGAGCATTTTCCTGGATGAGGATGTACGTAGTTCAGAAACTTTGGATTTGCCAACAAGGTTTCACTCTTTGTTCTTGATAAATAAATAGTTTTTTTGGATTCAGAGGGTCTCATATCACATACTTCTGATGAAATATGGATATTTAATTTTTGGGTCAAATATATTTCCTCCTTATATAACTGCTAAAGAAAATAAAAATAATGAAATCTTAAATCTACACCTTTTATGTTTTAAAAATCCATACAATGTTTTCTTTTTGTGTTCAAACTGCTTTCTTATCAATAAGTAAGTACAACAGAATTTGAAAATCTAGCTATACATTGCAAGGCTCAGCTTGTACCCATGGCAGCTCACAAACCAAAAATCTGTTCAAAATTTTAAGAATACCAGTCATAAAATATGGAGAAATAGGACATGCTTTTAATACACTTTACTTTTCAGCACCACCAAGCTTCTAAGTAAAATATAATCTTTTGTGGTTTGGATAATATTTTCTCATACCCAGCATTTTCTGATCCCTTTGAAGAACATGAAGTACAAATTTATCTGTATTAAGCTATAATTTATTACACACTTCAGTGCCATTTTTACAAATGAAAATAACAAGATTGAATAATGTTATTATTAGAGTAAACATTTTTTCCATTCTTGAAATGCATTAAAATCTATTTCAAAATTTTATGATAATATTGTGACACACAGGGTCCTTGAGATGGGGGATGTTATTTTATCTGTAATTTTTTGTACTGTTGTTAACTTATGTATGTATAGATACCCTCTGCATATTGTGATGTCGTCCTCCGTGGTCTAGGAGTACCATGCTAGCCTCTAGTTCCCAAGGTCGTCGGTTCCACCTTATCAGCAGAGGGCAATGGATTTTTTTGGGTGTAAAAATCCTTAGCACGGCTTCCTTCAGAAGGGAAGTAAAGCCGGTGGTCCCGTGTCATAGATTTAGGGCACATAAAAAAATCCCAAGCCTGATAAAGAGGCCTCTGAGCAAAATTACTGGTTTTTCACACCAAAGGTACCACTCAGCTATAAAAGGAAGTTCTGATCACTGACTCTGGATGTGTGTATGATTCATTTCTCTTTGATTGTTTCCTCAGTGATCGGGCAAGCAGCAGTTGTCTACATAAGGAGAGGAGAGCCCTGAGTTTGACATGTTGTCAAGCTACTATACGAGAAAAGAGGTTGAGTTGTGTACCTGTGAAGTGTAGTGCTACGTGTAGGAAAATCTAAATAAAGACTATACCCCCGTCGCTGTATCTTTGCACTTGACAGTTCGTGTGGCTTTGTGTAAGGTTGGCTACATTGTGGTTGTGACGTTGCCAGAGTGGCTAGTAAACAACAACAGCTGATTGTCCTCCTTTCTATCGTGTCTAAGCCGCATACAAAAAGTCTACGTAAGTAGCGAACGTCAATGAATAACTATTTCGTATTATTATTGTTAATTGAAAATAAGCGATATAAGCAGCTTTGGTATGGTCGGATACTCCTTTCTATGATAATAGGCATAAATGTGTCTACGTATGGTGTCTAATTGGAAAGCATCAAGATTTGTGACTGGACGAGGCTGCTTTCTTTTCTTCCCTGAAGTTGATAGAAATACCTGCTGCGTTCCAGATGGTTCAGGAATTTTGTGTTCTTTCTCTTGGAGTTTCACTCCCTTGTGAATAACAGTTCTCGTGCTTAGTCCAAGAGCTGCTGCAGTTCGTTGTACGGCTTTATCAGCAGGAATAGAGGGATACCCATGAACCTTCACGTACTCCTTTTCCTGTTCAAAGAATTTCCGGGTTCTCCTTAATAGTTCCAATGCCTGGCTATTAAGTGGCACACCTCGGCACAAAGGATTTTCAATTCGTGAAGCATCACTCGGCAATCGGCGTCGTTTTTCAGACATTGTCGCACTTTAGCTTGTATAAATAAATAATATGAATGAAATATATATAAAATAGATAAATACAAATATATATATATATATATATATATATATATATATATATATATGCATAAATGAACAATAACAAAACTATCAAACAATAACCACAAATATAAATAACAATGAACAATATGTAGCTTGCAAAGAACAACTTGACGCTCGTGCTAGAGATTCACAAACTGAAGCATGTGGTTGGTAATAGTTACATCCGGCAACAGAGCCGACTCTAGTTCCGGTTCCACTTTGTCATCGACCATTCGGAATGCTGCCTTGTGATTGGCTTAGGAAGTCAAACGGTTGAAGCTTTTCATCTGTTTTTTTGTGAGTGTACCAACTTAAACGCTAGCTGTCAAGTGTAACTTTACAGCGGCGGGGGTATAGAGAAGACTCCAGACTAAGTCAAAATATGATGCGCTTGTTGTAAATATAAGTATTTTATCTGTATTATTTTCTAAATGATAGCACTATCTATGGCCTTAAATGTCATCATTGTAAAAATTACGTACCTAAAATCTCAATTTAGTCTTTAAAAGAGAGCAATACTTAATTTTACAAGACTTCATGCCAGTCATCAACTGTTTATGAAATTAAACTACTCAAGTAAACTCTTAGTAAACAGGTCTTATCTTCTGAATCAGTGTTATGAAAAGCAAAAATGCTCCTAGTGATGAATCTGTTTTAGTCAAACCTACCTCTGTGGAATGGTGAAGTATGTACAAAATGCCTGAGTTCAACTCTCAATTTGGTGAGTTGTTGAAAAAGGTCTTTTCTGGGGTTTTATTCACTCTGAGAGTTTTTAGAATTGCTGTTAGGGGTAAACACATATAAAGTGGTTGGAGAGAATATATTTGACAGTAGTAGAGGCCAAAATGATATATGGGACTGAAACATAGGGTATTGATGAGAGATGGCTAAACGTTGATTCAATTCACCTGCAAAGAAATTTTGGGGTTACCAAAAGGTTCACCAAAGGGGGTTGCACAAACTGAGCTAAGCAGAGTTAGAAGTAGAGGAAAAGTAATGACAAGAACTTTGAAATACTGGTTTAGGAATAAGAACTTTGAAGAGAATAACATCTTGAGACATTGCCCAAATTTTCAAGATAAAATGATGAGGATTAATACCTGGATTAATAGAATCAAAGAGACCATGGAAAAAATCACGTTAGGTATGATATGGTGTGACAGAGAGGTTAAAGAGGGGTTTTTGAAAAGAAGTCAAACAAAGAATTGAGGGCATTGAAATTCAGGGGATATCTAGTAGTTTCAGCAACAAAAAGTCATTGAAGATTTACAGGAAGATAAAGAAAGTATGGGGTAGTGGAACTGAAAGGAATGAGGGGTCTGAAAATAGAGGAATGTCCAAAGTACAGAATGCCAGTTAATTATTGGCATGCATTTCTGGAATGTGAAAAAACCAAAATAATGAGAGGAAAGCTTAGGATTGAGAAATGGGCTAATTTACCAATAGAAATAAAGGGGAAAACGTTGATGAATTTGAAATGAAGGCTGGAAATCTTTGGAGTTTCAGGAGTATCTAGGTAACGTTAATAGAAAACGGAGGAGGAAAATAAGCAAACATGAGGAATCAGAAATTGTAGAAATATAATTTAAACAGCATAGAGTCCGAGTATACATTTAAAGATAGGTGGGCCCGATAGAACTACTGCAAGGTTGAAACTACACAGGCCACTTGTTTACACAGCAACTCTCGAGAAAGAGTAACTAGTATTTAGTATTGTGCTACTTTCTTTGTATGGCCAAGAGGTTGTAAAATAATATTATATTTATTGTATATATTACTAAGTGGATAATAAATTATTCATTCATTCAAGACTTCACTGAAGAAATATGTAACTGAACTGAACATTGTACAGTAACAACAATTTGTAATGCTGTTTATAGAATATATATTACTGCGCAAGATAATAAATTAAAGTTTTATTAAGTAAGTAATTAATTTTATTGTTAACCCAATTAATTGTACAAATTTACAACTACAAATTTATTCTTAACCCAGTTACTAAAAACAACAATAAAATAAAAACTAACCTCCTAACTACTGGTATCCAGCAGTATGGAATACTCGTAGCCAGCATTCCTTCTAATCTAAAAGTACAGTTATCAATTTATTTAATCTCCCATACTAACTGTAACTCTACCTTGAGTTGCTTTACCTTGGACCCCAACAAACTCAAATCTTGAGGTTGTCGACTTGTTGGGTCCTACTTGCACCATATCAAATAAAAACTACTGTAATTTAATACTCATTTACCTCTTCCTTGCTAATTTTCCTCATTCATTTTGCGCTTACTCTGCCTAAAAAATTTTCCTACTTCTATTATATTTTTCCTAGAGTTTACGTTTACTAACTTTTAGCTTGAATTTCTATTGGTAAATTTAACCGTTGTCTCTTCTCTATCCTCTTTCTAAGCCACTTCGTTTCTTCACACTCCAAAACTATATGCCACTGTTTAACTTTCTGGTGGCATAGTGGGCATTTCTCCAAATCAATCTCTTTTCTCAAACCTTTCAAATTCACCACCCGTTTCCTAGCCCAGGCAAATCCTGCTCTTGCTGTTTTATCGCATATATTAACATACTGTTCCTGGCTCCATATTACTTTCATTTCTCTTTATAATCTCAGTGAGCTCTTAAAAGTAAAACTTGCTAATAATCTTGCTTTTCCATATCCTCTATTCTTGTCCCAATTTCATTCCAAAAACCTATTTGCAATAATTCTTTAGTTCTCTAAATCTCCCCAAAACCTATCTTCATCAAGGTTTCCTTTATCTTACCTAGCCAAGACTCTTTATGATTTAGTCTTTCCTGCACTATCAAACATTGATGTAAAATACTCTGATCATCAAGATTTCTAATTCTAATCCAATATTTTAGCACTGTTTCCACAATTTTTCCTTTAATTTCCATTCTCCCTAATTAAAGTTTTATTATAACTATAAAGAATAACAAATATATTACCATTGTGTACACTTTTGCTCCAAATACAACACAACATCAAAGTACTAAAATATGTAAAGAAGCTGTTATACTCAACATATGGGAAAATACTTCCATCATTAAACACCAGCATATACTTATGAATTTTTTGACAACCCTCATGGATGGTGTCGTTCAACTCATCAATGGGAGGAGGAAGAAGGGAGGGATGAAAACATACTACCAAAGAAGGATCTAGACAAACAACCAGCAGTAATTATCAGTCAACTGCCAATTTATGATGGGGAGGAGCTTCCCTGAAACATGTTTCATTGAATCACAAATGTAAGTGGAGTAAAAGTGTATGCACTGATAATATATTTGCTATAATTTCTTACAACTTATGATCCATATATAAGTGCTAAACATTTAAAAATTGTACATAATACTGTACATACTTCTATATCATGTATATAACTTTATAACCATTTGAATAATGCTAATCAGTTGAATAAAGTCTACTAGCAATAAAATTATTATTATTTTCTGTTAGATAAGATACCTACCACTATTTCAACATCTGGTCCCATTATCTTCCCCCATTTTGCTTTGATTGCTGCTTCAACAGAGGGCTTCAGTTTGCCAGTGTAGTTGGTATCTATCAGTGCATCTACATCTTCCACCTCAGCGTTGATTATTTCCAGGGGCTCAAGGATCATAGAGTCTATAGTTGTGTGGGACTCCCCCTCTACCTCTATTTCAGTTTCTTCTCCATCCTTTAAAGAACACATTTAATAGTTATTTATGATACTAGTATTGTAATATCTACACTAAGTATACTGTATAGCATTTTATCTACTTTGATTAAAAACAACTAACTTCATATTTTGTAAATGTAAAATTTTTTAAGGATAGCTATATGCATTGTTTCTCTAGTTTATAGATGCATGTAGAGGACCATGTATGAGAAAGATTTAAATATGTTATTAGTATAGGTATTGTTTCCATAACTAGACAGTATAAATGTTCAACAACTGGGACACTGAACTTGCAGCTAAAGGTGCTGTTAATTTATTAATACACACAAAATCGCAACATAGATACGAAGATGAATATCAAGTATTTGAATAGTGCTGCAAGAAAACAAATGTACATAATGTGTCTGAAAACGTTTTTTCTGGCATCGTTTGCCATGAAAAGTGTAAAGCAGAAATCAAGTTCACTGTGAACACATTATTCTGTGCTATGATGTACAATTTCAATGAAGAAAAACATGGGCACATTAAATTTCCTTTATGTATTTTGAGGATGTAGTTGAGCTCACACTTATTTTTTGCTTACTGCACCAAGTGTGGTAAAGCAGGCAATTAAAAAACTTGTTTCAATGTGTCATTGTGTTTCACTTTATGCTATCAAAGTAAATAAATTATATTGAGTACAATTAGTACAGATAATAACCTTGTGATAAGAAGCAGACAGCTGATGATTGCATTTTAGTAGTTCCTTTTTAGGTGCATTCACTACTGCAGAGCACCTATTAGCATTGCTTTGTCCAGCCATGTATCTGCCTGACTGTTCATTTGTATGATACAAGTTGTGAACAGCAGCATGCACAAAGCTGAAATTTTATATATACGAGGGTAATCCCAAAAGTAAGGTCTCCAAAGTGCTGGGATTGCAGGGAAACTGTTTGTGTGGATGTTGGCCATACTGCTTTTTTCCTTCCTCCCTCCACTCTCTTCCGAAACCACTGCACATCCCTTAGTGCCCTCAGTCTTACCTTGGCAGCCAGTTATAATGGAGCTTCCGTTAGCCACTACTGCCAGGTGCGAAGTTCGTGCAGTTATTCGCTTTTTAAATGCAAAAGGGATTAAACCTGTCGAAATTCATCGACAGTTGATGGAAGTGTATAGAGAGTGTATGGATGTCAAAAATGTCCACAAGTGGTGTAGAGAATTTGCAAATGGTCGTACAGAAATTCATGACGAGGAAAGAAGCGGGATGCCGGAACAATCGTAAAGGTTGAACAAATCGTGCTTCAAGATCAGCGGATCACTCTGCATTCTTGTTCCTGAGATTTCTCGAAGCACTATTCATCGGACTTTGATTGAAGAGTTGAAATTTCGGAAGGTGTGCGCAAGATGGGTTCCAAGAATGCTGACAGAAGATCACAAAAGGCTGAAACTTCCCGCCAATTTCTTCAATGCTATGCAGATGAAAAGGACAACCTTTTGGATTCAATAGTCATGGGTGATGAAACCTGGGCTTTCCACTTCACACCTGAGACCAAACAACAATCACGTGAGTGGCGGCATTCGGTTCACCCAAGCCGCGAAAATTCAAGAGAACACAGTCTGCCGGTAAAGTCATGGCAACTGTGTTTTGGGATCGAAAGGTGATATTGTTGGTCGAGTTTATGGATCCTGGGACAACAATAAATGCCGACAGGTATTGTCAGACATTAAAAAAACTCAGACGGGCAATTCAGAACCATAGAAGAGGAATGTTGAGCAAGGGCATAAGCCTTCTCCATGACAATGCTCGCCCCCACACCGCCCGTCAAACCATGAATCTTCTGCAACAGTTTGGATGGGAAACCATCACCCATCCACCCTATAGTCCAGACTTAGCACCCAGTGACTACCACTTGTTTCTCAAGTTGAAAGAACACTTGGTTGGAAGGCGCTTTGGTGACGACGATGAAGTGAAAAATGAGGTCCATCACTTTTTCAAGAGCATGGCAGCAAGCTGGTATGACATGTGCATACAAAAACTGCCACAGCGTCTACAAAAATGCATCGACCAAAATGGCGATTATGTGGAAAAATAGACAAATGTTAAAGCTTCAAAACTATGTACCATTTGTTGTCAATAAAAGTTTATTTGTATTTTAAAAAAAATTGGAGACCTTACTTTTGGTATTACCTCGCACCTACATCTGAGTTTGAAATAAATATGTCTACACAATTTGAATATGGGTCAAATCTATAAAAAGGCAATTTATTTGGTGAGCCTTTCAAAACTTTTTAATTTTAGGTGAATTGCTGCATGTATTGAAGTTATGTTTTTATACATAAAACTACACCTTTTTTATGCTCATACCACTAGTTGCAACAATATTTTATCTGTGATCATTTAATAATGGCTATTTACCTAACCTACGATCATGACAGGATCGTTGATTTATAAATAACATCAGCATCAATAAACATTGTGATACTCTGTGATTTAATGTAAACCACTGATTATTGTATGGTTGGTCTGGGAACAAAAGAACTAATGTAACAATATTAGTTTGCTTACGATAGCAACAGAATGGTATAGAGTACCTGGAATCAAGAAAAATTGGCTAATTTGTTCTTAAGGGGGGGGGATGGGTGAAATTTCTATTTTGCACAATTTTAAAGCTATATACTTAATTTTTTGTACACATATTTGGGGTGTTATGTGGAACTACTTGGCATAGTTTCATTTTTGTATGTCAATTAGTTTTTAAGTTATTGAACATTTTCTTTCAAAAAATTTGCAAACTTCAAAATGAAATATACTTCACACTTTTTTGAAAAAAGTTTGAAATTTTTTTACAAAACCAGAAACTCATTTAGAAAAACTTGATACATGGGTTTTGTACTATCTTAACTATAAGCGAAATTTAAACAACCCCCCCCCAAAAAAAAATATATAACCTGCGTAGCAAACATTTAAAAATTTTTGCCATCACTACACAAATTTTATTTTTTATCTCAAAAAGTGCTATGTTAATCCTAAATTCCATGTGTCAGTTTTTTTTTTTGTTGTTTTTTTTATGCTTTATAGAATGTACAGTAAAAATTTCAGCCCTCTAACATCTAATTTGTGGATGCAGTTTTGTTGTGAATGAGTAAAAGTGTAGCAAGAATTAAAGCGAGGAAAAATGAGTTTAAAAGTTTGCGTGCAGTTAACCAGAAATAATGACTTGCAGACCTTACTAGAAGTGTCCAGCTTAGATGTGTAATTTGTACTCTATTTTTCATTACAAGCACTACAAATCAGTTCTAATTTATGGCATAAGCCAAGCCTTTCAGTGCCAGTCCTATGTACAAACACTCTGCTGTTAAAGAGTACCTATGCTCAAAAGCATATTATTCTGTACAAGATTATCTTAATGATAAATTATCCTACTGATAATACTTATATAGCTCTGTAAGTAGTATTAGTAAATATTAATGACAATTGCCAGTCATATTTGATATCTGCTCTAGAATTAATGAAGCTATTTAAATGTATGTATATTAAGAACTGATAGTAAATGCTATGCATTACACATCAAATAGAACAAAATGATCAGACTAACAAAGGTAAAATCGTAGTGAATGTTAAAATAACTGTTCTTGCCTATACGTATGTTAACCTTATAACAGTAAGGAGGTATACAACTCTGTAATAAGTTACACTTGGTTTCTTTCATTTTGTATATAATATGTCCTTATTTTATTTTAAATGTTCTGTATACTATGTAATATTTATGTATATATGTAACTTTATTGTACATTTCCTTAACACCCATATAGTATTTGTATTTTATTTCAAATGTTCCATATTCTATGTAATATTTATGTTTATATATAATTTTTGTACATTTCCTTGACATGTTCTATGTTCACAAGTCTTTATGGCTGCTAGTGAACTCACAGAATACAATCTAATCTAATATAATCTTGATTGTGGTCATTACACTTCAGGTCATTCACCTATGATGACAGTATAACTGGTGTCCACCAATATATATTTACAGTCTTCATTATTTACAGCAGGTAAATGTTCACAATTATCCTCCAGCTGTTTCTGCCTTAAATTTTTTTGTATATCACATTCTTGCTGATCTAACCTTTCATCACTGGTATTTACATTATTTACACTTGTTTCTGGCTCATGTATATGAAACAACATATAATTTGATGTTACACGACATCTAACGGCAGAGTTGCTGTTATTATGTTATACCAATCACGGTGGCTCAGTGACAGATCTGACATTAACTTTCATGGGTAAAATCAAACAAAAATTGGTAAAAAAAAAAAAAAAAAAAAACAGATTTTTTGCTTCTTGCAGTGATTCTGTTACCTGTCAAGCCTTCTCAGGGTCATTTAAGGAGCGCAGACCTTTAAATATGATGTAATTACAGCAACTTCCAGGCACTGTAGTGCTTTAAAACTTTGCATATATGCACTTCAAACCAGCCAGTATTTTTTGGTACAAAAGAAAACAAAATGTGAAATTTTGTCATTTTGGTCACATTTTCACCTGTTTTCCTCCTTAATAATGAGTGAAGAAAGTACCCCTTCAGATATTGAAGCAGCAGCTGCATCACTTTTGCCAAGCAAATCGAGGGTGAAGTGGCATATGAGCACTATGTGAAGTGGTGGGAAGTTAAGAGAATTAATAATACTGTACATGAGCAAAGTTTTGCTTGCATATTTTGAGCTTTTATCACAATTCTATAAACCATTGTCTCTTTAGGCATATTATTCTATGCTAATATATATATATATATATATATATATATATATATATATTTATATAATGCTATACAAAATTCTTACGATTTTTAATACATTACATGAATTTCTATTTTTTTTCTTTCTTTGGTCCCTCATGCGTTTTAATACCGTGGTTATTTATGCATGATGGGTCATAACAAATTCATATTGCTTTATTTTTATAAACCATTTTTCTCTTACTCTCCCCATTTATTCTCCTATCCTTTTTATATCCCTCTCCTTTTGTATTTTCATTATCCTAACTTTTAATACTTCTTTGTTAACATTCTCCCATTCTTTAGGTAAAAACTGATCTCTTCACATTCAGTTATATAATGCAAATCATTATCTACCTCTCCACAAAGAGGACACCTATTCAAATTCGCTCCCTTGCTATCTCCCCTTAGCCTATGTGCACTTAATCTAGGCCCACCCTTCTCTCACTAACCTATTACCTACATCCACATACTTCTCCCTTCCCCAGTCCACCTTTAATTGTCTATATAGTTCCAAACATTTCCTTCCTTCCAGACTTTGAAATAATTCTTGTTTCTCTATATCTTCTACTCGGTTCCTCACTTCTTTCGTACATTAATTTATTATCACAATGAGAGTGGTAATGAATGCCATTACCATGGTGGTATGACGATGGATAAGTAGTCATTTCTTTTTTGTTAGGTTTAATGTGCTTTAACCTAGTAGGTCATATTAGATGATGAATGAAACGGCTGAAATGATGCTAAAATGAACCCAGGGCCCACAGAGCTTAGAGTTACTCTACACTTATCTTTCAGGATAAGGGAAAACCTTGGAAAAACCTTATCCGAGTAACTACCAAAGCCGAGATTTGAACTCCAACCTCTTGAATGTGAGGCAGACTTGCTAAAGCCACAGAGGTGGGCTAGTCATTATTAGATGGTCCTGGATAAAGACATTTGTTGAGCATTTGAAATATGGCTGAAATCAATACGAAATTAACAGCAGTATGCATGAAGAGCCCCTTAAAAGTTAGTAATTTTTCAGATTATTTTCCAAATTTTATCACATTATTTGCATCAAAATACCAACTTATGCGAAATTTAAAACTTTGCATACATTTACAAGAACTCAAGACAGAAATTAAAACTTCCCTGCTCAAAAGAAAAGTTACCGAGAAAAAAATAATAATACTTTATATGTATTTGACATTAAACATTACCTACAGTTAGCAGAAGAATTGAAAAATGGTGAAACTTCTGCCTGTGTTTTGAAACAAAAGTCGCTACAAATATTAAATTTAAAATATCCTGGGCTACATACTTTCACTGATAGATCTAGCTTACCAAACAATGGTAGTGTTGATAACAGCGCAGTATGCTCACTTTTTTCCTTTCACAGATTTAATTTAAATTCTTCAAAATTTAATGGTGAAATTTTAGCAAGCTTTCTCAGTTTATAAAATTTTCTGTAGCAAACAAACACAGTTAAGAGAATTGTAATACTATTTGAGTCCAAAGTGGCTATAATAGCTATAGCATCTGACACAATAATCAAAATCGTTTATGCCACAGGAAGTTGCAAAATTATAAAACAATTAATTAATTTGAATAAAAGAGTAGTACTTGTGGAGTAGAAGGCAATGCCAAGGCAATTTTTAAGATTACTAACTGGTCACCTCAACAAATACTTGCACACGATTGGCATAGCAGAATCTCATATATCTTTCTATGAATATAAAGAAGATAGGGAGCATATGTCTTTTTTTCTTGTGGTTAGGTTTGAATTGTCTAGTTCCTTGTGCACAAGTAGCAAGATACCTGAAAAAAAATCTGATGTGTTACACTCACATGACTTTCTCTACTCTTGTACAATCTATTTTTACAAACGCTTATTCTCCATATGCTTTATGTTAATCGAGATATCGAGATGTCAATCTTATTGCTAATTTTCTTGTAGATGCAAGGGGAATATGGTAGCTTTTAAGCGATGGTCAAATATTTTAACGCTGGTTGCTATGCGGCGCATTCCATTCTCTTTGCAAGTCCAGGACATAAAAAAATGAATAACGAATTTGAGAAAAAGTATAAGTATTGGAAAATTTAAGGGAATAACAAGCAATATCTCGAAAACGGTTCACTCAACAAAAGAAATGTATATGACATAAGTTGTGTATTTTAACGAGATCTACGTTTTTTGTGTAGTAAAAATTTGTCTATCTCTTATGGTTTACCAGTTATGCAAAAGTCGTTCACAATGAAGAATACTTTTGGAGACATTCCCAGAAAATTCGAGATATACATTTCATTTCTCATGACATTATCTTAAACATATGATATTTTAATCAAAATCGTTAGAGCCATTTTTGAGAAAATCAAAATTTTCGAAAAATGTTCCATGTAAAGGGTAGTCTGGGGTGGGGGGATTTTCTTGAAAACCTTCGTGTCGCAACTCTGGAAGATACTGAACCTAAATACCAAGTTTGGTGTTTATCCGACTGTTCGTTTTTGAGTTATGCTGTTCACACACACACAGACACACACACAGACACACACACAGACACACACACACACAGACACACACACGGACATGTTTCCAAAAATGCTTTTTTTGGATTCAGGAGGTCTCAAAACATGTATTTCCGGTGAAATCTCGGTATCGAATTTTTGGGTGGAATGCAATACTTCCCCTACTTACTATACGTAGTAGAGAAAGTAAAAATGTAAGACTGACAAGCACATTGAGCGTATCTCTCAGTGTACATGCGCTCAGCAGCCTGGAAATTTATATAACATTCAGCTCAAAAATAAAGAAAACAAAATACTTGATTGTCACTGTAGCTTCCTTATACTAATTTTAATTTTCCTTTAGTAACATATCTCAATATGAATGGCTTTGCTGTCTGCATATCTGGGTTTTGGATGCACTGTCTTTTTGTATGTCTTTCTCCTTGAAAGAGTATGAATTAATAAAAACTTTTGCTACGAAAGTTGTTTGTTCTGAAGGGTTCCATCCAACAGCACCCTATTTAACCCTTATTCCCATTTGAAATTTTAAAGTGATATGCCATTGAACCCACATCTGGTTATGGCTAATTGATGAAATGAAGCTCAATTGAAAGTTCATGTGCACTTTAATAACATTTTTATCTGAAAAATTTTAATGCCATATTTTCTGAAATAAATGACTGTTACTAGTGGTGTGGTTCATCCTCTTACCACATGTGTGTATATATACATTAATGCAATTTCCCTCACAATTTATTTAATGTTCTTTGTTTGTGATGGAAGCTCTGGCATACTATAAATACGATATTTTTGCTGTTTTGCAAAATATTACAAATTATTTCAGACTAATTTTGAAGATTTAGAAGCTAGTAACAGTGATGTGTCATAATTTAAAATAAAGGGAGTTGAGGGTTGTTACACTACATCACTAAAATATTCTTACTTGAACGCGTTTTGGGAGGCGGTTTGTTCCCATCGTCAGCATTTCCTCAACTCCGTTTATTTTAAATTATTTCAGCCCTGTAGTTTAACTTAGATTGTGCTAAGACTGCAATATATTCATAAATTTATCAGACACATCATAATCAATTGTACAATGTTTAACTCCGTTGTTCAGAAATTGATCTCTTATTGCACTACTTGACTTCAATGCTCCCGATATTGCTACTATGACTTTCAGGGGAATCTCGTCAAACCAACTGACAAATGGACCCATTTATTAACTACAGGTAACCAGCAGGCAATCTTTAATACCTCTGTGGACTTTACTCAAAATAAGCTAATCAAAGGTGAAGTTTTGGAAAGGTGCAACTTAAAATTGACAACCTATAGCCAGGAATCAAAACATAGATGCTCAGTATAAGAGTCCGTTAAACTTATCTACCAGGTTAATGTGGCGTTTATTGAAGAAGTGGTTGTATACGTAATGAAGAACATTATAAACACTTACAGTACTGACAGGGAAGCGGGGCAGAGATGTAGCCGAAGGAGAAGATGGTGTTGGAGGTTTGAGCTCGCTGTTTGCAATAGCTTGCTGGAGTTGTTCAAATTTAGGCCCTCTTAAATACCTCTCGAGACAAAGTCTGACTGTCTGCCCTGTGCTCCTCAACACTTCCACAGCTTGATGGTTTGTATAGCCCTGTAGAGAACGTCCATCCACCTGAAATGTAACAACATGCACAAATTAGCTGCTTATATTGCTTTCTCACATATCGATATTCAATACTTACTTTCTCTACCACCAATTTACGACTGGTAGAGAAAGTATTATATTCCACCCAAAAGGAATAAAAGCGCATTTACAAAAACAATTCTGGATTCAGGTTTAAGATTTTCACAAAATTCCTCCAACCACAAAACAAGCATTTATATATAAAAATTGTTGATTTCTATTTTCTCAAAATTATTCTACCAATTTTGAATAAAATGCTGTATGTTTAAGATATTGGCATGAGAAATAAAATGTGTATATAATTTTCTATAAAATGTTTGTGAAGTCTTCATTCTCATTAAGTTTATATATGTTAATAACCATAAGAGATGCACAAAAACCTTACTATAGAAAGCATGGAGGAATCATTAAAAAGTACACTTTGTGTCAAATAAAATTTGTAACTTTAAGGGCTGGTTTCATCAACGCATGTTAAAAATAATATAACATCTTGTTTGCTAACATTATGTTAAAAGTTTAATGTAATGTTAAACCTCTTGTGTTTTTCAAGTTTTTACAGTGAATTATTAACTAACATCTTATTAATGTCAAAGGAAACTCAAACAATGGCTTTCAAGAAGGTGGTGACAATTGTGATGCAATTTTCCTGATTGTTTGTTATAATCTTAATGTCAACTAAAAATATCTAGGTGCAGAGCAAATAATTTTTCACCGCTTGAAAAGGAATTAATTATAGGACTGGGTACTTTGTCAAGACAAATTATGGAATGCACAAATAACTAGAGAGAAGAATGCAGCCTGGGAGAAAATCCCTGAGGAATTTAATTGCAATGCATGCATTTCTGCCAGGTCCAGTGCACAACTTCAGCATTTTATGCTAACGTAAAACATGCACCAAAAAGGGCAGGAGCAAAGAACCTTTGAACACTATATTGAAACTAAAATGGACAAAAGTGTGTTACCATTGATTGAGAATCAAGCAGACCCCAACAAAAATATTTTACTTCTTGAAGCAATTGTTTTGGGAACTTTTCAGATATACACACAAACGGAAGCTTTGGAAATTCCAACACTTTCACCTACCATTAAACAAAAAGTGGCAGTAGCATAAAATCTCAAGAGTAATTAACACTTGTAACACAGGAGAAAGAGGCAGTTTCTGTTTGTAGGCTGCTAACCTCTTTTGTATTTCCTTTACAAACCTGCTCACAATGACTTTAAACAGTATGTATCACTTTAAAAATCCCTCCTCTTGCAGGTTTTAAAATCATTATGAAGCACAGTTCTTCTTCAGTTATGATAACTCTACCACTACAGAATTCTATGTCAACGGGTTGGTTTGCAGTAGCCATTTTCCAAATTATAACATTTCTAAAATGCCTTAATACGAGGTATGGCGAAGTAAACTTAACCAAAGTTTAACACAATGTTACACCTATGACAGAATTTACATTAACTTCAATGTTAAATCACTTTAACATTGCATAAAACTTTAACACTGGTTGGTGAAACTGGCCCTAAGTGTCTCCAAATATGCACTACTGTATCCTTAAGTTTATTTTCAGGTAAACAAATGCAAATGGAAATTTTGAATTTAGTTAAATGTTTATTAACCTCTCTTCAGGCTAACACTTTAAAATTATTTTGTACTGGTGATTTATTTTGGTTTCAGCCACATATTATTATTAAAAATGAATCCAATACAATAATGTAATAAAATATTGCAATAAAAAGTATACAAATAATATACACTACTAGCAAAATAACACAAATTCAGTCAAGTTGCCTTTGTTAAAATTACTTATAGTACCATTGCAAATTTTGATATTCCACAAGTTATTCTACGTTATTCTCAAATGTGTGTAACTGAGAAAAAGAAATTGTAATACTCATTTAGGGTGGCTTAGGAGTCACAGGAGCTTATAAAAGGGGTGTGCCTGCTGGGGAAGTTTGGAAAACACTACTCTATACCAATGTTATAAATACAAATAATTTATTTGATATTTCTATTTCAGAAACAAACAAAAAAAAATGATTAATTCTATTCATGCCTCATGTTTAAAGGCTACATGGCATTTCACATTTCACAAAGGGAGAAAGATTTGCTCTTTTGTGTCGCCAAATTTAAGTTATGTTTTATTGCATACTGATACTAGAGGGTTCTTTTAATTCCTTATTTAATATTTGAACCCTAAGTTTAAAATGGGAATTATCCATGTCAAGAAAAAGAAAAAGCCTCTCATGAGATTTGAGTTTTGGTGATGAACAGCCCATTTGCTGTTGGTACTAAAATAGGTATTTGCCATTAAACATATTTTTACATGAAGAATTTTGAGGTTTACAGACACAACAGTTTCTGATTTTTCTACGATTTTTGAAGAATATTCTTATCAAGGGACTTGTTACAGATACTGTCGGCACAGATAGTAGAGGTTATTAAGGCTTGGAATTGTGAACAGGACGTTTACGGTTCAAATCCCCCAGTACCATCCTCCCTAACTGAGGCTTTTTCCAGTTTTTCTCAGTCCTTAGGGGAAGTAACCTAAAACTTAAGCCTAGAATGTTTGCTTCCCAAATTTATTTCCTTTCCGCCAAATGTAGTAAGAATGGGCATTAAACACTGCTACTACTACCCTATTTAAAAAAAAATTCTGGTGTGATACACTCACATGAGTTTCTCTACTCTTGTACAAACTATTTTACAAATGCTTATTCTCCATATGCTTCATGTTAATCGAGATATCGAGATGTCAATCTTATTGCTAATTTTCTTGTAGATGCAAGGGGAATATGGTAGGTTATAAGCGATAGTCAAATATTTTAAGCGCTGGTTGCTATGTGGCGCATTCCATTCTCTTTGCATGTCCAGGGCATAAAAAAAATGAATAACGAATTTGAGAAAAAGTATAAGTATTGGAAAATTTAAAGGAATAACAAGTAATATCTCAAAAATGGTTCACTCAACGACAAAAATGTATATGACATAAATTGTGTATTTTAATGCGATCTACATTTTTTGTGTAGTAAAATTTTGTCTATCTCTTATGGTTTACCAGTTATGCAAAAGTCGTTCACAATGAAGAATACTTTTGGAGACATTCCCAGAAAATTCGAGATATACATTTCATTTGTCATGAAAATATCTTAAACATATGATATTTTAATCAAAATTGTTAAGAGCCATTTTTGAGAAAATTAAAATTTTCGAAAAATGTTCCATGTAAAGGGTAATCTGGGGTGGCGGGATTTTCTTGAAAACCTTCGTGTCGCATCCCTGGAAGATACTGAACCTAAATACCAAGTTTGGTGTTTATCCGACTGTTCGTTTCTGAGTTATGCTGTTCACAGACAGACTCACGGACATGTTTTTTCTAAAAATGCTTTTTTTTTTAGATTTAGGGGCCTCAAAACATATATTTCCAGTGAAATCCCGGTATCGAATTTTTGGGTGGAATACAATACTTCCCCTACTTACTATACGTAGTAGAGAAAGTAATAAAAAAGAAGGAACAGCTTTATGAAGTTCCAGTTATAAGAAGTTTGCAAAGCCTCTTTTTATTACAAAGTACTACTAATGCAGTAACTTAAAATACATCCTGTGATAACTGGGTACAAAGGCCTATTACTCTCTTCAGTACTAAATTACCCTACATAATCTTTTAATCTGGCACTTTGTAAATCACAAAATTATTATACAAACTTACAGAATGCTAAAAAATCAAACTAGATAAAAGGAAAACTATATTTACCTCAACAATACGATCATTCACTTGTATTTTCTTACACAGATCTGCTGCGCTGCCTTCGCTGATGCTCTTCACAAAAATGCCCGATAGTTCCTCTAAACAAACACATGAGACATCAAGTTCATCTCCTTTAATATTTACTTCAGTCAACTGTATATTCATTATAAATTCTGGTTATTAAGTGACATGTAAAACAGAAACTGACAAAAATGTTAATATGAAAAACAATAGTGAAAAGATGAAGGTTGTACTGGGTAAAGACATGGTGATACCAAGACTCGGAGGGTTTCTCAATAGTGGAAAACCTCCATTCTGATTCAAAACTGGATGTGATGTCCCTTTAATAGCAAACCATCACAGTATCACTTTGACTTAATACATTCTCGAGTGAATTGTGATTGTTTCTCATGACCTAGCCTTCACGCAGAGCATTCATTATCAACAAAAATATTTTCTTCTGAGTCTAAAGTATACTGGTTAGCTATTCTCAAAGCAACAAAATTTTCCTTGCATCATAATTGATCAATGAAAGAGAAAGCATATTGAGTGGTTATAAGCTCCTGATACGAGGGCAGTCCCAGAAGTACCCAACCTGACGTGTACGTATATAGCAGTTGTTTCAAACAAATGACTATGGTAGAAAGTACCACCCTTATAAAGCTTAAGTTTGAAGTTTGACGATGCTATGTTGTATAGTAATTGTTTGGCACCCATTAATAAGAACTCTCTCAGCGAATTTGTAAACATGCATAAAACTGGTCATTGTTATGTGATACAATACTTTCATTTGAAAGGTCTTAGTCCAACTAATATTAAAGCTGAGCTAGAGTTTACTCTGAGGAAGTCTGCTCCTACGTTTACAACAGTAAAACATTGGGTGGCAGAGCTTAAGCGAGGCCATGTGAGCTGTCAAGACGAACATCGCAGTGGTCGACCAAATGAGGTGACCACGCCAGAAATTGTGAAGAAAATCCACAAAATGGTATTAGAAGACTGTCGACTGAAAGTGCGCGAGCTAGCAGACATCGTAGGCATTTCAAAAAGTGCTGTACATTGCATACTAGCTGAAAATTTAGATATGAGAAAGCTGTGCGCAAGATGGGTGCCGCATTTACTCACAATGGAACAAAAGTAGCATCGTGAGGATGTTTCAGTCGAGTGTTTGGCGATATTTCGCTGCAATAAAGCCAAGCTTTTACATCAATTCATAACCATGGATGAAACAGGGGTCCATCACTTCAAGGAACAGAAGGAACAGTCAAAACAGCAGATTGAAAGGGGAGAAATCAGCTCCAAAGAAGGCGAAGACAGTTCTATCTGCAGGCAAGGTCATAGCATCCAGTTTTTTGAGATATGCGTGGGATAATTTTCATTGGTTATCTTCAAAAAGGAAAAGCAATCAATGGTGAGTATTATGCAAACCTACTGCAGCATTTGAATGATGAAATCAAGCAAAAATGGCCGCATTTAAAGAAAAAGAAAGTTCTGTTTCATCAAGACAATGCACCAGCTTACACATCCTATTCGCCAGATTTAGCCCCTCTGATTATTTGCTATTTCCAAAGTTGCAGAAATGACTTGGTGGTAAAAGATTTGTCAATAGTGAAGAATTGGAGTTTGCAGTTGATGACTGTTTTGCAGAACTCGATGGTTCTCACTATAAACGGGGTATCGAAGCTATTGAACACCGCTGGGAAAAGTGTATTGAGTTGAAAGGAGACTATGCAGAGAAATAAAGGAGTTTTTTCCCAAATTTTTTGTGTTTTCTTTGCTAGGTCGGGTACTTCTGGGACAGCCCTCATACATATGAAGAGTGTCAGGAGGAAACAGGAAATGTCCATATATATTTATTTTGAGAAAAGCTTATTTAAAATGTTTTGTTACAGCAGAAATAATATATAAATTACCGAAACTATGGGAATCTCTTGCATTTTAAAACTGGAGGAGGACACTATGGCTTGTGAAAGAAAGCTTGCAAATATGTTATATCATACTATACATACCATTTACGCCGAATACTAAATACTTCAAATTAAGTTATACCCATCTCAGCATGCCACGTTAATATTAAAGTACAGTTTAAAATACAGTACATGCAGTTAGGTTTTAAAAATCTGTATGAATGTACACATATGAAAAAATGAAATAGATAATAAATTGCTCATAGCAGCTTAACTATTTCTTTATGCCGGTTGGGCCAAATATCTTTAGAAAATAACTGCAATCCTATGGTGATAAATAAACCAGAAACATTCCAGTAAATAAATAAATAAGTTAATTAAAAAAACACACTGGGAGAGGGACACATGATGTCCATGATTAAAACAGCTGATTATTTCAGAATACTTTTTGTTCTCTTCAAGCCATATGCATGCATATGATAGTGCCTTGAAAGTCTCACTAGATGGCAGGAATGGGTTATTTAAAACAAAAAAAATTATTCTTTGTTTTTCTCCAACACTCTTCCTAGAGAGATCTATTAAATTAATAAAATGCCAATTGCATAAAAATGTACTGAAGTTGCACCTAATGCAGTTAGAAAGCATATGCACATTTCCAGAAAAGGCTTAGATAATTGGAAAATTCTAAAAATATAGTTCAGTTTATAAGTAATTGTTTTGGGAAACACGATGATGTGAATTCATAACAACTGAATAAACAAGCACTTTACTCAGTTATTATGTATATCCACTTAGTGAGCTCCATGTATGAGCAAAAACAAGATTTTTGTGCCATTTATCACAAAGGCTGTTACCCGTATAATGAGAGATATTGCATATTCATTCCTTCATTAAACTTGCCTATGCAACCAGAATAAATAATAATTAAAAAAAATCTGATGTGTTACACTCACATGACTTTCTCTACTCTTGTACAATCTAATTTTACAAACGCTTATTCTCCATATGGTTCATGTTAATCGAGATATCGAGATGTCAATCTTATTGGTAATTTTCTTGTAGATGCAAGGGAAATATGGTAGCTTTTAAGCGATAGTCAAATATTTTAACGCTGGTTGCTATGTGGCGCATTCCATTCTCTTTGCATGTCCAGGACATAAAAAAATGAATAACGAATGTGAGAAAAAGTGTAAGTATTGTAAAATTTAAGGAAATAACAAGCAATATCTCGAAAACGGTTCACTCAACAAAAGAAATGTATATGACATAAGTTGTGTATTTTAACGCGATCTACATTTTTTGTGTAGTAAAATTTTGTCTATCTCTTATGGTTTACCAGTTATGCAAAAGTCGTTCACAATGAAGAATACTTTTGGAGACATTCCCAGAAAATTCGAGATATACATTTCATTTCTCATAACATTATCTTAAACATATGATATTTTAATCAAAATCGTTAGAGCCATTTTTGAGAAAATTAAAATTTTCGAAAAATCTTCCATGTAAAGGGTAGTCTGGGGTGGGGGGATTTTCTTGAAAACCTTCGTGTCGCATCTCTGGAAGATACTGAACCTAAATACCAAGTTTGGTGCTTATCCGACTGTTCGTTTTTGAGTTATGCTGTTCACAGACACACACACAGACACACACACAGACACACAGACACACACACGGACATGTTTCCAAAAATGCTTTTTTTGGATTCAGGAGGTCTCAAAACATGTATTTCCGGTGAAATCTCGGTATCGAATTTTTGGGTGGAATGCAATACTTCCCCTACTTACTATACGTAGTAGAGAAAGTAAAAAAAGACTTCAGCACTCTTGATGTTTAATGCAATAAAGAATAAGATTAATAACCAATGTATGTAAGATTTTAAAATGTTTTTTGTTCTCCTGGAAAGTTTGCTCAAATGGAGTTAGGCAGTTTTCTCACTAAGCCAAAATATATAACCATAAATATTTTAAAGTGCTGCTTGTAAATTCATGGTCAATGCCAATCCTGTATCCTTTTAATCATCACAGTTTTAAAGACTATAGCTACCATTAGGAAGGATGATTTCTGCTCCAAGGTATTGATCCATATTTTCCTTTAGCTTCCAATTAATGTAGATGCCTATCTTAAGAGACCACCTCTTACCTTTTTCACAAACATATCCTGCAATGGTGATGCCTAGGCCGTGATAGTCCTTCTTGAGCTCAACGGTGAACTTCTCCATCTCGGGAAGTGGTGTCTCCAGAGGCATCATATCCATGGTGAGCACAGGAAGAGATGGTGTGGTGGTCAGCAGAGGAGGCATGGGGGCTGCACCAATAGGCTGCGGGTTTCTCACAACATCCACTACCAAATTTGGTTCCGGCTACAATAACACAAAATTATTACATGCTATAACGTAATATTAGTGAAAATGTTCTATTTAGTTTATTCATTCATCACTCAGCTCCACTCTAGAGAGTGAATGCCCTCATAAAGCTTAAGCCAGTCAATGTCTCATAAAGAAAATACCTTCATTTTACTACCATTTTAGCTAAGTTTAATTAAAGAACTTTAAATTTATTTTTTCAATTACTAGAATTTAAGTATTAAGTGCCAATATGGCACTCCCAAAACATCTATCAATTAAATTATTTATTTCACTCAAACATTATAAGGGAACTCAATACAAATTTTCATCAAACTTAAAGAGGAAAAAATTACCTTTTTAAAATGTTCATGGAAAAGACCTTCAAATGGTTTTGAATTTTTGGACATTTAAATACCATATGTGTAATGTAAATGAATGTGCAAACCGGTGTGTAAATAAGGTGACATTTTTAAACTTGATTTTCTCGTAATCTTCTGTCCTTACATTTTTAGTTTAAATGTTCCTCATTATGCAACTTTGTTCAGTTTCTTTCATATTTCCAGTATACGCTTTTTTTTAAGGTTGATGGAGAGAATTAAAGACCCTTTTTTTAATATCAAGTATAGCTTTACATTTAGGATTTTAACCATTTAGTACATGATTGACTTTCAGGAAATTAAAAAGTTTTACATTTTTTTTTTTTTACAGTAAAAGCTCTAATATTACATAAGATGTAATCTTTGATTTAAAGAATAAGATGCAAAATTGAAACATTTAAAATTTTGCAAATTTCATCACATGGGGCATTTCACATGAGATGCGATTTTCAGTTTTTGAAAATCATATATTTTTGGAAAGTACGGCACACAGGACTATAATTATTTATTTTATACTATAATTATGTTGAACAAATCTGTGATAAAAACTTTCGGATAAATTGGTTGAAATTTGTACAAATTAGCAATTTTAGTGCTGAATTTCCTTAATTTAGCTATGAAAGCACACTTAAATCAACTAAAATCATGTAAACACTTTTCAGATAATAAGTTCTGTATGTGCACACAGTATGATGCCAGACAGATGGCCTTAGTTGGATAGTTGCCTTCCTGTACTATCTATTTTATTTCTATCTCTGTTGTTCTGTGTATGGAACTTAGCATTGTGATACTAA
Source organism: Deroplatys truncata (assembly GCA_030765065.1). Lineage (NCBI taxonomy): Eukaryota > Metazoa > Arthropoda > Insecta > Mantodea > Mantidae > Deroplatys > Deroplatys truncata. The sequence goes on along the minus strand of CM060975.1, from coordinate 43,885,055 downwards.
ATATCCAATTCAATATTTATCTGGTGACTGAGGGAAACCATGAAAAATCTCCAGTGAAATTGCCAGTATATGGGATTTGAAGCTGCAACCTCCTGAAAGCAAGCCACAGCTGCTACCACCTAAGCCATCTAGCTCAGTTATAATCTTTGTTTATATCATGCCAAAGTAACTGCAAATCATTTAAAGATGCAAAGCTGCAACAGCTGTTTCATTGTCAGTTTAAAGAGAACTTTGAAAGCTGGAAAACCATTAAACCATTGCTTTACTGGTGTTTCCGCTAGCAGATACATAAGGTAGAAAAATACAATATTGAGTAAACTGAGATCACTTTAAATTTATTAAAACTCACAAACTCACTCATAGCTATATCAACAAAAACAAACTTTCCTATCTCAAATGGTAAAAACAGATGTCCCTAATCTTTATGGTTTGAAACTTATAAGTATATTTATGAGTTTATAAGCCTTTGTATTTATTTATTAAATAAACTCATGCTTTTTATAGTTACAACGCAAAGCTGAGCATACACATATTCTACAATTTTCAATATGACAAATTATAACTTTGCAATTTTGGATAAACAAGTAGTTACATTTGTAATGCTAATGAATAAACTTTTAGTTTGTTTGTTTGAAACATACATGTTGCTTCCACCAGATAAACTAAAGATGAATTTTAGCAATACACCCCTAAAAATATAATTTGTGTACAGAAGTTGGAAACTGTGATGTGTTTGAACTAGATTTCATTTCCGAGATGGAATTAGTAACACTAAAAGCATCACTAAATGATAAAGTTTTACTTGGACATGTTTCAAGACTTCCTCATCTCATTCCTTCAAATGGTGCAGCATTTTTCCGGGTGGATTTGGAGGGGGGTTGGCTTTGATGTGATTAGTGCTTGTGTTATGAACTTCTAAAGGGTACTGTGTGGAGGCAAATCAAACTTCAGCATGTTTTGTTTTTTAAGATGTGGATTTTCTTCCAAAAGTCAATTCTGTTGCATATCTTGAAGATTTTACGAGTGTTATGATGTGTTTATATTTTGTGCTATTTCTGGGCTGGCTGGCTGGCTAGAAGTGTTGGGCAATTGCAGATTTGTCTGTGTGTTTGATGTTCTTTCGATCTTGTTTCCACTCTGCACAGTTTATTTTGTAAATATCAGATTTTTTGTGTGCTGGGATGGAATTTTTTTAGGTTGGTACTAAGTAATTTTTGCAGGCAGAAGTTATTTTGGGAAGCTAATGTAATTTTGATTTTTTAAACACTTTTTGGAATTTATGATGTAGTTTTGGATAGTATGTGAATATCATGAAATTAGGTTTGTCTTTGGTTTGTGGTGTCTGTGATATGTTTCTGGACATTTTAATTTTCTTCTCAATTAGTTGTGGTCTGAATATTGTGTGCTGATATACAATCTTATTCTTTTAATGGTGTGGAAAGTAATCCATGGGTTAGGCCGTTTAATACTGCATGTTGTGCGTTATGAGGTTGTAACTACTTGGGTTGGTTTATGATAAATTGCAAAGGTTAGGTGGTTGCATACTTTGATTATCTTGAAATCTAGGAAGGGTAAAGTGTTGTTTTCTTTTATTTCTGTGGTGAACTGGATTGATTCTTGTTGGATGTTTTGTAGTTTTAAAGCATCTGGTATTAACCGTTTGGGAACTAAAGTTAAGATGTCATCTACGTACCTATGCCAGGATGCTTGTGTGGGAATGCTGTGCTTATGTGCATTTCAAAATAGCTCACACGAAGATCTAGAAGGAATGGTGATAGAGGATTGTCCATTGCTAAGCCTGAGGTTTGCTGGTACATTTTCTGCTGTTGAAAAAAGCTGTTTTTGTAGATGAGGGGCAGTTGGCTTTTGACAAATTACTACATAGTAAGTCCATTAACTAACTATATTTTAAGATTTCTAGTTCACTGATATTTCTTTAACACACTGAAATAGTTTGAGCTTGAATGTTTAACTATTTTTTATCACCTTGTGTACAAGACACTCGTATAAAAACAGTAAACATGTTTGAAAGAAAACAAAGCCACTTTAAATGTCATAGTTGAGTGACATTGCAAATGACATTAACATCACCTCATATAAATCATTACCTTTCTTTTGTACTTTGTTCTTCTTTCAAATGGGTATAAATAATACATGCTGCTGCTGCTGCTCTGTGTTGTGAGCTGCGTGTTGAACCATTCACAGAGTAACTACTGACTGCTTGCTTGCTTGTTAGCTCTTTCACCCTTATGCCCAGGGGGGGTTACTACGCAACAAGTGCTCTTCACAGTCAGGGCTGCCAATACACCATTACACTGTCTCACAACCCAATGTGTCTTCTTGGGCAAATATTTTAAATAAAATATTAACAGTAATGGAAAATTACAGCGAGCTCACATTCTGTTTCTTTGATGAATTTTTTATTTTCTGTAACCTTTGTTCTGAGCTGCTTTTGATATCTCTTTCTCACAGACTCTTACATCTGCTTCTAATGCAACTTCTAGAAAGGATTATTATTAATTCTTACCATTAAATTGACATAATTTATGACACAAAAAGACGGAAAAAGTATTTCCTTGTTTATAACTGATAATACTCTTAAAACTCTCACTTTAAATATTTTCTATACTTTCACTGATGTGGATGAGGTGCTTTTATTGGAAGGGCATCTAAGGTCTAAAAAATCTCCTATTCGGAAGTAATATTATTCAGAAGAAGCATGTTTTGAGCATAATCTTTTATTTCTACTTTCTCTACCAATTACCTACAGTAACAAGAGGGAATATTGTATTCTACCCAAAACTTTTGATATCAGTCTTCAACAGAAATCATGTTTTGAGGCCCACAGAGTTCAGAAAAACCATTTTTAGTATAAGCTGAATACCTGTGTATTTAAGTTCAACATCTCTCAAGGATGCAACACGAAGGTTTTCAAGAGAAATCCCCCCACCCCAACTAATCTTTACTTGGGACATCTTCTGTTAATTTTTATTTTCTCAAAAGATTTTGATTAAGATACCATGTGTTTAAAATATTTGCATAAATAACAAAACGTGTATTTTGAATTTTCTGAATAGCTGTGAATTTCTTTTCATTCTGAATGAATTTTGTATTACTGGTAAATTATTAGAGAAGACCTAAGTTACTAATGAAAAATGCAGTTTATGTGAAATACATTACCTTGCGGCATTAACCATTTCCAAGATAGTTATTGTAACTGGTTTGAATTTTCCAAATATTTATAATACACTTTTTTAAGTGGTACATTACCGTTCATTTGTTTATCATGACATGCAATGAGTATAAAATTTCAAAGCCCACATATAATGCCCTGCTTTTAAGATTTCACTATCGCTTTGACCTTCTGTATCCCTCTTATACCTATAATGAACTGTGCAGTGAAATCATTTTCAAATATTTTTGTTGATTAATAAGACATAGAAATGTAAGCTTTTGTAATAAAAATAAATGATATTGGGAACGTAAATCATCTGAATGTAATGCTTTAGATTTTGGAAGGAAGAATCAGACTGAAAATTCAATGCCATAGCTGGGATTTGAACACGGATCTTCCACTTTGTCTGGTTGCCCTAACCTCTGACGTACCATGGTAACATGCCAGTATGGAATTAAATTTACCCTCAGAGCCTGGAAGTATGAATGTGAGCATGTTTAATGTTAAAAAACTGTTAAAACCAACATTAAGAAACCACACACGCATGCATATAAACAAACTATTTTAAGTTCTTTACAGAGCTACTAATAACACCACAAAAGCTCGAAGCTTGAAAGTATAATTAACATACTTTAGTTAAAACAAGCGTGCTAAGGAAGGAACCATAAAAACTTAAAAAATATGGAGATGAAGCACAGTTTAATTTCACAGCAATGACCACAAGGTTACTCATTTCTGAACTGAGAATTATACATTAGGACAAAAGGGGCCAGCGTTTATATTTGTGAAAAATGGATTGCAGCATATACATAAACATGATGTATAAATTAAGTCAACATTTCTGTTTTAAACAGGTGCAAGACAGAGGCAAACATATTCCCTTTATAGTGTGAAAATTTGAGGACCACAGTCCAAAAGTTTTACTTAAGTGCTGCTAATAATGCATTAATAAATGGTGAAGGTCCATTTTTGTAGCAACCCTGGACTGAAACAATATTTAAGCATACCCACCACCTCTGTGGTGTGGGCGTGGCATGCCTGTCAGACATTCAAGAAGTCCCAGGTTTAAATCTTGATTAGGGATAAGGTCTTTTCCAGTGTTTCCTTCATCCTCAGAAGATGAATGCTGTATATTGGGTAACTTTAATCTCTCTGGATCCTGGACTCATTTGAGCATAATTTCAGCCATTTAGCATCTGATATGGCCTATTCAGTTTAATAATATTAAACTCTCAAATAACAATTTTAAAAAATTGTCAAAGGTAAAATTTAGACAAAATTACCAAGGATGATTAGTAAAGTAATTTATCAAAGTAATGGATATTTGCTGTTTTTATTAATAATAATAATAATAATAATAAGAAGAAGAAGAAGAAGATTTTACTTAACGATTCATTAGTAATACAATTCAGACCAATAAAGAGGTCAAAATCATGCTTATTAAATTTTATCTTGCCAGATGTTCATAGTAACTTTCATTCTTATTTCACACTTAAGATTAAATGGCAAAAATTGCCGAAAACCAACTATTTCAGTTTTTCATTGTCTTTTAACTCATAATTTTCTTTTTAATTTGGTGCTTCTGTGTCCAAGCCATATGTTTTCTTTTTTCTCCAACATCTACAAGTTTTTTACCCATTTTTTCTTCTATCAGCAGTTTCTGTGAATGACATTTTCTTCTGATATAACTGACCCATTTTCTCAAAAACTATTGTAGGCCGCTATATGATATTTTAGGATCATAAGAGCAACACCTTAACATTATTATGAATCTCCTTGGTTGGCTAATTTTAAAAATATTAATTCCTAATAAAAATTAATTAATAAATTGTATAATTAAAAATATCCTAGCTTCCTTAATAAAAAAATTATTGTATAAAAGTGGGTGAGTGAACTTAGAAGGCATACATCTACATCCTATACAATGGGGGTTGTTTATATAAGTAGTTTATCAAAAAGAATGACGCTTAATGCCATTCAATCAATGGCTAGTATCAAGCTTTGGAATTTGAATGTAAGGCATACCTTAATACACTTATAAAGTCAAGGAATCAACTGACTATATTAAATTAAGGTATATTTATATTAAGGTATATTTATATTAAGGCAACAGAGAGGGTTGTATTAAATAGTTTGCATGGTGAAGTATTTGTGCAATTAATTACATATGTAGCAACGATACTAAGGATGTACATAAAGTTTAATTGCTCAGTAAAGCTCATCATATCCGTTGAGAGTAGATTTATAAACACAGTTTAATTTAAAACTGAATACAGGTGTTATGACCATGCCTTGAAAGCCACAAGCCTATATTACCAACCTTACAGCTTGTTCATATGTCCCAGGGAATGGCTATTGATGATAAGTGAAAAGTCAATTTTGAAATCAGGATGTCTTTTTCTTGCAAACCATAATTTTTCATCTACTAACAATTCAGTCAATACAATCCAAATTAGTCAGCCTCAAACTCAGTAATTTTTTCTAAAAGCCATTAACATTTCTGATTCTTTTTGTGAAAGTGCCATCCTAATATATTTGTAATAAATTGTGTATATTCAAGTTTGTTGCTCTCTGCCGTTTTCCCTTATTCCAACTTTCTTTTTGCAAGCTTGCAATTAGAGAGCTCCAGCATAATAACCTCCTTGAATAATTTCTGCCATTAAGATAACTATGCACAATAATGAATCCAAAATACCATTCCTGAAAACAGCTCCTGCTACCGGTTATTGTTAACCAGCCTTAGTACTAGGGTCGGGACCTTGATACTGTCAATATTTCAATACTCAATGGTATCAAAGTCTAATACTTTGAGATAAACCTTCAATACTTTTAAATTTTTAAGTTTTGCATTATTGAAAGTTGTTGCACTTAACTTTATGCTACATAACGAATAAAAGCAACCAAGACTTGACATTATTGCCTCAAAACTATCCCCAAAGAGTTGTTGGACTATAGTTTTTGATAAACCTTGACTGCGTTTCCTGCGAGTGAATCAATGCCATATTCCATAAACTCTTGTGTGTAATTGAAAACATGCAAGACAATGGGGGAAGGAGGAGAGATACTCATGTAACATGCAGCGTTAACTGATTTATGAATCAAGCTTCATTCATGAAATACTTGTTCTTTCCTTCCATCTGTTAGTTTTGTTTACGCAAGTCAAACTCGAGGCACGAGCATAGCTTACAGGTATACTGTATGACTAATTTTCATTATATGGATAGTAAAATTCTTTAAAAGAAAGTTTTCACCGTAAAATATAGTTACATAAAAAGGGAAGCAAAATTTATTATTATTAATAATAGGACAAATACAAACAAACAAACAATTGAATAACATTAAACAACATTTCAAAAGACAGCAGAGACTTGATGAAGAAGATAAATTAAAAGATAAAGATTATAAGAATATTAAAGATAGAGTTGATATACAAAAAATGCCAAGGAAGACTGCAGTGGCCTTATTTAGGATGGCAACTGGCCACGATTGCCTCACAGAACATCTCTATAAGATATGATGCCTACCTACAACCAAGTGCACTCTCTGTGAAGAAGATGTCATCCTGAACAAACAACATCTCGCCAAATACAAAAGTCTTTAAAGTGATAGCTTACAGACTTTATATTGGGAAGCCAGAGGGAAAATAATGATGCAGATCAATTAATCCCCAGTGCCATTGGTGAACATTATTATTATTATTATTATTATTATTATTATTATTATTATTATTATTATTATTATTATTATTAGCCTTGACTAACAATAATGTATATATGTAACCTGAGACATCAATATAAAAAAACTGCTGCCAATTGAAGAACAATTTTGGTATTAGCATACAATATAAAATTGATTACATGTGTTTACACACAGAAAACTACTATTAAGAACATAATTCAGTGAAAAAGCTATCGTGTTTAAGTTTTGTATAAAGTGAGTATTAAGTATCAAGAAATCGTGGTATCATCCCATCACTACTTTATACCCATCCTTTCTTGTCACAAAACCCAAGATATATCCTATACACATAAGCTTTGCAAAAAGGCAGCAGAGACCACCAGAAAATCCAGTTGCTACCAGACATGTATCATATGAGGAGAGTGAGAGAGATTTAAGCATGGCATAGAACTGTGCAGCAAAGCATGCCTCAACATTATGTATTGTAGCACTTAACACTTTGTTTTAAACTACTAAGTTCATAACAGCTCCAGGTTACAAATGCAACTCTGCAACCCTGAGTGTACATTACTTACATGCAATTCAATCTCTGAATCTTGTTGGAAAATAAACTGGTTGTCGTAGTCCACGACTGGAGTGTGAGGGTTGAACGTCTCAGGGTAGCCATTCTGGAGTAGATGTCGGTCCAGTTCCTCAGGGTCGCCAAGAATCTTTGTTGGGACGATTGGGGCATGGCTACCCAGTGCCTACAGAATAGAAATACATTAAGCGGTTTGTTGCAGGTTTGAAAACAGTACATATGTTACTTAATATGTTAAAAATACAGGAGCAAACAGGTATCATTTAGCTCTTGGAAGATAAAGGGAGTGGTTGTGTCCACAGGTTTTTAACAGCATTAACAAATTTCCACAAAGCATGCTTGGACCTTGACATTTAAATTTTCTCAGTTTATAATAAAGTAAGAAGTTTTAGTTCAAAATCTAGTTACACGAGTGTAATTTCAAGATAGACACAAAACAGGAAGAAAAGAAATAAATTCTATGTGCCAAAAAGTGGCATGTATGCATGTGGTAAGCAGATATGATACAAGTGCTTAAGTCAGACACAGAAATTTGAACAAATATGATAGTTTGAACAGTAGTAGAGTACCTCAGAATAAATAACATACTTTGCTTTGTTTTTCAACTTCTTATTTACTTGCTTAAAACAACAAATACAGAAACAACTTGTGTATCTAACTAAACATGTACATGGGATTTTTACCAATAGACATTATTAGTCCTCCCTGTTTTAGCTTGGTCTTCTGAGGGTTAACTAGAACATTTAAAAGTTTAATAAACTTCAAAAAACCTGAGTTCTCCCAAGATCTGAACCGTGTATTGCCACAAGAAGCACTCCACTTGTCAAAACTGGAATTTGGTGTGTTGCCTGAAAATTCTATTTAGAGCCATTTTTGAGTATTAAAGTTTAAACAAAGTTACCTTTGTTTGGTAGGAGGAGGTAATATGAGAATAGAGGCCAGAAACATCTAGAGATCACTTGGGAAAGCAGCTCAGCACACTGAGCTCAGAGCCATATCCATTTTAGTTCCTGAGAACCTCATCCAACTACCTTTGCAGCCAAAACAAAATTGCAGTTTTGAACAAGTGGACTGTTCCTTGTCCATTTACACTTTCAGTATCCATAATCCTCTTCTTCCCAAACAATATTCTCTCTCAAGTGATGCTGTTATTCCCATGAAACTTAAAACCATCTTAAGCTCTTCCAATCCAGATTGGCAAATACAAGCATGCAATTATTAAATTAGCCTAATTTGTACTTTAATCTTCTTTTATACTAAATATGTGTGGCAGTGATTCCAGAAATAATGCACAGTTACTTAACTGCCATATATTTTATTAGTTCTATGTACTTACATCAACACTTCAAAAATAATTCCTGAATATGTTCTAATGCAAATAGCAGAAACCTAATGCTGCTTGCTTCAAGCGGTCAAATAGGTTAAATAATCCAAAATACATATCACTGTACCTATTTCTTGTGCAAAATAAAAACTGCCATTTATGCCCTAAAAATTCAAAGAGAAAAATGCTGGTCATTAAAGACTTAACAAATTTTAGAGATTGAAATCCTGCGGTTGCTTTAACTCACTGATGTAGCATTTCTATGTGATAGGTCGATATCAGTTTATATTTATGTGCGACTCATTTTGTCTTTCTCTTTGGTCTCCTTCTCACAAGTGAATGAAACGTATTAAGTTTCCTAGGGAATAACCTTAAACTAAATTTCACTATAAACTGAGGTAACTGCAAAATAAGGATTAATAACATGCAATTCCATACAGCTTATGAGTTTGGCCAAATCGTACTTAAAAATCACAATATTGTAATAAATGAGAATACCAGGTACTGCGAAACACACTTTATTTATCACTTAGGCACTCAGCATAAATGTTACGCTTGAATAACTTTTGGCACACACTCAGAACACAACACAATCTATCTGTCAAATCAAATCACAACTTAACTGCTGAGTCACAGCTCATAACTGAAATGCAGTGGCACTGTCTACTTTCACTTCGTAACTCCTTTAACTCTAAACTCCACTGCACTCCCTGGCAAGAGCAACCACTTATATAGTTCCGCATACAAAGCGGAACCTTCTAGAAGCAGAACCTACTTGAAACAGCCCAAAGAAATCTTCTGGAGCAGAGAAGCGGCATACTATAGACTACTGTTCTGGAGGGGACTGGCCATTAACCACATCCAGCTGGACAGGTAGGTAAGTAGGGTTGTGCTCAATGCAGTCACGGCATGAAAAAGCTCATTGACACATTAAAACCTACATTTTTCTGTGGAAATGACCTCGTTCACTAAGTTTCTGCAGAAAAAATTTAATTTATGCCAGTATGGAGTGCTTTTTAATATCCATATAATGTTCATGTTATTTCCGGAAACATGTGAATGGCCAACAAATTTCTTACTTTAGTATTAAAATGCATTAGCAAGTTATTTTGGTATATTATTGATGTGCATATTCATTATAATGCCCTATTTGCCAAAGATTTTGAACATATGCATGTTTAAAAGTTACAAACAGCAGAAGACCCAATTTTAGTCTGTTAAATTAAATGTAATGATGCAAAAGGTCCTTTATTATTTTAATAAACTGTACTTATATTATAGAAGGTATTGAAACAATCTATTCTAGCCACCTGTCCCAAGGCAATTAAATCAGCATTCACTCAATTATTAGAAAGCATTAGATTTAAAGGAAAAGAGCCAAGTTTGTAAAAACCTTTAAAGAAATGTGCTATCTTTATACTTTTATATGAATGTTATTATTTAACATTATTACTTTGCTCTTGCTGATAATGTGAATAATACAGATGAATGGGATGGGATGTGACCGAAACCCCACCACTACCTTAACCATCCTACTATCGTCACAGTAAAGCTTTGCATAACAGTCTCATAACTGCTATGAAATTACACAGCCTCTGATAGGCAGTAATGAATGACTTTTGGGGCAATAAAAAAATTATCAACCAGGATTCTAGAATTTCAAGGAAATACTTCCAACATTTTTGTAATTGTTGCCCATAATATTATAATCTAGGATGTTTATCCTTATAACTTATATTGCTAAGGCATTAATTATTTTCTGTAACCTCTTGCTCTTTACGGAAGACAAAATAGGCAGATCAATAAACACTTAATGATTTGCAAAGCTCGTAATATAGAGAAAATGTCATTGCTTAAATTTTAAATGAACGAAGATGGAACACAGCATCATTTTGTGGAGCAGCAAGTCTTCTCATCATATATGTTGTGGCAGTAAACTTAACTAAGCACTTAGTTCTTGTGCTGAGAAATGAAAACACTTTCTCAAGATGTGAATTCATATAGACAATATTTTCCAATAACACTGATCTTGTATTTATATAATACTCTTCTTCTACAAATGACTTGCAACAAACAATTTTTATATTAGTTTGTTTCTAATGGGTTACTTGTTTCTAATGGGTTCTACTGTGTTCCTTGATATGGCTTTTATGTTCCTCTTAGTTTCACCTAAGTAGTTTCAAAATTTCAGTGACGCTGCTTTCTGTATGTCCTACATTTAAATCACTAAGTGGCCTATTTTAGTTACATTAGCGAAATTCTCCTCTGCTCATTCCTTACAGCCATTTCCAAACAACAATTTTAAAATTCTAGAACTACTGTATGGTACCTGATAGTCTGGAGAGGTTGGCTCCACTGGTCGAGCCACCACCAGGCGCACATGACTGCCTGACTGCCTAAGTACAGCTGCCACTTGTTCTGAACCCATTCCACGCAGATTGACATCACCAATCTGCAGGATGTGGTCTCCACTCTGCAGGCGACTGTCCTATTAATGCATAATACCCTCTCAACAATGAATCTTTATATGCTTTACTGCTGTTATTATTGGTTAAGGTTAATTACTTACTCTATCAGCGACACCTCCAGGCAGGATGGTCTTGACAACCACACCAGTACTACGTCCACCGATAATTCCAAAACCCAAACCAGATCCATCATTTATTAGATCAATTACTTCAACTTGGGCCCACTCTGTGTTCAACTGGAAAACAAATGAACTTCTATACTTTCTATATCTCTTTACAGAATTCTCACACTCTGAAGTGTTTGCATGTTTGCTAATGTCATCATTAAAAGACTTGCACGGCCGTAAAGACTTACTAAAAACAGTTTAGTATGGAACAACTATATCCACATCTTTCATACTAGTTTGTGGATGTAGTATAAATAAACATTGCTGAGAAAAGAGCAATCAGACCAGTTTTTACATACAGAATCATAATAGGAGGGCTATACACAAAAACAAACTTTTAACAACTACAGAAAACAATACAAAATTAAATAAATAAACCCATGATTATTACATAAGAAGAAATAATAATAATTATTGTATAATAATGCATTCATTACTACTTTATAAAACTAAACCAACACTATCAACATAGGAACCATGAAGTAGACCACCCTATTATTTGAAAAAACAAAGTGAAGTGCTTAAAATGGCACTTAGAAAATATTGTATAAAGAGTTGCTTTTATTCCATATATGATTACCTAAACAGGTGCAAATTGTGCATTAGAACATAAATGTATGCAATACTCAAGTGTATTAAATGTATGTTTGTAGGCAGTTATTTATAACGTTTCTATCTTTGCAATATGTATTTATAATTTGGTGTTTTCTAACTGGTGATGGTGGTGAATAAATAAAGAGGTGGATGAGAATTAAGGTGAGTAAACAATGTTACTTAACATTGTGTGAATAACTTTTGGCACACACTCGCAACACAACACAATCAATCTGTCAAATCAAATCACAACTTAACTGCTGAGTCACAGCTCATAACTGAACTGCAGTGGCACTGTCTACTTTCACTGTCCACTTTTCACTTCGTAACTCCTTTAACTCTGATCTCCACTGCAATCCCTGGCAAGAGCAGCCACTCATATAGGTCTGCATACAAAGTGGAACCTTCTAGAAGCAGAACCTACTCGAAATGGCCCAAAGAAATCTTCTAGAGCAGAGAAGCGGCATACTATAGACTACTGTTCTGGAGGGGACTGGCCATTAACCACATCCAGCTGGACAGGTAGATGAGTAGGGTTGTGCTCAATGCAGTCACGGCATTAAAAAGCTCATTGACTCATTAAAACCTACATTTCTCTGTGGAAATCAGCTCGTTCATTAAGTTTCTGCAGAAAAAAATTTAATTTATGCCAGTATGGTGTGCTTTTTAATATCCATATAATGTTCAGCAATCACATGTAATATCATAATATGTATATATCTGAAAATCAAAAAGATGCTTACTGCTGTCTTACCATTCTTCTCTTGGCTTTCGTTAAAAGTATTCATAGGATTGTAAATATGAACTACTTTATAACAAACATTCCCAGACACATTTCAGTTTATTCTACCGACTTCATTTTGGATCTGGGTTCAGCGGCTAGGTGCATTTTTTCTTTCTTTCTCTTCTTTTTTCTGTGAACTCTGAACTGCCTTAAATTTTTTAGGCAAGTTCAGGGTAAGCATTCCTTTCTAAACTATGTTTTACATTCTGGATATTTACAGTCCTATTAAGTGGGGTAGTACTGAAATTCAATTACGAATAAAACTTTCTCTACTGTTCCAAATTTACCTTCAGGAAGACTGGCGTTTCAAATCCAGGTTTGAAGCACATTGCAAGTCAGTTCAATCAATAATAATCAACATAAGTTCAGCAGTCAGATTTCTGTGTATGCACAATAATAAATGTTAATGAAGAGTTTCATTTACAAAAGTCAACACACTTTTGTTGATCAAGAAAGCCATAATCTTAATCAACAATTTTTGTTGATAAAACACGAAAAAGTTAATGAACATTGGAGCTGGTTATCAGTGTTAATGAAAATATTCTAGTGTGGTTGCACAATTATCCAGGGTTGGCAGACTGAGGGATACTCAAACAGCTGTTTCTGTTGTATTTTTAAAACCTAAGTATTATCCATTTGTAACAGTTTTGTATGAAATTGTGTGTCACCATGCCATGTCCATGTTTTGACATCCTACAGTACTCTTGCATGAAATGCCCCATTCATATCAAACCCTAATACGGAAAAACCAGCTTCTCTCACTCTCAACTTTACACCAAAATGTTTCCCCTATAGCTTCTGCAATGCATACTGTTCTTTGAGTTTCTGTTACAGGATGCTGTTGTTTAGTGCATCTGTCAAATTGATGGTTATGAATGTTACATTAACTTTTTTGGAGGGCACAAATAGAATTAGAGGACAAAATAAAAGACAATTTTAAACAACTAACCTTCAATAAACAAATAACACTAACTAAAGCAGCATTTTTGGGAAGAAAGCATGAAAGAGAAGAAGCATTAGTTTTAATAAAATTGACAGGTTTGAATGCAAATTAAATACTGCTTTTACAAGAGAGTTTACATTCCACAAACATTAGATAAATGCCAAGGTTTTTGTTGTATGAAAGGAAGGCTATACAAAACATGTTGAGGGTAAGGAACTATAGTGGCTGTAAACAAACTCTATTTTAAGTATCTGCTTAAATATGACAGATATTCCATAAACAAAATTAAAATGTACAGCCTAGGCAGTTGACATGACCACCTCCTTACTTACCACCATGTCTGATCCAGCCTTGGATGTGTCACTCACAGCCGAAGGGGATCGATCGATGGGTGAGGGGGATGGTGGATTTTCTACGATGTCCTCTTCTGTGCCAGTGCGGGCTACAACCAACTCCACCAACCCACGGGCCTTCTGCAGGATGCTGATGGCCTGCTGGTGGGAGATGTTAGAGTCGAGAGGTTGGCCATCGATAGCTAGGATCTGGTCACTCTCACGAAGTCGCCCATCTCTGCAACACATCACCAATATCGTACTCTTGAAATGAAGAGACATATTTCCTCTTTAAGATTACAAAATGGATAAAACTGGTAAAGACAATTCCACTTTATTCAAATATTTTCTTGTCGTATTTTGCACCAGTACATTTTAAATCTCAGTTGAAGAAGTATTGTTCTTGGAGTTTACGTTGTTTATTTATTTAGCTCCTCGTATGGACGTCAACTTTGAAGAAGATTGTTTGTTACATAATATGCTGCTACGTATGAAAAGCCGATTTAAAGATCTATTTTTGTTGTTACACTGCAAGTTTAAAGAAATTAACTTTGTTATTAAACTGCTTCTTTAACTATTTATGTTTATGTTTGCCTCGGCTGCGTCAGTATTACTTTAGAGACACGTTTCTCTTAATCAGGGCGTGGTGCGACAAGAATGTAGGCTTACACAGATTTTAAGTTTAAATTCACTCCTTTTTATTAATCCTTGACACAAATTAAAAGCACTACAGTGATATCAAGAGCTGTGAGATTCTTTAATTTAATACTTGCACTTTGTTAACGCGTACACATAAATTTCATTTTCACACGAATACGTAATATTTCTTTAGAGAACACATCTTCCATCCGGTCACTACCAAGGTCTGCAGGCAACTGAACATATTTCAACCGTCCAAACCCGTAAGCTTCTGTATTTCAAGTCTCTGATTGGCTAATCCTAGTCCAATAGAATACCTGCATTTTACTAAAGCTTTTTCTGGCTGTTGATTCGCTATTTTTAAACTGTCACAAAATTTACATTATCGTTGCTCTAATCATGACTTAACATTTAAACTCTCAAACTCATTATTGCCTCAAGGTTACCTCATTGTGAGCAACCTTAAAATTATTATTCTCACAGCTCTTACATTATTAAACTACGTAATACATTCACGTAACATTATTAAATATGTTTACAATAATATAAGCATTTGCAATGACTGTTACATACATTTTACAATAATTATTACACACATATTGCTTCAAGGTGGGATGTTATTGAATTTACATATTATATAATTTAATTGAAATTATTCAAGTGTTAAAAATACTGCCTCACAGTATAGAAGAAACTTTAGAGTTAATATGGCTGAAAAGAAGAAATTGCTTGACTGTCATTAGGGTGACCATATCCATAGGCGAAGAATGAGGGAAAAGTGCTAAAAAGAGCAACACTTCAGGAATGTATTGTTTTTACTCTCTTGTAAACAGAGAAACTGTTTTATACCATATCTGTAATTCTAGTATTTACAAACAACTAAAGAGAACTTTGCATAATCACACATATGACAAATTTGCAACAGCCAAAATCTGAGTCATCAACACACAGTGGGTGAAGTTGCTGAAGAGACCACTCACACTGGCATTAATTTTTACTTTCTCTACTACGTATAGTAAGTATCGTATTCCACCCAAAAATTTGATACTGAGATTTCACCGGAAATACATGTTTTGAAACCCCTGAATCCAAAAATGCATTTTTAGAAACATGTCCGTGTGTGTGTCCGTGAACAGCATAACTCAGAAACGAACAGTTGTATAAACACCAAACTTGGTATTTAGGTTCAGTATCTTATAGAGATGCGACACGAAGGTTTTCAAGAAAATCCCCCCATCTCAGATTACCCTTTACATGGAGCATTTTTCGAAAATTTTAATTTTCTCAAAAATGGTTGTAACGATTTTGATTAAAATATCATATGTTTAAGATATTTTCATGACAAATAAAATGTATATCTCGAATTTTCTGGGAATGTCTCCAAAAGTATTCTTCCTTGTGAACGACTTTTGCATAACTGGTAAACCATAAGAGATAGACAAAATTTTACTACACAAAAAATGTAGATCGCATTAAAATGCACAATTTATGTCATACACATTATTTTTGTTGAGTGAACCATTTTTGAGATATTGCTTGTTATTCTCTTAAATTTTCCAATACTTGTACTTTTTCTCAAATTCGTTATTCAATCTTTTTATGTCCTGGATATGCAAAGAGAATGGAATGCGCCACATAGCAACCAGCGCTTAAAATATTTGACTATCGCTTAAAGCCTACCACTTCCCCTTGAACCTACAAGAAAATTAGCAATAAGATTAACATCTCGATATCTTGATTAAAATGTAGCTTATGGAGAATGAGCGTTTGTAAAAATAGTTTGTACAAGAGTAGAGTCATGTGAGTGTAACACATCAGATTTTTACTTTCTCTACTGACTACCCATAGTAAATAGAAGTACTGTTTTCCACACAAAAAAAAATTGGATACTCAAGTGTTTTAACACTTCCTCACTCCATTAAGTAGCATTTCTAGAAAATGGTCTGTGTGTGTGAAAACAGCATAACTCAAAAACAAAAAAGTCATTAAATACCAAAGTTAGTATTTAAGTTCAGCATCCTACAAGGATGCAACACAAAGCTTTTCATCAAAATCCCCTCGCCCCAAAAATTGTAATTTTTTTTCCTGAAAAATGCCCGTCATGATTTTGATTAAAATATCATATGTTTAAGATATTTTCATGGCAAATAAAATATTTATCTTGAATTTTCTGGTAATAGCCGTGAAGTCCTCTTCATTCTAAATGATTTTTGTATAATTCGTAAATTATAAGAGAGAGACAAAATCTTACTACCAAAAACTGCAAATCTCGTTAAAGCACACTTTTTTGTGGCATTAACCATTTCCAAGATTTTTTTGTTATTGGTATCAATTTAAAATATTTACACTTTTTTCAAGTGTTTTTACTATCTTTTTTTTTTCATGGAGGAAGCAAAGGGCATGGAATTTCAAAGTCATCATTTAGTAAACTGCTTTTTAAAAATGTGACATCTCTTTAGCCTATTGTATCCTTCGTATACCATAACAAAATGAGTAAAAGTGTAATGAAAGCCGATCTTAATTATCATAAAGTAGATAGAAGAATAAGCTTTTCTAAGAATAGTTTGTAGAACAATTAGTAGAAAAGATTCCAACACATCAGATTTTTTTAAAGTGCTAAGTCACTATTTTTTTTTTTTTTTTTTTTTTTTGATGGACATACAAAGAACATGGAATTTAAAAGCCATTATATAGCGATCTGCTTTTTATAAATGTGATTATCGTTTGAGTCTATCCTTATACCAACAATGAATGTGTAAAGAAAGTTTATCTTGATTAACAAGAAGGAGACAGAAGTATAAACTTCTGTAAGAATAGTTTGTAAAAAAAAGAGTACAGAAATTCATGAAATGCAACATAAGAATCAATACATGAAAGTCATTTTATTGTACATCTGTTTGGTATAGCTTACACTACCATGTAATTGATGACTGCAGTAGATGATAATAACAATAAATTTTATTATTATTGTTATTATTATTCATGTGGAAAGCGAAAATCATAGGAAATTAACTCAGTCACAAGGGCTAGGCTGTAAGTCTGGTGCAGCAAAAGCCTGCAACAAATCATGTATTGTAACAGTATAATGGTTTTACATTACAGTAGTCGTCCTCCGTGGTGTAGTGGTTACCAGGCTAGCCTCTACTTCCCGAGGCTGTGGGTTCAAACCCGGCGGAGGGCGATGGATTTTTTAGGGCGTAAAAGTCCTTAGCATGGCTTCCTTCGGAAGGGAAGTAAAGCCGGTGGTCCTGTGTCATAGATTTGCGGCACGTAAAAGAACCTCAAGCCAAATAAAGAGGCCTCTGAGTAAAATTACTAGTGTTTAACGCCCAATATAGAATGAGACGCTAAGGACCACAGCAGATAAAGAGCGTCCATAAATAAAACTCAATTTAATTTCATTACAGTACGTAGGGTTTAAGTTGAAACATAACGATTTTGACGCTACCTGACCGGTGTAGGAGGGGGTCCTTGCACTTTTGGTAGTGAAACATGAATATATCTTCGGCCGTCCTTGCTTCGCCGGCTTTCGTATTGTTACAAGCAGGCGTTGTTCTATTCTAAATTTCATGTTTCAACTTAACCCAGATTTTAGACAGCAAGTTTAGATAGTAAACGTTTCGAGATTAGGCAGTTAAGGGTTACCAACTGTCCTGTGGAACATAGTGCTATCTGCTCCTACTTTCCATGTTTCAACTTAAAGCAAATGCACTATACGTGGCAAATTGGAAATGTTGGCCAAAGAGCTTTGATTATTGCTTTCCTTCAGAGCCCGAGAAACCGGTCAGATACATATTGTGGAGTATTAATAGTTTGGGGGGGTTATATTATTGTTCTACATTGTCATTACCAGACATATGTTTACGTCACTCTTGGCTGGTAGCTTTTGCTAGCCTCGAGTAGTGGGGGAATATAGCGTCTGTCTCAGTTAGGATTCCGTGAGGAACGGACCGCGTGTGTAAGCTGGGCTTTGGATCGGCGGACATCTCCCACCTTCCATTTTTAATAATGTAGGAACCCCAAATGGTTGGGAAATAAATCTAGGAATGTGCGAGTATATTTTTGTTATGGATTTTGTACAGTGATAAACCCACGCCTTCCTCTTAACCTCCACATCACGTTTTCGGTCCTCTGCAACCAAGTAAGTGTACGTCCCCTCAATGTGCGTGCTGGGTATGGAATTAATTTAATTTCCATGTGAACTTTTAGGGCATCTACCCAGTATGTAACAATATTTCTGTTCAGTGAAACACCTTTTATCAGACTAGTTCTGACAACTTAAATTCTCCCTCATTATAATGCTAGTTCATTTAGTGGTTACGTGCGTGATATTTTGACAGCAATTCTGCACACAGAAGTCGTCATTAGCACAATCTCTTTCATAATAAGCGTTTTATTGTTACATTCGATAATTCGTTGAAGAATGGATTGGTCAGAAGCAATGTTATTACAAACGATAACCATTTGCTCAGTACCTACTAATTCTGACTATATCAGAGGTTAACTTTATGTGAATGCCTGACTGCGGTACGCGGATGTCTCGAGTGTTATTGGAACGCACTGTAGGTCAGAATCCTTTTACGTGCATGCTCTGACTATCAAGAGACCAACCACAAACCTGCCAAAACAACGCATGCACTTCAGCCGAATCAAGGGCTGATCAGAAGTTGTGTGCTAGAAACAAGCGGCATATTTTCTCAATATAAATATCAGACATTACATAAAGAATATTAAAATATTTAATTCGCTTTCAAAATATGAATTTTAACCCCAAAAAGCACAATACGTTAGTCTGACACGGAATTGTACCTGTAAATTAATGCAAGAATGGCGAATCTACCCTAAGACTAATATGGGCCTAAGTATCAGCAGTTAGTAAGTACTATGAATAGATATTAAAGTAAAGAGAAGTAAAATACGCACGTAAGTAGTAACGTCAGTAAGGAAAAGGGGATATATATACACACACACACATACGAGGTTGGATTGATAAGTCCATGACTTTGACGAGAGATAGCGTTCTACTCACATGTTTCTTGTGTGCACCCAAGTCTTACATCTATTCTGCGTATAATCGCAAAATTCGTCATTTGTTTATTAGAACATTGTTGAGAGCGTCTAAAATAAGCAGATGTGTTGCTTCTTAGAAAATGGAGAAAAGTGAATTTCGTGTTCTGATAAAGCACTACTTTTTGCGTGGTAAGACGGTTAAGGACACGGAAGAAAAGCTGAACAAGTATTATGGGGACTCTGCTCCATCACATGGCATGGTTCACAAGTGGTTCACAGAATTTCGATGTGGCCGTTCGAGCACAAGAGATGCCGTGCACACAGGACGGCCGACTGGGGTCACAACAGAAGAAATGGTGAACAAAGTTCACGATATTGTGTTGGAAGACCGCCGAGTGAAAATCCGTGAGATAGCCAAGACCATAAACATCTCGAGTGAACGGGTGTATAACATTCTGCACGAATTTTTGGGTATGAGAAAGCTGTCAGCTGCGGCGTTATATCACGGTTGATGAAACTTGGATCCATTACTATCAACCTGAAACCAAACAATAATCAAAGCAGTGGATTTCCTTCGGCGAACCTGCTCCAAAGAAAGAGAAAACCATTCCGCCGGCAGGAAAAATCATGGCAGCTGTCTTTTGGGATTCACACGGGGTGATAGACATCCACTACCTGGAAAAGGGTAAAACGATCACAGGTTCATACTATGCCGCAATGCTGGATCAGTTTCACAAGGAAGTGTTAAAGAAAGGATCCCATTTGATGAAGAAAAAGGTTCTCTTTCACCACGATAATGCACCCGCACACAAGTCAGCCATTGCCATCACAAAATGTGTGAATTGGGCTACTAACTGCTACCTCACCCACTATATTCTCCAGATTTGGCTCGAGCGACTTCTTACTCTTCGCAAACCTGAAAAATTGGCTCGCTGGGAAGAAATTCACGTCCAGTGAACACATCATGACAGAAACAACCTAATATGTTGCAGACTTCGAAACATCATATTTTTTGGAAGGGTTGAAAAAATTGGAGAAACGTTGGACAACGTATATTGAATTGCAAGGAGACAATGTTGAGAAATAAAGTTGATTTTTTGGAAAAAAGTCACTGATTTATCATTCCGCCCTCGTATATTAACGGATGTAATTTTGAAACATTGAGGAACACAATGAAACTAGCTTTAGAAATTATGGCATGTCATTTCCAGGATGTATACCTCAGCAAGGTGGATCGGGTGAGCCAAGGGATGACTGGCGAATTGTTCTGTAAGTTGCTGATTTGTTGTGGGAAAGTGCTACCAAGCGCTTCCCTAGCCTATCCGCCACCACGTCTCTTTGACGTTTGGCTCTCAGTCATTTTCTAATCCGTTCAGAGGCAGTCATGGACAGCGCGACCTCATCTGAAAGGCTCAGTTCTATGCAAAGTTTCTAATATGATTGTACATAGTGTAGCGCAGATAATTAAAATAGGTTTGGAACCAGAGTTCCTACGGGTAATTACTGCACCCCGCCACTAACCATCCTTCTGAACCTTACAGGGCTTCCCAATTAAAGAGGAACTCTATCATCCTGCCTGAAATACCAAGTTAAGCTATAATAGAAATATGAGCCAGTTCATAGTTAGTGATGTGATGGCGCCGGCTATCATTTGAAGCCCCCGCGCATGTTTGGCGAAGACGTCATAATATTTAACACTTTCGTTTCCCGTAAAATGAGTTTGTCCCACAGCTTACGTTTTAAAAATCCAGGATTATGTGATTATTTAGCACACATTAACAAAGTTTCTTACCGGAATCAAACTCATTAATGTACTCATTAGCAGTAGCTTGCTCATTAGATAAATCAGCTTGGTATTAGTAACATTTTCAGCTAGTAAAGAACAGAGAATGCCATTTAATTGAACATATGAATGTTTTATACACGTCAACAATCATTTAACGTCGTTTACAGCGCTGCCAATAAAACTGCTATCAAACAAATGTCGCACAGGACACTAGATAGAGAAAGAACATAAATTTTAATGTGCAAAATACTACACCCATTGCTAATGCAAATCAAAACGTTTAGTGGGGGGGTTCATATATATCCAGCCAAACAACCCGCTTAAGCCTAATTTACTACGGCGGCTATTTTGTCATGCCATTTGCATGTCTCTGATTTCAGCAATTTTTAATTTCTCTACTATGACCATAGTAGGTGTTGCACTCCAACCAAAATTTCGAAACCTAGATCTCACCGTAAATACATGTTTTGAGGCCCCCGATTAAAAATTGTTAGAAAAAGGTCGTGTATGTGCAAGACTGTGCGTGTCATAACTCAAAAACCAAAAGTCGGATAAATATCAAAATTTATATTTAATTCAGCACCTTTCAAGGATGCGACACGAAGATTTTTAAGAAAATTACCCCCACCCCAAATACCCTTTACGTGGAACTTTTTTCGAAAATTTTGATTTTCTAAAAATGGCTCTCGCGATTTTGATTAAAATACGATATATTTTAAAGACGTTTACATGATAAATAAAATATAATCTTGAATTTTCTGGGAATAGCCTTTAAAGTCCTCTTCATTTGAAGGAATTTTGTATAATCTTGTATAACTGGTATACGATAAGCGATATACGAAAACGTACCTATCTCTTTAAAACACACAATTTCAATTTTTTTATTGGCATAAGCCGTTTCTAAGATATCGGTTATTAAAGGTTCGAATTGTTAATTTCTTGCCCATTCTTTAAAGTCCTGTCAACTTCGGTTACTTCTCGTTATGCCATGGAAACAGTATGAAATTTTAAGGCCAGTATATAGCGTCCAGTTGTTAAACATTTGACTATCGCTGTTCTCTTTGTATCTATAACGAAATGTGTAATGTAGCTATTTCTGCAAAGGATTATTTGAATTAAAATGTAGTAGATATAAAAAAAATCTGATGTGTTACACTCACATGACTTTCTCTACTCTTGTACAAACTTTTACAAACGCTTATTCTCCATCTACTTCATGTTAATCGAGATAAACATTTGCAGACTCTATCTTATTGCTAATTTTCTTGTAGATGTAAGGGGAATATATATTTACAAGGGCAATATAGAAATACAGTAGCCTTTAAGCACATACATATCTCTTAATAGCTGGCCATTCACTTTGCCACAGATTATAACTCTTTGCATATACAAGACAAAAAAATGAATAACGAATTCTCATTTGAGAAAACAAATATTGAAAAATTTAAGGGAATAACAAGCAATATCTCCAAAGTGGTTCACTCAAAAACAAAAAAAAACGTATATGACATAAATTGTGTATTTTAACGCGATCTACATTTTTTGTGTAGTAAAATTTTGTCTATCTCTTATGGTTTACCAGTTATGCAAAAGTCGTTCACAATGAAGAATACTTTTGGAGACATTCCCAGAAAATTAAAGATATACATTTTATTTGTCATAAAAATATCTTAAATATATGATATTTTAATAAACATCGTTAGAGCCATTTTGAGAAAATTAAAATTTTCGAAAAATGTTCCATGTAAAGGGTAATCTGGGGTGGGGGGATTTTCTTGAAAACCTTCGTGGAAGATACTGAACCTAAATACCAAGTTTGGTGTTTATCCGACTGTTCGTTTCTGAGTTATGCTGTTCACAGACAGACACACAGACATACACACGGACATGTTTCCAAAAATGCTTTTTTTGGATTCAGGGGTCTCAAAACATATATTTCCGGTGAAATCTCGGTATCGAATTTTTGGGTGGAATACAATACTTCCCCTACTTACCATACGTAGTAGAGAAAGTAATAAGCTTTAGTAAGAATAGTTTGTATACTCACTAATAAACGATAGTGTAGAGAAAGTCATGTGAATGTATCACATAAGATTTTTTTAAATTGTTTCATTTGTATATCCTCCTGTAACTTCTGTGGTAAAATTGGTAGCTTTGATTTTAGAAACAGCTAATGATTACTGTTGAACTGTGGGTTTTTACGTTGATTTTATTAATTTGGCAATTTTGTTATTATGGAAACGATAAATAGTGGGTTTAAATACTCCAATAGTATTTAATCATGAGTAAATTACCTATGCAACAGTTATTTATGTAACAAATGTGTAATTCTTTACATTACGGCATTAGTGAATATTTAGCGTATTGGCTAATTTTCAGAGCGGTATTGATAGTATACACATTACACGAGTTGCATACAACGTTTAAACAATCCTATCGTCATTATTATTATTATTATTTTACTAATTACATTTAATATCACTGTGTTAACAAATGACGTCATAGTTGCATACTGAAAACGACAAGCTTTAGAACTTGTATATCTATGAAACGAACGAAGGAAATAATTCGGCTAAAATGCAAAAAGCACTGCTTCACAATTACTGGAGCAAACGCAGGAAGCTGAAAGGCTGCAAATTTCACCGAAATCTAAGACAGTCGTGCGAAAGATATTACGAAAACGTATTCTGTGAACGAAAAATTTCGAAGGAAATAACTGCAACCATAGTGCATGTCAGAGCTAGTTATTATTTAAACTCTGGCTGTTAATAATGTGTGAGGCAGTATTTTAACACAAATGATTTTCAGTCTAATTATATAATATGTAAATTCAATAACGGGCGCCTTAAAGCAATATGTGTATGTAATAATTTCTAAAATGTATGTAACAGTCACTGTATATGTTTATATTATTATATCCATGTGTAATGATGTTCTGTGAATGTATTACGTAATTTAATAATGTAGGAGCTGTGAGAATAATAAGTTAAAAGTTGCTAACAATGAGGTAACCTTGAGGCAATAATGAGTTTGAGAGTTTAACAATACTACTTGTGATTCTTGAAAGCGATAATGTAATTTTGAGACAGTTTATAAAACTAGCCAATCAACGACCAGAAAAAGCTTTAGTTAAATGAAGGTATTCTATTGGAGTAGGATTAGCCAATCCGAAACTGAAAAGGAGAAAAATTTACAAGTTTAGGCGGTTGAAATATTGTCAGTTGCCTGCAGACAGAGTTACTAACCAGATGCAAAAAGTGTCCTCAAGAAATTTAATATGTAGTCGTGTGAGACGAAAATAGTTTTACGTGTTAAAAAGTGTAATTAATAATAAAAAGAATCTCACAGCTCTTGATATCAGTGAAGTGCTATTTAATTTGTGTCAAGGATTAATAAAAAGGATTGAATTAAAACTTAAAATCTGTGTAAGCCTACATTCTTGTCTTATCACGCCCTGCCAAGATATCATGTCTCTAACAATAATACTGACGCAGCCGAGGCAAACATAAAAATATTAAATATTTAAAGAAACAGTTTCATTACAATGTTAACTTTTTTTTAAACGTGGGGCAAATAACGTAACAAGCCATCTTCATGTGGTAAATAATTAAAGCTTCTTATGACAGACATTCATATGACTTTCTCTACTCACTCTTCTACAAATTATTCTTAAAACACGTATTCCTTTGTTTACTTCTTGTTAATGGAGATAAACTTTCATCACACATTTACACATTTCTTGTAGGTATAAGGGGGATACAGTAGGCTAAGGCGACAGATTTTTAAAGTCTGTATCGCTAAGTGATGGCTTTGAAATTTCATCCTCTTTGCATGGCCATGAACAAAAACGAATAACACTTACTACTTGAAAACATTGGTTATTGGTTTGAACATTCAAACCAATAGTAAACAATAACTCGGTAATGGTCAACTACACAAAAAAAATGTGGTTTAACGAGATCTACATTTTTCGTGCAGTAAAATTTTGTCTTTCTCTTGCAGTTGAGGTTTACCAATTATTGGAAATGTAGAATCAGACGACTGAAAAATGCAATGCCATAGCCGGGATTTGAACCACGGATCTCCTGGGCTCCGTCTGATTGCTCTAACCACTGAACTACCTTGGCAACTTGCCGGTACGACATTAAATTTCCCAACTGATTCGCATTGTTTCCGGTAAACCACAAAGAGATCTCAAATTGTATTGAGATGATACACCCCAATGGCGACTTACAATGTTGTAAATACTCTAAGTCCCGGGCTTCATAGTTTCAACCACTATTAGGTCAATTAATGGAATTCATTGTTCTTCCACACAAGCGTGTGTTGGACAAGGTTGGAAAGGTAGATCAGACAAGTTACAAGGTAGCTCAGTGGTTAGAGCAACCGGACGGAGACCGGGAGATCCCTTGTTCAAATCCCGGCTATGGCATTGAATTTTCTCCGTCTGATTCTACCTTTACAATCTTGCCCAACACACGACTTGTGTGGAAGAACAATTAATTCCATTACCAATTATTATATAGAAGTCGTTCAGTACGACGAAGACAGACTATTCCCAGAAGGTTCAAGATACGCATTTTATTTGTCACATAAATATCTAAAACACATGGTATTTTAATAAAATTTGTTGGCTGTTTTTTGAAAATACCGAAAATAACAAACAATCTTTCCCTGTTAAACGAAGTTTTCTTGAAAATCTTTGTGTCGCATCCTTGGAAGATACTGAAATTAATTAGCAAGTTTGTATGTATCTGACCTATGTGTATGCTCTCTTGCACATGCACGCTCGAATCTTTTTACTTTCTCCACTACGTATAGTAAGTAGGGGAAGTATTGTATTCCACCCAAAAATTCGTTACCGAGATTTCACCAGAAATACATGTTTTGAGACCCCCTGAATACAAAAAAAGCATTTTTGGAAACATGTCCGTGTGTGTGTCTGTCTGTGAACAGCATAACTCAGAAACGAACAGTCGGATAAACACCAAACTTGGTATTTAGGTTCAGTATCTTCCAGAGATGCGACACGAAGGTTTTCAAGAAAATCCCCCCACCCCAGATTACCCTTTACATGGAACATTTTTCGAAAATTTTAATTTTCTCAAAAATGGCTCAAACGATTTTGATTAAAATATCATATGTTTAAGATATTTTCATGACAAATGAAATGTATATCTCGAATTTTCTGGGAATGTCTCCAAAAGTATTCTTCATTGTAAACGACTTTTGCATAACTGGTAAACCATAAGAGATGGACAAAATTTTACTACACAAAAAATGTAGATCGCGTCAAAATACACAATTTATGTCATGTACAATTTTTGTTGTTCAGTGAACCATTTTCGAGATATTGCTTGTTATTCCCTTAAATTTTTCAATACTTATTTTCTCAAATGGGAACTCATTATTAATTTTTTTGTCTTCGATATGCAAAGAGTATTAATCTGTGGGAAAGGGAATGGTGCTGCACCTAGCAACCAGCTATTACGAGATATGTCGATGCTTAAAGGCTACTGTATTTCTATATTGCCCTTGCAAATACAAAACAAGGGGAACATAGTACGCCTTAAGCGATAGTCAAATATTTTTAGAACTGGTCGCTGTGTGTAAAATTCTCTTTGCAAATATTTATCTCGATTAATATGAAATAGATGGAGAATAAGAGTGTGTAAAAGTAGTTTGTACAAGAAAGTCATGTAAGTGTAACACATCAGATTTTTTTAAAAGTACTGGTTTTTTTATTTCATGGCACCTCAAAATCGATATGTCCAATTTGTGGGTGGAATAATACGCAATTTGCACGACATAACCATATTATACCTTCTATTTAAAATCATGACAATCTTCACCAGTAAATAAAACCAAAAAGGTTTTTTTTCTTATGACTAACCTTCCTTTTGCATAAAACTAAAAGCTAGGGAAAGAAAGCAGGGTTGGCGACACTGTACGAAAGTGAACATCTGAAAGCTAGGCACAGCGACCGTCAGCTTCTTAAGTGAATAAAGTTTTAGATGCTTCTTGATGCCGTCCGGCGTAGCGTTAACGTAATTAATCTATGTTTAAGCACTACTTTATACCGTATTGTGGTATAAACTTGCAAACTTAACAAGTTACTCCGTTAAAGCCGCTTAACGATCGAAAGCAGTGTTATCTAAGCTGAGTAAATTTATGCGCCTATCGACCTATGTGTCGGTAAGGAAGACAAGTTAGGACTGACCTCAATTCCCTGAGGTTACCTGCGGATAAAGCCTCTACTTGCGACATTTCCCAAAGGCGTTCCATGTCCCTCGATTTATCGCCGCGCTAATTCAATAACCTCCTTATGGCAGAAAACCAAGCACCTTATTGCACTTTCCTGGTACAGCAGAGAGCAAAAGCCGTACTGCAGACAAAATAACACAATACTGAGAAAACTCACATTCCCGAAAAAAACAACTGAAACTTTCCGAAACACAAATATCTGTCACATCACAAACTTTTAGTTACAAATAACACTAATCTGCATTTTCAAACTTTTTGTTAGATGATTTCTTAAAAGTATGTGATCTTGAATCAAATTTTTATGCTGATTCCAGAAATAATTTCCGTTTTTTTTTTCTATCACGTCAGGTTTTACACAAAATAAGTAATGTTTTGACAATTTTACTAATGAGCGTAGAAAAGTATTCAAATACCATTTCACACAAGGTAAGTTTTTATTCAAGAAACATTTTAACAAAACAAGAAGCCAAAGTGTTTCATTTAATTTTTTTCAAACTTTCTCTTCTTTGACTTCCTTGCAGATCCTTGAAGATGACTGTCCCTCCTCAACATCCAACAGTAGTCGGTCATCATAGTTTCATTCCATCTCCCCTGGTACCTCCTCTCCATTTCCTTAATATCTTGGTGAAAACGTTCACCCTGCTCTTCACTATAATGTCCCAGATTTTCTGGAAAGTAGTCGATATGTGAATGCAGAAAATGCACCTTTACACTCATGTTACAACCCATCTTCTTGAAATTTTCCAACAATGTTTCGACAATGGCCTTGTAATTAGGATATCTTTGTTATTACCTAAGAAGTTTTCAGTAACTGATAGGAAGGCGGTCCATGCTTCTATTTCTCTCTCATTCATTGTCTTCTCAAAATCTTCATCCTTCATCAGTTTCTTTACTTGAGGACCAACAAAAATTCCAATCTTTAATTTGTCTTGTGTAATGAAGAGAAATTTCTTGGAAAGGTACTTGAAGCAGGATCCATCCTGTGGTAGAGCCCTTACAAATTGCTTCATCAAGCCCAATTTTATGTGTAGTGGCGGAGGCTATATCTCTATATTTTCGAAGTGAAATTGTGAAAAAGCTGTACGTGATACAAAAAACAAACAAACTAAAAGCAGTTCTGAAATCAGCATAAAAAAGTGAGTCACTTATTAGTTTTCAGTCATCCGATATCATGCAGACTAGTGTAATCAACAATGACGGAATACTCTCAGGTTATCATTAACTATGAATTCCTTTATTTAGGTTGCAATATGCAAGGGTTTTACTTGGGCTTGCAAAGTAAGGTACCCATTCCTTGGAAGTGGATTTTACAAATTTTATAGAAAGCTCAGGCTTGGCAACTTACATGCAATACTGTAATCAATTCACGCTTGTTGCATTCAAAATCGTAGCCTTCTCTGTTTGCTAACTTGTTTCAGTTGTATATCCGTTTTAAGGCAATGTATCTGAAAATTTAAAAAAAAAATCTGATGTGTTAGATCCACATGACTTTCTCTAGCTATCGTTTATTAGTGGGTGTGCAAACTATTCTTAAGAAAGCTTATTTTTCTATCTACTTCGTTATAATCCAAATAAGCCTTTGCAGAAATAGCTACATTACACATTTCGTTATAGATACAAAGGGAACAGCGATAGTCAAATGTTTAACAACTGGACGCTATATGCTGCCTTAAAATTCCATACGGTTTCCATGCAATCGTGAGAAACAACTGAAAATCGAAGGACTTACTCTGCTAGAATTTCCACGCCAGCTGTTCGTCGCCTCTTTGAGAACCAAGTCATCTCGAAAAGTGGTATGATCTCAAAGATGCCCAGTTTTCCCTGTATGTTGGCGTTTATCATCATTTCGGTTTTGAGTTATTCTGTTACACACACACACACACACACACACACACACACGGACACTTTTCTAAAACTACTTTTTCCTGGATTTAGGAAACTTAAACATGCATTTCCGGTAAACTTTCGATATACAATTTTGGAGTGGAATAAAAAACTTCCAGTATCAACCATGAATAAGAGGTAAAATTGGAAACACGAGGTTTCTCAATATTCCGATTCAGGCTGAAAAACAGATATCAAATGCGACCTAATAATTAAAATTTCTTTGCCTTTCAAGTCCTTCAAGAAGGTTGCTTAGGACGGTATCGTCTGTGGCCCGCTTTCTGGAGGCCCCGGGTTCAAATCCCGTGGGTCGTCCAATGTGACTGTTGTTTTTCCCCTCCCGTAGTTTCTTTAGTCGCTAAGGTAAATACCGGATTGGATATTTAATAGCACGACTCAAAGTTCCACCTTAGGTCTAAAGCAATAGTAAAAATAAAGGTAAGAGCGAATGTCCTTCCATCTATCCACACATAATGAAATCACGTAAACTGGACGGTAACCCGGCATGAGCAGAAGCAGAGATACAGTTGCCTGGCACTAAGATCTCCGGACACCTGTAGAAGTTGCTATCTGCCCGGCACGTGTAGAAGCAGAGGTACAGCTAACTAGCACTAAGGCCTCACAATATGGTATGGTACCTACATGGTTGAGACCTAGGACCGGTTTCACCAACCGATGTTAAAAGATTTAACATTGAAATTAACACAAATTTTGTTTCATCGAAAAATGTTAGCTTTAACGTTATGTTAAACTCGGTGTTAAGTTAACATACTTATACTCCTGTGTTAACGCGTCTAACAAATGTCAGGAGATGGACCAAGCTATTGATGCGAGTTTGCGGTATTTGGAGTTTTTTAATGTTATTCCTAAGCGAAAAAGGGCCCTGCATCATAATAAATTTGGAAACATGCGGAAGGAGGAATTTTTAAAACCATACAGACCGCCCAGAGCGGTCGTAAGCATGGTTGCATATCATTATATGGCTGTGTTTCGTCGCAAAATAACAGACATTGGAGTACAGAGAAACCCGATTTTACATACGAGATTCTCTTGCGTGACACGAAAATTGGTATGCAGCGAATGCATATACAATAATAGGACCTATATTTTTTGAACAAACAATAAATGCAGAGGTACAGGAATGACTTGCATCACTTTTTGAACAGTGGACCGACATTGAATATCACTCTGGATTTTTCCAATAAGACTTTGCTATCGCGTACAGCCGATTTGTCACTAAATTTAATTCAGGAAATTTTTTTAAAGATAGGTTAATCAGTAAAGGATTATGGCCCTTACGATCCCCTCATTTAACTCTATGTGCTTTTTAACTATGGGAGAAGTTGAAAAACAAGGTGTGTGAAAGAAACCCATACATATGAAGAACTGAAAAAAACCACTGTGGATATTGAACTCTCGAGAGTAAATGAAAATTTCTTTAGAAGATGAAGAAATGTGTAGAAAGAGAACATTTCCAACAGCTCTTGTATATGTTTATTATCACAATTATTTTGTAAATATGAGAACGTGAGGCGATTACAGCTATTTCGGCGGGAGTTCGGTTGCCGCATTGTGAGGGAGAAACACTGTACACTATATTCACTCTTAGGTTGATCCGCGGCAAAACAAACCCACGTGGTCAGTGCACCGTGGTGCAACACGGTAGCAATGCGCGCAGGAAAGTAGTCCCAAGCTAATACTCTGAATTTTAGAATGAATTTATCCTTAAATAGTATAATATTCTATACAAATACCTAAGGTTTTATTTAACGCTGATTTATACCGTAAAACAGAGCTACAAGTCCCATGACGCAATTCGTATGAGTCACCTGACATCCGGGTAGGCACAGAATATTGTTTACAGCCAGAAACCAGCAGTTGTGTTTAGTATTATGGCGGACGTGAATTTGCTCTTTTGTTTTCGTCGAATTACGTAAAGCATAAGCCGCGCAAACCATTGACTAGTGGTAAAAAACAATAGTGTTGAATCTTTATTATAAGTTATGTGAGAAATGTCCAACAGTTTCGCGAAAGAAATGGTGAAATTAACTTCTGAGTTCACCAGTGTTTCGAGTACAAGTATAAACAGTGCTTGTGCAGAAAAATCTGAAACGGGAAAAGTGGTTACACCCGGAAAAAAAGGCATATAAAATACGCGATGCAAGAATGTAGTGATTTTGAGAAGAATGCAATTCGCGTAACAGTGCACAATTTCTTTTTTAAACTGAGCCGCCAACAGTTAATAAAGTGCCGCTTCCAGAGAGCGAATAAATTAGGTTATCGCATACCTGTTACTTTACTTTTCGCTCATTTATTTCAGAATTAACTATTATTATATGTGCACACGTTTATTTTGTTGCAACTATCAATCTTATCACCTTTAACCCTTAACAGAATATGCTAGTCACCGTTTCAGTTGTTGAAATAAGGACACTGTTCTTTTTTGCACTACGTGCCGCTTGTACTGGCCACATGGTCTGAAAGTGTGACAGTATTTCTAGTGCGAATGGTGGAAGGATACATTATAGCGGTGCACTGGTCACCTGGGGTTTGTTTTGACGCGGATCAACCTAAGAGTGAATACAGAGTAGTTGTCTTGATATTCAGCGCTGCGATACGTACACAAAAGCGTTTAAGAGCTCCTTCAGAATTCATCTAATTCGGTCACCGCCTTCTCGAAAATGCCTTTCGCAGCTGTCTTGCCTTTAACATGATGTTGGCTAACAATTCTTTGTAAAAACTTGATGAAACGCAAGTGTTTTAACATAAAGTTAGCAAACAAGATGTTAAGAGTTTCTAGAATCCGCTGGTGAAACCGGCCCCTACAAGACTAACTGCCAGCCACGAGATATCTAACAGATTCGTCGGGATATGGCCACGCAGTTAGAGCTATTTAAAATAAAATAGAGAGAGAGGTGCATTAAATCAGATTTATACAACTAAGATTGCTACACGATACATTGGGCAATAATGTTTCCGACTCCCAGCATGCCACATACCAAACTCCTCGTCATGCAAGGGAACCTAATAAATAATTTCCGAGTTTTCACTGGACCAG
Organism: Deroplatys truncata; assembly: GCA_030765065.1. Lineage (NCBI taxonomy): Eukaryota > Metazoa > Arthropoda > Insecta > Mantodea > Mantidae > Deroplatys > Deroplatys truncata. The sequence goes on along the minus strand of CM060975.1, from coordinate 43,852,369 downwards.
TAAATTGCACAGTCATGGAAGTGTAACAAGATCTCGACGTAGAAGATGTGGGTCTATTTCCTCGTAATGATCCTCCAACCCCTTCCCACACTGTACCCTTTTATTCAGAGAGCAGCTGCTCATCAGAAATTCCCGCTTGTTGTGCAAGAACATGTCTAATGGATTTTAAGGCGATTCCAGAAGCAATATCCAATATCCCACAACTTTTATTTTCCGTTAAAAACTCTTCTTCCTTTCTTTTCATTTTACATTTCATCTGTAATACCTCGCGGCCTTATAAAACCTTAAAAACTCAACCACGAGGTTTTAAGTTTCATTTTATTTTAACTATATATGTTTTATAGTTTGGCTCGCCTATCCAGCCTTATGACAATTTAACTAATTCAACCCCCTGCCCCGTACTCTTTATAATATGTTGTACAATTATTTACAAGACATTTTATGGTTTAGCCCATAGAACTCTTAAGTTTGCAAGAGTATAATCGAAGACGAAGTATTGTACTCACAAAAATGCTATACTAAGATTTCACCGAAAATACTATTTTGAGCTCCCCTGAATAAACACAAAAACAATTTTAGGAAAGATTCGTGTGTGTGTGTGTGTGTGTATGTGAACAGCAAAATTCAAAAACGAAATGTTAGATGAATACCAAACTTGGTATTTAAGTTGCAAAAGTATTTTCCGCTGTATTGTTATGATACAACGGGAATTATGAAGAACTGACACATTTCTTTCTTAAATTATTCTGTTCGAAATTCACTCAATGCCCCAATTTTAGCACCAAATTAAGCAGAATGTTCTGGCGTTTCGATTGCCTGTTACTAGATGCGGAGACGTTCATGTTTTATTCGTAATTGTTAGTTTTATTGTCGGAAACTGTTTTTGAGATGTTGTTCTAGTCAACGTGAAAATGGAGTACACATTAAATGAACGACTCTTCCTTGTAAAGCATTGCTGGATTACGAATTCAATTACAGCAACTCAAAGGGAATACCAGAGAGAATTTGGTGTTCGGAATCATCCCCAAAGAAACACAATACTGGGACTGGTAAACAAATTGGAAACAAATGGTTATCAGGTGAGTGAAAAAGGCAAAACTCATTCATCTAGGCTTCCCACGGTTGTTGTTGACGTAAGAGCACGACTGGATCAGTCACCTAAAAAATCATTAAGACGTTTGTCGCAGGAGTCAGGGTACAGCTATTCAATGTGTCAGAGAGCTGTGAAAAGTGCAGGCCTAATGCCGTATAGGATTACGGTTGTCCATCAGTTATAGGAACCAGATAAGGGCAGATGACTGAATTATTGTCGTTGGTTTCAGGCGTTCATTGTGCAAAATCCTGCCATATTGTCCATCACATGGTTCACAGATGAAGCATGGTTCCATTTATCCGGCTATATGAACTCAAAAAACTCACGCTATTGGGCCAGGTAAAATCCACATGTTATTCATGAAGCAACTATGTATCCAGTTAAAATCGGTGTTTGGTACGCAATATCCGCACAGAGAATAGTGGAAGCAATTTTTTTTTAAACTATGTAAACACTGCAAAGTACCGACGGATTTTCATGGAGTTTGCTGAGCAACTAGACGATGTAGAACTGAGTCAAAGATACTTTCAGCAGGACGGCCATACATCAAATGAATCCATGGCACTAATTGCAAGTTTCTTTGACGACCGGATAATTTCCAAGAGCCTGTGGCCAATGAGATCTCGGGATTTGACAACGCCGGACTTCTTTCTATGGGGTTACTTAAAAGACAGGGTTTATGCCACACGTCCCCAGACATTGAACGATCTGAAGCACAACATTACACAGGAGATTCAAGTTAATGACAACAGAGTCCTCCAACGAGCGGCCAGTAACATGGAACGACGTGTTGAGTTGTGCCTTATGCAGGATGGAGGACATTTTCAACATCTGCTGTAGAGTTAAATAATCTCCCAAAATTCTTCTGCATTTCAGGTATAATAAGTTGTCGCTAACATAAGTCGTTTTGAAACAATTAAGGAAATAAATGTGTCAGTTCTTCATAAATCACCATGCATTTATAATTTGTATTAGATTAATTAGTGTAATATCCCGGTGTACGAGTAACTATGTCGAGTAACAAGCTGTATGTATTTTATTTAATATTTTGTTAGATGTATTTCACTATAAGACTCGTAAGACTTCCACTTCTTCGACGCAAGTTAACGAGAAATAAATCGAGTTTTATTTATGGACGCTCTTTAACTACTATGGTTCTTATCGTCCCATTCTATATTGGGCGTGAAAGACCGGAAATTTTGCTCAGAGGCCTCTCGTAAATCTACGACACGGAACCATCGGCTTTACTTCCCTTCCGAAGGAAGCCATGCTAAGGATTTTTACGCCCGAAAAAATCCATCGCCCTCCGCCGGGTTTGAACACGCGACCTCGGGAACTAGAGGCTAGCACGGTACCACTAGTCCACGGAAGTTAACGAGGCACACACAAAGACCAGGGGAAAACTTTGCTAAGAACAAAGCTCTTTTTATCAACGCTCAGTGCAAGAAAGACTTATGCAACCGACTTGTAAGTAATCCTGAAATATACTGTAGAATCCTTCATTGTTTCCTCACACGTGACTTCGAGAGGACCAATCAGCAAAGCGAAATCGCCTTACAAATTTCGTCAAACTTGTAAATCGCGGTTCTCACTAACCAATGAGAAATATTTGGAATAAAATTCAAACTACCAAGAGTATATAAGCAGCTGGAGGAACACTGAAATCAGTCGCTTAGAGAATTCCGTAGTGTGACGAACCTGCGTCACTTCGCAGTAAAGTTTCGCACTAAAACGAACAATGAACTATGTGATAATGGTGTGCGCGAAGATATAAATCAATTGATATAGTAAATTCAGTGCTAATTAACATTCACAAGTAAATTCTTCACAGACTGCAAGTGGTAACACAGAAGTGGAAATGCGTCATAATCATAGTAACAAGCGACAAGTACTGTAACCAGTGTAACAATTTGTAGTTAATATGACATAGTTTTGTAATTAAACACATCAGTTATATTTAATTCGTGTCTTCAAATGTTATTTCTTACGTTCCACCTTTGAGATCTTCAAATACCAGTCTCAAACAAATTAGATATGTAAATACCGACAGTAGCGAGGCCCTGCAACAACAAAGTCATCGTAGAAATCTTCTACCACTTCATAGAAAGCTCGACCCAGAAGACGATGGCTCCATAATTAATAATAATCGTGATCGGAGTCGAGCAATTGTGGGGCCTGATAAAACCCAAGAGACCGCCGCAAAGTTCAGCACACTCCAAGGGTGCTAACAAAGATTTACGAGAAAATCCCATCACGCCAAACTAGTCTTTATATGGACAATTTTTCGTTTTTTTTTTTTATTTTCTGAAAAAGTGACGATTTTTATTAAAATGCCGTATGTTTAAGATATTTGCCTGACTAATAAAATATATACCTTGATTTTTCTGTGATTAGCTTGTGAAGTTCTCTTCTGAAAGAATCTTGCATAACTGGTAAACCGTGTGAGAGAGACAAAAACTTATTGTGAGAAAAACGTATATTTTGTTGCATTTATCTCAAACGCATTTGTTTCTGTGCGCACCCGCACGTGGCAATAACGTTTCCGATATATTGCTTGTTCTTGGTTTGAATTTTCCAACAGATATACTTTGCAGAAGATATATGGAAATAAACCACTGTGAGTAGAGAAAGTCATGTGAGTGCAACACATCAGATCTTTTAGTTTTTTAATTATTTCACAAATAGCTAAAAGTCATTGCGTCAGAAGCTGACTTATAGCCTTTGTCCGTCTGGAACAACAGTGCTTTTAAATGGCGAAAGCATTATCAAAATTGGTTAAGTGCTTTCCAGATTACCACATGTAATTATAATACATAATATATGTGGGGCGCCGGGGTAGCGCAGTGGTTTTGTTTTCGGCTCTCGTACTGAGGGTCCGGAGTTCGATTTCCGACTCTAGGGTGGTGAGTTTAGTCGGTCATATCCAGTGGTTCGGACTTCAGAGTAAAAGCTGAAAGTCCTTTCATTCCACCTCCATTATAATTACATCGCTTGGTGGACTGGGATAGGTGGTAGGTCATATAGGAGGAGCGTTAGAGACAACAACGATATATAAGTTTATTTATGAATTGGTTTTTACAATGAGTGTACCCAAGTATTGAAAATCTCGAAATGGAGAACACATAACATATTATTTGGTAGCTTCCAAAAAGATCAGCTCCGTAATCAGGCAACGTGGGATTCTCATTCCACGTGCGACCAAAGAAAAATATGTGATACATTCACATGGCTTTCTCTACTCACGCTTCCATCAACTACTCTAATAGAAGTTTGTTTTTCTGCACATACTTCATGTTAACCGAGATAAAACGTTTGAGAAATGGATTCATTACACAATTCGTTGCAGATATAAGATTGATACTACAGGGGGCTGAGGCTGTAATCAAATCTTTAAAAAGCAGGTCACTAAAAATGGATCTGAAAAACTATATACTCTTTCTAATAGCCGCCAGAAACAAACCAATGGCGACTTAGCACTTCAAAAAAAAGTGTAAAACCAATACTAAGGAATATCTCGGAAAATGATTAATGGTGCAAAAAGTAATCTGCCATAAACTATGGGTTTCAACAAGCTCTATATTTTCGTGCAGTAAGTTTTTGTTTCTCTCTTCTTAAGGTTTATCAATTATTTAAATTATACAACATTGGTTTCGAATGAAGAGGACTTCACAAGTTATTCGTAGAAAATTCAAAGTATACTGTCTGTTCAGTGACGTTTTAGCTAGGAAGTGGGGTGCCCTTCCAAGCGGGTAGGGGCTGATTTACTGGAAGGAGGTAGTGGTCACTTGGTGTGAAGCAAGTGAGGGTGAAAGAACCGCGATAGTGAAAGCCTGTTGGCCATTTTCCACTGTACGCGCCACGCGGGGGGCGAGTTCAGCATACTGTGTACCCCTCCCACCAGCTCAAGCTTTACCTGAGAGATAAGCCACTCCACTCTTAGCTAAAATTGCTGAACAGACAATGCATTTTATTTTGTCATACTAATATGTTATGCTATTTTAATCAACATTGTTAAACGCAAGATTTTAAATGTAAAGGCTAGTTTAGATGGGAGATTTTTCTTGAAAATCCTTGTCCCGCATGCTTGGAAGATGCTTAACGTAAATAAGTTTGGTATTTATCCGACATTTCGGTTTTGAGTTATGTAGTTTACAGACACGCGCACACACGCGGAATTTTTAACAATGTTTGGTTGCGTTTCAGAGGACCTCAAAACGTGTATTTTAGGTGAAATATTTTTGATAGTATACAATCTTTGCTCTACTTACTATAGGTGGGTGATAAAGCGAAAACCATGTTTATTAATCTGAAAGTATTCTGAGCAGAGAGAAAATTTAAGCAACTATGGTTATTGGCTGTGACGTCACTAAAGCCCTGCATGATTTTCATAATGAGCATATGCCGAGGAAGGCAATGTGTGGTCTGTTCGAAACCCGATTTGCTGTCCACCGCTAATCCTGAACCAAAACCGCACGTGAACTTTGTTTTTGGGCACGTTTTGCGAGGTCAACCGCGATAGAGGCTAGTGGAGTTTCGGTGCCAATTTCAGATATTCGTTTCAGAAATGAAGTTGGGGCACGGCCTTTGATGTTCCTAGTCGGACGCGTGCAGCCACTCTAAGTGGCGCTGGTCAAGTTAATGAACACATTTCAATGATTACTACCACCCCTTGCAAAAATCTGACGTGGAGTCACACCACTTCCATCCATTACTATTGCACAGGCATTTTCTGATCTACTGACTTTCTCTGCTCTTCAACCAAGGTAAGGTAAGTGCTACATAATTCAATACACTTTTGAGATTATTTAAACCAAAAAGCATCTTTTGTGTTGCTTTTACATGACCTTTTCTGGTAACTTTTCTACAAACTATTCAAATAAACGTTTGTTTTTCTACTTCATATTAATCGGGGAAAAACGTTTCATATAAATCTAATGTGTTAAATTCACATGACTTACTCTATCCACTCTTCAACAAAATATTCTTACAAAAGCTTATCCTTCTATTTACTTCGTATTAATCAAGTTAAACATTTGTAGAAATGGTTTTATTACATATTGCATTGTAGGTACAATGGAAATAAGGTAATACCAGGTGGCCCAAACAAACCGTCCTGTGCAGTTTATGTTTCCCCGCATACATAGTTGCAAAAGAAGTTGCCTCATTACTGCTGTTTGAAGGGGCAGTGCAGGTACAAAGTGAAAGGTCAGAGGTAGTACTCCGTTTGTATGTGTTTACGTGGTAGTTTCGTACTGATAAGCGTCGTGTGGTCACCTGCATGCAGTTTGAGCTGGGTCATTCAGACAAAAAGGTAATGTTCACCAAACGAACACACAGATGTGGTTACGATCTGTGCGGAGGCACCAATGTGCAGCTAAAGCTCGAAGGCAGTGTTCTGAACATTTTCAGACACGGATCTGTCTTCTGTCTTCTTTTTTTTACGTAAAGAAATAATTTTAATAAATGATGGATCATTTCAGAAAGAACATGGGCCTGAGAGGCCTTTATATACCAATTCATCCACCAAGGAGGGCATGGTTTTACACATGCTTATTAAGAATAATGAACTAATAGAAAATAATTTAATTCTAACGCACCTTTAAGGGTGCATAAATATAATAAAAGTAGTATTTTGTTTAATCTTATTAACTTTTCGGTACCAATTGGTGCCATATAGTTGTGCTGATTGTAGATTAACTGTCATTGAACTAAATTACTTAACACGTGCGCTCAGGTTTCCGTCAAGCGGCAATCCTGAATTCTTGTTAACGGGCGAATTGGTTATTAAATAACCTATGACCTCCCCCCCCCACACACACACATAGGTACTCTCACATACAAACACCGGACTATGAGCACACCGTGAAATGTTTTTTTTTTTTCAAAACAACTTTCTGGAGTCTAGCCGTATTCAGGTCCGGAACACATATAGCAGGCAGTTTCTGTACAGAATGAGCTCTGGGACCAGTTAGGTGTTAAGCAGTTAAAAGTGTTCGCTTTCAAGCATTGCTCGTCTCTGTCGGTATGGAGTCCCCTTTGCAGTTCTGCTTAGGCAAACCCTTTGGCATCCGCGCTATCCGGTATAAACTAACTCAACTAAGGACGTCTTGTGTGGGCCACCTGGTAGAGTAGGCTTTAAGCGATAGTCAAACTTTTTAAGAGTTGGTAGATATGTGATAACTTTGAAATTCCCTTCTACTTGCTTGACCACGAGGGAAAAAAACGGTTTTATTATATTCACATGACTTTCTCTACTCTCTATCGTTTATTTGCAAGTATACAAATTATTCTTATGAAAGTTTATTTTCCTATCTACTTCATTTTAATCGAGATAAACTTTTCCGGAAATAGCTGCATTACACATTTCGTTATAGATACAAATTATTCAGATTATTCCCAATCCTCTCTAAAGTTTGGAAGTATGAATATGTGTGTGTGAATTTAAAGATGACCCAAAGTAAAACCCAACATTAGCTCAAGTAAAACGAGTGAACATCATTGCCACTGAGGAACTGTTCCAAAGGGAAAGCTAAATATGACCTGAGATGTTAAAGGCGTCATAGTGAGGCAGTATTTTTAACACTTAAATGATTTCAGTCAAATTATATAATATATAAATTCAATAACAGCCCACCTTAAAGCAATATGTGTATGTAACAATATATAAAAAGTATATATTACAGTCATTGTATATGTTTATATTATTGTATCCATGTGTAATAATGTTATGTGAATGTATTACGTAATTTAATAATGTAGGAGCTGTGAGAATAATAAGTTAAAAGTTGCTAACAATGAGGGAACCTTGAGGCAATAATGAATTTGAAAGTTTAAATGCTACTAGTCATTATTGGAGAAACAATAATGTAATTTTAGTGAGTTTATAAAAATAGCCAATCAACAACCAGAAAAAGCTTTAGTTAAATGAAGGTATTCTATTGGATTAGGATCAGCCAATCAGAAACTGAAAAGGAGAACATTTTACAAATTTAGAGTTCAGTTGGTTGCAGACAGCGTTACTAACCAGACGCAAAAAGTGTCCTCAAGAAATTTAATACGTATTCGTGTGAGACGAAAAATTAGTTTACGTGTTAAAAAGTGCAATTAATTAATTAAAGAATCTCACAGCTCTCTATATCAGTGAAGTGTTATTTAAATCGTGTCAAGCATTAATAAATGGAGTGAAGAAAAACTTAAAATCTGTGTAAGCCTACATTCTTGTCGCACCACAACCCTGCTAAGAGAAACGTGTCTCTAACAAATACTGACGCAGCCGAGGCAATCATAAATATATAATATTTAAAGAAACAGTCAAAATTACAAAGTTAATAACATTTTTAAACTTAGGGCGAAGGCTACCGGAAAGCGGGTACTATACGTGTGGTTGCAACGAATTTCAAGTTCGGTTCCCCAACAGTTGAAATACAATACAACTCATTCAATACGACCTAATTCAAATTGACGCCCAAAGCGTGGTGCAAACAAGTTAGAACAAAATACTTTCTTCAAATTGGCTTTCCATACGTGAAGCAAAACAACCTACTTCAACAGAAATGAATTCAAAAAAAAAAAAAAAAAATACAACCTTCCTCCTTCAGTGTCCACTTGGTGTTCCCGTGTGGTGGTAAAACCATTTTGAGTTTCTTTTCAGTGAGTGAATCATAGCTCCAAATGGTTGATACGCAGCGCATTCTTACTTATGGTTGTACCATATTAGATGAGGAATAGTCAGCAAAAGTGTACATCCAGTTGTGAGGGAGAAAGAGGAGCCAATAAACGTACAGGTTTATGGGAACGGACACCCATAAATCGCTCGTTGGTAAACACTCCGCGCTCCTAGCATGCTATAAAGTGCAGTAATGTAATTCTGCTTGGACACTGAATAAAACACGAACGGTACACAAGACGGGCGTGAAAGTAAGAAACTGGAATCATTGCGACCCCTATAAATCCCGCTCACAGAAGGCATTGCCATCGAATGCTGGCTCTCGTATTCAACCCCCACAAATTCTGCCTTTCCCATTTTTCAACATAGGCGAAACGTTCAATTCCTACTATGGTGACAGTATGCGGAACCAATGGTACTGTTTACTACAGATATGTTAGGAAGTAATACGTGAGCCTAAATTTTAAACTATGCGTGCGTGCAGACAAACACTTGAAGATTTTCAAGAAAAATTTTCCACTCTAAACCTCCTTTAGTATAACTTATTGTGCGCGCGCTCTCTCTCTCACACCAAGTTTTTCTTCTTATACTGAAACTAAACTTGAGATCTTATACTTTTTACTTTGTCTAGAACGTACATAGTAGGTAGAGAAGGTATTGCATTCCACTCAAAAATTTCACACGAGATTTCATCGGAAATACATGTTTGGAGGCTCCCTGAAAAAAAGAAAGCATTTTTAGAAAAGGTTCCGCGCGCGCGCGTCTGTAAAGAGCATAACTCAAAAACGAAAAGCTGGATAAATATCAAACATGATATTTACGTCTAGTACTTTCCACAGATGCGATTGAAGATTTTTCAAGAAAATCCCCCTACCGCAAACTACCCTTTACATTTTTCGAACTTTTTATTTTCTAAAAAATAGCTCTTAATGATTTTGGTTAAAATACCATAAGTATATTCAAGACATTTACGTGACAAACAAAATTTATATTTTGAATTTTCTGGGAATAACCTGTAAAGTCCTCTTCATTTGGAAGGAATTTTGTACAATCTTGTATAACTTGTAAACGTTAAGCCATAGAAAATTTAGTACACAAAAATGCAAACCTCTTTAAAACACAGAATTTATTTAAAATAACTTTTTTGTAGCATCAGCCATTTCCGAGATATTCGTTACTAAAGTTTCTATTTGTTCATTACTTTAGTCCCTCGATTTTCAGTTGTTTCTCGCGATGTCATGGAAACAGTATGGAGTTTTAACGCCAGCATATATCGTCCAGTTGTTAAACATTTGACTATCGCTGTTCTCTTTGTATCTATAACGAAATGTGTAATGTAGCCATTTCTGTAATGGTTTATCTCGATTAAATAAAAAGACAGAAAAACAAACTTTCGTAAGAATAATTTGTATATCCATTAATAAACGACAGAGGGTAGAGAAAGTCATTTGAATGTAACACATCGGACCTTTTTAGTATAATGCAATGCTTCCTTTACTTACTATGGGTAGATAAGAGAAAGCAATAACAAACAAAGCTGCTGCAGCGGTTCATACTGTAGCCGAAGCTATGAGAAATAAAAACCTAGAACATTTTAATCTCCATCATGAAAACGTTGAAAACAGTCGAGGATCTACCAGCCTCAATCCTTAATTAGAATTATTTCAAAGCCCGGGTAGGAACTAATTTCATCCAAACCATAAAAAAGAGGAAAAATACAGGACGTTAATACTCTGGGCTGTCATCTCCACAGAAACATTTTTGTTGAATAAAAGCAGGACAAGTTGTAACGTAAAGAAGCTTAGGCATCCATCCCAACTGATCCCCCACAATCTTTTCTGGACCTAGAGATTACTACAAATTGCTACTCCCGTTCTTCATGCATTCTTACTCTTTCTTCGCAGATCTATCAATCAAAACCTAACATACAGGCTCTATCCTTCTTATCAAGCCCTCTTTTGCAAAACAGACATAAAAGCTGCAACCGAAATCCTTCTCAAGTTTTTATTTTGGATCAATAATTTACAATCTTACAGCACAATCAGCAGTTTTGCTTTCTCCACCGCTTACACATGGTACTGGATTCAAGTAAATTATTCGATAGGAGATTTTCGCGGAAATACATCTTTTGAGATCACCCCGTGCAAAACATTTTTAGAAAATAAATACCAAACTTGATATTTAAGTTCAACATTTCTCAAGGATGTGACACAAATATTTCAACAAAATCCTACACCCTAAACTACTCTTTAAATATAAGTCTTTTTTGTTATTTTTTTATTTTCTCAAAAATAGATCTAACGACTAATAAAGTGTACATCTTCAATGGTGTTTAATTGTTCTTTCACACAAGCTATATGTAGGGCAAGGTACGAAAGATAGAATCAGACTGAAACATTCAGTGCCATAGCCATAGTTCAAATTCCGACTACGGCATTGAATTTTTCAGTATGGTTCTACCTTTCCAATGCACATCTTCAATTTTCTATGAATAGCCTAAAAATCAAATTCGTTCTAAATACTCCTATTTTTGGGCATCTCAACCATTTACGAGATATTCGTTGTTATTGATTTGAAATTTCAGCACTTTATTATATAAAATGTATTATATATAAAATTTCGATAGCGAGATAACTCCAAAAGGAAAATACTAAACTTGGTATTTAATTTCAGCGTTATCCAAGGATGCGACACGAAGACTTTAAAGAAAGAAAGGTGTAGCCTTTAAATAGGAAATATTTCGTTACTCTTTATTTTTCTCGAAAATATGTAAGAATTTTAATTAAAACCCACATCGTGACCGCGCGCGCAAAGCTACGGCACCTGGGTGCGACCTTCGACCGGCATCGGAACAATGGCCTATTATGTGCCACTTCCGCGCTCCAGAGAATTCATTTGGGCAGTTTGAGTAGGTTCACTTTCTAGAACATCCCGCTCTGTATGCGGGATCTATATAAGGGGGCTGCTCTGCCCGTGCGTGGAGCCACCCCCACGACAGCAGCATCACGGTAACCAAAGGTAAAATCCCGCCACACCTCTCACTTCGATCACCTGCATGATATTAACACCCGAGCCATCCCATCTCGTTTTTAAGCCGAAGCGCTTTAACGCCTCCCTAGCATTACCACCCTAACGATGTAGCCGATGAGGATGATCGTCACCGGGGGAGGGGGTATGGGGCCGCCCCTTAAAAAAAGTGCGTGGAGTTCAGTTAGTTAAGAAGTTACGGAGGTCAGTGCAGTGAAGGAGTCGAAGAGTTCGAACAGTGCCGAGTCCATTTCGGTTGTGATTAGATCCGACCGATCAGTTGTGTTCTGTTCTGAATGTGTGTCAAGCGTAGATGCACTAGGTGACAAAGTATGTTTAGCAACAAATGGTGTTTTCATTTGTTACAATATGTTTAAAATATTGTACATATCTTGAATTTTCTTTGAAGATCTCTTGCTTGTGAAAGTTTTTTTTTAATTTGATGTAGTTGGTAACCCATAAGAGGTAGGCCAAAAGCTTACTATAAGAGGGGGGAGGTAGATCACGTTAAAACACAGAATTTGTCAAATTTGTAGCAGCATTTATCATTTCGAGACACTAAGTGCTAAGGCAGCATTTGTTTGTTTGTCGCAAATACTTTATATTCGTTGCCATTTTAATAAATTAATCATTAGAGACAGTTTTGAGAAGATGATTTATACCTTGCAATTGGTATTTCGCGCTTGAGGATTTTGTTGAAAATATACACTAGAAATGCTTATACGTTGTCTGAATTAAATGTAAAATTTGATATTCGTCCAATTTTACCAGCCAAAAATTCGATACCGAGATTTCACCAGAAATACATGTTTTGAGACCCCCTGAATCCAAACAAAGCATTTTTGGAAACATGTCCGTGTGTGTCTGTGTCTGTGCGTGTGTCTGTCTGTGTGTCTGACTCTGAACAGCATAACTCGGAAACAAACAGTCGGATAAACACCAAACTTGGTATTTAGGTTCAGTATCTTCCAGAGATGCGACACGAAGGTTTTCAAGAAAATTCCCCCACCCCAGATTACCCTTTACATGGAACATTTTTCGAAACTTTTAATTTTCTCAAAAATGGCTCTAACGATTTTGATTAAAATGTCATATGTTTAAGATATTTCTATGCCAAATGAAATGTATATCTTGAATTTTCTAGGAATGTCTCCAAAAGTATTCTTCATTGTGAACAACTTTTGCATAAGTGGTAAACCATAAGAGATAGACAAAAGTTTACTACACAAAAAATGTAGATCGCGTTAAAATACACAATTTATGTCATATACATTTTTTGTTGATGGGTGAACCATTTTTTATTGTTCAGTTATGCTGCTTACAACCTATACGAGGGGTACTATTTATATTTGAGCCTTGGCAACCCTGAATGTTGTAGGTGCCATCTGACGTTTCCAATGGAAAGTTTGACATTTTTTACCATAATCTACTTCAAACATTTTGTCAATAGAGCGTCATTTGTTTTGTTTACACTAACTTGAAAATTGTGTGTCAACAAAAACATGCAATTAACTCGTGAAAATGTTCGTGCAATGATTTATTACCACTTTCGACGTGGATTATCAAGACAAGAGTGCATCGATCAACTAACTTCCACATTTGGCGACGAAGCTCCATCCTTTGCCACTGTGAGACGCTGGTATAACGAATTTAATCGTGACCGCCGTTCTCTCAATGATGAAGTTCGTGAAGGTCGTCCAAAATCAGCTGTTGTGCCAGAAAACATTGATGCTGTGCAAAAACTAATAATGAAAGATCGTCATGCGACATATTGTGAGATTGAGGCAACCCTAGGCATTAGTTCCACCAGAATATATAAAATATTGCATGATTATTTAGCCGTGAAAAAGGTTTGCTCTCGTCGGATCCCACATAATTTGAAGCAATCTCAGAAAGATGCTCGTGTCGATTGGTGTACAAAAATGCTCAAGAAATACAATAGCGGTGCCTCAAAAGACGTATATAAGATTGTAACAGGTGACGAATCATGGATCTATGCGTATGAGCCGGAACGTAAACAGCGGTCGACTGTATGGGTGTTTCAAGATGAAGTAAATCAATAAAAGTTGTTCGCACTCGAAGCAAATGCTCCCCTGTTTTTTCAGCAAAACTGGCCATGTGGCAACAGTGCCTTTAGAGGAACGTAAAACGGTCAATGCCGAATGGTACACAACCATTTGTTTGGCGGAAGTCTTCGGTGAAGTAAGGAAAACCAACAAGAACCGTCGGATCGTTCTTCATCAAGACAATGCGAGCCCACACACATCTTGTCTAACAACAGAGTATTTGAAGACTCAAAAATCGAACTGATGGATCATCCGCCATACAGTCCTGATTTGGCACCGAATGACTTCTTTTTGTTCACAAACATCAAGAATAAATTGCGAAGACAACGATTTTCGTTGGCAGAAGAAGCTGTTGATGCTTTCAAAAACCATGTTTTGGGGGTGTCTCAAGAAGACTGGAATAAATTTCTTGACAAATGGTTCAAACGGATGCAAAAGTGTATTGATCATAAAGGAGAATATTTTGAAAAACAATAAAGCAGTTTTCAATCAGAAATTACTTTGTTTTAATTATTAGGCTCAAAATATAAATAGTGCCCCTCGTATCTACAGGCACACGCGCACGCATACTTGTTTTATATATATATATATAATATCGCCTGTTTCCGGTGAAATCTCGAACTCCTAGTACTAGGCGGTATAGAAAAATTGGTTTTCATTTTTTGTAAAAAAAAAAAAACCTAAAAGCTGCTATTTTTGTCGCGTTTCTTGCATAATTCCGTATTTAAGTTTAACAGTACCGTTATTGACTTAAGCTTCATCAAGAAAGCTGCAGAATTCGATTATTTTAACGCAATTAATTACTGAATCCAAAACTACCTCTGAACTAATGGAATAACTGAGCAACGATGGATAGAATAAATATCGGTGTAATTGAATGACTAATTAAATCCATTCTAACAGACTGATTAAAGCGACGATGCCGATCATAACTACTGGCATTATGTTTGCCTCGAAGTATGAATGGCAATTGTGTGTAAAGAGACAACAGAGAAAATTCAGCCTTGTAACAAAGGGAAGGAGTAAACTGTATTTTGTAAATATATGCAACAGTCTTCAGCAAGGGAAGTTAGTTTAAATAAAGCTTATTACCTTCCTAGCCACAACTTTGTTCGCTTTCTCATTGGTTGTTTAGGTGCTCCTATGTGAACGGTCCCGGGTTCGACTCCAGTCGATCGCCCAATCTGACCTTCGTTTCTCGTGGTTTTCCCTGATCGGTAAGGGGAATCCTGGTGTGGTTCCCCATCTACCACAATTTTCTTTCAATAATTTATTTTGATTCCGTTTCCTTCTCATGTTCCAGGCGTGCTTTTGGACAGATAGTGTGAATACTTGCTCAAAGGAAAGAATGTTCCCCGTGGACACTAGAGGGCTGCTTGATCGACGGGTCGTTCATCGCCCTCTCTAGGTACTGCAGCAATGAGACGGATCTTCGAGCCTGGACCTGTTTGGGACCTCCGCGCGTCTGTGACGTGTCTGCTAGCGGCTTGTAGCCTCCTGTGGTCCCCTCGCTTCATCCCTTCATCCTGGGGGTGGTAGCCACAAGTATATGTAAGTTGCAATACGCGAGGTGTCCCCCTTCGTTATATAACATAACCTATACCTCCAGCGTCTCTCTCTCTCTCCCTTTTTCTCTCTGCAAGGTATACTCGTTTATGTGATTTTTACTTTCTCTACGACGTATAGTAAGTAGGGGAAATATTGTATTCCAAAAATTCGATACCGAGATTTCACCGAAATATATGTTTTGAGACACCCTGAATCCAAAAAAAGCATTTTTGGAAACATGTCTCTGTGTGTGTGTGTGTGTGTGTGTGTGTGTGTGTGTGTGTGTGTGTGTGTGTGTAAACAGCATAACTCAGAAACGAACAGTCGGATAAACACCAAACTTGGTATTTAGGTTCAGTATCTTCCAGAGATGCGACACGAAGGTTTTCAAGAAAGTCCCCCCACCCCAGACTACCCTTTACATGGAACATGTTTCGAAAATTTTAATTTTCTCAAAAATGGCTCTAACGATTTTGATTAAAATATCATATGTTTAAGATATTTTCATGACAAATAAAATGTATATCTTGAATTTTCTGGGAATGTCTTTAAAAGTATTCTTCATTGTGAATTTCTTTTGCATAACTGGTAAACCATAAGAGATAGACAAAATTTTACTACACAAAAAATGTAGATCCCGTTAAAATACACAATTTATGTCATATACCTTTTTTGGTTGAGGGAACCATTTTCGAGATATTGCTTGTTATTCCCTTAAATTTTTCAATACTTATTTTCTCAAATGGGAATTCGTTATTCATTTTTTTGTCTTGGATATGCAAAGAGTATTAGTCTGTGGGAAAGGGAAAGGTGCTGTACCTAGCAACCAGCTATTAACAGATATGTATGTGCTTAAAGCCTACTGTATTTCTATATTGCCCTTGTAAATATATATTCCCCTTACATCTACAAGAAAATTAGCAATAAGATAGAGTCTGCAAATGTTTATCTCGATTAACATGAAGTAGATGTAGAATAAGCGTTTGTAAAAATAGTTTTACAAGAGTACAGAAAGTCATGTGAGTGTAACACATCAGATTTTTTAATACAGCTTTTCTTGGATGTACTAAAACCTAAGCAGCAAGTTTAAATGTTGGTTCACAATAATCGAGAACGAGAGCAACAAAACTAAAATACATGTATTATAATGTCAGCGTTCACATTTAACGGGAAGCTCTCCCGGTTCCCGTGAACGGGAAAGAAGACTTCGCCAAATTTTAACTTTCACGTTCTCGTTCTCGTTCCCGTCACGGCATATTAGATCAATACTGTGCATATTTGGACTCTTCACTGTGAAAATTCTTCAAGACGGCCGTGGCATGAGACGTTCCTAGAGCTTTCTCTAGTCGCAAGCTGGAAAAATGAAACAGGAAGAAATTCTAGCAAATGCGCGTCCTAACCTCAGATGCTGACAACCGCAGATCCATTGAGGGCTGCTGCTTCTAGCGATAGCGTCATCGTTGCTTTACACGCAACTCAAAACTGGCTATTACTAAAAAACAACAGCAAAAATATCTGATGTTACATTCATATGACTTTCTCTAGCCTCTGTCGTTTATTATTGGATATACAAACTTTTTTTTATGAAATCTTATTTTTCTATCTACTACACTTTAATGGACATAAACCTCTGCAGAAAATCTACATTACACATTTCGATATAGATACAAAGAGAACAACGACAATCAAATGTTTAAGAACAGAACGTTGTACGCTAGCCCTAAAATTCCGTACTCTTTCCATGAGATCGCGAGAAACAACTGAATGTGGACAGGACTTTAAAAGAATGATAAAATATCGAACCATAAATAAAGGATATCTCAAAAATGGCAGATGACAACATAGTTACGTGAAATAAATTGTGTGCTTTAGAGACATCTACAATTCTTGTGAGGTAAGTTTTCGTTTATCGCTCAACGTTTACCAGTTATACCTACAAGATTATACAAAATTCCTTGCGAATGAAGAGGACTTCAGAGGCTGTTCCCAGAAAATCAGATATACCTACATTTCGGCATGTAAATATCTTTAATATATGGTAGTTTAATCAAATGTTTATAGCCATTTTTTTAGAAAATAAGTCATTTCGAAAAATGTTCCATGTAAAGAGGATTTTGTGGTGGGGGGATTTTCTTGAAAATCTTCGTGTCACATTTTTTTGGAAGATACTGAACTTGAATTCCAAGTCTGGTATTTATCCGACTTTTCGTTTTTGAGTTATTCTGTTTACAAACAGACACAGACACACACACACACACACACACACACGGGCCTTTTTCTAAAAATGTTTTTTATTCAGGGGGCCTCAAAACATGTATTTTCGGTGAAATCTCAATATCGAATTTTCTGATGGAATGCAATAACTTCTCTACCTACTATGTACGTGGTAGAGAAAGTAAAACTACAAAGAACAGCAAAAACCGGAAGAAATTAACAAAGAGCAACAAACTACTTTATCGTACACTATTAATACAGGAATAAAACTCGGTGCGACTAGAGGAATCGTAAGTAATCGATGTCGTCATCCGTGGTGTAGTTGTTATCAGTTACCTCTGGTTCCCAAGGTCGCGGATTCAAACCCGGTAGAGGGCGATGTATTTTTTTGGGCGTAAAAATTCTTAGCATGGCTTCCTTCGGAAGGGAAGTAAAGCCGGTGGTCCCATGTCGTAGATTTACGGCACGTAAAGGAACCTCAAGCCTGATAAAGAGGCCTCTGAGCAAAATTGCTGGTCTTTCACGCCCAATATAGAATGAGATGCTATGGATCACAGCAGTTAAAGAGCGTCCATAAATAAAACTCAATTTGTAAGTAATGGATATGGATTGCAGCGGGATTATTGTGAACCAACTTTAATACATAATCTCTACATATACCATAAAGAGTAACAGTTTCTGGAGTTACTGCATGCATTACATTGACAGTGAAAAGAAGCCTGCAAGTTTTGCTAGTGCGGTCATCATGTCCGTTTAAACACTTTTCCACATGTTCCAAGATAAGTTTATTTTATACGCACGCAGACACAATTTTTCACTTGTATATGGCATTACTGTTGGATGAACGATGCTCTTCATGTTAAAAAATAAAAACGCTTTGCTGATGAATTTATGATCGCTCCGAAGGGCATGCAATATATTCTGCTTTGGACAGTAACAAAGCCAGAGTCCAATAGGTCATACGTCAATGAGTGGCTTCAAAAGCGGTAGTCATGTCCTTACAAAAGAACCAACCAGCAGCAATATAAATCAGTTATTAACTCTGCGAAACGGATGGACAGTGATCAGGAAATAACCTGTTACTTTTTTTATCGCATATTACAATTCCAAACGGAGGGGGGGAGGTTTTATTCTGACGTGTTCACAAAACACAATGCACTCTTCAACTTCGTCCAAGCTTCCTATACAACGTACAGGTTCCAAAAGCTGTCATAACCCGGGTTTCCAGGGTTTATTGGCGTCGAAACAACTTCTTTACGCAATCATAAAATAACTAAATCCCGGAAAAGGTGGACCTAGACTGAAAACTTCAATGCCATAGCCGGGATTTGAATAGTCTGATTCCACCTTTCAAATCTTTTCCTAAACATGGCTTGTGTGAAAGAACAATAAATTACCACACTGATTGACCTAACATTGTTAAAACTATGAAGCCCGAACTTAAATTATTTGCGACATTTTAAGTCCCCACTTGCGTATGTCATCTCAAAATGAATTTTTTGTGGCATCAGCCATTTTCACTAGCCTCTAGTTCCCGAGGTCACGGTGCATACCCGGCGGAGGGCGATGCATTTTTTCGGGCGTAAAAATCCTTGGATGGCTTCCTTCAGAAGGGAAGTAAAGCCGGTGTTCTCGTGTCGTAGATTTACGGCACGTAAAAGAACCTCGAGCCTGATAAAGAGGCATCTGAGCAAAATTGCCGTCTTTCACGCCCAATATAGAATGGGACGCTAAGAACCACAGCAGGTAAATAACGTCTATAAATAAAAACTCAAGTTAATTTAAAAATGAATTTAAGGGAAAGATGCGAGTCAACTGGGGAATTTAATGTCGTACCGGCATATTGCCATGGTAGCTCACTGGTTAGAGCAACTAAACGAAGACGGGAAGATCCGTGGTTCAAATTCCCCCTAGGGTACTGATTCTTTTAGTCCTGTTCATCCTTTCCAACTTTGTCCTACACACGGCTTGCGTGAAAGAACTAATTACCAACTAAATCAGTTTATATTCATCAAACCTGCTACTCGGAGGCAAAACTAGATTGTCAACAGTAGGGATGTTGTTTTAATATCGGTTTCATTTCACATAAAAACCTACAAATTTGGCGTTATTTTGCCTAAAACGAGAGCTACTGTCCTGAAATTAAATTTAAATTAAATTGAGTTTTATTAATGGACGCTCTTTACCTGCTGTGGTCCTTAGCGTCCCATTCCATACTGGGCGTGAAAGACCGGAAATTTTAATTTTGCTCAGAGGCCTCTTTATCAGGCTTGAGGTTCTTTCACGTGCCGTAAATCTACCACACGGGACCACCGGCTTTACTTCCCATCAGAAGGAAGCCATGCTAAGGATTTTTACGCCCGAAAAAACCCATCGCCCTCCGCCGGGTTTGAACCCTCGACCTCGGGAACTAGAGGCTAGCATGGTAACCACTGTCCTGAGGAAGCGATATATTGCTATCTCCACAAACTAAAACTATTTATGAAATAAACATTGCGAAGGATAAAAGCAACCTTTTACAGATTAACGTTGAGTAATGTTATCTTCGTAGTCTGTTGCATGAACGAGAAGACAGCCTAAACAATAGCAATCTATGTAATTCTGTACAGAACGTCCACGTACAAATTAGTAGTAGTAAGTGCGTGTGGTGGGAAGAGGAACTTACTGCTACAAAACAAGTGGGCGATGCATCGGAAGGAAAGCGAAAGTCAGGTAAAGAAAACATTCGCAGTTCCGAGTTGCATTTATTAGCGAGGCTGAGACTGACACCTTTCCCCTCACTCCCCTCTGACCCCAAGCCTTGTCTGTCAACAAAAAGCAGAGGGGCTGCCCTCCTCCAAGCGCAATCGTATCGTGACTAGTACCCGGTTTACTGTTAACGGCGATAAATCATTGTACTCAAACTATCGCAGTTTTCGTCTCTGTTTCAGTTTTTGGTAGCATCAGCGAAGTTCACCTGTCATTTCTGTGGGGTTCGAACTAAGAAAACTTATAAAGCACTGTAACAGGTGGTTAAGCTGAGCAACAAAGCTTGCAGTCCCAGCTTTGCTCCTCGCAGTACGCTGTACAAGAACTCCGTCAATCCAATCCGGTGCTGGCAGGCTGAGGACACTCGATGGAGTGTATGAAATTGTACCTTCCCCCGGTTACTGCTTAACCACCTAGAGACAGAATGAGGGTTGTGAATAAGGTTGTTACACTGAAGGGAAGTATCAAGATTTGCTCCTCGACGGTTGCATGCCAGATGCAACGGTCCATCTTCACCGCTGGTGTATGGTCTTTTCCTAAAAGGTGTTTTCAGGAGATACTATTGCAATTTTGATTTATCCAATTATCTCTTGGAGGATTGTGGAATAGTTCAGCTTTAGCTGCTGTTTGCTATTGCCCCTGTGTTACCGGGTGTACCCGCATGCCATGCGGGGAACCTGTGACCCTCAAGGGGCGCTGTCTAGGGTTCTAAATCCCCAAGAGACCGAACGAGGGCGACCCGATAATCTGGCAATGAGTCTAAACTTTTGCGACCCGACGCCTAATTTCATCCTCTACGTATGCAAGAGATGAGGCTTCGTGAAGTAGTCTCACGGGCATACAGACCCCAGTTTTGTACCCTCTGTAGGCTCAGCAGACAAGACTGCGGCCACGCCCAAGATCTTTCAAGCATATAGGACTCTAAAAAAGGGTAGCTTTATGGCAATTTTCATCCCTTTCCTTAGTATGTTAGTAGATACAGAAGATCGTCCCCTTTCGTTTAGTGGTTACCACGCTAGCCTCTAGTTCCAAAGATCTTGGGCTCGAATACGGTCAAATACGATGTATTTTCTTTTTCGGGTGTAAGAAAGTATTTTACTTGAAAGAAAAGTTACCTATTTGAAATAAAGAGTATGATTAAAGAATACTAAAACTTCTGTACAATACGTTTTTGTCTATGTTATCGTCTACCATTTATCAAAATTAACAGCATTCGTTCTGAGTGAAGAGGATGCCGTTGGCTATTTGAAGAAAATTCAATCTATACATTTTATTTGTCATACACATAACTTAGACATACGTATGATATTTTAATAAAAAATCGTTAGAGCCATTGTTGAGAAGATAAAAGATAACGAAAAATTTAACATGCATATGCAGCTTTTTTTCTAAAATTGCTTTTTATTGATTCAGGGGATCCCAAATGTATATTTCCAGTGAAATCTTGATATTCAATTTTACGGTGGAATACAATATTTCCCCTCCCTGCTATATGTAAGTGGTAGAGAAAGTAAAAAATCTCTACTGTAGATTTAACGGTGGAATACAAAAGCGAGAGGTAATGATACTTTAAATAAATAAGAGTACAAAACACTCACGAAACAAAGGAGAAATACTAAACATACAATGTCCTACCACGGTACTACCCATAAACATAACAAATAAAAGAATATAGAGACAACACAAACATCTAAGAAATTTACTTAGTTATCAGCGATTTCAGGACTTCAGCTGATATATGCATTTCTCTCATCCTGTCTTGTGTTCTTCCGTGGCACTTGAGATCGCCACATATGTTCTCACAAATCGGACAGATGGAAACACTTATGTCAGCGTTCTTTATAAATCTCACTGTACATTTCTAAACCATGCAAAGCCTTGTTCAGCGAGTTTTGTACTACCCCAAACCCCACACATTTTAGCCCCAAGCAAATATTTTTGTTCAATCGCGAAATCGTGTGTTGCTTCAAGAAGTCGTTAACCTGTCTCTGTACACTCCTTCTATTTCTCTGACCCATTATCCAAATGTAAGTCATACCCATAATGCGCCAAACTCCAATGACTGCATATCTGGTCACAAAATTCAAACTGTTTTCTGAAAAAAAAAAATTACTAAAAGGCGGTCGGCACCCGTTAGTTCTCAGGTCAAAATTTAATTACTGATGCACTAGGACATATTGGGAATAATTTCAGAGTTTTTGATCTGCTCTCATCCAAAATATCATCACGTAAAGATTTGCACTGTAGGTTGAGAAAGTAAGCTACATTTAGCACCCCCAGGTAGAAAACACTAGAGTTGCAATAATTAATTGACAATGTTACTGACACCACCCATCCTATGTCCATTATATTGGAAGTTCTCAGCCGTGAAACCGATATGCTGGTAATTGATTGCTTGGTTTCTAATGAGGTAACAAAGCTCGGGATCTAGTCACCCCCTCCCAAGCCTTCTCCAATTAACGGAATGATCAAGGGTGAGGTATTTACTTCCTGGCACGTACTAGCAGTGTTGCAAACTTAATCCGACATCTTGGCGGCTACGCGAACTTTATAGAGAAGGGTGTCGACAGTTCCCCATGTCTGCTTGTTACGAAAAGTACGTAACTAATATAGGTTTTACTGCCTCTCCGGTTCTCGTTACTTTCTCTACCACCTCACTGATACTGTAATCCACCCAAAGATTCGATATAGAGATTTCACCGAAAATACCGCTTTGATATCCCTGAACCTCTCCAAAAAATTCTAGAAGTCGTCTACTTGTGGGTGTCCTTGAACAGCATAACTCAAAACAAAAACTCGGATAAGTAACTAGGATTTAAATTCAGCATCCTCCAAAGATGC
This sequence comes from Deroplatys truncata, assembly GCA_030765065.1. NCBI lineage: Eukaryota > Metazoa > Arthropoda > Insecta > Mantodea > Mantidae > Deroplatys > Deroplatys truncata. The sequence goes on along the minus strand of CM060975.1, from coordinate 43,829,166 downwards.
GAAACGAATACTTTCAAAAATAATTCCCATTACTAAAATCAGAGCATTTTAAACGTTTGCAGAAATACTCTTATTTATTTCCCTGTAGGTACCAAGGGGATTTGGGGAGTACAGTAGGCTTTAAGCGATAGTCAACTTTTTAAGAGCGGGTCGCTATGTGATGGCTTTAAAATACGGTCTCTTTGCAGCTATTTGAAAATTCAAACCAACAAGAACAATAACAAGGAATATCTCGGAAACACCACTAGAAACAAAAAACCCACAAAATGTGTGCTTTAACAAAATCTACTCTTTTTTTTAGTAACATTTCGTCTATCTCTTACGGATTACCTATGCAAAATGTATTCAGAATGAAGAGGACTTCAGACGTTGCTCTGAAATTCAGGATATTCATTTCATTTTCCTTGAAAATATATTAAACATACGGTATTTCAATCAAAATTATCGTTACAGCCATTTTTGAGAAAATCAACATTTTCGAAAAATGTTCCGTGTAAAGAGTAGCTTGGAGTAGAGGGATTTTCTTGAAAATCCTCGTGTCGCACCCTTGGAGGAGCTGAACTTAAATACCAAGTTTGGTATTGAACTGACTTTTCGTTTTTGAGTTACACTGTTCACAGGCAAACACACATTTTCCTAAAACTCATTTTTTTATACAGGGGCTTCAAAACGTATAACTCCGCTGAAATCACGAAATCGAATTTTTTCGTGGAATACAATCCTTCCTCTACTTACTATAGGTAAGTGGTAGAGAAAGTAAAAATAATTGCATAATTCATTTAAATATATATCTTGAATTTTCAATAGCTTCTGACAATGCTCTTTATTGTGAATGAATTTTGTATAATTTCGTGCAACTTGGTAAATCATAAGACAGAGAGAGAAACTTATTACACAAAATATGTAAATCTCGTTGAAACACACAATTTATGAAAAAAAAATTATCACTAACAATTTCCAGGTATTTGCTATTGGTTTCAAATAGTAATGGGACGATACCACTATTTCTCGATACTCGATATCGATTTTTGAGCACCGATAGTCGATACTCACTTTATAAAATACTGCAAAGGCGACAACTTGTTCACGAGTTGTCCTTCTTAGTAGTTTTGTGTGTTTAAATGTATGTAACCAATTATTTTATTCTATGCATTCCGAAATTGTTCCCATTTGACATTCTCCAATTGGCAGCAATTTTTTATCTTGATAATGTCACAGTTTAAATATCCCTGTTGTTAATCAAGGCTAATAATGATAGTTTCCCTTTTTATGTAACTATATTTTGTTGCTGAAAACTTTCTTTTAAAGGATTTTATATCAATAGAAAAACAAATGTTATTAATTCTTCTTAATTTTGCAAGCTTGAAAATATAAACTACACATTTTTGGCATGAAACTCAACTAAAAATAATGTGAGTGTTACACCACTCTACCACTAATCACAACTAACGCATCCGGTAATAAGTAATTAGTCATATAAAACTCGGATTCAGTTTGTGCATTAAGCCTTTCTAGTACCCATCCACATTCACTAGCATATAAATGTTTAATACACCGGCGTGTTACAAAGAACTAAAAATTTGAAGAAACAAACCAAGGACGTATTATATGAAATGCAGGGATAGTACAACAGAATCAAGGATTTTTGTTTAAGAACAAACACTTCCATATTACCTCACGTCTTAAGTTCTGATTTGCTTTTACTGCATTCACAGATTTTGGTCACCGGAGTAGGTAAATGTAATTGCGAGAGTGAGTCATCAAGCCAGACTATTGCAGAAACGTGATATAATGCGTCAGCTAAATCAGCTTCATTCACAACTAAGTTAACGCTGCATGTTACATGAGTAACTCTACTCCTTCCTCCATAGTTTTGCATCATTTTATTAAGACACAAGAGCCTATGGAATGTTGCATTCATTCATCCACAGAAAACGCAGTCAAGGTTTATCAAGAACTATAGCCCAGAACTCTTTGGGGACACATGAGAGGCAACAACGTGAAGTATCGATCCTTTCATTCCTCATCTAGCATAAAGTTAAACACAACAACTTTCAATAATGCAAAACTTAAATCTTTATAAGTATCGAAAAAGTATCGAAGGTTTATCTCAAAGTGTTGACGTACTTCGATACCACCGAGTATCAAGGTATCGAGGTCCCATCCCTAGTTTCAAACTTCAGTCATTTTAAACATTTGTTGAAGTGATTAGACACCGTTTGTTTCCCCATGGCCGTGGGTTCAAACCCGGCGGAGGGCGATGGATTTTTTCGGGCGTAAAGATCCTTAGCATGGCTTCCTTCGGAAGGGAAGTAAAGCCGGAGGTCCCGTGTTGTAGATTTACGGACGTAAAAGCCTGATGAAGAGCACTCTGAGAAAAAACGCCCGGCCTTTCACGCCGATAGGTAGAATGAGACGCATATAGTTAAAGGCCGCCCATAAATAAAACTCAATTTAATTTAACCGTTTGTTTTTCGTCGTCATGAAAAGAGCATGGGATTTCAAAGCAAGCATATAGTGACCCACTTTTTAAATGCTGAACTATCACATCAACCTCCTTCATCTGCCCCAGTACCTACAATGAAATGTGTAATGCAAACATTTCTGCAAACGAAGTAGATAGAAATGTAATCCTTTGTAACAAGATTTCTAAATTATTGCTCTCCTGTCCTCTCTCTTTCTAGTATGGTTAAAACGGCGACGTAACTACAATGTTTGAGAGTTTTTTACACCATATGCTCGTGAACATTTAGGAAATGACTAACACAATTTGAAAGCACAATTTTAAAATGGAGTATCTCCCAAGAGTGTTGCCGATTTGCATAACGCCACAAGTTACAAAGCCTTCTTATGAGAAATCGCCTCCCAAATGCTAATGTCGCAAAAACAAGATTGTGGCAGTGCTGCCAACAACCTCATTACCAAGTACATTAGTGGCACCCCATACCGCTCTCTTATGAACAAAATACAAGCGCTCTGGAAGCTGAGTCAATTAGTAGGCGTTGCTTTTTCATCCCGAACTGTTGCTTTAACCTGTAGCGCATCATTAAGGCATCATCTGATGACGAAAGCTTCAACAGGAATACCTAAATTTTACATCATATTTTTGCTAATGTTTTCTAATTAAAACCGCAGTGTGAGGTCCTTAAGAGTCTTGCAGTTTTTCTCCAGCCACTATCGTTTATTTTTATAACGCTTCTACAAACCATTCTTACAAAAAGCTTATTCCTTTCTCCATCACATACATAGTAGGTAGAGAAGGTATTGCATTCCATCAAAAATTTGGTATGGAGATCTCAGCGAAAATACATGTTTTGGTGCTCCCTGAATTACCAACAAAAAAGTTTTGGAAAAAGGCCCGTTAGTCTGTGAACAGCATAACTCAAGAACGAAAAATATACCTTCAGTATCTTCCAAAGAAGAGACACGAAGCTTTTCAAGAACATTTGCATAACGCATTTTTCGAATATTTTATTTTCTGAAAATGACTAACAATTTTGATTAAAATAAAAGATATCGCAGACATCTGCATGAAAAATACAACGTATATGTTGAATTTTCTGGGAATAACCCCTGAAGGTTCATCCGAAAGGAATTGTATACACTGCCGTTTGTGAAAATTGCAACTAGGAAGGAAAGGCATGAATTCAATGAATTTAATACCACAGGATATGTACATGACAATTAACAAATGATAAACTTTTCAAATCTATATATGACCTTTGAGCCCTAATATTCAGTATTTGGTGTGGCTCCATGCGCTATACGCCGTGGTATTGAATCAAAAAGGTTCTGAATAAGCAGTTTGTATTCGAGGCCACAAATCCGTGACACTGGTGTTACTGAAGGACCGTGACCCACCAGGTGCCGACCAACCATATCCCAGACATGTTCGATGGGTGACATGTCAGGCGAACGTGCAGGCCAAGGAAGCAACGGTACCCGCTCTTCGAAGAAGGCTTGTACATTCCTCGCAATATGTGGACGGGCATTGTCCTGTTGAAATGTGGCCTGTATATCCACAGCAGGGGGGAGTACCTCAGGCTCTACAACCACCGTTAGGTACCGGTTGCTGTTCAAAGTGCCCTCAATTCGTAGGAGTAGAGATCGGTTGTTGTAACCAATGGCGCCCCAAAACATCACACCTGGGGTTTGTCCGCTATGCCGCTCAACAATGCAGCCCTCCAGCTTGCGCTCACCACGGTATCGCCGGACTCGGATGCGGCCATCACTGTAGGACACGTTGAAGCGGGAGTCGTCCGAAAAGACTACATTTTGCCACTCAGCAACCCAGTGTCGGTGTTCACGTGCCCATTGATGTCGGAGAAGTTTGTGGTTTCTGGACAATTGAAGCCGACGTAATGGCATGCATGCAACCAGTCTAACCTGCAGCAGACGGCGACGAACCGTTGATGCAGACAAGTTCACACATGTTGCAGTGCTCCATCGTCGAGCCAACACTGTGCATGAAGCTGTAGGGTCCGTAATGGCTATGCGGAGGGCAAGATGGCGGTCATCCCGTGCTGTGGTCATGTTCCGTGTTCCAGTACCCGCTCTTCGCTACGTACGACCTTCATCTATCCACACGCATCACTGTCGTAGCAGCATGTCCTGTACGAGCCGAAATGTCACGGTATGACAAACCCGCTTCCCGGAGACCGATCATTCTGCCCCGTTTGAACTCGCTCACATGCCGATATGGCTCCCTTTGACGTCGATGAGGCATACTGGCACTCAGTTTATTATTTCCACCTTGTTTGACAGCTCTGCACTGACTACACTGGGCGCAACACTGACCAACACGAGAGGGCTCTGCTCGGCCTACGTGTACCCCATCTCTCTGCAAACCTAATCACTTATTGCTTGCACACTCTTCTACACTTCCACCAAGTTTGGAGTTATTCGGGAAATTCTTTCTTGGTGTTGCAATTTTCACAAACGGAAATGAATAATCTTGTATAACTGTTAAACGTTGAGCGATATACAAAAACGTGCTACACAAAAATTTTAGATCTATTTAAAACACACAATTTATTTCAAATGATTTTTTTTGTGACATAAGGCATTTCCGAGATATCCGTCATTAATGGTTCGCATTGTTCAATACATAGCCATTCTTTTAAGCTCTGTCGATTTTCAGTTATTTCTCTATTGCATGGAAAGACTATGCAATTTTAAGGCTATGCTATTCCCTTTGTATCTCAGTCGTCAAGGTAAATATCGGTTTCGATGTTTAATAACATGACCCAAAGTTCCACCTTAGGTCTAAAACAATAGTGAAGCCGAAATTATGAAGTCAATAATTATTATAATAATCTGAGAAGGATAGTGATATAAAATAAATAATAATATATTTAAAATCAGTGTATGTATAAAAAGGAGATGCATTGTGAAAATTGTAAACTGTAAAAGCGACAGAAGACCACACAGGCACAGGTTAGCTAATTAGGGTCCAGCCCCAGGTATAAAGGGTAAAATAGCTGAAGCCAGTTTCTCTTGGAATTCATGGGTGCAGCTGCACTTAGCCTGGTGAAGGCCACTCTAGGCTTCAGGACGCCGTGTTGTGACGAGCGTTTGAGGGGAGAGTAGGGGAAGTAAGTAGCTTGCTTTTCCTTGTGCAGCGTGGGTAAATTCAGTCTGTCCTGAGTGCCTGGTGACGCTGGGACGACATTCTCGTCGAGTTGTGAAGAAAGGTGGCGAACATGCTAGAGGGTAGAACGCTTAGCTGTAGTTAATATTCTTCGGTATTGGTAAAGACAAAGTATCAACGTATGCATTTACAAGTGATCGGCAAACCGCAGTATTATTTTAAATAGTGAATAAAGGTGATCTAAGACAGCGTTCGTGTTTCTCTGTACACACCCACGCATACCCCGAGGTTAAGGTTTCATGCTGGAGCAGCCGTGGCAAAAGAAGAACCATCTAGGAGGAGACAAGCAGCAACCATGAGGCAAAGGTATTGCTTCTGTGGTTGGAGGACGTAGCGTGACTGCGTCAATAGTAAAAATGAAAATAGATGGTAGCAGCAAATGCTCTGCCATCTATCCACAGATAATGAAATCAGTTAAACTGCACGGCGCGTGTAGAAGCAGATACAGTTGCCTACAGTAAGGCCTCTGTTGATACTTGACGAAGTAAGATGATATGGTACAAGGATGAGACCTAGAAGACTAACTGTCCGCCACACGCCGAGCCACGAGGTATCTCCTAAAAGATCCGTCGAGATATGACCACGTAGTTCAAGCGAGGTAAAACAGAGGGGAGGGGATTCATACAAATGAAGAAACCTTCACAGGCTATTTGCAGAAATATTAAAGATATGTATTTTATTAGTCATACTAATATCCAAACATAACGGGATTTTAATAAAAATTATAGAGCCATTTTTGAGGAAACAAAATAAACAACATTTTCCCACGTAAACCGTGGTTTAGAGTCCGGGGATTTTCTTGAAAATATTAATGTTGCATCCTTGGAAGATATTCAATTAAAATATAAAATTAGGTATTAACGCAACATTTCGTTTTTGAGCTATGCCGTTCACACACGCACACAAACTCAGGATATTTTTCTACAATTTTTTCAGGAGTTTTCAAAACGTAATAAGATTAAAAGCAGCAGATTTGTTTCGTTGATGCTGCTCTGTCTTCCAAGAGCACAATCTTTTGTGTGGAAAACCTATCTGCAATTAATAGTACAAAGGAAATTTATTACAACAAGCTCTGCCAGTTTTAATTGCAAGATTCCGAAACTTAACACCACGATTCCAAAGTTAACTATAAGAAGAAATACTCAAAACTAATTGACGGATCTCGGCGACCCTGATTATTATCTTCTCAGGGCACTCGTTGCCGAAGTTGCTAGTTTCTACAAATTTCGACCAATTTATCTAAATTTTTAGCACAGGTTTGTTTAACATAAGTATAGTAGAAAATTAATTTGCATAGTCCGATGCACCTAACTTTTAAACAACACAATTTTTAAAATATAGACATCCAGTCTCACGTGAAATACCTTTTTTAATTTTTACCTTCTCTACTACGTATAGTAAGTAGGGGAAGTATTGTATTCCAACCAAAACACTCGATACCGAGATTTCACCGGAAATACATGTTTTGAGACCCCCTGAATGCCAAAAAAGCATTTTTGGAAACGTCCGTGTGTGTGTGTGTGTGTGTGTGTGTCTGTGAACAGCATAACTCAGAAACGAACAGTTCGATAAACACCAAACCTGGCATTTAGGTTCAGTATCTTCCAGAGATGCGACACGAAGGTTATCAAGAAAATCCCCCACCCCAGATTACCATTTACATGGAATATTTTTCGAAAATTTTAATTTTCTCAAAAATGGCTCTTACGATTTTGATTAAAATATCATATGTTTAAGGTATTTTCATGATAAATGAAATGTATATCTCGAATTTTCTGGGAATGTCTCCAAAAGTATTCTTCATTGTGAACGACTTTTGCATAACTGGTAAACCATAAGAGATAGACAAAAGTTTTACTATACAAAAAATGTAGATCGCGTTAAAATACACAATTTATGTCATATACATTTTTGTTGTTAAGTGAACCATTTTCGAGATATTCCTTGTTATTTGTTTAAATTTTCCAATACTTATGCTTTCTCTCAAATGGGAATTCCTTATTCATGTTTTTTTATGTCCTGCACATGCAAAGAGAATGGAATACTCCATATAGCAAGCAGATCTTAAAATATTTGACTATCGCTTAAAGCCTACTATATTCTCCTTGCACCTACAAGAAAATTAGCAATAAGATTAACATCTCGATTAACATGATGCATATGGAGAATAAGCGTTTGTAAAAATAGTTTGTACAATAGTAGAGAAAGTCATGTGAGTGTAACGCATCAGATTTTTTTTTGCTTGTAACAAACTACCCGACAACAGCCGAAAAGACACGAATCAGAAAATCGTCCGATTGATTGGTTCGCCCTGTATAACAACTTGTGTGCGGACCTCCCATGTTAACTCCGCAGTAATCAAAAGGTTTCGCAGATGCTATTATACTGGATTCCAGCCCCTACAAACGCATGCTATTGTTTGGGGAACTAGACGCTGAATGGTTACTTCACAAGCACTAATATACGGCTTAGGTTTGGAGAGAATGTTAAAACAGTTCTATTATTGCTCAGAACTATAAGCTCATTAACGTTCCGAACCAAATTACCTCACTTTCCCTGTTCTGAAAGCTCGATAGGATTATTGTATTCCAAAATTATGCTTCATGATTCTTGATGCAATGTTTATTAACCCCGCAATACTGCAAGACTAAGCGCGGTAGGAGAATTTTATTCATTTTAGTTGATTGGATAATAAAAATAGGTGGGAGGAATAACGGTGCACGCACTCATGAAATGGGCGTGGGCTTAAGCCCAACTATGGGGGTGCGGATTTTTCGTTCTATGTATAGGACCAGTTTCTTATAAGACTATCGCTTACAAGGGAAGGATCTCGATACGAACAGGGGGTTTTTCTTTCAAATTTTATACAAATAGTTACATATGAAGAAAACTGCAAAGCCGTATAACAAATTGTTTGTTAGACAAGTCCATTTGTTTTGTCCTCACAAATGTAGTTGGGGTCATTCACAAAGTGAGGAAAACAGAAGGGTTTGTCGCAATAAGCAGACTGGGCAAGCTTCAGAAGAATATTCCGTATTACATTCCTGTGGGAATCATAAACCTACTGTCCATTCCAAACCAGAGTTCCCTCTGATGCAAACAGAAGCACGTGCTTCGGCTTGTCACGAACCCAAGAATATACTCTTACGCCAACGTAAATAGTTTCTTAATACATGTATTGTATTATGAAATATTAGAGCAGGAAAGGTATAAAACTGCACATTTTATTGCGGTTATCATAAGAACTCATCGTTAAAGGTAATGGATGTATACTAGCTGTTAAGAGATTACAAAATATGATTTTAGTCTGCTGTTGCACTAACGCCGAGAGCACCTCGCTCGGCTTGCTTGTTAATACCAACTGCATGCAAGACTGCCACTCTCTTACATATACAAGAAATGCAGCAATGAATTCCCAGAGGTGCTATCTGAGTACCGAATAAACACTTTGCGTAACACAGGAAATATGATAAGCGAACAGTCATTCATAATACACTAACACACATATGCTCAGCTCAGGTCAAATCTTGTGATTTAGTCAGTTGGTACTTGAGCTCACATGGCAGAGGAAGGTGCGTGTAGTGCGAATAAACTGTTCAAACACAGAAGCGGGAAACAGTTAAAAAGTGGCTAAAAACAAATAATACTTCATATATTCAACTTACTATTACAAAAATACTTGACACTTGCATTATTGCATATTACGAAACTAATATCGGATTTTACAGGCGTTTCAGTGAGAAGAGTAACGAAAGCGAGCAACCAATATAAACAGACATAATACAACATAGAAGAGGATAAAATGTGAGAACTTGTTTTAAGCGCGACAGTGCTGTGGAATTGTGGACAAGCTTGTCATTATTTTGGAGAGTAGTTCTGATTCCGATATGGCAGCTGAGTCATCTTCGGAGGATTAGGATTTGGGTGTTGTACTTTTGCCCGAGGATTGTGATTAACGTAAGTAAAATGTTCATTGCCGCATACTTATAAAATCGATTGTTACCTCAGGTTGCATTTTGAACTATGATTCTCACGCAGGGAGCCTTTTTATAGATTATATAGTGTTCAACATGCACGTGAGAGGCGAACAAGCAGCCATTATGGGCGGGGATTGCGAACTACTTTCGCGCGGATAATACAAAGAGTTTGTTTTCAGTGAAAGGCACTCAGGTTTGGAATGGACAGTAGATGACTACAGCTTGGGCGATAGACAGAGTTACTGTCGTGTATGACAACCGTATACCCAGACAAGTGCCGAGCACTGGGCGATAGATAGGCGCAAAAAAACTGATTGTGGATTATGGAATGCATTTTGACGACAAAAACGTTTAGATTGTGGATTTCTGACTAGAGTTCGAACATAATCCGTCATCCTCCTTGAATACAGATTACGGAGTAGACAGTACACCTACTGTTAAAAGGAATAAACGTCCAGGGGTTGGAGCTAATATGGTGGTATAACATCCTTGCCATTAACTGATTCACACCTCGATTTAGTATCCTTGCGAGATCTCTATGAATCACAGAGCAAGATACTGTTCGATTCTTTGCGAGATTTTCACAGAGAACGCTGAAAAGAAATGTTTTAAAATGTGTTTTGGGCTTCTTGCCAAAGTGTTATCCTCTTCAAACGCAGAACTCATCGAGATAGTTCAAAGTAAACACAGGCCAGTGAGGAACTGGCGAATTGTTATTTTTTCCCCTTTCTTCCAAGTTCCACTTATACGCCGTCTTTAACTACAATGGTCTTATCGGTGGCCTTTCCTTTTGAACATATTATTGCCTATAGGCAGTGGTGTTAACTCGTATTCGCTTGTCTTTGGGTTTTAGTAACTTTGGGCATTAACCTTTAGATCACACACACATTCAAATTCTCATTCATACTCTACTCTGGGGAGGACAGGGAATAATCTTTGCTAGAGAAAAATTCCTACCACCTAATTCCTATTACCTAGCGGGAATCGAACCCGGAACCTTCGCACAGCAGGCAGGTGCTCTACCGACTGCGCTAGTACCAGCCGAGCTTCCTTTTACTCCTCTTGGTTACTCCTCAGCAAAGACGATGAGCGGATCACGCTCATTGAGAGGCACTTCCCAGGCTGGCAATAGGGTGTACAGTTCGTGATGATAGACAAAACGACCGAGAAGGTCTTAGAATATTTTCCACTTCAGTAACACAGGCTTTATTTTAGAAGGAATTAACTCATATTTTAGACTGATATATAATAAAATGTATTTATTTGAGCAATCCGTATTCGCCGTATTCGCCCATTTTAATTGTGTTTACGTTGTTCTTGTCTAACATTACGGACTATACGAAAAAAAACAGAACACTCAGTGTTTCACCACAATTTTTTTTACTTGCTATTATAATTATTATTATTATTATTATTATTATTATTATTATTATTATTATCATCATCATCCCCTCTAATGGTACTGTTATGCTGACTTCGTTCATTGAATAGGTGTTCGACATTTTGCCCCTGTTGATTGATAGTATGTTCCAAACGTCTCCGTGTATCCATATGGTCATTTCTGAGAACTGCTGGAGCAGTAGCAGTAGCAGCGCAGCAGCAGAAGTAGTAGTGGATTTTTAGGGCGCTAATGCCTGTGCTTACTTAGAACTGCCCCGTTGAGCTCTGAACTCCCTTAACGCACGAAGGGTTATCTGCACATGTTAAATACCTCGCGGTTGGGCCACCTGGTATATATGTCGTCGTCCTTCGTGGTCTAGGAGTACCATGCTAGCCTCTAGTTCCCGAGGTCGCGGGTTCAAACCCGACGGAGGTCAATGGATTTTTACAGGTGTAAAATTCCTTAGCGTGGTTTCCTCTGGAAAGGAAGTAAAGTTGGTGATCCCGTGTCGTAGATTTACGGCACATAAAAGAACCTCAAGCTGATAAACAGGCATCTGAGCAAAATTTCTGGTCTTTCACGCCCAATATAGAATGAGACGCTAAGGACCATAGTATTAAAGAGTGTCTATAAATAAAAAAATGTATATATTTTTTTTCTTTTGATACTAATTGTTGACAAATAAATAAAGAAATGGTAGTAAGATAGAGAAATAACTGCAATAAATAATTTCTGTATATTAAACTAATGTATAACGCTATAACTTAAGTTGAAAGATTTCTTCGAGAAAAGGGTTATTAGCGTGCCATATTAAGCAAACTAATTAGCAACAACCGAAATAGCGGGCGCGTTAGTATAGAAGTTCTTGGAATCAGTTGGGTTATAAGCTCAGTTCGTTTGAACAGTCACGTATACCAGAATTCTGGAAAAAAGAAAACATAAATTCTTAGAATTAGCCAGGCCTCCATATCAAGGCAACAAACGTACACTAAGAACTGTAAGATTGGCCCCGTTTGAGGACGAGACTTGGGGTAGTTCTAAAGTAGGCGGAGCTTAAGTGATATAAGTACATGCAATCTATATCATACATACATTCGTTCGTGCACACATTCGTGCATCATCCGTCACTCGGATACTTGTGACGACTCGTGCGTTATTTTTAAGCGCCCAGTGACGCGCTTTTTGGAGTAAGGGTTAACGGATATCGCGAGGGGTTTTGCCGGTAAACATTTTAACGACTCAACGGCAAGTTAGGCTTCTAGTTTCTTTTATTGCGGAAATGGTTAATTTAAATCGTAAAATTGATCCTGCTGAAGTTCGCAGGTATAATAATTCGATTGTTATAGTTTCGAGTGCTATGATCCATAATCAGTTTCATTCTTTACCTTTTAAAGATCGGCAACTCGCTTCAATAGCTCAAGTATTATATTTCGCAGTCAATTTAAAATGGTGTTATCCTTCACATTACACTCACTCATGCCCTCAGAAAGTACTCATAGCTCTACCACTGGAGCAGCTGACGAACAAGACAACAGAACGAGTTACGAGATAACAGCAGAAGTAGATAAAGTAAAGGGGCATCCAATAAGTAAGTTTCTCTATTTTATAAAAAAGATTACACACAATTGATCATATTGAATTAATTTTATTTATATTGTATAATCCTGTTTCTTTTCTACAAAGTCACATGTTTTTCCAAGCATTTTTGGGGACGTGACACCCAGTTTTTCCAAGCCAGTGTTGTACCAGGTTCGGTCCTGTGCTCGCAACCAGCTGTTCACTTCTGATTCATCTTCGTCACGGTGTTAAAGTGCTTACCTCCAAGATGACCTTTGGGTCAGGGGAACATGTGAAAATCACTTGGGAAAAGATCTGGTGAATATGGAGGATGCGAGAAAACTTCCCACTTGAATCTTCTGAGCTCCGCCTGGGTCAAGATTCAACTTGGAAGTGATTTTCACGTGTTTCTCCAACTCAAAGGTAAGCACTTTTAACACCGATGATGAAGTCAAATCAGCGAAAAACTGGTTGCGAGCACAGGACCCGACCTTATACAACACTGGCTTTGAAAAACGTGTCACATCCTCAAAAATGCTTGGAAAAACATGTTGACTATGTAGAAAAGTACAATATACATATATATTGTACAATATATATAAAATTAATTCAACATGATCAATTGTGTGTAATGTTTTTTATAAAATAGGGAAACTTACTTATTGGACGCCCCTCGTATACCGCTTCAAAATTGTCGCACCATCGCGTGGCTTTAAAAATTCAGATAACGTAAACACATTAAAGGAAGTTTACTTAAATTTGCGGAAGGAAAACCCGTGGTTGTTTGGACGTTGTTACTTTAACGTGCTCTTGAAGACAAACGAAGCCTTGCGTGGTCGAATGGCTTTGTATTCTTCAGTCTTCTAAGGTAAGACAGTGTACAAACCTTGAATAAAAATTTCTTGTACGAGCTTAGGCCCGTCCCTTCTTGGAAAACGAGTCAGAAAAAGAGCTGTATCTGTATATTCTTCCAGTTTGAAATTGATGCTCTGGCGGGTTAACATGGGTTTGGTCCCTATATCTTGTTTCATGTAGCTAACTGTCTCGCGTGTCTGCAGAATTAGTAGTGTTACACAGGTAAGCACTTTGCTGTGGCGATCAGCGAGTCCAGCATTCATCATGGTGGTCTTAGGTTCGACTCCCGACACAACGACTGCTTTCAGATAGTTGCCTTATTCACCATGGTCTGTTTAAAACTTTTCAAGCTTCTTTAGATTTACGGCAAATGTATAATAATTTCTGAAGTGTGTACAATGTAACACGCAAATGGAAAATCTGAGTACAACGCTATTTTAGGGCGAAGTGTTTGATTGTCGTTTCCGCTTCTTGCATGTAACCCCAATGAGTATTCCTTTTGGGGGGGGGGGGAGTGGGGACTTCCGTCTTTAACATCTTAGATAATATTGGCGACTCTTTACCTTAGGAACAATTTTATCGCTCATCGGCAGTGAACTTCGCTTGCTTTACAGTGGAATTAACCTTTTGGTGGTTGGTATTACTTTTAGTTATTTACTACATTAAATTTATACTAACATTCATACTTCCAGACCCTAGGAAGGATAGTGAATAATCCCGACAAATGAAAAATTTCCACCTCCAGCCGAGAATCGAGGCCGAGACAATGGATTCCAAAATATTAATCGAGGTAAAATGGAAAAGTTAATGTAATGCAGGTATAAAGAATAGCTGTACAACGGCAATGCGCAAAGAAAATCGTGCTGTACTCTAAATTAGATGTTTAAAATTGTCTCTTTTGATTTATGGGGTACTCAATACTGAATTTTCGAAAACATTTCGAGAAAAAATGATACTTTTTAAAAATATATGTTGATAGAAAAATCCCCAATCTTTGTGGAAACACGACAAAATTGACGTTTTGGTATTTAAATCCCCAACGTGATGCAAGGTTTAGAAAAAGAGCATGAAATTTTAAAACGATCTTCTCGCAATCTTGTTTTCTTACATTATTGCCACAGATCTTTTATTACTTTCTCTACTACGTATAGTAAGTAGGGGAAGTATTGTATTTCACCCAAAAATCCGATACCAAGATTTTACCGAAATATGTTTTGAGGCCCCCTGAATACAAAAAAAAAGCATTTTTGTAAACATGTCTGTCTGTGTGTGTGTGAACAGCATAACTCAGAAACGAACAGTCGGATAACACCAAACTTGGTATTTAGGTTCAGTATCTTCCAGAGATGCGACACGAAGGTTTTCAAGAAAATCCCCCCACCCCAGATTACCCTTTACATGGAACATTTCTCGAAAATTTTAATTTTCTCAAAAATGGCTCTAACGATTTTGATTAAAATATTATATGTTTAAGATATTTTCATGACAAATAAAATGTATATCTTGAATTTTCTGGGAATGTCTCCAAAAGTATTCTTCACATTGAACGACTTTTGCATAACTGGTAAACCATAAGAGATAGACAACATTTTACTATACAAAAAATGTAGTTCGCGTTAAAATACACGATTTATGTCATATACATTTTTGTTGTTGAGTGAACCACTTTCGAGATATTGCTTGTTATTGTCTTAAATTTTCCAATACTTATTTTCTCAAATGGGAATTCGTTATTCATTTTTTTGTCTTGGATATGCAAAGAGTATTAATCTGTGGCAAAGGGAATGGTGCTGCACCTAGCAATCAGCTAGTAAGAGATATGTATGTGCTTAAAGGCTACTGTATTTCTATATTGGCCTTGTAAATATATATTCCCCTTACATCTACAAGAAACTTAGCAATAAGATAGAGTCTGCAAATGTTTATCTCGATTAACATGAAGTAGATGGAGAATAAGCGTTTGTAGAAATAGTTTGTACAAGAGTAGAGAAAGTCATGTGAGTGAAACATCAGATTTTTTTTATATCACATCATAGTTTTACATTTAGAGTTTTAATTATTCAAAACGTAACTTCTTAGCATATTAAAAGTATTAAATTCGTTATTTTTTCCAATACGTATTTTAGTAATATATGAAATTTAATACTTAATTGTAAAGAACTACAATCGAAAAATAACATGTAAAATTCAAGAGATTAAAATTTCTAAACGTTCATCACGTGGAAGATTTCACATGACGTTTATTTGGATAGTTAGGTACATAGGACCGTAACAATTAATGTTCTGTTATAACAATGTTGAACAAATCTGCGATGAAAAGATCAAACAAATTGTAAAATTCACCAAGCACCCTTAAGAGCCAATTAACACTACCTTCCTAATGCAATCTTGACATCGAAGTTATCGGTTGAATTCCATAATGCATGTAAATCTGCAGAAAATTAATACTATTCTAACTACATCTGAGAGACTTTTGAATACTTCTAAATACAAATCTGATGTATTACACTCACATGACTTTCTCTACTCTTGTACAAACTATTTTTACAAATGCTTATTCCCCATATGCTTCATGTTAATCGAGATATCGAGATGTTAATCTTATTGGTAATTTTCTTGTAGATGCAAGGGGAATTGCTAGGCTTTAAGCGATAGTCAAATGTTTTAAGAGCTGGTTGCTATGTAGAGCATTCCATTCTCTTTGCATTACCAGGACAAAAAAAATGAATGACGAATTTAAGAAAAGTATAAGTACTGGAAAATTTAAGGGAATAACAAACAATATCTCGAAAATGGTTTACTCAACAAAAAACGTATGTAACAAAAATTGTGCATTTTAACGCGATCTACACTTTTTGTTCAGTAAAATTTTGTCTATCTCTTAGAGATTACCAGTTATGCAAAAGTCGTTCACAATGAAGAATACTTTTGGAGACATTCCCAGAAAATTCGAGATATAGATTTCATTTGTCATGAAAATATCTTAAACATATGATATTTTAATCAAAATCGTTAGAGCCATTTTTGAGAAAATTAAAATTTTCGAAAAATGTTCCATGGGGTGGGGGATTTTCTTGAAAACCTTCGTGTCGCATCTCTGGAAGATACTGAACCTAAATACCAAGTTTGGTGTTTATCCGACTGTTCGTTTCCGAGTTATGCTGTTCACACACACACACACACACGCACACACACACGGACATGTTTCCAAAAATGCTTTTTTTTTGGATTTAGGGGGTCTCAAAACATGTATTTCCGGTGAAATCTCAGTATCGAATTTTTGGGTGGAATGCAATACTTCCCCTACTTACTATACGTAGTAGAGAAAGTAAAAAATCATCACCCACAAATTTCAATCATAGCCTACAGCACAAATGAGTTCATTTAGCAGACAAGGCCTTGTACTCAGTATCCAGTTGTACATGATGCAGAAGTGTACAAACAAACGCGTTAAGTTGGTTACACTGTTAAGTTTGTCGAAGCAATTCATCCCGGTGAAGAAGGGCAAAACCCAGTGCTAATTTGTTTTCCAGCTCAAATATTGGCACAACTGACGGAAACTTCATAACTAAATACGAGCAAAATGGAAATGGGCGGGAAGAGAACAAGGGAGCATGTTTCCAAACTCCCCCCCCCACTAGCTCGAGTTTTAAAACTCTGTTTGATCTGTATCAACTTGACAGCGAATGCCTAGTGTGGCAAATGGTACATACCAGATGTGGTCCATTCCATTTACTTGCGGCAGATAACTAACTATATTACAAGAATTGAAATATAGAACATCGCCAGCAAAAAATTAACCGAGTCTGCGTCATGGTGTACCATGGTGAGTGTGTAACATCTGATGAGTTACATTCACGTGGTTTTTTTCTACCCTCTATCGTTTATTAGTGGGTATATAGATTATACTTACGAAAGTTTATTTTTCCATCTACTTCATTTTAATCGTGAGGCAGTATTTTTAACACTTAAATGATTTAAGTCAAATTGCATAATAAAAAAATATAACAGCCCGCCTTAAAGAAACATGTATATGTAACAAAATATAAAAAGTGTATACTACAGTGATTGTATATGTTTATATTATTGTATACATGTTCAATAATGTTATGTGAATGTATTACGTAATTTAATCATTTAGGAGCTGTGAGAATAGGTTAAAAGATGCTAACAATGAGGTAACCTCTAGGCCTTAATGAGTAAGAAAGTGTAATAATGCTACTAGTCATTCTTGGAGCAACAATAATGTAATTTTTGTGACAGTTTATAAAATAGCCAATCAACAACCAGAAAAAAGCTTAAGTTAAATAAAAGTATCCTATTGGATTAGGAATAGCAAATCAGAGACTTAAATACAGAAAATTACAAATTTTAGGCGGTAGAAATCAAGTTAGTTGCTTGTAGACAGTGCCCATAACTGGACGTGTTGGTTGTAGATAGTGTTCCTAACCGGACGCGAGATGTGTCCTCGAGAAATTTAATACGTATTAGTGTGAGACAAAAATAGTTTACGTGTTAAAATGTGCAAGTAATTAACAAAATAATCTCACAGCTCTCTATAATACTGAAGTGTTATTTAAATAGTGTCAAGCATTAATAAAAGGAGTGAAGTAAAATTATAATCTGTGTAAGCCAACATTCTTCAGTCGCATCACGCCCTGTTAAGAAATTCATGTCTCTAAAAATAATACTGTCGCAGCCGAGGCAAACATAAATAAATAATATTTAAAGAAACAGTCAAATTACAAAGTTAATATTTTTTTTAAACTTGGGGAGATGGCTACCGGAAACTTTTTACCATGCGTGCGGTTGCAACTACTTCAAGTTCGGCTCCCCAACAGTCGAAATAAAATACAACTTCTCCTAAAATAACTTCTTCAAATCAAACATTTCGGAAAATGTTCCATGTAAAGGATAGTTTAGGGTGTGGGGATTTTCTTGAATATCTTCCGGTCGCATCTCTGGAAGGTACTGAACCTAATTACCAAGTTTGGTATTTATCCGATTTTTCATTTTTGAGTTATGCTGCTTACAGAAAGACAGACACACACACACACGGACATGTTCCCAAAAATGCTTTTTACTTTCTCTACTACGTATAGTAAGTAGGGGAAGTATTGTATTCCACCCAAAATTTCGATACCGAGATTTCACCGGAAATACATGTTTTGAGACTCACTGAATCCAAAAAAAGCATTTTTGGAAACATGTCCGTGTGTGTGTCTCTGTCTGTGTGTCTGTGTGTCTGTGAACAGCATAACTCAAAAACGAAGAGTCGGATAAACACCAAACTTGGTATTTAGGTTCAGTATCTTTCAGAGATGCGACACGAAGGTTTTCAAGAAAATCCCCCCACCACAGACTACCCTTTACATGGAACATTTTTCGAAAATTTTAATTTTCTCAAAAACGGCTCTAACGATTTTGATTAAAATATCATATGTTTAAGATATTGTCATGACAAATAAAATGTATATCTCGAATTTTCTGGGAATGTCTCCAAAAGTATTCTTCATTATGAACGACTTTTTCATAAATGGTAAACCATAAGAGATAGACAAAATTTTACTACACGAAAAATGTAGATCGCGTTAAAATACACAATTTATGTCATATACATTTCTTTTGTTGAGTGAACCGTTTGCGAGATATTGCTTGTTATTCCCTTAAATTTTCCAATACTTATACTTTTTCTCAAATTCGTTATTCATTTTTTTATGTCCTGTACATGCAAAGAGGATGGAATACGCCACATAGCAACCAGCGTTAAAATATTTGACTATCGCTTAAAACCTACCATATTCCCCTTGCATCTACAAGAAAATTATCAATAAGATTGTCATCTTGATATCTCCATTAACATGAAGCATATGGAGAATAAGCGTTTGTAAAAATAGTTTGTACAAGAGTAGAGAAAGTCATGTGAGTGTAACACATCAGATTTTTACTTTCTCTACTACGTATAGTAAGTAGGGGAAGTATTGCATTCCACCCAAAAATTCGATACCGAGATTTCACCGGAAATACATGTTTTGAGACCTCCTGAATCCAAAAAAAGCATTTTTGGAAACATGTCCGTGTGTGTGTCTGTGTGTGTGTGTGTGTGTGTGTGTGTGTCTGTGTGTGTGTGTCTGTGAACAGCATAACTCAAAAACGAACAGTCGTATAAACACCAAACTTGGTATTTAAGTTCAGTATCTTCCAGAGATGCGACACGAAGGTTTTCAAGAAAATCCCCCCACCCCAGACTACCCTTTACATGGAACATTTTTCGAAAATTTTAATTTTCTCAAAAATGGCTCTAACGATTTTGATTAAAATATCATATGTTTAAGATAATGTCATGAGAAATGAAATGTATATCTCGAATTTTCTGGGAATGTCTCCAAAAGTATTCTTCATTGTGAACGACTTTTGCATAAGTGGTAAACCATAAGAGATAGACAAAATTTTACTACACAAAAAATGTAGATCTCGTTAAAATACACAACTTATGTCATATACATTTTTTTTGTTGAGTGAACCGTTTTCGAGATATTGCTTGTTATTTCCTTAAATATTTCAATACTTATACTTTTTCTCAAATTGGTTATTCATTTTTTTTACTTTCTCTACTACGTATAGTAAGTAGGGGAAGTATTGCATTCCACCCAAAAATTCGATACCGAGATTTCACCGGAAATATATGTTTTGAGACCTCCTGCATCCAAAAAATCTGATGTGTTACACTCACATGACTTTCTCTATTCTTGTACAAACTATTTTTACAAACGCTTATTCTCCATCTACTTCATGTTAATCGAGATAAACATTTGCAGACTATCTTATTGCTAAGTTTCTTGTAGATGTAAGGGGAATAAAGAAAAACAGTAGCCTTTAAGCACATACATATCTCTTAATAGCTGGTTGCTAGGTGCGGCACCATTCCCTTTGCCACAGTAATACTCTTTGCATATCCAAGACAAAAAATCTGATGTGTTACACTCACATGACTTTCTCTACTCTTGTACAATCTATTTATACAAACGTCTATTCTCCATATGCTTCATATTAATCGAGATATCGAGATGTCAATCTTATTTGTAATTTTCTTGTAGATGCAAGGGGAATATGGTTGCTTTTAAGCGATAGCCAAATATTTTATCGCTGGTTGGTATGTGGCGCATTCCATTCTCTTTGCATGTCCAGGACATAAAAAAATGAATAACGAATTTGAGAAAAAGTATAAATATTGGAAAATTTAAGGAAATAACAAGCAATATCTCGAAAACGGTTCACTCAACAACAAAAATGTATATGATATAAGTTGTGTATTTTAACGCGATCTACATTTTTTGTGTAGTAAAATTTTGTCTATCTCTTACGGTTTACCAGTTATGCAAAAGTCGTTCATAATGAAGAATACTTTTGGAGACATTCCCAGAAATTTCGAGATATACATTTCATTTCTCATGACATTATCTTAAACATATGGTATTTTGATAAAAATCGTTAGAGCCATTTTTGAGAAAATTAAAATTTTCGAAAAATGTTCCATGTAAAGGGTAGTCTGGGGTGGGGGGATTTTCTTGAAAATCTTCGTGTCGCATCTCTGGAAGATACTGAACGTAAATACCATGTTTGGTGTTTATCCGACTGTTAGTTTTTGAGTTATGCTGTTCACAGACACACACACACAGACACACACACACACAGACACACACACGGACATGTTTCCAAAAATGCTTTTTTTGGATTCAGGAGGTCTCAAAACATGTATTTCCGGTGAAATCTCGGTATCGAATTTTTGGGTGGAATGCAATACTTCCCCTACTTACTATACGTAGTAGGGAAAGTAAAAAAACTGATGTGTTACACTCACATGACTTTCTCTACTATTGTACAATCTATTTTTACAAACGCCTATTCTCTATATGCTTCATGTTAATCGAGATATCGAGATGTCAATCTTATTGGTAATTTTCTTGTAGATGCAAGGGGAATATGGTAGGTTATAAGCGATAGTCAAATATTTTAACGCTGGTTGCTATGTGGCGCATTTCATTCTCTTTGCATGTCCAGGACATAAAAAAAATGAATAACGAATTTGAGAAAAAGTATAAGTATTGAAATATTTAAGGAAATAACAAGCAATATCTCGAAAACGGTTCACTCAACAAAAAAATCTGATGTGTTACACTCACATAACTTTCTCTACTCTTGTACAACCTAATTTTACAAACGCCTATTCTCCATATGCTTCATGCTAATCGAGATATCGAGATGTCAATCTTATTGGTAATTTTCTTGTAGATGCAAGGGGAATATGGTAGCTTTTAAGCGATAGTCAAATATTTTATCGCTGGTTGTTATGTGACGCATTCCATTCTCTTTGCATGTCCAGGACATAAAAAAATGAATAACGCATTTGAGAAAAAGTATAAGTATTGGAAAATTTAAGGAAATAACAAGCAATATCTCGAAAACGGTTCACTCAACAAAAGAAATGCATATGACATAAGTTGTGTATTTTAACGCGATCTACATTTTTTGTGTAGTAAAATTTTGTCTATCTCTTATGGTTTACCAGTTATGCAAAAGCCGTTCACAATGAAGAATACTTTTGGAGACATTCCCAGAAAATTCGAGATATACATTTCATTTCCCATGACATTACCCTAAACATATGATATTTTTATCAAAATCGTTAGAGCCATTTTTGAGAAAATTAAAATTTTCGAAAAATCTTCCATGTAAAGGGTAGTCTGGGGTGGGGGGATTTTCTTGAAAACCTTCGTGTCGCATCTCTGGAAGATACTGAACCTAAATACCAAGTTTGGTGCTTATCCGATTGTTCGTTTTTGAGTTATGCTGTTCACAGACACACACACACACACACACAGACACACACACACACACACACACAGACACACACACACACACACACACAGACACACACACGGACATGTTTCCAAAAATGCTTTTTTTGGATACAGGAGGTCTCAAAACGTGTATTTCCGGTGAAATCTCGGTATCGAATTTTTGGGTGGAATGCAATACTTCCCCTACTTACTATACGTAGTAGAGAAAGTAAAAAATGTATATGACATAAGTTGTGTATTTTAACGCGATATACATTTTTTGTGTAGTAAAATTCTGTCCATCTCTTACGGTTTACCAGTTATGCAAAAGTCGTTCACAATGAAGAATACTTTTGGAGACATTCCCAGAAAGTTCGAGATATACATTTCATTTCTCATGACATTATATTAAACATATGATATTTTCATCAAAATCGTTAGAGCCATTTTTGAGAAAATTAAAATTTTCGAAAAATGTTCCATGTAAAGGGTAGTCTGGGGTGGGGGGATTTTCTTGAAAACCTTCGTGTCGCATCTCTGGAAGATACTGAACCTAAATACCAAGTTTGGTGTTTATCCGACTGTTCGTTTTTGAGTTATGCTGTTCACAGACACACAGACACACACACACAGACACACACACACACACAGACACACACACGGACATGTTTCCAAAAATGCTTTTTTTGGATTCAATGTGTCTCAAAACATGTATTTCCGGTGAAATCTCGGTATCGAATTTTTGGGTGGAATGCAATACTTCCCCTACTTACTATACGTAGTAGAGAAAGTAAAAAAGCATTTTTGGAAACATGTCCGCGTGTGTGTCTGTGTGTGTGTGTGTGTGTGTGTGTGTGTGTCTGTGTGTGTGTCTCTGAGCAGCATAACTCAAAAACTAACAGTCGGATAAACACCAAACTTGGTATTTACGTTCAGTATCTTTCAGAGATGCGACACGAAGATTTTCAAGATAATCCCCCCACCCCAGACTACCCTTTACATGGAACATTTTTCGAAAATTTTAATTTTCTCAAAAATGGCTCTAACGATTTTGATGAAAATATCATATGTTTAAGATAATGTCATGAGAAATGAAATGTATATCTCGAAATTTCTAGGAATGTCTCCAAAAGTATTCTTCATTATGAACGACTTTTGCATAACTGGTAAACCATAAGAGATAGACAAAATTTTACTACACAAAAAATGTAGATCGCGTTAAAATACACAACTTATATCATATACATTTTTTTTTTGTTGAGTGAACGGTTTTCGAGATATTGCTTGTTATTTCCTTAAATTTTCCAATACTTATACTTTTTCTCAAATTCGTTATTCATTTTTACTTTCTCTACTACGTATAGTAATTAGGGGAAGTATTGCATTCCACCCAAAATATCGATACCGAGATTTCGCCGGAAATACATGTTTTGAGACCTCCTGAAACCAAAAAAAGCATTTTTGGAAACATGTCCGTGTGTGTGTCTGTGTGTGTGTGTTTGTGTGTGTGTGTCTGTGTGTCTGTGAACAGCATAACTCAAAAACGAACAGTCGGATAAGCACCAAACTTGGTATTTAGGTTCAGTATCTTCCAAAGAGGCGACACGAAGGTTTTCAAGAAAATCCCCCCACCCCAGATTACCCTTTACATGGAAGATTTCTCGAAAATTTTAATTTTCTCAAAAATAGCTCTAACGATTTTGATGAAAATATCATATGTTTAACATAATATCATGAGAAATGAAATGTATATCTCGAATTTTCTGGGAATGTCTCCAAAAGTATTCTTCATTGTGAACGACTTTTGCATAACTGGTAAACCATAAGAGATAGACAAAATTTTACTACACAAATAATGTAGATCGCGTTAAAATAAACAACTTATGTCATATACATTTCTTTTGTTGAGTGAACCGTTTTCGAAATATTGCTTGTTATTTCCTTAAATTTTCCAATACTTATACTTTTTCTCAAATGCGTTATTCATTTTTTACTTTCTCTACTACGTATAGTAAGTAGGGGAAGTATTGCATTCCACCCAAAAATTCGATACCGGGATTTCACCGGAAATACATGTTTTGAGACCTCCTGAATCCAAAAAAAGAATTTTTGGAAACATGTCCGTGTGTGTGTCTGTGTGTCTGTGTGTGTGTGTGTCTGTGTGTGTGTGTGTGTGTCTGTGTGTGTGTGAACAGCATAACTCAAAAACGAACAGTCGGATAAGCACCAAACTTGGTATTTAGGTTCAGTATCTTCCAGAGATGCGACACGAAGGTTTTCAAGAAAATCCCCCCACCCCAAACTACCCTTTACATGGAAGATTTTTCGAAAATTTTAATTTTCTCAAAAATGGCTCTAACGATTTTGATGAAAATATCATATGTTTAAGATAATGTCATGGGAAATGAAATGTATATCTCGAATTTTCTGGGAATGTCTCCAAAAGTATTCTTTATTGTGAACAACTTTTGCATAACTGGTAAACCATAAGAGATACACAAAATGTTACTACACAAAAAGTGTAGATCGCGTTAAAATACACAACTTATGTCATATACATTTCTTTTGTTGAGTGAACCGTTTTGGAGATATTGCTTGTTATTTCCTTAAATTTTCCAATACTTATACTTTTTCTCAAATTCGTTATTCATTTTTTTTATGGCCTGGACATGCAAAGAGAATGGAATGCACCACATAGCAACCAGCGTTAAAATATTTGACTATCGCTTAAAAGCTACCATATTCCCCTTGCATCTACAAGAAAATTACCAATAAGATTGACATATCGATATCTCGATTAACATGAAGCATATGGAGAATAGGCGTTTTTTAAAAATAGTGTGTACAAGAGTAGAGAAAGTCATGTGAGTGTAACACATCAGATTTTTTTATGTCCTGGACATGCAAAGAGAATGGAATGCGCCACATAGCAACCAGCGTTAAAATATTTGACTATCGCTTAAAAGCTACCATATTTCCCTTGCATCTACAAGAAAATTACCAATAAGATTGACATATCGATATCTCGATTAACATGAAGCATATGGAGAATAGGCGTTTTTTAAAAATAGTGTGTACAAGAGTAGAGAAAGTCATGTGAGTGTAACACATCAGATTTTTTTATGTCCTGGACATGCAAAGAGAATGGAATGCGCCACATAGCAACCAGCGTTAAAATATTTGACTATCGCTTAAAAGCTACCATATTTCCCTTGCATCTACAAGAAAATTACCAATAAGATTGACATCTCGATATCTCGATTAACATGAAGCATATGGAGAATAGGCGTTTGTAAAATTAGATTGTACAAGAGTAGAGAAAGTCATGTGAGTGTAACACATCAGATTTTTTTATGTCCTGGACATGCAAAGAGAATGGAATGCGCCACATAGCAACCAGCGATAAAATATTTTACTATCGCTTAAAAGCTACCATATTCCCCTTGCATCTACAAGAATATTACCAATAAGATTGACATCTCGATATTTCGATTAACATGAACCATATGGAGAATAAGCGTTTGTAAAAATAGATTGCACAAGAGTAGAGAAAGTCATGTGAGTGTAACACATCAGATTTTTATGTCCTGGACTTGCAAAGAGAATGGAATGCGCGCATAGCAACCAGCGTTAAAATATTTGACCATCGCTTAAAAGCTACTATATTCCCCTTGCATCTACAAGAAAATTAGCAATAAGATTGGCATCTCGATATCTCGATTAACATAAAGCATATGGAGAATAGGCGTTTGTAAAAATAGATTGTACAAGAGTAGAGAAAGTCATGTGAGTGTAACACATCAGATATTTTTGGATTTAGGGTGTCTCAAAATATATATTTCTGGTGAAATCTCGGTATCGAATTTTTGGTTGGAATACAATACTTCCCCTACTTAACTATACGTAGTAGAGAAAGTAAAAAGTAACCGCGGCACGTAATCCAAGCCTGAGAATAATATTTAACTGTTTACTTTTTGCATGTACTCAGATCCCGATGAAATTCGAGTGCGTCCAAGTATCTATGCTTTCAAATACGTAACCCCCTAAAAGATAATTAAACTCAGATAAGAGCGTGCTATCCAAAGTGAGGGGAATACACCAGCCAGGTTCCTCACTTTCTGTCTGTTGACATTTGATGTTTTACGCGCTAGGGAAATCTGACGGCGAGCGCACATTCACCTGTTAATTCCCAACCTCCTAGTTTCTTTCATTTCAAAATGCTTTGTTGGCAATGATAAGCTTTGTCGTTATCTCCAGCGTGCAGGCTACAGGTGTGCATATGCGACGGCACACTCGCGAAAAATATACTAGCCTACTTCACTCAAAACTAAACTTGTGTCTAAGAGTCACACTGTATTCCCTGCAGTCAGTCGTTTAATAATGTCTGTAAAATAATGCATACAAAGGCTGTTTTTTTTTTCATGATGAACATTCACCGAACATCGTTTCAATTACGTAATCCTAACATTCTAAAGCGGCTGTAGGTATGCAGGAGGCTTAAACAAAGGTTAAGTTTGAAAAGCTAAGGATAATAATTATCCAAGACATTATACACCTATCAACTTAGCATTGGGGCGTCTCCCACCAATGTGGCCCGGGTTGTATCCCAGGGGGCCACATGTGCAATATGTGGTGCAAGGAGGGGGCACGCAACCGGGGCAGAGCACCGCAAGTAAGCCGTAACAGCTCTTTTTGCTTCTACCGCGACCCCTGGTAGGGAGGGATGAAGGGGCGACTAGTTCCGGATGACGACGTAATAAGCATGGACGGGATCCCTAACGTTTCCAGATCGAATACATCCGACACTGCCCAGGCCCGACCACATGCCTCTAACTCCCGGCGGTCTCCCCTTGCGGGACCTAACTGAAGAGTCTCGCAACGACGCTGAGGAAGAAGTCTCTACAAAATTCATATCCACCCTCGCCTCGTTCCCGTAACCCTGAAACAAATGACGAGGGAGATGATAGTTGCGGGGAATGAGTACAGGAAAGTCGTGGTAGAAGAGGAACCACCCCAGCATTCGCCTGCCAACCTCGGGAAACCAGGAAAAACACATATCAGACTGGGTGGTCGCCAGTAATCGAACCAGGACCTCCTGAATGCGGATCGCACATGTTACTGCGGCGGGATACTACTGTACTACTGCCACAATCTGGAGAGTTATTTATGTTTACTTACAGTACAACAAAATTTCATTATAATAGGTTTTGAATGGCAGACTTCACGCCCTCCTGACCTTTCGTGGAAGTGGTACTTAGTACGTACCGTGAAATTATTTTATCATGCATTTTGGTACATTAAAACATTTTGTCCATCCTGACCTTCTCTACAATCCCTTAAGCGCCGGTTTCACCAACTGATGTTAAAAATACTCCAACACCTTGTTTGTTAGCATTATGTTCGAAGTTTAACATAATGTTAAAACTCTTACTTTTCATCAAGCTTTTACAGCAAATTCTTAGCTAACATCTTGTTAACGTAAAAGACAACAGCGAATGATAGCAGTGACCGAACTACATAGCTTCTGAATGCGTTCTAATTTGCTTTAGTTTAAATATTGCAGCGCTCTCTGTGTCAGTAGCAGAAAGCTAGTTACATTCATGGGCAATTGCCATATGATGTTCCTGAATGTTGGGCTCAGAACCGTGATGTCAACTGAAAAATTTAGATGCAGGGGAACTAAATGTTTCATCGTTTGAAAAGCGTCAATTACAGAACTGGTTACTAAATATAGACGTATTATTGAGCGTGGAAAAGCTGACGGTCTTGCACTGAAGGATAAGAATGCAGCCTGCGAGAAAATCCGCGAGTAATTAAATTGGAATGAACACGTTTCTTCCAGGTCCAGTAAGCAAGTGCGGCAATTTTATACTGGCAAAAAGTGCAGCAGCAAAAATGTCAGGTGTGAAAAGCGTTTAAAGCTGGTGAAGGACACTACAATGGAACCGAAGTGCTATCGTGTTATCGCCGATAAAGGATTAATTAGACCTGAACAAAAATACTGTTTGCTTCTTGAAGCAACTGCTCCGGAAACCTTTCGAATAAAATGATAAACGGTAACTTTGGAAATACCAACATTATCGCCATCCTTAAGGGACACCGGGACTGAAATTCCTATTTTCTATATTTCTATAGTTGTTAACTTATATTATAAACTATCGTGCAAAGTTTTAGCATTCTCTCATTAGTAGTTTTGATGAATTTAATTTTTTATTAGCATAATGTTGTTTTATAATAGCATTAGAATTAATCCTTGCGCATCAGAAAATAAAATATTTGAATTATTTTGACATTTTCTAATTCCTAGTGATTGTAAGACCAACTTCAGTCTCTGATTGGAAGAAATAGCTATTACTTTTAGTAAATTAATTTTTTTTGTTCATGAGCATTTAATTCAATTTTTTAAGATATTTTTAGTTTTAGAATTTTTTTAGCCTAACTAACTATCCAATCTTAACACCTGAGGCTGAATTTATATATGGAGAACATTGTGGAAAAAAATCAAGTTCATAGCCCAAAATCTAATGCGACAGGTGCAGATATTGTACAAAAAAAAATGTAAACTGGAGAAAAATCAACTTGCATGCATCATGAGTAAGATTCACATTGCCTCATTACATTAGAATTGCCCTGCTGCATATGTAACACCTTCCTTCATTTGTTTGGCAACCACACTGTGACCCACACCCAACTCAAAAAAGCATCTACAGCTTTTCAGCTTACTTCAAATGGAGGTCTCTTAGATGTTTTTTCATCTACCCTTGTCCTGGCCTGAATCCACATTCACTGCATTTTAGAACTAGTTTAATTGCAAATCCATGTTTCTCCCTTAGTGAGAATTTTCCACACTCTCCACACTGCACTTTACTTAGTAGTTGATTTAGAGAAGCACTGTGTACTAAAAAATATTCATTGTCTACATCTACACTAGGCCAAAAATTTGCACTATTTACACTGACATTTACAGAGTTACCTATACTAATACTCATACTTTGTACACTATCTTTAATGGTATGTACATTACTATTTACACCACTTTCTCTGAGTTTTTCGAATCTTGAAAACTTCTCTTCAGCGCGTGCATTGAACATTCTGCTATACACTGCAATGTGCTTGCATCTGAAAAGTGCCAGTAGCATAAAATCTCAAAGTAATTAACGCTTATAAGAAAGAGGCATGCTTGTTTGTAGTATTCTAACCTCTCGTAGTTCCCGTAAAACCATGCTCATATCTTCTTTGGACTTTATCGCTTTAAAAATTCCTCCTTTTGCAGGTTTTCAAATTTATTATGATGCATAACTGCTTTCCTGTTAGGGATGGCATTAAAAAATGCCAAACGCAGCAAACTCGCATCAACAGCTTGGTCTGCGGCAGCCATATTCCAACTTTTCACATTTGTTACATGTCTTAACACAGGGGTACAGCAATGATAACTTAATACCGAATTTAACACATTGTTAAAGTAACATTGTTCGATGAAGCAGAATGTGCGTTAATTTCAATGTTAAATCACTTTAACATTGTGTTCAAATTAGCTTCGTTGGTGAAACCGTAAACGACTTTTTGATAATGGAGGATGCGTGCTCCTAGACCCCTATCCGCTCCAGCTTATCTGCGACCCTAGGGGCAAAAAGCTGGTATATGAATTTGTTCACATGAAATGGTTGTTCCTCTTGACTTCCTCTGTCATCGCTGAAAAGTACCCTTCTGTATATATCTGTTATTTTAGGAGTAGGAGCACGTGCAGTTTTCAGCAAATGCTTGTAAAGCGTGTATTTGGTGTGGGGTGGTTGTTACTCGATAGCCAATCCACACAAAGGCAGAATAATTTGCGCATCAAAGCATATAAGCTGAGTCTAGAGAGAAATGAAGTATTTTCAGACCCATGCTTATCTAAATGAACTGACATATACAATCTAGATTTTTTAAATTAATTTTCTTTGCTAACATACATATGGTTGCTCTTTGATAACGCACGTAATACAACATGAACGAATCGAAACTCTTTCTTCCCTCACAATGTTACAATGGCGGTCGCCGGTGGCAGTTTGCCGCCGGTGTTTTCTCGCACAAGAAAGGAACGTGTCTGCTACAGGCAGGGGATGCGGTAAACTGAAAATAGCTTCGCACAAATGATCGATTGTGTCGTCTTACTGCCATATAATATTTATATAGCCGCAGCTAAATTAGGGTCACGTCCTCAACCTACTATCAGCTAACTCTCATACAATAAAAAATCTGATGTCTTACACTCACATGACTTTCTCTACTCTTGTACAAACTATTTATAAAACCTTATTCTCCATCTACTTCATGTTAATCGAGATAAACATTTGCAGACTCTATCTTATTGCTAATTTTCTTGTAGATGTAAGGGGAATATATATTTACAAGGGCAATATAGAAATACAGTAGCCTTTAAGCGCATACATATCTCTTAATAGCTGGTTGCTAGGTGCAGCACCATTCTCTTTGCCACAGATTAATACTCTTTGCATATCCAAGACAAAAAAAAAATGAATAACGAATTCCCATTTGAGAAAATAAGTATTGAAAAATTTA
This sequence comes from Deroplatys truncata, assembly GCA_030765065.1. NCBI lineage: Eukaryota > Metazoa > Arthropoda > Insecta > Mantodea > Mantidae > Deroplatys > Deroplatys truncata. Next base: position 43,798,344 of record CM060975.1, on the reverse strand, counting down.
AGGGAATAACAAGCAATATCTCGAAAATGGTTCTCAACAAAAAAAATGTATATGCCATAAATTGTGTATTTTAACGCGATCTACATTTTTTGTATAGTAAAATTTTGTCTATCTCTTACGGTTTACCAGTTATGCAAAAGTCGTTCACAATGAAGAATACTTTTGGAGACATTCCCAAAAATTTAAGGTATACATTTTATTTGTCATGAAATTATCTTAAACATATGATATTTTAATCAAAATCGTTAGAGCCATTTTTGAGAAAATTAAAATTTTCGAAAAATGTTCCATGTAAAGGGTAATCTGGGGTGGGGGGATTTTCTTGAAAACCTTCGTGTCGCATCTCTGGAAGATACTGAACCTAAATACCAAGTTTGGTGTTTATCCGACTGTTCGTTTCTGAGTTATGCTGTTCACAGACACACAGACACACACACGGACATGTTTCCAAAAATATTTTTTTTTGGATTCAGGGGGTCTCAAAACATATTTCCGGTGAAATCTTGGTATCGAATTTTTGAGTGGAATATAATACTTCCCCTACTTACTATACGTGTAGAGAAAGTTATTAGTGCAATCGAGGTAAAGAAGCGCAAGGTCGCGGGCGGCTTATTTTTTTCTACTTCATGTTAAATCGAGATAAATGTTGGCAACAAAGGTTTCAAAACGCCTTTCGTGTAGGTACAAGTGCTGACATAGGCTGAAGCGATAGTCAAATCTTTAAAAGCGAGACCTACGAGGGTGATAGTGAACATGTTTAGAATGTTAATTCTAAATTCAAATAGTTTGTTAATTACCAAAGATTTTTAGACTAAGTGGTCACCCAAAAATGAATTTGACTAGAGAACATCTCCAGGTTATGATATTTTACAGCTTAAAATTGCCATTAACGCCTAAACAACGAGAAGATCGGTTTAGAAATGCATTTGACGAAGAAACCCCGTCTAAGGCAACAATTCATAATTGGTACAGCGAATTCAAAAGAGATCTTTTTACTTTCTCTACTACGTATAGTAAGTAGTGGAAGTATTGTATTCCACCCAAAAAATCGATACCGAGATTTCACCGGAAATACATGTTTTGAGACCCCTGAATCCAAAAAAAAGCCTTTTTGGAAACATGTCCGTGTGTGTGTGTCTGTGAACAGCATAACTCAGAAACGAACAGTCGAATAAACACCAAACTTGGTATTTAGGTTCAGTATCTTCCAGATATGCGACATGAAGGTTTTTAAGAAAATCCCCCCACCCCAGATTACCCTTTACATGGAACATTTTTTCGAAAATTTCAATTTTCTCAAAAATGGCTCTAACGATTTTGATTAAAATATCATATGTTTAAGATATTTTCATGACAAATGAAATGTATATCTTGAATTTTCTGGGAATGTCTCCAAAAGTATTCTTCATTGTGAACGACTTTTGCATAACTGGTAAACCATAAGAGATACACAAAAGTTTACAACACAAAAGATGTAGATCGCGTTAAAATACACCATTTATGTCATATACATTTTTTTTGTTGAGTGAACCATTTTCGAGATATTGCTTGTTATTCCCTTAAATTTTTCAATACTTATTTTCTCAAATGGGAATTCGTTGTTCATGTTTTTGTCTTGGATATGCAAAGAGTAATAATCTGTGGCAAAGGGAATGGTGCAGCACCTAGCAACCAGCTATTAAGAGATATGTATATGCTTAAAGGCTACTGTACTTCTATATTGCCCTTGTAAATATATATTCCCCTTACATATACAAGAAAATTAGCAATAAGATAGAGTCTCCAAATGTTTATCTCGATTAACATGAAGTAGATGGAGAATAAGCGTTTGTAAAGATAGTTTGTACAAGAGTAGAGAAAGTCATGTGAGTATAACACGACAGATTTTTTTTTAATGATGAATTTCGGGAAGGACGCCCAAGAACTGCGTTACTGATGAAAATATTGTCGTTGTTCGTGCAATGCTTGAAGAAGATCGACGGACATCTTATGCATTTATTCGGGCATCATTGGGCATTGATATGAGTCAAATACAAAACATTTTACATCAATTGTTAAAGGTGAGAAAACCTTGTTGTCGATGAATTCCACATAAACTGACTCCCGATCAAAAACAACAACGCATTGATTGGAGCATAATAACTGTGAAAATATTCCAGGCTGCACTTAAAATTTGCTTTGGAATATCGTTACTGGTGATGAATATTGGATTTATTGCTATGATCGTGAAAAGAAAAGTCAATCGGTCAGTGAGTCTTTCGAATAGAAGCCAAGCCTTTAAAAGTCCGACGAATTCGCAGTGCTGGTAAGAAGATGGTTTCCAATATTTTTCCTACAACGGGCCATATTGCTACTGTAGCATTAGAAGTTAGACGTACCGTTACTGCCGATTGGTACTCAAATGTCTGTTTACCACAGTTTATTTTTTTAAAAGTTCGTGAAAAATACTATTACATCATGACAACGCATCGTCGTATACAACAAAACTAACAACTGAGTATCTGGACGCTTCACTATCAGCCCTGACCTAGCACCTTGTGAATTTTTTTTTTGTTTCCAAAAATTAAAGATAAAATGGGGAGTCACTTTTTCATGAGATGAAGCGTGGAACATTATAAAACCCTGGTGCCTCAGGTATCATTACTTAAAGAGTTGGTTTCATCGAATGCAAAAATGTATTGATGTTAAGGGGAATATTTTGAAAAACTGTAAAACTATTTCATTTTGTTTAAATAATCCTTGTTTGATTTTCGAAAAATTGTCAGTGTCGCCCTCATACAGTAGCTTTGAATACTACACTTTCAATGACCACCAGAAACAGCGAATGGTGAATTAGCACTTCAAAAAGGTATACGTATTTGGAAATTAAAACCAGTAACAAGTAATATCTCGGAAATGTTTACTGCTACAAAAACATTGTTTGATATAAATTGTGTGTTTCAACAAGATCTATATTTTTTGTGAGTAAACAGCTTTTTCTAACTATTATAGCTTACTAGTTGCATAGAATCATACTAAATTCATTCACAGTGAACTTCAAAATTAAGGTATACATTTTGTGCTGCAAAAATCTTAAACGTGTGACATTTTAATCAAAACCCTTAAAACCGTTTTTGAGGATATCAAAAGTAACATATTGTGCCTTTATCCAGTTTTTCAATTGTCACTTTTCTCAGTTCTGTCACTGTTTCAGTTTTATATAGTTCCCCTTCACTGGGAGCTCACTTCAGTAAAGTGAACTAGTTCAACTTTCTACCACTTCACTTCCTTCGTAATGTAGCCTCTTCACGTTTAACGGTTCACTTCATTCGGGAGTAGAACACGAGACCTCCACAACCCGTCGCTCCGCAGTAGCACTCGCTGCACGTCGCAACAGTCGTCGCCAACTCGCTTGGAGAATCACTCTTGATGTCGCACCAGAAACAATCGCTCGCACACTCACTCAACAACTCTGACTGCTCTTGCGAGAACGCTCGCTTATGTAGTCAGTGGAATCTTTCCTCAAGGTTCTCGAACGTTCTAGAACTATTTGAACACACTTTCTGGAGGAGGGGCGGGAGAACAAACTTTCAGAAGGTTCTAGTTATCTGCTGATAGCGAACCCCGTGTTTACGCTGGCGAGCGCAGTTATCGTTGTTTACTCCGACCGCCCGGCGCCGAACTCCCGATTACCTTGGGCCATAACCGCTGATCACAATATATTTTTTCATGTAAACGGTAGAGTGGTGAGGGATGATTTTGCTGAAAATCTTCGTGTTGCATCCTTAGAAGATGCTGAACTTAAACATCGAGTTGCGTACTCATCCAACATTTCGATTTTGAGTTGATTCTCTCTCTCGGATGGAATGTAATAGTTCCTCTACCTACCATAAATAAGTGCTAAAGAAAGTAAAAAGGGAATGGAACTAATGCGCTAAGTGAAAATAGTTTCACATGGAGTATTTCTTACTTACTGAAACTTGTGCTGCGACCACTTATTAGCAACATTGAAGGTATCTGCGTGCTGTACTTCACTGAGGAGTTTCGATCCAGTTAGTGTAACACGGGGATTCAGAAGTTGAGAAAGAAACTTGGGACTGTCAACTTGTTTCAACTTCTCCGCGGCGAACTTTGTCACCATTACCGCTAATTTCTACCTGTATGAAACAGATTACCTGGCCATTGCGTGTTTTCCCAAGGGGTGGTTTACCCATTACGCACGATGGCGTGTCAACCACATTCTATTAGCCCCAATATCAGAGTAAGTACGTGGGTCGATTCAAGCCATTTCTGTGAAAGGCCCAGTGTCATGGAGAAGCCTTCATTACATGTTTATTTCTTTATTTACATTTTCAAAGTTACGGTTGTTGTACACCCTTACTACTTAGATGTGAGCGATTCTTACTTTTGTTTCCTCGCGTACTTACTTGTAGACCTGAGCTACAGATAAAGAATTGTATTATAGTTCAACTGTTGGGGAGCCGAACTTGAAGTAGTTGCAACCGCATGTATGGTACCCGGTAGCCTTTGCCCCAATTTTTAAAAATATTAACTTTGTAATTTGACTGTTTCTTTAAGTATTAAATATTTATGTTTGCCTCGGCTGCGTCAGTATTATTGTTAGAGACACATTTCTCTTAGCAGGGTTGTGGTGCAACAAGAATGTAGGCTTACACAGATTATAATTTTACTCCACTCCTTTTATTAATACTTGACACGATTCAAATAACACTTCACTGATATAGTGAGCTGTGAGATTCTTTTTATTAATTAATTACACTTTTTAACACGTAAGCTTACTTTTCGTCTCACAGGAATACATATTATATTTCTTGAGGACACTTTTTGCGTCTGGTTAGTAACGCTGAATTAATTTCAACCGCCTAAGCTAGTAAATTTCTGTATTTCAAGTCTCTGACTGGCTATTCCTAATCCAATAGAATACCTTCATTTAACTAAAGCTTTTTCTGGTTGGTGATTGGCTATTTTATAAACTGTCACTAAAATTATATTATTGTTGCTCCAATAATGACTAGTAGCATTATTAAACATTCTTACTCATTATTGCCTCAAGGTTACCTCATTGTTAGCAACTTTTAATCTCTTATTCTCACAGCTCCTACATTATTAAATTACGTAATATATTCACATAACATTATTACACATGGATACAATAATATAAAAATATACAATGATTGTAATATACACTTTTTATATGTTGTTTTATACACATATTGCTTTAAGGCGGGCTGTTATTGAATTTATATTTTATATAATTAGACTGAAATCATTTAAGTGTTAAAAATACTGCCTCACAGAGTAGACTATTTAGTAGAGGCAGGTGGAAAAGCAACTCTTAGTTTGAGCTGGTTACGAGGATGGAGCAGTTCCAAAAATACCCAGCCCAGTTATACAACTCCAAAATAAAGGTCTTTCTACCAACGCGATTATTGGAGTTATTTATGACACAAAAGTTAAAAGTGGGATTTTATTTTGCGAATCAACGAAAAGGAACTAAAACCGAAACACTTTTCTTAAGCTTGAACGAAGGCACGAAAGATAATAAGTTATAAACTAAACATTTACTTACATGAGCTTAAAAGAAAAAACAAAATACGTAGATCAGTTCTTACAAAGCATCCGTGAAATTTTGTAAACAAATGCGAAAATTTTAAATATTTTGTTTTTTGTATTCTTATTACAGTTATAACCAAGCGGGATGGCTCAGCGGCAACGAGTATAGCCCGCATTCGGGAGGTCCCGTTCCATCCCCGGCGACAGTCCACTCTGATCCACGGGTTTTTTCGGGTTTTCCCGGATCGTCAGGCGAATACTGGAGTGGTTTCTTTCAGCCCCCAAACTCATGTCCCTCCATTCCGTACCATTCATTATTTCATTCATCCGTCTCTTTCAGGGTCGGAAGTATCGGCGATGATGTTTCGGTGCAGCGTGGCAGGGGAAAAGGATGCTCTGTGTGAACTTTCTCCGTCCCTCGGTATCCGAACCCCCTTGAGGGGCGATGGACCCCTTTGTGTGGAGGGGGTCCCTGTCTGCCGGGGCGTCTATTTCTGGAAACGTAGGGACCCTGCCATTGTTGTACCGTCGCTCCTGTTGTACCGGTGTCTTCTCTCCCCTCATCCTTCCTCCCGGGGGACGTCCCCTCGTGGGGTGTAAGTACAATATCCACTCTGGATCGGTACCAAGTCCTCTCCGTATAGGAAGATAAGATTACAATAACAACTTGTAATGTCATGTTGCACAATTGTTATTTTTTAAAATCAACAATTTTAAAGACACAAATGGATACTTCATTGGCCCTGTGCCATTTCAGAAAAGCATTGCGTTGAGCTTTTAACTCCATTTTACCTCAATTCCATTTTTCAGAATTATGGAATTATAATTGCTGTGCACTAGTTAAAACATATGAAATAGTTTAGCTGAAATTATCTTCCATAACTCATATTTAAAACGTTGAAAATTTCAGTATCATGTAAACAAACAAATAGGTTTTCTCTTAAAATAATTAAAATTAAGAAATGCCTGCACAACAATTTCTTTATATCTGTATACTAAGCTTAAATTAAACATTTAGGGGCGATATGATAAACCGTATGGTCCAAAGAGCATTTCATAATAAGGTATTCAAAAATTATTAAATATTAATAAAACATTAATATCTTAACAATGGTTTGAATAGCTCATTAAAATTTTGTGTGCACTATATGTTCATGGTAAAGTCAAGGCAATGAGAAGAAACTGTGTTTTGTTTTTATCTTCACAGATGCATTTGACAACTGTCAAATACGAAAACGGAAAGTTCACGTGTTTACTTAACCGTTCAACAAAAGAAAGAAAAAAACCTTATTTTGTTTAAACATTTAATACAGAGACTAAAGACTAAGCTATCTTACTTTTATTTAAACCTACTAAATTAAACCGAGAGACATACAGCATTACTCCTGCCCTCAGCAGTGCCTGACATCATAAGTGTGTAAATCAACTGCTAGGGTTTTGAGGGTTTTTACTTTCTCTACTACGTATAGTAAGTAGGAGAAGTATTGTATTCCACCCAAAAATTCGATACAAGATTTCACCGGAAATACATGTTTTGAGACCCCCTGAATCAAGAAAAGCATTTTTGGAAACATGTCCGTGTGTATGTCTGTGTGTGTGTGTGTGTGTGTGTGTGTGTGTCTGTGAACAGCATAACTCAGAAACGAACAGTCGGATAAACACCAAACTTGGTATTTAGGTTCAGTATCTTCCAGAGATGCAACACGAAGGTTTTCAAGAAAATCCCCCCACCCCAGACTACCCTTTACATGGAACATGTTTCGAAAATTTTAATTTTCTCAAAAATGGCTCTAACGATTTTATTAAAATATCATATGTTTAGGATATTTTTATGACAAATAAAATGTATATCTTGAATTTTCTGGGAATGTCTCCAAAAGTATTCCTCATTGTGAACGACTTTTGCATAACTGGTAAACCACAAGAGATAGACAAAAGTTTACTACACAAAAAACGTAGATCGCGTTAAAATACACAATTTATATCATATACACTTTTTGTTGAGTGAACCATTTTCGAGATATTGCTTGTTATTCCCTTAAATTTTTCAATATTTATTTTCTCAAATGAGAATTCGTTATTCATTTTTTTGTCTTGTATATGCAAAGAGTTATAATCTGTGGCAAAGTGAATGGTGCTGCACCTAGCAACCAGCTATTAAGAGATATGTATATGCTTAAAGGCTACTGTATTTCTATATTGCCCTTGTAAATATATATTCCCCTTGCATCTACAAGAAAATTAGTAATAAGATAAGAGTCTGCAAACGTTTATCTCGATTAACATGAAGCATATGGAGAATAAGCGTTTGTATAAATAGTTTGTACAAGAGTAGAGAAAGTCATGTGAGTGTAACACATCAGATTTTTTTTACATTCGTAGGGTCTTACTGATAGTGGCGGATCCAAGCCTTGACATTAGCCCCACATGATAATATAATATTGAAAGATTAGGCCAGTGCCACGGTTGAAGTTTGGCAATGTCTAGTTAACGACTACAAGCTTATACAGAGACTGAGGTTACAGTAGAGAGAATGCCACCGTGCCATATTTTCGGTTTTGAAAGTTGGCAGTCCTTGCTGTAGTTAACGAATGAGAGAGGTACATACATATACTGAAATACTGACAGTGTAAATCCTCTTTGAAGCACCTAGAATCTTTGTTTCGCGTTTTGCTTTCCTCAGCATGAATATGGAGCAGGACGGGAGAGCTGATGTATCTCTTTCTCATCTTGGTATTCAAACAGGGCGCTAAGTCAGCTGCTACTCGTCCCATTGTTGTGCGAGATTACATCGCCTTTGTAGCCTACTTCCGTTTTGGCGGTCAGTGCCAAGCTGCGACTTTCTGGTCTGCTAGACCCTTCTCACTCATGTGATGCTCTTAATTCCACGATCTTAGGATAAGCACTCTCATCTTTGCGCCTTATTTCTATAGATACTATCGTTTATTTTATATAGACACACTATAAACTATTATTACAAAATCTCATCATTTATCTGTGTCATGTTAATCGAGATAAACAATTACAGAAATACTTTTATTACATGTTTCGTTGTACAAGAGGAATACCTACACGAGGCCGAAGCGATAGTCAAATGTTTAAAAAACGGATCGCTACTTGCTGGCCTTGTAATTATGTAATCTTTCTATGACATAGCGAAAAACAAATGGCTGATACTACAAAAAGGGAGTATAAAATAAATTGTGTATTTCAAAGAGATGTTCATTCTTTTGAGAAATTTTTTTATAAATAGTTATGCTTTACCCCTTATACAGTACTGCACAAAATTAATTCCGAATGAAGAGGACTAACTTTTCTTCGAAATCTTCGTGTCGCATCGTTGGATGATGCCAAATCAAGTTTGGTATTTAACCAACTTTTCGTTTTCGAGTTATGCTCTTCTCTCTCTCTCTCTCTCTCTCTCTCTCTCTCTCTCTCTCTCTCTCTCTCTCTCTCTTACACACGCAGCCTTTATCTAAAACTGCATTCTTTATGCAAAGGACCCCAAAGACGTATTTCGGTTGAAATTTCGACATCGCATTTTTGGGTGAAATACATCACTTCCTCTACCTAGTTATAACTAAGTGCTACAGAAGCTAAAAACGTTCATTCCGTTATGTGCTTTACATCTTTTAAACCAATAAATGTTTATCTGGGAATGTATTCAAATTAAGTAATACTGACCTGGCATACAGCATCAGTGAACAACACTCAACTTTATATTACTTCCGTTTCCGGAGGAAAAGAAACAGAATATATGCATTTAGATGCTCATAGAGGGTACTGTAGGCAGAATTTTATCCTTAGGTAACCTAAGAATAAAATGGCGAGTAGTTTAGAATCAGCTGCTGTTTTGTTTCCAGCGCTCCTCATATAGTCTATGACCTTCGGGGAAACCTCGAGCCGCCAAACCATGGCTGCATCCACATATCACCTGGAGGCACCCAGCCAGTGGTGTTTGTTGCCTCCGATGGTTGTGATAATGGTGGCGATGGAAGGAGGAGACCTACAGCTTTTACTATGGACCCCAAAACACGTTGGGCCTTGCGGATATTCCACATAAGGTAGTCAGAAGTGAATATCGGAACGAGTTAAAATTGCCACCCAATGGCTGGGGATAGAAATACGGCCCCCACACGAAAGTCGCGAATGAAACCCCTGAGCCATCCCAGAGCCAATTTTAGAAATAGTTAATGCCTCGAAAAAGTATGTAATATAAAGGGCCTCTACGTCTTTCTATGGCAAACTGTCTTACTTTCCCTACCACGTATAGTAACTAGGGAAGTTTTGTATTGCACCCAAAAATACCATATCGAAACTTCACCGGAGATGCATGTGTTGAGCCCCTGAATAAAATAAAAGCATTTTTAGAAAAATGTCCGTGTGTGTGTGTGTGTGCGCGCGCGCGTCTGTGAACAGGCTAACTCAAAAACTCGGCATTTAGGTCGAGTACCTTCCAAAGATGGAACACGAAGATTTTCAAGTAAATCCCCCACTCCAGACTACCCTTTACATGCAAGATTTTTGTACACTTTTGACTTTCTAAAAATGGCTCTAACCATTTTGATTAAAATACATGTATTTAAGATAGTTACATAATAAATAATATGTATATCTTGAATCTTCTGAGAATAGCCAGTGAAATCCAATTAATTTGGAAGAAATTTTGTATAATCTGTACCAATACGATACACGTAAACGTAGTACACAGAAAAAAAAATGTAGCTCTCTATAAAAAAACCCACACAATTTATTTCAAATAAGTTTTTTGTGGCATAAGCCATTTCTAGATATTCGCTATTAAAGGCTCGAATTGTTCATTTCTTGGCCATTCTCTAAGTCCTGTCAACATTCAGTTGTTTCTTGCGATTGCATGGAAACAGCATGGAATTTTAAGGCAGCATATAGCGTCCAGCTCTTAAACATTTGACTATCGCTGTTCTCTTTGTATCTATAACGAAATGTGAGTTTGTACACCCACTAATAAGCGATAGAGGGAGAGAAAGCTGTGTGAATGTAACACATCAGACTTTTTTCCGTCTCTTATGTTCTCCCAGTTACACAATATTCTAGCGTAATAGACTCAACAACATACTCAGACGTTACGGAAGGTAACTACACAACTATGACCGTTGTAAAACCCCACGTAAACGGTCAAGATATGATCTTGCAGTCAAGGGTATACGATTGTAATCCACTTGTGGTTTTGTCTGTTTGGCCATTTAAACCCCCAAGCGGATGTGCAGAAAGTACATGGAATGTTAAAACTTTATTTTAACGTAATCTTGTTTTTCTACACTTTTGTGGCTTGAAAATATTCGTCAAGATGTACGCACCTTAGTTCTATTTCTTTCCACATTTGCAGCATGGGTTCTTTGAAGATAGGTGAGATCTAAAAGAGATTTTTCTTGATTTCAAGTATAATTTTGTATTTAGGGTTTTTATGATTTAATATTTGGTCGCTGTGAGCTAAGGTATATTCGAGGAATAACAGGCATAATTTAAACGTTTAAAAGCTTCAAATTATCATCACTTGGAGCACTTCACATGACATTCCATTTTCATTCTTTGAAAATTATTTTCTTGGAAAGTTTGGTACGAAGGACGATTAAAATTCATTTTCTGCTATAGGGGAAAGTGGGGCAAGAGTGCCATGTTAAGGTTCAAACACTATTTTGTTCCTCTAAACAGAATCATACGTATTTTTCCCCTCGTATACTAGATAAGCTTTCATTACACAAGAACATGATAAAGTATTAAGACAGACTCTCCCAAACATTCTGAGATATTTTGATTTACATAAAGAAACGTCAGCTGACACTCTTGCCCCATAGGCTGGGGTAAGAGTGTCACATACATTGAACAAACTGAGACATCATTATTCCCTACAAATATCACAAATAAAGGTTCCTTTCACGTCATTAAAGTCTGTACAATCTGTATGAGACATTCCTTTGCATTCTTGACACTGAACCATTGGCTCATCAGGTGGATCTGATAACCTTTCTGGGCAAATTAAGCAAAAGTATACATCGTCTTTTTTCTGGTCTTCAGTAGTTCTCTGTGACGTTGCAGTATCACACCTTGGTTTCTTCTTCTGTATCTTTGATTTTAACAGAACTTTTGTGGTAGTTGAGCGATTAGTAGAAGCTTGTTTTCTTTCAAGCATTTTTTATGTGGGCTGCTGGTCAGGATAACCGATTTATCAGGTTTTCTTCCTCTTAGGGTTGGAGTTTTAGGAAAAGGTCTTCTATGAATTGGAAGTGGGGAAATAGTTTCAGTGCTGGAGTTTTGGAAACAGGTTTCATTTTATCTGCTTCCTTTTCATCAACGAAGTAAAAGCTTTCCCTCGAAGTAGAAGCTATAGGAATGAACTCCTTTGCATTCCTTCTCTAGGGGCAGGATGCTTGAATCTTCGGTATTTTCACTATCCATTTTCTCTGTATTTCTGATTTATAAATTTTGTTACAATGAATTGTTTGTACTATGTTCACAGTACGGGGTAAGAGTGTCACTCTGGCACTCTTGCCCCAGAGTCAGCTGACACTTTTGCCCCCAGCTGCACGGGATTACGTCTGGTGACACCATGGAGTGGGGGCTGCATACTCTACTAACTCTAGGCGTGCAATTGGATTCTCATATAAGCGGGGTTAAGCCATAATAACTGAGATATACCAGAAACTACCTTACCTGGGAATAAATTGGGTTTCCTTCATGAAAATATAAGATCACAATTATGAAAAAAGTACTTTATTATACAACAAAAACAATAAATTTCTAGAGCTGCTGTAATGCACAGCCCAACAAACATACCATCTAACTCAGTGTACCCAACCTTACAACAAAGTCACTAAGCCCGTATTTTTGCACTTAAAGGGGGGTGACACTCTTACCCAATATGGCACTCTTGCCCCACCTTCCCTTAATTAGGTAAAACAAATCTTTGATCAAAATTTCAGAAATCAAGTTGAAATTGAAAAAAGTTAGCCATTCCAGTAACGAGGTGCAGTTTACTCGCGAACACAATTTTTTTTACCTTCTCTACGTTCTTACGTTACTGTATTCCACCCAAAAATTCGATGTCGAGATTTCGATGTCATTTTTAGAAAAAGGTCCTGTGTGTCTGTGAACAGCTTAACTCAAAAAGAAAAACGTCTGTCAAATACTAAAGCTTCGGCATCGTCCAAGGATACGATATTAAGATTTTCAAGAAAATTTCCCCATTCCAAACTATTCTTTACATTGAACATTTTCGAAAATCTTGATTTTTGTCAAAAATGGCTCTAACAATTTTGATTAACGCATCATATTTTAAGATATTTTCATGAAGAATGAAGTGCATACAGTGATTTTTTTAAGAGTAGCCTATGAAGTCCTCTTTATTCTGAACGACTTTAGCATAATTGGTAAACCGTAAGAGACAAAATGTAGATCTCTTAAAGCACGCAATTTGTCTAATAATTTTATTTATCACATACGTATACTTTTCTCAAGTATAATTTCTTTTCTCCTCTCCTCGTCATGGAATTTCAAAGCAATCATTTTATCTACTGTATCGTACAACGAAATGTGTAAATATGAATTGAAAGTTTATTTGGATTAAAGAGTATGTAGAATAATAACTTTCGTAAGAATCGTTTGCAGAAGAGTTGTCGTGTGAATGCTGGACGTCAACGGCTGGAGAGTGTATTGTTGAGAAGATCGTTACGATATTCCATTCATGTTTTAAAACGAATCCTTACGGCTCTTAGCAGCTTGACAACGATGTTCCCTGATCCCATCTCCAAGGGGTGATTCTGAGTGTGGTAGCCTTTGCTCCTTCAGGGGATGCTGGAACTGGAGTGTGGTAATCAGGTTTAGTCCCGGAGAAAGTGAATTATGCCTCATCAAAATCAGAGCAGCGACATCGTAGTTCAGAAAATCGAATTCAGAGGGAGGCTTAGTAGCTACACCGATGTCATCGAGCGAGGTGGCACTGCGGTAACGTGTGAGACTCGCATTCGGGAGGTCGCGGGTTCCAACACCGGCGACCGCGCACTCTGTCCCATGTGATTTTCGTGGTCTCCCCGGGTCGGCAGGCGAATGCTCTTCTATCACGACTTTCCTGCCCCTCATTTCCCGTACCCATCACCTCTATCATTGTCATCTGTGTCAGGGTTGTAGGACCAGCCGACGGTGTTCGGCGAGTTGCGGTTGGGCGGTGTATGAGAGCTTTGGCGTCGGTCGGAAGTCTTCCTTATTTACCACATGTCCCTTATACAGCGTATAAAAACGCAGGTTAGAATGTGCGGTGGTAGATACATGTGCACCTAGTTTATAAACTGGTGTCCAGAAACTCCTTCTTCACGCGCTAAGAGCCTCCAATAACTGTAATTAAAAAAACTGTAGACACCGCGACAAGCAATAAATATGACATCATTACTTCAAAGGTTTTTACCAATGTTGGTGCATCAGCTGTTACGTGATACATACCATACCTGCAGCCAACGATGTTTACGGTGTTATTCATTTGTGTGGCATGAATACTGGCGGATTTGTACACGAATGCAGAGTACATCGAGGTGCTTCTCATCTATGGGGAAGCCTGGAGGAATACAAGAAAGCATTGTCGGCTCTATCAACATTATCCCAACAGGCATCACCCAGCCCACACCATGTTTCCAAGACCAGAGAGGAGTTTAAGCGAAACAGGCAGCTTACATCCTATGAAACACACGCGGACACTCCGTACAGCAGAATTTGAACTATTTTCAAGAGTTCCACATCACATATCGAGCAATGCAAAAAATCTGATGTGTCACACTCACATGACTTACTCTACTCTTGTACAAACTATTTTTACAAACGCTTATTCTCCATATGCTTCATGTTAATCGAGATGTCAATCTTATTGCTAATTTTCTTGTAGATGCAAGGGGAATATGGTAGGCTTTAAGCTATAGTCAAATATTTTAAGAGCTGGTTGCTATATGGAGTATTCCATTCTCTTTGCATTACCAGGACAAAACAAAATAAAAAAAAAAGAATAACGAATTTGAGAAAAAGTATAAGTATTGGAAAATTTAAGGGAATAACAACCAATGTCTTCATAATGGTTCACTCAACAACAAAATTGTATATGACATAAATTGTGTATTTTAACGCGATCTAAATTTTTTGTGCAGCAAAATTTTGTCTATCTCTTATGGTTTACCAGTTATGCAAAAGTCGTTCACAATGAAGAATACTTTTGTAGACATTCCCAGAAAATTCAAGATATACATTTTATTTATCATGAAAATATCTTAAACATATGATATTTTAATCAAAATTGTTAGAGACATTTTTGAGAAAATTAAAATTTTCGAAAAATGTTACATGTAAAGGGTAATCTGGGGTGGGCGGATTTTCTTGAAAACCTTCGTGTTGCATCTCTGGAAGATACTGAACCTAAATACCAAGTTTGGTGTTTATCCGACTGTTCGTTTCTGAGTTATGCTGTTCACAGACTCGCAGACAGACACAAACACACACACACACACACACACACACACACGCACACACACACACACGGACATGTTTCCAAAAATGCTTTTTTTTATTCAGGATGTCTCAAAACATGTATTTCCGGTGAAATCTCGGTATCGAATTTTTGGGCGGAATACAATACTTCCCCTACTTACTATACGTAGTAGAGAAAGTAAAAATGTATCGAACTTGGCGGAGCCATTCTGAGCACCCCCAGTAATTGGTTAAAATGTTATCTGTTTCTTAAGTATTTCAGTTTTATTTTTCACCCCTTTCCCGTCTTTTGTGATCCGTATTGCTTACATCCTTCTCCACATTTCATACATAGGTTAAAACAGGGTTAGTAGACATGGGTTTGTTAACAAAATATGATCACAAGGTGCCCATGTACTTGTTGGTCACGATATGAATGCGTGTGATGGAAGGCGCCGCTGTGTTTTGTTGACAAGGCTAGGGATCAGAGGGGAGTGAGGGGCAAGGCGATAGGGAAAATACAGTCCCACAATGAAAATAGTACATGTGCAGGCCTCAGCCACGCTAGTAAATGCAACTTGGAACTTGCATTGTTTTAAACAAACAAGCTTGCGGATGTTTTCTTTACTTGACTGTCCTTCCGATGCCCGGCCCACTTGCTTCGTAACCGTTTAGTTCGTCTTCTCACCACAAGCATTCATATCGTGGCCAACTAGTAGTATTGTTTTCATTGTGCACTGCACATTTCCCCATCGCCTTGACCCTCATTCCCGTCTGATCCCCAACCTTGATTGTCACCAAAGGCACAGTGGCGCCCTCCACCAGCACATTCATATCGTCCCGAACAGTACCTACCAACATTGAGCCTTATAACATTTATTTATTTATACTCTGTATACTACGACATTCATATAAATAACTCTACTCTCACATTCATATCGCCTTAATCCGTTAAAAATGTTTGCCCATAAATGACTTAATATTATGCACTGCGAATTTGATTACGTGCAATATCATTCAGCTATTTAAGAGAGAATCGATCCTCTTTATATGTTCACAGATGACAACCAAAGTAGACTTTACCTGGGAACACTTAAATATAACAACCACAAATACTTCGGAAACGTTTAAATACAAGATAAAAAGGTTTTTTTTTAATTATTAGGTATTTTAATGAGCAACACTTTATCTGTTACGCTTTTTCGGTTATACAGGATGTGTTTGAAGTCCACCGACAAACTTCAGGGGAAGATTCCTGACTGCAAATGGAGCACAAAAGTCCATATCACCTTGTGTCCGGAAATGTATAGCTTTCCACGGTAGATGGCACTGAAGAACGACATCAAACAAAGAGCCCTGGCACACAGTACATGGTCTGAACCCTATCCATGTCACAACAGATGTTCAAAATGGCCTCCAAGGGATCCATTGCACGCGTTCACACGTCGTATCATGCCTCACTCGTTCGAATGTTCCGGACTGGGTCCGAATATCATCACAGGCTACGTAGACAAGCTGTTGAAGGGTCTGAACATCAGGAACAGGCTTTTCAGATGCCTCCTTAAGTAAAAACCTTCGGGTTTTCAGTCCGGCGATGTAGCAAGCCATGCAACAGGGCCTCCACGTCCTATCCAACGTCTGGGGAAGACGTTGTTGAGGTGTCGGCGAACATTAATTGCGGAAGTAGGCTGACGCTCCCTCGCCGTATTGCCAAAGGCACATTCTCCAGCAATGGAGACAGTGTTTTGCAGGAAGTCCAGATACGTTTCTCAGTTCAGGCGTTGTGGAAGAACTGGGCCAAGTAGACGATCGCCAATAATCCCTGCCCAAACACTGATGCTGAACCGTTGCTGATGAGATGCTTCAACCATTCCATGAGGATTTTCTGTAGTCCACAGATGACGGTTTCGCAGGTTAATGATGCCATCTCTACCAAAGGTTTCTTCATCGGTGAATAGGACCGAAGACAGATATCACATAATGGTGATGGCCTATTGCACAAACCAGTGACAGGATCTTTCCTTGGAGGAAAATCCGCCGGTGATAACCCCTGCACACGTTGGAGGTGATAGATATAATAGCGGTTGTCATGTAGGATACAGATAACTGTCCTGTAGCTTACACCATGTTGGCAGGCCAATTGCCTGGAGCTTGTACCAGGGTTATTCTCAATATAATGAGAATGTGTTCCTCCACATCTGGCGAACACACACTCCGCGGCCGTCCTGAATGTTCATCTGTCTCAAAGGGCTCCAACTGTTGTGTGTGGGTGGTGCTGTCTGTCAGGGTAAAGGGCTCGGTACATCTGTGCTGCCTCTCGGCCGTTCCCACCTGCTTGGCCATACACGAACACCATCTCGGCTTGTTCCTGGAATGAATACCGGACCATTATGCTGCCACGTTGCTTAAATCACACTATCTGCAACACACAAAACGCACTCTGCAAGTATGAGAGAATGTCGTCTGTGCCATCTACCGTGAAAACTGTGCATTTCCGGACACAAGGTGATAGCAACTTTTGTGCTCCATTTCCAGTCAGGAATCATCCCCTGAAGTTTGTCGGTGGACTTAAAACTCACCCTGTATCAATCTGAATAAGCATGGAGAGAACTTCTAAGGTAAATCACAGTAAATTCAAGACCTAGGTCTTAAATGTCACGTAAACATCTCATCAACATTTCAGTGAGTCAAGTTTAGACCCCGGCGGCGCCGTGGCCGAGTGGTTAAACCTCTCACCGAGGCGGCCCGGGTTCAATCCCAGGGACCGCATGTGGGATTTGTGGTGGACAAAGCGGCGTCTGGGCGAGTTTTCTCCGGATTCTCTGGTTTCCCCCGCCATTCATTCCACAAACTGCTCCATCATCACCTTTCCTTTCATCCATTTCACCATCATTACGTTTCATCTACTTCCTTCCTCCCATGGGCTGATCACCCCTCCTGGATATTCTGTCTGATCCATGAGCGTCTGCTCCTCGATGGGCCTCTGACCCTAATCACCCGCCTGCAAGTCCTGGGGGGTATAAGTCCTACGTACGAGGAGGTTAAACAGAGAAAGACGAAGCTTAGACCACTTTTTGACAATATAAACAATGTTCCACATAAAGGGTTGTTTAAAGTGGAGGATTTTTAAATCTTCACTTTTCATCCTTCATATAAGTGTAAAATTTGTGTTCAAGTCATATTGTTTCCCCCGTCTCTCTCCCCCCTCTCTCTTTTTCTCACACGCACACACACACGCAAGGATCTTTCACCAAAAAGCTGATGTTACACACGCATGACTATTTCTACCCACTATCGTTTATTTTTAGTATTCCTATACAGACTATAATTACAAAAGATTATATTTCTATCTACTTAATGTTAATCGAGATAAACGTTTGCAGAAATAGTTTCAGTACACACATCGTTGAGCTACATGACAGATGCAGAAGGCTGAAACAATAGTCAAATGCTTAAATCTAGGTCGATATGTTGGCTTTGAAATTCCACTCTTTATATGACATGAGAAATGGTGATCAAGGATTAAAAATGTCAGTATTGAAAAATTCAAACCGGAATATTGAATATCTCAGAGGTGGTTAAACCCACAAAAAATAAATAAACAAAAAATTAAAAAATAAAACACCAGAATGTTGCAAATTGTTTTTTACGAGATCTACATTTTTACTTTCTCTACTACGTATAGTAAGTAGGGGAAGTATTGTATTCCACCCAAAAATTCGATACCGAGATTTCACCAGAAATACATGTTTTGAGACCCCCTGAATCCAAAAAAGCATTATTGGAAACATGTCTATCTGTGTCTGTGTGCCTGTGAACAGAAACGAACAGTCGGATAAACACCAAACAAGCTATTTAGGTTCAGTATCTTCCAGATATGCGACACGAAGGTTTTCAAGAAAATCCCCCCACCCCAGATTACCCTTTACATGGAAAATGTTTCGAAAATTTTAATTTTCTCAAAAATGGCTCTAACGATTTTGATTGAAATATCATATGTTTAAGATATTTTCATGACAAATGAAATGTATATCTCGAATTTTCTGGAAATGTCTCTAAAAGTGTTCATTGTGAGCGACTTTTGCATCACTGGTAAACCATAAGAGATAGACAAAATTTTACTGCACAAAAAATTTAGATAGCGTTAAAATACACAATTTATGTCATATACATTTTCGTTGTTGAGTGAACCAATTTCGAGATATTGTTTGTTATTCCCTTAAATTTTCCAATACTTATATTTTTTCTCAAATTCGTTATTCATTTTTTTGTCCTGGTAATGCAAAGAGAATGGAATACTCCACATAGCAACCAGCTCTTAAAATATTTGACTATCGCTTAAAGCCTAGCAATTCCCCTTGCATCTACAAGAAAATTAGCAATAAGATTAACATCTCGATTAACATGAAGCATATGGAGAATAAGCGTTTGTAAAAATAGTTTGTACAAGAGTAGAGAAAGTTATGTGAGTGTAACACATCAGATTTTTTGGTTAAGCTCTTATGGGTTATCAGTTAAACATCATCATTCAAAATTCATACACTTAACAAGATATTCGTACAAAATTCAAGATATACATTTTATTGGTAATGCCAGTATCGTAATAATTGTGATATTTTAATCAAAATTGTCAGAGCTATTTTGAGACAATAAATAACATTTTTCACGTAAAGGACTGCTTCGTTTGGGAGGATACTCTTGAAACTCTTTGTATCGCATACCAAATGTGTTATTCATCCATTTCGTTTTTTAGCTACGCAGCTAGCTCTCTCACACCCGCGCGCGAAGACATTATAAGCATGCTTTTTGGGTTGAACGGACCTTTAAACGTGTGAGTCCTTGATAAATGAGAGTTATAAATACACATCTTATACACTACATCGAATACTGTTTTAAGTGATGAACGTTCCTTAGAACACAATAAATTTGAGCCGCATTTGTGTTGGAATTTGTGAATTCGGAATTTTATCGTCGCACACAGCGAGAAGGTAATAGCTGAATATAAACAGAGTGGCACAACGTAATGGAATGCTTTACGAACCGAAACGTCGGTCTAGGTTTTGAAACCACAAGATCTGAGATGAAAGTGATAGCATGTCAGCTCCAGGTCAGACACACATACGTCACAGGCAGTGGGTGTGGTTGTCTCTACATGTCATTACCAACCTCACGCACCTGAGAGTTCACCCTCGTCATCAAGTGCCAGCTTCACAACAACATGCTACGCTAAAGAGCGGAAGATTTGCGAGTAAGAAACATCGATATGTAACAAGGAACTGAGAACCGAATGGATTTAAACGTATAGAACGCTAAGATATGTTTCTATATTGAGGCAGTATTTTTAAACTTAAATGATTTCAGTCAAGTTATATATATATATATATATATATATATATAACTTGACTGAAATCATATATATATATATATTCAATAACAGCCCGCCTTAAAGCAATATGTGTATGTAACAATATATAAAAAGTGTACATTACAGTCATTGTATATATTTGTATTATTGTATACATGTTCAATAATGTTACGTGAATTTATTACGTAATTTAATAATGTAGGAGCTGTAAGAATAATAGGTTAAAGGTTACTAACAATGAGGTAACCTTGAGGCAATAATGGATATGAAAGTTTAATAATGCTACTAGTCATTATTGGAGCAACAATAATGTAAATTTTGTGAGTTTATAAAAAAAATAGCCAATCAACAACCAGAAAAAAAAGCTTAAGTTAAATAAAGGCATTCTATTGGACTAGGAATTGCCAATCAGAGACCTGAAATACAGAAATTTACAAATTTAGGGGTAGAAATCAGTTCAGTTGCTTGTAGAAAGTGCTCATAACTGAACGCGTTGGTTGTAGACAGTGTTCCTAACCGGACGCAATACATATTCGTGTGAGACGAAAATGATTTTACGTGTTAAAAAAGTGTTAGTAATTAATAAAAAAAATCTCACAGCTCTCTCTCTCTCTCTCTCTCTCTCTCTCTCTCTCTACATATCAATGAAGTGTTATTTAAATCCTGTCAAGCATTAATAAAAGGAGTGAAGTAAAATTATAATCTGTGTAAGCCTACATTCTTCAGTTGCACCACAGCCCTGCAAAGAGAAACATGTCTCTAACAATAATACTGACGCAGCTGAGGGAAACATAAATATAGGTGTAATATTTAAAGAAACTTACAACGTTAATATTTTTAAACATTTGGGGCAAAGGCCACCGGAAAGTACATTTTGGGGCGAAGTCTACCGGGAACTTTTTACCATACTGCGGTTGCAACGAACTTCAATTTCGGCTTCCCAACAATTGAATTACAATTCTTCCTAAAATAACTTCTTCACTATATACCTAACTTTTTAACAAAAACATATTAAGTGGAATATCCCAGGTTATGAACTTTCGGAAAGTTAAGGGGACAAGGTAGTCTGAACGTATGGAAATTACACCTTAAAGTGTTAAATTAGCACTGCTCTTAAAGTTCTCAATGGTTTTTCCTGCACATTTTGTGAATTATTCTATAACTTACCACAATTATATCAAATGGTTGTTTGCATTGATAGCTTATGTAGTTCAATCTGTAAAAATTATTTCATTCCGCAGAAAAATAATAAAAGTTACTCTCAAAACCTGTGAATTCATGCACCTTTTTCTCTGATACTACTTGCAATACAGAATCACACTTTTGCATGCTTGTTCCTAGTATAATCAGATATCTTATGAACCTCAATTATTTAGTTATGTATATCAGTTCACTAGAAATTGAAAAACAAATAATTGCAAAGTCAAAAAAGTAAAAATGTGGAAAGTTTGCAATGTTGTTGCTTTCTTAATATCACCAATATACATTACAAAACTATGGTTGTGGTTCAGAAAGTTTAACTATGTGTTGTATACATGTACCGAAAATTTCAGCTCTCTTGCTCTCATACTTTCCGAGAAAAAGCTACATACGTATCCAAAATTGTTGTTTTGAGAAAACTGAATTTAAAGTTTGAACGTTAAAATTCTGACACACTTCAGTACATTCCAGGGTCATAATCATCTGCACCTTCATTCCTGGATTGCTTCAGCTTTTCTG
Source organism: Deroplatys truncata (assembly GCA_030765065.1). Taxonomy (NCBI): domain Eukaryota; kingdom Metazoa; phylum Arthropoda; class Insecta; order Mantodea; family Mantidae; genus Deroplatys; species Deroplatys truncata. The sequence goes on along the minus strand of CM060975.1, from coordinate 43,776,227 downwards.
ATTGCCTTCTCTTGGTCCTGGCCTCTTTTGTTAATAGTTGAACTGCTCGCTGGGCATAATACAGTCGTTCGTTGTTGAAAGATACAAAAATGTTCTAAAAAGGGGCGTTGCACGACAGTTTTAAAGGAATGCAGACTAGCATTTAAATGTCTTAAAATCGCTTAACCCCCAAAAAGTATATACTTTCTGAAACTGGAAATACTAGAGATTTTATTAGTGCCTAAAACAAACAAAAGATGTGATTTTTTTACCATTTCAGAGTACCTTATCCCTTAAGCACTTCAATTTTGCATCGGTAATCTTCGAGTATAGGCAGGCAGAGGGGTCTTAGTAAGTAAGTAGAACAATCGTGTTACCGCACGGAGTATAGTTGACGTCAGATACTGTGACGGACACACTCCAACCATTCCCTTCACAACAGCCGGTTTCGTTGCGACTGTTCCATTTATTGTGGAAGTTGCCTAAAGTAAAGTAGGATCGTAAAGGTAGAATCAGACGACTAAAAAATTCAATGCCATAGCCGGGATTTTAACCATGGATCTCCCGGTCTCCCTCCGGTTGCTCTAACCACTGAGCTACAACGGTAACTTGCAGGTACGGCCTTAAATTCTCCAGCTGATTCGCATTTTTCCCCGGTAAACCACAAGGAGATCTCAAATTGTATTGAGATGACATACTCCAATGGCGACTTGAAATACTTAAAGTAGTTTAAATCCTGGGCTTCATAGTTTCAACCACTATTTATCTCAATGCAATTTGAGATCTCCTTGTAGTTTACCGGGGAAAATGCGAATCAGTTGGGGAATTTAATATCGTACAGGCAAGTTGCCATGGTAGCTCAGTGGTTAGAGCAACCGGTCGGAGACCTGGTTCAAATCCCGGCTATGGCATTGAATTTTTCAGTCGTCTGATTCTATCTTTCCAATCCTGTCCAACACACGGTTTGTGGGGAAGAACGAGTAATTCCATAAAGAAGGATCCATCATCACAATTAGAATCGTTTGTGGCGGAATTTGACAAGGAAAACTTCAGTACAAATGGCGAAACCATCACATGTTAATGTATGTCACATAGGGTTCAAAGGACGTTTCAAATATCATGTTAAACATTATGCCACATTAATGCATAAACATGTGTAGCACATGGTCGTTACCGAGTTGCGCAAGAAATTACAGTCCGTTTTCCGGATATTGAAGCTTTTATAGCCAACTGAAAAAGATATTTCGCAAGGCACCCTCAAGAATCAAAATACATGCGGGGACGGAACCTGGCGTACCCTTGGCCCCACAACCAATTGTAACTCGGTGGGGGACATGGCTACAGGCTGTAGTATACTAAGCTCAATATTACAAGAAAGTTGTTTGTGATTAACGTCTTTGACGAGAGAAAAATGCTGCCATACATTCAGTGAAGGAAATAATTTCACCAGTTGTGTTTTAACATTTTTCATATACTCAGAAACATTTCAGTAATATTGCAACAAAATAGTATAGTCACTAAAAATACCAGAAGCTCTTGAGGCAATAGAAGAGGTTTCAGAAACACTGAGTAAGGTATAAAGCTCGAACTTTAGGATGACAAAGAAACTTAAAAGTATTCTAGAGAAGAATTCAGGGCACGCAGAGATGTGTAAAACGAGGGACGCGGCAGAGAATCTCGAGCAAGTCTGATATTTCGTTTTTTATTTGTTCCTATTTCGTCGAATGATGTGGAACGTAGTTTTCAAAATATAACACTTGTCTATGTGCTAATCACATGCTATTTATGTTCGATGTATTTCGAAAATGCATTAATGTACATTGTAAAGCTCACGATGTAGCAGAAAAGCCAATGTAACTCAGATTCCTGTACACTAATAACTTAATTAAATAATGAAGTAACTTTATTGCACGCTACCAATAGCTAGACATATCTACATTGTTTTTCTCCGACACTGAGTAGGTATTCCTGATCAACCTGCTTTCGAAGCAAGGTGTAGTGCCTTCAACTGTTCATATTTGTTTACAGAGAACACTGCAAGGTCGCAATCACTTTCACCTTCGCTCGCAACCTTCCTAACTTGACGGTTTACATACTAAATCCCCTCTGTCTGGTTATAGATTATACAAGGGAGGACACCTCGTACTCTGTGACCTGCATACATCTACTGTGGCTACCACCTCCCAGGAGGAAGGGATGAAGTGAAGAAACCACAGGAGATTACAGGCCGCAGGCATACCAGTCACAGAGAAGCGCGGAAGTCCCTAACAGTTCCACGTTTGAAGACCCGTCCCACTGCTGAAGCTGCCTAAAGGGGCGACGAACTACCTGTCGACCAAGCAGCCCTCTAGTGTCAGGAAGTACTATTTCCTTTGAGCAAGCATTCATGCCATCTGTCCGGCACCACCAAACACCAGAAACCTATAAGCACACCTGAAAGATGAGAAGAATGAAGGAGAAATATATGATGGAAAGGAAATCCTATTAGATGAGAAATCACAATTTGCCCACCGACCAGGGAAAACCACGAAAAAACTTAGGTCAGAGTGGGCGATAGACGGGAATCGAACCCGTAACCTCCCGAATGCAAGCCTCACAAGTTACCACGGAGCTATCTCGCCCGGTTTCTTCGATTATAGTACTTTTTAAATCAAATTTATACAATTATTCTTTTTTTCTGAAAAAAATATATGTGTAACACTTTTTAATAAAAAATCAATCATATACTAAATTATTAAAACCCTAAATCTAAAGCTATATTTTATATGAAGAAAAACTATTTTTAAATCGCTACATTCAGCTTCTCAGGAGTGCCTGGACATGTTCTGATGCAACTCGACCTATTTTTGAGACGTTGCGTCATTCTTGACCAAATATGGTTTCACCACCACAGGCCAGAGGCAAAGCAGCAGTCCCAATAATGGGTACAAAAGGGTGAATGCGCTCCAAAGAAGGTCAGGTGTGTTCCATCAGCGAGACAGATGATGGTCACTGTTTACCGAAATGCCCAGAATGTGGTGTTTTTAGATTCCCTGGAAAAAGGGCAAAATACTATCTATTAATGGAGAGTACTATACAGCTTTACAGAAGCAGACTGAAGGCCAAACATCCGCAAGTTGTTCTCCACCAAGACGATGTACAGGCGCATACTTAAATTGCTATTTAAATGTTGCAAGACTAATACTTTGAACTGCTGCCACATGCACCATATTAACCAGATCTTACTTCCAATGAGTTTTTCTCTCTCTCTCTCTCTCTCTCTCTCTCTCTCTCTCTCTCTCTCTCTGTTCCCAAATCTGAAGAAACGGCACGCTGGTCAGATTTTCCTCAGATGTGTAGACTATACATCACACAAACTATTATTTTGCACAGTTACACACATTTTTTACACTGGAGGTAAAGAGTACTGTCGGTCTTGGAGTATAGAGTTGAAAGGTGACTGCTGAAAATAAACAATTGGTTACAATTATTGTTTTTTCTTTCTGGGGCCGAAAACCTTCGGAACAACACTCGTAGCACTATGGTTTTAAAGTTGTAAGTGACTTTTGAAACGTTCTGTACTTCTCTCACGCAAATAGCCGTATGTTTATAAGGTACAAAAGTAAGTTTACCTTCCTCCAGGCATGGGTTCAGGACACAAATAGGGGTGCTAAACAGTAGCAACAAATGCAACGCGCCTCCATAGAAATGGCATAATACAGCGGCCTTAGAATAGCAGGGGAGAACATTTGTATTAAATCCTTGGAATAATGGGCAGATCTATACAGCCGGCTACCAAGCAACCCTCTTCCAGGGTACCCCTCCTTTGCACTTAAACGGGTTAGAAAAGGGAATGCATACGTATTTTAAAACAGAGAGAGAGAAAGAGAGAGAGAGAGATCCCGATGAGTAACATTCTTCTACCTATCATTGATTTGTAGAAAATTAGTTTGAAACGTACAGAGATTTTCGCAACAGCACGCTTTGCGTTGCACGGTTGACAAGTAAGGTCAGGCAAGCCCAACAGTGCAATGCACATTTCTACAAGCCGGCCCCGAAGGTGGTATTATAGAGAATGGTATTAACTTTTGCTAGTAGTGTTTTAACCCCAAACATGCAGGCAGCGCATTCATATTCTGCGACACCCGGAGAATTCTGGCTAGTACGAAGGCGTAATTTCAGAAAGGCGAGATACAGGCAACATATTCATATCCTGCAACACTCAGAAGAATTTTGGCCAGAACAAGGGTGTCATCCAGAATTCGAAAATCAAGATGCCAGCAAAATATTCATATCCTGCGACACTCAAAAGAGTTTTGGTCAGAACAAGGGTGTCATCCTAGAAATCGAAAGTCAAGATGCAAGCAAAATATCCACATCCTGCAACACTCAAAAGAATTTTGGTCAGAACAAGCGTGTCATCCTGGAAATCGAAAGTCAAGATGCAAGCAAAATATCCACATCCTGCAACACTCAAAAGAATTTTGGTCAGAACAAGGGTGTCATCCTAGAAATCGAAAGTCAAGATGCAAGCAAAATATCCACATCCTGCTACACTCAAAAGAATTTTGGTCAGAACAAGCGTGTCATCCTAGAAATCGAAAGTCAAGATGCAAGCAAAATATTAACATCTTGGGACACTCAAAAGAATTTTGGTCAGAACTAGGGTGTCATCCTAGAAATCGAAAGTCAAGATGGAAGCAAAATATTCACATCCTGCTACACTCAAAGGAATTTTGGTCAGAACATGGGCCCTCCTACAAATCAAAGTCAAGATGCAAGCAAAATATTCACATCCTGCTACACTCAAAAGAATTTTGGTCAGAACAAGCGTGTCATCCTAGAAATCGAAAGTCAAGATGCAAGCAAAATATTAACATCTTGGGACACTCAAAAGAATTTTGGTCAGAACTAGGGTGTCATTCAGAAATCGAAAGTCAAGATGCAAGCAAAATATTCACATCCTGGGACACTCAAAAGAATTTTGGTCAGAACAAGGGTGTCATCCAGAAATCGAAAGTCAAGGTGCAGGCAACATATTTATATCCTGCAACATTCAGGAAAACATTGGCCAAAACAAGGGTGCCATCCCAGAAATCCAAGGTCAAGATGCAGCAGTTACACTAAGCAGAAGATACGCTTGAACCAGAGTGTAAACCCAGGAAGCCGATCTACAAGATGCAGGCAGCGTATTCAATTCTGCTTCACTGACAAGTTCCGCTTGAAGAAGAATGCAATCGCAGAAACTCGAACTTCAAGATGTAGGTAGCGCACTGGTGTTCTCAGGAACTCCGCAGAATTTCGGCCAAACAAATACGCCATTCGAGAATGTCGAACGTCAAGATGAGGGCAGCGTATTCATTCTCAGCGGCTAATTGCTAGAATTCCTTATGCTTCTAGCTTATTTGTTCGCATTCCTACTAAGTGTCTATCTTCGCAAAGAAATAGTTTATTCAGCAAAGGGTTCGCGCATTCTACTATATCATCTAGTTCAACCCAAGGGTTGTCGTTATCACATGCTTCGATCCATTGTCATTGTCACGCAGCATCTCTCAGGATTAATGAGACCACTTGATAGTTTCTCCTCCACCAGTCACTGTGACCTACAGATTTTTATAATCACACTAGCAAAACAAGCGGCTACTGCTGTAATTGGAAAGTCCTCCCCTACCTATGTGTTGAGTGGTGCTTGAACATCAGTGTTACAGCTGTAAAAACTTTAGTACTTTTGCCTTGCATTCTGTTGAGCTAAAAATAGTTATAACCTAATCTAACATTGCTGAAGATAAGGAACACCTTCTTCACAAACACTGTTATAGATATGGAACTGGTGTTTTGCACACACTTTCTCTACATTATATGTAGCAAATTCCTGCAGACATATTTTACAAATATTGATTATTTGTTTTTTAATAAAATAATAAAGCTTAGTACTATTAATCTTTAAAAATTATCAATCCTATCTCCAGGTCAAATACTACAAGTTTACATATAGCAAAAAAAAAAAAAAAAACTGGTGTGTTACATTCACATACATTTCTCTACCCTCTATTGTTTATTAGTGAATATACAAATTATTCTTACGAAAATTTATTTTACTATTTCAGTTTAAGGAAGATAAACATTTGCAGAAATACTTATATAACACATGTTAAAGGATACATAGGGAAATGCGATAGCCAAGTGTTTAAGAACTGGACGCTATACGCTGGCCTTAAAATTCCACACTGTTTCCATGCAATCGCGAGAAACAACTGAAAATCGACGGGACTTATAAAGAACGACAAAGTATTGAACAAATCCAACGATTAACAACGGGTACCTCGGGAAAGATTGATGCCGCAAAGATGTTATTTGAAATAAATTGTGTGTTTTAAATAGATCTAAAAAAATTTTTTTGCAGTATTTTTGGTCTATCGCTTAACGCTTACCAGCTATCAAGATTATACAAAACTTCTTGAAGGGAATGAACAGAACTTCACAGTCCATTCCCAGAAAATTCAAGATATAAATTTTGTCATGTAAATGCCTTTAATGTATGATATTTGAATCAAAATCGTTAGAGGTATATTTTACAAAATAATTTTTTTTTAAAAATGTTCCATGTAAACAGGAATGGGAGGATTTTCTTGAAAATCTTCGTGTCGCATCTTGGGAAGGTGCTGAACCTAAATACCAAGTTTGATGTTTATCCTTCTTTTCGTTTTTGAGTTATGCTGTTCGCAGACACACACACACACACACACACACACACACACACACACACACACATGGACCTTTCCTAAAAGTGTTTTTGGATTCAAGTGAGAAGATAATATCTTGTTATTAAATATAAATATTGCTATTTTTACGTTGTTTTCAGCACCATGTATGGAAAGCGATTTGAAGTAGAATGTATTATAGTTTCCACCACACTTTGGGCGTCAATTTGAAGTAGTTTGTATTGAAGGAGTTGTATTATATTTCAACTGTTGGGGAGTCGAACTTGAAGTAGTTGCAACCGCACGTATAGTAAACAGTTTCCGGTAGCCTTCGCCCCAATGTATTTTTACTGTTTCTTTAAATATTATATATTTATGGTTGCCTCGGCTGCGTCAGTATTATTGTTAGAGACACGTTCTCTTAGCAGGGTTGTGGTGTGGCTAAGAATGTAGGCTTACACAGATTATAATTTACTTCACTCCTTTTATTAATGCTTGATATGATTTGAATAACACTCCACTTATATATATATATATATAGAGAGAGAGAGAGAGAGAGAGAGAGAGAGAGAGAGAGCTGTGAGATGTTCTTATTAAATACTTGCACTTTTTAATACGTAAACTATTATCGTCTCACACGAATACGTATTATATTTCTCGAGGCTTTCTGCGTCTGGTTAGTAACGCTGTCTGCAGGCAACTGAACTCTAAATTTGTAAAATTTCTCCTTTTCAGTTTTTGATTGGCTAATCCTACTCCAATAGAAAACCTTCATTTAACTAAAGCGTTTTCTGGTTGTTGATTGGCTATTTTATAAACTGTCACAAAAATTACATATCGCTTCCAAGAATTACAAGTAGTATTGTTAAACTTTCAAATTCATTATTGTCTCAAGGTTACCTCATTGTTAGCAACTTTTAACTTAATATTCTCACAGCTCCTACATTATTAAATTACGTAATATATTCACATAACATTATTACACATGGATACAATAATATAAGCATATACAATGATTGTAATGTACACTTTTTATATATTGTTACATACACATACTGCTTCAAAGCGGGATGTTATTGAATTTACATATTATATAATTAGACTGAAATTATTTAAGTGTTAAAAATACTGCCTCACAAGGGTCTCAAAACATGTATTTCCGGAGAAATCTCGATATCAAATGGAATGCAATACCTTACGTACGTGGTAGAGAAAGTAAACATATCTGGAGGGAAACTTACATTATTAAATGATAACGAAATGTGGTGAATTTTATTATTTTATCTAATAGCACTTAAGAAAATGTTTCCGAAAGCCTGTAAACACATGCCACATGCTAAAACTTAAATGGGATATCCAAATGTACCTCTAAAACAGCCAGGTTGCTGTTTGAAACAATGACATTTTTTTCCTTCTTCAAAACAAAATACGTTTTCCACTGCAATTTCAGGTGTCATGCCAAAATATTTGTTCTCCTAAATGCGTATAAAATCGTGGTCAGTGCCGCATGTGTATGTATATGAAAAAACTTAAATCCGGTACAATTTTGAAAAAATCTGATGTGTTACACTCACATGACTTTCTCTACTCTTGTACAAACTATTTTTACAAGTGCATATTCTCCATATGCTTCATTTTAATCGAGATATCGAGATGTTAGCCTTATTGCTAATTTTCTTGTAGATGCAAGGGGAATTGTTAGGCTTTAAGCGATAGTCAAATATTTTAAAAGCTGGTTGTTATGTGGAGTATTCCATTCTCTTTGCATTACCAGGACAAAAAAAATGAATGACGAATTTGAGAAAAAGTATAAGTATGGGAAAATTTAAGGGAATAACAAGCAATATCTCGAAAATGGTTCAGTCAACAAAACAAAAATGTATATGAAATAAATTGTGTATTTTAACGAGATCTACATTTTTTGTATAATAAAATTTTGTCTATCTCTTATGGTTTACCAGTTATGCAAAAGTCGTTCACAATGAAGAATACTTTTGGAGACATTCCCAGAAAATTCAAGATATACATTTCATTTTTCTATGAAAATATCTTAAAAATACATTTATACAAAATCGTTGGAGCCATTTTTGAGAAAATTAAAATTTTCGAAAAATGTTCCATGTAAAGGGTAATCTGGGGTGGGGAGATTTTCTTGAAAACCTAAATACCAAGTTTGGTTTTTAAAGTAAAAATTACGAAGCTAATAATTTGAAAAATCTGGAAAATTGTCAAAACACGCAAATTCACTACGGTTTGTTTTTCAAACAAAATGTTTTGCGTTCACATGACTCTCTCTACTCACGCTTCTATAAACTATTCTTACAAATGTTTATTCACCTATTTACTTTTTAATCGATAAAAAAACCTAATTACACACTTTAGATTTCGTAAATCCAAAAGAAGGCTTACGCGAGTCAAATTTTTTTAAAAAGGCAGGTCACTATGTGATGGCTTTGAAATTCCATGTTCTTTGCATGGCTATGAGAAAAAACGAATAGCGATTTACAACTTGGAAAGTAGAAATTTGAAGTATTTGAAGATTCAAATAATAACAAAGAAGATCTCGGAAACGGCTAAAGCCACATAAAACATTTATTTTACACAAATTGGTTTTAAGGAGATATACATTTTTTGTGCAGTAAGACTTTGCCTATCTCTTAGGTTTACCAATTATACAAAATTCATTCTGGATGAAGAGCACTTCACAGGCTATTTCCAGAAAATTTTAGACATGGATATTATTTGGCATGCGAATGCCCTAAACAGATGTTACTTTAATCAAAACTGTTCAATCATTTTTGAGAAAATCAATATTTTCGAAAATGTTCCAGTAAAAAGTGATTTGGGGTGGGTGGATTTTCTTGAAAATCTTCGTGCAACGTCCTTAGCACATAAATACCAAGTTTTGCATTCAACCAAATTTTGTTTTTGAATTATGCACTGTTCACCCCCCCCCCCCGCTCCCACTCATACCTTTTTCTAAAAATGCTTTTTTGGATTCAGGAGGCCTTAAAACATGCATTTACGGTGAATTCTCGGTACCGAAATTTTTGGGTGAAATACAATACTTCCTCTACCTATTGTAAGTGAATTTACGGTAGAAAGCAAGGTGTTACTTAGGACAGGTATGGGGAGCTGAGAGGTTGACAAAGTCAATAGATCTTTTTGCTAATATCTTTTGATGCTATGGATCTACTGATGGCAGTTAGATGTTGGTAGGTACTCCATCATAATCAAAATTTTCACAGAGCTATGAAATATTTATATAGAATTTCCTGTTTGGGAGATACTGATATTATCAAAGAATGTTTTTATATACAAAAGAAAAGTGGAAAACGTCATGGTTATTAAAAATTCAGGAAGTTATGAAACTGACAGGTATGGGAAATGCATGGATTAATGCAGAATATTACATTAGAGGCTTTTGGAAAGAAGTAGCACTAAACCTAGAAGATATTGACAGACAAGATATCTCTGGCAGTACAAGGGGGAAAAACTCCTTGAGGATATATAGGGAAATAAACGAGTATGCGACAGGGAAAAGTACATAGAGATACGTAATAAATTAGGACGAGAAGGGGGGGGGCGAGAACAGGAGTTACAAACTTGAAAGGCATGCCGAGGATATAGGAAAACATCCAATATGTGAGGAAGTGAACACGGATTTCCACTGTTTGTTATACTCTAATCAAACAAATACGAGGGCGGATTGATAAGTCAGTGACATTTCAAAGAAAATAACAACTTTTTCCAAAAAATTAATTCTATTGCTCAACATAGTCTGCTTTCAATTCAATACACGTTGCCCAACGTTTCTCCGATTTTTTTTAACCTTTCCAAAAAATTATGATTTTTCGAAGTTTGCAAAATATGAGGTTATTTATGCCGTGATGTGCCCACTGGACGTAAATTTCTTTCCAGCGAGGCAGTTCAAGTTTGCGAAGAGGAAGAAGTCGCTCGGAACCAAATCTGGAGAATATGGTGGGCGAGGTAGCAGTTCGTAGCCCAATTCCACAAGTTCTGCGTTGTCAATGCCTGACTTGTGTGCGGGTGCATTATCCTGCTAAAAGACAACCTTTTTCATCAACAAATGGGGTCGTTTCTTTAACAATTCCTTGTGAAACTGTTCCAGCATTGCTGCTTAATATGAGCCTGTAATCGTTTTACCCTTTTCCAGGTAGTGAATGTCTATCACCTCGTGTGAATTCCAAAAGACAGCTGCCATGATTTCTCCTACCGACGGAATGGTTTTCGCTTTCTTTGCAGCAGATTCGCCGAAGGAAGTCCATATCTTTGATTGTTGTTTCGTTTCAGGTTGATAGTAACGGATTCAAGTTTCATCAACCGTGATATAACGCAGCAAAAACTCATTTGGGTTGCACTGGAACGTGTTCAATCATCCCTGTGAAATAGTCACACGATTCCGCTTGTTCTCAACTGTGTGCAGCCGCGGCACCCATATTGCTGACAGCTTTCTCATACCCAAAAATTCGTGCAGAATGTTTTACACCCGTTCACTCGAGATGTTTACGGTCTTAGCTATCTCCTGGATTTTCACTCGGCGGTCTTCCAACACAATATCGTGAACTTTGTTCACCATTTCTTCTGTCGTGACCTCAACCGACCGTCCTGTGCGCACGGCATCCCTTGTGCTCAAACGACCACATCGAAATTCTGTGAACCATGCCATGTGATGGAGCAGAGTCCCCATAATACTTGCTCAGCTTTTCTTCCGTTTCCTTCACCGCTACCACGCAAAAAGTAGTGCTTTATGGAACATGAAATTTCTCCATTTTCTACGAAGCAACATACGTCTGTTTATTTTAGATGCCTTCAACAATGTTTTAAAAAACAAATGACGAATTTCTGTGATTATACCCAGAATAGATGTAACTTTGGTGCAAACAAGAAACCTGTGATTAGAACGCTATCTCTCATCAAAGTCATGGACTTATCAATCCGCTCTCGTACATGGAGAGAACAATGTTGGCAACACAAATGAAAAAAAAAAAACTTGGATGGAACCAGAAAGATTCTGGCTGTAAAATGGTTAGGAATGACTACAAAGAAGTTGGAGTAAAGGCAGACGAAATAGATGAATAATGTACACAAGTAGACACTGGATCATCAATACTTGGAAAACCAGGAGATGTGTGTACCTACACCGTAAATTAGCATAGGCAAGCAACCAAGTGAATTTATAGCGTATATAGCCTAATATTTTCAAGTGTGTCATTATAGTCTAAAACGTATGTAATTTAATTTGAGGCAGTATTTTATATCACAACATTGTAAATGCCAGAGTGATTGTAGTGTAAATTAACATTATTGTATGACAATGATTTGAGATGTTTGTTATTTATAAGCATTGTTAGGAAATAAGTTTACACGCCCTCATGAAACTGACAATAGGAGCGGATAACAATGAGCGACGGGGTGAGTTGTTTATCAATTAGAAGAGACAAACAAATGATGTCAGAATAGCGCGCTTTTCTTTAGAAATGGAGGGAATATCTTCCCTAGAGCATGTGTGTTCGTAATTTTGATTGGATATAAAAATAGACGCTAACGTTGGCGCGTTTTATTAACCAATAGCAGCTCGATTATAATGTTTAGGCATATCGGGGTGAGGGAGTATAAATTCCGAGCCAGAGACGGAGCATTGGGCTTGGTCGCTAGTCCCTCATGGTCGCTAGTCCGCCCATGAGGGAACACCGAGACCCAGCCAATGGTAGCTCAGAAAGCTAAACCCCGCCCATGACAAAAATCAAAAGCTTGTGTATATTCTTTTAACCTTCCTTATCGCACAGTTAAAGCCGCATGCGCGGCTAGGTACTGTGGCGATCACATTCCGCCCAGGTGAACCTGGGCGACCTGTTCTCGATTGCTGCATCCACGGGTTACACGTCGCGCAATTATACAGAATCTCTCGCGTCGTAAAGCTAGTTATAAAATGTGAAATACGCGAATTAATAATGTGCGGCAAATAAGTGATTATAGTTACATTCGAAAATATAACAGTTTCAGTCAGGCGTGTATCAAGAGTAAATATGTGAAATTAATGAAGTGTGACGGTAATAAAAGTGTAAAAACAAATTCTTTTATCAGTGTTATCTTTAGTAACAACTCATTTCCGTTTACACACCCTGTTGAAGAGATTTGCTCGACTGAGTAATAATAGCTAGCCGGAGGACAAATAACCCAAAATTCAAAAATAGTAAAACAATAACAGGCGCTCAGCAAATAAGATAACACGAAAGTAACCGCAACAAATTAGTAGTTTTGAGTATGAGAAATAAATATTATTCATTCATACTGTAAGTTGTACTAGAGAAAGTAAGTTTTTTATTTAATTCAGGGGGTCTTAAAACCGTATTTCCGGTGGAATATCGGCATCGAATTTTTGGATGGAAGCAATACTTCTACTTACTATAGGCCGGTAATACAAAAATCAACGAAGACTTTTTTCTCACTTACTTGTCTACTAGAAATTCTTAAAGTGGAGACGAATACTTAAGCTGCACTTTATTTTCAAACTCTGTATGCAACGAAATTCACATTGCTTTCTGAGATAATTTCTAGGAAAACATTTATCGTAAACAGAAAAATAAGCTTTTATTAATAACTTTAATATATAAAGGGTGCATTGTGTATTTGTAGTTGTAATGGGCTGAGAAATTCTTGTAACTGCTGAGAAATTCTTGTAACTGCTGAAGAACATATTTTCTTCCTTCAAAAAACCTGGAAAGTAACATTTTTCACCTAGTTATCAGCACTAGGTGGCTAGTTCTCTGTAAATTCAGGTCTTCCTACCATTTTATGATAATCTATACAAATCCTAACACTGTATGTAATCATAAATTATGGCTCTCTCTATCTCTCTCTCTCTCTCTCCAAATTTGAGTAGCTGCTATAGCAGATATGGGCCGCAGTTATATAACAACACTCTGGGGTTATTGGGTACAAGATTCCGCCCCTGATACAACCAAGCCAGCAACCAGTGCAACAAGTCTCGTTACCGGCTGCAAAACATTACCACAGCCCTCACCAGGATGCGTGCGCTCAGTCAGCAATAGACGACGCTAAGGTTGTGACGTCATCATCATGTGACCTCTCCAAGTGTGCCTGGAGCAAGAGCTATCGCCGGAAGAAGTGGTGTGACTTTCTTCTAAGCTACTGACTAGGAAAGACTTCTTCGGGCTCTACGTTTTGGAGGCGGCCGTCTCCACACTTTTCGGCTTATTCAAAATTATATACACGTACATTCTTTTGCTTGTAAGTAACTTCAAAATTTAATTCCTATATGTGGAGCGGCAAACTTATATTTACTTGAGTTGAGTTCATATCTCTTTTGAAATATTGAAATTCTTTTAAATTATATTAAATTGCGAACATGGTGCAAGCAGGACAGAAGAAAGAAATATTTTAAATATGGAACGTGTAACTTTCTTAACGTTATTAGATTTTCATGTGAATATATTTAATATTATTCAGCTGCAAGAATATTGGTAGTTTATTTTGTTGTAACTATCAATCTACTCCCATAGAATATACAAGTCACCGTTTAAGTTCTCGGAATAAGGGCTCTGCTCTTTTTGCATTATGTACCACGTGTATTCGCTACATGGTCATGAAAAGTATGTCTATTTCTGACGCGAATGGCGAAAGGATACTCTATAACGGTGCTCTGGTCACTTGGGTTGTTTTGGCGCGGATCAACCTAAGAGCGCATACAGTTTTAGTAATCTCCCCCCTGTAGCCGCCCGCGACCTTGCGCTTCTTTACCTCGATTGCACTGATAACTTTCTCTACTACGTATAGTAAGTAGGGGAAGTATTATATTCCACTCAAAAATTCGATACCGAGATTTTACCAGAAATATATGTTTTGAGATCCCCTGAATCCAAAAACAGCATTTTTGGAAACATGTCCGTGTGTGTGAACAGCATAACTCAGAAACGAACAGTCGGATAAACACCAAACTTGGTATTTAGGTTCAGTATTTTCCAGAGATGCGACACGAAGGTTTTCAAGAAAATCCTCCCACCCCAAATTACCCTTTACATGGAACATTTTTCGAAAAATTTAATTTTCTCAAAAATAGCTCTAACGATTTTGATTAAAATATCATATGTTTAAGATATTTTCATGACAAACAAAATGAATATCTTGAATTTTCTGGGAATGTCTCCAAAAGTATTCTTCATCCTGAACGACTTTTGCATAACTGGTAAACCATAAGAGATAGACAAAATTTTACTACACAAAAAATGTGGATCGCGTTAAAATACACAATTTATGTCATATACATTTTTTTGTTGTTGAGTGAACCATTTTCGAGATATTGCTTGTTATTTCCTTAAATTTTCCAATACTTATACTTTATCTCAAATGGGAATTCGTTATTCATTTTTTTTGACTTGGATATGGAAAGAGTATTAATCTGTGGCAAAGAGAATGGTGCTGCACCTAGCAACCAGCTATTAAGAGATATGTCTATGCTTAAAGGCTACTGTATTTCTATATTGTCCTTGCAAATACAAAACAAGGGGAACATAGTACGCCTTAAGCGATAGTCAAATATTTTTAGAACTGGTCGCTATGTGTAAAACGTAATTCTCTTTGCATGTCAGAAGATCGTTTCTGCAAATGTTTATCTCGATTAACATGAAATAGATGGAGAATAAGACTTTGTAAAAATAGTTTTACAAGAGTAGAGAAAGTCATGTTAGTGTAACACATCAGATTTTTTGTCCTGGTAATGCAAAGAGAATGGAATACTCCACATAGCAACCAGCTCTTAAACGCTTAAAGCCTACCAATTCCCCTTGCACCTGCAAGAAAATTAGCAATAAGATTAACATCTCGATTAACATGAAGTATATGGAGAATAAGCGTTTGTAAAAAATAGTTTGTACAAGAGTAGAGAAAGTCATGTGAGTATAACACATCAGATTTTTTTTGTTTCGAATTTATATATGATTTTGTACGAAAACATTTTTGCTTCATCCTTGTTAGGTATCTTAGCAATCATTAGGAAAGCATATTCGAGCACGTTTCAGCAAAAACCCGTTTGACAAAAGCATCTTTGATTAACTACGGTGTATGTTGCCGCAATAACAAAGCAGGCCGCAAGCTATCTAATTTTGCTTCCTAATTGCCTCATTGTTTAATTTCATTAAGCACGTTGCGCGTATATCCCACACAAAACACAATTAACACGTTACCTGACGGGTTCATAACGTGGAACAAATAAGAACAAAAGACAACGTCTGGTATATTAACCACACAAACTGCGACCCGGAATCAAAGGACTATCAATACTGCGTTTGCATTTGTCTTTAATGTTTGGTAGGCATCTTTTCCGGTTCGTAAAGCCAATGATATGAACTTTCATTCTTACTTTCTCTACCATATAGATAGGTAGAAAAGGTATTGCATTCCACCGAAAACATCGATGTCGAGATTTTACCGGAAATGTATGTTTTGAGGCAGCGAATAAAAAAAAAAGCATTTTTAGGTAAGGTATGTGCGCGCGCTTGTATAGGCGTGAGCAGCATGACTAAAAAAAATCGGATAAATACCAAACTTAGTTAAAGTACCTTCCATAGATGCGATATTAAGATTTTCAAGAAAATCTCCCCGCCCCAAACTACTTTTTACACGGAACATTTTTCTAATTTTTTGATTTCCTGAAAAATGTCCCTAATGATTTTGATTAAAATACCATACATTAAAGATATTTACATGACAAATACAGAGGGTTGTTCGCAATCTATGGTAACTTAAGACCCCCTTACCCTATGAAAAACCACGCCTCCACCAGCAGTCATGTACTATCTGGCAGCCTTTAGCTTGAGCTTTCAATCTGCAGCACAGCTTCCACGGGAGCAAACAGGGATGTCCAATTTATTCCATTCCTCCTGGCAGAGACCATCCAAAGTTCACGGCCGTCAGCTTCCAAAGACTGTTTTCAGTAACCCAAATGCACAAAACTCCATCAGTGCTGCATCAGATGACTTAACACAGATGTCGCTGAAAGGTATGAAATGTATTCCCATTTCTCTCTCTATGTTCTCCAATAATTTGTAGGTTAAAGCAGACGTATGGTTTGATGCCTTATCCTGATGAAACCAGACTTTATTTACATCTGCACCTTAGAGAGCAGGGATTTCTGTATGGAAAATTGGTATCAGGACGTTAGTCTGATAATATGCCGAGTTGATTTTCACATTTTTATGTACACGACGAATGGTTAATTTGCCATTGTAACTGTACCTTGCTATTGCCATGAAACTATTGGGGAACGTTTCGTTAGTTTCCTTATACCAATTTTCAATTTTTTTTCTCCCCTTGGTCGGTGATATATAGCCCAGGGTTTGTTGCAGCATATGCCTCATCTAAAAGACAACAAACATCAACTTTTCACCAGCTAGGTATCGTTCATATAGCTTTCTGCTGTTAGTGGCACGTTATGTAATGTGTTTAGGCAACAGCTTATATTCCCGACTCTTATGACATTTTCTAGAATCAAATCCTGGTTGATTATGGTGTTCGAGTAGTAACAGAGATCCCTAATTACAATGCAATGGCCCTCTGAGTTGCAGGATTTGGTCCAGAAGCATGGGCCTTCACCTTCCAAATTATCTCCGGGGTGCGACTGGCGGTCAATCGTGGATTTTCCTGTTTCTTGCCCTTTAGAATAAGTCCTGATGTGGCTTTACCTTTTTTGTTGAGTGCACATGAGATCACTTACTTGGATATGGTAAAACCACGCCTCTTGCATTGCTTAACAATTTTAGAATACAAGTATTTTGCATCGGAAAGGGCAATAATGTACCCTTATCAGAATGGTTCTATTTTTGACGCCATTTGATACAGCAAGAACAAGAGCACACAACTGAGCAAACACATGATACACTCATACTGCTGAACTTTCATTCGGTTCCACATGTTTGAGCGCGGAGCTATTGTGCTCATCTAATATTGTTACCATAGAGCGTGAACAACCTTCTGTAAAATGTATATATTGACCTTTTTGGGAATAGCTTAAGTCCTCTTTATTCGGAAGGAATGGTTGCGTAATGGTTAATACACGAAAACGTACTATACAAGGAATGTAGATATCTTTAAAACACACAATGTATTCCAAATAACGCTTTTTGTAGTATTAGCCATTTCCGAGATATCCTTTATTAATGGTTCAATTTTTTTTAAGTTCCATTTGTAATCCGCCTTTAACTACAATGGTCTTACGGCGGCCTTTCTTTTGGAACATATTATTGCCTATAGGCAATGGTGCTCACTCGCATTCGCTTGTCTTGGGGCTTCTAGTAAATTGGGGTTTTACTCATTAGATCATACACACGTTCACACTCTCATTCATACTTCCAGACTCTGGGGAGGACAGAGAATAATCTTGGTCAGGGAAAAATTCCAACCCCTATCCGGGAATCGAACACAGGATACCTCGCACAGCAGGCAGATGCTGCATCCACTGAGCTATGGGATTAGCCTGGTTCGCATTGTTCAGTCATTCTTTTTAAGTTCTATCGATTTTTAGTTGTTTCTCGTGATGTCATGGAAACAGTATGGAATTTTAGTGGTGGTGGTGGTGGTTTGAGTGGCACAAAACTGCGGCGGTCATCAGCGCCACCCTCTGGCTATAAGTTTATTCAAGTCAGTACATCAATACAATAAAAACAAAACAAGTACAAGTTAAGCAATCCAGATTACAGAAGCAGCTCTGGTTATATAGATAATCACATTCTGGTACAAAACCAATACAGTCAGAGCATTCACAGAGAGAAACACCAGGATTACAAAAATAGAAATAGTAGGTATAACAACAAATGCAAAAATTAAGGAATAGAAATCTCACAGATTATGGTAAATAAGAACTAACCCTGAGCAAATGTAAACGTACAATGCAATTCTACACAGTTATAAAACAGTAACACACGATAAACTTCCTTCCTTAATAATCCAATTAATTCCAATCACAAACTGTCCATGCAAGGCACCAACCTCAACACCTCAGGCAACACTTGCCTCCCTGCCACTCCAGCACCAAAATCACCCAAGAACATCAACGTATCCTTAAACTCCTTCACCACACTCTCCTTCCAAACTCTCACGAAAACACTATCCTGTCAACTCGCCCTTTCCTCCACAGAGGCGTACACAGAAAGTATAGTCACATTTCGAAATTGGGCCTTAAGTCTATTTTAACCAATCCTTCATTAACTGGGTCCACTCTATTAGGCCCTTCTTTATTCCCTTTGCGATAATAAATCCTATCTTGTGTAGTCCAGGCTCAGTTGATCCACAATACAATAATGTATAGTCCTGTTTATCTATTCTACCTTTTCCACTCCAATGTTTTTCTTGCAACACTATTGTCCAGCCACTTATTTGCCACTTCTTTCATTTTTCCAGGTTATAACATAGTTTGAACATTCCAAGTCGTCAACAACAAACCATCCTTCTTAACATGGGTTTTACAAGTGGGGTTGAGAGCCCCATGCTTAACCCCCAACCTGGAGGACCAGGTCTCCTTATTTTTGACCCCAGGAGAGACGATGGACTGGTTATATCCCCAGACACTGGGTGGCTCAGGTACCTCGGGTTCGCCACTCCCGTACTCACCAAGGCGAGCCCCTGAGCGCAGAATGGCATTTTAAGGGCAGTATATAGCGTCCAGTTCTTAAACGTTTGACTATCGCTGTTCCCTTTGTATCAATAACGAAATGTGTAATGTAGCTATTTCTGCAAATATTTATCTCAATTAAAATGAAGTATACAGGAAATAAACGCTAGCAAGAACAATTTGTATACCCACTAATAGGCGATAGTTGGTAGAGAAATTCATGTAAATGTAACACATCAGACTTTTTTATTACTTTCTCTACTACGTATAGTAAGTAGGGGAAGTATTGCATTCCACCCAAAAATTCGATACCGAGATTTCACCGGAAATACATGTTTTGAGACTTCCTGAATCCAAAAAAAGCATTTTTGGAAACATGTCCGTGTGTGTGTGTGTGTGTGTGTGTGTGTGTGTGTGTGTGTGTGTCTGTGTGTCTGTGAACAGCATAACTCAGAAACGAACAGACGGATAAATACCAAACTTGGTATTTAGGTTCAGTATCTTCCAGAGATGCGACACGAAGGTTTTCAAGAAAATCCCCCCACCCCAGACTACCCTTTACATGGAAGATTTTTCGAAAATTTTAATTTTCTCAAAAATGGCTCTAACGATTTTGATGAAAATATCATATGTTTAAGATAATGTCATGAGAAATGAAATGTATATCTCGAATTTTCTGGGAATGTCTCCAAAAGTATTCTTCATTGTGAACGACTTTTGCATAACTGGTAAACCATAAGAGATAGACAAAATTTTACTACACAAAAAATGTAGATCGCGTTAAAATACACAACTTATGTCATATACATTTCTTTTGTTGAGTGAACCGTTTTCGAGATATTGCTTGTTATTTCCTTAAATTTTCCAATACTTATACTTTTTCTCAAATTCGTTATTCATTTTTTTATGTCCTGGACATGCAAAGAGAATGGAATGCGCCACATAGCAACCAGCGTTAAAATATTTGACTATCGCTTAAAAGCTACCATATTCCCCTTGCATCTACAAGAAAATTACCAATAAGATTGACATCTCGATATCTCGATTAACATGAAGCATATGGAGAATAGGCGTTTGTAAAAATATATTGTACAAGAGTAGAGAAAGTCATGTGAGTGTAACACATCAGATTTTTTAGTAATGCACTCCCTTAACATTCTTACCTACGGTGATAGACATAGTCAAGTTACGATAGAAATATACAGTGGTATATAACTTTACTGCCTCAAAATATTCATTCGAATTATACAGTGACTTCAAAACGTATTAGTTTCCACTTTGTAAAAAACATATTTATGTGGTACACTCACATGACTTTCTCTACTCATTCTTCAACACAGTATTATTCTTTGATCTACTTCATGTTAATCGAGATAAACTTTTGTAGAAATGACTTTATTGCATCTTTCCTGGTGGGTACACTAGGACTGAGAATAAAGTAGGCTTAAGCGAGTCAAATCCTTTAGGAGCTGATCGCTCTTGATGGCTTTCAAATTTTGCTCTGTTTGTTGCATGACCAGGAGAACAAAAAAACCAAAAAGTATTAGGCACACCGTTTGAGAAAAGTATGAGTATTTGAGAATTCAAACCATTAACAAGGAAATGGTTAACTCTGTAAATGTAAAACACAAATTGTGTGTTTTAACGAGAACTGTGTTTTTCATAAGTATTTCTTACGGTTTACCAACTATACAAAAGTAATTCACAATGAAGAGGACTTCACAAGCTACTTCAAAAACTCAGGGTGTACATTTCATTTAAAATATCTTAAACATATGGATTTTAATCCAAATCGTTAAGAGCCAGCTTTAAGAAAATAAAAATTTTCGAAAAATTACCTTTAGTAATTTGGAGGAATTTTCTTCAAAATCTTCGTGTCGCATCCTTGGAGTGTCCTGAACTTAAATACCAAATTTCGTTTTTAAATGACTTTTCGTTTTTGAATTATGCTGTTCCAGACACACGTATAAAGGCGCGCGAGCGGACATTTTTCTAAAAATGCTTTTTTTTTAAAGGTTCAGGGGCCTCAAAACATGTATTAACGGTTAAATCTCGACATGGAATTTTTGGATGTAATACAATAAATACTTCCTCTGCTTACTGTAGGTAGGATAGAAAGTAAAAATTGACACCGTTGAAGAACAACACTTTTAATATGTAATACGTATGTTCTACATAGGCGTTTGCTGAAATTCGTCATTTCGTGAAGATCTTGTGCAGATTATGAAAAGCAGGCGTGCAATGTAGCTTTATTCTACACACCAGCTGGCGGGCCTCTAAAAGCAGGCAGATAGCGAAAATATACTGTAGCGTGTGTGTGTGTGTGTGTGTGTGTGTGTGTGTGTGTGTGTTGTCACGCCAGACACATTATTGCGTCGTTGGCGCAGTATTGTAGGGGTAATTCTTTCGGCTGGGGTTTTTGAAGTTCGTCTAGCGTGGCGACATAGCTAGCGGTGGAGAGTGCGGGAAGTTAGCGTTACTTCTTTGTGTTGTGTGGTGAGCGTAACTTTAGGTCGAGTGCCTGGTCTGTAAGGTTGTGTGTGAATCGTGTGAATGTAGCCTCGTGTGTGTAGCATCTCCCGTCAATTTCTTCCTTCTTATCTTTTGTGTGTGATGTAGGGGCACCGTGTTTATACTGAATAAACCACAGGTAATGCGATTAATGTGAAAGTTTGTGTATTTTGTTATAACTATCCCATGCCTACTCTGGAATGTGTAGTTTAATATTCTTGCTACCTCTGCAGCTATGACTCCCAATGTATATGCTAGGGTAACTAAAATTTAATATCTATCTGCAAACCTTTTGGCCTCACCCCAGTATATAACATTTTGCATAAGCTCCGTCATTTCAAGAACCGCAGCAGATTATGCTCTGCCTGGGATCTTCGCAAAGTGACGTGTTTCAGTAAATCATTTGTGATTATTCCCACCGAAATCAATTTACTGTTGCACAACTATGTATCCCTTATATGCGGTTGTGAGCTTTATTCTCGTCTGAAGTTGTTTCAACTCTGAAGAAAGTCCAGAATGCTGCATCTCTGGAGACACCGTAGAACTTGGGGACGAGAGTTGGTTAATTAATTAACAAAAGTTTTTGCCTGCAGTGTTACGACAGTGGCCATAAAAAGCTGCACTATGGCACCAACTCCAGTCGCTGGGTAGTGTTTTTTACACAACAGTGAGTATGCTGCAGGTCCTTGTTTTCAAGCTGAAACCAAGCAAGGCACTCGGCGACTAAAGTTAACACGGTTTACATTCACATGATTTTCTCTACCCTCTATCGTTTATTAGTGGTATTCAAACTACTCTTACTAAAGCTTATTTTTCTATCTACTACATTTTAATCCAAAATAACCTTTGCAAAAATTAATTACACATTTCATTACAGATACAAAGGGAACAGCGATAGTCAAATGTTTAACAACTGGACGCTATATGCTGCCTTGAAATTCCACACTGTTTCCATGACATCGCGAGAAACAACTGAAAATCGATTACACTTCAAAAGAATGACAAGTATTGAACAATTCGAACCTTTAATAACGGATATCTCAGAAACGGCTTATGCCACAGAAAAGCTCATTTGAAGGAAATTGTATGCTTTAAAGAGATCTACATTTCTTGCGTGGTACGTTTTCGTCTGTCGCTAAACGTTTATCAGTTATACAAGATTATACAAAATTCCTTCCGAATGAAGAGGACTTCACAGGCTATTCACAGAAAATCCAAGATATACATTTTGTCATGTAAAAATCTTTAACATATGATATTTCAATCAAAACCGTTAGCCAGTTTTTAAAAACTCAGAATTTTCGAAAAATGTTCCACTTAACGGGTAGTTGGGGTGGGGGACTTGCTTAAATAACTTCGTGTCGCATCTTTGACATTACTTAAGCTAAGCTGTTCACAGACACACACACAAGGACCTTTTTATAAAACTACGTTTTTTTATTCTGGGGGATAAAAACATGTATTTCCGCTGAAATCTTGGTATCGAATTTTTGGGTGGAATGCAATACCTTCTCTACCTACTATGTGCACGTGGTAGAAAAAGCAAAATTGAATGTAAGTTTCTTAGATAGGTATTATTAAAATCCGCAATCAACAATTTCTTAAACTAGATATTTATGATAAAAGTGTTACTAGTAGGATTTTATTTTTCGAGTACCAATGTTTGCAAAAGAGGTCGTAGATGAAGTGCAGCTATTCTACAAGCAAAATAATAGCAACTTTAATATGTGTGGCATACAGTGGTTTTAGGCAGTTCTGGGGCTTGTAAAATAACAATAAATAATACTATATTCATTCTAGGGCTATGCGCAACTAAGAAATGGAGCCTAGAGCGAGATCAACAGACGGGTTCAGCGAGAATGTAGATGTTTTTTGATTGGCTAGCAGTGTTTAACCTTCAACGAAGCTATTACATCACACTGTTTTCTGGAATTCTTTGGTAGCAATTCCAATGTTACCCTCTCGGCTACTTCCAGAATTTGTCCGGCTCTTGGAATCCAATTTCGTTCATATTTGTACCTGCCGCCATTTGATCGATTATTCATGTCACAGATAAAAGAATAACGTTTCACATCAAAGGAAGTACATATGACGATTTGAATAATAATTATTGTGAACAGATAATGCGACCGCCATGAGAAATTAATGACTTTCTGTCAACTTCAATTAAGAAAATGTTAATACAAACGCTTGTGATGCTCCATTTTGACTATTGAGACTCTTTTTAATGACCTAACTGAAATTTTGACTGTAATACGTGTGTACGATTTGTATGCATTCTCCGTCGATTTGATCATGTTGCATCGTTCTAATTACGTAGAGAACGAAGAACTTTCATTCTTAACCACTTCTCCACCAGCTCCATCATTCTTGCATCCTAAACTATACAAATGTTCGCTTTAAACATCTTTCTGTCATAACCGAGAAACTCGCTCGAAACTCTTCAATTCTTGCAATACCTGCTCTAACACAACCTTCTATTCATCATTATTCGCTGTACCATTAGCTCCTCTTTGGAATTCCCTGCCGGAAGACATAAGGTACTGCTGGAACGTTGTGCAGTTCAAGAGGAAAATTAGGGCATACAACCAACCTAATGTACTCCTTTATTATACTGATAAAAACTCGTAACAATAATTTATTATTACTATTATTTTATGTACCAGCAAGTTAATATTTCAGATTTAAATATTAAACGATTTAGAGCAATGCTTTTACTTATATTAATATTCCAGTTAAAACATTTTGGTTTTCTTTTTCTCTCTCCTTTCTTCATTTTAATATCTTTGTGCAACATTTGTATGTTTTTATGTTGCATTGTATT
The DNA here is from genome assembly GCA_030765065.1 of Deroplatys truncata. Lineage (NCBI taxonomy): Eukaryota > Metazoa > Arthropoda > Insecta > Mantodea > Mantidae > Deroplatys > Deroplatys truncata. Next base: position 43,751,584 of record CM060975.1, on the reverse strand, counting down.
TTTTTCTTCATCTTAACAGTTTTTATTAGAAATTTCTATATTTATGTTTTTACTATGTTATATTTTATTATTGCATTGCATGGTAGAATGGAAGAGAAGACCTCATGGCCTAAATTAAATTAAGCTGAGTTTTATTTATGGACCCTCTTTAACTGCTGCGGTCCTTAGCGTCCCATTCTATATTGGGCGTGAAAGATCGGTAATTTTGCTCAGAGGCCTCTATCAGGCTCGAGGTTCTTTTATGAGCCGTAAATCTACGACACGGGACCACCGGCTTTACTTCCCTTCCGAAGGAAGCCATGTTAAGGATTTTTACGCCCGAACAAAATCCATCGCCCTCCGCCGGGTTTGAACCCGCGACCTCGGGAACTAGAAGCTAGCGTAGTAATCACTACACCACGGAGAACGACCCTCATGGCTTTGACTCATACCAGGTTAAATAAATAAATTACGTGAAAAGACACAATGAAATATAAAAGCTAATCAAACCAAATCTATTTATTAAACACGTGCAAATAGAAAGGGTAACTGTCATGTGAGTGGACTTTGAAACCGAAGTTGGTAACAGTTGGGTGGCATAAAATGTTATCGAACTAGTGTGTCTTCTAGTTTTATTTATTCTAAAAAAGCTTATTTTTTTCATCTACTTAATGTTAGGATAGAAATTTTCTTTACACTATTCGATATAGGTGCAGATGAGGTTAGACGAAGCTGAAACGATAGTCAAATGCTTTAAAAAGCAGGTAACTATAGAGATATTAAAAGTATTCCAAAATATAGGATGGGAAGTAAGAGTTTCAGTAAACATGGATCCAAAGCTGAACCGGTTACGATATACCGGGTGGAAGGGAAGTAATTACACTACTTTTAAGCCAGTTACAGATCTCATCATTTGGAAAACATTTTGTAACCTCCATTTTTCCTATGACCATTTCCTGCGGAGATATTTTAGGTTTTTCGAGAACATAAAAAGTACATACTGACAACGTTGCAGGGTTTGCTGATCCATGGTAACGGAGGTGCCACTTTCACTTTGAAAACCAATTGGAGGACACCACTAAACAGTCTTAACTTTCGCTTTCAAAGCGGCATGTGTCTCATGAGCGCAAACAAACGTTTCCTGTCTGCTACCTCCTAATAATTGTATTTGAATCTTCCAATAACGTATTTTGTAACCTAAGCTCACAATCTGGGGATGTGATTGAACTGATAATGCTATAATCTAATCAACCAAACCATATTTCTGACATGTAAACACAAATCAACTACATACTTGGCCCTTATTGGACGCTGAAGGCATTCCTCCCATTTTACATTATTCTAGTATATACCAATAGCATGACAGTTGTCCTTGTTATTTCGCCAAAACTTTGCATCACCCTTTCGTTTTGTATGGACTAAGGAACGTGTGGCAAACTAAACCAGTAGTCACTCTTCAGATAAAGGAGAGGAGCGAGGTAGGCGATGTTTTGCTTACGTCCAGAAGTCGGTTTAGATTGCGTGACCTTTCTCGACATGCTTGCAATGCTGACTATTTCTACAGACACATTGTCTGCAAAAAGGTATTGAGAATATCATTTTGAGTAATTAATTATTTAAAAACTCTGTGTGATGTCAGATAATTACTATCGAAACTACATCAGAAATAGATTACTCCACTCATCTTATAAGTAACAAATTATGATCTTCCTACATTCTCGTTCAATTAAACATCTAATTTGGAACAAAAACTATTTTTTCTATTCAAAATCGGCTGATCAAAGAACACAAAGCCATTTAGCCTTTTTGTTTGTAATATTTCTATGAAGAAATAATTGGAAGAAATTTAATAGTTCCCTTCCACCCGGTATGTAATGAAATTTTGCTGTTGGCTGGGGCTCACTGAATACTAGGTACTAATTCCACCAAAAGCAGTGACAATTTTATTTAGTTTGACAAATACGAGACAATCACAGCATTCAAGTGCAAACAGAATAAACCGCACAAACTCCAATAAACATTGGTCTGCAAATTAATTCTCCGGTTAACGTGTTCAAACGTACTATACTGGACCTTGTTTATCCACAAACTTCACTGTTGTTCAAACAAAACCATGTATACTTCAATCATATTTCTGTGGTGTTTCAGAAGTGAACAAAGAAGCATACCCCAGAAGTGTTCCGCAAATTAACCGTCGTCGAGTAAACGTACGTTTTCTGACTAAGAATAGATATATTTACCTTACTCTACCTGTGTTCAAAGTGCCCTCCATGCATCGATCCCAAACCTTTACATCTAACATACCAATCTTGTCAAATGTTGAATCTCATAACGAATACCTACCCCATAAACTATTAACTAAAATTGGCACTGTCTTTGTTGCAATTGCTGCTTTGTATTCAGCGGGGCGCAACCAACAACAATGGCAGTATCATGTAACCAGTTAATTTCTGGACTTATTTACTAGCACGTTTTTAGTTCTGTTACCTTCATTTTGGACATCGCAATTCTAACAATCTTTACGCCGGTCTTGAAATTCTACACTAGGTGACGCCTCTAGCTGGTTGCTCTAGTTGGGACAGGGCGCGGTCGGTACCGGCTGGCATACGACTGGTTGGAGAGGAGGAGGAGCAGGAGGAAAATACTCTCAGCTTTCCAACTGCTCGGAACACCTATCGGGACGCGAGTAGAAATTTACAGAATTCCGCTCGGATATAAAAGGAAGACTGATCGCTGCCCTACTTTGATGTTGAGTGTACGACTCAGTTCTGTTCTGCTGTTTCCTCAGCGAGAGGGCAAGCAGCACTTACCTACATGAGAGAGAACGAGAGTCCTGAGTTCGACACTTTAGCGAGCGACCGGAAGAGAGATGAGGAGGTTTAAATTGCGCGACTGCGAATGTAGTGGCCACGTGCAGGGAAAAACGAAATTGTAAGGGGAGGGACAGAGAGAAGATGTCACAATTTCTTTTGCATTGTCTCACGGGAAACAAAATAACTTAGCACATGATGTGGTACCCCCAACTACTTTTTCTATACATTACAAATTCCCATTTACACTTTGTATATTTGTGTTTTCATATGAAGCTCGTTCTTCTATCCACGTTACTTTATTCGCCACTTTTTCTGTAAACAATTTCAAAGTAAACAGTAAGTGTTCAAAGACATATAACATGGAGAAACATTTAAGCACAGACAAATACATTCAGAAGTTACTGTGACGAGCTCTTGCATAAGAAGAAAGGTTAAATAATCGCAAACTAACACTTAGGAAAATGTAAACATGTAACACGGAATATTTAAAAATGGCTAACGCAACGATGAAGAATACCTTACTCAAATAACTGTATATTTTAATGAACTGTACAATTTTCCAGAGGTAATATTTTGTCTTTGGTTTACCAGTTACACAAAATTATACCAAATTCAGTCGAAATGAAGACTAAATTAGTATGAGAAAAATGTGTGTGTGTGTGTGTGTGTGTGTGTGTGTTTGTGTGTGTGTGTGTGTGTAAAGTACTCTCAAAAACCACTTAAGCGATTTTGATAATTCTTTCGCCACTGGAAAGCCCAATTCTTTCTCACGGGCATGGTTCTTAAGACACTTATTTCATATCATAATTTAGTTCAAGATTAAAAAGAATTTACAAAGCTCTTGTACTTGAATACGAACACAGTCGAGAATATGCTTGGAAAAAGCTTTGACTTTTGGTTGAGAATGCCATGAAGTAGAAAATAATTGTTACTCTACAGAACATGTACGACAAATGCCGCGGACATTTCATCCCAAGCAACATATATGTACATGGTTACGATTTAGCCACTATGACACAACAAAACAAAAAATCTGATGTGATACACTCACATGACCTTCCCTACTCTTGTACAAACTATTTTTACAAACGATTATTCTCCATATGCTTCATGTTAATCGAGATGTTAATCTTATTGCTAATTTTCCTGTAGATGCAAGGGGAATTGCTAGGCTTTAAGCGATAGTCAAATGTTTTAAGAGCTGGTTGCTATGTGGAGTATTCCATTCTGTTTGCATTACCAAGACAAAAAAAAAATGAATAACGAATTCCCATTTGAGAAAAGGTATAAGTATTGGAAAATTTGAGGGAATAAAAAGCCATATCTTGAAAATGGTTCACTCGAAAAATAACAAATGTATATGACATAAATTGTGTATTTTAACGCGATCTACATTTTTGTGTAGTAAAATTTTGTCTATCTGTTATGGTTTACCAGTTATGCAAAAGTCGTTCACAATGAAGAATACTTTTGGAGACATTCCCAGAAAATTCGAGATATACATTTCATTTGTCATGAAAATATCTTAAACATATGATATTTTAATCAAAATAGTTAGAGCCATTTTTGAGAAAATTACAAATTTCGTAAAATGTTCCATGTAAAAGGTAATCTGTGGTGGGGGGATTTTCTTGAAAACCTTCGTGTCGCATCTCTGGAAGATACTGGACCTAAATACCAAATTTGGTGTTTATCCGACAGTTCGTTTCTGAGTTATGCTGTTCACAGACAGACATACACGGGCATGTTTCCAAAAATGCTTTTTTTTATTCAGGGGGTCTCAAAACATGTATTTCCGGTGAAATCTCGGTATCGAATTTATGGGTGGAATACAATACTGCCCCTACTTACTATACGTAGTGGAGTAAGTAAAAAGAAAGAAGGGAGAAAATCAAGTTTTAGAAAATTGCATGCGGTATTTGCACACACCGCACTGAATGTCGCGTTTGGAGCAAGAGCAAAAGTGCAACTGGATCCTGATTCCACACAGTTTAAGAAGATTTTGTATACAAACATTGATTTTTTTCCAAATTTTACCAAGAAATTCAGTATTCTTAGAGCTTCCATAAAGGAAATATTAACATTGTATGCGCAAAGATTAAGTGTATGAAACGTTTAAATGTGTCTCATTTGTGTATTATTATTTAAAATAAATATCCCTCAAAGATAACTGAACAGTAATTTGTATTCTTCTTCTTATTGGCACTAACAAATATTCAAGTAAATTCAAATTAGAACGTAGACTTATCGAAACCTAGTCCTGGGGGGCCCTTTGGATGTGTTATAAGTTATTTATGCCACTAAATGTAGCTGCAGATGATAGGCCCTAATTGTGAATTTGGAGTTTTTAAAAGTTTTGAGACCGGAAAAGTCGAGTATTTGGCTTCACCCTGTTGTGAATGTAGGATTCTGAATTATTGAAGCGTTTATTTAATTTAATGATGAAAGTCGGAGAAGAGAGAGAAAAAGAGACCGGAGATTGTACGCATGGAGAGAGAGGGGGGAGGTAGGTTTCCGCAGCATGTGAATAAATTCACTTTGATAACAGATCCGCCCGCAAACAGCACCTCCTTTATTTAGATAGGTGAAGGTTCAGTTGGCAAATACGAACCAAGAAGCATACATCGTTTAAATATACACTTCTTATGGAGGTAATATAAAAACACTAATATTCATATATATATATATATATATAATTCAATAAATACCCAAATGTACATAAATACTTAATACAGTAGGAGAACTGCACTTGAATGCCCATGTCTAGTGTGTGTGTGTGTCAAAGTGTTCACCCTTGAAAGCTTAATGCACGTCACAGAAAATCCATTAACGAAAATTAGAACCATTGTGACGTATGGGTTACAGTCTTATTACAATAATGGGTTAAACATCCGTTGAAAGCTGATTAGAGAAGCACTATTTATATTTTGAGCCTTGGCAACCCTGAATGTTGTAGGTGCCATCTGACGTTTCCAATGGAAAGCTTGACATTTTTTACCATAAACTACTTGAAACATTTTGTCAATAGAGTGTCATTTGTTTTGTTTACACTAACTTGAAAATTGTGTGTCAACAAAAACATGGAATTAACTCGTGAAAATGTTCGGCAATGATTTATCACGATTTTCCACGTGGATTATCAAGACAAGAGTGCATCGATCAACTAACTTCCACATTTGACGACGAAGGCCATACTTTGCCACTATGAAACGCTGGTATAATGAATTTAATCGTGGCCGCCGTTCGCTTAATTATGAAGTTCGTGAAGGTCGTCCAAAATCAGTTGTTGTGCCAGAAAACACTGATGCTGTGCAAAAACTAATAATGAAAGATCGTCATGCGACATATTGTGAGATTGAGGCAACCCTAGGCATTAGTTCCACCAGCATATATAAATTATTGCATGATTATTTAGCCGTGAAAAAGCTTTGCTCTCGTTGGATCCCACATAATTTCACGCAATCTCAAAAAGATGCTCGTGTCGATTGGTGTACAAAAATGCTCAAGAAATACAATGGCGGTGCCTCAAAAGACGTATATAAGATTGTAACAGATAACGAATCATGGATCTATGGTATGAGCCGGAACGTAAACAGCAGTCGACTGTATGGGTGTTTCAAGATGAAGCAAATCCAACAAAAGTTGTTCGAACTCGAAGCACTTCGAAGGAAATGGTCGCCTGCTTTTTCATCAAAACTGGTCATGTGGCAACAGTGCCTTTGGAGGAAGGTAAAACGGTGAATGCCGAATGGTACACAACCATTTGTTTGCCGGAAGTCTTCGGTGAAGTAAGGAAAACCAACAAGAACCGTAGGATCGTTCTTCATCAAGACAATGCGAGCGCACACACATCTCGTCTAACAAAAGAGTATTTGAAGACTTAAAAAATCGAACTGATGGATCATCCGCCATACAGTCCTGATTTGGCACCCAATGACTTCTTTTTGTTTTCGAACATCAAGAATAAATTGCGTGGACAACGATTTTCGTTGGCAGAAGAAGACGTTGGTGCCTTCAAAAACCATGTTTTGGAGGTGTCTCAAGAAGACTGGAATAAATGCTTTCACAAATGGTTCAAACGGATGCCAAAGTGTATTGATCATAAAGTAGGCTCAAAATATAAACAATACCCCTCGTAGATATGCCTTTGTATGCATGGCAGCACATTGCGCATGCGCGGGATGGGCTATGGAGCTCTAAACGGTGTCGCGGTAACTTCGTGTTATCTATTTCTGAGCGCCTGTTATTGTATTACTATTTTTAAATTTGAGTTCTTTGTCCTCCGGCTAGCTATTATTTCTCAGTCGAGCATATCTCTTAAACAGGGTGTGTAAACGGAAAGGAGTTTTTACTGAAAGATAACACTGATAAAAGAATTTGTTTTTACACTTTTATTGCCGTCACACTTTATTCATTTCACATAATTATTCTTGATACACGCCCGACTGAAACTGTTATATTTTTTAATGTTACTATAATCACTTATTTGCTGCTCGTTATTAATTCGCGTATTTCACATTTATAACTAACTTTACGACGCGAGAGATTCTGTTAAACTGTGCGACGTGTAACCCGCGAATGATTCTGATGAACTGAGCGACGTATAACCTTTGTATGATTCTGTTGGACTGCACGACGTATTACCCGCGAATGCTTCTGTTGGACTGAACGACGTATTATCCGCGAATGCTTCTGTGGACTGAACGACGTTTGCCTTGTGAATTATTCTATCAAACTGCGCGTTACCCGTCTCTGGCACGGAATTTATACTCCCTCATCCCAATATGCTAAACATTATAACAGAGGTTATATTGGTTAATAAAACGCGCCAACATTAGCGTCTATTTTTATATCCAATCAAAATTACGAACACACATGCTCTAGGGAAGATATTCCCTCCATTTCTACAGAAAAGCGCGCTACTCTGGCGTCATTTGCTTGTCTCTTATAATTGATAAACAACTCACCCCCTCGCTCATTGTTACCCGCTCTTATTGCCAGTTTCAGTGAGTCCGTGTAAACTTATTTCCTAACAATGCTTATAATTAACAAACATCTCAAATCAATGTCATACAATAATGCTTATTTACACTACAATCACTCTGGCATTTACATTGTTGTGATATAAAATACTGCCACAACGGCAGTACCGAATATGAGACCCTCCTAGATTTTTATTTTCTCTCCAGGGTGGGTACAGCAAAGAGCAGGTGACAATATATAATGTAATGTTCTTAAACAATTATGTATTATTCAACAATCATAATTTATAACATTGCTGGCTATCTTTTTGTTTTTACCGCCAAACCTCTCTTAATTCTAGACGAAACTCCGGAATACAGGTCCCTTAACTAGCGTATGGGGTAATTTGCAATATTTCTGAAACGAACCTGTTTGGTGACAGTGTTATTACCCACAATTCACAGCCTTCACAAAGACTTGTACAATCCGTTGTAGAAAACAAATAAAAATGTTGGTTTGTAAATAACGAATAGTGTGTTATATGAAATAGTAACCAACCAGCAGCTGTAGTTTTCCCGCTGTCACGTCTAAGATTTCACTGAACTGCCATAGATTTTGGGAAGTAAACATTAGAGAGTGCAGCATATTTACTGCGACTGGATGTAAACAAGCTAAATGTGGCCTCCCACAGTGTCATATTTTTACTTTTTCTTGCATTTACTTAAAGTACGTAGATGAAATATTCTATTCCACCGAAAAAATCAATATAGAGATTTCACCGGCGATGCATGCTTTGAGGACCCTGAATAAATAAACCGGCACTTTGAGTAAAAGGTCCGCGCTCACGCGTGTGAGAGAGAAAATAGCATTATTCTAAAGTGAAAAAGTTTTGAACTGGTTTGGAAAGAGGTTTGAGCAGAATGGGCTGTGCTCAGTATGGAAAAGACGTGAAATAAATGACAAAAACATATGGAAAGGTGTCAAAAAAAATCTGATGTGTTACACTCACATGACTTTCTCTTGGCTCTTGTACAAACTATTTTTACAAACGGCTATTCTCCATATGCTTCATGTTAATCGAATTATCGAGATGTTATTCTTATTGCTATGTGGAGCATTACATTCTCTTTGCATTACAAGGACAAAAAAAATGAATAACGAATTCCCATTTGACAAAATAAGTATTGAAAAATTTAAGGGAATAACAAGCAATATCACGAAAATGGTTCACTCAACAAATAAAATGTATATGACATAAATTGTGTATTTTAACGCGATCTGCATTTTTTGTGTAGTAAAATTTTGTTTATCTCTTATGGTTTACCAGTTATGCAAAAGTCGTTCACAATGAAGAATACTTTTGCAGACATTCCTAGAAAATTCAGGATATACATTTTATTTGTCATGAAAATATCTTAAACATATGACATTTTAATCAAAATCATTAGAGCCAGTTTTGAGAAAATTAAAATTTTCGAAAAATGTTCCATGTAAAGGGTAATCTGGGGTGTCGGGAGTTTCTTGAAAACCTTCGTGTCGCATCTCTGGAAGATACTGAACCTAAATACCAAGCTTGGTGTTTATCCGATGTTCGTTTCTGAGTTATGCTGATCACAGACACACACACGGACTAGGATTCCTTTTTTGGATTCAGGGGGTCTCAAAACATGTATTTCCGGTGAAATCTCGGTATCGAATTTTTGGGTGGAATGCAATACTTCCTCTACTCTATACGTAGTAGAGAAAGTAAAAAAAATTGTCATGTCTAGAACGCCAAATTTTTCTAAATCTTAAACGACACAGCGCCTTGTTTACACCATACGCAATACAGTTGTGTAGCCGCAGCAGCAAGTTGTTTTACAGCATTATTTAACATGCTACATTCTGTGTGTCTTCCCTGTAGAACTGTGGCAAAACGTAGGGTACTTCTGTAGTTAAGACCGCAGGTTCGCTTCTCGCATATACCAAACACATTTTTTCTTCTTCTATTAATGTTTAATCAAGACATATGACTACTTATTTAGATATACCGTGTTTCATTCACGACATTTGAAAAGTTCATAATATAATACTTATTATGTTACAAAATACGCGACTTCACAATTCCATCATGGTCGCAAATGTGCATCATGTTGGATATCAAGGGACGGTCTAGGTGGGTTGTGGCAGTATGAAGTTGCAATAAACCAGTACGCAATACACGGTAATACTTGAGAATATTTTGAATCCCTCTGTAGGGTGAGACATCCCGATGGAATTGTTGAATTCGTACAGGATAATCGTCATGTCCACATATATCGAAATGTTTCATATTAGTTCTCAGAGAGCTAGGATATCAGGGTGATAGACTGGCCTCCCTGTTCACCAGATTTGAACAGTATTGAAAATGTGTGGGCTGAGGTGAAAAAGGAGCTGCGCTCGAATTTCCCTGCAGATGCACGAAGGACAAAATATGGTTTCTGGGCACAAATCCAAGAAACCTGATATGTTGTAGCTTCTCGTCCACGTTACTACAGAGATTTAGTTTCATCTATAACCCGAAAATTGAGAGCAGTTATACGTGTTCAAGATTCAACACACGATATTAATTTTGTTTATATTTTATTTATTTTAATTTTAGAAGATGATCATTTATTTGCATTTATTTATCATTTAATAAAAACGAGCGTTTTAGTACAATTATATTTTTGTACGCATAGATACCTATGCCTAAAACTTAAAATGCTAAAGTTATATTCATGCAATATCATGCTCTATACATCCAGTCGTAAAAAAATCTGATGTGTTACACTCACATGACTTTCTCTACTCTTGTACAAACTATTTTTACAAACGTTTAATCTCCATATGCTTCATTTTTATCGAGACGTTAACCTTATTGCTAATTTTCTTGTAGATGCAAGCGGAATTGGTAGGCTTTAAGCGATAGTCAAATATTTAAGAGCTAATTGCAATGTCAAGTATTCCATTCTCTTTGCATTACCAGGACAAAAAAAATGAATAACGAATTTGAGAAAAAGTATAAGTATTGGAAAATTTAAGGGAATAACAAGGAATATCTCGAAAATGGTTCACCCAAAAAAAATGTATATGACATAGATTGTGTATTTTAATGCGATCTACATTTTTTGTGTAGTAAAATTTTGTTTATCGCTTATGGTTTACCAGTTATGCAAAAGTCGTTCAGAATGAATACTTTTGGAGACATTCCCAGAAAATTCGAATATACATTTCATTTGTCATGAAAATATCTTAAACATATATTTTAATCAAAATCGTTAGAGCCATTTTTGAGAAAATTAAAATTTTCCATGTATCATGTAATCTGGGATGGGGGGATTTTCTTGAAAACCCTCGTGTCGCATCTCTGGAAGATACTGAACCTAAATACCAAGTTTGATGTTTATCCGACTGTTCGTTTCTAGTTATGCTGTTCACAGACACACACACATGGACATGTTTCCAAAAATGCTTTTTTGGGGGGGATTCAGGGGGTCTCAAAACATATATTTCCGATGAAATCTCGGTATCGAATTTTTGGGTGGAATACAATACTTCCCCTACTTACTATACGTAGTAGAGAAAGTAATTAACAATATAAAAAATAACAATAACTAATGCGAGATTTGAACTGAGGAGCTCATGAGTGCAAGCAGTGCCTTCGTAACCTCACGGCCAAAGAAACCTTGTTTCGAGCTGTGTTTTCAGTAGCTTATAAGAGTCACCATCGAGAAACACCGTTTTACGTCACCATTCTACAGTTGCTGCACGTTATCAACACAGCTACAAATGTAATTCTGTATCGATATCGCTCATATTGAAACCTAGTTACAGTTAACCTTTAATATGTGGCAAATGCGAACGTGATGACCATGGAAACGAATAACTTAACCCTTACATGTAACCGTTAACGCACTGTAGCTGCGAGTTATAACCGTTACCCAAAAATAACTGCTTGTCACATGCCTACTTGTTATGCATGCACCAAGCAGGACGACAGAGCCAGCAGCAGGCTCACAAAACAGTCACATAACGTTGACACGCGCATGTCCACGGCTCAAAGCTTTAGTGAAGCGGCCACGTGCATTTGTTTACATGAATTTGCATAGTTATGAGGCTGGATGCAGGTCGGTGAGAGGCGTGGATGTCCTTAGCACTAACCTGGGATATATTACAGCTAAATCCCTTTCTTTACCGGAGAGGCTTCAGCGCCCTTTATTTCCCGACAAATGTTATTCCCTTGCATAATAACCAACGTAGGGCGAGCATATACAAATGAGACTTCTACCTTCAAGGCATATCCGTGCCGGATTTGAACGGCTGATAGCTGACATCTGTTCTGGAAATCGGGTGTACAAATACAATGTACTTATTATAACTCCATTTTGATTATTTTTCACTTTCTCTGACCACTCTTCTACAAACTATGGTTTCAAAATCTTACTTTTCTATTTATTTAATTTTAATCCGGACAAAGGTTTAGAGAAATAGCACATACAAGGCTAAAGCGACAGCCAAATCTTTAAAAAGCTGGTCGCTATATGCATGGCTACGAGAAACAAATGAATGGCGACTTAGGGCTTCGAAAAGTATAAAGTATTTGAAAATTCACAACAGCGAATATCTGGGAAAATGTCACGAGAAGTGCAAACGATTTGTGCCTCTCCTACGTTTACCAATTACACGAAAGAAGTTATACGTAATTCATTACGAACGATGTGTTCGCTGGCTGTTCCCACAAAATTCAAAGTTATCTATTTTATTACTCATGTAAATATCATAAATATATTGTATTTTAACCAAAATACTTAAGAGCCATTTTAGTAGAAAACAAAAAATAAACATCTTTCACATAAAAGGTAGTATATGGGCATCGTTATGGCATATTGTTGAAAATATTCGTGCCGAATCTTTGGAAGATGCTGAAATTTTATTAATCTCATATTTCATTTCCGAGGTATCCGTTCCTTTTCTAGAAGTATTTTTTGTTCAGAGGACGTCAAAACATGTAGGTATTTTAGTTGAAATCTCGAATGTTTTTGGGTCTATTACAACACTTCCTCTGCCTAAAATCCTAGTGAAGCTAAAAGTTGCACTTCGTTAAGAGTTGTAGTTCCTGCTTTTTTCTTCTTGTTTTTTTTTTAAAGTAAAAGCTTTTAGAAATGTTGGCTGACTTCTTTAACCAATTAGACAATAAGAAATTACAGGAATGGGGGTTCCAATAGGATAGTGCTCTAGCACACACCGCCGGTAATACTAGCCGGAATGTTCAGAGATATTTCATAGACCGGCGAGGGCACCAAAATAAATAAATAAATAAACATGCACTGATGATAGTTTTATTGTAAAACCTGAGAATTTAACATTTGTTTCTGTAGGGGTATTTTGAAGATCGAGTTTATGTAATTACAATGAAGTTTGCGAAAAAAAAAACAAGTCTGTTCCATTGGTGTAGGCTACCCAATTAAAGAATATTTACGCTATTATTTCGATACTACAAATATCAATGAACCTAATTTATAAAAATTTATAAATTTCAAAAACCGACAAGTGAGTCAAAGAATTCAAATTAAGTGATAAAAAGTTAAAACACTTAGAGCGTTATAAGTTATGAAAAATGATGAGAAAATTACGAGGTGTGATCAAAAAGTTTCCGGAATGGCTTCACAACAATGCTGACGCTGAGATTTCTTTAATTCTTACCCAGACTGTGCATGCAGCGTTCCTTCCCGATAAAAAAGAGAGTTCACGTGACTTCCTGTGACCATGCAGTGACGAGGTAGACGCTCTGAAGTGAACAGGTGTTTTGCAAGTGCTGCGATTTTTCCGCGTAGCAAAAATGTCAGATTACGAAGAATAAAGAACGAACATCAAATTTTGCTTTAAACTCGGTAAAACTGCAACAGAGGCCTATGAAATGTTAAGAACAGCTTATGGGGAGGAAGTTATGGGCAAAACTCAAGCATTTAAGTGGTTTTCGAAATTTAAAAATGGTGTGACATCAGATCGTTCGGGGCGACCATGTTCCGGCAAAACTGATGAAAATATCAATTAGGTGAGGGAAATGGTCTTAAATGATAGGCACATTACAATAAGAGAACTTTCTGACTCATTACGACTCTCCTTTGGAAGTGTTCAAAGCATTTTGAAAGACAATTTGGACATGTTCCTGTATCATGACAATGCGCCCGCGTACAAAGCCCTTTCTGTTCACCAATTTTTGGATAAAAATAGAATGAATACTGTTCCCAATCCCGCTTATTTTCCTGATTTGGCATCAGCGGAGTTTTTTCTTTTCCCGCGACTTAAAATGCGGCTCCGCGGACACCGTTTTGAGGACACTGATGTCATCCATCGCGAATCGCAGAAGGTTCTGAACATGTTGAAAGAAGAGGACTACCAGAGGTGCTTCCAGCAGTGGCAGAAGCGCTGGAACAATTGTATCAACTCCCAAGGAGACTACTTCAAGCGTGACAGTGCAGATTAGACAAAACAAACTGCTGTGTAGTATTTATGACGTCATTCCGGAAACTTTTTGATCACACCTCGTATTTCAAGAAAAAAATGGTATTTAGAATTGGAATGTGCATGAACAGCACTATGTTTAAATGGGCACGGAGATTTCTAAACATTTCAGAAATAGTAAATCACAAGCACCAAAGGAAGTATAATTGAGATTTTACAGGTGCATTGTTTTGCGTGTGGATTTATCTAGCACCACGAAAGACCTATTATACCCATCTCTTGCACTCCCATTACTCCCAGTACTTCTAATACGCACAACGATTGTTTGGTTTATGTACTCGCAGTACATTTCCCGTTATGAATATCGAAACTGCCGTGACAATGGACTGTAATTTTATTGTTTTGTGTGGGGGAGAGAGAGAGTGAGAGAGAGAGAGAGAGAGAGAGAGAGAGATGAGGCAGCAGCAGGTAAAGTCAATATCACGACCTCCTGACGCAAAACAGAAGACCCGTTTTTTTTATCCCCATTAGGATTCGCATTTATCGCGTGCTCAAGCCTGCCTCGCCGTTAATCTAATGCACAGTGGGCAGTGACCTGTGCTGGCAAATGGTTAACAGCTCCCGTAACGAGGCTTTCTAAAATTCACACATAAAGGTTCGTGTATTGACCGTCACAATTTACCTTTCCCACGCCGCCAGGAATAACCTGCAACAAACACACACGTCCATACAGTGGCGTATCACTTGGGATAGCTCATCTAGAACGCTATACTCGTCCTGGACCAGAATTTTTCATACATAAATACAGCTCAGCATTTGCCTATTTTGTATCTTTGTTTAGAATCGCAGGCTTTATATGTTTCATGCTTTCTGGAGCAAAATATGCTATAGTATAACAACTTCAATAAAATCGCACTGTCTACGGACTGTGTTTTGCTCAAAGTTATCTGATGAGGTGTCTTAAAGAGGAAGTGGGCTGATACGCAGGAAACAAGTGTCGCGTCACTGTAATACTGCAGAAAAATCTTATGTGTTACACTCACATGACTTTCTCTACTCTTGTACAATCTATTTTTACAAACGCCTATTCTCCATATGCTTCATGTTAGTCGAGATATCGAGATGTCAATCTTATTGGTAATTTTCTTGTAGATGCAAAGGAAATATGATAGGTTTTAAGCGATAGTCAAGTATTTTAACGCTGGTTGCTATGTAGTACATTCCATTCTCTTTGCATGTCCAGGACATAAAAAAAGTGAATAACGAATTTGAGAAAAAGTATAAGTTTTGGAAAATTTAAGGGAATAAGAAGCAATATCTCGAAAACGGTTCACTCAACAACAAAAATGTATATAACAAAAATTGTGTATTTTAACGCGATGTACATTTTTTGTATAGTAAAATTTTGTCTCTCTCTTATGGTTTACCAGTTATGCAAAAGTCGTTCACAATGAAGAATACTTTTGGAGACATTCCCAGAAAATTCAAAATATACATTTTATTTTTCATGAAAATATCTTAAACATATGATATTTTAATCAAAATCGTTAGAGCCATTTTTGAGAAAATTAAAATTTTCGAAAAATGTTCCATGTAAAGGGTAATCTGGGGTGGGGGGATTTTCTTGAAAACCTTCGTGTCGCATCTCTGGAAGATACTGAACCTAAATACCAAGTTTGGTGTTTATCCGACTGTTCGTTTTTGAGTTATGCTGTTCACAGACACACACACGGACATGTTTCCAAAAATGCTTTTTACTTTCTCTACTACGTATAGTAAGTAGGGGAAGTATTGCATTCCACCCAAAAATTCCATACCGAGATTTCATCGGAAATACATGTTTTGTGACCTCCTGAATCCAAAAAAAGCATTTTTGGAAACATGTCCGTGTGTGTGTGTGTCTGTGTGTGTGTGTCTGTGAACAGCATAACTCAAAAACGAACAGTCGGATAAGCACCAAACTTGGTATTTTTTTTAGATTCAGGGGGTCTCAAAACATATATTTCCGGTGAAATCTCGGTATCGAATTTTTGGGTGGAATAC
The DNA here is from genome assembly GCA_030765065.1 of Deroplatys truncata. Classification (NCBI taxonomy): domain Eukaryota; kingdom Metazoa; phylum Arthropoda; class Insecta; order Mantodea; family Mantidae; genus Deroplatys; species Deroplatys truncata. The sequence goes on along the minus strand of CM060975.1, from coordinate 43,735,322 downwards.
AATACTTCCCCTACTTACTACACGTAGTAGAGAAAGTAAAAATTTAATAGGATCTTGGTTACATCGCAATAACTCAAGACCTAAACTCCTTACTCCAGTTCTGTAAGAGGTATGTTAAAGAGCACAGCTTAGAGATGATGATGGCGAGACGATGTGTGATTGGTCTCCCTGTAAAAAAAAAATAATGAAGCCTGTAGTTTTCTTTGTAAATCTTCAATTGAAACAAATTATAGTATGAAAATCAATCAACGAGAACTTTTTTTGTTTAAGAGATAGGTCGGGGAGTGAAGGCTATGAAATACCCTAAAAACTGTGAATTAACTTTTGTAAGATATCCTATAATAATAGAGGCCTTAGCGAATGATAAGCAAGCGGTTGATACGATTTTTAATTTTGTTTCGAAAGTAAAATTCCAAATGCGGATTTAGTCATCTTAATAAAAAGTGTTTTATACTGATCCGCTTAGTTCTATATATTTATATTTATGTATGACTTGTGCTATATTTCTGTATTGATATTTATCTCTGGCTTTTCCTTTGATTTTATTTATTTATTGTTTTTTATTCAGGTTTATCTCTGGCCTTTACCATGAAATTTTCTACTGATCTTTATCTCTGGCCTTTGCCATGCTCTGTTTTAGAAGGGCGCTAATGACCTAGAAGTTGAGCGCCCTTAAACTAAACAGTCAATCAATCACGACATGTGTGTGAAATGCTATCGTTAGTTATATGCAAACAATTTGCTTTCACACGCGCTGCACCTTGCTCTTTGCGCGGCCTGTCACATTAATCGAGAAACACAGCATTTTTACTTTCTCTACTACGTATAGTAATTAGGGGAAGTATTGTATTCCACCCAAAAATTCGATACCGAGATTTCACCGGAAATACATGACTTGAGACCCCCTGAATCCAAAAACAAGCATTTTTGGAAACACGTCCGTGTGTGTGTGTGTGTGTGTGTGTGTGTGTGTGTGTGTGTGTCTGTCTGTCTGTGAACAGCATAACTCAGAAACGAACAGTCGGATAAACACCAAACTTGGTATTTAGGTTCAGTATCTTCCAGAGATACGACACGAAGGTTTTCAAGAAAATCCCCCCACCCCAGAATACCCTTTACATGGAACATTTGAATTTTCTGGGAATGTCTCCAAAGTATTCTTCATTGTGAACGACTTTTGCATAACTGGTAAACCATAAGAGATAGACAAAATTTTACTACACAAAAAAATGTAGATCGTGTTAAAATACACAATTTATGTCATATACATTTTTGTTGTTGGGTGAACCATTTCGAGATATTGCTTGTTATTCCCTTAAATTTTCCAATACTTATACTTTATCTCAAATTCGTTATTCATTTTTTTGTCCTGGTAATGCAAAGAGAATGGAATACTCCACATAGCAACCAGCTCTTAAAATATTTGACTATCGCTTAAAGGCTACCAATTCCCCTTGCATCTACACGAAAATTAGCAATAAGATTAACTTCTCGATATCTCGATTAACATGAAGTAGATGGGGAATAAGCGTTTGTAAGAATAGTTTGTACAAGAGTAGAGAAAGTCATGTGAGTGTAACACATCAGATTTTTTTTAATTTCTTTGTTGTCGCTTCAACTATAAAGCCAAATCGTGACTACAGAACATGATTACGATGAAAAATACAACATTTTAAAACAGTAATGGTACATAAACATTAAATTCTCTGGATAAGTGTGCGTTTGTCTTTAGTCCTGCCTCTACAGTTGAATATTTACAACAGTGGTGTGATAAACGATTTTGTGAGAATAAAATAAAACACGGGCTAGGCGAAATTATAGCGTGCGCTGCATTTCCGGCATCGAACCTTCTAGTCCAACATTGAGGCAGCGTTTTTAACACTTAAATCATTTCAGTCAAATTATATAATATATAAATTTAATAACAGCCCGCCTTAAAGCAATATGTGTATGTAACAATATATAAAAAGTGTATATTACAATCATTGTATATGTTTATATTATTGTATCCATGTGTAATAATGTTAGGTGAATGTATTACGTAATTTAATAATGTAGGAGCTGTGAGAAATGGGCCAAAAGTTGCTAACAATGAGGTAACAATGACGTAACCTTGAGGCAATAATGAATTTGACAGTTTAACAATGTTACTTGTGCTTCTTGGAAGCAATAATGTAAATTTAGTGACAGTTTATAAAAATAGCCAATCAACAACCAGAAAAAGCTTTAGTTAAATGAAGGTATTCTATTGGATTAGGAATAACCAATCAGAGACTTGAAATACAGAAATTTATAAATGTGGTGGTAAAAATCAATTCAGTTGCCTGCAAACAGTGTTCCTGACCGGACGCGAGACACGTCCTCGATAGATTTAATACGTATTCGTGTGAGGCGAAAAAAAAGGTTTCGTGTTAAAAAGTACAAGTAATTAATAAAAAGAATCTCACAGCTCTCTATATCAGTGAAGTGTTATTTAAATCGTGTCAAGAATTAATAAAAAAGAGTGAAGTAAAATTATAATCTGTGTAAGCCTACATTCATAAGTCGCACCACAACCCTGCCAAGACACCCATGTCTCTAAAATAAATACTGACGCAGCGGAGGCAAACATAAATATATAATATTTAAAGAAATAGTAAAAATACATTTGGGGCGAAGGCTACGGAAACTGTTTACTATACGTGCGGTTGCAATTACTACAAGTTCGGTTCCCCAACAGTTGAAATATAATACACATCTTCAACCTATCCGTCAAACCGTGAGGATAATGAGGGAAGAGGCACCGAGGTCCAGAGACTCCCTTGCGCTACGCCTCTCATCAGATCTAGCCACCCTTCGTGTTTGCTCATCCCTCCTCTCAAAGGTTTCCGCTTCTAAAATCTAACTGGCCAAGCATTCGTATACCAACCTAGGGAAACCAAGGGAAAAACCAAGATCGGTGCGGCCGGCGCAACTGAATTCAGAGGCTATCACCGGAGGCATCCCGCTCGATGGGGGTAGGTGAAACACGTGTTACTCTTCTGGCGAAATATTTTACGGTTATTTCAATGGTTCAAAATTCAGTGAAGAATTACTTTTGAAATAGAAGAGGCAGAGTGTTTATTAGTAATAACGGTTATTCGCACTTTAAATTATGTATTTGAACATTAATCTCTTTGAAATTTGAACTGAAGCTGCGACAGACGTTAAGACTTTTGGTAAGCAACTGTTCAGTAATAAGCTTACAGTAATTTAAGAGTGTTAGACTGGCTATATTTGTCCATCCGAAAAAAAAGAACTGAACTTTTATCTGTTTGTCTCCGCCGCTGTATTTCTATTGCCGCGTTTAGAAGATGTAAATTATGGGAACTTTTTTATAAACTCAGATATCTACAAAGAAAGCTTTAGCAAAATCCGATATCTGGTGTGCATTGTTTTTTGTGTGGCAGCGCTGATTGCTGGTGATTTGTTTTCGCGCCACATCGTCCAAAGTCAAAGACAAACAGACTGGAGGCACAAAGAATGAAAGTGGTGAATATTCCAGCCCTAAAGAACGGTTACAAGAGAGAGAGAAATGTAGAGGCGATGTATGATTCAAACAGCGAGAGATAGAGGCGCACCAATACTGGGAGCACAAGAGGCCTGGTATTAGTGTCAAGAAATCTGTCAGCTGTGTATACTTGAGATCATATATAAATAATAAAACTTTCTGCTTTGTTTGGAGTCGACGGTGTATAAATAATATATTAATAACTAGAGTCCGGATTTATATGCAAAATGTATGTTCCTTTTAGCTTCTCCACCATGTACCTAGTAGGTAGAGAAGGTGTTGCATACCACCCAAAAATACGACACTGAGATTTCACCGAAATGCATGTTTTAAGACCCCCCAAATAAAAAAAAGCATTTAAAAATGCCCTGATGTGTGTGTGTGTGTGTGTGTGTGTGTCACTTTGAACAGCAGGGTGTCAAAAACGAAAAGTCGAATAAGTACCGAACTTGGTATTTAAGTTCAGTGTTTTCCAACGATGCAACACGAAGATTTTCAAGAAAATCCCCCCCAACCTCATCTACCCTTTACATGGAGCATTTTCCGAAAATGTCGATTTTCTAAAAAATGGCTCTAAAGATTTTGACATGTCAAGACAACAGAAAACCTGAAGACCTAACAACAATACGAATAAAACGTCTCATTTGTTTACTATGATCTGACTATCCTTCGTTTGTTAATGGAACATGTTTATTGATACAGACCAATCTCTGTACCTCAGTACTCAGCAAAGGGTACGAGAAAGTACTTGTAGCTGGAATGCTTTTTTAAATTTAATACTATCCTGAAAATGTTCAACATGGATTTAAAAATAAGTTATCGATCATCACAGCTATAGCGGAATATGTACACAAACTGTTGGAGTTGAAAGATACCCGTACGAAACAGCAGGGACTTACTTAGACTTCTCCAAAGCTTTCGACTCTGTGTGTCATGATCATCTGATCTCAAAATTAGAATACTGTGCTTTTAGAGGACAAATTAATAAACTAGCAACATACCTTAAAAACCGTGTTCAATATACGCAAATAAATTTGAAAACAAACCGACATTATACACACCACTAAATCAGACTATAACATAGTAAACGTAGGGGTACCACAGGGATCAGTACTACGACCTACACCTTTCTTGACCTATATAAACAGCTTACCTAAATCGGAAAACAGGCAAGTTAATTCCTATGTAGATGATATAAGTGTAATATACTGGAGTGATGGTAGAGAAATTTCAGAAGAAAAAAATGACAAGTGCAATTGGCGAAATATCACAGTGTTTTCTGCCATCCTCCGTGGTGTAGTGGTTACCATGCTAGCCTCTAGCTCCCGAGGTCGCGGGTTCAAACCCGGCGGAGAGCGATGGATTTTTTCGGGCGTAAAAATTCTTAGCATGGCTTCCTTCGGAAGGAAAGTAAAGCCGGTGATCCCGTGTCGTATATTTACGGCACGTAAAAGAACCTCAAGCCCGATAAAGAGGCCTCTGAGCAAAATTACCGGTCTTTCACGCCCAATATGGAATGGGACGCTAAGAACCACAGCAGTTAAAGAGCGTCCATAAATAAAACTCAATTTAATTTCAGTGTTTTCTGAACAATGGACTAAAGTTAAATATAGGAAAAACAACTCATGCCATTTAAAAGCGATAATCTAAAACGAACATTAACAATATTGCTTTAGAACAGGTAAATTTTTGGGGCGTGCACATACAAGAAGGTTTAACAGTCTAAAAAGAAAGTGAAGTCAGAACTGTATCTATTGAGAGAATTAGCAAAATATGGGGACATCAATATTTTTAGAACAGCATATTATGGCATTATTTACCACATTTCCATTGGGAATTGAAATTTTGGCGGACGATGACAAGTAAACCCCATATGGACAGGTTATTAAAAATACTTATTAGAAAGTGCATTAGAGGCATGTACAAACTTCGGTTTCAAAATCCTGTTGGAAAACATTCTTAACACAAAATATCCTAAATGTAGTTATACTGCATGTGTTCAAAAATAAAAAGCAATTTAACACACTCAATAAAGACTGTCATGTATATGATACAAGGAGGGTAAATGTTTACCATAGGGTGACCACGAATAAAACTCAAACCAATAAATTAGAAGGTGAGCTAGCTTTGTTTTGTTTTCTGTTTTTTGTTAAGGAAGAAGAATTTTATTTTATCATCCAATACATACACTTTTCTATTTTCTTGATTTAGCAACAAACATTTTCCATAAAAGTATCTACTGTGGACATTTTCTTATAAGTTCTTATTCAGCATTACTCGAAAAATCAAGAATATATTACGTACTCCCGTTTAAAATAAGAGAGAGAGAGAGTTACTTCCGGTTAAATCAGTGTCTACAAAATCTGATGTGTTATGTTCATATGATTTTCTCTACCTTGTATCGTTTATTAGTGGGTATACAAATTATTATTACGAACTCTTATTTCTCTACTACATTTTAATCCAAATAAATCTTTGCAGCAATAGCTACATTACACATTTCGTTATAGGTACAAAGTCAAATTTAACAACTGCACGCTATACGATGGCCTTGCAATTCCATTCTCTTTCCACGCAATCGCAAAAACCAACTGAATGTCGACAGGAACATGACAAGTATTCAACAATGCGAACCATTAAAAACGGATATCTAGGAAATGACTTATGACACATACCACAAAAAAAATTATTTGGAATAAATTGTGTGTTTTAAAGATATCTACATATTGTGTAGTGCGTTTTCATCAATCCCTTAACAATTACCAGTTATACAAGATTGTATTTCCTTCTGAATGTCCTTAGTATATGGTATTTTAATCAAAACGTCACAGCTATTTTTCAGAAAATAAAAAATTCCGAAAAAGTTCCATGTAAAGGGTAGTTTGGGGTAGGGGATTTTTTTTTTAATCTTCGTGTCGCGTCTTTGGAAGGTACTGAACTTAAATACCAAGTTTGGTATTTTTCCGACCTTTCACTTTTGATCACAGATACAGGGACCTTTTTCTAAATGGGTTTTTCTGGATTGAGTGGGCCTCATAACGTGTATTTTTGGTGGAATGCAATGCCTTCTATACCTAGTATGTACGCGGTAGAGAAGGTTCAGAGACCGAAGTGCTGGCTATTCGCAGCATATTATTGACAGTGTTATAAAGCAGGCTACAAAGCGTGGCGTAACGGAGCACCTGCTTGTCCTGACACGGAGTTGATTAACCGTACAACAGCAGGCAGCGGGATCGATACCTATGTCTAACCTTATTCTCCTGCCGCGGATATAAAAATAACGTCCTACTGCTCCCGACAACAATGTTCACAATATCAACGTAACGACCTCCACATGCAAAACAGAATAAACTAAACCCTTCTGTCTAGGTTTCTCACTTTCTCTCTCTTTAATGTCTTCTTTTTTCTCTACCACTCAGGAGCCAAGCATTGTATTCCAACCAAAAATTCGACCTCGAGGATTCACTAGTGCTCCGAGGGTCCCGTTCGATTCCCGTTGGGTCGGTCACTGCGAGTACTGGGGTGGAATATATACTACCACAACACTTTCCTGTCTCTAATGTTATTACTCTCTTTATATTTCAATTGTGTAGGACCGAACGAGGTGGATGGTAGTGTGAGGCTATGTGTTTTGAATGAGGTAACTGTTTCTTTCCTGGGAAAGAACCTCTTATTCGAACCTGTCCGAGAGGATAGGAAATGAGAGAAGGCCGAGGACGTTCAATCTGAAAACGTTAAGGACTCCGCCACGCTGCGCCGGCCGCCGTCACATCTAGTCGTTCTCATTCCTTCTTTCCGGAGGTTTAGCAGGCGCATTAGGCCTAGCCTTGGCCGCAGTGCTGAAATCTTGACAACCACAGCAGTATAAGAGAAAAAAAATCTGATGTATTACACTCACATGACTTTCTCTACTCTTGTACAAACTATTTTTACAAACGCTTATTCTCCATATGCTTCATGTTAATCGAGATGTTAATCTTATTGCTAATTTTCTTGTAGATGCAAGGGGAATTGGTAGACTTTAAGCGATAGTCAAATATTTTAAGAGCTGGTTGCTATGTGGAGTATTCCATTCTCTTTGCATTACCAGGACAAAACAAAATAGCAATATCTCGAAAATGGTTCACTCAATAAAAAAAAATGTATATGACATAAATTGTGTACCTTAACGCGATCTACATTTTTTGTGTAGTAAAATTTTGTCTCTTATGGTTTACCAGTTATGCAAAAGTCGTTCACAATGAAGAATACTTTTGGAGAAATTCCCAGAAAACTCGAGATATACATTTCACTTGTGATGAAAATATCTTAAACATATGATAGTTTAATCAAAATCGTTAGAGCCGTTTTTGAGAAAATTAAAATTTTCGAAAAATGTTCCATGTAGAGGGTAATCTGTAGTGGAGGGATTTTCTTGAAAACCTTCGTGTCGCATCTCTGGAAGATACTGAACCTAAATATCACGTTTGGTGTTTATCTGACTGTTCGTTTCTGAGTTATGCTGTTCACAGACACACACACGGACATGTTTCCAAAAATGCTTTTTACTTTCTCTACTACGTATAGTAAGTAGAGGAAGTATTGCATTCCACCCAAAAATTCGATACCGAGATTTCACCGGAAATACATGTTTTGAGACCTCCTGAATACAAAAAAAGCATTTTTGGAAACATGTCCGTGTGTGTGTCTGTGTGTGTGTCTGTGTGTGTGTGTGTGTGGTGTGTGGTGTGTGTGTGTGTGTGTGTGTGTGTGTCTGTGAACAGCATAACTCAAAAACGAACAGTCGGATAAACACCAAACTTCGTATTTAGGTTCAGTATCTTCCAGAGATGCGACACGAAGGTTTTCAATAAAATCCCCCCATCCCAGACTACCCTTTACATGGAACATTTTTCGAAAATTTTAATTTTCTCAAAAATGGCTCTAACGATTTTCATTAAAATATCATATGTTTAAGATAATGTTATGAGAAATGAAATGTATATCTCGAATTTTCTGGGAATGTCTCCAAAAGTATTCTTCATTGTGAACGACTTTTGCAGAGCTGGTAAACCATAAGAGATAGACAAAATTTTACTACACAAAAAATGTAGATCGCGTTAAAATACACAACTTATGTCATATACATTTCTTTTGTTGAGTGAACCGTTTTCGAGATATTGCTTGTTATTTCCTTAAATGTTCCAATACTTATACTTTTTCTCAAATTCGTTATTCATTTTTTTTTGTCCTGGACATTCAAAGAGAATGGAATGCGCCACATAGCAACCAGCGTTAAAATATTCGACTATGGCTTAAAAGCTACCATATTCCCCTTGCATCTACAAGAAAATTACCAATAAGGTTGACATCTCGATATCTCGATTAACATGAAGCATATGGAGAATAGGCGTTTGTAAACATAGATTGTACAAGAGTAGAGAAAGTCATGTGAGTGTAACACATCAGATTTTTTTGGATTCAGGGGGTCTCAAAACATGTATTTCCGGTGAAATCTCGGTATAGAATTTTTGGGTGGAATGCAATACTTACCCTACTCACTATACGTATTAGAGAAAGTAACATAGGTCGGATAAATACCGAATGTCGTACTTAAGTCAGGTTTTCAAGAAAACCTCATCCCAAACATCCGTTACATTATTATTATTATTATTATTATTATTATTATTACATATTCTCCAACACTACTTGTACCCTAGTGCGCCAAATGGCATTTTACGTTTAAGTAGATATACAAAAATGTACAAAATCAAACAAACTTATTACAAATAATTAAATGCCTGAATAAATGCCAGAAATAAAGGTTATAAAAGCACAGGTGCAACATGATTTGGTGAATAATTTTGCCAATGATAAAGATATCCAAGTAGAATGTGTATGTTCTGATATACTGTCGATCGCAGGTGGAATCTGACATTTTACATTTACACATAAAACCATATGATGGCTTTACATGAAAACGTTGTAGGTAACTTTTACATTTTCCGTATCCGGTAATAAGTTGTGTATGAATATAATTTGATGTGAACTATTTGCAAGAGATCCGATTAAAAACTGGGGGGAAAATAAATGACTTGCTTAACCAGAGGTTATTCCACTTTTCTACAATTTCTTTCTTTAGAAAACTTTTTAAATATGAATTTGAACATTAATAATACTCAAATTCAAGGTTGGATTTGGAGTTAGTTTTGCGATCTGATCGGCTCTCGCGTTTCCAGCGCGGCCCTTAACTCACGTTAGGCGAACACGTTTGATATTTTGAATAATGCTCTTTCTAATCGTATTTTTTGCCATAGGAATGCTAGTGTACTTGTCTTAAAGTAGGAGAGAGGAGTTTGAATCACTATGAACACAGCGTTAAGTTGATTTACAATACTCCATCTTATAGCATTACAATCCCTTTACATTAAAAACAACCTTTTTCCTTCTCAAAAACTGCTTAACAATTTTTACTTTCTCTACTACGTATAGTAAGTAGGGGAAGTATTGTATTCCACCCAAAAATTCGATACCGAGATTTCACCAGAAATACATGTTTTGAGACCCCCTGAATCCAAAAAAAGCATTTTTGGAAACATGTCCGTGTGTGTGTGTGTGTGTGTGTGTCTGTGTGTGAACAGCATAACTCAGAAACGAAAAGTCGGATAAACACCAAACTTGGTATTTAAGTTCAGTATCTTCCAAGGATGCGACACGAAGGTTTTCAAGAAAATCCCCCCCACCCCAGAGTACCCTTTACATGGAACATTTTTCGAAAATTTTAATTTTCTCAAAAATGGCTCTAACGATTTTGATTAAAATATCATATATTTAAGATATTTTTATGACAAATAAAATGTATATCTTGAATTTCTTGGGAATGTCTCCAAAAGTATTCTTTATTGTGAACGACTTCTGCATAACCCGTAAACCATAAGAGATAGAGAAACATTTACGACACAAAAAATGTAGATCGCGTTAAAATACACAATTTATGTCATATACATTTTTTTTGTTGAGTGAACCATTTTCGAGATATTGCTTGTTAGTCCCTTAAGTTTTTCAATACTTATTTTCTCAAACGGGAGTTCGTTATTCATTTTTTTGTCTTGGATATGCAAAGAGTATTAATCTGTGGAAAAGGGAATGGTGCTGCATCTAGCAACCAGCTTTTAAGAGATATGTATGTGCTTAAAGGCTACTGTATTTCCAAATTGCCCTTGTAAATATACATTCCCCTTACATCTACAACCATATTAGCAATATTTATTTCGATTAACATGAAGTAGATGGAGAATAAGCGTTTGTAAAAATAGTTTGTACAAGAGTAAAGAAAGTCATGTGAGTGTAACACATCAGATTTTTTTATGCAGTAAGCTTTTTTCTCTATCTCTATGGGTTTACCAGTTATGCAAAAGTCACCCAGAATGAAGAGAACCTCAGAGGCTATTCCCGGAAAATTCCAGATATACATTTCCTCCATCATGGAAATATCTTTAACATATGGTACTTTAATCAACATCATTAGAGCCATTTTTGAGGAAATAAACATTTTTTAAAAAAATGTCCATGTACACGGTAGCATATGGTGGGAGGATTTTCCTAAAAATCGTCATGTTGCATCCTTGGAAAATGTTGAACTTAAATACCAAGTTTGGTAATTAACCAACTTGTGGTTTCTGGGTTATGCTGTTCACAGACACGCCGCACACTGAACTTTTTCTAAAAATACTATACAATACTTCCTCTACATGATACAACTAAGCAATAAAGTAAAAAAAAAAAAAAAAGTTCTAAAAGGAAGACACCTTACAATTACAAACCTAAGGTGGATTTCCCAATTTCAAATTTTCAGCATTTTGTAGCATCAAATTGAACGGTAATGTTTCTCCAATCGTATTCAAAGTTTTCAGAGAAATCCATGAACACTAGGTGCATAAATGTGGAAGTTTGATTTTCAGGGATGCATAATTTTGGAATCCTCTATATCGAGTATAGAAAACGCGACAAGTTCTTCTGCGAGGCCTGAGTGAAAATTGAGGTGGCGATATCGATTGTAGCGTGCAAGGAAGCAGGAAAAAAAAAAGGCCGGTACCCCTTCCCACCTTTTAATTACTAATTAGTCTAGGAAGCAAAAACTTATCTGAAACCTTCGTCAAATAAAAACGGAGATATTGACTGCTTTAAAACTGATGTTCGTATCGAGTTTTCGTTGCAGTCAACTTGGTTTTTTAATAACTCCTAAAGGATTTCACCTTATATGTTGCATATCCGATTTAACAGATGGCACAAAACAGCAAATCGGAAAGCGGGGAGATGTCTGATGTGTTGCACTGACATGAGTTTCTCTACTCACTTTTGTAAGAACTAATGTTACAAAAGCATATTCTTGTATTTACTCCATGTTAATCCAGATAAAGATTTGCAGAAGTTTTCTTATTGCATATTTTCTTGTAGGTACAAGGGGAATATATTAGCCTTTAAGTAGTCAAATCTTTTAAGAGCGGATCGCTATGTTACGGGTTTTGAATGAAAGCTACATAATGAAAGCTGAACACCGTTGTTATCTCATCTTCACTGACTCCATGAGCGCAATTCTAGCTCTTCAACAGAAGTCACCCAGAAACGCTTTAGTGCAGAACATTTTACAGCTGTATAATGAGATAAAAGCGAGCAATAAACGTGTGATACCATCTCACATGGACATATCTGGAAATGAAAAAGCTGATGAAGCAGCTAAAGAAGCAACATGCCACTCTCCAAGCCTGGCCGACCTCAAGGTTCCGCATCACGACTTCCAACATTTCCTAAAGTATGAAATATGTAAGAAATGGAAGCTACACTGGAGTTCAACATCCAATAGCAAAATAATCGCCTTAAGCTTCAGTTACCCAATAAAACATCTAATTCGTCGTGACCGGGCTACGTATCGGACATACTGCAATTACCCATTCATATTTCCTTGGAAAAGATCATCAGCCTACATGCCACTCCATTCTCACACTTCAGTTGCAGATGTTCATCGGCTTCAGTGTGGTATTCCTGTTAACCTTTCGGAAGCCTTGAGTGATCCAAACATCTGTCATAACATAGTAATTTGTTTCAAAGTATTGTAATTTTTAAAATTTACTGTAGTCGCGTTATGACTTTAATGTTAAAGCGACAATAATAAATTAAAAAAATCTGATGTGTTACACTCACATGACTTTCTCCACTCTTGTGCAAACCATTTTTACAAACGCTTATTCTCCATATGCTTCATGTTAATCGAGATGTTAATATTATTGCTAATTTTCTTGTAGATGCAAGGGGAATTGGTAGGCTTTAAGCGATAGTCAAATGTTTTAAGAGCTGGTTGCTATGTGGAGCATTCCAATCTCTTTGCATGTCCAGGACATAAAAAAAATGAATAACGAATTTGAGAAAAAGTATAAGTATTGGAAAATTTAAGGGAATAACAAGTAATATCTCAGAAAATGGTTCACTCAACAAAAAAAATGTATATGACATAAATTGTGTATTTTAACGCGATCTACACTTTTTGTGTAGTAAAATTTTGTCTATCTCTTATGGTTTACCAGTTATGCAAAAGTCGTTCACAATAAAGAATACTTTTGGAGACATTCCCAGGAAATTCAAGATATACATTTTATTTGTCATAAAACATATCTTAAACATATGATATTTTAATCAAAATCGTTTGAGCCATTTTTGAGAAAATTAAAATTTTCGAAAAATCTTCCATGTAAAGGGTACTCTGGGGTGGAGGGATTTTCTTGAAAACCTTCGTGTCGCATCCCTGGAAGATACTGAACCCAAATACCAAGTTTGGTGTTTATCCGACAGTTTGTTTCTGAGTTATGCTGTTCACAGACACACACACAGACACACACACACGGACATGTTTCCAAAAATGCTTTTTTTGGATTCAGGGGGTCTCAAAACATGTATTTCCGATGAAATCTCGGTATCGAAATTTTGGGTGGAATACAATACTTCCCCTACTTACTATACGTAGTAGAGAAAGTAAAAAGGGCTTTGAATTTCCGTTCTCTTTGCATGGACAAGAGAGAAAAAAAAAACAGAAAAAGAAAGAAAGAAAGAAAGAAAACGGGAAAAAACGAATGATTTTCCATTTGAGAAAAGTATAAGTATTTAAAAATTCAACCAATAACATGGAGTATCTCAGAAATGGTTAACCCCCAAGAAAACTTATTTGACAAAAATTGTGTGCCTTAACGAGATTTTTTTTTCTGTAATAAAATTTAATCTATCTCTTACTGTTTACCAGTTACACAAAAGTCATTCAGAATGAAGAGGGCTTAGCAGCCTATTCCCAGAAAATTCAAGATGTACATTTCAATTGCTATTAAAATATTTTAAACCTATGGTATTTTAGTCAAACTCTTTAGAGCCATTATTGAGAAAATAAAAATTTACGAAAAATGTTCCATATAAAGGGTAGTTTGGGGTGGGGGATTTTCTTGAGAGTTTTCGTGTCGCATCCTTGGTTTATGAGTTACGCTGTTTACAGGCAGAGTCACACAGACATACATTTTTTCTAAACATGTTTTTGGTGGAATCTCGACATCGAATTCTCTGGTGGAATACAATACTTCTCCTACTTGCTATGCGTAGCATAGAAAGTAAGTTAAAAATAAATGTTAAAAAAGTAGAGAAAACAGAGGTGGAATTTTAAGTAGGGTAAAGAGCATTTTGAAGTGCCGAAGTATTCTACTGCGTTCACTGCTGTGATTGCTCTTTTATGTGCTTAGCGAAGCTCCTTCCATTTGCTTGGAATGTCAATTTGTAGTGGTTGACTGGTGAGATTCAGGACCTTGTAGATAATATTCGGTGACACTGGTAATTTGCCTCCATTCCATTAGAACTATTTTCTGCGGGTTCAGCTGCAGGGTGTTATCGTCTGCCCAACTGGTAAACTTGTTGAGCACCTCTCGTAGGTTAGAAAGAGAGAACTCGATGCTAAGGCCATGTCGTCAGCATACGAGAAATAGACACTTTTTCTGTTGATATCACTTCTACAACGTCCCAGTTGCGATGTTGAACATTATTGTGCTTAACGAGTCTCCCTGGAGGACCCTGTCATTTGCTTAACGTATTCAAATCTCGTGAGATGGTCGTCGATGAATAATTTCTTGCCAGTACTGCAGCTATTATTCTTGTAAGGTAGAGTTTCTTTCCTACGAGTGATCCCAGCTTGTAATGATTGCTGCCCGGTCTATTGAGTCGAACGCTTTGGTAAAGTCAATGAATATTGCGGCGTGTATGTGTGTGTGTGTGTTGTCACGCCAGACACATTATTACGTCGTTGGCGACAGTATTGTTGGGATAATTCTTTTGGCTGGGGTTTTGAAGATCGTTTGGTGTGGCAACTAGCCACTGTTTAGCTAGTGATCCTACTAGCGTGGAGAGTGGGGGTAGTGAGCGTTATTTCCTTTGTGTACTGTGTGTTAGCGTCGCTTCTGGTCGAGTGTCTGGTGTGGAAGGTCTAGGCGAATTGTCTGTGTAGCATCTCCGTTCAAATTCTTCCGTTTTATCTTTTGTGTATGATATAGGGGCACCGTGCTTATATTCAATAAACCACAGGTAATGTGATTAATGTGAAATGCTGTGTATTTTGTAATAACTTTCCCTCGCCTGCTCTGGAATACGTACTTAAAGATTCTGATCCTCTTGCTGCCTCTGCAGCTATGCCTCCCAATGTGCATTGCTGGGGTAACTAAAATTTAATATCTAGTTGTAAATCCTTTGGCCTCACCTCAGTATGTAACATTTTAACATGCAGCTTACCTCCGAGGAATCTAAGAGCATCCTTGAAAGCACTTTAACAAATACTCATCAAAAGATTAATTTAAAATACTTCCGTAAACGTCTAGTTTAAAAGCTTCTTTCACAAAAATCTTATGTCACTCGAACTTCTCTGCCCCATATACCATGTAAACTCGATTTATAGCCACGCCACGGATCGCGTGTCATTCCACGTCAAATTCTAAAGCTTTTTAACAAAAATTGCCCGTCGTGTGTCTGATTATTTAAACTTCTCTGTACGCTTTCTTATGGCAAAAATCTGATGATACATTCGCATGACTTTCTCTGCCCTCCATCGTTTATTAGGGGGTATACAAACTCTTCTTAGTAAAGCTTTTTTTTTCTATTTACTTCATTTTAATCCAAACAAATCTTTGCAGAAATGACTACATTACACACCCGTTATACATACAAAGCCAACAATTTAAGTTTAACTAAGTCTACAACTCCAATGTCAGAAGTATTGAGCACGTTGAGTCGAAGATCTCAGTCCACCCCAAGTTTCCATAGCGCTCTCCGCAGTTTTTTTCCTCGCCCATGGCGCAGCTGCCACAGTAAAGAAGAGGGATGGAAATGATTTGTGGAGCGCATCCTTTGCAACCCCCCAGGGTAGTTTCAATCTTTCACTCCATCTGCCCGGCCCTCACACAATACTTTGCCTTCACAACAAGTGCACAGCACATTACGCCATGTTTTAAAACGGCCATGCTACGGCGTTGTTAGCTAATTACTTCGTTTCCAAATACTTTCAGGCAAGTTGTTTCCTGCCTGAAAGAAAGCGCCATGTTCTACCGTTAATGCGTTTCTACTGACTCGGATAGTCTTTATAAATGAGAAATCGTGATATATAGAGAAAAACTTACTACAGGAAAAATGTAAGGCTCGTTAAAATACACCATTTGCGTGAAATGAATATTTTCATAGCGCAGGTCGTTTTCGAAATAAACGTTACTTGTCTAAACTTTCCCTAGTAGTAACCAAACAAACATTTGTGATTCTCCTTTTTTGTTTTCATTGCAAGTACTGGGTAGTATCGCTAAACATTTCAATACTGTTTCCGCATTTTCTAAAGATGCTGTGGTTTTGACAAAATGTTGACAAAAAATTATTATTTTAAATGTCCATAGAAAAATCGATAAATCTAACTGTGGTTTTTCCGCTCTAGCCATTTAAATGCCCCAAAATCTACTTCTAAATGGGAGGGTCTAGATGTGTGCAAATAATGGTAAACGTTTCTTTCTCAAAGTATTGTTTTTGTTTCTTTATAACTTAATTGATTTATTTCAAACTTTCACTATCAGTTTATTGAAGGTGGATAAAAAAATCTACTCAGTCTTTTCTTACCATTTTGCTAATTTGGATTTTAATTGTTAATAACGTAATACATATTTGATTTTCAGAAAACTAAAAGCACTATTATTTTGTTTTGATGAACAGCTTTAAAGTTATACAAAATATATTTCATTGTAAACAAGTATATTCGATGAAAAACAAATGCCTAAAGTTAGGAATGGGACCACGATACTCGATTATACCGAAGTATGTCTAATACTTTGAGACAGATCTTAGATACCTTTAAATTTAAGTTTTGCATACTGAGACCTGTTGCGTTTAGCTTTATGCCAGACTTCAGGTCTTTGCCTCGCACGTGTCCCCTAATAGTTGCTGATAGTTTTTGATAGACCTTGACTGCATTTCCTGTGGGTGAGTCAATGCAATATTCCATAGATTCTTGTGTAAATGTACGTTTATTTACCTATGGGCATACAACATGTCTCAAGCATCGTCACAATCTAAAATACGAGGGCTGATCAACAAAGACTGAGACTGTTTTTTTCCACAGATGTTTATTACTCCAATTCAATGTTTACATGATCTTTTTCAAACTAGTCCCCTCCTACTTCAATGCACTTTTTATAGCGTCTCTGCCAGTCCTTGAACACGTGCTGCAGACCCTTCTTTGTCAGGTCCTTGAGAATCGCCTCACTTTTCTTGAGCACTGCTTCAGAGTTCTCAAATCGAATACCCCTAAGTTTTGCCTTTAGTGATGGGAATAACAAAAAGTCACAGGGTGCAGGATCGGGGCTATAAGGTGGATGTGGTACACAGGTAATGTTGAATCGAGCCAGAAACTGCATGACTTGATTTGCGACTGAGGCCGTGCATTGTCTCGATGAAGTCGCCACCCAGTCCGAGAAAGCTCTGGTAGTTTCTTTGCAATGTGCTTCCTCAGTGTAGCCAATACTGACGTGTAGTATGCTGCTGTAACAGTAGTGTGAGGGGAAACTGCATGCTGGTAAATCATTCATTACAGTCAAAAAATGTGATCAGCATCACTTTCCCTGCAGATGGAAGAACTTTTGCCTTTTTTGGTGTTGGAGAACCTGGCGATTTCCACAATGTGCTGGCTTGTTTTCCTTCAGGATCATAATGATGCAGCCATGACTCATCACCGGTGATAATCATTTAAAAAATGCATCACCTCCATTGTCTGGTATGCGAAATGCACGTAGGGTCTACAAAATAGAGCATTACTACCAACCTACCAACATTATACATAAAAGCCCGCTCTTTTCAAATATTTATGTTACAGATACGAAACTATCACGAAGCTACAAGAAAAAATCAGTCTCAGTCTTTGTTGATCAGCCCTCGTACATCAAGCATACAAAATCATCTATTCTACGTTTATTCTTCAAATCATAAATCAATGATTTAACATATAAAATAATTTAAATTCTATGTTATACATTACTATAACTCATCTATTCTATAAATGCATTTTGCTATTAAGTACTTTTTAGGTGATTTTTAAATGTATCCCCATTTAATATCCTTAAATAATTGGGCAATTTATCATAAAAAATAATTACTTTTAATAACGATCTTTTTCTGCTGACTTGTTCCTTACAGTATTTCTATGAAAGTTATCGCAGCCTCTCGTATTGTATTCACAATGTTTATTGATTCTGTTTATACTATCAGTGTTATATTCATTTTTATGTACAACTAATATCAGTTTATATATACACAATGGAACTAGTGAAAATCTATTCCTTTATAAAGGTTGGTCTACATGAAGTTCTATTTTCAAGTTTGAATATAGTTCTTAGACACATCTTTTGTAGTTTTAATACTCTGTTTATATTTGTAATTCCAGTACTGCCCCATATCTCAATTCCACAGCAAAGATGGCTATGTACTATAGCATAGTATACTAATTTCAGCACTTCAGTATTTCTGCATTTGGATAAATTTCTTAACAGATATAGACTATTACTAATTTTGTTACACATATATTCAATTTGTTTGTGAAATTTAAGTTTTTATCTACTTCAATACCCAGATATTTTGTAGATTCTTCCTGTACTATGTCATTACCACCAATTACTAGATTATCTAATTTTAAACTAGTTCGGTATTCAAACGAAATTAATTTACCCGTTTATTATATTAACATTTAGATTATTATTTTTTACATAATGCAATACTGTTGAAGTTTGATTTAGTAGGTTTTGTTTTAGTTGATCCTCTAATTTATTCCAGAATAGTACAGATGTGTCATCAGCATATGTGACTGTTTTATATTCTATAGATTCCGGTAGGTCATATACATAAATCAAAGATAATAGAGGACCCAGGACAGATCCTTGCGGCACACCTAACTTAACAGTATCATACTTTGATGAGATCTTATTAATTACATTTCCATTTTTTGAAGTTTATTTCAGTATATTGCTTACGATTCGTATTGTATGATTTTATTTCAGCAATATTCTCCTAACACCGTAATATTCTAGTTTATTAATTAATAGGGAGTGTTCAACAGAATCAAAGGCCTTTGATGAATCTAAAACCAATCCTGCCACTTTTTTTGCCGTTTTCAAGATGTGCGATTATTTCATTAAAAAGTTATGTCATAGCAATCGTAGTTGATAAGTTTTTTTTCTAAAACAAGGTGTGTTGGTACTAGTATGTTATTTTTATTAAAAAGTCATTAGCTATTATTTTATCAAACAATTTTGCAAAACGGAAGTAAGCGTTATTGGTCTGTAATTGCTTTTACCGCATTTATCACATTTTTCTTTTGTAGATTGGTCTTACTACACTATTGTTCAAGCAGTCAGGAAAAACATCTTCTGATATGGAACTATTTATAAGATTTTCAAGAATTCTATATATAACTATTATACATTTTTTAAAAAGATCCGGAGATAAGCTATCCCACTCAAAGGACTTTTTTGTTTTGTTTTAAAACCTTTTACTATACTGTGTATTTCCTCTTTTGTTGTTGTCATTAGGTAAATTGTGCCTGTTATATACTTATTTACATTAAATTCAAAATTCTTTTGATTCTTCGATACCCCAAGAAAATGCGCATTTAGTATTTTGCAAATTTGATCTGAATTTTCCACAAAATTTTCATTGTGTTTTAATATAATGTTCTCGTGTTTAAATTTAGTTTTGTTTAATTATATCCCAAGCTATTTTAATTTTATTATCAGACTGTATTATTACATTACAATATTTTTCGGATTTTTGTGAAGTAAGAGCAATTTGTACTGCTTTTGTGCCTAAATGAAAACATGTTAAACAGCGAGGGAAAGAGCAGAGGTACTCACGTAACATGCAGCGTTAACTGAATTGTGAATGAAGCTGATGGTGCGCTAAATCACGTTTCTGCAATAGCCTGGCTTGGTAACTCCCTTGCAGCCATTACATTGAGGCAGTATTTTTAACACTTTAATGATTTCAGTCTAATTATATGATATAAAATAATAACAGCCCGCCTTAAAAGCAATATGTGTATAATATAGTATATAAAATGTATGTAACAGTCATTATTTATGTTTATATTATTGTGTACATGTATAATAATGTCATAGGAATGTATTACGTAATTTAATAATATTGGAGCTGTGAGAGTAGAGGCCGAAAGTTGCTAACAATGAGGTAACAATGAGGCAATAATGAATTGGAAAGTTTAATAATGCTATTAGTAATTCTTGGAACAATAATGTAATTTTTAAAATAGTTTATGAATAGCCCATCAACAACCAGAAAAGCTGAAAGTTAAAGGACTAAAATTAGCCAATCAGAGACGTGAAATAGAAAAAATTACAAATTTAAGCGGTAAACGGCAGTCTCTAGAAGGCAACGTACCTGAGCAGTTCATTCGCTCGGTACGTATTCAGTGTGAGACGAAAACTCATTACGGCGAGAATATTATTAAGTTTATGTGTTAAAAAGCGCAAGTAATTAATAAATAATCTCAGAACTCTCTATATCAGAGAAGTGCTATTTAATCGTGTGAAGGATTAATAAAGGGAGCAAAGTAAAAATTATAATTTGTGTAAGCCTACATTCTTTAGCCGCATCACCCCCTGATAAGAGATACATGTTTCTACAAATTAATACTGACGCAGCCGAGGCAAACATAAATATATATAATATTTAAAGAAACATTAAAATACAAAGTTGATTCCTAAACGTTGCGGCGAAGGCCGCCGATAACTTTGTACCATACGTGGGGCAGTTACTTCATCAAGTTCGGCTCCCCAACAGTAGAACTACAATACAATTCCTCCTAAAATAAAACCTTCTTCAACATTTACCTACGCCGGCGACTATAATCTGTGAATCCAGTATAAGCAAATCGTACTCAAGTCCTGGGATAATACAGCGCATGGAAATATTTCTTCTTTCCTTCCATCAGTTAGTTTGAGTTAACGCAACTCGAGTCAAGAGCCTACCTAACAGGTACTCCTATAGTGTACGAGTGATTTTCACAATATCGATAGAAAATCATTTAAAAGAAAGTTTTCGACACAAAATACGGTTACATAAAAAGAGAAGCAAGGTTATTATTATTATTATTATTATTATTATTATTATTATTATTATTATTATTAGGCTTGACTAACAATACGGGATATATTACCAGTGGCACTATCAAGATAATTTATTGCTGCCAATTGAAGAATGTCAAACTGGAACAATTTCGGAATTAGCATACAATACAAAATTGATTACTTGCGTTTATACACAGAAATAAGACCATAATTCAGTAAACAAGCTATCGTTTTACAATTTTTTATAAAGTAGGTATCGAGTATCGAGAAATAGTGGTATCGTCCCACTCGATATCGTTACAAGATATACTTAAAATGTAGGGATATCTTAAAAATTCTGCGAAAAGTTTGTATATCTGGTAAACTATGATAGATAGACAAATACTACACAGAACAAGCCATTTATTTCAACTAAGGTAATTTTTTCTGGCATCAACAATTTCTGAGATATTCGATGTTATTGCTTTGGATACTTCAACACTTTTGTCATTTTCTGAAATTGTTTCTCGTAATGTCATACAAAGAGTATGGAATTTCAAAACCAGCATATAGCGACCCCTTTTAAAAGAGTTGACTTTCGCTTCAGCCGCCTGTCTCCAAAACTGAAATTAAATTGAGTTTTATTTATGGACGCTCTTTAACTGCTGTGGTCCTTAGCGTTCCATTCTATATTGGGCGTGAAAGACTGGTAGTTTTGCTCAAAGGCCTCTTTATCAGGCTTGAGGTTCTTTTACGTGCCGTAAAACTACGACACGGGACCACCGGCTTTACTTCCCTTCCGAAATGTGTAATTAAACTATTTCTGCTAACGTTTATCTCAATTAACATGAAGTAGATCGAAATTTGGATTTTACTTCTCATTCCAACATTTTGGACCACCACTTCTGAAACATGATTTGCCTCTTAAATGATGACGTAATCATAGCGTTAGCGACCAGAAGGTTGGAAATATCTTGAAGAAGGATGTAACCAAGTTCTCCTCATCTGGTCGGAAGCCACATCGACCCAGAAGGGGATATGAGTTTGCAAACCAGCTAATTTCCGGATCACCTGTTCCACCAGCAAGACGTGTGTAGGTGTTTTCGTCAACATCTGCCTACCTGATTGAAACGCTGTCAGACGGTCTTGGGCCACGTAGCGTGATAAAACAAACCCCAGTTCAATTCAGAACATGTTTACACAACTTCAATATTCAGCAACGAGAGCGAAGGAACTTGGGTCAGGTCCCGGAGGGTATGCCAGATGTTTCCTCTCAGAATAATCAACCATCTCCTACACATAAGGAAACTATTTTCAACTCTGTGGCCCACAACAGAAATGCGGTTGTCTGCTGGCGAACTTGTATATAAAAATCTAACGTGTAACAGTCGCATTACTTTCTCTGCCCATTACTTATTTTCAAAGTTGTTCCATACAAAATCTTATCTATTGTTTCTCTATTTCATATTAATAATGATATACATGCTTGCAAGAAATAGTTTTATTAGGTAATTCTACCATAAAATAAGCTTTGATAGCAGAGATAGCACTGAACCATTTAAAAACAGGGCGATTTATTATATGCTATAGTAGCGTTCAAGAGCGACGGTGGTAAATGACAGTTGCCGCGCAGACGTTGAAAGGAGGGAGAAGTGGAGTGCTCGCAAGCTAGTGGCAGTTTGGCGTCCGTGCACTACATAAAATGTCTCTTAACTTACACTTCCTCTCAGTGCTCACTATCAAGAGTGAGAATCCCAAAGGTATCCGCATTATGAAGTGAATTTACAGCAAAAAATTAATAAATGCCGCTGTTAAACAGCAAGCAAGTTCACACAGACACACTGAAACGGACTACCACTGCTAGCAAGCACGTGATCATGACGTCGCAGAGCTTTTGCTGCTCCGCAAACCTTCATTGGTGACAAAGATTCTAGCCGCGATATTACCCAACTACTCTTTGCAAAGCTGACGAGGAACAAAGGAACTGCTACTTAAACTTTTAAAGAGTACTTCAAGTAAAACGTAACCTAAAATATCTGATGTGTCACACTCACATGACTTTCTCTACTCTTGTACAAACTATTTTTACAAACGCTTCTTCTCCATATGCTTCATGTTAATCGAGATGTTAATCTTATTGCTAATTTTCTTGTAGATGCCAGGGGAATTGCTAGGCTTTAGGCGATAGTCAAATGTTTTAAGAGCTGGTTGTTATGTGGAGTATTCCATTCTCTTTGTATGGCCAGGACATAAAAAAATCTGATGTGTTACACTCACATGACTTTCTCTACTCTTGTACAAACTATTTTTACAAACGCTTATTCTCCATATGCTTCATGTTAATGGAGATATCGAGATGTAATCTTATTGGTAATTTTCTTGTAGATGCAAGGGAAATATGGTAGCTTTTAAGCGATAGTCAAATATTTTAACGCTGGTTGCTATGTGGCGCAATCCATTCTCTTTGCATGTCCAGGACATAAAAAAAATGAATAACGCATTTGGAAAAAGTATAAGTATTGGAAAATTTAAGGAAATAGCAAGCAATATCTCGAAAACGGTTCACTCAACAAAAGAAATGTATATGACATAAGTTGTGTATTTTAACGCGATATACATTTTTTGTGTAGTAAAATTTTGTCTATCTCTTATGGTTTACCAGTTATGCAAAAGTCGTTCACAATGAAGAATACTTTTGGAGACATTCCCAGAAAATTCGAGATATACATTTCATTTCTCATGACATTATCTTAAACATATGATATTTTCATCAAAATCGTTAGAGCCATTTTTGAGAAAATTAAAATTTTCGAAAAATCTTCCATGTAAAGGGTAGTCTGGGGTGGGGGGATTTTCTTGAAAACCTTCGTGTCGCATCTCTGGAAAATACTGAACCTAAATACCAAGTTTGGTGCTTATCCGACTGTTCGTTTTTGAGTTATGCTGTTCACAGACACACACACACAGACACACACACAGACACACACACGGACATGTTTCCAAAAATGCTTTTTTTGGATTCAGGAGGTCTCAAAACGTGTATTTCCGGCGAAATCTCGGTATCGAATTTTTGGGTGGAATGCAATACTTCCCCTACTTACTATACGTAGTAGAGAAAGTAAAAAATGCATAACGAATTCCCATTTCAGAAAACGTATTGGAAAATTTAAGGGAATAACAAGGAATATCTCGAAAATGGTTCACTCAACAACAAAAATGTATATGACATAAATTGTGTACTTTAACTCGATCTACATTTTCTGTGTAGTAAAATTTTGTCTATCTCTTATGGTTTACCAGCTATGCAAAAGTCGTTCACAATGAAGAATACTTTTGGAGACATTCCCAGAAAATTCGAGATATACATTTTATTTGTCATGAAAATATCTTAAAACATATGATATTTTAATCAAAATCGTTAGAGCCATCTTTGAGAAAAGTTTCGAAAAATGTTCCATGTAAAGAGTAATCTGGGGTGGGGGGATTTTCTTGAAAACCTTCGTGTCGCATCTCTGCAAGATACTGAACCTAAATACCAACGAACGATTGTTCGTTTCTGAGTTATACTATTCACACACACACACACACACACACACACACACACACACACACGGACATGTTTCCAGAAATGCTTTTTTGTATTCAGGAGGTCTCAAAACATGTATTTCCTGTGAAATCTCGGTATCGAATTTTTGGGTGGAATGCAATACTTCCCCTACTTACTATACGTAGTAGAGAAAGTAAAGCAGGAAACATTTCAAAATGGTTAATTTCACAACACCTTTATGAGATCTATATTTTTCTAGTCATAAGTTTTCGTCTAGCTCAGGTTATAGGTTAAACAACGGAAGATGACAGCTCGCACACTTAGACCTACATTGATGGCTACCATTCCCTCCAGAAGGAAGGCATGAAGTGAAGGAACCACAGGAGGTGGTTCCATAGAGAAGTTCGTTCCCTAACACTTCCACGCTCGAAAGCCCGTCCCACTACTGGAGCTGCTTAGAGAGGGCGATCAAAGAGAAATCGAACACGTTACCGCGGAGCCATCTCGCTCGGTTTGTCTAGCTCTTAAGAGTTTCCCACTGCGTAAAATTCAGTAACAACCAAAAGTACCTCGCAGGTATTTACAAACAATTCCTGACACACATTTTGTTCTCTTACTTATATCTCAAACTAGCGGTGTTCTAAACAAAATGGTTGGAGAAGGTTTTTGAGAAAATAATGAACATCAAGCATAATGTCTCCATGTGCGGGGAGAGGCGAATTGCCAGTGAATCTCCGCCATCCGTACTTGGAAGATGCTAGACCTAAATACAAACTGCAAGTATATATTCGAGTACATGTTACCTACTCTACCACGTACATAGTCGGTAGAGAATGGATTGCAGTTCACCCAAAAATTAATATCAAGATTTAACCGAGAAAACATGTTTTGAGGCCCCTAAATACAATAAAAAAGCATTTCGAGAAAAAAAAAATCAGTGCGCGTGTGTGAATACCACAGCTCAAGGTATCCAAAGATGCAACACGAAGCCTTTCAAGAAAATACCCCACTTCAAACTACCCTTTACATGGATGATTTTTCGAAATATTTGATTTTCTAAAAACTAACGATTTCGATTAAAATACTATATATTCAAGATATTTACATGTCAAATAAAAAGTATGTATATCTTGAATTTTCTGGGAATAACCCTTGAAGTCCTCTTCATTCGGGAGGAATTTTATATAATCTTTCATAACTGGTAAACCTTAAGGGACAGACGAAAACATACTTGACAAAAAAAAATGTAGATCTCTTTAAAACACAGAACTTATTGCAAATAACTTTCTCTGTGGCATCAGCCATTTGCATATATCCGTCGTTAAAGGTCCAGTTTGTTCATTATTTGGGCATCCTCAATAATATAACACAAGGCCGATATTCCTGGAGTTTCGTCCGTTATAGAGAAATTAGTAGTGTGCGGTAATTCTAATACATGTGGTTGCAACTGTGCAAAGTTTCAGCCACCTGCCACCTACAGCGCTAGTTGTAGGTAAACACAAATGGCGAATCGTTTAAAAAAAATCTGATGTGTTACACTCGCATGACTTTCTCTACTCTTGTACAAACTATTTATACAAACGCTTATTCTCCATCTACTTCATGTTAATCGAGATAAACATTTGTAGTGTATCTTATTGTTAATTTTCTTGTAGATGTAAGGGGAATATATATTTACAAGGGCAATATAGAAATACAGTAGCCTTTAAGCACATACATATCTCTTAATAGCTGGTTGCTAGGTGCAGCACCATTCCCTTTGCCACAGATTAATACTCTTTGCATATCAAAGACAAAAATATGAATAACGAATTCCCATTCGAGAAAATAAGTATTGAAAAATTTAAGGGAATAACAAGCAATATCTCGAAAATGGTTCACTCAACAACAAAAATGTAAATCACATAAATTGTGTATTTTAACGCGATCTACAGTTTTTGTGTAGTAAAATTTTGTCTCTCTCTTATGGTTTACCAGTTATGCAAAAGTCGTTCACAATGAAGAATACTTTTGGAGACATTCCCAGAAAATTCAAGATATACATTTTATTTGTCATGAAAATATCTTAAACATATGATATTTTAATGAAAATCGTTAGAGCCATTTTTGAGAAAATTAAAATTTTCGAAAAATGTTCCATGTAAAGGGTAATCTGGGGTGGAGGGATTTTCTTGAAAACCTTCGTGTCGCATCTCTGGAAGATACTGAACCTAAATACCAAGTTTGGTGTTTATAAGACTGTTCGTTTCTGAGTTATGCTGTTCACAGACACACACACACGGACATGTTTCCAAAAATGCTTTTTTTTTTGGATTCAGGGGGTCTCAAAACATGTATTTCCGGTGAAATCTCGGTATCGAATTTTTGGGTGGAATACAGTACTTTCCCTACTTACTATACGTAGTAGAGAAAGTAAACATGGTCTGGCGAAGAAATCCGCTCCGTTGTTCGATTTCTGTGGGCTAAACATGTAACTGCGGCTGAAATTCACCGGTAGCTGGTAAAGGTTTACGGAGTGACTGTAATATCTCATTAGCATGTCGAAAGTTTGCGGCCGGTAGAAAAGACGTCACCGACGAGGGTCGCAGTAGCCGACCCAGCGTGGCATCAACAAATTTGCACACAGCTCACGCGGAGGATCACGTTACGGCATATGACGGTAGATTTGGGAATGTTGTTCGGAAGCGTTCGTCACATTGTTCACGATATTTTGCAGTACTGGAAAGTTTATTCCCGATGGGTTCCACGAAATCTGTCCAACCAACACAAGGAGAAGCGCATGGGGGCAACTCTGCGAGCTTTGCAACGGTTCTCCACGGAAGGGAACAGTTTCCTTCACCACATTGTAACGGGCGACGAAAGATGGATCCACCACTCACACCCAGCAGTAAACGGTCGTGAGTGGAATGGGAACGTCCCTCCTCTCCAAAGACAAAGAAGTTTAAGGTGACGCAATCTACCGAGAAGGTGATGGCCACAGTGTTTTGCGACAGCGTGGGTATCATACTCGTGGAGTTTTTGGAAAGAGGGCACACAGTGACACTGACCGATACTGCGAGATTTTGACAAGATTGCGCGAAACAATCAGGAGGAAACGGCCAGGACTTCTCACCGAGGACGTCATTTTCCTTCACGACAACGCGTGACCTCATACAGCTCAAAGACCACCACAATCCCTACATCTCACTTGAAGGAGCACCTAGGAGACCGACGATTCACTTCAGACGAGGAGATGAAACACTTCGCGACAACGTGGCTGAACACGCAAGGGCAGGACAATTTACCAGGAGGGAATATTAAAACTCATCTCACGAAGCGACAAGTGTCTAAACCGATATGGAGGCACTGTCGAAAAATAACCTAATGTAAGTACTCCCAGTTGGCTGTGTTGGTTGTATGAAATAAAATGTACACGTTTCATTGCAGTTTTTGTAACCTTAGTTTCTGATCACCCATCGTAATAATAGTAGTAACAACATTTATAATAGCAAGCGAGAAAGTGGCAGTGAAAGACTGCGTGCTCTCATGTTTGTTTCTATAGTCCATAATGTTAGTCAAGAAAGGCGTAAATACAATTTAAGAAAATAGCTATGGTCGGATGCGTTCAAATAAATACATTTTAATTACTTGCCAGTCTAAAACGCGAGTTTATTCCCTCAAAAATAAAGTCTGTGTAACTGAAGTGGAACATATTCTAAGACCCCTTTCGGCCTATTTTTGTCTAACATCACAGACAGTACACTCTAGGCAAGGGTCTGTTCTTGTCTATCATCATGGGCTGTGCATTCTATTAAAAGCCTGGGAAGTGCCTCTCAATGAACGCGTTCCGCTCATCGCCTGCTGATAACCAGAAGTCGTAAAAAAAGCTCGTTTGACCCCGTAGCTCAGTCGGTAGAACACCTGTCTGCTGTGTGAGGGGTGAGGGGTTCGATTCTCCATTGGGGTGGGAAATTTTCTCTAGTCAAGATTACTCCCTATCCTCTCCAGAATTTCGAAGTATGAATGAGAGTCTGAATGTGTGTGTGTGTGTGTGTGTGTGTGTGTGTGTGTGTGTGTGATCTAAGGGTTAATGCCAACGTTTACTACAAACCGAAACACAAGTGAATAAGAGTTAACACCATTGCGTATAGCCACTAATATGTTCCAAAGTAAAGGCCACCGCTAACATCGTTGTAGTTAAAGACGGGTATAATAAAACCCTCGCTTACGCTAATTCGCCAGTTCTCCACTATCTTGTGTTTACTTGGAATTGCCCCGTTGAGTTCTGCAGCTCTTTTAACGCACGGATATCTACGCACTTGAAACACGGCGCGGTTGGGCCACTTGGTATGCATATGGCAACGGTTGTAATGTACTCTCTCGAATCAGAGCGTAACTTTTGAACCTGGTTATAAGAAACCACATGTTACATTCAGACAACTTTCTCTAGCTACTATGGTGTATCTTTGTATAGTTTCTACAACCTTCTTGCAAAAGCGTTAGTTTCATTACACGTTTCCTTGAAGGTATAAAGTGGGAGAGCATACAGGAGGCTGAGTGATTGTCGAATCTTTGAAAACGGTTGCTGTATTAATATCTTCACGCATGCCTCGCAGGTACAACATATAAATTCAGTTGAAAAACCTGAAATCTTGAAGATAGTATAAACATTGCTCAACCCTTAATGCATCGAATAATATCGGAGGTTCGACGCCAAACGAAGAGACTGCCGATGAGTTCATATTTGGACATTGCAGGACAGAGGATTCTTCCACAAAGGGTACATCAACAAATGTCATTAACTCCTCTCTTCCCATCTAAGGACCTATTTGAAAGAAAAAACGTTCAGTATTCGAATACAAAATACAGATTTTGTTTCTGCAATATGGATTTTCAGACACCATCGATTCTGATCAACGGTTAACCGATGCTCCATTATTGCACTGGTAGGTTGGTACTCCTTTCCAGCACGCAGCTATCTGTCGCCACTTAATCTTGAAATGAAACAAGGCACATAAAACGCTAATGGAAAGGAGACCACTGCAATAAAAAGACATTCAACTTGAAATAAACGTCTTTCAGAAGAACATAATTGGCAAGCAGCGAGATAGGATTCAATTTGAGACTGCAGTTATTGCATTACTCCACTCTACTTATCGATCCACAGCGCTTCCAACAAGTGGGATTGGCAGCACTGAGCTGTTCCCCCAATATCTTCACCCTTCGTAAAATTCGACGTGGTGAATCCGATTTCCTAACAGCTACGAGCATCTCAAGGAGCTTACCTTCCCCCGATGTCACAGTGTTTTCTTAACTCCCCCGGCTCCACTGCGGAATTAACCACAAAACATCCCATATGCACCTTTTTACTTTCTCTACTACGTATAGCAAGTAGGGGAAGTATTGAATTCCACCCAAAAATTCGATACCGAGATTTCACCGGAAATACATGTTTTGAGACCTCCTGAATCCAAAAAAAGCATTTTTGGAAACGTGTGTGTGTGTGTGTGTCTGTCTGTCTGTGTGTCTGTGAACAGCATAACTCAAAAACGAACAGTGGGATAAACACCAAACTTGGTATTTACGTTCAGTATCTTCCAGAGATGCGACACGAAGGTTTTCAAGAAAATCCCCCCACCCCAGACTACCCTTTACATGGAACATTTTTCGAAAATTTTAATTTTCTCAAAAATGGCTCTAACGATTTTGATTAAAATATCATATGTTTAAGATAATGTCATGAGAAATGAAATGTATATCTCGAATTTTATCGGAATGTCTCCAAAAGTATTCTTCATTGTGAACGACGTTTGCATAACTGGTAAACCATAAGCGATAGACAAAATTTTACTACACAAAAAATGTAGATCTCGTTAAAATACACAATTTATGTCATATACATTTCTTTTGTTGAGTGAACCGTTTTCGAGATATTGCTTGTTATTCCTTAAATTTTCCAATACTTATACTTTTTCTCAAATTCGTTATTCATTTTTTTATGTCCTGGACTTGCAAAGAGAATGGAATGCACCGCATAGCAACCAGCGTTAAAATATTTGACCATCGCTTAAAAGCTACCATATTCCCCTTGCATCTACAAGAAAATTAGCAATAAGATTGACATCTCGATATCTCGATTAACATAAAGCATATGGAGAATAGGCGTTTGTAAAAATAGATTGTACAAGAGTAGAGAAAGTCATGTGAGTGTAACACATCAGATTTTTTTTATTCCTCTAGCACCTTCTTATAGCAAGTAGAGCACTCCCAACAAAAAAATCGATATCGAGATGTTTCGAAAATGCACGTTTTGAGGTTCTTTGTATAAAAATGTCATGTTTAGAAAAAGGTAGTGGGTGAGAATAGCATAACTTAAAAAGGAAAATCTCGATAAACGTCAAACATTGCAGCACCGTCCAAGAATTAATTTTTAATTAATTTTTAAAAATGCCCTTTACATAGAAAAATCTCGTTTACTTTATTTCTTGAAAAGTATCTCTAATAATTTTGATTAAAATACTTTAAGATTTATGATATTTGCTCGGTTAATAAAATTTATATCTTGAATTTTGAGCGTAAAGCTTGCTAAATCCTCCTCATTCTGAAACAATTTTGTGTAATTTTAATTAACTAACAAACCCTAACAGACAGACTGCCTTAACTGTAGGAAAATGTAGCTTTCCTTAAAAAAAAACACACACACACACAATTTATGTCAAATACTTGTTTGTGGCGTTAACCATTTCCGAGATATTCGCGCTCTTGATTTGAATCTTCCAATGCTCTAAACATTGGTTTGAACTTCTTGGTCACCATCATTTTATTCCCACGATACCTTTCAAAGAGAGTGGAATTACAAAGCTGCATATAGCGACCCACTTTTTAAAGATTTAACCATCGCTTCAGTCTCCTATATCCCTCTTGTACCCTCAATGAAATTGTGCAATGAAGCCATTTTTGTAGACCTTTAATCGATAAACATGAAGCGGACGAAAAATAAGCGAGAGAAGGTAGAACAAATCATATGAATTTAACATTAAGTGTGTTTGGAGAGTTGCCTCTTGTACAATAACCTACATGTCCTTTCAGGGTCGGAAGTGTCGGCGCTGGTGTTTCGGTGCAACATGGCAGGGGAAAAGGATGCCCTCTGTGCAGTCTAACCGCTCCTCGGCTTTCGGCTGGCTGCCGGAGTACCCGGACCCTTTTGAACGGTGTTGAACCCTCTCTACATGGGGCGTGGAGCAGAGTCACTGGTCTGCCTGTCCGTCTGCCGGGGTGTCTACTTTTGGAAATTTCGGAACCCTGTCATTGCTGTACCGTCGCTCCTGGATCCATCCTTCCTCTCGGAGACACCCACCGAGGTGTGTAGGCACAATATCCCCTCTGGATCGGTGACAAGTCTCTTCCGTAAAGCAAGATAAGATAAAACAGCATGTCCTTAGACACTCATTCGAGGAAAACTTCAAGCTCAAGGTTTAAAGCAACAACATTTTCAATTAATATATCAAGTATCCAAGGAATGTAGATAACAAAAAACTTCGGAATCGAGATTTCACTAAAAATACACGTTTTAAAACCTCTGAATCCAAAAAGACACTTTTAGAAATAGGCTAATTTGTATACTCCTTAACAGCGTAACTCAGAAGCAAAAAAATCTGAGGCATATCATACACATACATACTGAAGATTTTCATGGTGTCCTCCGTAACCAAAACAATCCGTTACGTCCAACTCTGCGTGAGGTACTCGCGCGTACGCAGCAACAGCGCTCGGAGGCCGGCTGGAGGTCACTGGGCGAAGGTAGTAACACAAGTGTTAGCGCTTCCTTCCAGTCTTGAGGCTGTGTCCTTTTTTTGGGGGGGGGTCACTGTGTCAAGCCGGGGAGGCCCGTTGACTAACAGTTTCTGTTTACCGAAAAGAGCCAACTCCCGCAGTGTCTTGTATGTGAAAAGCTGCTGAATTCGACGAGGAAATGGACCTTACAGCATCATTACACTATACTATATTCTGCGTGACGACAGTTTGCCCCAGAGCGGAACTGCGTTGCATGCTGAAGGCAGCCTTCAGTTAGCCGCGAGTACTCCATTGCTTGATGGTCAGTTGCGGTCTCTCCGCCCTGCGGTGAGGTAGTATTGGGAGGGACTTGTGTCCCGGCCTTCTAATGTTCCTTACAATCAGTTTTTCTAGTTTGTGAACATGAGTGTTTGTGGAAAGGCAGAATGCTGTCAAAATCAGCTTGACAGACCTTGCCGAAGGTCTTAGCTTACGAAATTCATGAATGGTTTTACGATGCCTTAAAGCTCCCTATTGAGGAGGTATTTATGATACATTTGGATAATAGGTATTTTTATACAAAGGTTCAGCGTGAATTGTTGCTACAACACATTCTTGAGCGTACCCATGGAGAAGCACCATTTATTTTTTCTATTGCTGTATGTGACATCGTCAAATTAGAATATGCAGCTGTTGGATACCGGGTAGTGAAATTGCACCATTTACCATTGGAGGTGTCAAGTGCTGTGGTTATTGATAGTCTAAAATCCTATGGCTACATTCTAGCTTCATCTACAGAATGGTCTGAGTCCTATTGTTATCCGACGAACTCCGGCGTGCGCTCTGCACGCATCCTACTTACCAAACGTATATAGTTTTGTGTACATTTCTGGACATCGGGTTCAAGTGGTTTATCCTAGTCAGCCGTCCAAGTGCGTCTATTTTTATCTACCTGGACATTCCGGAAACCTGGTATTGTGCAAACCCCTAAGGACGTTGAACAGTCGGCTTGGACTGTCTTAAATTCCGAGCAGGAGTTTCCTGTGCTACGACATTCCAGTCTATCACCTGGTTCATCCCCACGGTGGGGTCCTCTCGAGGTCCGGGTGTTTGCGCGACGACTCTCTTTTGGTGGAAGTGACGCCACTGTGCCCGCCTGATTTGGGACACCCGTCCACGTCCTCTGATATTGCAGTTACTACACTGAAGTACACACCTTCTGCTCCTGTTGGTCTCCAGAGATGTGTTTTCCTCTGTGGGAATGGCTGTGAGTGATACAGTATCTCAGTGCTGTGACAAATCGGTTCGTATCTCGGAGCTTCTGGTAGTCTAAATAATGAACAGACCTCTCAGCAGAGGAGGTGCAGCGATGAAGACACCACCCGCGAGCTTCCTCTTCCGCCCAGTCATCAGCCGCCTTCTGAAAACGCGGCTGTTTTGGTTGACCAACCTCCGCAAGAGGCTATATCTACGGACTGTACTGCTCCAATTCCTGCCCATTCTTCTAGCAGCTGGAAAGATGATATGGACGCCGATCCGCCGGATGCACGAGAGCTGCCCTCATCTGAGGTTCCTTTTGGCAGTGACGTCGATGACCTCCACAGAGGGGCCATCCCCATGGCCGTGACTTACTGGCCCTTGAGTTGCAATACTTCAGTTCAGTTATTTAGTTGTTTTCTATTTTCCCAATATGTCTTTTGTGTTACCTCCTCTTTTTTTCTGAGATCATTGCCACATTGCCACATTTTCAGTAGCTACTGTTTATTTTAATGGCAGTACTTGTATTATAAACCTAGGTCAATATAGCTTTTTTAAATTGCCATGCCATTGATATTTTATTTTTACAGGAGGTAAAAATCTCTGATTTATCTGTGATATCCAACTATTGGGCTTGCATGTATATTGGCAGTGACGCAATAGGATCTGCGATTCTAACGAAAGCACGCATTGCTCTTGAATCGTTTAAGAAACTTCCATCGGGATGAGGTATTTGTGATAGTTTTCAAAGACATCTGTTTGTGAAAATTGTACACACACACACACACACACACACACACACACACACACACACACACACATCGGCAGGCACGGAATGTCTAAGCGGCATGTACGGAATGTCGTTTATCAAATTAAGTGCGCCATTTGTTACATAACCTTACAGAACGATATTTTTGGTGGTGATTTTAATGGTGTGTGACTGTACGGATGTTCATCGTACCAGCGTAGCGATCCGTTAGATGCGTGTCGTCACGCTGAAAATGGTTGATGCCCGGACACGTTACGTCGTTCTGTCCAGTTCCCCTATTTTTCTAATAATTCTGCAGCTAGACTTGATAGACTAAATGTATCCCCGGTTTGACGTCTAGTACTCAAGAGTGTAAATATGGTGGGTGTTCCGTTTAGCGATAAGGCAGCTGTAATTTTGCATTTTAAATTGGATATTGTGTATTTCCCAATGGAGCGATATTTTTCGAAACTGAAGTAACTGTCGTATCTGCTCCAGGGTTTATGCAAGACTTGCCCAGCATTGGAGTTCATGGCAGCCTCAGAAACGTAAACATGCCGATGTAGCGGACTGTTGGAACCTTTTCGTACAACCTAAAATTAAAGCCTTTTGTAAAACTTATGCCTGGGCTGCGTATCAGGAATGAGGAATGTCTTTTAAATTTTTATTATCGCTGATAATATTCGGATATTCAGGAGAATTATCAACCCTCGCCGTTCTTACGTAGTAAACTGAGTTAGTACTAGGCCAAAAACACTACTATTTGTAGACGTCGTATAGAAGGTGTTGTGATACCAACAGACCACAACAACAAATTCCAAATGAAACTGCGAACTCTTTTCATCCGATGCACGATTTTAAATGCCGCACAACCCAATGATTTTAAATCTCAGTGCTACAAATGGAATTTTATTTACACAAGATAGGATATTTCACGGTGTTTTCGTTTGCTCTATACGTATCTATTTGCCGCTCAGCTGGGGCTCTCTCCCTCCCTTGCCGCTTTCCCCTATCCTGAGGGATTGCACAATTCTAAGGAGGCACACGAAGAACTGGTGCTCTCGATTCGTAAGACAGAGGTTTATGCCGCCCTCTTACAAGAAAAACGTTCCAAAACTCCAGCCAACGACGGCACTACCTAAGAGTTTCGTGCGGCCGTTTGGGACATCATCGATGACTTTGTAGATGTTCTGAATGCTATTCTGTAACGTTAACGTTTATGCGATTCCTAAAAGAAGGGAATTATAACGCTTACAGCCACGCGGGGTGATTACTCCGATATCGCTAACTGTAGACCCATTAGATTACCAACCTAAGATTATAAACTTCTGGCGCGGATGCTCATTAACAGGTTACGACCCCTGCTGCGAGATATCCTGCACTCCACATTTGTGTGGAGTGTTTGGTCGGACTATTTTTATGTGCTTTGTACGTTCCTAACAGTGTCGCTTTTTGCCAGCATACTCGGCAACGGGCAAACCTAGCTTCCTTAGATTTTCATCCCGCGTTTAACAGCGTGTTGCGTGCTTATTTATTTGAGTCACTGCGATGGACGTGTTTGTACAATGCATACAATTCCTCTAAAAAGATACGTATATCCACTGTGTTACAGATTAATGGGTTTCTTTCTGCACCTTGAGGCAGTATTTTATATCAAAAAATGCTATGACTGCCAGAGTGATTATAGTGTAAATTAATATTACTGTATGTACAGGATTTTAGATGTTTGTTAACCATAAGTATTGCTAGGAAATAAGTTTGCACGGCCTAACTGAAACTGACAATAGAAGTGGGTAACAATAAACCGAGGAATTGAGTTGTTTATCACTAAGAAGAGATAAACAAAATGACGTCAGGGTAGCGTGGCTTTTTTAGAAATGGAGGGAATATCTTCCCTAGAGTATACATGTTAGTAGTAGTGATTGGCTGACCAAAACAGACGCTAAAGTGGGCACAATTTGGTAACCAATAGGAGCTATATTATAATGTTTAGGCAATTCGAGGTGAAGGAGTATATATTCTCGAGCCATAAGCAAGTGTCGCACAGTTCTGAAGAATCTCTCACGAGGTGCACGTCGCAAAGTTAGTTACAAAATGTAAAGTACGCGAAGTAATTTGTGCGTGGCAACTAAAACGACTGTAGTTACATTCGAAAATATCACAGTTTCAGTCACGCGTGTATAAAGATTAAATATGTCAATTACTAATTAAGTGTGACGGCAATAAAAATCTAGATTCAAATTTTTTTATCGGTGTTATCTTTTAGTAACAACTCCTTTCCGTTTACACGCCCTGCTTAGAGACACGTGCTCGACGAGTTATAATAGCTAGCCGGAGGACAAAGAACCCAAATTTAAAAAAAAAATTAAACAATAAGCGCCCAACAAACAAGATAACACAAGACATTGAGAACTGCGACAACCTATACCAGTTCGGTCAGTTTCTCAGGGTTGCCCGGGACCCATGGTTCTGTTTGCGTTGGCCTTGAACCGCTTACGTTATCAATTGGATAAAATCATTGCCAAATTTCGATTCAGGGATACCGATTTTCTACCTTAGGATATACCGATGATGTCAGTGTATTATTGACAACGGACTTTACGTGGCCAATATGAATGACAGTCTTCACCACTTTTGTTGGCTTTCTGGTCTTATTGTCAGTACGAGGAAGTCGAAGGCTTTACCTCTCGGAAACTGGAAGACGGTCCCGCATATCCCTTCCTTGCGCAGTGCAGAATCTCAAGATTTCGGGCATAAGTGTTTCCTCGTAACTACGCGAAATGCAGACCTTGAATTGGCCTCCGCTGAATAAATCGTATTCGCTTTATTGCTAAGGACCTGTATCATAGGGGCTTGTTACTGTACCAAAGTGTGTGGGATTTGCATATGTATGTGTTGTCTCAGTTGTGGTGTACTTGCAGGTGTTTGTGTTATTGTCCACCTGCGCGAGACACCTCACTAGTGCCAGTTTATGGTATGTGTGGCGTGTATTATTTTAGAATTCCCATTTCTGCATTATACTGCCAGCCTACGTAGGGTGGACTTGGGTTACTTAATGTACGGCTAAAATATGTCGCTCTGTTTCTCAGCAGGAGTTACAGAATGCAGAAACTACCCTTACCGCTATGGGTGTTACTGGTCCACAAGGCTAGACATTCAACCTCCGTCGGATCTGCGTCAACTTTCGACGCCCGATATTTGTTTGACAACTTATGTACAAGAATGGTGTTATTTGGACACCCACTATGTCCAACTGGTCCAACCTCCAAATCATTGTGGACGCGTTTTTGCCATTCATTGAGATCGCCGGAGATGCGATTTTAAAGCATCGCACCACTCAGTATTTGTTGGTCCCTATAGTGGTGCGTTCTAGTTGAAATGTCAGGGGAAAAAACGCTTTCAGTCCACAAAAAATCCAAATTCATGTTTTTGAAGCTTTTGTATACCTCAGTGCCGCCAGTTTCAACTACGAGGCACACCATGGGTAAAAAGGGGCGGGGAACGCCATCAACTGGAGAAGAACGTAGCCATCGGCGAGCTGAAAGTCTTGTATGAAGCCCCAATCCTAATCTGTCGTATGAACTACAAGGATCTGCAATCTAACAAAATTTCTCATTACAGCTAAGATCTTTTACAACAATTTGTCGCAGGATGGACGAGAGAGCAACGAGCAGCAAAATGACGTATATTGGACTTCATCGACGACAATGATGACTAATTGTGAGTATTTTCTGCACTACAACCAATATTACCTACTTTTAGCTGATTTCACCATTACCATAATAACAATAATATCAACGTTACATGCATTTTATACACTTCAAATGTGGGTATTATTTCAGAATCCTGCTCAAACGACAATGTGGGGGCCAGGAGAAATGTTTCCACACACTTTTTACTTTCTCTACTAGTATAGCAAGTAGGGGAAGTATTGTATTCCATCCAAAAATTCGATACCGAGATTTCACAGGAAATACATGTTTGAGACCCCCTGAATCCAAAAAAAGCATTTTTGGAAACATGTCCGTGTGTGTGTGTCTGTCTGTCTGTGAACAGCATAACTCAGAAACCAACAGTCGGATAAGCACCAGTTTAGGTTCAATATCTTTCAGAGATGCAACACGAAGGTTATCAAGAAAATCTCCCCACCCCAGATTACCCTTTACATGGAACATTTTCCGAAAATTTTGATTTCCTCAAAAATGGCTCTAACGATTTTGATTAAAATGTCATATATTTAAGATATTTTCATGACAAATAAAATGTATATCTTGAATTTTCTGGGAATGTCTCCAAAAGTATTCTTCATTGTGAACGACTTTTGCATAACTGGTAAACCATAAGAGATAGACAAAATTTTACTACACAAAAAATGTAGATCGCGTTAAAATACACAATTTATGTCATTTACATTTTTGTTGTTGAGTGAACCATTTTCGAGATATTGCTTGTTATTCCCTTAAATTTTTCAATACTTATATTCTCAAATGGGAATTCGTTATTCATTTTTTTTGTCTTGGATATGCAAAGAGTATTAATCTGTGGCAAAAAGAATGGTGCTGCACCTAGCAACCAGCTATTAAGAGATATGTCTATGCTTAAAGGCTACTGTATTTCTATACTGCCCTTGTAAATATATATTCCCCTTACATCTACAAGAAAATTAGCAATAAGATAGAGTCTGCAAATGTTTATCTCGATTAATATGAAGTAGATGGAGAATAAGCGTTTGTAAAAATAGTTTGTACAAGAGTAGAGAAAGTCATGATTTTTATTATTACTTATACAAAATAATTTGTGTTTAATTGTACATACATGTACCATGACATAATATTAAAATCAGGATCCTAACAGTATGATTAAATGATACTTTATAAGACAAAATTTGTGTTAAGTCTCCTGAAACTTTTTGATGAATTGACTTAAAGCGTTTTCCCCCCTGATCCTTGGATTGGTTTGATGTAGCCCATGAATTGCTACCTACGAAGGAACGTCTTCATCGTATCCGTATGTCAAACCGCAATGCCTGAATTTATTACTTAGAGACGGATACCGTGTACCTCAGTTTGGTTTCTAACAATACTATAACTCGGATACGTGCCAAGCTATTGGCCTCGTTGAGATTGATCCTCATGTACGCAACTGGTTTCGCCCACTTCATTTACTGAGGCCAGATTTTCGTGTTTCGTTGGCTGGTAAACATATTGCCATAATCTGGACTGTAGCTCATGCTGTTTTGGGTTACGGCCATCTTTATTTAAACGCCTACGTAGAACAGAAGTCGCGACTCGGAGATTAGTCACAAGGTAACGCGACTGAGAGCGCACACAGCCGCGTCAGTGTTGCTGGCTGGAGGCGAGAGGTTGCTTGAAAGTAAACAGTTCAATGATGGTGTTCGTCATGGTATGGTCTACTAAACCACCGCTTTCTCGACAACGGACATTTCGTACAGAATGGGACGATGAGATTTTTCGCTGTGCAGCAGGAGAGAATGTGAAATGTTTAATTTCCTCAAAATTATTACTTGGCGTATTCAGAGGCAACATCCAAAGACACTGTGTTAGATGTTATGCTTCTTATGGTGAAATTAAACGTATGTGTTGCACTGGGGAGTTACTGTAGATTACTATTATTATTAGTTTTAGGAATTGAGAGTGTGAAAGAGCATTGTACAGAAATTCCCGAAAATTGATGGCTGTAGATACAAAACTAAATGTGCTAGTTACATACTTACCTCGGAGATCGCTCGGTCCCTAAAATCCATTCAAGGATGAATTTCTGAAACTATGTCTGACAAAAACTATGGAAATTATGTGACCTCAAGAACCTTTCAAATTCAATAATACGAGGCGTGATCAAAAAGTTCCCCGGAATGACGTCATAAATACTACACAACAGTTTGCTTTGTCTAATCTGCAGTCACCCTCGAAGTAGTCTCCTTGGGAGTTGATACAATTGTTCCAGCGCTTCTGCCACTGCTGGAAGCACCTCTGGAAGTCCTTTTCTTTCAACATGTTCAGAGCCTTCTGCGATTCGTGATGGATGACATCAATGTCCTCAAAACGGTGTCCTCAGAACCGCATTTTAAGTCGCGGGAAAAGAAATAAGTCCGCTGGTGCCAAATCTGGAGAATAGGTGGGATGGGGAACAGTATTCATCCTATTTTTATCCAAAAATTGGCGAAAAGAAAGGGCTTTGTGCGCGGGCGCATTGTTATGATGCAGGGACATGTCAAAATTGTCTTTCAAAATGCTTTGAACACTTTCAAAAGAGAGTTCTAATGAGTTCAGAAAGTTCTCTTATTGTAATGCGCCTATCATTTAAGACCATTTCCCTCACCTCATTGATATTTTCATCAGTTTTGCTGGAACAGGGTCGCTCGAACGATCTGCATCTTTAACTGATGTCACACCACTTTTAAATTTCGAAAACCACTCAAATGCTTGAGTTTTGTCCATAACTTCCTCCCCATAAGCTGTTCTTAACATTTCATAGGCTTCTGTTGCAGTTTTACCGAGTTTAGAGAAAATTTGATGTTCGTTCTTTGTTCTTAGTAATCTGACATTGTTGCTAAGCGGAAAAATCGCAGCACATGCAAAACACGTGTTCACTTCAGAGCGTCTACCTCGTCACTGCATGGTCACAGGAAGTCACGTGACCTCTCATTTTTATCGGAAAGGAACGTGCATGTACAGTCTGGGTAAGAATTAAAGAAATCTCAGCGTCAGCATTGTTGTGAAGTCATTCCGGAAACTTTCTGATCACACCATCGCCAGGAGAGTGAAAAAAAAAAATGTGGAAAGTGAAGTCAAACACGATATAACAGTAAACTAAACTGCTATCAACCGATGCCTTACATCCGTGTTGACGCAAAACCAACATCTGCCCACCTCCGATGTAGAATATGCCCGTTGTGAGACAGTTTTCTTGGCCATGGGGAAAAAATAGTGGGACCCGTCGCATTCCTATCGTTTCGGCTGTAAACAACGAAGGTGTGTACATGATGTAACACTACATGAACAACTAAAGCCAGACAGAAGAAAGACAAACGCAAGGGGGGAAAGAAAGAACTTCCTCGCCTGAATAAACATTAGTGGGAGTACTAACTCGCGCGAATGAATATGAAACAATTTGCTTGTGCATATGCAGTGTTAAACTAAACCAGAAAACGTAAACACCAATTAAAAATGGCGTGCAGACAAGTTGCAGCAACCTACTCTATGTGACTGCAACACGTAAGATTTCTGAGGGACATAAACGTACGTTTCTATTGAAAAAGCTATCTACTCTGTATTCACTCTTAGGCTGATCCGCGTCAAAACAAAACCCAGGTAACCAGTGCACCGCTATAATATATCCTTCTGCCATTCGCACTAGAAATACTGTCACACTTTCAGACCATGTGGCGAGTACAAGAGTCCTTATTTCGACAACTGAAACGGTGACTGGCATATTCTGTTAAGGTTTAAAGGTGATAAGATTGATAGTTGCAACAAAAGAAACGTTTGCACATATAATAATAGTTAATTCTAAAATAAATGAGCGAAAAATAAAGTAACAGGTATGCTATAACCTAATTTATTCGCT
Source organism: Deroplatys truncata (assembly GCA_030765065.1). Taxonomy (NCBI): domain Eukaryota; kingdom Metazoa; phylum Arthropoda; class Insecta; order Mantodea; family Mantidae; genus Deroplatys; species Deroplatys truncata. The sequence goes on along the minus strand of CM060975.1, from coordinate 43,693,263 downwards.
CTCTGGAAGCGGCAGTTTAGTAACTGTTGTCGACTCATTTTAAAAAAGAAATTATGCACTGTTCCACGAATTGCATTCTTCTCAAAAACTCTACACTCTTGCATCGCGTATTTCATATGCTTTCTTTTTTTTCCGGGTGTAACCACTTTTCTCGTTTCAGATTTTTTTGCACAAGCAGTGTTTATACTTGTACTCGAAACACCGGTGAACTCAGAAGTTAATTTCATCATTTCTTTCGCGGAAAGTGTTGGATATTTCTAACCTATAATAACGTTTCAGCACTATTGTTTTTTCACCACTAGTCAATTGTTTACGCGACTAATGCTTTACGTAATTCGACGAAAACACAAGAGCAAATTCACCGTCCGCCGTGATACTAAACACAACTGCTGGTTTCTGGCTGTAAACAATATTCTGCGCCTACCCGGATGTCAGGTGACTCATACGAATTGCATCATGGGACTTGTAGCTCTGTTTTACGGTATAAATCAGCGTTAAATAAAACCTTAGGTATTTGTATAGAATATTAGACTATTTAAGGATAAATTCATTCTAAAATTCAGAGATTAGCATGGGACTACTTTCCTGGGCGCATTGCTACCGTGTTGCACCACGGTGAACAGACCACGTGGGTTTGTTTTGCCGCGGATCAACCTAAGAGTGAATACAGAATAATATTTGTGTAGATTTCAGAACTTGCTGTACCCTTACGTAAAAGATAAGAGTAAATAACAAACGCTTTGGAATAGAAAAAGCAGGAAAATGCAGCCAAATCGGAATCCACCATTCAAAAGGATTATAAAACGGCCAGCCCGGGCTTTTAAATCGTAGATAGCGACTTCTTTTCTACAGCAGATGGGCCATAACATTTTAGAAGCAAAAACTGTCGGCAGCTATCCGCGCGTCCATTTAAAAGCTGTCATCCTATCTTGAGGCAATGACGTCAGTTAAACTCGAACAAACCACACAGCTTACCGTCGCAACCAATGAAGTCGCAGTAACGCGATTGACATCGACAGGCCGACCACGACGAGAGACATCAAAGCATCACAGCAACGTCAGCACCACTGTGTAATTACATCATTAACATGCACACTCTATGTATACAGCTTTTGATAAATACATCCCTGGATTCGAGTGCAGCTTTATGGAGTCGACCTAGGGCTTGAGACTGAGGCTCTAGAATTGCTGAGAAACGGCACATGGAGAAAAATCTGATGTGTTACACTCACATGACTTTCTCTACTCTTGTACAAACTATTTTTACAAACGCTTATTCTCCATAAGCTTCATGTTAATCGAGATGTTAATCTTATTGCTAATTTTCTTGTAGATGTAAGGGGAATATGGTACGCTTTAAGCGATAGTCAAATATTTTAAGAGCTGGTTGCTATGTGGAGTATTCCATTCTCTTTGCATGTCCAGGACATAAAAAAATGAATAACGACTTCCCATTTGAGAAAAAGTATTGGAAAATTTAAGGGAATAACAAGCAATATCTAGAAAATGGTTGACTCGACAAAAAAATGTATATAACATAAATTGTGTATTTTAACGCGATCTACATTTTTTGTGTAGTAAAATTTTGTCTATCTCTTATGGTTCACCGGTTATGCAAAAGACGTTCAGAATGAAGAATACTTTTGGAGACATTCCCAGAAAATTCGAGATAGACATTTCATTTGTCATGAAAATATCTTAAACATATATTTTAATCAAAATCGTTAGAGCCATTTTTGAGAAAATTAAAATTTTCGAAAAATGTTCCATGTAAAGGGTAATCTGGGGTGGGGGGATTTTCTTGAAAACCTTCGTGTCTCATCTCTGGAAGACACTGAAGCTAAATACCAAGTTTGGTGTTTATCCGACTGTTCGTTTCTGTGTTATGCTGTTCACAGACACACAGACACACTCACACTCTCACACACACACACACACACACACACACACACACACACACACACACACACACGCACACGGACATGTTTCTAAAAATCCTTTATTGTATTCAGGGGGTCTCAAAACATGTATTTCCGGTTAAATCTCGGTATCGAATTTTTGGGTGGAATACAATGCTTCCCCTACTTACTATACGTAGTAGAGAAAGTAAAAAAGCTTACTTTTCTATCTACTGAACGCCAATCGAGATAAACGCCTAAAGAAATGGCTTCTTCATGCATGATGAGAAACAAACGAATGACGACTTAGCAGTACAAAAACTTATAAAGTACTTGAAAATTCAGAAATATAAAGTTGTTGTGTAATGCGCTTTTGTCTATCTCTTATGGTTTACCACTTAGCTACATAAAATTCATTCAAATGGAGAGCACTTCGTAGGCAATTTGCAGAAAAGTTAAGATATACATTTCATCATTCATAAAAATATCTTAAACATATGGCATTTTAATGAAAATCGTTGGAGCCATTTTTGAGAAAATCCAAAATAATGAAAACTTTTCAAGTGGGTAAAGGACAATTTGGGACAGGGGGATTTTCTTGAAAATGTTCGTCTCTAAACTTTGGAAGATGCTGGCTTCTATACCAAGTTTACTATTTATCCGACTTTTGTTTTAGTCATGCCGTTCTTTTCTCTCTCTCTCTCTCTCTCTCTCTCTCACACACACACATACATACACATACACATACACGCATACGCGCGCAAGAGCGATCCTTTTTCTAAAAAGTATTTACTTAAAGGACCTCGAAACGTTAGTTCCGGTGAAATCTCTATACAGAATACTTTTAAAGATTCAAGTTTTACATTATTGAAAGCTGTTACGTTTAACTTTATCCTAGATAAGTGTGTGTATATATATATATATATATATAAAATCAAATCAGTATATAATCTCTTTTTAAAATTAACAAATTTAAAGGCAAACAACATGCTACGTTAACTGAATTGTGAATCACTTTCTGCAATAGCCTGGCTGGTGACCCACTCTCAGTCATTATTAAATACCAAAATCTGTGAATCCAGAAAAAACAAATCAGAACTTAAGACGTGAAATAATCCAGTGCAAAGTGCTAGGCTAGAAGGTGTTTTGAGGTGTGGAGTATGCGTTTATATGGGAAAGATAGGGAAATCGTAAACAGACGATAGGCTAGACAGATGCTGAAGGAGGGGAATATGGGCTTATATACAGGAGAGATAGGGGATACGATGAGAGGTACTAGACAGGACTTGAAGGGTAGAATATGGATTTTATAAGGGAGAGCTACCAAACCCAGGAGCGGTATTAGGCTAGGAGGCTTTGAATGGTAGAGTATATGTTTATATGAAGGAGACAAGGAAAACGAGGGTAGATGTTAGGTTGAGAGAGCCTTCAAGGAGGAAAATGCGTTTATATGGGAGAGATAGGGAAAACGAGGTGAGATCCGAGGTAGAGCAGGGGCTGAAGGAGTGGGGCGCGCTTTATATGATAGAAGTAGGGAATACGAGGAGAGGTAGTAGGTTAGACAGAGGTTGAGGAGTAGGGCATACGTTTATGTGGAGGAAGATATGGAAAACGTTTAGAGATCCTATGCTTGGAGAGAGTTAAAGGAGGAGCAATGCGCTTTATATGTGAGAGGAGGAAAATAATATGGTATTTTAATCAATTCGTTAGTCATTTTTAGAAAATAAAAAAATCTCGAAAAATGTTGCAAGTAAAGGGTAGTTTGGGACGGATGGGGTTTCTTAAAGGCGTTCGTGTCGCATCTTTAGAACGAAATGAACCTAAAAACCACATTTGGTGTTTATCACTTTTCGCTTTTTACTTATGCTGTTCACACGCACATGCTTACGAGCGCGCGAAACTTTTTCTAAAAATGTTTTTTTTTATTTAAGGTGCCTCAGAATAAGTATTTCCGGTGAAATCTGGATATCGAATTTTTGGGGTGGAATGCAATAGTTACTATGTACGTGTTAGGGAAAGTAAAAAGAAACGAACTTCTCAGCCGTTTAGTTGATCAAATAAGCGTTTTAGGCAGAAAAGCATTAACTAGTTTTGTTGCACCATCTATAGCCATCATAACGCTACAAATGTTGTTTTAATATCGAATGCAGATTTCCGATGCATCACATTTCCAAATTAATCTGCATTCCATGAATATGATGAAATCCCAACATGTTTTGGTATGCAAATATTAAAGCGAGTACGATATAGCACAACCAGTGTTTATGTACATTATCTTAAAACTGCGAATACATACATACGTTATTTACTGCCTCGCAATATTTAACTGAAAGCGTTTTGCTGCCAAGGGCAACGCTGATGGATTCAGACCTCGAGGGAGGGAGGGAGGGAGGGAGGAGAAATTATAAGGGTATATTTTTACCACATCCCCTTCGCTTTTTGGTAAGCGGCTCTTGAGCATGTCGTGACAGCCCAAGAATTATAGTCATTTAAGGGGGATGTAGGCTCTAAACATGCTGGACAATTCAAAATGTTACCTTCTCTACCACCTAAGTATAGTAGATAAAGAGAAGTCTTGTATTTCGCCGAAAAAGTTGATACAGAGATTTCATCGGAATTACACGTTTTGAGATCCCCGAACCTTGCTCAAAAGACATTTTTAGAAAAAGTTGTTTGTGTAAACAGCATAACTCAAAACCGAAAATTCAGCATCTTCCAAGAATGCGGCAGGAAGATTTTCAAGAAAACCACTTTTTACTTTCTCTACTACGTATAGTAGGTAGGGGAAGTATTGTATTCCACCCAAAAATTCGATACCGAGATTTCACCGGAAATACATGTTTTGAGACCCCCTGAATCCAAAAAAAAACCATTTTTTGAAACATCTCCGTGTGTGTGTCTGTGAAAAGCATAACTCAGGAACGAACAGTCGGATAAACACCAAACTTGGTATTTAGGTTCAGTATCTTCCAGAGATGCGACACGAAGGTTTTCAAGAAAATCCCCCAACCCAGACTACCCTTTACGTGGAACATTTTTCGAAAATTTTAATTTTCTCAAAAATGGCTCTAACGATTTTGATTAAAATATCTTACGTTTAAGATAATGTCATGAGAAATGAAATGTATATCTCGAATTTTCTGGGAATGTCTCCAAAAATATTCTTCATTGTAAACGAATTTTGTATAACTGGTAAACCATAAGAGATAGACAAAATTTTACTACACAAAAAATGTAGATCGCGTTAAAATACACAATTTATGTTATATACATGTTTTTTGTTGAGTGAACTGTTTTCGAGATATTGCTTGTTATTCCCTTAAATTTTCCAATATTTATACTTTTTCTCAAATTCGTTATTCATTTTTTTTATGTGCTGGACATGCAAAGAGAATGGAATACGCCACATAGCAATCAGCGCTTAAAATATTTGACTATCGCTTAAAACCTACCATATTCCCCTTGCACCTACAAGAAAATTAGCAATAAGATTAACATCACGATATCTCGATTAACATGAAGCATATGGAGAATAAGCATTTGTAAAAATAGTTTGTACAAGAGTAGAGAAAGGCATGTGAGTGCAACACATCAGACTTTTTTATTTATTAAATTATCTGCAAATTTACAGTCTGTTCATAAGAGAACATTTTGTAATTGGGTTAGAGGTAATGTCTGGAACAAAGTGCAATGGTAAGTTCAAAATGTTACAGTGCTGTAGACGGTCAGTCGTGGTACTGTTGTCTGGTAGATTGATGGGTAGAGTTCGGATGGTTACTTAAGTGCTGGTGATACCGAAGACTATGGGAAGACACCTCTTATTTTATTGTAGAGACGTGAAGATTGTTATGTGGCGTGGCGTTGGAGACGTACCATGGTGCACTTGGCAGACAACGAAGAGTTCTGGATTCAAATCTTCGTATGATGTCTACTGTGAGTGACTCAGGAGGATGTCTTTGTCCTTGAACTGCAAGCGTGCAGTGGACTAGGGAGCTTCTTGCCTGTGATGCCAATAGTTTAACACCAGCATTGTCACAGGTGTTTTACATGTATGCAGGCTTTACAGGTTTACTTATTGAAAGTATGATCATAATTGTTTTGTTTGATGCGATAATATAATTATTACTGATGATACTTCGTGTAATATTTTTATTGTTCCGGGAAAGAAAGGCAAAGTTCCTTTGGTACAGGATGTAAAGCAAAAGAGCGAGATGGAAGAACAATGAAGCGCTGGCTCAAGTTCGCTTACGTCAACCACAAGGACAGAGCTAAATTCCTGAGTCACTGACAGTATACGGAGTTACTGGCAGTTCCCCAAACGGTCCATATAGGCCTAATGATGGTCTTGCATATTAATATTTTTGTATAGAGAGACAGATGAGAATGTTTCTTCAGTAACCAATATAATTGCTTAGAAAATCTTTCGTTATTACATTCTCTACTACCTATGTATAGTAAGTGGGGAAATGTATTGTATTTCACCCAAAAATTCGATACCGAGATTTCACCGGATACATGTTTTGAGACCCCCTGAATCCAAAAAAAAACATTTTTAGAAAAATGTCCCTCTGTGTGCCTGTGAACAGCATAACTCAGAAACGAACAGTCGGATAAACACCAAACATGGTATTTAGGTTCAATATCTTCCAGAGATGCGACACAAAGGTTTTCAAGAAAATCCCCTCACCCCAGATTACCCTTTACATGGAACATTTTTCGAAAATTTTAATTTTCTCAAAAATGGCTCTAACGATTTTGATTAAAATATCACATGTTTAAGATATTTTCATGACAAATGAAATGTATATCTTGAATTTTCTGGGAATGTCTCTAAAAGTATTCTTCATTGTGAACGACTTTTGCATAACTGGTAAACCTTAAGAGATAGATAAAGTTTTACTACACAAAAAATGTAGATCGCGTTAAAATACACAATTAATGTCACATACATTTTTTTGTTGAGTGACCCATTTTCGAGATATTGCTTGTTATTCGCTTAAATTTTCCCATACTTGTACGTTTTCTCAAATTCGTTATTCATTTTTTTATGTCCTGGTAATGCAAAGAGAATGGAATGCGCCACATGGTAACCAGCTCTTAAAAGATTTGACTATCGCTTTAAGCCTGCCATATTCCCCTTGCATCTACAAGAAAATTAACAATAAGATTAGCATGAAGCATATGGAGAATAAGCGTTTGTACAACAGTAGAGAAAGTCATGTGAGTGTAACACATCAGATTTTTTTTTATTTTCTCAAGAAGGCGGAAAGATGTCAGAAATTTTTAAAGCCATATATTTGAGAAATAAGTGTGAAGTAAAATTAGAAAATTGTGTGTCCAGGGAATTTTATACCACTGAGGTACTATTACAAGGTTGTCTATCACCAGTACTCTTTAAATAAGTGAATAAATAAATAAATATGTATACTTATGCGTGTTTACTCCAGTGTCCCAAAAAATACAACACGATGAGAATTCCAGTGAATCAAAATTACAGATTACATCAGTTACGTTTTGTAGACGACCTTGTAATAACAAGACAATATATTGGGGACGCGTCATATGTGATGAGAAAATTAATTGAAGCATATAAGATATTGGGTCTTACTATTAACTTTAACAAAGCAGAATGTTTATTATTAACAGTGAACACAGATGGAAAACTATAATAGTAAGTAAATTTAAGCATTTGGGATCAATCGTAGAAGCAGATGGAATCTATTAGATTAGAAATAGACAATTGGATTAGTGAAGGAAGAAAAACAATTGATTAGAATTAACTGTTCTTCCACACAAGCGTGTGTTGGACAAGGTTGGAAAAGTAGAACCAAACGACTAAAAAATTTCAATGCCATAACTGGGTGGTTAGAGCCACCGAACGGGGAGCGGGATATCCGTGGTTCAAACCCGGCCATGGCATCGAATTTTTCAGTTGTCTGATTCTATCTTCCAACAATCGGATTGTTGAACTTGATATTATGGAGCAGAAACATTTTAAATTAAACTGAAAAGCTCATTTATAACCCAATATTACAGAGTATATTACCCTATGGAGCAGAAACTGGACAATGAGTAGGTAATAAGAAAGAAAATTATTGACAACAGAGATGGAGTTTTGGCGGAGGGCTTCTCGAATATCTAGAAGGGATAAAATTAGAAATACAGAAATTCAAGAAATAATAGAAGAGAGAGGATTAAAATTGTTCGGCTATTTGAAAATAATGGGAAACGATAGAATAGTAAGAATGATTGCTACAATGGGAAGCTGAAGGAAACAGGACGGTGAAGACCAAGAGAGCAATGGATGCAGTGCGATGAAGCATAGCGTTTAGAGGACTGGCGGATAAAGATGCACAGGAGAGGGATTTATGGAGGAATAAAACTATGAATGGGTGGTAGGAAAGCTGTGTATGATAAACAATTCCTTTTAAAAAAATTTCTGATGTGTTACACTCACATAACTTTCTCTACTCTTGTACAAACTATTTTTACAAACTCTTATTCTCCATCTATTTCATATTAATCGAGATAAATATTTGACTATCACTTTAGGCCTACTATATTCCCCTTGTTTTGTATTTGCAAGGGCAATATAAGCACAGACATATCTCTTAATAGCTGGTTGCTAGGTGCAGCACCATTCCCTTTGCCACAGATTAATACTCTTTGCATTTCAAAGACAAAAGTCTGATGTGTTACACTCACATGACTTTCTCTACTCTTGTACAAACTATTTTTGCAAACGCTTATTGTCCATATGCTTCATGTTAATCGAGATGTTAACCTTATTGCTAATTTTCTTGTAGATGCAAGGGGAATTGGTAGGCTTTAAGCGATACTCAAATCTTTTAACAGCTGGTTGCTATGTGGGGCATTCCATTCTCTTTGTATTACCAGGACAAAAAAATGAATAACGAATTTGTGAAAAAGTGCAAGTATTGGAAAATTTAAGCGAATAACAAGCAATATCTCGAAAATGGTTCACCTAACGCAATAAATATATATATATATGACATAAATTATGTATTTTAACGCGATCTACATTTTTTGTGTAGTAAAATTTTGTCTATCTCCTATGGTTTACCAGTTATGCAAAAGTCGTTCACAATGAAGAATACTTTTGGAGACCTTGACAGAAAATTCGAGATATACATTTCATTTGTCATGAATATATATTAAACATATGATATTTTAATCAAAATCGTTAGCCATTTTTGAGAAAATTAAAATTTTGGAAAAATGTTCCATGTAGATAATCTGGGGGGATTTTCTTGAAAAACCTTCGTGTGGCATCTCTGGAAGATACTGAACCTAAATAGCAAGTTTGGTGTTTATCCGACTGTTCGTTTCTGAGTTATGCTGTTCACAGACACACACACGGACATGTTTCCAAAAATGCTTTTTTTGGATTCAGGAGGTCTCAAAACGTGTATTTCCGGTGAAATCTCGGTATCGAATTTTTGGGTGGAATACAATACTTCCCCTACTTACTATACGTGGTAGAGAAAGTAAAAAAAAAAGGAAAAGAAAAACAAAGAAAGCCGTCGGATAGGTCGCCCACGTGATTTGAACCCGGGACCTCGATAATGCGTTTCAAAAATTCTATGTGATGATTGGAATTTATTCTAGTTTTCGAGGGATTCTCTTCTTTCATCATAAGAATTAAGGAATTACAAATCTGCCGGCTGAACTGGTTAATTTTATACATACAGCGTGAACCCGACCACTGTTACAGTCATATATTTCGGAAAATACGGCATTAAAATTTTTGAGACAAAGATATTTATAACTAAAGCACACGTGAACTTTCACTCGAGCTTGATTTCATCAATGAGTCATAAACGTAGTGGGATTAGTCACTTATCACTCCAAAACTTTAAATGGGAGTGGTCTGGTTCATCCTGTTTCATTATATATTATATGGAACAATCAAAGAAAAATACCCTATCCTGCGGCCGAGAGTCGGTGGAGCAACCTCTGGCTTTAAAATCATGAATATTATTATTTGCCAATCTGTGTAACTTTGCCTAGAGTTTACCCAACAGAGACGGTTTGTATAACACAGTGGTTCCCAAAGCTTCCCAGCTGACACCCTCCCATTGTGCAGCTCTGCAATTCCCATGACCCGCTCTTGTCGGTCTGGGTAGCTCGTTTAGTTAAGCCCCTGGCTTTCTGTGCCCAAGGTCTCGGGCTCGATACCGGCCCGGAACATGTGCAGGAGAAAATTTCGAAACGCTTATGTGCGTAGTTTTATAAACCTCAACAATACATTTGTATGGTTTTATTTTTCCTCTTATTGAAGGGTTCTTCGCGCACCTTCTATATGAATCCCTCAAGCTTCCAGTTAGGAATTCACTGGTTAAACACAAAGTACGCTGCCGAGAGAGAAAGAACTTTCTGTGCACAAACGACAAATTCACACACAATGATTTACACCGTTCATATTAAAAGTGATTCCTCTACCCTCCCTACGTTAATCACGATATACTAAGTAGGTTTACCTATGAATTGTTTCAAATTAAGCAAGAAGGCCACATGTCCATTGGATGATACTTTGGAAAGGTATAAACGTTCAAGGAATATTACGAAAACGGCATGCATTTTATTCGCATGTCAGTATATTATGCATATGACACTTTAAACAAAACTGTTAGCCTTTTACTTTCTCTGCTACGTATACTAAGTAGGGGAAGTATTGTATTCCACCCAAAAATTCGATACCGAGATTTCACCGGAAATATATGTTTTGAGACCCCCTGAATCCAAAAAAAGCATTTTTGGAAACATGTCCGTGTGTGAGTGTGTGTGTGTGTGTGTGTGTGTGTGTGTGTGTGTGTGTGTGTGTGTCTGTGAACAGCATAACTCAGAAACGAACAGTCGAACAAACACCAAACTTGGTATTTAGGTTCAGTATCTTCCAGAGATGCGACACGAAGGTTTTCAAGAAAATCCTCCCATCCCAAATTACCCTTTACATGGAATATTTTTCGAAAATTTTAATTTTCTCAAAAATGGCTCTAACGATTTTGATTAAAACATCGTATGTTTAAGATATTTTCATGACAAAATGATATCTTCAATTTTCTGCGAATGTCTCCAAAAGTATTCTTTATTGTGAACCACTTTTGCATAACTGGTAAAAAATAAGAGATAGACAAAATTTTACTACACAAAAAATGTAGTTCGCGTTAAAATACACAATTTATGTCACATACATTTTTGTTTTCTGAGTGAACCATTTTCGAGATATTGCTTGTTATTCCCTTAAATTTTCCAATATTTATACCTTTTCTCAAATTCGTTATTCATTTTTTTACTTTCTCTACTACGTCTAGTAAGTAGGGGAAGTATTGTATTCCACCAAAAAATTCGATACCGAGATTTCACCGGAAATATATGTTTGAGACCCCCTGAATCCAAAAAAAAGTATTTTTGGAAACATGTCCGCGCGCGCGCGCGCGCGTGTGTGTGTGTGTCTGTGAACAGCATAACTCAGAAACGAACAGTCGGATTAACACCAAACTTGGTATTTAGGTTCAGTATCTTCCAGAGATGCTACACGAAGGTTTTCAAGAAAATCCCCCCACCCCAGATTACATGGAACATTTTTCCAAAATTTTAATTTTCTCAAAAATGGCTCTAACGATTTTGATTAAAATATAACATGTTTAAGATGTTTTCATGAGAAATGAAATGTATATCTTGAATTTTCTGAGAATGTCTCCAAAAGTATTCTTCATTGTGAACGACTTTTGCATAAGTGGTAAACCATAAGAGATAGACAAAATTTTACTACACAAAAAATGTAGATCGCGTTAAAATACACAATTTATGTCATATACATTTTTTTTGGTTGAGGGAACCATTTTCGAGATATTGCTTGTTATTCCCTTAAATTTTTCAATAATTATTTTCTCAAATGGGAATTCGTTATTCATTTTTTTTTGTCTTGGATATGTAAAGAGTATTAATTTGTGGCAAAGAGAATGGTGCTGCACCTAGCAACCAGCTATTAAGAGATATGTCTATGCTTAAAGGCTACTGTATTTCTATATTGCCCTTGCAATTACAAAACAAGGGGAACATAGTACGCCTTAAGCGATAGTCAAATATTTTTAGAACTGGTCGCTATGTGTAAAATGTAATTCTCTTTGCATGTCAAAACATCGTTTCTGCAAATATTTATCTCGATTAATACGAAATAGATGGAGAATAAGAGTTTGTAAAAATAGTTTGTACAAGAGTAGAGAAAGTCATGTGAATGTAACACATCAGATTTTGTTTTCTCGTGGGTTTCCTCTGTCGTCAAGGGAAGTACCGGATTGGATTATTTATAGCAGCACCAATTTCCACCGTAGGTGTAAAACAATAGTCAAAATGAAAATAGAGGTAAAGGGAGTGTTCTCCCATCTATGCACAGATAATGGACGGCACCCTAATGCCAATTGCCTGTCACGTGTAGAAGCAGCGGTACAGTGGACACGCGTCTTGTGCGGTCACGTATAGAGACAGGGGTACAATTGCCTAGTTCTAGGGCCTCTGTGGATACATGACGAATTGAGATGGTATGGTGTAAGGATGGGACCTAGAAGACTGTCATACACCGAGCCACGAAGTATTTCCTATCAGTCTCGTCGCTATGTGACTACGTAGTTAAAGCGACGTAAAATAAACACGAGAGAAATCCCAAGCATCGTATTCAAGCTTTTCACATTTCCCTCTCCCCAAACAAACCCCTAAACTTCAATTAAAAAATTCAAACTAACGGTAAACTTTAGTGATCTATATTCTAGAACGGCTCTGAAGATTTTTGTTATAATATCAAATATTTGAGAGCATGCTATATCGAATACAAATGATATCTTGAATTTTCTGTAAAGCCCTCGTAATTCTGATTGTGTTTTCCGTAAATTATAAATTATAAGATAGACAAAAGCATACTACACGCAAAATGTATATCTCGTTAAAATATAGGTTTTTTTTAATGAAATGTTTCTAATAACAGCCATTTTGAGATATTAACTTTTGTTTTTAGTTTTCCAGTGCTTGAGTAATGCACTTTTGTTTCTAATAAAGCCATGTAAAGGGTATGGGATGTGAGGCAGTATTTTTAACACTTAAACGATTTCAGTCAAATTATATAAATATAAATTTAATAACCGCCCAACTTAAAGCAATACCTGTATGTAACAATATATAAAAAGTGTATATTACAGCCATTGTATATGTTTATATTATTAACATGTTCAATAATGTTATGTGAATGTATTACGTAATTTAATAATGTAGGAGCTGTGAGAAGTAGGTCAAAAGTTGCTAACACAGACGTAACAATGGGGTAACCTTGAGGCAATAATGAATTTGAAAGTTTAACAATACTACTTGTGATTCTTGGAAGCAATAATGTAATTTTAGCGACAGTATATAAAATAGACAATCAACAACCAGAAAAAAGCTTTAGTTAAATGAAGGTATTCTATTGGATAAGGAATAGCCAATCAGAGACTTGAAATACAGAAATTTACAAGTTTAGGCGCTTGAAATCATTTCATTTGCCTGCAGACAGAGTTACTAACCAGACGCGAGATGCGTCCTCGAGAAATTAATTACGTATTTGTGTGAGACGAAAATAGTTTACGTGTTAAAACGTGCAAGTATTAGATAAAAGAATCTCACGGCTCTCGATATCAGTGAAGTGCTATTTAATTTGTGTCAAGGATTAATAAAAAGGAGTGCATTAAAACTTAATAGCTGTGTAAGCCTACATTCTTGTCGCATCACGCCCTGCCAAGACTTCCATGTCTCTAAAATAAAGACTGACGCAGCCGAGGCAAATAAAAATATTAAATATTGAAAGAAACAGTTTAATTACAAAGTTAAGCTATTATTTTTAAACTTGGGGCAAATAAAAATACAACAAAACCTTTTCTTCAAATGCAACATAAAATATTGTTTAAATTGTTGGGAATTCAGTAATTAACTCATATACCAAATGAGGATGCGTAAGACAGCAGAGAAGAAATATGCATTTGCACTAATTAAAACCCTGTCGTCCCTATTTATCTGACCTCCACAATTGCGGTTACGAAAACGTAACTTCTACAACGTAACTTGGAAATGGACGTAAACAGTAGCCGTTTTACCCGACAAGGACAAAAGTGAGGAAAAATAACGTTGTGATAAATATACAGCTAACTTCATCGTAGAAAAATTCTAAATTAGTTTGAAAGTTTCCTTCTGAGAAACAATCTTATAATGTAAACTGGCACATCTTCAAGCTTTGCACACGATGTAGGTATAGCTTCTCTTTCAGGGTTGAAACCAAATCCTTTGGCACGGTTTGGTACTAGATTACACAACGGATGAAAGGCTTCACGTCAAGATGTGGGATACATCACCTTAACTTGGTTTCAGATTCAAAGTTCGACAGCTACAAACAAAAACTCAAGTAATTGCTGCAACTACTTTGCAGATCAATGGCTCCAGAACCACTGCTACTACGGCCTGAAGCACAGGTGGATCAGCAAGCTGAGTTCTTCTTACGAATCCCCCAACTTTCATAAACTCCTGAATCAGATGGGATTGGATCTGAAGAAAATGGAGTGAGGTAAGGCTGGGCCGGCTAAGGCACCAAAAGATGACGAATGTAGAGTGAGCGGCTCGGATATTCTTGCTCCGCTAGCACTTACAGTAACTAGAGGAGATATCGTACCCCACACACATTACTTTGTGTGAATTAGGAATGTGACACTCTTGTTTTCGAGTAAAGATTATAAGCACGGCAACGTGTTACTGGCGTTTACCTTTTAAAAAGTTGGTAAAAAATATATAAAATGCCGTAATTATACACTGCCGTATGTGAAAATTGCAACACGAAGAAGAAAACGCATGAATTCAATGAGTTTGATACCACAGGTATTACATATCAACTAACAAATGATAAACTTTTCAAATCTATACATGACCTTTGAGCCCTAATATTCAGTATTTAGCGTGGCCTCCATACGCTGCAATTAGAGCTGCTATACGCCGTGGTATTGAATCAAAAAGATTCTGAATATTTGTATTCGAGCCCACAAATCCGTAACACTGACTACTGGAGGACTGTGATGCACCAGGTGCCGACCAACCATATCCCAGACATGATCGATGGGCGACATGTCATGCGAACGTGCAGGTCAGGGAAGCTCTTCGAAGAAGGCTCGTACATTCCTCGCAATATGTGGCCGGGCATTGTCCTGTTGAAATGTGCCCTGTGAAGATGCCTGAAGCAGGGGGAGTACCTCAGGCTCTACAACCAACATTAGGTACCGGTTGCTGTTCAAAGTGTCCTCAATTCGTAGGAGGAGAGATCGGTTGTTGTAACCAATGGTGCACCAAACCATCACACCTGGTGTTTGTCCGTTATGCCGCTCAATAATGCAGCCCTTCAGGTTCCGCTCACCACGGTACCGCCGGACACGTATGCGGCCATCACTGTAGGACACGTTGAAGCGGAACTCGTCCGAAAAGACTACATTTTGCCACTCGGCACCCCACTGACGGTGTTCATGTGCCCATTGTAGTCGGAGGAGCTTGTGGTTTCTGGGCAATGGAAGCCGACGTAATGGCATGCATGCAACCAGTCCAACCTGCAGCAGACGGCGACGAACCGTTGATGCAAACAAGTTCACACCTGTTGCAGTGCTCCAGCGTCGAGCCAACACTGTGGATGAAGCTGTAGTTATGGCATGCGGACAAGATGACGGTCATCCCGTACTGTGGTCATGTTCCGTGGTCCAGTACCCGCTATTCGCTGCGTACGACCTTCCTCTATCCACTGCTTCCACACACGCATCACTGTCGTAGCAGCATGCCCTGTACAAGCCGAAATGTCACGGTATGACAAACCCGCTTCCCGGAGACCGATCATTCTGCCCCGTTTGAACTCGCTCACATGCCGACATGGCTCCCTTTGACGTCGACGAGACATACTGGCACTCACTTTATTGTTTCCACCTTGTTTGTCAGCTCTGCACTGACTACACTGGGTGCAAAACTGACCTTGTCGGACCGACACGAGAGGGCTCTGCTTGGCCTACGTGTACCCCATCTCTCTGCAAACCTAATCACTTATTGCTTGCACACTCTTCTACACTTCCACCAAGTTTGGAGTTATTCGGGAAATTCTTTCATGGTGTTTCAATTTTCACAAACGGTAGTGTAGTTTAAAATCTGGTAAAAACTTCGTGGTAGTGTTTAATGTCATAGGCAATGGCTCTCATAGTCGCGGCTATGGCGTGATGTCTTTGAAATTCGGTTGAAGACAAGCTTTCAGTCGTTGTTGATCGCGTGCACCGCTTATTGTGGCATTACCGTCAGTTTATTTCTGTTGTTACGTTTCTAGCCGGCCTTCGCTGCAGCAATTACTTCAAGAACTTCAAAACGGAAGTATTTCTAACGGAAATGTCCCAAATCTCAGGAAAACCTTGTCACTTGTCGTGGATGGTCCTGCAAGTCATAAAACAGAATAACATAGTCTAAATTTTTGGCTTAATGTATCTTTCCAAAGAATTCTCATTTCTTTACAGTCAACATTTTCAAAACAAGTAAATGTTTTAAAAATGCCATTTTTTGTTTTTATCGCAAGAATAAAGATCTTCGAAGAAACATCAATTTTCACGAAAATTCGCGACAACATTAAAGCCTTAAATTGGTGACATTTGTCATAAGTCGTGCATGTATTTCTTGCTACATATCTCTGTTACATTCCGCGTTTATCGTTAATAACCTGCTTAAAACTGTCGCACTTATAGTGCGGTTATAGGTAACAATTGGCTGTAAACTACGTTTGTATATGAACAATGTCGGTACAGACTACAGACGACGTGCCTTCGTTGCATTCTGCTGCGCTTCCCCGTATATTAACAGCATGTCCAGATACTCTCTATTCGAAAATATTGTTCCACAGTCAGCACGATCGGCGGGAACTTCGTATTTATAGGCAATTCCACTTTCTAGTGCATTCGGAAAGAAATCAGGAACGTTCTCGAAACATGAACGAAATTAATAAATAAAAAAAAAGCAATTTATTTGCAGGTTTGATTTGAACTTCCCACCTTCACCATGACTTTTCAGCATGTTAACCATTGCACTAGAAGAGCACGTTAACAACGAGCAACACCGTAGCCCTAATCAACGCGCTGGTGAATGCGGTGTGAGCACCTGCATTTCGCATCGTTTGTAAAATACAGGGTTGCATAGTTACCAATCCGCAGGATGAGAAGGCTCACGCGGTATGCAGCAAAGCGGACAATTAGTAAACATTTTTCTCGCCAGGTGGCATATTAGATCGACAATGCCACTCAAGATCTCTTATGGGGGAAATAGGTACTGCGTAACGAGTTGAAGTAACTAGTTCCTGATAACGGATATCAATGCACATGATCTCACCTAGCCTGGATAACCGTCTCCGTTAGTTCAGTAACCGTTAACGGGATAACTACAGAGTGTCTCGCGCTTAAAGTACAAGTTAAATGGGGAGAACTGTTGCTGCATGTTCTATACGTACACTCGCAACTTTAGCGCCCACCTGTGATCGATCTACCCATCTAATGTTATCTTGTGAATGATACATTATCAAATATTCAAACATCTACACTGCCATTTAGAGCTATTGTATGACATTTAATTTTCACCTGCACTTTATCTCTCATATTTGTATTTTTAGTACATCGAAATACGATTTTAGGGCATAAATACATATTTTATCAAACAAATATGGATATAAAATGATAAAAGCTTCAAGTTCGTAGGGTATCATCACCTTTTACCCTTGAAAGAATTACTGGATGTTTTCAAACAGCAAAGAATGAACTATGCGGCGCACTCCGCTTTGCTTTATTCTCATAATGCGTTAACGGAGCGTGTTTTTGCTTCCCCCACCCCTTTTGCTTTCTTTTAAATGGCGTTCTTAGAGGACCCTTCATTCGTTTCTTTTTTTATCCTATACACTACTGTTCCTAACACCCGGTAGCCTTCGCTGTTTCTTTTACTGGCTTACTAACACTCCATTTTACTAGTATAATCTAACACCTTCATTATTATTTTGCGTTCCTTAGTTTACAAGCATTTCGTCTCTTCATAGCTATAAATATTTACGTAAAATGTTAAATAAATAACCTACCACAGTGTGTTCCACGAACTATAAACGTACACACTTTCCTACAACGATGTTAACATTTACTGCCTTCTGTGTAGCCCCTGGCACCTGTTAGCTGAATAGGTAGACAACTTTTGTTTGTCATACACAATTAATGCAACAAGTTACAGGATTCCGACTTCTTTTAGAAACTGTCTCCAAACCTCCCCAACATTTTCTTTCGCTTGGTCCCCGTTGTAAACCCAATAACAAAACACCTTGTTGCTGGCTGACTTTTCTATTGCATAGGTATAGACTTTTCCGAAAACATTTAATTTAAAAAAATATATAACCTTCATCTTATTAAAGACAGAAAAATCAAGTTAGGTAGGTATCAGCACTCCGGTTTACTCTAGCTAAGAAAACGATATTGCTACGTTCTAGCCTTTAGTTTATTAGTTACTGCGTGATAAGTTTAGAAACAGCAAATATTGGACTTCTACTGAAGAACTGGTTTTCTTTAGAAATGTATGCTCACAGAAATCTATAAAGGTTCTAAAAATTACATAATCTGATACAGAAAACTATAACAACTATTAGTAACTTGGAGACAGTGCAACAGAAGGAAATCACGAATTATTGCAACATGTATGCATTATATAGAGACAGAAATATCCAATTTAACTCCATAATGTATTTTAAGGTTGAAACAGGCTATAGTTTCCAACCCTGTCCAACACACGGCTTGTGTGAAAGAACTATTATTTCCATTAATTGACCTAATAGTGGTTGAAACTAAAAGCCCAGGACTTAAGTACTTACAAAGAATGTAAGTCGCCATTGGGGTATGACATTTCAATACATTTGAGATCTCCTTGTGGTTTACCGGGAAAAATGCGAGTTAGCTGGAGAATTTAATGGCGTGCCGGCATGTTGCCATGGTAGCTCAGTGGTTAGAGCAACCGGACGGAGACCGGGAGATCCGTGGTTCAAATCCCGCCTATAGCATTGAATTTTTCAGTCGTCTGATTCTACCTTTCCAACCCTGTCCAACACACGGCTTGTGTGAAAGAACTATTATTTCTATAGTTATTGTCTTCGTTACTTTAGTAACCGTCATGGAGTAACTAGTTATTTTGTATTTGTTACTTTTATAACTGCTAATGGGTAACTACACCTTTTTCACTATAAGCTGAAAGGAGAAGTACACAAAACCACGTGACAAGACAGCACCTTATTGGCTGGTGGGCAAACTACAACCTTTCCCGCTTAGCATGTCGCCTCTTCCTCTACAAAAACAGTTCGGTTCATATCGTAACATTTTGTGGTTATTCTCGTGCAGAAAAAAAGCAGTTATTATTGTAACAGTTCAATTTATGAAACTAAATGTGTTTGTTCAGATTCACCTATAACTAAATGAAGCGTTATAGCAGACGGTTTAAGAGGCTATGAGCGGGCGATGCAGTTCGTTTCCGGTTTCCGGCTGAGAATCTTCTGCCACTGTGGAAAACATAAACGAGGGAAATGGAAAGAAGACAGTTGTTTTAAATGCTTTTAACAAATTCTGTGAAAAGTATCCACCTTTAATCGACAATGAATATGGTTGGCCATTGTTTAGCAATAATTGAACTCCTTTGTTAGTGATGCAGAATTGTTGCTCGGATAGCTGGAGTCACGTTTGTTTTCTGTTGTGTTTTAACCTCTAGTGCTAATCGTTATTTAACTTGTTGACTCATAAAAGGTTAAAGCTATACTGATATTAGTCATTAAAAGAATGATTTCTAAAGCCTGAAGTTAAGAACAGTTTAATCCAGTACCTTTAATCACAGATACCGAACTGTTCAGGTACAACTTTATTTGTCTACTCTTAGTATTATGTGTTAGAAGTTTAGGATGTAAGGCAAAATGTAGGAATAAGACATACAATGTTTAAAAGCTAATGATCTCCAAGCTGCTCAATATACTGTATTCGCATTCTGTTTGAAGCAATTTCCTCTCACGGGTCTTAGTTCCCTTCATCCTCCACGTGGTGCTGCCATGTGCTCGGCGGAGTGATACGTTTAAGTTTTGTTTCTTTCTCTTTTCAACTTATAGTGACAAAGGTATAGTTGCTGTCATTATTTCATTTTTAATTATCATACAATCTAAATAAAAAATATAACTTCATCTACCAAAGTTATGTTGATACAATGATTAATTTATTTTTAAAAAGTGCTGAAATGGAATCTGTATACTTGAAAAAAAATACTTTAGTATATAATAATAAATTTAATCATACATTTATCCTTTATTGCATTAATTAATAAAGAATAATTCCACAAAATTAAAGATAAAATAAAGAGAACACTGGACATACATAATACAATAAATAGTTAGAAACTTCATAAGAAATTGTTTGAGCAACAGCTCGTAAACTGCCTAATAAAGAAAAATTAGAATTTGATAACCAACCAGGCCACACTCAAAAGGCGAATTTTTTTTCTCAATCATCTATATTGTCTCTCCATTATTTCCGTAACCATTATATTTTCTGCCCATACCGTATGTGAATCGAGATAAACCTTTAGAGAAACAGTTTGATTACAGGTACAAGGGGGGACAGAGGAAATCGAATCGATAGATGTTTAAATGCTATGGCTATACGCTGGCCTTAAATTCCATACTCTTTCCATGACATCACGAGAAACAACTGAATATCGACAGGATTTAAACAGCATGGTCAATTTCTTGAAAACTTCAAAACATCAGTAAGGATATCTCGGAAACGGTTGATGCCACAAAAAAGTTATTTTGCCATTTATACAAGATCATAGTGAATTCTTTCAGAATGAAGAGGACTTTACAATGTGAATACAGTGCAACAATGTCATTACAGTGCAGTATATACCTAACACACATCTAAGTCATTGAACGTAACACAACATACAGTATAATAACACATTTTATTTACCAGGTAAACACCTCACCTAAATATGTGGCACTTTTATCAAAGTTGTTAGAACTATTTTTGAGAAAACAAACTTCGAGAAAAAAAGGGGGGTAATTTGGGATGGGGAGATTTTATTGAAAGTCTTAATGTCGTATGTTTGGAAAGCGCTCAACTTAAATACCGTATTAACAATAATACACTTGTTAAAATTACTGCACATTTAACTCATGCTAACGGTGTGAATAGCTTTAGCGTAAGTTAGTGAGCAGTCCATGATCATCATCACTTTAACAACTTGGTCATATATACGTCCATACATTCGTTTACATCATATATACTACACAGTTGTATGATATGGAGTTAATAATTTTATACAATTTCAAATTAGGTTATAAATATTACATTTTCAAAGATAAGTTAATGTCACTGTGCTTATTGTTGAGAACATTTGATAGATCGCTGACGCCAGTCCGTATCAGTTTTCATCAGGCAAACTTTACAAAACGGCAACTCGGGTAGTTAATTGTCCTATGCATGCCTGTCGCAACAGCTCAATAATATAATTTTTCTTTCTTTCTTTCTTTCTTTCTTCTTTCCCCCGCAAAGGGGAAGGCAGTAGAAGAGTTGGTTTGTTCCCCTAGATAGGAGTTATGACCAAGGGAAAGGGAAACAAGAAGGAAGTGTTATTTGGTTGGAAAGTTTGCTAGTAATTCAAAGGTGAGGAATGGTGGAGTCCTACACAAGCACCCCCTTTATTTGGGAGCTGCCAACGGTGGTCGAGGGCGGATTATAGATTATTTCCGGCTACTGCCATGACCGAAACCCTGACGGTAGCACAAAGAGGTTTAAAGTTGTTAGCGCGGAAAGCATTCATCTAGTTATGCTCAGCCCTAAGACATCATCAATTTTGGCATTCTGACAGCGAAATCTTGGGTTCTGGCGATTCCAATGTGGCGCGAGCACATCCTTGGTTTGCAGGGCTTGTTGCTCCATGTAGATTCTGATTTGCGCGCAGTTGTTGTCCAGAACTCGGAGTGTGCAGTCTATGGTCTCCAGTTACTGTTGGGTGGCCTCTGTGAAAGTGTGGCACTGTTGGATGGATGAAACTATTGATGTCTGTAAGTGTTCAATGCGGTGATCCAAAGCTGAAAGCTTGGCTGTCAGATTCAGGACCTCCGCGTGGAAATCCTGCACGGCGTCCCGCAGTCTGGATTTCCAATTTGGAGATGTGGAGCGAGAGATGTTGTGGAAATGCTTGATGAAGCAGCGGCTGCGCTGGTGTGTTTTGCCACTTCGAGGATGCAAGGGACCTGAGCCGTAGAGTGAGAAGTACCTTCAGTTGAGGCGGCAGGAGCGGAAGTCCTGTCGACTGGAAGTGTTCCTTCTATGGAGCAACTCACAGTCGACAGAACCTCCACCTCTGAAATGAGGAGGAAGCGCCACAGTAATGCCATTTCAACAGCGTTGTGCAGATTATCTTCCTGTGCCCACAAGCACAGCATCGAAGGATAGGACTGGCCACTCTTGTCGGCTGGCCTCGATGCGTTAACAATCATGTCAAGGCAGCCTCCAAGGTCGTACGCCTGGTCAGCTCCAAGCGGCGTGGCCCTGCCTCCATTGCAGACTGCTAATGTCGATGCGCTGCTGCTAGCACAAAGCATGGCGGCAGGTCCAGGGGTACTCCAGAGATGACAGCGCTGCATAGGCTTGGGGGTTGTGGTGCTACAGAGCGGATGCCTAAAATTAGTCCACGTCCCATCACGCAAGGAAGCGGGGTTAGCTGCGAGGCTAAAGTGTTAGCTGCTGTGACTGTTACTGCTCTGCGTGGCTTGAAATTGTGACGAAGATGCTGCGTTGCTTGAAGATTCCTTTTTCTTGTTCTGGCGTCCCATCTCTAAGACCTTCCGTCCGAATCTCGTCACGAACAAAGGCGGTCGCACAGTAGCAAAAACTCTACGACGGCGCTTCAGATGCTTCCCAACTAATTTGCGGTAGTGTGTGTGCACTTGCTTTCTTTATAACATTGAAATTTTATAATTTCGGGCTGTAAACTCACTGCATTGTTTGCGTTTGGGACTCTGAAGACGAATCCAGCGACGAAGAATAAGGTAAAATACATAAATACATACAGCATCAACATTTAACAACAAAATAATGTGTCGCCCGCTTCGCGCCAAACCGCCACGTGCCGCCAACCACTCCTCTCCCCCTCCCTTGAACTATCTGTGCGGCAACAGTCATCTATCACCTTCATTCGTGACAGAGAATACAGTGTGGTTTCCCTGCATTGGTACTTGAAGCGGGGACAGTTCCAAGATCTCGCTACGTCATATTATAACCTGGGTTAGGACTTTTAGGTGCAAATTTCAGATGAAAAATGGAAGGGAAATGGTGCTCAGATAAGGTGAAAAAGGGACAATACGGTGCTGGTTTATTTAAGGGGATGCACAACTGAAATTGCTATTTTCTAAACTATCCATTCAATTGGGCTAAAATTTTAACCACATATCAGTCTTCTTTAGATATAATAGTTTTGTGAATTTCAATCCAAAATCCTGATTAGTTTTCAAATTATTAATTTTAAAAATATAAAATTATGGGTATATGCAAAATGTAACACATGATGCATTTTTCAAAAAAAAAATCTTTCGTTACTTCTATGTCACGGAGCTACAAATCTGTTATATAATTTTTTTTCTACCATTCTTAGTTTAAGAGAAAAAAAAGTTTAGCAGTTTTGTATTTGCATTTTTTTCGTTTTTTTTTGTATGTATTGTTATCTTCAAAAATTAGTAGCGCAAAAGCTATTCATTACACAGAAAAATTATATGAGTTTTATTTATTTGGGTTTCTGAAATAAGCATAAAAATGTCAATATGAATGGATGAAAACTACATCGTGTGGAACATTTTGAATATGCAGAAATGCTGAAAATAAGAAACGCCTTAAAATCAAGTTTTAAAAATATAAACAGCTAGCAACCAAAAGCGCAAGGGTATTTAAAAAGTCTCGTAACGATCTTGAAGCGTTCGCTAGGTCAAAAATAAAAGTGGATTCTAAAACTAGAAGCAATGGAGAATTTTTTGGGAACACAATTTTTTTTATTTAGATTTTGGGTTAATTTCAGTCGTGCATTCCCTTCACTAACTCAACGATTTCTCTTTCCTCTATTCTAATTTATTGAACTACAAACAAGTACCTACATCAAATTATCACTCATCAAAAGAAGGAAAAAAACATGAAGCTGTTGTACTTCAATACATTAAGCATCTCCACATTTTTAAAAGTAAGTCTGTTTCTATTAGGAGATACAATGTCTTTGTAGATGCTAAAGCTTCTTTCAACATCCACAGAAACCAGTGGGGCAAACCTTGTATTCACTCGGAATGGCAACTCTACAGATGTGGCGAATTCCTCAATGTCTGGATTCTTCTGAAGACTAGATTCAAGTTTGTCTTTGGCAAAGCCATCTAACTGCTCCCTCACGGAAGGGAGACCTTGTTCTTCCAATCGTTTAATAGCTGCAGGCAGGTACTTGTAACTATGGACACAATATAGTTCTGTCTGCAAATTATGTATTTTCTCCGGTAACAGAAGTTGCTGTGCCTTGGAAATTGCACCTGCGTCGGATGAATCCAAAGAAAGCACAAACTCTTTAATTTTGTCAAAATTCTCACACAACATAGCAGCGCACTCAATCCAAGATCCTCGGCGAGTAATGGACTAGAAATTTGGAAGGGGCGGGCCAGTGATTTCCTTGTAGGAAACAACACGGCTCGGAGCTTTCAGTAGAATCTTCTTCAGGGCAGAGATGAATTGATTTGCGATGTCGTATTCGTTCCTTATGGATTCACAAACCCTGTGAAGGGCATGAGCCAAGCATGTCACATGCTTCAAGTTAGGAAATAAAGGTTTCAATTGGTTAACAGCTGAAACCATGTATGGAGCCCTGGTCCGTAAGCCCAAGAAGTTTTGCAAACTCGATACCAGTAGGCCAGAGTTTTTGGCAGAAGTTCATAATGGATTGCATTACTGTACTGGCATTGGCTTTCTGCAGCTCGTACATTTTTAACAACATGGGTTTAACTTTCTCCCCTGCTAAAAGACAAACTAAAATGTTCAAAACATATTGTTCCATTGAGTCTACGGTTTCATCCACAATGATTCCCACATCGCAATCAGACACGTTCTCCTTGATTCTTTCTATGGTTTCTTGGTAAACAGGCTCCATGTAGTTTTTTCTTAAAGTACTCTCATCGGGCATTGACATCTTTGTGTATTTTTCAAGAAATCCCTTGAAGGCTGGATAGTTCACCTTATTGAGTGGAATTCCTGCTTGTGTAAGAGCTGCACACAAATCAATGTTTAATTCCTTCAAATTTTGGCTTTTTTAAAAACTCTGTTGAAACACATTTCGTAATAGAGGTTGCCGTGATTTGTTTGCTTGAAGAGTCCTGTTCATTTGATGCTTAGAGCTGGAAATGTGTTGTTTGATGCGATCTCGCTGGTGTTTTCCATCTAACAACATTCCTGAATCACAAATAGTACATCGCATAACATTTCCATCAGTGTCTATGAAATCTTGTTTGAGTTCTTCAGCCAGAACAATAAATCGAGCACTGGACACCTTTGGCACGGTAAAATCTAGTACTAGTACACTCGTTTGGAGAGCCAACACTAGTTCACTTGCTAATACAATGCGACTATCACACAACTCACTCTTGCGCCCATTTGCTGTTCACATTCTCTTATAACACCGCGACAATTACCAGAATGTTCTCATTCATGCTGGAACTTGTCTCAGCGATTTCTAGTAGTTTCGAGCAGAACTCAGTCTTAATAATTCTCGGAACTGCGCGGGTGAAGTTACTGCCCTCTCTGCGTGACTAGTCTTCGCCTCCACGCAAACAGATGACGTCTCTCACAGTATCAAAGGCACATTCACGAACAGCAGGCTACTGATTCTGGTGGAATAGAATCAATCATTGTCAATTGCATTATTGCGGGTCATTTTATAGCGGTAAAGCGACAGAAAGAGGTTTTCGTCGAACACACAATTATTTTCCATTGTTGCGGGTGTGCTTTCAATTCGCGCGCGGCGTTTACTGAAAGAGGTAGACTTACTATTCGCACGTACACAGCAAGCTGAGGAGACGTTAATTGAAAGTTAAAGAATAAATTGGAATGAATCTTAAAATAAAAAATAGAAAGAAAAGGGGGATTATGGGCATGGTTGGGGGAAAATTGGATAAAGGTGCCAAAAAGGGGTAAAGGTCCCGAAAAAGCTACGAGAAAAAATGCCTCTTTTTGCAACTAGAAACAAAATTTCACACTGTGATATCTTTCCGCACAGATTTAACTTACCCTAAGAAAAAAGGTGCGCACCTAAAAATCCTAACCCTGCACATAACCATTATATATACAACAATGCAAAGCCTTCTACGATGAGAGCATTATTTTTGGAACTGGGTATATTTATACTCCAACGATCACATAGTTGAACTCTTATTTTGGAACTGCATAACTGAACATGCTATTATTTTTGAAACGGTCCCATTCTCGGAACTGTTACAACATAACGTTACGTTATTTTTCCCTGCCTCTAATGCCAACGGTTTGTCACACTGTGTTACAAGTGTAAATGTATCTTAGTGGAGAAAATGCGATCCAGAGGTTTAAACAAAAATCCTGAAACGATTAAGATGGAAAAAGAGGAACAAAAGGTAATAGCTTGTAGTGGAAACACCTTTTAAATTCAAAGTAAGATTTCTCGGCATTAATCCTATGTTAATTCTGTTTGACCCGACAAGGACGACGCTGTCCATTGACATGGTCCTATAGAAGCACGGAATGCTTACATCACGCATATTGCGTCTTATGAATTCTTTAGCGAGGACAGGGAATGGCTGATTAGACTAACAGGGTCATTTTCCGTGACGCACTCTAGGGAGCTCACGTAACTTCGCGTGCTGCAGGAGTAATCGAGAGGAAAGCTTATCGTGCAGGACTTCCCCGTAGACATCATTAGTCTCAAAGGACCAAATCAGTAACTGATATGAAGCTAACGAAACTGAGTAACTTGCTGTTGATGAAGGTTCAACCTGCAACATAGCAAGTTTCTTCCGGATGAGGTAAGCATCTGAATATTACGTGCAACACCATGCGTTTGATCTGATCAACAAAAATCTTCAAGAATAATGTGTTGAATCCCTAAAACTCTTATTAAAATTCATTAAATTTTGTTTGCTTTTTCCAGCGTAGTTCCTGATATAACTCATAAAACTCCAACTCGGAAGCAGGTAAAGTTAATATCTAAACGTATCGCAAGTAAGTCATCGTTGTTGTTATTATTATCCATACCTTGCATTTTATAATATTACATTAATGAACCCATTCCGGGAAACATAAGAACATTTCGAAGTTGCTTTGTACGAGGGGCACTATTTATATTTTGAGCTTTGGCAACCCTGAATGTTGTAGGTGCCATCTGACGTTTGCAATGGAGAGTTTGACATTTTTTACCATAATCTACTTCAAACATTTTCTCAATAGAGCGTCATTTGTTTTGTTTACACTAACTTGAAAATTGTATGTCAACAAAAACATGGAAATTAACTCGTAAAAATGTTCGGCAATGATGTATTACGACTTTCGACGTGGATTATCAAGACAAGAGTGCATCGATCAATTAACTTCCACATTTGGGGACGAAGCTCCATCCTTTGCCACTGTGAAACGCTCGTATAACGAATTTAATCGTGGCCGCCGTTCTCTCAATGATGAAGTTCGTGAAGGTCGTCCAAAATCAGTTGTTCTGCCAGAAAACATTGACGCTGTGCAAAAACTAATAATGAAAGATCGTCATGCGACATATTGTGAGATTGAGGCAACCCTAGGCATTAGTTCCACCAGCATATACAAAATAGTGCATGATTATTTAGCCGTGAAAAAGGTTTGCTCTCGTTTAATAGAACATAATTTGACGCAATCACAAAAAGATGCTCGTGTCGATTGGTGCACAAAAATGCTCATGAAATACAATGGCGGTGCCTCAAAAGATGTATATATAAGATTGTAACAGGTGACGAATCATGGATCTATGCGTATGCGACGGAATGTAAACAGGGTGTTTCAAGACGAAGCGAATCCAACAAAAGTTGTTCACTCTCGAAGCACTTCGAAGCAAATGGTCGCCTGTTTTTCAGCAAAACTGGCCATGTGGCAACAGTGCCTTCAGAGGAACGTAAAACGGTCAGTGCCGAATGGTACACAACCATTTGTTTGGCGGAAGTCTTCGGTGAAGTAAGGAAAACCAACAAGAACCGTAGGATCGTTCTTCATCAAGACAATGCGAGCGCACACACATCTCGTCTAACAACAGAGTATTTGAAGCCTCAAAAAATCGAAATGAGGGGTCATCCGCCATACAGTCCTGATTTGGCACCCAATGACTTCTTTTTGTTCCCGAACACCAAGAATAAATTGCGTGGACAACGATTTTCGTTGGCAGAAGAAGCCCTTGATGCTTTCAAAAAACATGTTTTGGAGGCGTCTCAAGAAGACTGCAATAAATGCTTTGACAAATGGTTCAAACGGATGCAAAAGTGTATTGACCATAAAGGAGGATATTTTGAAAAACAATAAAGCAGTTTTCAATCAGAAGTTAAATTCTTTTAATGATCAGGCTCAAAATATAAATAGTGCCCCTCGTATGTAGATGTTGCATACCACTTAGCAACGAATACTTCCAAAACGGTTACCACTGCACAAAAAGTTATTTGACATAAATTGCATATTTTTATCAGCTCTACATTTTTTATGAACTGGGTTTCTATCTCTTATTATGCTTTAGCAGTTACACAGCTTTTGTTCTTGGCCAGTATCGATACTGCATCTTCACCTCGGTGGTGCGAATTCCATATTGCAGGTTTCTCTGCCAGTTTCCGCTAAGTCATGATTGAACGTGACAGAATCCAAAGTTTTTCGACGTGCTGGCGGACGACCATCTCTTCTTATTCTTATCGAGTGTACTTTCCAGAACACTTTCTCGATACGGCCCAGCACGCAGACGTGTCTAGAGGGCAATGCAGTTCTTATTGATTGTTTTTTTTCTTTCTTTGTTCAATAATTCAAGGAACTGTACATTCCTACCATCCGGTCAAATACTATTCTACCCAGCGTTTCGCGCGTGGACTTCCAAGTACTAACATTTTACTGTTCGCCGCTCTTTAATCCACCATAAGTCGATTAAAAGTACCACACACACACACACACGCCCACGCGCACGCCCACACGCGCACGCACACACACAGAATAAAGTATATCTAGCTTTGGCACCTCAGGTCATAAAACTTTAGGAGATTTTTACTGTCTACCATGTAGCCAGTGTTGCATTCCATTCAAAAATTCGATGCCGAGATATCAATGATAATACGTGTTTTGAGGCCCACTAAATAAAATGCGTGGTTTTAAAATAACGTCGTGCGCGTGTGTGTGTGCGCGTCAGTGAACAGCATAACTGAAAAACGAAACGTCGAATAATTACCAACTTGGTCTTTATGTTCCGTATCTTCCAAAGATGTGACACGAATATATTCAAGAAAATCCTCCGAACTCAAACCACCTTTTACATGGAAAAAATTTCGTTGTTTTTTTTCTCAAAAAAGACTATCGATTTTGATTTATATTCCACACATTTTAAGATATTTATACGTGCGTGTCTTGGTTATATAACGTACACCTTGCGCGGACCTTGTTCTACAATTTACTTCAGAGGATCTCAATACGGTATTTCTGATGAAATCTCGATATCGAAATTTTACGTGGAACATAATCTATTACAGCTAAGCGGTACAGAAAATAACAGAATACTAGGTACATGAAAAGTCTCCCTGGTAAAACTGGTAAAATTTGCCCGTGCTAGTACGGAATTCATGTACTACATCCCGAATGTGCTGCTGCATCCTTGGAGATGTATTAATGCTGGTGAACTTATAAACTACAACTTGTTACACTGATCCACTTCCCATTTACAACATGAGAATCGGGGTCTATTGTTGTGTATGGCGGTTTTTAAACGATACCAGACAACAGAATTTCCTGCGCGCTAAAACAGATGCAGAATGGAATTGTGACGGGGACATTAAAGGAGTAAGTGTTTGCCCTTTAGGCTTCCGGCCCTCGTAGCCGTGGTCGCTGGAATGTATAGCTTCGGCGCTCCGCCAAGCTGAGGGTCGCGGGTTCCGGTCTCGCCATGGGTATGTGTGTTATGTGTGTAATTGCGGCAATAAGCGGTAAAGAAAGCAGTAGAACAATAAAAAAACCTGATATGTTACACTCACATCACTTTCTCTACTCTTGTATAAACTATTTTTACAAACGCTTATTCTCCATCTACTTCATGTTAATCGAGATAAACATTTGCGGACTCTATCTTATTGCTAATTTTCTTGTAGATGTAAGGGGAATGTATATTTACAAGGGCAATATAGAAATACAGTAGTCTTTAAGCACATACATATCTGTTAATAGCTGGTTGCTAGGTGCAGCACAATTCCCTTTGCCACAGATTAATACTCTTTGCATATCCAAGACAAAAAAATGAATTACGAATTCCCATTTGAGAAAATAAGTATTGAAAAATTTAAGGGAATAACAAGCAATATCTCGAAAATGGTTCACTCAACAACAAAAATGTATATAACATAAATTGTGTATTTTAACTCGATCTACATTTTTTGTGCAGTAAAATTTTGTCTATCTCTTATGGTTTACCAGTTATGCAAAAGTCGTTCACAGTGAAGAATACTTTTGGAGACATTCCCAGGAAATTCAAGATATACATTTTATTTGTCATAAAAATATCTTAAACATATGATATTTTAATCAAAATCGTTACAGCCATTTTTGAGAAAATTAAAATTTTCGAAAAATGTTGCATGTGAAGGGTAATCTGGGGTGGGGGAATTTTCTTGAAAACCTCCGTGTCGCATCTGTGGAAGATATTGAACCTAAATAGGAAGTTTGGTGTTTATCCGACTGTTGGTTTCTGAGTTATGCTGTTCACAGACAGACACACAGACATGTTTCAAAAATGTTTTTTTTTTGGATTCAGGGGGTCTCAAAACATATATTTCCGGTGAAATCTCGGTATCGAATTTTTGGGTGGTATACAATACTTCCCCTACTTACTATACGTAGTAGAGAAAGTAAAAGTCATTGACTTTGACCAAAACTGCACCGAGCGAGATGGCTCAGGTTACGACTGTGGCCCGCATTCCGGATGTCACGGGATTGATCCCCGGCGATCCCTACTCTGGCCCTGGGTTTTTCAAGGCTTACCCGGGAAACCAGGCGAATGCTAGGGTGGTTCATCTTCTACCACGACTCTCGTTTCCTGTACCCATCATCTTCCTTGTCATCTTTTTCAGGTTTGTAGAACCGGCGACGGTGTTTTGCATGTTGCGGGTGGGCGGTGACTTGCGCTCTGTAAAAGTTTCTTCCCTGGCGACGCTGCGATACTGCTCAGTTAGGTCTCTCCTCAGCGTGGGGCTCGCTCCGGGGACCCTAGAGGCTGATGGCTTGTGGGCAGGGACCGTGCGGTGTAGGGTGGGTTCTATCTGGAAACGTTAGGGACTCCGTCCATGCTTGCGCCAGTAGGTATGCGGATCTGGTCGCCCTTCAGGTTACTCCCCTCATCCCCCCTTCCCAGGGGTCCCGTTGGAAGCAAAAAGGGCCGACTGGTCTACTTGGGGTGCTCAGTCCAGGTTCCGCATGTACCTTAAGGTTTTGACCCATATTGTTATTACACCCTGTAGTACAGCAAGCGAACGTTTAAATTGCAAGGCTGTGCACATCTGGAACGGCTTGGGCCAATAAATCTCATAACATATGAAATGCACAAGCAGTGTCCGTCTCTACAACTTGATTATGTTAAAATCTCCTGGAACCGCGTCCAATTTCATTTCTCTTGTTTCTTTCCAGGTCGTTGAACCGCGAAGAGGGAGAAAATATCGACCGCGAAGACCTTTAGGGCAGTGGACAAACGTGCTTTATGTTATGTTGCATTTCTCAGGCTGAAAAGCTGCTCTCTTAGGATCTTTCCGCAACACGCGTGCACTGTAAATAATTAACATACAACGTGAAGGATTTACAACCGCATGCGCGGGACAAAGGCACGACATTCTACTTTAATATTATATTAAGCATTCGGCCATTTCACACTGCGCGAGAGAGAACGTTCTAAACCACCAACCAACGTTTCCTGCAAAGTCCCGCGTTAGTCCCAACAGTTTGCTGCAAATGTACTTGTCTGGAGCTTAATCACAGCAATTATTCCTTTTTACTTTCTCTGCTAAGTACCTAACCTGGTATGTAGAGCAAGTATTGCATTCCATCCAAGTTTTCAATATCAAGATTTCACCTAAGATACGTGTTTTGAGTTAATCTGACTAAAAACAAAAGGTGTGTTACATTCTCATGACCTTATCCAGCATATATTGTTTATTAGTGTGTTTACAAAATGTATCCTTACGAAAGTTTATTTATCTATCTAATTCATTCTGATCGAGCTAAACATTTGTAGAAATACCTACATTATTCATTTCTCTAGATACGAGGGCTGTCCCAGAAGTACCCAACCTAACAAAGAAAACACAAAAATATTGGAGAAAAACATCTTTATTTCTCCACATAGTCTCCTTTCAGCTCGATACACTTTTCCCAGCGATGTTCAATAGCTTCGATACCCTGTTTATAGTGAGAACCGTCCAGTTCTGCAAAATAGCCATCAACTGCAGATTCCAGCTCTTCACTGTTGGCAAATCTTTTACCACCAAGCCATTTCTTCAACTTTGGAAACAATAAATAATCAGAGAGGGCTGTCTGGCGAATAGGTCGAACTTTAACTCATTGATTTTAGCCATGGCGATAATGGATGTGTAAACTGGTGCGTTGTGTGATGAAACAGAACTTTCTTTTTCGCTAAATGCGGCCATTTTGCTTGATTTCATCATTCAAACGCTGCAATAAGTTTGCATAATACTCGCTTTTCCTTTTTGAAGATAATAAATGAAAATTATCCCACGCGCATCCCAAAAAACTGATGTCATGACCTTGCCTGCGGATGGAACTGTCTTCGCCTTCTTTGGTGCCAATTCTCCCCTTTCAATCCACTGTTTTGACTGTTCCTTCGTCTCAGGTGTTAAGTGATGGAACCATGTTTGATCCGTGGTTATGAATCGACGCAAAAACTCGGCTTTATTGCAGCGAAACATCGCAAAATACTCGATTGAAACATCCTCACGACACTGCTTTTGTTCCATTGTGAGTAAACGCGGCAAATTGCGCAGAGCTTTCTCATGTCTAAATTTTCAGTTAGTATGCAATGTACAGCACTTTTTGAAATGTCTGCGATGTCTGCTAGCAAGCGCACTTTCGTCGATGTCATCCATTACCATTTTGACGATTTTCTTCACAATTTCTGGCCTGGTCACCTCATTTGGTTGACCACTGCGATGTTCGTCTTGGCAGCTTGTACGGCCTCGCTTAACTCTGCCACCGAATATTTTACTGCTGTAAACGAAGGAGCAGACTCCCCCAGAGTAGAATCTAGCTCAGCTTTTAACATTAGTTGGAAGTATTATATCACATAACAATGACCAGTTTTATCCATGTTTACAGATTCGCTGAAAGAGTTCAGTATTAATGGCTGCCAAACAATTACTAAACAACGTAACATCGCCAAACTTCAGCTTTGTAAGGGTGGTACTTTCTACCATAGTCATTTGTTTGATACAACCACCGCCATATATACGTCAGGTCGGGTACTTCTAGGATTGCCCTTGTAATACAAGAATATATAGTCAAAAAACATTAAGTCTGTAAATACTTGTAGAAGTTAGAAATGTCAGGACAGTGAAACCTTAAAATACATCCTCTGTTTCAGGCTACGAAATCATGAGAGGATGGGAAGAAAAGCAATATGAAAAAGAACGTTTCCATCAAGTTAAAGGTGATCTAGACACTGTAGGTGGACGTATTTTAACTCTGCTTCCTTGCATGTGTACAGGAGTTGAGGTGAAGATCGACCTCGACCCTACTTGTTAATTAGTGTGAGATGCCGACACGCGGTCTCATCCAACTCTGCCATACTGCGACATCTTAATGCTGAATACACAATCATCGTGTCTATGTGACTAAATAAATAAACAGCTGATGCTCCACCAGTCAAGGTCTGTGTTTCCCACAAAGCATAGCTGTGGAAACAAAGCTCTGGGAAACGTAGGATAACAATTATTAAATATACTACAGAAAAGCAGCAGTTCCTTTGAGGTAAAAACGAATACGCTACAGTAGAAATCTAACGTGGCACATGTCAAATTAACACGACACTCTCTCTCTCTCGCTCTCTCTACACATTAAAACTTCACTGATCTCTTATACATTAAAGTAGGACTTATATTACGACGTAGCAGTTATGGCCCGTGGTTATCGGGAGTTCGGCGCTAGGCAGGCAGAGATAAACAAGGATAAGTCGCGCTCTTGCCCGGCGTAAATACGAGATGCGCTATTGGCAGATATACAGAATTTTCTGGAAGTCTTTTATCCGCCCGCCTCCAGAATGTGTCCAGATAATTCTACACTGTTCTGTGGAAGATTCCATTGACTATATAAGCGAGCGTTCTCGCCATATTTAGTTATACATGCCAAAGGACCGAATGGAGTGAAGCTAGAAACGGGACTAATCGGGAATGTGTCTGCACGGGCGTCGGAGGTTATTACTCCCTTGCTGAGGTCCGGGATGCCTGTTCGCCTAAAGTAGTAGGGCCCTCATAGTCCCCCTGCTGCTTTATGCCTTCGAGATCAGGGGCATGGCCGCAAACAGTTGGCTGTTATGGCTACTACGGGCGCAGACTTCGGTCCATATTTTGTGTCAGCCGCTCTTTCCCCGTGAGACTACTATACGAAGTCTCATCCCTTCCGTACATGAAGATGAAATTAGGCGCCGGGCAGCAAAAATTCTACGTCAGTTTGCCACATCAGAGTGCCCTAGTCAAGTATCTTGGGGACTATAATCCCAGAACTCGCCGCTTCAGGCGATGTCGGGTTCCCCGCAAGACTTGCGGGCACACCGGATAACACTGGATCTTTAACATCAGCAGCTAAAACTGACCTTCATTTTAAAACAGCTAAGAGGTGGTTAGCTTCAAAATTCAAATCCATCAGCCAGTGAAATCACAGGTGGCAGAAGAGGAGCCGTCGAGGAGCAGCATGCTTCCTTCTATCCATTTCTATCCATCCCAAACCAGAAAAAGCCATCCTTAACACCCATCCTGAAAGAAAAACCCTAGTGAAGACGGGCACGCAGCACAAGCACTCGGGCAGAACTTCCGCCTGCCAGTAGCAAGTGAGTGAGATAGTTGAGCGAGTTAGCGGGTGCGTTTCTGGTATGACATCAAGTGTGTTTGTGACGTGCAGCGAGTGCTGCTGCATCAGGAGAGATTAGAGAAGTATTGTGTTCGACTCCCCAGCGAATGAACCGTCCTGAAGAATTGGCTATGTCGTGCGTATTTTATTATGCCGCTACGTCAAGAAGGAAAATGAAGTGACGGAGAAATTGAACTAGTTCACATTACTGAAAAGACAGTGTGAACTAAGTGAAGTCTCACATGATTTTAAGTAGATAAAAACAGTGAACTGACATTGAGAATTTAGAGAAACCACAATTTAAAGGCTATTCCTTTCCATTCATGTTACAGTAAATTTTAAAGTAGAAATAATCTCAAATTTAGCAATATGGACTACGTTCCAAAAATTATACGCAAAACAAACAAAAACTGTTCGCATATCGTGTCAGCTTTTTTGACACTAAGAAGCCCTTCCGGGTAAATACACTCACATGACTCTTTCTCCTCACTCTTCTACAAACCAGCCTTACAAAAGCTTGCATTTATATCCACTTTTTTTAATCGAGACAAACGTTCCTAGAAATAGCTTTATTAACCATTTCGTTGTAGGTGCAAGAGGGATACAGAAGGCTAAAGCGATAGTGAAATGTTGCGTGTCTCTATGTGATGGTTTTGAAATGCAATTACTCTTTGCATGCCACGAGGTGGGAAAATAAATTTAACACTTCTATGTTATATTCAGATGAATTTCTCTGTGCACTATCGTTTACTCTGATACAGCTTCTAAAAACTGTTTTTAAGAAAGCTTATTTTCCTATCTACTCCATATCAATCTAGATAATCGTTTGCAGAAATAGTTTCATTGCCCATTTTGTTGCAGGCACAAGAGGGATAGAGGAAACCGAATCGATGGTCAGATGTTTAAAAACGGATCGCTACATTCTGGTCTTC
This sequence comes from Deroplatys truncata, assembly GCA_030765065.1. Taxonomy (NCBI): domain Eukaryota; kingdom Metazoa; phylum Arthropoda; class Insecta; order Mantodea; family Mantidae; genus Deroplatys; species Deroplatys truncata. Next base: position 43,656,957 of record CM060975.1, on the reverse strand, counting down.
AAATTCCGTATTCTTTCCACGACATCTTGAGAAACAACTGAATAGCAACAGCACAAAAGTATTGAAAAATTCAAAACACTAATAACAGATATTTAGGAGATGGCCAATGCCACAGATACTTTATTTGAAATAAACTGCATGTTTTAAAAGTATCTACATTTTTTGTGAAGTATGTTTCTGTACAGCTCTAAATTTATCCGTTATACAGAATTCCTTCTGAATGTACACTTCACAGGTTGTTCCCAGAAAATTCAAGGCATGCATTTTATTTACCGTGTGTGTGAATATCTTAAACGTGTGACAGTTTGTAAAAAAAATGTTGTGCCATTTTTGAGAAAATCAAAAACGAAATGTTTTCCATGCAAAGGATAGTTTCGATGGGGGATTTTATTGTAAAAACTGTGTTAAAAAGATAATAGATACGTGGTTCATAAGAGAATAAGAGGAACAGTGGATTCTCTTATAGGTACACTTAACATATGTACGAGGACTGATCAATAAAGACAGACTGTTTTTTTCCTGTAGCTTTCTTGAGAGTTTCCTGTCTCTACCATGAATATTTGAAAATAGCGGGGTTTCATGTATAATATCCATAGACGGCAGCACTCTTATATCGGTAGGTTGGTAGTAATGCTGTATATGGTTGACCCTACTTGAATTTCGCATACCACTCGACAGGAGAGGAGCAATGCAATTTTGTTTTCGTTTAAATCATACAGCCTCTGAAACTTTGGAAAAGCTGAAGCAAGCATACGGTGAAGATGCACTATCTCGTGCAACAGTATTTAGGTGGTTCAAGGACTTCAAAGAAGGGCGAGTCCTCTGTGCTAAGCAAGGTGGGCCTGGTGCTTCGGCTTCTGCTATGACTGAAGTCATTGTTGTTGTTCTTCCTCACACTACTGCTACAGTAGCGTACTACACGCCAGTATTGGATACACTGAGGGAGCACATTGCAAGGAAACATCCAGAACTTCATCAGAATGGGTGGCGACTTCATCACAACAACGCATGGCCTCACGTCGCAAATCAAGTCCAGGAATTCAACATCACCTGCGTACTGCATCCGCCTTATAACCCCAATCTTGTCACCTGTGATTTCTTTTTTATTTCCATCACTAAAGGCAAAGCTCCGGGGCATTCGATTTGAGAGCGCTGAAGAGTGCTGAGGAAAAGTGAGGCGATTCTCAAAGACCTGACAAAGAATGGCCTACACCATGTGTTCGAGGACTGGCAGAGACGTTATAAAAAGTGCATTCAAGTAGGAGGGGACTACTTTGAAAAATAACATGTCAACATTGAAATGGAGTAATAAATACTGTGAAAAAAATCATTCTCAGTCTTTACTGATCAGCCCTTATACATTGCATGTTATGTTTTGGGTGATCGATAATAATTATGTTAATTTTAATTATATTTATTTAGTTGCTCTTTAACAGCTGGTTTACGTATCAAAATACCTGGTCAGTGCCAAGCTAAAAATACTGCACATGAATGCCTGTTCCATGACCAACTTTATTTTCAAATAAACGCGAGACCGATTGTAGTCGAGCCAAGAAAATTTATTTTCGCTGAAATTTAGTAAAACGTTAAGAAGTTGCTATAATGACGGAAAACTTTGAGTCGAAAATTGAAGATGCGCAGGAAATAGGAATGCGCTTCTTTGGTTCCTAATAAATCGAAATGAAGGTACGATGCAGCATGTGTTATATTAAAAAAATCCTATGTGTTGCATTCACATGGCTTTCTCCACTCACTCGTCTTAAAATTTTACTTTTCCAACTACTTCTCGTATAAAGGATAAAAATGCATTACTTATTTACACATTTCGTTGTAGATATAAGAAGAATACAGCACGCTAAAGCGATAGTCAAATCGTTTTCAAAGTCGGTCGCTATGTGATGGATTTGAAATTCTGTTCTCTTTGCACGAGCACGAAAAAGAAAGAAAGAAAAAAGAATAGCGATTTGTAGCTGAGGGAAGTATAAAGTATTTGAAAATTCTAACGAATAAAAGAATATCTCGGAAATAGTTAATGTCACAACGTATTTCTCTCTCTCTCTCTCTTTCTCTCACGTTTTAACAGTTACATAAAAATCATTCAGAATAAAGAGGACTTCACAGGTATTACCAGAAAATTCATCATAAACATTTTGTCATAAAAATAGCTTAATTATACCGTATCTAATTCAAAATTGTTACAGCCATTTTTAGAAAATAAAGAATAACGAAAACATTTCCACGAAAAGGGTACTTTGGGTTAGGGGATTTTCTTCAAAATCTGGTATCACATCCTTGGAAGATGCTGAACTTAAATACCAAGTTTCGTATTTAATCGACTTTTCGTTTTTGAGTTATGTTCACACACACACACACACACACACACAGATCTTTCTCTAAAAATGTTTTTTTGGAATAAAGGGGGCCTCAAGACATGTACTTCCGGTGAAATCTCGAAATGAATTTTTGGGTAGAATACAGTAGTTTCTCTATGTAGTAGAGAAAGTAAAAAGTAGACAGATAAGAAAACTGAGATAAAGGTCATTCTCCTGGTATGCTAATATGAAAATCAACATGATGCGAGTAAATGCAAATTAAGAAATATAACACATAAAGGCAAGGAAAAGACTAAAATGCTAAACACTTAACTAAAATATGAATATACTCCATGTCTATAATAATAAAAACATTAAAAGCTTATGGAGGTGGACAGGTTAAGCTGGCTGAAACGAATGCGGGAAAAGCGAATTCCCAGAAATGCCATGTTAAGTTCATGTAAAAGCACGATCGCTCAAAAATAAATATTACATTTATTTAAAAGGGGTGCGTTATACTCGTCAAGTTATTATACTAAACTACTCACATTATAGGCAGCCGTAAATTCAGACACTTACCTGAAACAGACAGAGAGAACGTCATTAGTTACAATTATCATTTCTATAATGTACAATGGTAAAACAAATCTGATGTGAACACTCATAACACATTCTCTACCCATGACATAATTCAAATGTCTCTCTTTTAATAAAAATTCTTCTATACATGTTACTTTATTTAAGTCATATTTTTACGTAACTAGTATTTCAAATTAAGCAGTAGACGTTTAGCTACATCTCGTACAAATTTCCGAAACAGCATTCAAATGTTTAATTTCGGTATAAAGCTCTTGAGGTGAAAGGAGAAAATACCTGCAATTGAGAACTTTCAAGCACGTTCTGATGTCGGCCACGATATGACTGCGTTCGGGGAAGAGGAACTAAACAGCTATGGAACAAGTGGGCGGGGCATCGGCAGCACAGTCAGATAAAGAAAACATCCGCGGCTCTGAGCTGCATTTACTAACGAGGCTGAGGCCTGTTTTCGTTATGCATCTGTACATTCCCTTATCGCCTTGCCCCTCACTCCCTTCTGATCCCAAGCCTTGATGACGCTAATCATTGTCATCAAAAACACTGGCGCACTCCTACAAACGTACTCCATCATGGCCGAGTAGTGCTTAAAAAAGGCTAATGCTGTTGTCTGGTTGGTCCCTTGGCTCAGTCGGTAGAGCATGTGCATACTGTGCGAGGGGTCCCGGGCTCGATTCTCGGCTGGGTGGTGGGAATTTTTCTCTAGCCAAGGTCATTTCTTATCCTCCCCAGAGTCTGGAAGTATGAATGTGATGCGAGATATAAAATCAGAAATCCAAAGTAAACGGTATACGAGTGATCACCACTGTCAATAGGCAATATGTTCCAAAGGTAAAAGGCGCGGATGTGACCGTTGCAGTTATAGGCGGGGTATAAATGGAACAAACAAAATTACTGGAACAAATTGTATATTTTTGTGAGCTCCACATTTTATCTGCTTGTACATACATTTTTCCTGCAGAAAATCATCTCCTATGATTTCCCAGTTCTACAAAACAAGTAGTATGTCATGATAATATCTCAAATATACTACAGTTATTTTGAGAAGTGAGAAACAACGAAAACATTTTCATGTAAAAGAAAACTTTAGCTTAACATCTAAAAGCAATGTCACACCCAAGTATCAGCTTCACATAGGTACATAAAGATTTGATTTTATAAATGTATTAATACTACAGAAAGACCAAGGTTATGTTATGTATGTTAAAACGTTTTCGCCCACCCCTCTTCTCTCTATTTATGTCACTAACTACTTTGTCATATCGCGACGGATCTGTTAGGAGATACCTCGTGGCTCGGTGCGTGGAGGACAGTTAACCTTCTAGGTCTCATCCCTGTACCACAGAGGCTTTAGTGCTAGGCAACTGTACCTCTGCTTCTACACTTGACGGAAAGATGGCAGCTTTGACACGTGTCCACAGAGACCACAGAGCTAGATAACTGTACCTCTACTTCTACATGTGCCGGGGAGATGGCATTAGGGTGCCGTCCAGTCCACCTGCTTTCATTATCGTTAAATTAAAATTAAATTAAGTTTTATTTATGGACGCTCTTTAACTGCTGTGGTCCTTAGCGTCCCATTCTATATTGGGCATGAAAGACCGGTAATTTTGCTCATAGGCCTCTTTATCAGGCTTGAAGTTCTTTTACGTGCCGTAAATCTACGACAAGGAACACCAGCTTTACTTCCCTTCCAAGGAAGCCATGCTAAGGATTTTTACGCCTGAAAAAATCCATCGCCCTCCGCCGGGTTTGTACCCGCGACCTCGAGAACTAGAGGCTAGCGCGGTAACCACTACACCACGGAGGCCGACTTCATGTGGATATATGGCAGCGCATTCGCTATTACCATATATTTTCATTTTTACTATTGTTTTAGTATTAACGTGGAGCTTTTGAGTCGTGGTGTTAAGTATCCCATCCAGTATTTACCTTGGCGACCAAGGGAACCCACGAAAAAACTACAGCCAGATTGGTCGACCCGGGACCCCCAGAATGTGGGCCACAGATTTTACCGCCTCAGCCATTCCGCTCGGTACATTTATTACTGAGACAAGGAGTCTGAAGACATGGAAATTACACCTTAAGTGTGTTAAATTATCACTCCTCTTAAACTTCTCATTTGGTTTTTCCTGAACATTTTATGAATTATTCCATAAATCATGACAATTATTTCAAGTGGTTATTTCATTCAGCAGAAAAGTAACAAAAGCTACTCTTAAAACATGTGAATTCATTTACCTTTTTCTCTGATACTACTTGGAATACAGAATCACACTTCTACATCCTTGTTCTTAGTAGAATCAACTATCTTCAGAACCTCAATTATTTAGTTATGTATATCAGTTTACTAGAAACTGAAGAAAAAAAAAAAGATTCGCAAACTCAAAAAAGCAAAAATGTGGAAAATTTGCAATGTTGTTGCTTTCTTAATATCACTAATAGACATTACAAAATTACGGTTGTGGTTCAGAAAGTTTAACTATGTATTGTATACAAGTACTGAAAATTTCAGCTCTCTACCTCTCATACTTTCCGAGAAAAAGGTACATAAGCATCCAAAAACGTTTTGAGAAAACTGAATTTAAAGTTTGAACATTAAAATTCTGACACACTTCAGTACAGTCCAGGGTCATAATCACCTGCACCTTCATTCCTGGATTACTGCAGCTTTTCTGATTGCCTTCTCTTGGTCCTGGCCTCTTTTGTTAATTGCTGAACTGCTCGCTGGGCAGTTGAAACTTGTTGAAAGATACTAAAGTGTTCTAAAAAGGGGAGTTGCATAACAGTTTTAAAGGGATGCAAACTAGCATTTAAACCAGAAAATGCATATTTTTTCTGAACCTGTAAACAATAGAGATTTTCTTAGTGCGGAAATCAAAAAAACATGTGATTTTTGACAATTTCAGAGTACCTTGTCCCATTAAATAAATAATTTGTAAAATGACCATTAAAATAAACGCAGTGGGAAGGGAAAGTAATATGGATGTACGGCATTAGATTCTTTTCAAGGCTTCAACCGCGCCCTGTTTACGAAACTACATGAAGGGTAGCGAAGAAAGCCACGATGTAAGCAGAGTGCCTTCCAACACAAAAAGAGCACCTTAATGCGGCGACATCAGCAGACGCCTCGACGCATCACAACAGATAGCAGCAGGGTTCAAGATAAGAACGCTTTTCCATTATTCTAGATACCACTACAAGTCGAGTTCTCTCAGGCAAGTCATTATGTGGTAAACAAGCTCAAATTCCCTCAGGAAAACATTTTAAGAAATCTTCCTACACGCGTACAGTGTAAATTGCACGTGTCCAGGAATAGTCACTTTATGAAAGCAGCGAATTTCCTGTTTACACCACTGGAGATGGATTGTGTAAAGCCCTTTGTCACGATCAAACTTTTTTTCTCAATTCAAGAGTTTACAAGAAAAATTGTCAAACATTTTTAATATGTGACAAGGTTGGACAAGACTTGACAATGTCATAAATGTATATTTACAAGTTGCCTTTTTTCAAACTGAAACCCTTCAGAACACATTAATAAATAATTTATCACGCACAAAGCAATTTACTATTTGCGGTATAACAGTTTGCAATGAAATACTGTTCTATACGAATATTATGTAGCACTTTCACGTATTATATCTATTGAAATCACATTACGAGTGTAGAATGCAATGAAAATAACACCAAGTGATAGGTTAACCACACTATACAACATTGCATTAATGTATACTTAGTTCGGAAATCGGCAATTATTTCTTCATATGCCTTCATCTGCTTCATCTTGTGGTAACCCACAGAGTCCTAGATATACGGACATGACCAGCTTATGTATAACCTAATCAGTTCACATACGATATACCTTGGCCGGGTAGCCACTTTTGTTTACTTTTCGCTTTCCGCCATATTGCAAATTTCGTGACGCACTGTAAATACTCGCATTTCATTGGCTCAAACCATCAAATCATTGTCCAAATCTTTGATCGTTTAGAGATGTCCTTATTTGTTTTCAAGACTTTTAAAGAGTTTAAAAGTATTGGAAACAATTTAACAAGAAAAGTTGTAAAGTTGTGACAAATCTTGAAAGGTATTGTAAAGTATTGGATTTGACAAAAATTTGATCGTGTACAAGGGGCATAATACAATGCGTATGCTGAAATTGATTGGATCAGAACGAAAGCAGAGCGACCTAGTTTAGCAATAACACTAGAGTAGGTTAAAACAGCGCTGCCGAATGTGGTACTTGCATCTTATGTGCCTGAACTGAGAACATCGTCTTCATTAATTACGCTTGGATAAATATTTTTAAAATACAGATCTCAATGAATTTTATTTTATAATCATAGCTGTACAAAAATCCAGTGTCTACAATACTTAGAACGCGAGCTACGCACCTTTTAAACTACGTGATCAAAAGTATCCGGACACCTGGCTGAAAATGACGTACAAGTTCGTGGCGCCCTCCATCGGTAAAGCTGGAAGTCAATATGGCGTTGGCCCACCCTTAGCCTTGATGACAGCGTTCACTCTCGCAGGCATACTTTCAATCAGGTGCTGGAAGCTTTCTTGGGGAATGGCAGTCCATTCTTCACGGAATGCGGAACTGAGAAGAGGTATCGATGTAGGTCGGTGAGGCCTGGCACGAAGTCGGCGTTCCAAAACATCCCAAAGTTGTTTTATAGGATTCAAGTCAGGACTCTGTGCAGGCCAGTTCATTACAGGGATGTTATTGCCGTGTAACCACTCCGCCACAGCCCGTGCAGGTCCTCGATCGTGTTGAAGGATCCAATCGCCATCCCCGAATTGCTCTTCAACAGTGGGAAGCAAGAAGGCATGAAATATCAATGTGGATCTGCGCTGTGATCGTACCACGCAAAACAACAAGGGGTGCAAGCCCCCTCCAGGAAAAACACGACCACAACATAACACCACCACCTCCGAATTTCACTGTTGGCACTACACACGCTGGCACATGACGTTCACCGGGCATTCGCCATACCCACACCCTGCCATCGGATCGCCACATTGTGTACCGTGATTTGTCACTCCACACAACGTTTTGCCACTGTTTAATCGTGTAATGTTGACGCCCTTACACCAAGCGAGGCGTCGTTTGGCATTTCCTGCGTGATGTGTGGCGTATAAGCAGCCGCTCGACCATGGAATCCAAGGTTTCTCACCTCACGCCTAACTGCCATAGTACTTGGAGTGGATCCTAATGCAGTTTGGAATTCCTGTGTGATGGTCTGGATAGATGTCTGCCTATTACTCTTTACGACCCTCTTCAAATGTCGGCGGTCTCTGTCAGTCAACAGACGAGGTCCCCCTGTACGCTTATGTGCTGTACATGTCCCTTCACGTTTCCACTTCACTATCACATCAGAAACAGTGGACCTAGGGATGTTTAGGAGTGTGGAAATCTCGCGTACAGACTTCTGACACAAGTGAGACCCAATCACCTGACCACGTTCGAAGTCCGTGAGTTCCACGGAGCGTTCCATTCTGATGTTTCACGATGTCTAATGACTACTGAGGTCGCGGATGAGTACCAGGCATTAGGTGGCAGCACAAAGTACCTAAGATGAAAAGTGTATGTTTGTGGGGGTGTCCGGGTACTTTTGATCACATAGTGTATCCTCACATGGTTATTCGTTCAACACTGAAAAGCTGAAAAACAACAATTTCTTCCTCAAGGTTTACCTCAAGTATAAGCATACAGTGTACACTGTTGTTTGAAAAAGAGTGATTTAATCTTCAATACGTTTTCAGGGTATTTATGTTTTATTCTATTACTAAAGTGACCGGCATATGTTAAGTCGTGTTGCTGAAATATTGTTAATATATAAATAAAATTATTATACTTCTCTTTCCCCCTGTGTTTGTGATACGAGTGTGTGAACATGTCCATTGAGGCTGGGACAAGTGATTTTTTGGTTAACAAACGCGAAGAGAGTCATACTCAGGGCAGATACGTTGTGTTTAAAATAAAACACACAACTTTTTTTTTAACTCTACAATCCAACGTGTGGGTTAACGCCATCGAGGTAAGGTTTTAACTTTTAAGGACATTTAATGTGTTCTGATTTACAGAGTTACCGGCGGTACACGCTTACTATGTTTGGCAACAACCTGTGAGAGAGTATTGGCCAGCGTTCATACGCCTTTAACTTTTGGGCTTACTTTAGACCCGTTGGTTTGTTGTAATATTTCTCACTCCTAGTTTAAAATACAGCTGTTTCATTTCTTTTGGCCAGAGTTTATTAACCACAGTTTGTCCGACAACTCACGACGACTCTTGAAGGAATGAAATCAGTCGGCAATTTCATTTTCGCCGAAATACTGACACTGGATTAGCCACTCCAAGGTATGTTCCATATACATATCTTTATCCCGATCTCTTAACTGTCACGTGCACTAGTCACCTCTCCTTGGCTACTGTCGTGGAGTAGGTTGTTGTGCGATATAAAATAGTTCCTTGATTTACAAGATCATTTATCTTAATATATTCGAGGAGAAATGTCAAATTTGCATTTTCATAACCATATGAATTAAATACATTCCGTAACAGAGTTAATGCATTCGGAATGCACCTACGTTCTTATCATCAAATTGGTAGGACGATCCTTGGGTTTAAACCTGCCCCTCAGGATGACAAAAGCATGTGCATTACAGAGTGCCTATATTGCGTGACCCTGCATAGACCTTGTACCATCGCCATTCAAAGCTGTTCATTAGTCAATAAGGGGAATGGGGAAGGAAATTGAGCGCGGAAGAATGCATGCCAGCAGGAGAAGCTTATAAGAAAGAAGGTTTAGCTATGCTTGCAGCAGTAGTTCCAATTCTGGGATTTGATTTTGAAAAATTGCTAACATTGGCTCAAATCATTTTGTAGAATGGCTGGAAATTACTGGGTTTTTTTTCTTTCGAAAACTTCTGGCTGTCTCTTCAAAACGGCCAGATTTAGTCATAAAAGGGCCAAGCTGGCATCACCGACGTAAAGAACATTAATGCTTTAGCGATGTTACATAACAAGAGAATATTTTTTTCTGTGGAGAACCTTGTTTCTCCGCTTCATTCTCCAGAGACAAGCTGGTGGACAGACTGAAAGTTTCTCACTCTCTCGGTTTGTGATCTGGAAGAGTGTGTAGCTTTTTCAGCTAAGTATTCCCATTCTTGGATAATGCGAGGGACAAGGCTGTATCCTCTTTCATCATTACATGTTCGTATTCTATGCAGATGTTTGAGAACGCAATGACACTATCTGTCAGACTCATTTCGGCTCTGCTAATTCTCTGCAAGTTCTAACTTACAAACAAACCTTCCGAGCTGAACCATTACACCTGGTAGGTTACATCCATTCCTTAATGCAGTTTAAGGGTATTCCCATAACAGGTTAAGGTAAATATCTTGTAAAAAATTGAAAATCGTACAATTTTCAAAAACATGTTATAAGATGCCTTCACACGACTTTCTCCACCAACAAAAATTCCATATATCCGTCGTAGTCATTCTTCTATCCACGCAGGTTACTCATGTACCTAGAAGGCAGAGTAATTATTGAATTCGATCAGAAATTCGATATCAAGAATTTCAACTCAAATACATGTTTTAAGGCACCTCTGAGTAAAAAGAAAAAAAATACCAAGGAATTTTAGAAAGAGGTCTCTCTCTCTCTCTCTCTGTGTGTGTGTGTGTGTGTGTGTGTGTGAACAACATAACCCCAAAACGAACACATGGATAAATACCAAACTTGATATTTAAGTTCAGTATGTTTCATGAAGATTTTCAGGAAAATCCCCCACCCCAAACTACCCTATAAATAGAAAATTTGTTCGATGTTTGATTTTCTCAAACTAACGATTTTGATTAAATTGCTATACATTTAAGATAGCCAAAAAAATGTATATCTTTAATTTTCTGGGAATAGCCTGTGAAGTCCTCTTCATTCCGAAGGAATTCTATATAATCTTGTATACCTGATAAACGTTCAGCGATACACGAAAACTACCACGGAAAAAAACGTAGGTTTCTTTAAAACGCACAATTTATATCAAATAACCTTTTTTTAAGCCATCAGCCATTTCCGAAATATCCGTTCTAATGGTTCGAAATTTTAAGACTTCGTCACTGTTTTAAAGTCCTGTTGACATTGAATTATTATTTATCGCGATATCATGGAAACAGCAAGGAATATTACGATACCTACTGATAAATGATACGGGGTAGAGATGTGAATGTAACACACAAGATCTTTTCTCCCGGTCGTGCAAAGAGAACAGAATTTCAAACCCATCACATAGCGACCAACTCTTAAAAAGGTTTGACTATCGCTTAGGACTACTGTATTCTCCTATTTCCGTTATACCTAGAAGGAAAATAAGTAATAAAACCATTCCTAAATACGTTTCTCTCGATTAACATGAAGTAGATAGAAGAATAAGAATAGTTTGCGGAAGAATGTGTAGAGAACTCCATGTGAATGTAACACGTCGGACTTTTTCCCCTTGTATGCGTCGGTACTTAAAGCATATATCTACCCACTTCCAGTGACATTTCAATATCTAAATGTTGGGTGGAAAGGAACATTATTAGGTATAGAAATAGAGGCAGAGAAAGTAAAGGTTGGTAATTATTTTTTTTCTATTTTATTTTACGTCGCTTTAACTCCTTAATCATATCCCGACGGATCTGTTGGTGGATAACTCTTAGAACGATATGTGATGGACAGTTAGCCTGTAACCACCCGCTCCGTCACGTGTCACAGAGACTCTAGCGCATAGCTACCGAATCTTCTGCTTTGTGCAGACGGCCCTAGGGTGCCGTCCAATCCAACCGCCGCCCCCATACAAAGGAGGACAGTTAGCCTTCTAGGTCTCATCCCTGTAACCCCTGTTTCATGCCGTGCAGATGGCATTAGGGTGCCGTCCAGTCCAACCTCCGCCCTCACACAGAAAGGCGGACAGTTAGCCGTCTAGGTCTCATCCCTGTAACCACCTGTTTCATGCCGTGCAGATGGCATTACGGTGCCGTCCAGTCCAACCTCCGCCCTCACACAGAAAGGCGGACAGTTAGCCGTCTAGGTCTCATCCCTGTAACCACCTACTTCATGCCGTGCAGATGGCATTAGGGTGCCGCCCAGTCCAACCTCCGCCCTCACACAGAAAGGCGGACAGTTAGCCGTCTAGGTCTCATCCCTGTAACCACCTACTTCATGCCGTGCAGATGGCATTAGGGTGCCGCCCAGTCCAACCTCCGCCCTCACACAGAAAGGCGGACAGTTAGCCGTCTAGGTCTCATCCCTGTAACCACCTACTTCATGCCGTGCAGATGGCATTAGGGTGCCGCCCAGTCCAACCGCCGTCCCCACACAGAAAAGCTGCTAGAAATGCCTTCTTGCTTCATGCACAGAGACGCCCAGGGCATGGCATCCGTATCTTCTGCTTCGTGCTGTCCAGCCCAACTGCTTACATTGTCTGTAGATAGATGGCGGAGCATTCGCTATTACCACTTATTTTTCATTTTAGATGGTGGTATTAAATATCCAATCCGGTATTTACCTTGGCGGCTGAGGAAAACCACGAACCCGGGACCTCCCGAATGCGGGCCACAGACTTTACCGCCTGAGCCATCGATAATTATTGTTCCTTCACAAAAGCATGTGGAGCACAAGGCTAGAAAGACAGAATCAGACTGCGAGTAAATAGGGCGATTTATTGTAGTGCCTGCTGTTGGTTAGGGGAACCGGAAGAACCGTGGTTCAAATCTGGGCTGTGACACTGAATTTTTCAAAATCACTCCAAAGTAAATGTAAAACCAATAAAATGAAAAAACATTTTGAAAAACGCCAGTACACCCAAACTTGTTCTTCCTGCAAATAATAAAGGAATACTTTCTGAAGTCACGGAAGTTTAGAGGGCTAGCCTTAGCAGATATGAAGGGTACACGTCGCTGAACCAAAACTTATCAAGTAACTCGTAAGTTAATTTTCGCTTCCATGCAATATCAAACTCCATATTTAAGGCTAGGCAGAATTTTCAATACTCTGAACCAGGCTTAATTAAATTTGCCGCATGTGATCGTATCCAAGGATCAAGTTAAATTGGTTTCAGAGCAGATGGCTTTATTTACATAATTCAAACAGCTTTTGCGTCCTGGTCCATGCTGGGTTGCAAGAAAACTCTTCTATAAATTGTTATTCTGTGTTGTTAGTAATCCATCGCCTCCATAATGAAGCCCAATAGCATTATCTGTGGTAGTATAACGAGATAATTTTCCAGTAATTTAATGCAACTATGAGGACTGAATGTTCTATTTTTTTTTAATTTTAAAGATATTTACTTGAACACTGTCACATTTAATACGAGTAAATAAAGAAATGGCTGTGCAAAAGCTCAGAGCTCTAGCTCAAATACTTTCTGAGATAACACAATTAAATATTTTCAACTGGCGAAAAAATGCATTGCGCATTCACATTTGTCAAGAATTATGATAGTGACATTTTCTCATACTTTAGTACAGTGAAAACAAATGTATGTATTTGATCGAAGTTTTGAGTTATTAGGTGCAAACAGATTTTTGCTTTTATGAAGTTGTTGGAGTTAAAATTTTCCTTGTTTTTATGTATAAATTAATTTTTGTGAGCCAATGAATAAAACAAAAGAGAAAAACTGAAATGTTAGTATAAATTTATTTATAAAATTCTGATGTGTTACACTCACATGACTTTCTCTATTCTTGTACAAACTCTTATTCTCCATCTATTTCATATTAATCGAGATAAACATTTGCAGAAACGATCTTTTGACATGCAAAGAGAATTACATTTTACACATAGCAATCGGTACTAAAAACATTTTACTATCGCTTAAGGTGTACTGTGTTCCCCTTATTTTGTATTTGCAAGGGCAATATAGAAATACAGTAGCCTTTAAGCATCGACATATCACTTAATAGCTAGTTGCTATGTGCAGCACCATTCGCTTTGCCACAGATTAATACTCATTGCATATCCAAGACAAAAAAATGAATAACGAATTCCGATTTGAGAAAATAAGTATTGAAAAATTTGAGGGAATAACAAGCAATATCTCGAAAATGGTTCCCTCAACAAAAAAAGAGTATATGACATAAGTTGTGTATTTTAACGCGATCTACATTTTTTGTGTAGTAAAATTTTGTCCATCTCTTATGGTTTACCAGTTATGCAAAAATCGTTTACAATGAAGAATAGTTTTGGAGACATTCCCAGAAAATTCGAGATATACATTTTATTTGTCATGATAATATCTTAAACATATGATATTTTAATCAAAATCAATAGAGCCATTTTGGAGAAAATTAAAATTTTCGAAAAATGTTCCATGTAAAGGGTAATCTGGGGTGGGGGGATTGTCTTGAAAACCTTCGTGTCGCATCTCTGAGAGATACTAAACCTAAATACCAAGTTTGGTGTTTATCCGAATTTTCGTTTCTGGGTTATGCTGTTCACACACACACACACACACACACACACACACACACACACACACACACACACAGACATGTTTTTGGGTGGAATACAATACTTCCCCTACTTACTATACGTAGTAGAGAAAGTAAACATTTTTAAACCTAAAGAAAAAAAATGCATACAGCAAGAGCAAATGGGCGGGTCAAGTGGGGTTAGAAGGGAGCCGCTGGCTTTTAAAAATGACGCATTGTTTACAGGTGTCTGTAAAATATTCATATAATACAATATTTACCTATATGATAAGAAATGCATTTATGAAAGCAAACTTGAGTATAAAAGCGACGTTTCCATCGGTGCGGAGTTGAAACCCACAGAATGTTTCAATTAACATTACAAAAAACTATTAACGCCCTCTACATTGTTTCATCTCTTATTGTTTACCAGTTATACAACAGTATACAAAATGCATTCAGAAGGATGAGCACTTCACACGTTATTGGTAGAACAGTCAACATATGCTTTTTATTTCTCAAATCAATACATCATAATACAATATTGTAACGTTTAATTGGATTAAAATGTAGTAGACACAAAAATGTTTTCTTGGTCACATTCAAATGACTTTCTTTGCTCTTTATTAGCGAGTATACAAATTATTCTTACGAAAGTTTATTTTTCCATCCACTTCATTGTAATCTAAATAAACCTTTGCAGAAATACATAGATTACACATTTCGTTATAGATACAAAGAGAACAACGATGGTTAAATGTTTACGAACTGGACGCTATATGCTGACCTTAAAATTCCGTACTGTTAGCATGCAATCGCGATAAACAACTGAAAATCGACGGGACGTAAAAAGAATGACAAAAGTATTGAATAAATCGAACCATTAATTACGGATATGTCGGAAATGGCTGATGTTACATAAAACATTATTTTAAATAAATTGTGTTTTAAAGAGATCTACATTTTTTGTGTAGTACATGTTCGTCTATCGATTAACCTTTACGAGTTATACAAGATTACACAAAATTCCTTCCGAATGAACAGGACTTTACAGGCTATTCCCAGAAATTTCAAAATATACACTTTATTTAACATGTAAGCATTTTTAATATATGGTATTACTTTCTCTACTACGTATAGTAAGTAGGGGAACTATTGTATTCCACCCAAAAATTCGATACCGAGATTTCACCGGAAATACATGTTTTGAGACCCCCTGAATCCAAAAAAAGCATTTTTGGAAACACGTCCGTGTGTGTGTCTGTGAACAGCATAACTCACAAACGAACAGTCGGATAAACACCAAGCTTAGCATTTAGGTTCGGTATCTTTCAGAGATGCAACACGAAGGTTTTCAAGAAAATTCCCCCACCACAGATTACCGTTTACATGGAAAATTTTTCGAAAATTTTAATTTTCTCAAAAATGGCTCTAACCATTTTGATTAAAATATCATATGTTTAAGATATTTTCATGACAAATAAAATGTATATCTTGAATTTTCTGGGAATGTCTCCAAAAGTATTCTTCATTGTGAACGGCTTTTGCATAACTGGTAAACCATAAGAGATAGACAAAATTTTACTACACAAAAAATGTAGATCGCGTTAAAATACACAATTTATGTCATATACATTTTTTTGTTGTTGACTGAACCATTTTCGAGATATTACTTGTTATTCCCTTAAATTTTTCAATACTTATTTTCTCAAATGGGTATTCGTTATTCATTTTTACTTTCTCTACTACGTATAGTAAGTAGGGGAAGTATTGCATTCCACCCAAAAATTCGATACCGAGATTTCACCGGAAATACATGTTTTGAGACTCACTGAATCCGAAAAAAGCATTTTTGGAAACATGTCCGTGTGTGTGTGTCTGTCTGTGTGTCTGTGTGTCTGTCTGTGTGTCTGTGAACAGCATAACTCAAAAACGAAGAGTCGGATAAACACCAAACTTGGTATTTAGGTTCAGTATCTTCCAGAGATGCGACACGAAGGTTTTCAAGAAAATCCCCCCACCCCAGACTACCCTTTACATGGAACATTTTTCGAAAATTTTAATTTTCTCAAAAACGGCTCTAACGATTTTGATTAAAATATCATATGTTTAAGATATTGTCATGATAATTAAAATGTATATCTCGAATTTTCTGGGAATGTCTCCAAAAGTATTCTTTATTATGAACGACTTTTTCATAACTGGTAAACCATAAGAGATAGACAAAATTTTACTACACAAAAAATGTAGATCGCGTTAAAATACACAATTTATGTCATATACATTTCTTTTGTTGAGTGAACCGTTTGCGAGATATTGCTTGTTATTCCCTTAAATTTTCCAATACTTAATAGTTTTTCTCCAATTCGTTATTCATTCTTTTATGTCCTGGACATGCAAAGAGAATGGAATGCGCCACATAGCAACCAGCGTTAAAATATTTGACTATCGCTTAAAACCTACCATATTCCCCTTGCATCTACAAGAAAATTACAAATAAGATTGACATCTCGATATCTCGATTAATATGAAGCATATGGAGAATAGGCGTTTGTAAAAATAGATTGTACAAGAGTAGAGAAAGTCATGTGAGTGTAACACATCAGATTTTTTTATGTCCTGGACATGCAAAGAGAATGGAATGCGCCACATAGCAACCAGCGATAAAATATTTGACTATCGCTTAAAAGCTACCATATTCCCCTTGCATCTACAAGAAAATTACAAATAAGATTGACATCTCGATATCTCGATTAATATGAAGCATATGGAGAATAGGCGTTTGTAAAAATAGATTGTACAAGAGTAGAGAAAGTCATGTGAGTGTAACACATCAGATTTGTTTGTCTTGGATATGCAAAGAGTATTAATCTGTGGCAAAGGGAATGGTGCTGCACCTAGCAACCAGCTATTAAGAGATATGTCGATGCCTAAAAGCTACTGTATTTCTATATTACCCTTGCAAATACAAAACAAGGGGAACATAGTACGCCTTAAGCGATAGTCAAATATTTTTAGAACTGTTCGCTATGTGTAAAATGTAATTCTCTTTGCATGTCAAAAGATCGTTTCTGCAAATGTTTATCTCGATTAATATGAAATAGATGGAGAATAAGAGTTTGTAAAAATAGTTTGTACAAGAGTAGAGAAAGATTTTTTTAGTCAAAATCGTTAGCCATTTTTTTATAAAATCATACATTTCGAAAAAAGTTCTATGTAAAGGGTAGTTTAGGTGGAGGGTACCTTAAAAATATTCGTGTCGTATCTTTGGAAGGTATTGAACCTAAATACTAAGTTTGGTAATCATCCGAGTTATCGTTTTTGAGTTGTACTGTTCACAGACACACAAATAGACCATTTTCTGAACATGCTTTTTTGTATTCAGGGGTATCAAAACATGTATTTCCTGCGAAATATCGGTATTGAATTTTTGGGTGGAATGCAATACCTCTCTACCCACAATGCACGTGGTAGAGAAAGTAATAAGCTTTAGTAAGAATAGTTTGCATACTCACTAATAAACGATAAGAGGGTAGAGAGAGTCATGTGAATGTATCACATCAGATTGTTCTTTTTTTTCTCTATCCACGCTTTGAAGTAATGTCAGCCTTCAATTGTTTATCGCGATGTCATGGAAAGAGCATTAATTTCAAGATCAAATTGAAATTGATGACCGATGCTTAAACATTTGACTATCGCTTTCACCTTTGTACCTGTAATGAGAAGTGTAGTGAAACGCACAATATGTTTTTTTTTTCAAACAAGTTTAATAGTTAAAACAAAAAAAGTCACAAACCAACTTACACCTTTTACCTACTTTTGGACATAGTCACCAAGTTTGTCAACACATTTCTGGCATCGTGATACCAGTTTCAATATGCCCTGTTCGTTGAAGTCCGTTTTCTTGGAGTATAGCCATCTTCGGACTGCTGATTTCACTTCCGCATCTGTCGCAAAGCGCTGGTCGGCCAGGAATTTCTTCATGGGACCAAACAGATGCAAGTCCGACGGTGCAAGGTTCGGACTGTATGTCGATGCTGGAGCATCTCGCAACCAAATTTGGCGATTTTCTGACGAACAGCTGCAGCAACATGGGGGGCGAGGGTTGTCCTCAAGAGTTTTGACATCGTTAGCATTCATGTTGTGGCGTTTGTCACGAAGGGCTCGACGCAACTTCACCAACGTTTTCATGTAGGCTGCAGCATTCACAGTGGTCCCGTGTTCAGCAAAGTCTACCAATACTACACCGTCACAAGCACTTTTCTAGCAAATTGAGCCACTTTGAACTTTTTCTTCACTGGGGAACCAGCATGCTTCCACCCCATACTTGCCTGCTTGGTTTCGGGCGTGTAGTGGTATGCCCACGACTCATCACCAGTGACGACTCCTTTCAGAAAGTCATGCCCTTCTGCAGTGTACCGCGTTAGGTGATCCAAGCTCATCATTCACTGGCCATTGTGGTTGTCTGTCAGGTTCTTAAGCACCCAGAGAGCACTAACTTTACGAAATTTCAACGTGTCATGAACATCATCGTACACTGTACCATAGGAAATGTTGAGCTGTTGCGATAAGGTTCGCAGTTGCATAGGCCAGTCGTTCAAAATTGCCGCCTCAATGCCT
This sequence comes from Deroplatys truncata, assembly GCA_030765065.1. Lineage (NCBI taxonomy): Eukaryota > Metazoa > Arthropoda > Insecta > Mantodea > Mantidae > Deroplatys > Deroplatys truncata. The sequence continues at coordinate 43,637,971 of CM060975.1, read as the reverse complement.
CCGACATTCTGCGGGGTTGCAGCTGTTACTGACCTCCCGGAGCGTGGCGAATCACTAAGGTTCACACGGCCCTCTAGGAAGAATGCACATCACCTGGAGACATTGCTACGGTCCATACAATTATACCCATACACGCCACGTATGTCCCTGTGAATATCACACCTCTCTGCTCTTCACACGTGGACGACAGTAACATGTGCGCCATCTTTGTTGCGTAGTTCACGCTTCTCTCGCTAGAGCTGCACATGAAACAAAAAATACCCTCTGTAGTGAAAACTTCGCATTATATCTGTGTGAAATTGCAACAGTCCAGATGCAATACCAAGGCAGCAAAAAATTAGTGCGCTTTACTTTTCGATCCACCGTCGTATTTGTGCAAAAGTTTATTTGAATTAACTTGAAACAGATAGATAAAGAGGCCTTTGCCAGAATAGTTTGTAGACGCTATCTAAAATTAATCCACAGTGGGTAGAAAACTCTTGTGAATACAACATTTTTCTTAAAGTTATGCTGTGTTCTCTCTCTCTCTCTCTTCTCCTGTCTCTGTCACTCTCACCAGAGTGCCTTCTTGGGACGCCAGGACTGATCAGAGGAACGTCGGCAATCAGCGAACCCGCTGGGCAGACGAACAGAGCAGGATCTTCGGCAGCAGGCGAAGCCAGAGAGAGAAAGTTGGATCTAACTAGAGGAAACAGCCAGTAAGACAATAAACTATGTGGATCTTTCCCGGGATTGCAAAATCTAGCTCCATCTCACTTGGAAGAGGCCCTTGCCCAAATTGGATGTATGAATTGTTACATTCCTCTACCTTCCATGGACAAATTAGCAGTAGCATGGCCTCTGCACCTCACTTGACCTTCCATTTTGCCCTGATGCTGTGAGGTAGAGACAAGGTAGGCTTCTCGCTGGGCAGACCTGTCCATTTTGCTTTAACAGAAGCTGTACACATATACCTGGCGAGCTCTCAATTCCCACCCGCTTGTTCACGGATGAGGCAAACTTTCCAAAGCTTTCCGGTATTTTGTCCGAGTGAAATTTAATCTCTACCCCGCTGTGTAAACACCAACTCACTCAAATATTCCAAACTGTTCACTGCTATAATTAGCACACAAACTCTGTTACAAGCATCTTGCGTTTCCAGCGTAAAGTTTTTTTTTAAAAAACGTTGACGTAGTTAAGTTACGGGGTAAAGCTAGCAATAAGAGCTTGATTTTAAAACTATCAACGTTCTCTTTCACTCATTCCGTTGAAAGTACTGCTGCAAAAACAGATTTTTCTTAAGAGATGCTCATTCATTTTTATATGGAAGCCTTTTACTTTCTCTTCCGGTACATAAAGAAGATTAGAGAAAATATTGTATTCGAACAATGAAATTTGATATCTAGATTTCGTCAGAAATATAAGTTTTGAGATTTCCGAAAGCAGAAAAAACATTTTAAACAAAGACCGGTATATGTGAACAACATAACAAAAACTGCTATTAAATACCAAATTTTCAAGAAAATCCCCGCATTCTAAATTAACATTTATATGAAAGATATGTCATTATTTTTCTAAAAACTCGCTCTAACGATTTTGATAGCTGTACAACTAAAACATTTTACTTGAATAGACTGTGAAGTCCTCTTCGTTCTGAATGAATTTTTCATACTACTGTACACCTGTAAAGCATAAGACATAAAAAAAATCTGATGTGTTACACTCACATGACTTTCTCTACTCTTGTAAATCTATTTTTACAAACGCCTATTCTCCATATGCTTCATGTTAATCGAGATATCGAGATGTCAATCTTATTGGTAATTTTCTTGTAGATGCAAGGGCGATATGGTAGCTTTTAAGCGATAGTGAAATATTTTAACACTGGTTGCAATGTGGCGCATTCCATTCTCTTTGCATGTCCAGGACATAAAAAAATCTGATGTGTTACACTCACATGACTTTCTCTACTCTTGTACAATCTATTTTTACAAACGCCTATTCTCCATATGCTTCATGTTAATCGAGATATCGAGATGTCAATCTTATTGGTAATTTTCTTGTAGATGCAAGGGGAATATGGTAGCTTTTAAGCGATAGTCAAATATTTTAACGCTGGTTGCTATGTGGCGCATTCCATTCTCTTTGCATGTCCAGGACATAAAAAAATGAATAACGCATTTGAGAAAAGGTATAAGTATTGGAAAATTTAAGGAAATAACAAGCAATATCTCGAAAACGGTTCACTCAACAAAAGAAATGTATATGATATAAGTTGTGTATTTTAACGCGATCTACATTTTTTGTGTAGTAAAATTTTGTCTATCTCTTATGGTTTACCAGTTATGCAAAAGTCGTTCACAATGAAGAATACTTTTGGAGACATTCCCGGAAATTTCGAGATATACATTTCATTTCTCATGACATTATCTTAAACATATGATATTTTCATCAAAATCGTTAGAGCCATTTTTGAGAAAATTAAAATTTTCGAAAAATCTTCCATGTAAAGGGTAGTCTGGGGTGGGCGGATTTTCTTGAAAACCTTCGTGTCGAATCTCTGGAAGATACTGAACCTAAATACCAAGTTTGGTGCTTATCCGACTGTTCGTTTTTGAGTTATGCTGTTCACAGACACACAGACACACACACAGACACACACAGACACACACACACAGACACACACACAGACACACACACACGGACATGTTTCCAAAAATGCTTTTTTTGGATTCAGGAGGTCTCAAAACATGTATTTCCGGTGAAATCTCGGTATCGAATTTTTGGGTGGAATGCAATACTTCCCCTACTTACTATACGTAGTAGAGAAAGTAAAAATTTGCTGCGCAAAAGATGTAGATCTGCTTAAAACACGCAATTTGTGCCAAATAAAAAGTTTGTGGCATTAACCACTTCCGAGGTAAACACCCTTATTGCTTTGAATTTTCCAATGCTTTTTAAGTGCTAAGTCGGCATTCGTCTGTTTCTAGTACCATGCACAATCAGCACACAACGAGCTTTTTAGAGATGGGACTATCACTTTGAGGCAGTATTTTTAATACTTAAATAATTTCAGTCTAATTATATAATAACAAAAATAATAACATCCCGCCTCAAAGCAATATGTGTATGTAGCAATATATAAAAAGTGTATATTACAGCCATTGTATATGTTTATATTATTGTATACATCTGTAACAATGTTATGTGAATGTATTACGTAATTTAATAATGTAGGAGCTGTGAGAATAATAGGATAAAAGTATCTAACAATGAGGTAACCTGGAGGCAATAATGAGTAAGAAAGTGTAATAATGCCACTAGTCATTCTTGGAGCAACAACAATGTAATTTTGTGACAGTTTATAAAATAGCCAACCAACAATCAGAAAAAAGGGCTTAAGTTAAATAAAAGTATTCTATTGGATTAGGAATAACCAATCAGAGCCTTGAAATACAGAAATTTACAACTTTTAGCGGTTGAAATCAAGGCAGTTACTTGTAGACAGTGCTCATAACTGGACGCGTTGGTTGCAGACAGTGTTACTAATCAGACGCGAGATGTGTCCTCGAGAAATTTAATACGTATCCAGTGTGAGACGAAAATAGTTTACGTTTTAAAAAGTACAAGTAATTAATAAAAGAATCTCACAGCTCTCTATATCACTGAAGTGTTATTAAAATTGTGTCAGGAATTAATACAAAAAAGGAGTGAATTAAAAATTATAATCTGTGTAAGCCTACATTCTTCAGTCGCACCACCCCCCTGCTAAGATATTCATGTCTCTATAAATAAATACTGACGCAGCCGAGGCAAACACAAATACATAATATTTAAAGAAACACTCAAATTACAAAGTTAATATTTTTTAAACATTTGGAGCAAAGGCCACCGAAAGTACATTTTTTGGGGGGCGAAGGCTACCGGAAACTTTTTACCATACGTGCGGTTGCTGCTACTACTTCAAGTTCGGCTCCCCAACAGTTGAACTACAATACTCCTCCTAAAATTAACATTTCTCAACTTCAGCTCCATGTATCCCTCTTGTACTTACAACGAAATGCTTAATGGAACCTTTTTCTGCAAATGTTTATCTCGGCAGCATGAGGTACTCGTACATAGAAAAGTAAGTTTTTGTAACAATAAATTCAAGAAGAGATATTTAAGTCCCGCCTTGGCCAGGTCATGGTTTCGGCGGCGATTGACTGGTATAGGTTGGAGAGTGGGAAGGAAAGGTACTCCAGCTTATTGAACAATCGGGACCGGGCCCTCTGGAAGGCGACGCTGGGGAATAAAAGGAGGGCTGATCGCTGGCTCAGTTCTGTTCTGCTATCCCCCTAAAGCGCGAGGGCAAGTAGCCTGGATTCCACACGTTAGCGAGCGACAGGAAGAGAGAAGAGGCTGGCATGCGCGCCGTCGAATTAAAAAAGTGTATGAAGGATTGTACTAGTGAAAAATTCCAAAACGATCGCTTTCATCTGGAAATTTGCATGCTGGGAGATATACCACTGGCTTAGGTCGTGACCACTACGCGCCCATATAGTTTCCGTTGTAACGGCAGAAGAAACGCTGTACGGGATTTCCCTCTCGAATGAATCCCGATGTTTCACTCCATTAGCCTGTACACCACTACAGCATTATCGTGTTCCAGAAGCTTTCTAAACCTCGCCCAAGTAACAATATCTGCTGCTCCATATGGTAAATCAGGATAAAAGCAGACGGATCGATAAAATACGACCAGAAAAGCACTGCCCGCCCATGTTTCCACTTCCGAAATTACATTCCTAAAAGACTGTTTGGCATTCCATGCTAACCATTGCGCTCTTTGGGTTCCCTCATAGGTGTAATATTCCTAAGCCGAAAACAATCGCAAGACAGCACTTTAGCATACACAGACAAATTCAGTTAAAACCTTAATGGAGTAGGCATAGCAGTTGTTTCTGTTATATACATCTAGTGCAAATACCCTTTAAAACACGCAGATCTCCATTAAGACAATTAAAACTCTCTTCTTTGGTTAAGAGGCCCGGGAACTGAGACTGTGCTAGAAAACGGCAACATTTTTAAATGCTATATTTTTACATGTAACAGATCTGGGACCAATACACGTGTGGCAATATAACTTTCTTTATCCTATGTTTAAACGGATGTTAATATTAAAATGCCAATGTTTGGGCATTTAAAGGCTTTGGTGTTTCAAATTTAATGAGAATAATATATGCATCACCGTCTTAAGCCCTTTCGCAACTCTATCATTATCTCTCTAACGCTACCGGTTAGCCCTGCATCCTCCCCCCAAAGCACGCGAATAAACAAATGCATGATGTAAAAATCTGATGTGTTACACTCACATGACTTTCTCTACTCTTGTACAAACTATTTTTACAAACGCTTATTCTCCATATGCATCATGTTAGTCGAGATATCGAGATGTTAATCTTATTGCTAATCTTCTTGTAGATGCAAGGGGAATTGGTAGGCTTTAAGCGATAGTCAAATATTTTCAGAGCTGGTTGCTAAGTGGAGTATTCCATTCTCTTTGCATTACCAGGACAAACAAAATTAATAACGAATTTGAGAAAAAGTATAAGTATTGGAAAATTTAAGGGAATAAAAAGCAATATCTCGAAAATGGTTCACTCAAAAAAAAAACAATGTATATGACATAAATTGTGTATTTTAACCCGATCTACATTTTTTGTGTAGTAAAATTTTGTCTATCTCTTATGGTTTACCAGTTATGCAAAAGTCGTTCACAATGAAGAATACTTTTGGAGACATTCCCAGAAAATTCAACTTATACATTTTATTTGTCTTGAAAATATCTTAAACATATGATATTTTAATCAAAATCGTTAAGAGCTATTTTTGAGAAAATTAAATGTTCCATGTAAAGGATAATCTGGGGTGGGGGATTTTCTTAAAAACCTTCGTGTCGCATCTCTGGAAGATACTGAACCTAAATACCAAGTTTGGTGTTTATCCGACTGTTCGTTTCTGAGTTATGCTGTTCATAGACACACACACAGACACACACGGACATGTTTCCAAAAATGCTTTTTTTTTTTGGATTCAGGGGTTCTCAAAACATATATTTCCGGTGAAATCTCGGTATCGAATTTTTGGGTGGAATACAATACTTCCCCTACTTACTATACGTAGTAGAGAAAGTAAAAATGAATAACTGCTTCTATTCTTTTAAAAGGTTAATCGGGAGCTTTTCAAAATCTCTCTTCCTATATGACCAAAGAAGATGAAACCTTTAGCCTTGAGACGGTTATAGTTTTATTTTATAAGAGTGTGATGAATTGTTGCGAGCCATTTCCCTGAAGCTTATGTAAGCAGGGGTTATTGATCGTATGGTTTTTAGGGGAAATCATCACCCCAGGTTCATGGAAAGTTCGATACATCGGTGGATTATGCAAATCATGCTGACACCCGTTTACGTCACTGCTGTCTGAAGCGCTAATCAGCATACTCCTCCGGTATTTAAAGTTCGAATTTTTTTAAAACTCGCGCTCTGCTAGACATGTGCTCACAGGAATCTACGACACTCATGTCCTTTAATCTCTAACTACGCAGCGACCTTCTTCGCACACCAGGCTCTTACAGCCTTATCATTGGTACATGTGTCAGAGTAGAACTTTAGCCAACTAAATCTTGCTGACATGTTTAGTGTAGCGCAGAGTAGTTCTGCACATAAACTAAATCCGGAACCAGAGTTACGCGGTAATAATTTGCTTCCTTCACCACCGCTCCTTCTAAGCTACCCCTCCGCGAAGCTTTGCTCTCCCATCTGCAAACCTGAACTAGTCCCCGTCTTCGCCCCGTCCAGTGAAGACGCCGTGGCGTCGTCACATCTGGTACAGGCACCGGGTTGGCAAGGTGAGGTTCCGTCACAGGATATACTCTAACAAAGTATATATATATATATATATATATATATATATATATTAAATCATAATTTGTAGAAACCAATAATACAGAGAATGAATTGCTATTAATAAACACAATTTTATTAGAAAAAAAAATGTTCTTCTTGGGATAGAAGAGCACTGAAGAGTAGTAGTTCTTGTGCGTAACAACAATTAATTATTATCACTGATTGACGCAATAGTGGTTACGAAACTCTTCCTCTCTCTGTAAGGTTAATAAGTAGTTAATAAGAAGTTAGCCGGAAACTTAGTAAGTTTGTGGATTAAGCCCCTACTACTCACGTACAATAGCATATACATGTTTAATACAAAGACATTAATACACAATTAAAATTTTGAAGAAAAACTCAAGGAAGTATTATATGAAATGCAGAGATAAAAAGGAAGCCAAGCTTTTGTTTAAAAACGCGAACATTCTTGAGAGAATAAATATTTCCATGCGTTGTATTATCTCACTTCGTAAGTTCTGATTTGCTTCTGCTGAATTCACAGATTATGGTCACCGAGTGTGTAAATACAATGGCTGAGACTGAGCCACCAAGCCAGGTGTCGTGGTATCATTCGTGTTATCTTATTGCTGAGCGCCTGTTATTGTTCTACTATTTTTAATTTTGAGTTCTTTGACCTCCGGCTAGTTATTATTACTCAGTCGAGCAAATCTCTTGAACAGGGTGTGTAAACGGAAAGGAGTTGTTACTAAAAGATAACACTGATGAAAGAATTTGTTTTTACACTTTTATTGCCGTCACATTTTATTGATTTCACATATTTACTCTTGATACACGCACGACTGAAACTGATATATTTTCAAATGTAACTATAATCACTTATTTGCCGCACATTATTAATTCGCGTATTTCACATTTTTGTAACTAGCTTTACGACGCGAGAGATTTTGTAGAACTGCGCAACGTGTAACCCGTGAATGGTTGTGTTGAACTGCGCGACGTGTAACCTGTGAATGGTTCTGTTGAACTGCGCGACGTTTGCCTTGTGAATTATTCTGTAGAACTGCGCGTTACCCGTCTCTGGCACGGAATTTATACTCCCTCACCCCGATATGCCTAAACATTATAACAGAGCTGCTATTGGTTAATAAAACGTGCCAACATTAGCGTCTATTTTTATATCCAATCAAAATTACGAACACATATGTTCAAGGGATGATATTCCCTCCAGTTCTACAGAAAAGCGCGCTAATCTGACGTCATTTGCTTGTCTCTTCTAATTAATAAACAACTCACCCCCTCGCTCATTGTTATCCGCTCCTACTGTCAGTTTCAGTGAGGTCGTGTAAACTTATTTCCTAACAATGCTTATAATTAACAAACATCTCAAATCATTGTCATTCAGTAATGTTAATTTACACTACAATCACTCTGGCATTCACAGTGTTGATATAAAATACTGCGTCACAGGTTATTGCAGAAACGTGATTTGGTGCGCCAGCTAATTCAGCTTCATTCACAACTCAGTTGATGCTGCATGTTACACATGCCTATACTCCTTCCCCCATTGTTTTGTATGTTTTTATTTTGTACTCGAGAGTCTATGAAATACAGCATCCATTCACCCACAGAAAACACAGTCAAGGTCTATCAAGAACTATCCATCAAGTCTAGTAACCCTTTGGGGACACGTGCGAGGCGTCGACTCCTTACAGTCCTTATCTAGCATAAAGTTAAACGCAACAACGTTCAATAATGTAAAACTTAAAAATGTAAAACTATCCAAAAACTATTGAAGGTTTATCTCAAAGTATTAGACATACTTTGATTCCAGCGAGTATTGAGAGTATCGAGGCATCGACGGTATCATAATACATAAAATTCATCCCAAATGAAGAAGGCTTCACAGGATAATCACAAAACGTTCAAGATTTACGCTTTATTAATGAGACAAATGCCTTAAACATATGGTATTGAGCGATAAGAACCATTTTTGAGAACATTAAAAATAAACTAAATCTTTCCATGTAAAGGGTAGTTCGGGTTAGGGACATTTTTTGAAAATGTACACCTGTCTGTCTCAAACATGAAAACTTAGTATTTATGAGCTGTTCATAGACACAGTGGACCCCAAAGGTGTATTTCTGATGAAATCTGGATATAAAAATTTTGGGTGAATTACAATACTGTCTCTACGTACTGTAAGTAATTTGTAGAGAAAGAGGAAAGTAGAAATAACTAATCCCAAGATTTTTTTGTATGCGTGCATACAATGTTGCAGTAGGTCTACCAGGGTAAGAGCCAATAGCCCTTGGCCCCCTGAAAGTACCCGGGGACAGCAAAACCATCCCAGGGGGTTTCCCATGAGGTCAATACCTTGAAGCCAAAAAGGCCCCCCCTGCAGTGCAAGAGATGGAAGTGGATACGCCACTTACGCGCGTTATCCTGAAGGGCAACTACCAAAAACCTCGGTGGGGCCGACAGCAATCTAGCATGCCGTCTACCGGCTATCCATGGCGGTACCGGAGGACATTGAGGCGTCTCACAACCCCGTCAGCATGGAAAACCATACAGACGTACCCAACACCCATGGGTTTCGGGAACCACTGCCCCGCCGAGTCCAACCCAATCCGAACAACTCCCCAGTGGGGAGGAGCTCGGTACGTTCGGCCCAGCGTACTTCTCGTAACGTCAGAAGTACCACCAGTGCTAAGGGTCCACAGCGACCGCACCACGGCAGCTGAAGGGGCCGGAACCCCTCCCCTACGGGGTACGCGTACATACAACGATGACACTCAGAATCGGGAAAAAAATATGAATACACAGTGCCAAACTTTAAACAACATTATTAAAATACCATCACATTAACCGCTATTTTCTTTAAAGCACGAGGTGTTAGCAAAATTACCTGTGAAATTGCGAGAAATATGCGGACTCTGCAACGGTTTAGAAAAAAACATTAATTCAAAAGTTGAACTTCGTATGAAACACTGTTCCATATTTGTTACCGTGTTATAATTTGAAATATTCAGATAATAATTTTCCCTGTTCTATGTAGCTCCTAAAGCGTAAAACTCTATTTGTTTCATACTACCTGGAATTTCATGTTTTTCTGTCTCCAAAACTGTACGTCAATTTGCACCTTTCCGTTCAGTTACTTTCCGTACTCTAACACCAACATTGGCCCTGCAGTGAGCACATGAAACATATGGCTGCGCCCATGTCCAGCATAATATGCAGTAGAATATTTCGGCATAGTACGTAACAAAATATTGTACGTAACTGCAGGAAGATTTTACTTTCTCTACTACGTATAGTAAGTAGGGGAAGTATTCTATTCCACCCAAAAATTCGATACCGAGATTTCACCGGAAATATATGTTTTAGGACCCCTGAATCCAAAAAAAGCATTTTTGGAAACATGTCCGTGTGTGTGTCTGCCTGTGAACAGCATAAATCAGAAACGAACAATCGGATAAACACCAAACTTGGTATTTAGGTTCAGTATCTTCCAGAGATGCGACACTAAGGTTTTCAAGAAAATCCCGCCACTCCAGATTAACCTTTACATGGAACATTTTTCGAAAATTTTAATTTTCTCAAAAATGGCTCTAACGATTTTGATTAAAATATCATATGTTTAAGATATTTTCAAGACTAATGAAATGTATATCTCGAATTTTCTGGGAATGTCTCCAAAAGTATTATTCATTGTGAACGACTTTTGCATAACTGGTAAACCATAAGAGATAGACAAAATTTTACTACACAAAAAATGTAGATCGCGTTAAAATACACAATTTATGTCATATACATTTTTTTTGTGGAGTGAACCATTTTCGAGATGTTGCTTGTTATTCTTTTAAATTTTCCAATACTTATACTTTTTCTCAAATGGGAATTCGTTATTCATTTTTTTTTATGTCCTGGATATGCAAAGAGTATGGAATACTCCACATAGCAACCAGCTCTTAAAATATTTGACGATCGCTTAAAGCCTACCAATTCTCCTTGCAGCTACAAGAAAATTAGCAATAAGATTAACATCTCGATTAACATGAAGCATATGGAGAATAAGCGTTTGTAAAAATAGTTTGTACAAGAGTAGAGAAGTCATGTGAGCGTAACACATCAGATTTTTTTTTTCAGGGCTCATTTTTATATTCCTGAGTCACGTACATCTTTCTGGTCCTGAAAAAAAATTTCACTTTCCTGTACAGGTAAGTAAATAACTATTTACCAAGCGGTATGGCTCAGGCGGCAACGTCTGTGACCCGCATTCGGGATGTCGTGGCTTCGATCCCCCCACGGCCGACCTTCCTGACCTATGGGTTTTTTTGGAGTTTCCCCGGATCGCTATGCCAATGCTTGGAACGATCATTAAGTCCCCCAACTTTCCTGTCCCTCCGTTTCACTTGGTTTCTTTTAGGGTTGCAGGTGTCCGCGGGTGGTCTCGGCGTGTACATGGCAGGGGCAAGAGGATGGTATCTGCTTCCCGCGCCCCATGGAGGGGGGAGAGGATCCGGCTGCTCCAGTGCCCATCTGGGGACTTTAAATCTGAAAATGGTAGGGACCTTGCCCTCTGCCTGTCGTGCCTGCCGGTATCCGGCCGCCCTCTGTCTCCTCTCACCCCATCCCTCCCTTAGAATCCTAATCCTATTTGCACACTGTTACAAACTTGGAAACAGTCAAGCCTGGAATAAAAGAGTGAACACTAGGCACTCCTAATGATTTAACAAACGCAGACGAGAAACATTTATGTTTCCACCACTATCAACGTGTAGCGCTCTTAAGGAAACGAATAACTCCCTAACCTCGACAGCAACTCAGCGCTGCTGGGGTTACACAACGCGATAACCACCACCCGCTATTAAGTTTTGTTTTCCTTTCCTGCAATCATTGTTTATTTCGATACCATTCGCTAATAATTAGTTGTGTTCGCAGTGCGTAAAATAGAAATACCTACATGCGAATTTCAATACATATAGGCGGATAACATTATTCATATGCGCACATTACAATCATGGCAATAGCAACCTGAAAGTAGCGGCTGAAACAGCTCAGTTATAATTACGGACAGCAATTTTATGCCCTGATAATCCCTTTATTATGTATGCATATATTCATTGAAAACTTCCATCATATGCATACAAATATGCTCCTATAAGAATTATCAAGACATCATATTGACAAAAACAAAAAAATTCTGATGTGTTACGATCACATGACTTTCTCTACCCTCCATCGCTTTCTATTGGAAATACAAATTATTATTAGGAACGTTTATTTTTCATCTACTTAATAAACCTTTCCGGAAATAGCTGCATTAAATATTTCGTTATATATTTTTTATATTTATTTATGGAGCTCTTTAACTACTATGGTCCTTAGCTTCCCATTCTAAATTGGGCGCGAGAGACAGGAAATTACGCTCACAGGTCTCTTTATCAGGCTTGAGGTTCTTTTACGTGCCGTAAATCTACGACGCGGGACCACCGGCTTTACTTCCCTTCCGAAGGAAGCCATGCTAAGGGTTTTTACGCCTGAAATAAATGCATCGCCCTCCGCCGATTTGAACCCGCGACCTCGGGAACTAGAGACTGGTACCTTTAGATCATGCAGGACCACAAATTTCGCTATAGATATGTACAAACAGAGCAGCGATAGTCAAATGTTTTAGAACTGGACGCTATATGCTGGCTTTAAAATACTGTTTCCATGACATCGCGAGAAACAACTGAAATTCGACAAGGCTTTAAAAGAATTGTATGTTTTTAAGAGACTCACATTTTCTTTGAAGTACTTTTCCCTCCATCGCTTAACGTTTACCAGTTATACAAGATTATATAAAAAAAATTCCTTCCGAATAAGGAGGACTTTACAATCTATTGCCAGAAATTCAAGATATACATTTTATTAGTCATGTAAACATCTTTAATATACGGTATTTTAATCAAAATCGTTATAGTCATTTTTGAGAAAACCGAAAATTTTTCCATGCAAAGCATAGTTTCGGGTGGGGGATTTTCTTGAAAATTTTAAAAGTCGCACTTCTTCCTTCCCTCTCTCTCTCTCTCTCTCTCTCTCTCTCTCTCTCTCTCTCTCTCTCACTCACTCACACACACACACACAAAGGAGAAGGGGTATATCTTTAAAGGTGCTTTTGCGGTATAATCTCGATATGAAATTGGAATGTAACAGTTTCTCTGCTAAATCATACCTTCTAACATTCCTATATACAAATTAAATAATTATTAAAGTCTTCAAAAATTAAACATATTAATCATAATTTGGAACCTTTAATTACAGTTGTTAATATTCATCCAAGGCGATTAAAACATAAAAGATCGGATATGATAGATTCACAAGACTTTTCCTATTCTCTATCGTTTATTAGTGGATATACAAACTATTCTTACTAAAGCTTATTTTTCTATCTACTACATTTTAATCCAAATAAACCTTTACAGAAACAGGTACATTACACATTTCGTTATAGATACAAAGGGAACAGCGATAGTCAAATGCTATATGCTGGTCTTTAAGTTCCATACTGTTTCCATGCAATCGCGAGAAACAACTAAATAAATACTTCGCCATCGTAAATAATGAACCATGAACGGCAAATGTTTCGGAAACGGTTAACGCCATAACATTGTTCTCGTCGTACTTTCTAACGCTCCCCATATGGCCTATGATATTCGGGGATTTCTCAAACGCACCAAGCGATGACTGGACTCATTTCTGAGGTGGAGGTACCCAGCGGGAGGAATCCCTTACCTCTGATGGTCGGGTGATGATCAGGTTGGTGAAGGTATGGATAGGGCCGATTTAAAATCGTCACCCCAGAGCTGGGAATCGAACACCGGACCCTAAGTACGAGAGTTGGAAACGAAACCACTTCACCACCCCGGTGCCCGTCGTAAAACTGTGATTTAACATAAATTATGTACATATTTTAAAATATCTACACTTTTGTTTAGTAAGGTTTTGTCTATCTCTTGTACTTTCTGAGTTACATAACATTCTATGAAAAAGCAAAGGACCCCATAGGCTATAGACAGAAAATTCAAGATATACATTTCATGTTTCATTTCAATATGGCATACAGATGCTATTTTGGGAACAATTTCTGAGAAAATACACATTAACGAACACTTTTCAATATAATGGTCTATCTGAGTTGCCGAAATAAAGTTGAAAACCTTGTGTTGCATCCTCAGAAAATGCCACTTTGTTAGCTATCACCTGTTTTTTTTAATAACCTCTCTTTTAATTTACATCTCAACTCAAAAAGTATATCTTCGGTGAAATCCGGGTGCCGAATTTTTGGGGTAAACTTTTTCTACGGTACATAAAGCTTTTATTAGTTTTAAGCGCAAGAGTACATTACGAAAAAGCCGAATACGCGCGAAGAAATGGCCTGTAACAAATGACGGGGATGTCAAGTCTCTACCAAAGTAGTGGGTGATAATGCAACAAGTTGGTGGCTATTCACTTTATCATTTCATATTGTCCGGCACTTACATCTTTTGTTTTCTCGCCTACACACGGTAAAGAAATAAAATAAACGCGTTATTCGCCTCATTATAAAGCGGATACTGCAGGAAACAATTTCGGAAATGTCCAACTTTCCTGTAGGAGAAAAAACGGCTCTCAGAAAACGTGAATGCAGTACTAAAACACAGAAGAAAAACACTCGTCTTTCATGCAAAATACTTGAGGAAGGATAACGAAACTCTGTGAAAAAGTATTTCCAGGCATTTAGCGAAGCAAAGGTTCAAGGGATCTATCTGAGCATTTTCTTACAGAAAATGTATGCCCGTAAACGTCTTAATATCGGTTTACAAAGGTCGCGTCGGGCTAGATGAATTCCGCCAAACAGGTCGCTACGCATCCTTCACTACAAAGCATTTGGGAAAGTTTCGAATCCGAGCAGCCGCGTACATTAAATGATACACAACAAACTTAAATTTACTTAGTAAATAGTGAAGTTTCATTTATTTATATGACACTACATGAACAAGTGCATAAGTGTTTATAAAATACTTTCAAAATGCCGACCGTTGACTTCGGAACATTGTTGATAGTGTCGACGTAATGATTGTCGAGTTCTTTCAAAAATACCTCATACCAGGCGGTCCCAATTCTAAGTAAGCACAGATTATGGAGAACTAACGCATTAGCATCCAAAATACCCTCTACTGCCGCTACACCAGTGGTTCTAGAAACATCCATATGGATACACGGAGACGGTTGAAACATCGTATCGATCAACCAGGGCAAAATTTTCCAATACCTATTCAATAAACGAAGTCAGCCTAACAATAGTTATATGATGATTATATAATAATAATAATAATAATAATAATAATAATAATAATAATAGCACGTAAACAAAATTGCAGTGAAACAATACGTACTCTGATGCTTGCACGGATTTCATTACACGCCTAATGTTTCGATTTAACCCTACAATGCTTATATCCCGTAATGTTAGACAACAGCATAAACACTATTTAAAAATAGCTATGGGCGGATACGGATAGGTAAAATAAAGACATTTCAATTATTTGTCAGTCTAAACAGTGAACTTTATTCCATCGAGAATATAGTCTATGTAACTGAAGTGGAAAACATTCTAAGACCTTTCGGTCTGTTTACTCTGTTTTTGTCTATCATCACGGACTGTGCCTGATAAAGAGGCCTCTGAGAAAAATCTCTGGTCTTTCACGTCCAATATAGAATGAGACGCTAAGAACCATAGCAGTTAAAGAGCGTCCATAAATAAAACTCAATTTTTATCAGGAACTGTACACTTTAGTGAAAGCCTGGAAACTCCCTCTCAATGAGCTCGATACGCTGTCTTCGCTCATAATGAAGAGGAGTAAAACGAAGGTCGCTCACACTAATGCGCCAGTTCCCCATTGACCTCTATTTGGAACTGCTCCGTTGTGTTCTGCAACTCTCTTAACGCACGAACGGATATCTGCATATACGTGAAATACGGCGATGTTGGGCTACCTGGTATATCACGGATAGCATCAAATACTATAAAGATCCTGGTCTAAGCTCCTCTTCACTATTAGTCGGCATCTCGCAAACAAGAATCTGAAAAAAATCCAAAGGCGTTAGATCTTGATTAGATCTGGTGAACGTGCTGGCCATAATGTA
The DNA here is from genome assembly GCA_030765065.1 of Deroplatys truncata. Lineage (NCBI taxonomy): Eukaryota > Metazoa > Arthropoda > Insecta > Mantodea > Mantidae > Deroplatys > Deroplatys truncata. The sequence continues at coordinate 43,621,935 of CM060975.1, read as the reverse complement.
GGTGCTCTTCTACCGATCCAGCAATTAGGGCAAATTACACGTATGAAATCCCTTACACCATCAGAATAAAGCAAATTTGCTGCATCATCGCCTTGGAGCCACATTAAGGGAACACCGAAATGTTAACGGCGATTTTCCAAAGTATTAAGAGCTACAAAGTATTTTGGGGGGGGCCTAAGGCATTACTAGCAAAATTTCATTTCAATATGTAATTGCATTCTTGAGATATTAATTTATGTCGATTATTTTAGCTACAATCAACATCTATCTCCTCCGAAAAATATTGAACTAGAGGTGTCAGGTTTCCCCCCCCCTTCAATTGCATTCCCTAACACCTTTGTAACAAGTTGTCTGATGAAAATTTTCATACAGTGGATAGCTTTCTTTTATAAAGTATTTATAGCGCAACATGTGGCAAAGTAATAAAAACAGTACGTGCTTTTTACTTTCTCTACTACGTATAGTAAGTAGGGGAAGTATTGTATTCCACCCAAAAATTCCATACCGAGATTTCACCGGAAATTCATGTTTTGAGACCCCCTGAATCCAAAAAAAAAAGCGTTTTTGGAAACATGTCCGTGTGTGTGTGTCTGTGAACAGCATAACTCAGAAACGAACAGTCGGATAAACACCAAACTTGGTATTTAGGTTCAGTATCTTCCAGAGATGCGACACGAAGGTTTCAAGAAAATACCCCCACCCCAGATTACCCTTTACATGGAACATTTTTCAAAATTTTAATTTTCTCAAAAAATGGCTCTAACGATTTTGATTAAAATATATGTTAAGATATTTTCATGACAAATGAAATGTATATCTCGAATTTTCTGGGAATGTCTCCAAAATTATTCTTCATTGTGAACGACTTTTGCATAACTGGTAAATCATAAGAGATAGACAAAATTTTAGTACACAAAAAATGTAGATCGCGTTAAAATACACAATTTATGTCATATCTTTTTTTTGTTGGGTGAACCATTTTCGAGATATTGCTTGTTATTCTCTTAAATTTTCCAATACTTAATACTTTTTCTCAAATTCGTTGTTCATTTTATTTTGTCATGATAATGCAAAGAGAATGGAATACTCCACATAGCAACCAATTCTTAAAATATTTGACTATCGCTTAAAGCCTACCAATTACCCTTGCATCTACAAGAAAATTAGCAATAAGATTAACATCTCGATATTCGATTAACATGAAGCATATGGAGAATAAGCGTTTGTAAAAAATAGTTTGTACAAGAGTAGAGAAAGTCTTGTGAGTGTAACACATCAGATTTTTTTAAGAAATAAACTATGACCGATATCAGAATTCCAATCCCACAATTTATTACCCACATTCTGAAGCGCATTGTGGAAACTTTTGAGACCTCTAGCTATACTTTTGTGGGAGGGGATAGGTTTTAACCATGGGATAATAATAGTAATGTATATATATATATATATATATATATATATATATAAGGGGGGAAATCTGAACTTGAGAAAATTAAGCATCATATTTTACCAGCACAGACAGTAATTTAAATAGCGCAGCGCTTTAAAATATGCGTCCAAACATTAGTTACAACCGCCCTAGGAGATTAAATTTCCGCAGATATGTAGTTTGAAGTATGGTGCCTTTTGTGAATCAAAAATCCCAAAATTCTTTTACCAAAATGGCTAAAAATAGCACTTCCGTCCCCCCTTAACTGGCGCATTCCTAAACAAATATCTACGAACTTCTTCCAGAAGTTGTGTTAAAGTTGCTGTAAAAACTTTAACTAAATGTGCTCCAGCAAATAGGGTCATCCACATCACAGCCGAGATGTTAACTGCACACGGTATTGCTTTAAGCTTTTCCTGTGCCCAAAAATGACTGTTTTGTGTGTTGAACATGCCCTCTCCTGTAAACACAATCCCGTCCGTCCGCAATATACAGAAAGTCTCGGTTGATGAATGCATTCATGAAGAAACTCGTGGACAGTCATCAGCCCCAAAGCTTGAACTCTGCGGACGTAATTGCTTACAACCGATGACTGGCTTGTATGCATGAATGCGCTATTGCTCTTGGAGAATTACAGATCCCACCATGAACCTCCTCTTCTAAAGCCACTGCTCTTACATTTCTTTGAATTCCAAAATGATACCTTAGTTTTCGAAAATTTCCGTTTCACGCAATTGATGTACGGCAGTAAAGGTGTTGTGATGAGGCAAACGTCTCAGTGGGTAAAGTTTAGCATAAAGATATCGTGCGCTTTTCACGTTTCTTCAAGCAGCACCACAAACGTAGTGCATGTCTACCAGGTCTGCGTACGTAAACCGGAACATTTTTACAATAACATGTCATAAGAAGTCCATTGGTGCCATGCCTCGTCACCCAGTTGGCCATGGCACAGGACTACCGCGACTACAGTCGTCCAAACTGTACATCAATGTGATTGAGCGGGTAGAAAATGTGCCAGCGTCCCGTCATGTTGAAATCACATAAACTGATTCTCTGCGGCACATCCTCTAGGAATGAGAGCATGTTGAAGTCGTTTTGTACACACGCTGTTCAGTGTATTAGTAAGATTCAATCAAAATCTTTGACAATACCAGCTCATACATTAACAGCAAACTGCTGTTGATAGGATCGACACACCAGTGCGTGTGGATTTTCGTAATCCCATACATGGCTATTCCTACTATTGAATATGCCCTGTCTTGTAAACTTGGCCTCGTTTGTAAATACCACCAAAACATGAAAAGTGTGGCTTTCTGCAGATTGCTGTAGGAACCAATTTGCGAACACCGCTGGAAATGGGAAGTCCACCGGCTGCAATGACCACCTTCTATGGATGATACAGGAACAATTGTTCATGTACGACTCTCAAAACAGTTGATTGCCTTGTGTTCGGAGCTCGTACAACGCGCCGACTACTAGTGGCAGGATCGTCACGAATCGCCTGCAAAAGATTCCCTTCCAGATCGGGTGTTCTGGCATACCACGCACGGCCTGTATCTTCCACAGAAGGATCCAGTTTCACGTAGGCGCCTATGAAAAGATGCAAAAGTACTGTAATGTGGTTGCGTTTGTGCGACAACACCTCAGCATAGTGGCGTTGTGCCGCTCTTCTAATGCATTCACTGAAACCATACACGAGGTGCATATCGGCCCACTCTTCATCAGTAAATCTATCCATACTACTTTGTATCATTGTTAACGCACAACCAACACTGCCGGAAAAACAACACCCTAGACAGAAACGAGCAGTACTGGATGCAAACTTGAGGGCAACGATTTCAAAAGGGCATTACTGTTGTCAACAGCAGGTGCCGTGAGCGAATGGAAACAATTTTCTTGCAAATAAAACAGAGCACACCGTCGACATTTGCACTGTTGTGCAGTATTTTCAGAGCAATAAAGATACAAAGCTAATTGGGACAAGAAACAAAACGAAATGCAATTACTCTGTAACGAGCCACCGGAGACCTTGGGGTCGTCCTCCGTAATCTAGTAGTATCATGCTAGCCTCTAGTTTCCGAAGTCGCGGGTTTAAACCCGGTGGAGGGCGATGGATTTTTTCGGGCGTAAAAATCCTTAGCATGGCTTCCTTCGGAAGGGAAGTAAAGCCGGTGGTGCCGTGTCGCAGATTTACGCACGTAAAAGAACCTCAAGAGGCTTCTGAGCAAAATTACCGATGTTTCAAGCCCGATATAGAATGGGACGCAGAGGACCGCAGCAGTTAAAGAGCATCCATAACTCAGTTTAATTTAATTTTTTTGGAAACCGTGGGTCCCTTATACCGAAATACTCAGAAGGTATCCCCGAACAACCTCAGAACATTGTCGGTAGAGTTCTAGTTCACCCTGAATGTCGTGATAAGAGCACGTGCTTTCGTCATTATCGAGAGGCAGGTTTAAACCGAAGGATCCTCCTTTGTTGATAAGAATTCACATCCATTCAGATGCATTAACTCAGTTATGAAAATGTAAATTTGACAATTATATTCGAATATATTAAAGCAAATGATCGTGTTAAGGAACTACTTTGTGTCGCATAACAACCTTATTCCACGACAGCAGCCAATGAGTGGTGACCGTTAAGAGATAGGAGACAAAGTCATATGGAAAAGACTTTACAGGATGCAGATTGTATGTGCTGCTGACAATAATGTATAGGCGATACATCGCTCATGGGCAAGAACAATGTATATTTGAGAACTATCATTTGAATCGGTATTTAAAATCATTGGTGTCGCTCTGGCGAAATTTTTTAAACTCGGTACCAACATTTAATTTCAAATTCTTTAAAATATTTTCAGTATATTCAGCACACTAAAATTTATGCGTTCACCAACGTTCCTTTACTTCATTTTTTCTTGAAAGAGAACTATATCTACGAGGCGCATTTTTAAAGTAAGCAGCATTTAATACTTTACCGCTGCAGTCGCCATTTTGACCACGCGCGATCACTTTCTCCATTCATTAGGAAGACAGGCGCAGCTGTGAGCGATCGTCACTTTGTGTTTTCCTGTTAGAGCGTTTCAAAATGTTCAAAACAATCGAAACGACCTGCCGAATGTGAAGTCAGATCAGTGATTCGTTGAATGCGAGAAATGTTATGCCAGGAAACATTCCTCGCCAATTGTCTGAGGTGTATGGGGAAACAATAATGAGTGACACTACCCGGAAACACACAACCAAACTCAATATCTGATCGCATCATTTGATTGGTAACAATTCGATCACCCTCCCTACTGGCATGTGTTTCTTCATCTTAAGAAGTTCCTTGGTAGAAAACATTTCAACGACGATGATGATACGAAACAAAAGTGGAAACTTGAGTTTGATCACAGGCGGCATCATTCTTTGACGAAGGTATACAAATACCGATTTCCCGTTGCGACAAGTGACGGCGGAGGTTATGTGGAGAAGTAGTGTAAGGTAATGAATGATAAAAAAGTATTTGTAAAATAATGTTCTGTTATTTCTTAAAACATTATCGGTGCTTCCTTTTAAACCACGCCTCGTATGTAGTGCTAATGACCGCAGCTATTTCACACAAACATGTTTGGACAAACTGTAACATTCGTGCAAATATGGTGAGTTCCACAAACAGATCAACGTTCCGTCCATTTGTTTGAAAGCACGTGTTTGCGGGCAATTGCATTCATGTGTGGACTAGATCTAACGTTTCCAGATTGAACATCCGCTTCGATGGCTTCCCCCCCCCCCCAACCTCATAGACAGGTCGGACAGAAGATTCCAGGACCGGGAACACATCCCGCATACCCTCCTACCGCGTCTGGCTCTACAGCACTGCGGGAAATCATAGGAAATGAAGGAAAGCAAAATTCGTGGTGCTAAATACTCCAGCCCAGCATTCGGGTACCGAAAAGAAAAAAATAACAAGCAATATATCGAAAATGGTTCACTCAACAAAAAAAATGTATATGACATAAATTGTGTATTTTAACGCGATCTACATTCTTGTGTAGTAAAATTTTGTCTATCTCTTATGGTTTACCAGTTATGCAAAAGTCGTTCACAATGAAGAATACTTTTGGAGACATTCCCAGAAAATTCAAGATATACATTTCATTTGTCATGAAAACATCTTAAACATATGATATTTTAATCAAAATCGTTGGAGCCGTTTTTGAGAAAATTAAAACTTTCGAAAAATGTTCCATGTAAAGGGTAATCTGGGGAGGGGGATTTTCTTGAAAGCCTTCGTGTCGCATCTCTGGAAGATACTGAACCTAAATACCAAGTTTGGTGTTTATCCGACTGTTCGTTTCAGTTATGCTGTTCACAGACACACACACACGGACATGTTTCCAAAAACGCTTTTTTTTTTGTATTCAGGGGGTCTCAAAACATGTATTTCCGGTGAAATCTCGGTATCGAATTTTTGGGTGGAATACAATACTTCCCCTACTTACTATACGCAGTAGAGAAAGTAAAAACTAAGGCCAGGCTTTTCAAAGTATTGAGCCCGAGATTTTGCAAATGCGAGCCTCATACGCAACTTTTGGGGCATCCCATTTCTACAAAGAAACACCAAAATAAAACGTATTTAGACGAATTGCAACCAGATTCCAGTTTACAAGGCAGGGAGGTGGACAGGACATGCCAGAAACCGTTATGATTATTATATCGCCCTCACTTCAGCTCGCTGGGGCAATGCATTTCTGCTGTAATAATCGGATTATGTTCTATTTAAAATATGCAGGTCAAACTGAACCGATAGGTTAGCGATTCAATGTGATACAAAACACATCGCTTTTGTTTTATGCTTCAGTGACAATTACTGAAATGCTTCATAACAACAGTAAAACATTTACTGACAGAAATAATTAAAAACAATACAAACACACTTTATACAGCAAGATTAAATACACTGCTGCTTTATTAAGCACTGCCCGGTTAGCGTTTTAAGCTCGAGCAGCGAATTAATTAATTTATTTACATCATCCCCCGCTCTTTATGAAATTATTGCACAATGATCCAATGGATTTCTATACTTAATCGTCCCTTTTAACCTTAACCCTTCTAATTGTAATTTTGTACAGTTCCGGCTATTCTTAATAACGGATAAAACATCCGCTAATAATCATGCAAAAGGATGTGAACGACTGACTTCCTTAACCTCCCCCCGACAGTCTTCCAAGTTCTGGAAATTCTGCACATAAGTATCCTTTGGCTGTGGAACAATCAACGGTCAGAATGGTCGAGTAGTTTTTAAGATAATCGCACTAAGTGACATTTTAAAGCTTCGTGACTTCTCTTTGGTCCGTAGTTTTCATATCATACATACAGGCTTATCAATAGGGCCCGCATTTTTAGGCTTTAACCTATATTTTTCCTCGCTATTTAATTAACACTTTTCAAGATATACATATTCGTTTTGCACTTCCTGGAGCAGAATATGCAAATTTCATTACACCTAAAAAGAACCTAAATGAGGACTTCACCTAAAATAACCTAAACAGCTGTTTTTCCTTTTTCGAAATTAACAATGTTATTTTCGGATTGAAACTCATTGTAAAATTATTTCTACCACTTATAGCCAGTAGATACTTCAACTTACTACAGCTTAACGCAGCACATGTGACGTGGTGACACCTGGATGCAGATAATAGAAGATCAGGAGGAGCCTAACCTGCGTTACGGGATCGCCTCCAATCGTTCACCGAGAGTACTTTTCTAATGTAATTGTTATATAGTGAAACAATGCCTAAATCACATTTATTGAAAAACTTAGATTGCTGCAAATCCACACTTCACTTTTGTTAGTGACATACTGTGCTGCCTACATGTTGAAGGACAATGGGGAGTTCTACAGTCCTTCCACCCGATCATGCTAAATGTTACATGCTCGGCCCACGGTCTGCACCATCTTGCAGAGATTAGAAGCCACTTCGATGACGTGACCAACCTGATATTACTCGCGCAAAACTTCTGGAATCGTGACCTTGATTGCCATCCCAGCTGCCGAGCCTAGGAATGGTTTATGTTTAGCTTTATCAACGAAAGCGATATGATACCTTTGCTTACTCACAGTGCGTAACACATACAGTCTGCATAGAAAGTGTCTGCATCTGGCTGTAATTTTAAACAGAGCTGCAGTATCTAAATAGTACTTACTTTATATTTGTTATATTTATAATCATGGCTCCTATGTTTTCAAAGTTAAGTGGTAAGGTGTTACACAGTCAAAGTATGGAAATAATTGCAAATGTCATCGACTTCATGAAGCAAGAAGCAGAGATGAAGGAAGAAATTATATCCGAGTTTCACAAAAGCCTTATGAGAGTGAAAGAAAGAGTAGTCAAAGCAACTGGTGTTTCACCGAGTTCCGTTTCCAGAGTTCTCAAAGATAAGAGAAAAAAACATATGGATGAAAGAGTACCATTTGACACACCTGGGAAGAAACATAGGGTTCCTAAACGTATTACAGAAATAGACGATTTCGAATGCGTCATTCGGCGCACGATTCACAATTCCTATGTGGAAGAAAAAACTGTTCTAACAATAAGCAGATTGCTCATCCAGCTGAAAGACAGCAGATACTTTCAAGGTGGTGCTACAAATCTCAGAAAAATTATTAAAGATTTAGGGTTCAAATGGAAGAAACCGAAATCAAATAGAAGAGTTCTAACAGAAAAGCAAAATAAATACATAAAATAAAAAAATAAAATAAAAAAATAAAAATAAAAAGTAAATGTTGCCATGATAGCTTAGTCGGTTAGAGCAACGGCACGGAAAGCCTAAGATCCGTGGTTTAAATCCCGGCTATGGCATTGAATTTTTCAGTCTGATTCTACCTTTCCAAGTCACTATAATTTTCTATGTACTTATATCAGTGTGTACTTATATCAGCATCAATTTTCAAGGTGGTGCTACAAATTTCAGAAAAATACTATAATGTATGAAGATGAGTCATACATACACAGCAGTCATACAGCATCTAAAAGTGGGAGTGACGATAGCGAATTAGGTTTGCAGGCACCTGTTGCCAAAGGGCAAATACTTATTATCGTTCGTGCTGTTGGAAAGATCGGCTTCGTTCCAAATGCCCTTCTTTTACAAGTCGCAACAAACAACAGGAGATTTTCATCAAGAAATGAATACAGAAAATTACATGAAGTGAATCAACGCCATGTTGATACCTAATATGCCTGCTGGGTCTGTTCTGGTCATCGACAATGCTTCACAATGCGTCAACACTCAAATTCACAAACCACCTACCTCAACTTCCTTGAAAGAAGAAATGAGAGCTTGGTTACTTAGACATAATAAAGCTTTAGATGAAAGCATGAGTAAAACAAAGCTATATAACTTAATTAAAGCCAACAAACAGCTTCAGAAGTCATACATACTTGACCAGATAGTAATACAACATCGCCATAATGTACTTAGACTGTCATCGTATCGCCCAGATCTAAACCCAATCGAATTAATCTGGGCTGATATCAAAAAATGGGTGGCATGCAGAAATATCACTTTCAAATTAAAATATGTGGAGCAGTTATAACGCCAGCAATTTGCTGAAATTGGAAGGCCAGAATGGGAAAATGTATGACATGAATAAATTAAGAATCATTATTCCGAAAAATACGGAATTGCAGAAAATCAAATAGAAATAATTCTCATCCAGGATAATGGTGCAGAAAGTAGTGACAGCAGTGATGACGGCAATAATGTGAGTGATTCCGCAGAAGAGGAAGGGTTGTTAGGTGTGGAAGAATTGGAGGCAATGATTGACAGCGTTTTTTATATTAAGCGTTTTTTACAGCGTGGATTTTAATATACTGTATATAACTAAGTTTATCTGCGCAACGCAATGCATAACCGGTGAGGATATTTGACGATGACTGTCCCACGCACTCCTGCAGCTTGCAGTCGACCGGTCACCACCTGATCTGGTAAGCAACTCGCATCATAGCTCTCATTAAGATTTTCACGTATCTAGAACTGTTGCGCCGATTATATCTTTAGTCAATAAGGTTTTCTTAAAAGCCCCAACACGTATACAATTGTTCATAGAGAAAGTACCAGCAACCTCTTCCACCTGAGCCAATACTTACCCGCTGCTTTGTCTGTCTGATGTCATTTACTATGCCGAGCACTTAAAAGACATTAAATATGTCGTCAATGAATTGAAACAAAAGCTTCCTACACTGCCAAGGCCAAGAAATCACTCGAGTGACCCACTCTTGCCGCTTCCCTTGCATACATTAAGACACATGTTGTTTTATACCAGAAGCTACTCTCCGGTTGGAAAGTACAACTTTGCCACTGAAAAATGCTCTAGATATCAGCAATGTTTCCAATAAAGAAATACCTGGACCAGTGGGAGTTTCATGTTCTTCGAAGTTGCACAAGATTCTTCAACAAAATCCTGCTTTTGAAGATATGAAAATCAAATCAGTATTGCAGGGAGAAAAGTATACAGAAAACTACCTCTAGAACCTGATGCACAGGCTCTATTTTCTACGCCCCATTGACGTCATGTTCCGTTGAAAGAACCTTTACTTCATACAAAAATGTGTTACGTGATAATGGGAAATCGTTTACACCAGAAAATTTGAGAATGTATGTTAGTTACTATCTACTGCAGGCCAAAAAATAAATCTCACAACTAACTACCAGAAAAGCAAAATTATTGATACCTCTAATGATCCACGAAGTAAAACATAAATTTAATCAAGAAAAACAAAAAAAAAACCTATTTTAAGCATATAAGAAACCTAAAATGAAGGTTTATTCCACCTAAAACTCCGGGCCCTACTTATCACATACAGTGAAACCGAAGTGAAGCTGGTGAATATGAAGACTTCCCACTCCCAGGCCTCCTTTGGAAAAGACGCATAATCTGCGACCATGATAAAACTAATCTTCTCTGTTGTAGTTATAAAATATTGGTTCACTGATTTCTAGCGTTAGCAGTTTTCTATACGTGAGTACAAAGTAAATCACGCAAAACGTTGTTACATGAGGGTTATTAAAATATTTTGGCATTACGTGGATCCTCTGTGGAGTAACAACCATTTTCTACTCCTTGGCATTCTCAACGAAAAGTTACAGCCTTCTTTGTATCTTTTTTTATAACTACAACGTGTTCGTATTCTTAGTATTAAGACGTTGTAATTCTTTTTAGTCTTTTAGTAATCTCTGAATTGGCATTACAGCCCATGTGTGTCAGAAAGAACAGAGCTTTGCAATGGTGAAACAATTATAAATATCGGTGGAGTGGTTTTTGAAACCATCTTGTATACACACATATACATAATGTAATGTATTTTTCGCTCTTTATAATATCAGTATAGGTTATGACTTAATTTAGTCGCTGGGACAGTTTACAGCAAGGGAAAAGTGTGAAGACGTGAAAAAATCTGCTGTTTTACACTCACGTAAGTTTCTCTAGCCTCTATAGTTTATTAGTGGGTATGCAAACTATTCTTACTAAAACTTATTTTTCTATCGCTACATTTTAATCCAAATAAACCTTTGCTACATTACACATTTCGTTATAGATACAAAGAGAACAGCGATAGTCAAATGCTTAAGAACTGGACGCTGTATACTGGGCTTAAAACTCCATACTGCTTCCAAAATTAAATTAAATTGAGTTTTATTTATGGACGCTCTTTAACCGCTGTGGTCCTTAGCGTTCCAATTTATATTGGGCGTGAAAGACTGGAAATTTTGCTCAGAGACCTCTATATCAGACTTGAGGTTTTTTTACGTGCCGTAAATCTACAACACGGGACCACCGGCTTTACTTCCCTACCGAAGGAAGCCATGCTAAGGATTTTTACGCCCGCAAAAATCCATCGCCCTCCGCTGGGTTTGAACCCGCGACCTCGGGAACTAGAGGCTAGGACGACGTATACTGTTTCCGTGTAATTCGTAGAAACAACTGAATGGTGAAAGGACTTTAAGAGAATGACCAAGAAATGAACAATTACACTTTTAACAACGGATATCTCAGAAAAGGTATATGTCACACAAACGAAAACAAAACAAAACTTGTTATCTTTAATGCACAGTGTTTTAATCAAATCGTTAGAGCCAGTTTTTAGAAAATCAAACTTTTCGAAAAATCTTCCATGTTTGGGGTGGGGGGATTTTGTTGAAAATCTTCGTGTCGTATCTTTGGAAGACATAAAATTTCGAAATTTACTATTTGACTGTCGATTTCTGAAATTAAAATATATTTCTTTACTAATCGTTTATCTTACTGTAATAATCAATTTTGTACACTTCTGTGTCATTTATTTAAAAATCAATGTTGTTATAACAGTTTCTTGTGCTTTACCCGACAGGTTCCTGCCAAATTGTAATGTTATAATTATCGTTCTTTTTTTTTTTGGTAAACTATAACCCTAATAAGAGTCGACAATAAAAAATACAACTTTTGGTATTTATCCGATTTTGTAATTATGCTGTTTTATGCTGCTGGCAGACACACCGACGGAAGAGACACAGACACCAACATAAAGGGACCCTTGTTCAGGGGGATGTTGGATCATGCATTTCCACTAAAATCTCGATATCGCATTTTTGGGTGGATGGCAATATCTCTCCTATTTACACATACTATATATCTAGGTTATACAATGCAGGGGGACACCTCGCACACTGTGACCTACATATATCTATTGAGGCTACCACCCCCCAGGAGGAAGGAATGAAGTGAAGGAACCACATGAGGCTACAGTCCGCAGACAGACAGGTCACAGAGATGCGCTGAAGTTCCTAACACTTTCAATTTCGAGACCTGTCACAGTGCTGGAACTGCCTAGAGAAGACGAACGACCCGTCAAACAAGCAGCCCTCTAGTGTCCACGGAGTGTTTTTCCTTTAAGAAAGCATCCGCAGCATCTGTCCGGCACCGCCATACGCCACCAAACCTAGAAGCACAACTGAAAAATGAGATGGAAAGGGAATGAAAGAGAAATCATGAGAAGGAGATCGTGTCAGATGAGAAACACACTAGTACTCCCCTACCGATCAGGGAAAACTACGAAAAACCCAAGGTCAGAGTGGGGTGGACGGGAATTGAACCCGGGACCTTCCGAATGTGAGCCTCTTTCTCCTACTTACTATAGATAATTGGTAGAGAAAGAAAAAATTGTCTGTTTGGCAATTAAGTAGATAACTGGATATTATTTCTAAGAATGTCTTCTTGATTTGAAGCAAATACTTGAAGCAAGAAAGGAATTCTGATTTCAGAGTGACATTCAAAGCCTTATTTATTGCAGTTGGTTTGTACACAAAGGTGATGCCATTACGGTTCAGTGATTTATCTGCTCTAAACTTGCCAAGAAGAAACCAGACGAAAAAGAGGAGAAGTTCACAAGATCGACATGAAAATATCGATACAGGTCGACTGATGGAACAGGATGTTTGCATTCTAAGACAGTTACAAAGGTTCCTTTGATACGCCCATTCAGATAAAGCGAGTCTTGTTGCCCTGAATACCGATAAAACTCTTTATAGCTGTTTTTCTCCTCTTTCATCTAAAGACAGAGAGGGAAATGCGCTTTGCTGTTATTTGAAACGAAACATTCGTCCACTGCTTTAAGCTACAGAAGCTGTAATGTCCTCTACGTAATGCCAATGGGCGTGGTCCACCTAACCTGCGAGTTGGACTGCTTCAGCAAGTTAACTAGGAGACGGTTTCATCAAGTTGTGTTTTCATTCCAGGGTCAAACTTCTGAATCTTTATTTCACCCTTAACAGGTGTTTAACCGAGCTAGGTGGCGCCGCGGTAACGTGTGCGTTCCATCCCCGGCGACGCCCACTCTGAACCATAAGTTTTTCGTGGTTTCCCCGGGTCGGCAGGCGAATGCTGAAAAGGTTAATCTTCTACCACGATTCCCTTGCCCCCTATTTCCTGTACCCATCATCTTCCTTGTCATATGTTTCAGGGTTTTAGGACCAGACGACGGGTTCGGCGAGTTGCGGCTGGGCGGTGATTGTACACTCTGGGATTTCATCCTGAGATCGTCCAAAGACCGCTCGGCTGGAAACCGCCTCGGTGCTTTCAAACGGGAGCTTCTCCGAGGGACCCCGGAGGCTTGGGACCAATAGATTGAGCTCGGGAGGCGTTTAATCTGGTAAAACTAGGGACCCCGTCTGTGCTTGCGCCCGTCGTCATCCGGATTTGGTCTCTCCCCTCATCCCTCCCTCCCGGGGGTAGAAGAGTGCGGTGCTCTGCCCTGGTTTCGGGGGACCAGCTTGGGAAACGTATCGTATCCAATACTTTAATTTATACCAATGTGGCTAAATTAACACTGTGAAGGTATCGCTAACCAATAGCGTTATTGTTGGCTTGTTACTTAAACTCAGCCAGTGGTCACTAAATGCAGTACTTAGGAACCTGTGTTACAGCAAATATTGTATTACATCAAAAAATTCGATGTCCAGATTTAATTGGAAATACATATTTTGGGTAGGGGTAGGAAATGTACCACAAACATATAAATAAACCATGTACTGCATTCACCTGACTTTCTCTACATACTATAGTTTATTTGTATATAGCTTCATTAACAATTCTTGCAAAACGTTATTTTTACTTTCTCTACTAGGTATAAGTTGGGGAAGTATTGTATTCCACCCAAAAATTCGATACCGAGATTTCACCGGAAATTCATGTTTTGAGACCCCCTGAATCCAAAAGAAAGCATTTTTGGAAACATTTCCGTGTGTGTGTTTGTGTGTGTCTGTGAACAGCGTAACTCAGAAACGAACAGTCGGATAAACACCAAACTTGGTATTTAGGTTCAGTATCTTACAGAGATGCAACACGACGGTTTTCAAGAAAAACCCCCACCCCAGATTACCCTTTACATGAAACATTTTTCGAAAATTTTAATTTTCTCAAAAATGCCTCTAACGATTTTGATTAAAATATCATATGTTTAAGATATTTTCATGGCAAATGAAATGTATATCTCGAATTTTCTGGGAATGTCTTCAAAAGTATTCTTCATTGTGAACTACTTTTGCATAACTGGTAAACCATAAGAGATAGACAAAACTTTGCTACACAAATAATGTAGATCGCGTTAAAATACACAATTTATGTCATATACATTTTTGTTGTTGAGTGAACCATTTTCGAGATATTGCTGGTTACTCCCTTAAATTTTCCAATACTTATACTTTTTCTCAAATTCCTTATTCATTTTTTTTTGTCCCGGTAATACAAAGAGAATGGAATACTCCACATAGCAATCAGCTCTTAAAACATTTGACTATCGCTTAAAGCCTACCAATTCCCCTTGCCTCTACAAGAAAATTAGCAATAAGATTAACATCTCGATTAACATGAAGCATATGGAGAATAAGCGTTTGTAAACATAGTTTTACAAGAGTAGAGAAAGTCATGTGAGTGTAACACATCAGATTTTTTATATTTTATTTATCCAAAGAAACATTTGTACAAATAGTAGTTTCTAACCCTCCACATATGGCCCATGACCTTCGGAGGATACAGTAAGTCACAGGTGAAGGCGCGGATAGGGCCACTACAGAGCTGGGAATCGAACCCCGGATCCTCAGCACGAGAGCTGGAAACAAAGCCACTGCGTTAGCGCGGCGCCCTTTGTACAAATAGTTTTATTACACATTTCGTTGTAGATATAAGGGGGATACTGAAAACCGAAGCGACTTATGTAAAGCTGGAGTGGGATTACGATTACCCTACACTGAAACCTACGAGGTTTATTCTATTATTTCATATCTCTATCATTTTAGTTATATAACCCTAATAAGGAACAATAGAGTATTAACTAAATTTTCCTTAGGAAGGTGAACAATTGGGTTTATCAATCGCAGTAGTCATATCTTTTCTTCCTCAGCGCTTCTAATTTGAAGATTATTTGATAAGACAGTTTCGTTCTCTTTATTAGTTAATTTCCATACTGATTCTTCTTCTAAGATTTCCATTGATGCAGGTGTTTCCGCAATCTGAAGTGTCTCGTCAGGAGCCCGGTTGTCAGGTTTATTTGGAATCCACTGAGCGTGAGCAAGGATGATTTTTTACTCATCATTCGCTTACTGTGCTTGCATCACTTCGTTGAACCTATCGCAATTGGTGGTGGTAATAGATCCACTCAGCAATGGATCTTCGTACAGAATTTAAAGGAATGACAAATACTGTTTCAGGCCCAGTGAAAGTTTGAGCAGACATTTTGCTTGAGAGGGAATCTGCTTTTACATTGCCTAAAATTCCTTTATGTTCAGGCACCCACTCAAGAGTAACCCAGTTGCCAGTTGTATAAGGTTTGTTAGTAAATCCCAGAATAACTTCGATGTTAACTGATAGCTTGCAATTGCTTTCAAAGCAGAATGGCTGTCAGAGAAAATCCAAATGTTTCCTTTGTAGCCCCTATTTAGATTCTCTCTGACATTGGTTTCAATTGCATAAACTTCAGCTTGGAATACAATGGCATTGCGACCAACAGAAGCAGATGTCACACCTTGGTGCCTCCCAATGTACTCCAGCTCCAAATCCATTGTCTGTTTTAGATCCATATGTATACTAGATCAGACTGCCCTCAGGAAAGTGCGCATTGTTTTGACTATTCTAACAATTTGTTGAATGGAACCGAAGCGGCATACATTTAAAACCGAGTGGCCTTCAAATTCCACACTTATTACGCGACTTCGCAAGAGATACTTGAATAATGGCCACTTCAAAAGTTACAATACTGAAGAACTGAGACCAATAATAGCAGATATCTTGAAAATGAATGACGATACAAACAATTGTGTGTTTTAAACTGATCTACATATATTGTGCAGTATGGTATTTTGTCTATCTCCTATAGTGTACCAGTTACAAAATTATACGAAATTCCATTTCGAATGAAATGACTTCACAAGCCACTCTCAGAAAATTCAGGATATACCTTTTATTATGCATGTAAATATCTTAAATATATGGCATTTTACTTCATATTCTGGTCTTTTTATAAAATACAAATACAGTAGCCTTTAAGCAGAGACATATCTCTTAATAGCTTGTTGCTAGGTGCAGCACCATTCTTTTTGCCATAGATTAATACTCTTTGCATATCCAAGTCAAAAAAAAATGAATAACGAATTCCCATTTGAGAAAAAGTATCAGTATTGGAAAATTTAAGAAAATAACAAGCAATATCTCGAAAATGGTTCACTCAAGAAAAAAAATTTATATGACATAAATTGTGTATTTTAACGCGATGTACATTTTTTGTGTAGTAAAATTTTGTCTATCTCTTATGGTTTAGCAGTTATGCAAAAGTCGTTCACAATGAAGAATACTTTTGGAGACATTTCAAAATTCGAGATATACATTTTATTTGTCATGAAAGTATCTTAAACATATGATATTTTAATCAAAATAGTTAGAGCCATTTTGGAGAAAATTACAATTTTCGAAAAATGTTCCATGTAAAGGGTAATCTGTGGTGGGGGGATTTTCTTGAAAACAAACCTTCGAGTCGCATCTCTGGAAGATACTGAACCTAAATACCAAGTTTGGTGTTTATCCGACTGTTCGTTTCTGAGTTATACTGTTCACAGACAAGACACACACACGGACATGTTTCCAAAAATGCTTTTTTTTTTTGGATTCAGTGGGTCTCAAAACATGTATTTCCGGTGAAATCTCGGTATCGAATTTTTAGGTGGAATACAATACTTCCCCTACTTACTATACGTAGTAGAGAAAGCAATAACGAAAAATTTTCATTCACAGAGTTGTTTGGGGTGGGGTACATGTTGAAAATCTCATGTAGCATATTTGTAAGGTACTGAATATAAATACCAAGGCTTTTAGTCCAACATTTTATTTCGAGTTATACTGCTTACACACCACACACACACACACACACACACACACACACACACACACACACACACACACACACTCGTACACAGAGGTAAAATTTAGATATGAATTTTTGGGTTGAATACAATATCTCCTCTACCTACGAGATAGGTACATGGTAGACAAACTAAGAATGATAAAGTATTGAAAAACTGAAAGCAAAAACGGGTTTTATTATTTATCTAACTTTTCCCTTTTGAGTTGGGACACATACACACACTGAGATTGTTGTTGCTCCCCCACGTACGATACAAACTTTCCGGTGGCCTTCGCCCCACGTTCACTTTTCCGGTGGCCTTCGCCCCCACGTTTAAAAACTCAACTTTGTATTTTAATGTTTATTTAAATATTATATATGTAAGCCTCAGCTGCGTCAGTATTAATTTTTCAGAGCACGTATCTCTTAGCAGGGCTGGAGTGGCTAAAGAACAACGCTTACACAAATTATAATTGTATTGTACTTTGTTTATCAATCCTTCACACGAATAAATAATACTTCACTGATATATCCTACTGTAGAGCTAAGAGATTATTATTATTTGCACTTTTTAAACACGTAAACTTTATTTTATTCTCGTCGTAATGAATTTTCATGTCTCACACTGAATACGTATAAAATCGAACTGCTCGGGAACGCTGCCTTGTAGCGACTAGCGTCTACCGCCTAAATTCGTCATTTACTCTATTAGAATACTTTTATTTAACTTAAAGCTTTTCTAGTTTTTTGGTTGGCTATTTATAAACTGTTTAAAAAATTACATTATCGTTCCAAGAATTATTAGTAGCATTTATTAAACTTTCTAATTTATTGTTGTCTCAAGGTTACCTCATTGTTAGCAACTTTCGGCTTCTACTTTATAATTCTGTTTGCTTCTACTCTCACAGCTCCTACATTGTTAAATTATGTAATACTTTCACGTAACATTATTATACATGCACATAATAATATAAACATAATACAATGACTGTTACTTACATTTTATATATTATATACATATTGCTTTTAAGGCGGGCTGTTATTATATTTTATAATATATAATTAGACTGATATTATTTAAGTGTTAAAAACACTGCCTCAACACACACACACACACACACACACACAATGACCTTTTGAAAAATACTTCTGTAATTAGGAGCCTCAAAACATGTTTTTAAGGTTAAACCTCGGATTCAAACAGATAGGGGGCATTGGATAAAGTAACAGGCAATGCTGCTTCCATTACCTCGAAACAGATAATGACGAGGAATGTTTGCTAGTAACCATGGAAACTTTATGGAGGCGGAGAAGATTACATAATGTCAGCGTGCCCAGTTACCCTTAGGCTGGTGACCTCTCTTCACCTTGTTGACCTCAATCTGAACATAAACACATTTACATATCCTAATCTGGAAAAAGAGCCGAGTGCCAAACATCGTTTTAATATTAAATTTTTATCTCTCTCCCTACCACGAGCATAGTACGTAGAGAAAGTAATGCATTCCAACAAAATATTCAATAGCGAGATTTCACCGGAAATACAAGCTAGGAGCGCCCCCCCACAAAAACATTTTTAAAAAAATGTGTGTCTCTGAACAGAATAACACAAAAATGAAAAGTATTGGTATTTAAGTTCAGCACCTTCCAAGGATGAGACACGAGGATTTTTAAGTAAATCCCCCACCCCAACTACCCTTTACATTGAACACTTTTCTATACTTTTGATTTTCTAAAAAAATGGCTCTAACTATTTTTACTAAAATACAATATATTAAAAATATGTTTACGTGGCAAATAAAACGCATATTTTGAATTTTCTGGGAATAGCTTAAGTTCTCTTCATTCGGAAGGAATTTTGTATAGTATTGTCTCTTTCAGAGTTGCAAGTGTCAGCGGGAGATCTCGGCGTGTGCATGGCAAGTGAAAAGGATGCTCTCAGGAAACATTCGTCCCCGGACTGTGAGTGGTCTCTAAGTTCCGGGCCCCCCAGGGCATGTGTAAGCCCACAGGGTGGAGGGGAGTCAGCTGCACCAAATGCAATTTGGGGAGTTTAAATCTGTAAAACGGTAGGGACTCTGCCCTCTGCCTAACGTGCCTCCTGGTCCGGGCCTAGGTACAAAAGATCTGCGCAGAAGTCCTATGCGTAAAAAAATTCCTGGGAATCTGGATTGATAATGAATTCTCATGGGGAAACCCGTATACTACAACTAAGTGTCAAACTGAACAAATTATGTTATGCTGTTCATTAATTGGCTAATGTATGCTGCAAAGAAATACTAAAGATTGTGCATCACAGCCGCGTTGAGTCCCAAATTAGCTATGGCATCCCCTTTTGGGGTTCCTCCTCAAAGGCAACACATATTCTCACAATCCAAAATTTTGCCTATCCTATGCCTATATATTCTTGAAACCTTAAACTTCATTCATAATAATATAACTATATTTCAAAACAACTCAGAATATCATAACTACAACACAAGCAATCTCATTAACTTACATTTGGATAGTCACAGGCTTATAAAAAGCCTAGCAAGCATTTCCCATCTGGCTTTCTTAATGTATAACAAACTAGATACTTCAATAAAAAACTTAAATAAAGAATATTTTAAAGGTAAACTAAGAAACCTACTTCTAAAAAGGCAATATTTACATATAAATGACTATTTAAATGAACCATGTTTTCCATAATCACACAATTAAAGTACATAGATTATTTAATGTTGTTATTCTGTGACACTGTATTCCACCCAAAAATTCGATACGAGATTTCACCGTAAATACATGTTTTGAGACCCCCTGAATCCAAAAAAAGCATTTTTGGAAACATCTCCGTGTGTGTGTCTGTATGTTTGTCTGTGAACAGCATAACTCAGGAACGAACAGTCAGATAAACACCAAACTTGGTATTTAGGTTCAGTATCTTCCAGAGATGCAACACGAAGGTTTTCAAAAAAATCCCCACACCCAAGATTACCCTTTACATGGAACATTTTTCGAAAATTTTAATTTTCTCAAAAATGGCTCTAATGATTTTGATTAAAATATCATATGTTTAAGGTATTTTCATGACGAATAAAATGTCTATCTTGAATTTTCTGGGAATGTCTCCAAAAGTATTCTTCATTGTGAACGACTTTTGCATAACTGGTAAACCATAAGAGATAGGCAAAATGTTACTACACAAAAAATGTAGATCGCGTTAAAATACACAATTAATCTCATATACATTTTCTTTTTGTAAAGAAACTGACATGTATATTATTATTAAGAATTATTTTAGTATCGCTTGCTGTAATGTAAAATTTCAACATATCAAATCCTGATGTGTCAAAAAACAATGTAAATTGTTCCCAAATTATGAAATAAAATATTATTCTATAAGCTGTTTTTTTTTTATCCAGGATTATTCCGTATCCTACCTACAGTCTGGAAGTATGAAAGAGAGAGTGAATGTATGTGTGTGAGTGAATTTAAGGACAATCCAAAGATAAACAAACAGAAACGGGTTATATTATTGACGATTAACAATTGTTTCAACGGCAAAAGCCGCTAATATGACCTGGTTGTTAAGGCCACATATAAATGAAAATGAAACAACAAATACACAAAGAAGCAAACTAAAAGTGTTACTTGGTGACAATTTTCGTCATTTACTCTCTCCTTAACACATCTGGTCAAAACACTGTACAATTAACATGCTATAGCATGGAAAAAATGGTAGATACCTTACAACTTGAAAATGTCACTCCTGCTGTTCATATTTTCAATCCCATTTATACAACTCTGTACCATTTGACCAATCTGACAGAAGGAAACTAAGGTACTCGCTACCCCTTTCTATTTGCAATCCCTTATTTACAGAATGCATTCGTGCACGACTAGTTTGCACACGACGACGAGGTTCCTAACACAATGAAGTTAATTAGAGAAGGTGCAGGAATCCAAACCACCTCATTGCCCCGAATTCCAGAATCCACATCGAACCTCCTCCTTTGCTGTACACCTAAACCAAAGGACAACATTCCTCTGACCAACCGAACTCTCTTTGTATCGCATCACACGCAGGATAAAAACCAGTGTCTGTATTTACCCAAGTTTGTGTGTACCCATTATTCTCGTGCTTCACGAGATGGATGCTGCTGCTGCTCTCGCAGCGTTGCAAACAGTTCCTGCAGGAATATTCTCTTATACCACAGGACATAAAAACCCTTGACACTATCGCAAATGTAAATCTACTTTGAAAATCACAATAACTTTTTTCTCCTACTTCCCACACTTAATTGCTCTAGAACTACTTCTTCTGGGGGTATTCTGAAAATAACAACTCCCCTTTTTCCACTCCCCTTGAAGAATGCTATATGTCAGAATACACTTACTTATAGGGTAGACGGGGCTATTCCACTCATTTCAAATTTACGGCATTATTAAAGAAATAAAAAATCATTTTTATGTTGAACATAGAGCAAAACAGCCCTTATCAACTCCTTAAAGCATACACATATTATAGACATAATATCTACAGTTGTGATACAATAAAACAGCGAATGTTACACATAGAGAACATCTCAAAATTAACGCAGCTATTACGCCCGGACCTGGGGCTATTAAAGCTCAGAGTAACTTTAAGTATTTTAATTAAATGCATTTGTCAAAATTTTGTCCTTATTCCTTAGAGACTTTTTTTTAAACATGAGTGTGTAACCAGCCTGTTCCTTTTATGGAACATTTTAGGGATAAGAGGATTTCCTAAACATTTTATTAATGCTATCAAGAATCGTATGTAAGTACCAAAATAAAAATTAATTCTGGTTTTAAAATGTCAGCTGAAATCTTACGACAAGGGTGTAGCATATCGCCCGCTTTATTTAACTTATGTATTGACGATTTAGTTTTGAAGTGGAAGATGAAATACAGTTCGGATCAAGATATAATTAAATACACCTTAAGCACGTTACTACATGTTGATGATCAAATAGTTACACAAGAAACAGAAGATAATCTACAAAGAGCAGTATATAGATTCAGCCAAAATGCGATATATTACAACTTAACTATATCGATAAATAAAACAAAAGATAGTGGTTTTTAAAGGGAAGAACCCCGTTAGATCAAAGATACTAATACATGGTATAATACTAGAACAGGTATCCCACTTTAATTATCTAGGATGTGACACTAGTTTTAAATTTGACAAAGGCATTGAGATGAAGGTTAATAGGCTTCAAACCATTTGTGGAACCATCAGAAGAAGTGGGAAGAAAAACTAGAAAAGAAACAGAAGAATTAATAAGATCAGATTTGAATATTGCATCAGTAAACGATAAGATTGATGAAAATAAAAGAAATTGGAAAGAACATGTTGAGAGAATGACAGACAATAGAATACCAAAAAAAAAAAAAAAAAGAAGAAGAAGAAGATAATGAATTACCAACCGAGAAGTTATGAAGACCACGCAACAGATGGCTAGAGACGGTAACAGGTGATACCACCTAATCCTTGAAAGCAGAAGACGAAGAATAAGTTTTTTTCTGTCCAATTGCACGAACACACTCTTCGTGAAACCATATTCTACTTTTCTCATATGTGAACTAGTCACCTTTGGATGCCGATTTCGGAGAATAAAACTTTAACCCACAAAATCACATGGTGCATCTTTCTCATCATTGTCTTCTACTTGGACTGGTATTGACTCATCACTTGACTCACTAATGTCACGATTTCGTTTTGCAATAGGTCTATGCTTTTCTTGTTTTCTTTTTCAATCTTCAATTCCCTTTTGAACCGGCTTTCTTCAATGTTCGAGTCTGACGTCAAACGTTTGGTTTCTTGTATTCTTCGGCACCTCGATTCCTTCTTTTCTGCAGTGAATAGAAAAGGGAGATCCTGCTTTCGGCGTTGGCTGTACGCTAGCGCTTGTTGACGCCTGTTCTGGGGTTGAACGGAAATATGCTTGCGCATTCAAAACATTTGAAACCGTTTCCCATTGTTGCTCCTTTACTCCATGCTCTAGACAAGAGTTTCCCAAAATTGAAATCATTGACAGCACCGGTTGCGTTTGAGTGTATATAATTTGTTGCTTCTCGATGGTAGCGGACGTCCGGAGCCCAAAAACCGCAAACAACTCCAACAGAAAAACTAACGCCAATTCCAGCTCCCCGGAGCCCAAAAGCAACCTTTTCCCGCCCGAGGAGGATTAGGAACGTCCAGGAGCCTGACTTGGCGCCCGCGACAGAGGCGCTGATCCCGCTCCTCAACGTCAGCAGGTGTCAATAGGGCCGATGTGACACCTGCTCCCTCAAGCACATCTCCTCCCCAACCTCAAACCATCTCCAACCCTGGCTTGGACCTTGCGGCGATGGTGGGGTGGTTTCAGCAGCTGCTGCCGAACCACGGCCGCCAGATCTGCGAGATCCTCGTCAAGTTCTTCACCGCCAAATGCTAGCAGCTATGGAAGGGCTTGCCCTCCTGAACACCGTTATTCCGATTGTGCAGATGACGCACAGAAATAGGTCTCGTACCTCATTTCCGTTCGCGTTCTGCAACGCTTGCGGTCTAGCCGGTCAGGGGGTGAGTTGTTACCTTTTGCCCGCTCCCAGGCACTGGACGTCATCTTAGTCGGCGAAACATTTCTCCGTCCCGAAAACCGCTTCCGTCTTCCGGTCTACGTCTGCCACAGAACGGATCACCAGGATCGTCCGGGAGGCGGCACGGCGGTCCTTGTGCGGCAGAACGTGGTCCATCCCCCAATCCAGCTCCCTCCTCTTCAAACCCTAGAAGCAACAGCAGTATGAAATGATCTCGACGGAGCGGAGGTTTTGGTGGTCTCCGTATACCATCCTCAAGGTTGACAGTTTGCGCCCAATGACTACCTTACACTCCTAGCCCTATATCCCAGTGCAATTCTAGCCGGCGACTTCAATGTCAAACATCCACGTTGGCAGGGCGGATGCCAGAGGCAATGCAATAATTCGACTGATCGACGCGGACCCACTGCTTCAAGTGCAGGATCCCTGGCAACCCACACATCATCCGCGAGGTGGAGGACTGTCGTCAGTCATCGACTTCGCGATCACCAAGCAATTCACATATCATCTTACCCTCACGTCAATCAACGCACTACATTCCGATCATAATCCCGTGTTAGCAGAAATCAACACTAGATTTGGCAGGCACGACCCCTCGTTTCGCACACGAGAAGTCGACTGGGTAGGCGATAAGAATTGCCTTCGCACTTCCATACCACCAAATCCCAGAATCACAGACATCCCACTCTTGGAAGCAGCGGTCTGTTCCTTCACTTCCATAGTGACGCAAACTGCACACAACCTTAGTCTTTGCTCTAGCCCCCCTACATCCCGACGTCCTTCCAGTGGACCTTGTGGTTCACATCCGCCGTTCCTGAGCTGCCCGGAGACTGTACCAGCGTCAACGCACGCCACACAATCGGGCGCTCTTGCGGCGTCTACGCCGACAGGTCCGTCTCCGCCTGCGCTAGTACCATGTGCAAGCGTGGGAGGATACGATGACCAGACTGCGTATCGATGGTGGTGACGTGTGGAAGGTTGCAAAAAGCCTCCGAAACCGTCAAGGCCAATACACCTCTTCTCTCCAAGGCACCCAAGGCCTCGCCTATGAACCCAGGCCAAAGCAAATGTGTTCGCCGATTATCTTGAACGTACCTCCGAGAGAGGACCCCCAGGACATCTTTTCCGAACACGTTCGTCGGGAGGTACGCCGATACTTTCGGTGCCCTCCGGATGACGCGGATCGGCTATCCATCATTCGCCCGAATAAACTCTATGGCGCACTCCTGCGTCTCAAACCCAAAAAGGCGGTCGGACCTGACGGGCTAACCCCCCTCATGCTCCGGCACCTTCCCTTCAACGCCGTGCTCTTTCTAACCCGAGTATTCAACATGTATCTCACTCTGGGTCACTTTCCACGAGAGTGGCGAGAGGCCAGGGTGATATGCATCTTGAAACCGGGGAAATATCTGCGCCTGTTCTTCAAACTACCGATCCATCAGTGTCCTTGTGACCCTCTCGAAAGTTCTCGAGCGGATGATCCTCAACCGCTTGTCCCTACTTTTGGGAGACATTCAAGCCATCCCGAACCACCAGTTTGGATTTCGTCCTGGGCATTCGACATCTCAGCAGCTGCTGCGAGTGGTGGAGTCGGCTGCCCTGGGTTCCCAGGAAGGTTGGTTCACCGCCGCGGTATCGCTGAATGTCGAGAAGGCCTTCTCTACGACGTGTCACGCGGGTCTCCTGTACAAATTCGTCCACCTGGGATTACCAACACAGGTTAACAACATCATACACAGTTTTCTACGACACCGCACATTTAAAGTTTCAGTTGCGGAGAAAACATCTACACTTAGGCCAGTTAGAGGCGGAGTACCTGAAGGCTCTGTATTATCTCCCACGCTTTTCAGCGTCTTCGTGGCAGACCTTCCAACACAGCAGCAAGTTGAATTGGCCCAGTATGCTGACGACGTGCTGCTGTACTGCTCTAACAAAAACCTAATCAGAGCCTTCAACCCAATACAGAGACACTTCCGCCTCATCCAGCAGTGGTGCCGACGTTGGTGCATGTCCGTTAACGCGGACAAGAGCAACGTCCTCGCAGACTGCCCCACATTTCAATTTCGAGGCCGAAGGATTGAATGGAGGAATTCTATAACCTACCTGGAAGTGAAGTTGGATAAGGGTATAACTTTCCGCGAGCACATCTAAGACGTCTCGGCACGGGCGCAGGGGGCAATTGCCTCCTTGTACCCGATGCTGAGAACCGAGATACCTGTTCGTCTAAAAATACACCTTTTCCGAGCCCTGATAGTCCCCCTCATGCTATACGCCTGCGAGGTCTGGGGCATGGCCGCAGACAGCTGGCTGCTAGGCTAAAACGGAGGCAGAATAGGGGACTCCGGTACATCTATTCTGTCGGCCGCGTCTTCCCCGTGAGACTACTACACGAAGCCTCATCTCTTCCATATGTGGAAGATGAAATTAGGCGCCGGGCTACTAAATTCACGCCAGTTTACCAAACAGAGTATACTGGTCAGATCACTTGGGGATTATAACCCTAGAACTCGCCGTCTTCGGCGTCATCGGGTTCCCCGCATGGCATGCGGCCACACCAGTTAACCAAGGAGTTATACCAACAGCAGCTAAAGCTGAACTCCATAGTTATCCTACCCAAGAGATGATTGGTCTCAAAATTCAATCCCAGCCAAAGAATAATTGATAAATACACACATAACAGGGTGCATCCTAACAGGCAGCTGTCGAGGAGGTACATGCTTCCTCCCTTCTTTCATTGCTACCTAAAAATAAACCGTCATCCTTAACCACCATTTCCTATTGAAATAATCATCCTGCGGTTAAAACCTTTTGAGGGTGGGCACGCAGCAAAAATTCACTCGGGCTAAAACTTAACCTGCCAGTAGCTCGTCGTCGTCGGTAGAACGATTTTATTGGTTTAAAAACAATTCTATCAAGAGACTGCAGAACGTGTTGCGTGTGTGGTGGTAGACACATCTCAATTCCATTTTTCGGCAGTAATCCGGACTCTGCAATGAAGAATGTGAACCCTGGCCATCAAAAACTAGCAGGTATTTTACTTGTGCACGATGTTTCTGAAAGTGCCGGAGATATTCAAGAAATATGTTTTCGTTGATATAACCAGCAACGCTCATGGCCACTTCAGAACCAGGAGGCAAATCCGCTTTGTACATCTCTCTGAACCTTACACCCTTAAATATTACAAATGGGAGAATAAACACACCACTCGCACTACAGCAAGCAACTAGAGTTAATATTTTCCCCTCCCTCGACGCTAGTTAGCTTCACAACTTCTCTAGCACATTAAGTTGCAACTATATTTGTTGGGACATTGTTAACGGGTAATCCGAACTCGTCCATATTGAAAATCAGCTCAGGCTTGTCATTAATGTTCACTCTGTGGTTAAGCTCTGATAAAAGATTATATACCTTTTATTAGCTCAGGTGTGAATTGTATGGAAACAAAGTGACATAACAAACAGTTAAGTGCTCTTAAGGGGACAAGATACTCTGAAATGGTAAAAAATCACATTTTTTGCTTTAAGCACCAATAAAATCTCTATTATTTCCAGTTTCAGAAAATATATAATTTTTTAGATTTAAGAGGTTTTTAAGACATTTAAGTAACACTTAAATGCTAGTCTGCATTCCTTTACAGCCGTCATGCCCCTTTTTAGAACATTAGTGTATCTTTCAACAACGAACGACTACATCATGCCCAGCGAGCAGTTCAGGAATTAACAAAAGAGGCCAGGACCAAGAGAAGGCAATCAGAAAAACTGAAGCAATCCAGGAATGAAGGTGCAGATGATTATGGCCCTGGAATGTACTGAAGTGCGTCAGAATTTTACATTTTTTGATACTTATGTAACTCTTTCTCACAAAGTATGAGAGGTATAGAGCTGACATTTTCAGTACATGTATACAACACATACCTGAACTTTCTGAACCACAATTATAATTTTATAATATATATTAATGATATTAAAAGAGCAACACCATTACAAATTTTCCACATTTTTACTTTTTTGACTTTGCAAACAATTTTTTTTTCAATTTCTAGTAAACCGATATACATAACTAAATAACCGAGGTTCAGAAGATAGTTGATTATACTAAGAACAAGCATGCAAAACTGTAATTCTGTACAAGTAGTATCAAAGAATAAGGTACATGAACTCACATGTTTTAAGAGTACATTTTATTATTTTTCTACTAATGAAATACAAGTTTATGGACACATAAGCTATCAATGCAAACAACCACTTGAAATAATTATGATTTATAGAATAATTCATAAAATTTTAGGAAAAACCATTGAGAACTATAAGAGTAGTGGCAATTTAACACACTTAAGATGTAATTTCCATGTGTTCAGACTAGCTTGTCCCCTTAAACTATCTGCAATACAAGTAATGCACATTATTTCAAAATTCGGTAGTAGTATTACATCACTATGAACAAGAAAAATAAAGGAGATATTACCATAGGAGATTCCACAGAATGATTCTGCATGCCACTTGTAAAATCTTTCTTGTACTATATTGTTAACATTGTAATGATAGTTAATTGTTGTAACTTCACACTATCTTAATTCTTGTCTTATTCAGACATGTTTATATTGCAAACACATTTGTTAGTGGAGTCAGTTTGACCAACCACATATATTGAGACGTATTGAATAAAATGTAATACTTGCTTGTGCTTTACCTATAGAAAAAGCTCGAAGGAACAGCATACACTTCATTTAGTAAGCATAAACAGTAACCTAATGCTAAAAGGTTTACACTTTGTGCCATAGTTTTACCTTTCAACAACAATAGAATTTCCTATCAATTGGGCGCATCCGCTTCTATTCGGTCAGTTTCATCACGGCCATACCCATTTAAAACTTAACGCAATAGATTATAGAAGGCGGTAAACTCCAACAATTGGAAAATCTAATATCAACATATCCCGTGTATGTAAAACATTTAAATGACTGAGGGATATGAGAAACAAGGAGAACAAATGCAGTTTGTAAATTTGATGAAGCAATATTCAGTGCTACTGAATAGACCACAAAACCTGCAGTGAGAAATAAGAAAGGTTCAGCAGTGCAGGAATTAAAGACGACGATGGGGTGCGTTTTGAATAAAACAGTCGCCGAAAAAGTTATTTAAAAATATAAATAACAGGAAAATGAAACCCTTGCGATTAATATATTCAACTCCGTGGTAGAGTGGTTACAGAATCCTGACGTGGGTGCAGACCAGTATTCCAACTACAGCGGAGAAGTTGTACTTATACTATCCGTTAGTATTAGCTAGTTTAATTTCGTCAATGCTTGAAGGAAATTTAATCCACACATCAGCTTTTCCTGACGTTTTTCTTGCCACAAATACTGTTCTTCTTGAAACACTATTCTGGTGGATACCCTACTTCTTCCCCGATATCATTCTGAAAGTCAGAATATACTACGACGGCAGTCCCAGAAGTACCCTACCTGACATATATAGCGGGTGATGTTTCAAACAAATGACTATGGTAGAAAGTACCATCCTTATAAAGCTTAATTTTGAAATTCGACGATGCTACGTTGTTTAGTAATTGTTTGGCAGCCATGAATAGTGAAATGGATAAAACTGGTCATAGTTATGTGATACAATACTTTTATTTGAAATGTCTTAGTCCAACTAATATTAAAGCTTAGTTAGATTCTACTCTGGGGGAGTCTGCTCCTTCGTTTACAACAGTAAAATATTGGGTGGCAGAGTTTAAGCGAGGCCGTACGAGCTGCCAATACGAACATCGCAGTGGTCGACCAAATGAGGTGACCACGCCAGAAATTGTGAAGAAAATCCACAAAATAGTGTTGGTTGACCGTCGACTGAAAGTGCGCGAGCTAGCAGACATCGTGGGCATTTCAAAAAATGCTGTACATTGCACACTAACTGAAAATTTAGACATGAGAAAGCTGTGCGCAAGATGGGTGCAGCGTTTACTCACAATGGAACAAAAGCAGCGTCGTGAAGATGTTTCAGTCCAGTGTTTGGCGATGTTTCGCTGCAATAAAGCCGCATTTTATGTCGATTCATAACCATGGACGAAACATAGGTCCATCACCTCACACCTGAGACGAAGGAACAGTCAAAACAGTGAATTGAAAGGGGAGAATCGGCTCTAAAGAAGGCGAAGACAGTTCCATCTGCAGGCAGGGTCATGGCGTCAAGGTTTTGAGATGCGCGTGGGATAATTTTCATTGATTATCTTCAAAAAGGAAAAGCAGTCAATTGCGGGTATTAAGCAAGCTTATTGCCGCGTTTGAATGATGAAATCAAGCAAAAACGGCCGCATTTAGCGAAAAAGAAAGTTCTGTTTTCTCAAGACAAAGCACCAGTTCACACATCCATTATCGCCATGGCCAAAATCGATGAGTTAAAGTTAAAATTGCTTCCTCATGCAGACTTAGCCCCACCCTCTGATTATTTTCTGTTTCCAAAGTTGAAGAAATGGCGTGGTGGTAAAAGATTTGCCAACAATGAAGAGGTGGATTTTGCAGTTGATGGCTATTTTGCAGAACTCGACGGTTCTCACTATAAACAGGGTATCGAAGCTATTGAACATCGCTGGGAAAAGTGTATCGAGCTGAAAGGAGACTATGTAGAGAAATAAAGACGTTTTTCCCCAAACTTTTTATGTTTTCTTTGTTAGGTTGGGATAGCCCTCGGATAGCCCTCGTAGATACCTTTAAAAAAAATCACTTTTTTGTTCAGAATTTAGCGCTCCTCCCCGTCTCTCGTCTTTATGGCCAATATAATCACTTTACCACTACACATTTGGTTTATAGACTCTCTAGGCTGTTTTCTTTCTTAAAACGTCTTTGTGGCCGAACTTGAAGAAATGCAGCCATTTTACTTTGTTATGTACATTTTCTAAACAAGCGAAGACTGGAGAAAGGCATGCTATGACTTTTCTTGGTATTGCCTGCGAAGCAAACTCCTTCCTACGCTTTATGCATAACAATAATAGTATATTGTAAAGGTAGAATCGATATCTGTGCTAAGAGAACCGTATACTGCGCTTTTTATGCATGCTGATCGTAGTATTTCCTTCCATAAACGAAGGAAAAGCATTTAATACATTTTATACATACGACTCACTGTTTCATAGCTACCTAAGTTTATTGTTATCTGTGGCTTGTATAGTATATTTCCTGATCATCCAAAATAAATAATAAAAAAAAAAAAACTTTTCCCTCTGTATGAAATGTAATGCAACTTTATTACATTCTTTCATTAAATTTTAATGCGTTATACATTCACATGACGTTTTTATCCACTCTTCTACAAACTATTTATAGAAGAGCTTATTTTTTTTCGATTTACTCCATGTTAATCCAGATAAGAGTGTGGGAAATGGTTTCATTGCAGGAGACTGAGGCACTAGCCAAACGCACAAAAGGCGGGTCGCTATATGCTGGTTTTGTGAGTGCATACTCTTAGCATAGCGAGGAACTAAAGAGTGGTTCCTTAGCACTTCAAATAAATATAAAGTAGTTGAAAATGCAAACCAATAACAACGAATATCTAGGAAATGGTTAATGCCACAACTGATTTTCACATAAATTGCGTGTTGTAACGAGCTCAACATTTTTTCAAGCATCTTTGTATATATGTTACGGTTTACCAGTTGTACAATGTGTAAAGTTCTCGCAAAGCCGACTCACGGATAGTCATGCAAGAAAGTCACAATTACCAAAAAGAATTAGACTAAGAATAAAATTTATATGTCGGACCAATTATAGAAAGCATTAGCAGCAAGGCATACCCCCATAGTAATAATTATTTGGTACTACAACTTAAAGGAATCAAAGGACTTAAAGAGGTTTTAAATAAGAACAAGAATCTGTACAGTCCTAAAGGTACTGAATATATTAAAATTAAGGCACGTTACATTTAACTCTGTCCTTCTCACACACATTTGCCATTACGAAAGAAAATTTAACACGCCAAAAAATAATGTAAACTCCTTCCAAGAAATGTTATACGCCGCTCCACACTGTATAAGAATTTTGATATTTACTTACGCCCGAAGGTACATGTTATAGCAAATTTAGAATAGGCCAAAAGGTGTGGAGACGGCCGCTCCCAGACACGAAGATCACTCCAAGTCCTTCGGTGTGAGGTATTGTTCTTCAACTGTTGTAGTTTATTGTTGAAGTTTTACTGTTGTTAGCCACACGCTTGGAATTAATTTGAAGAAGATATTGTTCTTGGTGTTTATTGTTTAATCTGCTCCATGTATGAATGTCAATTTGAAGAAGATTGTTTGTTACGTAATATGCTGCTACGTATGAGAAGCCGATATGAAGATGTATTTTTTTGTTGTTACGCCCCAATTTTTACAATATTATATTAACTTTGTTATTAAACTGCTTCTATAGGTCAGTATTGTTTTAGAGTCATGTATTTCTTAGGCAGGGCGTGTTACGACAAGAACGTAGGCTTACACAGATTTTAAGTTTAAATTCACTTCTTTTTATTAATCCTTGACACAAATTAAATAGCACTACACTGATATTAAGAGCTGTGAGATTCTTTTACTTGATAATTGCACTTCGTTAACGCGTATATTTAATTTTCGTTACACACGGATGCGTAATATTTCTATAGAGAACACATCTTCCATCCGGTCACTACCAAGGTCTGCAGGAAACTGAACATATTTCAACCGTCCAAACACGTAAGCTTCTGTGTTTCAAGTCTCTGATTGGCTAATCCTAGTCCAATAGAATACATGCATTTAATTAAAGTTTTTTCTGACTGTTGATTGGCTATTTTAAAAACTGTCACAAGATTTACGTTATCGTTGCTCTAATCATGACTAGTAACATTTAAACTCTCAAACTCATTATTGCCTCAAGGTTACCTAATTGTTAGCAACTTTAAACTTATTATTCTCACAGCTCTTACAGTATTAAATTACATAACGCATTCACATAACATTATTGAACATGTTTACAATAATATAAGCATATGCAATCACTGTTACATGCATTTTTATAAATTATTACATATTGCTTCAAGGCGGGCTTATTGAATTTACATATTATATAATTTAATTTAAATAATTCAAATGTTAAAAATACTGCCTAAGGTGTTATTTGAGAACGAAGTCATACACTGCCTTTTTTCCTCTTCAGGCATCGCTCGGGGTACGCACTGGGCTGTCAGGTGATGACATACAACCAATATTAGTGCCACCTGTACTGGCGGAGAGCGCAACCTGGCGAGTGCTGTAGAACTTCGTGCAGCCGCCTCCTAGTGTAAGAAGGCTGTCGGCATAAGAAGCAGGGCCCAGGATTATATCCTATGACTGCGGATACAAGAAAAGCTGCGGCCATCTCTGCAAAACAGTCCCTCGGAGAAAGAAAGAGCCAGAGTCGGCTCAAATGTTATACAAAATGCATTCCCAATGAAAAGCACTTCACAGGTTATTTCCTGAAAGGTTAAGATATAGACGACATGATGGCGAGCTAAAGGCAACCCGAAGGTGTGCTATGTAGGCGTGTACCTGCCCTAATTAGGGCTTAATCACGTAGTGACGGGATATGGGGTTTACTGGATGGCGGTTGAGATTCTTGTAGGGGAGGTAACAAAGTTGCCGGTCATGGTGCAACGGTCCTTGTACACCGCTGATGTTAGTGATTTGTCATATTATAATGTAGGGGTAGTTATTTTGAAAGTCCAAGCTACTCTTGAAAGGACTGCGTAGGAGCTCAGCCTTAGCTGCTGATGGAGGTGCTCCGTTGTTATCGGATGTGCCCACATGCCATACGGCGAAACCGGTGATGCCTCAAGCGGCGTGTTCTGAGGGCGCTCCGATGGTATAGCAACTGGTCGTGGCATTTTGCAACCCGGCGCCTAATTTCATCCTCCATGTAAGGAAGGGATGAGGATTCGAAGCAGTCTCACGGTAAAGGAGAGGTATACAGAATAGATAGCCTGAAGGCCCCTTTCTGCACCCGTTGCAGAAGCAGCAGACTGGAGTCTGCGGCCATGCTCCAGATCTCGCAGGCGTAAAGCAGGACGGAGATTCTGAGTGCTCGAAAAAGGCGTTGCTTAAGCGGGACAAGCATTCCTGAACTCACCATGGGGTACAATGAAGCCGTAGGCCCAGTGCGCGAGGTCCCTGATGTGTCCCTCGAAAGTTAGGCCCTTTCTAGCTTAACTCCCAAGTAGGTGATGGCATTTAAGATATAGGTACAGCTTAAACAAAATCAATGAGCAACAGCCAGAGAGGGAGTTCCATTCGAAAAATGAGGAACGCATTCGCGACGCTGCGTTCACAATACACGATTTAATAGACTCCCTGCCTTCATTTCAAAGCTATGCGATAACTAGGAAAATTACTTTCAGTTTGGTTGTATGCATAGTAGTCGAGCGGTGAAACGAATATGTCTCGTAATTGGAAAAACCTGGGTTCGAATCCTTGACGTTAATGCATTTTTATTTAAATTTTAATTTGTTAAATATATGGCAATGCCGTATCTTTTCTATGCAAAAGATATCTTAATTTTAAGACATTTATACATAAACGACAAACAAATTACTCCTCACTTTTTCAAAATAACTTTCAAATTAGTAAGTATTAAAAGTACATTCGCATGGAAACAGTATGGAATTTTAAGGCCTGAGTATAGCGTCCAGTTCTTAACGACTATCGCTATTACCTTTGTATCTATAACGAAATGTGTAATGTAGCTATTTTTGCAAAGGCTTATTTGGATTAAAATGAAGTAGATAGGCAAAATAAGCTTTATTAAGAACAGTTTGTATATCCACTATTAAACGATAGAGGGCGGAGAAAGTCATGTGAATTTATCACATCAGAATTTTTTTTATTTAGGACTATAATGTTTGCTTATTTCTTATATAGTTTGAAAACGAAAAGGAGAGTGTTTTAGTTTTTATGTGTGAGCATAAAATCAAATAAGCCTTAGCAACCGGAAATTATATTACTGTGCGTGATAAACATTCCGTTTTTCTGGAGAAAAAAAAGTTATGCTGGGGATATAAATAGTCCTCATTACTACGCACCTGCTTATAACCGCTCGGTATCAGAGCATATTGGTGACAGACTCAATATGGAATGTGACAACAGACCAAGCTAAAGACACGCGTCCCGAGACACCATTGTGAACCGGTCGCGGAAACGATGTGCACTTAGACAAATAGGGCTTCGAGAGTCTGCTGATTATATATATCTTAAAATCGCTTAAGTTCTTTTTGAGAACATAAAAAATAACGGAGACATTTTTCGTGTAAACGGTACTTTGAATATATTAGATTTTTTTAATATATTAGTGTCGCATTTTTGAACTTGATAATGAACTTCTATATCAAATATTTATTTTATCCGGCATTTTGTCTTT
The DNA here is from genome assembly GCA_030765065.1 of Deroplatys truncata. Lineage (NCBI taxonomy): Eukaryota > Metazoa > Arthropoda > Insecta > Mantodea > Mantidae > Deroplatys > Deroplatys truncata. The sequence goes on along the minus strand of CM060975.1, from coordinate 43,586,613 downwards.
TAATTATGCTCTTCATAGACCTTTGTAAAACTCCAGGGACCTTAAGTGGATTTCGGTGAAATTTCTATATCGAATTGTTTTTAAAGAAACACAATAGTTCCTGTGGTATGTACCTAAATAGTAGAAGTAAACGCTGGCCAGCCTTTAAAAGATTCAAACTCTTCTACCTATGCTCCATTGCAAATGTTCAAATTATCCTTCATTTATCTGAAAACAACATTTCATTCTATTTTTATATTCTTCTCTAGCGTGTTTGGTGATAGGATGTGCTCAACAAGATGCGCGTTCGTTTGCTTTTCGTTTAGATTCTGGCTCCCCAAAGGGGTGAGGTATGGTGATCGAGGAGGCTACAGGTGGACCTCATCTACCAATCCACGCAAACCAAACGTTTATTCAACTTCCGGCTGAGCAATGTGATCGGCAGTGGAACCTTCCTACTGAAAACTCTCTCTTATCCGTTTATTCAGGAACTCCATCGCATTCCCGTCCAACAATTCACAGTTAGGTTTTGATTAACTTCTGTTATAAAAAAACGGTTCTATAATCCTCTTCCGAGATATACCACGCTTCACGATAGCATCTGGAGCACCAGAGTCGATGGTTTCACGCATCCACCTTGGATTTTCTTTTGCCCAATTGAGATGTCAGCGATGTTCACTATTCTGCTTTCGTCTTGGGACTGATTGGCAGAAACTGAATAGCGTTCCGCCTTCTTCCAATTGGCGAAACGCCTAAAGATTTTACAGATTCCCAGAACCTCTTTTAATGTGTTAACGTTCTATCTAGCTGTTAACCAGCACTGCAGATGCGAATCAGCAAGCTCTTCAGCTCGAGATCCGCAGAATCACGGAAAGCAGTTAAGTGTGCTACAGAAGAGGATTAATTTACTGCACACAAACTGGAGTATTTTATATTTGGTCATTATTAATCACACATGACGTCTTAGTGATCATCATTAGGGAAATTGGCTTTATTTGCAACACCCACTTTTTTCGCTAGGGTATTACAGGCATCGATGAATGACAGTATTAATTAAGCTGCAGGTGAAGCCAAAATAACCGGTGCTGAAAGTTCGGGAAAGCCATCTTCTCACTGTCCGATTGCAATCAATTTGATAAGCGTTATCAAAATTCAGTAGAATATGCAGATGTCTCTTCAAGACATACGTTTAATGAAGCAATGCCAAAGCCTGAAGACAAGCGACATTCTGGACGAGAACTCTGTCGTCAGTGTATCCCCTTAGTGGCGCTGGACGCCCGGCCCGTCGTAAAACCGCTGATGGAGTGTTCTGACCTCCGGAAGCCGGCAGTAAAGTAGGATGGATGCATCTCTCGGAGAAAATTACCCCACAACTTGTCTTCCTCTGCCGCTTCTCGTTCAGGATGTGGAAAAACACTCTGTTGAGGTGATGCGCAACTTGTGGCTAGTTGTTCGAGTCCGTCGCTTAACGTTGTCCTATGTTGGTTAATTGGGATGGTCATTAAATTAATGTGAACGTTACTTCGTAACTGCTACAGGATAATAATTGTTACAAAATAACGAGGGCTGAAAACTATACTACTACAAACAGGGATCGAACATCACTTGGTGCGAATAATACAGCTTATAGGGTTAAAATAAATGATGTTACAAGTGAAACCATTAGAGAGATATCAAGAGGTGGAAGTCATATCACCCTCATTATTTTTATATTATATCTATTGTAACTGCGCGCGCGAAGCTACTACAGGCCGCCGGTAAGCGCATCTCGGCCCGTCACCTCGATGGGGCTCTCAACCGGCCTTCAGAACAATAGCCGTGCAACGAACCCATTATGTGCCGCTTCCCCGCAGTTTTTACTGCTTCAGAAGATTCCCTTCAGCCGTTTTCCTTCTAAAACATTCCGATTTTATGCGGAGCCTATATAATGCGATGCTTTGCCCAGTAAGGACAGTTGAGTGCAGTTAGTGAAGAAGTTACAATGTTAAGTGCAGTTCAGTTGTTAATTGTGATTCGATTCGACGGATCAATTGTGTTCTGTTCTGAGTGTATGTCAGTAGTGTCTCAAGTGAGTGTAAAATTTGTGCTACATTGAGCACCTAAGTGGTATATATATATATGCCATATGACGTTACCAGAATCTGGCTACAAACTTTAAACAGTAATTTTACTACAAACAACACATCTCCCAATACTTTATTATATGCCACCATTAGGGGTTTTAACTCATACAGAATGTACAGTAATTTACAACGTGCCTTGCTCAGTTTAAATACAACTGCTGCAGAATTAAGTCTAACAATACTCAAGACAAAGGTAGTGGTTTTAAAAGAAATATACCATTAAGAGCAAAAATAATAAACAAATACAAGTGAATTAGTTCAATTACTTAGCATGTGCTATTTCATACATACATCCTATTAGTGATATGGAAATAAAACTCCAAAAATGCCAACACTTAATAAGATCAATAACAAGAACTCTCTGTAAAAGTGTAAGGAAGTTTACTTAGGTTTTACGAAGTAATGGTCATGCCAGTATTATATGAATCGCAAAAACATAGGCCTTAAATATACAACAGAAAGGAGAATGAAAGCAGCTTAGATGAAACCTCTAAGACTGGTCGCATGAATTTACTGGACCATAGACGGAATGTGGACATTGCGGAGGAACTGAAAGTAACTTGTATCCTAGATGTAATACAAAAATAAACACAAGGATTGCATGTACTTAGAATGGAGACCACCCGCTTATGCCACATTGTATACGAGGGCAACACTGAAAAGTTTTAGAAAATCAAACAAGCATTAGCTTTAAAAAAGTTAAATGATTGTATTGCTTTTCAAAATACTCCCTCTAACATCAATACATTTTTGCATTCGATGAAACCAGTCCTTAAAGCAATGATGCCACTCTTCATGAAGCACTTCAGAAACCAGGTTTTTATAATGTTCCACTGCTTCATCTGATGACGAAGTTCATTCCTAGCAGTTTACCTTGTCACGCCTTTAATTTGAAGGGGGTTGAGGACGTGCATTTGGGAGCATAGCAGGATTAAGGGTTGGTGAGCAACTCTGAATAGCAAGACACAATTAACAAAAACAATAACAGATTTAATATAATAAACGAGTAGACACAAACACAGTGAGCAAGCAAGCCATTTTTAGGATTAAGTATTTAAGAAACATCAGTTTCTAGTTACCTACTGCCACTGAGCAGATGTTACGCTGGTTGCCATACCCAAAGGTGAATGTTGATCTGGGCAGCGTCTCCGGCCACACCTGTGTTATTCCTATCAAGACTGCCCTCCCCATAGATTTATGAAAGGGGTTTTATCATAGATAGACGCCCCCACACAGGACATGGAGAGTTAACCTCTACTCTATGAGTTGGCATCACCAACCCACATAATATCACAAGGATATGACTGGCACTGAATGTCCAACTCATGCATCCTGCGTTGCACCATGTGAAGTGGTATATTTGTTAGCTAGTTGGAAGATGCTTCATGTTTATCTGCACCACGTATGGAAGCCAATTTGTCGCGGTCACTTCGTGTTATCTATTGTTGGGCGCCTGTTATTATATTAATAGTTTGAATTTTGGGTTATTTGTCCTCCGGCTAGCTATTATTTCTCGGTCAAGCAAATCTCTTGAACAGGGTGTGTAAACGGAAAGGATTTGTTACTCACAGATAACACTGATAAAAGAATTTGTTTTTACACTTTTATTACCGTCACAATTAATTAAGTTCACATATTGACTCGTGATACACGCCAAACTGAAACTGTTATATTTTCTAATATCACTATAATCACTTATTTACTTCACATTATTAATTCGCGTGTTTCACATTTATAACAAACTTTAAGACGCCAGAGATTTTGTAGAATTGCGTAACGTGTACTTTATGTATGCTTCCGTTGAACTACGCGACGTATAACTCACGAATACTTATGTTGAACTGATCGACGTATTACACGCGAATGCTTCCGTTGGACCGACGAAATCTGCCTCTGACTTTAGCTTTTTATACTCCCACACCCCGATATGCTTAAAGATTATAACCGAGCTGCTATTGGTTAATAAAACGCGCCAACATTGGCGTCTATATTTATATCCAATCAAAAATTACGAAAACATATGCTCTAGGGAAGAAATTCCCTCCATTTCTAAGAAAAGCGCGCCAATCTGACGTCATTTGTTTGTCTCTTCTAATTAATATTCAACTCACCCCCTCGCTCATTGTTATCCGCTCCTATTGTCAGTTTCAGTGAGGCCGTGTAAACTTATTTCATAACAATGCTTATAATTAACAAACATCTCAAATCAATGTCATACAATAATGCTTATTTACATACAATCACTGTGGCATTTACATTATTGTGATACAAGTTACTGCCACACATGTGAAGTAAGAATGCAAGAAATAAGCTTCACATGAACCAAATTCTAAAGAAAAGTAATTTTTAGGAAAATAATTGAACTTAACATGACCCATACGTTACATCCTCTAATTTTTGGAAGCAAAAAGTGGCGCTGTCCTTTAGGTAATGAGATACTCAGTTTTAGTTTTGTTGCATGCGAAGATGCTTTGTCATGTTCTAACAGCAGCAACACGGCTCGTTTAAAAAAACCATCTTCTTACCAACGCTGCAAATTCGTCCGAGTTTTGTAGGCTTAGGTTCTGTTCGAAAGGCCCGTTCAGCCAATTTACTTTTCTTTCAGGGTCATAATAATAAATCTAAGATTCATAATCGGTAACGATATTCCAAACCAAATTTGAAGTGCCGCCTTGGAATTTTTCCAGGGTTCTTCCGCACCAATGAATGCGTTGTTGTTTTTGATCGGTGCTTTATGTGGAATCCATCAACAATAAAGTTTTCTCGCGTCTAAGTGTTCATATAAAATGTTTTGGATTTGACTCATACCAATGTCCAATGTCGCCCGAATAAATTCAAAAGATGTCCGTCGAAATTCTTCAAGCACTGCTCGAACAGTGGCAATGTTTCCGCCACTAACAGCAGTTCTTCACGAAATTCATCACTAAGAAAAATCCGAACTCTATTGAATTCGCTGTAATAATTAAAAATTGTTGCCTTAGATGGGGCTTCTTCGCCAAACCGATCTTCACATTGTTTAGACGTTAATGACGATTCAAAATCGTAAAATCTCATAGCCCGTAAATGTCCTGTAGTCAAATTTATTTTTGAGTGAACACAATATCTGTAAATAATAAACAACAAACTATTAGAGTAAATCAAACAAACTACACGCAATGAACTCGCAAAACATTAGAAAGCAGCCCTCGTAACTACAAATCACAAGGAAGTGTAGGTCGACCAAGACGATGACATAGCCAGTTAATTAACACTATATGGAGACAGTTCCCGAGGTCGCGGGTTCAAACCCCCAGCGGAGGGTGATGGATTTTCTTTTTTCGGGTAAAAATCCTTAGCACGGCTTCCTTCGAAAGGGAAGTAATACCGGTGGTCCCGTGTCGTAAATTTACGGCACGTAAAACAACCTCAAGCCTGATAAAGAGGCCTTTGAGCATAACTTCAGGTCTTTCACACCTAATATAGAATGGGACGGTAAAAACCATAGTACTTAAAGAGCGCCCATAAATAAAAACCCAATTTGAAACAGGCCACATGCCCTAAACCGTATTGTTATAGATGATGATGGCTACTAGTTACTCAAAGACGGCTTCAAAAGCACCTAAGTACTCCGTTATGGTGTCAGAAAGTAAATATACTCAGTGAAGGTTATAAAAGCGGCGGTGACAGAGAGTAAACTTACTAATGGTTACAAAGGTAACGGGAGGTACGGATGGGTAGAAAATAACGTAACGGTTACTTATGTAATGGACGCAGACTAACTAGTTACACATTAAAGGTTATAAAAGTAACGAATACAAGCTAACTAGTTACCCAATACCTAAACAAAACGTATTATAAAACTCCAGAAGACCATGGCTTATTAGTCCGTAAGAATTCACTAGTTATAATTCTGACCCCGGCCGTGAAAGCTTACGACTACGTATTACCCAATAGCGGTTACAAGTAATGAATACAGTAACTAGTTATCCCGTTAACGATTACAGACTCTGGGTGCCAGCATTCACTGCTTGCGCATTGGTATCGCTTATCAGGAACTACACTGGTGTGCAAAACTTAAGGACGAAAGTAATCTTAGCCTGCTGTGACACTGCCAAGTAACACAGCTCGATGAAACTTGAATCATACATAGAGGGAACTACTACGGTATGCTACAGTAGGCAGCTAAACGAAATATGCAATGAGACGAACAGAAATGCCACTTTTATTCATTGACCATAAGCTGCACTAAAGTCAATACGACATATGATGGATCTCTAGATTTACAGAAACAGAAATATGGTGCTTAAAGGGTGTATGATCACCACGGACAGCAATACATGCTCTGCATCGTGCTCCCATGCTGGTCACAAGGTTGGCAAGCAGTTCTTGTGGTAGGGTGTTCCATTCCTCCACCAGGGCTGTTGACAACTGTTGGATGGTCGTTGGTGCATGTGGATGTGCTGCAATGTGTCTCCCCAAAGTATCCCACAAGTGTTCGATGGGATTTAAATCGGGAGAAGGGTAGGTCAGTCCATTCGCCAAATATCCTCTCGCTCCAAGAGGTCCACCACCTGCGCAGTTCGATGCGGTCGCGCATTGTCATCCATAAGAATGAAGTCAGGGCCGACTGCACCCCTGAAAAGACGCACATGGGGAAGGAGTACAGTATCACAATAACGTTGACCAGTGAGCGTACCGTATTCAAAGATTTGGAGGTCGGTACACCCATGTAACATTATGCCTACCCAAACCATAGCACCCGGACCCTCAAAACGACCATGTTCAAGGATGTTCGTGGGTGCATTACGTGTTCCCACCTCTCGCCAGATGAAGGTACGTCGAGAATCACTACTTAGACTGAATCTGCTCTCATCCGAGAAGATCACGCGACCCCATTCCTCGTTGGTCCAATTTTGATGGGACCATCGCAAACGGTGCCGCTGATGTGCGGATGTCAATGGAACACAACGTACTGGCCATCGGGCAAAGAGACCACCTCTGTGTCGTGAGATTGCGTGCCTAGCTGTCCTGTTAAATGTGGTTGCAATTGCACCCGCTGTTTGGCGTGGATCCCTTCTTGCCTGTTGCACAATGTAGCGGTCATCTGCTGCTGTAGTTGAGCGTGGTCGACCACCACCTCTCCTTGAGACAGCAGTGCCTGTGGTATGGAGGTTCCCCATGCACGTGAAACAATGCTGTGAGCAATTCCAAACTCCTGAGCAACACTCGTCACATTCGTCCTTCTTCCAGTTTCCCGATGATTCTTCCCCGTGTGAAGTCATCATAATGGTATCTACGGGCCATGTTGCAAAGAACACCACTACAGTGCACCGTAACAGCTCGCTAATTGCCACACACCATTTTGTCCTGTTTTGTCAACTGCCCCGTGTTGCGGGACCAGATCCATTTGGCACTATAGGCTCACTACACGTCCAGTTTTCTGTGTACGTGTGAGAGACTCTGGCAACATGGTCCTGCACCTTCATCTACTTCCACCAAGTAGTTCATTTGTTGTTACTTTACCCATCTCGTCCTTCGGTTTTGCACACCAGTGTACTTGGTAACCTTAACTCCTTACACAGTATTTATCTCCTCCACAGGAGATCGTGAATGGCATTGTTGATCTAATGGCGGGTCTCCACTGCCCCAACAATCAACAAAGCGTTCATTCAAGATATAGGGGGTAAGCGAGTGTCTCCACTGACCAACAAGTCTTGCGTAACATGCTGACTAGTGTCTTGGCTAAATAAAACTGTTTTCCACCGGCAGTGGAAAACACGTGGAATGCATTATGCATTCGGCTCACTTGGTACAGACCCGACTAAATTCGGCCACGTATGATACAACTGGCTCATGCATAGTATTCCTTGCTTACTAGCGAGAAAAATGGAGTGGACGAAAGTAGACAATATAGTTAATTAATGAGATTCATGCAAAAAACCCTAGTCTGGGATATGTCTCTAAAAGACTATGGAAATAAAATCAAGTGTTTATGGTAGCTTGCCCGTATGTTTGATGACATAAAAATCTAATCTGTTACACTCACATGACTTTCTCTACTCTTGTACAAACTATTTTTTACAAACTCTTATTCTCCATCTATTTCATATTAATCGAGATAAACATTTACAGAAACGATCTTTTGACATGCAAAGAGAATTACATTTTACACATAGCGACCAGTTCTAAAAAAAAATCTGATGTGTTACACTCACATGACTTTCTCTACTCTTGTACAAACTATTTATACAAACGCTTATTCTCCATCTACTTCATGTTAATCGAGATAAACATTTGCAGAATCTATCTTATTGCTAATTTTCTTGTAGATGTAAGGGGAATATATATTTACAAGGACAATTTGGAAATACAGTAGCCTTTAAGCACATACTATCTCTTAATAGCTAGTTGCTAGGTGCAGCACCATTTCCTTTCCCACAGATTAATACTCTTTGCATAACCAAGACAAAAAATGAATAACGAATTCCCATTTGAGAAAATAAGTATTGCAAAATTTAAGGGAATAACAAGTAATATCTCGAAAATGGTTCACTCAACAAAAAAAATGTATATGACATAAATTGCGTATTTTAACCCGATCTACATTTTTTGTGTAGTAAAATTTTGTCTATCTCTTATGGTTTACCAGTTATGCAAAAGTCGTTCACAATGAAGAATACTTTTGGAGACATTCCCAGGAAATTCAAGATATACATTTTATTTGTCATAAAAATATCTTAAACATGTGATATTTTAATCAAAATCGTTAAGAGCCATTTTTGAGAAAATTAAACTTTTCGAAAAATGTTCCATGTAAAGGGTACTCTGGGATGGGGGGATTTTCTTGAAAACCTTTGTGTCGCATCCTTGGAAGATACTGAACCTAAATACCAAGTTTGGTATTTATCCGGCTGTTCGTTTCTGAGTTATGCTGTTCACAGACAGACATACACACGGACATGTTTCCAAAAATGCTTTTTTTGGATTCAGGGGGTCTCAAAACATATATTTCCGGTGAAATCTCGGTATTGAATTTTTGGGTGGAATACAATACTTCCCCTACTTACTATACGTGGTAGAGAAAGTAAAAAATAAATAAAGAAACATAGAAAGAAAAAGACGTTAAGCCTAATCTCGATTCAAGTGATACGGCTGCCCTGAAATTCGTCTCCTGTTTTGCAATTGCTGGTGAAGTTATATACAGCAACAAATTGAAATCTTCTTTCGATATTCCTTGAAAATTCTTGAAGCCGAATTTACTCTCAACTTCAATTTTAGACAAGATGCTATTTAGATTGTTTCTACTGTTTAAAAAAGGCCGTACCCATAACATTCTTCTGTTATTCTTGCGCCGCTACTACCAAGCCACATTGTGACTACAAAGACAAACTTCATGACCAGAATCTGTGCGATTATTACTGATATTAACAAACGCAATGTGTTTACACTTTGTCCCATTTGTTAATGCAGTGGAGACAGAATATTGATGGGAATTTCAACTCCACGTATGACTCAACATGTCTCGCGTTACAAGTTGTAAATGTATAGTGTTGAGGCAGAGGAGACTCGCCTTAATGTACCATCTGGCGAGAAAAATGTCTACTAATTATCCGCTTTGCAACATAACATGTTTAAGTAACCAACCAAGATTACCTGTGACGCAGCCACACTACGTCCTCCAACAATGAAGCAATACCTTTGCCTCACGGTTGCTGCTTTTCTCCTCCTAGAAGTTTTTTTTTATACTTTGCCACGGCTACTCGAGCATGTGATCGTAATCACTGGGTATGCGTGAGTGTATGTACATAGAAACACGAACGCTTTCTTGGAACACTTTTATTCACCATTAAAATAAGACTTAAGATTTGCCGATCACTATTAAATCCTTACGATGTTACTGTGTCTTTTCCAAGACCGAAGATTATCAATTACATCTGATCGTCCGACCCTCTTGCAAGTTCGCACCCAGTCTTCGGACCTCGACGAGACCGTTGTTCATCACACGAGCGTCCCAGCGAGAATGTCCTCACCACACGCGCGATACAAAGAAAGGACTCCTAACTTCCCCTCTCTCCCCTTAAAATTTGCACCAAAAATGAGCGTCATAAAGCTTCTGATGACCTTCACATCCCGGCCAGTGCAACTGCACCCATTAATTCCAAGAGAAACTGGCTTCAGCTATTTTACCCTTTATACCTGGGACTGGTCCCTAATTAGCTAAACTGTGCCTGTGGTCTTTCTGTCGCTTTTAACAGTAAACAATTTTCCCAGTGCTTCTTTTAATACATGCACTGATTTTAAATATTTTATTATTTATTTTATTTCGCTATCCTTCCCAGATTATAATGATAATTATTGACTTTATAATTTCGGCTTCACCTGTAAGTTTTGTTATGTTAGACAGTGATGTTTGTATGACATCAATGTTTCCCTTTTTAGCAACATGGCCTTTCAAAATGTCATTACCATGTTTTATCTAAAGTCCTAGGAGAATGTTCAAGTTATTATGTACTTAATTCATGTTTAGTTGGCAACAATGAAGTATTTTCCTTTGCTATATCCGCATCACGTGATGTTTATAATTTAGGTTCCCATATAGCGCAATTCACCTGTACAAACTGTGTATATGTGCAAGAATGTAGTAGAAGCAAGTAGGAATGCAAAGCCGCCGTAGTAATCAAAGTGTTGACACAGCTAGACACACTTCGCTTTAGATTACATCGAATAACTAAGTAAGTCTGTATCGACACTGTTCATATTGAAACATAGTTACAGCTAATCGTTACTAGTAACCATTAATTCAATATAACTGCGAACGTGATAGTCATGAAAACAGATAACTTAATCGTTACCGGTGACTCTTACACGTAGCGGGTAACGGACTATGATTGTAAGTTATAACCGGTACCCGAAAATAACTGTTTGTCACATCCTTAACGGGGCGAGATTGTAACCAGGTACTCTGTAACGGCGACAAAGTGAATAGTTGCTCAGGATGGTTACTTAAAGCAACCACTAACTCGGGATCAGCTGCAAAACTAACGGTAACAGAAAGTAAATCTACTTAGTAACGCAGACAGAAGTGCTGCTGAAAGGAATTAACTAGTTACTCAGTCTCAGGAACCACATTCACTGAGTATGAACAGGTTACAGCGTGCGCGAACAGCATTCAAATAATTACTCTAGTCTGTATGATATCGGATGACTGAAAACTAATAAGTGATTCTGACTCACTTTTTATGCTGATTTCAGAACAATTTTTTTTTCAGAATTTCACTACAAAAATATAGAGATATAAAGTTATTGCTTCCGCCACTACACATAAAATTGGGCTTGATGAAGCAATTTATAAGGGCTCTACCACAGGATGGACCCTACTTCAAGTACCTTTCCAAGAAATTTCCCTTCATTACACAAGACAAATTAAAGATTGGAATTTTTGTTGGTCCTCAAATAAAGAAATTGATGAAGGATGAAGATTTTGAGAAGACAATGAATGAGAGAGAAATAGAAGCATGGACCGCCTTCCGATCAGTTACTGAAAACTTCTTAGGCAACAACAAAGATCCTAATTACAAGGCCATTGTCGAAACAATGTTGGAAAATTTAAAGAAGATGGGTCTTAACATGAGTGTAAAGGTGCATTTTCTGCATTCACATATCGACTACTTTCCAGAAAATCTGGGACATTATAGTGAAGAGCAGGGTGAACGTTTTCACCAAGATATTAAGGAAATGGAGAGGAGGTACCAGGGGAGATGGAATGAAACTATGATGGCCGACTACTGTTGGATGTTGAGGAAGGACAGTCATCTTCAAGGATCTGCAAGGAAGTCAAAGAAGAGAAAGTTTGAAAAAAATAAAATTAAACACTTTGGCTTCTTGTTTTGCTAAAATGTAGTCATGAAATAAATTAGGGGAGTTCTTGAGAGTATTCTTAAAATGTTTCTTGAATAAAAACTTACCTTGTGTGAAATCGTATTTGAATACTTTCCTACGCTCATTAGTAAAATTTTCAAAACATTACTTCTTGTTTTGTGTAAAAACTTGACGTGATAGAAAAAAAACGAAGTTATTTCTGGAATCAGCATAAAAACTTGATTCAAGAACACCTACTTTTAAGAAATCATCTGACAAAAAGTTTGAAAATGCAGAGTAGTGTTATTTGTGGCAACAAGCTCTTGCAATATAAAGAAAGGAAAATAAGAGAATATCGTTAACTTTCAATCGAAAAGGGCTAAAGCAGCGAGAAAACAAGAAGATGCATATTCTATATTTACTAAGCTTTGCTTTTTCCTGCAGTAAGCTTTTATCTATTTCTTATGGTACCCAAGTTGTACAACTTCACACAAAATTATACCAAATATAGGAAGCGTCACAAGCTATTCACAGAGAATTCAAGGCAGTTGCCGGTGGGCCGCGCCAGTGTGAAAGCATGCCGCCCCTAACCGCCTGGATTGTTGGTACCTTCGGCAACAAATGGCCCGCGCAACACACTCTTTATCTACGCCTCCCCGTTGTTCCTAACTTCCTTTTCAGCGGTTCGAGTAGTTTCCCCTTCCAGAACATTCCGCTGTGTATGTGCGGAACATATAAGGGGACTGCTTGCGCCGTTCACCCGGATTAAACACCCATTAGAGCGCCTTAGACTGATCCCTGGGGGACTATTTACCCACAAAACGCCGTTACAGACGTTACTAGGTTCCCCGCAAGGCGTGGATGCCGCCGGTAATTAAGATACTAAGCCAGCTAACACCGAAAAACAAGTACTCCCCATGAGAGTGGTCAATCAAGTTTTAAAACACATGTTTAGGATAACAGCGGAAGCATGCTCTCTTGAAAAGGCAACCACTGAGGAGCCTATAAACTTAGCGCTACCGCTTTACTATCCCTCACCCAAAACTAAATGTACCATCCTACCATTTCTGTGGCTAACCCCTACCAAGGGCAGGCACACAGCAGCAATACCTAGGCCCACCATAAACCTACTACACAAAGCGAGCGAGATAGTTGTCAGACAGTCGAGTGCAGCGAAAAGCTGGGCTATAGTGAGCGTCTAAGCGATGAATAAAGTTGTTCGGCAGTAACTGCATTTGTTGTTTGTTACAATATTTTGCTAGCAAATATGTTAAGTGCTATTTTAACTGATGCAGTCATTTTTTGAGAAAATAAAAAATGACGAAAAATTCTCTGTATAAAGGGTATTTTGAGATAGGCGGATTTTCATAAAAAGTTTGTGTCCCAATATGCTGAATTTAGTATTTAAGTTTGGTATTTGTCCGGCTTTTCATTTTTGAGATGCTGTTCACATGCACATGCAGACAGTATTCTAAAATTCCTGGGTTCAATTCATCTCGAAAGTATTTCCAGTGAAATCTCTATACCGAATATTTTGGTGGAATGCAATACTTCCTCTATCTACTACAGGTAGGTATAATGCCTGTGAAAATAATGGCAGAGAACGTTGAGTGATGTCAGCAGGCTTCTTTGCACTCAGAGCAGCAAAAATGTGGACATGCGTGAAGAGCTAAGCTGCACCGATGTTAATGTAATGAGAGCGGCAAGAAGGTATTCCCTATGTTTTTAAGGCAAATTTGTGGAGCTTTGCAATTTTATTCGAGCTAAAAGGAGTATAATCAATTCCTAAACGCCTGGATCCAGAAGCATCAACCACAAATATGATTCTTGCTCGAGTCTATTAGTTTAACAGGACACAAAAGAATAATTTTGAAGGAAACACAGCCACTCTTGAGAACCAGCACAGTTACTCACCACTGCTGAAATTCCTGCGGGCGTGCACATGCTCTCAGACGTACAAGAAGAGTGATTAATAATCACCATGGAAACGAAAATGACGTGCAGAGAGCTATGCCATCTGGAAGCAACACGACAGGGGGTAGGGTGCGACGTTACCTGCGATAGTAAGCCAAACATTTATCTCGGCCAACCTTCTCAGACCCAATATTACCGAAAAAATATTAAGTGTTGCACTTACATTACCTTCTCTACTCACTCTTGTAAAACTATTCTTACAAACGCTAGTAGTAATAGTCCCGGATGAGCCAAATGTTTTAACGATAATCCTGCCGCTAGGGGCGCTAGTGTCGCTAGTGTCGCTGCGTGCGACGGCGGCGGCGGTAAGTTTGAAAAGCGCCGTGAGCGTTAGGATTATCGTTAAATCGGTTGGCTCATCCGGGACGAGTTGAAAGAATTGAGGAAGTGACGTGTAGTGTTTTGATTGGTTCGTTAATTTGGGGTGGAAGATGGAGGAAGGGAGATGGAGGAGTATGGAGGTCGCGTGATGGAGAGGAGCTGGGTGGCGAGGTGTTGTCTGTGCGGAGGTCGGTACTGAAATGGGGGAAAAGATGGGGAGCGAGGGATAAAAAGTGTAAAGGAAAGTGACGTGTGAAGTTGTGATTGGTGGGAATAAGAAGTGATGTTATTGGTGGAAAGGAGCAAATGAGAGTTGTTGATTGGTAAGAATAAGAGGGATTATGATTGGTGGAAAGAAAAAGGTGTGGGAGTGGGGTATGTTGGAGGTGATGGGAAAGGTGAGTTTTGCTAGCAGCAAGATTTGCAAAAGCCTGTCTTGAACTGATCAGCAATTTTTGAACGTCGGATGGTAGTTTTCTTGAGTGGATAGAGAGATGGGGGGCGATATGAGATGCGGTGGCGAAAATGGGAACTAAACAAGGTGTTTGAGACAAGAGGTTTAAGGACGAGGAAATTTTGAGGTTAGTGGTGAACATGGCGGTCGCAAGAGGTGGGGGTAAGGAGACGCAGTGGTGAGAATGGGAACTAAAAGAAGATGGGGGTAGCAAGAGTTTTAGAAGAGTAGATTTTGAGGTTAAAATAGTGGGAACTAAAAATGGCGGAGGGTCTGCGACAAGGAGATGCGGTGAGAACTAAACAAGATGGCGGTCGCAAGAGGAGGGTAAGGAGATTTGAGGTTACAGTACGAAAACACGAAAGGATATATTCCTACGCCAAGCAGGTCCGAAAAATAATTATGCGTGTGGTACTTACCTGTTACCGGTGTGGATGCGTCACCAAAAGCGCGGCACGCGAGGCGGAAAAATAAAAGCAAACTGTTTTTGAAAATGCTTAACCAGCTTTAAGATCAACCAACATCACTACGCACTGATATACCTAGGTTTTTAAAGCGGTACAGACACCCTTTGCAGAGGCGTAATTTAACTATACCAAAAACCTGGTACTGGACCATCGTGATGGTCGCTAGCGTACGTAGGAGCAGGGTTCTCATAGCCGGTCGAAAGCGGTCAAAAACGTGTACGACGTAGGTGTTGGCAGTAGCTGCTGCCGAGGCAACCGTCGAGGTGTGAATAAACAAGATCTGTTCTCGCCGGCAATTTGGTTCGGAGATGTGAGCAGCGGCGAGGTGTTGTCTGTGCGTAGGTCGGGACTGAAAGAGGGAAAAGATGGGGAGCGAGGGATAAAAAGTGTAACAGAAAGTGACATGTGAAGTTGTGATTGGTGGGAATAAGAAGTGATTTTATTGGTGGAAAGGAGCAAATGAAAGTTGTTGATTGGTAAGAATAAGAGAGGTTATGATTGGTGGAAAGAAAAAGGAGTGGGGTATGTTGGAGGTGATGGGAAAGGTAAGTTTTGCTAGCAACAAGATTTGCAAAAGCCTGTCGTGAACTGATCAGCAATTTTTTGAACGTTGGATGGTAGTTTTCTTGAGTGGATAGAGAGATGGGGCGATATGAGATGCGGTGGCGAAAATGGGAACTAAACAAGGTGGTTGAGACAAGAGGTTTAAGGACGAGGAAATTTGGAGGTTAGTGGTGAACATGGCGGTCGCAAGAGGTGGGGGTAAGGAGACGCGGTGGTGAGAATGGGAACTAAAAGAAGATGGCGGTAGCAAGAGGTTAGAAGAGTAGATTTTGAGGTTAAAATAGCGGGAACTAAAAATGGCGGAGGGTCTGCGACAAGGAGATGCGGTGAGAACTAAACAAGATGGCGGACGCAAGAGGTGGGTAAGGAGGTTTGCGGTTACAGTACCAAAACACGAAAGGATATATTCCTACGCCAAGCAGGTCCGAAAAATAATTATGCGTGTGTTACTTACCTGTTACCGGTGTGGATGCGTCACCAAAAGCGCGGCACGCGAGACGGAAAAATAAAAGCAAACTGTTTTTGAAAATGCTTAACCAGCTTTAAGATCAACCAACATCACTACGCACTGATATACCTAGGTTTTTAAAGCGGTACAGACACCCTTTGCAGAGGCGTAATTTAACTATACCAAAAACCTGGTACTGGACCATCGTGATGGTCGCTAGCGTACGTAGGAGCAGGGTTCTCATAGCCGGTCGAAAGCGGTCAAAAACGTGTACGACGTAGGTGTTGGCAGTAGCTGCTGCCGAGGCAACCGTCGAGGTGCGAATGAACGAGATCTGTTCTTGCAGGCAATCTGGTTGAGAGATGAGAGGCGCGGTGGTAAAAATGTGAACTAAATAAGATGGCGGAGGCACGAAGTTGAGGTTAAGGAGCGGCGAGGTGTTGACTGTGCGGCGGTTGGGGTCTGAAAGAGGGGGAAAGATGGCGAACGAGGGATAAAAAGTATAACAGAAAGTGACGTGTGAAGTTGTCATTGGTGGGAATAAGAAGTGATGTTATTGGTGGAAAGGAACAAATGAAAGTTGCTGATTGGCGAGAATAAGAGAGATTATGATTGGTGGAAAGAAAAAAAGGTGTGGGAGTGGGGTATGTTGGAGGTGATGGAAAAGGCAAGTTTTGCTACCAACAACATTTGCAAAAGCCTATCCAGAACTCATCAGCAATTTTAAATAACTAGTGTTTCGGGGGTTTTCTCTGGTAGACGAATGCAAGCTGTTTCTACCATACTTATATTATTCGTCTTTTTCCTTTTTTTTTTTAAAATGACTAGTTTTTTTCTTTTTTTTTTTTGGGGGAGTTTTCTGCGGATGGTAAACAAATGCAAGCTCTTTCTGCTTTTTCATAGGTTTTCCCTGGTTGGTAGGCGTTTTCTGTACTGGTTGACGAAGGCGTTTCTAATTTTGGAGGTTTTCTCAGGTTTTTAGCGGTTGTCCCTGCCCGGTAGGCAAATGATGAAGTTTTACCTTGTCGGCGCACGGATACTAGGCACGTACTGGCGCGCGCACACACACACACACACACACACACAGAGGGACAGACAGACACACAGACAGGCACACACACACACGGACATGTTTCCAAAAATGCTTTTTTTTTTTTTTTTTTTTTTTTTGATTCAGGAGGTCTCAAAACGTGTATTTCCGGTGAAATCTCGGTATCGAATTTTTGGGCGGAATGCAATACTTCCCCTACTTACTATACGTAGTAGAGAAAGTAAAAAAGTATTGAAAAATTTAAGGAAATAACAAGCAATACCTCAAAAGTGTACTATCTTGTTTTCACGGGTTTTCCAGATCGGTAAGCGTTAGAATACTCTTAGAGCTTTTTTCAGGTTTTTTAGCGGTTGTCCCTGGCCGGTAGGCAAATGATAAAGTTTTTCTATAACGTCGTCGTTTTGGCTTGTGGCGCACGGATACTAGGCACGTACTCGCGCGCGCGCGCACACACACACACACACACACACACTAAAATAGTAGCGTATAAAAAAAACTGATGTGTTACACTCACATGACTTTCTCTACTCTTGTACAATCTAATTGGTAGCTTTTAAGCGATAGTCAAATATTTTAACGCTGGTTGCTATGTGGCGAATTCCATTCTGTTTGCATGTTCAGGACATAAAAAAAATGAATAAACGAATTTGAGAAAAAGTATAAGTATTGGAAAATTTAAGGAAATAACAAGCAATATCTCGAAAACGGTTCACTCAACAAAAGAAACGTATATGACATAAGTTGTGTATTTTAACGCGATCTACATTTTTTGTATAGTAAAATTTTGTCTATCTCTTATGGTTTACCAGTTATGCAAAAAAGTCGTTCACAATGAAGAATATTTTTGGAGACATTCCCAGAAAATTCGAGATATACATTTTATTTGACATGACAATATCTTAAACATATGATGTTTTAATCAAAATCGTTAGAGCCGTTTTTGAGAAAATTAAAATTTTCGAAAAATGTTCCATGTAAAGGGTAGTCTGGGGTGGGGGGATTTTCTTGAAAACCTTCGTGTCGCATCTCTGGAAGATACTGAACCTAAATACCAAGTTTGGTGTTTATCCGACTGTTCGTTTTTGAGTTATGCTGTTCACAGACACACAGACACACAGACAGACACACACACGGACATGTTTCCAAAAATGCTTTTTTTTTTTGGATTCAGAGATTCTCAAAACATGTATTTCCAGTGAAATCTCGGTAACGAATTTTTGGGTGGAATGCAATACTTCCCCTACTTACTATACGTAGTAGAGAAAGTAAAAATGAATAACGCATTTGAGAAAAAGTATAAGTATTGGAAAATTTAAGGAAATAACAAGCAATATCTCGAAAATGGTTCACTCAACTAAAAAAAAATGTATATGACATAAATTGTGTATTTTAACGCGATCTACATTTTTTGTGTAGTAAAATTTTGGCTATCTCTTATGGTTTACCAGTTATGCATACTGAACCTAAATACCAAGTTTGGTGTTTATCCGACTGTTCGTTTTTGAGTTATGCTGTTCACAGACACACAGACGCACAGACAGACAGACACACAGACAGACACACACACGGACATGTTTCTGGATTCAGTGATTCTCAAAACATGTATTTCCAGTGAAATCTCGGTATCGAATTTTTGGGTGGAATGCAATACTTCCCCTACTTACTATACGTAGTAGAGAAAGTAAAAATGAATAACGCATTTGAGAAAAAGTATAAGTATTGGAAAATTTAAAGGAAATAACAAGCAATATCTCGAAAAACGGTTCACTCAACAAAATAAATGTATATGGCATAAGTTGTGTATTTTAACGCGATCTACATTTTTTGTGTAGCAAACTTTTGTCTATCTCTTACGGTTTATCCGTTATGAAAAAGTCGTTCACAATGAAGAATTCTTTTGGAGACATTCCCAGAAAATTCGAGATATACATTTCATTTCTCTCGACATTATCTTAAATATATGATATTTTCATCAAAATCGTTAGAGCCATTTTTTAATACAAAGAGAACGGGATTTCACAAGTGAAACAGTACTGTGATAACGATACCACTGAAACAAAAAAAAAAAATCTGATGTGTAACACTCACATGACTTTCTCAACTCTTGTACAAAGTATTTTTACAAACGCTTATTCCCCATCTAGTTCATGTTAATCGAGATAAACATTTGCAAAATCTATTTTATTGCTAATTTTCTTGTATAAAAAAAAAATCTGATGTGTAACACTCACATGACGTTCTCTACTCTTGTACAAAGTATTTTTACAAACGCTTATGCTCCATCTAGTTCATGTTAATCGAGATAAACATTTGCAAACTCTATTTTATTGCTAATTTTCTTGTAGATGTAGGGGAAAATATATTTACAAGGGGAATATAGAAAAACAGTAGCCTTTAAGCACATACATATCTCTTAATAGCTGGTTGCTATGTGCAGCACCATTCTTTTTGCCACAGATTAATACTGTTTGCATATCAAAGACAAAAAAAAATGAATAACGAAGTCCCATTTGAGAAAATAAATATTGGAAAATTAACAAACAATATCTCGAAAACGGTTCACTCAACAACAAAAATGTATATTACATAAGATGTGTATTTTAACGCGATCTACATTTTTTGTGTAGTAAAATTTTGTCTATCTCTTACGGTTTTTCAGTTATGAAAAAGACGTTCACAATGAAGAATACTTTTGGAGACATTCCCAGAAAATTCGAGATATACATTTCATTTCTCACGACATTATATTAAACATACGATATTTTTCATCAAAATCGTTAGAGCCATTTTTTTTAATACAAAGAGAACGGGATTTCACAAGTGAAACAGTACTGTGATAACGATACCAACAAAACTAATTATTATTCACCCACTGAAACACATAAAAAAAATCTGATGTGTAACACTCACATGACTTTTCTCATCTCTTGTACAAAGTATTTTTACAAACGCTTATTCCCCATCTAGTTCATGTTAATCGAGATAAACATTTGCAAACTCTATTTTATTGCTAATTTTCTTGTAGATGTAGGGAAAATATATTTACAAGGGGAATATAGAAAAACAGTAGCCTTTAAGCACATACATATCTCTTAATAGCTGGTTGCTATGTGCAGTACCATTCTTTTTGCCACAGATTAATACTCTTTGCATATCAAAGACAAAAAAAAATGAATAACGAATTCCCATTTGAGAAAATAACTATTGGAAAATTTAAGTAAATAACAAGCAATATCTCGAAAACGGTTCACTCAACAATAAAGATGTATATGACATAAGTTGTGTATTTTAACGCGATCTACATACTTTCGTACTCACCTATAAGATATAGAGGGTAGAGGTCGTACGAACGTAGCACTTTGAGAATTTATATTCAACAGTTGGTGTTACTCCTTAGAAAGGAAGTATCTGCTGATTTTTATTTAATTCTTTACATTTTACATAACACGTATGCACTGGCACAACACAAAAGCACTACACACGATACTCAGTTTTAATATTTGCACTAATAACATCAGGAATAACTGAAGTCTGCAAACAGTCATTTCCCATGTGCAGCCTTACGTACAGAGAACGTGTGTGGCTGATCTATGTGTAAAAAGAGCCTGAGAGCGGATGTACGTCAGCGGTAAAATCTTTTAAATGCATTTTTATTGGCGATGGTAGAAATCGTGCAGTGGTGGATCGTGAAAATTCATATAAATGGATGTATCACCTCATAATAAGCCTCTATATACCAAGAATATTGAGTTTTTAAAAAGTCAGCAACTGTACCTGTGTTTCTATACGTGAACGTCAGATGGCAGCTTCGATACGTGTCCACGGAGACCTTAGTGCTAGGCAACTGTACCTCTGTTTCTATACGTGAACGGCAGATTGCAGCTTCGATACGTGTCCACGGAGACCTTAGTGCTAGGCAACTGTACCTCTGTTTCTATACGTGAACGGCAGATTGCAGCTTCGATACGTGTCCACGGAGACCTTAGTGCTAGGCAACTGCACCTCTGTTTCTATACGTGAACGGCAGATTGCAGCTTCGATACGTGTCCACGGAGACCTTAGCGCTAGGCAACTGCACCTCTGTTTCTATACGTGAACGGCAGATTGCAGCTTCGATACGTGTCCACGGAGACCTTAGTGCTAGGCAACTGTACCTCTGTTTCTATACGTGAACGGCAGATTGCAGCTTCGATACGTGTCCACGGAGACCTTAGTGCTAGGCAACTGTACCTCTGTTTCTATACGTGAACGGCAGATTGCAGCTTCGATACGTGTACACGGAGACCTTAGTGCTAGGCAACTGCACCTCTGTTTCTATACGTGAACGGCAGATTGCAGCTTCGATACGTATCCACGGAGACCTTAGTGCTAGGCAACTGCACCTCTGTTTCTATACGTGAACGGCAGATTGCAGCTTCAATACGTGTCCACGGAGACCTTAGTGCTAGGCAACTGTACCTCTGTTTCTATACGTGAACGGGAGATTGCAGCTTCGATACGTGTCCACGGAGACCTTAGTGCTAGGCAACTGCACCTCTGTTTGTATACGTGAACGTCAGATTGCAGCTTCGATACGTGTCCACGGAGACCTTAGTGCTAGGCAACTGCACCTCTGTTTCTATACGTGAACGACAGATTGCAGCTTCGATACGTATCCACGGGGACCTTAGTGCTAGGGAACTGCACCTCTGTTTCTATACGTGAACGGCAGATTGCAGCTTCAATACGTGTCCACGGAGACCTTAGTGCTAGGCAGCTGTACCTCTGTTTCTATACGTGAACGGCAGATTGCAGCTTCGATACGTGTCCACGGAGATCTTAGTGCTAGGCAGCTATACCTGTTTCTATACGTCAACGGCAGATTGCAGCTTCGATACGTGTTCACGGAGACCTTAGTGCTAGGCAACTGTACCTGTGTTTCTATACGTGTCCACGGAGACCTTAGTGCTAGACAACTGTACCTCTGTTTCTATACGTGAACGGCAGATTGCAGCTTCAATACGTGTCCACGGAGACCTTAGTGCTAGTGCTAGGCAACTATACCTCTGTTTCTATACGTGAACGGCAGATTGCAGGTTCGATACTTGTCCACGGAGATCTTAGTGCTAGGCAACTATACCTGTATCTATACGTGAACGGCAGATTGCAGCTTCGATACGTGTCCACGGAGACCTTAGTGCTAGGCAACTGTACCTGTGTTTCTATACGTGAACGTCAGATGGCAGCTTCGATACGTGTCCACGGAGACCTTAGTGTTAGGCAACTGTACCTCTGTTTCTATACGTGAACGGCAGATTGCAGCTTCGATACGTGTCCACGGAGACCTTTCGCTTCAGGTGACAAAATAACACTAGGCACTTGTGTGCCGTGGTGTAAGCCGCAATCACGGTATTGGTAGCGTGGATCTCCTTGGGGCTCTCCTCGGAGTTACCTCAACACCACGTACATGACCTGGTTCGTCACGGGTACGCAGGTCTGCACTACCACTTCCTCGGCGTTGAGCAGGCCCAGGAGGCGATCGTACCGGTACACCAGCTAGCACGTGGACATGTTATCGCGCTGTGGTGTTGCGTGTGCGAGGTATGGAAACTCAAGGACGCAAAACATGCACGACCGAGGGTTAAAAAGCAGAACAAGTAGTGACGTGGAGCGTTGTGATTGGTGTAAATAAGACGATCTCTGATAGGTGGACAAATTGAAATAACGTGATGTGATAGGCGAAAATAAAATCAAAGGTGATTGGATGAAAAATGACGAGAAGGAATTAGCGGTGAATTTGTGAACTAAGATGGCGAAGATTTTTTTTTTTTAAAAAAAAGGATAATATAAGTACGGCAACTGTAACGGTTTACGGCAAACGCGCGCCGCGCAATGCGTCACGCCGGGCATCTTGCTCAATATGATTTTTGTTTTATTGCCCGGGCGTGACGCATTGCGCGGCGCGCGTTTGCCGTAAACCGTTACAGTTGCCGTACTTATATTATCCTTTTTTTTAAAAAAAAAAATCTTCGCCATCTTAGTTCACAAATTCACCGCTAATTCCTTCTCGTCATTTTTCATCCAATCACCTTTGATTTTATTTTCGCCTATCACATCACGTTATTTCAATTTGTCCACCTATCAGAGATCGTCTTATTTACACCAATCACAACGCTCCACGTCACTACTTGTTCTGCTTTTTAACTCTCGGTCGTGCATGTTTTGCGTCCTTGAGTTTCCATACCTCGCACACGCAACACCACAGCGCGATAACATGTCCACGTGCTAGCTGGTGTACCGGTACGATCGCCTCCTGGGCCTGCTCAACGCCGAGGAAGTGGTAGTGCAGACCTGCGTACCCGTGACGAACCAGGTCATGTACGTGGTGTTGAGGTAACTCCGAGGAGAGCCCCAAGGAGATCCACGCTACCAATACCGTGATTGCGGCTTACACCACGGCACACAAGTGCCTAGTGTTATTTTGTCACCTGAAGCGAAAGGTCTCCGTGGACACGTATCGAAGCTGCAATCTGCCGTTCACGTATAGAAACAGAGGTACAGTTGCCTAACACTAAGGTCTCCGTGGACACGTATCGAAGCTGCCATCTGACGTTCACGTATAGAAACACAGGTACAGTTGCCTAGCACTAAGGTCTCCGTGGACACGTATCGAAGCTGCAATCTGCCGTTCACGTATAGATACAGGTATAGTTGCCTAGCACTAAGATCTCCGTGGACACGTATCGAACCTGCAATCTGCCGTTCACGTATAGAAACAGAGGTATAGTTGCCTAGCACTAGCACTAAGGTCTCCGTGGACACGTATTGAAGCTGCAATCTGCCGTTCACGTATAGAAACAGAGGTACAGTTGTCTAGCACTAAGGTCTCCGTGGACACGTATAGAAACACAGGTACAGTTGCCTAGCACTAAGGTCTCCGTGAACACGTATCGAAGCTGCAATCTGCCGTTGACGTATAGAAACAGGTATAGCTGCCTAGCACTAAGATCTCCGTGGACACGTATCGAAGCTGCAATCTGCCGTTCACGTATAGAAACAGAGGTACAGCTGCCTAGCACTAAGGTCTCCGTGGACACGTATTGAAGCTGCAATCTGCCGTTCACGTATAGAAACAGAGGTGCAGTTGCCTAGCACTAAGGTCTCCGTGGACACGTATTGAAGCTGCAATCTGCCGTTCACGTATAGAAACAGAGGTGCAGTTGCCTAGCACTAAGGTCTCCGTGGATACGTATCGAAGCTGCAATCTGCCGTTCACGTATAGAAACAGAGGTGCAGTTGCCTAGCACTAAGGTCTCCGTGGACACGTATCGAAGCTGCAATCTGCCGTTCACGTATAGAAACAGAGGTACAGTTGCCTAGCACTAAGGTCTCCGTGGACACGTATCGAAGCTGCAATCTGCCGTTCACGTATAGAAACAGAGGTACAGTTGCCTAGCACTAAGGTCTCCGTGGACACGTATCGAAGCTGCAATCTGCCGTTCACGTATAGAAACAGAGGTGCAGTTGCCTAGCGCTAAGGTCTCCGTGGACACGTATCGAAGCTGCAATCTGCCGTTCACGTATAGAAACAGAGGTGCAGTTGCCTAGCACTAAGGTCTCCGTGGACACGTATCGAAGCTGCAATCTGCCGTTCACGTATAGAAACAGAGGTACAGTTGCCTAGCACTAAGGTCTCCGTGGACAGGTATCGAAGCTGCAATCTGCCGTTCACGTATAGAAACAGAGGTACAGTTGCCTAGCACTAAGGTCTCCGTGGACACGTATCGAAGCTGCCATCTGACGTTCACGTATAGAAACACAGGTACAGTTGCTGACTTTTTAAAAACTCAATATTCTTGGTATATAGAGGCTTATTATGAGGTGATACATCCATTTATATGAATTTTCACGATCCACCACTGCACGATTTCTACCATCGCCAATAAAAATGCATTTAAAAGATTTTACCGCTGACGTACATCCGCTCTCAGGCTCTTTTTACACATAGATCAGCCACACACGTTCTCTGTACGTAAGGCTGCACATGGGAAATGACTGTTTGCAGACTTCAGTTATTCCTGATGTTATTAGTGCAAATATTAAAACTGAGTATCGTGTGTAGTGCTTTTGTGTTGTGCCAGTGCATACGTGTTATGTAAAATGTAAAGAATTAAATAAAAATCAGCAGATACTTCCTTTCTAAGGAGTAACACCAACTGTTGAATATAAATTCTCAAAGTGCTACGTTCGTACGACCTCTACCCTCTATATCTTATAGGTGAGTACGAAAGTATGTAGATCGCGTTAAAATACACAACTTATGTCATATACATCTTTATTGTTGAGTGAACCGTTTTCGAGATATTGCTTGTTATTTACTTAAATTTTCCAATAGTTATTTTCTCAAATGGGAATTCGTTATTCATTTTTTTTTGTCTTTGATATGCAAAGAGTATTAATCTGTGGCAAAAAGAATGGTACTGCACATAGCAACCAGCTATTAAGAGATATGTATGTGCTTAAAGGCTACTGTTTTTCTATATTCCCCTTGTAAATATATTTTCCCTACATCTACAAGAAAATTAGCAATAAAATAGAGTTTGCAAATGTTTATCTCGATTAACATGAACTAGATGGGGAATAAGCGTTTGTAAAAATACTTTGTACAAGAGATGAGAAAAGTCATGTGAGTGTTACACATCAGATTTTTTTTATGTGTTTCAGTGGGTGAATAATAATTAGTTTTGTTGGTATCGTTATCACAGTACTGTTTCACTTGTGAAATCCCGTTCTCTTTGTATTAAAAAAAATGGCTCTAACGATTTTGATGAAAAATATCGTATGTTTAATATAATGTCGTGAGAAATGAAATGTATATCTCGAATTTTCTGGGAATGTCTCCAAAAGTATTCTTCATTGTGAACGTCTTTTTCATAACTGAAAAACCGTAAGAGATAGACAAAATTTTACTACACAAAAAATGTAGATCGCGTTAAAATACACATCTTATGTAATATACATTTTTGTTGTTGAGTGAACCGTTTTCGAGATATTGTTTCTTAATTTTCCAATATTTATTTTCTCAAATGGGACTTCGTTATTCATTTTTTTTGTCTTTGATATGCAAACAGTATTAATCTGTGGCAAAAAGAATGGTGCTGCACATAGCAACCAGCTATTAAGAGATATGTATGTGCTTAAAGGCTACTGTTTTTCTATATTCCCCTTGTAAATATATTTTCCCCTACATCTACAAGAAAATTAGCAATAAAATAGAGTTTGCAAATGTTTATCTCGATTAACATGAACTAGATGGAGCATAAGCGTTTGTAAAAATACTTTGTACAAGAGTAGAGAAGTCATGTGAGTGTTACACATCAGATTTTTTTTTATACAAGAAAATTAGCAATAAAATAGATTTTGCAAATGTTTATCTCGATTAACATGAACTAGATGGGGAATAAGCGTTTGTAAAAATACTTTGTACAAGAGTTGAGAAAGTCATGTGAGTGTTACACATCAGATTTTTTTTTTTTGTTTCAGTGGTATCGTTATCACAGTACTGTTTCACTTGTGAAATCCCGTTCTCTTTGTATTAAAAAATGGCTCTAACGATTTTGATGAAAATATCATATATTTAAGATAATGTCGAGAGAAATGAAATGTATATCTCGAATTTTCTGGGAATGTCTCCAAAAGAATTCTTCATTGTGAACGACTTTTTCATAACTGATAAACCGTAAGAGATAGACAAACGTTTGCTACACAAAAAATGTAGATCGCGTTAAAATACACAACTTATGCCATATACATTTATTTTGTTGAGTGAACCGTTTTTCGAGATATTGCTTGTTATTTCCTTTAAATTTTCCAATACTTATACTTTTTCTCAAATGCGTTATTCATTTTTACTTTCTCTACTACGTATAGTAAGTAGGGGAAGTATTGCATTCCACCCAAAAATTCGATACCGAGATTTCACTGGAAATACATGTTTTGAGAATCACTGAATCCAGAAACATGTCCGTGTGTGTGTCTGTCTGTGTGTCTGTGTGTCTGTGTGTCTGTCTGTCTGTGCGTCTGTGTGTCTGTGAACAGCATAACTCAAAAACGAACAGTCGGATAAACACCAAACTTGGTATTTAGGTTCAGTATGCATAACTGGTAAACCATAAGAGATAGCCAAAATTTTACTACACAAAAAATGTAGATCGCGTTAAAATACACAATTTATGTCATATACATTTTTTTTAGTTGAGTGAACCATTTTCGAGATATTGCTTGTTATTTCCTTAAATTTTCCAATACTTATACTTTTTCTCAAATGCGTTATTCATTTTTACTTTCTCTACTACGTATAGTAAGTAGGGGAAGTATTGCATTCCACCCAAAAATTCGTTACCGAGATTTCACTGGAAATACATGTTTTGAGAATCTCTGAATCCAAAAAAAAAAAAGCATTTTTGGAAACATGTCCGTGTGTGTGTCTGTCTGTGTGTCTGTGAACAGCATAACTCAAAAACGAACAGTCGGATAAACACCAAACTTGGTATTTAGGTTCAGTATCTTCCAGAGATGCGACACGAAGGTTTTCAAGAAAATCCCCCCACCCCAGACTACCCTTTACATGGAACATTTTTCGAAAATTTTAATTTTCTCAAAAACGGCTCTAACGATTTTGATTAAAACATCATATGTTTAAGATATTGTCATGTCAAATAAAATGTATATCTCGAATTTTCTGGGAATGTCTCCAAAAATATTCTTCATTGTGAACGACTTTTTTGCATAACTGGTAAACCATAAGAGATAGACAAAATTTTACTACACAAAAAATGTAGATCGCGTTAAAATACACAACTTATGTCATATACGTTTCTTTTGTTGAGTGAACCGTTTTCGAGATATTGCTTGTTATTTCCTTAAATTTTCCAATACTTATACTTTTTCTCAAATTCGTTTATTCATTTTTTTTATGTCCTGAACATGCAAACAGAATGGAATTCGCCACATAGCAACCAGCGTTAAAATATTTGACTATCGCTTAAAAGCTACCAATTAGATTGTACAAGAGTAGAGAAAGTCATGTGAGTGTAACACATCAGTTTTTTTTATACGCTACTATTTTAGTGTGTGTGTGTGTGTGTGTGCGCGCGCGCGAGTACGTGCCTAGTATCCGTGCGCCACAAGCCAAAACGACGACGTTATAGAAAAACTTTATCATTTGCCTACCGGCCAGGGACAACCGCTAAAAAACCTGAAAAAAGCTCTAAGAGTATTCTAACGCTTACCGATCTGGAAAACCCGTGAAAACAAGATAGTACACTTTTGAGGTATTGCTTGTTATTTCCTTAAATTTTTCAATACTTTTTTACTTTCTCTACTACGTATAGTAAGTAGGGGAAGTATTGCATTCCGCCCAAAAATTCGATACCGAGATTTCACCGGAAATACACGTTTTGAGACCTCCTGAATCAAAAAAAAAAAAAAAAAAAAAAGCATTTTTGGAAACATGTCCGTGTGTGTGTGCCTGTCTGTGTGTCTGTCTGTCTCTCTGTGTGTGTGTGTGTGCGCGCCAGTACGTGCCTAGTATCCGTGCGCCGACAAGGTAAAACTTCATCATTTGCCTACCGGGCAGGGACAACCGCTAAAAACCTGAGAAAACCTCCAAAATTAGAAACGCCTTCGTCAACCAGTACAGAAAACGCCTACCAACCAGGGAAAACCTATGAAAAAGCAGAAAGAGCTTGCATTTGTTTACCATCCGCAGAAAACTCCCCAAAAAAAAACAAAAAAAAACTAGTCATTTTAAAAAAAAAAAAAGGAAAAAGACGAATAATATAAGTATGGTAGAAACAGCTTGCATTCGTCTACCAACCAGAGAAAACCCCCGAAACACTAGTTATTTAAAATTGCTGATGAGTTCTGGATAGGCTTTTGCAAATGTTGTTGGTAGCAAAACTTGCCTTTTCCATCACCTCCAACATACCCCACTCCCACACCTTTTTTTCTTTCCACCAATCATAATCTCTCTTATTCTCGCCAATCAGCAACTTTCATTTGTTCCTTTCCACCAATAACATCACTTCTTATTCCCACCAATGACAACTTCACACGTCACTTTCTGTTATACTTTTTATCCCTCGTTCGCCATCTTTCCCCCTCTTTCAGACCCCAACCGCCGCACAGTCAACACCTCGCCGCTCCTTAACCTCAACTTCGTGCCTCCGCCATCTTATTTAGTTCACATTTTTACCACCGCGCCTCTCATCTCTCAACCAGATTGCCTGCAAGAACAGATCTCGTTCATTCGCACCTCGACGGTTGCCTCGGCAGCAGCTACTGCCAACACCTACGTCGTACACGTTTTTGACCGCTTTCGACCGGCTATGAGAACCCTGCTCCTACGTACGCTAGCGACCATTACGATGGTCCAGTACCAGGTTTTTGGTATAGTTAAATTACGCCTCTGCAAAGGGTGTCTGTACCGCTTTAAAAACCTAGGTATATCAGTGCGTAGTGATGTTGGTTGATCTTAAAGCTGGTTAAGCATTTTCAAAAACAGTTTGCTTTTATTTTTCCGTCTCGCGTGCCGCGCTTTTGGTGACGCATCCACACCGGTAACAGGTAAGTAACACACGCATAATTATTTTTCGGACCTGCTTGGCGTAGGAATATATGCTTTCGTGTTTTGGTACTGTAACCGCAAACCTCCTTACCCACCTCTTGCGTCCGCCATCTTGTTTAGTTCTCACCGCATCTCCTTGTCGCAGACCCTCCGCCATTTTTAGTTCCCGCTATTTTAACCTCAAAATCTACTCTTCTAACCTCTTGCTACCGCCATCTTCTTTCAGTTCCCATTCTCACCACCGCGTCTCCTTACCCCCACCTCTTGCGACCGCCATGTTCACCACTAACCTCCAAATTTCCTCGTCCTTAAACCTCTTGTCTCAACCACCTTGTTTAGTTCCCATTTTCGCCACCGCATCTCATATCACCACATCTCTCTATCCACTCAAGAAAACTACCATCCAACGTTAAAAAATTGCTGATCAGTTCACGACAGGCTTTTGCAAATCTTGTTGCTAGCAAAACTTACCTTTCCCATCACCTCCAACATACCCCACTCCTTTTTCTTTCCACCAATCATAACCTCTCTTATTCTCACCAATCAACAACTTTCATTTGCTCCTTTCCACCAATAAAATCACTTCTTATTCCCACCAATCACAACTTCACACGTCACTTTCTGTTACACTTTTTATCCCTCGCTCCCCATCTTTTCCCTCTTTCAGTCCCGACCTCCGCACAGACAACACTTCGCCGCTGCTCACATCTCCGAACCAGATTGCCGGCGAGAACAGATCTCGTTCATTCGCACCTCGACGGTTGACTCGACAGCAGCTACTGTCAACACCTACGTCGTACACGTTTTTGACCGCTTTCGACCGGCTATGAGAACCCTGCTCCTACGTACGCTAGCGACCATCACGATGGTCCAGTACCAGGTTTTGGTATAGTTAAATTACTCCTCTGCAAAGGGTGTCTGTACCGCTTTAAAAACCTAGGTATATCAGTGCGTAGTGATGTTGGTTGATCTTAAAGCTGGTTAAGCATTTTCAAAAACAGTTTGCTTTTATTTTTCCGCCTCGCGTGCCGCGCTTTTGGTGACGCATCCACACCGGTAACAGGTAAGTACCACACGCATAATTATTTTTCGGGCCTGCTTGGCGTAGGAATATATCCTTTCGTGTTTTGGTACTGTAACCTCAAATCTCCTTACCCTCCTCTTGCGTCCGCCATCTTGTTTAGTTCCCACCGCATCTCCTTGTCGCAGACCCTCCGCCATTTTTAGTTCCCACTATTTTAACCTCAAAATCTACTCTTCTAAACTCTTGCTACCGCCATCTTCTTTTAGTTCCCATTCTCACCACCGCGTCTCCTTACCCCCACCTCTTGCGACCGCCATGTTCACCACTAACCTCCAAATTTCCTCGTCCTTAAACCTCTTGTCTCAACCACCTTGTTTAGTTCCCATTTTCGCCACCGCATCTCATATCGCCCCCATCTCTCTATCCACTCAAGAAAACTACCATCCAACGTTCAAAATTGCTGATCAGTTCACGACAGGCTTTTGCAAATCTTGCTGCTAACAAAACTTACCTTTCCCATCACCTCCAACATACCCCACTCCCACACCTTTTTTCTTTCCACCAATCATAATCTCTCTTATTCTCACCAATCAACAACTCTCATTTGTTCCTTCCCACCAATCACAACTTCACACGTCACTTTCTGTTACACTTTTTATCCCTCGTCCCCCATCTTTACCCCTCTTTCAGTACCGACCTCCGCACAGACAACACCTCGCCACCCAGCTCCTCTCCATCACGCGACCTCCATACTCCTCCATCTCCCTTCCTCCATCTTCCACCCCAAATTAACGAACCAATCAAAACACTACACGTCACTTCCTCAATTCTTTCAACTCGTCCCGGATGAGCCAACCGATTTAACGATAATCCTAACGCTCACGGCGCTTTTCAAACTTACCGCCGCCGCCGTCGCACGCAGCGACACTAGCGACACTAGCGCCCCTAGCGGCAGGATTATCGTTAAAACAATTGGCTCATCCGGGACTATTACTACTAACGCTTGCTCTATCTACTTCATGTTATTTCAGATAAACATTTGTAAAAAAGTCTGATGTGTTACACTCACATGACTTTCTCTACTCTTGTAAAACTATTTTTAAAAACCTTATTTTCCATATGCTTCATCTTAATCTTACTGCTAATTTTCTTGGAGATGCAAGGGGAATTGGTAGGTTTTAAGCGATAGTCAAATGTTTTAAGAGCTGGTTGCTATGTGGAGTATTCCATTCTCTTTGCATTACCAGGACAAAAAAATGAATAACGAATTTGAGAAAAAGTATAAGTATTGGAAAATTTAAGGGAATAACAAAGCAATATCTCGAAAACGCTTCACTCAACAACAAAAATGTATATGACATAAATTGTGTATTTTAACGCGATCTACATTTTTTGTGTAGTAACATTTTGTCTATCTCTTATGGTTTACCAGTTATGCAAAAGTCGTTCACAATGAAGAATACTTTTGGAGACATTCCCAGAAAATTCGAGATATACATTTCATTTGTCATGAAAATATCTTCAACATATGATATTTTAATCAAAATCGTTAGAGCCATTTTTGAGAAAATTAAAATTTTCGAAAAATGTTCCATGTAAAGGGTAGTCTGGGGTGGGGGGATTTTCTTGCAAACCTTCGTGTCGCATCTCTGGAAGATACTGAACCTAAATACCAAGTTTGGTGTTTATCCGACTGTTCGTTTCTGAGTTATGCTGTTCCAAGACACACAAACACACACACGGACATGTTTCCAAAAATGCATTTTTTTGGATTCAGGGAGTCTCAAA
The DNA here is from genome assembly GCA_030765065.1 of Deroplatys truncata. Classification (NCBI taxonomy): domain Eukaryota; kingdom Metazoa; phylum Arthropoda; class Insecta; order Mantodea; family Mantidae; genus Deroplatys; species Deroplatys truncata. The sequence goes on along the minus strand of CM060975.1, from coordinate 43,553,976 downwards.
ACATATATTTCCGGTGAAATCTCGGTATCGAATTTTTGGGTGGAATACAATACTTCCCCTACTTACTATACGTAGTAGAGAAAGTGAAAATGTTTTATTGCATAATTTCCTTGTAGGTATAAAGGAATTTAGGGTATACAAGTGGGCTTTAAGCGGCAGTCAAATGTTTTAAGAGCGGGTCGCTATGTAATGCTTTGAAATTCCGTTCTCTTTGCCCCATTTGAGTTAAGTATAAGTATTTTAAAATGCAAACTAATAACAAGAAATATCTCGGAAATGGTTAACTCCACACACACACAAAAGACAAATTGTGTGCATTAACGAGATGTACATTGTTTTGTGTAGAAAGATTGTGTCTGTCCCTTACGGTTTACCAGTTACGAATACAAAAGTGATTAGAATAAGAGAACTTCGGATGCTATTCCCAGAATATTCAAGATAAACATTTCATTTCTCATGAAAATATCTTAAACTTTTCCATGTAAAGAGTAGTTTGGGGTGAAGAATTTTCTTGAAAAATCTTCGTGTCACATGCTTGGAACATGCTGAACTTAATACCAAGTTTCGTTTTTAACTGACCTTTCGTTCTTGAATTATGTTGTTGACACACAAGAAATGTTTTTCTAAAAATGCTTTTCTTTGGGGGTGGTGGTGTTCAGGAGGCCTCAAAACATACCAGGTGGCCCAAACAAGCCATTCTTTGCAGTTTTATGTTCCCCGCATACACAGGTTCAAAAGAAGCCGCATCATTGCTGTTCAAAGGGGCAGTGCAGGTACAAAGCGAAAGGTCACTGAGGTAGTGCTGCAGGTGTTTACGTGGTAGTTTCGTACTGATAAGCGTCGCGTGGTCGCCAGCGGTTCAGGCCAAGTCATTCAGACAAAAAGCTAACGTTCACAATAACGAACACATGGATATGGTTAGAGGTATGACCAGCTAGGAAGACATTGGCAGCGCATGCGCACTTGCTACCAACCAGTGTAGATCTCGCCGGTTCCACCAGAAAGAGAGGCCAATACCTGTCAGTACAAAAGTTTCTTAACTGTAGTTGTGTTGAATGCTGATTTTGTGTAATTCTTTACTTTAAACAGATACTTTGCGAAATATGGATGGTGTTAAATCCAGTCTTCAATGGTAAAGTGCTAAAAAGTCAGACCCGCGCCGCAGTTGCAAACGTGATCGACTTCCTGGAAAGAAAAGCGCAAGAAGGAAGACTCACCATCGATTGCAAAAAGTTGCAGGAAAGAGTAGCCGCTGCTGTTGAAGTGTCAGACAGCACAGTAACTAGATAAAGACAGAGAAAATAAGGGCTATTGAACAAGGTAAGCCTATTTCTAATTTGTTTCAAACACCAAACAAACACTGAGTGCATCCAAAAAAGATAACAGGGCTTGATGACTTTGATAAAGATACTGTTCGCCGTATTATTAATAATTTTTATATTGTGGAGAACTACTTATCTACTGTGGCAAAAATGCAGACAAAATTAGAAAAAGGTATATATTTCAAAGGATGTAATACAAGTGTGAAAAGAATTCTACATTCACTAGGCTACCGTTGGAAAAAAACGAAATCCAACAAATATATAAAATGGAAAAGCATTACATCAAATTTAAAAGATTTGTTTATCTGCCAAAAAAATGGCGCAGTACCGAGCAGAAGAAAGACCCATAGTTTACACAGACGAAACCTACATCCACACTTCGCAGTTTTCCGGTAAAGACTGGTCTGACAGTTGCAGACCTATGTCAAAAGGAAGCAGACTGATTGTTGTGCAATCAGAAATGGGCTTTATGAAGGATTGCTTGATTATGTGGAAATCTGGGAGCAAGAGTGGAGACTACCACGATGACATGAACAGCAAGAACTACTTCAAATGGGTGAAAGAGCGCCTTATTCCAAATCTACCTCCAGAAGTGTGCTCGTCATCGACTATGCATCTTATCACAACATTGAGGTAGATCGCGATCCCACCTCTAATTCAGGCTGGCAGAGAACATTTCACATTTGGACACGATGTACACGCATGAGTTGCATGAGCTCATCAAGCTGTACCCACATCACCCTAAATTAAATACCATACAGCTGGTATGGGATGAAGTGAAGAATTGGGTAGCTGCTCACAACGTCTCTCTCAACATAGATGACGTAGCAAACCTGACAAGAGCGCAATTCCACTCATTCTCGGCTAAAGAATGGAAGCCTAAGTGTGAACACAGGAAAAAGGTGGAGAGAGAGAATTCTTGAAGACGCCATGGAGACCTTCGTGATTCAACTGGGAACCGATGACGCATACCCAGTGAGGACGACCCCTATGGTGATAGTAATGAAGATGAATGCTTACTCAGTGGGTTTGAACAGCTCTAAGCCACACTTAGTACCAAAATTACGTAGATGTATACTTTCGTGTTTCATAAGTCATGCAAAGCTTTCCTTTTGAGTACTCTTGTACAACCCTTAAACAATTATACTGTGTAGTACTTATTTCATAAATACAATGATTCGCTGCTATTAGACATTCTCTATCAAAGATAGCCAGCTAAACAAAAAAACTGATCTATTACACTCACATGACTTTCTCTACTCTTGTACAAACTATTTTTACAAACGCTTATTCTCCATATGCTTCATGTTAATCGAGATGTCAATCTTATTGCTAATTTTCTTGTAGATGCAAGGGGAATATGGTGATATTTAAGCGATAGTCAAATCTTTTAAGAGCTGGTTGCCATTCTCTTTGTATGCCCAGGACATAAGAAAATTAATAACGAATTCCCATTTGAGAAAAAGTATTGGAAAATTTAAGGGAATAACAAGCAATATCTCGAAAATGGTTCACTCAACAAAAAAATGTATATGACATAAATTGTGTATTTTAACGCCATCTACATTTTTTTGTGTAGTAAAATTTTGTCTATCTCTTATGGATTACCAGCTATGCAAAAGTCGTTTAGAATGAAGAATACTTTTGGAGACATTCTCATAAAATTTCATTTCTCATGAAAATATCTTAAACATATGATATTTTAATCAAAATCGCTAAAGCCATTTTTGAGAAAATTAAAATTTTCGAAAAATGTTCCATGTAAAGGTAATCTGGAGTGGGGGATTTTCTTGAAAACCTTCGTGTCGCATCTCTGTAAGATACTGAACCTAAATACCAAGTTTGGTGTTTATCTGACTGTTCGTTTCTGAGTTATGCTGTTCACAGACACACAAACACACGGACATGTTTCCAAAAATGCTTTTCTTGGATTCAGGGGGTCTCAAAACATATATTTCCGGTGAAATCTCGGTATCGAATTTTTGGGTGGAGTACAGTAGGTACTTCCCCTACTTACCATATGTAGTAGAGAAATTAAAAAAAAGACCCTGTAATTGGCGCATTATTGGTTGTGCACTGTACCTGCCAAGGGGGGTGACAATACTATTCACATTACTAGCTCCTCTGACAACAGTATTCCCCTTCGCTGGACGTCCTCCTAGTTGGTCACATCTCTAAGAGCTGTGTGGAGAAAATGCAGCTGAGGCTGGAAGGCTGTTTGAAGATTTTCAGACGCGGCATCTGTCCCCTGCGCACTTTTTTTTTGGGGGGGGGAATTGGACCGTACAAAAATAATATTAAGAAATGATGGATCATTCCAGGTAGAACGTGGGCCTCAGGCCCCTACATCAATTCGTGCACCAAGACGGGCATATTTTTGCACATGATTATCATGAATTATGCACTGACAGAAAATGATTTAATTCTAAGACACCTTTAAGGGTACATAAATATAAGAAAGATAGAATTTTGTTTAATCTCGTTAACTTGCGGCACTAATTGGTGCCATATAGTTGTGCTGGTTGCAGATTAACTGCGATGAAACTAAATGAGTTAACACGTGTGCTCAGGTTTGCGTCAAGTGCAATCCTGAATTCTTGTTAATGTGCAAATTGCTTATTAAATAACCGATAACACCGCCCTCACACTCACATAGGTCCTCTCACATTCAAACACCAGACTCTGGGCATATCACGAAATGTTTTTGTTTAAAGACAAGCGGGGAATTAAACCCAGAACACCTCATATAGCAGGCAGTTTCTCTAGAGAATGAGCTAGCAGTTAGTGTTCCTTATCCAGCACTGGTCTTTCATTTAGCCGCCTGCTCTGTCGGTATGGAGTCCCCTTTGTAGTTCTACCTAGGCAAACCTTTTAGCATCCGCGCTATCTGGTATAAACTAATTTCAACTATGCACGGCGTGTGGGGGCCACATCGTATATTTCCAGTGAAATCTTGACATAGAATTTTTGGGTGCAATACAATACTTTCCCCACTTAAAATACGTAATAAAGAAAGCAAAACTATATGATTTGTTACAACCACATGACGTTTTCTAGCCATTATCATTTACTTTAGTAGCTATGCTATACAACTACCCAACCTTCGTTTTCTCACCATTTCCTGTTAAACGTAATAAATATTGGCGAAACGGTTTCAATACATATTTTGTTCTATGAATACAGAAGCATACAGAAGGCTGAGAAGACAGTCAAAACTTAAAGAAGCACGTTGCTATATGCTAGCTTTAATTTTACATACACTTTGCAAGATTTTGGGAGAAACAAAGTAGCTCAGAAACTGTATGATAAAATACTAAAAAATTCAAACAACAGATAATACATCGGAATTTTGTTAATGCCTAAAAAATTCTATTGGATATAGTTAATACATGTGTTAACGTGTTCGCAAACCTTCTTTGTTTTTTTTTAAACATTGCTTTAACTTCTTGGTATTATCCCTACACTCACTGTGGAGTCGGTGGTCCAACTTGTGGCAAATTGACCCTCCCCGGAGAAACCTACTCTAGGCGATGACGGGTCCACGAAAGGAAGATTGACATTTAGGGGAACAGAAGTGAAACGACTATGGTAGTGGCTTGTCAAGGAGACGACAACAACAATAAGAAAGCGCGCAGTTAATTTGAGATGGGTAGTACGTCAGGCGATGGTGATCGTCGACTGCGCAGGCGCCGAGTAAGTTGCAGCTTTCCTCAACGTGCAGTCCACAAGGCTGATCAGTCTTTCTTCGGCGGCGAGAGAGGTCACGAGGAAAACAGCAGGACAGCGTTTAGACAGAAGGCATTCCGGACGGTATTTCTAAATTCTTTTTTGGATTAACTTATTCAAAATTCTCTTTTGAAATTATTCACCGGGAAAGGTTAATCGTCCGAACTATACATTTATTGGGGTTTAGATTTCAAAGGTATCGGCAAATGTGAGAGCAGGAAGCATGTTATTGAATGCAAGTTTATTAAATCAAAGAAATTCGGCTTGTTAATTAATTATATAATATATTTTCAAGTACATATCTGCCATTATTCCTACATTCAATCCACTTCCCCTTGGGTTATAAAAACACGTTTCAAACTGAATCAAATTTATGACAGAGAGATGCCCTTGGTTGTGCAGTCGCTTTCCTGTACCATCTATTCTGTAGCTATTGAGCTTTGTCTGAATGTGGACTTTGCGATTGTGGAACTGCTGCATGTTCTTTGCGTGTACATGCAGTTACCGTGATGCTAGTCAGATGGCTTTAGTTGTCTAGTCGCCATCTAGTGCCAAATGCTTAGGTAACTTCTTGATACATGGCCTTAGCTGTGCAGTCGCCTTCCTGTACCACCTGTGTGACTTGTTGGTAGATGTGCTTGGTTGCGTAGTCGCCTTTTTGTGCCACCTGCTTGAGGAACTTGCTGATAAATGCCATTAGTTGCGTAGTCACCCTCCTGTGTCATTTGTTATAATTCATACTTCTTTTGTTCTGTACTTTTGTAATCGTTTATAGGAATACTGGAACGATCGCGTTGGCGCAAAGTTGAACTGTTATTTTGAAGCTCTACAACTAGAACTACGGCCGCCTTTTGGAGCGGTTCCTAATTCTTGTAACTGTTCCAACATGACGGTTACGATATTTTTTCTTTTTATCTCAAGTACCATCTATTTTATTTGGAAGCTTTCCACTTATATGCCGCCTTTAACATCTGAGGTCACATCTGCGGCTTTTGTCTTTGGAACAGCTGCCCATTGGCAATGATATTCACTCGTTAACTATTGTATCAATATTTGGTGTTTTTACTTTCAGTTTTCTTTATAATTCATTAAATTCACACACATACACACACATTTACACACTCACTCATACCTCCAGACCCTAGGGGGGATGGGGAATAATCCTGGCTGAAGAAACATTCCCATTCTCCTACCCGGAATCGCACACGGGACCTTTGGATTTGAAAGATAATATGCTAACCACCAGACCACATCTCTTTTGCTTCCATTATTTTACCTGTGTGTGGAACCTTGGTTCGTGGAATTGACTATTCAATCTGATATTTATCTTGCAACTGTGGCAGTATTTTTGGCACACAAAACATTAAATAAACAATGCCTCACACCACAAGCCTAAGTAATAATAAGTGGCAATTATTTACATGTTAATTAATATTTCTTACATTTTATGTATGAGTAACAGTGTTCATACAGGATTTAAGATAAAAGTTGTGATTGTATATTGTAACGAAGTGTATACCGAGGTGAGAATTCTGTGTCAGCCAGACAAAACCCATTATATTTTATAGCTTAGTAGAAACTTTTGGTCAGGACCGCAAAAAAATGGTAATAAGAGAGAAAACGAACGCCCTTCAGTTAACTGTAGAAATGTCATGTGATATTTTGAAGCAGCAAATAGCATAGCAAGGAGGAATATTTCAAATATTAAAGATAGCCATGCAGAAGCATGTAAGGCTAAACTTTGAAATCTTGAATGTAAGGTAGGGAAGCTAGCTAAGAATTCTCAACTGAATAAATTTAGTTGCAGCATAGATATGGATGAGAGCGGATCGTTGAGAGTTGTAGCTTAAAGTACATATACAATTATCGCTAAGTATGCAGGAAAACAGAGTTAAGTAGTACAAAGTGTTAAGAGAATGACAATAGGTTCCGACAGATCTAATATTTAAGTACGTGAGAAATTGTTTAGTAAAATGTAAATACGACGGCGGATCGAAAAGTAACGTACAATCAATTTTTCTGCCTTGGTATTGCAACTGGAATGTTGCAATTTCACACAGATATAGTTTGAAGTTTTCATTACACAGGACATTTTTTATTTCACGTGCAGCTCTAGCGAGAGAAGCGTGAACTACGCAACAAAGATGGCGCGCATGTTACTGTCGTCCACGTATGAAGAGCAGAGAGGTGTGGTTCGATATTTGTGACCCAAAGAGCCTAAACCGAGTGATATTCACAGGGACCTGCGTGACGTGTATGGGGATGATTGTATGGACCGTAGTAATGTCTCCAGGTGGTGTGCATTATTCCTAGAGGGCCGTGTGAACGTTAGAGATTCGCCACACACCGGGAGGCCGATAACAGCAGCAACCCCGCAAATGTCAGAGGCACTGAGGCGGACATTTCGAACGACCGGCGAATGCTCACGATGTCAAAATTCTTCATGACAATGCTCGCCCCATGTTGCTGCTGCTGTTCGTCAGAAAATCACCGAATTTGGTTGGGAGGTGCTCCCGCATCCACCATACAGTTCGGACCTTGCACCGTCGGACTTTCATCTATTTGGTCCTATTTAGAAATTCCTGGCCGGCCAACGCTTTGCGACAGATGCGGAAGTTAAATCAGCAGTCCGCAGATGGCTATACTCCAAGGAAACGAACTTCTACGAACAGGGCATATTGAAACTGGTATCACGATGGGAGAAATGTGTTGAGAAACTTGGTGACTATGTCGAAAAGTAGGTGAAAGGTGTAAGCTCATGTGTGATTTTTTTTGTTTTAATTATTAATCTTTTTTGTAAAAAATTTATTGTGCGTTACTTTTCGATCCGCCCTCGTACGTACTTAAAGACTTTTTTGCGAAGCAACGCAACAGCTTTCTCTCATACACAAGTATTGTTAGATGACAGGTATGTTACAGACCTTAACAGAAACATTGCTTTCAGCTGTGTTATAATTTCACATGTTATATTTCATTACTTTCACACTCCACTACCTGCAAGGGATACGTGCTCGATCATAGTCATTAGCTAGCCGGAACAACAAAACAAATATCTACTGCTTGTGTCTTCAATACAAGTACAATCCCTTGCTTTCTATTTATAATGGTTATAAACAGTGGTGCCAACTATCACACTACAATAATTATATAGATACACAAATAACAAAAACGATTACGTAGAGGCAAATGAATACTGGTGCACAACCGAGGGAAACCTCAACATCTGATATAAGGAATTTGAACACGGGAACTTCCGAATGCGAGCCACGACGGTACCTCTGAGAACACCTCCCTTGGTTTTTGAATAAAGTTGTTCTGAAAAATCCTCCCTGTTTCAAAACCGAAGGTGTATTTGATTTTAAATCGCGTGTGATGTATTGTAAACTGGAAACAACTGAGAGCTAATGAGGATGCAGTGTTTCAATTGCTTTTGCATGTAACCAAATGGATTTTGCGTGGTTTTATTCTAAACCAAGCGCCTGGCGACTACATCGCTGAGCAAAAAAACTCGGGGAAAGCCAATAAAATATTAATGGAGACAATGGAATGCTCTCAGACATGAAATGAATGTTGAACCCCCAATGGTACCTTGCGGGATGACAAACTGCGCCCTAAAAATAGCCCCAACGATCCTAAGAGATTACATTACCGCGACGGTAAAAAGGTTCGACCAAAGTGCCCTTCTACCCAATGACAAGGGAACAGAACGGCGTCTCGAAACGCAATATTTCAGCTCAATTCCCAGGGGCTACTAGCAGAGGACACTCTTTAACTAGGTGTGCAGCTTGACTTGGTATCCAAACCAGAAATGTCCTGTAAAAGAATAACGCACAAGAAATGTTTAATATCTGTGTTTCACGTAATTATGAAGATCATTTGGTAGCCATAAACCACCCCTTTTTTAATTATTTAACTTTGCCCGCAACCCTAAGGTTGATGCAGTATTTTTAACACTTAAATGATTTCAGTCAAATTATATAATATGTAAATTTAATATCAGCCCGCCTTGAAGCAATATGTGTATGTAATAATTTGTAAAATGTATGTAACAGTCATTGCATATGCTTATATTATTGTATCCATGTGTAATAATGTTATGTGATTATATTACGTAATTTAATAATGTAGGAGCTGTGAGAATAACAAGTTAAAAGTTGCTAACAATGAGGTAACCTTGAGGCAATAATGAGTAAGGAAGTTTAATACTACTAGTCATTATTAGAGCAGCAATAATGTAGACTTTGAGACAGTTTAAAAATAGCCAATCAACAACCAGAAAAAGCTTTAGTTAAATGAAGGTATTCTATTGGAGTAGGATTATCCAATCAGAGACTTGAAATACAGAAATTTACAAGTTTAGACGGTTGAAATCAATTCAGTTGCCTCCAAACAGTGCTCATAACCAGACGTGTTACCTGCAGACAGTGCTTATAATTGGATGCGTTGCTTGTGCGTCCTCAAGAAATTTAATACGTATTCGTGTGAGACGAAAAATAAGTTTACGTGTTAAAAAGTGCAAGTAATTAATTAAAGAATCTCACAGCTCTCTATATCAGTGAAGTGTTATTTAAATCGTATCAAGTATTAATAAAAGGAGTGAAGTAAAATTATAATCTGTGTAAGCCTACATTCTTAATCGCATCACAACCCTGCCTAAGAGAAACGTGTCTCTAACAAATACTGACGCAGCCGAGGCAAACATAAATATTAAATATTTAAAGAGACAGTTTAATTACAAAGTTAATATTTTTTTAAACTTGGGGCAAAGGTCACCTGGAAGTACATTTGGGGCGAAGGCTACCGGAAACTGTTTACTATACGTGCGGTTGCAACTCCCCAACAGTTGAACTATAATACAACTCCTCCAATACAACAAAACAATCTTTTCTAAAATTGGCATCCATACGTAGGGCTGAAACTACTTCAAATTGGCGTCCATACGTGGAGCTATAGACAATACAATACTTCTTCAAATTTGCTGCATTCACGGAGTTTAAACCTTATACAGAATGTAGATTTAAAATCATCTTTACGCTCGAGACAGTTGAGTATTTATTTACTACTTTCTCTACCGCGTACATAGGTAGAAAAGGTATTGCATTCCAACCATTCCATACAGAGATTTCACCATAAATACCAATTTGTTTTCAGGCCCTCTGAATAAAATAAAAAGAAGTTTTACAGCGTAACTCAAAAAAAAAAAAACCAAAATTCGGACCAACACCAAAACTTCCAAAGATGCGAACTGAAAATTTTCGAGAAAACACTCCTACCCTAAACTACCCTCTACAAAGAACATTCTTCGAAAGCTTTTATTTTCTAAAAAATGGCTATTAAGGATTTTAACTGAAATACCAAATATTAAAGATAATATGTGTATCTTGAATTTCCTGGGAATAACCTTTGAAGTCTACTTTATTCGGAAGAAATTTTATGTAATCTTGTACAACTAGTAAACGTTAAGTGATAGACGAACACGTACTACATAAAAAAATTCTTTAAAATACACAATTTATTTTAAAAAACTTGGTGGTGGTATTAGCCACTTCCGAGATATGCTTTAATAAAGGTTCGAATTGTTCATATTTGGCCATTCTTTTCAAGTCCGGCCAACAATCAGTTGTTTCTCGGATTGCATGGAAAAAGTATGAACTTTAAGGGTACCATATAGCGTGCACTTATTAAATATTTGACCTTTGCATCTATAACGAAATGTGTAATGTAGCTATTTCTGCAAAGGATTAAAATGAAGTAGATATATAAATAAGCTTTAGTAAGAATAGTTTCTATGCTCACTAATAAACGATCGAGGCTAGAGAAAGTTACTGGCTTATACAAATGAAAATTAGTATAAGCACATGCTTCACTTTTTCAAGTAGATACTCAAGTTTCTAAAACCTTTCGAGTATCTACTTCATTAAGTAATGGAAGCAGAGTGGAACATACTCATGTACTCATATTTGTTATAAATAAAAGCTAGTACATTCTCAGTTTTATGAGTTCATTCTCCTCTCATGTTGAGCATGCTTACATGCATACTCACTTCTGAGGATATATTGATGTTTTTTTATTTAAAACTAAATATGAAGAGAATTGCACAATTTATGAGCTGTACAGTACTCGTGGAAAAGTTACAAACACAGCCATGGACATTAAAGAAGTTTTAAAATCCTACATTGTTTCAAAAAAACATAACCTAGAAGTAACATTGAAAGTCAGCTCTATTAATTAACCTTACTATGAAAAGTGTTAACTTCAAAATCCAGATACCTACTCATAACTTTATAAGAAAACTGTTTCACAGTAGGTATACCTAAATAGTGTAAATATCCTGGGATTCTGAAAACAGTCGGATGACTTCATCCAGCACCTCATGAGTTATGACTTTCCAATCCACAATTATTCCTTTCTTTTTGCTTATAACCATGTTATTTATAGGTTTTCTAGCATTGCCATGAACATTCAAGGAGTTTCAAAATCCTTATTGCTTCATGAAAACTTAACCTAGAAGTATTATTGAAAGTAATTAAGCTTTTAATTAAGCTTACTATATAAAATCCTAACCCCAAAATTCAGTTGCTTAAGCAGTTAGTTTACTTATAACAAAACTGTTTCATAGAAAAATAGTGTAAACATCCCATGATTCTAGAAACAGTCTGATTGGAATATAATTATGACTTTAGAATCTGTGAATACCTTTTTTTTGCTTGATTTATTGATAGACTTTTGCCTATTTAATTTTATTTATTTTGCTAATTTAATTTACAGTTATGATTTTGTGTCTGTTGCTTCAATTATTTTTTTATTTCTTGAAGGACTTCATACTTCTCTAACATTTCTGCTGAAACACAGGATAAACCCGGAGCAATTTTGATGGGACAGAACCAAATACAACAAAATCTACTCCTCTAATTCAGAATGCCAAACAACACAGCACCACACAATCAAGAAGCTGGTATATGGACAAAGAGTGTAGATAACACGAGTATATACTTACATTTAAGTGATGAGGTAGTAGATAATCACAGAAGTTGTTCATACTCATGAGTACAAACTTTGAGAAAATACTTTTTTTTTTATTTATATGACAGTAGAATAAGAATGCCGATTCTGAAACAAAGGATTTGCCGCCATCTGATAAGGTTCTTTGATCTATGCCGCTAGCCCCGCCCCCTCCCTTTGTGTGCTCACATGCCGCCAGGTCTCGTGTCGTTAGGCCCCGCCCCCTCTCGCTTTTTGTGCTCACCTAATGCCGGCAGTATCTGTGCTAACAGGTTCTACCCCCTCCCCCATGCGTTCTACTGTGGCGTCATGACTTGATGGAATTGTTTTCTCGAGTCCTGCCGCCCCTCGGCAAATTAATTAGGTAATGTTCGTCAAACATTTTTTTTATGATTACTAAGGTCTGCAGATTGCATCCTCGAGCAATTAAGTTTTTTGATTATTGAATTGTTGACTGGAGCTTGAGTATAAGTAGTCTGCTCACGGTAACAGTCTGTCATGTAATGAAACACTGCAGCCTTCTTGTATCTGGGGAAATCGCTTGTCCATTAGCTGAACATGTTAGACGCTTTCACAACGTTAATAGGCTTTTAAGTTTACATTCCGGATCTGTTTACATACATTAGCGATCAACGACATACTTCCGTCTGGAGGTAACGGTGACACACATTAGCTGACCCGTTAGACGCTTTCACTCCATTAGCGAACAAGAGCCCGGCATGTAATGAAAAACCCCGTAACCTACTTCTGTCTGATGGTAACGGTGACCTCTATTAGCTGAGACGCTTTCACCTCATTAGCGAACAATGCCAGTAATTGTTTTCCTAAGTGCTCTACAATCTCTCACTACTTCAGCTTTAGTGGGGGGAATTATATAAAAGCAGCAGTTTCTCCAATGATTTTCACAGTATCGTAAGAACACTGCGATCTAAGCACTCTGCAAGCTTTATTCTTTCAACGTGGAAATTACATCGAACAGCATGTCTGGTAAGTTGTATCACCAATTCATCTTCATTAAAAAGTTAACTTATTACTTAGTACATTTAACTTATATTTGCGTTCTTGTTTTTAATGACGGCCCTTTATTTGTAAATAGCTGAGTATTCTAAAAGTTAATAGCTAGACAGTTGAATTTTTTCTGAAATGTGAACAGTTTAGTTAAGTATTCATTTTAGACAAGCTTATTCTACATTTAATAGCTAACTGCGCGAATTCTCAAAAAATGTGAACAATTTAGTTAAGTATTCATCTTGTTGAGTAATTATTATTCCAGATATTTAAATACAGGGTTTCACAGAGTGAATTATATTCCTTTCTAGACAAAATACAATTACTTGATTACCCTACGATTCGAATAAATAATGTTCTGTATAAATATTCTTCCGAGGGTAAGCGGCGGTATTCGATCCGGGGACTTCATGTTTGCATGCATTGATCGAACATTCATCAGTTAATGTTTCATTCCTCTTGTGCATTTTATTTAGTAAAAACTTCCAGTCTGTTTCCATCACATTAAAAATTAACGTTTTTGCTTTAGAATATTACAAAAAGTCTGTTGCGCGAATCATTCACTCTAACAAAGTAAATGTTTACATTATATTAAAACATTTAAATCGGAAAATATAGTACTTAATGAACTTCATTAGTGAATCAGAACCTCAATTATATTTACACATATTATCGTTTTTATTATTATATTATACAGAAAAAGTTAATAATTTTGTAACTTTCAAATAAATGAAATTTAGTTATGCAACACATTCTCTAATAAAGAATATGTTTTTTCTCTTCCTAATGCAGAAAGTTTGACATCTCAACTTAACACATTGGCTGAGGGTAGCATTTACCCGACCGTTCAAAGACTACAAGATCTTCAGCCAGAGGAGCCTTATAATATAAAATCCATAAGAAAAATTGATACGAGATACGGTGCTAGAGTGGTTGCGGTTTTAGACAATAAGCAAGTGTTTCTTCCGACAAGATATTCAACCCTAACAAGCCAACAGTTGGATGAAATGCCAGGAAAGTTTCAAATGGTATATCATGGTGTAGTACCATCCGGCAAGTTTAAGACATGTAAATTGTCTTTTCTTCCTGTTAAGGTTTGTAGAAATAATTCAGCTATCCTTTCAAAGCTTCATTTAGAGTTACATTTGTTGAGTTTATAAATTCACACTTCCTAGGATAACATTCATCTAAAGTATACATCACTGTGTAAATAACGCTTAGGATGTAGTCTGGGCGAGGACCTGCAGAAAGAAGTTTAATAGTCTATTCACTGATTCTTTACCTCAAAGCAGATACCTACAGCAAGTTGCAAATAATTTCCATTAGGGTAGCAGTTGTCAAAGCATGCATCACTGTATTAAAACAAATATGTGTAAATAATGTCTAGATTGTAGTCTGAGTGATTTCGTGCAGAAAGAAGTTTAATACCACATTGCATTGATTCTCCGCATCGAAGTATATACCTACAACAAGCTACAAATAATGTGAATGTTTGTTACAGGAATGTCCAGATGAATGTAAATGAAGAGGAAGAATGAGATAGCTTAAAACAACACGAACAGAAATGTGATAGGAACATCCTCAACATGAAGAATTGCAGCACCGTCCAGCATGGAACATTCGAGTGTGTAGAATATAGCAATAATATATAAATTATGTACTCATTATTACTGCTATACATGCCAATACCATTGATTTCATAAATAATTTCATAATTGTTTAAAGAAGAATGTATTATCTTAAAACATTGATGCTACATGAAATCTAAACAAAAAAGTTATTGAACTATTACTGAAAGAGACCTGAATAAATGGGAATCTAGAAGCCAGAACCATCTTAATATTGGACTGTATGATATGAGGTGTATAAAAAGATTAATAAAAATGAGGGCTATGTAATATAAACAACATTTATTTTTTATAAAACATTTTCCTATTACATTCCTTCACAAAAAAAAACCCGAACATATTTCCCAAAGACAAAAGTGATAGTCTAGACCTTCTAAACATACAGTTATAGGGGGAAAGGATGCTCTCCTGAAACATTAGGTCTCTAGACAGAAGCATTTATAGGGGAGAGATAGGGAATACCAGGGCTGATGCTAGGCTAGTCAGATGCTAAAGGAGGGAGGGATATGCTTTATACGAGAGAGATAGGGAATACAAGGAAAGATGCTATACTAAACAGGACTTGAAGGGTAGAATATGAGCGATATAGCGAACCGAGGAGAGGTATTAGGATAGGAGTTTTGAATGATAGAGTAGGCGTTTATATGCGAGAGATAGGGAATACGAGGGTCGATGCTAGGCTAGACGGTGTTGAATGAGGGAATGCATCTTATATGAGAGAGGTAGGGGAATATGAGGAGACGTGTTAGGCTAGACAGGGTTTGAGGTGTGGAATATGCGTTTATATGGGAAAGATAGGGGAAACGTGTACATATAATAGGCTATACAGATGCTGAAGGACGGGAATATAGGCTTATACGGGAGAGATAGGGAAATACGAGGAGAGGTGCTAGACTAGACTGATGCTGAAGGAGGAGAGGATACTCTTTATACGGAAGAAATAGGGAATACGAGGAGAGGTACTAGAAGGGTAGAATATAGCGTTTTTATATGAGGGAGCTAGCAAACCGAGGAGTGGTATTAGGCATGGAGGTCTGAATGAGAGATTATACGTCTATATGAGAAAAGATAGGGAAAACGAAGGTAGGTGCTAGGTTGAGAGAGTCTTCAAGGAGGAAAATGCATTTATATGAGAGCGGTAGGGCATACGAGGAGAGGTGCTAGTCTAGACATGGTTTGAGGATTAGAGTATACGTTTATATGGGAGAAATGGAAAACGGGAGAGATACAAGGATAGACAGAGATTGAAGGAGGAGGAATGTAGGTTTATACTGTAATATAGAGAGTAATTCGATTATAAAACTTTCCTCATCCAGCGTTACAATACTTTTATATACTTATTTTCTAAACCTTACAAACTTTATATTTGTTAAACAGTAGTGCGCGAGACGGAGAGGGACAAACAGTATATCGGTTTACAGTGAAGTATACGTCCTAACCTATTCCCACCTTGTTTGTTCTGGATCTTCTCATTGTCTATCATCATCTAACGTAACCACGTAACAAGACGTAACACAGGAAATCATACATATGGCACATTAATAAAAAAATAAATAAATAAAGGTATATATAATGAAACATAAACAAGTAGACAGAGGGTCATTGATACACAGAAAACCAGGAGTTGTATCTACTGAGACCAAAGATTAGTATAGGCAAACAACAAAGAAGTGAATTTATAGTGTAAATAACCTAATATTTTCAAATATTATTATAGTCTAAAAGTATATAACTTAATTATGTACAGAGTATTGAGAAATAAACGTTATTCATGATTCACTAATCTAAGATCACTGCAATTGTATTGAATCAATTCACAATTGTTAATGCCATTCAACTTTCATTTGTCTCTGATACATAAACAAATTGCAAAATGGAGAAGGACGAAAGTAATAAAAAGACTCAGGCAGCAAATTTTAAGAAAGAAGAGAAAGATATATGCCCGACATTGTTTTAGAACACAAATTAGTGTTGAAAATAAAATGACTGATAGCTCTGCTAAGCGTAAGGAAGAGACAAGGAAATAAATTGCAAATGAGTACAATTCTAGGAAGATCATCCAATGTGAATGAAAATCCCTGAAATGATATTATGAGAACATAAAGAAAAGAATGAAGCAAGCAAATACCATTGACAAGGTACGATTGTACAAAACTGGAGGCGCATGTATGTACCGCCTTTCTTAGACAATAGTAGCCAAATAACAATTGTTGCTCTTCTATTCAATCGCCAATGAGTTTGATGATGAAGTTGGATTCCATTCAGAAGTAATCATCACAGTGAAGGACATTGAAATAGTAAATCCAGGTCCAACATGTCCTTCAGCAATTTTAATAACAGGTAAGGAATTTGAAGAAAGAGAAAGTGTAAAGGTGGCGTCTGCAGTTCCCATACAGAACTTTCAACTCCATTGCCTGAAAAGAACAAAGATGGCATAAGGGAGGGTTTTTATGAGAGGAGGCTTGAGTGTTTGGAAGAAGAGTACACAGTGAAAATGAAGATCTTGAAATTGGATCTAGAAATGAAAGAATCTCAGAAAAATTAAGCGTTGTTAATAACTTATACAACCATAAATATATTACAAAAAAGTAATGAAACAGGCAAGGAATAATATGGATAAAGAAACTGTTAAGCAGATCTACTACGCTTTCATTTATTTGCACATACTCAAAGTATGGAATTACACTTTCGGGAAATATTGCAGAAATAGACATGAAAAAGATATTTACGCAAAAAAATAAAAAGGACTTAGAATATTAGAAAAAGAAGATAAACAACATTCATGTAAACCAATTTTTAAAAATCAGTTTACCTGAATACCTGTAAAAAAACATATCACTTTACAAAAAGTAATGCAGACATCATTTATTTTTTATAAACATTATCCTATTACATTCCTTTACAAAACAACCATACATATTTCCTAAAGGCAAAGGTGATAGTCTAGACATTCTAAACACTCAATTATATAATCATATACATCACACAGAAAGAGACATGCATTATCACTAAAAAAACTAAACATCTCAACAATGTCTGAATGATGTATTTTTATAAGTACAAGTTTTTGATATTTCAAAGTTCCTGTTAACCATGGCCGTAATTGATTAACACAATTTCTCGATCCTGTCATGCTATAACTTTAGAAGCTTTCAGCTTACTTATAATTTCTTCAATCTCTTGTGTGTGACTATTATTACCAGCACCCCTCGATGCAATTAGTAACCTCAATATATTTACTAGTCTATTCGGATTTTCAAGCGTTGATATCACTGAATCATCATCATATGAAGATTTCATATTCTCGCAACTTCCGATGTATCCAGATTTTTCACCAACAGTAGTCTCCAGTGAAGGACAGAGGCCTGATCCGGTATAACATTCGCCTCTATTCATCTTCGGATCTTCAAGTGCAGGAGAGAGAGTCGATTCAGCATAACATGTTGCTCTATGAAACTTAAATCTTGACAAAGAACGATTCTTAAAAATCCGCCCGCATACACAGCATCTAATAACGCGTTTTCCTTCATGTGTAATGTATGAAAAATCGAGTTTCTCATTCGTCAGTTGCACAGATTTTCTCGGGCAGTAGCTCATGCTAAAACTAAAAGAAATTAAAAGAATACGTGAATGCTAACGCTCGAAGGAATTAAAAGCGAATGAATGAATTCATAACACGCACCTATGTATATATCCAGGATGAGGACGACGGAGGGAATTGCGATCAATGCATAGCAGGGAGAAAGGATACTCTCTTGAAACATTAGTCATCTAGACAACTATTGTTCACGGAGCCTGTAGACGTCAGGTTGAATGGGACAGACCTCAGGTTCATATCTTTAAGGGTACGGACCCCTGGCTTTTGCCTGGCATGTATACTAAACCATCCTAACAGCGAAACATTACATTACAACGACACGTAACCAGAACATGACGAGTGCGAGCATGGAAAAAGGATGCTCTCTGGGAACATTAGTGGAAAAGGATGCTCTCTGGAAACAGTCGCCATCCGCAAAACGGATTGTCCCTAACATTTCCAGATTTCGGAACGTTCAACATCGTGACGCGCTCCTGTCATCTACATTTCGACGAAATTTTACCTCCTGAATTAGTTTGGTGCTCTGTATAGAACCTCAGAATATGCATTACGCTGCGTGTCCCTAGCGTTTCCAGCTAGTGGAATGCCTCTACCATCTTCATGTCAACGATCTGTTACTCTGAATTTAAGTTTGGTGATCTGTATAGACCTGTACAACCTGATCACGCTATGTAACAACATGATTACGCTATGTAACAACTGATCACGCTATGTAACAACACGATCACGCTATGTAACAACACGATCACGCTATGTAACAACTGATCACGCTATGTAACAACATGATCACGCTATGTAACAACATGATCACGCTATGTAACAACCTGATCACGCTATGTAACAACATGATCACGCTATGTAACAACATGATCACGCTATGTAACAACCTGAGCACTCTATGTAACAACATGATCACGCTATGTAACAACCTGATCACGCTATGTAACATGTTCACGCTATGTAACAAAACGATCACGCTATGTAACAACATGTTCACGCTATGTAACAACATGATCACGCTATGTAACAACATGATCACGCTATGTAACAACCTGATCACGCTATGTAACAACCTGATCACGCTATGTAACAACATGATTACGCTATGTAACAACATGATCACGCTATGTAACAACATGATTACGCTATGTAACAACATGATCACGCTATGTAACAACATGATCACGCTATGTAACAACCTGATCACGCTATGTAACATGTTCACGCTATGTAACAACACGATCACGCTATGTAACAACACGTTCACGCTATGTAACAACATGATCACGCTATGTAACAACCTGATCACGCTATGTAACAACATGATTACGGCTATGTAACAACTGATCACGCTATGTAACAACATGATCACGCTATGTAACAACCTGATCACGCTATGTAACAACATGATCACGCTATGTAACAACCTGAGCACGCTATGCAACAACACGATCACGCTATGTAACAACACGATCACGCTATGTAACAACCTGATCACGCTATGTAACAACATGTTCACGCTATGTAACAACTGATCACGCTATGTAACAACATGATCACGCAATGTAACAACCTGATCACGCTATGTAACAACATGATCACGCTATGTAACAACCTGAGCACGCTATGTAACAACACGATCACGCTATGTAACAACACGATCACGCTATGTAACAACCTGATCACGCTATGTAACAACATGTTCACGCTATGTAACAACATGATCACGCTATGTAACAACACGATCACGCTATGTAACAACATGATCACGCTATGTAACAACCTGAGCACGCTATGTAACAATCTGATCACGTTATGTAACAACTGATCACGCTATGTAACAAAATGATTACGCTATGTAACAACATGATCACGCTATGTAACATGTTCACGCTATGTAACAACATGACCACGCTATGTAACAAAACGATCACGCTATGTAACAACACGATCACGCTATGTAACAAAACGATCACGCTATGTAACAACACGATCACGCTATGTAACAACACGATCACGCTATGTAACAACTGATCACGCTATGTAACAACATGATCACGCTATGTAACAACCTGAGTATGCTATGTAACAACATGATCACGCCATGTAACAACTGATCACGCTATGTAACAACATGCTCAAGCTATGTAACAACTGATCACGCTATGTAACAACATGATCACGCTATGTAACAACATGATCACGCTATGTAACAACATGTTCAAGCTATGTAACAACATGATCACGCTATCTAACAACATGATGACGCTATGTAACAACCTGATCACGCTATGTAACATGTTCACGCTATGTAACATGTTCACGCTATGTAACAGCTGATCACGCTATGTAACAACATGATCACGGTATGTAACAACATGATCACGCTATGTAACAACATGATCACGCTATGTAACAACATGTTCACGCTATGTAACAACATGGACACGTTATGTAACAACATGGACACGCTATGTAACAACATGAACACGCTATGTAACAATACGATCAAGCTATGTAACAACCTGAGCACGCTATGTAACATGATCACGCTATGTAACAACATGAACACTCTATGTAACAACCTGAGCATGCTATGTAACAACATGATCACGCTATGTAACAACCTGATCACGCTATGTAACAACACGATCACGCTATGTAACAACACGATCACGCTATGTAACAACCTGATCACGCTATGTAACAACATGATCACGCTATGTAACAACATGATCACGCTATGTAACAACATGATCACGCTATGTAAATAGGGTGGACCATTTAAGTTGAGGCTATACAATATATCCAAAACTAAGCATTGTAGAAAGAAATGTCTTTAATAAAACTTGATTGATATTATGACGAAAGTAAATGCCGCTAGTCGTGTTTCGTTTGGAGGACGTAGTGAGGGTCATTTCAGGGTCTTTTTAAATGGGACTCTTAATTGTAGGTTCCCATTTAAAAAAATAAATTGACCCAAAATGACCCTCATAACGGCCTCCAAACGAAACACGACTAGCGGCATTTACTTTCGTCATAATATCAATCAAGTTTTATTAAAGACATTTCTTTCTACAATGCTTAGTTTTGGATATATTGTATAGCCTCAACTTAAATGGTCCACCCTATTTACATAGCGTGATCATGTTGTTACATAGCGTGATCATGTTGTTACATAGCGTGATCATGTTGTTACATAGCGTGATCAGGTTGTTACATAGCGTGATCGTGTTGTTACATAGCGTGATCGTGTTGTTACATAGCGTGATCAGGTTGTTACATAGCGTGAGCATGTTGTTACATAGCATGCTCAGGTTGTTACATAGAGTGTTCATGTTGTTACATAGCGTGATCATGTTACATAGCGTGCTCAGGTTGTTACATAGCTTGATCGTATTGTTACATAGCGTGTTCATGTTGTTACATAGCGTGTCCATGTTGTTACATAACGTGTCCATGTTGTCACATAGCGTGAACATGTTGTTACATAGCGTGATCATGTTGTTACATAGCGTGATCATGTTGTTACATACCGTGATCATGTTGTTACATAGCGTGATCAGCTGTTACATAGCGTGAACATGTTACATAGCGTGATCAGGTTGTTACATAGCGTCATCATGTTGTTACATAGCGTGATCATGTTGTTACATAGATTGAACATGTTGTTACATAGCGTGATCATGTTGTTACATAGCGTGATCATGTTGTTACATAGCGTGATCAGTTGTTACATAGCTTGAGCATGTTGTTACATAGCGTGATCAGTTGTTACATGGCGTGATCATGTTGTTACATAGCATACTCAGGTTGTTACATAGCGTGATCATGTTGTTACATAGCGTGATCAGTTGTTACATAGCGTGATCGTGTTGTTACATAGCGTGATCGTGTTGTTACATAGCGTGATCGTTTTGTTACATAGCGTGATCGTGTTGTTACATAGCGTGATCGTTTTGTTACATAGCGTGGTCATGTTGTTACATAGCGTGAACATGTTGTTACATAGCGTGATCATGTTGTTACATAGCGTAATCATTTTGTTACATAGCGTGATCAGTTGTTACATAACGTGATCAGATTGTTACATAGCGTGCTCAGGTTGTTACATAGCGTGATCATGTTGTTACATAGCGTGATCGTGTTGTTACATAGCGTGATCGTGTTGTTACATAGCGTGAACATGTTGTTACATAGCGTGATCAGGTTGTTACATAGCGTGATCGTGTTGTTACATAGCGTGATCGTGTTGTTACATAGCGTGCTCAGGTTGTTACATAGCGTGATCATGTTGTTACATAGCGTGATCAGGTTGTTACATTGCGTGATCATGTTGTTACATAGCGTGATCAGTTGTTACATAGCGTGAACATGTTGTTACATAGCGTGATCAGGTTGTTACATAGCGTGATCGTGTTGTTACATAGCGTGATCGTGTTGTTACATAGCGTGCTCGTGTTGTTACATAGCGTGCTCAGGTTGTTACATAGCGTGATCATGTTGTTACATAGCGTGATCAAGTTGTTACATAGCGTGATCATGTTGTTACATAGCGTGATCAGTTGTTACATAGCGTAATCATGTTGTTACTTAGCGTGATCAGGTTGTTACATAGCGTGATCATGTTGTTACATAGCGTGAACGTGTTGTTACATAGCGTGATCGTGTTGTTACATAGCGTGATCGTGTTGTTACATAGCGTGAACATGTTACATAGCGTGATCAGGTTGTTACATAGCGTGATCATGTTGTTACATAGCGTGATCATGTTGTTACATAGCGTAATCATGTTGTTACATAGCGTGATCATGTTGTTACATAGCGTAATCATGTTGTTACATAGCGTGATCAGGTTGTTACATAGCGTGATCATGTTGTTACATAGCGTGATCATGTTGTTACATAGCGTGAACATGTTGTTACATAGCGTGATCGTTTTGTTACATAGCGTGAACATGTTACATAGCGTGATCAGGTTGTTACATAGCGTGATCATGTTGTTACATAGAGTGCTCAGGTTGTTACATAGCGTGATCATGTTGTTACATAGCGTGATCATGTTGTTACATAGCGTGATCAGGTTGTTACATAGCGTGATCATGTTGTTACATAGCGTGATCATGTTGTTACATAGCGTGATCAGTTGTTACATAGCGTGATCGTGTTGTTACATAGCGTGATCGTGTTGTTACATAGCGTGATCAGTTGTTACATAGCGTAATCATGTTGTTACATAGCGTGATCAGGTTGTACAGGTCTATACAGATCACCAAACTTAAATTCAGAGTAACAGATCGTTGACATGAAGATGGTAGAGGCATTCCACTAGCTGGAAACGCTAGGGACACGCAGCGTAATGCATATTCTGAGGTTCTATACAGAGCACCAAACTAATTCAGGAGGTAAAATTTCGTCGAAATGTAGATGACAGGAGCGCGTCACGATGTTGAACGTTCCGAAATCTGGAAATGTTAGGGACAATCCGTTTTGCGGATGGCGACTGTTTCCAGAGAGCATCCTTTTCCACTAATGTTCCCAGAGAGCATCCTTTTTCCATGCTCGCACTCGTCATGTTCTGGTTACGTGTCGTTGTAATGTAATGTTTCGCTGTTAGGATGGTTTAGTATACATGCCAGGCAAAAGCCAGGGGTCCGTACCCTTAAAGATATGAACCTGAGGTCTGTCCCATTCAACCTGACGTCTACAGGCTCCGTGAACAATAGTTGTCTAGATGACTAATGTTTCAAGAGAGTATCCTTTCTCCCTGCTATGCATTGATCGCAATTCCCTCCGTCGTCCTCATCCTGGATATATACATAGGTGCGTGTTATGAATTCATTCATTCGCTTTTAATTCCTTCGAGCGTTAGCATTCACGTATTCTTTTAATTTCTTTTAGTTTTAGCATGAGCTACTGCCCGAGAAAATCTGTGCAACTGACGAATGAGAAACTCGATTTTTCATACATTACACATGAAGGAAAACGCGTTATTAGATGCTGTGTATGCGGGCGGATTTTTAAGAATCGTTCTTTGTCAAGATTTAAGTTTCATAGAGCAACATGTTATGCTGAATCGACTCTCTCTCCTGCACTTGAAGATCCGAAGATGAATAGAGGCGAATGTTATACCGGATCAGGCCTCTGTCCTTCACTGGAGACTACTGTTGGTGAAAAATCTGGATACATCGGAAGTTGCGAGAATATGAAATCTTCATATGATGATGATTCAGTGATATCAACGCTTGAAAATCCGAATAGACTAGTAAATATATTGAGGTTACTAATTGCATCGAGGGGTGCTGGTAATAATAGTCACACACAAGAGATTGAAGAAATTATAAGTAAGCTGAAAGCTTCTAAAGTTATAGCATGACAGGATCGAGAAATTGTGTTAATCAATTACGGCCATGGTTAACAGGAACTTTGAAATATCAAAAACTTGTACTTATAAAAATACATCATTCAGACATTGTTGAGATGTTTAGTTTTTTTAGTGATAATGCATGTCTCTTTCTGTGTGATGTATATGATTATATAATTGAGTGTTTAGAATGTCTAGACTATCACCTTTGCCTTTAGGAAATATGTATGGTTGTTTTGTAAAGGAATGTAATAGGATAATGTTTATAAAAAATAAATGATGTCTGCATTACTTTTTGTAAAGTGATATGTTTTTTTACAGGTATTCAGGTAAACTGATTTTTAAAAATTGGTTTACATGAATGTTGTTTATCTTCTTTTTCTAATATTCTAAGTCCTTTTTATTTTTTTGCGTAAATATCTTTTTCATGTCTATTTCTGCAATATTTCCCGAAAGTGTAATTCCATACTTTGAGTATGTGCAAATAAATGAAAGCGTAGTAGATCTGCTTAACAGTTTCTTTATCCATATTATTCCTTGCCTGTTTCATTACTTTTTTGTAATATATTTATGGTTGTATAAGTTATTAACAACGCTTAATTTTTCTGAGATTCTTTCATTTCTAGATCCAATTTCAAGATCTTCATTTTCACTGTGTACTCTTCTTCCAAACACTCAAGCCTCCTCTCATAAAAACCCTCCCTTATGCCATCTTTGTTCTTTTCAGGCAATGGAGTTGAAAGTTCTGTATGGGAACTGCAGACGCCACCTTTACACTTTCTCTTTCTTCAAATTCCTTACCTGTTATTAAAATTGCTGAAGGACATGTTGGACCTGGATTTACTATTTCAATGTCCTTCACTGTGATGATTACTTCTGAATGGAATCCAACTTCATCATCAAACTCATTGGCGATTGAATAGAAGAGCAACAATTGTTATTTGGCTACTATTGTCTAAGAAAGGCGGTACATACATGCGCCTCCAGTTTTGTACAATCGTACCTTGTCAATGGTATTTGCTTGCTTCATTCTTTTCTTTATGTTCTCATAATATCATTTCAGGGATTTTCATTCACATTGGATGATCTTCCTAGAATTGTACTCATTTGCAATTTATTTCCTTGTCTCTTCCTTACGCTTAGCAGAGCTATCAGTCATTTTATTTTCAACACTAATTTGTGTTCTAAAACAATGTCGGGCATATATCTTTCTCTTCTTTCTTAAAATTTGCTGCCTGAGTCTTTTTATTACTTTCGTCCTTCTCCATTTTGCAATTTGTTTATGTATCAGAGACAAATGAAAGTTGAATGGCATTAACAATTGTGAATTGATTCAATACAATTGCAGTGATCTTAGATTAGTGAATCATGAATAACGTTTATTTCTCAATACTCTGTACATAATTAAGTTATATACTTTTAGACTATAATAATATTTGAAAATATTAGGTTATTTACACTATAAATTCACTTCTTTGTTGTTTGCCTATACTAATCTTTGGTCTCAGTAGATACAACTCCTGGTTTTCTGTGTATCAATGACCCTCTGTCTACTTGTTTATGTTTCATTATATATACCTTTATTTATTTATTTTTTTATTAATGTGCCATATGTATGATTTCCTGTGTTACGTCTTGTTACGTGGTTACGTTAGATGATGATAGACAATGAGAAGATCCAGAACAAACAAGGTGGGAATAGGTTAGGACGTATACTTCACTGTAAACCGATATACTGTTTGTCCCTCTCCGTCTCGCGCACTACTGTTTAACAAATATAAAGTTTGTAAGGTTTAGAAAATAAGTATATAAAAGTATTGTAACGCTGGATGAGGAAAGTTTTATAATCGAATTACTCTCTATATTACAGTATAAACCTACATTCCTCCTCCTTCAATCTCTGTCTATCCTTGTATCTCTCCCGTTTTCCATTTCTCCCATATAAACGTATACTCTAATCCTCAAACCATGTCTAGACTAGCACCTCTCCTCGTATGCCCTACCGCTCTCATATAAATGCATTTTCCTCCTTGAAGACTCTCTCAACCTAGCACCTACCTTCGTTTTCCCTATCTTTTCTCATATAGACGTATAATCTCTCATTCAGACCTCCATGCCTAATACCACTCCTCGGTTTGCTAGCTCCCTCATATAAAAACGCTATATTCTACCCTTCTAGTACCTCTCCTCGTATTCCCTATTTCTTCCGTATAAAGAGTATCCTCTCCTCCTTCAGCATCAGTCTAGTCTAGCACCTCTCCTCGTATTTCCCTATCTCTCCCGTATAAGCCTATATTCCCGTCCTTCAGCATCTGTATAGCCTATTATATGTACACGTTTCCCCTATCTTTCCCATATAAACGCATATTCCACACCTCAAACCCTGTCTAGCCTAACACGTCTCCTCATATTCCCCTACCTCTCTCATATAAGATGCATTCCCTCATTCAACACCGTCTAGCCTAGCATCGACCCTCGTATTCCCTATCTCTCGCATATAAACGCCTACTCTATCATTCAAAACTCCTATCCTAATACCTCTCCTCGGTTCGCTATATCGCTCATATTCTACCCTTCAAGTCCTGTTTAGTATAGCATCTTTCCTTGTATTCCCTATCTCTCTCGTATAAAGCATATCCCTCCCTCCTTTAGCATCTGACTAGCCTAGCATCAGCCCTGGTATTCCCTATCTCTCCCCTATAAATGCTTCTGTCTAGAGACCTAATGTTTCAGGAGAGCATCCTTTCCCCCTATAACTGTATGTTTAGAAGGTCTAGACTATCACTTTTGTCTTTGGGAAATATGTTCGGGTTTTTTTTTGTGAAGGAATGTAATAGGAAAATGTTTTATAAAAAATAAATGTTGTTTATATTACATGGCCCTCATTTTTATTAATCTTTTTATACACCTCATATCATACAGTCCAATATTAAGATGGTTCTGGCTTCTAGATTCCCATTTATTCAGGTCTCTTTCAGTAATAGTTCAATAACTTTTTTGTTTAGATTTCATGTAGCATCAATGTTTTAAGATAATACATTCTTCTTTAAACAATTATGAAATTATTTATGAAATCAATGGTATTGGCATGTATAGCAGTAATAATGAGTACATAATTTATATATTATTGCTATATTCTACACACTCGAATGTTCCATGCTGGACGGTGCTGCAATTCTTCATGTTGAGGATGTTCCTATCACATTTCTGTTCGTGTTGTTTTAAGCTATCTCATTCTTCCTCTTCATTTACATTCATCTGGACATTCCTGTAACAAACATTCACATTATTTGTAGCTTGTTGTAGGTATATACTTCGATGCGGAGAATCAATGCAATGTGGTATTAAACTTCTTTCTGCACGAAATCACTCAGACTACAATCTAGACATTATTTACACATATTTGTTTTAATACAGTGATGCATGCTTTGACAACTGCTACCCTAATGGAAATTATTTGCAACTTGCTGTAGGTATCTGCTTTGAGGTAAAGAATCAGTGAATAGACTATTAAACTTCTTTCTGCAGGTCCTCGCCCAGACTACATCCTAAGCGTTATTTACACAGTGATGTATACTTTAGATGAATGTTATCCTAGGAAGTGTGAATTTATAAACTCAACAAATGTAACTCTAAATGAAGCTTTGAAAGGATAGCTGAATTATTTCTACAAACCTTAACAGGAAGAAAAGACAATTTACATGTCTTAAACTTGCCGGATGGTACTACACCATGATATACCATTTGAAACTTTCCTGGCATTTCATCCAACTGTTGGCTTGTTAGGGTTGAATATCTTGTCGGAAGAAACACTTGCTTATTGTCTAAAACCGCAACCACTCTAGCACCGTATCTCGTATCAATTTTTCTTATGGATTTTATATTATAAGGCTCCTCTGGCTGAAGATCTTGTAGTCTTTGAACGGTCGGGTAAATGCTACCCTCAGCCAATGTGTTAAGTTGAGATGTCAAACTTTCTGCATTAGGAAGAGAAAAAACATATTCTTTATTAGAGAATGTGTTGCATAACTAAATTTCATTTATTTGAAAGTTACAAAATTATTAACTTTTTCTGTATAATATAATAATAAAAACGATAATATGTGTAAATATAATTGAGGTTCTGATTCACTAATGAAGTTCATTAAGTACTATATTTTCCGATTTAAATGTTTTAATATAATGTAAACATTTACTTTGTTAGAGTGAATGATTCGCGCAACAGACTTTTTGTAATATTCTAAAGCAAAAACGTTAATTTTTAATGTGATGGAAACAGACTGGAAGTTTTTACTAAATAAAATGCACAAGAGGAATGAAACATTAACTGATGAATGTTCGATCAATGCATGCAAACATGAAGTCCCCGGATCGAATACCGCCGCTTACCCTCGGAAGAATATTTATACAGAACATTATTTATTCGAATCGTAGGGTAATCAAGTAATTGTATTTTGTCTAGAAAGGAATATAATTCACTCTGTGAAACCCTGTATTTAAATATCTGGAATAATAATTACTCAACAAGATGAATACTTAACTAAATTGTTCACATTTTTTGAGAATTCGCGCAGTTAGCTATTAAATGTAGAATAAGCTTGTCTAAAATGAATACTTAACTAAACTGTTCACATTTCAGAAAAAATTCAACTGTCTAGCTATTAACTTTTAGAATACTCAGCTATTTACAAATAAAGGGCCGTCATTAAAAACAAGAACGCAAATATAAGTTAAATGTACTAAGTAATAAGTTAACTTTTTAATGAAGATGAATTGGTGATACAACTTACCAGACATGCTGTTCGATGTAATTTCCACGTTGAAAGAATAAAGCTTGCAGAGTGCTTAGATCGCAGTGTTCTTACGATACTGTGAAAATCATTGGAGAAACTGCTGCTTTTATATAATTCCCCCCACTAAAGCTGAAGTAGTGAGAGATTGTAGAGCACTTAGGAAAACAATTACTGGCATTGTTCGCTAATGAGGTGAAAGCGTCTCAGCTAATAGAGGTCACCGTTACCATCAGACAGAAGTAGGTTACGGGTTTTTTCATTACATGCCGGGCTCTTGTTCGCTAATGGAGTGAAAGCGTCTAACGGGTCAGCTAATGTGTGTCACCGTTACCTCCAGACGGAAGTATGTCGTTGATCGCTAATGTATGTAAACAGATCCGGAATGTAAACTTAAAAGCCTATTAACGTTGTGAAAGCGTCTAACATGTTCAGCTAATGGACAAGCGATTTCCCAGATACAAGAAGGCTGCAGTGTTTCATTACATGACAGACTGTTACCGTGAGCAGACTACTTATACTCAAGCTCCAGTCAACAATTCAATAATCAAAAAACTTAATTGCTCGAGGATGCAATCTGCAGACCTTAGTAATCATAAAAAAAATGTTTGACGAACATTACCTAATTAATTTGCCGAGGGGCGGCAGGACTCGAGAAAACAATTCCATCAAGTCATGACGCCACAGTAGAACGCATGGGAGAGGGGGTAGAACCTGTTAGCACAGATACTGCCGGCATTAGGTGAGCACAAAAAGCGAGAGGGGGCGGGGCCTAACGACACGAGACCTGGCGGCATGTGAGCACACAAAGGGAGGGGGCGGGGCTAGCGGCATAGATCAAAGAACCTTATCAGATGGCGGCAAATCCTTTGTTTCAGAATCGGCATTCTTATTCTACTTATGACCCATTGATCGTATTACATCACTCCCCCCCAAATTTCTCTAGCTCCTTTAACTGTTATCGTCGTATCGGAAGCTTTGACTGAAACATTTGATAGTGTTTTTGCTCTTGGAACTTTTTTAGGCTAGGTTAGATTCCTGAAGGTTTTCGTGGTTTTTAACTTAATTTTACACGCAAATTCACTCTCACATCCACACTTCCAGACTCTATGAATGGTGGAGAATAATCCCAAATAAAAAAAAATCCCCACTTCCAACCAGGAATCGAACCCGGGACCTCCACTGACCACTCAACCACGGAGGCATTCTACAAGAGGTATTCTTATTAAATTATCTCTAGAAATTAAACGACAGCAGAGAATGTACTTTCAGAGAATCTGGAACTAGAATTGTGTAAATAAATTGAGTTTTATTTATGGACGCCTCTTGACTGCTGTGGTCCTTAGCATCTCACTCTATATTGGGCGTGCAAGTGCGGAAATTTTGCTCAGAAGCCTGTTTATCAGGCTTAAGGTTCTTTTACGTGCTGTAAACCTACGACACGGGACCACCGACTCGAGTTGTTGTGTTTAACATAACTCAAAATCGAAAAGTCTAAATGCCAACTTGGTATATAAGTTAAGAATATTCCGGTGATGCTATACTAAGAATTTCAAAACAATTCCCCACCCAAAAATCTCCATTACATCGAACGTTTCTCATTATTCCTTATTTTATTAAAAACGGTTTAACAGATTGACATGAATAAAATGTGTACTTGTGTATTCAATTTTTTATGAATAGCCTCCGAAAACCCTTCAATATGAGTGAACCTTTTATAAAACTATTCAATACAGGAGATAAGATAAAAACATTTTGGAAAGAATTTAGGTCTTAAAATTTGCAATTAGTGTTAAATCACAGTTTGGTAGCTTTAGCCGTTTACGACACACTTCTTGTTGCTAGTCGAAATTTCCCAGTATTTCCAGTTACACACTTCTGAAATCTTAATGCGCTCTTTTGTTTCTCTTATGACATGCAATTACGGAACTCTACTTGTTTTCTGAGTAGAAAGTTTTTGGTTTTTTCTCTTATGGTTTACGTACTAGATAAACAAAATTATACAAAATTCATTCACAACGAACAGGACCTCACAGGCTACTCGCAGAAGATTCAAGATAAAAATTTATTCGACATACCAATAACTAAAACATGTGGTATTTTAACTAAAATTGTTAAATCATTTTTGAAAAAGTAAAACAAAAAAAAAAAATTACCCTTGAAAGTCAGATATTTTGGGGTGGGAGGTTATTCGTGAAAATCAATATGTCACATATTTGGAAGATGTCAAACTTTAATGAATTTTCGTTTTTGATTTATGCTGTTCACAGACACACACGGACAGAATACACACAGACTGATTTCTAAACCTTTTGGGGGTGGCCTCAAAACATATATTTCCGGTGAAATCTCAACATCCAATATTTGGGTCAAATACACGGTTCCCTTATTTAGTATCTGCAGTAGAGAAAGTAAAAATCTGATGTGTTACACTCACATGACTTTCTCTACTCTTGTACAAACTATTTTTACAAACTCTTATTCTCCATCTATTTCATATTAATCGAGATAAACATTTGCAGAAACGATCTTTTGACATGCAAAGAGAATTACATTTTACACATAGCGACCAGTTCTAAAAATATTTGACTATCGCTTAAGGCGTACTATGTTCCCCTTGTTTTGTATTTGCAAGGGCAATATAGAAATACAGTAGCCTTTAAGCATAGACATATCTCTTAATAACTGGTTGCTAGGTGCAGCACCATTCTCTTTGCCACAGATTAATACTCTTTGCATATCCAAGACAAAAAAAAATAACGAATTCCCATTTGAGAAAAAGTAAAAGTATTGTAAAATTTAAGGGAATAACAAGCAATATCTCGAAAATGGTTCACTCAACAACAAAAAATGTGTATGACATAAATTGTGTATTTTAACGCGATTTACATTTTTTGTGTAGTAAAATTTTGTCTATTTCTTATGCTTTACCAGTTATGCAAAAGTCGTTCACAATGAAGAATACTTTTGGAGACATTCCCAGAAAGTTTAAGATATACATTTTATTTGTCATGAAAATATCATAAACATATGATATTTTAATCAAAATCGTTAGAGCCATTTTTGAGAAAATTAAACTTTTCGAAAAATGTTCCATGTAAAGGGTAATCTGGGGTGGGGGATTTTCTTGAAAACCTTCGTGTCGCATCTCTGGAAGACACTGAACCTAAATACCAAGTTTGGTTGTTTATCCGACTGTTCGTTTCTGAGTTATGCTGTTCACAGACGCAGACGCGCACACACACACACACACACACACACACACACACACACACACACACACACACACGTTTCCAAAAATGTTTTATGTTTTTATTCAGGGGGTCTCAAAACATATATTTCCGGTGAAATCTCGGTATCGAATTTTTGGGTGGAATAGAATACCTCCCCTACTTACTATACGTAGTAGAGAAAGTAAAAATTCATAGTTTGGCTTGAAATGGCTCTCCCGGGAACCCTGAAAATACTTAACAACAATCAGCTTATTATTATTATTATTATTATTATTATTTATATTTCTTATTCTCTTTTACCCAGGAGCCATTACAGAAGGTGAAGTTGTTGGCCAAATGAGCCCGGGGTACGTAGAGCTGAGAACACCCCCATTAATTTGTCGTTTTATCGGATGGGAAAACCCCTTATCCACGCAGGAGTTATGTTGTAACCATGGAAACAGCGCGCGTAGGCAGGCTGTCATGTACAGCAACAGCTGGGATCCTTTCTTTGCAATTAGTAGAACCTCCGCAATGCGTCATAACAAGGAGATAACATTGTGTTAACAGTCACTGTTGCTGTCAGCTGCCATGCTATCGCTTCCTCAACAGACACCTGCGTTTGCCTTGGGAGTTGCACAGAACACAAGGCGGGCGACTCCGATTGATTTTATAGGATTCTTTCCTAACCTGTATCAAAAACGGCCTCTCTTTTCATTCGAGGTAAGATTTCAAACCAATACCGGTTACCTAAAAGGACCTTCAACAGCGGGTAATGCCGAGGTCGTCGCTTTTATCGTCACCAAGCAAATTAAAACCCTTTGCCATTTGTAAAAGTGCTGCCGCATTTAGTTGTTTCTCGCGATGTCAAAGAAAGACTATGCAATTTCTAGGCAAGCATATAGCGACACGCTTTTAAGCTTGAGGCTTTCTATTCAGTCCCGTTTCCCTCTTGTACGTACAATGAAACGTGTAATGAATTAATTTCTGCAAAGATTTATCTTAACTAACGTGAAGTAGATAAAAAATAAGCTTTCGTAAGAATATTTGTAGAATCTAAATAAAAATATACGATATAAGGTGGAAACATTCATGTGAATGCAACATATATATATAGTGTAAGTAATTCTTTATATCTTACGGTTTACTAGTAAAACAAAGTTATACAAAATGTATATAGAGCTTTACAGGCTATTCCCAGAAAATACAAGATATAGATTTTGTTACTTATTATTTAGTCTAGGTTGGGAATTTTCTTCAAAATCTTCGTTTCACATCTTTGAAAAAAATGCTGAATGTAAATGCAAGTTACATCCCTGTGGAACTTTTCCCTAATTTTTATTTTATCTTGTGTTAAATTCACACGACTTTCTCTACCCATTCTTCAACAAGCTATTTTTACAAAAGCTTATTCTTCCGTCTACTCCATGCTAACCAAGATAAACATTTGTGGAAATGGATTTATTACTTATTTCCTTGTGGGTACAAGCCTTAAGTCGCTAAGTGATGACTTCAAAATTCCGTTCCGTTTGCATGGTCAGGAAAAAAAAATAAATAAAATAAAACTGTTTCATTCAGATGGCATTCCCTACTCTCTATCTTTATTAGTGAGTATACAAACTATTCTTACTAAAGCTTATTTTTTATATCTACTAGTTTTAATCCAAATAAACCTTTCCAGAAATAGCTACATTACACATTTTGTTATAGATACCAAGAGAACAGCGAGTCAAATATTTAAGACCTGGACGTTATATGCTGGCCTTAAAATTCCATACTGTTTCCATGACATCGCGAGAAACAACTAAAGGTTGACAGGACTTAAGAAAATGACCAAGAAATGAACAATTCGAACCTTTAATAAAGGATATCTCAAAATGGCTTATGCTACAAAAAAACT
The DNA here is from genome assembly GCA_030765065.1 of Deroplatys truncata. NCBI lineage: Eukaryota > Metazoa > Arthropoda > Insecta > Mantodea > Mantidae > Deroplatys > Deroplatys truncata. Next base: position 43,519,426 of record CM060975.1, on the reverse strand, counting down.
TATTTGAAATAAACTGTGTGTTTTAAAGAGATATACATTTTTTGTGTAGCACGCTTTCGTCTATGGCTTAATCAGTTATACAAGTTTATAGAATTTTCCCCCCAAATTAAGTGGACTTCACGGGCTATTCCTATAAAATTCAAAATACATATAAATATCTTTAACATATTTTAATAAAAATCGTTGGAGCCATATTTTAGAAAATAAACATTTCGAAAAATGTTCCATGTAAAGGGCAGTCGGGTGGGAGGGGGATTTTGTTGAAAATCTTTGTGTCACATCTTTGGAAGGTACTGAACCTAAGTACCCAGTTTGTCATTTATCCGACTTTTCGTTTTTGAGTTATGCTGTTCTCTTTGTCTCCCACACACACATACACACACACCAGAGGGACCTTTTCTAAAAATGGATATTTTTGGACTCAGGAGGGCTGAAAATATATATTTTCGGTGAAATGTCGGTATCGAATTTTTGGGTGGAATGCAATACTTTCCCTCCTTACTATACGTAGTAGAGAAAGTAAAAAATTAACGACTTCCCGTTAGGAAAAATATAAGTATTGAAAAAGTCAAAACAATAACAAGGAATATATTGAAAGTTATTAACTACACATAAAAAATAAAAAAATAAAACTAAAAACAAATAAAAATAAATAAATAAATAAATAAATAATAGTAATAATGCATTTGCTATTTTAAATTGTGTGCTTTAACGAAATGTACATTTCTTGTGCAGTAAGATTTTGTTTACCTCTTGCGATTTACCAGTTATGTAGCAAAGTCATTCAGATTGGAGAGAACATTAGAGACCATTCCCACAAAACTCAAAAATGCATTTCATTTGTGATGAAAATATCTTAACAGGAAGCATTTTAATCAAAATTGTTAGTCGTTTTTGAGACAATAAAATTTTGGCCATTTAAGGGTAGTTTGGGGTGGGAGGGTTTTCTTGAATGTCTTCGTGTTGCATCCTTGGAAGATGGAAAAGTTAAGATACCAAGTTTGGTATTTAACCCACTTTTCGTTTTTGAGTTACGTTGTGCGAACCTTTTTCTAAAAAATTATTATTTTTAGTTTAGGGGGCCACAAAACGTATATCTTCAGAGAAATCTCGATATCGAATTTTTGGGTGAAATGCAATACTTCCCTTTCTTATATACGTAGTAGAGTAAATGATGACCACTTTTCCCACCCCTACAAGGAAGTTCCTTCAAACCATTTTTGTACATTCACTGTACGATTCGTACCATTAGGAATGAAGTCATGTATACCTAAGGTATAGGGTATACAACGCAGAGGGATACAGGAGGCCACAAGCCGGAGGCAGGCTATAAATACAGTTCCTGGCTCGAATACCCGTATCACTATTGGAGCTGCCAGAAAGGGCGATGACCAACCACGCAGCCCTTTAGTGTCCACGAAGAATATTAGTTCCTTCTAATATGCCATCTATCCGGCGGCGCCATACGCCACGCATCTGAGCAAATCTTTAGGACTTCCATGCTCAATATAGAAGGGGACGCTAAGAAGCACAGTAGTCCATACTAAAAAGTAGACCTATCGACCAGGAAGAACCACGAAAAACCCGTCATAGCTGGCGATCGATGGTAATCGAACCCGGGAACTTCCGAAAGCGAGCCTCACTCGGTATGAAGCCTTGTAACTCAGAAATTAAGGATTTTCAGGTCTATAATGCCATCAAAATTTGACACCGATTTGTTTTAATAAACAAAGCTTATCATCTCCATATTTGGACTACAATAAGCAGCATCAACATGTAAATATTTACAAACCCTGGATTTTCTAACATACGAGGGCGGATCGAAAAGTAACGCACAATAATTTTTTTCTGCCACGGTATTGCAGCTGGAATGTTGCAATTTCACACAGATGTAGCTTGAAGTTTTCACTACAGAGGCTATTTGTTTCATGTGCAGCTCTAGCGAGAGAAGCGTGAACTACGCAACAAAGTTGGCGCGCATGTTACTGTCGTTAACGTGTGAAGAGCAGAGGTGTGGTTCGATATTTGTGGGCCAAAGGGCATAAACCGAGTGATATTCACAGGGACATGCGTGGCGTGTATGGACCGTAGCAATGTCTCCAGGTGGTGTGCATTCTTCCTAGAGGGCCGTGTAAACCTTAGTGATTCGCCACGCTCCGGGAGGCCGGTAGCAGCTGCAACCCCGCAGAATGTCAGAGGCATTGAGGCGGCAATTTTGAACGACCGGCGTGTGTAACTGGGAACCTTATCGCAACAGTACATTTCCTATGGTGCCACAACATGAATGCTGGCGATGTCAAAATTCTTGATGACAATGCTCGCGCTCATGTTGCTGCTGTTCGTCAAAAAATCACCAAATTTGGTTGGGAGATGCTCCAGCATCCACCATACAGTCCGGACCTTGCACCGACGGACTTATGTCTGTTTGGTCCCATGAAGAAATTCCTGGCCGGACAACGCTTTGCGACAGATGCGGAAGTGAAATCAGCAGTCTGCAGATGGCTATACTCCAAGGAAACCGACTTCTACGAACAGGGCATGTTGAAACTGGTAACGCAATGGGAGAAATATGTTGAGAAACTTGGTGACTATATCGAAAAGTAGGTAAAATGTGTAAAGTAGGTAAAATGTGTAAGTTCATTTATGATCTTTATTGTTTTAACTATTAAAGTTTTTGTAAAAAAAATTGTGCGTTACTTTTCGATCCGCCCTCGTACATGGAATGATAGTGCACATCTACCCGTTATTGGTGTTTCAGCTGGGAAGCAAAACTCCTTGCATGAGGCAGCACGCTAACTGCCTGACCGCAATGACAGGCGAATTATCCTCTATCATTTGAGGAGCAGTCGCCATTTATTGTTCCAGTATTTTCCCTTGATGAAAATGCCAGAGAAGTTCAGAGGGAAAATGTCACAGCTATTCCCCTCGTCTGTATTTTTTTTTTTTCTTTCTTTCTTTTTAATTCCATTCCCTTATTAAATGCATTTCAAGCCGGCGTCCGACCGGACCTCCTTTCATTAGTAGTCTTCCCATACAAGAGTAATAATAACAATAATAATAATGAGGAGTCGTATAAAATATCCACAGTATGGTGGAATGGATACATCAAATTGTCCTGCTGCATTAGTAACGAGGGTGGCTTAAAGACAAAAGAATCCTGCACCTCTATGGATCGTCCACGTACAAGCCTTTTAATTGCTCCCGAGATTTCCACCTAACACCCTCGCCGTCGGCCTCGAAATGGAGTCATTAACGTACCACGTCGAACCTCGCTGGAGCTACAGGACTCTCAACCAAGTGCCTCTTCCAACTCTATTCTTACAAATGATTCACTCTATTCGAATCACTCAAGTATATGCACTGCTATGTGTGAAGTTTAAAACCTCATATTATCATTTTTACTTCCTTCACCACATAGCAAGAGCAGCTAGAGTAAAATTCGATATTGATATTTTACCTAAAATGCAGGTTTTATGCCCCCTAAATAAATAAAAAACATTTTTAGAATAAAGGACCGCGCGCGCGTGTATGTTCAGCATCTTCCAAAGATGCTGCACGAAGACTTTCAAAAATAATCCCCACGACAAAATTCTCTTTACATGGAAAAACGTTTGTTATTTTGATTTTCTCAAAAATACCTCTACTTTGATTAAAATGCCGTATGTTTAAGATATTTACATGACTAATAACATCTTATAAAGTGGTATTCATTCTAAGCATATTTTGAATAATTTTGTATAGGGTAGTTAAATTATATTCGAACCCACTCGCAGCCTCTGTTTACTGCGCGAGACAGCCGGCAGTCGCTGGGGGAATTACACCGGCAGAGGCGGACTAAAATCCTTACCTTATAAGAGATGCTGGAAATGTTGACCATCTGCTCTCAAACAGGCAGCATATCTCGTGTTAATATTTTCGCTCACTCTCCGAAGCTCAACAGCAGGAATTATTGTAATTTCTTGCACATTGTTTTCTCTAAGTTCTGTAGTGTGCGAGGATTGGAACGATACGCTTTGTCTTTTAAAGAACAGGGAAAGGGGAATACTGATGTCATGGAAAGAGTATGGAATTTATAAATTTATAAGTCAGCATTTAGCGACCCTCCTATATTCAAATTAAATTGAGTTTTATTTATGAACGCTCTTTATACTGCTGAGGTCCTTAGTGTCCCATTCTATATTGGGCGTGAAAGACCGGAAATTTTGCTCAGAGGCCTCTTTATCAGGCTTGAGTTGTTTTACATGCTGTGAATCTACGACACGGGACCACCGGTTTTACTTTCCTTCCGAAGGAAGCCATCCTAGAACATTTTACGCTCAAAATAGTACATCGCCCTCAGCCAGATTTGAAGCCGGGACCTCGGGAACCACCTGCTGTATTCCTCTTGTACCCACAATCAGATGTACAATCTAACCATTTCTGAAAACGTTTAACTCTATTTAGAGGAAGTAGTGAGACAGTAACTATGGTCATATAAGAATGTAAATTATAATGCAAAATAATATTAAGAAGCAAAATATTTATGTAAATAGATGTTAAAGCATAAGTTTTATGTATGTGTAGGAGTTTAGTTGCAGCGGTGGGACACTTGCTAAAAGCAGAAAAACATGTTTTGTTAGAATTAGGGTCCAGGCAAAATGACTTGCGGGGGCAGGTCACAATAGCAAGACCTTGAGTCATTGCGTAAGAGAATATGCGACAAGCTGGCACAACGTATATTTTTGAAGAGAGGTCACATGTTTGGAAACAACGAATAATAGCCTGGTAAGTTTTCTAGAATGTTCCAAGTTGAAGGAAGACAGCCAATAAGGTTTTAAGAAAAATATGTTAAAATGTTTAAGTTCGTGACGTTAGAGATAGCGTCCCCAAGCCTAAGTCAGTTGTGCATAAAGTGCGGCGATGTGCAGAACATACGTGTAAGCTCTCCGAAACTGGAGTTACTAATTACCTAGCAGAATGTAGTGGGAACGTTAAAATTATATCAATTGGACAGTGCTGGTTATTAGAAGGGCAATAAAATATAATTTAGACACGTGTGATACATAGTTCCATTATTAATCGAGCACTTATTATATAATACTTGATTGCTAAGCGACCGTTCTACAGCTCCACTGTGTAGCTTCTTACTAGAGCAGAAAATGCGTGTGCTATTAAAGCATTGTGTTCTACTGATTTAATTTTATGTCAGTGTTATTACTACTTACCTTCCTTCCCGTACCATACCCTGATAAGTTACACATGCTCTACCATAAAACCAAACAACAGCAGCCGTGGCAAGAAGTAAAATAACATAATTAACAATTTAATAGTAACAACCTAAACACAAGATAATCACCAGAAATAATATATTAATTCAGATATTAATATATCAACATACAAATATACTGCGAGTTATGCTCTCCACTACGAAGGTATACCACAGTAGGCAGAAGAATTAAGATTTTATATTTAAAAAAAGTTTGTTAGTGGAGTGTTACATATAAGATATTTTGAACACTAGTGACATTTCTTATAGCAGATTAGTTTGTCAGATTAAACTCGTCTATCAAGTGAAAATCGTTCGCAAGAAATTAGGCAATAAGGGATACTATGTAACGCAAAACAAGAGCGAACGGCTAGATGTTTCAACTGTTCTGATGCCATCAATAAGTGTGTCAGCATTCAAGGTTGCTGCCAGTGAAATTGGTGGCGTCATCGAACGCTGACAAACGCGTCTTTTTATAGCACACTCAGCGCCCACAACGTGGTTGGTTCCTGAGGTAAACATCCTCGAATTCTGTGGGAAGACCTCTTCACTGGAAAAGCTGTTTCCCTGAATACGTAAGTGTTATGTGCATGCAGTTATCGACCGGCACAGAAACACCCGAAACCTCCGGCCGGGGCCACATCTTACCATTTCCGTCATAAATACTGCAGCAAAGCGCCTACGAGTTTTATGCCTCAATTCTTTATACTTAAAAAGGTTCCTAAGAAGATGTACTGGGACTTTCGCGGAACGATTCACATCTGGAGGGTCGACCAAGTAGCTCAATCTAGAGCTTTCTTTGCCTTTTTGCATAAGTTGTGACCTTTTCGTCTCTTCAGCACTACTACAGCTGCTGTCAAGTGTTTTGAGTGATCGTTGGGCACACAGTTATTTTGTAAAATTTGGCAGAAAGTGCAATCAAATTATACATTTATTAAAGGGCCATTAATAATATTTAAAATCATTTATATAAGTATATTGATTTTCTTATACGCATACTTAAAGACGTTAAATTCAAAGAGATGCAACAGAAGCTTTTCTTTATATTATTATTATTATTATTATTACTTCCATTTATACCCCGCCTTTAACTACATTGGTCTTATCGACGGGCTTTCCTTTGAGACTTATTGCCTATTGGCAATGGCGTTAACTCATGTACTCTTGCCGTTGGGTTTCTTGCACATTTAGGGTCTTAATCATTAGATCACACACACACACGCTCCTACTTCATGCTCTGGGGAGAAAAATGCTCAAACCCAGCCGGGAATCGAACCCGGGACCCTTCACACAGCAGACAGGTGCTCTACCGACTGAGCTACAGGGCCAGCCATGAAAAACTTATGAGACAGAAACTGTATATTATAACGAGCTCAACATTAATCTCTTCTTACGTTTTCCTCAAACAGCTTATATACATCCCACCCCAACCTCTCCGGCCAATCAGATTTAATTACGCTATTGAGCTCCTGCAATGCGGTTCCTTTGCGTAATATATTTTTAAACTAAATAGTATAGGGTCTTTCAACAAGAGTGTCCTATCTTTAACATGTGATTGCTGCCGTTGTTCTTGAGTTACAGCAGTCATTTTTTCCATGTGGTTGCAGTTGTTATTGACAAATAGCCATGGAACGTTACAGCATTCGGCAACGCTTAGAAATTGTGAAAATTTATTATCAAAATGGATCATCTGTTCGCCAAACCTTCCGTGCATTGCGTGAAGTTTACGGTGTGCATAATCGTCCCTGCGAGAGAACGATTCGGCGTTTGATCGATAAATTTGAAAGAAGTGGTTCTGTCAGCGATCAAAGAACGCCTGTACGCAATCGACGTAAGCGCTCCAACGAAAACATAGGCGCCGTTCGTGAGAGTGTACGCGAGAACGGAAACAAATCACGCAAGAACTGGGGCTTTCGCCGACCACAACTTGGCGAATTCTGCATCTGGACTTGAAGTTTCACGGTTATAAAATGGTGTTAACTCAAGAATTAAAGCACAACGACCATAGGTTGCGCCGTGTATTCGATGACTGGTCTATGGAGCAATTGGAAGTTGACCCGGGTTATGTTAAATCTCGAGTTTATGTCAACAAGCCAGAAACAGTAAATGATCTTATAAATAACATCACGCGTGTTATTCGTGAAGTTGGACCTAATTTACGTTCTTCTGTCATTGAAAATTGGGTCAACCGTATACGCGCAACCCAACGAAGTCGCGGTGGTCACTTAACTGATGTTCTCTCCACACGTAATGACATTAATTATGTTCCAAAATAAAAAAAGAAATAAACCTCTATTATTTATAGAACATGTTTTATTTAAGCTCAAAGATAGGACACTCTTGTTGAAAGACCCTATATTATACAATCTGTGTATACGCCAATACGCTAATATTTTGTCTCATAACTGCGTATAGCTCTCGGAAGACTATTTAGCTAATACGCTACGTCTGAGACAACGCCCACTTTTCACTCTTAGTGGCATATAGCAATAACTTCTGTACCGTTTGAGCGGATAAGAAAACTGAAGGACTGAGATGTGGCAACAAGCAAAAAAGGACAGGAGACTTAAAACAAATTAATGGTTAAATTCACATCATTTTCTCTGCCAACTCCACTACAAAGCCACCTTCTTCTACTTCTTGCTAATCAAGACAAAGCTTTGCTGAAATAGTTTCGTTATAAGTACACAGGGATACAGGACGCTGAAGTGATAGTCAAATATTTAAAAAGCAGGTCGCTATATGCTTATCTGAAATTTGCTTGGGCATGAGGGAAACAAATTAAGTAGATGTTTTAAAAATTCAAATCAATAATAAAGAATATCTTGGGAATGCTAAATGCCACAAACAAATTTGACATATATCTGTTGTTTTTCTAACACCTACATTTTTGTCTAGTTACTTTCTCTACCACATGCATAGTAGATAGAGAAATATTGCATTCCACCCAAAAATTCGATACCTATATTTCACCGGAAATACTCGTTTTCAGGCCTCCTGAATACAAAAGGGTCCGTCGTGTGTGTGTGTGTGTGTGTGTGTGTGTGTGTGTGTGTGTGTGTGTGTGAAGAGCATAACTCAAAAACGAAAAGTCGGATAAACACCAAACTCGCTATTTAGGTTCAATACCTTCTAAAGATGCGACAAGAAAATTTTCAAGAAAATCCCCATCCCAAACTAGCCTTTACATGGAAGATTTTAAAATTTTTATTTCGTAAAAAGAGGCTGAGACGATTTTGATTAAAATAACATATATTAATGATATTTACATAACAAATAAAATGTATATCTTGAATTTTTTTGGAATAACCTTTGAGCTCTTCATTCGGAAGGAATTTTGTATAATCTTGTAGAACTAGTAAACGTTAAGCGATAGACAAGAACGTAACACACAACTGCAAATATAGCTCTTTTTAAAACACAAAATTTATTTAAAAAACAAACTTTCGTGGTCTCAGCCTTTCCCCAGATATCCTTTATTAATGGTTCAAATTGTTCATTACTTAGTCCTGCCAACTTCGGTTACTTCTCACGATTGCATGGAAACGGTATTGGAGTTTAAGGCAGCGTATAACGTCCAGTTCTTAAACACTTGACAATCGCTGTTCTCTTTGTATCTATAACGAAATGTACAATGTAGCTGTTTCTGCAAAGGTTTATTGGATTACATGTAGTAGATAGAAAAAAAATCTGATGTCTTACACTCACATGACTTTCTCTACTCTTGTACAAACTATTTTTACAAACTCTTATTCTCCATATGCTTCATGTTAATCGAGATGTCAATCTTATTGCTAATTTTCTTGTACATGCAAGGGGAATTGCTAGGCTTTAAGCGATAGTCAAATATGTTAATAGCTGGTTACTATGTGGAGTATTCCATTCTCTTTGCATTACCAGGACAAAAAAAAAAAAACACGAATAACGAATTTCCATTTGAGAAAAAGTATAAGTATTGGAGAATTTAAGGCAATAGCAAGCAATATCTCGAAAATGTTTCACTCAACAACAAAACATGTATATGACATAAATTCTGTATTTTAACGCGATCTACATCTTTTGTGTGGTAAAATTTTGTCTATCTCTTATGGTTTACCAGTTATGCAAAAGTCGTTCACAATGAAGAATACCTTTGGAGACATTCCCAGAAAATTTGAGATATACATTTCATTTGTCATGAAAATATCTTAAACTTATGGTATTTTATTCAAAATCGTTAGAGCCATTTTTGAGAAAATTAAAATTTTCGAAAAATGTTCCATGTAAAGGGTAATCTGGGGTGGGGGGTTTCTTGAAAACCTTCGTGTCGCATCTCTGGAAGATACTGAACCTAAATACCAAGTTTGGTGTTTATCCGACTGTTCGTTTCTGAGTTATGCTGTTCACAGACTGGCACACACACGGACATGTTTCCAAAAATGTTTTTTTTTTTGGATTCAGGATGTTTCAAAACACATATTTCCAGTGAAATCTCGGTATCGAATTTTTGGGTGAAATAAAATACTTCCCCTACTTACTATACGTAGTAGAGAAAGTAATAAAAATTAGTAAGCATAGTCTGTATACCCACTAAAAAGCGATAGACGATAGAGAAAATCATGTGAATGTAACACATCAGTTTTTAAGTTTTTGTATGCCTCCTACAGTTTGCAAATTATAGAGAATTACAAAAGACTAAGTGGACTTCAAAACCTATTTCTAGAAAATTCAAAACCATACATTTTATTTGCCATGCAAATATCTTGGACATATAGAATTTTAATCAAAAACGCTAAGAGCCATTTTTGAGAACACTAAAAATCATGAAACTTTTTCCCCATTTAAAGGGTAGTTTGAGTTAGGAGTGATTTTGTTGAAAATCTTCGTGCCCCATCTTTGGAAGGTACTAAATTTAAATACCAAATTCCATACTTATCGGAATTTTCGTTTTTTGAGTTATACTGTTCACCAACACACCTTTTCTAAAACTGCCATTTTAGTTCATGGGACCTCAAAACATGTATTTCTGCAGAAATCTCGACGTCGAATTGTTGGGCGATTACAACACTTCCCCTACATAGCTACTACACGTAGTTCCGCGGTAACGTGCGAGGCTCGCATTCAGGAAGTCCCGGGTTCGACTCCCGTCGACCGCCCTCTCTGACCTTGGGTTTTTCGTGGTCGTTTCTATTATACCACGGTTTCCTCTCAATCATTTATTTCCCTTTCATTTCTTTTCTTCTCATCTTTCCAGTGCACTTCTAGGTTTCATTGCGTATGCCGGTGCAAGACAAAGGAAAGTACTAGAAGGCTGCTTGGTCGACGGGGCGTTTATGATCTTCTGCAGGCATCCCAAGCAGTGGGACGGTCCTTCAAGCCTGGAAGTGTTAGGGACTTTCGCAAGTCTCTGAGGCTTGTAACCTCCTGTGATTCCCTCACTCCATTCCTTCCTCCTGTGAAGTGGTAGCTACAATGGATCTATGCAGGTCGCAGAGTGCGAGATGTCCTGCTCCGTTGTATAACCTATCCTATACATAGTAGAGAAAGTAACAATGAAGAATAGTAGCTAGTGAAAGTCGTGTGAATCTAACCTGTTGTTTTTAATAGTGTTGTCCGCTTGTATTATTGTTATTATTATTTATTAAACAGCAGTTTGATGCGGTTTTATCAGTTTAACAGCATATTTTGTCCCTTTAAAGGAATAAATTATTTTTTTTTTGGTCTGTGTTGCAAAGCCAGTGGTCCAATAACTCGAAACCAAAGCACGTGTAATTGCCTTAACGGACACTGCGAGATTGATGGTGCTCATCCTGTGATGGGTCCAGCCAATTTCCATGATTAGTGCTCCCCATTATCTCGTTAGGTGAAAAACCCCGGTGTCGCGTTCACAAATCAATACCCTATTACGGCATATAGGCACCTACCACCGCTAAATTAATTTCTTCCTTTCTGGAAGCAAATAATGAATAAACACTCCTGTACTTCTCTTCAAGTTTGAGCTAATCCAAATTCAGTTGCTCGTTTAAATTATTGGTACAGATAATCCCACTGAACCTATTTTTCTGATTTATGATAATCGAATTATACGAAGCTGAAGCGATATTCAAATCTTTAAAAATCTGTTGTTACATTCACATTAATTTATCTATGCTCTATCGCTTATCAATTGGGTATACTAATTTTTCTTGCGGAGATTTATTTTCCTATCTACTTCATTTTAATCTAGACAAACCTTCGTAGAAATATCTGCATTACACATTTCGTTATAGATACAAAGAGAACAGCGATAGTCATGTTTAAGAACTGGACGCTATATGCTGGCCTTAAAATCCCACACTGTTTCCATGACATCGCGAGAAACTATAGAAAATCGACAGGACTTTCGAACCATTAATAACGGATATCTCGGAAATGGATTATGCTACTAAAAAGCTATTTAAAATAAATTGTGTATTTTAAACAAATTTACATTTCTTATGTAGTACGTTTTCCAGCTTTACAAGATCATACAAAGCTCCTTTCCCATGAAGAGGACTTCACAAACTATTCTCAAAGAATTCAAGATATACATTTTGTCATGTAATTTGTTTAATGTACGGTATCTCAATCAAAACTGTTAAGAGCCTTTATTAGAAAATCAAAAGTTTCGAAAAATGTTCCATGTTAAGGGTAGTTTAGGGTAGGGAGATTTTCATAAAGTCTTCGTATCGCATCTTTGGAAGGTACTGAAGTTATATTCCAAGTTTGGTATCTATCCGACTTTTCGTTTTTGGGTTAGGCTCCCTCTCCCCCCCCCCCACACACACGGTGCTATTTTTAAAAATGTTCTTGGATTCAGGGGAGCTCAAAACATTTAGTTGGGGAGAAATGTCGGTATCGAATTTTTGGTTGGCATGCAATACCTTGTCTACCTACTATGTACATGGTAGAGGTAATAAGCGATAGTGGTTAGGGAAAGTCATTTGGATGTAACATGAGGCAGTATTTTTAACACTTAAATGATATCAGTCTAATTATATTATATAAAATATAATAACAGGCCGCCTTAAAGCAATATGTGTATATAATAATATATAAAGTGTATGTAACAGCCATTGTATTATGTTTATATTATTACGTACATATATAATAATGTTATGTGAATGTATTATGTACTTTAACAATGTAGGAACTGTGAGAATAAAAGCCGAAAGTTGCTAACAATGAGGTAACCTTGAGACAACAATAAATTAGAAAGGTTAATAATGCTACTAATAATTCTTGGAACAATAATGTAATATTTAAACAGTTTATAAATAGCGAATCAAAAACTAGAAATGCTTTAAGTTAAATAAAAGTATTCTATTGGAGTACGATTAGCCAATCAGAGACTTGAAATAGAGTAAATACACAGATTCAGGCGGCAGACGCTACAAGACAGCGTTCCCAAGCAGTTGAATTTTATACGAATTCATTGTGAGACACAAAAATTCATTAATGCGAGAATAATATAAAGTTTACGTGTTAAAAAGTAATTAACAATGAAGTGTTATTTAATCGTGTGAAGTATTAATAAAAAGAGTATAATTATAATTTGTCCAAGCCTTGTGCTTTAGCCCTACTACCCCTGCTAAGAGATACGTGTTTCTGCAAATTACTACTGACGCAGCCGAGGCATACACATATAATGTTTAAAATACAAAGTCGATTTTTAAACGTTGGGGCGAAAGCCACCGGAAAGTTTGTACCGTACGTGGGGCAAACACTCCAAGAAACATATCTCCCGCAATACGTGGGGTAACAACCCTCTCAAACATTAGATATTTTAGTTTTACTGCCCACGGTACCACAAGGACTCATCTCCAAACTCGAATTTTTATGTTAAATACAGCACTTCTTCATGCTTGCCTTTATATGACTTACAAATAATAATAATAGGTAAGGGAAAGTGACGCCATTGCTGGCAAAATGACTTAATTCGGAAAGGTTTAACTTGTTTACGTATTATAGCCGATGAAAAAACCGCTGCTCCTTGCTTTTCCACCCACCGGCCCCATGTGCACAAGGCACCCTTGTGCTCACGTTGTATCGACAACTTCCACTGATGGGACCAAAAGTGTTAATAAAAGAGGGAAAAGTAAAGAGTCGAGATAGGGAAAAAGATTTCGAGTCCCCATTTGTATGCTGTGGATACAACTTCCGTCTCCAGCAATGTGATTGGCGGCCACCCCTTCCTCCCTCTGAACGAAAAATGGCTCACTAAATGAAATCAAATGGTTCCATCCATTTGCGCCACTTCGCTTGGTTCGATACGTTGCTTTTGGCTACAATTTCTCTTTCACTCACTCGCCTACATGACAAAAGAATGTTGTGGTATCGGGTTTCGTTCCTTTAATGAGAATCAAGTCCGCCTGCAATACAAAATAAGTTTAAATGGGAGGCAGCGTTGGATATAATATTCTGCAGAAAAACCCTTTACAATTTCCAAATTGCATTCTGAAGGGACGGGGATAGTTAATGTCACAGTAGCGGGTTTGGTGCTATTGAAACACTCAGGCTAAACAGCCATTCATACCCTTAGGAGGGGAATGTTTAAGGGACCCGGCCAGCGACTACATTTTACCGAAAAAAAATAAATAAAAATTATCGAATTCTAGATATCAACATATAAAGACACTTCATGTGACATTACAGGGTTTTGCATTTTGTCATTCTTAATGTTTTCACCTTATAAACGGCAGAGAAAGTACTGCAATCCACTCAAAAGATTTGATGCCAAGATTTCACAGTAAATACATTTTTGAGGTCCTGTGAATAAAAAATTAATTTTTAGAAAAAGCTTCATATGTGAGTGAGTGTGTGTGTGTGTGTGTGTGTGTGTGTGTGTGTGTGTGAGAGAGAGAGAGAGAGAGAGAGCAGTATAACTCGAAAAGTTGCAAAAATACCAAATTTGGTATTTAAGGTTAAATATCTTCCAAAGGGTACAACACTAATATTTTCAAGAAAATCCCTTACCTCACACTACCCTTTATATGAAGCATTATTCGTTATTTTTAATTTTCTCAAAAACGGCTCTATCGATTTTGATACGTTTAAGCTGCTTTTTACTTTCTCTACTACGTATAGTAAGTAGGGGTAGTATTGCATTCCACCCAAAAATTCGATACCGAGATTTCACCGGAAATACATGTTTTGAGGCCCCCTGAATAAAAAAAAGCATTTTTGGAAACATGTCCGTGTGTGTATGTCTGTGAACAGCATAACTCGGAAACGAACAGTCGGATAAACACCAAACTTGGTATTTAGGTTCAGTATCTTCCAGAGATGCGACACGAAGGTTTTCAAGAAAATTCCCCCACTCCAGATTACCCTTTACATGGAACATTTTTCGAAAAATTTTCTCAAAAATGGCTCTAACGATTTTGATTAAAATATCATATGTTTAAGATATTTTCATTACAAATGAAATGTATATCTCGAATTTTCTGGGAATATCTCCAAAAATATTCTTCATTGTAAACGACTTTTGCACAACTGGTAAACCATAAGAGATAGACAAAATTTTACTACACAATGATGCAGTAATTTGTATCACGAATTATTTAAATGTAAAGAATGATTATAGTATGAATATGCATTATGTGACATTGATTTGAGATGTTTGTTGATTGTAATTATTATACTGCCTTACTGAAACTGACAATAATAGCGTGCAATAATGCAGCGAGGGGGTGAGCTGTTTATCATTATTGGAGACGAGGAAGTTACGTAATGTTGGCGCGTTTTCCTTTAGAATCTTCTGGAACATTTCCCTAGAGCATATGTATTCATAATTTTCATTGGATATAAAAATAGACGCTGTTGGCGCGTTTTATTAGCCAATTGCAGCTCAGTTATAATCTTTAGGCATATCGGGGTGTAGGAGTATAAAAGAGCTAGGTTAGAGGTAGAGTCCGTCAGTTCGTCGAAAATATTTGTATGATACACGTCGCCTTCAGTCCAGCAGAAATATTACACGTCGGCTATCGATTCGCAAGTTACGCGTATAAGAGTTATGAAAAATCTCAAGTATGGTAAAGTTAATTATACAAAAGGTTGAAGTACGTGAATTAAAAGTGATCAGTAAGAAATTGTTATAACAGTTTCAGTTTGGCGAGTATCTAGATCAATGTGTAAATGTGATAGTGAAAGTGTTCGACAATAAAAGTATAAAAGAAATTCTTTCATCAGTGTTATCTTTGGATAAAAGATTCCTTTCCGTTTACACAACCTGTATAAAGAGAAGTGCTCGACCCAAAAGGATAATAGCTAGCCGGAGGACAGTAAACCAAAATTAAATAAAATAACAGTAGCATTCTTTCAAACAAATACTAATACTACCGCAAATTGCTAACACCAGATGGAGCTACAAACCTAACAAAGAATTACGTCACAAAATGGCATCACCACGTGAAGTAAACACACATACACAAACATTATAAGTAAAACCGTCGCAAATTGGCTACCACAACGTGGGGCTACACAATAATGTTAAATAAATAACATTAAACCACCTACAAATTGGCTCCCAAACGTGGGGCTCAACAAATAAATATAACATTAACATTATTACAACTTCAACAAAAAATGTAGATCGCGTTAAAATACACAATTTATGTCATATACATTTTTTTTTTTAGTGAACCATTTTCGAGATATTGCTTCTTATTCCCTTAAATTTTCCAATACTTATAGTTTTTCTCGAATGGAATACTCCACATAGCAACCAGCTCTTAAAATATTTGACTATCGCTTAAAGCCTACCAATTCCCCTTGCATCTACAAGAAAATTAGCAATAAGATTAACATCTCGATTAACATGAAGCAAATGGAGAATAAGCGTTTGTAAAAATAGTTTGTACAAGAGTAGTGAAAGTCATGTGAGTGTAACACATCAGATTTTTAAAGTTTTTACTATCGCTTCAGCCTCCCTCTTGTAGCTACAACGCTATTTGTAATAAAAACAGTTGTGCTAAGTTTGTCTCGATTAACACGAACAGATAGAAATATAAGCTTGTATTAAGAAAAAATTGTAGATATAAGAGAGTGTGGAGAATCTCGTGTATGTAACATATCACGTTTTTACAAAAATATTTAGGGAAGGTCCAAAAGTTGTTCCTTTCAATGAGTTGTTGGTAGTTTAAAAGTGGATATCTTCCAGTAAGATGAAGAAAGCTAACTTTCGTCAGTGTGCAGAGAAACACTCAACTAAGTTTGTCCTCGATTCCTGATGCTCTGCTATATGGAAGATTCAGAGCGATGAAATTTTATTTTAATAAAAGGAAATCCGGTTAATTGCAATGAACAATAGCATCAGCAGAACGCATCAATGACTACGTGTAGAACAAAACGCGCAACGAAGCCTGGTGTTGCGCAGAACGTTACGACCCGCGCTAATCCTGTTTGTGATTCACGCCACTTGAACACAGAGCCGTTTAGGAACTTCCCGGAGAGAGATTAAAGTGAGAAGATATAAATACACCTGCACTGATACTGCCGTGTGTTCCCTTCTGCTTCTTCAGTGTTTACTAACTTACCTCGGAAGTGCTCAAACAATGAGGTCGACTGCCGCGCAGCTTTCACAAGTCAGTCGTCTACGAAAACAATCGAGAAGTTGTAACGGTGCAGCGAGGAATCGTACAGGGAGCTTGTACACTAGTTTCCATTTATGCCGTCACCGCAGTTTCGGGAGGCATTCTACTGGCCTTCAGAGGTGGAGTGTGTATAGGAAGCAGGAGATGTGTGTATATCTGTTTGCCTTTTCGCGCAGTAGTGGCGTCCTGTTTTATGTGCACTATTCTAGATTATTCACATATGAATATAATACCTAAAGTAAAACTGAAGTAAATAATACTGTTTACTCTCAAAGAATATTATTTTAATATCATCTGTGCAATGTCCATTCTTGTCCAGTACGTGGTTTAGTCGCCTAGGCACTGAATCACTTAGGTGCTGACTCTAAACGCGTGTTCCCATATTTCATACAAGTGTTCCCAGAGGGCGAGTGATTCAATACCTAGGCGGCTAAATCAGATATTGGACAAGAGTGGAGTCATAATGTCTAGTAAATGTGTCCACTATGAGGATAAAAAGTGCAATTTACTTCAGTTTTACAATAAATATATTGTCATTAATTTTTTTTCTCGGAGATATTGTGTAAAACAGGGTTTTATTTAATTATACCTGATGTGATTCAAAAAGTAACAGGAATTTTTTGTTTTTAAAGAATTTTTATTTAATCATCAACATCAACTTTGTGACCTCCTCAGATATAGTACACTTGTGCCAGCGCTTTTCCCAATCTTGGAAGCACATCTGGAACTCACTTTTCGTTATGGTGTTCAGCTCCTTCAGCGATTCTGTTTTTATCTCATCAATGGTGACAAAGCGTCGTCCTTTCATGGTTCTCTTCAGCCTCGGGAATAGAAAAATCTTGCAGGGGACCATCTCCGGTGAATACGGTGGCTGAGGCAGCATAGCGATTTTGTTTTTTGCAAAAAATCACGAACAAGTATTGAGATGTGAGCAGGTGCATTATCGTGATGCAATTTCCACGAGTAGTTTTGCCACAATTCTGGTCGTTTTCTTCGGATTGCTTCACGCAAACGGCGTATAGCTTACAGGTAATATTCTTTATTGACAGAATGACCATAAGGCAGGAACTCCTGATGCACTATCCCATTGTAATCGAAGATAACAGTGAGAATAACCTCTACGTGTGATCGAACTTGCCGAATTTGTTTCAGTCTTGGCTCTTCAGGCAGTTTCCATTGGGACGATTGGGCCTTAATTTCGGCGTCATACCCATGTACCCATGTTTCGTCAGCTATTATAATCTTCTTTAGTAGTTCTGGATCGTTCTCCACTTCATTCAGCAATTCCTGAGCGATGTCTACGCGACGTCGTTTTTGGTCGAAATTCAACAACTTCGGAACAAACTTTGCTGCTACACGTTGTATGCCCAAAACATCCGAAAAAGTTGCTTGGCATGAGCCAACGGATATGCCGACATCATTAGCAACCTCTATGATGGTGATTCGGCGATTTTCCTGAACCATTTTCTTTACTTCTTCCACACTGTCGTCAGTAATTGACGTGCTAGGGCGTCCAGGGCGGCCGTCGTCTTCAACGTCTTCTTGACGCTCTTTGAAACATTTATACCACTCGTAAACTCTTGTAATGCTCACAGTAGATTGCCAAAAGCTACAGTCAACATTTCGAATGCTGTGCTGCACTTTATTCTGTTTTTCAAGCAAATTTTAATGCAAATTCTTTGATCCATCTTTCTCGAAAGTAAAAATTTGCCGAGCACTCGAAAACACATATAACTTTTTCGACTGTCAACAATAAACTAAATATTCAAAATAGCTGAAAATGCAAACACACATAGGAACATGTGTACCAACAAGATAAAACAAAAGTTTTGAACATCGGATGTATAAAGATCGCGAAATTAAAAAATTCCCGTTATTTTTATCACACCTCGTATATGTATTTAAACATGATTGTTATAAGTGATAACAAGTAAAGCTAGTGTTTAAGATTATATATTCGTATGTGAATAATTTATAATTGGCACGCAAAATAGGAGGCCACTACATGCGCGAAAAGGTAAACACATAAAACACGCCGCTTGCTTTACACAGTTCACCTGTGAAGGCCAGTGAACTGCATTCACTCTTAGGTTGATCCGCGCCAAAACAAACGCACGTGACCAGTGCACCGTGGTACAACACTGTAGCAATGCGTGCAGGAAAATAGTCCCATGTTAATAATCTAAATTTTAGAATGAATTTATCCTTAAATGGTATAATATTCTATACAAATTCCTAAAAGTCTAATTAACGCAAGTACTTGACATCCGGGTGTGCTCAGAATAGTGTTTGTAGTCAGAAACCAGCAGTTTCTGTTTAGTATCATGGTGGACGGTGATTTGCTCTTGCGTTTTCGTCGACTTACCATTGACTAGTGGTGAAAAAACAATAGAGTTGGAGTTTATTGTAAGTTATGTGAGAAATATCTAACACTTCCCGTAAAAGAAGCGGTGAAATTAACTTCCGAGTTCACCGGTGTTTCGAGTACAAGTATAAACAGTGCTCGTTTAAGAAAAATCTGAAACGGGAAAGTGGTTACACGCGGGAAAAACAGAAAGCTTTAGAAACACGCGATGCAAGAATGTCATTCACATAACAATATACAATTTCTTTTTTAAAAACGAGCCGCTAACAGTTGATAAAAGTGCCGCTTCCAGAGAGCGAATAAATTAAGATATCGCATACCTGTTACTTTGTTTTTCGCTCGTTTCTTTTACAATTAACTATTATTATATGTGCAAACATTTATTTTGCTGCAACTATCAATCGTATCACCTTCACCCCTAACAGAGTATGCTAGTCATCGTTTAACTTGTCGGACAATGTTCTCTTTGCCTGTACTCAAATATGACAGTATTTCTGCCGCGAATGGCGGAAGGATACATTACAACGGTGCACTGGTCACCTGGGTTTTGTTTTGGTGCGGATCAACCTAAGAGTGAATACAGAGTAGATTGCCTCCCGAAGCTGCGGTGACGACATAAATGGAAGATGCAACGCACGGAAAAGAAGGTGTACAGACTTTAACATGTGGTATCTGCGTATTGACTTCAGAGTTACATTGAATGATCTGTGGAACATGTAATATAGAATTTTCTCAACAGATGTTTGTACACATATGACTAGCATATGATGTGAATGAAAAAGGCTGGGGGACAGTTGACGTTTGAGGAACAAAAGCTCATCTCAAAGTGGTGCTCAAGTTTGAACGCGTCGGTGAAGTTCAGCAAGCTTGACAATTAACGCGGCTTTGAGACGCATGGTGCCAGTTGAAATGAACACAAGGGAAGATACGTATGAGCTCGTACTTGTTTGATTATGCTCTTAGAAAACTAGGCCGTTCACTTCAGTAGTCTACACAATGTGCTCGTGAAACGGGTTAGTAGTGTGAGTGTACGACACATTCTGAGAGTAGCCAATTGGAAAGTATACGTACCAAGATTATTGCATGCAATAAATGAGGACAATCCTGATCGCCCAATGGAGTTTGGAAAATGGTTTCAGTATATGGTAAATGAGAATGAAGAGTTTGTGACACAGACTTTTGCTGTCTGATAAGGCCCAATTCAAATTTAACGGAAGAGTGAATCATAATAACTAAACTCTATTCACTCTTAGATTGATCGGCGCCAAAACAAACTGACGTAACCAATGCACCATGATATGACACGCAGGAATGTAGTCCCATGCTAATATCTAAACTTTAGAATCAATTTATCCTTACGTGGTATAATATTCTATACAAATACCTAAGAGTTCAATTAACACTGATTTAAACAGAGCTACAAGTCCCAATATGCAATTCGTATGAGTCATCTGATCCGAGTATGGACAGAATACTTTTTACAGCCTGAAACCAGCAGTTTCTGCTTAGTATCATAGAGGATAGTGAATTTGCTCTCGCGTCTTCTCGACTTACATAAAGCCAGGCAAATCATCGACTAGTGGTGGAAAAAAATAAAGTGTTGAGTGTTTATTATAAGTAATGTGAGAAATATCTAACACTTTCCGTGAAAAAGGTGGTGAAATTAACATCTGAGCTCACTGGGGTTTCGAGTAAAAGTGTAAACAGTGCTCGTAAAGAAAAATCTGAAACAGCAAAAGTGGTTACACCCGGGGGAAAAAAAACCGCGTGTGAAATACGCGATGCAAGAATGTAACGATTTTCTGAAGAACGCAATTTGCGTAACAGTGCACAATTTCGTTTTTTAAAAAATGAGATGCCAACAGTTGATAAAGTGCGCTTCCAGAAAGCGAATAAATGTAAATTATCACATACCTGTTACTTTCCATTTCGCTATTTCTTTTAAAATTAATTATTATTATATGTGCAAACTTTTATTTTGTTGTAACTGTAAATCTTATCTCCTTTAACCCCTAAAAAAATATGCTAGTCACCGTATAAGTTGCCGGAATAAGGGCTTTGTTCTTTTTATATTACGTGCCACGTATACTCGCCACATTGTCGTGAAAGTACACAGAATTGCTAGCGCGAATGGCGGAAGGATACATTATAACTCTGCACTGGTCACCTTGGTTTTGTTTGGCGCGGATCAACCTAAGAGTGAATACAGTTTATGTTTACTGTGCACCACAATATCCACGTATAATGAGGCCAATGTCTATAGCAATCTACCGGGGATGAATGTCTGGTGTGGAATGTCAAACAGGGGATTAAAAAGACCCTTCTTATTTCAAGACACAGTCAGTTATTCGTGCACTTAATGGAAACAGAGATCTACTAACAATATGGGGCAGCCTTACACTATCCTGAGGCGTGAAGGATCTCCTGAACAGTCTGCAGGGACACTACATGCGATGAAGAGGTTCGAGTTACCAGAACGTTCACCACATTTAACACCTCTGGACTTGGATTTTTACATTTGGGGAACTTTGAAGGATACCGTGTATCGCAGGAAAGCAATTGCTCTGCAGACCCTTCAAGAAATTACAGCGGCGTGTGCAGAAATCCCCGCGGACACAATTACCAACGTTGTGCAGCAATCATTCCCAGTTGTGATGTGTCCATCCGCTGACGGCGACCATTTTAAGAAACGGATGTGACTGAACAGGCGCAGGGAGTTCATATTAAACCTATGGTATATAAATAACTTCAGAACATAAAACAATGTGTTGTTAAAGTGTGCATACAGTTCTACTTTCTCTACTACGAACAGCAAGGAGGGGAAGGTCGATACCGAGATTTCACCAGAAATACATGTTTTGAGACCCCCTGAATCCAAAGAAAGCATTTTTGGAAACATGTCCGCGTGTGTGTGCGTCTGTAAACAGCATAACTCAGAAACGAACAGTCGGATAAACACCAAACTTTGTATTTAGGTTCAGTATCTTCCAGAGATGCAACATGAAGGTTTACAAGAAAATCCCCCAACCCCAGATTACCCTTTACATGGAACATTTCTCGAAAATTTTAATTTTCTCAGAAATGACTAACGATTTTGATTGAAATATCATATATTTAAGATACTTTCATACAAATAAAATGTACATCTCGAATTTTCTGGGAATATCTCCAAAAGTATTGTAATGACTTTTGCATAACTGGTAAACCATAAGACATAGACAAACTTTTACTACGCAAAAAATGTAGATCGCGTTAAAATACACAATTTATGTCATATACATTTTTTTTGTTGGGTGAACCATTTTCGAGATATTGCTTGTTATTCCCTTAAATTTTCCAATACTTATACTTTTTCTGAAATGGGAATTCGTTATTCATTTTTTTTTCCGGTCCTGGTAATGCAAAGAGAATGGGATGCTCCACATAGCAACCAGCTCTTAAAATATTTGACTATCGCTTAAAGCCTACCAATTCCCCTTGCATCTACAAGAAAATTAGCAGTAAGATTAACATCTCGATATCTCGATTAATATGAAGCATATGGAGAACAAGCGTTTGTAAAAATAGTTTGTACAAGAGTAGAGAAAGTCATGTGAGTGTAACACATCAGATTTTTTATGAATACAATGTATTGTATTAATACATTGTATGAATGAGAGATACCTGCTTTCACGTACTTTTGTCACGAGTCAGCCCATAAATAATTTTAAAAATATATGTTTTGAGTTTTTAAAATTCATTCTTATTGTTACAAATTTTACCTACATCTATACCTAAAAAATTAGGTAATGTTAAATATATGTATTTTAATCAAAACCGTTGAGCTATCTTTGAGAAAATAAAAACAACGAAAAGTTTTCTATTAAAAAATTCTCTCATACATTCCAAGAACTAAAAGAACTAGAATTTCACTCAATTTCGGTACTGGACTCACAGTACGAATGCAAACTTCCTGAAATACGCGGATAGAGAAGGACAAGGTTTCTTATGATAAGGTGTGTGGTTATTAACATTGTAATTGTAACTATAAATATGAGAACGTGCAACGACTGCGGGGATGTGAAATAGAAAGTTTCTGCCCCACGTGTGGAAAGCCAATTTGAAGTAGGATTTGTATTGTAGTTCAACTGTTGGGGAGCCGAACTTGAAGTAGTTGCAACCGCACGTATGGTAGCCGGTAGCCTTCGCCCCAAATGTTCTTTCCGGTGGCCTTTGCCCCAAATGTTTAAAAATATATTAACTTTGTAATTTTGACATTTTCTTTAAATATTATATTTTATGTTTGCCTCGGCTGCGTCAGTATTATTGTTAGAGACATGGATTTCTTTGCAGGGTTGTGCTGCGACTGAAGAATGTAGGCGTTACACAGATTATAATTTTTCTTCACTCCATTTATTAATGCTTGACACGGTTTAATAACACTTCACTGATATAGAGAGAGCCGTGAGATTTTTTTTAATTAATTACTTGCACTTTTTAACACGTAAACTATTTTTTTTGTCTCACACAAAATACTTATTATACTTCTCGAGGACGTGTCTCGCGTCCAGTTATGAGCACTGTCTACAACCAACTTACTTGAATTCCATCGCCTAAATTTGTAAATTTCTGTATTTCAAGTCTCTGATTGGCTATTCCTAATCCAATAGAATACTTTTATTTAAGTAAAGTTTTTTCTGGTTGTTGATTGGCTATTTTATAAACTGTCTCAAAAATTTACATTATTGTTGCTCCAATAATGACTAGTAGCATTTAAACTTTCAAATTCTTTATTGCCTCAAGGTTACCTCATTGTTAGTACTTTTAACCTATTATTCTCACAGCTCCTACATTATTAAATTAGGTAATACATTCACTTAACATTATTAAACATGGATACAATAATATAAACATTTACAATGACTGCAATATACACTTTTTATATATATAGTTACATACACATATTGCTTTAAGGCGGGCTGTTATTGAATTTTATATTATATAATTAGACTGAAATCACTTAAGTGTTAAAAATACTGCCTCAGATGTTATACCTCTTTCGGCGGTAGACGGAGCGAGGTGGGCGGCGCGCGAGTTGCCATAGCAGCAGTGTGAGAGAAAAACACTGTATATAATCCAATAAAGTAAAGGGGCTTTACAGAAAATTCAAGATATAAACTTAATTTGTACGAATATATTCACCAAAAAGTATCTTACTCAACTATAAAATTCCGAATTTATGGGACTTTTCGTTTCTGAGCTATACTGCTCACGCGCACATAGATATTAATAAAAATGTGATTTCTAGCTTTAGTGTAACCCATTATACTTGTCAATAACCATTATTCTACCAAAATAAAAAATTACCATTAGAGTTTTCGGTTACAGTTTATTATATGTATACAACCTTTGCTGCAGATTCGAGTATTTATAGATTAGAGCCACCAAAGGTGAAGCTAAATTAAACATATTATTTTACAGTGTGCCTTAATTTTTTCAGAAGTATAGCTCAATACTCTGTGCCATGAAAACTCGTGTTTTGTTACAACCAGCCCCGTTTTCCCCTATAACTTCTTGAAGGGACTCAAGCTGTGTGTAGAAGAGCACAACAATAAATATTTGGGCTGTCTCTGCGGGGTACTATTAAAAACGTCGGTCCCCCACCTGCAGCAGCAACTTCTCTGACGCACGAGAGCTGCGGGATGTCTACCTGACTCACTGAAGGGGCATTCGGACTCTCTAGACCGGAAAGGTATTCGTAGCGGAAGTAATTGGCAGTTGCTAGTGTATACTCTCGTTTCTTCTCAGGTATTAACCTTCCTTTGTTTCTCCAAGTTGGAGAAGTTGTCTATTGCTCTCTTCATTATCAACTGTAAGGTTAGGTGGCGTAACTCCGTTCAATACGTAAATAAATCCTTGTTGACACATTTTCCACATAAACATATTACATTACCTACTGAATATTACAATATTGAGTATTTGTGAACAACAGTCTGTAAAATTTAGATTTCTTAAACTTTAAGGCAGGTATGGGCGAGTCGCGTGTCACATCCAAAAGGAAGGACCGTAGAGGGGTTTACTGTCACGTAACGTGTTGCCCCTGTATTATCGAGAGGGATAGCTCAGGTCCTGGGTTCGATCACCTGCGACCGCCCACTTTGGCCCGGATTTTCCGGGGTCGCCAGCGAAAACTTGAGGGTTTCTTTCAGCCTCAGAATTTCCTGTCCCTCCATTTCGTTCCATTCATAATTTCATTCATTCTTCATCCCGTTGATCTCTTTCAGGGTCAGAAATGTCGGCAATGGTGTTTCGGTGCAGCTTGGCAGTGGAAAACGATGCTCTCTGTGCTCTCTCTCTCTCCGTCACTTCGCATTCCGATGGTTGTCGGGGTATCAGAACCCCCTTGAGAGGCGTCTGCCGAGGTGTCTACTTCAGGAAAAATTTAGGGACCCTGTCTTTGCTGTACCGTCGCTCCTGGATCCGGCCGCCTGGTGTCTCTTCTCGCCTCATCCTTCCTCCCGAGAACGCCCCCTTGTTTGGCGAAGATACAATATCCCCTCTCAGGGGGTGCCGAGTCCTTCCGTTAAGGAACATAAGATAGCCCTCTATCGGAGCAGTGGCGTAATGTAATTCTTACTGTTAAAAAGCTAAAAATACCTATTTATTAAAATGCAGGGTATACATTAAAAGAAAAAATCTTTATTCGTTTATGCCGAGCCTGAAAATGTTCAGAACACAGCCTTCAAGACGCAGTTGCATTTTGGTGCCTATACGCACAGCTCGTAACCATATTTATGTGCTCGTTATTGGTGAACATTACCTTTTTGTCTGAATGACCTGGTTCGAACTGCATGCAGGCAACCACGCGATGCTTATCAGTATGAAACTACCACGTAAACACCTGCACTATCTCGGTGACCTTTCGCTTTGTACCTGAAAATGTCCTTTTAAACAGCAGTGATGCGGCAACTTCTTTTGAACCCATGTATGTATGCGCGAACATAAAGCTGCAAAGGACGGCTTGTTTGGGCCACCTGGTGTATACAGTACATTGCAGAATCTTTGTATGCTACAAAATATGACAGCGGAGAGCCCATTCTTGCCTAAATAGCCAACCAACTATTGTGGAATGCCTGTCATAATTGCGTGCAGTAGTGTTCCGCACTGGGTTAGAACACTGCTTTTGTGTTGCAAATAGCAAACGAGAATGGGAGGGGTGGAAGTAGCTTGATACGCTGGTACAAGAATGCCATGCCTGCTTTAAGGGAACCCTCCACCAATATGCTAACTTTCATAAATTTCAAACAACTAAAAATGGAAATTTGTTATTGCTTTATCTGATGTGCATATAACATATATTTACATTTTTCAGTTAAATATCTCTTAAACTCTTTTATACATTAATTTTTAAAAGTGGAATCTTTTAGGTAAGAGCCCTTACTATAGAAATTCTGATGAATTGAATTTATTTTTTTTTTCAATTATAAATATAAAGGTCGGTTTTTAAAGATCTTTTCTTTAAAACTGAGGAATATGTTTTTTGTCGTTCCATATAATTTACAAAGTCAAATTATGAAGCATGTCAGAACATGTATCTAAGAAAAAAAAAAGTCATTACCACGCAACTACTCTATTACGAAAAAAAAACACAATTAAAAATAATCTACCGGGATTTACTTTTTTTACTTTCTCTGCTGCTTACCTAGCGTAGGTGAAGGATGTATTAAGTTAAAAACACTGGTTATCGTAATCTCAAAGGAAATGCACGTTTTGAGATACCTTGAGCCCAAAAACGAATTTTAGAAACAATCCTTATGCCTCTGTAAACAGCTTAAGTAGAAAACGAAATATCGAATAAATAGCAACTTGAAATTTAAGTTCAACAAGTTTCAAGGATGCGAAAGGAAGATGTTCTGCTTCCACCAGAAACTACTGCTTATATAGAAAATGTTTCCATATTGTTTTTATTCTCTCAAAAATTGGATGCGACAATTTTAATTACGTCATACTATATAATAATAATAAAAAAACGAAATGCGCATAAGTGTGCACGTCATACTATATTCGCACAATTAATAAAACGAATGTCTTGAATATTCTGCGAATAGCCCGTGAAGTCCTCTTCATTAAGATAGAATTTTGTATTACTGGTAAACCAACAGAGGCAGACAAAACCTTAAACCAACATAATAGTCAAATACTATAGAAAAAATCTGATGTGTTACACTCACATGACTTTCTCTACTCTTGTACAATCTATTTTTACAAACGCCTATTCTCCATATGCTTTATGTTAATCGAGATATCAAGATGTCAATCTTATTGGTAATTTTCTTGTAGATGCAAGGGGAATATGGTAGCTTTTAAGCGATGGTCAAATATTTTAACGCTGGTTGCTATGCGGCGCATTCCATTCTCTTTGCAAGTCCAGGACATAAAAAAACGAATAACGAATTTGAGAAAAAGTATAAGTATTGGAAAATTTAAGGGAATAACAAGCAATATCTCGAAAACGGTTCACTCAACAGAAGAAATGTATATGACATAAGTTGTGTATTTTAACGAGATCTACATTTTTTGTGTAGTACAATTTTGTCTATCTCTTATGGTTTACCAGTTATGCAAAAGTCGTTCACAATGAAGAATACTTTTGGAGACATTCCCAGAAAATTCGAGATATACATTTCATTTCTCATGACATTATCTTAAACATATGATATTTTAATCAAAATCGTTAGAGCCATTTTTGAGAAAATTAAAATTTTCGAAAAATGTTCCATGTAAAGGGTAGTCTGGGGTGGGGGGATTTTCTTGAAAAGCTTCGTGTCGCATCTCTGGAAGATACTGAACCTAAATACCAAGTTTGGTGTTTATCCGACTGTTCGTTTTTGAGTTATGCTGTTCACAGACACACACACAGACACACACACAGACACACACACACACACACAGACACACACACACAGACACACACACACACACAGACACACACACGGACATGTTTCCAAAAATGCTTTTTTTCGATTCAGGAGGTCTCAAAACATGTATTTCCGGTGAAATCTCGGTATCGAATTTTTGGGTGGAATGCAATACTTCCCCTACTTACTATACGTAGTAGAGAAAGTAAAAACAATTTTTGGAGATATTTTTTACTATCGGTTTCGGTTTTCAAATATTCACACAGTTTTATGTGCGAAATCAGCATTCTTTTGTTTGTCACGTCATACAAAGAGCGTGTAATTTCAAAACCAACATATTAAGGAAACATGCACTATGTCAAACTGGCATTATTTGGTAACATTTGCAGTGCATTACATAAAATCATATTTTTCAGAAACTATAAACAGCATATCAAACTGTAATTTTTGCACACATGTTAAATACTGCTCAGTGAATGTCTTCTGTGAGTTTAATTATGCTATTGAATCACAGTTAAAAGCAAACCACCATACTATTCAGGAACAACTTTTACTGAATATATACAATAGATGTTTATCAAATTTATACATGGTATTTAGAAAGTCAGCATCAATATACTGCAGTAAGCTTTGGTTACTTTAACAATTATAAGATAAAAAATTATTTTTGCAATTCAAATTTTGATAACTGTTTTTCCAAAAACGTTTACTCAAAATAGAACATTTTTAATTTACATATATGAACTATCTATCTGAATATGAGCTTAAGCTTTATGAAACATTTCAAAGTTCTAGGTCTGCTCGTTCTTACGGAACGTGTTCCTAAAAATGAATTTGCGGAAAACAGAATATCAATATATTTATAAAATCTAAATTAATTCAAATAAGATAATGAAGCTCGCAAAAACCTTTCACTGAACAGCATTTAACATGTCTGCAAAATTTCAGCTTGATATCTTTTATAGTTCCGTCAAATATGACTTTACATAATGGTTTGCAAATGTGACCAAATAATGCCTGTTTGACGTACATGTGTCCTTAAACATCTGACTGTCGCTTCAGCATCTTGTATACACTTGTGCCTGCAGACATTAACATGAAATACCTAGAAGATTAAGCGAGAGTGTGTAGAGAAAGTCATATGATTGTAACACAAGATTACCGTGTCAGTGAGCACGGGCTGAATGAACGTAGGCTCACGGAGCCCCTTGACATTGCGGCAACTTCTCCAGTGAGCAGGAGTTGCGTACTGCCTAATCGCTTTGCTGCAGGCGCATTTATAAAATCCAAGTTTTAAGAGCAGGGAAGTCGGTCGCATTGTGGACTTTTTCTGTAATGAGTTTTTACTTGAAGACGATCAAAAGAAGCAGCCGTCTTGATCCGATCAAAAGATGAAAGGAGCTACTTCAGTAGGACTTACAGCGGTTTAAGCAATTCTCCCCTTTCCTCCCAGCCTCCCCTTAGCCCCCGGTACCGAATATCTTCATTATAGCCTGCTTGCCACATTAACGAAATTATATCAAGCAAATCATGAAGATGTCCATTTTTCGCATCACAGGGTGATACTGTTAAAATTTAACTAAACAATTTATATAAACTAAGTATATTATGCAGTAATATAAACTATACCAAGTGGAAGGGGTATGGGAAAGGGCTCAAATATTGTGTCAAAGAATTTCACACTGCGCATGCTCTAAGCATAGGGCCTGTTTAGCAAGATAAACACCACGTGTGGTTTACTTTTCCACCTAGATACTCTATATCCATGCTGAAGATAAACTGGAACATGAAAGGCTACTGTTTCAAATAAATATGTAAGTATGCGAACGTAAAGTGCAATAATTTCCGTAGAAAAAAAAATCTGACGTGTTGCACTCGTATGACTTTCTCTACTTTGTACAAACTATGTTTACAAGCGCTTGTTCTCCGTCTACTTCGTGTTAATCGGAATAAACATTTGCAGACTCTATCTTATTGCTAATTTTCTTGCAGGTGTAAGGGGAATATGGTAGGCTTTAAGTGATAGTCAAATCTTTTAAGAGCTGGTTGCTATGTGGAGCATTGCATTCTCTTTGCATTATCAGGACATAAAAAACGAATGACAAATTCTCATTTGAGAAAAAGTATGTGTTGGAAAATTCAAACAAACAACAAGGAATATCTAGGAAATGGACCAATCAAAAACTATTATGACGTAAATTGTGTGTTTTAACGAGATCTACATTTTTTTGTACAATAAAATTTTGTCTATCTCATGCGTTTACCGGTTTACCAGTTATGCGAAAGTCATTCAGAATGAAGAGGACTTTTAGGGACATTCCCAGAAAATTCAAGATATACATTTCATTTGCCGTGAAGATATCTTAAACATATAGGTATTTTAATCAAAATCGTTAGAGACATTTTTGAGAACATGAAAGTTTTCGAAAAACTTTCCACATAAAGGGTAGTCTGGGATGGACGATTTTCTTGAAAATCTTCGTGTCGCATCCTTGGAAGATACCAAACTAAAATACAAGTTTGGTATTTATCCAACTTTTCTTTTTGAGTTATGCTGTTCACACACACACACACACACACACACACACAGACATGTTTCCGAAAATACTTTATTTGGATTCAGAGCACCTCAAAACATGTATTTCCGGTGAAACCTCTGTGTCAAATTTTTGGGTGGAATGCAATACTGCCACTGCATACTATACGTAGTTGAGAAAGTAAAAAATCGGATGTCATTCTTTCAGGACTTTCTCGCAATATGACAAATTCACATATATTCTTTAGCTATACACACAGGGTGGCCCACATAAAGTGTTACATGTGAGTATCTGTTAAACCAAGAGAAAAAACAAAACGCCAAGAATTCTAAATGCTTTCGGAGTAAGCGACCTTCCAAACTGATGAATGTAAAATATATCCACAAATTAAATTAAATTGAGTTTTATTTCTGGCGCTCTTTAGCTGCTGTGGTCCTTAAGCGTCCCATTCCATATTGGGCGTGAAAGACCGGAAATTTTGCTCAGAGGCCTCTTTTATCAGGCTTGATGTTCTTTTACGCGCCGTAAATCTACGACACGGGACCACCGGCTTTACTTCCCTTCCGAAGGAAAGCCCGAAAAAATCCATCGCCCTTCGCCGGGTGAAAATATATCCACGAGACCCCTAACGGGGCACAGGGGGGCCAACCTCAGAATTTTAAATAGAACCATAATACTTTTTTATTTTGGTTCCTTTTAATAAACGAATCTTTATTCAAACATTTTAGTTCTAAAATCAATTGCTGAGCTGTTATAGGATGTTTTCATTGAACTTAGTACACCTCATGAACTCGGGGTGGAAATACAGTATCAAATGAAAGGGCATGGTTATTGTGGTTTCAAAGCCACCTGAACTCTCAAAATACGACACTGTATGTAGTTGGTCAAGTGGAGTAGTTACTGTGGCTCTTCAAAATTCAGAAATATGACATTCGAATGCATG
Source organism: Deroplatys truncata (assembly GCA_030765065.1). Taxonomy (NCBI): domain Eukaryota; kingdom Metazoa; phylum Arthropoda; class Insecta; order Mantodea; family Mantidae; genus Deroplatys; species Deroplatys truncata. The sequence goes on along the minus strand of CM060975.1, from coordinate 43,487,848 downwards.
AAACTCGTCGTCTTATCAGCCCCTGTATGTTCTTAATGGGGAAATCTTTTCCAAAAGAATCACCAAATGTCAAGATGTTAATGAGTATTTAATAACGCAATTTAAAATATCGTCTGGCTACTTATTGGCTTATTTATTCCTTTAGTACTCTTTTCTACTACTGCATACTTCAATAACATACTATAAAAGCTCAATCTATTTTAGAAAAAAAAATTAATAAAAGTTGTTTAGTTTATTGAGGGGTATCATGGTTCAATTTAAAATTCTGAGGTTGGCCATCCAGTGCCCCATAAGGGGCCCTGTTGAAATATTTTGCTTATAATAATTTGCTAGGCGTTTGGGTTTTTCTATTCCTTTAAGAGATATCCATCTGTTACACATTATGTGAGCCGTCTGTATATAAAGGTTTATTAAAATCAAATGACCTTAAGTGAGGTTGACCAGAACGATACAGAAAACAGGATAAAACGTAAATATTCATAAACATTAAAATGCAAAGTGATTGTTCTATCCTCAATACCTTAGTCACGAAATATCATCCTTACTCGCGAACAGTTTCAAATTAAGCAAGAAGGTTTCAACAAGCGAAAAAAGTGTTCAAATATTTACCCGCGGTAACAAGCTCTTGCGAAAGTGGGGGGAAGGGGGACAAGAATCGCAAACCTTCACGCATGTCCGTTAGGTGACACTATGGAAAGGTCTTGCAACATGGAATATTTTAAAACTGATAATAGTAGTAAATTCTTATTTGACAAAAATGATGTATTTTAATGAGCTCAATAAATTTTTGTCTATCTTTTTTCCTTATTATACAAAACTGCACACAATTCAAACCAATAAAGGAGAACTTCAAAGGCTACTCACAGAAAAGTTAAGATATACACTTTATTTCTCATACCAATTAAATACATGGCATTTTAGTTAAAATCAACAGTAATGCTTTGAGAAACTAATATATATGTATATATGTATATATATATATATATACTTATAAATCCTTATATCGCATCCTTGGAAGATGCTGGGCTAAAATATCAAGTTCGTATTTATTTGACGTTGGTTTTGGAGTTATGCTTTTGACACAAACGCGCGCGCGCGCAACCTTTTTCTAAAAAAAAATTTTGTGTGTGTGTGTGTGTGTGTGCAGGGTATCCCAAAATGTGTTTCCTGTGATATCTCCATTTCAAATTTTTGGTGGAATACAAATACTTCCTCTTACCAATAATAGCCATATGTAAAGAAAGTTTAGAAATAACCTCGAATACGCTGAGCGGTAGGATGAGTTTTATGTTGGCATTCTTTTCCTACTGTCCATTCCAAACCAGAGTGCCTTTCACTGAAAACAAACTCTTTGTATTATCCGCGCGAAAGTAGTTCGCAATCCCCGATCCTAATGGCTGCTTGTTCGCCTCTCAAGTGCTTGTTGAACACTATTTAAATGTATAAAAACGTGCCCTGCGTGAGAATCATAGTTCAAAATGCAACTTGAGGTAACAATCTATTTTATAAGATGAGGCAATGAACATTTTGCTTACGTTAATCACAATCGCCGGGCAAAAGTGCGACACCCAAATCCGAATCCTCCGAACATGACTCAGCTGCCATATCGGAATCATAACTACTCTCAAAAATAATGACAAGCTTATCCACAATTCCGCAGCACTGTCGCACTTAAAACAAGTTCCCACATTTGATTCTCCTCTTCTACATAGTTCTATTATGTATGTTTATATTCCCTGCTTACTTTGGTTACACCTCTCACCGAAACGCCTGTAAAATCCGATATTAGTTTCATAATACGCAATAATGCAAGTGTAGGGTATTTTTCTAATAGTGAGTTGAATATATGAAGTATTGTTTGTTTTAGCCACTTTTTAATTGTTTCCCGCTTTTGTGTTTGAACAGTTTATTCGCACTACAAATATATTCCTCTACCATGTGAGCTCAAATACCAACCGACTACAGTGACTAAATCACAAGATTTGACCTGAGCTGAGCATAAGTGTGCTAACGTATTATGAATGACTTCGCTTATCATATTTTCTGTGTTACGCAAAGTGTTAATTCGTTACTCAGATAGCATCTCTGGGAATTCATTTGCTGCATTTCTTGTGTATGTAAGAGAGTGGCAGTCATGCATACGGTTGGTATTAACAAGCAAGATGCTCTCGGTGTTAGCGCAATAGCAGACAAAAATGATATTTTGTAATCTCTTAGCAGCTAGTACATATCCATTACCCTTAACAATGACTTGTTATGATAACCCAATAAAATGTGCAGTTCTATACCTTTCCTGCTCTAATATTTCATAATACATTACATGTATTAAGGAACTATTTACGTTGGCGTAAGAGTGTGTTCTTGGGTTCGTGACAAGCAGAAGCACGTGCTTCTGTTTACATCAGAGGGAACTCTGGTTTGGAATGGACAGTAGAGCTTTGCGTCAACTTGAGATTTCTACGATACTCTAACTGAAATCACGGAATTATTCCGAAAGTTTTTAGCAGCACTTAAACCTTTAAAGTGAGAGTAATAGAGGTTATAGGTATGGGGCGTAAAAGGGGAGGGACACTCTTACTGCGACCTACACATATCCAATATGGCTACCAACCACCTGGAGGAAGGGGGAAAAGCACAGGGGGCTACAGGTCGCAAGCAGACAGGCCACAGAGACGCGCAACTCAGTTGTAAAAATTTATGGCTGCTGCAAAAAAGCTTTTGGGGTGACCGTCGTATTTGTGAATCAGTTAGTTCAAGCAGGATTTAAGCAGGATTTGAGATCTCAAATTAAGGTATAGGAGCACGAAAACTGCGTGTTTTAAAGGATGAGTTATTGCATTTCCATGCGATTTAAAAGCATAACTGGTAGGTGATATTACTACACGGATTCCATATCCCCGGTTTTGGCCTGAAATGTAGGCCACAAACCTACCGACCATTCTGATTCATACTTCAAACGTATCGCTTTTCTCCCCACAGAGTATAGCATATTCTTTGAAACACAGATCTATCATGTTTCAATCCCCATATATCCCGTTATCGTATGAATCATGAATCAAGAATCAAGACAGCTAGTACATATCAAGACTCGGAGCATGCGCGAAGTGCAATTATTCCACTTGGAGAATACTCGAGCATATCACCCATTCTGTCCCCCACTTAAAGGTGTTTCCGATACATGATACGCAGTAGAATGGGTTCGCTGTAGGGGTTTTCGGTTCGATACACGAAAGGGCTGCACACAACAACGTAAAGTGGAAGAAGTTGCTGTTAACTGACAGGAACGTCACGCGAGTGCTCTGGGTACAAACAGCGTAAACATTTCTTCTAGCAAATCTACAGCAATGCGCCGATATCCTGTTTATATTTTGAGAGTGACAAGCGACAGGGGCAGAAGCATCGAGCAGCACTGTACTCTTAAGGGTCCGGAGGAAGCCAAGCTGTGGCACACAAAAGTGCATTACACCTCATCTGCATGGGCATCCGGTCATACATCTGCAATCAGAACATACCGGTTGTTAGGTTATCTTCTAGGTGATAGCTACAAATCTGAGCGTATATTATAATGTTACTTAGGAGTTCCGGTTGAAAAATTGCCTATTTTGGAGAGATTATTAATTTGGAAATAAAAATAGCACGCAATAGAATTATTTGGCAATGGAAATTAAATAAATGGCATATTTAGAAAGAGTGAATAAACAAAGTTTAGGTAATCAAAACTAAAAATTGTGTATTAAAACTATGAAAATTATTTTAATGAAGTAATGTGCCTATCTAAGATAAATAAAACAAAAGACATCGTAACTATGAAAAGATAAAATGTGTTCACCAGAAAAATAAAAGCTTGTTTTATAAGAAGATGAAATGGTAAAATAAATGAAGAAAGAAAGATAATTAACATTGTGTACACTAGATAATTGATAAAGGAAGAATAGGTTGTGTTGAATAAGAAAATAATGCTGGGTTAGACGATTAAGAGCTCTGGTCATCTCAGGTAATGAAAGAAAAGAAAAATCTGATGTATTGCACTCATATGACTTTCTCTGCTCTTGTACAAACTATTTTTACAAACGCTTATGCTCCGTGTACTTCATATTAATCGGAATAAACACTTGCAGAAACTATCTTACTGCTAATTTTCTTTCTTTTTTATTTTTTTAAGTTCCATTTATGCCCGCCTTAACCACATTGGTCTTAGCAGCGGGCTTTGTTTTGGAGCTTTGCTTTGGAACTTATTGGCGATGCTGTTAACTCATGTAACCCTTGTCGTTGGGTTTCTTGCACTTTTGGTTCTTTAATGATTAGATCATACACACATTCACACTCTCATTCATACTTCCAAACTCTGGGGAGGATAGGATTAATCTTGGCTAGAGGAAAATACCCATCCCCGCCCGGGAATCGAACACGGGACCCCTCGCACAGCAGGCAGTCTAATTTTCTTGTATATGCAAGGAGAATATGGTAAGCTTTAAATGATAGTCAATTTTTTAAGAGCTGTTTGCTAAGTGGAGCATTTCATTCATTCTCTTTGCAAGTCCAGGACATAAAAAAAACGAATAACGAATTCCTATATGAGAAAGAAGTATAAGCATTGGAAAATTCAAACAAATAACAAAGAGCACCGCGGATATGGTTCACTCCACGAGAAAAATGTACACGACGTAAATTGTGTTTTAACGAGATCTACATTTTTTGTGCAGTAAAACTTTGTCTATCTCTTACACCTTACCAATTATGCAAAAGCCATTCAGAATGAAGAGGACTTTTGGGGAATTGCCACAAAATTCAAGATATACATTTCATTTGTCATGAAAATATCTTAAATATGTGATATTTTAATCAAAGTTGTTAAGAGTCATTTTTGAAAAAAAATCAAAATTTCTTAAAAATGCTCTATGTAATGGGTAATCTGGGGTAGGGGGATTTTCTTGAAATTCTTCGTGTCGCATCTTTGAAAGATACTGAACCTAAATACCAAGTTTGATATTTATCCGACTTTTCGTCTTTGAGATATGCTATTCAGAGACACGCACATGGACCTTTTTCTAAAAGTGCTTTTTAATTCAGGGAGCTCTCGGTATAGAATTATTTGGTGGAATGCAATACTTCCCATACTTACTATACGTATTACAGAAAGTAAAAACTGGTACTTAAGTGTCGCAAACTTATGTATATGGTGCATCATGTTGATGTGGCTTCATTTGCCGGGTTACTCTTGTTGACGTGGGCAATGATTACTTTTCAAGTCCTCAGACGATGGGTGTGTTAACCATCGCAACTAGTACCACAAGTGCTGATGAAAATCCTCCTTGCTTCACCATTAACGTTTGGACGGATATTTTATTATTAACGAGAATCTCAATACCATTTACAGGTTTTGCCGGCTTCGACCGTACCTGCACCTACAGCTCCTCCGACGTCAACACCGCCACCACCTGCAACAACAGATACCACTCTGGGAGATGCGATCCAGGATCTACACGGTCCTGAACATCGGATCAAGCATCTCACAACAGGACGAAATACTCGCTTCACTCATCACCGACGCTCACTCTGCCAACACGGAACAACAACTCCGCCGTCTTGCCGCAATGGAATCCGCCATCCAGGACCTTCACACCATCACTACCGGCTTCTCAACTGCCTTCCAAAGCTTCACCACCCGCTGCCTGCAGCGGTTCGACAGCGCGGACTCGCCATTAGTGGCCTGGGGGAATCCATCGCCAGTCTGCCACCGACATCAGCACCGCCAGCTCCGACAGAGGTTAGGCACACGACATTAGGCCTTACTGACCTAGTTAAGTCCCTGCACACGATGATGGCCGAGTGGACATCTGTACTCTCCGGCCTGAAGAGTGGGCAGGAACGAACGAACGCCTACATGATGGCACAAGAAGTCGCTCGCTTCTATCCTACTTCCAGATACAACTACCCACGCCAAAACTGAGCGCACCTCTCGAGGGGCACTCAACATTTGAATCAATGCAATAAATACAACCATGCCACAATCCCTTCCAATTCCTTTCCACGAAACTCCCCGAGTGTGGCGACCAGGGCCTCGGTCATGGTCGTCACCCGGACATTCCTTTACTCCACTGCCAGCGCAATAAGCTGGCAGTCATCCTACCGCGTACTAACGGGGCTGCAACAGCGGAACCCCAATACCCCTCCTAACTTCTCATTTCTACTCCACGTTTTATCCTATCCTATTCCAAAAAAAAAAGTCATCTTGATGACATGCCGTTGCCTGCTATTGTCATGCAGCGCACAGCCCATCGTGGTTTCAACACAAAACATCCGGACAATTTTTTAATAAGCACAGAACCCTGTACAAGAGACCTCCATGATAGGTTTTTGTATATTCGGTTATTTGCACAATCAAATGAATGCAACAGGGTTTAACTTTATGTATAAACTTCAAGCAGCAACAGCACACGGCAGTTTCCAAGAACATATTGTAAGGAGTAACACTGGTGCGGAACGTGTAAAGTATCTTTTTTTCTTTCTTTCTTTCTTTCTTTCTTTCTTCCTTCCAGTGTCTATCTGAAAAACCTTCTACAAAGACGAATGAAAACAATTGTAACACCGTTTTAGTCAGTGAACGCTTTTTTACTTTTTCTACTACGTACTTAACAGTAAGTAAAGGAAGTATTATAACCAAAGACTCGACACCAGATTTTACCGGAAATACACGCTCAGAGACTTCCTGAATAAATAAACAAGCATTTTAAGAAAGAAAGAAAGAAAGAAAGAAAAAAAGTCCACGCGTGTGCGTGTGAACAGCATAACTTAAAAACGAAAACTAAGTTAAATACCAAACCTCATATTTCCAAGGATACAACACCAAGATTTTTAAGAAAATCCCCCCATCCAAAGTACCCTTCATATGTATTTTCTCAAAAATAGCTGTAACGATTTTGATTAAAATGCCAAATGTTTAACATATTTTTATGGCAAATGAAATGTTTAACTTGAACTTTATGGGAATAGCCTCTGATGTCCACTCCATTCGGAAGGAGTTTTGTACGTTGTTGTATTACTAGTAGACGTTAAGCGATAAGACGAAAACGAAAACAAAAAAATGTAGATCTGTTTTAAAAATACAATTTATTTCACATAACATGGTATAAGCCATTTCCGAGATATCCTTTATTAATGGTTCGAATTGTTCAAAACTGTATCACTCTTTTGAAATACTGTCGATATTCAGTTGTTTCTCGCGATTGCATGGAAAAAGTATGGAATTTTAAGATCAACATATAGCGTGCAGTTCTTAAACATCCGACTATCGCTGTTCTCTTTGTATGTAAAACGAAATGTGTAATGCTGCTATTTCTGCAACGGTTTGTCTCGATTAAAATGAAGTAGACAGAAAAAACATCTGATGTGTTACACTCAGATTACTTTCTCTACTCTTGTACAAACTATTTTTACAAACGCTTATTCTCCATGTGCTTCATGTTAATCGAGATGTCAATCTTATTGCTAATTTTCTTGTAGATGTAAGGGGAATATATATTTACAAGGGCAATATAGAAAAACAGTAGCCTTTAAGCACATATCTCTTAATAGCTGGTTGCTATGTGCAGCACCATTCCCTTTGCCACAGATTAATACTCTTTGCATATCCAAGACAAAAAAATGAATAACGAATTCCATTTGAGAAAATAAGTATTGAAAAATTTAAGGGATTAACAACCAATATCTCGAAAATGGTTCACTCAACAAAAAAAAATGTATATGACATAAATTGTGTATTTTAATGCGATCTACATTTTTTGTGTAGTAAATGTTTCTCTATTTCTTATGGTTTACCAGTTATGCAAAAGTCGTTCACAATGAAGAATACTTTTGGAGACATTCCCAGAAATATCTCAAGATATACATTTTATTTGTCATGAAAATATCTTAAAACATATGATATTTTAATCAAAATCGTTAGCCATTTTTGAGAAAATTCAAATTTTCGAAAAATGTTCCATGTAAAGGGTAATCTGGGGTGGAGGGATTTCCTTGAAAACCTTCGTGTCGCATCTCTGGAAGATACTGAACGTAAATACCAAGTTTGGTGTTTATCCGACTGTTCGTTTCTGAGTTATGCTGTTCATACAGACACACAGACAGACAGACAGACAGACAGACAGACAGACAGACAGACACACACACACACACACACACACGGACATGTTTCCAAAAATGCTTTTTTTGGATTCAGGGGTTCTGAAAACATGTATTTCCGGTGAAATCTCGGTATCGAATTTTTGGGTGGAATACAATACTTCCCCTACTTACTATACGTATTAGAGAAAGTAATAAGATTTCGTATGAAGAGTTTGTATACCCACTGGTGGAGAAAGTCATGTGGCTGTAACACACAAGATTTTTTTTCAGTAGCATCTACACCATGCTGTTGTTCACAACAAAGGCGCTACTGACCTGTTTGAAAACTAGCGGAGTTAGTGTACATTCTAAAGAAAGGAAACAAGTTTTGTGATTGACGGGAGAGTTTTGTGAGTAAGGAGAAGAAAGCGGCCCGTACGGAACATTCACTGCGCATGGGTGGCCCAGTTCCATTCCACTCCCCACAGCCCTCTTGTTCCTAATCCTAACAAAGGACAGAGCGTAGTGAGATCGGACAAAAAAGCACACTCCAGTAGATGGGTTTGGAAATTGGATTCGTAGCAGACCGGCTAGCTAATCCGTCCGTTCTACCTCTCCAATCAATTGCACAGGACGGAAAATATCAGTCCCAAAGGCAAGTCGGTAATCCCCAAAATTAATATAGCAGAAATGGTACATCGCTACAAGAGATAGAGCCGGTTTCCAGAAGTTAGTGGGCTTCGCAAGTTTTAGCACGTCACGCTCAATCGACAAAATACGTTGTACATTCACCTCTTTGACCAGCTAACAGACTATACACTCTAAAATGTAAATGTGGTTTTTAACTTGTGTTTCAACATTCACCAGAAAGTAGCCACCATAAGAAATAAAATTTCCAGTTAATATTCTCTTTACCTTTTCCTCCAAAAAATTCAAACTTTAAACCATTAAAATGTTATATTAAGATAGCAAAAAAATTAAAATAGTTAGGGGAAAGGTCCTTAATTTGAACCGCCTCTTAAATTGAACCGCTCCCAGATTTCGTATGCTTGGAGTTGACTTTGCATTCTGAGCTGTGGTTTCAGTTCTATGAAGTGTTGTGTGTTTTTGTGCTTCAGAAGTAATATTTGACTCGTCTAGCTAAACTAATACGACCAATTAGATAAGTTTGAGATGATCTATATACATTACATGTTATAAAGTGTTTATTTAGCAACAATATTCATGTATACCTTTTTTCAAGCAGCGTCTCTCCTTGTCATATAGATGCTAAAGCTTCCGAAATGGCGTGGCTCGTAAATTGAACCAATGTTTGAACCCCATATTGAACTGGTCCAATTTAGGAAACCTATTGAAGTTCTAGGATTGTTCAACTGCGAATAGTATATCTTTTGAATAAATATCGATATAATATGTTAAGTTAAAAACAATCATGTTAAAAACAGTGGATGACATGAATATGTGAGTTGTCTGAAATGATGGACATGATCCAGTGTATGAGTTGTAGGATATGGCTTCACCAAAAGTTAGTACCAAGAAGAAAGTGTTTTATTGTGAAGACTGTGTATAATTGGACTCTTTTGTATGAAAGTAAAAATTAGTAAAAACTCTATATTTGCAAATAATACCTATTCCAAAAACCAAGTGATTGTCATTATATAAAAATTCAAAATCTTCAAGGAAATTGCTATTCTTATCACAATTTTGGACTCTGCTTTTGTTGTTGATAGCATATTTGTTTTGAATGTACAATAAAATACGTGTATTTTGTATTAATAAAAGTAATTTTAAACTTAAAAGTATATACGGTTCATTTTAAGACACGGGTGGTTCTATTTAAGGACCACGTTTCTAATTTGAACCGATTTACACCATCTCACTTCTTAAATGTTATTTAATTGATAATTGTATTAATTTTAAATTAAGTTGAGGATATTGATAGCGCAAGGATTTGTCACCTTACCGCTGAAAATTTTGATTTGAAATTATAATTATTATTTACTATTTAGGCGTAAGTTGTTCAATGTAGGGAACCTTTCCCCTACTTGGTAACACGTGAACTCTCAGCATTTAAGTTCAGTATCTTCCAAAGATGTGGCAAAAGGAACTTCAGGAAAATTCTCACCCTAAACTACACTTTAAATGGAACACTTTTGGAGTTTTTTGATTTTCTGAAAAATGTCTAAAGATTTTGAATTAAATTACCACATATTATAGATGTTTACATAAATAAAAATATACTGAGTTTTATTTATGGACTGCTATGGTTCTTTGCGTCCCATTCTACATTGGGTGTGAAAGGCCGGGAATTTTGCTCAGAGGCCTCTAACTTTTACGTGCCGTAAATCTACGACACGGGACCACCTCTTTACTTCCCCCTTCTGAAAGACGCCAGGAAAGGATTTTTACGCCAGAAAAAATCCATCGCCCTCCTCCGGGTTTGAATCTGCGATTTCGGGAACTAGAGGCTAGCATAGTTCACTAGACCACGGAGAATGACATCTTAAATTGGGGGGGATGCCTGTGAAGTCCTTTTCATTCGAAAATAAATGTATATAATCTTGCATAACTGGTAAACGTTAAGTCACAGACCAAAACGTACTACACAAGATATGTAGAGCTCTTTAAAACACACCATTTATTTCAAATAACTTCTTTATGGCATAAGCCATTTCCGAGATATCCGATATTGAAGGTTGGAATTCTTCAATACTTTGCCACTCTTTTAAAGCCCTGTCGATGTTCAATTGCTTCTCGCGATGTCATGGAAGTATTATGGAATTTTAAGCGAAAAGACAGAAAAATAAACTTTCGTAAGAATAATTTGTATACCCACCAATAAGCGATAGAGGGTGGAGAAAGTCAAGTGAATGTAACACATCAGATTTTTAAATTCTTTCAGCATCGAAAGGTCCTATTCTTAAGGATGGGCACAGGCCATACATGTTTCCAAAAATTCAAAACCTGGGGAGTGAGAGGTTTCTTTTGCATATTCACGTCACCAAATTTCAATCCCGTTTCGTTGAATATGGATATCAGAGGCGCCTTTTGGCAAGTGATTGCAAAAATGGCATATTTCTAATAACTTCGAGCCCAAAAGGGCACATGGAGAGCTTAAAAAAGTTTAAAAGTTAGTGATTTTATAGAGTTGTATATCGCTCATAAAACCGCGGTTAAACGGCTCGCCTCTCACCGAGGCGGCCCGGATTCAATCCCAGGGATCCGCATGTGGGATTTGTGGTGGACGAAGCGGCGTCTGGGCGGATTTTCTCCAGGTTCTCCGGTTTCCCCCGCCATTCATTTCACCAACTGCTCAATCATCACCTTTCCTTTCATCCATTTCACCAACATTTCGTTTCATCTACTTCCTTCCTCCCATACCAGGCATCGGGCTGATCACCCATCCTGGATATTCTGTCTAATCCGTGAGTGTCTGCTCCTCGACGGGCCTCTGAACCCAGGCACCCGCCTGTAAGTCCTGGGGGGTGTAAACAGATAAAGGAGAAGAAGTATATCCCTCATATCGCCACATTTCCATTATATTTCACCGAAATTTTATCAAGAATATTTTTGGTATGATTTTGACAAAACCTAGTATACTTGGATTCTAGAAACTTACAAAAATCATAGCCTTACAGTCAATCCCTATTTTACCCCTAACATACCAATCAAATTTTTTGGTCTATCTAGAGGAAACTGCACGATTATAGGATCCAACGAAAAATTATAAGCTACTTTAGAACTACCCTCACCATATCTTCAACCCCTTATGTAGAAATCTGCACTGTGTAAACCATATGGTCAAACATTCCACAATTACAGAACAGGGATTGGCAAAAATCGTTACGTTACAACTTCCAAAAGTCACTTAGTCCTTATTTTGAATTTAGTACAACTGTTTAAAAGCTACCCTTACTTTATTTTCAACCCTTTATGGATAAAATTATGTGCACTAGGACTTACAGGACTAGGCGAAAATTATACAATGACATACAACTCTAAAAAGCTTTACAACCTTACTCGTATTTGCCAACGCCTTATGTACAAATAGTCATTATTTGACCAATCTTGAGAAAACTTTGGACACTTATGCTTTATGTACAAGTACAAATTACAGACTATTTACGACATTCAAAAATTAACCCATCCTTATTTTCAACCCGGTACCTGTATAATGTACCAATCCCATGTCGGGCAATAATATCATAAACAGAGAAAATTGTGTCCAGGTAGTATTAGAAATCAGTTAACCGATATTCTATAATTAACAACTCAGAATATTATTTTTCTCGATGGTCGCAGATTGTGGTCTTTTCCAAATTGGCTAACTTGGTAGTTTGGGAGTGGAAAATCTTCATATTCACCAGCTTCACCTCTATTTATTTTATTTATTTATGGACGCTCTTTAACTGCTATGGTTCTTAACGTCCCATTCTAGATTGGGCGTGAGAGACCGGTAATTTTGCTCAGAGGCCTATTATCAGGCTTAAGGTTCTTTTACGTGCCGTAAATCTACGACACGGGACCACCGGCTTAACTTCCCTTCCGAAGGAAGTCATGCTAAGGATTTTTACGCCCGAAAAAATTCCATCGCCCTCCACCAGGTTCAAACCGCGACCTCGGGAACTAGAGGCTAGCATGGTAACCACTACACTACGGAGGACGACACACCTCTATTTCGTTGTATGTGTTAAGGGTCTATGTATTATGTGAAAACTATGTACACCCGTGGACAAAAAAGGTCATGTGTTGAATACCAAATGTTTCTAAGTCCTACACGTCACAGAGCCTTGTTTACACCATACGCAATGCAGTTGTTTGCGGGGCCGTTGCAGCAAGCTGTATGACATTATTAAACACGCTGTCATGTGTCTAGCCTGTAACGCCATGGCAAACCGTAGGGTACTTCGGTGTTTAAGACTACAGGTTCGTTTCTCGCAAGTAGCAAACACTTTGTTTTTCTGTTAATAATCTTTAACAAACAGTTACTAATTATTTTCGATATACTGCATTTCATACACAGCATTTGGTTTATAATAGAATAGTTATTACGATGTAAAACATGTGGCTTCACAATTTCATCATATTCTGACGGAATTGTTGAATTCGTACAGCATAATCATCATGTCCACATACGTCGAAAGGTTTCAAACTGGTTCTCAGAGAGCAGGATATCAGAGTGATAGTCTGGCCTCCTTGTTCACCAGATTTGAACCCTATTGAAAATGTGTGGCTGGCGTAGGGAAGTGGCGACCCCATCGCCCAGTGGGAAACCACTGCAAACAGCCACCCGAGTATTGGCGGGAAAACCAAAACCTTATGGGACTGGGAGGAAATGCCCAACCCTACCTCAAGAACTGAGGCTCCCTTAGTACCCTGGGGGTAAACAGGGACCTTAAGCGTTGGGCTAATCCCCAACCTTAAGTATTATTGGATTCAAAAGGATAAAGTGAGCCTCGGAAAGGAACAGAATAGACAAAGACTTCGCGAGAAGCATGGTTTACGAATTGGAACATGGAATATAAAAACACTAGTTGGTAAGGAGGTAGAGATGATAGAGGAAATGAAGAAATATAAGATTGGAATATTAGGAGTTAGTGAAACAAGGAAGAAGGGACAGGGCACTCAAACACTACATGGTAATTATGAAATGAGATATATAGGTGTCCCATGGAAAATAAGAGCAAAGGAAGGTGTAGCCATAATTGTAACGGAAGAATTAGACAAAAAAGTAACATCATGGGAAGCATTTAGCTCGAGACTGATGACAATAGATATGGAATTGGAGATTCCTTTAACTATTATTCAGGCTTATGCACCCACTGAGGATGATGAAATAGAAGAAAAGGAAAAGTTTTTTGAAGATCTACAAAACTTAATAAACAAGGCAGAAAGAAAGAAAGAAAAGGAAAGTAATTGTAATGGGGGACCTAAATGGAAGAGTAGGAAATGATAGGAAGAAAAGCAGAAAGGTCTTAGGCCCTTATGGAGGAGAAAGTACAGTAAACGGAAATGGAAATAGAAAAATAGATTTGTGTATTGGCAACAGACTTATTGTAGCTAATACATTTTACAAACATAAAAGTATACATCAAATTACGTTCAAATCTACTCAATATGAGAGTATAATAGACTATTTCCTACTCCCGAAAGAAATAAAAAATGTCTGTAGGGATGTAAAAATAATAAGAGGGGCAGAACTAGCTACAGATCACTTTCTCCTGGTGGCAGATATGACCTTCGCAGGTGAGAGATGCAGGAGGCGAATGGGCTACCAGAGAATAAGGTGGGAAGAGCTGCAAGAAAAAACTAAAAGAGAAGAATTCTGTATGAAGTTGGAACAAAAATGTAGCGAAAGAAGTATTCCTGAGAAAGAAGAAAATGAAGTAGAGGCTAAATGGAAATCCCTTAAGGAAGATATTCTGATAGTTGGTGAGGAAGTATGTGGTATGAAAAAAGTGAGAGAAGGGGTCAAGGCAACTAAATGGTGGAATGAAGATGTACAAAAAGCCGTGAAGGAGAAGAAAAAAGCTTGGAAACAGTACTTAACCACCAAAAATATAGAGCATAAAGAAGAATATGATAAAAAGAAAACGGAGTGCAAAATAGTGGTGAAAAGAGCAAAAAGACAAACGTGGAAAGAATTCGGTGAGAGTATGGAAGATAACTATATACATGACAATAAGAAATTCTGGAAGACCATGAGATACCTAAGAGAGAAACATGGCAGAAAAGTGTATAGTATAAAAGACAAGGAAAATAGATTGAAAACAGAAACACAGGATGTACTAGAGGTATGGAGCAGGTATTATGAAGAGAAATTTAGGAATGAGCCTGTTATGATGGAAACAGAGATCAATTGGGAAGAAGAAGGGATTTAGAGATTGATTACTGGGATGTACAGATAGCAGTGGGGCAAATGAAAAGCGGTAAGGTAGCTGGAGTAGATGGAATAGTCGCTGAGATGATTAAAGCCGGAGGTAAAACCATGATTAACCAGATGAAGGAGTTGTTTAGAATAGTATGCAGAGAGGAATATATCCCGAATGAATGGAATCAAAATATAGTAATCCCCATATATAAAAAGGGAGAGTCTTGTAAATGTGAGAACTATAGAGCAATTTGCTTAATAAGTACGGTCATGAAGTTATATACAAGGATTCTGGGAAGGAAATTGAGAAGGTATGTGGAAAAGGATTTAGAAGACGAACAAGCAGGTTTTAGACCCAGTAGACAGACTCAGGACCAGATATTTGCGCTAAGAATCATCACAGATAAATGGATAAGTAAAAATAAAACAGCATACCTTGCATTTTTGGATCTACAAGCAGCCTTTGACGCTGTACCAAGAGTATAGATATGGAAGGCACTATATAAGAAGAAGGAACCCTTAAAATTAATAAGGGTAATCAAATCTACATTTAAGAATGTAGAGAACATAGTAAGGCTGAAGGGCAGAGCATCAAAACCTTTTAAGATAGAAAAAGGTGTTAAACAGGGAGATAGTTTAAGCCCATTATTGTTTACAGTATTTTTGGATGAAGTAATGAAAACTTGTAAAATGAGAACAAGCAAGGCACTAGTGGGAATGTGGAATTTAAGACTTATATACTGCCAAACTTTAGCTTATGCAGATGATATCGTGCTTATATCAGATTCAGAAAATAAATTACAACAAGCAATAATAGAATGGATAGAAACATTACAGGAAAGGGGGATGACGGTTAATCTTAATAAGAGTAAAGTAATGATGGTAGCTAGGACAGAAGACCAGATAAAGGAGATCAAGATAGAAAAAGAGGGAAGGCAGTTAGAGTTAGAGCAAGTGGAAAGCTATGAGTATTTGGGAACAGTGATAAACCAAACGGGTAAAATACAAGAAGAAATAAGTAAGCGTGTAGAGAAAGCTACTAAAGCGTATTATACACTAAGTAAATGTGTTTTTGGGAAAGAAGAAGTAGATAAGAGGACAAAAACTAAAGTATATAAAACAGTTATAGAACCAATACTTATCTATGGAAGTGAAAGCTGGATAACAACAAAAAGTGAATTAAGCATGGTGAATGCAACGCAAATGAAATGCTTAAGAAGAATAGTTAGAAAGACACGACAAGATAGAATAAGGAATGAAAGGATAAGAGATGAACTCAAAGTGCCATCGGTAAATACGAGGATAGAAGAAAGACAGTTTACATGGTATGGACATGTAAAAAGAATGGATACAGACCGGAAAGTACGCCAATTTTTAGAAGCAAGACCATTAGGAAGGAATCCGAAAGGAAGACCAAGGATAATCTGGGAAGAAGTGATTAAAAGAGAGGTGGCTAAAAGAGGAAAGACTTGGGATCAGTTTAATAGACTGGTAAAGGATAGGATGGAGTTTAAAAAATGGATCCGAGGCAAACCCCTGACACCTCGATAGTGGTAGAACAGGGAAGTTGAAGAAGAAGAAGAAGAAGAAAATGTGTGGGCTGAGGTGAAAAGCAGCAGCTCCCAAATTTCCCTGTAGATGCGCGAAGGACAAAAGATGGCTTCTGGGCACAAATTCAAGAAGCCTGGGATGTTGTAGCTTCTCGTCCACGTTACTACAGGGATTTAATTTCATCTATAACCTGGAAATTGAGGACAGTTATACGTGCTCAGGGTTCATACACCCGACATTAATTATGTTTACTTTTTGTGTGTTTTAGTTTTAGAAGATATTAGTATATTTGCATTTATTTATAACGAGTGTTCTAGTAGAATTATGTTTTGTACGCATAGATATGCCTAAAACTTAAAATGCTAGTTATTTTAATGTAATATTATGTACTAAACATCCAGTGATAACATTAACAACAACAAAATCTGATGTGTTACACTCACCTGACTTTCTCTACTCTTGTCAAACTATTTTTACAAACGCTTATTCTCCATCTACTTCAGTTATTCGAGATAAACATTTGCAGAGTCTATCTTATTGCTAATTTTCTTGTAGATGTAAGGGGAATATATATTTACAAGGGCAATATAGAAATACAGTAGCCTTTAAGCACATACATATCTCTTAATAGCTGGTTGCTAGGTGCAGCACCATTCCCTTTCCCACAGATTAATACTCTTTGCATATACAAGACAAAAAATGAATAACGAATTCCCATTTGAGAAAATAAGTATTGCAAAATTTAAGGGAATAACAAGCAATATCTCGAAAATGGTTCACTCAACAACAAAAAATGTATATGACATAAATTGCGTATTTTAACGCGATCTACATTTTTTGTGTAGTAAAACTTTGTCTATCCCTAATGGTTTACCAGTTATGCAAAAGTCGTTCACAATAAAGAATACTTTTGGAGACATTCCCAGGAAATTCAAGATATACATTTTATTTTTTATGAAAATATCTTAAACATATGATATTTTAATCAGAAACGTTAGACCTATTTTTGAGAAAATTAAAATTTTCGAAAAATGTTCCATGTAAAGGGTAATGTGGGGTGGGGGATTTTCTTGAAAACCTTCGTGTCGCATCCTTGGAAGATACTGAACCTAAATACCAAGTTTGGTGTTTATCCGACTGTTCGTTTCTGAGTTATACTGTTCACAGACAGACAGACACACACACACACACACACACACACACACACATACAAGGACATGTTTCCAAAAATGCTTTTTTTGGTTTCAGGGGGTCTGAAAACATGTATTTCCGGTGAAATCTCGGTATCGAATTTTTGGGTGGAATACAATACTTCCCCTACTTACTATACGTAGTAGGGAAAGTAAAAAATAACAATAACTAATGCGAGAAAGCAAGCGATGCTTTCTTAACCTCTCGACCAACGAAACGTTCCGTGCTCTATCTTCAGTAGCTTATTAGCGTCACCACCGAGATACACCGTTATAAGGTGACCACTAAGCTCACAAGCACAGACCATTCCATACTTCCTGCATGTGCGTTGTGAACGCAGCTGAAACGAAGGTACACGAAGCCTTCCGTTCGTCACATGGAATCTGGGGATGACACTTTATTTTTGTGATTAAATAACTATGGGACCAAACAGAAAGTACGTTTTAAAATATCACCTGTGTGAATATCTAAAAAAGTACTTGACCATTCCGACCGATGATTGTTCCACCGCCAAAGCATACGCAACATTTTTCCAAAATTTGGAAGACTTTCAGAAGGAGGTTAAGGAAGACAGACGTTCCGCCGATGTTTCACATCCTTTTGGGTAAATAGATTTTTCATCCTTTATCAGTAATAGTCGGGGATGTAGGTACGAAATTACAATTATGAGGAGCAAACGGGAATATTCACAATAAAAATCTTTTATACGAATGTACAACAATTTCATAGAGAATGGGGGAAAGTAAATTAATTAAATCGATACTCGAGTTTAAAAAGCTACCGGAGCAAGGTGAGGCAGGCAGCTAATCTATTATAAATGCGTATCCTTCACCAATTTATTACGTAATTGTTGCTAGGTAACCATTACAGCACTAGAGCTAGAAAGACGTATTTTGACCGTCATAACCTGTTTATAATGCCAGGATTATGCAAACATTTATTGTTGGCAAACAATGGGGTTTGTCTCTTACAAACCACTGTTCTCTTGTTCAGCATGCACTGTTCCTTCTGCGACACCATACATAGCAGTTATTTTTATACTATCTTGGAATATTGACATTATCTTGCAAGATATCACCTTTCAGTTGCAGTGGGGCTGTTGGAAGTGCCAGGAAAACTCTTCCTCAAAGGTAACCCCATAACCAAACGTCGGTCAAATTGCTATCTGGAGTTTGCGAAGGCCATGTTGTTGGTGTCTACTGGACGCAATCCCGAACATACACTATGTGATCAAAAGTATCCGGACACCCCACAAACATACGTTTTTCATCTTAGGTGCATTGTGCTGCCACCTACTGCCTGGTACTCATCCGCGACCTCAGTAGCCATTAGACATCGTGAAACAGCAGAATGGGACGCTCCGTGGAACTCACGGACTTCGAACGTGGTCAGATGATTGGATGTCACTTGTGTCAGAAGTCTGTACGCGAGATTTTCATACTCCTAAACATCCCTACGTCCGCTGTTTCTGATGTGATAGTGAAGTGGAAACGTGAAGGGACATGTACAGCACAAAAGCGTACAGATCGACCTCGTCTGTTGACTGACAGAGACCGCCGATATATGAAGAGGGTCGTAAAGAGTAATAGGCAGACATCTATCCAGACCATCATACAGGAATTCCAAACTGCATCAGGATCCACTCCAAGTACTATGACAGGCGTGAGGTGAGAAACCTTGCATTCCATGGTCGAGCGGCCACACATCACGCAGAAAAATGCCAAACGACGCCTCGCTTGGTGTAAGGGGGGTCAACATTTCACGATTGAACAGTGGAAAAACGTTGTGTGGAGTGACGAATCACGGTATACAATGTGGCGATCCGATGGCAGGGTGTGGGTATGGCGAATGCCCGGTTAACGTCATCTGCCAGCGTGTGTAGTGCCAACAGTGAAATTTGGAGGTGGTGGTGTCATGGTGTGGTCGTGTTTTTCCTGGAGGGGGCTTGCACCCCTTGTTGTTTTGCACGGCACGATTACAGCGCAGATCTACATTGATATTGAAGCACCTTCTTGCTTCCCACTGATGAAGAGCAATCCGTGGATGGCGATTGCATCTTTCAACACGATCGAGCACCTGTTCATACTGCACGGGCTATGGCGGAGTGGTTTCACGACAATAACATCCCTGTAATGGACTGGCCTGCACAGAGTCCTGGCTTGAATCCTATGGGATGTTTTGGAACGCCGACTTCGTGCCAGGCCTCACCGACCTACATCGATACGTCTCCTCAGTTCCGCACTCCGTGAAGAATGGGCTGTCATTCCCCAAGAAACCTTGCAGCACCTGATTGAAAGTATGCCTGCGAGAGTGAACGCCGTCATCAAGGCTAAGGGTGGGCCAACACACATTGACTTCCAACATTACCGATGGAAGGCGCCACGAACTTGTACGTAATTTTCAGCCAGGTGTCCGGAGGTACACGTAGTGTATGTCTGCCTCAAACTTCTTGAATAAATCTCCATAATTATGAATTAAGTATAGGCCTGCTCATAAAACGCTGACAAAACGTCGTATTGCACCAGCTGTCCCCGAGCATTTAGTGATAACATCTTTGAATTCATTAATATTTTATTCAATAAAATGTCACAACTGAAACCATTTAATTCAAAAAGGTAGAATTGAAAAAATCTCACACTGCATAATTAGGACAGAATTATGAAGTTATGCAGGGAAGATACTACATACACCCCATTTTTACTTTCTGTATCACCTCGTATAGGTATATAGAGGAAGTAGCGAAGTCCATAATTTCGCTATTAGAATTTCACTAAAATACACGTTTTGAATACTTCTAAATAAAAAAGAGCATTTTTAGAAAAAGCTCAATGTGTCTATGTGTGAGATCATACAAGAAGACTTTCAAGAAAATCCTCCCACCCAAAAATGCCTTTCACATTGAAATTTTTCGCCTGATATTCAAAATATGGGCTGCGAGAAATACTAACCTCAGTCGGCATTCGAACTCGGCTCCGAAACCTGAGAACCAGGAAAACTGCCCTTTCCGTAAAGCAGTGGTTATTTTATGTTCTTTAAGAATGCATCTTCATCAACGAAACCAAGGTGGTCGGGAATCCCCAGCTCTGCTACACTCCGCATAAAGCGAGTGGGGAAAAGGTCTGACGCGCGCAGTTGTCAAAAGAATGTTCCTTTGTCTTCTTTAATTGACGTTCAATGGCTGACATCTCTACTTGAGAGGATTCGCGCACAACTGCAAAAACAGCAATTTCGCTCGGTTATCTGCATCTCAGAGACTCTTCAAATTACATCTGAAAGAACGAGGAGAGGCACTTCAAAAAGAGTTTCAAGCCGATTGCTCTCAAATCCTCAGAAATAATTATAACAGCATTTTCCCTCCACCGCATCCAACTTTTATATTAGAAAATATGGGAAACGATAAAACAAAAATGTACCTATGCTTTTCAACCATAAAGGAGAAGCCAATTTTTAACCGAGCGCATTTTAAAGGCTTCTTTTTTAATTTGTTCAATGTCCTAAGTAGTACTTTTCCAAGAACTTGTGGTACAAAAGCTTAAACGAAATACTTCTTCTTTTTCATCAATTATGAAAAGCTCTAAAAGAAGAAAGTAGAAGCATTCAGAATGATGGATTTGATATCTAAAAGTATTTCTACAAGCTATATTATTTAAGGAATTCTTGAAACACAAATGCACTTTTGACAGTTTAATTTACCAGGTTCAGTTTGTAATTTTTTATAACGTGCTTGTAACATTTAAAAGAGTTTTTATATGTCAAAAAAGAGTACTTAGATTAATTTTTATTTTGTATATATATATAAAATCATCAATTTGATCCATCGCAACTCTTAATTCTGCCTTCCACGGGAGCGAAACAAACCGTGGACAAAAAGAAGCAATTATATCTGACACATTACTGAAAATACGCAACGCCGTTGTCTGGTGGATGATAGAAATATCCCCAGTCGCAATATTAAAAGCTCCTGTAACGTATGATCTACTTGTTAAAAGTGTATTCATGGGTGAAACAGGGCGATGCAGTTCATAGGGCACTCTAACCTCTCAATCACTTCATTTACTAGATACCTCGCTGCATCCTTTCATAGCCGCAATTGTCCTTCAAATTTCCCGTCCACACACTCTTTAAGAGGGTCGCCTCTTTCTACAATGATCCGGTTTTGACGTTGTCCGGATTTAAGGATTTCGGGGTACATTGTCTCATCCTCACTATCTTCAAGAAAATCGAAACGGGCAGCCATAACCGCAATCAACGGAATTGATCGGTCCAGTACCCGCGATCAAACTCGACCTCTGTAACTTCGATCATTGTCGATGCACCGAAAAATTGCGTTTAACGCGGTCAAATGTCGAATTGACAGCGATTAAACTTTGATCGAGAATGGTACACATGACCATAAGTGGCTAAGCCCTAACAAGGGTAAGTACACTTTCATACACTCCTTCGGGATGCCCTCAGCCTGCCAATTGTCTGTGTATGTAGTATGGTTGAGACGAATTTAGTCAAATGTATTATGATGGAATACAAACATCTAATGAAATATTTGCACAAACCTTAATCTACAGACCCTTTGCATTGTGCGTGAAAGTTGCACTGTGTTTGGCTGGTAACGCTCTTAATAAGCAGCTGGTCTTACTACGCCAGAGAAAAGCATTACCGTTTTCATATTCACAATTAGAAAGAAACTATTTTATTCAAAAGCATTTTAATTGGAATAAAAGCCCTACACTATCAAGACATCAACGTGAAACCAATCTCATGCAGCTTTTCTCTGAAATAAAACCTTACCTTATATACGTAAAGACAGTCAATTTGTTTCACATCAGAGGTAGAACTGACTGTGTAGCTCCGTCAGATGTTTAGTTCGTGAGGTTGAGAAATGTCTAGCAGTCCCTACACCGCAGGCTATGCAGAACACGCGACGTGGAACAAATTGGAGCACCAGCCACCTGGCTCTCGAGGGCAAAGGATAGCCTCAACTTCATGGTAGAATTTGGAAGAAAAGGAAAAAAAAACGACTTTCTGCGCCCGTAACGTCATTTGTTGCTGATCCCCATCACGCTCTCACTTGATCCCTGATACCCACATTTAATAATAATTAATTTAATTAATACCCACATTAAAATAAGTTTTACTAAACTGTGCAAAATAAGCGCCTGCCGCAGCTTCAACTGTATCATTTGATGCGAAGCTTCGTCCACCCAGCTATTTGTTCACGTTTGGGAACAAAAAGTAATCGCTGGGAGCTAAGTTCGGCGAATGCGGAAGCGCTTGGAAGTGAAGGTATAGTGTTTTGCAGCAAAACCCCCAGACGCTTTCACCTGTTGCCACTTACTGTTTACACTACTCCTTCGTCTTTGGCGTGTAGTGATGAATCCATGCCCCATCTACTGTTACGAATCAATGGAGACACTCGCGGAAACTGTTTTTAAGCAAGTCTAAACATTCTTGAGAAATGTTCATTTAAATGTGTTTTTGGTTCATGGATAACGCGGCACCCATCGAGCAAAATAGCTTTCTCATACCCAAAACTTCGTATAAAATTTACGACCTATTACGGTCTTTGGAATGACAGCCAACTCATGTAGCTTTAATCGGCGATCGCTGAGTACGGTAATCTGAATTTCTGTCACAATCTTATCTGTTGCGATTTTGGGACCCCTGAGAGTTCATCAACTTGATTGGATGTATGACCATGCCTTAATTTAGCACCCCACTTTTTAATCGTCGATAACGACTTTCAGGTCGAATCTAACTCATATTGTATTTTTGATGAGGTTAAATCCTTCAAAGCGAATTGTCTATCATAGCTCGTATTTCAGTTTTAACTAGTTTGTTTAAACGATCACCACAAGCAAATGACTACACACAACTACACGCCTGAAGCCTCATAGCCGGTCATCTAAAGGATACTTAACAAATATCATAGTAATCTGGCCATCTTCGCGACATCTCTGAGTCAGGCTAAGAATTCGTATTCATTCCCTATACTGCAGTCAATCTGGGGGCTTGAATTCCAAAATCGTGCAAGTATAATATGTACGGTTAGATGCAGAAATATGTGAAGAAAAGTTTAATGAGAATGCTTCTCAAGGCAATATCCCGTCTGTCTGTCCGGGGCATGTCACTCCCATCTACCCATCCACTAAACAGGCCGTGTCATACGAAATTGGTAATCAGTCGCGTTTTTCTGCGGAATACTTTTGTAAAATGAGTTTTCATTCGGCTTCTTTTAACCCATTTACTCGAGGTATTCATACCATAGCATCATTAATTCTCATATACCGTATTTTCGCGCTTTTACATTCCTCCCTCGTTTCGCTTATTCAAGCAGATTCTTTTTTAAAGTTTATCTACTGCAGTTTCGCAGGCAAATGCATTCTCGCTCGACCTCACCCCAACCCCCTACCTCCGGCCGCCACAATGGGAGCAGGGCTTTTAGCCTGATGCTGTTCATATTTAATCAACAGGAGACACTATCGCGGCTCAAAGTTCAACAAATAAATGCGAAAAAGGGGGGCAACTTGTTACCTTAGCGTAAAATATTCCCTCATCATGGAACAAAATGTGAAAGATAAGAAATAAAAGAAAATATTCCAAATTCGCACTTCACAAGAAGCGATGCTTTAAAATATCAGATCAGAACACGAAAGCAAAAGAACTTTAACAATGAAGGGTAATCCCCGGTCTGAAAACGAACGACATTTGCTACCCACTAAGAATTACTTACATGCCAATTCTTAGTTTACTGCCTTATTTACTTCCATTTAATTTAAAGTAATTCTCAGACTTGGTATGAACTATTTAATACTAGGTTTTTTTTATTTATGGACGCTGTTTAACTACTGTGGTCCTTAACGTCCCATTCTATATTGGGCGCGAAAGACCGGTAATTTTGCCCAGAGGCCTCTTTATCAGGCTTGAGGTTCTTTTACATGCCGTAAATCTACGACACGGTACCACCGGCTTTACTTCCCTTCCGAAGGAAGCCATGCAAACGATTTTTACGCCCGAAAAAAAATCCATCGCCCTCCGCGGGGTTTGAACCCGGGACCTTGGGAACTAGAGGCTAGCACGGTACCACTAGTCCACGGAGGACGACTAATAGTAGGGTGATGCACGTTTCTGCAGGCTGAGACAACGATCTTTATAGATATACGAGGATAATCCCAGAAAGTCCCAGACGTTTTGAAATAAACAATTAACAAAATGCAAATATCAACGTTTATTATCTACATTTGAAAGGTACACTCTTAAGTTATTTTTCTACATAATCGCCATTCAAATTGAGGCATTTATCATACCGTGGCACAAGTTTTTCAATACCCTCTCTGTAGAAATATGCCGCCTGCGACTTCACACCGGCATGCAGTTCAGCGTCAGTATCAAAGCATCAATTTGATGCACCAAACTCCGTGAAATTTGGGGAAAATATTCCGAAAATTCTGTAATCGTGAAACTACGATTTTCACGAATTTTGTCATTGATTTGCACTGACAGTTCATCAGTCATAAGGCTAGGCCTACCACTGCTATCCTCGTCGTGAACATTGGTACGGCCATTTTTAAAATCAATGCAACATTGCCTGACTCGGCTTTCACTCATTATTCCCTGCCCGTAAACATCACAAAGTTGACGACAAATTTCAATTGGTTTGTTCTTTTTAGCCAACCGCACTTCAACTGGCGGGATTTTCTATTGCAGCGCACGTTTTAACAACTCGCAGAGAGCACAGTAAGGAAGGCACAGTCCTCACGCTACCACAGCTGGATGCGTACTGAATGTAGGAACATTCTGACACCAAGATGGCGGCTCTAGCTCTACTCATCGCCACGATAGGCCAAAACGTCTGGGACTTTCTGGACTGCCCTCGTATGTCAAATAGAAAGCAGTAGTTTCCAATTTAAAAAAATTCAGGCAGCCAAATTAACGGAGAGAAAATTTTCATGTTTAATATACAGAGATAAAAACGATAATACAGTTAAACTGTTCTGGCCTTTATCAAGACTTTTCATTTCATTATTTTATGACAACTGCACCATTTTTTAACTCTTCCATGTGTGGTGTTTACAAAATGTATTTACATGCACCGATTTTAATACACATACCTGACAATGTCACCGACTTATGTGTTAACCTAACAGAGAAATAAATTTGGAAGTCGCAAAGAGGCGTTAATGAAGAAGTTCAGTAAAGATGTTGATAATTCCTGACGTTGACAATGTTTTTTCTTAATCAGATGAAAATCCATTTTGTGGTATTTCTTGTCGTGGATTGTGGGCCCCACATAAGGGCGGCCAATGTGCGGTAGTACTTCTGTTTTACGGTACGGGATTTTTAGGAAAGGTCCCGGGTTTGGTACTAGCTCAGGGTTCTTTGCATGGATCTTGGATCTCGGATTAGTGGTGAACACGACTGTTGGTTTTTCTG
The DNA here is from genome assembly GCA_030765065.1 of Deroplatys truncata. Lineage (NCBI taxonomy): Eukaryota > Metazoa > Arthropoda > Insecta > Mantodea > Mantidae > Deroplatys > Deroplatys truncata. The sequence goes on along the minus strand of CM060975.1, from coordinate 43,461,705 downwards.
CTCGTTTATTTACCGTCACCGTTTTTAACATTTGATTCCTGCTGTTGCTTCGGCACAAATACACGCTTTTTCTATTGGTTACACTTTTTATCATCGCGCCTATCCGCTGCTTCCTAAACTTTTCTGACAAGCATCTCCCCAGACTTACTACAACCAAGTGTTCATTCTCAAATCTCACGACCAAGTGTATATTCTAAAATCTTCCATTTCTCTGTTTCAAACGTTCTATATCTCCTCATTCCACTATCACCTGATTCCTAGCTTCTTTCATTGGAGGCCTAAAGCCATCTGGCTTTTTGGCGAACATTGCCCTTTCCTACCCTGCGTTCCCAGCAACCTACCGGGACGCTTAACAATAGAGAACAACCACCCGTTTCCGGCCGCTGATGGCTTTGCCTCTCAACCCTTATTTCAACTTACAGTAACATTCGCTTGCCAGTTTTATTTAATACTATCCTCACCGTTACTGATATGTATTCTCCCTATGATCTTAATTTTATTTTTCTACTCAAAATATACTGCTTCAATTTTCACAACAATTTCAGAAATGTTACCCATAAAATTGCTCTACTAAATGCATGAAAATCATTTTAACACCACACCCGGAAAAAGCTGAAATATTATAAAACTAACAAAGTTAAAAACATTTAAAATAAACGATAGGGAACTTAAAACAATATTAATATCGTTTGTAATGTCTGAAAGCTAAAAATGGGTATTTCCTCGCAGTTAATTTGGCTGGTATTTCTTTTAATGTAGAGAAGATTATTGCAGTCACTATATGATACGTTCTAGGCAGGAGCGCGTAGCCTGTCTATCTTTTAACTCCAAGAGTCGCATTTCTAGTACTGGTTGAGGGGGGGGGGTGCCTTGATAAGGTTTCTCCATTACCGTCTTAAAACAAATGTCACATAAGCCCCAGCTCAATGGACCCAAATACATCGAATTCCTTTCCATCTATTTCATTCGCCTTCTCTACAGATCGGAGTTCTTAAAATAAAAATAGGCAATAATAATAATAATAATAATAATAATAATAATAATAATAATGTAACGGAACATGCGCCTGCTTTTCGCGACCTGGGTTTCAAGCGTGTACTTCAGTATCAGCCGGCGTATGACTGGTTGGAGAAAGGGAGAGGCGCTCTCAGATTTCGAATTGATGAGACCCCAGCGATTTGTTTGAACTTCAAATGTACAGAAGAGTTGAATACCGGTCAATCACAGCGCTGTTTTCGGGTGTTATGAAGCACCCTAAACACCTCTGCCTCCACATTTGGTGATCCTTGAGTCCTAATTTGTTTCCAGTACGTTTACATAGATAAAAGGGCGTAATGGATTAGCGTGGCTGGTGTTTAGGGAATTACAAACTGTACACAAACAGGGGTTTTCGTTGTTGCCATTGCATTATTCCATTCTTAATTACTCTGCTATTCATTCTGATTGCAATGCCTTCACGTGCCTGCTCAGTTGAAATGCCAAAGCCATTCTCGATCGTGTATCGATCTCCCTAATTGAAATACCTAGCTACGGTGACATTCCGCACAAAATATCCGAGAGTGATTCTATTTCCTTTATAGCCAATACCAGGTAAAGCAAATAGCAATTTGCTGATTTTGTAGACTCTGTTCTCCCATAGTTTCATTTCATTTTCATTTCCAAACGCGGTCAGAGATGACGTGACGACTGTTGCTTTCATCTATCGCACTTTTCAGCTTCCAGGAAACTGTTGTAAAGCCTTTCATTAGCTCTACAACCGATGAAAAACCAGAAAAGTTCCGTTCGAACGGCTACAATGTTACTGAAATCCTGCGAGCTTCCTCGCATTCCGTAGGTTTGGAAACATGTCCGTGTCTGTGTGTCTATCTGTGAACAGCATAACTCAGAAACGAACAGTCGGATAAACACCAAACTTGGTATTTAGGTTCAGTATCTTCCAGAGATGCGACACGAAGGTTTTCAAGAAAATCCCCCCACCCAAGATTACCCTTTACATGGAACATTTTTCGAAAATTTTAATTTTCTCAAAAATGGCTCTAACGATTTTGATTAAAAGATCATATGCTTAAGATATTTTCATAACAAATAAAATGTATATCTCGAATTTTCTGGGAATGTCTCCAAAAGTATTCTTCATTGTGAACGACTTTTGCATAACTGGTAAACCATAAGAGAGACAAAATTTTACTATACAAAAAATGTAGTTCGCGTTAAAATACACAATTTATGTCATATACATTTTTTTTGTTGAGTGAACCATTTTCGAGATATTGCTTGTTATTCCCTTAAATTTTCCAATACTTATTTTCTCAAATGGGAATTCGTTGTTCATTTTTTATGTGCTGGACATCAAAGAGAATGGAATGCGCCACATAGCAAGCAGCTCTTAAAATATTTGACTATCGCTTAAAGCCTAGCAATTCCCCTTGCATCTACAAGAAAATTAGCAATAAGATTAACATCTCGATTAACATGAAGCATATGGAGAATAAGCGTATGCAAAAATAGTTGGTACAAGAGTAGAGAAAGTCATGTGAGTGCAACACATCAGATTTTTTCTTTTAGTTCTTACAATGTATGGGATTTGCACACGAGATTCGCTTCCATGACGCGAACATGCATACAGTATAATAGGATGTATTTTTTGAACGTACAGGAAATGCAAAGAGTCACAGAAATGACTTTTGAACAGCTGATCGACGTTGAATGCAGTCTATAGTTTTGCAACAGACTTTGCTACCGCACATACAGCTGATGTTGGTTAAATTTAATTCAGGAAATGTTTGAAGATAGGGTAATTAGTAAAGAATTATGGCCCTCATGATCCTCTGATTTAACTGTGTGTGATTTTTTATCTAAGGGAAAATTGAAAAATAAGGTTGGTGCAACAAACCCCATACATTAGAATAACTAGAAGAAAACATTAGGCGAGAAATTTCGGATATTGAACTCGAGTGTGAATGAAAATTCTCGGAAAAGGTAGCAGAAATGTATTGATAGAAAAGGACAACATTTACAACACCTGTTACGATAAGGTATGTCCTTCTTATCATTGTAATTATAACTGTAACATTTACAACATGAGAACGTGAGGCGGTTGCGGGATAGTATACCTTTTCGGCGGGAGTCCGAGCTGCGGCAGCCGGCGCGCGAACCGCAGTGCGGTGGCCGCAATGTGAATGATGATGATGATGATGATGATGATGATGAGGTGGAGCTTAAGGGCGCTCAACTACAGTGGTTATTAGCGCCCTTACAATGTGTGAAAATAAAATTGAAAAGTCAAAAAACTAAAAAACCACACACAAACCCGCCTGGTCAAAACACTAAAAAACACAACAGACCAAAGACTAAAATCTACACACTAAAATCATGGTCACTAAAAGAATAAAACGTGTCAAGACCTGTAGAATGCAAGGAACATGAGCGCCTTATGTCCGGGGAGAAGGGCCCCATTAAAACTAACAATATAAAATCAAACAGCTAAAAGGCGCTCAGCGCATCAAATGCGACGGCTAAAACCAATGTCAGTGATAAAACGTAAAAGACATTCTACAGCATGCGCGTCGTCTGCCAAAACGTTGGCTAGGCCAACAGGCAGACCCACGCGAACGCGCAGTGGAGCTAAAACTTGACACTCGGTTAAAATGTGACAGACCGTTAATGGCAGAGCACACTGACCACACAGAGGTGCGGGATCACCACTAAGCAGGTATCTATGACTAAAAAGGCAATGTCCGATGCGTAGACGAGCTAAAATCACCTCTTCCCGACGAGAAGAACGAGAAGAGGTGCACCAGATTAACGGGAGAGGTTTAACCTCCCGCAATTTGCTCCCCCGGAGGGCCGACCACTCATCGCGCCAGCGCGAGAGGATGCGGTGACGTAACAAAACATTAAAATCAGACGAGGGAACAACGGTTGTAAAAAATCTGGAGGATAAAATCGCCGATTTGGCAGCGGCGTCGGCAGACTCGTTCCCTGAGATGCCCACATGACCTGGAATCCACACGAAGGAGACGCTGATGCCAGAGGCACCCAGCGAGTGGAGCAGGTCATGTATGCGCTGTACGAGAGGGTGGTAACTGTACAGCGCTGTAATACCCTGAAGGGCACTCAAAGAGTCCGAACAAACAACACAACGCCGTAAGTCGTGCCGCTGAATGTATAAAACACATTGATAGATACTAAAAAGTTCGGCGGTATAAATCGAACATTGCCCGGGTAAACGAAAAGTAAAACTATGCGCACCTAAAACAAAGGCACATCCTACTCCAACATCAGTCTTAGACCCATCAGTATAAATAAAATGACAGTCTCCGAATGTTGCCTGAAGTTCTAAAAATGCGGATCTAAGGACTGAAGCAGGGGTCTCATTCTTCGGCATCAACGTTAACCCAAGGTGACAGTGGGTCTCAGCGCGCGACCAAGGAGGAAAACGCGTTTCACCCCGAGGAAGGGCCGGCGCTGGCGTAACGTCCAAATGCCGAAGGAGCTGTCGAAATCGAACCCCTGGAGGGAGCAATGCAGAGGAGCTAATCAAATAGTGGCGATCAAGCGACTCCTCAAAAAATAACTCGAAAGACGGGTGGTCAGGCAAGCTTGAGAGTCGACAAGCATAGCTGCACAAAAGCATTTCACGCCGGAAGGACAGCGGAGGCTCTGCAGCCTCTGCGTAAAGACTGGGTACAGGGCTAGTTGGAAAGGCCCCTGTAGCGACTCTTATGCCACGATGGTGAATGGCATTCAATCGACGTAACACAGATGGACGTGCCGACGAATAAACAATACACCCGTAATCAAGCTTGGATCGGACCAAAGAACGATAAAGGCGAAGAAGGACGGTCCGATCAGCTCCCCAGGATGTGCCACTTAAAACACGTAAAAGATTAAGAGAACGGTCACACTTTGCTTTTAAAAAGGAAACGTGCGAGGTCCAACACAACTTCCTATCAAAAATCAACCCTAAAAATTTCGCCTCGTCTGCAAACGGAAGTATCCCTGGCCCAAGATGGAGAGAGGGCGGAGGGAAATACTTCCGGCGCCAGAAGTTGATGCAGACGGATTTCTCGGCGGAGAAATTAAAGCCGTTGGCGTTACTCCAGGCGTAGAGACGGTCGATACAGCTCTGGAGACGGCGTTCGAGTAGACAGGTCCGCCGTGAACTGCAATAAATAGCGAAATCGTCAACAAAAAGGGACGATGAAATGCCAGGTGGAATACAATCTACAATGGGGTTGATAGCAATCGCTAAAAGTGTGACACTGAGTACAGAGCCCTGCGGTACTCCGTTCTCTTGAATAAAACGACTAGATAAAACCGAGCCCACACGTACACGAAAGACGCGGTCCGTCATGAACTCCCGAAGAAATATGGGAAGACGACCGCGGATATTCCATGCGTGAAGTGTACGTAAAATGCCGCCCCTCCAACAAGTGCCATAAGCTTTCTCCAGGTCAAAAAACACAGCCACGGTTTGACACTTTCTCAGAAATCCATTCATAACATGCGTCGACAGGGACACCAGATGGTCGACGGTAGAGCGTTAGCGACGAAATCCGCACTGAGCGTTCGCTAAAAGTTCCTGAGACTCAAGCCACCATGTCAAGCGCCCGTTGATCATGCGCTCCATCACCTTGCAAATGCAACTGGTGAGGGAGATAGGGCGGTAGCTGGAAGGTAGTTGGCGATCCTTCCCAGGCTTAAGAATAGGGACAATGGTGGCTTCGCGCCAAACGGAAGGAAAAATGCCGTCTTGCCAAATACGGTTATAGACCTGTAAGAGAAAGAGTTTACTGTCGGCTGAAAGGTGCTTTAACATCAGGACATGGATGCCGTCCGGCCCAGGAGCGGAGTGCCTAGAGCAATGAAGGGCGTGCTCCAGCTCCATCATTGTGAATAGTTCGTTATAGCATTCATCATTAGCAGACCGAAAAGTATATGATGCGGAATCCAGCCGGTCTTTAATAGAGCGAAAGCCGGCGGAATAATGGTCTGAACTGGAAACCGCCTCAAAGGCAGCACCCAGAGTGTTAGCGATGGCAGCCGGATCCACTATGGTGGCATTAGAAACCTGAAGGCCAGAAACAGTACAATGTGACACTTTACCTGAGAAGCGACGAAGTTTATCCCAAACAACGGATGAAGGCGTAAAACGATTAAAAGACTCGACAAAACGAGCCCAAGATGCCTTCTTGCTATCCTGAATAATGCGACGAGCCCTGGCGCGCGATTGTTTAAAAGTCACCAAATTATCATGTGTAGGGTGTCGCCGAAACACCCTAAGTGCAGTCCTACGGGCACGAACGGCGTCCCGACAATCCTCGTTCCACCACGGAACAGGTGGCCGCCGAGGTTGGGAGGATGAACGGGGTATTGCGCGTTCGGCGGCAGAGAAAATAATAGACGTAAAGTGCTGCACTAGTTGGTGAATGTCGGAGAAGGGCTGGTCGTCAAAATGCACGAGGCTGGAATACAAGCTCCAGTCGGCTTTTGCGAATATCCAGGTAGGTACTCTGGAATGCTGTACGTGGTGCGACAGAAGAGAAACGATGCAGGGGTAATGGTCGCTGGAGTAGGTGTCAGCGACGACGTTCCACTGAACACGACGTGCAAGCTGGAGTGAGCAAATGGCAAGGTCCAGGTGAGAGAATGTACCAGAAGAATCTGAAATAAAAGTAGGTGCACCTGTATTGAGGATGGAAAGATTGAACTGATAAAAAATGTCGGAAAGAAGAGTTCCTCTCGCACAAGCCCTTGGCGAACCCCACAGTGGGTGATGGGCATTAAAATCTCCCAACAGAAGAAATGGTGTTGGGAGAGCGGACAGGAGAGCTCGAATGTCCGCGGGAGCGAGAGGAGACGATGGAGGTGAATACACAGAGCAAACAGAAAACAAAAAGCCGGGTAAGTGAAGGCGAACGGCAACAGCTTGCAAGTCGGATGTAAGTGTGACGGGTTTAAAATGAACGTCGTTACGCACTAACAACATGACACCTCCATGAGTAGGAGTACCCTCCTCCGGTTCAAGGTCGTAGCGAACCGGAGTATATCCTCGGAGATCAAAAGGATCGTGAGGGCGAAGCTTAGTCTGCTGCAAACACACGACCATAGGCGAATGGGAACGCAATAAAAGTTGCAGTTCCGCCCTATGCGATCGTACACCACGTACATTCCAGGTCAGGATAGCCATTAAGAAAAAAGGGATAAACTGTCTACTTAGAAGGGCGGCTTAAAATTACCTTTTGTTTAACCTTGGGGCTCGGGCTTTTGGTATGGAGTTGGTCAGACTCCATAGCTTCCTCGGAGGGAGGGCCCACGCGCTCAGTGCCAGGAACCGATTCAAGCGCCGTGAATCGGTTCTGGGTGGCGATGCGTGAGGGGTGCCGCTGAGCGCGGCTTGTCCCAGGACCCTCCTGGGACATCGACCTCCGAGGAGGAGAAGGTGAACTATTGTTACCGCGCGCACGCGGAGGGTCTTTCAAAAAATCTTCCCTACGAAGTTTCTGCTTGGGCTTCTTTTCAGCGGCTTGCGACTTCATTGATTTTGGACCAGGTTTATAGGGCTTGGTAACAGTAGCTTTAATGGACGGCCGGATGGTAGTGGCGGTTAATCCTGTCATGGTCCAAGTCTGAGTTTCGGCATCTACTCGTGGTACTGGCGAGGCAACAACAGAACTAAATGTGCCAGATCGCAGGAGTGAAGGTTGGCGCGCATGGTAACGCCTCCGGGCTTCAGCGAAGGAGAGTTTTTCCTTTACACGGATCTCCTGGATCGCCTTCTCGTCCAAGTACCACGGACAGTCGGCAAACGAAGCAGAATGAGACCCTTTACAATTAACGCAGACGGGGGCTGTTGAACAGGTACCTTCGTGTGAGGGCTGGCTACATGTTGTACAGATGTTAACGGCACTCTTACAGGAGACTTGCGTATGCCCAAAACGTTGGCATTTAAAACAACGCAGAGGTCTAGGAATATAAGGCCTCACAGAAATCCGTTCGTACCCTGCGGAAATGCTCGTGGGCAGATCGACGCCATCAAATGTAAGAAACAGGGTACGAGTGGGTACCAATACGCCGTCGCGTTTGGGCTGCACTCGAAGCACTGCAGTCACCTTTTGATCGGATAGATATTCTACGAGATCCTCGTCCGATATACCATCGAGGCTATGGGTGGTAACGACGCCCCGACAGGAGTTCAATGTGCGGTGCTTCTCAACACGGATGGGGTAACCGTGGAGAAGCGTAGCGCGCAACAAGGTCTTATTTTGCTGATCGGACTTAGTTTGTGCCAATAAGGAACCATTCCGTAGACGAGTGCATGATTGAACCGCACCAGCAATAGCATCTATGCCCTTCTGAATTATAAAAGGGTTCACTTCTCAAAGTTTTGTCCTTCTTCTGTTCTCGAAATGACTAAGTAACAACCAGATGACGGCGGTGCTACTTCTGTTACAATAACTTTTCGGCGCTTGTTTGTATTAATGGAGGAAGGGTGCTCCATAGCGAGATAAATCCTCCACCATTGCAACCGTCTCCGACCTCGGGCTCTGACTTCTCCGGCGTTACCCCGGCTTGGGTGAGTGGCCTATCTATACCAGACTCACCCCAGGGTCACACCTCCCAGGACATAGACAGAGGGACCCAATCGCCGTCAGAAGTCAGCAGCTCATGCAATGGCCCCCCCGCGGGACTGCAGTTGAACAGCGGATACGAACACTAACCCTACATGACGACCCCGGGTGGTGGGGATGACGCCATTACCCACTCACCCAGCTGCGCACCCCGTGCGCGGGTATCCGTCAGGCTGTGTCCACGGAGGATTTAAATAAAAAGATAAAAGAAACTAAAACTGTGTGGGCGTTTCGCACGCAAGGTCGGCCGGCGGGGAAGAAAAAGAGATATGCGAATGTCGTGGTGCGAAATGGCCGGAAAGTGACAAGGGAAGAAAGAAACGATGGTGAGGTGCGGTATGGATGGAATGCAAAGAACGCACGAGAGCCTACCTTGTGTCCACCGGTCACTTGAAGAACCCACCTCGACCGGATGGGGGTGAGGGGATGAATGTGGCGATGATTGGCTCGGGAACCCCCGGGTGCGCCAAAAACCCGTACTCACATAAGGTGAGCCCCTGAGGGGCGCAATGTGAAGGAAAAGCACTGTAGATGACACAGGAAGGTGACTATAAAGCTACGACATCTGCATGGCAGACACTATGTGCAGATACCTTGCGACAAAAAAGTTCATAGCAACAAAATAGATGTCACTCCAGGCCGGTAAGTTACTAAGCAGAAGTAAAGGTAGGCTACTACGCCACCGTTGTCTTTTCTCCGACGAGTACTAAATCATAAATCCTACAGTTAACCGTCGTGATATGACCGAAGATGTAACGAAGTTAAACAGAAATTTCCTGGCTCGCGTGCGAGAGGTCGCGTATTCATATCCGTGTACGGTCAATCCAACTGGAGATTTTTCGCAGCACTCCTGAGTGGTTGGGAAAGTAGCGGATTTGATATTCAGTTCAATCAAATTTTCAGCGACAAAATAAGTTAAATAGAAAAAACAATAGCATTACAAGGATGTGGTACAAGAAGCCAACAGTCGAAGTAAGGTGCTTTTGGATGAATACAATACTTGCTCTAGACACCATATGTAATGCCAGAGAAAGAAAAAAAAGTTATTAAAAATGATAACTTGCAGCTGTGTATTTAAATTCAAAGGTTTTTTTTTAAAAAGAAAACACTGAAAAGTTGATGCAGAAAAGCAAAGCTACATTTTTAATTAAATCCTTCCTTAAGATTTGAAGCAGCAACTTCAGCCACTAAAAACTAGCAGATTCTATTGCTGCACTATTGTGAATTCTAAAGCGTTCTCCTTTGTCCTACATTGCTCTCAAATGTAGGCACTAAAGAAATCTGAAGTGCTACACTCACATGGCTCTCTATCCACTTTCCTATCTACTTAATGGAGATAAAACGTTAGCAGAACCATTACTCGTTTCGTCGTAGATACAAGAGGGATACAGGAGGCTGAAGAAAGAGTTCGATCTTTAAAAAGTGGGTCGCTATACGCCAGACTTTGAAATTCCATACCCTTTGCTTACTACGAAACAAACGATTGGTGACTTAGCACTTATGCATAAGCTTATCGCAGTAATCTGGCTCGTGTTATCTTATTTGCTGAGCGGCTGTTATTGTTTTATTATTTTAAAATTTTGGGTTCTTTGTCCTCCAGCTAGCTATTATTACTCAGTCGAGCAAGTATCTCTGAGCAAGGCGTGTAAACGGAAAGGAGTTGTTGCTAAAAGATAACCCTGATAAAATAATTTGTTTCTACACTTTTATTGCCGTCACAATTAATAAATCACACATTTAATCTTTATACACGCCTGACTGAAACTGTTATATTTCCGAATGTAATTACTGTCGTATTAGTTGCCGCGTACTTCACATTTTGTAACTAACTTTACGACGTGTACCTCGCGAGAGATACTTCAGAACTGCGCGACACATGCTTATGGCTCGAGAATATATACTCCCTCTCCTCGAATTGCCGAAACATTATATTAGAGCTGCTATTGGTTACCAAATCGCGCCAACATTAGCGTCTGTTTCTCAGCCAATCACTATTACTGACATATATACTCTAGGGAAAATATTCCCTCCATTTCTAAAGAAAGGCACACTACCCTGACGTCATTTGTTTGTCTCTTCTTAGTGATAAACAACTCACCCCCTCGGTTTATTGTTACCCACTTCTATTGTCAGTTTCAGTGAAGCCGTGTAAACTTATTTTCTAACAATACTTATAGCTAACAAACATCTAAAATCCTATACATACAATAATTTTAATTTACACTACAATCACTCTGGCATTCACAGTGTTGTGATATAAAATATTGCCTCAAGCTATTTTAAAATTCAAACCAATAACAACGAATATCTCGTAAATGGTATTACGTTTTCACAAGAATTACATTTTTCGTGAAGAAGTTTTTGTATATCTCCTGTGGTTAGTCACTCTTGAAAAAGTAAAAAATAAAAAAACTTAAAAAAAACTCCTCAATGCAAAGGCTAGAATGGGGTGGGGAGATTTTCTTGAAAATCTTCGTGCCTCTTTCTTGGAAGATGCTGACCTTAAATACCAATTTTTGTTCTGTTTTTAAGCTTTGCTATTCACACACACCTACCAACATTGTTATCACTGCAGGGAGAATTAGAGAGTGCGACACCCTCTTTGACATTTTTGGAATCTCTGGTCTATGTTATTATTGAGGCCGAAGAATTCAGGGTACTAGTCAAATTAATTTACATGGTCTATGCTACTAAATGCAATTTTGAGTTACAGCTTTAAATAACCGAGTGCAGTTTTTTTTAATCACACTGTGTTACACATGAAGGGTATAATTTGTGGACTACCTTCAAATATTCCACCCATGCTATTACACAACTGCCTCGATTCGAAGTATTCATATTTCCAATATTCAGAAAGGCCTTCCCCTCCCACAATGGGCATGTCAAGTGAAAAACGCTTAATAAATCAAGAGGAACCATTCCCAGCAAAGTTCAATCGCTACGCCCACAGTTTATTAATAATTTGTGGTTCCGCTTCAATATTATTTTTGGTGACTCTAGGACTGGACATAAAGCAGTCCTTCGAGTTTCTGCACTCGTTAGTATTCATAATATTTTAGCAGATATTGCAGGACTTGTTCACATAAAATCGTATTACTTTTTCTAGCATTCCACTCAAAAATTCGACATCGAGATTTCACAGGAAATCCTCGCTTTAGGGTCCCCTGAATGATAAACCATTTTTACTTTCTCTACTACGTATAATAAGTAGGGGAAGTATTGTATTCCACCCAAAAATTCGATACGGAGATTTCACCGGAAATATACATTTTGAGACCCCCTGAATGACAAATTTTTAGAAATTGGTCCTATGCGTGCATAAACGGCGTAGCTCCAAAACTAATGTCGGATAAATACCAGACTTGATATTTAATTCAGCATCTTCTAAAGGTGCGACACGAAAATCTTCAAGAAAACCGCCATCGCAAGCGACCCTTTGCATGGAAAATTGTTTTAGCCATAGGTTTAAGATACCTGCATGGCTAAAAGAATCATAGGTATCTTTAATTTTCTGGGAATAAACAGTGCAGTCTTCTTCAATTTGAATTAATCTGGTATACCTTTGTAGACAAAAACTTATTGCATAAAAATCGTGTAGATGTCGTTAAAGTACACAGTTTATGACAAATAAATGTTTGTTGCACGATATAACTAATTTTCGACACTTACTAGTACTGTTGCCATGGGTAGTAAGTTGTGTTCTCGTTGCTGTGAAAACAAAGGAAAACTAAATACTGAAAAAATGACAAGCAACACTGGTACCGTAAGTAAAATCATCACAATATCTCCGCACATCCAAGGCCCTTCGGTTACTGCATCATTAAACATGTCGCCTGTAACTTTTTTCATAATAATGGAGAAGTAAATTCCAAATCAAGTTGCTTATAATATAACCTTCACAAGCTCGAAATTAACCTTTAACCACGGCCGATTGGAAAAAAAACGCTTATAATTAAAATATTAATTACTATAACCAATTTACATAAATAGCTATCCTGCAAAAAGTAGTATGCAATATCAGTGTAATAGGTGTATCACAAAACCTCGGAAACCCGTTCTCGTAATCCTCACTTATGACATTAATGTCGCAATGTACTAATTATAGTAGCATTAACCATTTTCGAAATGCTGCTTTTTAGATTTAAATTTTAAATACACTAGTTTTGTTGAAGTGCTAGGTCGCCATTCCTTTATTTCTGGTGGTCATACAAAGAGCGAAATCTTAAAGCCAGTACATGTTTACCCGTTTTCTTAAAGATTTGACTATCACTTGATACCATATCATCGACGGGAATATATAAATAATTAAAGAAATGATAGAAAGATAGAGAAGTAACTGCAATAAACAATTTCCGTATATTAAATCAATGTATAATGTAACAAGCCTGAGCTGAAAATATTGTCCGAGAAACAGGTCATCAGCGAGTCATCTTAATAGCAGTCATTAGCGACAGCCGAAGTAGCGAACGCATTAGCTTAAGATTCTGAAAATTCAGTTAGGTTATAAGCTCAGTAGGTTTGCAGGGTCACGTAGGCAGAATACTGGAAAAGTGAAAGCTACTTAAGAGTCTGAGATTTTAGCCAAGCCTCTTGGTAAAATTAAATTGAATTTTATTTATGGACGCTCTTCAACTGCTGTGGTCCTTAGCGTCCCATTCTAATTGAACGTGAAACACCGGTAATTTTGCTCAGAGGCCTCTTTATCAGGCTTGAGGTTCTTTTACGTGCCGTAAATCTACGACACGGGACCACTGGCTTTACTTCCCTTCCGAAGGAAGCCATGCTAAGAATTTATACGCCCGAAAAAAATCCATCGTTCCCCACCGGGTTTGAACCCGCGACCTCTGGAACTAGAGGCTAGCATGGTAACCACTACACCACGGAGGATGACAGCCCCCTGGTAACAAAGTTAAGAGGCACACGTAGGATAAGTATTGGTTACGCGTAAAAAATAACATTGGTGGGGTTTCATGAAGTAGGCGGACCTAAAAATAATAAAGGAGTGATTTTTAGATCAGACTTACTCACTCTCTCTCTGGTACCGGCACCGGTACTTACCGCTCGTGTGATACTTTAAGCGCTTAGTGACGCGCTTGTGCGAGTAAGATTTCGCGGCGATTGCGAGAGGTCTCGCCGATAAGCTTTTAGCGACTCACGGTAAGTTACGCTACTAGTTTCTTTTAATGCAGAAACAGTTATTTCAAACTGTAAAACTGATGCTGTAGAAGTTAGCATGTACAATAATTCAGTTATTACAATTTCAATGGTACAATTCAGAGCCAGTCTATTTCTTCGTCTCGAACGGCCAGCAACTCACTTCAATAACTCAAAATATTAGTTCACAATAAATGTCTTAGTCAATTTAAACTTTAACAATACACCACGCATACCCTGAGAGAAAGATCTCATAGCTTACCACTGGAGCAGCTGCGCACGAGACAACAGAAGGAGCTACGAGATCTTGGCAGCAGAATCAACAACAAAGCAGGTAAAGTAAATGGCTTACAAAGTGACGGTCATCTCCTGAATCAAACCGGTGACCATCGCGGGGCTGTAACTACCGTATTTCTGTTCAGCGCTTCAACTCCCTGTATTCTTCCTGGATCCACAAGGAAATGTATAATGAAACTATTTCTGCAAACTTTTATCTCGATTAACATGAAGTAGACAAAAGAATAAACTTTGAAAGAACAGTTCCTAGAAGTGTGATTAGAGAAAAACAGTGAATACAACATATCCGATTATTTTTACTTTCTCTACTGCTTACCTATAGCAACTAGAGGAAGTATTGCATTACATCCAAAATTTTGATCCTGAGTTTTCACCGGAAACGCATGTTTTCAGGCACCTTAATCCATAAAACACATTTTTAGAAAAACGTCTGCGCGCGTGCCTATGAACAGCCTAAAAACGAAATCTCGGATAAATACCAAAAACTTAGTATTTAGGTTGAGCACCTTCCAAAGATGCGACAAGAAGATTTTCACGAAAATCCGCAAACTGCCCTTTCCTTGGAACATTTTCCGACATTTTTTATTTTCTAAAAAGTGGCTCTAACGATTTTGATTAAAATACCATATAATGAAGGTACGAGGGGTCGTCCACTAAGTAAGTTTCTCTATTTTATAAAAAACAAACACTACACACAATTGATCATGTTGAATTAGTTTTATTTATATTGTACAAACCTTCTGTTACTTTTCTACAAAGTCAACATGTTTTCCAAGCATTTTTGGGGGCGTGCACAAGTTTTTCCAAGCCAGTGTTTTACCAGGTCGGGTCCTGTGATCGCAATCAGCTGTTCACTGATTTGACTTCATCATCGGTGTTAAAAGTGCTTACCTTTGAGTTGGAGGAACATGTGAAAATCACTCGGGGCAAGCTCCGGTGAATACGGAGGATACGAGAAAACTTCCAAGTTGAATCTTGACCCAGGCGGAGCTCAGAAGATTCAACTGGGATGTTTTCTCGCATCCTCCATATTCACCAGATCTTTTCCCAAGTGATTTTCACATGTTCCCCTGACTGAAAGGTCATCACGGAGGTAAGCACTTTAACACCGTGACGAAGACGAATCAGAAGTGAACAGCTGGTTGCGAGCACAGGATGCGACCTGGTACAACACTGGCTTGGAAAAACTTTTGTCGCGTCCCCAAAAATGCTTGGAAAACATGTTGAATATGTAGAAAAGAAACAGAAGATTGTACAATATAAATACAATTAATTCAATATGATCAATTGTGTGTATTTTATATATATATATGTATATATATATATATATATATATATATATATATATAAAATAGGGAAACTTACTTATTGGACGCCCCTCGTATTTATATGATAAATAAAATGCATGTTTTTTTTTATTTTCTGGGAATGGCCTGTAAAGTCCTCTTCATTCGGAAGCAATTTTGTATAATTTTGTGTAACTGGTAAACGTTAAGCGGTAGACGAAGTTATTTTAAATAACGTTTTTGAAGCCGTAAGCTATTTTCGAGATATTCGTTATTATTGGTTCGAATTGTACACTATTTTGCCATCGTTTTAAAGTCCTGTCGATTTTCAGCCGTTTCTTGGGATTGCATGGAAAGAGTATGGAATTTTAACACTAGTGCATTTACTTTTCCGTTTGCATCTGTAACGAAATTAGTAATGTAGCTGTGTATTTCTGCAAAGCTTTATCTCGAGTAAAATGAAGTAGTGGAAAAATAAAATTTCGTAAGAATGGAAAACTCGCTTATAAACTTTAGAGGCAGAGAAAGTCATGTGAATGTAATGCATCTTTTGATTGAGGAGAGCTCAAGGATGTATTTCCGGTGAAGTCTCCAATTCGAATTTTTGCTTGAAATACAATTAGTGGCAGAGAAAGTGATAATGTACTGATAGAAAAAGTTTCACAGCTCGCCTAGCCCCGTACTCTCTAGGCAACACACCAGGTCGATGCGTGTGTACGCATAAATTTGTGAGTGCTTCTGAAAGACCGCGTTATTTTTTGTTGCAACCTGAGATGGGGGTGAAATATTCAAGGAACCGCGCAGCGAGATGTTTGCCATCGCAAATCACTTCTTTGTAATGTGGTACCTGCTACTGTCGCCGGTTTCCGTAACGAGTAAAATTTGTCTTTGTAACGACTCCATAAAATTGAAGTTTAATGTGAACATCGCCTGGCCATTTGTCGCCTCTCGGCCGTCTTTTTGCTTGCTTCATTCTCTCTTGTTAAAGTAACATGCTCTCTTGTGGCAGAACCCTCGGTCAATTTCATCTTCCACAGTGAACAGAAAGCTGTCGCTTCGTCGCCAGATAAAAATGTATTCAGGTGTTGCATTATCATACAGATAAGAACACATAATTTTACTTTCTCTACCGCTTTAATATGGTAGGTAGAGGAACGATTACCTATATTTAAACCAAAAATTCAATACTGACATGTCACTGGCAATACAAGTTTCGAGGTCCTGTGAATTTCCAACCTCAAAAACGCAATGCACAAAAATATCTGATATCATACATGCGCATGAATTTCTCTACCCTGTATCGTTTATTAGTGGGTATACAAACTAGTCTCACTTAAACTTATTTTTATCTACTTCATTTTAATACAAAACCTTCGCAGAAATAGCTAAATTACACATTTCGTTATAGATACAAAGAGAACAGCGATAGTCAAATGTTTAAGAACAGGACGCTATATGCTGGCCTTGAAATTCCATACTGTTTCCATGACATCCCGAGAAACAGCTGAATGTTGACAGAACTTTAAAAGAATGGCTTGCACAATTCCAACCATTAATAATGGATATCTCGGAAATGGCTGATGCCTCAAAAAAAGTTATTTGAAATAAATTGTGCGTTTTAAAGAGATCTACATTTCTTGTGCAGTACGTTTTCGCCTAGCATTGAACGTTTACCAGTTACACAAGATTACACAAAATTCCTTCAGAATGAAGACGACTTCAAAGGCCATTCCCAGGAAATTAATAATATACATTTTATTTGCCATGTAAATATATTTAATATAAAGTATTTTAATCAAAATTGTCGCATCCTTGGAAGATATTGAACTTCAAAACCAAGTTTGGTGTTGATTCGAGTTTTCGTTTTTAAGTTTTGCTGTTCAGAGACATGGGCACACGGATATTTTTCTAAAAATACTTTTTTGTATTCAAGGTGCCTCAAAGCGTGTATTTCCTGTAAAATCTCGGTATCGAATTTTTGGGTGGAATGCAATATACCTTCCCTACCTAGTACGTACGTGCTAGAGAAAATAACAAGATGTGTATTTCTGTGTGCGCCAGTCAGAAAGGCTACGAGCAACATAACTCAAAAACTGTATGTCGGATAGGCAATCCCTCCCCCATTTATATGCCGCCTTTAACATCTTAGGTGCATTTCGGCGGCTTTGCCTTTGGAACAATTGCTTATCGACAATGATGTTCACTCGTTTACTATTGTTAATATTTGGGTTTGTTTACATTGGGTTTTCTATTCAAACATTAAATTCACTCACACGTTTATCTTTCACTCATACTTCCACACGCTACGGAACATGGGAACAATCCTGGCTGAAGAAGAATTCCCATTCTTCAGCATGGAATCAAACTGGGACCTCTGGATTTGGAAGCTCGCATGCTAACCATTAGCCAATAGACAATTTGTGTCAAACTGTTTGATAGCTTTAGCCGCTTACGAGATATTTCCAGTTGTTCCTTTGAATTTTCCAAAATTTTAAGGAAAAGACATCGGGGAGCTCAGAGTTTCGGTTGCGACTCTTGCACCAAAGATCAATTGTTCGATTCGTGCCTATAGGCTGGTAAGTCACCCATATCCAGGCCTTCACCTCCGACTAGTTAATGCGAGCTATACCCAACATTAAAAGCTGTAGGTTCTATCGTTCCATCGCCATCCTTGTTATTATCCTACCATCGGAGATAACGGATACACCGACTGGTGTGTACCTCCAGCTAATAAACGCCTTCAGTTGGTCAAACAAACAAGATTCAATATCAAAGCCAGCATACAGCAATTTGCTATTTAAACACTTCACTATCATCCTAGTTTCCTGAATACTTTTGTGTAGTTACAACCAAATGCGTATTGAAACGATTTCGGCCAACATTCATTAAGATTAAGAAGAACTACACATAGAAACGTTTTTCACTTTCTTCACCAATTGCCCGTGAATATCCATGTTTGCGTCCATACACGTGTCTGAACAGCATTGCCCAAAAGCATTAGGTCGATCAGACACCAAATTTGCTATTTAAGTTCTGAATCTTCCAAGGATATTATACGAATATTTTCTAGAAAAATCATCCTATGTCAAACTAAACATTAAATGCAAATTTTTATTACTTTTTCAAATATCTCTCTAAGAGTTTGGTTAAAATACTAGAGATACATTTCTGATAACCTTCTGATTAATAAAATGCACATTTTCAACTTTCTATGAATAAATTTTGTAAAACCGGTAAGCCACAAGAGATTAAGACAGAAACTTACAGCACGAAAAACAGAGTTCAACAAAATAAATGTCTAGTAATTTGTTACAATTTAAACATTTTTAGGTTGAACTGACTGCAGCATCTATATAGCAATTTACGCGATTCTTATTTTCTTACTTTCACTATCACGTACATAGTAGGTAGAGATGGTATTGCATTCCACCTAAAAATTCTATACCGAAATTTTACCGGAAATACATGTTTTGAGGCCCCCTAAATAAAATATTTTTTTTGGAGAAAGGTCTGTGTGTATGTGTGTCTGTCTGTGTACAACATAATTAAAAAACGAAAAGTCGGATTAATACCAAACATGATATTTAGGTTCAGTACCTTTCACAGATACGACACGAAGATTTTCAAGAAAATCCCCACCCCAACTAACTTTTATATGGAATATTATTCGAAATGTTTGATTTTCTAAAAAATGGCCATAAGGATTTTTATTAAAATGCCAAAGATATTTACATGACAAATAAAATGTATATCCTGAATTTTCTGGAAATAGTCCTCTACATTCAAAAGGAATTTTGCATAATCTTGTATAACTGTTAAGCGATTGACGAAAACACCCTTCACAAAAAAAAAAAAAAAAAAGTAGATCTCTTTAAACACACAATTTATTTCAAATAACTTTTTCTCTGGCATTAGTCACTTCCGAAATATCCGTTATTCATGGTCCGAGTTGTTTAATACTTTGTCGTGTTTTTCAAGTCCTTTCGAAATTCAGTTCTTTCTCGCGATTGCACTCAAAAGTATGGAACTTTTAAGGCCAGCATATAGCATCCAGTCCTAAAACATTGGATTATCGCTATTCCCTGTATAGGTATATATATATATATATATATATATGTGTGTGTGTGTGTGTGTGTGTGTGTGTGTGGAAATGTGTAAGCAGCTATTTCTGGAAAGGTTTATTTGGATTAAAATGAAGTAAATAGGAAAATAAACTTTCGTAAGAGTAATTTGTATACCCACTAATAGGCGATAGAGGGTAGAGAAGCTCATGTGAATGTAACACATCAGAAATGTTTTTTTTTTCCTGAAGGGGTTCATTTGGAACAAACTCTGACTGTTCATATGCGAGCAATTGTTGTTTTTCGCATTGTGCGTGTACCCAAGCCCACATTGCTTAATTTGAGATTATCTCTAGTCAAAAAAAATGTGATGTGTTGTAGTTACATGACTTTCTCTACTCGCTCTTCTACCAACTAAACTTACAAAAGCTTAAACATTCTTCTGTGCAGTTCTTGTTAATCGAAATACTTTCATTATGCATTTACATACTTAGTTGTAGGCATAAGAAGTTTACAGTAGGCTAAAGGGATAGACATATTTTAAAACGCAGATTACTGCGTGATGAGTTTATGACAAAGGGAAGATCAGAGTGACCGTTTTTGTGAGGAGCGGAACATCATGTCTGCTACGGTGTATTGTTTTACCCGCCGTCTGTACCCAGGGGACACGTGACAAGACATCTCTGCATCGATGACTTGAAATCACGGACCACGTCACTTTAATCTGCCCTCCAGTGATTGATGACTGAAATTTCATACTCTTGGCATTACCGCGAGAAAAAAAAATAGCGAATAACTTAAAAAAAATATAAGTATTTGAAAATTCAAACCAATAACGAATTTCTCGGAACTGGTTAATGCAAAACAAAAAATATTATTTGATATAAATTGTGTCCTTTAACGAGGTCTACCTTTTTCCGTTCTTTCTTTGTTTATCAGTAGTGCAGAAGTCATTCCGAATAAATAGGACGTCACAGACTATTCCCAGAAAAGTCAAGATATACATTTTATTTGTCATGCAAATAGCTTAAACATGTGATATTTTATTAAAATTGTTAAGAGCCATTTTAAGAGAATAAAGAACAACGAAAAATGTTCTATTAAGTTTGTAGTGGAGAATTTTCTTTAAGTTCTTCTGTTACATCCTTGAAAAATGCTGAACTTAGAATCTAGTTTGGTATTTAACTAACTTTTCGCTTTTGAGTCTTGTTGTTCACAAATACACACTCAAACACAGGCCTTTTCTGTAAACATCTTTTTATCTGGGGGCCGCTAAACCCGAATTTTTTGGGGTGGAATGCCTCTGAGCACCAACGTAAATATACGTGCAGGTTTTGCATGGATGCTGTGCCTATATAAACAATTATGAGAAGTTGTAACGGACAGAGAAGTCATTTGTTCATGGTGTCAGTCCCAAAATTAGAAGAATAGAACGTTTTAAATAATAAAATAGTTATAATGTATATCACACAGTACTGAAGTTGTTTTACTTTGCTATCCACACCCTGGTGGGCGTAACGAGCCAGAGTACGCTACCCCGGCCAACTCGCGCTAATGACCGCACAGAAAGTATTACCCCATAACGAGCATCATTTAGAACATTTGCATATCACCTCTTCTAACAATATTACTGCCCTGCAGTCCTCACAGCTCCTTAGAGCATTAACACAAATGTTATGGCTTTGAAACGAAAAATGTTTCAGAAAACTCTACTTAACGATAATTTCTGTTCAATTAAAGCGTGGTTTGGAAAGCAACTCTTCTAGGAAGATGCTATACTTAAATGACAACTTTGCTATTTAACCCAGTTTGGTTTCCAGGTATTTGTTTATACTAGCAGAGCTAAGGCCATTTGGCCTTCTCTTCCGCTCAACCACCTAGAACAACCCTGAATACAATATCACAGATATCTCAAGGAACACAAAACAGAAATAACACAAATATTTGAGGAACAGCATAGATAATTGAAAATATAGAAACTAAGTTAATAGTAACGAATATCTTTAAAATATGGCATATATACCCTATATATACAATGAAAATGATATTTCTTCTAAGTTAACAACTGTTTTTACTTTCTCTACTACGTAAAGTAAGTAGGGGAAGTATTGGATTCCACCCAAAAATTCGATACCGAGATTTCACCGGAAATATATGTTTTGAGACCCCTTGAATCCAAAAAAAAAAAACTTTTTGGAAACATGCCCGTGTGTGTGTTTGTGTGTCTGTCTGTGAACAGCATAACTCAGAAACAAACAGTCGGATAAACACCACACTTGGTATTTAGGTTCAGTATCTTCCAGAGATGCGACACGAAGGTTTTCAAGAAAATCCCCCACCCAAAATTACCCTTTACATGGAACATTTTTCGAAAATTATAATTTTCTCAAAAATGGCTCTAACGATTTTGATTAAAATATCATATGTTTAAGATATTTTCATGACACATAAAATGTATGTCTTGAATTTTCTGGGAATGTCTCCAAAAGTATTCTTCATTGTGAACGACTTTTGCTTAACTGGTAAACCATAAGAGATAGACAAAATTTTACTACACAAAAATTGTAGATCGCGTTAAAATATACAATTTATGTCATATATATTTTTTTTGTTGGGTGAACCATTTTCAAGATATTGCTTGTTATGCCCTTAAATTTTTCAATACTTGTTTTCTCAAATGGGAATTCCTTATTCATTTTTTGTCTTGGATATGCAAAGAGTATTAATCTGTGGCAAAGGGAATGGTGCTGCACCTAGCAACCAGCTATTAAGAGATATGTATGTGCTTAAAGGCTATTGTATTTCTATATTGCCCTTGTAAATATATATTCCCCTTACATCTACAAGAAAATTAGCAATAAGATAGAGTCTGCAAATGTTTATCTCGATTAACATGAAGTAGATAGAGAATAAGCGTTTGTAACAAGTTTGTACAAGAGTAGAGAAAGTCATGTGAGTGTAACACATCAGATTTTTAACTAAAATCTGTAACCTGTGACGAGAAGAATATAAAGTATGACAGCCCCCGGCATCTTGTGGAAGTGAATTCCAGAGCCTAGCAACCTTCACAGTAAAAGATGACGAGCATAGAAATGTTCGATGAAGTGGTATTGGAAGTATGTGACGATTTTCCGAGCGTGTATGAAGGTTGTGAGACAAGGACACACTTTCAAAACGAGCAGCTAGGTATGTAGGGGAGCTAGTGTGAATAAGTTATGTTTTCCACAGAAACACACGGGCACTTAATTGACCCTTTTCCTAAAATGTGTTTTAGTTTCAGGGGTCTCACAACACTTCTTTCCTGTGAAATCTGTTATTTCGAATTTTTGGGTGGAATACAATATTTCCTCTACCTACAACAGGTAACTGGTAGAGAATACACACACACACACACACACACACACACACACACGTACTAGTAAGCAGAGGAAGTAATGCATTTCACCCCAAAATTCTATGTCGCTCATATAGACCGATCTCTGGGTTTGAATTTCTCAAAACTGATTAACAATGTTCATTAAAATACCACTACAGTTATGATACTTAATACAAATAAATTGTGTATCTTGAATTATCTGCTAACATCCTGTGAAGTCCTCTTCCCTGGGGAAAGAATTTTCTATACTTGGTGCACCTATGAGGTAAACAAAACCTTACCACACAAAAAATCTGATGTGTGTTACACTCACATGACTTTATCTACTCTTGTACAAACTATTTTTACAAACGCTTATTCTCCATCTACTTCATGTTAATCGATATAAACATTTGCAGACTCTATCTTATTGCTAATTTTCTTGTAGACGTAAGGGGAATATATATTTACAAGGGCAACATAGAAATACAGTAGCCTTTAAGCACATACATATCTCTTAATAGCTGGTTGCTAGGTGCAGCACCATTCCCTTTGCCACAGATTAATACTGTTTGCATATCCAAGACAAAAAAATCTGATTTGTTACACTCACATGACTTTCTCTACTCTTGTACAACCTATTTTTATAAACGCTTATTCTCCATCTACTTCATGTTAAACGAGCTATCGGGATGTCAATCTTATTGCTAATTATCTTGTAGATGCAAGGGGAATATGGTAGATTTTAAGCGATAGTCAAATATTTTAACGCTGGTTGCTATGTGGCGCATTCCATTCTCTTTGCATGTCCAGGACATAAAAAAATGAATAACGAATTTGAGAAAAAGTATAAGTATTGGAAAATTTAAGGGAATAACAAGCAATATCTCGAAAACGGTTCACTCAACAAAAAATATGCATATAACATAAACTGTGTATTTTAACGCGATCTACATGTTTTGTGTAGTAATATTTTGTCTATCTCTTATAGTTTACCAGTTATGCAAAAGTCGTTCAGAATGAAGAATACTTTTGGAGACATTCCCAGAAAATTCAAGATATACATTTTATTTACCATAAAAATATCTTAACATATGATATTTTAATCAAAATCGTTAGAGCCATTTTTGAGAAAATTAAAATTTTCGAAATATCTTCCATGTAAAGGGTACTCTGGGGTGGGGGGATTTTCTTGAAAACCTTCGTGTCGCATCTCTGGAAGATACTGAACCTAAATACCAAGTTTGGTGTTTATCCGACTGTTCGTTTCTGAGTTATGCTGTTCACAGACAGACACACACGGGCATGTTTCCAAAAATGCTTTTTTTGGATTCAGGGGGTCTCAAAACATGCATTTCCGGTGAAATCTCGGTATCAAATTTTTGGGTGGAATACTATACTTCCCCTACTTACTATACGTAGTAGAGAAAGTAAAAATGTAGATTTCTTTAAAACACACAAATTGTTTCAAATAGCCTTCTTTTGTGAATAGACTATTTCCGGAATATTTGTTGTTATTGTTTTGAATGTTTCAAAAGTTAATTTTTTGAAGTACTGGGACCATTCAGTTGTTTCTAGCAATATGCTGCAAGCACTATGGAATTTCCAAACCAGCACAGAGCGAATCGCTTTTAAACATCTGACAACCACTTTAGCCTCTGTCTCCCCCTTGCACCTACAAAAATGTGTAATCAAACTATTTTTGCGAACGTTTGTCGCGATTAACATCAAACAGATAAAAAAAAATTACGCATTTTTAAAGAAAATTTTGTAGAAGCTACATAAAAATAAATGCTAGTGAGTAGAGAAAGTCATGTGAATGAAACACATAAGATTTTTTCTTTACTGTTTAACGTGGCTTTAGCTTCTTGTTTATATCACGACGGTTTATTGTTTAACCTGAGCCAGTGTATGCCAGTCAGTAGGCCTTCCTGCACAGCCTTCTTAGTAACTCTTTGATAGATGGCCTTAGTTGTGTAGTCGACTTCCTGTACCAAACATTTTGCTGCAATTGGGTTTTAGCGGAATGTCTACTTTGGGATCGTGGAACTGCTGCTTGTTGTTTTTGACTGCATACACGTAGTCATTGGTAATTACTGTGTTGCCATGGCTTTAATTCGTTATTGATTCAGTCATTATGTAGGTACCTGGTACAACTGTCAAAGTCAGGATAATACATATAAAAGCATATGATGATGTTAGTATTATTAAATGTGTCCATACTATAATTGTATATTATGCAACAAGACTATAATGGTAGCAATTCAGATGCGAGTATGTTTATGAAACGAGCATCTTAATTAGCATTACCGTAATGTTATATACGACTGTGGAACTTCCGTTACATTTTACAGGTATCGGGATAAAGATTTCTTACTCTTCTTCCACACGCTGATCATATGGTGCTCTGTAACAACATAGCTGGTGTTTTTTTTAATGCTTTTTAATGCTCGTATAAACCATACCAGTGGAGACTTTTTATTGATAGTTCGAAGACAAGTTAAACGGCGGTTCTGTTGTACAATGAAAATGTACTACCTTCTATTCCAGTAGGTCATTCAGTTCATTGAAAAGAATCCTACAATACTTTGAAAGTTCTGCTAGAGAAGTATGTGGAACATAAATGGAGTGTTTGTGGTGATCTAAATGTGATCTCTATTCTTCTAGGCCAGCAAGCGGGATTTACTAAATATCACTGCTTTCTTTGTGAATGAGACAGTAAGGCTAGATCAGGGCATTGGACCAGAACAAGCTGGCCACAAAGGAGCAATTTAGTTCCTGGAGAAAAAATCTGATGTGTTACACTCACATGACTTTCTCTACTCTTGTACAATCTATTTTTACAAACGCTTATTCTCCATATGCTTCATGTTAATCGAGATATCGAGATGTCGATCTTATTGGTAATTTTCTTGTAGATGCAAGGGGAATATGGTAGCTTTTAAGCGATAGTCAAATATTTTATCGCTGGTTGCTATGTGGAGCATTCCATTCTCTTTGCATGTCTAGGACACAAAAAAAATGAATAACGAATTTGAGAAAAAGTATTAAGTATTGGAAAATTTAAGGAAATAACAAGCAATATCTCGAAAACGGTTCACTCAACAAAAGAAATGTATATGATATAAGTTGTGTATTTTAACGCGATCTACATTTTTTGTGTAGTAAAATTTTGTCTATCTCTTATGGTTTACCAGTTATGCAAAAGTCGTTCACAATGAAGAATACTTTTGGAGACATTCCCAGAAATTTCGAGATATACATTTCATTTCTCATGACATTATCTTAAACATATGATATTTTCATCAAAATCGTTAGAGCCATTTTTGAGAAAATTAAAATTTTCGAAAAATCTTCCATGTAAAGGGTAGTCTGGGGTGGGGGGATTTTCTTGAAAACCTTCGTGTCGCATCTCTGGAAGATACTGAACCTAAATACCAAGTTTGGTGCTTATCCGACTGTTCGTTTTTGAGTTATGCTGTTCACAGACACACACACAGACACACACACACACACACACAGACACACACACACACAGACACACACACGGACATGTTTCCAAAAATGCTTTTTTTGGATTCAGGAGGTCTCAAAACATGTATTTCCGGTGAAATCTCGGTATTGAATTTTTGGGTGGAATGCAATACTTCCCCTACTTACTATATGTAGTAGAGAAAGTAAAAAATGTGAAGTACGAACCATCGGCTTCTCCTTCTAATGTCCTTCCACCACTCCATTACAAATTAGACTTGATGAAACAAAACTGCTCTGAATGACAGTGAGTGTTTCAAAGTTCTTGTTACAAAGTTGCCCAGAAAACTGAAGCTAAGATAGCAGCAGATAGTTAAGAGAGGCCCCAGATTTGTGGCAGGATGAGACCTTTCATCAGTCATGTCCAAGTTAGAGAAGTCAGCATGGTTAGCATACAAAAGAGGACACAAAACTTTCTTGGCAACAACTATAAGGAAATTGTAGAGGAAATGTTACAACATTTTAGAAATCTAGAGTGTAGAATGCGTGTAAAAGTGAATTTTCTCAACAGCCATATTGATTACTTTCCAGCAAATCTTGGTGCAAAGAGCGAAGAACAAGGTGAGCGGTTTCATACGCACAGTAAAACAATGGACTACCAAGGCCATTGGGATGTGTCAATGAAAACTAATACTGCTGGTATTTGAAAAGAGACACTAGTGAACAACATGTCAAAGCTTCGAAAAAAGCTGATGTGATATATTTTACATGACTTTCCCTACCCTCTATCGTTTATAAGTGGGTGTACAAATTATTCTTACTCAAGCTTATTTTTCTATCTGCTACATCTTAATCCAAATAAATCTTTGCAGAAATAGCTACATTACACATTCCTCTATAGATACAAAAGGAACAGCGAGTCAAAAGAACAGGAAGCTATATGCTGGCCTTAAAATTCCATGCTGTTTCCATGCAATCTCGAGATACAACTCAATGTTGAAAAGACTTTAAGAGAATGATTAAGAAATGAACAAATCGAACCTTTAATGATGGATATCTCAGAAACGGCTTATGCAACAAAAAAACTTGTTGAAATAAATTGTGTGTTTTACAGAGATGTATATTTTATTGTGTAGTACGTTTTCGTCTATTGCTTAACGTTTACCAGTTATACAAGATTACATAAAATTCCTTCCCAATGAAGAGGACTTCATAGGTTATTTCCCGAAAGTTCAAGATATACGTTTTATTTGTAATGTAAACATCATTAATATAGGATATTTTAATCAAAATCGTTTACGCCATTTTTTGGAAAATGACATTTTCCGTAAAATGTTCCATGTAAAGGGTAGGTTGGGGTGCGGGGATTTCATTGAAAATCTTCGTGTCGCATCTTTGGAAGATATTGAACCTAAATATCAAGTTGGATATTTATCCGACTTATCATTTTTAGTTATGCTGTTCACAGACACTCACACGGACATGTTTCCAAAAATGCTTTATCTCAATGCAGGGCGCCTAAAAACATATATTTCCGATGAAATCTCGGTATCGAATTTTTGGGTGGAATGCAATACTTCCCCTACTTACTATACGTAGTAGAGAAAGTAAAAACGAAGTTTTCTTCTTCCCAACAATGCAAAAGTGTACAAATTCCTAATTACTGACACATAGCTCTCCTTCTTTCCCAATATATTAATATTTAAGTTAAACCTACAGAAACAGTTTTGACTTAGCTTAATGTGTTTAATAGATTTGTAATATTTCATCGAAAACATGAGTACTTGTTACATTTGATTTGATTTTGAATGACAACCCAGCCCGATAGAGCAAAACTGAAAACAAATCCGAATTTAGAGCGTTCATATTACATACAAACACGCACACGCACACCCACCCCACACAGCCGTTTGTGAAAATTGCAACACCAAGAAAGAATTTCCCGAATAACTCCAAACTTGGTGGAAGTGTGTAAGCAATAAGTGATTAGGTTTGCAGAGAGATGGGGTACACGTAGACCGAGCAGAGCCCTCTCGTGTCGCTCGACAAGGTCAGTGTTGCGCCCAATGTAGTCAGTGCATAGCTGTCAAACAAGGTGGAAGCAATAAAGAGAGGGCCAGTATGCCTCGTTGACCTCAAAGGGAGCCATATCGGCATGTGAGCGAGTTCGAACGGGGCAGAATGATCGGTCTCCGGGAAGCGGGTTTGTCATACCGTGACATTTCGGCTCCTACAGGTCATGCTGCTACGACACTGATGCGTGTGTGGAAGCAGTGGACAGATGAAGGTCGTACGCAGCGAAGAGCGGGTACTGGACCACGGAACATGACCACAGCACGGGATGACTGTCATCTTGTCCGCATGGCCATAACGGAACGTACAGCTTCATCCACAGTGTTGGCTCGACGCTGGAACACTACAACAGGTGTGAACTTGTCTGCATTAACGGTTCATCGCCGTCTGCTGCACGTTGGACTAGTTGGATACATGCCATTACGTCGGCTTCCATTGTCCAGAAACCACAAACTCCTCCGACTGCAATGGGCACGTGAACACCGTCACTGGGGTGCTGAGTGGCAAAACGTAGTCTTTTCGGACGAGTCGCGCTTCAACGTGTCCTACAGTGATGGCCGCATACGTGTCCGGCGGTACCGTGGTGAGCGCAACCTGGAGGGTTGCATTGTTGAGTGGCATAGCGGACAAACACCAGGTGTGATGGTTTGGGGCGCCATGGGTTTACAACAACCGATCTCGCCTCCTACGAACTGAGGGCACTTTGAACAGCAACCGGTACCTAATGGTGGTTGTAGAGCCTGAGGTACTCCCCCTGCTTCAGGCATCTCCACGGGCCACGTTCCAACCGGACATGCCCGGCCACATATTGCGAGGAATGTACAAGTCTTTTTCGAAGAGCGACGGGTACCATTGCTTCCCTGGCCTGCACGTTCGCCTGACATGTCGTTCATCGAACATGTCTGGATATGGTTAGTCGGCACCTGGTCCTCCAGTAACCAGTGCCACGGATTTGTGGGCTCGAATACAAACCGTGCGGAGGGAAATCCCTTATGAACTTATTCAGAACCTTTTTGATTCAATGCCACGGCGTATAGCAGCTCTAATTGCAGCGCATGGAGGCCACACCAAATACTGAATATTACGGCTCAAAGGTCACGTATAGATTTGAAAAGCTTATCATTTGTTACTTATCATGTACCTAACCCGTGGTATTAAATTCATTGAATTCATGTGTTCCCTTCTTGGTGTGGCAATTTTCACAAAACGGCAGTGTGTGTATGTGTGTATATATATATATATATATATATATATATATATATATCATTAAGGACGCCGTAACAGTTCAGTTACACATGTAATCAGCATATTCTAATAACGTGTCGATGAAAACAAAAAAAGGGGGAAATCAATCAACCATCCTTTTCCTTTAACCGTGCCACATTCAATTCTCTCTTATGACGGGTAGCTATAGTATGCTATAATGCTGGTTATGAATTAATTGTCATTTACTTTCTTCAATGTAGTACATGGCACATGTAATTTGTCAATGTAATTTCACGGTGTGCACACGGCAGTTCAGTGTAAACTGATTCACATTCCTGGTGACAATAATATTAATACATAATAATTTTACACTGTTAAGATTCTGAGTTGTTTAAAAAGCGGCTTGTATGGTCATTATAGAAAGTATGACAAAATTCGTATGACCTTTCTTGTAGACGCTTAGTTGCGTAGCCTGTACCATCTGCTTGAGGAACTTGCTGTTAGATGGCCCTAGCTGATATACGCCTTCCTATGTAATCAATTTTAATTTACTTATGTTTACTTTTTATTGGTACTAATTATTAACGGGAATATACATATATAAACAATTAACTAAAGAAACAGTAAGATACAGAAATAACCGCAATAAATAATTTCCGTATATTAAATCAATGTACAATGTAATAAGCTTGAATTGAAAGATTTGTTCGGAAAGAAGAAAGTAATTAAGAAGTCAGGTTAACCAAAGTCATTAGTATCAGCCGAGGATAGAACACGCCAGCTTAAAGATTCTGGGAACGCAGTTAAGGGGTGAATTCAGTACGTTTGCCCATCACGTAGGCCAGTTCTCCAAAAGAGAACGGTGGATGAAATTCTGAGAGTTTAGCCAAGCACACTTACAAACCCGGCGGAGGGCGATGTATTTTTTTCGGGCGTAAAACTTCTTAGCATGGCTTTCTTCGGTAGGGAAGTAAAACCGGTGGTCCCATGTCGTAGATTTACGGCACGTAAAAGTACGTCAAGCCTGTTAAAGAGGTCTCTGAGCAAAATTATAGTCTTTCACGCCCAATATAGAATGGGACATTAAGGGCCACCGCAGTTAAAGACTGTCCATAAGTAAAACTAAATTTATTTTATAAAACACGCACACTTAGGATTTTTAAGATTGACCAGTATTAGGAGCAACGTTGGAATGGATAGTTCTAAAATAGGCGGAGCTTAAGTAATAAGAAGACGTGTAATGTAAATCACAGTTACTCTGGTACCGTCACTGGTACCGATCGACGTTCGTGCACACATTCGTGCATACATTCATCACCCTGGATACTTGTGACGACTTGTGTGCTATTTAAGCACTCAGTGACACGCCTGTGTGAGTAAGATTTAGCGGCCATCGCGAGGGGTTTCGGCGGTAAGCATATTAGTGACTGGCGGCAAGTTACGCTACTAGTGTGTAATACTGTAGAAGTTAGCAGGTATAATAATACAATTGTTATAGTTTCGAGTGCTACGATTCATAATCCGTTTCATTCTTTATCTTCAAACGGTCGGCAACTCGCTTTAAAAGCTCACATTAAATTTCTCAGTCAGTTTAAACTGGTGTTATCCTTCGCATTACACTTACGCATGCACTCATAGCTCTACCACTGGAGCAGCTGGCGCACAAGACAACAGAACGAGCTACGAGGCGATGACAACATCAGAAGCAGGTTCTTGTAACATTATGTAAGTGGAAGAGTTGTAGTAATGAATGGGACACCAGATTGACCTGTACAGAAGATTTGAACGTTACCGCTCGAGCCACCTTGTCCAAATTAATTTTTAGATGATTTGTCTCAGCTCACTACGTGCCCTTAAATAGCTGTGTCGTATTTAATCTTTAAAAGGGAAGTTTGATGGAGATATATATATATATATATATATATATATATATATTTAAGTGAAACAACAGCGCTGATGTGAATAGCAATTTAATTGGAAATGAAATAACGCGGATGCTAGTTTATGTGACGCAAATAAAACAGGAAAAAAGGAAGAGGCATAGTCAAAATGAAATTAGAGATGTTCCCACACAAACGAGCCCCAAGTAATTAGCGCATGACAAAAACAATAAACTTAATGAGCAGAAAACCTTTAATGTTACCGAGAGCCCCGAAAAAACATATAATAATTACATTAAATAGCCCCACGACCAAACTAGGTCTACTGTAATAACGACAGGTCATCTCTAATGTCTAATGGAGTGCATGCGTGCTGGTATAGAGATTCAGCCCGACCAACAAACCAATTAACCCGAGGTCATAACAACACAGCAAATTATATCACATGAGTTTCACAGGTCGCGAGGTGTAACCGCTGTGCTAAATATAGCTTTTGTCACGACCATGATCAATTTAAGGATATCTGATAGGTACAGATATAAGTTATATCACGGAAGGGGACACCTCCCCCACTGCGAACTACAAAGATCTATTGCGTTTACCAACTCCAGGAGGAAGGGATGAAGTGAAGGAACCACAGGAGGCTACAAGCCGCAGGTAGATAGAGACGCTCTGATGTCCTTAACAGCTTCAGGCTCGAAGACCCGTCGACTAAGCAGCCCTCGGTAATCTTTCCATTGAGAAAGCATCCGCGCCATCTGTCCGGAACCAACATAAGCCACGAAACCTAGAAGCACACCTGAAAGATGATAGGAAACGGAATGTAAGGGAAATTATGGAAAAGAAATCGTGGTAGATGAGAAATCACGCCAGCATTCGCCTATCGACCAGGAGAAACCAGGAAAAACATAAGCTCAGAGTGGACGGTTGATGGAAATCGAAGCCAGGACCTCCAGAATGCGAACCTCACACGTTACCGCGGAGCCATCTCCCACGGCCAAGGGTGCCTGACACTGAGTTTTCGACAATAGTCCACAAATTTAGCTTTTTACTTTCTCTACCATGTACATAGTAGGCAGAGAAAGTATTGCATCCCATCCAAATGGCCGAGATGTCACCGGAAATACAAGTTTTGAGGCCACCTATATCCAAAATAAGCGTTTTAGAAAAAAAGTCCGCGCGCGCGTGTGTACAACAGAACTTAGAAAAACGAAAAATTGGACAAACGCCAAACTTGGTATTTAGATTCAGTACCGTCTAACGATGCGACACGAAGATTTTCAATAAAATTCCCCCACCCCAGACTACACTTCACATGGAACATTTTATTAAGTTTTTATCTTCTAAAAGATGACTAATGGGTTTGATTAAAATGCCATACATTAATATTTACATGACAAAATGTATATCTTGAATTTTCTGGGAATAGCCTGTGAAGTCCTCTTCATTGGGAAGGAATTTTGTATAATCTTGTTTAACTGGTAGTTAAGCAATACACAAAACGAAGTATACAAGAAATTTAGATCTCCTTAAAACAGACAATTAATTTCAAATAACTTTTTTTTTCGCCTAAAACATTTCCGAGACATCTGTCATTAATGGTTCGAATTGTTCATTTCTTGGTCATTCTTTTCAAGTCCTTTCAACATTCAGTTGTTTCTCACGATTCCAAGAAATCAGTATGGAATCTTGAGGCCAACATATAGCGTCCAGTTCTTAAACATTTGAATATCTCTATTCCCTTTGTATTTATAACCAAGTATGTGTAATGTAGCTATTTCTGCAAATGTGTATTTGGATTAAAATGAAGTAGGCAGAAAGACAAGCTTTAGCAAGAATAGTTAGTATACCCACTAATAAGCGATAGAAGTAGAGAAGTCATTTGAATGTAACACATTAGATTTTTAAAAATATTTTCATGGAAAAATCCACAAACGTTATATAATTTAGGATCCAGCGTGTACTTTGCTACGTACTGATTCTGAAGCGATAGAAGTTTGTAGGAATGCCGAATGCAGTGCATGGTTCTACACATGCTCAAATTATCGAATTGTTATTCGAACAAGCCTATAAATAGGGAAAACTGTGTTCAGCAATTATTTCACCGTGCGGCCGTATTATACGACTAGTCATTAAGACGTAATATAGGCGAAATTATGAGTAGGAATAATTAATGTGTGCTTATAGAAAATGTATCAAGGAACAAACTGACATACACAATTCGTGTAAATATTCTTAGATTAATAAGTTAGAACTGAAATCAGGTGTACACCCGTGGACAAAAAAAACGAGTCAGACTCCGTGACGATCGTAGGGCTTCGTGAACGTTCGTAACAGCTGTGTTCATAACACACATGCAAGAACTGTAGAATACTCTGTGCTTATCACCTTATAATGGTGTTTCTCGGTGGCGACGCTTATAAGCTACTGAAAACAAGAGCACGGAATAGCGTTTCGTTGACCGAGAGGTCAAGGCCCTGCTTGTGCTCATAAGCTGCTGGATTAAAATCTCGCATTACTTATTATTATTTTTATATTGTTAATTTTATGACTGGATTTGTAGAACATAATGTTGCATTGCAATTAATTGTTCTTTCGCACAAACCGTGTGTTGGACGCGGTTGGAAAGGTAGAATCAGATGACTGAAAAATTCAATGCCATAGCCGGAATTTGAAGCACGGATCTCCCGGTCTCCGTCCGGTTGCTCTAACCACTGAGCTACCATAGTTAATTCACCTAATAGTGGTAGTAACAATAAAGCCCGGGACTTAAAGCACTTACAAAGAATGTAAGTCGCCGTTGGTGTATGGCATCTCAATACAATTTGAGATCTCCTTGTGCGGGAAAAATGCGAATCAGTTGTTGCCATGGTAGCTCAGTGATTAGATCAACCGAACGGAGACCGGGAGATCCGTGGTTTAAATCCCGGCTATGGCATTGAATTTTTCAGTCATCTGATTCTACCTTTCCAACCCATAATGTTGCATTAATAAAAACTTTAGCATTTTAAGTTTTAGGCACATTTATGCACACAAAAACACAATTCTATTAAAACACTCGTTTTAAATAACTAAAGAAATAAATGCAAATAAACTATTATCTTCTAAAACTGAAACACACAAGAAAATAAACAAAATTAATATCGGGTGTATGAACCCTGAGCACGTATAAATGCCGTCGTCCTCCGTGGTCTAGGGGTACCATACTAGCCTCTCGTTCCCAAGGTCGTAGGTTCAAACCCTGCGGAGGGCGATGGAATTTTTCGGGCATCCTACGGAAGGGACGTAAGGTCGGTGGTCCCGTGTCGTACATTCACGGCACGTAAAAGAACCTCAAGGTTGATAAAGAGGCCTCTGAGTAAAATTTCCGGTCTTTCACGCCCAACATAGAATGGGACGCTAAGAAGCATAGTAGTTAAAGAGCGTTCATGAAACAAGCTCAATTTAATTTTATTTACGTATAACTGCCGTCAATTTTCGGGTTATAGATGAAACTAAATCCCTGTAGTAACGTGGACGAGAAGCTACAACAACATCCCAGGCTTCTTGAATTTGTGCCCAGAAGCCATATTTTGTCCTTCGCTCATCTGCAGGGAAATTCGAGGGCTGCACCCTTTTCACTCCAGCCAACACATTTTTAATAGGATTCAAATCTGGTGGCTAGTCTATCACTCTGATATCCTCCCTCTCTGAGAAGCAATTTAAAACCTCTTGACATATGTGGACAGGATGATTATCCTGTAGGAGTTCAATAACTCCATCAGGATACTTCATCTTCATAGAGAGAATAAAAATATTCTCAGGTATTACCGTGTATTGCGCACTGTTCAGTGAATCAAGCTGCCACAACCGTCCCTTGATGTCCATGATATAGAAACGTGACCATGATGAAATTGTGAAGCCACGTATTTTGCAACGTAATAACTATTCTACTATGAACTTTACCAAATGCCCTGTATGAAGTGCAGTATATCGAAAATAAGCAGTGGCTATATGTTGATTAATCATTATAAACAGAAGAAAAAAAATCTGATGTGTTACACTCACATGACTTTCTGTACTCTTGTACAAACTATTTTTACAAACTCTTATTCTCCATCTACTTCATGTTAATCGAGATAAACATTTGCAGACTCTATCTTATTGCAAGTTTTCTTGTAGGTGTAAGGGGAAAATATATTTACAAGAGCAATATAGAAATACAGTAGCCTTTAAGCATAGACATATCTCTTAATAGCTGGTTGCTAGGTGCAGCACCATTCTCTTTGCCACAGATTATAACTCTTTGGATATCCAAGACAAAAAATGAATAACGAATTCCCATTTGAGAAAATAAGTATTGAAAAAATTAAGGGAATAACAAGCAATATCTCGAAAATGGTTCACTTGACAAAAAAAATGTATATGACATAAATTGTGTATTTTAACGCGATCTACATTTTTTGTGTAGTAAAATTTTGTCTATCTCTTATGGTTTACCAGTTATGTAAAAGTCGTTCACAATGAAGAATACTTTTGGAGACATTCCCAGAAAATTCAAGATATACATTTTATTTGTCATGAAAATATCTTAAACATATGATATTTTAATCAAGATCGTTAGAGCCATTTTTTGCGAAAATTAAAATTTTCGAAAAATGTTTCATGTAAAGGGTAGTCTGGGGTGGAGGGATTTTCTTGAAAACCTTCGTGTCGCATCTCTGGAAGATACTGAACTTAAATACCAAGTTTGGTGTTTATCCGACTGTTCGTTTCTGAGTTATACTGTTCACACACACACGCACACACGCACGCACACGGACATGAGTCGAGGAGGAAGGATTTCTAAGGCAACATTTAGCCAGAATGAGTGTAATTTGGGTGCTGTCTCGATTGCAACCTAGTGTGAAAATCCAAAGGGGAAAATGTTCTGGTGGTTACTGTTTGTCAGAGGAGCGAGACTTTTCGGAGTTAAGATAGTTTTGACGTAAAATACCATGCGAACCTCTGCGAAGGTATCATTGAGTAAGTTATAGCCGATGGGAATACAGTAGAGTTAAAATTAACCCGGTGGGTTGTAATATAGCCTGGAAATTTTAGCCAAAGACTGACTGAGCGTGAGAGTGACAACTATTTACGTCGAAATCAAATTGAGATCACGGCACTTTAGCCAGTACTCCACACGAAACCTCCGCATCAGTAAACAAGTGTTTTGTGTGTTAAACAGATGTAATAGAAACGCGGGTGATAAAACCTAGCAGTGTGCCGCGAAGCGAAGCGAATATGATGTGGCCCTCTTATTGCGCTTAAGAAAGATCTACATGCGGAAGGATATGAACACAATTTAAACCATGGCGTACTGCTAACGGTAGAGGACCAGTTCGGAGACGATGATTGTATCAGCATTACAATACACCCTGTCATAAAGCTGCGTCTCTGAGGCAAGGATTTGTGTACAATGCATTCCTGAAATGGATTGTCCTGTCCAGAGTCCCGACCTGAACCCAATGGAACTCCTTTGGGATGAATTAGAACGTCGACTTCGCTCCAGACCCCAGCGGGCAACGTCACTAACTTCTCTGGTTTCGGGTTTGAGGAAGAATGGCCTGACATTCAGATATCTCATTGAAAGTATACCCAGCAGAGTTAAAGCCGTCATAAAGGCGAAGAGTGGACCCACCTCATTTGATGTCCAGTGATAGGGAACGTGACACAGATAAAGTCGAAGTAGGATTTCAGATAAGTGCGCGAATTGGCAATCATATCACGAAAGTTTCGAGAAAAAAGGAACGTGCAGCTGTTCTTTCTAAAACACCCTTGACTTCCTCAACCGCTCCAGCAAATACCCATGTCGTTATCAACGACCGTCCTTTACCAAGTCCATGCTTTCCAATCACGGCCGCAGAAGAGAAGTGAGCAACTGAAGAGCTAACCACGAAACGACAGGATCCCCTCAACCTTACAGGTTAACATTTCCAAGGGGGTTGGAGAAGATTAAAGAGGTGTTAAACACGGCATCCACTAGTACTAGGGCTGTCCCGGAAGTACCCAACCTAACAAAGAAAACAGAAAACTTTTGGGAAAAAACATCTTTATTTCTCTACATAGACTCCTTTCAGCTCAATACACTTTTCCCAGCGGTGTCCAATTGCTTCGATTCTCTGTTTATGGTGAGAACCGTC
The DNA here is from genome assembly GCA_030765065.1 of Deroplatys truncata. Lineage (NCBI taxonomy): Eukaryota > Metazoa > Arthropoda > Insecta > Mantodea > Mantidae > Deroplatys > Deroplatys truncata. Next base: position 43,424,128 of record CM060975.1, on the reverse strand, counting down.
GAGTTCTGCAAAATAGCCATCAACTGCAGACTCCACCTCTTCATTGTTAGCAAATCTGTTACCACCAAGCGATTTCTTCAACTTTGGAAACAAAATAATCAGACGGGGCTAAATCTGGAAAATAAGGTGCACGAGGAAGCAATTTGAACTTAAATTCATTGATTTTGACCATGGCGATAATGAATGTGTGAACTGATGCATTGTTTGATGAAACAAAATTTTCTTTTTCGCTAAATGCGGCCGTTTTTTTCTTAATTTCATCATTCCAACGCTGCAATAAGTTTGCATAATACTCCTCCATTGATTGCTTTTCCTTTTTGAAGATAATCAATGAAAATTATTCCACGTGCTTCCCAAAAAACTTTATTGCAGCAAAACATTGCCAAACACTCGACTGCAACATCCTCACGACGGTGCTTTTGTTCCATTGTGAGTAAACGCGGCACCCATCTTGCACACAGCTTTCTCATGTCGAAATTTTCAGTATGCGATGTACAGCACTTTTTGAAATGCCTACGATGTCTGCCAGCTCCCGCACTCAGTCGACGGTCATCCAATATCATTTTGTGGATTTTCTTCACAATTTCTGGCGTGGTCACCTCATTTGGTCGACCACTACAATGTTCGTCTTGGCAGCTAGTATGGCCTCGCTTAAACTCTGCCACCCAATATTTTACTTTTGTAAACGGAGGAGCAGACTCCCCCAGATAGAATCTAGCTCAGCTTTAATACTAGTTGGACTAAGACCTTTCAAATTGAAGTATTGTATCACATAACGATGGCCAGTTTTATCCATGTTTACAAATTCGCTGAGAGAGTTCGCTATTAATTCTGCCAAACAATTACTAAACAACGTAGCATCGTCATGCTTCAAACTTAAGCTTTATAAGGTTGGTACTTTCTACCATAGCCATTTGTTTGAAACAACAACCGCTATATATACGTCAGGTCGGAAATTAAGTCCTCATTGGGGGTGGGGTTAAGTGAAATGAAAACGCATAAACGTTACGTATGTTCTGTTTCTGCGGTGTGTCGATACCACTTCTTAGCCAGGAATATTTCAGTCTCGCTATCAAGGCCCATGTGTTCACTTAGAGATAAAAGCCTGTTGGTAACTCAGCAGGCCTGCGTTAATACAGCTCGACGTCATAGATAAAAGCCTCTACACTTCGCGCACAGCAAGGATAGATCCTTCATTACACATTAAAAATCTGATGTGTACCGCAAACTTCCTGCATTCATTGTCATTTCACGGGTACTCTAAAGGCATTTTGATGTACACAGGAGGATGAGACAACCGTCAAGTGTTGTTAGCCATAAAATACATTCACCGCTGACAAAAACAAATCTTTTAATGTTTAAGTCTCTCCCACAAACTATTCTTAAAAAAGCTTATACCATACCAAAATTTAGTATCAAGACTTCACCGGAAATACCTGTTTTGATGCCACCAATATATAAAAAACGACATTTGTAGAAAAAGGCGCGCGGGGCGTTAGTGAACGTTACAAAATAACTAAACACGCACGTAGGACAAATACTGAATTTGGTATTCAAGTTCAAAATCTTCCAAGGACGACATGAAAATCACTCCCACACCAAATTACCGTTTACATGGAAGATTTTTCGAAATTTTGTCTTACGATTTTTATTAAAATGCCTTTTGTTTAAGATATTCGCATGACAAAATCTATATCTTTAATTTTGTGGGAATAGCGTCTGAAGATCTCATTCTGAATGAACTGTTTGTAACCTGTAAACTGTATGAGATAGACAAAACTTACTGCAAAAAAAATGTGGATGTCGTTAAATCAGCTATTTATGTCAAGTAAAAGACTCAACAGAATATATTTTTACTTTCTCTACTATGTACAGTAAGTAGGGGAAGTATTGTATTCCACCCAAAAATTCGATACCGAGATTTCACCGGAAATATATGTTTTGAGACCTCCTGAATCCAAAAAAGGATATTTGGAAACATGTCCGTATGTGTGTGTCTGTGAACAGCGTAACTCAGAAACGAACAATCGGATAAACACCAAACTTGGCATTTAGGTTCAGTATCTTCCAGAGATGCGACACGAAGATTTTCAAGTAAATCCCCACCCCAGATTACCCTTTACATGGAACATTTTTCGAAAATTTTAATTTTCTCAAAAATGGCTCTAACCATTTTGATTAAAATACCATAAGTTTAAGACATTTTTATGGCAAATGAATTGTATATCTCGAATTTTCTGGGAATTTCTCCAAAAGTATTCTTCATTGTGAACGACTTTTGCATAACTGGTAAACCATAAGAGATAGACAAAATTTTACTACACACAAAAATGTAGAGCGCGTTAAAATACACAATTTGTCAGATACTTTTTTTTTCTGAGTGAACCATTTTCGAGATATTGCTTGTTATTCCCTTAAATTTTCCAATACTTATACTTTTTCTCAAATTCGTTATTCTTTTCTTCTTCTTTTTTTTTTTTTTTTTTTGGTCCTGGACATGCAAAGAGAATGGAATACTCCACATAGCAACCAGCTCTTAAAACATTTGACTATCGCTTAAAGCCTACCATATTCCCCTTGCATCTACAAGAAAATTAGCAATAAGATTAACATCTCTATTAACATGAAGCATATGGAGAATAAGCGTTTGTAAAAATAGTTTGTACAAGAGTAGAGAAAGTTATGTGAGGTAACACATCAGATTTTTCTATGTGATGCTTATGCCATAACCTTATAATAACCCTTTTATAAGTAAGTTTTGCTGTATTTCCTCTTGAGTAATCGTTCCTTACCACAGTATGCTAAATCATTGTATGGAGAGAAAGACTCTTGCACTGCCTAGCGTCAGGCGTGCGAAACGCCACAAATGGATATAGCTGACTAAAGTCTAAATATCGCCATCCATATTCATTCGTTACTAATGTTTGTCAAAGCAAATTACAAAGATTGCACATTTTCTAGGATTATAAGAACAATGGTTCAATACAGCTCTTAAAACAGATAAAGTGAATAACTTCGCCGCTTTTATTTTGTCCCTAATAGAGACAGAAGGTTTGTGAATGATGTAGTGGGTAATGCTGGAAATTCAAAGTTCTTTCAGCATTAAACGCCATGACTAGGCGTCGAATTTTTTGGCACTTAAAAAATAGTTTCTAGGTACCTAAATTAAACTCTAATAATTGTAAAAAAAAAAAAGTGGCACTATAAATATACAGTTTTAGGCGCCCAACATACAATTTCCATAAAAACAAAGTCGAATCTTATCTAAAATGCATTTCCGCTATGAACAGTAACTTTAAAAATGTAATTAATTGGTGGGCATTGAAAACTATACAGTAACAAAAACAGCAAATTCGTTAAATTACTAGGATATAAGCATTTCGTTAAGTATTAAACTATGAATTTGTAATACATAATATGAACTTCTAATGTTGAAAAAAAACACTCAAAAGTTACTGAATACGTCACACCATACACTATAGATATACCATTGTGACCTAAATGCTCTAGAGGTGATATGGAGCCAGCCCCACAATATCTCGTTAACAACAGTAAAAGAACTGTTTGAAATACATTTGAAAAAAAAAGTGAGAAAGCATGGTAAAATCTTGTGCACAAGAGAACACTAATAATTAATGAAGGGGACAGGAATACGAGTCAAAAACATTGGGAAATCCTCACTGAGCCTACTTGCTCTTTGGAAGGGATTTCTGCCGCACTGCAGCCACTGACCAATATCAAATGAAGGTAGAGACCTGAAGGGGATGAGTATTCTGTTTCTCTTTCTACGAAACATGAATCTACCTGCTAAAATAAGCCAATTTTCTGCAGAATGCCTCATTGCCACCCAAAACAATCTGACGTCTTACATTCACATGACTTTCTCTACCTTACAACGCTTATTAGTGCGTATACTAATTATTCTTATGAAAGTTTATTTTTCTAATACTTAATTTTAATTGAGATAAACCTTTACAGAAATAGCTACATTACACATTTTATTATAGATACAAAGAGAACAGCGATAATCAAATGTTTAACAACTGGACGGTATATGCTGGCCTAAAAATTTCATACTGTTTCCATGCAATCGCGAGAAACAATTGACTGTCGACTTTAAAAGAGTGGCTAAGCATTGAACAATTTGAACCATTAATAAGGGATATACCAGAAGTGCCTGATACTTATTTCAAATAAATTGTGTTTTAAAGAGATTACATTTTTTGTGTGGTGCGTTTTCGTCTATCGCTTAACATTTATTAGTTATAGAAAATTCTCTCCGAGTGAAGGGAACTTCACAGGCTATTCCCAGAAAATTCAAGGTGTACATTTTATTTGTAATGTAAACATCTTTAATACATGATAATTTAATCAAAATCGCTTGCGCAATTTTTTGGGAAAATAAAAAATTTCGAAAAATTCTGCATGTAAAGTGTAGTTGGGGGTGAGCAGGGATATTTGAAAATCTTTGTCTCGCATCTTTGTAAGGTAATACATCTAAATACTAATTCGATTTTGAGTTATGCTTCACACACACAAACGGAGCTTTTTCTTAAAAAAAGTTTTTTGATTCAACAAATTTCAAAACGTGTATTTTTGGCGAAATCTCGGTATCGATTTTTTGCGTGGAATGCAATACCTTCTCTACCATGTTCGTGACAGGGAAATGAAAGAAAAAAGCAAACAGTTAGTCTGAATCAAACCAACCCCATGATATCAATAATTTGTGTTTCATGTTGCATAAACATATTTTATGAAAGAACACAAATGTTAAAATGAACACTCTAAAGCTCTAAAAATCTTACAATAGGTCTCAATGGTCAAAATAGGCATTTTAGGCACTACAAAACTCTTCCATGCATTTATATTCTACATAAAACATAAAGATACTTAACTAGCTTTAGTTTATTCGTCATCAAGAAAACAAATCTGATGTGTTATACTCACATGACTTTCTCTACTCTTGTACAAACTATTTTTACAAACTCTTATTCTCCATCTATTTCATATTAATCGAGATAAACATTTGCAGAAACGATCTTTTGACATGCAAAGAGAATTACATTTTACACATAGCGACCAGTTCTAAAAATATTTGACTATCGCTTAAGGCGTACTATGTTCCCCTTGTTTTGTATTTGCAAGGGCAATACAGAAATACATAGCCTTTAAGCGTATACATCTCTCTTAATAGCTGGTTGCTAGGTGCAGACCCATTCTCTTTGCCACAGATTAATACTCTTTGCATATCCAAGACAAAAAAATGAATAACGAATTCCCGTTTGAGAAAATAAGTATTGAAAAATTTAAGGGAATAACAAGCAATATCTCGAAAATGGTTCACTAAAAACAACAATAATGTATGACATAAATTGTGTATTTTAACGCGATCTACATTTTTTGTGTAGTAAAATTTTCTCTATCTCTTATGGTTTACCAGTTATGCAAAAGTCGTTCACAATGAAGAATACTTTTGGAGACATCCCTAGAAAATTCAAGATATACATTTCATTTGTCATGAAAATATCTTAAACATACGATATTTTAATCAAGATCGTTAAGAGCCATTTTTGAGAAAATTAAAATTTTCAAAAAATGTTCCATGTAAAGGGTAGTCTGAGGTGGGGGGATTTTCTTGAAAACCTTCGTGTCGCATCTCTGGAAGATACTGAACCTAAATACCAAGTTTGGTGTTTATCCGACTGTTCGTTTCTGAGTTATGCTGTTCACAGACACACACACGGACATGTTTCCAGAAATGCTTTTTTTGGATTCGGGGGGTCTCAAAACATGTATTTCCGTTGAAATCTCGGTATCGAACTGTTGGGTGGAATACAATACTTCCCCTACTTACTATACATAGTAGAGAAAGTAATAGGCGCTTAGCCGAAAATGCGACGTCTAGTCATGACATATCTCAGTATTGATGCCCTCACTGTTTGGTTATATACAGGCTGACTTTGAAGTCCACCGACAAACTTCAGGAGATGATTCCTGTCTGGAAATGGAGCAAAAAAGTTCAAATTACCTTGTGTCCAAAAAGCATAGTTTTCAGGGTAGATGGCACTGAAGAACACAGTACATGGCCTGAATCCCATCCATATCACAACAGATGTTCCAAGTGGCCTCCATGGGATGCAATGCACTAGTTCACACGCTGTATCATAAATTGCCTCACTCGTTCGAATGTTCTGGGCTGTGTCTGAATATCGTCACAGGTTACGTGGACATGCTGTTGAAGGGTGTGAACATCAGGAACAGCTCGCCGCACACAATGCTTTTCAGATGTCTCCACAAGTAAAACTTCGTCGTATTGCCAAAGGCACATTCTCCAGCAATAGAGACAGAGCGTTTGTAGAAGTCCAGATACGTTTCTCCTTGTCGCCGATAATCCCTCCCCAATCCACTGATGCTGAACCGCTGCTGATGGGACGCTTTAACCATTCCGTGAGGATTTTCTGTAGCCCACGGATGACGATTATGCAGGTTAATGATGCCATCTCTACTAAAGGTCACTTCATCGGTGAGCGGGACCGAAGACAGAAATCTCATAATGGTGATGACCTGTTGCACAAACCAGCGAGAGAATCCTTCCCGTGAAGGAGATAATCCCTACTCACGTTGGATGTGACAGGGATAATAGCGGTTGTCATGTAAGATACAGTCAGCCCCTTTGGCTTAGAGCACGTTGGTGGGCCATTTGCCTTAAGCTTGTACCAGGGTTGTTCTCAAAATCACGGAGAACATAATCCTCCACATCTGGTGTACGCACAGTCAGCGGCTGCCCTGAACGTTCGCCTCAAAGGACCCATGCTCACACAAACGCCGAAAAATGGCTCCAAATGTTGTGTGATGGAGGTGGTGCTGTCTGTCAGGGTAAGGGGCTCGGTATATCCGTGCTGCCTCTCCATCTTTCTCATCAGCTTGGCCATACACGAACACCATCTTGTCTTGTTCCTGAAATGAATACCGGTTCATTGTGCTGCCACGTTGCTTAAATCACACTATCTACAATACACAAACGCACACTGCAAGTTATGAGAGAATGTCGTCAGTGGAAACTGTGCATTTTCGAATACAAGGTGCTCCATTTCAAGTCAGGAATCACCCTTTGAAGTTTGTCGATGGACTTATACTCACCCGGTATACAATTTAAATATAAAAATCTGATGTGTTACACTCGCATAACTTTCTCTACTCTTGTACAAACTATTTTTACAAACGCTTATTCTCCATATGCTTCATGTTAATGGAGATGTTAATCTTATTGCTAATTTTCTTGTAGATGCAAGGGTAATATGGTAGTATTTAAGCGATACTCAAATGTTCTAAGAGCTGGTTGCTATGTGGAGTCTCTTCGCATGTCCAGGACAAAAAAAATGAATAACAAATTTGAGAAAAAGTATAAGTATTGGAAAATTTAAGGGAATAACAAGCAATATCTCGAAAATGGTTCACTCAACAACAAAAAAGGGTATGGGATAAATTGTGTATTTTAACGCGATCTACGTTTTTTGTGTAGTAAAATTTTGTCTATCTCTTATTGTTTACCAGTTATGCAAAAGTAGTTCACAATGAAGAATACTTTTGGAGACATTCCCAGAAAATTCAAGATATACACTTTATTTGCTATGAAAATATCTTAAACATACGATATTTTAATCAAAATCGTTACAGCCGTTTTTGAGAAAATTAAAATTTTCGAAAAATGCTCCATGTAAAGGGTAATCTGGGGTGGGGGGATTTTCTTGAAAACCTTCGTGTCGCATGTCTGGAAGATAGTGAACCTAAATACCAAGTTTGGTGTTTATCCGACTGTTCGTTTCTGATTATGCTCTTCACAGACACACACACGGACATGCTTCCAAAAATGCTTTTTTTTTGGATTCAGGGGGTCTCAAAACATATATTTCCGGTGAATCTCGGTATCGAATTTTTGGGTGGAATACAATACTTCCCCTACTTACTATACGTAGTAGAGAAAGTAAAAACGGATCCATGCAAGGACAGGTAAGACAGTTACTACACATTGGAAGTAGGTGCTGGAGAAAGTAACAATATTTGAACATCCTCTGTTTTACTGCTATTTCTGTTGTTGGGTTTTTCTCCGTGGTAGTATTTCAATCCGGCATTTTGCTGCTGAGGAAAATCATGCCTGAATGGACAGTATACGGGATTTGAACCCGCGACCACCTTAGTTTACGTTACCATTCTACTAAATAAAACTTATAAACCCGGGGTTGGCTCGACGATGTGGGAGGTTTTAGGGACGAAAAATCTTAAAACACGAACAAGACTGAATTACAAATGATGCTTACATTCTTGAGACTTCGTGGAGATATTCTGTTATGAAACTGGTGACAGATGCAGCGCCAGAGTTGGTTACTTCGGATGTGATCCAAATTGATGATTATCATCAAAACATTCCGTATACGACAGGTGTTCACCATAAACGTCACGTTTATAAACAGGAGTATTTCAAGCCACTATGGGTTTATCCCTTCCTCCGGAGCGGAGATTTCCGTAGGTCACAGTGCGCGAGGCGTCCCCCTCTGTTGTATATCCTATACCATGATTATTAACAGTGCAGTCGACCGTTAAGAATTTTCATCTCGTGTGTGTTTTTATTCTTATAATCTCCTGATGAAGGGATAAATCAGAAATATTGAGTATTTTAGTGTGAGTTTGCCTGTTTTTATTTTTCGCTAGGAACAATTTTTAAAGCTCCATTTATACCCCGCCTTTAACTACAATGGTCTTATCGGCTGCCTTTCCTTTGAGCATATTAGGCAATGGTGTTTACACGAATTCTCTTGTCTTTGGGTTTAAACTTTGGGCTTTAATCATTAGATCACACACACATTAACACTCTGATTCCTACTTCCAGACTCCGGGGAGGATGGAAATAATCTTGGCTAGAGAAAGATTCCCACCCCAACCGGGAATCGAACCCGAGATCCCTTGCACAGCAGGCATATGCTCTACCGATTGAGCTACGGGACCAGCCGGAACAATCTCGTTCTTTCACTACATGTGTATACCTCTTCTGAGTATTATTTTTATATCACTCATGCAAATTGTGGCAGTATTTTATATCACAACAATGTAAATGCCAGAGTGATTGTAGTGTAAATAAGCATTATTCTATGATTTGAGATGTTTGTTAATTATAAGCATTGTTAGGAAATATGTTTACACGGCCTCACTGAAACTGACAATAAGAGCGGGTAACAATGAGCGAGGGGGTGAGTTGTTTATCAATTATTAGAGACAAGCAAATGACGTCAGAGTAGCGCGCGTTTCTTTAGAAATGGATGGAATTTCTTCCCTAGAGCATATGTGTTCGTAATTTTGATTGGATATAAATATAGACACTAATGTTGGCGCGTTTTATTAACCAATAGCAGCTCTGTTATAATGTTTAGGCATAATGGGGTGAGGGAGTATAAATTCCGTGCCAGAGACGGGTAACGCGCAGTTTGACAGAATAATTCACAAGGCAAACGTCGTTCAGTCCAACAGAAGGATTCGCGGGTAATACGTCGTTCAGTCCAACAGAATCATACAAAGGTTATACGTCGCACTGTTTAAGAGAATCGTTCACGCGTTATACGTCGCGCAATTCTACAGAATCTCTCGCGTTGTAAAGTTAGTTATAAATGTGAAATACGCGAATTACTAATGTGCAGCAAATAAGTGATTATAGTGATGTTAGAAAATATAACAGTTTCAGTCTGGCATGTATCAAGAGTAAATATGTGAAATTAATAAAAGTGACAGCAATAAAAGTGTAAAAACAAATTCTTTTATCAGTGTAATCTTTCAGTAATAAATCCTTTCCGTTTACACACCCTGTTCAAGAGATATGCTCGACTGAGTAGTAATAATAGCTAGCCGGAGGACAAATAACCCAAAAATTCAAACTATTAATACAATAACAGGCGCCCAGCAATAGATAACACGAAGTGACCGCGACAAATTGGCTCCCATACGTGGTGCAGATAAACATGAAGCATCTTCCAACTACCAACAAATATTCTACTACAAATAATAGATACACACACTCACGTTGGGTGGTATTAATAAAAGCGAGTCGTGACTCATGAGCCATGGCTTGTAGCAAAACCGAGTCGTCGGTAGCAGCGAGTCGGGAGTCACAGATTGGTATTAATAAAAACTTCCCCTCCATGCTGAGGCTTGGCTCTATGATTGCGAGTCTCTGACTCGTGTTTCCCCTCTTCCTGATTGCAGATGCATTATTGTCGTGTGGTAGTAAACATTCGATTCAGTGAGACAGTATATCTATCAGAAATGACTGAAGAAAGCGATCAGTTTGCATCTTCTTTTGTGAACTTAACCACCAAAAGAGATGAGCAAATCTCAGTTGCCTGCGGACAAGAAAAGCCTTCTGCTATGACCGAAGTGCAGCGAAAACTAAAAGAGAATCTGAATCTTCGCCTAACAGAAGACCAGACAGCGAAGAAAATAAGAAATATGAAATGTCACCTAAAAGTGAAAACTGATCTGCGACGGACAGGTAACAAGCCTATAACCCTGAAAAACTGGGAAACCAAGTTTTTAGGCTTTATTCAAGGGGAATCAAATCCATCTATAGTTTCGTTAAGAATAGTAAGGACGACTTTCAATTATTCTCCAGTTTATTGATGCTACTAGTAAAGCTCTGTTTTATGAAATAATTCAAGGTTACAAAACTTTTTGCTGCTTTTGCAATAACGTAAAATAACGCTGCCATTCAAATTTAGCAGCTTGTAGTGCTGCAGTGGTTGCTGGAAATTTGATCCAGATTCTTAATTTTTGTTTAATGCCAGAAGAAATTTTCCAAAACATATTTAAACTGTACCTTGTGAAACGCCAAGTCCACTGGAATCCGGGGTCGCCAATGCAGCTAGAAATATTCTCATTTTTCCATCTCCAGTAAGGGTCTTTCCTCTTGTCTCCAGAGTTTACGGAAGGAAATGCCGGGCGAGTCACCTCACGTTTTCTTTCTCAAACCTATAAAGTTGTTTATAATTGTAGTCTTCAGAATGCCGAAGCATTTTATAGTATTTTTGTTTTCTCAGGTTGACGTTCACTTGCAACTGAGCCATCGCCTTCAAGTTTGAGACAGCTACTGAGGTGGCTTAAGAAATCGCAAGCCATGGCTCTTAAAGTGAAGCCACAGTCCCGTTTTATTAATACCACGGCTATAGCCGTGACTCGCTAGGAGGAGGGGTTGAGTCGTTGGTCACGCTAAGCTTGAGTTGTTGCGTTTTATTAATACCACCCGTTATATGACAATAAGTAGTCGTGGGGGACTGACATTGCGCATAAAGATTAGGTTATGTCTGAAAGCGTGACGGGGGCGACGCTTGCAATTATCACATGGGACGGCAAAATTTCTGTTTATGACATAGGTCCAAAATAATGAAATTCCTCACCAGCTGTGTGCCCCAATAGCTAAGAGCGTGTTAAGTGCATCACCTGCAGGTGGGTTCAGCGCCACTAGTACGTGAGGTGAAGTTGGGCACACGATATACATAAGTAGGTACACATTCGCGCCTTCCTCGGGATTTAAATTTGGTAACCATTTGTATGGAGATACGCGTCTCCACTCTTTTTCCATTACTATTCCTGGAAGGTTTAGCCCCGCGCTACTTACCATATGACGCAGGAAATATCGGGACCCAATACAGCTCTGACCTTTGCATAACGATCACACTGCGTCCGTAACACAGCTGTCTCCCTCGCCTTCAAATACTACCGCTGGCAAATTAATGAATTTCATCGGCCCTCCTTCCGACAGTAGTATTGAAACGAGCGTGAATATTCTAACATCAAAGTTATGCTTTGCTAACACAACCTTCAGCTGAGTTTGCCATTATCCTACGTATGCTGAAGTCATTTTGCTTGGGTATCCAAGGTAAAGGAGGCACTGTCTGCTTACAAAAACTACACATCGAGATCTCTCCGAAAGTACATGTTTTGACATCCTTGGATAAAAACAATCTTTTTAAGGGGACAAGGTAGTCTGAGCACATGGAAATTACACGTTAACTGTGTTAAATTACCACTGCTCTTAAAGTTCTCAATGGTTTTTCCTGAAATGTTTAAGAATTATTCTATAAATCATGACAATTATTTCAAGTGTTTGTTTACATTGATAGCTTATGTAGTTGAGTTCGTAAAAATTATTTCATTCAGCAGAAAAATAATAAAATTTACTCTTAAAACATGTGAATTCATGTACCTTTTTCTCTGATACTACTTGCAAGTCACATTTTTACATGCTTGTTCTTAGTATTATCAGCTATCTTCTGAACCTCAATTATTTAGTTATGTATATCAGTTCACTAGAAATTTAAAAAAAAAAAATAATTGCAAAGTAAAAATGTGGAAAATTTGCAATGTTGTTGCTTTCTTAATATCACTAATATACATTATAAAATTATGATTGTGGTTCAGAAAGTTTAACTATATGTTGTATACATGTACTGAAAATGTCAGCTGTCTACCTCTCATACTTTCTGAGAAAAAGGTACGTAAGTATCCAAAAATGTTTTGAGAAAACTGAATTTAAAGTTTTAACGTTAAAATTCTGACTCACTTCAGTACATTCTAGGATCATAATCATCTGCACCTTTATTCCTGGATTAGTGCAGCTTTTTTTATTGTCTTCTCTTGGTCCTGGTCTCTTTTGTTAATTGCTGAACTGCTCGCTGGGCATGGTATACGTTCGTTGTTGAAAAATGCAAAGACGGCAAGTGCTTATTATCATTGCAATAATTGTAACTGTAAATATGGCAATGTGAGGCGTTGGCGGGAATATTAACTGTTTCAGCGGGAGCCGGGCTGCACGGGGCCGGTGCGTGAAGAGCCGTGTAGTGGCCATAGTGTGAAAGAGAAGCACTGTATTTGTAGGTTTTTAACAGAAGAAAATGTCGGACGCTGTTTAAGCACACTAGGTAAGATTTTTAAGAAAATTACTCCACCCCGAACACCCTTTGCGTGGAAAAATTCTCTCTGTTTTAATTTTCGCAAAAATTGTCCCTATGCTTATAAGAAGATATTAAAGTGTACACCTTGAACTGTCTGTGAATGGCCTGTCCTCAGAGAAATTATTACAAAAAGACAAATGTAAAGGTCATTAAAGCATAGGTACAACTTGTATGAAGTCTTTTTGCAGTGTTAGCCGTTTTCGATCTTGAGTGTCACCCACATATGATTTACACTGACGGAAAAAAATTATCGTAAAATAAAAACTGAGTCGTTAATGAGGAAGTTCGTAAAAACATTGATAATTCCTGGCTATGACAGTCTCTAGTGGACAGCGTTCTGGCTTCTGAATCTAGGGGCTCCTGCATATGATTGCCGGCTGGGTCGAGGGAATTTTAGTGTTTCATTATAAAAGCTAATAAAACCAAGGCTTACAAAGCTACACTTCAACGAGTAATAACACCGTCAACTGTTTCAAAAGTCAAAGCTCCCATAAATGTTAAAGGGGGGCTATGAAAAAAGAACAGATGAAAAAACATTTTTCACCGTAATTTCACGTATTATTACTAACAATTTGCTTTGCTAAATCCAAATAAAATAATTTTGTGAACATCACATACGAAATAGCTTAAATAACGGCGGCTTTTTTTTAAAAGAAAGGTATAAAACTAATAGAATTAAAAAGGTTGAAAACGCCTGAACACAAACTGTAAAATCGTTTGTTCTTTTAGTGTAGTAAAACTCAAGAGGTTTCTCCCTGTTTATTTGACTGCTATAATTTTTACTTTATACACCACGACCTAGTAGGTATAGCATGTACATAGGGTATTGCATTCGGCCCAAAAATTCTATAACAGGATTTCTCCGAAATACACGTTTTGAGGCCCCCTGATTACATAACAGCGTTTTTTAGACAAAGGTCCGCGCGCGCGTTTAAACTCAGTGTCTTCTAAGGATGCGATATGAAGATTTTCTACAAACTACCCTTTACATGGAAAAGATTTTCCAAAATGGACTCCAACGATTTTTATTAAAATATCATATGTATAAGATATTTGCATGACAGGTAAAATCTATATCTTGAATTCTCTAGGTACTGTCTGTGAAGTTTTCTTGATGATGCGGCCCGTGGTAAGACTATATAGAATAGGTGAAAGCGGTGATCCTTGCGTTACTCCCTTTTGTATATTAATACGTTGTGATTTCTTTTGGTTAACCTCTATCTGTGTTGTATTATTTCGTTGTAATGTTACGATTATAGTGGCAGGGACGTTTGTGCCCCACATTCTCAAGTGATTTTGTATGGTTTTATATAACTTGTAAGCCATAGACAGATACTCTCCACACAAAACATGTAAATGTCCTTAAAACACACAATTTATGTCAATTTTTTCTCATTTTCGGGATATCCTTTGTTATCGGTTTGAATTTTCAAATTATTTTTCCCTTTTTTTTTAAGTACTTATTCGCTATTCTTTTTATTCTCTTTTTCCCTCGTTGTCATGGAAAGAGTACCTACAGGATTTTCGAAGTGTTCACAAAGCGATCCACGTTTTAAATATTTGACTTCCTTAAGCATCGTATACTGCGCTTATACGAGCACAGTCCCAGAAGCACTCGACCTGACGTATAGATAGCGGTTGTTGTTTCAAACAAATGATTGTGGTAGAAAGTACCAACCTTATAAAGCTTAAGTTTGAAGTTTGACGATGCTATGTTGTTTAGTAAATGTTTGACAGCCATTAATAGTGAACACTCTCAGCAAATTTGTAAACATGGGTAAAACTGACCATCGTTATGTGATACAATACTTTCATTTGAAAGGTCTTAGTTAAACTAATATTAAAGCTGAGCTAGATTCAACTCTGGGGGTGTCTGCCCCTTCGTTTACAACAGTAAGATATTGGGTGGCAGAGTTTAAGCTGCCAAGAAGAGCATCGCAGTGGTCGACCAAATCAGGTGACCACGCCAGAAATTGTGAAGAAAATCCACAAAATGGTATTGGATGACCGTCGACTGAAAGTGCGTGAGCTATCAGATATCGTAGGCATTTCAAAAAGTGCTGTACTTCGCACACTAACTGAAAATTTAGACATGTGAAAGCTATGCGCAAGATGGTTGCCGCGTTTACTCACAATGTAACAAAAGCAGCGTCGTGAGGATGTTTCAGTCGAGTGTTTGGTGATGTTTCGCTGCAATAAAGCCGAGTTTTTGCGTCGATTCATAACCATGGATGAAACATGGGTCCATCACTTCACACCTGAGATGAAGGAACAGTCAAAACAGTGGAGGATTGAAAGGGGAGAATCGGCTCAAAGAAGGCAAAGACAGTTCCATCTGTAGGCAAGGTCATGGCGTCAGTATTTTGGGATGCGCGAGGGATAATTTTCATTTATTACCATCAAAAAGGAAAAGCAATCGATGGCGAGTATTGTGTAACTTATTGCAGCGTTTGAATGATGAAATCAAGCAAAAGCGGCTGCATTTGGCGTTTCAACAAGACAATGCACCAGTTCACACATCCATTATCGCCATGGCCAAAATCAATGAGTTAAAGCTCCAATTGCTTCCTCATGGACCCTATTCGCCAGACTTAGCCCCCTCTGATTATTTTCTGTTTCCAAAGTTGAAGAAATCGCTTGGTGGTAAAAGATTTGTCAACAATCAAGAGATGGAGTTTGCAGTTGATGGCTATTTTGCAGAACTCGACGGTTCTCACTATAAACAGGGTATCGAAACTATTGAACATCGCTGGTAAAAGTGTATCGAGCTGAAAGGAAACTATGTAGAGAAATAAGATGTTTTTTCCCAAAAGTTTTGTGTTTTCTTTGTTAGATCGGGTACTTCTGGGACAGCCCTCGTGACTAGAACTTCCATCCACGAGAAGTGGAGTGACTGTGCTGGTAACGCTGTGAAACTCTTTGTCCCAGAAAGTATCTGTTGAAGTTCAATATCTAGATCGGCAAGTACAAGAGAGACCTTTTGGACTTTATGCCCCAGTTTTCCTTAAGAACTGCCGCAGCTGTTGTTAGGGAAGAATACGTATAATAAAAGCATTATCTGTTTCCTCCTCTTTGTGGTAGGATGTTGTGATCATTACCCGTACCGCAAAACGTGTGCTTAAAGTTTTAATGCCGCAATTAAGGTTTCATAAAGTTCAAATAAAACCCGACACTGGCAACAAAATACGGGGGTTTAAGTACCAGATTTGATTCTTTCCAATGTGATACGGCAAAGGGAGTATTAGGTAGCTTCTAGTTTAACTCTCTCGTTCTCCACGAGTCTCTCCTTCTTTCTCTTATCCCCTCCAAACAGTAATTAGAATAACAATAAAATACGCTGGTCTCGTTGGTATTCTGGGCCGCACAATACGGCCACAAAACTTGGCGAAAGTTTACTGTTTTAGCTAGATCGCCATTGGCGAAACATCTACGCGTTTTCCTTCTGCAGGAAAGAAGCCACTCACAAAATCTTCAAGCTTAGAGTCTGACGAAAACTTGTCCAAACATTTCAAATGTTATAAAATTATGAACAGAGAACACAGAAGGCCACCTAATAATTTAAGATTTTTTGACGAACCCCTACACGTTCTGAGATGAAATTTAATACATACCTAAATGTTGTATAACAAGTTTTAATAACTAATGACATATTTTATACTTAAAAGCCCAAAAACTCTGATGTGATACTTCCCTATTTTATAAAAAAACATTACACACAATTGATCATGTTGAATTAATTTTACTCATATTATACAATCCTTGTTACTTTTCCACATAGTCGACATATTTCTCCAAGCATTTTTGGGGACGTGACGCAAGTTTTTCCAAGCCAGTGTTGTACCACGTCGGGTCCTGTGCTCGTAACCAGCTGTTCATTTCTGATTGATCTTCGTCACGGTGTTAAAGTGCTTACCTCCATGATGACCTTTGAGTCAGGGGAACGTGTGAAAATCACTTGGGAAAAGATCTGGTGAATATGGAGGATGGATGCGAGAAAACTTCCCAGTTGAATCTTCTAAGCTCCGCCTCGGTCAAGATTCAACTTGGAAGTTTTCTCGTATCCTCCGTATTCACCGAGGCTTGCCCCAAGTGATTTTCACATGTTCCTCCAACTCAAAGGTAAGTACTTTTAACACCGATGATGAAGTCAAATCAGTGAACAGCTGGTTGCGAGCACAGGACCCGACCTGGTACAACACTGACTTGGAAAAACTTATGTCACGTTCCCAAAAATGCTTGGAAAATAATGTTGACTATGTAGAAAAGTAACAGAAGGATTGTACAACATAAATAAAATAGGGAAACTTGGTTATTGGACGTCCCTCGTAGTATGCAACAAAAGAAGAAAAACAGTTCCTATAAATATTGGTCGTATACTTAATAATATCTTCTGAGTTATGGTATTATTTTGTACCAGGAACATATCCCACACTCAAACGCTTCGGCACGAAACGAATGAGAACCATTGTACTTTGAGGTTTGTTACTATGCAGCACATTGTGGTGTATCAAGCAAGAACAAAACACAAGAGTAGCCAACCCAGCCGTAACGTACTGCTATATTAGTCAGGTGTTTTATTTACGTCTGGTGTACGGTAGTGCGCAAATGGCGCATGTTTTGTTACTGTAATTTGTATTCTTGTCCGTCTCTGCACTGGAGCACCGGCTCATTTTCATCCTAGGGTTAGGCGACAGCGAACACAAGTCTTTCATGAGCAATGGATTGGCCAGGGAGAGCCAATACCTTCGCCTTCCCGTTCTGCCTTAATCCTTTAGCTTTTTACTTTCTCTACTACGTATAGTAAGTAGGGGAAGTATTGTATTCCACCCAAAAATTCGATACCGAGATTTCACCGGAAATACATGTTTTGAGACCCCCTGAATCCAAAAAAAGCATTTTTGGAAACATGTCCGTGTGTGAACAGCATAACTCAGAAACGAACAGCCGAATAAACACCAAACTTGGTATTTAGGTTCACTATCCTCCAGAGATGCGACACGAAGGTTTTCAAGAGAATGCCCCACCCCAGATTACCCTTTACATGGAACATTTTAATTTTCTCAAAAACAGCTCTAACGATTTTGATTAAAATATCATATGTTTAAGATATTTCCATGACAAATGATATGTATATCTTGAATTTTCTGGGAATGTCTCCAAAAGTATTCTTCATTGTGAACGACTTTTGCATAACTGGTAAACCAAATTATTGCTAATTTTCTTGTAGGTGCAAGGGGAATTGCTAGCCTTTAAGCGATAGTCAAATATCTTAAGAGCTGGTTGCTATGTGGAGTATTCCATTCTCTTTGCATTACCAGGACAAAAAAAAATTGAATAACGAATTTGTGAAAAAGTATAAGTATTGGAAAATTTAAGGGAATAACAAGCAATATCTCGAAAATGGTTCACTCAACAACAACAAAAAATGTATATGACATAAATTGCGCATTTTAACGCGATTTACATTTTTTGTGTAGTAAAATTTTGTCTATCTCTTATGGTTTACCAGTTATGCAAAAGTCGTTCACAACGAAGAATACTTTTGGAGACATTCCCAGAAAATTCGAGATATACATTTTATTTGTCATGAAAATATCTTAAACATATGGTATTTTAATCAAAATCGTTAGAACCATTTTTGAGAAAATTAAAACTTTCGAAAAATGTTCCATGTAAAGGGTAATCTGGGGTGAGGTGGTTTTCTTGAAAACCTTCGTGTCGCATCTCTGGAAGATACTGAACCAAAATATCAAGTTTGGTGTTTATCCGACTGTTCGTTTCTGAGTTATGCTGTTCACAGACACACACACTAACACAAATACCGACATGTTTCCAAAAATGCTTTTTTTTTTTTTTGGATTCAGGGGGTCTCAAAACATATATTTCTGGTGAAATCTCCGTATCGAATTTTTGGGTGGAATACAATATTACCCGTACTTACTATACGTAGTAGTGAAAGTAAAAAGTGATTGTTCTATCTTCCCTAAGTTACGATATATTTTTACCTAGGAATTGTTTCAAATTAAGCCAGAAAGATTCAACATACAGAAGCAGCATTCAAATGTTTATTCGTGGTAACAAGCTCTTGCGATAGAAAGAAAAGAAACAGGAACGAAGCAAGAACCGCAAACTTTCAAGCATGTCCGTTAGGTCTAAACTTGCAACATTAAACATTTCCAAAACAGCTAACGCTGCGAAAAATATTGATACAAATTTTTCATTTTGGTATGGCTACATTTTTCCTGTAGTAGGTTTTGGTCCATCTGTTAACATTTCCCTTTATACAAATTTACACAAAATTCAATAAAATAAAGTGAAGTTCACAACATATTCACAGAAAAAACAAGGTGTACATTTTATTTCATTTTATGTGTCTGGATTCGGTTACTTCAGTTGTTAGGCCAAGGCTCCATTGGTAGTAATTTACTGCTTTTATGAGCAGTACTGTACTGCCTAAAACTGAGAAGCATGTTTTTACCTGGATAAAGCTATATAGGCGGTATTTAACTGCAGCAAATATAAGAATGCCAGCAGTAGGTACAAGGCCGTAATGACGTGAACAGGGCGGGTTCTTGCAGTAACTTACTGCCACTGCCCTGGCTCCACTGGATGTATTTCACTGCAACCGTCTTAAACAAAACGTGCTAGGTAAACGTAAAGATACGTATCATGGAGGGGTCACGGAGCCAGGGCAGAGCAACGCCAAGTAGGCCGTAGCGGACCTTTCTGTTTCCAACATGAGCTCTGGAGGGGAGGGATGAGGGGAGAAACCCGACGGGCGCAAGCATGGACGGGGTTCCTAACGTTTCCAGACAGAAAGCACCCGACGCCACCCGGTCCCTGCTCATAAGACACAACCTCCAGGGTCCCGGATGTGGAGCCCACTCGGAGGAGAGGCCTAACTGAGCGGTACTGCAGCGGCACCAGGAAAGAAACCTTTATAGAGCGCAAGCCACCGTCGCCTGGTCTTACAATTCTGAAACATATGACAAGCAAGTTAATGGGTATAGGAAATGAGATGGAGGAGAGTCGTGGTAGAAGATGAACCATCCCAGCATTCGCCTGTCGACCCGGGAAACCACGAAAAACGCATGGGCCAGAGTGGGTGGGGATCGATCCCGGGACCTCCCGAATGCGAGCCACAGACGTTACCGCCTGAGACACCGCGCTCGGTAACACAACGTGCTGCGTGTTTCTGGTTTATGTTTCATTGTGTGTCTGTTAAAGTGGAGCTTGATTGAGAAAATATCCGGTTTTATTTAATCCTGAGAAGGAAAGTTGTAAGGTTAGAAATGCGATGGACCTTAGTCTAAGCAGTACATGTATCCATCACAGGAAATATAAAGTACAACACTGCTGTCAGCGGAAACCTTGCCTTAGACTTCCCGTCAGATTTGAAAAAGGAGTCTTATTGGACTCCACACTAGAGCAATATTTGTAAAGAGCAGGACCATCGGTTTTAAACTCCTAAATCTTCCGTGGAATTCGCCCGCACCAGGTCGAGGGTATAAGAAGGGCTACGCAATTTCCTTTTAAAGAAAACGCTTGGTCTAATCTTGAGATTAAGTTTTCCTTGAAGATGCTGGGGTAAGGGGAGTCCATAAATCACAAGGTGCTCTCCCACTCTGCCGTTAATTAAACTTTGGAAATGGGTTCCACTACCAGCATCTAAAAACCTCTAATCTACAAGCTAATTTACACACATTTTGTTTTGTACTGCTTCTCCACCTGAGAACGCTATGGTCTCGCTGATATAGCGAACACCGTTCCCAAGTTTTAAAACCACTTGCAACTAAATTTCAATTTAAAACATGAAACGTCAGGTTTAAACGGTGGTCACGCTGGCCAACGTGACAAAAAATATATTTAATTTTACTATCACTTACTGCATAGAATAAAACCAAAATAACACTTTATTGTCGGTCAGAGGGAAGATGCTGACTTAGTTGTGGAGTATTTTACACATGCAGGCTAGTTCATAAACAATAAAAAGGACCCATTTTAGCTGCTCTATCACCCACCTATAGTAGGTAGGAGGAAGCATTGTATTCCATCCAAAAATTTGATTCGAGATGTTACTGGAAATACATGTTCTGAGTCCCGCTGAATCCAAAAAAGAACATTTTTTAAAAAAAAATACGTATGTGTGTAAAACGCATTACTTAAAAACGAAACTCGGTTATTACGAAACTTGGTATTTAAGTTCAGCATCTTCCATAGATGCGACACGAAGATTTTCAAGAAAATCCCCCCACCCCAAACTACCTTTACATGCAACATTTTTCGAAACCTTTTATTTTCTCAAAAATCTCAACGATTTCGATTGAAACAACTCGTAAAATATTTTCATGACAAATAAAATGTACACCTTGAATTTTTTAGCAACAGCCTTTGAAGTCCTCTTCAATCTGAATGATTTCTGCGTAATTGGTAAACCGTAAGAGATAAGACAAAATCTTACTACACAAAACGTAGATCTCCTTAAAGCATACAGTTGATGTCAAATACAATTTTTGTAGCGTTAACCATTTCCGAGATATTCTTTATATTGGTTTGAATTTTCAAATACGACTACTGTTCTTAAGAGGAAAATCGCTATTGTTTTTTCCTTTCTTTTTTTTTTTAGGTTATTTTGTTGCGATAGTTGCATTGTATTTCGACTGTTGGGGAGCCGAACTTGAAGTAGTTGCAACCACACGTATGGTAAAAAGTTTCCGGTAGCCTTCGCCCCAAAATGTACTTTCCGGTGGCCTTTGCCCCAAATGTTTAAAAAATATTAACTTTGTACTTTTGAATGTTTCTTTAAATATTATATATTTATGTCTGCCTCGACTGCGTCAGTATTTATATTTTTTTAGAGACATGAATATTTTAGCAGGGGATGGTGCAACTTAAGAATGTAGCCTTACACAGATTATAATTTTACTTCACTCCTTTTATTAATGCTTGACACTATTTAAATAACACTTCACTGATAGAGAGAGAGAGAGAGACAGATATGTGAGATTTTATTATTAATTACTTGCACTATTTTTGTCTCACTCGATTACGTATTAAATTTCTCGAGGACGTTACTCGCGTCCGGTTAGGAACACTGTCTACAAGTAACTGACTTCTGAATTTGTAAATTTTGCTATATTTCAGTTTCTGATTGGCTAATCCTACTCCAATAGCATATCTTCATTTAACTAAAACATTTTCTGGTTGTTGATTGGCTATTTATTAAACTGTCTCATAAATTACATTATTTTTGCTCCAAGAATTACCAATCATTGCCTCAAGGTTACCTCATTGTTAGCAACTTTTAACCTATTTTTCTCACAGCTCCTGCATTATTAAATTACATAATACATTCACATAACATTATTACACATGTATACAATAATATAAACATATATAATGACTGCAATATACACATTTAATATATTGTTTTATACACATATTGCTTTAAGGCGGGCTGTTATTGAATTTATATATTATATAATTAGACTAAAATTATTTAAGTGTTAAAAATACTGCCTCATCTACTACTTATAGTAAGCCGAGGAAGTATTGCATTTCGCTCAATAGTTCGTGTCAAGGTTTCACCGCAAATATATACTTTCAGGTCACCTGAACTCAGAAAAGCAATTTTTTTTTAAAAAGGGTCCACGTGTATGTCTCTGAAAAGTATAACTCAAAAACGAAGTATCGCTATTCTACCAAACTTGGTATTTCAATTCAGCAACTTCAAAGGATGCGCCACGAATATTTTCAAGAAGATCTACCTATCCTAAAGTACCCTCTACTTGGGAAGATTCTGATTTTCTCAAAAATGGCTGTAATGCTTTTGATTAAAATATAATATTTAAGATATTTTCATGACAAATGAAATGCATATCTTGATTTTTCTAGGAACAACGACTGAAATCATTTGAAAGGATCTCGTTAAATAACGTGTCAAAATGTTATGGCGTTAACCAGTTCACAGATGTTCTTTGTTATAGGTTTGGATTTTCAAATACACTTTTATCAAGAGGAAAATCGCTATTCGTTTTCTCTCTCTTGACCACGCGAAGAGAAACGAATTTCAGAGCCATCACATAGCAACCCGCGCTTAAACATCTGACTATCGCTTAAAGCCGGCGTACACCCATAATCTCCTTGTACTATATTTGTAGTAACACAATTTCTGCAGACTTATGTCCATTAACGTAAGTAGGTAGAAAAATAAGCTTTCGTAAAAATAGTTTATAGAAGCTATTTTAAAATGAACAATAGTAGGTAGAGAAAGTCATGTGAATTTAACATATTTAGTTTCTCTACTCCGTATAGTAAGTACGGGAAGTATTGTATTCCACCCATAAATTCGATACCGAGATTTCACCGGAAATATATGTTTTGAGACCCCCTGAATCCAAAAAAAAAGCATTTTTGGAAACATGTCTGTCTGTGTGTGTGTGTGTGTGTGTGTGTGTGTGTGTGTGTGTGTGTGTGTGTGTGTGAACAGCATAACTCAGAAACGAACAGTCGGATAAACACCAAACTTGGTATTTAGATTCAGTATCTTCCAGAGATGCGACGCGAAGGTTTTCAAGAAAATCCTCCCACCCCAGATTACCCTTTACATGGAGCATTTTTCGAAAATTTTAATTTTCTTAAAAATGGCTAACGATTTTGATTAAAATATCACATGTTTAAAATATTTTCATGACAAATGAAATGTATATCTCGAATTTTCTGGGAATGTCTCCAAAAGTATTCTTCATTGTGAACGACTTTTGCATAACTGGTAAACCATAAGAGATAGACAAAATTTTACTATACAAAAATGTAGATCGCTTAAATACACAATTTATGTCATATACATTTGTTTTGTTGAGTGAACCACTTTCGAGATATTGCTTGTTATTCTCTTAAATTTTCCAATACTTATACTTTTTCTCAAATTCGTTATTCATTTTTTATGTCCTGGTAATGCAAAGAGAATGGAATACTCGACATAGCAACCAGCTCTTAAAATATTTGACTATCGCTTAAAGCCTAGCAATTCCCCTTGCATCTACAAGAAAATTAGCAATAAGATTAACATCTCGATTAACATGAAGCATATGGAGAATAAGCGTTTGTAAAAATAGTTTGTACAAGAGTAGAGAAAGTCATGTGAGTGTAACATCAGATTTTTTTTGTTTTTGTTCCAATGTTGTCAGGTTTTTAATTCAACACGTATGCGCCTTGTGCTCATAAACTACTAAGACAAACTGCAATCAAACGTGACGGAAAAGATAACTTTATATTGCAAGACAAGTGCAAATGTTTGTACTTAAAAGAGGGGGTGCAAAAATTTGGGTATTTTGGTATACTTAGTGCAATTATGTGTGGTTTTAGAGATAGCACTGAGGGTTTAATAAACGCTATGCAAGAACACCAAAGATTAAGTCGTATTATACGAGCCCCATAAAAATGGCTACATTAATCCCAATATAAACTTTAAATGGAACTGAGTGAGCGAGAAAAAGTAATTTTTTGACACAAAAGTTTAAAAACAAATATATATTACTTGTTCTTTCATAACAGGCCAGCCCGACCAGGATATTTGAAGGTAAGATCAGACTAAAAAATTCAATGCTAGCCGAGATTTAAACACGGATCTCCTATGTAACGAGGAAAAAATTGACGAAATTGGTGTATCATTCGAACGCTCTCCAACGAAGTGTCTAAGAATGCTGTAGTAAATGGTGTTTCATAAACTTCTGTTGATACAGTTGCTAAACTTCTAAAATAGAAACCCTGCATAATTAATAATAATAATAATACACCGTCGTGACCACAAGGAATGTATCAATACAGATGTACTCCACTTTCAACATCACTTATAATAAGCCTAGTACTCATACTGCATGTTCCTATTACTCGCGAGTAGTATTGAACGCAGAGTTTTACAACTTACGTACACACACGTAAAGACGTAGGCATCCATGCAGTAGTGTAGTGTAATTTGAGGCACGTTGGAGGATTCAGACCCCCTCGCACCTTGACCATTAGAAGTCTTCTGTGCTGTCCCTTATACCCAGTATGGGAACTCATGGACACAAATACTCATGCCCATGGCGAGATTCGAACCCGCGACACTGCGCCACAGAGTGCAACACTCCGGCAAACGCGGCTAAGCATCCAATGATACACATAGTACCTACGCGCAACGAAACTAAGGAATGAAAAGTGATACTGCCACTGTCTTGAGCGGCCAAGAGACTGGAACAAGTATAGCGTCTCAGTTACACAACACAATGGCAAGGAGATCTCTCAGCATCCCAAACAAAGACCTGTACCAGCTAACGAGCTACCTTTGTTACGCAACTAATAGGCATTAGAACTCGTCGATGTGGCTTACTCTGACTTCAACAAATTCGGGGCTCTGTTTGAAATTCTGCCTTCGGATGCTGACAAACTTTATTTCACGCTAATTTGCGTCATCTCGTTTACTTCGATAGACACCAACAAGAGATCATTAGCTCCGCGTGTTCCACTCCGTAGCTGTGAGCAGGTGTGAATCAAAGGCACACTAACTTCTATTGCAAATAACACAAGAAATCATTTTCTTTTTCTTCTACGTCTACATATATATCAGTGGAACCACTTTCGATTTTGTATGACTAATTGACACTAACGTGTATAATGGATAGACTGAGAAGAAACACAGCATTTTTAAAATGTGTGTTATAGGGATGGGCAGAAAATAACGTAACAGTTGCGTTGTAATGGTTACCTTCTTTAACGGTTACCAAAGTAACGAATACAAAGTAATTAGTTACCCAATAACGTTCCAAAGCAACGATTAAAAAGTAACCAGTTACCCAATAACGGTTACCAAAGTAGCGATTACAAAGTAACCAATTACCCAATAACGGTTACCAAAGTAGCGATTAAAAACGAATAGTTATCCAATAACGGTTACCAAACTAAGAATACATAACTAATTACGCAATAAACGTTACCAAGTAACGAATACATAACCAGTTACGCAATAATGGTTTCCAAAGTAACGAATACCAACTAACTAGTAACCCAATAACGGTTACCAAGTAACAGTTACCCAATAATGGTTACCAAAGTAACGAATACAATGTAACTAGTACCTAATAACGGTTACCAAAGTAACGGTTACCCAATAATGATTACCAAAGTAACGATTACAAAGGAACTACTAAGCCAATAACGGTTACCAAACTAACAGTTACCCAATAATGGCTACCAAAGTAACGTACAAAGTAATTAGTAACCCAATAACGGTTACCACAGTAACAGTTACGCAATAATGATTACCAAAGTAACTAGTAACCCAATAACGGTTACCAAAGTAACTGTTACCCAATAACGGCTACCAAAGTAACGAATACATAAGCAGTTACTCAATAACGGTTATCGAAGTAACGAAGACAGCTAGTTATCGCGTTAACGGTTACCAAAGTAACCAGGTTACCGAGCCTGGGTGACATCATTCACTGCATGTGTACAGCATTGGTATCTCTTGTCGGGAACTATAGCTACTTCAACTCGTTTACAACTTGAGCATCCTCGCACGGTGTTGCAACTAAATATTTGTTTATTACAGCGGGTAAGTTGCATGTATTAAGATGGTTATTCATATACGATTATAGATGCACGATTTTCATACATCGCGGTTAGATGGTATGAATAAACAATTAATGCTGTTTAGTAATATGCACGGGCCGCTAAGCTCAAACAACTAAATAATTTTAACAGTGCTGAATCAAGATTCGGAGTTGTACAATTTCAGCAGGTCTAACCTCTAAGATTGCTAAACAAATGTGAAATGTATCCAACTTTCGAATTCGAAAAGTACGTGTGAAGGTGTGCAATTCCGCTCTTTCGGATTTGTTGCAATGCATATTTACACTTTTAACTTTGCATGGCAAAGAACAATGAAAGGCCAATAGATATGACATAGCGTATGTGTGTGCATTGTCGCGTCGGACACATTATTGCTGTGTATAATATATTGTTGAACTAATTATTTCGTTTGTAACTTGGGGGACGTAGACTCAGAGGCACACAAAGAGACACCAAGAAATTGCTGCACAAAGCTAAAGCGGACGTGGGATATTTATAAATAATACATATAAATTCACATTTAACTCTGGTTTATTATAATTAAGAAGGTGCCCTACTACACAAAAGGTTACAGGCAAACACTGGGGGAGATACCCCACGCACACACACGACAACACGCACTCCTACATACAAACCACACACTCAGAAGACCTACTCTAGACTGACGCTACTCACAGACCCACGCTATCAGACAAAGAGGCTCTTCTCTCAACCTGCCTTCACCCACCTTGACTAGGAATTGGAAGGAAGTATGCAGCGTCGGCAAGCATTCAAAGTTACAGACGAAATAATTAGTTCAACAATATAATTATACACAGCAATAATGTATCCGACGCGACAATGCACACACATACTCTACAATACGACCGAGTTAAATTAGTGTAACCTCGAAGCTGAAAGGGCTGCCTCATTACCTCATATTAATTTAATATTTTTCGGCATTTGTGTGAGTATGGGCCCTTTGAGACAGGCGAACGTTCAGGGAGGCTGCGGACTGTGCGTACACCAGATGTGGAGGAACATGCTCTCCATGATATGGAGAACAACCCTGGTACAAGTTCCAGGCAATTGGCTCACCAACATGGCGTAAGTCAAAGGACGGTTTTCTGTATCCTACATGACAACCTCCAACGTGTGCAGGGATTATCATCGGCGGATTTTCCTCCACTGGAAAGATTCTGTCACTGGTTTGTGCAACAGGCCATCATCATTAGGGATTTCTATCTTCAGTCCCGCTTACCGATGAAGTGACCTTTGGTAGAGATGACATCATTAACCTGCATAATCATCTGTGGACTACAGAAAATCCTCACGTAGTTGAAGCATCTCATCAGCAGCGGTTCAGCATCAGCCCCCTTGGACTAGTTCTTCTTCCATAACGCCTGAACAGAGCAACGTAACTAGACTTCCTGCAAAACAGTCTGTTTCAATTGCTGGAGAATGTGCCTTTGGCAATACGACAGGCAATGAGGCTGCAACACAATAATGGAGCGCAAGCCCACTTCCGCATTAACGTTCGCCATTATCTCAACAACATATTCCCCAGACGTTGGATAGAACGTGCAGGCCCTGTTGCATGGTCTGCTTGATCACCGGACTTAAACCCCTTGGAGTTTTACTTGTGGGTGCATTTGAAAAGCACTGTGTACGGTGAGCCTGTTCCTGATGTTCACACCCTTCAACAGCGTGTCTATGTAGCCTGTCACGACATTCGATTCGACAACGAGTGAGGCAATCTATGACGCGATGTGTGAACGCGTGCATTGTATCGCATGGGGGTCACTTTGAACATCTGTTGTAACATGGATGGATTCAAACCACGTACTGTGTACCAAGGCCCTTTGTTTGATGTTCTTCAGTGCCATCTATCGTGCAAACTATGCATTTTCGGACACAAGGTGATATGAACTTTTGTAGTCCATTTCCAGTCAGGAATCACCACCTGAAGTTCGACGGTGGACTTCAAATTCATCCTGTATATTAAGTTTTTTATATATTCTATTATACACGAACAGTAGTAGGAGTAGTAATCCTATTTTTACTAATAGCAACAGCCTGTGTACTTTGGTGTCGTGGAAATGCTGACCGTTCTTTGTGCAAACACGTAGTCATTGTGTGCTGGACAGATATGGCTTTAGTTGCATAGTCGCCTTCCTGTACTATTTGCTTAGTTAATTTGCTGTACGATCTAATTGTATCTCTATTTATTTTGTTGTGTAGTGGACCTTTGGGTCGACAATGAATATCCAATCCGGCATTCATCTGACAACTGAGGGAAACCATGAAAAAAAAAGAAAATATAAAAAAAGTCAAATTCACCGGTAAACGGGATTTGAACCCACAGATGCTACCGCCTCAGCCAACTCCCTTGGCGACAGTTCGTTTTTAAACAACAGAACTGCAACTTTTAACTAGGGTAAGGTAAGGCAATTTCGCAGTATTTTCATAAAACGTAATGTTTTATTATATTTAGCTAAGATACACTTTTGGAAACAATTTTTTTCGCAATCACTAACTGAAAAATATTCTAATAAAGAATGACATTTTTCTTAACACTGTATTTTTTAACAGTATTAACATGATGACAGCCTGAGCAGGTAGGTAAGTTCGCAACAGGTAAGTTAATTTTGCAACACCATATCATCTGGTGCCTATAGTATGCGTCCTCGTCTTCAGAACCTTCACCTTCACAACATCCATCACACATGTAAACAGTTTCATTTGTTTGCTGTTTTTGGCATTTGTCATGACAAATGATTAAATTTGTCATGATGATGCATTGCTCGATATCAACTTTAATGCAAATAGCCGACGCAATTTTTGTATTTGTGAATGTTCCAGGTCTTCATTTTCGAGAACAAATTTCTTAACAGTGTCGTAAGGAATACTATACATTTTTCTGCTTCGTATATTGTCATACTTTTGAATTTCAGTTTCCTGGCTGCAGTCAAAAGATCTGAAGTTTGATCATTTCTGTACGGTTTTCCTTTTTTATTAATCATTGTCTTCTTAGGAGCCATAGTGGCCGAAATTATGCAAAAGTAATAAAAAGTGAAAAGAAATTTTACCTTTATAACTCCAAATATATTGCTTAACAAATAAATACTATTTTCTTATGATGGGTAGGTAATTTGGCAACACGGCATAGCATTAGGTAAGGTAATTTGACAAGAGTCTAAAATTAATGCATTTTTGTGATTATATATGCAGAATGCTTACCTCTGTAATATATGTAAGAACATTTAGAGCTGATGTAAGAGCAACCTAGACAGCAAAAGAATTGAATGGTCTGAGATGTAGACACATTTTCATAACAATGTGCCCTGGTTTCTTAAGGTTCTTACACTACGTGATCAAAAGTATCCGGACACCTGGCTGAAAATGACGTACAAGTTCGTGGCGCCCTCCATCGGTATTGCTGGAAGTCAATATGGTGTTGGCCCACCCTTAGCCTTGATGACAGCGTTCACTCTCGCAAGCAAACTTTCAATCAGGTGCTGGAAGGTTTCTTGGGGAATGGCAGCCCATTCTTCACGGAGTGCGGAACTGAGGAAAGGTATCGATGTAGGTCGGTGAGGCCTGGCACGAAGTCGGCGTTCCAAAACATCCCAAAGGTGTTCTATAAGATTCAAGTCAGGACTCTGTGCAGGCCAGTCAATTACAGGGATATTATTGTCGTGTAACCACTCCGCCACAGCCCGTGCAGTATGAACAGGTGCTCGATCGTGTTGGAAGATGCAATCGCCATCCCCGAATTGTGTTTCAACAGTGGGAAGCAATAAGGTGCTTAAAATATCAATGTAGGTCTGCGCTGTGATAGTGCCACGCAAGTCCCCTTCAGGAAAAACACGACCACACCATACCACCACCACCTCCGAATTTCACTGTTGGCACTACACACCCTGGCAGATGACGTTCACCGGGCATTCGCCTTACCCACATCCTGCCATCGGATCGCCACATTGTGCACCGTGATTCGTCACTCCACACAACGTTTTGCCACTGTTCAATCGTGCAATGTTGACGCTCCTTACAGTAAGCGAGGCGTCGTTTGGCATTTTCCTGCGTGATGTGTGGCTTATGAGCAGCCGCTCGACCATGGAATCCTAGGTTTCTCACCTCACGCCTAACTGTCATAGTTCTTGGAGTGGATCCTGATGCAGTTTGGAATTCCTGTGTGATGGTCTGGATAGATGTCTGCCTATTACTCTTTACGACCATCTTAAAATGTCGGCGGTCTCTGTCAGTAAATAGGCGAGGTGGCCTGTACGCTTTTGTGCTGTACATGTCCCTTCACGTTTCCACTTCACTATCACATCAGAAACAGTGGACCTAGGGATATTTAGGAGTGTGGAAATCTCGCGTACAGACTTCTGACACACGTGACACCCAATCACCTGACCACGTTCGAAGACCGCGAGTTCCACGGAGCGTCCCATTCTGCTGTTTCGAGATGTCTAATGACTACTGAGGTCGCGGATGATGAGTACCAGGCAGTAGGTGGCAGCACAATGCACCTAAGATGAAAAACTTATGTTTTTGGGTGTGTCCGGATACTTTTGATCACATAGTGTATAAGCTTATACGTCATAAAACAAATTCACCACATCGTTTACACAACACTGTACACCACATATATCTGTTCTGACTTAATAAAACGTGCGTATTTTGCTTCAAATGGCTTGAAACCAAATTTAAAACTGGGCAGGCATGTAACACCTTCCTTTTCATCAGTAAAATCGACACTAAATGGGAAAATCTTTGATCTCTGCATTCCATTGACCGTGAGAGTCTGGAAAAACGGACCAGTTTGAAGGGAAAATGTCATTCTACCTGCTAAGAAAACTGCGAAACCTTAGAGCAATAGGCAAGTTAACAGCATACTCTTAAAAATATGCTGCGAAATTACCTATACTGCAAAAATACCTTACCTTACCCTATACATTATTTGCTGCAATTGATAGTAATACCTGCCGATTCCACTTTTCGTAGAATCTGTTGATACACGCGACTCGTGATTTCCAACTTCTCCTGAACTGTCACTCGCGAACTTTGTGGTAATTTCAAAATCGCTCGTTGTGCTACTTAAGATAAGCCCAAGAACACTGCATATTGTTAAGGTCCGAGCAGGAAAGCTCTGGATTTAGGTATCAAAACAAATAAATATACGAGATAACCAAAAGTAGTACATTCGTATGATTTATCTTAAAATAAACCCCCCCCCAAATAATGAATAGAAACGTGATACAGATTCACTGTACTTACTGATATACTAACTGAGCTTCAAACATTCAGCATTCGGTCACTTACCTGAAACAAACAAAACGGAGTATTAATGTGAGTGGTAGTTTTACATTTTACAAACGAGTGCCATCGGTAGGGCTGATAAAGCTCTCACATACTGTACTATAAGGTACTTATAAGGTATTTAAGGGTTGGGAAAAAATACTTCACAGACTTATGTACCTACTTCACTTCGTGTGGGTGCTCTACCCACTTCAACTTAACATAATCTGTTATAATACACAGTAAAGGTCGTCTCCGATTGCTTGTCCCGCTTGGACAGGGCAAGGCCTCATCGCTGGTTGCGTATGTTCCATTGGAGATTGGGATTCGGAAATGTCATTTAAGAAACTGTCCAGAACTCTTATCGGGACGAGAGCAGAAACATCCAGAATACCCTCCCCCTGGTGCGAAATTTCGAGGTATCACTTGGGTATAAATGGCTAATCGGCGAGTTCCTGCTACGTGCGAATCCAATTATCTACAAGAGGGAAGGACAGTCCTGAGTTCGACACATCAGTGAGACACCGGAAGAGACAAGAGAAACGACCAGTTAACCGTCAAGAGGAACAGCTAACTATGCCGCAATATTATAGTATCCATTCAAAAAATGGTTCTTTATTCGCTTTACTTAAACCCGATTCGTGTTTTACCAGAAATAATCCAAAATTAAACGCTATGAACTTAGTTATATACAAAATAGAGAAAACAAAACAACACTGTTCCCATATCTTATGTTACTGATTACCCATGTGGGAGAAAAGACGAAACGCGTAAGATCCATTATAGATCACGAGACCTGTCAATCTGAGATGTCAACAATGAATATTTTGAGAACAGCTCATGCTGCAGTAAAGTTGACATATGTAGGTTACATATACAACATATCTTAAACCTATGGTACTCAGTTAAAAATTGTACGTGTGTGCGTGTAACAGAGAGGGAGAGAGGGAGAGAGAGAGAGAGAGAGAGAGAACACACAAGCGAGAAGTCAGATAAAATCCAAACTTCATATTCGAGCTTAGCATCCCACAAGGATACATCACATAAAATGTTATGAAATTTTTCCCTCCGAAAAGTTGTCTTTAATGGAAACACTTTCGATACTTTATCTTCTTAAAAATGGCCTTAATGATTTTCACTAAAATGTCATAAATTTCAGATAATAATATCACGAACAAACTGTGTATCTGATATTTTTGTGAATAACTGTGAAGTCCTCTTCATTGTAATAAAAATTTGTATTACTCGTTCATAATTATTAAAGCATAGGATTATAATATTTACATTATGCAATACCTTCCCTGGCCAAAGGTATTTGAAGGTTTGCATTTTCACCATCGTAACCACGTACCGAATAGGCAAATAATACCCAATTCGATGTCAATATTTCACCAGAAATTCATATTTTAAGACCTCTGAATAAAAAAAATTGAAAAAGATACATGTGTGTGGCATAACTCAAAAACTAATGTCCGATAAATACCAAAACTTGGTATTTAAGCTCAGTATCTTCCAAAGATGCTACATGAAAGAGTCCGGAGTTCGATTCCCGGCTCTGAGGTAGGGATTTTAAATCGGAGCTATCCACGCCTTCACCTCTGGTATATTCATGTGAAGTATCCTCAAGTACCAATGAGGTTCGGAGTCCAAAGTAAAAGCTGTAGGTCCTCTCATTCCACCGCCCTCATCATTACCCTGCCATCGGAGGCAACGGATTCCGCACGATGGGTGCCTCCACCTCAGAAATGGGTCATCTCTTGAGATAACCCCCGAAGGGGAGCTTTAGACACGATGACATGTATATTTTGAATTTTCTAGGAGTAGCCTCTATGTGCTCTTCATTCGGAATGTAACAAGTAAACCATAAGAGATAGACAAAAACGTACT
This sequence comes from Deroplatys truncata, assembly GCA_030765065.1. Classification (NCBI taxonomy): domain Eukaryota; kingdom Metazoa; phylum Arthropoda; class Insecta; order Mantodea; family Mantidae; genus Deroplatys; species Deroplatys truncata. The sequence goes on along the minus strand of CM060975.1, from coordinate 43,390,346 downwards.
ACACAAAAAATGTATAGGGGAAAGGTCCCTAATTTGAACCGCCCCGATATTTTCTAAAGTATTCGACAGATGTCACCATAATCCTAGCAGAAGCGTGGCGTGTACAGCTATGAATGCTTGGAGTTGTTGACTTTGCATTCTGAGCTGTGGTTTCAGTTGTATGAAATGTTGTGTGTTTTTGGTGCTTCAGAAGTAATATTTGACTCGTCTAGTTAAGCTTATACGACCAGTTAGGTAAGTTTGAGATGATCTATATATATGAAGTGTTTATTTAGGAACAATATTCATGCATACGTTTTTTCAAGCAGCGTCTCTCCTTGTCACATAGATGCTAAAGCTTCCAAAATGGCGTGGCTCGTAAATTGAACCACTGTTTGAACCTTATATTGAACTGGTCCAATTTAGGAGACCTATTGAAGTTCTAGGATTGTTCAACTGCGAATAGTATATCTTGTGAATAAATATCGATATAATATGTTAAGTTAAAAAAAATCATGTTAAAAACAGTGGCTGATATGAATATGTGAATGTGAATTGTCTGAAATTATGGACATGATCCAGTGTGTGAGTTGTAGGATATGGCTTCACCAAAAGTGTACAAAAGTTACTGCGAAGACTGTGCATAATTGGACTCTTTTGTATGAAAGTAAAAATTAGTAAAAACTATATTTGCAAATAATACCTATTCCAAAAACCAAGTGATTATCATTATATAAAAATTCAAAACATTCAAAGAAATTGCTATTCTTATCACAATTTTGGACTCTACTTTTGTTGCTGGGAGCACATTTGTTTTGAATGTACAATAAAATATCTGTGTTTTGTATTAATAAAAATACTTTTAAACGTAAACGTATGTGGTTCATTTTAAGACACAGGTGGTTAAATTTAAGGACCACTTCCTAATTTTAACCGATTTACACCATCTCACTTTTTAAATGTTATTTAATTGATAATTGTATTAATTTTAAATTGTGTTGAGGATATTAATAAAGCAAGGATTTGTCACTTTAACGCTTGTGTTTGTGAAAATTTTTATTTGAAATTATAATTATTATTTACTATTTAGGCGTAAGTAGTTCAATATAGGGACCTTTTCCCTATACTTTTATAATACACAACTTATTTCAAATAACTTTTTTTTAGCCATTTCCGAAGGATCCACCATTGCTGGTTTGAATTTGTTAAATTTTAGTCATTCCTTTCCTTCTTTACTTGTTTGATTTTTCTTTATCTATCGTTATTCAGTTGTTTCTCGCGATGTCAAGGAAAATGTATGGAATTTGAAGACCAACATATATCGACCCTTTTTAAAACATTTGATTATCGCGTTTGCTGCATCCTCTTTGTTCCAACAACAAAATGTGTAATGAAACCACCGTGTCTCAATTAACAAAGTAGATAGAAAAATAAAACTGTTATAACTATATACTGTAGAACAGAATCAAAATAAATGACAGCGGAGACATGTATATGAATGTAACACATAGTACATATCCATGAAAGAATGGAAACTATGAAGGAGAAACAAGAGGACAGTAGACAGATAAGACAGAATGGTTTTTGTCAATACGAAAGAATGTCTAGTTTAATGTATATTTGGTTCTCAAAAGATGTATAGATTATAAACATTGACTATAATAATAACATAAGCGTATTTTGAATAACTTAAGGAGCATAAAAAGAATCCCTTTGTTTTTTTAAACTAAAATACAAGGCGTTTTATGAAGAGCAATGGGTAGAGAAAACGTGAAAAAGAGATTTTTTTATTTTAATTCTATCTGATTTAACTTTCTGTAAGTAAGATTAGGCGTTACTTTCACACACCTAACAAACGTTTCCACTGGAGTCAATAGCTATGTTCAAGAAATCTCCCCATTCCAAACTACCCTTTACATGGAACATTTTTCGATTTTTTTTTATTTTCTAAACAGTGGCTCTAACGCTTTTTTATTAAAATAGCTTATATTATGAAGAAGTTTGTATTGATTATTTCGTTATTTGCCCCACGGTTTGGGAGCCAATTTGAGAAAGGAGTATTTTAGGAGTTGTATTATATTTCAATTGTTGGGGAGCCGAACTTGTAGTAGTTGCAACCGCACGTATTGTAAACAGTTTCCGGTAGCCTTCACCCCAAGTTTAAAAATATTAGCTTTGTAATTTGATTGTTTCTTTAGATATTATATATTTATGTTTGCCTCGGCTGCGTCAGTATTATTGTTAGAGACACGTTTCTCTTTGCAGGGTTGTGGTAAGACTGAAGAACGTAGGCTTATAAAGATTATAATTTTACGCACAAGCAACGCATCCAGTTATGAGCACTGTCTGCAGGCAATAGTCTGGTTATGAGCACTGTTTGGAGGCAACTGAATGGATTTCAACCGTCTAAACTTGTAAATTTCTTTATTTCAAGTCTCTGATTGCCTAATCCTACTCCAATAGAATACCTTCATTTAACTAAAGCTTTTTCTGGTTGTTCATTGGCTATTTTATAAACTGTCACTAAAATTACATTATTGGTACCAAGAATCACAAGTAACATTTAAACTCTCAAACTCATTATTGCCTCAAGGTTACCTCATTGTTACCTCTTTGTTAGCAACTTTAAACCTATTTTTCTCACAGCTCCTACATTATTAAATTACGTAATATATTCGCATAAAATTATTGAACATGTTTACAATAATATAAGTATATGCAATGAATCTTACATACATTTTACAAATTATTACATACACATATTGCTTCAAGACGGGCTGTTATTGAATTTACATATTATATAATTAGACTGAAATTATTGAAGTGTTAAAAATACTGCCTCAATTAAAGGTATTTAAATGATAAATAAAATATATATCTTGAATTTTCTGGGAATATCCCGGGAAGTCCCCTTCTTTCAGAAGCAATTTTATATAATTTTGTATAATTGGTAAACGTTAAGCGATCGACGAAACTTACAACACAAAAAATGTACATCTCTTTAAAACATACACTTTATTTCAAATAAACTTTTTTGTGACCTAAGGCATTCCTGAGATATCCTTTATTAAAGGTTCGAGTTGTTCATTTCTTGGTCATTCTCTTAAAGTCCTGTTAACATTCAGTTGTTTCTGGCGATTGCATGTAAACAGTATGGAATTTTAAGACCAGAATATAGCGTCCTGTTTTTAAAACATCTAACCATCATTGTTCCCTTTGTATCTATAACGTAATGTGTAATGTAGGTATTTCTGCAAAGGTTTGTTTGGATTAAAATGAAATATATAGAAAAATAAGGCTTTGTACGGATAGTTTGTATACCCACTAATAAACAACAGAGGGTAGAGAAAGTCATGTGAAGCATCACATTTGATTTTTTTTGGTCTATTTATATGCAGCCTTTAACAATTAAGGCAATATCATTCATCACACATTTACATTCTCACTAATACTTTCAGACTCCAGGGAGGATGGGAAATATTCCTGAATAAAGAAATGCTCATATTCCAGCCGGGAATCGAACCCGATACCTCTGGATTTGGAAGGTAGCCAACCACCAGACCACAGAGGTAGTCTAAATTATTTTGGCCTATATAACGAGGAGATTTCCAAGTGTTGATGCGGTGACCTAAATCGAATATTCCTGTTAAAGCCTAAATGCAGGTGAATCTTTAAAGGAAAGCCGGTGACAGCAAGAGAAATAAAACTCATGTTTCCACTGGAAGTGACAGTTCTGGAAAAACTGCATTTACATGCAGAGCACAACTACACCTTCTTGGCACAGTCCCATCCATAGCGTTTAAATTTAAAATGTTTGCATAATTGAAACTGAATCGTTGCAGGTTTATTTTCGCGAGATGGAAACGGTCCAGATCTTGAGACTTGTCATTGTTTTGACAGGCTAGAGACTTCTCCACAGTGTGCAGCGCCACATTCAGGAAATTTATGTCTAGCACATTCTTGGAAACAGTTTGGTATTTTGTGTCAAGCGCCCAGATGCTTATAATGCATCCGTAACATGGGCTAGTATTTTAGGCAGTTCCTCAACTGTAAATAACACTATGGCTTTTTAAGATGAATATCCTAACATGTAGACTTGGTGCTTACTTTTCACAACTAATGTATTCCTCAAGCCTTCTTCCAAATAACACTGTGCAACATGCGGATACCAGAATATTCCTGTCTCGAAGGTTCAAGGCTCCCCTAAACTACGCCTTATATAATTTCCTGAGCATGTAGTAAATTCGTTGGGATTTGAAACTGCAGGATCACGGCCGAGTGGTGGGAGCAAGAAAAGACGAGAATTCAGTTGGCTGAGGCAGATCTGGATTATATCATCGCGATGATGTAATCCAGAAAAATATGGGGTTTTTATGAACATTATTCAGTGTTCAGAAAGATAGCTTTAGTTGCGCAGTCGCTTTGCTGTATCATTTGCTTGAGCAGCTTACTGAGTGATGGAATAGGAGTCCCAAAATATGGCCTATGGAACCACCCCCCCTTTTTTGAAATGGAACCGTTAGGAAAATCGTATTCAGAAATACGTGCGGGAATCAAATTATTCATTCAGTAATGTAATCACGTTACTTAAATACGCAGTGAAGCTTGAAGTCGTTGCAGCCCCACGTATGGTAGCCAACTTGAAGGTGTTTAATTGTTTCTTATTCCGGTTACACCACGTTACACCATCAATTTGCGGGAAGTTGTTTCTAGGAGTGTTCCCCCCACGTACAATACAAACTTTCCGGTGACGTTCGCCCCAAGTTTAAGAACCAACTTTTTATTTTAATGTTTCTTTATATATTATACATGTATGTATACCTCGGCTGCGTCATTAGTAATTTGTAAAGCACGTATCTCTTAGGGCTGAAACGGCTAAAGAACAAGCCTTACACAAATTATAATTGTATTGTACTTTTTTTACTTTCTCTACTACGTATAGTAAGTAGGGGAAGTATTGTACTCCGCCCAAAAATTCGATACCGAGATTTCACCGGAAATACGTGTTTTCAGACCCCCTGAATCCAAAAAAAGCATTTTTGAAAACATGTCCGTGTGTGTGTCTGTGAACAGCATAACTCAGAAACGAACAGTCGGATAAACATCAAACTTGGTATTTAGGTTCAGTATCTTCCAGAGATACGACACGAACGTTTTCAAGAAAATCCCCCCACCCCAGATTAGCCTTTACATGGAACATTTTTCGAAAATTTTAATTTTCTTAAAAATGGCTCTAACGATTTTGATTAAAATATTACATGTTTAAGATAATTTCATGACAAATAAAATGTATATCTTGAGGTTTCTGGGAATGTCTCCAAAAGTATTCTTCATTGTGAACGACTTTTGCATAACTGGCAACCATAAGAGATAGACAAAATTTTACTACACAAAAAATGTAGATCGCGTTAAAATACACAATTTATGTCATATACATTTTTGTTTTTGTTGAGAGAATCGTTTTCGAGATATTGCTTGTTATTCCCTTAAATTTTCCAATACTTATTGTTTTTCTCAAATGGGAATTCGTTATTCATTTTTTTGTCCTGGTAATGCAAAGAGAATGGAATACTCCACATAGCAACCAGCTCTTAAAAACCTACCATATACCCCTTGCATCTACAAGAAAATTAGCAATAAGATTAACATCTTGATTAGCATGAAGCATATGGAGAATAAGCGTTTGTAAAAATAGTTTGTACAAGAGTAGAGAAAGCCATATGAATGTAACACATCAGATTTGTTTTTAATTAATCCTTCACACGATTAAATAACACTTCACTGATATATCCTACTATAGAGCTGTGAGATTATTGTTAATTGCCATTTTAACAGGTAAACTTCATATTATTCTCACCGCAATGAATTTTCATGTCTCGCACTGAACCTGTACCGTACCGATCTGCTTGGGTACGCTTCCTTATAGCGTCTCCCGCCTGAATCTGTACATTTGCCCTATTTCAAGTCTGATTGGCTAAGCCTGCTCCAATAGAATACTTTCATTTAACTTAAGCTTTTTCTAGTTTTTGATTGGTCATTTATAAACTGTTTTAAACATTACATTATTGTTGTTCCAAGAACTATTAGTAGCTTTTTTAAACTTTTTAATTTATTGTTGTCTAAGGTTATCTAATTTGTAGCAACTTTCGGCTTCTACTCTATAATTCTGTTTGCTACGGAAAGCAGCTTGCTTCTATTCTCACAGCTCCTACATTGTTAAACTACATAATGCATTCACATAACATTATTATACATGTACATAGTAGACTGTAACATATACTTTATATATTATACACATATTGCTTTAAGGCGGGCTGTTATTATATTTTATATTATATAATTAGACTGATATCATTTAAGTGTTAAAAATACTGCCTCAAGTTGTAAGTTATATGACAATACCAGAAACTCTTCGCTGCAACAAAGTTACTGAAGAGACAATATCTTGTCAATCTGATGCACACGCTTCAAAAGATTCCTAATGAAGCAAGTGCAGCAGCAGCAGCAGCAGCAGAAGTTAGCGAACTTTCCCCAAGTTTTGTCTTCCTAAGTAACTTTCTCGCCACATCCAAAGAGAAGTAAACATCCACAACGCCAAGAACTTCGCTATTATTTGACTTCACGTCATTCATACTGAACTTCACAACTTCCGGTCCAAGTTCACGACTTTGGTCTTGATTAAAAACTGCGCGAGTGCCAAGCCCCTCTTGTTATTAATATGCGGGGGAAACAGCTCTCATTGGGCTGTTAATGGCACGCAACTGCTCAAGGAAATGATCCTTATGTAGACGTCTAATTATTATTTCTAGACGATATCATATGCTTGATGTGGTATTACAAATTTTATAAAAAAACTCACAAGCACATGACTTTCTCTGCCCACTCTTCCACAAAACATTTTTTTCAACAACGCTGTCAAATTCGAGTTAATCCAGAGAAATGTTTAAAAAAATCTGATGTGTGTTACACTCACATGACTTTCTCTACTCTTGTACACACTATTTTTACAACCGCTTATTCTCCATATGCTTCATGTTACTCGAGATGTTAATCTTATTGGTAATTTTCTTGTAGATGCAAGGGGAATTGGTAGTCTTTAAGCGATAGTCAAATATTTTAAGAGCTGGTTGCTATGTGGAGCATTCCATTCTCTTTGCATTACCAGGACAAAAAAAAATGAATAACCAATTTCCATTTGAGAAGAAGTATAAGTATCGGAAAATTTAAGGGAATAACAAGCAATATCTCGAAAATGGCAAAAGTCGTTCACAATGAAGAATACTTTTGGAGACATTCCCAGAAAATTCGAGATATACATTTCATTTGTCATGAAAATATCTTAAACATATGATATTTTAATCAAAATCGTTAGAGCCATTTTTGAGAAAATTAAAATTTTCGAAAAATGTTCCATGTAAAGGGTAGTCTGGGATGGGAGGGATTTTCTTGAAAACCTTCGCGTCGCATCTCTGAAAGATACTGAACCTAAATACCAAGTTTGGTGTTTATCCAACCGTTCGTTTCTGAGTTATACTGTTCACAGACACACACGCGGACATGTTTCAAAAAATGTTTTTTTACTTTCTCTACTACGTATAGTAAGTAGGGGAAGTATTGCATTCCACCCAAAAATTCGATACCGAGATTTCACCGGAAATACATGTTTTGAGACCTCCTGAATCCAAAAAAAGCATTTTTGGAAACATGTCCGTGTGTGTGTCTGTGTGTCTGTGTGTGTGTGTGTCTGTGTGTGTGTGTGTCTGTGTGTGTGTGAACAGCATAACTCAAAAACGAACAGTCGGATAAGCACCAAACTTGGTATTTAGGTTCAGTATCTTCCAGAGATGCGACACGAAGGTTTTTAAGAAAATCCCCCCACCCCAGACTACCCTTTACATGGAAGATTTTTCGAAAATTTTAATTTTCTCAAAAATGGCTCTAACGATTTTGATTAAAATATCATATGTTTAAGATAATGTCATGAGAAATGAAATGTATATCTCGAATTTTCTGGGAATGTCTCCAAAAGTATTCTTCATTGTGAACGACTTTTGCATAACTGGTAAACCATAAGAGATAGACAAAATTTTACTACACAAAAAATGTAGATCTCGTTAAAATACACAACTTATGTCATATACATTTCTTTTGTTGAGTGAACCGTTTTCAGATATTGCTTGTTATTCCCTTAAATTTTCCAATACTTACACTTTTTCTCAAATTCGTTATTCATTTTTTTATGTCCTGGACTTGCAAAGAGAATGGAATGCGCCGCATAGCAACCAGCGTTAAAATATTTGACCATCGCTTAAAAGCTACCATATTACCCTTGCATCTACAAGAAAATTAGCAATAAGATTGACATCTCGATATCTCGATTAACATAAAGCATATGGAGAATAGGCGTTTGTAAAAATAGATTGTACAAGAGTAGAGAAAGTCATGTGAGTGTAACACATCAGATTTTTTTAGATTCAGGGGGTCTCAAAACATGTATTTCCGATAAAATCTCGGTATCGATTTTTTGGGTGGAATACAATACTTCCCCTACTTACTATACGTAGTAGAGAAAGTAAAAATGGTTACGTTACGGATTTAGTTGTAAGTACAAGAGGAATACAAGAGGCTGTAAGATATTTAAATCTTTAAAAAGCATGTCGCCATATGCTGGCTTTGAAATTCCTAGTTTTCATGCCATCGTGCGAAACAACTGAATGGTGACGGCACTTAAAAGTAAGTATTGAAACATTCAAACCAATAACAATGACTATCTCGGAAATAGTTGACACAAAAAAATTACTTGGAACAAATGGTGTGTTTTAAAGAAATCTAATTTTTTTTTTTTTTTTTGATTAAGTATAGCTCGGCTTTCGACTATTTGCCTAGTTTGTTCCTTTGTTTACAATCGTAGGTTTTATATATGTAAATAAGTTTCAAGCTTCCTGCAGAAAAATATACTCATTTTATGGTGTCTATAATTGCCATTTCTTAGCTTAAGACCTGTTACGGGTTTTTAATTTATGTATTTATTTATTGCCAATGAGAATTTTTTAAGGTTTCAGCCTAGCGTAATTTCGTTATCTTTGTTATTGTCGGTTATTTATTAATATGATTTATTAAGGTGACGTAAGCCTTAGTATTACAATCAATATTTTGCGTCTGAGTCAATGTGCCATTTATGACAACATGCCTGAGGAAGTTTATAATATCGGCATTCCTTTTCCGAAGTCAGCAGTTGCATTGTTTCGTGCAATAATAAGATAGTGGCTACTTAGCATAATAATGCGTACGGTAAATGGCAGCTACAAGAACCTTTTGGTTAACGACTAGGAAATCTATCATTATGCAATTAACTCGTCGCTTTGTTCATTAATACGATGGCTTTATTAGTTTCCACTCCCCACGTGAGCGAAAACACACTACGTACTGACCGAAAAAGACTGGACTTATGTACTTCATTGCAAACGCAACGATAACCTGTATAACAGACTCAGTACCAATTACAAACCAGCACGGGAGTGTAAGACGTATTCAAGAGAGAAATTACTTAAAAACTGATAACAGGGTTTGCCATAAAAATACATAGCAACTGAATAGTGGAATTTAATAAAAATCGAATATATGGTAGGGGAAAGGTCCCTATATTGAACCACTTACGCTTAAATGGTAAAAAATAATTATAATTTCAAATAAAAGTTTTCGGAAACACGAGCGTTAAAGTGACAAATCCTTGCGCTATAAATATCCTCAACAGAATTTAAAATTAGTACAATTATCAATTAAATAACATTTAAAAAGTGAGATGGTGTAAATCGGTTCAAATTAGGAACATGGTCCTTAAATTGAACCACCCGTGTCTTAAAATGAACCACATACTTTTAAGTTTAAAAGTATTTTTATTAATACAAAATACATATATTTTATTGTACATTCAAAAAAAATATGCTATCAGCAACAAAAGTAGAGTCCAAAATTTTGATAGGAATAGCAATTTCCTTGAGCATTTTGAACTTTTATATAATCAAAATCACTTGGTCCTTGGGATAGGTATTATTTGCAAATACAGAGATTTTATTAATTTTTACTCTCATAAAAAAGAGTCCAATTATGCACAGTCTTCGCAGTAACTTTTGTATACTTTTGGTGAAGCCATATCCTACAACTCATTCACTGGATCATCTCCGTAATTTCAGACAATTCACATTCAAATATTCATGTCATCCACTGTTTTTAACATGATTTTTTATAACTTAGCATATTTTATCGATATTTATTCACAAGATATACTATTCGCAGTTGAGCAATCCTAGAACCTCAATAGGTTTCCTAAATTGGACCAGTTCAATATAGGGTTCAAACAGTGGTTCAATTTACGAGCCACGCCATTTTGGAACCTTTAGCATCTATGTGACAAGGAGAGACGCTGCTTGAAAAAACGCATGCATGAATATTGTTTTTAAATAAACACTTTATAACATGTAATATATATATATATATATATATAGATCATCTCAAACTTGCCTAATTGGTCGTATAAGCTTAGCTAGATGAGTCAAATATTACTTCTGAAGCACCAAAAACACACAACACTTCATACAACTGAAACCACAGCTCAGAATGCAAAGTCAACAACTCCAAGCATTCATAGCTGTACACGATACGCTTCTGCTAGGATTATGGTGACATCTGCTGAATAGTTTGGAAAATATCGGAGCGTTTCAATTTAAGAGGCGGTTCAAATTAGGGACCTTCCCCATATATGGATATTTCTATGCTGTTATGTTACGTCAAAATCGTGTTTTTAAATGGTAAATGAATAAATACTTGTGCCTACATCAATGCTTATCTTGATAGAGACTATTTTGAACTTATTCTAGCGCTTATTGATCTGCATATTTTAAGTTTTTTTTTTGGGGGGGGCGTTTATTACGCAGAGCGCAAGTGCTGGTGTATGTCTTACGATTTACAAGTTACACAAAGGTATACAAAACTCATTCAGAATGAAGATAACTTCGCAAACTAATCGCAGAAAATGTACTATATACAGTTTATTAGTCATATAAATATTCTAAACATAAGATATTTTAATCAAAACCATTAGAGCCACATACATGAAGAATAAAGAACATTTTTTCATGTAAAGGGTTGTTTTGGGTGGAGAATGTTTTTGAAAATCCTCGTATCGCAACCCTGGAAGATGCTGAACTTCAATTTATACGGCTTTTCGTTTATGCTGTTCACGTGCGGGAACCATTTTTTCAATTTTTAAAATCTAACTTTTGGGTGGAATGTAATATTTCCGCTACCTACTACAAGTAGGTGCTAGTAAAGTAAAAATAAAAGATCAGAATGGCAGGGAGACGGGATTTGAATCCGCGACCTCACAGACGCTACTGACATATCTGTTCTCGCTCAGCACAGAATATGACAAGCGTGGAGCAAAAACATCTATATAATGCTTACTGGGGTAGACGAATTGAGGAACTCAACCGTTTTCTTAAAACAGAGCACGGAACGCCTAAAGGAGTTGAGTTCCTTTAACGACAGCGGTATTCAGCATGTGCACGTTTCAGAGGTGAAATAAAACTGAGACAACCAAGTAAAGAAACAGAAAAGGCTGTCGTATCCATCCATAGCCGCAAGTCATAACTACAAGGGAAACTTAACTGCATTTCAAATTGTACCTGGTGTAACTAACTAAAACGCACCTTTTTTCTTAAATGGCACTACCACGTAAAAATCAGTAACAAGTAAAAATTTTTTAAATTCTGTGCATAACACCGACTTCTTCTACGAACTACCATTCACATAGAACGTAGTTTTTCTTACCACCCTTTAATAATTACTTAAAAATCTATGTATAAACTATTGAAATGATTAACACCACCTATAATACGAGGGGCGTCCAATAAGCAAGTTTCCCTATTTTATATAAAAAAAAATTACACACTATTGATCAAGTTGAATTAATTTTATTTATATTGTACAATCCTTCTATCAACATGTTTTTCCAAGCATTTTTGGGGACGTAACACAAGTTTCTCCAAGCCAGTGTTGTACCAGGTCGGGTCCTGTGCTCGCAATCAGCTGTTCACTGATTTGACATCATCATCGGTGTTAAAAGTGCTTACCTTTGAGTTGGAGGAACACGTGAAAATCACTTGGGGCAAGCTCCGGTGAATACGGAGGATACGAGAAAACTTCCAAGTTGAATCTTGACTCAGGCGGAGCTCAGAAGATTCAACTGGGAAGTTTTCTCGCATCCTGCATATTCACCAGATCTTTTCCCAAGTGATTTTCACACGTTCCCCTGACTCAAAGGTCATCTTGAAGGGTGACAAAGATCAATCAGAAGTGAATAGCTGGTTGCGAGCACAGGACCCAACCTGGTACAACACTGGCTTGGAAAAACTTATGTCACGTCCCCAAAAATGCTTGGAAAAACATGTTGACTATGTAGAAAAATAACAGAAGAATTGTACAAAATAAATAAAATTAATTCAACATAATCAAATGTGTGTAATGTTTTCTTATAAAATAGGGAAACTTACTTATTGGACGACCCTCGTATGTACCTTTTTCTTTTCCCTCTCTCTGTTTTGCGTCGCTTTAACTACGTGGTCATAACGCGACGCATCTACCTATGTTAGGAGATACATTGTGGCTCGGTGTGTGGCGAACACTTAGCCTTCTAGGTCTCATCGCTGACCATACCGTCTAGCTTCGTCATGTGTGCACAAAGGCATGTGCAAAGCAATGAATTTACTTCTGCTTCTGTTACGAGCAGATGGCAGCTTCAACACATGTGCATAGCAACTGTACCTCTGCTTCCAAACCTGCCCGGCAAATGGAATCAGGGTGCCGTCCAGTCTAGTTGCTTTCTTTATCTATCGATAGATGGCAGAGCATTCGCTATTACCAACTATTTTCATTTTCACAATTGTTCGTGCTATTAAATATCCAATCCGATATTTACCTTGGCGACTGAAGAAACCACAAAAAAACGCCCCAGTCAAATTGGTCGGTACATGGAATTTGAAGCCGGAACCTCCCGAATGCGGGACAGACGTTACCGACTCAGCCACTCTTCTCGGTAATATGTACCTATTTTGTCCAACTGTTAATAAAATAATTGAAATCTGGCAGCCATAAGCCCTTAAAAACAAAACAATGCCTATACTGATTATACAAAAAAGTCACATTCACATTGCTTTCTCTAACCACTCTCCTACAAACAAAGGTTTTTCTCGTATCTACTTCATGTTAATTGAGATAAACCTTTGCAGAAATAGTTTGATTGCATATTTCGTTGTAGACACAAGGGGGACAGAGGAAACCGAAACGGTAGTCAGATGTTTAAAAGCGGATCACTATATGCTGGCCTTGAAATTCTCTATGCCATCGCGGAAAATAACCGAATAGCGACAGCACTTTAAAAATGAACAAAAATTCCAAACAATAATAACGCAATCTCGGAAATGGATGAGCTACAAAAAGGTTATTTGAAATACACCGTGTGTTTTAAAGAGTCTACACTTTTTCTGTAGTAACGTTTTGTATATCTGTTATGGTTTACCAATTACATAAAATAAAATATTTCTTCAGAATGAAAAGAGTTTCACCTGCTAAACGTATAAAACTCAAGCTATACCTACATTTTATTAGTCAGATATCTTAAACATATGGCATTTTAATAAAACTGATTAAGAGCCCTTTAAACGAAAATAAAGCATATCGAAAACTTGACCATGTAAAGAGTAGTTTGGGGTGGTGCAATTTTCTTGAAAATCTTCGTGTCGCGTCTTTGTAAGAAACTGAACCTAAATAATAAGTTTGGTATTTATCCCAGTTTTCATTTTTTAATTACAGTGTTCAGACATGCACATGAGCCACAGGGACCGTTTTCTAAAAATGATGTTATTTTGGGGGCCTATCTACTTCCGTTTAAAATATCGGTGTCGAATTTCTGGTGGAATGTAATACTTCCGCTACCTAAGTACGTGGTACAGAAAGTAAAACGGATACGTTTGTATCCACTCAACTTAAACATGAGAAATGTCGACAAAAAACGTTTAATGAGGCCACACTACGCAACATGCATTTTGTTGTATGTACAGCAGGGGGCTAAGACAACAGCCAACTGTTCAAAAGCCAAATCGATATGCGAGCCAAGACGTTAGTTATACACAAAAGATCGACCTCTTTAACATGTCAAAGTGCAGTGTATAAAACTGAGAGGAATTTGTGAAGAGCATCCAATATTTGGAAATGGTCACATATAAAGGGTAGTTTGGGATGGGAGGGATTTTCTTGAAAATCTTTGTGCCGCATCCTTTGAAGATGCTGAACTTATACCAAGTTTGGTATCTAACCAACTTTTTGTTTTTGAGACATGTAGAGAAACACACACAGACCTATTTTATACAAATACTTGTTCGCATTCAGGATGGAAACAGTACGGCATTTTATGGGAGTATACACTGTCCAGTTGTTAAACATATGACTGTCGCTGTTCTCTTTGCATCTACGTATAACGGAATGTGCACTGTAGCTACGAGTGACGATCAGTAACTAAGGTTACAAAGCCCGCAGTGAAACGTATACATTTTATTTCATACAACCAATACAGCAACTGATAGTACATACATTAGCTTATGTTTTGACATAGTCTCCATATCGGTTTAGGCACTTGTCGCTTCGTGAGATGAGTTTGAATACTCCCTCCTGGTAAAAATTCTGACCTTCAGTGTTCAACCACGTTGTCCCGAAGTGTTTCACCTCCTCGTCTAAAGCGAATCGTCGGCCTCCTGGGTGCTCCTTCAAGTAAGAAAAAAGGTGAAGCTCACTTGGAGCGAGGTCCGGGCTGTGGGGAGGGAGGGTGGTCTATGTTGTCCCAGAGGAACTACTTGAACAGCGTGGTCTTCTGGGCTGTATGAGATCGTGCGCCGTTGCAAAGGAAGACGACACCCTCCGTGAGAAGTCCTGGCCGTTTCCACCTGATTGCTTCGCACGATCGTGTCAAGGTCTCGCAGTATCACTCAGCGGTCACTGTGTGCCCTCTTTCCAAAACTCCACGAGTATGACACCCGCTCTGTCCCAAAACACTGTGGCCATTACCTTCCCGCTTACTGCTGGGGGTGTAGTGGTGGATCCATGTTTCGTCACATGGTGAAGAAAACTGTTCCCTTCCGTGGAGAACCGTTGCAAAAGTTGCAGACTTGCCTCCATGCGCTTCTCCTTGTGCTGGTTGGACAGCTTTCAACGAATCCATAGGAGACAAACTTTCCGGTACTGCAGAATATCATGAACAATGTGGCGAACGCTTCCGAGCAACATTTCTAATTCTACCGTCATATGCCGTAACATGATCCTCCTGTTGTCCCGAATCAGTTCCTCCACGCGAGCTTGTTCAAATCTGTTGATACCGTGCTGGGTCGGCCACTGCGATCCTCGTCGGTGACGTTTTCTCTACCGGCCGCAAACTTTCGCCACCATTCTGCAACATACTGACGAGATATTACAGTCACTCCGTAAACCTCTACCAGCTGCGGTGAATTTCAGCCGCAGTTACATGTTTAGCCTACAGAAATCGAATAACACAGCTGATTTCTTCGCGAGACCAGTCGCCATTTGTGTTTACCTACAACTAACGCTGTAGGAGGTGAGTGGCTGAAACTCTTGCACAGTTGCCAACCGCATGAACGAGTACGCTACTAATTTCTCTATAAGGGCATACAAGCTACACTCACACCACAGATGCGTAAGCGATATTTTATTTTCGCAACTAGTCTCAAAATGCTCAGTATATGAGGGGCATAATATATGAGGGCGGGTCGGAGAGTTCTCGGCATGGCTAGAGATGGTGCTGGCAGTATCACATAAGAAAGATAGTTCTCAAATACATACGATTCTTAAGAACGTGCCTACTGTAGTAGGTTGTTGCTTCACGTATGGAAAGCCAATTTGAAGTATATTAGTCATTATATGTGGTTATATTATTGTATCCATGTGTAATAATGTTTTATGAATGTATTACGTAATTTAATAATGTAGGAGCTGTGAGAATAATAGGTTAAAAGTTGCTAACAATGAGGTAACCTTGAGGCAATAATGAATTTGAAAGTTTAATAATACTACTTCTGATTCTTGGAAGCAATAATGTAATTTTTGTGACAGCTTATAAAATAGCCAATCAACAACCAGAAAAAGCTTTAGTTAAATGAAGGTATTCTATTGGACTATGATTAGCCAATCAGAAACTAAAATGGAGCAAAATTTACAAATTCAGAAGTCAGTTGCTTGTAGACAGTTCCTAACCGGATGCGAGACGCGTCCTCGAGAAATTTAATACGTATTTTGTGTGAGACAAAAATAGTTTACGTGTTAAAAAGTGCAAGTAATTAATAAAAATAATCTCACAGCTCTCTATATCAGTGAAGTGTTATTTAAATCGTGTCAATAATTAATAAAAGGAGTGGAGTAAAATTATAATCTGTGTAAGCCTACATTCTTCACTCGCACCACTCACTGCTAAGTCATTCATGTCTCTAAAAATAAATACTGACGCAGCCGATGCAAACAAAAATATATAATATTTAAAGAAACAGTCAAATTATAAAGTTAACATTTTTAAATTAGGGGCGATGGCTACCGGAAACTTTTTACCATAGGTGCGGTTGCAACTACTTCAAGTTCGGCTCCCCAACAGTCGAAATCTAATACATCTTCAAACTGGCTTTCCATACGTAGCATCAACAAACCATCTTCTTCATAGTGCTGCAATAAACAAGTTGAAGTTCCTAATTAAATACCTCGTATTAAAATGCTTAAGACAACGAAATAAGGAAGGAATTGTGTTCCATTTTGGGCTGCTGAGCCAGACGAATGTCCAGAATGTCTAGTAGTCCCTATGACTGAAGAAAACATCGCGAAAATCTATAGTGCATGTTAAATGCAGACGAGCTTGCTGGCATTGCTAAAATCTCATTTTACACGAGCATTTGCACCTGAGCAATGGGTGCCGCGTTTTAACAAATACCGGTTAGAAGCCCAACTTTTACTTTTTGAAGCAGCATCCAATGCCAAAATGAATACCGACAAGTCGCAACTGCTCTCTCTCGCATCGTGTCAGACTGATGACACCCCTCTCCAAGTAATTTGCAAAGATGGTTGATCGCAACTGGGATCAAAATAAATTTGACTCGCCTGAGTACCACCAAGTATCTTCTTCGGAAATGTTGACCTTTTAGAGAAAGTGTGGCACATCAATCAGTTTGTCCTGGCAAAATTATGGTACACAGCACAAAATTAACCATGCCTGAAAAACACGTACCCCCGTGTTGAAAGACTAACAGGATATTATTTATGGACAGGACAACCATTTTGAGTAGCAAAGCTCAACTTTGGCGCAAGCGTAACAAAGGAGCATTACCTATAATTGCAGTAGGCCCTAAGAGTAAAGCGCTCCTTGTGAAATTCATTATACCTACCTACCAACAGGGGATATGGAGAAGAACAAGAAATGTTTTTCTGGGAAAACTTCAAGGATTCTCTTGTAACTCTTTTTCGGGTTGTTCCTCCGGGCTTCAGGAGAGCAATCAATGCTTTAGATGGCATTGATGTAGATCCCAACCACAGCAACCTAAAGGACTGACATCGGCGGTCTACGATATGTTTTCCTGCACATTACTACAGCTCGAGCCTCGAAACACTACAGACCGCTTTGCCGAAGTGTGGCCCGCTCTAGGCTTTCTGCAAATGTTTTTCCGAAACGCCTCCCAGCATCGAAGGACTGCGCGATCAACTTCGAACAACAAGAGAAGATCTACAAAAACATAAGCGTCTCTCTCTGCGATCCAGAACTGCACTTGATTTGCTGGTCTTATAACCATTTCAACATATGCAGAGCATTGTCCCCACTTACTCAGGAGAATAACAAAATGCACATACTGCAGTTAAAACCATTGTAAAACAGGTTTTGAAAGACAAATCATTATAAACATTTTTTGTAAAAATGCAAAACAATATAAAACTTTTTAAAAATAACATCTCACAGCAGTGCTTCGACATTTTCAGACGCATATCGACCGATGAAACACGGATTGATCACCACATGCCAGAGACGAAGCAGCAGTCCAAACAATAGCTGTAAGAGGGTAAAGTGCTCAAAAAAATTAAAGGGTTTATTCAGCCACTGTTTTCTGGATGCCCGGACGTGGTGTTGATACTCTACCTGTAAAAGGGCATAAGCCATCAACGGAGTTTGCTGGAGCAATTGGAGAATGCTATGTAGGCCAAAGGTCCGCATTTGTTAAGGAAGAAAGTTCTTTTCCACCAAGATTATACTTCCTTAATTGTGACCATAAACGTTCATGCCTTCCGCTTTAAACTTCTCCCACATTGCACCATATTCAACAAATTTGGCTCCCGATGACGATTTCCTCTTTCCCAGCTTGAAGAAATCGTTCGCTGGACCGAGATTTACCTCCGATGCGGAAATCATAATCACACAAACTCTTATTTTGCAGATTTGGACAAATCATTTTATGCTGAAGGAAGAAAGAAACTACGAGGGGCACTATTTATATTTTGAGCCTTGACAACCCTGGATGTTGTAGGTGCCATCTGACGTTTACAATGGAAAGTTTGACATTTTTGATCATAATCTACTTCAAACATTTTCTCAATAGAGCGTCATTTGTTTTGTTTACACTAACTTGAAAATTGTGTGTCAACAAAAGCATGGAATTAACTCGTGAAAATGTTCGTGCAATGATTTATTACGACTTTCGACGTGGATTATCAAGACAAGAGTGCATCGATCAACTAACTTCCACATTTGGCGACAAAGCTCCATCCCTTCCCACTGTGAAACGCTGGTATAAGGAATTTAATCGTGGCCGCCGTTCGCTCAATGATGAAGTTGGTGAAGGTCGTTCATAAATCAGTTGTTGTGCCAGAAACCATTGATGCTATGCAAAAACTAATAATGAAAGATCGTCATGCGACATATTGTAAGATTGGGGCATCCCTAGTAATTAATAAACAGCATACCTATATAAAATATTGCATTATTATTTAGCCGTGAAAAAGGTTTGCTCTCGTGGGATTCCACATAATTTGACGCAATCTCAAAAAGATGCTCATGTCGATTAGTGTACAAAAATGCTCAAGAAATACAATGGCGGTGCCTCAAAAGACGTATATAAGATTGTAACAGGTGACGAATCATGGACCTATGCGTATGACCCGGAACGTAAACAGCAGTCGACTGTATGGGTGTTTCAAGATGAAACAATCCAACAACTTGTTCGCACTCGAAGCACTTCGAAGCAAATGCTCACCTGCTTTTTCAGAAAAACTGGCCATGTGGCAACAATGCCTTTAGAGGAACGTAAAACGGTCAATGCCGAATGGTACACAACCATTTGTTTGCCGGAAGTCTTCGATGAAGTAAGGAAAACCAACAAGAACCGTAGGATCGTTCTTCATCAAGACAATGCGAGCGCATACACATCTCGTCTAACAACAGAGTATTTGAAGGCTCAAAAAATCGAATTGATGGGTCATCCGCCATACAGTCCTGATTTGGCACCCAATGGCTTCTTTTTGTTCCCGAACATCAAGAATAAATTGTGTGGACAACGATTTTCGTTGGCAGAAGAAGCCGTTATGCCTTCAAAAACCATGTTTTGGAGGTGTCTCAAGAGGACTGGAATAAATGCTTTGACAAATGGTTCAGTTTTCAATCAGAAATTACTTTGTTTTAATTTTTAGGCTCAAAATATAAATAGTGCCCCTCGTAAAGTAGGTATCGTTGGTCCAAAGGCATAGAGTTGGAAGGCTTAATTATAAGTCTTGTGTTATTTCTGTGAGGCCGAGAACTTTCCGAACTACACTCGTAAGCATTAATTCCAAATTAAAGAGTTTTGCTGTGTGGCTACGTTTCTGAGTCGAGAGTATTAACTATTTGCCCAACTAGTTAACTGCTATGTGACCTAGACGCAGCGGTCGACTAAGCTGTGTAACTTTGTGATAATTCAATAGGGATGCAGCTGCTCTGTATCCAGCAGCAGTGCCTGCCTGCCTGCCGCCTTTGCGTTTGAGGAAGTTGTCAAAGGCTTGGCAACAGACTCTGTTTACAAACACCACTTTGAGACGTCCTATCTTCACTGTAAAGGCAGCATTCAAAATGAAACTCGACGGCTAGATTCACCACGTATGTGCGTAGCCTTGGCACATTTCATTAATTAATTCCTTTGCTTTTCATCTTAGCTTCCTCTAACCTCTAATTAATACTTTTCGTTTTCAACTCTCTTTGGAAAGGTTTCTCGTCAGGGTTTTTATGTTTAGGCTTGTGGTGTATTTAAATTAACTAGCAAATAAATAATAATCATCGTTACTTCGCCAAATCATTTCTTCTTCTTTCTTTTCTTTTGAGGAAGGGCTTACCTAATGTAGATTTAACTGCTAAGTCAAAACCAAGCGGGATGACTGAGGCTTGCATTCGTTGGACCACCCTTGGATTTTTACTTTCTCTACTACGTATAGTAAGTAGGGGAAGTCCGGAAATACATGTTATGAGACCCCCTGAATCCAAAAAAATCTGATGTGTTACACTCACATGACTTTCTCTACTCTTGTACAAACTATTTTTACAAACGCTTATTCTCCATATGCTTCATGTTAATGGAGATATTGAGATGTCAATCTTATTGATAATTTTCTTGTAGATGCAAGGGGAATATGGTAGGTTTTAAGCGATAGTCAAATATTTTAACGCTGGTTGCTATGTGGCGCATTCCATTCTCTTTGCATGTCCAGGACATAAAAAAAATGAATATTGAAATTTGAGAAAAAGTGTAAGTATTGGAAAATTTAAGGGAATAACAAGCAATATCTCGCAAACGGTTCACTCAACAAAAGAAATGTATATGACATAAATTGTGTATTTTAACGCGATCTACATTTTTCGTGTAGTAAAATGTTGTCTATCTCTTATGGTTTACCAGTCATGAAAAAGTCGTTCATAACGAAGAATATTTTTGGAGACATTCCCAGAAAATTCGAGATATACATTTTATTTGTCATGACAATATCTTAAACATATGATATTTTAATCAAAATCGTTAGAGTCGTTTTTGAGAAAATTAAAATTTTCGAAAAATGTTCCATGTAAAGGGTAGTCTGGGGTGGGGGGATTTTCTTGAAAACCTTCGTGTCGCATCTCTGAAAGATACTGAACCTAAATACCAAGTTTGGTGTTTATCCGACTCTTCGTTTTTGAGTTATGCTGTTCACAGACACACGGACAGACACACAGACACACAGACAGACACACACACGGACATGTTTCCAAAAATGCTTTTTTTTGATTCAGTGAGTCTCAAAACATGTATTTCCGGTGAAATCTCGGTATCGAAATTTTGGGTGGAATACAATACTTCCCCTACTTACTATACGTAGTAGAGAAAGTGTGTCTGTGAACAGCATAACTCAGAAACGAACAGTCGGATAAACACCAAACTTGGTATTTAGGTTCAGTATCTTCCAGAGATGCGACACAAAGGTTTTCAAGAAAATCCCCCCACCCCAGATTACCCTTTACATGGAACATTTTTCGAAAATTTTAATTTTCTCAAAAATGGCTCTAACGATGTTTATTAAAATATCATATGTTTAAGATATTTTCATGACAAATGAAATGTATATCTCGAATTTTCTGGGAATGTCTCCAAAAGTATTCTTCATTGTGAACGACTTTTGCATAACTGGTAAACCACAAGAGACAGACAAAATTTTACGACACAAAAAATGTAGATCGCGTTAAAATACACAACTTATATTCATATAAATTTTTGTTGTTGAGTGAACCATTTTCGAGATATTGCTTGTTATTCCCTTAAATTTTCCAATACTTATACTTTTACTTAAATAGGAATTCGTTATTCATTTTTTATGTCCTGGACATGCAAAGAATGGAATACGCCACATAGCAACCAGCGTTAAAATATTTGACTATCGCTTAAAACCTAGCAATTCCCCTTGCATCTACAAGAAAATTAGCAATAAGATTAACATCTCGATATCTCGATTAACATGAAGTAGATGGAGAATAAGGGTTTGCAAAAATAGTTTGTACAAGAATAGAGAAAGTCATGTGAGTGTAACACAGATTTTTTTTTTGATTCAGGAGCCTCAAAGCATGTATTTTCGGTGAAATCTCGATCGAATGTTTGGGTGGAATACAACAGTTCCTCTGCTTACTATTGGTAGGTTGTATAGAAAATAATTATCATTTTAACTTTAGTTTTATTGATATTACGCCCTACCGTGCATAAGCGAATCTAAAATCGGTATTTTGGAAACGCACAGTTATGTTTCTGTTTTGTGCTCCTTGTGGTGGTTAGAGCGGGCGGGCAGGTTTGGGAACAGCTGGTGCCCGCATGTTTGTAGTGGACGCTGTCCTCTCCGGTCAAGCACATTGTTTGTCAAACAGCTATGCCCTTCTGCTCCACAACGGACCCACATTCTTCAAGTGCACTGTTAGAGCGTGTAAATCAATCATCCAGTGTTCTCGTGCAGATCCACAATGAGTGATATACACGCCACGGAGTGCGTTCAATAATAAAATATCTAAAGCAAACGCACGCTAACAGTGTCGTATCCATTTTTATAGCTTTCATTGGTGAAATTGGGTTAAAAATACCAGTAAAAGCCATCACGTACATGGTAGGTAGAGTAGGTATGGCATTCCGCCTTAAAATTCGATACCGAAATGTCACCGGAAATAATGTTTCGAGGCACCCTGAATAAAAAAATCTGATGTGTTACATTCACATGACTTTCTCTACTCTTGTACAAAATATTTTTACTAACGCTTATTCTCCATCTACTTCATGTTAATCGAGATAAACATTTGCAGAGTCCATCTTATTGCTAATTTTCTTGTAGATGTAAAGGGAATATATATTTACAAGGGCAATATAGAAATACAGTAGCCTTTAAGCACATACATATCTCTTAATAGCTGGTTGCTAGGTGCAGCACCATTCTCTTTCCCACAGATTATAACTCTTTGCATATCCAAGACAAAAAAATGAATAACGAATTCCCATTTGAGAAAATAAGTATTGAAAAATTTAAGGGAATAACAAGCAATATCTCGAAAATGATTCACTCAACAAAAAATATGTATATGACATAAATTGTGTATTTTAACGCGCTCTACATTTTTTGTGTAGTAAAATTTTGTCTACCTCTTATGGTTTACCAGTTATGCAAAAGTCGTTCACAATGAAGAATACTTTTGGAGACATTCCCAGGAAATTCAAGATATACATTTTATTTGTCATAAAAATATCTTAAATCAAAATCGTTAGAGCCATTTTTGAGAAAATTAAAATTTTCGAAAAATGTTCCATGTAAAGGGTAATCTGGGGTGGGGGGATTTTCTTGAAAACCTTCGTGTCGCATCCTTGGAAGATACTGAACCTAAATACCAAGTTTGGTGTTTATCCGGCTGTTCACGACACACACACACACGGACATGTTTCCAAAAATGCTTTTTTTGGATTCAGGGGGCCTCAAAACATATATTTCCGGTGAAATCTCGGTATCGAATTTTTGGGTGGAATACAATACTTCCCCTACTTACTATACGTAGTAGAGAAAGTAAAAATGCATTTCAAAACCTACACTATTGCATGAAACAGCAGTGTTAAAGAAGTAGCCCCCCAATTTTATACAACTTTCCTATTCGTACAGTAGTTAAGAATGACCACTGCGTCGTAAACAGCTTCAATATGCACGTGTTACAAAGGTCGCTTAGCTACTGTGATCGTAGTTGTGTACCTTCTGTCAGTAGCGATCGAATTGGATAAACAAAAGGAGCTTAGTTCTGATCTGAAGCAGGTAATTATAAACTTGGCACTTAGAGGGTATTCTCTCAGAAAAATAGGGCAAAAGTGAATAAACTGCATACTATCATTTAGTATGTAGTCAAGAAATTTAGTGAGCAGGGTTCTACAAAGAATTTACTAAGAAAGCCTAAAGAAAGTAGGCTGAATGCACGAGAGGAACGTTTCATTGGAAGCCGAATCCGAGAACATCCAAAATTAAGTGTTCCTCAATTACAACCATTAGTAGAAGATGTGTCTGGAAAGAAGATGTCTGACCAAACTGTTCCTCGTGTCTTATGGAAGTACGGATACCATGGCCGAACACCAAGGAAGAAGCCTTATGTAAGTGCAGCAAACAGGAAGAAACGAGTTGCATTTGCTAAAGATCACATACATAAGGATCAGAACTTTTGGAACAGCGTGATATGGTCAGATGAGACTAAGATAAACCTCTTCGGGTCAGATGGGATAAACAGAGTCTGGAGAAAAGCAAATTCAGACAATGACCCCAAAAACACACTTCCCACAGTTAAACATGGTGATGGTTCCATTATGCTCTGGGCCTGCATGTCATCAAACAGTGTTGGTAATATACAGTTTATTGATGGCACTATGGACAAATATGTGTATCTTGACATTTTACAGAACAATGTAAAGCAGAGTGCCCAGAAGGGCATAGCACCTGGTTATAGGTTTCAGCAGGATAATGATAGTAAACACAAGGCAAGACTGAACATCAATTGCAAATATGGAATGCGCCCAAACTACTACAAACACCACCTCAGAGTCCAGACTTGAATCCAATCGAGCATCTGTGGACAATTCTGAAGAAACGAGTCGGTAAAAGCAGAATAAAAGACACAACGCTTAAACGCGTTGTGGAAGAAGAATGGAATAAAATCAGCCCAGAAGAATGCAAAAACTTGGTTACTTCTATGAAGAGAAGGTGTGAGGCAGTTATTAAAGCCAAGGGGTACCCAAAAAAAGTATTAGATTATCAGTGGTGTCTCTGTTATTAAATTATTACTTCTAATGTGCGAATAGAAAAGTTGTACAACATGGTCATGTTTCTTTTACTATTTTATTTAATTTAGTTTTTAAGCTGATATGTTAATATTTAGTTAATTCCTAATACAGCATTTGTTATATTGTTCAACATGTATGAAAAAAATGTTAAACTGTGTCTTCTAATAAATATTAAAGTATTTTCTAGAAAATTGATGTGCACGAATAAGTATGTTATATACTGTATGTGTGTGTGAAAGCATAACTCAAACGAAAAGTTGGGTAAACACCAAATTTGGTATTTAGGTTCACCACCTTCCAAAGACGCGACATAAGATTTTCAAGAAAATCCTCCACCCCAAACTACCTTTAACATGGCACATTCTTCGAAATGTTTTATTTTCTACACAATGGCTCTAACGATTTTGATTAAAATAGTATATATTAGAGGTACTTACATGACAAATAAAATGCATATTTTGGATTTCTGGGAACAGCCTGTGAAGTCGTCTTTAATCTGAAGAAATTTTGTATAATCTCGTATAACTGGTAAACGTTAAGCGATAGGCGAAAACGTACCACACAAATACTCTTTAAAACACACAATTTATTTCAAGTAACTTTTTTGTAGCATCGGCCATTTCCGGGATATCCGTTATTAATACATAGTTCTATTTGTTGAATACTTATCATTCAAGTCCCACCGATTTTCAGTTGTTTCTCGCGATGCCATGGAAACAGTATGGAATTTTAAGGGCAGTATATAACGTCCAGTTGTTAAACATTTGACTGTCGCTGTTCCCTTTGTATCTTAGCGAAATGTGTAATGTAGCTATTTCTGCAAAGGCTTATCTGGATTAAAATGAAGTAGATGGAAATATAACTTTCGTAAGAATAATTTGTATATATGTTCACAGACAAACACATACACACGAGCCTTTTTCTAAAAAAAAGTTTATTATTATTATTATTATTATTATTATTATTATTATTATTATGATTATTCAGGGGCCTCAAGACACGTATTTCGTGCGAAATCTTGGTATCGAATTTTTGGGTGGATTCCAATACTTTCTCTACCTAATGGTAGAGAAAGTACAAAATGTAGTGTTAAAACACACAATTTGTGTCAAATTTTTATGATATTAACCATTAAACCGAAGATCTTCGTTGCTCTTGAATTGGGTTTTCCAATACTTTGCAGTTTTTAAGCACTACGTCACCATTTATTTATCTCTCGTGATCATGAAAAGACAGCATACCCCTCTTGCACCTAAGACATGAGATTTTTGACCGGAGAAAGCTGGAATGTTGAGAACATGTGGGTCAAATGCAGCACGGAAATAAGAAAGATAGGCCGCTTCACCTTGGTGACGGAGAGCTCGTACACACGCGCGGGTCGATATCATGACGTTCATATCACCACTCTCTCTGCTACTTCATGCATTAACTTAATGGTCAGCTTGTACATTCGTCCGTGCAAATATACAGGCCGGCAGACAGCCGTGTGGCGATGTTGCACAGTAGCGAGGATACAGTTCCCTCACTGCTGTGTTATGGCCAAATAAGTATTGTCATGAAAAATATTTATCTTAACTAAAAATGATATTGTTTAATTAAGCGTATTATTATCCCTAGGTTACGAGAAACTCTCAATATGCATTCTTAAGACAAAAAGAGTTGAAATAAAATCTTATTAAATTTTGTTAAATGTGAAATTTCATATTCTAAACCATGCTTGCTATCATTATGCTACAAGTATTTTTATCTTTTGCAGTGTGCAGAATTGAATGCACGAGACAAGAAATTTTATATTTCATAATATCAAATTAATTATCCAGTCCATTTGTCGATTATAACGTTATTTCTCTCAGTATGGTACTATTTAACTTAATCCACTGATAAATAAACAAAACTTAAAAATAAGCAATCATAATAATTGTAAAAGTCTAAGTATCACAATTTAGTTGTACTAAATACAGATCCATACCTCTGCAACGATTCCGACCAAATTTTGCTCAGGTAACCTTTGACACACTCCAAATAATTGGGACACCTCACAATATTCTTCTTCTTTTACCATTTTCTAAAATGCCTTTTTTTTTAAATTTAGTGGCTCTCAAAATGTATATTCTGGTACACTCTATCTACATATGGGATTTTTCTTTAAAGTTTTTTTTTAAATTATGTTTAAAGCGTTAAATAGAATTGCGAAGTGGTAATGGATATATTAAATATAAGATTTTTTTTTACTTTGTCTACTATGTACACGTAAGAAGGGGGAAGTATTGTATTCCACCGAAAAATTCTATACCGAGATTTCATGGAAATATATGATTTGAGGCCCCCTGACCACCATACCAAAAAAAATCTGATGTGTTACATGATTTTCTCTACTCTTGTACAAACTATTTTTACAAACGCTTATTCTCCATATGCTTCATGTTAATCGAGATGTTAATCTTATTGCTAATTTTCTTGTAGATGCAAGGGGAATTGGTAGGCTTTAAGCGATGGTAAAATATTTTAAGAGCTGATTGCTATGTGGAGCATTCCATTCTCTTTGCATGTCCAGGACGTAAAAAAATGAATAACGAATTCCCATTTGAGAAAAAGTATTGGAAAATTTAAGGGAATAACAAGCAATATCTCGAAAATGGTTCACTCAACAACAAAAACTGTATATGACAAATTGTGTATTTTAACGCGATCTACATTTTTTGTGTAGTAAAATTTTGTCTATCTCTTATGGTTTACCAGTTATGCAAAAGTCGTTCACAATGAAGAATACTTTTGGAGACATTCCCAGAAAATTCAAGATATACATTTCATTTGTCATGAATATATATTAAACATATGGTATTTTAATCAAAATCGTTAGCCATTTTTGAGAAAATTAAAATTATCGAAAATTCTTCCATGTAAAGGGTAATCTGGGGTGGGGGGATTTTCATGAAAACCTCGTGTCGCATCTCTGGAAGATACTGAACCTAAATACCAAGTTTGGTGTTTATCCGACTGTTCGTTTCTGAGTTATGCTGTTCACAGACAGACAGACACACACACACACGGGCATGTTTCCAAAAATGTTTTCTTTTGGATTTAGGGGGTCTCAAAACATGTATTTCCGGTGAAATGTCGGTATCGAATTTTTGGGTGGAATACAATATTTCCCCTACTTACTATACGTAGTAGAGAAAGTAACAAAAACTCGGTTAAATATTAAACTTTCTGTTTAAGTTTAAAACGTCTTCCAAGGTTATGAGACGAACATTTTCAAGAAAATCTCCCCATCCCTGTACATGGACATTTTTTCGAAAATTTTGAATTACTCAAAAATGGCTCTAGCGATGCTGATTAAAATACCATATGTTTAAGATATTTTCATGACAAATGAAATGTATATCTCGAATTTTCTGGGAATGTCTCCAAAAGTATTCTTCGTTGTGAACGACTTTTGCATAACTGGTAATGTAGATCGCGTTAAAATACACAATTTATGTCATATACATTTTTGTTGTTGAGTGAACCATTTTTGAGATATTGCTTGTTATTCCCAATTTTGCAATAGTTATACGTTTTCTCAAATAGGAATTCGTTATCCTTTTTTTTTTGTCCTGGTAATCCAAAGAGAATGGAATACTCCACATAGCAACCAGCTCTTAAAACATTTGACTATCGCTTAAAGCCTACCATATTCCCCTTGCATCTACAAGAAAATTAGCAATAAGATTAACATCTCGATTAACATGAAGCATATGGAGAATAAGCGTTTGTAAAAATAGTTTGTACAAGAGTAGAGAAAGTCACGTGAAGGTAACACATCAGATTTTTTTAAACTGTAACGACTTCAATCATTGAAATAATACACCTCACAACTCATGACATTTCCTCTTTTTAGTTCACAACTATAGGTATTTATTTTGAAATTTCCAATGCTAAAAATAACTATTACCTTAGCACGGCAAGTCGTGATTCCCGGTGCATCTGCTACGCACGGGTTCATTCCTGTAGGTAAAGTCAAGGGAGGGAATCGAACCCCGTTACCATGACAACGGCTATGCTCCCCTTATTTGCTTTGTGTTGCCAACTTTATATAAAAAAAGCAGGGAGGGACGATGACGCAGCTAATAGAGTGGGTGCAGGATTAATTACTGCAATCCGTTAGAGCCGATAGCCGAGCGCTCCAACAAAAATTATTTGCGAAATAATATCACTGTTTTCGAGAACCGTTATACTTTTGATACATCGCACTTCGCATACTTTCTGCCAAGTATCAGCTTGTGGCTTTCAAAAACCATCCATTACCAAATCCTTTCCGTTGCTCAAAGAGCGATAAAACTGCGTTACTCAACACGGGGTGTGCGAACACCCTCTGAATCATAATATGAAGTGATCGAGATAACTCGGCGCGGAGAATTTTAAAATGTCTGCTAAACTAAAACAGGCTCCGGGTGTATATGTGCGAGGGGAGGGTGGTCATTTGCAGACTAGAAGTACAACTACAGATTTTATATTAACGTGAAAATGTCTTAATTTTCGCCTTCATAAAACAACTGCTTTGGAAACGGTGACATCACACGTTTCTACCAAACCAACTCGCTCAAATTGTATAATGTAATGAGCTATTATATGCTTCCTGAAGTAACTTCTTTACTATCCCTTGTGGTTTGTCTGTTACACAACATTACAAAAAATCTGATGTGTTACACTCACATGACTTTCTCTACTCTTGTACAAACTATTTTTACAAATGCTTATTCTCCATATGCTTCATGTTAATCGAGATATCGAGATGTCAATCTTATTGCTAATTTTCTTGTAGGTGCAAGGGGAATATGGTAGGCTTTAAGCGATAGTCAAATATTTTAAGCGATGGTTGCTATGTGGAGTATTCCATTCTCTTTGCATGTCCAGGACATAAAAAAAAATGAATAACGAATTTGAGAAAATTGAGAAAGTATTGTAAAATTTAAGGGAATAACAAGCAATATCTCGAAAACGGTTCACTCAACAAAACAAATGTATATGACATAAATTGTGTATTTTAACGCGATCTACATTTTTTGTGCAGTAAAATTTTGTCTATCTCTTATGGTTTACCAGTTATGGAAAAGTCGTTCAGAATGAAGAACACTTTTGGAGACATTCCCAGAAAACTCGAGATATACATTTCATTTGTCATGAAAATATCTTAAACATATGATATTTTAATCAAAACCGTTAGAGCCATTTTTGAGAAAATTAAAATTTTCGAAAACTCTTCTATGTAAAGGGTACTCTGGGGTGGGGGGATTTTCTTGAAAACTTTCGTGTCGCATCTCTGGAAGATACTGAACCTAAATACCAAGTTTGGTGTTTATCCGACTGTTCGTTACTGAGTTATGCTGTTCACACACACACACACGCACGCACACATACACACACACGAACATGTTTCCAAAAATGCTTTTTTTGGATTCAGGGAGTCTCAAAACATGTATTTCCGGTGAAATCTCGGTATCGAATTTTTGAGTGGAATACAACACTTCCCCTACTTACTATACGTAGTAGAGAAAGTAAAAATGCAACCAGAATTAAAGGGACTTCACACACTATTTACGAAAAATTCAAAACATGCATTTTATTTTATGTCACACATGTATTTTAATCCGAATCTTGAACTGATTTTTAGTCATGTTCCATCTTTTGAACATGTTGGACTTAAGTACCAAATTGCTATGTATTCCTTTCGATTTTTAAGTTTTGCTGTTTTGCACTCACTCCGTCACACGAACGTAAAAATTCTTAGTATGGCTTCCTTCGGAAGGGAAGTAAAGCCGGTGGTCCCGTGTCGTAGATTTACGGCACGTAAAAGAACCTCAAGCCTGATAAAGAGGCCTCTGAGCAAAATTACCGATATTTCATGCCCAATATGGAATGGGACGCTAAGGACCACATCAGTAGCTCATAAATAAAACTTAACTTAATTTTAATTCCCACAGGAACGCGCGTACCTTTTACTAAAACTGTTTTTGTCAAGAGACCTCAAAACTTTTATTTCCGATGAATTATCGATATCGAATTTTCGGGTGGAGTACAATACTTCCTTTATCTAATATAGGTAAACGGCAGAGAAAGTAAAAATTCCATATTTTAGAGCACTCTCCGTGCAAACTACTCTTTAATTTAATTCAGAACTGAACTAAATTTGAAGAACGTTCTCTTAACATTTGCACATAACACTTCACTTGTAAACGCAATGGTTTGCCAAATTTTACGAATATCTCTCTCTCTCTCACTCACTCACTCTCACTCACTCACTCACTCACTCTCACTCACTCTCACTCTCTCTCTCTCTCTCTCACTCGTTCTCTATGCATATACAGCGGTTCCCGAGTTATCAGTAGGGGCCGGATTTTTAGGTGAAATAAAGCATCATTTTAGGTTTCTTGCTTAAAATAGGTTTCTTTTTAGGTCTTTCTTGATTAAAATAGGTTTCTTTTTAGGTCTTTCTTGATTAAAATAGTTTTTTCATGTTTTGCTTCGTGGATCAATACAGGTATCAATAATTTTGCTTTTCTGATAGATGTAAGATTTATATTTTGGCTTGCAGTAGATACATACATACATTCTCAAATTTTCCGGCGTAAACGATTTCGTATTATCACGTAGCACGTTCTTGTATGAAGAAAAGGTTCTTTCAACGGAACATGACGTCATTGGAGCGTAGAGCAAAGATGTCAGTGCAGCAGGTTCTAGGGGTAGTTCTATATCTAGAGCAGTTTTCAGTGACAAAGTTGTACAACCGGAGAGTAACTTCTGGTATAAAACAAAAATGTGTCTTAATATATGTAAGGGAAGCGTCAAGAGTGGGGCACTCGAGTGATTTCTTAGTCTTGGCAATGCAGGAAGCTTCTGTTTCATCCAATTCATTGACGACATTTTTAATGTCTTTTAAGTGCTCAGCATAGTATATGACAGCAGACAGCCAAGTCCTGACCTTCTATCAGTTGCAGCCAGGTGTCACCACGTCACATGTGCTACGTTGAACTGTAGTAACTTGAACTATTTACTGGCTACAAGTGGTGGAAATAATTTTACAATGAGTTTCAATCAGAAAATAACTTCTTCATTTCAAAAAGGAAAAACAGCTATTTAGGTTATTTTAGGCGTCAACTCCTCATTTAGGTTTTTTTAGGTGTAATGAAATTCGCATACTCTGCTAAACGAGTATATATCTTGAAGTGTGTTAATTAAATAGCGAGGAAAAATATAGGTTAAAACCTAAAATTCCGGGCCCTAGTTATTATATACGCACGGTCAGGCAGCTTAATAGCGGCTCACAAATAGCGCAAGTGTACAAAACTGAAAGAAATGAAAATTAACTGCCTCTGTGGTCGAGTGGTCAGTGTTCGATTACCTGCTGGAGCGGGGTAAATTTTCCTTAATTAGATTCGTTCCCTACCCTACACACAGCCTGGAACTATGAATATCAGTGTGTTTCATACCCAAAATGGGGGGGGGGCCGCCAATTTCCTGATATAACATGACTTTCTCCCACCACTCTTCTATTACTATTTTTCCAGAAATTACTTTCTCTACATAGTAGGTAGAGGAGGTATTGCATTCCACCCATAAATTCGAACGAGATTTTACCGGAAATACATGTTTTGAGACCCCATAAATAGAAAAAGTATTTTTAGAAAATGGTTCGCGCGCGCGATTGTGTGAGATAGACTGTGAACAGCATAACTCAAAAATGAAAAATCGGATAAATACCAAACTTGGTATTTAAGCTCAGTATCTTCCAAGGATGCGACATGAAGATCTTAAAGAAAATCCCCCCAACCCCAACTACCCTTTACATGGAAACTTTTTAGCAAATTTTTATTTTCTAAAAAAATCGCTCTAACGATTTTGATTAAAATACCCTATACTAAATATATTTACACAAGTAAACAAAACCAAAAAAAATGTAATTTTTTAAATTTAAAACACAATTTATTTCAAATAGTTTTTTTGTGCCATAAGCCTTTCTGAGATCGGTTATTAATGGTCGTAGTGTTCATTTTTTTATTATAGTCGTTTCAACATTCAGTTGTTTCTCGTGATGTCATGGAAACAGTATGGAATTTTAAGGCCAGCGTATAGCGTCCAGTTGTTAAACATTTGACTATCGCTGTTCTCTTTGTATCTATAAGGAAACGTGTAATGTAGCTATTTCTGCAAAGGTTTATTTGGATTGAAACATAATCGATATAAAAATAAGCTTCGGTAAGAATAGTTTGTATACTCACTAATAAACGATACAGGGTAGAGAAAGTCATTAGAATGCATCACATCAGACTTTTTTTCTATCTACTTCATGTTATTCGAGATAAAATGTTAGAAATAGTTTCATTACATATCTCGTTGTAGGTACGAGAGGGTTAAGGAGGTTGAAGCGATTGTCAAATCTTTAAAAAGCGGGTAGCGACATGCTGGCTTTGAAATTCCATACTGTTTCTATAGCATCGCGAGAAATAAATAAAATAATAATAATAATAATAATAATAAAAATAAAAATCTGATGTGTTACACTCACACGACTTTCTCTACTCTTGTACAAGCTATTTTTACAAACGCTTATTCTCCATATGCTTTATGTTAATCGAGATGTTAATCTTATTGCTAATTCTCTTGTAGATGCAAGGGGAATTGGTAGGCTTTAAGCGATAGTCAAATATTTTAAAAGCTGGTTGTTATGTGGCGCATTCCATTCTCTTTGCATTAACAGGACATAAACAAATTAATAACGAATTCCCATTTGAGAAAAAGTATAAGTATTGGAAAATTTAAGGGAATAACAAGCAATATCTCGAAAATGGTTCACACAACAAAAAAAATGTATGTGACATAAATTGTATATTTTAACGCGATCTACATTTTTTGTGTAGTAAAATTTTGTCTATCTCTTATGGTTTACCAGTTATGCAAAAGTCGTTCACAATAAAGAATACTTTTGGAGACATTCCCAGAAAATTCAAGATATACATTTTATTTGTCATAAAAATATCTTAAACATATGATATTTTAATCAAACTCTTTAGAGCAATTTTCGAAGTGTCTTCCATGTAAAGGGTAATCTGGGGTGGGGGGATTTTTTTGAAAACCTTGTGTCGCATCTCTGGAAGATACTGAACTTAAATACCAAGTTTGGTGTTTATCCGACTGTACGTTTCTGAGATATGCTGTTCACAGACAGACACACACACACACACACACACAAACATGTTTCCAAAAATGCTTTTTTTTTATATTCAGGGGGTCACAAAACATGCATTTCCGGTGAAATCTCAGTATCGAATTTTTGGGTGGAATACAATACTTCGTTTACTTACTATACGTAGTAGAGAAAGTAAAAATCTGATGTGTTACACTCACATGACTTTCTCTACTCTTGTACAAACTATTTTTACAAACGTTTATTCTCCATATGCTTCATGTTACTCGAGATATCGAGATGTCAATCTTATTGCTAATTTTCTTGTAGATGCAAGGGGAACATGGTAGGTTATAAGCGATAGTCAAATCTTTTAAGCGCTGGTTGCTATGTGGCGCATTCTATTCTGTTTGCATATCCAGGACATAAAAAATTGAATAACGAATTTGAGAAAAAGTATAAGTATTGGAAACTTTAAGGAAATAACAAGCAATATCTCGAAAATGGTTCACTCAACTAAAAAAATGTATATGACATAAATTGTGTATTTTAACGCGATGTGCATTTTTTGTGTAGTAAAATTTTGTCTATCTCTTATGGTTTACCAGTTATGCAAAAGTCGTTCACAATAAAGAATACTTTTGGAGACATTCCCAGAAAATTCGAGATATACATTTCATTTGTCATGAAAATATCTTAAAACATATGATATTTTAATCAAAATCGTTAGAGCCATTTTTGAGAAAATTAAAATTTTCGAAAAATGTTTCATATAAGGGGTAATCTGGGGTGGGGGGATTTTCTTGAAAACCTTCGTGTCGCATCTCTGGAAGATACTGAACCTAAATACCAAGTTTGGTGTTTATCCGACTGTTCGTTTCTGAGTTATGCTGTTCACAGACACACACACGGACATGATTCCAAAAATGCTTTTTTTTTTTGGATTCAGGGGGTCTCAAAACATGTATTTCCGGTGAAATCTCGGTATCGAATTTTTGGGTGGAATACAATACTTCCCCTACTTACTATACGTAGTAGAGAACTGATTAACATCACAACATTAAAGAAATTGTGTGTTTTGGTTAGCAGGCGTCTGTCCGTCTCTTATGGTTTACCAGCTATACAACAATATACAATATTCATTCAGAATGAAGAGAACTTCAGGGATATTCCAAGAAATTTCAAGATATACAATTCATTTCTCATGATAATACCTTAAACGTATTTTAATCAAAATCATAACAGCTATACTTTTTAGAAAATAAAAAAACAAGGAAACATTATTGTATATTAAGGATAACTTAAGCTGTAGGGATTTTGATGCAAATGTTCGTTTCGATGCCAGAACTTAAAACACCAAGTTTAGTATTTAAAATGCCTTCAGAAGAAAATCTTTACAACCCCCAAGATCATTACGCAATGCTCTAGCACCAAGAGTTTTCAAGTGTTTCAGAGATACAGTACTTTAGAGAGGTTACCCACATGGGCATCTATGCGCCCCCGAGTGCGAACTCTCAAGAGGTTCACCTTGTCACGCTGTGTCTTGCAAAGTCATACAGACATATATAATGCATTTTTTTTCCCTCTCGGGTCCAAGAGACTCGAGTCCTGGGTTCGCTTGCCGGGAAAGGTCTTGCAACTTTAACGTATGGTGGCCTGCAGAAATGCAGGCGGACCACGAGGTTCGCCAAACAAAACAAAGCCACTTGTCCGTGTATGTACACCAGGGCCGAACACTGATCTCACCCTGGGAAACAGCCTGTGACATAAATATGGCTGGAAAGACAAGTGAGGCTACGTGTGTGAAAAACCCCTAAGTTTAAGAGTAGTCGCTAGTAAAATTACCAATTTCTACAAATCTCGATTTCATATTCCTATATACCTAACCATATTTTCAATAAAATAAATTTCCAAAAAAAAATTAAAATCGAGTGATAAAAGTTCGACAATTTTAAACTTTTTAAATTATGCATATCATTCCTCCAATATAGTTCCTTTATAGAATCACAGCTAATTTTTACTTTCTCTACTACGTATAGTAAGCAGGGGAAGTATTGTATTCCACCCAAAAATTCTATACCGAGATTTCACCGGAAATATATGTTTTGAGACCCCTGAATCCAAAAAAAAACATTTTTGGAAACATGTCCATGTGTGTGTGTGTGTGTCTGTCTGTCTGTCTGTCTGTCTGTGAACAGCATAACTCAGAAACGAACAGTCGGATAAACACCAAACTTGGTATTTAGATTCAGATCTTCCAGAGATGCGACACGAAGGTTTTCAAGAAAATCCCCCCACCCCAGATTACATGGAACATCTTTCGAAAATTTTAATTTTCTCAAAAATGGCTCTAAAGATTTTGATTAAAATATCATATGTTTAAATTATTTTCATGAGAAATAAAATGTATATCTTGAATTTTCTGGGAATGTCTCCAAAAGTATTCTCCATTGTGAACGACTTGTGCATAACTGGTAAACCATAAGAGATAGACAAAATTTTACTACACAAAAAATGTAGATCGCGTTAAAATACACAATTTATGTCATATACATTTTTGTTGTTGAGTGAATCATTTTCGAGATATTGCTTGTTATTCCCTTAAATGTTTCAATATTTTCTCAAATGGGAATTCGTTATTCATTTTTACTTTCTCTACTACGTATAGTAAGTAGGGGAAGTATTGCATTCCACCCAAAAATTCGATACCGAGATTTCATCGGAAATACATGTTTTGAGACCTCGTGAATCCAAAAAAAGCATTTTTGGAAACATGTCCGTGTGTGTGTCTGTGTGTGTGTGTGTGTGTGCCTGTGTGTGTGTGTGTCTGTGTGTGTGTCTGTGAACAGCATAACTCAAAAACGAACAGTCGGATAAGCACCAAACTTGGTATTTAGGTTCAGTATCTTCCAGAGATGCGACAAGAAGGTTTTCAAGAAAATCCCCCCACCCCAGACTACCCTTTACATGGAACATTTTTCGAAAATTTTAATTTTCTCAAAAATGGCTCTAACGATTTTGATTAAAATAACATATGTTTAAGATAATGTCATGAGAAATGAAATGTATATCTCGAATTTTCTGGGAATGTCTCCAAAAGTATTCTTCATTGTGAACGACTTTTGCATAACTGGTAAACCATAAGAGATAGACAAAATTTTACTACACAAAAAATGTAGATCGCGTTAAAATACACAACTTATGTCATATACATTGCTTTTGTTGAGTGAACCGTTTTCGAAATATTGCTTGTTATTTCCTTAAATTTTCCAATACTTATACTTTTTCTCAAATTCGTTATTCATTTTGTTATGTCCTGGACATGCAAAGAGAATGGAATGCGCCACATAGCAACCAGCGTTAAAATATTTGACTATCGCTTAAAAGCTACTATATTCCCCTTGCATCTACAAGAAAATTACCAATAAAATTGACATCTCGATATCTCGATTAACATGAAGCATATGGAGAATAGGCGTTTGTAAAAATAGTTTGTACAAGAGTAGAGAAAGTCATGTGAGTGTAACACATCAGATTTTTTTGTCTTGGATATGCAAAGAGTATTAATCTGTGGCAAAGAGAATGGTGCTGCACCTAGCAACCAGCTATTAAGAGATATGTCGATGCTTAAAGGCTACAGTATTTCTATATTGCCGTTGTAAATACATATTCCCCTTACATCTACAAAAAAATTAGCAATAAGATAGAATCTGCAAATGTTTATCTCGATTAACATGAAGTAGATGGAGAATAAGCGTTTGTAAGAATAGTTTGTACAAGAGTAGAGAAAGTCATGTGAGTGTAACACATCAGATTTTTTTTCAATGATTTATTGAATCGATCCGCACATGTGCGTTCTACAGACCATTGCTAATATACGAGTACATAGCATCAAAATAACATTGAAATGAAGTAAACCCGACTGAGCCCCTCATTAACAGTAATTAGTTCACATTATAACAGATCTTGTTTCTGGCAGTTTAAAACGTTCACTGGGGAAAAAAAATAAACAAAAAGAAACCATGTGTTAATTATTAAAACCCTAGATCCACCACTGCACTTGATATCAAGAAAAGGCTCGTTAGATCTCTTTATCAGCATTAAATGAACGCATATTGAAGATCCAAAAGAAATTGACAAAAAGTTGCATAACGAAAGTGGTAAAATGCTGGAAAACAAGATAAGGAGAAACTGTGGTCTGCTGGTTAGCACGCTAGGCTCCTAATCCAGAGGTCCCGTGTTTGGTTCCCGGTGGGAGGATCGGAATATTCCCTACCCTCCATAGAGTCTAAAATTGTGGATGTGAGAGTGAATATACATGTGAAAATAATTTAAAAACGACGGAAACCTAGAGTAACCTAACCTATAAAAAAATCAGAGAGTAAAAACAGCATCAAACGTTTGAGTCAAAGCCCCGATATGACCATAGCAATTAAAGGGGTCTATAAAAATCAGCGCTCCCCAGAAAAAAGATTAGGAGAAAAATAATTTTCAGTATTTAAGCACTATTTTCACACACCTGCACACATCCATTTAACGTCCAGTTTGAACATTTAAATGTCCAGAAGGGCAAACCACAATTACATCGTGAGTCTTCGAATGTTTGAGGAATTTTTAAAAAGGTTTCCTTTTTCGAAAATTAGTGGAAATTTTCGGTATCGTGAATCTGAAAGTGTATAGGTTGTCTGGACTCGTTTCAATCAAGAAAACATGCATATATCTGGTTGTACTTGATAGTGTAAAAAATACCACAATCTCGTGATACGCATATATCTATAAGAAGTTTCATGTCCGTCTGTGTGGAAGTCAATCTAGAAAAAGAAAATCTTTTACAATCACACGATTTTCTCTGCACAATATTATGTACTTTCGTGTCTACTCTGCATATTATTTGTGTGGAAAAAAAAAAATAAACGTGTTTTTCTACTACTTGTCAATCGTGAGAAAAGTTATCGCGGATGGTTCCACACACATCTTATTGCTCTATACTATACACGCACAAAACACGCTAGTGGTATAATCAAACATTGGAGAGAAGCACGCTCTATGTATGCTGGACTTAATATCTTGAATACGGTTTGTAAGGCCTCATGACAAACATTTCAGAAGCGATTAGCTGAAATACTAGAAACCTCCGAACAACAAAAGCAAATATCTCGTAAACGCCTAAAGCTACAAAAAAAAAACATTTACTGCATATTTTACAACAATGTTGTATTTCTTCACAGGCAGGTTTTTGACTAAATCTTTATTGTAACACCTTTTAAGTAGAATGAAGGGGACTTCAGAAGCTGTTCAGACAAAATTCAACAATACATCTAATTCATGTCAATATATCAAACGTTACGATACGACAATTTTGAGAAAATCAAAATTATTTTAAAAGTCCATGTCAAGGGTAGTTTGGAGTGGTGGAATTTTCTTCAAAATCTCCGCATCGCATCCTTGGAATATGCTGAACTTATACATCAAGTTTGGTAGTATCCAAGTTGTGCTGTTCACAGTTACGCACACAGATCTTTAAAAAATAAAAAAAAACCTGATGTGTTACACTCACATGACTTTCTCTACCCTTGTACAAACTATTTTTACAAACGCTTATTCTCCATATGTTTCATGTCAATCTTACTGCTAATTTTCTTGTAGGCGCAAGGGGAATATGGTAGGTTATAAGCGATGGTCATCTTTTAAGCGCTGGTTGCTATGTGGCGCATTCCATTCTCTTTGCATGCCCAGGACATAAAGAAATAAATAACGAATTCCAATTTGAGAAAAAGTATAAGTATTGGAAAATTTAAAGGAATAACAAGTAATATCTCGAAAATGGTTCACTCAACAACAAAGATGTATATGACATAAATTGTGTATTTTAACGCGATCTACATTTTTCGTATAGTAAAACTTTTTTGTCTATCTCTTATGGTTTACTAGTTATGCAAAAGTCGTTCACAATGAAGAATACTTTTGGAGACATTCCCAGAAAATTCAAAATAAACATTTTATTTGTCACGTAAACATCTTTCATATACGGTATTTTAATAAAAATCGTTAGCCATTGTTTTAGAAAATAAAAATTTCGAAAAATGTTCC
Organism: Deroplatys truncata; assembly: GCA_030765065.1. Lineage (NCBI taxonomy): Eukaryota > Metazoa > Arthropoda > Insecta > Mantodea > Mantidae > Deroplatys > Deroplatys truncata. The sequence goes on along the minus strand of CM060975.1, from coordinate 43,350,188 downwards.
ATATAAGGGGTAGTTTAAGGTGGCGGAATTTTGTTGAAAACCTTCGTGTCGCATCTTTGGAAGATAATGAACCTAAATAAGTTTGGTATTTATCCAACTTTTAGTATTTGAGTTATGGTGTTCACAGAAACATACACACGGACATATTTCCAAAAGTGCTTTATTTGGATTCAGGGGATCTCAAAACATGTGTTTCCGGTGAAATCTCGGTATCGAATTTTTGGTTGGAATACAATACTTCCCCTACTTACTATACGTAGTAGTGAAAGTAAAAATGTCATGGTACGCGAACAGTTACATCTTGTTTTCCATATTGTGAATGTAATGAAGTTCATAGTGCTTAATTTGAGATTACTTCTAGTCCAAAACTAGAGCACCTTTGAGTACCGTAACACTATAATACATAAGAAATTGTGTGACATTTTAATGGGCAGAAAAAGCCGCGTGAATGCGATATTTCAGACTTTTTTTATTGTTTTTCTTTATCTTACGTAGGGTAAAGAGGAGTCATATTACGAGATTTTATTGGAAATACCCACTGGTAGCGTTAGTTTTAATATAATATAATTTGAGATATTAAATTAACAGATAAAATGCACGCCTTGAATTTCCTGTAAACAGCATTAACTGCGAAACCACCACATGTGAAGACAAGGCTTTCGGCGGGGAAAAGAAGATGTATAAAAGTTTATACCAAGTAAAAGCTTTCGCCGCAATAACCATTGAAAATGTTCACGTACTTTAAGCGCTATATTCAGAAATGTTAAAGAGGCCCTTTTTGTTTCCTTGAACTCATTCATGAGATGTAATTAATTGTTGCCTCACCTACAAATAGCGCATTATAATACACTGTTATGAAGTACGTTTTATGGAACTGAGAGGAAAATAGTAGCAAACGGGGTTACATATTTTACTTCCTTTTTCAGGAATTGTACATAGCACTCCGTAAACGTGGGTTGTGCAAAAGTCTTTGCATCGTCGTACATTCTTGAAATATAAAAATATTTAAAACTAATCTGAGTGACTTGAAACAAGCGAGTGATGAAAACTTGGTATCATAAATTGAAGCAAACATTAATTAAAATGAACGCAATCATTTCGAAATAAGTGCCAAAAACGTATATATTATGGAATAATTACGTAAAGTGTCAAAACTGAACTTATTACAGCATTTTTAAAACCCGCTTTCAGTGTTTGTGTCCGTGTTCTGCAAGGGCAAGGAAAAGGAAAAGGCAAGCAAACAAAAATGTGTATTTCCGTTGTAATACTTAAAACAGCTTCTGAAGAATACTTATTACGATTGAATAAGACATTCTGATGTGATACATTCACACGACTTTCTCTACCCTCTATCTTTATTAGTGCGTACACAAACTATTCTTACTAAAGCTTATTTTTCCATCTACTACATTTAATTCAAACAATCCTTTGCAAAACTAGCTACATTATACATTTGCTTGTATATACAAAGAGAACAGCGATAGTCAAATATTTAAGAACTGGACGCTATACGCTGCCTTAAAATTACATACTGTTTCCATCGCGAGAAACAACTGAAAATCAATGGGACTTTAAAACAATAAGTACTGAACAATTCGAACCTTTAATAACGAATATCTCAGAAACGGCTTGTGCCAAAAAAAACTTATTTTAAGTAAATTGTGTGTTTTAAAGAGATCTAATTTTTTTTGCCGTACGTTTTCGTCTATCGCTTAAAGTTTACAAGTTATACAAGATTATACAAAACTCCTTCCGAATGAAGAGGCTATTTCCAGAAAATTCAAGATATACATTTTAATCGTCATGTAAATATCTTTCATATGTGGTATTTTAATCACAATCCTTAGTGCCATTTTTTAGAAAATACTAATTTTCGAAAAATGCTTTATGCAAAGGATAGTTTGGGTGGGAGGATTTTGTTGAAAATCTTCGTGTCGCATCTTTGGAAGATATTGAACCTAAATACCAAGTTTGGTACTTATCCAAATTTTCCTTTCTGAGTTATGCTGTTTACAGACACTCGGACACAAACGGACATGTTTCCAAAAATGCTTTATTTGGATTCAGGGGGCCACAAAACATATATTTCCGGTGAAATCTCGATATCGAATTTTTGGGTGGAATGCAATACTTCCCCTACTTTACTATACGTAATAGAGAAAGTAAAACTTGATAGAAAAAATCTCGCACAGTTGTAAAAACTTATTCCTCTACTCGCATTACGTTACACAAGATAATTTTTTGATTAGAAACAATTCGGAATTAAGTATCATGGCCTTGATTGTATGCACAGTACGAAAAGCAGAAGACAACTATCCGCATATCGAAAGTCAGATTCTGACTAACCTTGTCTTGCTTGACAAAACTTGGGCAACAATGAATATTTCGAAAACGGCTAATGCTGCGTTTAATGTTATTTGGCATAAATTGTGTACTTCGATGAGCTCCGCGTTTTTCGTGGAAAAAACACGTTGTCTATCTGTTATGGTGTACAAAATTATAAAATATCCATGCGAATAAAAGAGTGTTCACACAACATGCAAGAATAGTATCCGGCATTTTAATTAAAATCCTTAAGAGTAGCTTTTTTATGAAGAAGTGTACACGTAAAGGGTGGTTTGGAATGGGAGAAACATCTTCCTGTCGCATCTTTCGAAGACGTTGGAATCTATTCGACTTTGAGTTACGCTGTTCACACACATATACGACCTTTCTCTTAAAATGCTGGTATTTCCGGTGAAATCTCGATAATTAATTTTTGCGTGGAATACAATACTTGCTGTATTTAGCAATAAAACTGCGACATTAGATGAATAATTTGCAGATTACGGGTTTAATGTGATCTCTCACGCCCACCTGTCGAATAATGACGGTTTTGACACCCGCGAGAATGTTTAAAGCGGGTAGAGCAGAAAGGCAGACAGGGGCGTAACCAAGGCTTTAACTCACGGACTCTCGAGTATTTACAATCGCTGTAGGACACTCACGTGTGGGTATAGCACACGTGTGGTCAGTTTCAAGACTCTGTGTGGGGGATAATGTTAAATGTGCAACCCCAGGGTCTCTGTGACAGATTCCTCGCACGCCCTCTGCGCGAAGCAAGGCACCAACCTTTAATCCGGGTCGAAGCCACTCTCCTGCAACCTGATGGTGTCGTGTTGGTACCCAGCGCTCGACATCGCTGGACCACTATCACAATAAACTTATCACACGCGATGTTCCCACCTCGTCGCTAGCTACAGACTGACGAAGTCAGGGCACCCTCGACAACATGGCGGGTGTCAAGTGCGCATGCACCGGTCGTCCTCTCCCTCTCTCTCGCAGGTGTACGTACGTCCTAGGGAAATATTTTCATTACCCGCACGGTACAGTACACCAGATTTAATTAAAAACCAAGACTAAGGTCCGCTCTTCTATTTGCATAAGCCTCCTTAACGAGTCTTTACTATAAAACAAGGGCAAACTAATTCTACCTCGTGCTACTGTCTAATTTTAGTGTACACCGGAGTATCACTGCCTAAAATTCCTCATAGCATTAAGTTCTGATGTACTACATTCACATAACTTCCTCTATTCACCCTTCTACGAACTATTTCTGTTCTGAAGCTTATCTCAACCTTAAAATACAGTATGGAAGTAAACGGGATATCTCTGTCTCTATCTAACGCACACATATTGCCATTAGCTCCATCCTTTTCTACTCTCGCGTTGTCGCCAAGTTGCTAATAAGTAATAACATGCTGTAAATATTCATTTTATACTTTGAGGCAGTATTTTAATACCTGAATAATTTTAATTGTATTATACAATAGGTAAATTCAATAAATACTTTAATAATGCAAGAGCTGTGAGAATAATAAATTTTAAGTTGCTAACAATGAAGTAATAATGAGGTAACCTTGTGGCAATAATGAGTTTGAGAGCTTGAATTTTACTAGTCATGATTATAGCAACGATAATGTAATTTCAGTAAGAGTTTAAAATTAGCCAATCAACAGCAAAGAAAAGTTTTAAGTAAAATGCAGATATTCCATTGGACTGGAATTAGCCAATCAGAGACTTGAAATACCGAAGCTTACGGGTTTTAACCGTTGAAAGTTGCTCAGTTGCTAGCAAACCTTGGTAGTGAACAAAGGGAAGATGTGTTCTCTACAAAAATATTACGTCTGAATCGTAAAAATATGTATACGCTAAGTGAAAGTATTAAAGATTCTCACAGTTCTTAAAAACTGTAGTGCTTTATAAAAAGGTGCAAGAATTAATAAAAGAAGTGAATTTAAAAAAAAACTTAAATTCTGTGATGTCTACAATCATTTCACACCGCGTCCTGCCTAAGACACATCACTCTACAAACATTACTGACGCAGCCGAGGCAAATTCAAATATAAATAAAATATAGAAGCAGTGTTCATAACAAAGTTAAATTTTATAATGTAAAACTTGGAGTGTAACAACAAAATTACATCTTAAAAATCAGCTTCTCATACGTAGCAGCATATTGCGTAATAACAGTAACTATTACGTAATCAACAAATTCAAACCGACGCCCAAAGCGTGTTGCAGACTCAATAAGGCAATTACTTAAATTTTAAAAAAATATATTACGTAACTAAACATTCTACTTCAAGTTGGCTTCCCAAGCATGGAGCTAAATATCATCTTTAAGTTTACGTAAAAATATATACGTACACAAATCACCTACTTCAAGTTGGCTCCCATACGTGGGGCAGTTAAATTAAAGCAGCACTACAATAACTACTTCAACTTTGCAGCTCTTGAACACATCCTAAGAAAAATATCTTTGCTATCAGATATCATTTTTAGAGCCTTTATAGATTTTGCGGCCACAAATTTCTAAAGAAAACTAGTTTTTCAGTAAAGTCCGATATTGCTGGTTCTATGTTTATCGCACAGTAACCAATAAAATAAAGAGTAGGATGCAACAACATTTTTTCTTAGCTAGACTAAGCAAGTGTGCTGACGCCTCCCCAGTTTGAGTTCTCTACCTTTAATAAGACGAGCTTTATAATTTTTAAATTAAATATTTTCCTAAATTTTTACTTTCTCTACTACGTATAGTAAGTAGGGGAAGTATTGTATTCCACCCAAAAATTCGATACCGACATTTCACCGGAAATATATGTTTTGAGACCCCCTGAATCCAAAAAAAGCATTTTTGGAAACATGTCCATGTGTGTGTGTGTGTGTGTGTGTGTGTGTGCGCGCACCTGTGTGTCTGTCTGTGAACAGCATAACTCAGAAACGAACAGTCGGATAAACACCAAACTTGGTATTTAGGTTCAGTATCTTCCAGAGATGCGACACGAAGATTTTCAAGAAAATCCCCCCACCCCAGATTACCCCTTATATGGAACATTTTTCGAAAATGTTAATTTTCTTAAAAATGGCTCTAACGATTTTGATTAAAATATCATATGTTTAAGATATTCTCATGACAAATAATATGTACATCTCGAATTTTCTAGGAATGTCTCCAAAAGTATTCTTCAATGTGAACGACTTTTGCATAACTGGTAAACCATAAGAGATAGACAAAATTTTACTACACAAAAAATGTAGATCGCCTTAAAATACACAATTTATGTCATATACATTTTTTTTTTTTGAGTGAACCACTTTCGAGATATTGCTTGTTATTCCCTTAAATTTTCCAATACTTATACTTTTTCTCAAATTCGTTATTCATTTTTTTTGTCCTGGTAAGGCAAAGAGAATGGAATACTCCACATAGCAACCAGCTCTTAAAATATTTGACTATCGCTTAAAGCCTACCATATTCCCCTTGCATCTACAAGAAAATTAGCAATAAGATTAACATCTGAAGCATATGGAGAATAAGCGTTTGTAAAAATAGTTTGTACAAGAGTAGAGAAAGTCATGTGAGTGTAACACATCAGATTTTTTTAAAAATAAACCGAATCCTATAACTTCTTGCATTCATTGCGTATGACAAATAAAGTGCCATCCATCTATTCGGCTAACAGGCGCCAGGCGCGAGGCAAAAGGCAATTTAGCATCAGTTGTAAGGAAGTGGGTACGTTTATACAGGTTATTTATTTAGCACTTTCTGTAAATATTTATAATTATAGAGGGAGAAGCTAGGAAGAGACGAAATGCTGGTAAACTAAGAAGAGTAATAATGCATGTGTTAGATTATTAAAGTAACATGAGTTAGTAAGGCAGTACAAGAAATAGCTAAGGCTACCCGGGTGTTCAGAAACAGTAATGTATAGGATGATAAAAAAAAAGGAACGAATGGAAGGACCTCTAAGGACCCTTAAAAAGAATGCAAAAAAAATATGGGGAAAACAAAGCACGCCTCGTTAACGTAATTTAATGGAATAACGCAAAGCGGAGTGTGGCGCATCGTTATTTGTTTTTGAAAACATTCCACTCACGATGAATGTAATTTTGTCAAGGGTAAACAGTAATGACACCCTACCAAATTATAACTTTTATCATTTTATATTCTATGTTTCTTTGATAATATATATTTTTATTTCTGTAAAATCGTATTTCTAAGTACTAAAAAGACAAAGTGCAGGTGAAAATTAAATATTTTACAACTGCCTTAAATATGACTGCAGATATTTGACTATTTGGTGATGTATCGTTCACAAGATGACATTAAATTGGTAGATCGATCGCAGACGGGCGCCAAATTTGCGAGCGTACGTATAGTAGGTGCATGTGACGACAGGGCGCCCCATTTTACCTGCACTGTCTTTTAAGCGTGTTACGCGACATACAAACTTCATTCATCTTAGTCGTGATGAAGGTTGTAGAAATAGTTTCATTGTAGATGTCGCTGTACTTTACAACAGGCATAAAGGAGTCTGAAGCGATATTCAAATGTTTAAAAGGCGAGTGCTATATGCTGTCTCTTCTTTCCATGATATCGCCAGTAACCACTGAAAGGCGATAGCACTTCAAAAAAGCAGCAGCAGCAGTAGTAGTAGTAGTAGTAGTAGTAGTAGTAGTAGTAGTAGTAGTAGTAGTGTTATTTATTAAGTACTTAGTATTACATTAATTGCATAACACAGTCGCATGGGTCATAAGACCGTACATGCTCTCTAGAAAAATACCTGGTCTGTATACGTGACTTGCAGAATCGTCCAGAAAACAAATATGTTTATAATCACCACATTATATACATACATATAAAATTGAAAAATACTCTGAATCACACACGCAAACACCCCCCCGCACACACACACACACACACACACACACACACACACACACAAGTGCTCAGGCACCACATATATTTAAAGAAAATTTACATAAACACCTTATCTCTTAGTACACGTACTTCCATTAAGTATGTGCCCAAGCTTGTCCAGTTTTGACTGTTCAGAATCAAGTCCCAGCATGCTGCCCTCGGTCTGTTGGAAGCCAAAAATACTTTCGGTAATAATTTTTTCCTAATACTCTCCGTCTGCACGCATGCTGCCAAAATATGCGTCCAGTCTTCTTGTTCCCCGCATAATGGGCAAATCCTCTTGCCGTCATCATCAGCAATCTTGCGAGCTTTCCACCCTCCCAACCTAAGCCATGCTATTCCCGTCCTCTGTTTTATACCTAATTCCAAAATATATGTTTCCTTATCCCACCTACCTCAAAAAAGTATTAACTACCTGAAACTCAAACCAATTACGAAAATCTCAGAAGTGGTTAATGCTACAAACCTTTTATATGAAAATTGTGTGTTTATGCGAGAGTTATATTTTTCGTATAATAAGCTCATGTCTATCTCTTACGGCTCACCAGTTACATAAAAGTACACGCAATCTCAGAATGAAGAGGAAGGACTTCACAGGCTATCTCCAGAAAATTCAAGACATGCATTTTATTCGCCATGCAAATATCTTTAAAAAGTAACACTTTGATCAAAACCGTTAAGAGTTATTTTTGATAGCATATGAAATATTACAGTGTTATCCAAGCAATTTAATAATAAGCGATATACATCAATTTGCTTTTGACCCGGGTGGCGGTTTCAAACCCGGCGGAGGGCGATGGATCCTTTCGGGCGTAAAAATCCTTAGCCTGGCTTCCTTCGGAAGGGAAGTAAAGCCGGTGGTCCCGTGTAGTAAACCTCAAGCCTGATAAAGAGCCCTCTGAGCAAAATTGCCGGTCTTTCACGGACGCTAAGGACCACAGGAGTTAAAGAGCCTCCATACATAAAACTCAATTTAATTTTTTGCTTTTGACCTATTACAACCTCCTCTTTGGGAAAATGATAAAATATACTACAAATTAGGCTGATGCGTATGTTCGTAGCGTTTTTGTTCATCTAAACAGTGCATGTTAGATCATTGTTTGTCGTTTATATAATAAAACTTATAAACCAAATATATACAATACTCTAAATTCTGTCGGGCTTCCAGTCAGGTGTAGAGTTGGTTAGAAGCCATTGTTCTCATCTTCAGGGTACCTGAATGAAGCAAAATTAGGAGTCCTTTTTATTTTTTCGTGGGGGGGGGATGTGTGGGGGCGGAATACCCACTAAAAACCCTCCATTTGTTAGTCGTGTATAGTTGTGAAAGTACGTGTTTTCATGCATTTGCCGGGTCCCGCATAGTACCCCGGTTAGTGTAAGTGTAGTGAGGTTGCTGGCATGCGAGCGCGTCAGTTGTTAATTGCTGGGATTGTCCGTGAAACCTGAACAATACCAGTAAAAATCAATGGCATAGTAGCGATTCGAGCCACCGATCTTCAGCTTCCCGTACCGCTTATCTGAGCTACGATAAAGTCCTCCATATTTATATGAATGTCTGTGGAGCGAAGTTCCGATGTCTTAGAAAACAGGTCTACCCTGAAGATGGGAACGATGTCGGTTTCTAACCAACTCTACACCTGCTTGGGAGGCCGAGAAAGTCTTAAGCCCCTTGAACACGATCAAATTTTTGTCAAATTCAATACTTTTAAAACACCTTTCAAGAGTTGTCACAACTTTACAACTTTTCTTGTCAAATACTTTAAACTCTTTGTAAGTCTTGAAAGCAAATAAGGACATGCTCTAAACGATCAAAGATTTGACAGTGATTTGATGGCTTTAGCCAATGAAATGCGAGTATTTACAGTGCGTCACGAAATCTGCAACATGGCGGAAAGCGAAAAGTAAAAAAAAATTGCTACCCGGCCAAGGTATATCTTATGTGAACTGATTAGGTTATACATGAGCTGGTCATGTCCGTATGTCTAGGACTCTGTGGGTTACCACAATAAGATGAAGAAGATGAAGGGGTATGAAGAAATAATTGCCAGGCAGATTTCCGAACTAAGTATTGAAGAAGGTCTTTACGTTGTTTGCTGCTACTTATGAAAAGCCGATTTGAAGTAGGAGTTGTATTATTTATTTATTTATTTATTTTCACTGATGGTAAGCCGAACTTGTAGTAGTTGCAATCTCACGTATGTTAAATAGCTTCCGGTAGCCTTCGCCCCAAATGTACTTTGGTGGTCTTTGCCCCAAGTTTAAAATAAAATATATTAACTTTGTTATTAAACTGCTTCTTTAAATTTTTATGTTTGCCTCGGCTGCGTCAGTATTATTGTTAGAGACACCTTTCTCTTAGGCAGGGTTATGGTACGACTAAGAATGTAGGCTTACACAGATTTTTAAGTTTTAATTCACTCCTTTTTATTAATCCTTGACGAAATTAAATAGCACTTCACTGATATAGAGAGCTGTGAGATTCTTTTATTTAATACTTGCACTTTTTAACGTGTATACTTATTTTTCGTCTCACACGAATACGTATTATATTTCTCTAGGGGACGCATCTTGCATCCGGTTACTATCACGGTCTGCAGGCAACTGAATAGATTTCAACCGTCTAAACTTTTAAATCTCTGTATTTCAAGTCTCTGATTGGCTAATCCTACTCCAATAGAATACCTGCATTTAACTAAAGCTTTTTCTGGCTGTTGATTGGCTATTTTTAAACTGTCTCAAAATTTACATTATTGCTGCTCTAATAATGACTAGTAGCATTTAAACTCTCAAACTCATTATTGCCTCAAGGTTACCTCATTGTTAGCAACTTTTAACTTATTATTCTCACAGCTCCTACATTATTAAATTACGTAATGCATTCACATAACATTATTGAACATGTTTACAATAATATAAGCACATGCAATGACTGTTACATACATTTTACAAATTATTACATACACATATTGGTTCAAGGCGGGTTGTTATTGCATTTATATATTATATAATTAGACTGAAATTATTTAAGTGTTAAAAATACTGCTTCAGCATACATTAATGCAATGTTATATAGTGCGGTAAACCTATCAGTTGGCGTTACTTCAATTGTATCCCACACTCGTAATGTGATTTCATTGGATGTAATACGTGAAAGTGCTACGTAATATTAGCAAAGAACAATATTTCATTGCGAATTTTTGTATTGTGAAGCAAATAGTAAATTGTTTTGTGCGTGATAAGCAGAGCCCGGATTTTTAGGTTTTAAGCTATATTTTTCCTCGCTATTTCATTAACACATTTCAAGATATATACTCGTTTCACACTTCCTAGAGCAGAATATGTGAATTTCATTACACCTAAAATGACCTAAATAGCTGTTTCCCTTTTTTGAAATGAAAGGAAGTAGATGAAACGAAATGTTGGTGAAATGGATGAAAGGAAAGGTGATGATGGAGCAGTTGGTGGAATGAATGGCGGGGGAAACCGGAGAAAACCCCCCCAGACGCCGCTTCGTCCACCACAAATCCCACATGCAGGTCCCTGGGATTGAACCCGGGCCGCCTCGGAGCGGTCTAACCACTCGGCCACGGCGCCGCCCCCCCAATCTTGTCACATATTGAGAAATGTTTGACAATTTTTCTTATAGCTAAACCCTTGGATTAAAAAAAAAAGTTTGATCATATACAAGGGGGTTAAGAGTATTGACAACGCCAGGAAAGCTTCAGCTCAAAATATACACAAAATAAAATTTGTATAACTGAGAACCTATAACAGAGACAGAGAATCTTGCAGGAAGAATCGAAATTTCTATAAGGAGAGGAACCGTGTGGTTCTTCTAGACGCATAGTGAGCCAAAAAAACAAACAAACAAACAAGCATACTTCTGGACGTAGGTACTGTAATACTCAGTATGCATGCAACCATCTCTCTGCGAAATTCGTGTTCCGATGTGTGGTAGTTTGTTTGGGAGAAAATTATACAAAGTTTGACATTTCTAAGTTTCTATTTATTAGAAACTGCTTGATTTCTACATTTTAACAGATTCTATTTTATGCCACAGAAATAAAGAACTTTAGGTGTTTGATATATTCTCTGAAACACGAATGGAATTTGTTGTTGACAATTTTAAGACAAAATATTTAATACTTTAAAATCTATCATACTCAAAAAATATAATTCCAGCTTAATGTCTTTTAGATATACATTTGAGTATGAAACGTTGCATCTCAGTGGGTTTTATAGCTTTTGCTAAAAGGGCACATAAGTTGAGGAAAATGCAGTTTCGTAGCTTTAAAAGTATGAATCACTTTTAAAATTTACCCAGATTACTCATTAGCTGCATTTGTTGTTGTTTTCTGACTGACGATAAGTGCCTATATTATTATGAGAAAATTATTAAATACCGTATAACCACAAGGATAACATAAAAGTGAGGCAGTATTTTATATAACATGCTGTGAATGCCAGAGTGATTGTAGGGTAAATTAATATTATTGTATGTACAGGATTTTATATGTTTGTTAGCCATAAGTATTGTTAGGAAATAAGTTTACACGGCCTCACTGAAACTGACAATAGAAGTGGGTAACAATAAACCGAGGGGGTGAGTTGTTTATCACTAAGAAGAGACAAATGACGTCAGGATAGCGTGCCTTTCTTTAGAAATGGAGGGAATATCTTCCCTAGAGTATATATGTTAGTAATAGTGATTGGCTGACAAAACAGACGCTAATGCTGGCGCGATTTGGTAACCAATAGCAGCTCTATTATAATGTTTAGACAATTCGAGGTGAAGGAGTATATATTCTCGAGCCATAAGCAAGTATCGCGCAGTTCTGAAGAATCTCTCGTGAGGTGCACGTCATACAGTTTGGAAGAATCTCTCGCGAGGTACACGTCGTAAAGTTAGTTACAAAATGTGAAGTACGCGGCAACTAATACGAGAGTAATTACGTTCGGAAATATCACAGTTTCAGTCAGGCGTGTATAAAGATTAAATATGTGAATTATTAATTAAGTGTGACGGCAATAAAAGTGTAGAAACAAATTATTTTATCAGTGTTATCTTTTAGCAACAACTCCTTTCCGTTTACACGCCTTGCTCAGGGATACTTGCTCGACTGAGTAATAATAGCTAACCGGAGGACAAAGAACCCAAAATTCAAAATAATAAAACAATAACAGGCGCCCAGCAAATTAGATAACACGAGCCAGATTAATGCGACAAAAGATACAGGATTCAAAAAAAGAGGTGTGGCAAACTAAATTTAAAGAGGCATACATTAACATTTAATTCACTTTTTAATCAGGGAGCAACAAAAGAGTATATTTTCATTAAAAATAGAAAACATCGAACTTCGTTTTATACTACCTAATCCCCTCAAATTATAATATTTATATTACATAAATATGCTTGTGATATCAACCAATTTCAAAATATTCGCTTTTGTTTGTTTAATATTTCCATCACTTTAAGCACTACACTTTGAACTGCTAAGATCTTTGTGTGTCACGAGCTCCTACAATGAATTTTTTATACCACGGCTATCATATGACATCGACCTGTTTTTCAAAACAAAGCAGTACAGTTTCAGTCTGTATAATTTAGTAGGACGTTCGGTAAGTTCTCAGCCTGTCACTAAAATGGTGCTGGCAGTGTCAACAATACGAGCTTTTATATGACGTAACATGCAATGCCACATTGTGTTTTCATTTTCTACTTGTCAAGTGCTGCAAATTAAACAAGATGAGTTTTTTCCAAAAATAGATAAAATTGAAAGTCGTGCAGTGATTAAATACTTGGTACTGACCTCTAGCGTCCCTACGTATCATATATGACACATCGTTTTTCATATTTCTTTTTTTCTCATTCTATGTATGAGTCAAGTCGTGACGGGCGGTTGTATCATATTTGACACATTCTGTACTGCACTGACAATCATTTTTTCTATCTCTATCTGTTGTGTATAGATGGTAGAGTTGAAAAACAAATCCTAATCACTAAACCTGGTGTATCATTTGACACAAGCTCTAAAATCCCCCCTGAACCCCCTCAAATTTTAAACAACATTCTTGAATATTCGTGTTATTTTGGTCTTTAATAACACACTTTGATCCACAGAATATAATTTATAAATGTCTAAACCTCATTCAGACCCCATAAAAAACCTGCCCCAAATTTCCAAAAAAATACGAGGGTTGGGGCAAAAGTCATGGCAACTATTTTTTTTACTTATAGATATGTGAACGCATCACAAACGTATATGTGTCGTGTGGAAGTTCTGCAGGCATAGTGTGTATGCAGAACAACAGATGTCTCTGTGATAGCTGGTAGTAGGACAGCGAGGGCTGTGAAATCTGTCAGTTGGTGAGTGTCGTGCGAGATGGAAGTAACCCGTGTTGAGTAGCGCGCTTACATCATAATAGCCGTTCTCCGAGGGAGAAATGCAATGGAATGTCACAGTGAATTAGTGGAAGCCCTTGAGAATAATGCCCTACTACCATATCGTACAGTAGCACGGTGGGTAGGAAAGTTTCAGCAAGGACGTGTGTCAACCAGTGATGAGCAACGTTCGGGACGACCTGTCAGTGTGCGGACCGACGTGCCGTCATCGAGCAGCTCCTGGATGATGACAGACGATGGACGCTACTGGAGTTAGAGATGACAAGTGGCATCGAGAAACGCACCGTCCACAGGATATTGCGTAATGAGCTGCAACTACGCAAAATCGCATCGCGGTGGGTACCGCATGTACTGACGGAAGTTCAAAGGTGGGTGTGCTATGCAATATGCTCCGACCACCTTGCACGCTGGCAACAGGTCGGCGATCAATTCTTGTCACGAATAATCGCCATCGAAGAATTTTGGGCCAGGGCACACGAACCAGAACTGAAACGTCAGCCCGCGGAGTGGCGACATGCTGGATCACCAAGGAGGCAGAAGTTCCGTCAGAATCCTTCCCCAGTCAAATTGATCGTTATTGTCGCGTATGACGTCAGGGGTGTCATTGTTTGCAACTTTGTTCCACATGGCAGAACAGTAACCGCACAATACTACACGGACTTTGCGGCGATCACCTCCTCATCCGTTGCTGTAGCTTACCTTGATGCTTCTCCCGTTGCTTCCAGAAGTTCTCAGCGTGTTGGTTCTTCAATTTATCCTCGGCTAGCTGCAGTAATTTTCCTTAAATTATATGGGAGCATGGACTTATCCTCGGTAAAGGAAAACGTAGATCTCGGGTGGTGATATAGGAAGACATAGACTTGCTTTGTTTATGAAAAGATGACACTGCCGTTTCTTTTTATTTAATTTAACACTCGTAGTATACAAAACTGGTATTGCCGCTGTAAAATACTGTCCACCGCTGTTAGACTATGGCGTGGATATGTCACGAAATATAACTATTCTTATTGTCGCTTTCAGAGTAGCGGATCTTAGGTGTGTTGCTAAAACTATTTTGATTCCCTGTTTTGGCGCGATATCTCACACATCCTGCAGCATCTCTCCCTGACCACACATGACATAAACTGCCCCGAAATTTCCCCAAACAGATTCATTTATAGTCTCAGGCTCCTGAGGCTGCTTCCTTTCCTATTGGTCCATTTTTAGCGCGACTCGACGCGTCTAACTATTTCGAATAAACTTCCAGGGATTTCATTGGTCCAATTTTAATATATATCGCGGCTTTTCCTACATTTACCGTTAAGGTTGTCTGTCTCACTCACTTGGTCACGGCGAATTATCAAATAATGGGACAAAGGCTCTACACCCTCGCTGTAGGAATAATAGCACGGCGACCGAAGAGAGGTAATAAAACTAGGTTTTCTGCCTTCGAAAGCACTATTCCTGTAGCTAAAACATTCCACCGTGGACAGTATTTTAACATAGCGCTTAAATTATTCACATTAAACCATTTATAACTCTACTAATATTAATAACCTAGATAGATACATAATGTTAAATCACCCTTCTTAAAATATACAAGCAGTATGAGAAAAAGATATTTACATAATACGATTTAACATCACTAAAAGTTAATTAATAAGTTATCTGTAATTATAGTTCTTGGGCTCGGCCTAGAGTTGCCGTTTCAAATTGCCCTGTTCTGGAAAAGAATAAATTTTTCAACACTTGATACAATTTTCTTTTACAGAATAATTCCTCTGATTATGGCCTTTGTTCGTTTGTTTTGTTGACAGAGACCCTTCGCTATACCTGCTCCTTCACAAGGGCTCTGACAAACCGGTGATGTTTATATTTGGGTCATTCACTCTACACTCTCCCTTTAAAAACAGGTTTCCGAGAGACATTCTTATACACAATACATTTCCCGCACACGAATAACTTGTGACGCATACAAATACTCTAATACCCAATTTAAGTTCTAAAATTAAATCTATTTACATACATGTTGGTACATAATTATTATGCCTTTATTTATTTCTTTACATCCTTATTTATCGGGTGTATTACCTTTACTATTTGTTCACAGGGGTGTTACCTCATTTCGAGTAAAACTAACCTGATTCTTTTCATTATATTCTTCACCCTTCTCATTCTCTAAACATTTGTACGGTTTGAGCAACTGTTTATGGTATCTCCCTACGATCTTGGAATTCTTTATTTCTTGTAACTCAAATGTATCCGAGCCAAAAATGTTAATCACCCGGTATGGACCTTTAAATAAATTTTCCATTCTATGATACCTTTTGTTCAGAATGCTAGACTTTTTCTTGTCCCGTACCAATACTAAGTCTCCCAATTTGATCAACCAGTGTTTTCGTTTCTTTTTCTTAAACTTTTCTTTTCTTTTCTGCGCCTTATTGGCCATTCTTTCAAAAGCTTTCTTAAACATCTCTTCTTCCGTTAGTGCTTTCGGATCTTTAGCTTCTAGTGTCTGTGGTAATTCCCCTTCAAGTGTTTCCATTAATTTCCCCTTCATCAGCTCGATGGGCTTATAACCGGTAGTAGGGCTCACACTTTCATTTAAAATACTTTCGATGCGCTGATAGTGATTTGCCCAATCACTGTGTTTTTTATTGGCCAAAATTCTCAAATAAACCGAAATGTCCCGTATTATTCTTTCGCAGGGATTGCTTTGTGGGTGGTATTTTGAGCAATGATACAACGTGATTTCGTTTTCTTTTAAGGTGTCTACAAATTTTCTGCTGGTAAATATTGAAGCATTATCACATAAAATTGCCTTCATCTTTCCAAATTGTGGAACATACGACTTCATTATCTTCCTTAGGCATGTTTCACTTGTAATCTTCCTGACTGGGTAAATTTTCACAAATTTTGAAAATACATCTATTAACACCACTATATACCTAAATCCAAATTTACTACAAGGCATCTCACCATGACAGTCCAAGGTCACTAACATGCCTGGTTTTTCCCTTAGTATGGAGTTTGTCTCGTATTCATATTGTATACTCAATGGCTTTGCTTTTTGACATTGTAAGCATGTCGAAATTATTCTCCTTACTTTATGGTGTAATTTTGGAATATACAGATTTTCTTGGATCATTAAAGCTGTGCGTTCTGAGCCAGAATGTGCTAGAGCTTGATGGAACGTGCTTATGAGTTCATTCTCCATGTTCTTAGGTATATATGTCTTCCATTTCTGTATTTCACTGCCATGTAGTTTATATAACACGCCCCCTTTTAACCCTATGTTTCCCTTGATATTTTCATCTATTTCTGGGGCCTTTTTTATTAATTTATTTAACTTCTCATCTCGTCGCTGCTGGTCCCCTATTCCTTTTAATTCTTTTATCAATCCTTTACTCAAGGGTATTTCAATACTCATTAATGTTACTTCATTTTTAGGGCGTTCTATTCTCTCCGGTATTTCACTGTTGTTATGTAACCTAGACAGCAAATCGCTAAAAACATTTGTTTTTCCTGGAATGTGTTTCACCTCAACATCATACGAAAGAATCTCATGGATGTACCTAGATAATTTAGTACTCGTAAGCCGACAACGTTTCATAAATGAAAGACTCACATGATCTGTGTATATAATAACCTTCTGTAGATATATATATGATCTAAATTTCTGTAGTGCGTAATACACAGCACAGATCTCTAATTCGGTGACCGAAGCATTTTTCTCTATTTGACTTAAACCTCTTGAAGCGGTACTTATCACGTGCAGTTGATTTTCCTCATCTGATTGGGCTAGGACACACCCATACCCGTGACCTGAAGCATCCACGTAAATTACATATGGTAGGTTGTCCTTGGGTCTCTCTAGTAGAATTGATTTCGCAAATAGTTCTTTTATCTTTTCAAAAGCTTTCTGGTGTACCTCGTCCCATTTCCATCGCACTTTCTTTTTAAGTAATTCGCGCAAAGGCGCTATTTCTGCGGCGTACCTCAGGATAAATTTGCTTTGATAATTTAGCACTCCAAGAAAGGACCTAACCTGCTTAACACTCTTGGGCGCTGGTATTCTTCTCACAGCCGCTACTCTTTCTTCGTTTGGCTTCATTCCTCTATCATTAATTACATAGCCTAGAAATTCCACCTCACGCATGCAAAATTTGGATTTATTAATGTTCACCGTCATACCGTTTTCTCTCAGCTTTCTAAGCACATAATCCACATGTTTAATATGCTCATCAAAATTTTCATCAACTATTAGAAAATCGTCGATATATTGGATCAAAAATTCGTCGGCTGAGTCGCCAAATATTTTATCGATGGCTCTTAATAGTCCACTACATGACGTAAGCATACCAAAAGGCATTCTCAAAAATTCGAACTGTTTCCCGAAAAATAAAAAAGAAGTATACTTTCTAACATCCTCGTGAAGCTCAATCTGCCAGTATGACGCCGTTAAATCAATAGTGGAGAAATACTTGCCTTTGGTTATTTTTGACAGCAATTTTTCTACACTTTCGCTCCGAAATCTGTCTGGTTGTGTATATTTATTTATCCTTCGAGCATCTATTGTCATCCTAAGTTCGCCATTGCGTTTCGTCACCCAACATAATGGACTGCTGTACGGAGAATTTGACGTTTGTATTATTCGGTCTCTCAACATCTTATCGATCACCTGTTTGGCTCTCTCCCTTAATGCAATCGGAATATCCCGATACTTGTGTGTGAAGGGTGCAATATCTTGTACCTTAAAACTGTGTTTGTATGCTTTGCACTTGCCTGGGACGTCCGAAAATACCGCTTTGTTTTCTTGTAACATTCGCCTTAATAGATGCCTTTGTGTCTCTGTGAGGTTCTCGGCAAGGGTCACTTTCTCCTCTACTGCTTCTACCTGGCTGCCGGTATCTTGGAATTCTTTATTTCGGGCGTAACCATAATCTTTCTCATTGTGCTCCGTATACCCGTTGTAAAACCTGTCAGCGAACGCATGCATCTCATCGGTTTCTTCCCCTTGTACTATAGCAATTAATTTCTCACTCCTACCTGTTTGTAATAATTGTACGAAAAATCTTTCTTCGGCTATATCTTCTTCTCCTTGGGTTTTGTTATAAGTATCCTGCTTCATACCCTCTACAAAAGGGGTTTCTAATGTTTTTCTGTTCTTCTCTATTTTCAAAACTTTATCAGCAAAATCAACCCTAGCTCTTAATTCAAACAAAACGTCACACCCAATCAAAATGTCACAAATCAAATTATTGATTACCAGAAAAATAAACTCAAAATTTTCTTCTCCTATTTTCATGTTCAACATTACTTGCATTTTTATTCGGGTAACCTCTTTGTTAACTGCTACCCGGCATACCGTGTTCCTTATGGGTAATGTCATTAGCTTAATTCCTTTATTTACCAGGTTCTGATATAACCTCAGGCTGCATACACTCACATTGGCTCCGGAGTCTATTAAAGCGTTATATTCTTCATCCAATAATACTACTTTTATGCTAGGGGAATCTGTCAGATCCTTTTCCGAGTGATTTTGAATAGTAGTTATCAGTTCTCCCAGTATAAATTCATTTTTGAGCCCTGTTTCACATTTTCTGTTTATTTGAGAATTTTGCGCGCTTAGAATCCGCTCCGAGCTCTTGAATGGATCCTGTCTTAATTTTCCGGGTTATCGACACTATTTGGTGCTCCGCTAGTCTCTTCCACATTTCCCTCTCTCTGCATTTGCCTATAGTTTCCTCTGCTTCCTCTAAAATGTCCCCGGGAATGTCTCTCTCTCCTTTCGTTTCTTTCGGGATAATTTTCGTCATACCTTTCTCCTACATCACTTTCCCCTCGGTCAGAAAAATAATGTTCTCTGGATCTGTTTTCATTGTTTCTGCCTCTCCTATAATTAAAACGGCCACTATATCTTGGTCTGGTTTGTATAGCATTTATGTGATATTGGTTATCACCTTCCCTCCTGAAACGGTTATTTTGACAGTTTCTGTTCCCGGATTGAGGTACGTCGTTCCAGTATCTCTCTCTGGGGTTATAGTTCCCTCTCGCGTTTCCTCTCCAATTCGCATTCCTTGAATTATCCGGTAATGTTCGAACTGTATAGTTTTGTACGTGGTTCCTACTACTTGTCTCGAATGATGATACCAACTCAATCAATTCGGGAATAGAATTTGGCTTCGCAATGAGTAGGTAATGGTGTATACGTTCTGGATAATGTGGTACAATCATATTAATGAAATCCCTCTCGCTTATGGGTGGCTCGATTAGTCTACTACTCTGTGCTTTAGTTAGCAAATAATCTACCATGCTTAGGTTTCCGCGTTCATCGTACTTGCCATTAACTAGGATAGATCTCACCTGGTTCTGAGTATTAGTACTCCAGTACTTATTCAAAAATGCCCTTCTGAAATATTCAAAATTATTATTCTCCCCCAAAGTCAATCTTACCCATTGGAGAACCCTTTGACGTAAACCTTTACGAACGATTAACATCTTTAGCTCGTCCAGAATCTGCTTCAAACGGAAATACTCCTCAAGGTCATTTAGGTATTGTTTAGGATTATCAGCCGAATTTTCCTCGAAAGTAGGTACCCCTATCTCATTTAATAAATGGTAGTTTGCATTACTTGCATGGTTAGATGTACATTGGTGCCCTGAATTAAAATTATATGGGTCGGCAGCTGGACTTTGGCCTCCATTTACCTCCCTAAAAGTGGTGCTAGTTTCACTGGGTGAGCTATCATCACTCTGTCTCACACTTATCCCTAGTCTAACAATAGAGCGTTTTAACTCCTTTACACAATTTTCATGCTCTTCCACCCTCTTCACAATTTCATGATGATTTGAGAGCTGTTCAGTCATTTTTGACGAAAGTTCATTCATCTTTCCCTGATCCTTTTCTAACACTGTTCTAAATTCTCTGAACTCCCTTTGAATGTTAGATTCTAATGTACTTTGTTTTTTTTCTAAAGAAACATTTACAGCTCTTAAGTCATCATCCAATTGCTCCTTTATGGCTAAGCTGGTAACACTTAATTCTGTTTCTACATCCTTCCTTAGTTTTTCTACATCGTTTCTTAGACATAGTTGTCCTGCCTGAATTTCTTGCACTACCTTCCCTTGCTGACTGAATTTGGAGTCCAATTGACTTTGTAATCGGGTGACCTGTTCACCTAAATATTCCCTCATCTCCTGAGCTAATTCCCCTCTCATCTTCCTGTTTTCCTCTCTGACATATTCACCTATCTGTATACTCTGCTCATTTAATTTCCCTTCTAAATTCTTACTTTGTTCACTTAATTTTTCTAAGTTTTTACTTTGCTCACCTAATTTCCCCTCTAAATTCTTACTTTGTTCACTCAAATTTCTTTTTGACTCCTTACTCTGCTCATCTAATTTCCCTTCCAAATTCTTATTTATCTCGTCTATCTTTGTGCTTAAATGTTGAAGGAATATTAGCAGCTGGTTTTGACCTGCGTCAATGACCTGCTCAATCGGTGGTTGCCTAACTTCTACCTCTGCTGCACCCATATTTTCTCCCTCTGTTGTTATGCTGACAATAGCCTCCCTATTCAGTTCTTCCAAATCTTCCCTTGACCTACTCATGGTTCCGTTAGCAAGTTCTACCTCCCTAGTAATGACTTTACCCCCTCTCAATAACATGTGTTCACAAAACTGAGTCACTACTCTGCATGCCTTTTTGTTTGTTTTTGAATAAATGTTCTAACCTGTATTTTTTTTTCAATGATAACTGATGCGTTCCGGGTTCGAATCCTGGTGAAGTTCTAGAAGCGATGTTCTCAGCTGTTTTGTTGTCCCACGTAGGTAGACTAGAAGTTCGCGTTGTAATTTTGTTCTGCTGTGCCCCTTTCCTCTGAAGATTCTTCGTCTGTTCGTTGTTTTCTAGTCCTCCGTTTATGTTGGTCTTCCCTTCGAGCTGGTCTTCCCTTCGAGCTCCACGTTATGGCGCCAGTTTGCGGCGATCACCTCCTCATCCGTTGCTGTAGCTTACCTTGATGCTTCTCCCGTTGCTTCCAGAAGTTCTCAGCGTGTTGGTTCTTCAATTTATCCTCGGCTAGCTGCAGTAATTTTCCTTAAATTATATGGGAGCATGGACTTATCCTCGGTAAAGGAAAACGTAGATCTCGGGTGGTGATATAGGAAGACATAGACTTGCTTTGTTTATGAAAAGATGACACTGCCGTTTCTTTTTATTTAATTTAACACTCGTAGTATACAAAACTGGTATTGCCGCTGTAAAATACTGTCCACCGCTGTTAGACTATGGCGTGGATATGTCACGAAATATAACTATTCTTATTGTCGCTTTCAGAGTAGCGGATCTTAGGTGTGTTGCTAAAACTATTTTGATTCCCTGTTTTGGCGCGATATCTCACACATCCTGCAGCATCTCTCCCTGACCACACATGACATAAACTGCCCCGAAATTTCCCCAAACAGATTCATTTATAGTCTCAGGCTCCTGAGGCTGCTTCCTTTCCTATTGGTCCATTTTTAGCGCGACTCGACGCGTCTAACTATTTCGAATAAACTTCCAGGGATTTCATTGGTCCAATTTTAATATATATCGCGGCTTTTCCTACATTTACCGTTAAGGTTGTCTGTCTCACTCACTTGGTCACGGCGAATTATCAAATAATGGGACAAAGGCTCTACACCCTCGCTGTAGGAATAATAGCACGGCGACCGAAGAGAGGTAATAAAACTAGGTTTTCTGCCTTCGAAAGCACTATTCCTGTAGCTAAAACATTCCACCGTGGACAGTATTTTAACATAGCGCTTAAATTATTCACATTAAACCATTTATAACTCTACTAATATTAATAACCTAGATAGATACATAATGTTAAATCACCCTTCTTAAAATATACAAGCAGTATGAGAAAAAGATATTTACATAATACGATTTAACATCACTAAAAGTTAATTAATAAGTTATCTGTAATTATAGTTCTTGGGCTCGGCCTAGAGTTGCCGTTTCAACTTCCTGGTGCGACACGTATGACGTGGCGTTCAGGAGAAACGTCCGGATCTTGTGGACAGTGCAATAATCCTGCATGACAATGCAAAACCACATAAAGCAGAGTGTGTAGGGCAGCTACTGCGACGTTGGGGATGGGAAGAATTGGAGCACCCACCGTACTCTCCCGACATTTCGCCCTGTGACTTTGATCTCATTCGAAAGATTAAGGAACCACTACGTGGTAGGCGGTTTGCAACACGAGAGGACATTGCTAATGCTGAGGGCGAACAGGTGACCCGATTCACACATGGTGCGATATATGCTGAGGCAGATGGTATTCAGCGCATCCCACATCGTTGGCAGCGTGTGGTGACAGTAGCAGGGGACTACTTTAAGGGTCTTTAGGCCGAGGTTTGTCGTGTCAACATTGTGTACTGTGTTGTCATTCTTTTGCACCGTGAAGGCCATATTGCCCTGTTACTATCGTAATAAATTAGTGTGTTACGACATTTCAGTGTTATTCATTGCCCACACATGTAGCTAACACTTTGTCCTTTCGTCTGTATATGTAACATTTTCCAACTCGACTGGTATCTTCAAGAAAATAAATAGTTGCCATGACTTTTGCCGCAACCCTCGTATTTTTGTTGCAAATTTGTTATATGGCGACCCGGAGAAACTCATTAAGCGCACACATATAAATGCAACTGTCTGAATTTGATCTCGGGTCTCTAGAGGTTAAAAGGTTTAACCGCAACCGAAAAAAAAAATTGTATTCCACTTTGGAAGATTCTTCACCGTTATTTTCTGCGATGAAGAAATGTGCTGCGGAGTTTAAATGCAGCTTTCATCCTTTATTGATGACGAAAGTCTAGTGTAGCGTATGCGTGTGCATTGTCGCGTCGGGCACATTATTGCTGTGTATAATATATTGTTGAACTAATTGTTTCGTTTGTAACTTTGAATTCTTGTCCGGCGTGGCAATTCCCTCCAATTCCTAGTCAGGGGGTGAAGGAAATTGAGGGAAGAGCCTTGTCTGATAGCACGGGTCTAGTCAGTAGCGTCAGTCTAGTATAGGTCTTCTGAGCGTTTGTTTGCGTGTGCGAGATGGGTGTGTGTGTGTGTGTGGGGCATCTCCCCCAGTGTTCGTCTGTAACCTTTTGTGTATAATGTAGGGCACTTTGTTAATTATAATAAATCAGAGATAGATGTGAATTTATGTATTTTTATGTTCTAAAGATACCACGCCCACTTTAGCTTTGTGCAGCAAGTTCTTGGTATCTCTCGCTGCCTCACAGTTACGTCCCCCAATGTTTATGCCGGGGTAACTAAATTTAATATTTTAGCTGCAACCTTTTTGGCCTCTCCGGTGTATAACACCAGGACGTCCAGTTACCGCTGCGACTGAAGAAACCGTTGTGTAAATTCATAATGCCGTTTTAATGACGGATGAAAAATGATACTGACTTTGCCAAGATCGTGTCTGGAACATCTTGCGGCAGCACTTGCACACAAGAAAGCTCGATGTGAGAGGATGCCGCGTTTGTTGACCGCGGATCAGAAATACATCCGAATAACATCTCCCAGAAGCTCTTCCACATGTTCAGATCGCTGTAGACGACACTTTGCTTCACCATCGTACATCAGAGATGAAGCGGCAATACAAACAATGGATGCAAGAGGGCGAAAGCGTTCCAAAGAAGCCCACGTGTGTTCCTTCAGTAGGAAAGCTGATGCACAACCATTGTTTTCTGGAAGCCTGGGATGTGATGTTGGTGTAGAGAGCGCAAGCTATTGGAATTCACCAAAGGTCAACTGTGACATAATTTAACGACCCTTCGTAGGATTCTATTCACAACCGGGAAGTTGCATCAGATTTCATACAGTGGTATAATTGGAACAAACCAAGTAACGAAGGCAACACTTTGTTGATATAGCAGTGCAAAGTATGTTTACTGACCACGTTTTTACATCGTCGCTCTCAATCTCTCAACCGTCACGCTTCTACATAGAAGACATGCGTCTAAGTTAACTTTGGGTCTCGAACTTCGACCTCGCACAGTTTTATTTAATTCAGTGCTTCATGATCTACCAGAAGTCCCTATAGGTAGGTGGGTAAGTCGGTTACTGAAACTCTTGCACTGGGGAGGCCCGTCAGTGGGCCACAAACCTAAGACCCTTATAAAATGGCCTAACCGCTAGTCAGCTTTTAAAGAACCTGGCGCAGTCTTTATTTAATACTGTCCCGCTTCCCAATGGCATCCCTACCCCTATTGTGAACAACCACTACGCACGTTCGCTACAGTATCACCCCCATTATAGTGATCTCTGGTTATCTTTGGTGATATTCCGTCTGTTCACGGTAAAGATATGACTGTAGTCGGTGTTATGTTGGCGATGCAGGTACGTAAACTTGAATTTCAAACACATACTCCTTGGTTGCGTAGAGGTCATTGTGTTCCACGTGTGTATTGATTGGAATTGTTGTAGTGCTTGCATGGGTGCTCCATGCTTTCTAATTGTCGTTTTATAATAGAAATACAATACGATACAATATTTAATGCTGGGAAACGGTTTAATCCAGGAGTGTTGCCTTTAAAACAAGATTTGCAAAATAGGATTTACTGACCGGCTTGAAACTAGTAGGTTGGCAGCACTTCAATTCAGAGTGATGGCGGCGATTTTGAATTCTTGGTAACTGCCATTACATTGCTGCACCTACACGCTACCTGGAAAACGGCAAAACCATCACAGTACTATGCAGCTTTGCTGGAGCAGGTGAAGGATGGTATTTTTTTTTCTTTCTTTTTCATCAAGACAATCCACTTCTTTGAAACTGTGAAGTTGCATGCATTGTGCTTTTAACTGCCGCCACATACACCATATTCACCAGATTTGGCTCCCAGTGGCTCTTCCCTCTCCCCAAATCTGAAGAAATTTAGAGATTTTCCTCAGATGCAGAGATCATGTCACACAAACTCCTACTTCGCAGAGTTAGACAAATCACTTTATGCTGCCTTTCGTTTTAAAAATGCTTTGTTACACCGAGAGCTTTCTAAGTAATCCTAATTTATGATGATTAACAGGAAGTAGGTATAAAAATCTGAAGTGTTACACTAGCATGACTTTCTCTACTCTTGTACAAACTATTTTTGCAAACGCTTATTCTCCATATGCTTCATGTTAATCGAGATGTTAATCTTATTGCTAATTTTCTTGTAGATGCAAGGGGAATTGCTAGGCTTTAAGCGATAGTAAAATATTTTAAGAGCTGGTTGCTATGTCGAGTATTCCATTCTCTTTGCATTACCAGGACATAAAAAATGAATAACGAATTTGAGAAAAAGTACAAGTATTGGAAAATTTAAGAGAATAACAAGCAATATCTCCAAAATGGTTCACTCAACAAAAAAAATGTATATGACATAAATTGTGTATTTTAAAGCGATCTACATTTTTCGTGTAGTAAACTTTTGTCTATCTCTTATGGTTTACCAGTTACGCAAAAGTCGTTCACAATGAAGAATACTTTTGGAGACATTTCCAGAAAATTCCAGGTATACATTTTATTTGTCATGAAAATATCTTACACATATGATATTTTAATCAAAAACGTTGGAGTCATTTTTTGAGAAAATTAAAAAGGGTAATCTGGGGTGGGGGGATTTTCTTGAAAACCTTCGTGTTGCATCTCTGGAAGATACTGAACCTAAGTACCAAGTTTGGTGCTTATCTGACTGTTCGTTTCTAGTTATGCTGTTCCCAAAGACACACACACGGACATGTTTCCAAAAAATACTTTTTTTGGATTCAGGGGGTCTCAAAACATGTATTTCCGGTAAAATCTCGGTATCGAAATTTGGGTGGAATACAATACTTCCCCTACTTACTAAATGTAGTAGAAAAAGTAAAAATAAATTATAGAATAGATAAGTAAATAAAGATAGTGGGTAGGGAAACGCGTGATTCTTACCGTTAGTCCTCGGTATTACTCGGGAAGGTAGGCTGACAATAAAAGCAGGAGTTGCAGGCAGATATCAGAATATTGGATGCTGCCCGGCTCAGACTGCTTTAGTTCTGCCAGACTCTTTCAATTCAGCACCACAGAAAATCGATAAGGTACAGAAATTAATTCTGCTTCCATTTTATGAGAGTTCACTCCAAATGGCTTCAAACCGAGGAATTAAAAAGCGAAAACTTAAATAGATGGAAAACTAATGCAGCCATTTTAACGTTGTCAACTTCTACCCCTCGCTCCCTCCCATCAACTCAAGTGCCCTGCCCATTAGCGAACCGAAGACCTTCAACTATCTATCTTCCCGACATACTTTCTACAACTTTTTAATGACATCCAAGCAGTCTTCTGCGACAAAATGTGGACTCCTCGCATTGTATAATACAAGCAGCTGTAACGTGGCAGCGATAACCTTCACTACTCCATTATATATCAGTCATCAGCAAAAGTTGCAATGTGGAGGTCGTAAAAACCCAGAGGTTCCGATGTCGATTTCTGGCAGGACCGGGAAACTTTCCTTCGACCAGCATCATCCGCAAACATGGAAGTACAATGTGGGAGTGAACGTGTGTTTCACGGTAAAAAACAAAGTGTCACATTTACACTGTTTTCTCCACCCACTGTACTTTCTTTTTATATATCTTCTACAAAAACCTATTCTTCTATGTGCTTCAGATTAACCGGGATAAACGTCTGCATAAATATCTCCATTACAATTTCGCTGTAAGTACAAGAAGGATACAAGGGAAAAAATCTGAGGTGTTACACTCACATGACTTTCTCCACTCTTGTACAAACTATTTTTACAAACGCTTATTCTCCATATGCTTCATGTTAACCGAGATGTTAATCTTATTGCTAATTTTCAAATATTTTAAGAGCTGGTTGCTATGTGCGGTATTCCTTCTCTTTGCATTACCAGGACATAAAAAAATTAATAACGAATTCCCATTTGAGAAAAAGTATAATTATTGGAAAATTTAAGGGAATAACAAGCAATATCTCGAAAATGGTTCACCCAACAAAAAAAAATGTGTATAACATAAATTGTGCATTTTAACGCGATCTACATTTTTTGTGTAGTAAAATTTGTCTCTCTTATGGTTTACCAGTTATACAAAAGTCGTTCACAATGAATACTTTTGGAGACATTCCCAGAAAATTCGAGATATACAATTCATTTGCCATAAAAATGTGTTAAATTTATGGTATTTTACTGAAAATCCTTAGTAATTTTTGAAAAAATTAAAATTTTAGAAAAACTTTCCATATAAAGGGTAATCTGGGGTGGGGAGATTTTCTTGAAAACCTTGGTGTCGTGGAAGATACTGAACCTAAATACCAAGTTTGGTGTTTATCCGACTGTTCGTTTCTGAGTTACGCTGTTCACAGAGACACACACACACACGGACATGTTTCCAAAAATGCTTTATATGCATTCAGTGCACCTCAAAACATGTATTTCCTGCGAAATCTCGGTATCGAATTTTTGGGTGGAATGCAATACTTTTCCTACTTACTATACGTAGCAGAGAAAGTAAAAAAGCGAGAGTCAAATG
The DNA here is from genome assembly GCA_030765065.1 of Deroplatys truncata. Lineage (NCBI taxonomy): Eukaryota > Metazoa > Arthropoda > Insecta > Mantodea > Mantidae > Deroplatys > Deroplatys truncata. Next base: position 43,321,997 of record CM060975.1, on the reverse strand, counting down.
TTTCAAAAGCGGGTCGCTATATGCTGGACTTGAAACTTCATACTCTTTGCAGCATCACGAAAAACAGCTGAATGCACATTTAGGACTTGAAAAAAGAACTAAGTATTTGAAAATTCGAGCCAATAATCAAAATCTAGGAGATCGCTAATACCACAAAAAAGCTTATTGGATATAAATTATTGTACCTTATAAAGATCTATATTTTTCATTTTTTTTTGTCGAACCTTTATAAAATACAAGTTATGTATTTTATTATTAATGCAGATATCTTGAGTATATTATTTTAATCAAGATCATTGGAGCCAATTTTGGGAAAACCAAACACAAAATCAAGTATAAATGTTCGATGTAAAAGGTAGTATTGGATGGGAGGGACTGAATTTTCGTGTCTACCCAAAAAGTTTAGTATCTACCCGACATTTGGTTTTTTAGTTACGCTGTTCTCTCACACATGAAGTAAATATTGTCTTTACGTTGTTTGCACAACGCTTTGGGGGTCAATTTGAAGTAGTTTGTATTGAAGGAGTTGTATTATTTCAACTGTTGGGGAACCGAAATTGTAGTAGTTGCAACCGCACGTAGCCTTTGCCGCAATTTTTAAAAATATTAACTTTGTAATTTGACTGTTTCTTTAAGTATTAAATATTTATGTTTGCCTCGGCTGCGTCAGTGTTATTGTTAGAGACACGTTTCTCTTAGCAGGGTTGTGGTGCAACTGAAGAATGTAGGCTTACACAGATTATAATTTTACTTCACTACATTTATTAATTCTTGACACAATTTAAATAACACTTCACTGATTTGGAGCTGTGAGATTCTTTTTATTAATTAATTACACTTTTTAACACGTAAACTTATTTTTCGTCTCACACGAATACATATTATATTTCTTGAGGACACTTTTTGCGTCTGGTTAGTACGTGTCTGCAGGCAACTGAACTCTAAATTTGTAAAATTTTCTCCTTTTTAGTTTCTGATTGGCTAATCCTACTCCAATAGAATACCTTCATTTAACTAAAGCTTTTTCTGGTTGTTGATTGGCTATTTTATAAACTGTCACTAAAATTACATTATTGTTACTCCAAGAATCGAAAGTAGTACCTCTTACTCATTGTTACAAACTTTTAATTTATTATTCTCACAGCTCCTACATTATTAAATTACGCAATATATTCAGATAACATTATTACACGTGGATACAATAATATACGCATATGCAATGACTGTTACATACATTTTACAAATTATTACATACACATATTGCTTCAAGGCGGGCTGTTATTGAATTTACATATTATATAATTAGACAGAAATTATTTAAGTGTTAAAAATACCTCACACAATATCGAACTGTTGGGTAGAATGCAATCCTTCCCCCACCTAATAAGTACGTGGTAGAGAAAGCAATAAATGCAGACGAATTAATATACACAGAATTCAGTAGAGTTACTTACATCGCAACCAAATAATCAAATATTACAATTAGCTAGACAATACGCAACATAACCACAGTTCCTTGCTAAGAGAGCCCAAGGCCGTACAATGCTTGAGGTCTTTTGTGCTGTTAAAATGGAAATTAAATTGTGCAACTCGCCTAATCGCGACCGCAACATAAGCAGAAGGATAAAGGCAATCAGGGGAAGCCGATTAAGTGCTTTGCTGTTAGACAATTAGGGGACGGCGACTAAGTGCTTGACACTGCAGTGTTGGCGGTTGCCGCTCTGGACAGGGGACATGCATATCTTATTCAACAATGCATCGCTTTGTTGACGCCCACGCAACTGTCTTCATGTATCCAGCAACTTCTCAGCTTAGGAAAACAATTTCATGTGTTGCACTCACAAGACTTTCTCATCTCACAAAAGTTTGCTTGTTAACCGAGATAAACCTTCATCACCAGAGTTAGGATTTTTAGGTGCAAATTTCAGATGAAAAAAGGAAGGGAAAAGTTGCTCAAATAAGGTGAAAAAAGGGACAATAAGGTGCTGGTTTATTTAAGGGGATGCACAACTGAAATTGCTATTTTCTAAACTATACATTGAATTGGGCTGAAATTTTAACCACATTGTCAGTCTTCTTTACATATACGAGGGCTGATCAATAAAGGCTGAGACTGATTTTTTTTCTCACAATATTTATTACTCCATTTCAATGTTGACATGTTATTTTTCAAAGTAGTCCCCTCCTACTTGAATGCACTTTTTATAGCATCCCTGCCAGGCCTCGAACACATGGTGCAGGCATTCTTTGTCAGGTCTTTGAGAATCGCCTCACTTTTCCTCAGCACGCTTCAGTGCTCTCAAATCGAATGCCCCGGAGCTTTACCTTTAGTGATGGAAATAAAAAAGAAATCACAGGGGGCAAGGTTGGGGTTATAAGGCGGATGCAGTACGCAGGTGATGTTGAATTCCTGGACTTGATTTGCGACGTGAGGCTGTGCGTTGTGATGAAGTCGCCACCCATTCGATGAAGTTCTGGAGGTTTCCTTGCAATGTGCTTCCTCAGTGTAGCCAATACTGGCGTGTAGTACGCTGCTGTAGTAGTAGTGTGAGGAAGAACAACAATCACAGCAGCTGTGTAGATGTTGAACTTCAGTCATAGCAGAAGCCGAAGCACCAGGCCCACCTTGCTTAGCACAGAGGACTCGCCCTTCTTTGAAGTCCTTGAACCACCTAAACACTGTTGCATCTTCACCGTATGCTTGCTTCAGCTTTTCCAAAGTTTCAGAGGCTGTATGATTTAAACCAAAACAACATTTTATTGCTCCTCTCGTGTCGAGTGGTATGCGAAATTCAAGTAGGGTCAACAATATACAGCATTACTACCAACCTACCGATACGAGAGTGCTGCCGTCTATGGACATTATACATGAAACCCCGCTATTTTCAAATATTCATGGTAGAGACAGGAAACTCTCAAGAAAGCTACAGGAAAAAATCAGTCTGTCTTTATTGATCAGTCCTCGTAATTGTTTTGTGAATTTCAATCCAAAATATTAATTAGTTTTCAAGTTATTAATTTTCAAAATATAAAATTATGGGTATATGCAAAACGCAACACATGGTGCATTTTTTTTAAAAAAAATTATGTTGCTTCTATGTCAAGGAACTACAATTCTGTCATATAATTTTTTCTACCATTCTTAGTTTAACAGAAAAAAGTTTTGCAGTTTTGTATTTGCATTTTTTTCGTTTTTTTGTATACATTGTTATCTTGAAAAATTAGTAGCGCAAAAACTATTCATTACACAGAAAAAATTATATGACAGTTTTATTTATTTGGGTTTTTGAAATAATCATAAAAAATGTCAATATGAATGGATGAAAACTACATCATGTGGAACATTTTGAATATGCGGAAATGCTGAAAATCAAGTTTTAAAAATATAAACAGCTAGCAACCAAATGCGCAAGGGATTTTAAAAAGTCTCGCAACGATCCTGAAGCCACGCAAACAGATGACGTCTCTCACATTCACGAACAGCAAGCTACTGATTCTGGTTGGATAGAATCACTCATTGTCATTTGCATTATTGTGGGCTACTTTATAGCGGTAAAGCGAGAGAAAGAGGTTTTCGTCGAACACACAATTATTTTCCATTGTTGCGGGTGTGCTTTCAATCCCGCGCAGCGTTTACTGAAAGAGATAGGCTTACTATTCGTACGTACACAGCAAGCTGAGACGTTAATTGAAAGTTAAAGAAAAATTGGAATGAAACTTAAAAGAAAAAACGGGGAAAAAGGGGATTATGGGCATGGTTGGGGGAAAATTGGATAAAGGTGCCAAAAAGGGGTAAAGGTCCCAAAAAAAGGGAAAAAGGTGCGAGAAAAAATGGCTCTTTTCGCAACTACAAACAAAATTTCACACTGCGACATCTTTCCGCACAGCTTTAACTTACCCTAAGAAAAACGGTGCGCACCTAAAAATCCTAACCCTGGTAATAAACATTTCGCTGTAGTGTAAGAACGTAGGTTTTCACGGCCGGAGTCACAATTATAACTAATATGATTTTCCGGGCTGTTATGCCGTGGTCTGCTGGAGAAAGATTTCCCAGACGTTTCGTCCACAACTGCGGTGGACATCTTCAGTGGCGCGGACGAAGTCTTCTCGGTGAAAGTATCGCAGCGTCTGATGTGTTGGCCGTTAGTGCCGCTCTCTTTATAGTGTGGGCGCTCTCTGCTGATTGGCCCGCTGGTATGAGGGGGCTGGCGCTGGCTGTGTTGCTGCTCTCTTCTGATTGGTTCGCAGTGTTTTTCGGTTTTGTATGACCTTTCTTGTTTTTGATGACTAGATGCCAGTTACTGTTGAGTTTCAATGCTTCTTCTTTCCTATTGAAATTATTGGGATGTTTATAAGTCTCTATTGCTTCGCGTTGTAGCCGGGTATGGTAATGCTTTATGGAGGAAAGAATGTTGGTGTCCTGCAATCTAATAATGTGTTCGCCCTCGGCTTCAATGGCATGTTCGGCGACTGCCGATTTTTCTGTATGGCCCAGGCGGCAGTTTCTTTTGTGTTCGCTAAGTCTGGTGTTAGCGCTCCGCTGTGTGGTACCAATGTACACTGAACCACAGGAACCACAGGATCCCCTGTCATCGGCCGGTGTTTACCGTATTCCTTGTTCATCCCCTGTCATCGGCCGGTGTTTACCGTATTCCTTGTTCCTGTGGTTCAGTGTACATTGGTACCACACAGCGGAGCGCTAACACCAGACTTAGCGAACACAAAAGAAACTGCCGCCTGGGCCATACAGAAAAATCGGCAGTCGCCGAACATGCCATTGAAGCCGAGGGCGAACACATTATTAGATTTCAGGACACCAACATTCTTTCCTCCATAAAGCATTACCATACCCGGCTACAACGCGAAGCAATAGAGACTTATAAACATCCCAATAATTTCAATAGGAAAGAAGAAGCATTGAAACTCAACAGTAACTGGCATCTAGTCATCAAAAACAAGAAAGGTCATACAAAACCGAAAAACACTGCGAGCCAATCAAAAGAGAGCAACAACACAGCCGGCGCCAGCCCCCTCATACCAGCGGGCCAATCAGCAGAGAGCGCCCACACTATAAAGAGAGCGGCACTAACGTCGCACACTTACAACCGGGCAACCACAAAGTATGGCAATTAACTAGAGCTCTAAAGAAACAACCGATAAACATACCCCCAATTAAAATCCCACACAAACAAAACATCTATGCAGAGAGCGACGAGGACAAAGCAAAAATTCTAGCGGAAACACTACAGGAAACGTGCACGCCAAACCACGGCCCAATAGATCACGTTTTCTGCGAAAACTTAGAACACGAACTGGAGCAGACTCTAACAAACACAGCACACAACAAGTGCAGAAAAACCTGCCCAGGTGAACTGCGATGGATAATCAATCACCTCCAGGACCACAAAGCACCTGGCCCTGATCAAATACCAAACTTGGTTCTAAAACACCTGACGCAAAAGGCGCTACAACAACTCAGCGATATCAGCAACTATTGCCTCCAGAACGGATACTACCCAAACTGTTGGAAACAAGCGAACGTGCTCATGTTCCCGAAACCGGGCAAAAACAGAGCCGAACCAAACAACTACAGGCCAATTAGCCTTCTAAAAACCACTAGCAAAGTAGTAGAAAAAGTAATTTTAAAACGTTTGACCGCTCACATGAAAAAACACAGCATACTGATTAACGAACAATTTGGGTTCAGGGCAAATCACTCCACAACTTTACAGTTAACTAGAAACGTGGAACACATCACCAAGGGCTTTAATGAAAATAGATCAACCGGCGTCATATTCCTGGACATACAACGAGCGTTCGACACCGTTTATCACGCGGGCCTCATACACAAACTCAAGATGATGAACTTCTGCGACACAATGATAAAGCTAATAGCACACTATCTCACGAACAGGACGTTCTCAGTTACACTGCTAGAAACAACCACTGAGCCACACAAACTTGAGGCCGGAGTCCCACAAGGTAGTCTCCTTGGGCCGGTACTTTTCTCCCTCTACATAAATGACATCCCAAAAACCACCGGCACACAACTGTCTATCTACGCGGATGACACTGCAATCTCAGCACAGTCCTGGAAACCTGAGGTAATCGGACGCAGACTGCAGGCAGCGCTCAGAACCTTGGAACCCTGGCTAGTTAGATGGAGAATTAAAGCAAATGCAACCAAATCCAGAGCGATACTGTTTACGAAACGCACTAAGCACCGTAACAAAACAGCACCATTAACGCTATTTGGCGACACCATAAACTGGGACGACAAAGTCAAATATTTAGGAGTGACGTTAGATTCCAAGCTAACGTTTGCGGCTCACATCACAGATGTTAGGCAAAAAGCACATCAGCAACTAGGCGCCCTCTACCCCATCATGAACCGCAAGAGCGCCATGTCCCAGCAGCTAGGGCTAACACTATACAAAAGCCTAATTAGGCCCGTAATGACATACGCAGCTCCAGCATGGGGGCACTGCGCAAAAACACACATAAGAAAGCTACAAACACTACAGAATAAAGCCCTCAGAATCATAACCAAGGTCCCCAAAATAGTCCCATTGGACTTGCTGCATGTAGACACCAAGATGCACACAATTGAGGAATTCATTAAAAAACTAGCAGACAACATGTACAAGCAGGCTCACATAAACCACAACCCCGTAATCAGAGAGCTAGGAAAATACGACACATCAAAAGACAAACATAAGAGACCAATGTCGCTGTTCGACCGCACAATTCCACTAAACAGACACGCCATAGAAGAAAATGCAGAAATAAGAGCATACTTGAACAACCTTATTCCACCATGATTACACTACAAATGCCCAACAAGCCCTCGGGAGGATGACGTCCCCTCCTGAGGCGGATCGGGGTCAGAGGGCAGCCCCAAGATATGATGAACCAGGAACAACCTTAAGGACATGAATGGCACATGGAGTTAAGATAAGGCAAAGGGGGAAAAAAAAAAAGCTACAAAAAAATAATAAACAAAAAAAAGGGGGAAAAAAACAGAAAAAAAAAAGATTTCATAAAGCTACATATATATATGTCATAGACTACGCAGCGAATGTAGACATACGCAAAGTTACAATGTAAATAATCAACCCACTGTACACATCACTCACACTGTACATAATCATTCAGCATTTGTTACAGGACCGACAGCAATACGCTGAGGAAGATGCGCCAATCTAACATCCACCGGTTGAACCTCCAATAAAAGGTAATGTACACCAATAACAATTTAAGCATGACACCTAATACCTACTCCATCAGCATGAGCATGAATACCACCGCTAACCACAGGTTCCTGGCCTGGGCATTTGTCAAGACCAGTACCTGTTCCCCACTCTGCCTGTGTACTCTCTTGTATGCAGGCGTCTTTCTTTAGTTATCACCTACTAACCTTCGGTTTGCTTCGGCGGTACCGGACAACACTTTACCTTCGATTTCCCTTCCATCACTGTAGTGTAGCTAGTGCATGGTAGGGGAGACGATGTAGATCCCTTTCGGATGATCGTCACCCGGTGTGGCGGAGGCGGGGCCACACCGAAAAAAAAAAAAAAAAAAAAAGCCAACGCATCAGACGCTGCGATACTTTCACCGAGAAGACTTCGTCCGCGCCACTGAAGATGTCCACCGCAGTTGTGGACGAAACGTCTGGGAAATCTTTCTCCAGCAGACCACGGCATAACAGCCCGGAAAATCATATTAGTTATAATTTCGCTGTAGGTAAGCTAAAGGGACAGATTAAAAATCTGATGTGTTACATTCACGTGACCTGCTCCACCCACTGTTCTACAAACTATTCTTACAAAAGCATATCCTTCTAGCCGCTTCAGGCTAATCAACATTAACATTTGCAGAAGTTTACTATGCATAATAGGCTTTAATCGATAGTCAAATCTTTAAAAAGCGGGTCGCTATGTGATGGCTTTGAAATTCCGTACTCTTGCATGAGATATTTGATGAGCTACAGTCAGGTGACTTTCTCTGCCCACTATTGTTTATTTTTATATACCTACCTTCCTATATTCTATTCTTACAAAACCTTATTTTTGGGTCTGCTTCATGTTATCGAGAAAAACTCTCGAGAAATTAGTTTAATTGTAAATTTCGTTATACGAACCAAGAGCAAGCAGAAGACCGAAGTGATGGCCAACTGCTTAAATTCGCATTGCTCTATGCATAACACCGCCAGAAACTGCTGTGTTACACTCACATAACTTTCTCTACTCTTGTACAAACTATTTTTACAAACGCTTATTCTCCATATGCTTCATGTTAATCGAGATGTTAATCTTATTGCTAATTTTTTTGTAGATGCAAGGGGAAGTGGTAGGCTTTAAGCGATAGTCAAATATTTTAACAGTTGGTTGCTATGTGGCGTATTCCATTCTCTTTGCATTACCAGGACAAAAAAAAGTGAATAACGAATTCCCATTTGAGAAAATAAGTATTGGAAAATTTAAGGGAATAACAAGCAATATCTCGAAAATGGTTCACTCAACAACAAAAATGTATATGACATAAATTGTGTATTTTAACGCGATCTACATTTTTTGTGTAGTAAAATTTGTCTATCTCTTATGGTTTACCTATTATGCAAAAGTCGTTCACAATGAAGAATACTTTTGGAGACATTCCCAGAAAATTCGAGATATATATTTCATTTGTCATGAAAATATCTTAAACATATAATATTTTAATTACAATCGTTAGATCCATTTTTGAGAAAATTAAAATTTTCGAAAAATGTTCCATGTAAAGGATAATCTGGAGTGGGGGGGATTTTCTTGATAACCTTCGTGTCGCATCTCTGGAAGATACTGAACCTAAATACCAAGTTTGGTGTTTATCCGACTGTTCGTTTCTGAGTTATGCTGTTCACAGACACACACACACACACACACACACGGACATGTTTCCAAAAATGCTTTTTGTGGATTCAGGGGTATCGAATTTTTCGGTGGAATACAATACTTCCCCTACTTACTATACGTAGTACAGAAAGTAATGAATCCTGAGTAATCTAACACTGATAGTATAATCACTATTTATATACATAGTATATTATGTGAATTCTCTATTGGTAGCGAAAGTCGTGAGAGTGCATCGCGCCAGTTTCTTTCTCTTTCATCTATATACACATGTATAACTCTCCATCTGATATTGTATATAAAACATATACCTACTTGTATACGCTACTTCCCTGTACCTTCGGAGCAGAGAAAGGTACAAAATAATAATAACAAGCACAAGTTGAATGTTGTCATAACAGCGAGAATGAAACAACTGAAACGCAATTTTCCGATGAAGTGAATTCCGTTGTTTTGAATGTTTGTAATTGGTGTTCAACCAACCCTACATAGCTAACGAACACCCTTGTGCAATAAACGGGTCACGGACTGTTGGTGACTTGCTTAACTGGCCCATCTGACTGGCAGATTATATACATAGCATGGGTCACTAGATAACTGATGGGGTATAAAACATATGGAATAAGCGTTCCACTTGCTGAATATACGGTAAACTTCCAGAGGGAGGTGGCCAGCGTAATATTAACACAGTAAATGTCTCTTAAATAGAGGACCGAGATGCACCATGGGGGACCGGTTATTTCGAGGACGCCGTGATCCATCACCATTTCTTTCGAAATACAAATTTTGATGACTTTTCCTACCCTGTATCGCTTATTAGTGGGTATACAAATTATTCTTACCAAATGTATTTTCCCATCTACTTCATTTTAATCCAAATATAAAGGGAGAGTCAAAAACTAGGAACCGACTGCGCGGTATGTTTACTCTCCGCGTCCTCGGCGCTCGTTGCCGTCTACCGCTATCGTAGAAAGGCGCGGATGAAACCATACAACATTTTTAAAACTACTTTTAAAGGCTTTAATTACCAACTTTATGAAAGGAGATGCTGAAACTGGCCACCGTCGTTGTCCATACATTTTTGGCACCTCTTTAGGAAACTATCCATCACTCGCCGTAGTTCACGTTGAGAAATGCTGGCAATTTCCTGGCGGATATTTTGTTTCAATTCTTCCAGGGTGTGTGAATTTGTCTTGTATGCTTTGTTTTAAGTTACCCCAGAGATAGAAATCGCAGAGGGTTAGGTCGGGGGAGCACAAAGGGTTAGAGAGCCATTTTTTTTCGAGTCAATAGTTGAAGCCCATGCATACGTGGATACAATGTTGTCCCCTGTTTTGTTGAAAAAAAAAAGCAAAATCACGCTCCCTGTCTGTTAATTCTCTAAAATATTCATCATTCTTTGACGAAGGCTTACAAAAACTGGTTTCCCGTTACGAAAAGTGCCTGAATAACGGCGGTGACTATGTGGAGAAGTAGTGTAAGACAATGAATGATAATAAAGTATTTGGAAAATAATGTTCTGTTATTTAAAATGAATCGGTACTTACTTTAAAAAATCTGATGTGTTACACTCACATGACCTTCTCTACTCTTGTACAACTATTTATAAAAACGTTTATTCTCCATCTACTTCATGTTAATCGAGATAAACATTTGCAGGCTCTATCTTATTGCTAATTTTCTTGTAGATGTAAGGGGAATATATATTTACAAGGGCAATTTGGAAATACAGTAGCCTTTAAACACATACATATCTCTTAATAGCTGGTAGCTGGTTGCTAGGTGCAGCACCATTCCCTTTGCCACAGATTAATACTCTTTGCATATCCAAGACAAAAAAATGAATAACGAATTCCCATTTAAGAAAATAAGTATTGAAAAATTTAAGGGAATAACAAGCAATATCTCGAAGATGGTTCACTCAACAAAAAAATGTATATGACATAAATTGTGTATTTTAACGCGATCTACATCTTTTGTGTAGTAAAATTTTGTCTATCTCTTATGGTTTACCAGTTATGCAAAAGTCGTTCACAATGAAGAATACTTTTGGAGACATTCCCAGGAAATTCAAGATATACATTTTATTTGTCATTAAAATATCTTATACATGTGATATTTTAATCAAAATCGTTAGAGCCATTTTTGAGAACATTAAAATTTTCGAAAAATGTTCCATGTAAAGGGTAATCTGGGGTGGGGGGATTTTCTTGAAAACCTTCGTGTCGCATCTCTGGAAGATACTGAATCTAAATAGCAAGTTTGGTGTTTATCCGACTGTTTGTTTTTGAGTTATGCTGTTCACAGACACACACACGGACGTTTCCAAAAATGCTTTTTTTTTATTCAGGGGGTCTCAAAACATGTATTTCCGGTGAAATCTGGGTATCGAATTTTTGGGTGGAATACAATACTTCCCCTACTTACTATACGTAGTAGAGAAAGTAAAAATAGGCCTTGTGAAAACCTTAAAGTACAAGTGATTCTTCCAAGGAGATACACATTCGCGCATTATAGTGCTATAGGAGCCACCAGACGTAGTGATTCTTTTCGTCCATTCTCAAGTAATTACAATCATCGGAATCTTCTCTTAACTCTTTCATTAACTTTATATGCAAGTGTACTTTTCTTGGCTACTTTTTGCACCATTTCGATAGGGAACGGTTGGTACCCTTTCTTTACACTAACAAATAAAGCAGAAATGCTTATAACATAAATAAATCCTCGGACCACATTATTTCGATCTCTCGACAACCTCCTCTTTCGATGACCAACTTCATTCTGACGTCTGCGCAAACTTGCAACGTGTGGACACAGCACGGTGTTCCGTCTTGTTTGTGTAAACCATACCGTCTCTGCCGTGTGGCCGACGCTTAACAAACCGCTTCTCCAACAATCAAAGTCTAAAAAGTATGGCATACCCGTCCCCATTAATGACCTGATTGTTAGGATATGGAAGATGACAAACCTCTTCTCCAAGAATCAAAGTCTAGAAAGTATGGCATACCCGTCCCCATTAATGACCTGATTGTTAGGGTATGGAAGATGACAAACCTCTTCTCCAAGAATCAAAGTCTAGAAAGTATGGCATACCCGTCCCCATTAATGACCTGATTGTTAGGGTATGGAAGATGACAAACCTCTTCTCCAACAATCAAAGTCTAAAAAGTATGGCATACCCGTCCCCATTAATGACCTGATTGTTAGGATATGGAAGATGACAAACCTCTTCTCCAACAATCAAAGTCTAAAAAGTATGGCATACCCGTCCCCATTAAGACCTGGTTGTTAGGGTATGGAAGTTGAGAAACCTCTTCTCCAACAATCAAAGTCTAGAAAGTATGGCATACCCGTCCCCATTAATGACCTGATTGTTAGGGTATGGAAGTTGAGAAACCTCTTCTCCAACAATCAAAGTCTAGAAAGTATGGCATACCCGTCCCCATTAATGACCTGATTGTTAGGATATGGAAGATGACAAACCTCTTCTCCAAGAATCAAAGTCTAGAAAGTATGGCATACCCGTCCCCATTAATGACCTGATTGTTAGGGTATGGAAGATGACAAACCTCTTCTCCAAGAATCAAAGTCTAGAAAGTATGGCATACCCGTCCCCATTAATGACCTGATTGTTAGGGTATGGAAGATGACAAACCTCTTCTCCAACAATCAAAGTCTAGAAAGTATGGCATACCCGTCCCCATTAATGACCTGATTGTTAGGGTATGGAAGATGACAAACCTCTTCTCCAACAATCAAAGTCTAGAAAGTATGGCATACCCGTCCCCATTAATGACCTGATTGTTAGGGTACGGAAGATGACAAACCTCTTCTCCAACGATCAAAGTCTAGAAAGCACGGCACACCTGTCCCGATTAAAATAATTTTGCCTCTAGAGTGCCCAATGATCAACGTACGAGGGCTAATCAATAAAGACTGAGACTGATGTTTTCCTGTAGCTTTCTTGAGAGTTTCCTGTCTCTACCATTAATATTTGAAAATAGCGGAGTTTCATGTATAATGCCCATAGACGGCAGCACTCTTGTATCGGTAGGTTGGTAGTAATGCTGTATATTGTTGACCCTACTTGAATTTCGCATACCACTCGACACGAGAGGAGCAATAAAATTTTGTTTTCGTTTAAATCATACAGCCTCTGAAACTTTGGAAAAGCTGAAGCAAGCATACGGTGAAGATGCACTATCTCGTGCAACAGTGTTTAGATGGTTCAAGGACTTCAAAGAAGGGCGAGTCCTCTGTGCTAAGCAAGCTGGGCCTGGTGCTTCTACTTCTGCTATGACTGAAGTCAACATCAACACAGCTGCTGTGATTGTTGTTCTTCCTCACACTACTGCTAAGGTAGCGTACTACACGCCAGTATTGGCTACACTGAGGGAGCACACTGCAAAGAAACCTCCAGAACTTCATCAGAATGGGTGGCGACTTCATCACAACAACGCATGGCCTCACGTCGCAAATCAAGTCCAGGAATTCAACATCACCTGCGTACTGCATCCGCCTTATAGCTCCAATCTTGTTCCCTGTGATTTCTTTTTTATTCCCATCACTACAGGCAAAGCTCCGGGGCATTCGATTTGAGAGCACTGAAGCGTGCTGAGGAAAAGTGAGGCGATTCTCAAAGACCTGACAAAGAATGGCCTGCACCATGTGTTCGAGGACTGGCAGAGACGCTATAAAAAGTGCATTCAAGTAGGAGGGGACTACTTTGAAAAAGATCATGTCAACATTGAAATGGAGTAATAAATACTGCGAAAAAAAATCAGTCTCAGTCTTTATTGATCAGCCCTCGTATAAATTAAATATCCGCATCTACGTGCTAAAAGAACCACCTGGAACTTTGAAGACTGTAGGGGGTCAGAACACGTGGCACTGCCTAGGGTACAAGCCTGGAGACTTGGGAGACGGTGTGCTAGATCGCTGTAGCCCTTAAATTCTTCGGTGGTCTTCTACTTTGCGGTTGAGAACCTAAGTGGCGCATGTACTTCCATTCCTGCGCAAGCGGAGGAGCCGTTTTTAGGGAACAGATATTGACCTAATGGAAAAATCCACGGAGGAAGAACCATTCGCTTGGCGCCCTCCATGGCTTTAGAAGGTGAGCTTGGGAACTGGTAGACGTTTCCTCTGAGCTGTACCTTGGTTCATAGTTCGCACAGCCATCCTAAAAAAAGTATACCAGTAGCCGCAGCGGCACGCAGTGAGGTTTTCTTTTGGGGTGGCTGGTCTTGCATTGCTTAAAGGATCTAATAACGTTAGTGTTGCGAACTCAAGGGATGCCAGTCTTAGCAGTGTGCTGAGAGAGGGCTCACGACTCTTTCTCCCGCCTTACCTCTCTATATCGCTAGCCATCTCTTCTGTACCAATGATTTTTCTAGCGCCGCCTTTAATTACTCTGCGGACACGCAAGTGAACCAAATTGCACTAGTATTAAACCCCGAGGAGAGAACGAACAGTTTGGAATTTGAACAGCCCACTTCCTTCCTCCTTCCCTTTGTGTATATAAGCGCTATTCGTAGTTCTCTGGCCAAGAGTAACTTCTTCATTGCACACACAGCCTCTCCAATACCCAAGTAATAGCTGAGGTGTTAATTGTGCTGAAGATAAAGACACCAACAGGTGTTGACGATTTACCACACAAATGCTGTCGTCCCTCAAGTTGGCAACATTTGCATTTTGTGGGTGAGCTGCCCAGACAGAACTCAAACCTGACTCAACTAATAGCCCTGGAAGTAGTTAACTGCAATATAACGACGTTACGTTGACAGTGGAATTTAATGATGCTGCGTTTGGCTGATGTGATTATTCAAACAAACGCAGGTCAGACCGCGAAGCTACACAAATAATAACAGCAGTAATTCGTTGTCCCCAAACAAGAATCGAAGCCAGGATGGTAAACAGCTGTGCTGGAACGTTACCTGCTTGTTTACTGCGGTGTTATGTATTATGTATGGGGCACACGTTCCCACTGGTGTCAGTCATGCAAATACTCTGCTGAAGTCTCATTTAGTGGCAGCCAGGCACTGTTGCCAACCATACACTGTGAAATGCCTCTTTTTCGGTATTCGCACACACTTCATGATTTATTTTCCACTAACCCCTCACCTAGTAGGCAGAGGTATTCCACCCAAACGTCGATATTTCCCTGCAAGTACATCTTTTGTGGTCCCCTGGGCCAGAAAAGCATTTTTAGAAAAACATCCGCCGGTAACAAACGTGTGTATGGGTGGGAGGGAGGGAGGGAGGGAGGGAGGGAGGGAGGGAGGGAGAACACCATAAGTAAAAACGAAAAGTTCGATAAATATCAATTTGGTGTTTGGATGCAGTAACTTCTATGGATGCGACACGAATATTTTCACGAAATTTCCCCCAAGTCAATCTACTCTGTACCTCCATGTAAAAAAATTCCGTTATTTTTTATTTTCTGAAAAAAAGAAAGAAACAAAAACAATTACAACAATTGTTTATTAAAGCAACACATTTGTGAAACTGACATGAAGAATGAAGTGCAGTGGTGAAAGCCCAGTTAAAAACTCCTCCAGCCACTTTTCAGCTGCATTTAAGGTTTAAGGGCACCAGTCTATGGAATTTAAGAAACTCTCCTTATTAAGACATTAGTTTGATTCTTTTACCAGAGATCTGTAACATATTCTATTACAAAATTCCACGTTTCCAGATCAATTCCTTGAGTAATTTCTAAGACCAAAATAGTTTTTGTTTTTTAATGATCCACAGTAAAATGTCCTTCAAGTGCATTTTCAAAACTTAAACCAAATTCCAATTTGTATTCCGAACATACAAACTTATCACATGGTTTGTAAATAAAACATGAATTGCTGTATAAAACAAATTCATAAGTATATCCTATTTGCCTTTTTAGTAATAAAAATGATTTAGTGCACCTATTTCTCTTAAAAGCACAAATTTGTTACTGAACAAAATCTGTATTTTTCAGAGGTCTGGTGCCCAATAAAGCACGTATAAAACCACTAATTTTAAAGACAAACTCGGCAACACATGTAAAATCCCGAAGCCATCCCAGACCATGTTCTAAGATATTAATTACAGAGCGAGACGGCTCCGCGGTAACGTGCGAGGCTCGCATTCGGGAGCTTCTGGGTTCCGGTCACTCCGACCATGGGTTTTTCGTGGTTTTCGCCGGTTCGCTAGGAATGCTGGGGTGGTTGCTCTTCTAGCATGAAGAAAACTTCCTATAACTTCACTTCCCCTTTCATGTTCCAGGTAGGCTAAGGGGCTATGTAGTGTCGGACAGACGCCGCAGATGGGAAGTTCTTCTCGGCCCCGCCACATGGCAGCCTTCTCTGAGCCGCCTCAATTCTCCCCAGTTCCGCCAGAAGGAAGCCTTCTCTAAACAGCCTGCCGGTGTGACGAATCATCAAACTTGGAGTCGTCCTCCGTGATGTAGCGGTTACCATGCTAGTCTCTAGTTCCCGAGTTCGCGGAGGGCGATGGAATTTTTCGGGCGTAAAAATACTTAGCATGGCTTACTTCGGAAGGTAAGTAAAGCCGGTATCCCCGTGTCGTATATTTACGGCACGTAAAAGAACCTCAAGAGGCCTCTGAGGAAAATTACCGGTCTTTCAGGTCCAATATAGAATGGGACGCTAAGGACCGAAGCAGTTAAAGAGCGTCCATAAATAAAACTCGATTTAATTTTTTTATCTAACTTGGAATCGTTAGGGACCTCTGCGAGTCTCTGTCGGCCTGCCTGATTCCTTCCTCTTGGGAATGGCACACACAAAAGAACCGAGTTTGGTCCAGTTGCGAGGTATCCCCTCCGTTCCCTGGCCTTCATTCAAGGCTGCATTAGATCTCACCCAGCTACAAGGCGTGCCTTATTTAAATCCACAGTTTTTCCGTAAGTATATACGATTTCAGCATTCATTTTATAAATATCAACTGTCAAGACATAATTATGGGCATTTACTTTTTCACCTTACAAAAATCTTAGGTGCTGCTGTAATACATTGTTATGCTGAAGGCCTAAAGTGCTTTTTCCTCTAAATATAAAAACTTTAAGACTGTATAAAGATCATCTTGGTCGACCACACTGATTACATGTGACGTAACTCAACTATTATGACATCAGCGACTCATAATCTTACTCGGCGGCGCGCGCAGATGCCCCTATAAAACCTTCAAACCAGCAGACCCAACTTCAAACATTCCACATTCTATTTCTCAGATAAACATTGAAATATGTATATTTATAATAAAATTAATTCTGTCCATTGTAATTTTAATATTCTAATAATTTTACTTTATTTCCCTTAATTTAATATGTGTTGCTTTCGTGTTACTGCAAAAAATCAATAAATACGCAGTGGACTCAATAGTGCTGCCATCTATTGCACTACTCGCAAACACGCTCAAGGTCCTGACATCAGTAATGCCATCCGATCAGCATTTTATTTACACACAATTAAAAAGGTAAGATATTTTTGTAGAAACTCAACGTCGACGAAAAACTACCGTATGCAATTTGACCATAATGATAATTAAGACACTCGCTGCCATTAGGTCACGGGTAAACGCTATAAACATATTCATACTCGATTAAATTCTATTTTCTCATTTAACTTGCCGAGTTCCAAAGCCTTTAGCAACAACGCCACTTGATTCCCTGCGACTCAAGTTGGCAATGATTTAAAAAAAAATCTGATGTGTTACACTCACATGACTTTCTCTACTCTTGTACAAACTATTTTTACAAACGCTTATTCTCCATATGCTTCATGTTAATGGAGATGTTATTGCTAATTTTCTTGTAGATGCAAGGGGAATTGGTAGACTTTAAGCGATAGTCAAATCTTTTAAGAGCTGGTTGCTATGTGGCGCATCCCATTCTCTTTGCATGTCCAGGACAACAAAAAAATGAATAACAAATTTGAGAAAAAGTATAAGTATTGGAAAATTTAAGGGAATAACAAGCAACATCTCGAAAATGGTTCACTCAACAAAAAACTGTATATGACATAAATTGTGTATTTTAACGCGATCTACATTTTTTGTTTAGTAAAATTTTGTCTATCTCTTATGGTTTACCAGTTATGCAAAAGTCGTTCACAATGAAGAATACTTTTGGAGACATTCCCAGAAAATTCGAGATATACATTTTATTTGTCATGAAAATATCTTAAACATATGATATTTTAATCAAAATCGTTAGATCCATTTTTGAGAAAATTAAAATTTTCGAAAAATGTTCCACGTAAAGGATAATCTGGGGTGGGGAGATTTTCTTGAAAACCTTCGTGTCGCATGCCTGGAAGATACTGAACCTAAATACCAAGTTTGGTGTTTATCCGACTGTTGGTTTCTGAGTTATGCTGTTCACAGACACACACACGGACATGTTTCCAAAAATGCTTTTTTGGATTCAGGGGGTCTCAAAACATGTATTTCCGGTGAAATCTCGGTATCGAATTTTTGGGTGGAATGCAATACTTCCCCTACTATACGTAGTAGAGAAAGTAAAATAAAAAAGTTTTGCTTCAGCTTTTATATGAGATTGCTTCAAACAAGATGCACTCGGAATTTGTTTTCCGCGCGCTCTCAATAAAGTAACAAATACAGCAGCAATTGAAAGTCTTAATAAGTACGTACACCGGTGGACAAAAAAATGAGTCATGTCTTGAACGCCAAGGCAGAGCGCCTTGTTTACACCATACGCATTGCAGTTGTGTAGCAAGTGTACAACATTATTACAGTAGCTATGGCAAAGTGTAGAGCACTTCTAGGATTTAGACCGCAGGTTCGCTTATCGCATGTCCACAAACGTTTTTTTTTTCCCTTCTGTTAATAATATTTAATCAGCACATAGTGACTATTTATTTTAGATATACACTTCATACATGGCATTTGGTAAAGTTCATAGTACAATAGTTACTAAGATGCAAAATAAGTGGTCTCACAATTTCATCATGGTCACATATCTTGTTGCATATCAAGGGGGTGTGGCAGCTTGAAGATACACCGGACAGTGCCCAATACACGATAATACTTGACAGTATTTTTATTACCTCTGTGAGGATGAGATATCCTGGTGGAATTATTGAATTCGTACAAGATAATCATCCTGACCACATATGTCGAAAGGTTTCATTTTTAAAGATTTGACTATCCCCTCAGCCTCCTGCATTCCTCTTGTACTTTCAAAGAAATGTGTAATGAAATCATTTCTGCTAACCTTTATTTCGATTAACACGAAGTAGATACAAGGTGATTTATGAAGAACTGACACGTTTATTTCTTTGTTTCAAAGTGAGTTATGCTAGCGACAATTTATTATACCTGAAATGTAGAAGAATTTTGGGAGATTATTTACCTCTATAGCAAATGTTGAAAATGTCCTCCATCCTGCATAAGGCACAACTCAACACGTTCCGTATTACTGGCCACTCGTTGGAGGACTCTGTTGCCAATAGCTTAAATCTCTTGTGTAATGCTGTGCTTCAGATCGTCCAATGTCTGGGGACGTGTGGCATAAACCCTGTCTTTTAAGTAACCCATAGAAAGAAGTCCGGCGATGTCAAATCCGGAGATCTCGGTGGCCACAGGTTCTTGGAAATTATCCTGTCGTCAAAGAAACTTGCAATTAGTGCCATGGATTCATTTGATGTATGGCATGTAGCGCCGTCCTGCTGAAAATATGGTTGTCTCAGCTCTACATCGTCTAGTTGCTCAGCAAACTCTATGAAAATCCATCGGTACTCTGCAGTGTTCACATTGTTTTAAAAAAAAAATTGGTCCCACTATTCTCTGTGCGGATATTGCGTACCAAACTCCGATTTTAACCGGGTGCATATGTGAGTTCACATAGTCGGATAAATGGAACCATGCTTCATCTGTGAACCATGTGATGGACAATATGCAGGATTTTGCACAATGAACGCCTGAAACCAAAGACAATAATTCCGTCCTCTATCCTTATCTGGTTCCTGTAACTGATAGACAACCGTAATCCTTTACGGCTTTAGGCCTGCACTTTTCACAGCTCTCTGACACATTGAGTAGCTGTACCCTATCTCCTGCGACAAACGTCTTAATGATTTTTGGGTGACTGATCCAGTCGTGCTCTTACGTCAACAACCGTGGGAAGCCTAGATGAATGAGTTTTGCCTTTTTCACCTGATATCCAGTTGTTTCCAATTTGTTTAGCAGTCCCAGTATTGTGTTTCTTTGGGGAGGATTCCGAACACCAAATTCTCTCTGGTATGCCCTTTGAGTAGCTGTAATTGAATTCGTAATCCAGTTTTGCTTTACAAGGAAGAGTCGTTCATTTAATGTGTACTCCATTTTCACGTTGACTAGAGCAAAATCTCAGAAACAGTTGCCGACAATAAAACTAACAATTACGAATAAAACCTGAACATCTGCGCATCTAGTGACAGGCAATTGAAACTCCGGAACACTCTGCTTAATTTGGTGCTAAAATTGGGGCATTGATTGGATTTCTAACAGAATAATTAAAGAAATAAATGTGTCAGTTCTTCATAAATCACCCTGTATAAAATTAAACTTGCAAAAGTACTTTGAAGAAGAGATATAAAAATAAACAACTGCGGGTAGAGAAAGTCATGTGAAGTAACACGTCATATTTGTATTATCGTGTAATAAATGCTCTGTATCTGTTCGCATTATCTATGTTGTATGCAATTTATAAAATGAAACAAGCACACCACGGTGATGCGAGGTCCCGAGTTCGAGTCTCGGTTGGGTTGATTTAACTGGATGAGGTTATCTCCGGGGATCTAAGCTCTATATGCCACGGGCTCATTTGGGCATCATTTCACCCACCGTCCGACATGACCCAGCCGGTTAAAGGACGCAATAAAACAAAACACGGTAAACCAATATGTTGCCGCTAACAAATGCCGCCGATCAGAATAATGAAGAAGCTGTATAGAAAAAAACCCAAAATCGGGTTCTGTTAATTTATTTCGTCATGGGATGAAACAAAATTGCAAATAATCCATGGAATGGCGGTGACCCGCTCGTTACCAAACTTCATTAAAAACTCCAATAATAGCCCTCGAGTATTAGCGTCGAATTACGTTTCCAATTCCATCTGATGACGCGAGGATCACGCGACCCGACTATCTATCCTCCTCCCCTTAAGCTAAGACTTCCCTTCCTACTAGCTGACATTCACCAAGATAATTACCACAAAGGAAAATAAAACACACCAAATGTACGCCGCAATATACTTCACCAGCGATTGTTGTCTCTTAAGTTAATTGTTTTTCACTCCAGTCTTCATTTGTTTATTTCTGAATGGCTTTCAGCCAACTTCAAGGGATTTTATAACAAAATAATGATGGAATTATGTAAGTTTTTGTTTCTTACTCTCTCTCCCTCTTTTCTCGAGAAGGGAAGATGAGGATAAGGGATCAAGTTTATCCCTAGATTACTTACAGGGATGCTACGCAGCCCAATAGTATAAGTTTTAGTTGGCAACAGTGATGTATTGGTACACTTGCCTCATGCATCAGTGTATTTTCAGTAATTAGGTACACATTGTTGTTGGCAGTCGTGATTGTTATATTTCTCAGTTCAGTATAATTGTCATTACAGATAATTATGAGTATGGGGAGTCCTGTGGTATCCCTGTATATTTATTTTTACTTTCTCTACTACGTATAGTAAGTAGGGGAAGTATTGTATTCCACCCAAAAATTCGATACCGAGATTTCACCGGGAATACATGTTTTGAGACCCCCTGAATCCAAAAAAAGCATTTGTGTGTGTGTGTCTGTCTGTGTGTGTGTCTGTCTGTGAACAGCATAACTAGGAAACGAACAGTCGGATAAACACCAAACTTGGTATTTAGGTTCAGTATCTTCCAAGGATGCGACACGAAGGTTTTCAAGAAAATCCCCCCCACCCCAGAGTACCCTTTACATGGAAGATTTTTCGAAAATTTTAATTTTCTCAAAAATGGCTCAAACGATTTTGATTAAAATGTCATATGTTTAAGATATTTTTATGACAAATAAAATGTATATCTTTAATTTCCTGGGAATGTCTCCAAAAGTATTCTTCATTGTGAACGACTTTTGCATAACTGGTAAACCATAAGAGATAGACAAAATTTTACTGCACAAAAAATGTAGATCGCGTTAAAATACACAACTTATGTCATATACATTTCTTTTGTTGAGTGAACCGTTTTCGAGATATTGCTTGTTATTTCCTTAAATTTTCCAATACTTTTTCTCAAATGGGAATTCGTTATTCATTTTTTACTTTCTCTACTACGTATAGTAAGTAGGGGAAGTATTGCATTCCACCCAAAAATTCGATACCGAGATTTCGCCGGATATATATGTTTTGAGACCCACTGAATCCAAAAAAAGCATTTTTGGAAACATGTCCGTGTGTGTGTCTGTGTGTGTGTGTATGTGTCTGTGTGTGTGTCTGTGAACAGCATAACTCAAAAACGAACAGTCGGATAAACACCAAACTTGGTATTTAGGTTCAGTATCTTCCAGAGATGCGACACGAAGGTTTTCAAGAAAATCTCCCCACCCCAACTACCCTTTAAATGGAAGATTTTTCGAAAATTTTAATTTTCTCAAAAATGGCTCTAACGATTTTGATGAAAATATCATATGTTTAAGATAATGTCATGAGAAATGAAATGTATATCTCGAATTTTCTGGGAATGTCTCCAAAAGTATTCTTCATTGTGAACGACTTTTGCATAACTGGTAAACCGTAAGAGATAGACAGAATTTTACTACACAAAAAATGTAGATCGCGTTAAAATACACAACTTATGTCATATACATTTCTTTTGTTGAGTGAACCGTTTTCACATATTGCTTGTTATTTCCTTAAATATTTCAATACTTATACTTTTTCTCAAATTCGTTATTCATTTTTTATATGTCCTGGACATGCAAAGAGAATGAAATGCACCACATAGCAACCAGCGTTAAAATATTTGACTATCGCTTATAACCTACCATATTCCCCTTGCATCTACAAGAAAATTACCAATAAGATTGACATCTCGATATCTCGATTAACATGAAGCATATGGAGAATAGGCGTTTGTAAAAATAGATTATACAAGAGTAGAGAAAGTCATGTGAGTGTAACACATCAGATTTTTTTATGTCCTGGACATGCAAAGAGAATGGAATGCGCCACATAGCAACCGGCGTTAAAATATTTGACTATCGCTTAAAAGCTACCATATTCCCCTTGCATCTACATGAAAATTAGCAATAAGATTAACATCTCGATATCTCGATTAACATGAAGCATATGGAGAATAGGCGTTTGTAAAATTAGATTGTACAAGAGTAGAGAAAGTCATGTGAGTGTAACACATCAGAATTTTTTGTCTTGGATATGCAAAAGAGTTATAATCTGTGGCAAAGGGAATGGTGCTGCACCTAGCAACCAGCTATTAAGAGATATGTATGTGCTTAAAGGCTACTGTATTTCTATACTGCCCTTGTAAATATATATTCCCCTTACATCTACAAGAAAATTAGCAATAAGATAAAGTATGCAAATGTTTATCTGGATTAACATGAAGCATATGGAGAATAAGCGTTTGTATAAATAGTTTGTACAAGAGTAGAGAAAGTCATGTGAGTGTAACACATCAGATTTTTTTACAAGTAAAGAGTGCTTGTAATTTATATTGCTTTGTGTTGTCATAGGTAGACGTGTTATCTCTGGATTCTCTTAGTGATGACTTCACAGGCCATTCCCAGAAAGTTTAAGATACGCCCCATGAATAAATACATAAAAACAGCATCTTTTTTCAGAAAAACGAACACAATTAAAAAATCTAATGTGTTACAGCCACATGATTTTCTCTACGTTTGTACAATTTTTACAAACACTTATTCTCAATCTACTTCATGCTAATTTTCTTGTAGGTGCAAGAGGAATATGGTAGGCTTTAAGCGACGGTCAAATATTTTAAGAGCTGGTTGCTATGTGGAGTATTCCATGCTCTTTGTATGTCCAGGACAAAAAAAAACAATAAGAAATTCCTATTTGAGAAAATGTATAAGTATTGGAAAATTAAAACAAATAGCAAGGAATATCTCGGACATTTTAGGGACATTCCCAGAAAATTTAAGATATACATTTTATTTGTCATGCAAATATCTTAAATACATCATATTTTAATGAAAATCGTTAAGAGCCATTTTTGAGAAAATAACAATTTTCGAAAAATTCCATGTAACGTATAGTCTGAGGTGGGGGATTTTCTTGAAAATCTTCATGTCGCATTTTCGAAAGTTACTGAAGCTAAACACCAAGTTTGACATTTATCCGACTTTTCGTTTTTGAGTTATGCTGTTCACACACATACGATCCTTTTTTCTAAAACTGCTTTTTTGGGGGGATTCAGGGGGCCTCAAAACATATATTTCCGGTGAAATCTCGGTATCGACATTTTGGGTGGAATACAATACTTCCCCTACTTACTCTACGTAGTAGAGTAAGTAAAAACGAAATGTTGGAACTGTTTGTGAATTCTTACGTCCAAGTCCACGGTTTCTTTAATGGGTAGTTGTGCAAGTGCTGTAACTGACGTTTATCAAACAAAAACTCAAATTAATAATTTTAATTTATAAAAGTCTCTGCGTGTGTGTGTGTGTGTGTGTGTGTCCGCGCGTCCGCCCCCCCCCTTATAGGCCTCTACACCGAAGCACCAAACTTGGCACAGATAATTTTTGACATAAAGCGAAAATTACTGTCTAGCTTAGAATTCGAAATTCCCCTCCATTTCACACGATTGGTTATTTAAAGTTATGCTGTGCCTACAAAAGCTCGCAAGACCATCTATATCTTTCTCAACGATAATTGTAATAGGTCGAACATTGCCAACATAATAATAATTACTTAGGCTTTCTCGGCCTCAAAATAATACAGGAACAGCGTGTTCACATATTATTCGTTGATTTCCCCTCTGACAGTGATCATGGAGTAATAACACAGTCAAGTAAATAATTACAACAGATATGTCACCTATAACAGCAACAAACCAGACAAAATACCACATATCTTAATATGATTATTTATTGTGTATAGATATAAAATAACACAAAAGCATTCAACATAACCGCATTGACTAAAAAAAGTTGCTCAAACATTGCTAACAGAAGAGTAATAAATAAGTCGAAGTTAACATCAATACTTTCTGCGATCATACTCTGATGCTAGGATATTCTCGTATTATAACTTGTAGTATAGCATTTTTGGAAGCAGCGGGTTTCTTACCCCATGGGAAGTTTGATAAGCAGAAAAACAAAAAACCGAGTAACTTATAAAAACGACAGTGGCTATGAATATTAACAACAGCATCAATCCAGTCGAATTTCACTTCTTATTGCTATTCTTTTCTTTGTACATTAATTCTGGCCTTCATTTTATTTTATGTTTCGTGTGTTTTGTTAATGTTACTTAAACTGCTGTTATTTCTTCCCAACCGAGATTTTCTTATGAATAACGACGAGGAAACCCAAATGTGGCAACGTGGAAGTCACTTAGTGCATTCACAAGAAATCATCATTACAAACTGTGGTATTGTAGCGAAGGATCGATTTGAGTGTTGAGGGATTACGTCAGATTTGTTAATCGACAAGAAAATGTTGAAACTCGGTTACTTCAACACTGTTATGCACTGGTATGCGGAGTCAGCATTATCTAAAGTATTTATACACCGGAGGGTTAGACCATGTGGTTTGTCATCTGCCGTTTGACATTCGCCCTCGGGAGGAGGTCATATTCGATAAGACCAAGCTGCAAGAGGGCCATACACGCACCCCCTAACTAGTTAGCATTTTAGCAGTGCTCTCGTCTAGACAGCAGCTACCCCAGGTAAGATGCTCAAGCATTAAGTTCTGCTCACATAGACCTTCGACCCTGCCTCAGGTTGCCTGTTCGCGGGCATTACGTACATTATATTTAAATACAACACGTAGTTTTGATACATCCCCTGCGCTTTTATTCACTGCCCCTACTCCGGAAACGACACCCCGGCCCACTTAATCACCCTGATACCGAAGCACTCCTATCTCTGAACTACCCCCTAATGTAAGCGACTACTGGGTTAACCACTCCCAGTAGGGGTGTTACAATGTGGTGGAGTGCCGGGTACATTTGTAGGGTAGCTCCCCCTAGAATATGGGGAAGTATCTGGGTATAATTATCAGGTGGCATAGACACTAGGGGTATAATTGTAATGGTGGGAAGTCAGGTATAGCTCTCCTCCAGTCAGGGGATGTACTGAATTTTGTTCTTGTTCTTCTCTCTTTATTTTCTCTCTTGCATTTAACTAGGCACTGGGAAATTCTTTCTACTGCGCAACACACACTCCGACACTGCATGAACCATACTTTTTAAAACCCACCCCTTACATCATGAATTACATATGCTGGTAAAAGCATGCCATAGAATGTGAGTTATGGTTGTTCAGCAATGCTTTTGCATAGTACTTTCTCAGCATTTTAGTTGTTTTTTCTTCTTTACATAGTCAGTCCTGAGAATTTTGATCAACTCTAGCTATTTTGTTTAACAATTTTAAATGCCTCCAAAGAAAAGCAAGAGAATTGGGTAAGTGCATCCTAAGGCTAAATATTGTAGGGATAATCCATCAAACCACGGGCAACGCAGGGTTTTTCATCTAGTAGTAAATAAAATAAAATGGGTTTCCATAGCACCCCATGTATGCAATCTGGGCTAAACAGTGTGTGTGTGTGTGTGTGTGTGTGTGTGTGTGTGTGTATAAGAGAGAGAATAAGGATGGTATAACTCCCTGAGATCGAAACTTTCAATCGTAGATCACGAAAACATTAAACTATTCGCAACACCCGGATTCTTAGATTGGTAACGCTGCGGCTGCCATGTGTAAACTAGCATGACAAAACTTTTCAACTTCTAACCATGGCGCTATAACCTGTTTGTGGCCTGGGCCTACCAACCCGAATGCCGGCTTCACGCCCACCTACGCACGGCAAGCTGGAACATCAACCAACCGATGCGTATCGCGTATCTCCCAGGAAGAGTGTTGGCTTTCGTGGCCGGGATCGCTTATGATGCTGAGTGGGCACCGGTCGTACACCCGGGACTATTGGTGGGATAGAACCCGGGAGCATCGTGGTCAGGAACCAGAGCTCCACTGCGCCACGGCACAGGACACACTACTGAAGGGAACGTTTACCCCTATATTTCGACAATGTTCATTTTTTCCAGTGACTGAGCACAATAACCGGTTTTCTATTTTGACCGTAATGTGTGTGCAAAAATTGAGGAATTGTAATTCAGTCAATTAACATGTATTGCGAAAGTTGGAACTAGGTTTGACAACAGGCTTGTTCCTACAGTCCTTGATAGACGTCCAACTGACAGTGCGCTCCGACAAACTCCGAGTGTGTCCTCTTATTGCAAACTGAGCCCGCCAGAAGGGCACGTACCGATTCTGACCGATGCTAGAGCAACATGTGCACAGACATTCACAGACTCGAGCATGAACTGATCAGAGACTGGTGTGTTGGAAGGAATATGTTATTCATAGGGGTGAAGGTTGTATTGGAGAAGTGGAAACCAAGGGCACTAACTCCCCACATGAATACGGTGTGTCACTAGTTGTACTTTTGCGGGAAAGGCGAATTTTCTGATTGGCTGTTTCAAGTTCGTAACGAACTAAATGGCAGGCACAGAACACCAGAGTAGGCTTTGGTGTAGGTAAAGAAGAAAGGGACCATCTTGGATTTTTATTCTGGAAGTTTTCGTCCGAAATTTTTTCAACAGGAACAAAGCAGAGACGGTAATCATACATTTACGCTATTTCTGATTGAATGTATATTTGTTGTAATATTGGTATTTTCTATTAACTTCAGTGATATTCGTAGAATGAGGTAGAAAACTTTGGTAGTTTATTGTTACACATTTTTATATAAAATTAATTTTCAGATACATTGAGCCGTCCAGACAGAGGGGATACGCCTACGATTTACATTCCCATCCAGTGTTGTGGTTCGAGTCCCGAATGGTGACAGAATCTGAGGGTATGTTATTAAGTTTGAGCAAGTTATTAAGTTTCCAGCATTACAGTGCTGGATGAAAGGTTAAGTTTTTCAGAGCTTCTTAGTGTTGCTGAATTTTATATTGTCTGATTTACTTTTCAGATATTGTGAGTCATCCAGACAGTGGAATATAGATTAATTTTCTTGTTTGCACTTCATAATTGATGGGTGGAGATCACAGCCAAAAGTAGGTAAGGTAAAATCAACCTTTAATGCAAATTAATTAGCATGTTACTGTGCTAATATTCAAACACGTAGATGCAGATCATGCGAGTGATACTCGTGTATAATTAAAAAATGTAGGATTATTGGTGGACTGACACACTAACTGCAAGGATAGCATGCCAATGATACTATACTTCTTTTAAGACAGTGCCCAAATGAAATTTTTTAATACAGAAGGAAGAAAGATATTTGATATCATTCACAAATATTTCAGTAATTTACCCTCTTTTGGGCATTTTTATCTAACTGCCACTATGTCCTTTTTTGAACTGGGCATGGTGTATGAAAATAGAAATTCTGGTAGCTTTTTTGACAATTAATGTCCCTGTAATCTGTTAGTACAGATGCTCAAAAGCATTTGTTTCCAAGAATAACTGAAGTGTTTGTTTTGAGTGAAATTAGCAGCTTCAGTATGTGTTCTGAGGCTTTGAAATTCCAAAGTGGTTTCAATCTTTCGTGTCTGTTTTCTATCATTTAAACTTTGTAGCAATTTTGATGATACAAAATCCTTCCCTTAAAGACACATAGTGCAGTAGAAATTAAGTTGCAGGATATTATAAGACATGTATGCGCATTTAAACGATCATGTTTTTGTGCAAAAATCAAAGGTTTTGAACTAATGGGCATTTAATATTTTTAAATGTATTGAAGCCTTTTAAGTTAACACATATGATAAACATGAAGTTAATCACGATATATGATGAATCATAAGTTAAAGATTGCTAGTTTGAATCCCAGGCATGGCATTGAATTTTTTGTCTGATTGTATATACTCGTGCACTATTCTGTATATGCAAACAACCCATGCTCTTTTCAGTGAAGATTCCATGAATCTTTTCAATGAATTGGATCTTTTGAATGATCCCTTGATCTGTTATTTATAGTGAACATTTTAACACACTGAGTATTTTAAACGCTTTTCATATATAGCGCATTGCATCCGAGGTACTATGGGAGGTTAGGTTTTTTTTATATAAGCTTAGGTTTCTGAATTTATGGAAGATTAGCATTAGGTTAGTTTATTTATTTATATATATAAGCTTAGTTTTCTGAATTCAAAGAAGGTTAGTAATTTTTTTAATGAAAAGTGTCTAAAATTTCACTATAAATAACAGTTCGAAGGATCCTTCAAAAGATCTGATTCATTGAACATTCAATGAAAAGTTCCATGGATCCTTTGCGTATACTGAATTTTATTTTGTTCAAGTAACACAAAGTGGTGATGGTTTTACAATAAAAGTGTTATTTCCTTCTCATTTAGCACTTTATCAACAAAACTTTTTGCCACTTTTTA
Source organism: Deroplatys truncata (assembly GCA_030765065.1). Lineage (NCBI taxonomy): Eukaryota > Metazoa > Arthropoda > Insecta > Mantodea > Mantidae > Deroplatys > Deroplatys truncata. The sequence continues at coordinate 43,292,490 of CM060975.1, read as the reverse complement.
ACGGTTTCCCAGTTTTGTGTTAAAACAGCTTATTCACAGTACGCACTTCTTCCTTTGTCATGACAACTCAAACACTAACTGATAAAATCGAAGATTTGACCTGAGCTGAGCATATGAGTGCTAGCATATTATGAATGACTGTTTGCTTATCATATTTCCTGTGTTATGCAAAGAGATTTTTTGGTACTCAGATAGCACCGCTGCGAATTCATTGCTGCATTTCTCATATAGGCAAGAGAATAGCAGTCATCCATACAGTTGGTAATTAACAAAAAGATACTCTTTGATTGTTAATGCAATAGCAGGTAGAATTAAGAAAATCATATTTTGTAATCTCTTAACAGTTGTTATATATCCATTACCTTTAAGAATGAGTTCTTACGATAACCGCAATAAAATGTGTAGTTCTATACCTTTCCTACTCCAATATTTCATGATGCAATACGTCTAAGGAACTATTTACATTGGCGTAAGCGTAGTGCTTAGTTTCATGACAAGAGGAAGCATATGCTTTGTTTACATCAGAGAGAACTCTGGTTTACAGTGGATAGTGTGTAATATAATCACAAGGTGTTTGTAACCACAAATTTTTCCTTAATGTAAGCAATTTCTCATTTCAGAAACCTACTTTTAAAGGCAGTTTAAACATGTGTGTTCTATTTAATTCTAGGATATACACAATGGAAAGTTGGAGTTAAGTTGTGGCTATTTGTGTCCAATGATGGTGCTTCGTCAGAGCACAGAGAGTGACAATGACATTAATAGTGTTAAATGGTGGGGTGAAATTTGCTAATGACATTTATTGCACTGCTAATAGCAATTTAGTGAATGACAAACAATAGCTACACTATTGCATATAATGTGTGCAGAAGTTTCTTTGTAGGAAATGGAGTTAAGTTATTCATGTCAAATTGTATTGCGCAATCTAAGAGTAGAATAAAATAACAAGTGTCAAACATGTGTTATTCTTCCAATTTTCCTGTCAAATTCCACATCCTACTGTTGGTTGGTTGCAAGTTCAAACAAACCATGAGGGCAGTTTAAGTGCAAAAGATTTTACTATGAAGCATGCAGAAGAAATTATTGCAAGGTGCTTGATCTCATTCACTCTCAAAAATTTAAATGTGACCATTTCATAATACGTATGTATTATGAAATAGAAACATTCAGCAACCACTATTAACCTCAATAATATTATATAAAAAGCAATGTATGTGCCGACTATTGGATAATTTAAATAAGTTACACAGGAATAAACAGTTGTGTTTTTCATACTAACCTAGCTGTGAGGTGTTCAGCTGATCATAATTGTGTTCTAATATTGTATTGCTACAGATGACAGTGACAAGTTATTTTATGTGAGCTTTAATCGACTTCTTTAAAAAGAAATTTGAATAACTCAAAGTGTAATCACGATTATTGAAGTCACGTAATTAACTTTGTACGTCATCAGTAGCGATACAGTATTAGAACATATGATCAGCTGAGCAGACAGCTAGGCGGGTATGAAAAATACAGCTGTAGTAGCTACGAGTGACGTCATCATCCGAGAGCACGATTTTTCATAGTTTAGTTCCATCCCCGATCACTACTCACGCTGCGATCGCCTTCGTGTTTCCACAAATTTAACACTAGGGTTGCACTTCTTATACTTTGGTGTTCTGTGATGTTATTACTGCGATAGAAAAAAAAACAAGTGCAGGAGGCACGTTGCTATGGTAACCACGGTCATGTGGACATCCGTTGTTTATATCTGTATGGACAATATTTGTATGTTGGTTAATTAGTTTTAAAACTGGAACTATGTTTATGAGTTTTTTGTTTTGAGTTGTGAGAAAAGCAACAGAGTGTACTCTTGTTTTGTGCAAAAAGAATTTTTATATATTGATATTTATTGTAAAATGATATGTGAGCAATAGCGTATCACACGGAATACAACCCACATATCCATTTTCCAATTACGCTTTTGGTTTTAACTTGCAGTTATATTTTATGTTGTTGTTTTCTGTAATTCCCTCTCTGTTATTTGTTACGTATTATTATCTTTTATTTGCGCTTGTGAAAATGCCTTCTCGTCTCCACATTTCAGCTGAGTGTTGCACACACGGACAACACCGAGCTGTAGTTCAGTTTGGCCACTAGTTGTTAAGTCACCAACTCTCAAAATTAGCCATGTAATGCACACAGAGGAACAAGTACACTCGCTTCTATATATGCCGTCACCGCCGCTTCAGGCGGCATTCTACTGGCCTTCACAGGTGGAGTATGTACTGTAAGGAGGGGGTGAGTATACCTGTTTACCTGTCCGCGCATACCCTGGCATCCTGTTTTACGTGCACAATACTAGCATATTCACATACGAATATATAACTTTAAGCAATAGGTTTACTCGTCATCACTTATAACCATGTTTAAATATACAACTAAATAAAACCCTGTTTTGCACAATATCCCCACGAAAAAATATTTTATGGCAACGTAATGTAACACTGAAATTCATTATACTTTCCCCTCTCAAAGAGACAGATTTACAAGACATTATTGGAATCATATGTCCAATCTAAATATACAACTAAATAAAACACTATTTTGCATAATTCCTGCATGAAAAAATTATTTTAAAAGTATAATGTAAAACTTAAATTATACTTTTTACCCTCAAAGAGGACACATTTGATACATTATTTTAATAATCCATCCATGTGAATGCTGCATGAAATTGCCCTAGCAATGTCTTCAAATAACAAATTGGGTTCCCACATACCCACAATTCTTTTCCGATGTACCTCCGAAATATTTGCATATATCGGGTGAGCTACAGTTAACATACACCACCGCTTGATCGAACAACTAAGGCAGAACACTCCAGACACATGCCTACCTGCTATGTACGCGCCCGCTGAGAAGGTTCGTAAAATGCCTTCCGAAACTGAATTGAATTGAGTTTTATTTATGGACGCTCTTTAACTACTATGGTCCTTAGCGTCCCATTCTATATTGGGCGTGAAAGACCCGTAATTTTGCTCAGAGGCCTCTTTATCAGGTTTGAGGTTCTTTTACGTGCTGTAAATCTACGACACGGGACAATCGGCTTTGCTTTACTTCCCTTCCGAAGGAATCCATGCTAAGGATTTTACGTCCGAAAACATCCATCGCCCTCCGCCGGGTTTGAACCCGCGACCTTGGGAACTAGAGGCTAGCACGGTACCACTAGTCCACGGAGGACGACCCTTCCGAAATTGCGGTGACGGCATAAATGGAGGAGAGTGTACATCGTGGCATCTAGTCGGCCGTGTCTGACACGTCTATTGATAAGTGTAGGATTCAATAACACTGGGCGTTTACATAGTTGTGCCCTTATGGTTAAATGAAGGTCAAGGGCTAAACTATGTGAAAAGTCAGATCTTTTACTTCATTTCGCTATGCCCCTGCACATAGAATATGGAAACATGCATTGGAAGCGGATCTTACGCCTTCTATACAAACCAATTTACAAAACAATGCAACAATACATCATTGTTTATCATGGTAACGCGCAAAACAGCTGATTTCTGTGTATGCTAATTGTTATGGCCTTTCAAATGACTCACTGGAACCCATCATGACAACAGTTTACGATGGCAGTGTACACATAATAACTTACATGTTCCCAATAAACCAAGTTGATTTTAAACATTTTATATTTTCTAAACTTGCAAAAATATGAAGAGTACACTTTCGTGAAGCTTTTTTGAGAATTTTGAAAAAAGACGAAACAACCTCCTTTATTCTTTAAAATTAATTTTAATTTTATGTTTTAATACACTGTATAGCTGATTTATTGCTTTTTTACATATTTATTAATAAAATACAACGACCCAGGTCCTGTGAAGCCAGGTTCCATTTACCGGCCTGGCTTATATTTGTTTCGTGGATTACCTACGTCACCAGAGAAGCATCTCAATACCTCAGTCCCAAAGTACATCCCACAGATTACAATACATACAAATAAAATTTATGTTACAGAGAGGTCATCTGTCAAAAAGAAGCTTGAGACGTTGGCAACCACCCCAGATGTCGAACTCCAGAATAAATGAAATGAAATAGATGGTACAGGTAAAAGACCAACATAAAAGCTACCATCAATCAGCAACTGAAGTCACCTCTCTGGCATACACTGAACCATGTGTGCCAAACAGCCTAAAGAAAATATTTCTGATATGAGCTAGCTAACAAATCGAAATAACAAAGGCAAGGAAACATCAAAAGGTATTAATACATTATCCATCGGTCATTACAATTTGTGCAGCGAAATTTGTATTTTTACTTTCTCTACTACGTATAGTAAGTAGGGGAAGTATTGTATTCCACCCAAAAATTCGATACCGAGATTTCACCGGAAATACATGTTTTCAGACCCCCTGAATCCAAAAAAAAAGCATTTTTTGAAACATGTCCGTGTGTGCGTCTGTGAACAGCATAACTCAGAAACGAACAGTCGGATAAACACCAAACTTGGTATTTAGGTTCAGTATCTTCCAGAGATGCGACACGAAGGTTTTCAAGAAAATCCCCCCACCCCAGATTACCCTTTACATGCAACATCTTTCGAAAATTTTAATTTTCTCAAAAATGGCTCTAACGATTTTGATAAAAATATCATATGTTTAGGATATTTTCATGACAAATGAAATGTATATTGAATTTTCTGGGAATGTCTCCAAAAGTATTCTTCATTGTGAACGACGTTTGCATAACTGGTAAACCATAAGAGATAGACAAAATTTCACTACACAAAAAATGTAGATCGTGTTAAAATACACAATTTATGTCATATACATTTTTTTGTTGAGTGAACCATTGCTTGTTATTCCCTTAAATTTTCCAATACTTATAGTGTTTCTCAAATTCGTTATTAATTTTTTTTATCCTGGTAATGCAAAGAGAATGGAATGCGCCCCATAGCAACCAGTTCTTAAAATATTTGACTATCGCTTAAAACCTACCAATTCCCCTTGCATCTACAAGAAAATTAACAATAAGATTGACTCTCGATAAACATGAAGCATGTGGAGAATAAGCGTTTGTAAAAATAGTTTGTACAAGAGTAGAGAAAGTCATGTGAGTGTAACACATCAGATTTTTGTTAATCTCCTGTGGAAAATGCATTCATCAACTTGAAGGAGTCGTTGCTAATATGCAGAGAAATCTAATTAGATAGAATTTCTTCCCGCGATTCGATCAAATTTGTTGACTTGTCATTGTGGAAACACTTATCTAGTAACACTGGTAAAATTATTATAATTGACTATTTAGCTAATGAATCAGCGATCAATTCGATATAAGAATATCAGGAATTTCAACCAATTACAGCTGCCTATTATCAGAATTATATCTTTTCCATTTTATCGAAATTGTATTATGAAAAACACTTCAGAACAGCGGTATTTTAGGGATGGGACTTCGGTCGAGGACCATTTAGCCGAGTCATATTTCTTGCTTGCTTTTTGATGATTAAATAACGTTCTTTAACCGGATAGGTCATATCGGCATATGAATGAACGAAATGATGCTAAAATGGGCCCGGGTCCCCAGGGCGTACAGTTACCGACATTCATCTTCTCAGAACAAGGGAAAACCCCAGGCAAACCTTATGCAGGTAACACACCTACACCAAAATTCGAAATCGGGATCTCTTGAATGTGAGGCAGACATACTACCTCCACAACACATAGGTGAGCAAACAGCACCATGAAACACTTTTATTTGGTATAACTTGTAGGTGATGCTTCGGTTGTCTTTGATAATACGTTTGTTGTCAAGGAGTTGAATGGAAAGAGACAAGTACAGAGAGAGCCAAAACACTACGAACCGGCTGCGCGGTGTTTTTCCTCTCCGCGTCCTCGGCGCTCGTTGCCGTCTGCCGCTTATATAGAAAGGGGCGAATGAAACCATACAACATTTTTAAAACTACTTTTAAAGGCTTTACTTACCAACTTTATGAAAGCAGATGCTGAAACTGACCACCGTCGTTGTCCATACATTTTGGCACCAATTTTTTTCGAGCCAATAGTTGAAGCCCGTGCATACGTGAATACAATTTTGCCCCTTGTTTTTAGAGAATTAACAGACAGGGAGCGTGATTTTGCCTTTTTTCAATAAGACTCTGCAACAGCTCATACGCTCAAAGTGCGTTTGAGGACAGAATTATTAGTATAGATTTGTGGCCCCCTCGGCCCCCCCCGACCTAACCCCATGCGATGGGTTAACTTAAAACAAAGTATACAAGACAAACCTACACCCCTGGAAGAATTAGAACAAAATATCTGCCAGGAAATTGCCAGCATTTCTCAACGTGAACTACGGCGAGTGATGGATAGTTTCCTAAACAGGTGCCAAAAATGTATGGACAACGACGGAGGCCAGTTTCAGCATCTCCTTTCATAAAGTTGGTAAGTAAAGCCTTTAAAAGTAGTTTTAAAAATGTTGCATGGTTTCATCCGCGCCTTCCTATGACAGCGGCAGACGGCAGCGAGCGCCGAGGACGCGGACAAGAAAAACACCGCGCAGTCGGTTAGTAGTTTTTTAGCTCACCCTGTATATTTCTGCGCTAAATCTTTTTCTCCGAGGAGATTATAAACAGAGTGAATTCAGTTAAACTGAGGCTGTTAATGACGCCATAATGCAGCGCTTTTCACACTGTGGCCGCCGCAGCTCGGACTCCCGTCAAAACAGTTACAATATCGCAGCAACAGCCTTACGTTCTCATAGTTGCAATTACAATGATAATAAGCACATACTTTATCATAAGATGCTGGAAATGTCTTCACTGCATAAATTTCTGGTATCTTCTCAGGGAATTTTCATTCAACATCCGAAATTGAGTGAACATCTTGCTTGAAGTTTTCTTTTAGTTCTTACATTGTATAGGGTTTGTTGCATAACTTTATTTTCCAGGTTATCATCAGAGTCGGGGAAATTTCTGATTTTGCAAAATGATACAGTAACTGGCCCACACTTTGTGTTCTTCTCTGAGAAGCATGGTTCCATTATATTAGATTAGATTGCATTCTGTGAGTTCACTAGCAACCATAAAGGCTTGTGAACATAGAACATGTCAAGGAAATGTACAATATAGTTACATATATACATAAATATTACATAGAATACAGATATATACAAAATGAAACAAAGCAGCTGTAATTGTGTGCAAAATTTACGTTTATGTGTCGTCAAAATAACAATCTTAGAGCACTGAGAAACCAGATTTTACACACGAGGTCCCCTTGCATGAAACGAAAATTGGTGTGCAGTAAATGCATACAGAATAACAGGACCTATAAGTTTTTGAACAATAAATACAGAGAGTTACAAGAATGCCATGCTCGCACTATTTTTGAACAGATGACCAACGTTGAATGACAGTCTGTATATTGAGTTTTATTTATGGATGCTCTTTAACTGCTGTGGCCCTTAGTGTCCCATTCTATATTGGGCGTGAAAGACCGGTAATTTTACACAGAGGCCTCCTTATCAGGCTTGAGGTTCTTTTACGTGCCGTAAATCTACGACACGGGACCACCGGCTTTACTTCCCTTCCGAAGAAAGCCATGCTAAGGATTTTTACGCCCGAAAAAATCCATCGCCCTCCGCTGGGTTTGAACCCGCGACCTCGGGAACTAGAGGCTAGCATGGTAACCACTACACCACGGAGGACGACAAACAAGACTCGCGCATACCGCTAATGAGTCGTTAAATTTAATTCGGAAAAAATTTTAAGGGGTAACTGGTAAAGAACTGTGGCCCCTACGATCTCCTGATTCAACTGTATGCGATTTTTGTATATGCGGTAACTTGAAAAAAAAATATCTGATGTGTTACACTCACATGACTTTCTCTACTCCTGTACAAACTACTACTCGTATTTTTACAAACGCTTATTCTCCATGTGCTTCATGTTAATCGAGATGTTAATCTTATTGCTAATTTTCTTGTAGATGCAAGGGGAATTGGTAGGCTTTAAGCGATAGTCAAATGTTTTAAGAGGTGGTTGCTATGTGGAATATTCCATTCTCTTTGCATGTCCAGTACATAAAAAAAAAAAAGAATAACGAATTCCCATTTGAGAAAAAGTATAAGTATTGGAGAATTTAAGGGAATAACAAGCAATATCTCGAAAATGGTTCACCCAACAACAAAAATGTAATGACATAAATTGTGTATTTTAACGCGATCTACATTTTTTGTGTACTAGCATTTTGTCTATCTCTTAGGGTTTACCAGTTATGCAGAAGTCGTTACAATGAAGAATACTTTTGCAGACATTCCCAGAAAATTCGAGATATACATTTCATTTGTCATGAAAATATCTTAAACTTATGATATTTTAATCAAAATCGTTGGAGCTATTTTTGAGAAAATTAAAATGTTCGAAAAATGTTACATGTAAAGGGTAATTTGGGGTGGGGGGATTTTCTAGAAAATCTTCGTGTCGAATTTCTGGAAGATACTGAACCTAAATACCAAGTTTGGTGTTTATCCGACTGTTCGTTTCTGAGTTATGCTGTTCACAGACACACAGACGGACATGTTTCCAAAACATATATTTCCGGTGAAATCTCGGTATCGAATTTTTGGGTGGAATACAATACTTCCCCTACTTACTATACGTAGTAGAGAAAGTAAATAAAGTGTAGGTATGCAACAAACCCACACACATTGGAAGAACTAAAAGAAAACATCAGGCAAGAAATTCACTTAACTCCGGATACTGATTGGTTTTATATTTATTTACTTTATAATTACTCGTCCAGTAAATAGTGAAAATAAATGTCAAACTTAACTCCACATTCCCAAGATAAATTCAATCGTAATTTCGTTTCTCGCTCTCATTAGATAAAACGCCACAGACACTACGGACACAAAATCCTTAGCTGAACAAAATGGGCTGTGAAGCCTCAAACACTCGGTGGCAGGCCATTCTGCACGATGTCCTTTAACAATCGATTACCAAAGTTTGTTGGCAAGCCTGCGCTTCGCCCGAAACTTCTACGAAGTTGGAGATCCCAACCTTTACTGTGGAATACCTCACTGTTTCATTAGCCAGAGCTATTGTTGCGTAATGGCAACAATACAGTGCCAAGTTAAATTAGTTGCCACCACGGGACAATTACTTCTTGTAGCTATGTCAGTGTCTAGCTTGTTAAACTGTCTGCAAAGCCAATTTCATTCAACTCTGTAAGCAATAAAAGCCGGCTTCCGTTATCTGAACCCTGGGGCAGCAAGAAACTAGTACCAACTGCTAAATAATCCTGAAGCTCAATAAAGTGGGAAGCTACATAGCCCGTATTATTCCAAACGATGAAGCATGGTCAAATTATCCTGCCAGAAACGTTCTTTCGCAGTGCTAATGAAATATGCATCTAAAGTTGAGGCAGTATTTTATATCACAACACTGTGAATGCCAGAGTGATTGTAGTGTAAATTAACATTATTGTATGACAATGATTTTAGATGTTTGTTAGCCATAAGCATTGTTAGGAAATAAGTTTACATGGCCTCACTGAAACTGACAATAGAGTGGGTAACAATGAAGCGAGGGGGTGAGTTGTTTATCACTAAGAAGAGACAAACAAATGACGTCAGGGTAGCGTGCCTTTCTTTAGAAATGGAGGGAATATCTTCCTTAGAGTATATGTGTTAGTAATTATGATTGACAAAACAGACGCTAATGTTGGCGCGAATTGGTAACCAATAGCAGCTCTATTATAATGTTTAGGCATTTCGAGGAGGAGTATATATTCTCGAGTCATAAGCATGTTTCACGCAGTTCTACAGAATCATTCATGAGGTACACATCACGCAGTTCTACAGAATCATTCATGAGGTACACATCACGTAGTTCTACAGAATCATTCACGAGGTACACGTCGCGCAGTCTTGAAGAATCCCTCGGGAAGTGCACGTCATACAGTTTGGAAGAATCTCTCGCGTCGTAAAGTTAGTTACAAAATGTGAAGTACGCAGCAACTAATACGACAATAATTACATTCGGAAATATAATATTTTCAGTCAGGCGTGTATCAAGATTAAAGATCTGAAATTAATTAAGTGTGACGGCAATAAAAGTGTAAAAACAAATTCTTTTATCAGTGTTATCTTTTAGTAACAGCTCCTTTCCGTTTACACGCCCTGCTCAGAGATATTTGCTCGACTGAGTAATAATAGCTAGCCGAAGGACAAAGAACCCAAATTTTAAAAACAATAACAGGCGCTCAGCAAATAACGTAACACGAACAGATTACTGCGACAAAGTATACAGAACTGGGAGAGCAGGAGTGCAAGAGAGGAATCAATCTTTATATTCATAAACAAGCGAGGTGACAAACTCCAGCATTTCGCACGCTTCGATGGGGTGGTTGACACTTTAGATAAGAATGACAGCAGCGGTAGTGGCATCTACTCTGCATTCACTCTTAGGTTGATCAGCGCCAAAACTAACGCAAGTGACCAGTGCACCGTGGTACAACACTGTAGCAATGCGTGCAGGAAAATAGTCCCATGCTAATAATCTAAATTTTAGAATGAATTTATCCTTAAATTGTATAATATTGTATACAAATTCCTAAAAGTCTAATTAACGCTAATGTGTACCTTTAAACATAGCTACAAGTCCCAACATGCAATTCGTATATGTACCTGACATCCGGGTGTGCTCAGAATATTGTTTGTAGCCAGAAACCAGCAGTTTCTTTTTAGTATCATGGCGGACGGTGATTTGCTCTTGCGTTTTCGTCGACTTACGTAAAGCATAAACGGGTAAACCATTGACTAGTGTTGAAAAAACAATAGTGTTGGAAGTTTATTGTAAGTTATGTGAGAAATATCTAACACTTCCCGTGAAAGAAGCGGTGAAATTAACTTCTGAGTTCACCAATGTTTCGAGTACAAGTATAAACAGTGCACGTTTAAGAAAAATCTGAAACGGGAAAGTGGTTACACGCGGGAAAAACAGAAAGCTATAGAAATACGCGATACAAGAATGGGACAAGAATGTAATTCACGTAACAATATACAATTTCTTTTTTAAAAATGAGCCGCTGACAGTTGATAAAAGTGCCGCTTCCAGAGAGCGAATAAATGTAAGATATCGCATTCTTGTTACTTTCTTTTTCGCTCGTTTCTTTTAGAATTAACTATTGTTATATATTTTGTTGCAACTATCAATCTTATCATCTTCAACCCTAACAGAGTATCCTAGTCATCGTTTAATTTGTCGGACCATATTCTCTGTCACATGGTCGTGAAAATATGACAGTATTTCTGCCGCGAATGGCGGAAGGATACATTATAACGGTGCACTGGTCACCTGGGTTTTGTTTTGGTGCGGATCAACCTAAGAGCGAATACAGTTTAGCGAAAAGGCGTGAAGCTTTATTCGCCAATTCCAATAGTAGTGTTATGGCGGATATATGGAAGTGGAATAATTCGGCTAATACAGCTTTTCGGTGCATGAGGCGCCAGTTCTGTTTCCCGATCATCTTATTTACAGCGCTCATATATAATATTCTCTGTCACGTACATAGTAGGTAGAGAAAGTATTGCATTCCACCCAAAAATTCAATACCGAGATTTCACCGGAAATACGTTTTGAGGCCCCTGAATCCAAAAGCAGCATTTCTAGAAAAAGGTCCGTTAGTGCGTGCGTGCCTGCGTGCGTGTGTGTGTGTGTGTGTAGCATAATTTAAAAATGAAAAGTCGGATACACCCCAAAGTTGGCATTTAGGTTCAGTACCTTTTAAAGATGCGACACAAAGATTTTCAAGAAAATCCACCCACCTCAAACTACCCTTTACAAGGAGGACGTTTCCAAACTTTATTTTCTAAAAAAAAATGGCTCTAGCGATTTTGATTGAAATGCCATACATTAATGATATTTACATGACAAATAAAATGTATATCTTGAATTTTCTGAGAACACCTTTGAAGTCCTCTTCATTCGGAAGGAATTTTGTATAATCTTGTATAACTAGTAAACGTTAAGCGATAAATGAAAACGTACTACACAAGAAATGTAGATCTCTTTAAGACACAATTCTTTCAAATAACTTTTTTGAGGTATAAGATATCCATTATTAATGGTTCGAATTGTTCATTTCTTAGTCATTCTTTTAAAGTCCTGTCAACATTCAGTTGTTTCTAGCGATGCCGTGGAAACAGTATGGAATTTTAAGGCCAGCATATAGCGTCCAGTTCTTAAATATTTAACTGTCGCTGTTCTCTTTGTATCTATAATGAAATGTACAATGTAGCTATTTCTGCAAAGGGTTATTTGAATTAAAATGTAGTAGATAGAAAAATAAGCTTTAGTTAGAATAGTTTGTATACCCAGTAATAAGCGATAGAGGGTAGAGAAGTCATGTGAATTTAACACGTCAGATTATTATTATTATTATTATTATTATTATTATTATTATTATTATTTTGCTCCATTTATACGCCCCTTTAACATTTCGAGTCATATCGGTGGCTTTTTATCTTGAGAACAATTGTTCATGGGCAATGATGTTCACTTGCTTTACAGTGGTGTTAATGTTTGGGTTGGTATTACATTAAACTCGGACACATTCACACCCCCAGACTCTAGCAAGGTTAGCGAATAACTCTGGCTAAAGAAACATTACCACCCTCCAGCCCGGAATCGAACCAAAGACCTATAATTTGGAGGTTACCATGTTAACCACAAGATCACAGAGGCAGTTGCTTATAATGTCATGGTAAAATAGTAATCAAAGCTGGTTCACACAGCCGGGAACGGAAACCAGAACAAGAACCACAAAGATAAAATATAAGTAATACAATGTGAGCGTTTACAATTAACGGGATGCTTTACGGGGTCCCGGAAATGGGAAGATTTTAACCATTCCGTTCCCGTTCAGGGAAGCGGCATATCAGATCAAGCTCTGCATATTAATTCTTCACTGTAGGAATTATTCAAGGCGGCCGAGACAAAACAGTCACTAGGGCGAGAAATGAAACCGGAAGAAATTGCGGACTGCCAGTGGTCTGTTGGTTAACATGCTTAGCCTCCAAATCCAGATGCCCCCGGTTCCGTTCCATTCCATTCCCATTTCTTTAGCCAGCATAATTCGCTGTCCTCCATAGTCTGGAAGCGTGAAAGAGAGTGTGAACCTAATGTAATTAACCAACCCAAAGGTTAATACAATGAGTGAACATTGCCATGAGCAAAGGTTCCAAAGGTAAAAAGCGCCGACATTACCCGAGATGCTAAATGCGACATGTAAATGGAGAGGGAAAATGCCGCAAATGTCTATCCTAACCCCTCAGTCATTGAGCGTTCGTTATTCCTGTGCGTTTATTGTTTACAAGGAACTCAAAACTGGCTATTGCCTAAAAAACAAATAGCAAAAGCGGCAAAGAATATCGACAAACGGTAGAAATTAAAACAGAAGAATAAACAACAACACACGCCTATTCACGCCTTCACCTCTGACTTGCTCATGTGAGGTATCGCCAACGTGGAAGTACAGGTAAAAACTGTAGATCCTTTCATTCTACCGCCATCATTACCGCCCTACCATCGGAGGCAACGGATTCCGTCCGCGGGTGCCTCAAAAATAAATTAAATTGAGTTTTATTTACGGACGCTGTTTAACTGCTGTGATCATTAGCGTCCCATTCTATATTGGGCGTGAAAGACTGGTAATTATGCTCAGAGGCCTCTTTATCAGGCTTGAGGTTCTTTTACATGCCGTAAATCTACAACACGGGATCACCGGCTTTACTTCCGTTCCGAAGGCAGCCATGCTAAGGATTTTTGCGCCCGAAAAAAATCCATCACCCTCCGCTGGGTTTCAACCCGCGACCTTCAGAACTATAGGCTAGCATGATAACCACTACACCACGGAGGACATCAACAGCATGTGCAAACAACAGAGATGAGCTCAGAAAAATGTATAAAAATGTAACATGAAAAATCTTATGTGTTACATTCACATAAATTTCTCTGCATGCTATCATTTATTTCTATATAGCCTCTACAAACTATTCTTACAAAAGCTTAGTTTTCTAACTACTTCAATGTTAATTCAGATAAAAATTAACAAAATAGTTTCATCACACATTTCATTGTACGTACAAGGGGGATACAGGAGGCTTAAGTGATAACCAAAGCTTTAAAAAGTGGGTGGCTATATGCTTGGCTTTGGAGTTCCATACTCTTCCCCTGATATCACAAGAAACAAAACAATAGTGGCTTTAGCATTTCAAAAGGTGTATAAAGTATTGAAAAATTCAAGACAATAACAATAAATACCTCAGAAATGGCTAATGGCATAAAAATAACTATTTGAAATAAATTAATTGTTTTAAGAAGATTTACATTTTTCATCTAGCAAGCTTTTGTCTATCTAGAATAGTTTACCAAATACACATAAAATCATTTAGAAAGAGGATATTATAGGTTATTTCCAGAAAATTCAAGATATACAATTTATTAATCATGTAAATATCTTAAACTATAGTCAGTGCCAATCAAGAATGTGATTGACATTTCGGGGAGAGAGAGAGGCAACGTTGCCGCTTCTCACGACCACATGGAGAGCGTGCTAGAACTGTGTTGAAGGGGACTGGGTTACGCCTGCATTGTAGAGCAGGTATTATTTATATTCCTATACGAAGACAATTGTAAAATAATGAATCTACGTGCAGAGCATAGAACATGCAAGAATATATCAGTGTAAAAATCTGCGTTAACAGAACAGACATACCTGTGAAATATTGATGCTTATTCTAATGGAAAAAAATGCCAGATTTCCAAATCGCTTGCATCGCTGCTGCTGCTGCTGCTCATTTGATAGACAATGTTGCCACTGCCACCGTCATCATCATCTGAAGAGGTGCTAGAATTCCCCACGGAATTGACAAGCTGTTCTATAGTTTCTTCCAAAACTCCTTAATTTTCCCAAACTGCACTTATTACACCCTTTGTACGAGTCACCACTTTTTTTTCTTTTTTCCCCCCAGTTTTTAGCTTTTACTGTTGTTAGTGCCTCTTCTGTAAGCTTTATTACTGACGACACTGTGAAACCTTTATTGTTTCACCCAACATAAAACTTTTATGTCGGCCCAAATTAATTCAATCAAGTTAAAATGACAATGATAAGGGGGAAGCTTAACTATTTTGTGACTATGTTCTGCAGCGATGCCAGCAACTACATAACTTGGAAACCGCGGTTTGTTTGCTTTCACAAGTTCCAGTAGTTCACTTTACTTCAGTCCCTCCTTCATCGGTACATTGCGACAAACAAGCCACTGAATTAGTTTCTCCTCTTCGAAATATTCTCTCACAGAGCATATTATTTCCCGCACCTGTCCTTTAATTGGGATACCTTTACAAATACAGCTTTATTCAGTTCCTGAGTGCGCTGAGTTTTTCGTTTGGCTGCGCTATCTTTGTCACTATTTTTGTACATTATTAAATATCAATTAAATGTGTAAACACAATTATAAATGCTCACACAACACACACACACACACACACACGCACAAATACATGGACTCAAACACACCTAACACAAGGCAAATACCATACAAATAGGACGATGCAAAAGAACTTTTCAGTACTCAGGCAATCTCTAAACTGATACAAAAGCAAAAGCAAGCTGGGGCTAAAAGGTGGACATTGTTTATAACTGCAGCGACAGCAGAGGATAAAGACTGCAGTTCATGTTTACTGCAATGGTCGCTCACCAGATACCATACAAATAGGACGATGCAAAAGAACTTTTCGGTACTCAGGCAATCTCTAAACTGATACAAAAACAAAAGCAAGCTGGGGCTAAAAAGTGGACATTGTTTATAACTGCAGCGACAGCAGAGGATAAAGACTGCAGTTCATGTTTACTGCAACGGTCGCTCACCAGGCACGTCATGCCAATCACGTGTTATGATATCGCAACAAGGCATTTGCGTCTACCGCTGCTATAGAAATGCCTTAGTTCTAATTGGTCCTTCTAATGGTTGCTATGATGACCGCTGTGACGTATTCATCCCCTCCCATTCATTTAAAGCTTTCCACCACGTGGTTAGTAACTGTCAATCACCTTCTTGATTGGCGCCAAGTATAGCTGAAATACCTGGTGTTGCCTGAGCTTTGATGGTTTACCCCTAGCTTGCACTTATCCAATAGCATCTTTGGAGGCATTTAAAAATTATTACACAAGATACTTAAACAAAGAGTAAATTAAAATTCTCAGGACTCTATAAAGAACAAAAGAATTTAAATACTATGTAAAAGCACCAGTACACAACCACAAATACCACAGTTTGTAATGGTGATTTCTCGTGAATCCAACTTCCACGTACCACATTGAGACATCCCTGTCGTTATTTATAGAGAAAATCTAGGTTGGGAAGAAATAATAGCAATTTAAGTAACATCAACATAATCTTGTTCATTCTCACTTACCAACATACACTAAACTGCTAAGCAAACGCACGAAAGAGAAAATGGAATGAGAGCAAAAACTAATATACAAAGAAAAGAATAGTAATAAGAAATGGTGCTTGGATTAGTTCGATGCTGTTATTGTTATCCATGTCCACTGTCATTCTACATGTCACTCATTTTTTGTTTTTCTGCTTATAAAAGCATCAAAAATTCCCTTAGAAAAACAAACCCACTGCTTACAAAAAATGAGCAACTACAAATTATAATATGAGAATATCCAAACATCAGAATATGATAGCAGAAATTACAGATATTAACTTTGAGTTATTTATTACTCTTGTGTTACCAATGTTTGAGCAACATAAACACTTACGTAGTCAACGTGATTATGTTAAATGCTTTTGTGTTATTTTATATCTATACACAATAAATAATCATATGAAGATAAAGAAGACGTGGTATTTCGTCTGTTTCATGCTGTTGCTGTTATCATAGGTGGGATAGCTCTTGTAATTATCTATTTCACTGTGTTATTACTTCATGATCAATTATCAACAAATATGTGAACTTGTGTTATTTTGTGAGACTGTGAAGGCCTACATAATTGTTATTCTTATGTTGGCAATATTCAACCTATTACAATTGTCATACAGAAAGATATAGATGGTCTTGCAAGCTTATGTAGGTATAACATACAATTAAATAACTAATCGTGTGAAATGGTGCGTAATATCGAATTCTAAGCTAGACAGTAATTTTTGCCTTGTGTCAAAGCATATCTGTGCCAAGTTTGGTCAAAATTGGTGCAACGATGTAAAAGCCTAAAAGGAGTGCGCGCACACACACACAGATACTGACTTTTATATATTAAGATATATTCATGCTGTACATTTGGAAGAAGCTGGACTTAAATACCAAGTTTGGTATTTACCCTATTTTTCATTTTCGCACGTGCAATCAATTTTTCGGGTAGAATGCACTACTAGCATAGATAACCACTAAAAGTATGCATACACTTTTGGAACCCCCTGTCTATTTGATATGGAAAACGCAATCACTGCTCGAGGCTAGGTTTATCTAATACAGCTGTTAAGAAAAGATAACAAAAAGTTAACATACCGTCCTGCGATTCCATCCCGCTGAATTTCCTGGACGAAGATACCCAATTCTCCTTTCTCCTCACTTCTTAATCCCACGACGCTAAAGCCTAAACTGCTGCCTTCAGGTTTGTACAGCTATAACAAAGAACCATTTCAATTATTTATGAATAACATTTTGTGTGAATTATAGTGATAACACAAACATTTTAAAAACTAAATTCAGTATAATGCTGCTAGTACACTTTTGAAGGGACTTCAGTAAAAATCCATAATAAGCAGGACAAGGATAAGCAGGAAATGAGGAAAAGAATTTGAACTCTTATTACATAGGAAGCACATTTTATCACAACAGTTACAGAACAAAATGCAAAATTGGATATTTCAGAATTTGCAATTTATTGGTTACATAAAGAGTTTGCCACTTTGCAGTCATAACTTACTGCATAAAACACAATATTATCACATAAAAATTAAAGAATATTGACAAGAGTTTCCGAGTGTTCTATACCCTTCATTCAATGGAAAGGTATGAATTATAAGTTCATGTTACTAATAACTAGGGCCCGAATTTTTAGGTGGAATAAACCTTCATTTTAGGTTTCTTATATGCTTAAAATAGGTTTTTTTAGCTTTTTCTTGATTAAAATATATTTTTTTATGTTTTGCTTCGTGGATCAATACAGGTATCAATATTTTGCTTTTCTGGTACTTAGTTGTAAGATTTATTTTTTGGCTTGCAGTAGATAGTTACACACATTCTCAAATTTTCGGGCATAAACAATTTCCTATTATCACGTAACACATTCTTGTATAAAGAAAAGGTTCTTTCAACAGAACATGACATCACTGGAGCGTAGAACATAGTTGCCTGTGCAGCAGGTTCTAGGGGTACTTTTTCTGTATCTTTTTTCCCTGTAATACTAAATTTATGATTTTTATATCTTCAAAATCAGCATTTCATTGAAGAATCTTTGCAACTTCGAAGAACATGCAACTGGTCTAGGTATTTCTTTACTGAAAACATTGCCAATGATATCTACAGCATGTTTCAGTGGTAAAGTTGTACTTTCCAACCGGAGAGTAGCTTCTGGTATGAAACAAAAATGTGTCTTGATATATGTAAGGGAAGCGGCAAAAGTGGAGCACTCGAGTGATTTCTTAGCCTTGGCAATGCAGCAAGCTTCTGTTTCATCCAATTCATTGACGACATTTTTAATGTCTATGTGCTCGGCATAGTAAATGGCAGCAGACAGCCAATTTTCCCAGCGGGTAAGTATCGGCTCAGGTGGAAGAGGGGTTGCTGGTACTTTCTCTTTGAACAATTGTATACGTGTTGGGGCTTTTAATAAAACCTTCTTGACTAAAGATATCAGGCTGTTCAGGTCATTGAAGTGACTTCTAATCTCTTCCACAAGGCGGTGCAGACCGTGGGCCAAGCATGTAGCATGGTCCGGTGGAAGGACTGTAGACCCCTCCTCCTCAGCCTTCAACATGTAGGCAGCACTGTGTGTCACTAACAAAAGTGAAGTGTGGATCTGCAGCAATCCACTTTTTCAATAAATGTGATTTAGGCATTGTTTCACTATACAACAATTACATAGAAAAGTACTCTCGGTCTACTCTGTTGTACTCTCGGTGAACGATTGGGGGCGATCTCGTTATGCAGGTTACGCTCCTCCTGACCTTCTCAGCTCATCCAGGTGTCACCACGTCATATGTGCTTGCGTTTAACGGTGGTAACTTGAACTATCTGTTGGCTATAAGTGGTGGAAATAATTTTACAATGAGTTTCAATCCGAAAATAACATTCATTTCGAAAAAGGAAAAAACAGCTATTTAGGTTATTTTAGGTGTCAACCCCTCATTTAGGTTTTTTTAGGTGTAATGAAATTCACATTTGCTCCAGGAAGTGTAAAACAAATATATATCTTGAAATGTGTTAATTAAATTGCGAGAAAAAATATAGGTTAAAACCTAAAAATCCGGGCCCTACTAATAACGGTTGAGCAGCTATGCCAGTAACTTCTGGGCTGAGGCTGGGAGGTAGGTTTCCAATATCCTGGAAATATGGGCATTAAAATTCCTGTCACATTATAGCCTCCATCATGAATGAAGCCAGTAAATGACAGATACCATTCAGACAGCTGCATGGAGAAGGAAGTGGAGTGGTCACAAACACTCGGGAATTTGGCGCAAACAAGGTGACACTGTAAGTATTTACAGCATAGTAAGTCACCATTGGGATATGTCATCTCCTTGTGGTTTACCGGGATAAATGCAAATCAGTTGGGGAATTTAATGTCATACCAACATGTTGCCATGGTAGCTCAGTGGTTAGAGCAACTGGAATGGAGACAGGGAAATCCGTGGTTCAAATCCCGGCTATGGCATTGAATTTTTCAATTGTCTGATTCTACCTTTCCGACACATTATTTTGTTGTTAAATTTTAATACACTACATAATTACATATCTTATTTTATATCTCTCATTGGATTCTCCTCCAGAGTCATAATCTCAAAGGTTTTTGGCACAATGGAGTCAATTAATACCTTGAACTTATAAAATTGCACTGTTGAATAGCAAGCAATTTCTCACGAACACGCTCTGAAACAGTCTATACAGCAAGGCTTTGTGGGCCGTTTCACACATGCTCGCTTCTCCCTTGTGACATCTTGAACATATTGAGTTTCTCACTGATCACCACAGGCTCTGGGGCCAGATGGCAGGTACTTAAAAAATCTGATGTGCTACACTCACATGACTTTCTCTACTCTTGTACGAACTACTTTTACAAACGTTTATTCTCCATATGCTTCATGTTAATCGAGATGTCAATCTTATTGCTAATTTTCTTGTAGATGCAAGGGGAACATGGTAGGTTATAAGTGATAGTCAAATCTTTTAAGCGCTGCTTGCTATGTGGCGCATTCTATTCTGTTTGCATATCCAGGACATAAAAAATTGAATAACGAATTTGAGAAAAAGTATAAGTATTGGAAAATTTAAGGAAATAACAAGCAATATCTCGAAAATGGTTCACTCAACTAAAAAAATCTATATGACATAAATTGTGTATTTTAACGCGATCTACATTTGTTGTGTAGTAAAATTTTGTCTATCTCTTATGGTTTACCAGTTATGCAAAAGTCGTTCACAATAAAGAATACTTTTGGAGACATTCCCAGGAAATTCAAGATATACATTTTATTTGTCATAAAAATATCTTAAACATATGATATTTTAATCAAAATCGTTAGAGCCATTTTTGAGAAAATTAAAATTTTCGAAAAATCTTCCATGTAAAGGGTACTCTGGGGTGGGGGGATTTTCTTGAAAACCTTCGTGTCGCATCCTTGGAAGATACTGAACCCAAATACCAAGTTTGGTGTTTATCCGACTGTTCGTTTCTGAGTTATGCTGTTCACAGACACACACACAGACACACACACACGGACATGTTTCCAAAAATGCTTTTTTTGGATTCAGGGGGTCTCAAAACATGTATTTCCGGTGAAATCTCGATATCGAAATTTTGGGTGGAATACAATACTTCCCCTACTTACTATACGTAGTAGAGAAAGTAAAAAATGACTAATTACAGAAACTTCACTAAACATTCCTATGCCCTAAAATTGAGACTGCAGAAGGACTGACTAATTTGTTACTATCATTGCTTCATTCTTTTGGAAGCTATTGGCACTTTTTGATTTCAAAGTAGCATGTAATTACTAAACTCACAATTATCTTTATAAACCATATTATTTTTTATACACATTTACACTTTAATTTTTCCACATATCATTACAATATATAATTTTTCAAAATGTATCACCCACATCACTAAACAACTGCTTCCAGATGTTCAAACTCAGTATAATAGAGTCTTGTTCAAATTTCTTCAAAGCTCAAGAGGTGGCAGCACTTAAAATTCATCTCCGTAATCACAATTACTCTCCTTCAGCAATTGGTCTCCTCTTCTGTTGACGTATAGGTACCCCACCTTCAATCTAGTTGTGATAGTTAATGCTATCCAAACATTGTCACTGATCACTTGTGAGTCTACAATGTTCAGACTTTTCATTTGGTCATCCTCTTTGGTTTCTGCCCATACAGCCACACTGTCTGAAGGAATGTGCTATAATATATTCAGACGAGAACCCATTGTGCAGTTTTCGCCAGGAGCTATATTACAGTATCAGGCAGGAGTGAGTCATTGACAAACATATAAGAATATTATTGAGTCAAGAAAACAAACAAATCTGTGTTACATTCACATGACTTTCTCTACCTATTCTTACAACAGTTTATCATTCTATCTACCTATTGTTAATCCAAATAAATAGTTACAGAAATGCTTTTATTACACATTTAAATAAAAGGGGGATACAGGAGGCTTAGGTGATAGTCAAATCTTTTAAAAGTGAATCACTAAATGGCTTTGAAGTTGCATTTTCTGCATGACTATAGGAAAAAA
Organism: Deroplatys truncata; assembly: GCA_030765065.1. NCBI lineage: Eukaryota > Metazoa > Arthropoda > Insecta > Mantodea > Mantidae > Deroplatys > Deroplatys truncata. The sequence continues at coordinate 43,270,465 of CM060975.1, read as the reverse complement.
CAATTACAAGAAATATTTTGAAAATGGTAAATCCCACACAAAAATACGACATTTATTTGATATAAATTGTGTTTTAATGAGCTTTATTTTTTATTAAAGACCGGACTTTCACGGCCAGTACCAATTAGACAATAAAAGTTTTCCGGGCACTATGGCCATGGTCTACTGGGATTCTTCTCTCTTATCTTTCCAGACATTTCGTCGGCAACTACAGCAGACATCTTCAATGGAAGTTCGGGTGTCCTCCTTGATAACTAGGCAACGACTGATGTGGTTGGTGAAAAAGTCACCAGCTTTATAGCAGCACTGTCCGTCGCTTTGAGTGCTGATTGCCTCTTTTTGGCAAGGGGGCTAGATTTATCCTGGTGCACGTGGGAGTTGCTGAAAGGTGGGGGTTGGTTTCTTATTGGTTCGCATGCTTTCTTTGCCTTAGTATTTTATATGGCTGGATGCCATGCCATGCCATGTGCGGTTTTTGAGTTTCTTCCTTATGGTTGAAATTGTTTTGGTGTTTATAAATTTCTATAGCTTCACGATACGGTTGTGAATAATGTGTAGTTTGTTCTAATATGTCTGTTGCTTCGTAACGGAAGTATGCTCTCCTTCAGCTAAGAGAGTGTTTGGCTACATCTGATTTTTCCAGTTGACCTAGGCAGCAATTTCTCTTATTCTCTGAAAGGCATATATTGATGCTATGTTGTGTTGTTCCAATATAAACTGCACCACATGGAATCCTGTATAACCCAGCTGAAGAGAATGGGTTCCGGATGTCTTTGGTTGAACGGAGTGACTGGTGTATCTGCTTTGTAGGCTTGAAAACTGTGTCTACATTATGTCTTTTTAATTACTTAGAAATGTGGTAAGTGGTGTATTTCACATATGGGAGATATGCTATAACCTTATTCTTCTTATTGGAAGATATGGCCGTCTGCATTGTGTATCTTCTGGGATGTAGAACTCTTCTTATTTCTTTGCCCTCATAAACATTGGAATATAATGCTTGTACTAGATGCTTTATCTCATGACAGTGTTGTGGTTCGCAGATGCTCTGTCTACAAGGGTTTTAATCATGGATCATTTGCTAGCCTCTAGTTCCTAAGGTTGCGGGTTCAAACCTGGTGGAGGGCAATGGATTTTTTTCAGGCGTAAAAATCCTTAGCATGGCTTCCTTCGGAAGGGAAATAAAGCCGGTGGTCGCGTGAAGTAGATTTACGGCATGTAAAAGAACCTCAAGCCTTATAAAGGGGCCTCTGAGCAAAATTACCGGTCTTTCACGCCCAATATAGAATGGGACGCTAAGAACCATAGTAGTTAAAGAGCGTCCATAAATAAAACTCAATTTAAATTTAAATTTCCATATGCTTCATGTTAATTGAGATGTTATCTTTTGTACTCATGGATCATTTTTGCCTTGGATGGTAGTTCGAGTTCTTATGCAGGTATCTGTCAGTATGTGTGGGTTTACAATAAACTGCGTGTCCAAAGGTGCTGTCGTTCTTCTTATGGACTAGCACATCTAAGAATAGCAGTTTCCCATCTTTTTCTTTTTTGATGGTGAACTGATACTGATACTGCGAATTGATACTGTTTACATGTGACAGGAAACCTTGAATCCTAGATTCTCCTTGGTTCCAAACAGCAAAGATGCCATCCACATAGCAGTATCAGCAAGCAGGTTTAAAGGGGACGATCTGCAGAGCCTTAGCTTCAAGGCTTTCCATATAGAAATTGGCCACAACTGGACTAAGAGAGCTGCCCATGGCAATGCCATCAATCTATTCGTAGAACTCATTGTTCCACTGAAAGTATATGGTTGTCCGGACATGGTGAAACAGAGATAAAATATCATCTGTGAAAATTCCCTTGAGTTGGGTGATGGTTTCATTGAAAGGAACCAAGGTGAAGAGGGAAACAACATCAAAACTACTAGTACATCTCCTGGTTGAACCTTGGAAGAATCCCAGTAGACCACGGCCACAGAAAACTTTTATGGTCTCTACTTTTTACTTTCTCTACTACGGACCTAGTAGGTATTGCATTCTACCCAAAAATTTTATACAGAGATTTCACCAATAATACATGTTTTAAGGCTCCCTGAGTACACCAAAAAAAAAAAAAAAATTATAAGAAAAGGTCTTGTGTATGAACTCTAAACCGAAAAGTTGGATCAACACCAAATTTGGTATTTATGTTCAGTGCCTTCCAAAGGTGCAATATGATTTTCAAGAAAATTCCCCACCCAAAACTACCCCTAACATGGAACATTTTTCAAACTTTTCTATTTTCTAAAAAGATGGCTTTAATAATTTAGATTAAAATTCCATATATTAAAGATATGTACATGAGAAATGAAACGTTTATCTCAAATTTTCTGGGAATAGCCTTTGAAGTCCTCTTCATTCAGAAGGAAATTTGTAAAATCTTGTATAACTGGTAAACATTAGGCATTAGACGAAAAAGTACTACATAAGAAATGCAGATCTGTTTAAAACACACAATTTATTTCAAACAACTTTTTTGGTGGCATCAGTCATTTCTGAGATACCCGTTATTAATGGTTCGACTTATTTGATACTTGGGCATTCTCTTAAAATCCTGTCTACGTTCAGTTGTTTCTCGTGATGTCATGGAAACAGTATCGAATTTTAAGACCAGCGTATAGCGTCCAGTTCTTAAACATTTGACTATCGCTGTTCTCTTTATATCTATAACAAAATGTGTAATATAGCTATTTCTAAAAAAGTTTTATTTGAATTAAAATGAGGTAGATATAAAAATAAACTGTAGTAAGAATAGTTTGTAAACAGACTAATAAACAATAGAGGGTAGAGAATGTTATGTGAATGTATCATATCAATTTTTTTTTTGTGTAGTAACTTTTGTCTTTCTCTTATAGTTTACCCTTATAAAATTATACAAAATACGTTCAAAATGGAGGACGTCACAGGCTATTTGTTGATAATTTGTGATATACATTTTATTTGTAATATAAATATCTTAAACACATGATATTGTAATCAAAACCATTACAGTTATGCTTTAGAAAATAAACAGCAACGATAAATTTTCCATGTACAGGGTAGTTTGTGGTGGGGGGGGGGGATTTTCTTGAAAATCTGTGTGTCACACTTTGAAGATATCAAATTTAATTATCCGACTTTTTATTTTAAGAAATGCTGTTCACGGACAGATACCACATGGAGCTCTAAAATACATTTTTTGGATTCAGGGGTCTCAAAACATGTATTTCCAGTAAAACCATGATATCTAACACAATACTCTGTGCTTAGTGTGCCGCTTGTAACCCTCTCCCTGGGCTTTGAACATGTTGCCAACACAGGAATACCAACGAATATTCTTATATAATGTCATCATTCCTGATGTAGCTTGGTAGAACGGCATAAGGTCATCCACGACTACTACTGGTTGACTTGTCTACATCACTGATCGCAGCGCTCTCTACATGTGTGAAGGAATGTGAAGCTCCCTGTCAGGAACAGCCGGCAGCCATCCATAAGAGCTGAAGCGAGCAGACCGCCAGAGCACCTAGCTCTGCTTTTGACTTTAGTGAGATTTTGGCATATCTTGACCAGGGCTAATGTTTCAGTCATTTAAAAATTCTACCATGGTTTTCAGCAAGAAATTCAAAATTTACTCTTTTACCCTTGGCTCTAAATCCTTTAAACTCGTGGGTGAAACAGTTTTTTTCAATATGTGATTTTGTATTCATACTGCACTTGCAGCTTAAGAAAATAAAATACTTGTAACGAATCAGGAATTATTGTAAAACAGACTAAACATTGTAACAAAAGGTGAGAGAAAACACAAGAATCCTTGTACTTGAAATGTGTTAACCTTTAGGTTGCTAAATATTAAAGAAATTGCAAGCTTCATTTAAATTTACAAGATTGTTTAACGATATAAGAAGTTTATCTACATTAAACAGTTACTATATTTGTGTGAATATTTCAGACCTAGCTCCTGCAGCCTCTGGGCTAAGTGAATAATCCAAGCTTGGTAGTTGAATGGGCAAAGCAGCTCCATCATATATGTGTATTGTGTAATTGCAAGTTAATAATTGCTTGTTATAATGCAGTGCATAAAGTTACCGATACATTACTATAGATAAGCAGTGGAGAAAGTATCGGAAATATACAGCGTTAGTTAAAAGTCATCCACCGCATAAATATCTTTTACTACTAAATACTAGTGGTAACCAAGTACCTATAAATGCCATGAATTTTATATCATCTTTAGTTTTACCAAAAGAAATGCCAATTTAATTTTTTACTTTCTCTACTACGTATAGTAAGTAGGGGAAGTATTGTATTCCACCCAAAAATTGGATACCGAGATTTCACCGGAAATACATGTTTTGAGACCCCTGAATCCAAAAAAAGTATTTTTGGAAACATGTCCGTGTGTGTGTCTTGTGTGTCTGTCTGTCCGTTTGTGTGTCTCTCTGTGAACAGCATAACTCAGAAACGAACAGTCGGATAAACACCAAACTTGGTATTTAGGTTCAGTATCTTCCAGAGATGCGACACAAAGGTTTTCAAGAAAATCCCCCCACCCCAGACTACCCTTTACATAGAACATTTTTCGAAAATTTGAGTTTTCTCAAAAATCGCTCTAACGATTTTGATTAAAATGTCATATATTTAAGATATTTTCATGACAAATGAAACGTAAATATTGAATTTTCTGGGAATGTCTCCAAAAGTATTCTTCATTGTGAACGACTTTTGCACAACTGGTAAACCATAAGAGATAGACAAAATTTTACTACACAAAAAATGTATATCGCGTTAAAATACACGATTTATGTCATATACATTTTTTTTTGTTGAGTGAACCCTTTTCGAGATATTGCTTGTTATTCCCTTAAATTTTTCAATACTAATTTTCTCAAATGGGAATTCGTTTATTCATTTTTTTTGTCTTGTATATGCAAAGAGTATTAATCTGTGGCAAAGGGAATGGTGCTGCACCTAGCAACCAGCTATTAAGAGATATGTATGTGCTTAAAGGCTACTGTATTTCTATATTGCCCTTGCAAATATATATTCCCCTTACATCTACAAGAACATTAGCAATAAGGCAGAGTCTGCAAATGTTTATCTTGATTAACATGAAGTAGATGGAGAATAAGCGTTTGTAAAAATAGTTTGTACAAGAGTAGAGAAAGTCATGTGAGTGTAACACATCAGATTATTTTTAAATATTCAAGCACTTCTCTTAAACATTTTTCAAAACTATGTGATTTGTCTATTTAATTGGAAAAGCATCACTTACAAAACATATGCTAACATAGAAAAATATGTCATACATTCAGACGACTTTCTCTACCCCTCTTATCATTTATTAGTTGGTATGCACACTATTCTTACTAAAGCTTATTTTTCTATCCACCACATTTTAATCGGGATAAACCTTTGCAGAAATAGCTACATTACACATTTCGTTATACATACAAAGAGAACAGCGATAGTCGAATGTTTAAGAACTGGACGCTATATGCTGGCCTTAAAATTCCATACTGTCTCCATGCAATCACAAGAAACAATTGAATGTTGGCCCGACTTTAACAGAATGACCAAGATATGAACAATTTGAATGTTAAAATATATATCAGAAATAGCTTATGTTACAAAAAAGGTTATTTAAAATAAATTGTGTGTTTTAAAGAGACCTAATTTTTTGTGTAGTATGTTTTGGTTTATCGCTTAACGTTTACCAGTTATATAAGATTATACAAAATTCCTTCCGAATGAAAAGGACTTCATGAGCTATTTCCAAACAATTAAAGATATACATTTTATCTGCCATGTAAATCTTTAATGGATGGTATTTTAATCAAAGTTGTTAGAGCAATTCTTTTTAGAAAATCATACATTTTGAAAAATGTTATAAGTAAAGGATAGTTTGCAGTGGGGGGGGGGGGTTTTTCTTGAAGATCTTAATGTCACACTTTTGGAAAGCACTGAACCTATATACCAAGTTTGGTATTTATCCGAATTTTCATTTTTGAGATATGTTGTCACAGACACAAACACAGGACTTTTTTTTTATTCAGGGGCCTCAAAACATGTATTTCTGGTGAAATCTTGGTATCAAATTTTTGGTTGGAATGCATACCTTCTCTACCTACCACGTACATGGCAGAGAAAGTTAAAAAGGAAAATAAAACCTTATTTGTTACAATCACATGAGTTCCTCTACCCACTAATCACGTAATTTCATTCCATTCTATAAATTCTTCACACAAAAAGCTTATTTTTCTAATTTTGTTGACTGAATGAACAGGATATTGTGTTCAAACTGAATGCAATGTTCGGCTGCTGCTAGGTCATTAACTGGACAATTACACCATATTAGTAAAGTGCTTATGATGCTGATGGTTAATAAAATCTACTGACTACATCATTAACAAAAAATACCCAAGATGCACAAACTCTACAACTATGGTTGGATATAAAGCTGTACACACTACAGAACAGAACCATAAAATAAGTTAAATATATTTACCAGCTTCTCTATGAATTAAAAGGAAATAATATATACACAAAGCTGATGCATAATGACCACAGGATTTCCCCCACCTATTATCATTTAGCCTCAATTCCATTGTAAATCCACATCATTTTTCCTACTATGTATATTAAGTAGGGGAAGTATTGTATTCCACCCAAACATTCAATGTCTAGATATCACCAAAAATATATGTTTTGAGGCCCTCTGAACCTAAAAAAGCAGTCTTAGAAAAAGATCCATGTGTGTGTGTGTGTGTGTGTGTGTGTGTGTGTGTGTGTGTGTGTGTGTGTGTGTGTCTGTGAACAACATAACTCAAAAACGAAAAGTCGGTTAAAAACCAAACTTGGTATCTAAGTTCAGCATCTTTCAAGGATGCGACACACACATTTTTCAAGATAATCCCCCAATCCAAACTACACTTTACATGGAAAATGTTTCAAACATTTTGATTTTCTCAAAAATGGCTCTAACGATTTTGATTAAAATACCATGTGTTTAAGATATTTTCATGACAAATGAAATGCACATCTTGAATTTTCTGGGAATAGTCTCTGAAAACTTCTTCATTCTGGATGACTTTTGCATAAAGTCATAAAAGATAACACATAATATTACTACACAAAAGATGTAGACCTCATTAGAACACGCTATTTGTTAATTTTTTTTTTTTGTAGGATTAACCATTTCCAAGGTATTCCTTGCTATTGGTTTGCATTTTAAAATATAGCTTTCTCAAATGGGAGCTCATTATTGGTTTTCTTTCTCTCTCTCTCTTGGCATGCAAAGAGAATAGAATTTCAAACCCATTACCCACATAATGACCCACTCTTAAAATATTTCATTATCACTTAAAGTATACAGTATTCCCCTAATCCCTGATACAAGGAAATATGTAATAAGACAATTTCTGCAAATCTTTCTCTGGAGTAATATAAAGTAGACAGAAGAATAACCATTTGTAGGAACAGTTTGTACAAGAGCAAGGAGAGAAAGTCATGTGAATGCAACACCAGATTTTTGTTAAGTTTTTACCCATAATAAACACTTTGCTAACATATTTCCATGAACAACATAATGCAATTATTAACATTTTGGCAATGTATTCTAGACATTCTTAGGCTTCCAGCCATCTAGCTAGAACCTCATGAACATCTACAATATGCACTGCCTGACAAAAAAAGTTAAGCACCTGGAAGAAATACTCCAATGTCGACGCAATATCATACATGTGCATGCTATCGGTGGGTGTGTAGATGATTAGAGTTGCAATGTTCTGCGACAGCTAGAATGCCCATCAGAGTGCAGTAGTGTTGTTACTATGTGACAATGTTAACAGACGTGATAAGATATATAAGGAGTGTGACTAGCATGCAGAGGTTACCAATTTCTGTGAAGGACACAGAGAATGCCGCAGACGATGTTAGCTGCATCTGACGAAGTTTGAACGGGGCCTCATTGCGGGTCTCGATGTGGCTGGCTGGTCGAATCAGGCAATACCCAGGCATGTCGGGCATTCACATGTGACAGTAGCCTGATGTTGGACTGAATGGGAATGTGAAGACAATCATGCTCGTCGTGAAGGTTGCAGTCGACCATGTCTAACCACTTTAAGAGAGGTTCACTGTATTCTGTTCCAGGCCCATTGCAACACCTTCAGATCTGCTCCTGCCATTCGGGAACATGTAATTGATTCACAACAACATCCCGTGTCTTCCCGCACCATTGGTCGGAGACTAACACCAGCCGGACTACAGAATTATCGTCCCATGTGTAAGTTCCCGTTAACACCATGACAGAAATGGCTACGTTTGGAGTGGTGCCATGCCCATGAAGGATGGACTGCTGATGAATGGTGTTGTACTGTGTTTAGTGATGAATCCGGGTTCTGCATTACTTCGGATGACCGTTGTGTGCGAGTATGGTGGCAACCAGGGGAGAGGTGCCATTCTGCCTATGTTTTGGAGAGGCACAGCAGTGTTACTACTGGCATCTGGTGTGGAGAACTATTGGATATGATTTTAGTTCGCAGCTGGTAGTGATTCAGGGAACTCTGACAGCAAACAATACATCACAGAAATCCTGCATCCTTATGTGTTACCTCTCATGCGACAACATCCTGGTACCATTTATCAGCAGGACAATGCTCGTCCACACACGGCATGAGCTGCCTGCATGGGGTTAAGGTACTCCGGTGAGCAGCAAGATCCTTAGATTTGTCCCCAATAGAACATGTGTGAAACCAGTTCAAATGTCAACTCCATCCTGGTGCCTTTATCCAGGATATCTAGGACCAGTTACAACAATTGTGGGCCAAGTGGCCTCAGGAGAGTATATGCCAGCTATATGACACCCTTCCCAACTCAATTCGTGCATGCATCCAGGTCAGAGGAGGTGCTACAACATACAGATAAGCGGGCTTGTACTGCCAACATTGTTAAATATATCACTTTATTTTGTAATCATTGAAATATAGTCTCATAACCCTTTAAGCATGAAGTTTCATTTCATTTCCTCCACTCCTTCTAGGTACTTAACTGTTTTTGTCAGGCAGTGTACATACCACCATTAAAGCTTAAGCTTTCACTGTTTTGGCCATGGTTATAAACAAGTAGGTTGATAATTGCTATAGCATTGACACTACATACTCTTAGATGAGCTCAAGTAAAAATGAAAGTGGTCAGCTAACATTTAATGACTACTGCTTAAAGGGCTAAAATCAAAGAGAGAGGGGCTGGAAGGGGAGGGAGAGAATGTATGTGTGCAACCCATCATGCAGACAATTGGATTGAAAGCATTATGTTTTGAGATATTTTCATAACTAGGGCCCAGATTTTAATGACCTAAAAATAGCAAAATATGCAAGCATTTATGACCTTAAACGATAAAACATAACTTTATATGTTTATTTAAAAACATACTTGTTGATTTTTTTTAAATAGCATGTAATACATTCATTTCAGAACAAATCGTGAGTATAGTACTTACTCTCTGCAGTATCTGAAACTAACTAGCACTTATTACTTTCTCTACTACGTATAGTAAGTAGGGGAAGTATTGTATTCCACCCAAAAATTCGATACCGAGATTTCACCGGAAATACATGTTTTGAGGCCCCCTGAATCCAAAAAAAAGCATTTTTGAAAACATGTCCGTGTGTGTCTCTGTGAACAGCATAACTCAGAAACGAACAGTCGGATAACACCAAACTTGGTATTTAGGTTCAGTATCTTCCAGAGATGTGGCACGAAGGTTTTCAAGAAAATCCCCCCACCCTAGAGTACCCTTTACATGGAAGATTTTTCGAAAATTTTAATTTTCTCAAAAACGGCTCTAACGATTTTGATTAAAATATCATATGTTTAAGATATTTTTATGACAAATAAAATGTATATCATGAATTTCCTGGGAATGTCTCCAAAAGTATTCTTTATTGTGAACGACGTTTGCATAACTCGTAAACCATAAGAGATAGACAAACTTTTACTACACAAAAAATGTAGATCACGTTAAAATACACAATTTATGTCATATACATTTTTTTTGTTGAGTGAACCATTTTCGAGATATTACTTGTTATTCCCTTAAATTTTTCAATACTTATTTTCTCAAATGGGAATTCGTTATTCATTTTTTTGTCTTGAATATGCAAAGAGTATTAATCTGTGGGAAAGGGAATAGTGCTGCACCTAGCAACCAGCTATTAAGAGATATGTATGTGCTTAAAGGCTACTGTATTTCGATACTGCCCTTGTAAATATATATTCCCCTTGCATCTACAAGAAAATTAGCAATAAGATAGAGTCTGCAAATGTTTATCTCATTTAACATGAAGTAGATGGAGAGTAAGCGTTTGTAAAAATAGTTTGTACAAGAGTAGAGAAAGTCATGTGAGTGTTACACATCAGATTTTTTTTGAAATGTGTGCATGTGTCTGAAAAAACACACAAAGTCAGTGAAAACAATAACATCTATCCAAACAATAAAGCCATGTTTTTATTACTGCACACCACTTGTTTAAAGTATTCCAAATTAGTTAACACGTCTTGTCAATCTTTAGTTTCTGCAGAGTTGCACTGGATCACAAGGTGCATTTTCAGGTTTTCCATTTTCAAAGATCTATGGTTGTCGCTGAGGATAGTTTTGTGCCTGGAAAAGCTCCTCTCCACATCACAGGAGCGTATTTATGGGTGGCAAGGTCACTGCAGGCCAGCTTTGGTTCAATGTTGTGGCATTCCCAGAAAATTTGTCACTAATTTTGCACATTGTAGAATATCCAGCATTCTGCTGGAGAACACTTCGCAATTTGTGGTTCACCCCACGCAACAATGTCTTATGCCAGTGAACCACCTAGTGTGTTACGCTGCTTGTTTACTACTAAGCTTTGTAATAATTATTGTGTTTATTTGTGACAATATCACCTGAAACATGCGACGTATTATAGCAAAAGTTGACCGAAATATGAACTATTATTAAAAAAGGTGCAAATATGACTTTATATGCATACTAAAAATACATTACACGGCATTACAATACCTGGACTTGTGCATAAATAGTTGTAAAATTCACCCCAAAGTTCAGGGAAAAAATATGACCTGTCATTAAAATCCGGGCCCTTTTATAACTAATATACTCTTGAAATTTTTGTGAACAACCCATGAGATCCACCAATTTTTATAAAACTTGGAAACTATAGAAGGTAAAAGAAACTTCATAAATAATGCAAAATAAGCGATTGTAACACTGAGCTGTTCCATAATATTTTCATCTAACATCATCTGAACTTTCCCAAGTTGAACTGTTATGCATCATTCACGAAACTAATTTGAAAATCTCGGTTCTTTTTTTCTCCCATAGAGATGGAAGGGTGAAAAAAAAATGACATAAAGAAGTGTGTTTTATTTCTATACACAGAAGTATTGCCTATTTAGAAAAAACAGCTTATTAAGATTGGTGCAAAGTGAGTAGAAGAATAACTTTGGAGGACCTGTTAATTGGCAACAATACAGAAAACTTTATGACTGTGTGCACATTACGTTTTTATAGCATACATACTTAATGCACTGGAAGGGACAAAAAATGTGTTGCATTCATACAACTTTCTCTACTCACTCTTCTACAAACTATTCTATTCGGACCTTCTTTTATGTCTTTATCGGCTGTTGGTCCACTCTAAACTGGACTACGGGTGTATTATGTATGCTTCTGCGCAACCCTCCATCTTACGTCGCCACTCACCACCTTGGTATTCGGCTATCCACAGGTGCATTTCACACCAGCCCTGTAATGAGTCTTTGTGCTGAAGCTGCCGAACCTCCGTTGTCTTATAGGCGTGACGATCTTCTTTGCAGTTATGCTAGCCGCCTCTCCAGCATGCCGCAACACCCAACACAGGACCCTTTTTTAATGATTCTCTGGATCGTCTATATGAGTTTCGCTCCCTGGCACTTCTTCCCCCAGGAGTACGTTTTCGGCAGTTGCTTCGGAGATTGAATGTCGCACTTACTTGTGTGGTTTCCCAGGGAGAAAGCAGTTTTCCCCCATGGCTGTGCCCAGAATCCACTTTTTATCAGGGGCTGATGTCTATGCCAACCACAACCCCCGGCTTCATCTTTCGATCTGCCGTTTTATCGCTCCAAGCGTCTCTGGGGGATGGTGTTTTTATATATACTGATGGATCGAAGGACAATCGGGGTGTAGGATGTGCCTTTGTTGTAGGTCCCCGCAGTTTAAAATTTTGTCTCTCACGGCAGTGTTCCATTTTTACAGCCGAGCTTTTTGGTATACTCCAGGCTCTTTTTTATGTGCGGCGACAGGTTATACAGCGATGTTTTATATGTTTGGATTACCTGAGCGTACTTCAGAGCCTCCAGCCATTGTACACTTTCCATCCTATTGTGCAGCGTATTCAGGATTGCCTTTACACTCTCGGCCGTGTTGGCGTGCACATATCGTTTGTGTGGGTTCCTGTCATGTAGGCCTGCCAGGGAACGAGACCGCTGATACTGCTGATAAGGCTGCTATTTTATTGCCCAGGTGTTTTAGCTCCCCTGTTCCCTGCACGATTTAATCTTGTTTTTACGCTGTGCCATTTATTTGCGTTGGAGAGAGGAATGGTCCATAGTCCAGGGGAACAAACTCCGAGAGGTTAAGCCCATCCCTACCACCTGGGTTACCTCTATAATGCTCCTCTCGTGTGAAGAGGTTATTTTAACCAGACTGAGAATTGGACATTGCTGTTTTAGTCATAGTTATTTATTAAATGGTGACCTCGCACCAGTTTGCGTGCACTGGCGTACCTTTGACGGTCCGTCATATTTTACTCCAGTGTCACTGTTTAGCTCCTTTACGCTGACGTCTGTCTCTGCCAGGCCGTATTTCTGATCTGCTTGCAGATGATTTTACTGTTGTAGGATGTCTTTTAGACTTTATCTCACAAAGTGGTTTTAATGACCAGATATAGATTGTCCTATGAGTTTTTATCTGACTCAGAGATTTATGCAGCTTGTTTTTAACTTTTTTATCGCCTTTTTTTTAATGCTCTGGGACTTTCACTTGATGTTCTACCACAAGTGGCACTGTTTGTTTTTTACTCTTGTACTTCTGTGTTTTAACTGCTCCTTTAGACTCTATTTTATCGTGCTTTTATTTTAACTGTTGACGCTTTTAACTTAGTGAGGGTGATTATAACCTGGGCTGTTGTGCACCCTTAAACCCTATTGCTCTCTCTCTCTACAAACTATTCTTATAAAAGCTTATTTTTTATCTATTTCTTCTTAAGCCAGATAAACTCAATTCACATTTACACATTGAACAACAGAGTATGACAAGCAAATAGTCAGATTTTTAAAGAGTCTGTCACTATGTGATGGCTGTGAAATGCCATGTTCTATGCATAACCATTAAAGAAAGAAAAAAAAATAATGGCTTCTCATGTGAGAAAAGTATATGTAATTGAAAATGTAAATCAATAACAAGGAACATTCTGGAAATGGTTTACTCCACAAAAAAAGGATTTGACATACATTGTAGTGTTAATAAAATCTTCATTTTTCGTGTCTCTCTCCCTCATGGCTTTCCAGTTATACAAACCCATTCAGAATGAAGAGAACTTCAGACACTATTCTCAGAAAATTCAAGATATACAGTTCACCTGTCATTAAAATTCTTAAACTCATGGTATCTTAATCAAAATCACTAGAGCCATTTTGAGAAAATCAAAACTTTTGAAAAAATTTCCATGTAAAGGGTAGTTTGGTGTGGGGAAATTTTCTTGAATATCTTTTGAGTCACATCCTTGGAAGATATTGAACTTAAATACCAAGTTTGGTATTTATCTGACCTTTGTTTTTGAGTTACACGTGCATGTGCATGCACACACACCTTTTTCTGAATTTTTTTTATTCAAGGAGTCTCAAAACATTTACAGTGAAATCTCATCATTGAGTTTTTGCTTGGAATACAAAACTTCCTCTACTTACTATACAGTAGTAGAGAAAATAAAAATGTACTTTACAATAGTGGAAAAATGCAAAATATAGTTCCTTGGAAAAGAAAAACTTAAATATAATTTAAAATATTCCATTGGAAGGCACTACGAAGTCCTTGCAATTCAGACATCAATAACTATTGCAAACAACCAACACTTAAAACTAGGCCTCATTGACAGATACAATATAAGTTTCAGAGGTTTGTTCATATTGGTAAAAAGTTTCTATCTGTACTTAGCGGATTTAAATATGGGTACAGGATAGTCTTTAGAAGTTAGATACGTAGTAACATATACTTTCTATCTTTCCGATTATGTGGAAAATCTATGGTAGAATACTTTACAAAAGGATAACAACATGGGTGAGGCCATTTAATATAATTTCAAGCGGGATTTAAGGAGGGGTATAGTACTGTAGATAATGGTTTATTTTGGATATATTAAGGGCAAAACAGATGGCTAAAAACCGGGTAAGATTGCATTGTACCTTTGTTGATTTTAAGAAAGCTTTCGACTCTTTAAATCACAACACATTGTGCTATAAATTAGAAGCTATGGGATTATAGAAGAAGATGATTAGAGCATTGCAGGCTATGTATCATAGAGTGTAATTCAGCATAAAGTTCAATGTGAACAGCAATTCAGAGAGCTTAGGAGTGCCATAAAGGTGTTAGGCAAGACTGTATTTTATCACCCCTTCTCTTTAATCTCTTTGTGGATGATGTAGTGAACATATTGTTAGGAAAAAATGTGGAGGCGCCCGAGATCAGTGACATTCAGATCCCAATACTTTTATATGCAGATGATATGACATTGTTCCCTACTACTGTGGAGGAGTTGCAAAAGAGGCTAGACAGACTACAGACTTATTGTAACAAATGGCTATTGCTGTTAATGTAAATAAAACAAAAACAATTATGTTTAAAAACAACTCCATACACAGCCGAACAGAGACCTGGACTTACGCAGGGGAGAAACTGGACAATGTAAAGAGTTTTGTATACTTAGGTTTGACTGTTACAATGAACATACGATGGATTTAACATATTGAGGTTACGAAACTCGAGGCAGGAATGAGAGCTGTAGAAACTCTGTGCACTTGGAGTAGAATCCCAGATATACCGGTATAATTGCTAGAGACAATATATGGGGCAATTGTTAGATCCACAATGATGTATGGGGCAGAGATCTGGGGGGTGGGAACCCACGGAAAGGCTAGACCATGCAAGAACAGGTTTTCTAAAAGGTATCTTGGGTGTGGGGAGAGATAGGCAAACTGTGGCATTTTTAGAGAATATGGTGCGTACAGTGAAACAATTGAATGAAGGTACAGGCGATCAAATATTGTTAGAATTATGAGGAGAGATCAATACTTATGAGAACAGTATGCTATAAGGAACAGCTTATAATGGGAGGGGACAAGACGTGGGCAGCAAAAATCAAGAGAGGGCTGGAGAGAATACAGATGGGTAATATTTGGTCTAAAAGACCTAAAAATAGAGCAAATGTGTTGAGAAAAGTACAGAAGCAACTGAAAGATATAGATTGACAGCAGATGCTGTTACAGTGTAATGAAAAAGTATTATTAAGCTTATAGTCAAAACTAAAAACAGAATAGGGTATAGAACAATATATTTTTTTTCAGAAATAGAGGCAGCAAACAAGGGCTTGCTTGGCTCACACTGGGATCATGGTGAGCGAGCAAATTAATTAATGAAGAAGGCACAAGAATCTGTCCCTGGTGTAGAGAGGAAGAAACTTGGATTCATATTCTGGCGCATTGTACTAAGACAGAACAGTTGAGGAGAAAGTATCTGTCAAGTTCCTTGTTAACTCAAGGAGAGCGTTATAAGCTTGTTGGACCTTGCTGGTTGGTAGGGGGAAGCAATTGGTACATTTATACAAAAGGTTGTGCAGCTCAGATCAAAGTGTAAGGAAGAGGGTCAAGGGTAGGAGGGGGAGGGTTAATGGCTTAGAAGCAGGTATTTGTTTGTTTTGTAAACAATAGCATGTGCTTGTGAACAAGTTTTTTCATTTCTTCTGTTTTGTTTGTGTGATTTTTTTGTTAGTTTATCTGTTTGTTTTTTTTATTTCTTGTAAATATCATTAACTTTAAAGTTCAGTATGATGAATACAGTCTATCTGACCCATGTGATTATGAATTTGAACATGTAAAATGTTTAAGACCAATAAATACATCAATCTACTCTACTTTTTGTTAGTGCTATAGTAGTGCACAAATTTTAGCCAGATAGGTGTACCTGACTATGTTATTTACTTCTTACTGGAATGGTTCGCTCTTGGCTTGTATGCACTGCTGACATCTGCTGATAAAATTTCCAATGACTCAATACAGCTCGTCTTCAGAAAGTAACAAAGTTCCGTGACTCACAACAGTCATATGCTGCGTGAAAGTAAGGCAGTTTATTTGAAGCTTCTAGCGACAGTGTTATTACAGATATCATATGGCCAGCCCATTCCTCTGACCTCAACCCTAGTGACCTTATTCTGTAGGCATGGCCAGGGAGTGGGGTGCAGAATGACCACATGTCAGGAGAGAGGGACAGAGAGGCCTATACATTAAAGTTTCACTAGTGCATACATAAATTTACCATAATAAATTATTTTATTACCATCACAGCTACCTTTGTCCCCACTACTTTCAAATTGTTGCATAAATTATGTAGAACATTTTGACTATGGGGGAAAGGGGCATCTTGGACTTTTACAAATAGGTGCCTGTCAACATCATTTGTCGGAAGGGCCTAAAATTCACATGGGTGGCCTTGTGGGGAAGGTTAAAAGACGGCATACAAATCAAACCCACACACTGTGGAAGAATTGAAACAAAACATTCACAACAAAGTGCTAATTCCTGAATACCAACTGCATTGAGTCAACAGAAATTTTATGTGGAGATGACAGCAGTGCATACAAGCCTAGGACAGCTTCCAGCTCCTTGTATAAGGCTTAATTAGCATATACTTCACAATTTTTTTTCCTTCATTTCAATCCATGCAACCAGAGCTGCTCATACTCGGCAAGTAACTTGCAGGCTTGGCTGTTACTCAATGGCCTCTGAAATATTAGGAGCACTTGCCAAGATTAACACAGTACATGACATAGCCATTAGTCATTGGAAATCATGAAAATAAGAACAGATGATAGCTTTAGAAAGTCATAAGATAGCCTGTGGTTTTCACTGGGAACTCAGTTATTAAAAGTGTAACTTTTACATAATTTATAACATTTATTGGTCCTAACCTAAGAGGCCACAGTTCTATTCCTATTGGTCAGATGGTGCAGACTTTATATAAGAAGTTGATAAAGCAGGTTAGCTTACAGAACCAACAAGGCAACCTACACTTTTCATCAGGTTCTGAAAGATAGTTAAAGAAGTGGATTTGTATATAAGGGGCTCAAAATGTAAGTAGTTTTTTAAAATTGTAAGGCAGTCTACAATTTTTGCTAGGCCTAAAACACAAACATACGAAGATGTATTCAGATACCCTCAGAGCTTGTCAGTAGAAAATACACTATGTGTATATTCTACAGCTTGTATTCTCCTGTGAAGTATATATTGTGAAAAATTCTGTCATCTACCTGTAGGAAATTAATTGTATTTGAATTTACCACAGAGCAACTAAAACTGCGGTCAACTATCAGAGTTTTTATACAGTTTGTCAATATTCATCTCATTGAGTAGTACAGCCAGTAACAACACAATGCACCTCTGACCTTATAGTTCCTGGATAACAGTCACAGTGTAAGAGACAGCCAGAACTTTAAGCTGATAATTCTTGAACTTGAAAATAAAATATACAAGAATAACAGGTGTACATTAGAAGACCTAAAATGCTATATTACAAGGGAAATTATAGCAGTTTCATAACCAGAATTAATGTGTAGCAGTACAAAATTAAATTTTCAACAACTGTTACAATAGTAGGAGACTATTGTTAACTGTAGTGAGAAATCACATGAACTGCGGGGATATGCGCAAGTGACTTTGCAAACTGACAACTTGCTTTTAGGCTACCCAGAAAGCTGCACTTTCTCAACACAGTGCAAACTTAATTTGCAGTTTCCAATCAGTTTGTTAATATTTATCAGAAAGAATATGCAATATGGATTTAAACAGCTGTTTTGACCCATCAAATGTTAGCCTGTTTCTTGATATAAAACAAACAATGAAAACTCTCTCAAATTGTTCATATGAGGTCAGTCCCAGAAGTACCCGACCTGACGTATAAACAGTGGTTGCTGTTTCAAACAAATGACTATGGTAGAAAGTACCATCCTTATAAAGCTTAAGTGCTATGTTGTTTAGTAATTGTTTGGTAGCTATTAATAGTGAACGCTCTCAGCAAATTTGTAAACATGGATAAAACTGGCCATCGTTATGTGATACAATACTTTCATTTGAAAGGTCTTAGTCCAACTAACATTAAAGCTGAGCTAGATTCTACTCTGGGGGAGTCTACTCCTTCGTTTACAATTCTAAAATATTGGGTGGCAGAGTTTAAGCGAGACCGTACGAGCTGCCAAGACGAACATCACAGTGGTCGACCAAATGAGGTGGCCGCGCCAGAAATTGTGAAGAAAATCCACAAAATGGTATTGGATGACTGTTGACTGAAAGTGTGCGAGCTAGCAGACATCGTAGGCATTTCAAAAAGTGCTGTACATTGCATACTGACTGAAAATTTAGACAGAAAGCTGTGCGCAAGATGGGTGCCGCATCTACTCACGATGGAACAAAAGCAGCTTCATGAGAATGTTTCAGTCAAGTGTTTGGCGATGTTTCGCTGCAATAAAGCCGAGCTTTTGCGTCGATTCATAACCATGGATGAAACATGGCTCCATCACTTCACATCTGAGATGAGGGTGGTTCCATCTGCAGGCAAGGTCATGGTGTCAGTTTTTTGGGATGCGTGTGGAATAATTTTCATCCATTATCTTCAAAAAGGAAAAGCAATCAATGGGGAGTATTATGCAAACTTATTGCGATTTTGAATGATGAAATCAAGCAAAAAAGGCCGCATTTGGTGGAGAAGAAAATTTTGTTTCATCAAGACAATGCACCAGTTCACACATCCATCATTGGCATGGCCAAACTCAATGAGTAAAAGTTCAAATTGCTTCCTCATGCACCCTATTCACCAGATATAGCCCCATCTGATTATTTTCTGTTTCCAAAGTTGAAGAAATGGCTTGGTGGTAATAGATTTGCTAAGAATGAAGATGTGGAGTCCACAGTTGATGGATATTTAGCAGAACTCGATGGTTCTCACTATAAACAGAGTATTGAAGCAATTGGACATCGCTGGGAAAAGTGTATTGAGCTGAAAGGACACTATGTAGAGAAATAAAGATGTTTTTTCCCAAAATTTTGTGTTTTCTTTGGTAGGTCAGGTCTCTTGGGACAGCCCTTATAAGTACAATGAATGTAACCTCTATGCAAGCTTAGCCGAAGGCGGCGACATGGCGGCGAGTGGTGTTGTGACGCGAAGCATGCAGTATAAATATAGAAAAAATAATGGTAAATATACCGATACAGCAACTGAAGATGGTACTAATTTGAACCATATTAGTAAAGGAATTTGTGTGAATGTAGGCAACCTGGGGGATCAAGGCAATTCGGTAAAGCAAACAAGTAAATTGTGTCAAGATGAATTGGCGATCGGGGGCGTGCGTGAAAAGGAAATGGCGGCGTCGCTTCATACAATCATTGACATTTTGAATAAGGATTTGAGAGAAGCGCAGAAAGAAATAATACGCCTTCGAAGTGAGAACAAGGTTCTGCAAAATGAGAGAGACGCGCTTTACAAAGACAAAACAGAAAGTGTCGTCCTGAGAAATGACATTGAAGTATTAGAAAAAGAAATTACGGAAGTAAAAGAAGCAAACTTAATCCTTCAAACGAAGGTAGCAAGCAAGGATAATAATGGATATACTGAAGTGCTGCACAAACACAATAGAAGATATCAGCATCCAACTCAGAATAATGGAATGCAACATACAAAATACAACAGAAGTGAGGTCGAAACGAAAAACAGATTTAATGTGCTGATGGATACTAGCCAAGTGAGTTCAAACTACCACGAAAACCATGTGAATAACAGCGTTAAAAGAAACAAATCGCCTGATGTTTTGGTAGTGGGAGACTCCATGATAAAGTTTGCAGGACAGTTGTGTAGAAATCGTGGACATGATGTGCGGTGCTTTCCGGGAATTAAGTTAAATGAACTAAAGCACCAAATGGAGAGAATTAACTTGAAAGAACGCAATCCTGACGTCGTGGTGGTGCATGCAGGATCTAATGATGTAAAACCAGGAGTATATGCAGAAGAAATCATGGGAGATACCATGGATATTATTAACTATATACGACGAGAGTCACCTAACGCCAAGATAATTATTAGTGGCGTGATAAGACGGAGTGATACAACGGAAAAAAAAGTAATGAGGATTAATAAAGAACTGAATTGGCTGTGTTCCACAAAGATTTGCACATTTGTGGATGGAAATTTTTGGCTAGAGAATAATGACTTTGGAAGAGACGGCATTCACTTCAACCGCGGAGGGTCTCATAAGTTTGGAATGCTGTTGTGCGATGTAATTAGTTCGGTGATAATGGGAAACGAGTAAACCGGGTGGTGGATGTTGCATTAATGACTGGAAATAGTGATCGAAGTGTGCAGGTGTTTAACAAAATATGCAGAACAGAAACTAATGTAAGTGTGAATGCTTCTGGGGACCACTACTTTAAAGCTGTGGAATCCAACCAACTATCAGGGACGAACGATGTTATAGGTGCCACTTCGGCGAATCTCACTACCACTCTTACTAAATGTATGGATGGAACAGAAAAAACGAAACTGTTAAAGGTAAGTGATTCTGTAAGAAAGCCTATAAAAATAGATGCACACTATGTAACAATTTTTCATCAAAATGTCCAATCTATTCACAATAAATTAAATTACATTGAAATCCTATTAGATAAAGATCTGAATGAGGTTGGTGTCTTGTGCATTTCTGAGCACTGGTTAAAGAGCAATGAAATCGATTACATACAGATACCAAATTATACATTAGCCAGCTCATATTGTAGATCTAACAAAAGTGGGGGTGGGGTATGCATATTTATTAAAACAGGTATCCGTTTCATAAATATAGGTACATGCCGGACATTATGTCGTGAAAGTGATTTTGAAGTTGCAGGTGTGGATTTGATTGAACTAGATATTACTGTGATTGTTTTATACCGTGCCCCAGATAGTAATGTTAGGATTTTTCAAAATAGCTTAGAGAGACTACTCAACATTCTCGTGAAAACCAAAAAAAAAATTGCATTATGTGGTGATTTAAATATTGACTTTCTTAAAGACAGCAAAGAAAAGCAAGACCTCATACATCTGCTTAGAAGTTATAACCTAATACATGTCATAACATCCCCTACAAGAATAACTAGTCACTCAAAAACTGCGGTAGATCAAATTATAATTAATGAAAATTGTACATATAAAGCACAGGTGATAAATACAGGATTTAGTGATCATGAGGCGCAAATAATTCAAATTGAAACTAATAATACTAAGATGTTTAGATCAACACTCATAAAAAAAAAGAATATTTAGCAATGATAATATTTTGTATATGAATTATCTCTTAAGCAAGGAAGATTGGCTTGATATGTATAATACAGCTGATACTAATGAGAAATTTAGATTGTTTGCAAATAGTTTTATGTTCTGCTTTAATACTGCATTTCCTCTCAAAACATCAAGAACCTCCAATGGGAAAGCTAAGAGAAATTGGTTAACTCCAGGTATAAGAAAGTCATGTGAACGTAAAAGATTACTATATGACTTAAGTAAGGGTAGTACAACGACAGATTTTGATAATTATTTTAAGAATTATAAACGCATACTAAATAAAGTTATAAGACAGGCTAAAATCAATAGTAATGACAATCATATTAAAAACTCTAAAAATAAGACCAAAGCTATGTGGCAAATAGTAAACCAAATGACTAATAAAACACGTCATATGCAAGGTAAAATAGAACTTGAGCATAATGATAGAAAGATTACTGATGCAACAGAAGTTGTTACATGTTTTAATACCTACTTTACAGAAATAATTAAAGATTTGGTTCAAAATAGTAATGGACATCTTGGCAGTCTAATAAAGACTAATACTACCAATAATGTAAACTCTATATACCTTTATGAAGTTACGCCTGAGGAAATGCTAAACATAATAAATGGATTGAATAATACATATTCTGCAGGTATTGATGATGTACCAGATATAATTATAAAAAGATGTAGTGACCACATAATTGGTCCACTTGTCCATTTGTGTAATGTATCCATGACTAGTGGAATATTTCCAGACATGTTAAAAATATCTAAGGTTATACCCTTGCACAAAAAAGGGAAAAAGACTGAGGTAGCTAACTACCGTCCTATTTCCATACCCTCTGTATTTTCAAAGATATTGGAAAAAATAATGTATAGAAGACTTGTATCGTTTATTGGAAAAAATAATATAATTACTAATTCACAGCATGGATTCCGACGAGAAAAATCAACAGAGACTGCGATATATTCTTTCTTAAATAGTGTCATAACTGCTTTATATAATAAAGATAAAGCAATTGGCATATTTCTAGATTTAACTAAAGCTTTCGATACTATTAACCACAAAATTTTGCTAACAAAATTATTTGACTTTGGTATAAGAGGATTAGCATATTCTTGGTTTGAATCTTACCTTACAAACCATAAGCAAATAACAGAGATTACAGATTATAATGCTAACACTAATGCACTTTTGGCAGTTAGATCTAATGCACTTGATATAACTTATGGAGTACCACAAGGCTCTATACTTGGACCATTTTTATTTATCTTGTATATAAACGACTTAACAAATAACATACAAGCTCATAACATTGTTCTATTTGCAGATGATACTAATTTACTAATAACAGAAAAGAGTAATGAAATGTTAAATAATTCACTAAACCAGGCCAGTAAAGATCTGGTATATTGGTTAGATAATAACAACCTGGTTTTAAATACGGTCAAAACTGTTTGTCTTAAATTTCATATTACTGATAGTGCAAACAATAATTATAACATCCCTGAAGTAAAATTAAATAATAAATTAATCTCATATAAAAACGAGACAAACTTTTTGGGCTTGTGGATACAGAATAACTTGAAATGGAAAACTCATATAAAACATTTAATAACCAAATTAAGCAGGAATGTATATGCCTTAAGAATTTTAAGTCAAAATGTCAGTCTCCATGTGCTGTTAACAACTTATTATGCACATATACATTCAATAATTAAATATGGTATCATATTTTGGGGAAACTCACCAGAAACTAAGGATGTATTTATCAAACAAAAACAAGCCATACGAATTATATGTGGTAAAAAAAGGTTATGCTCATGTAAACCACTATTCAGAAAACTTGGCATACTTACTTTGGCATGTTCTTATATATTGGAAACAGTCTTACTTGTAAAAAGAAATAAATTTAATATTCAAAATAATGACAATGTCCATAGTCATTACACTAGACATAATAAGGATATACACTTAACCTCTGTCAGAACTACAATATGTAAGAATGCAGTACTGCACTCCAGTATAAGGAATTATAATTCCCTACCTAATGCCATTAAAGATATAAATAATTATAATGTGTTTAAAACTAGAGCAAAGGCTTTCTTGCAGGAACACTGCTTCTACACCGTAAAGGAATATTTACAGTTTAATAAATCCTTGTTTGCATAAGACATTGTACTAATCCGTTAAGTTATCTAGTAGTATGTCATTTAATTTATAAATATATCTATTGTATATCATAGTTGAACTCAAATTATATATAACTTTATTGTAATGTAAATATATAAATTTAACTATTGACATATCCTGTATCAATGTACTATGTACTGAATTGATGTTAAAGGATTAATAAATGTGTGAGCCAAGGTTTCTATGTCTTCATTTAGCAAGACTGCAGAAAACAGGCGGGGCATTAACACCTTTATTTTTAATTTAAGAAACATGTTTCCTCCAGCAAACTTATTGAATTCAGATACAAGAAGTTCCAACCGAATACAGAGCTAGTTAAAACTTCAATTTGTTCCAATTAAAATATTTACATATTATGTAACCAATGAATTATTTTTAAAGATTCTGCATTACATTAAAAGAAATTGCACGACAGTAATAGCCCAGGAAGGCATAGGACTATAAGTATGGTATTCAAATATACAGGGTGTAGAAAAACAATGTGCAGAAAATTGTTGAGTAGAAAGGCAGTACCAAACTAAGCATTTTAAGGTTAAGAGCATGGAGTCCCAGATGCTGTATAATAACAGAAATGAGGTCATGTAGGGGGGTAGCCTGTCTGCCTCACATTCAAGAGGTGCCGAGTTTGTATGAGTTACTCGGATAAGCTTTTTTCCAGGGTTTTCCCTTACCCTGAAAGATAAATGTCAAGTAACTTTCAGCTCTATTGACCCTGGGCTCATTTGAGCATTATTTCACCCATTTCACTCATCATCAATTATGACCTAACAGGTTCAAGAACATTAAACCCAAAATATATATATAAAACAGGAGCGCTACATGAACATAACTGAAATCTACTTTAAGAAACATCTTCAAAATGGAATGTAACTCACACGACAAGTATGTACGTGCTGCGTCAACTCAACTAGTGAGTACTGGTGCACAATGATTAACTAACCATTACATATGTGTACTGTACTGCACTCTTCATACCAGACAAGAGGAGCATTTATTAATTGCCTTCCATCCAGTAGGTTTCACAACACAAATGTAGCATTGAGCACCAAACACACCTAGTGACTGTGACTAGTACTGTACAAGGGTGCATTATGTTTACACCTGGCACCACAAACAGGTTCACAATCAGAAACTCTAACATAATAGATTTAATGTTGATGCACATAGTACAGCAAAAAAGCTTCTGCGACCCCTTCTTCCCATCCCTAAAATGCTTATTTCTGTACCACCTTTCTACTCTACAATTTCTGCACCAATATAATTACCATTTAAAATATCCTAATTATCAAATTGTTAAGCTAAAATTGAACAATTTTCTACATTTTCTACATGTAAGTAAAAAAATAATCTGATGTGTTACACTCACATGACTTTCTCTACTCCTGTACAAACTATTTTCACAAACTCTTATTCTCCATCTATTTCATATTAATCTAGATAAACATTTGCAGAAACGATCTTTTGACATGCAAAGAGAATTACATTTTACACATAGCAACCAGTTCTAAAAATATTTGACTATCGCTTAAGGCGTACTATGTTCCCCTTGTTTTGTATTTGCAAGGGCAATCTAGAAATACAGTAGCCTTTAAGCATAGATATATCTCTTAATAGCTGGTTGCTAGGTGCAGCACCACTCTCTTTGCCACAGATTAATACTCTTTGGATATCCAAGACTAAAAAATGAATAACGAATTCCCATTTGAGAAAATAAGTATTGCAAAATTTAAGGGAATAACAAGCAATATCTCAAAAATGGTTCAATCAACAAACAAAATGTATATGACATAAATTGTGTATTTTAACGCGATCAACATTTTTGGTGTAGTAAAATTTTGTCTATCTCTTATGGTTTACCAGTTATGCAAAAGTCGTTCACTATGAAGAATACTTTTGGAGACATTCCCAGAAAATTCAAGATATACATTTCATTTGTCATGAAAATATCTTAAACATATGATATTTTAATCAAAATCGTTAGAGCCATTTTTGAGAAAATTAAAATTTTCGAAAAATGTTCCATGTAAAGGGTAATCTGGGGTGGGGGGATTTTCTTGAAAACCTTTGTGTCGCATCTCTGGAAGATACTGAACCTAAATATCAAGTTTGGTGTTTATCCAACTGTTTGTTTCTGAGTTATGCTGTTCACAGACACAGACACACACACACACGGACATGTTTCCAAAAATGCTTTTATTGGATTCAGGGGGTCTCAGAACATATATTTCCGGTGAAATCTTGGTATCGAAATTTTGGATGGAATATAATAGGAGGTAGGTTTCTGATAGTTGCAAAGTAACATATAATTTCTATCCCAAAGCTTAAGTAATCAAAGTTTATTCATAAGTCACATTGTGCAGATGTTATACAAGACTTTGAAGGGTAGTGGTGTAGGGGTAGTTTCCAAATGCTATAAACCAGTATTATGTTTTATAAATTTTGCCTGGATTATACGCAAGATTTCCTGATACGAGATGAACATTCAGCAAAATCTGGAAAAATTAACATGAAATGATATTGATAGACCACCTTCCCTGGCTTTTAAATCTTTTAAAGTCCTCCATCAATCCCTTTAGCTCTGGAATGTAGACGACACGGGCATCTCTGCCATGTTGCAATTAGGGGATAAGACACTAAAAAAATGCAGTGAAAGAAAAGCCTGCATCATGGCATAATGGACTGGAGTGTGATGTTCTGGTTTCCAACTGTGGAATGTGCATGGGTTCAATTTCACACATGGGGATACATAGGAACAGTGCCCTATCAGCATTGTGATGAATTTTGATGAGCTGTAATAGGTAGTCATCTGCATGTCAAGAGAAGTAACATTCTGACTGAGAGAAGCCAGCATGGTGGTGACCACATCTACCCATATCGTCCATGTGGGCGTGAGGTTGGCCTGTAAGGGCTATCGTATCACTTTTATCATTATTGTTAGTGAAAGAAAACCAGCAGCTACATTACACCATAATCTGCATATGAAATATTGATTTGTTAAAATTAAATATAATCAGTCTATTGATAGCTTTTGTATTATCAAACAGAAGTAGCATAGTCATTATAAACAATACTGCAGAAATATGTTGTTGAATAAATTGACTGGCTGTTCCTGTTGCTCCAGCTATGAAGGATAAGGACCTTTACTGAGATTTTATTAATCAGTTATATCTAATAACTACTGTATGCCACCAGAGCCTGCAGTGATGAGTGATTACCTCAGCACCTGCTAGATGACTCTAGGGTATGAAATGACTGATAAACTTTGTTCAGGGGCCCTTTTTCTCAGGGCATGAACAAACATCGCAACAGGTCTACTTCCCTTACACAGGAAGCCACTTAAGGACATTTATACTTGAAAAAAAAAAAGATTCATTCCCCTTTGCCAGATTTCAACCAATGGCCTTAGGTGTTATTGGTTAGCAGGATAACCATTACACCCCTCCATTGGGTTCCCAATCCCATGTTATAAGATGTGTGTCATATTCACAATAAAGGACCAAACATGTCCTTTGATATCCCAAAAATGCAAAATTGTCATTTTGGATAGATCTGATTACTTGGAAAGAATGCGGAAATTGCTGAATGGGGGAGAATACCTGCTCTTGAACAATGATCCCTTGAAAAAATGGATAAAAGCCGTAGAGGAAGCCATAAATAACAGTCGTATCATCCCAAAAGACAGATGCCATAGTATCAAGATGGACAACCCCAAGTTAGCCAGAATATACGGCCTCCCCAAAATCCACAAGCCCGGCAACAACACGAGGCCGATAATTAGTTATACAAACAACTCCTCTTATCGCCTTGCAAGCTGGTTGCTTCACCAATTTCAAGAACTGCCACAATTTGAAAGCTACAGCATCAAAAACTCCCTTGAGCTGGTGGAAAAATTGCAGTTGATCAAATTGGAGCCCCAGGACACACTCGTCTCATTCAAAGTCAAAAACCTATTTCCAAGCATTCCCATAGACAAGCTGGTCACGTTTCTGAGAAAATGGTTGCTCTCCACCAACATCCCTGCTGAACAGTGTGAAAAATATCTACACCTCACCAGGATCTGCCTAAACCATTCCTTTTTTTGTTTTTGAAGGGAATTTCTACCAACAGGAAAAAGGTTCGACTATGGGAAACCCCTATCTCCTTTCCAGGCGAATTTATTTATGAGCCAACTTGAAATACACATCACCAAAGAGTTCTCCTATATGTTCAAAGTTTGGTACAGATACATTGATGACATATTTGCAATAGTAAAACACAAACACATAGAGGACACACTCAAGCTTTTAAACTTACAGGACCCATCCATTCAATTCACCATAGAGATAGCTACCAACAACTCCTTAGCTTTCCTGGACCTCAAATTAATGAAGACAACATAGAATTCAGAATATAGAAAACCCATGCATATAGATAATTACATCAAAGCACATAGTTACAACCCCAAACCACACAAAGAAGCAGTGTTCAATAGCATGGCTTATAGATTAATCAACATTCCCCTCAACAGAACTGAATATTATAAAGAATATCAACACATAGTCAAATCTGCAGTAGAGAACGGATTCAGCCAGGAAATGGTAGACAGGAAAATATATAAATTCAAAAGACAAAAACACATCAAGCAGGTCACCACACTTTCTAACGCAGCAGAAAAAACCAACTTCAGGAAATTCACATACCACCCAGGTCTCTTTCACAAATTTCAGAAAATATTCAAGAATCACAACATTAGCCTCGCACCTTACAACAAATTTAGCATCAAGAATCTCATTAAAGCAAGAACATCTGATCTCATACCCCAGGACAGAATGTCAGGAATCTACCGGATCCAATGAAAAAATTGCAAAAAGGTTTACATTAGAAAAACAAAAAGGAACATGGGCACCCGCTTCAAGGAACACCGACATTGCATAAAGTTCAAACAAATTGACAAATCAGCAGTAGCTTTTCACTTCTGGACTCAAAACCATGAAATAGACACCAATATCCAGTTGCTGAAACCAGCCCAAACAGCTTGAAGTATGGGAGAAGATTTACATAAAGAAGTTTGAAAACTGCATCATGAACTCAACCTCTACTTAGTTTCATTCATAGGCCACCAGAGGACACCCCAGGCTTTCAACAATACAACTCGAGAGTTCACCCAATAGTCAACTGGTTACATGTTCTGCAAAATAAATAAGTGAAGCTAGTAAGAGTGTTTAGGTTGACTCCACCTTCATCAAGTGCATTTTATTTCCTTTGATATTAATATTCCATGATTCTGTAGTAAAACTTAAGACAGTGTTTTTAACACTTAGATGATATCAGTCTAATTATATAATATGTAAATTCAATAACAGCCCGCCTTAAAGCAATATGTGTATGTAACAATATATAAAAAGTGTATATTACAGTCGTTGTATATGTTTATATTATTGCATACATTGGCAATAATGTTATGTGAATGTATTAAGTAATTTAATAATGTAGGAGCTGTGAGAATAATAGGTTAAAAGTTGCTAACAATGAGGTAACCTTGAGGCAATAATGAGTAAGGAAGTTTAATAATGCTACTAGTCATTATTGGAGCAACAATAATTTAAATTTTGAGACAGTTTATAAATAGCCAATCAACAACCATAAAGAGCTTTAGTTAAATGAAGGTGTTCTATTGGAGTAGGATTAACCAATTAGAAACTGAAATATAGCAAAATTTACAAATTCAGAAGTCACTTGGTTGTAGACAGTGTTCCTAACCGGATGTGAGATGTGT
Source organism: Deroplatys truncata (assembly GCA_030765065.1). Classification (NCBI taxonomy): domain Eukaryota; kingdom Metazoa; phylum Arthropoda; class Insecta; order Mantodea; family Mantidae; genus Deroplatys; species Deroplatys truncata. The sequence continues at coordinate 43,240,850 of CM060975.1, read as the reverse complement.
TCTTGAGAAATTTAATACATATTTTGTGCGAGACAAAAATAGTTTACGTGTTAAAAGTGCAAGTAATTAATAAAAAAAATCTCACAGTTCTCTCTCTCTATATCAGTGAAGTGTTATTTAAATCGTGTCAAGCATTAATAAAAGGAATGAAGTAAAACTATAATCTGTGTAAGCCTACATTCTTCAGTCGCACCACTCCCTGCTAATACATTCATGTCTCTAAAAAATATAAATACTGACACAGCCGAGACAACCATAAATATATAATATTTAAAGAAACAGTCAAAATTACAAAAGTTAATATTTTCTTAAACATTTGGGACAAAGGCCACAAGAAAATACATTTGAGGCGAAGACTACTGGAAACTTTTTACCATACGTGCGGTTGCAACTACTTCAAGTGTTCGGCTCCCCAACAGTCGAAATACAATACAACAAACCATCTTCTCAAATTGGTGCCCAACGTGGGGCAAATAACAATACAACTCCTAGTTCAAATCGACTTTCCATAGGTAGCAGCAATAAACCTTCTTCAAATTGGCTCCCAAAGCGTGGGACAAATAACAATACAACAAACCATCTTCTCAAACTCAGTGAAGTGAACATGAGAAACAACACCCCCACCACCTCTTACTGCACTCCACATTTAAAGGTTTTAAATCTTGTTCACAGAAGTAGGAAATAACCCTCAGTGCAGCAACCCCTCAAACCAACTAGTAGTCCAATCAGTGTATGGGGGAAATATAGCAGGAGTAGAGGTGGGGTTGCTCAATTATCTTTTTCCTTTTTGGGAGTGCACTATGAAAACAGTAATGTTCAGCCGTCTTCAATCATTTTCATTCTGAGGAAGAAAGGTGGTGGGAGCATGTGCTCAAAGATTGCATTGCTAGACTCCACCTTCTTCCTGTGACAGCCATGCTTGAATACAGACTACAAATTCCATGAACAAGGTTTACAAATATTTTGCTTACGAGGGTGTTTCATAATTCTGGTAATTTCCATGAAATGGTGAGAAATTTTGTTAAGCGGTACATTTGTCGGTAAGAATTTTTCATTTAATGATTTTAAACAAATTTGTAGATACATGTGAATTTTAGTTAAGTGTTGAAAGCTATCTGAAGTGATACAATGTACTGCAGAAAATGGGGGAGATTAAGCTATAATAAAATTGAAATTGTGGGTGGATTGGTGATACTTCAGTTTCACTTAAGCTGTTATTAAACATTTCCAGTTAAAGTGTTGGACCGCAAAACATGTCAAAGCACACTTGGGTGAAGCACATTGAAGACCATTTGTTTCTGGATGAATACTATTAAACATGGTTGAATAAGCATAGAAATTAAGCTTGCTCCAGCCACCTAGTTGAGGTCACCATAAAGGAAATCTTTGAAAAAAAGTCCCTGATATTTAATTAAAGACCACCAAGAAAGTGCGCAGGTGTAGCCATCTCAAATGATGAATGCACAGTATTCTGCAAAAACAAAATTATTAATAAGAAAGCTGTGTGCACGTTGGGTGCAGCAATTGCTGACAGGTGATTAAAAATGCACGCAGAAGAACATTTCAACACACCTGTCCAGCACTGTCTCATCACATACTGCAGGATTTCTTGCACGGATTCATAACTATGAATGAAACTTGGGCTCACCATCACAAACTGGAGACAAAGCAACAGTCAAAACAATGGACAAAGATGGTGATAGCATGCGAAAGAAGGCTAGAAATACTTCATCTCCTGGTAAGGTGATGGCCATTGTTTTGGGGGATTTCCAGGGTATAGTCCCAATAAATTACTTAGAAAAAACAGAACCATAACTGGGGACTATTATGCTTCATTGTACGGCTGTTTGAAACATGGTCAACATTGCACACAAAAAAAATCTGATGTGTTACACTCACATAACTTTCTCTACTCTTGTACAACCTAATTTTACAAATGCCTATTCTCCATATGCTTCATGTTAATCTAGATATCGAGATGTCAATCTTATTGGTATTTTTCTTGTAGATGCAAGGGGAATATGGTAGCTTTTAAGCGATGGTCAAATATTTTAACGCTCGTTGCTATGTGACGCATTCCATTCTCTTTGCATGTCCAGGACATAAAAAAATGAATAACGAATTTGAGAAAAAGTATAAGTATTGGAAAATTTAAGGAAATAACAAGCAATATCTCGAAAACGGTTCACTCAACAAAAGAAATGTATATGACATAAGTTGTGTATTTTAACGCGATCTACATTTTTTGTGTAGTAAAATTTTGTCTATCTCTTATGGTTTACCAGTTATACAAAAGTCGTTCACAATGAAGAATACTTTTGGAGACATTCCCAGAAAATTCGAGATATACATTTCATTTCTCGTGACATTACCCTAAACATATGATATTTTCATCAAAATCGTTAGAGCCATTTTTGAGAAAATTAAAATTCTCGAAAAATCTTCCATGTAAAGGGTAGTCTGGGGTGGGGGGATTTTCTTGAAAACCTTCGTGTCGCATCTCTGGAAGATACTGAACCTAAATACCAAGTTTGGTGCTTATCCGATTGTTCGTTTTTGAGTTATGCTGTTCACAGACACACACACAGACACACACACACACAGACACACACACACACAGACACACACACGGACATGTTTCCAAAAATGCTTTTTTTGGATTCAGGAGGTCTCAAAACGTGTATTTCCGGTGAAATCTCGGTATCGAATTTTTGGGTGGAATGCAATACTTCCCCTACTTACTATACGTAGTAGAGAAAGTAAAAGCTTTCACCAGAAGAATGCTCCAGTCCACAAAGCAGCAGTCACAATGGCCAAATGCATGAATTGGGCTTTGAATTGATTTCACATCCATTCTGTACTCTAGATTTAGCCCCAAGTGAAATTTTCCTATTCCCAAACTTGAAGATTTTCATCAAATGGGGGGGAAAAAAAACATTGCTACTGTCAAAGACTATTTTGTAGTGTTTGATAGATCCTAAATTTCTGATAGAATGACAAATTTGTCGGTCCAAGTGTATAGACATCAATGGAGACATTGTTGTTGTTCACCAATGGCACTGGGGATTAATGATCAGACTCATTTTCCCTCTGGCTTCCCAATATAAAGTCTGTAAGTTATCACTTTTAAGGCCTTTGTATTTGGCAAGATGCTGTTTGTTCAGGATGACATCTACTTCACAGACAATGCACTTGGGTGTAGTTAGGCATCGTATCTTGTAGAGGTTTCTGCGAGGCAATTGTGGCCAGTTGCCATCCTAAATAAGGCCACTGCAGTTTTCCTTGGCATTTTTTGTATATCAACTCTATCTTTAATATCCTTATAATCTTTATCTTTTAATTTATCTTCATCAAGTCTCTGCTGTCTTTTGAAATGTTGCTTAATGTTATTTAATTGTTTATTTATTTCTATTTGTCCTGCAGGTTTTATTTGTTGTATTGCACCTTTCTTTGCTAATTGATCCGCATTTTCATTGCCCAAAAGTCCAACATGAGCTGGGATCCATTGTAGAGTGACATGATTTCTAGTTTCAACTGCTTTAATTAGGCTTCTTATTTCTTTAATATTTCTTGCTGTTTTATTATTGTAATTTACTAGCCCGTCTATGGCTGATTTTGAGTCTGATAAGATGACCATTTTTTTGTTTTATGGTCCATATACAATGTTTATAACTATTAATTCTTCATCATAGTGGTTTGATGTTTCATCTAATGTTAGGTACTGTGCAAAGTGTTTACAGTATACTCCAGCACCAGCGTTTTTTTTTATTGATGAGGGATCCATCTGTATATATTTGGAGCCATTCTTTTTCTGGATATCTTTCATTTTCCATAGCTATTGCTATGGCTCTCATTTCATCTGGAGACCTTGTTGAGAAACAAAGTATGTTAGGAAAAAATAATTTTACTTGCATTTGTACCAAACTTTTCAAACGACCCTCATATTCACATCAAAGAATTATGAATACTGGTTAATTGGCTTTTGATATTTTATGGGCATCAGTCATATAGAGGTTTGTGCTTTATTCATGGTCTGCTTTGGGCAGACTTCACCATATTAACTTATACATAAATCACATATACAATTGAATGTACTATTTTATGTTGGACTGACAAAGTGCCTTACAATAAATGAGAGAAAGTTTAAAACCATTATCAAATTAAAAACTAACACAATATATTCCAAGTACAGGTTGATAAGACAAGTTGTGGATATGTACATACAAATTAGTTATCACTTATACAAAAAATTTAAGTTTCAATGGCAAAAATGTGTTTTCAAACATTCAACATCAAATGGCAAGCACATACAAACCTAATGCAGACACAAATGCAAGCAGGAAAAGGATAGGTATATAAGAGTCCGATTAGAGTTCCGTGATGCCTACCTGCACAGTATGAACTTCTCGACCTTGAGAGGACTCCTCAATTGCTTTCTGGAACTCTATTGCGTAAGTCGGTGTGGTTATGGGGGGCAGAGCCACATCCTCAGGGGCCAAACTGGGACTAGTAATCTGACAAAATGCAATCAAAGCATCTAGCACTAACTCACTTCAGGCAGTTATTTGTTGGTGATTAAACTATTACAAACATCCCATAGATATGGTGAGACTATTATCATGGCAAAACAATCAGTTTAAACAATATTATATGCTACTTGTTCATTGTACGAAGGAGGAGGACCTTTATGAGGTCATTGCATTTTAGAAATCTACCTGGTTGAGTAGTTTTTCATTTTTCTGGTCTTGTAAAATAACAAAAGATTTCTAAATGTACACAGAGTATTACAATTCAGGTGACCCAAAACATTTCATGTCATATATTCTCAGTTTTTATTAATCTTTTTAGAAAACCATCCCAAAAGTCATACACTATTAGCAGACTCCCCATATAAAGTACTCTTAAATTTGCATCAATTTAAAAAGAATTATATCCTTGAAAATTTTCTTACTTCCACTTGTTGCATCGTTCATCACTTAAATAATACCACATAACAGACATAATATTGTTTTATTACATAAGTTTGCATGAGTGGAGCTTAACTGTTGCATTATGTGATTAGGGTGTTTTGTAAAATATCTTAAGTGCTGCCCAGGAAAACCTGGCATTTCCAAGCACATGCTAATGGACCTGAGATGGTTTAAGTAGTCTCAATTCATGGCAACAGATTTAATTGCTTCAGCCAAGTTGCAGATTATTAAAATAATTGAATCCATTTTAGTTTGATACCGTTTATTCTGCTTCTTCCTTAATAGATTGCCCTCCTCTTTGTACGACTTACATCCCCAAGGACTTCCAAGCCAATGCCTTGGGTTAGTAGCTGTTGAGTAAGCAAACTCCGGATCACAGCATATCCGGATGGGTGATCAGCCCAAGGAAATGAAATGTAGTGATTAAAGGAATGATAGGAAAATTTGCGGATCAAATTATCCAACCCAGCATTCACCTAGCTCCAAGGAAAACTATGGAAAAACCTTTAGTCAAATTGGTCGGCCCCGAGGGTTTGAACCTGAGAGTCATCCTCCGTGGTGTAGTGGTTACCATGATAGCCTCTATTATCCATTCCAAACCAGAGTGCCTTTCACTGAAAACAAACTCTTTGTATTATCCGCGCGAAAGTAGTTCGCAAACCCCGCCCCTAATGGCTGTTTGTTCCCCTCCCGCGTGCTTGTTGAACACTATTTAATCTATAAAAAGGCGCCCTGCGTGAGAATCATAGTTCAAAATGCAACCTAACGTAACAATAGATTTTATAAGTATGCGGCAATGAACAGTTTACTTACATTAATCACAATCCTTGGGCAAAAGTGCAACACCCAAATCCGAATCCTCCGAAGATGAATCAGCTGCCATATCAGTATCAGAACTACTCTCCAAAATAATGACAAACTTATCCACAATTCCACAGCACTGTCGCACTTAAGTATCGGGTATTTTTGTAATAGTGAGTTGAATATATGAAGTATTGTTTGTTTTTAGCCACTTTTTAACTGTTTCCCGCTTCTGTGTTTGAACAGTTTATTCGCAGTACACGCACCTTCCTCTGCCATGTAAACTCAAATACCAACTGACTAAATCACAAGATTTGACCTGAGCTGAGATGTGTGTTAGTGTATTATGAATGACTGTTCGCTTATCATATATCGTGTGTTACGCAAAGTGTTTATTCCGTACTCAGATAGCACCTCTGGGAATTCATTGCTGCATTTCTTGTGTATGTTAAGAGTGGCAGTCGTTTATATGGTTGGTATTAACAACCAAGATGCTCTCGGCGTTAGCGCAATAGCAGGCGAAAGTCATATTTTGTAATCTCTTAACAGCTAGTATATATCCATTACCTTTAACGATGAGTTCTTATGATAACCGTAATAAAATGTGCAGTTCTATACCTTTCCTGCTCTAATATTTCATAATACAATATATGTATTAAGGAACTATTTACGTTGGCGTAAGAGTATATTCTTGGGTTCGTGACAAGCCGAAGCACGTGCTTCTGTTTACATCAGAGGGAACTCTGGTTTGGAATGGACCATAGTTCCCGAAGTCGTGGGTTCAAATCCGGCAGAGAGCGATGGATTTTTTCGAGCATAAAAATCCTTAGCATGGCTTCCTTTGGAAGGGAAGTAAAGCAGTGGTCCCATGTCGTAGATTTACAGCACATAAAAGTACCACATGCCTGATATAGAGGCCTCCGAGCAAAATTACTGGTCTTTCACGCCCAATATAGAATGGGACGCTAAGAACCATAGTACTTAAAGAAGTTTTAATTTAATTTTTTGAACCTGAGACCTCCTGAATGCAAGTCGCACACGTTACCACTCCACCACCTCACTCAGTGATATGGTGTAGTAAAAGTTTAAAATTCGGTGTGGAATCAAACCCTGGTCTCCCATGTAACAAGTGAGTACACACAGTTACACCACACAGCAAGTATTTTGACCCTACTCTGGATTTTATTATAGTTGTGTTCCAATTATAATGGCAATAAACAACTATATAAAAGAATATATTTATTTCCCTATGCCAAGTTTCAGTCACTTAGACACACATTTGATCACAATATTTCTTTTACCTAGAAAGGCTAACCTTTAGCCTCATCTCACAAAACTTTGGCTACAAACTCAATTCGAATGAGTTTGGCTGTGTAATTGATAAATTATAATTTATTGAAGGCTCATGTTCATCCACTTTACTGGATTGCTGCACGTTGTGATTTTGCTTCTAATCAAAATAAAAACTAAATAACAGAGTATTTATTTTATCTGCTGAATTTCAGACAATTATGTCTATACCTCACTGCAGTATTTGTTTTAGCTAGCAAAGCTAGTCTGTAGGCTCAATACAGGAAACTTCCACTGAAATCTCAATTCCAAAGCATTCGCTTAATGTAGCTGATAAATTATCACAGATCTTTTGGAGGCTCTTAATGCAAACTCCCCTTAATTTCGTATGGAATACAACAAAATTTGAAATTTGTTGACAAATCTTGTTTAAACTCTTACCCATAAACACTTAACTCCATATATGCAGTGTTTTGCCTAAAAATTAACATTTATAGAAAGCTCTATATACAGTGTGATTCTCTCGCTAGAGGCCCCAAACATTTGTTTATATGTTGGCCATTTATGTGAGTTTTGTGATGAAAATTTGTGTACACATACTTTGAACTATGCAATGTCACATCCGATGCTGAAAATGTTCCCCTACCACATCCAAACATGTTTGTACACGTTGCTCCAAATTCTGGAATACTTTTATTAAAGTCTCCTCGGTAATGGCTTCAATCTTTTGACGTATAGCATCTTTCAACTCTGCAATTGTACATGGTCTATTTCTGTATACCTTTCCCTTCAGACATCCCCACAGGAAGAAGTCGGGTGGTGTTATGTTAGGATATCTTGGCGGCCAAAGTGTTTTTGAGATGATTCGATCTTAAAAAAAAGCTTTTAATTTCCCTCATTCTTGCACGTGACGTGTGACTTGTTGCACCATCTTGTTGGAAATATCCGTGAATTAATTCATCATCTGTTAAATGATTGACAAAGTCAGTGAATATCCTAATGTATTTTTCAGCGTTTACCACATTCTCATGAAAATAGGGCCTATAATATGCCTACATGACACTGTGCACCACACTTCAATTTGCATGTAGAGGTTCTGCATGTAGGGCATGAGGATTTGTTTGTGCCCATATATGCATGTTCTGAGAGTTTATGTAGCCACTCAGATGAAACCATATTTCATCCGTGAACCAAGTAAAGTCCAAAATCCCAGGATTCTGATTAATAAAGGTTTGAAACCACACACAGAACTGCACACGTTTTTAATGGTCCGTCGGTTGCACTTCTTGAACACATGTCACACGGTAAGAATGGAGGTTTGCTTTCTTAGCAGCTCTTTGTCACACAATATGGAACATTCATTTTCTGGGAAAGTCGTCGCAAGGATTTTGATGGTGTCGCCAGTAATCGCTCTTTTACTTCTTCCATTACACCCACATTCATAATCCGGCCGCCTGCATACTGTGTGATCAAGGTTCCAGTCATCTCTAACTTTGTTACCAATTTCTGAATACAACATTTTGAAGGCACACGCCGCGTACCAAATTCGGCCCAAAATGCCCTTTGACATGATTTAAATGAACTCATTTGCCAGTAGTTGCCAACAAGAAACACGCATTCTGCAGTTGTGTACGACATTGTCGATGCTGCTTCCAAGCCAACACTGGAGTATAGCGCGTGGAGACGTTCGTGTGTCTAAGTAGAGCCAAGGTCAGTGTAACAGTCCAAGCCTATTGGGAGGGGTGTGGCACTACATTACATTGTTCAAGGTATGTGTACACAAAGTTTCATCACAAAACTCACATAAATGGCCAACATATAAGCAAAAGTTTGGGGCCTCTAGCGAGAGAATCACACTGTATAAATCACCGCAATTTTGTATTGAATTCAAACAAATTTGAACTGTGTTAACAAATCTTCTTCAAACTCCTGTATATAAAATCTCAATTCCATATTTGCAATGGTTGGCAAGTTGTTTCATGAGCATGTATGAATGGGCAGACAGACAGATAAAATAACACTAATAGGTGCTCTGTAGAAGCAGAGGCATAGTTGGGGAGAGGGGTTGGAACCCTCCTCCTTTGCTAAAAGAATATAAAAGTTAATAGCAAAAGTAGCTTCATTAAAGTAATAGCAACTTTCTAGGTTGGTGGGAACGAGATACTTCCTAATCGTATCACTGGTAGCGCTAAATTTATGCTGCATGTCTTGATAAAAATTGTTTAAAAATGGATCCCTATGCATACCCCACCCCCCTTTAACATTTTTCTGGCTATGCTGCTGTGTAGAAGTAAACACATCTAAAAACTTTTTTAAAATTTGGCTCCCTATCCTATCACTCTATAAAAGAATAATTTCACAGTACTTACAAATGAACTTAAAAGAAGAGTATGTATTGAAAATAACTGCAAGATTTGTATGATAGTATGACTACAATTATTACACTGCCAAAAAAACTCTTAAGGGCAAATTTTAGATTACTAGCAGCCTGATTGCATCAACAAACATCAACATAGGATTGGCACTGTCTCCTACATGCTCTTTCTATAAACTTGGAGAAGACACAAAGGGAGATCACTTTTGCTACCCAACCTTTCGCCAACTTATCACTTCTAAATGACTGGAATGCAAGACAGTGGCACTGTTCATTAGAAACAAACTAACCAACATCAAAAAGTACATGACATGGATTGTAGAAGGTAGAAAGTAGCTACTGCCCAATATAAAACCATGAATTCTTCTTGATGACACGATTAAAATGCCTTAATTATATACATACACTGCTGTTTGTGAAAATTGCAACACCAAGAAAGAATTTCCCGAATAACTCCAAACTTGGTGGAAATGTAGAAGAGTGTGCAAGCATTAAGTGATTAGGTTTGCAGAGAGATGGGGTACATATAGGCTGAGCAGAGCACTCTTGTGTCGGTCCGACAAGGTCAGTGTTGCGCCCAGTGTAGTCAGTGCGGAGCTGTCAAACAAGGTGGAAACAATAAAGTGAGAGCCAGTATGCCTCATCGACGTCAAAGGGAGCAATATCGGCATGTGAGTTCGAACGGGGTAGAATGATCGGTCTCCGGGAAGCGGGTTTGTCATACTGTGACATTTCAGCTCGTACAGGTCATGCTGCTACGACAGTGATGTGTGTGTGGAAGCAGTGGATAGATGATGGTCGTACACACCGAAGAGTGGGTACTGGACCACAGAGCATGACCACAGCACCAGATGATCATCATCTTAACCACATGGCCATAACGGACCATACAGCTTCATCCACAGTGTTGGCTCGACGCTGGAGCACTGCAACAGGTGTGAACTTGTCTGCATTAACGGTTCGTCACCGTCTGCTGCAGGTTGGCCTGGTTGCATGCATGCCATTGTCGGCTTCCATTATCCAGAAACCACAAGTTCCTCTGACTGCAATGGACACGTGAACGCCATCACTGGGGTGCTGAATGGCAAAATGTAGTCTTTTTGGTCAAGTCCCACTTCAATGTGTCCTACAGTGATAGCCGCATACGTGTCCGGCGGTACCGTGGTGAGTGCAACCTGGAGGGCTCTATTGTTGAGCGGCATAGTAGACAAACACCAGGAGTGATGGTTTGGGACGCCATTGGTTACAACAACCGATCTCGCCTCCTACAAATTGAGGGCACTTTAAACAGAAACAGGTACCTAATGGTGGTTGTAGAGCCTGAGGTACTCCCCTGCTTCAGGCATCTTCACAGGCTACATTTCAACAAGACAATGCCCGGCCACGTATTGCGAGGAATGTACAAGCCTTCTTCGAAGAGTGATGGGTACCACTGCTTCCCTGGCCTGCACGTTTGCCTAAAATGTCGCTCATCGAACATGTCTGGGATATGGTTGGTCGACACAGTCCTCCAGTAACAGTGTCACGGATTTGTGAGCTCGAATACAAACTGCATGGAGGGAAATCCCTCAGGAACTTATTCAGAACCTTTTTGATTCAATGCCATGGCGCATAGCAGCTCTAATTGCAGCGCATAGAGGCCACACCAAATACTGAATATTAAGGTTCAAAGGTCATGTATCATTTGTTACTTGTCATGTACCCAACCTGTGGTATTAAATTCATGCGTTTCCTTCTTGGTGTTGCAATTTTCACAAATGGCAGCGTATGTTTCTCTTTTAATCATTTCCTGCTACAATATGGTAACACAACGGCAGAGAAGCCATGTGGCAGGCAGATTGTCATGTCATTTAGAGATTTAGATTGACCACGAAGAGTTAGGAGAGGACAAAGAAGTGTTTTGTAAACAAAGCTTACATTCTTTCATCCAGTTTGCACAGAGAAACATGATGTGAACTGTGGGCGGACTCTTTGATATGTAGATTAAAACAACTGAAAGAAAACCCTCATGCCAGAGAAAAATGTTAGCAAATTAGGTATTCAAAATGTACACCATCACCAATTAGGCAACATTTATGAGATCTATATTCCTGAATGTACCTCAAAACATTAGCATATCCTTCATTTCATGTATAGCTTGCAAAGCAACCTTCCTCAAAAAATCTGATGCGACACATACACGGCTTCCTCTACCCACGACCAAGTTCACATATTATAGTCGTTGTATATTACACTATTCATATGAAAAATGATTCTTCTATTCTCACTATGGGTACACACAATATACATATTTTTACTTAAGAATTTGTGCTTAGTTACAACTTGAGGAAACAGTATTCAAATGCTTATACATGGTAACAAGGACTTGCGATGGAAAGCAAAACTTCCAATGCGTTACATTCACATGTAACACATTCATTCCTCTACCCTCTATCGTTTATTACTGGGTATATAAATTATTCCTATGAAAGTTTATTTTCTTACCTACTTCATTTTACTCAAGATAAACCTTTCTAGAAACAGCTACATTACACATTTTGTTATAGTTACAAAGGAAATAATGACTGTCAAGCGTTTTAGAATGGGACACTATATACTGGCCCTAAAATTCCACAATCTTTCCATGACATTGTGAGAAACAATTAAAGATTGACAGGACGACTTTAAAAAGAATGTCTGCATAAGGAATAATTTGAACCATTAATAATGGATATCTAGGAAATGGCTGATACCACAAAAAAATTTCCTTTAAATAACTTGTAAATTTTTAAGAGATTTACATTTCTTGTATAGTATGTTTCATCTTTAGTTTAATGTTTAGTAGTTATGCAAGATTATGTCTCAAGCCTGATAAAGAAGCGTCTGAGCAAAATTTCTGGTCTTTTATGTCCAATATAGAACCACAGTACTTAAAGAGTGTCCTGAGCTTTGTATAACTTTTTATCATTTGGAAATTATAAGAGGTACACAGAAACTTTACATGAAAAATCTGATGTGTTACACTCACATTACTTTCCCTACTCTTGTACAAACTATTTTTACAAACGCTTATTCTCCATATACTTCATGTTAATCGAGATGTTAATCTTATTGCTAATTTTCTTGTAAATGCAAGGGGAATTGGTAGGCTTTAAGCGATAGTCAAATATTTTAAGAGCTGGTTGCTATGTGGCATATTCCATTCTCTTTGCATTACCAGGACAAAAAAAAATGAATAACGAATTTGAGAAAAAGTATAAGTATTGGAAAATTTAAGGGAATAACAAGCAATATCTCGAAAATGGTTCACCCACAAAAGAAATGTGTATGACATAAATTGTGTATTTTAACGCGATCTACATTTTTTGTGTAGTAAAATTTTGCCTATCTCTTATGGTTTACCAACTATGCAAAAGCCGCTCACAATGAAGAATACTGTTGGAGACATTCCCGGAAAATTCGAGATATACATTTCATTTGTCATGAAAATATCTTAAACATGCGATATTTTAATCAAAATCGTTAAGAGCCATTTTTGAGAAAATTAAAATTTTCGAAAAATGTTCCATGTAAAGGGTAATTTGAGGTGGAGGGATTTTCTTGAAAACCTTTGTGTCGCATCTCTGGAAGATACTGAACCTAAATACCAAGTTTGGTGTTTATCCGACTGTTCGTTTCTGAGTTATGCTGTTCACAGACACACACACGGACATGTTTCCAAAAATGCTTTTTTTGGATTCAGGGGGTCTCAAAACATATATTTCCGGTGAAATCTCGGTATCGAATTTTTGCGTGGAATACAATACTTCCCCTACTTACTATACGTAGTAGAGAAAGTAAAAATGTAGAACTCATTAAAATACGCAGTATGTATCAAACAAATTCTTTTGCAGAGTTATGCATTTTCAAAACAGTTCATATTGCATATTTACACCTTCCCACGCACACCACATGATAGAGAGGCTTGAAAGTTTTCAGTATCTTCTTTTCTCTTTCCATCACAAGAGCTCATTCATCACCACAACTAAACATCTGAATGCTCTTTCCACTTATTTTATGCAACTAAGCACTTATTACTTAATTTGAAATCATTTCTTGGCAAAAATTTATTGTGAATAGGGTAACTTGGACAGAAGAATCACTAGCTATAATACATAATGGATTTGACTCGTGTGAAAAAAAAATCTTATAAGCGTTCACATTAAATTCTTACAATAGTCTGACTATGAACGCGAGTTGTCTATGAGCCAGCAGTGCGAGCACATCCAGACTTGCCTACCTGGCCGCTGGGTGCCTCTAATGAATAGTCCCTTCAGAATAATAGTTGCGCAACGAGCTCATATGTGTCACTTCCTCAAAATTTAGATAATTTATTGTTCCATAAGAATCCTTTGGGCCAGTTCTAGTAACCTCTTTTCTAGAACATCTTTTTATAAGAGGCTGCTCTTGCTCAGATAGTCAGTTGACAGTTAAGAAGTTACGAAGTGAAACGTGGACAGTGCAGTTCAATTGTAAGTTGTGACCCAGCATTTCAGTTGTGATTTGATTCGATAGACCAGTTGTGTTCCAAGTGTGTGCCAAAAAAGATTGTTCTGTGCGATTTTCAAAATTGAAAATTGTACCAAATGTTTATTATAACTGGCCAAAAATGTTGTTTTCAACTTGTAAATTCAATATAGGGAAATTGCCACGCACACATTGATTAATTCTAATATTTAGAAGAAACAAAAAAAAGTCTTACGTATGTGATGTTTAATTTTTAAACTTTTACCAAAATGATTTGTGCAAAACATTTAAATGCAAATGAAGTAACAATGTTTTCAAATAATGGCATAACTACTATTAACTTCTTAATATATGGAGCTCACCCAGAAATTTCAAACATGTAAATTAGAAGTTGGGGTATACAGAAATGAAAAAGAAAAGAAAGAGCTGAGAAAAAAGGATCTAAAGTTGTAACTTTGTGCTTTGATTTAATGCAATGACTCTTTATTTAAATGGTCATATGAAGCTCAAAAATGGCCAGCATTAAGAAAATAGCTACATAGTGAGAAGGTAGACAGGACAAGCATAATAAAAGCTCTAAACACTTTGTTGTTTTCTTTGGCAAATCTCACAGATACATTGCCTTAAATACAGGAAAATGGAAAATCATCTGTAGCAGATTATTTGGTCATTGAATCATAAAATCAATCCCAAAGTTAAACTACTTAAACAATTAAATGAACCTATGGAATTAATAATTTAAATGAAAATGTTTATTATTAAAAAAAGTTGCAATTAAATTTGAAACAGCATCTATTGATTCTGATATAAATAAATTTGTTTTGCTTCCAGTAGATGTGTGAATATTGGAAACAGTCACTTCGAGTAGCCTCAAAGTGTCAAAGCCACTGTAAGTAAACCAGAAGCAGACAGTTAATGAGATTCTGGATTAATCATGAACATTATCTTCCTTAATTTAATTAAAAAGATAAGTGAAGCATTTAATTAGTTGTTAATTTATATAGATTATACATGCTGTCTTATACAAGTAATGCATAATAGTGATGAAACAAAAATTAACTCGAAGACAGGTGAAATTTAATATTTTTAGAGAAATGTTTACAAAAAAAAAACAATATTTTTTGACATCATTCTACAAAATGTAAAGATACTGACAGTATTTAAATGCTAATTTATTCATTTAATTTTTTCTGAGGGATAGTTATTTTCTTCAGTTACATCCAGAATTTCACTTGTTTCTAACAGAAAGTAAGTTGGTTGCTAAGGAAACAGTTTAGTTCTTGACATGTGTATCAGATTTTGTTTGAAGAAAACTATTTTATTTGTGATATCATTCTAAAATAAAATGCTTTTAACTGAATTGAAAGGACTGAACTCTGATGATAGGAGATGGTAACAGAAAGAAGCACAACAAGTAGTATGTATACTTTTCAATGAAGCTCATCAAAATTGACAACCTATTTCACAGGTAATTCAAAGAACATGGACATGGCAGACATATAAAAAGTATACAAGACCTCAAATTATTAAATTTCATATGCCAAACGCTTATTTTAAAAACATGTGTTACATTCACATGACTTTCTCTACCCATTATCATTTATTAATGGGTATACAAACTATTCTTACAAAAGTTTATTTTTCTATCTACTTCATTTTAACTGAGATAAACCTTTGCAGAAATAGCTACATTACACATTTCATTACATACACAAAGAGAAGAGTGCTAGTCAAATGTTTAAGAAGTGGACAGTATCTACTGGCCTTCAAATTCCACACTGTTTCCAGGCAATCGCAAGAAACAACTAAAAGGACTTTAAAAAGAATGACCGATAATCTCCTCTTACAGTGTGCCCCACAGCGATGAAAATGATGTGTCGTAAGTCAAACAGATGTCACTCTATGTCATACGCTTTCTCTAACGTAATGCTGCCAACATATGAATAATGCCACCGAAGTCGGTAAGATATTCAGCCTCAAAGCGTAGCCGAGAGATTGAGGGCCCTCAGCCTCAAAGCATAGCCGAGGGATGTTTTTTAGAAGGAGAGGAGTGTAGCAAGTTGCAACTGCAAAGCGACAACAGGGCATAGCCGAGGGATCTGCGTGTCTAAAACTTGAATCATTCATGTTCGCAGAAACAACAGCACATCACATATTTAATGCATTTCACTTTTTATTTAGGTTGGCAGCACCCACTTTGCATGTGATTTATCGGAAAAATGCTATGTTTGTTGTGTTCCTGACGCGATTTGTCTATATAAGTAACCACCTAAAACGGGCGGGCAGGTGGGCACCAGATATAGAAGAGACCACATCATGTTCTAAACTCACTCCTAAGGTAATTTATTCGCTTTCCTTTTGATTTTATAAGCATTTTCTACGGGCATACTATAAGACAAGATTAGCCAAGGATGACAAAGTACTGAATAATTTGAACCATTAATAATGGTTATCTTCAAAATGGCTTATGGCACAAAAAATTATTTGGAATATATTGCATGTGTTAAAGAGATCTACTTTTTTGTGCAGTACATTTTTGACTATCGCTTAACATTTGCCAGTTATACAAGATTATAGGAGTTACTTCAATATTAGATTATGGTGAAAATAGAAGCTTCTAACTTACGAAATCAGGGTTTTTTGCTATCCACAGTAATTTTTGGTTAATGAGGAATGTTTTGGTGTAGTACATGTTGTTCCAGGGGTAATATATTGCCCAACCACCATCCCTTTTATGCAGTCATTCTTATATAGTCATTTTTGGCAGGTTTTGACAGCTTTTGGAAGGAATTGCTGCCAACGTGAATCATTCGAGTTTTAAACATGCAGATCCCTTCGCTACACCCTGTCGTTGGTATGCAGTTGCAGCCTCTCCTTCTAAAAAACGTCCCTCGGCTACGCTTTGAGGCTGAGGGCCCTCAATCCCTTGGCTACGTCTTGAGGCTGAGGGCCCTAAATCGTGTTTTAAGCTATGTTGGGATTTCAGAAAGACAATGCAACCAACATTCCCATGATGCCATGGGTGAGATGCATGTGATGCGACTTCCGAGTGTCAGTAATATGGAACAAAAGTGACAAAATACGCCATATATTCATGAAAATAAGTAAAGCACCATGTTATTTGTTCTTTATTATGTGTAACAATGTGCTGAAGGCAATAAAAGTATATGCGTGTGTTATGTGTATATAGTGATACCAGCCATAATCTAATATCAAAGTTTATCGAGATTATATAAAATTCCTTTTGAATGAAGATGACTTCACAGGCTATTCGCAGAGAATTCAACATATACATTTTATTTGTCATGTAAATATCTTGAATATGTGGTAGTTTAATCAAAATCATTAAGAGACATTTTTGAGAAAATCAAAGGTTTTGAAAAATGTTCCATGAAAAGGGTAGTTTGAAGTTGGGCACGTTTTCTTGAAACTCTTCATATTCCATCTTTGGAAAGTACTGGTTAAATATACGAAGTTTTGTATTTAGCTGACTTTTCATTCTTGAGTTATATTGTTCACGTGCAAGTAAATGCACACACACAGACCTTTCTCTAAAAATGCTTTACTTTTTATTTTATTTATTTTCTTTTTGATTCAGGGAGTCTCAAAAAGCGTGTTTCCAATCAAATCTCAGTATATCAAATTTTTGGATGTTATGCAATACTTCCTCTACCTTAAGATAGGTAAGCAGTAGAGGAACTAAAAAAGGAAAACAAGGTAAATAACTTATTCCCAATATAAATGACCAAATTAAAGCTTTTCATTTTACAGCATAGCAAATCCTCCTCCATTAAGCAAATACTATAAAACAGCATTTATGAGATATGTTTCACCATGACCTTATAGTCCCACCATATTGAAACTTGCACAGAAAAACAAGGTAATTAATGCACCACAAAGCAAAAAGAGTTATCAGCTAAATTAATGCACACATTCACATAAAAGTTAAGCTCATCAGAAGAAACCAATAAAGTGCTCTTAATGTGTCGATACATTTTATTAATGTAACTAGCACACCACTTAACTTCTTATAATCTGTTCAATCCCAAGGCTTCTGAAAATTTAAGTTCTTAATGCAAACCCTTAAATATTTCTTTCCTCTTGTATAGTAATAGCCCCATTTATTGCCTAAGGTTGGAAACATGAATCAGATTTGAGAAATCTCATATGGTACACTCAAATGACTTTCTGTATCTTTTTGCAGATGTCACATGCCTTATATATTATTCTACCCATATTACCTAGCATTGCACTGATGTTTTTTTAAGTGATGATTTAATTACAGTAGAGCATTGATTATCCGAATACATATCAAACAAAACATTGGTTAACTGCAAGCATTCCTAATTTCAAATTTGCATGCAGGCCATGTAGTTCTGATCGAGGAAAAAACAAAAAATGATTCAGCAGTTGTATAAAGAAATTGATTTGAAGGATGCTGAGTACTCAAGGGCACTACAGTAGCAAAAGCTTGAAATAAGCTCCTTCCGTCAGATGAGTCTATCACTGGACCTAAGAGCCACCAAAACAGCCAAGCAGCTACACTGACTAAAGAATCTCCAGGATTTGAAGAATGCGGCCAGGAAAAATTGGCTCGAATGTGATGTTGATGACTAAAGACGAGAATTCCATGCAAATGCATGCTTTTATAGGATCATTGGACATACCTCAAACTTAGTACTTACACATTTCATTACTTTCTGATTCAAAGATTGTGTAGTTTTTTTTGTGCATATTTGCATATTTTGATCTTTCTGGGGATAAAAACATGCATAATGCATATACAAGGCAGTTTTAGCTTAATTATGCATATAATGTACATTATTTTCAGTTTAAATGCATGTTTTAATGGTTTTGAGTAGACATCTCAGTTTTTTGATTTTATGATTCTTATTTTTGCTTCACGGATCAGGGTTGAAGAAAGAAAAAGGGGGCGGGGGTATAATAGAAAGTTAAAATTCTCACAATAGGATGACTTTCCTGAATTTTAACAGCCCTCTGCAGACCGCCTGTCACAAACAGATTTATTTATCCACAACAATCACCAGCAAGCCTTTGATTTAGTGACAATGGAAATTTAGCCTTCTAAATCCGGTACTGCAGCTGACGTGACAAAGACATGCTGCAGAGTGGTCTTGTGGAATTTGAATAAAGCTTATTAGTAACTTCGATTCTTCTAAAACTGAAATCATTCACTAAACTGTCTTCGCAGTGCGTGCGTGAGAACCTCATAAGTGGTAAATGTCTGTGTTATTCTGCTTGTGAGTGTTAATGTGCTTCCAATTAAAAGTTCCAGAAGTGTACTTCTTGCACAGTGCATAAAAGGAAAGGATTTTATCAGATAAGATGGAGATGCATTCTGTGATTGTTGTAATAAAGAGATAAGCTATTCTTTTTCAGAAAATTTTCTATTGGCGCTTGTTCTTTGTAAAACATCACAAAATTTATTTTAAGTAATTGACTATAAGAATGCTAGTTTTTTTTAAAAATCATATCCACATAACCGGAAGATCCTTTATAATTTCAGATAAAACATACTACAAAATTTCAAGTCGAACAGCATGTCGCATCTACATCACAAATTGCAAGAATACGAAAAACAAATGAATCTGCAACACACCAAACCCAGTCATTTACTACTGTTCCCACACCTAAGGCACAGAAAAATTATTTTTACATGGATTTGTGCGATGCATTTATAGGAGCAAATATATCACTTGGGATTCTCAGAAACCCAATTCTTAAGTTTTTTTTTTGTTTTTTTTGAGAAGTATACGCAAAATATGTCTCTGATCCTGCGACATTGAGGACAGTTTATGTTCCAAAATCTGGGATGTAGAGAGGTCATTTTCTGCCTACAAAAATATTTTGACTGATATGCACAGGAGCCTCACAGAATAAAATTTAGAAAATTGGGATTTAGAATTTAGGGATTTTATAGTGCATGGAATTCTCATCTTTATTGACAATTATCAAATATTGACAGTCAATGAAATCATTGGCAGTATCATTGGCAACCAAGACACTTATACATGAGGAAGAGCCTAGTGGCAGCGACGACAAGCATGCTGAAAAAGTACCATCTAGTGAGGAAGCTTTTCACTGCCTTGAGACGGATATGAAGTGGTTAAAACCTTTGCGAGATTTAGCAGGGAAAGAAAAAAAATAAATAAATAATCTCGGCCCTGAAGCCTCCAAAAAAAAAAAGAAACAAGGACGGGCTTCCTTTCCTTTATATAGGATTCCTAATTTAACTGCCATTTTTAACTTGTCAACCAGGCCAGTCTGTTCTCTATTTGTAAAACCTGTAATACAAAATATATATTTAATATCAGTATTTCTTTGTTTCATATTGCTCCTATGACACTGATACAATTTGTTTTTATAGATGATCAGTTATCCGAATACCCTTCATCCCCAATTGTTTCGGACAATCGATGCTCTACTGCAATTTTATTTAATATTACTTATTAAATAATTGTACAATGATCTAGAAGATTCCCTTTGGTCAACCACACTGTAATACACTGATTACATGTGACGTAGGTGAACTGTTATGGCATACATAACACTTCAGCGACTCATTATGATCTTACTCGGTGACACACACAACTCCCATATCACCCATACCCTTTAACACCTTCAAAGCAGCAGTCCACTGGGAACCATTCCCCACATAAACAATGAAATATGTGTATTTAAAAATAAAATAAATTCTGTTCATTGTAATTTTAACGTTCTAATGAATTGACTTAATTTCCTTTGCTTCAAGAGTTGCTTTCATGTTACCTGCAAAAAATCAATAAATATGGTATGGATTCAACAGTGCTGTTATCTGTTGCACTACTTGCAAACACACTCAAGGTCCTGTCATCAGGGCTGCCATCCGATAAGCATTTAATTACACACAATTAACAAGGTAAGATCTTTTTGAATAACTCAAAGTTTTGAAATTACGGTGTGGTTGACCAAAAGAAGTCATATGCAAATTGACTATAATGGTAATTAAACAGTTGTATGTAAATTATTAAACTTGCTACCACTCATTTCATCGACACACTTGTGTCTTAATTACTACCATTAGTCTTCTTGCAAATATACTATAGTCTGAAAACTCCCTTTTACCCCTTACAATTGTCATTTTGTAAAGTCAATGTTAACAGCTGGTTACGAGCACAGGACCTGACTTCTGGTTCACTTCTGATTCATCTTCATCACGGTGATGAAGCGCTTACCTCCAAGATGACCTTTGAGTCACGGGAAAATGTGAAAATCACTTGGGAAAAGATGTGGTGAATATGGAGGATGCGAGAAAACTTCCCAGTTGAATGTTCTGAGCTCCGCCTGGGTCAAGATTCAACTTGGAAGTTTTCTTGTATCCTCCGTATTCACCGGAGCTTGCCCCAAGTGATTTTCACATGTTCCTCCAACTCAAAGGTAAGTACTTTTAACACCGATGATGAAGTCAAATCAGTGAACAGCTGGTTGCGAGCACAGGACCCGACCTGGTACAACACTGGCTTGGAAAAACATGTTGACTATGTAGAAAAGTAACAGAAGGATTGTACAACATATAAAATTAATTCAACATGATCAATTGTGTGTAATGTTTTTTTATAAAATAGGGAAACTTACTTATTGGACACCCCTCGTAGTACCTACATACCATAAAGGTTATGACCCTCTTTGCTTTATCCACGGTAGCACTTCCCCCCATTACCACAGATAATCAAGAGTCTACTGTATTTCTGATGCAATCTCAATACTGAATTTTTGTTTGGAATAGATTACGTCCTCTGCTATTATGTAAGGATTTATAGCACAGCTGCTAGAACTCGAATCAATTGTGGATTTTTGGCTTCTATATAAATGATTTACCACTGGGTTGCTATGAAACACACAGAACTTCTCTCTTCTAACTCAGGTACACAAGGGTACCTTCAAGGTGACCTTAGCTACTCCAAGAAGGCATGTTGTGATACATGAATCAGATGAAAAACATTCAATATGCATTTTGAGAGATTGGTTACAGCAGCTCAATGGCAGAACATTACTACTGTAAATCAAAGACCACTGTTCAAGTACCAGTCATGAATTTCTCAAATGTGATTCATTTTTCCATATGTATATACACTCCTGCTGAGTTCTATGTTCCCCCTTCCCAAGCTGCTTATACTTCATTCTACACCAGTAACTCCTCTCCATTGCAAATTCCACATGACATTCTCTTATGTCATTATAACAGCTTGTAAAGAACATTCTTGCCCTTGCTTTCATTTCTCATCTTTTCTTCTTTTAATTGACTCCTGAATTCATAAGATATATGTTCTGAGCAGCATAAATTAAAATGACCAAAATGAATTTGCTACATTTTATTCTTTTGCTGCCGCCCCCCAAAAGTATCACACTCTATCAATGGCATATATAAAAATAAAACAAATGCATTAGGCTGTGTGATTAAGGAGCAATATTGTTGTTACTGCATAATGAGAGACAAGGACAGTGACGTCTTTGTAATTAAAGTATGCCGAGTCAGAATCTGAAGCGCTTAACTTTGAACTTATTTAAACGTGTTTTGGAGAACCTTTATCTCCATCTTCATGAATTTGACTGCCTCAAGCTGCCAGTGGATGCCTTTTTATTGAAAGTGGACACATTTTGAGGCAGTGAAATGAATTTCAGTATGTTTGCTGATGCCAAATCAAAATTCATTATTCTTTTATGCTTCTTATTATTATGAATACAGTGGAATCTCGTTAGCACATTCCTCATTAACACGTTTTCCCGTGTATTGCGTTCAATTATAAAAGTCCCGGTACCAAATCACCAAATGTAATAAATAACGTTTGCTTAGTGCGTTTTCCTGGTCCCGCTTACTACATTTGAAGTTTGACGTCCTCATTCACTGTTTTGGCCAATCCTTGATCGGTCCAGTGGGAGAAGGAGCTTAACACGTTCAAAGTTTCACATCCTCATTGGCTACTTTGGTCAATCCTCGGTCACGGGGTGGATACTGGCAGCCAATCACATGCATGTATGTAAATATTTGTGTGGGCGAGATAGAGAATGCTTTACCTTGGCGTGGTAAACGTCAACGATAGTTTCTACTGTTGAGTGTTGACCAAACATACGTAGATTGTATTTTAACTTTTCATTTGCAATGAAAAAAAGAAAGTGTAGTAAATAACCAATAGTGAAAAACTGAAAATCCTTGAAATAGAGCACAATCCAAATATGAAACATGTGGATATAGTGCGGAAGTTGAACATTCCTCCATCAACCTTAAACGCAATTGTTAGCAAACCTAAATTGATTAAAACTTCTTTTAAAGAAGGGAAAAACGCAAAAACAAAACTTTCCTCTTGGAAAATATGATCAGAACGAAATTTGTTGCATGGAAACACTTACCGTATTCCAATCGTATTGAATACGCCAAAGATACATTCGCCTATTGTACTAGTAACATGATGCACGCTCATAATTTTTTTTTCTTTTTTAGCGGAAATTATCACATGTGTAATAAAACGCACAGCAAAGCCACTCTTGTCGCTTCCATAATTCGCAATTTATTTTCTCAAAAACATTCATAACCTCAAAAATCCAAGTTGACCAACATAAAAGCTTGAATTATTTATTCTCAGGCTTTATGTATCCAAATCCATTTGAACACATATTGAATTCAACATGGATTGTACTCAAAATCGATTTCAATTACCCATGGAGATGTAGTAATTATTAGATTTTATTACATAACTATGTTCTTAAATTGCATATTTTGCATTTTCGTTAGCACGTTTTCCCGCCTATGACGTCGAAATCCTTAGGTCCTTGTAAAAACGTGCTAACGAGATTCTACTGTATTTTCTCCCATGTGTATAAACATAATCTCCTGCATGACAGCCAAGGTGGGCTGAAAGCTGCCACATGGCTGCTGCATCTTTTGCTTTCATCCACGCAGGAACACCACCATGTAGAGTCAGTACTTTCCCATCAAGTACCTCCTCAATTGGTCCACAACCCTGAGCGCATCTTGTACCAGTCCCAACAAAGGAAAAATTCCCTGTCAGTACCTGGGATTGAACCCAAGATCCCTTGCGCCATAGACAGTAATGCTATCACAGTGCTACAAAGATGGTCCTCCCATGTAAAACAGCTTACATAAATTCTGGGCCCACCCGACAAATCATGGTGGTGTTCCCCATATAATTTGTGCAATAACCAGAATGCAGTGACATATGGGCAAGGGAAAAACACACATACTTATATTCTGATTATTTTATTTTATAGGTCCTTCCATGATGCACAATGTGTGTCAACCCTGCTCTCACATATATATTTTCATTAAAGCATACCCAATATAACATTGTTAAAGCTAACCAAATTAAGATACATGAAAGAAGAGAAAGCGCTTAATGAATTCTGATTTGTTGCCATTAAACATCCTCTGGAAATTCATTTCTCTGCCTCAAGGTGCTGCCACTTTCAACAAAACATTAACTTACAGCTTGAAACAGTCACATGCATGCTGAAGATGGAGACATCAAAATGTGTTCAAGCAAGTCTTAACTTTAGTGGTAGTAAGCAATGAAAAGGGCAGACACAGCAAAAATGCAAGAATTTGCACCAACATTATTTAATGGAAGCATTCACACAAAGTCATATAATGTGCTCCATAATGCAAGATATTGCAAATTCCAAATGTTATGCTTGGCATTTCTTGTTTTTCAACAGCACAAATTGCTGTGTAACATTTTACACCATCTACTGTACATATATGCTGTTCTTCCATTTGGCAATACCATTCCATTTTAAATGCTTACACCAGATGCTGCTCTGTTGTTTGTTTGGTATAACATCTTTTTGTGTCCTATTTATTTATAAACAACTGGATAAATTTTATTGGTTATGTTATTCAATTTGAAACTTTTGGTATACTTGGAAGATTTCCACATACAATTTATGGATCTAAGTGCATCCAGCCTTAATTCAATCCTGGTGTCAACAAAAACAAGTGGTTGCTGTCCTCTGTTATTGGCTGCAAGTCTAAAGCCCTTTGTACACGATCAAACTTTTTTTTCAATTCAAGATTTTACAAGAAAAATTGTGAAATGGTTTTCAATACGTGACAAGATTGGAAAAGACTTGGCAAGACCTGGCAGGACTTGACAGGAACTAGCAATGTAAAAAATGTGCAGTTACAAGTTGTCTCTTCGCCAAACTGAAACCCTTCAGAGCACATTGATGATTTATCACGCGCAAAGCAATTTGCGTCACAGTATAACAATTCGCAATGAAATATTGTTCTTTACTAATATTATGTAGCACTTTCATGTATTATATCCAATGAAATCACATTACTACTGTGGAATACAATGAAAATAACACCAACCAATAGGTTAACCACACTATATAACATAGCATTAGTGTAACTTAGTTCGGAAAACTGCCTAGCAATTATTTCTTCATAACCGCCTTCATCTGCCCCATCTTGTGGTAAACCATGGAGCCCTCGATGTATAGACATGACCAGCTTATATATAACCTAATCAGTTCGCATACGACATACCTTGGCCAGGTAGCCATTTTTGTTTACTTTTCGCTTTCAGCCATGTTGCAGATTTCGTAATGCACTGTGACTACTCGCATTTCATTGGTCAAAGCCATCAAATCATTGTGAAATCTTTGACCGTTTAGAGCATGTCCTTATTTGCTTTCAAGACTTTCAAAGGGTTTAAAAGTATTTTAAGCAATCTGACAAGAAAAGTTGTGAAGTTGTGACAACTGTTGAAAAGTCTTGTAAAGTATTGAATTTGACAAAAATTTTATCATGTACAAGCGGCTTAAGAGCCCCCTTAGGGTGTGTTTCCTACTTGAAATATAGTTCCCAGTGTAATACTTCAATAAGCAATACCAATCCAATGTGATTATAAACTCTAATATTAATCTACTTATATATTGACATTCTTAAAAATAGCGCAACTGTTAGCCCAAAGTACCACTTAATTTATAAAGTTTGTTTTCATCTTTTGGTACATGTCTGTGTAGCTTGGCATCTGCTACACTTTCATGTGCTCACAGTTTAATGTACCACTAAGGCGACACCAGTGGTTAATCTGTTAGCAAGAAGCCATCAAAGAGATAAACCTTTAAGAAGTGGAGAGAATAATAAATGAGCTTTGTGTGAAAAAAAGGCTGTGTATGTACACATTAAGTGGAGTTTAAAAATGTTAACAACATGTGTTTGTATTTAGTTCTCCATTTTGAACTAGTGGGGATTAGCAATAGTATGGGATAGTAAATGCCAATGGCGGTTGGACACAGCGTGTTTGTTGAATCAGCATTAAAATAAGGCTGGATCCAGTATAGAAACCTGTGCCAAGTTCTTGCATTCTGCCTCTAGCTGCAATGTCTTGCCTCACGCCTGCACTTATGCTGTATTATGTTACCCTCGCACCTTCATTGTAAATGGGGCTTTAGTGGTTCAAGTACTGACTGACCATCCTTTAAGTCTAGTGCACAATTGCCCAGGAATGAAAAAGAGAACCAGAAGGGCAATGGAACAAGAAGTTAAACATACTGTGCACAAGAAATTGAGAAGCAACAGCTGTAACATCAATTTGACACTTGGAATTTATAGCTTCTGAGGTTATCCCGTAGTAAATTCGGATTGGGAAACAAAATGAGAGTATAAAGTGAAAGATGTGGATGCTGCAGGCATCAATCAATTTTGCATATTCAGATATTATTTGCTTAGCCCTGATCAATAACATTTTTGCATCCTTTTCTTTGGTGGTGTTTTAATGTCCATTCTTACTGCACATGGCACCACAGGCAGTGGATACTGGTAATATATGAATGAAATGAATTGGGAAGGGAAATTTGGGAAGGAAACGTTCTAGGCCTAAGTTTAGGATACCTCCTCAGCATTTGCTAGTGAATGAGGAAAACCTGGAAAAGTCATCAGTCATGGAAGATAGTCGTGATTTGAACCACAGACCACCTGTTCATGCCTTAATGACGTTAAATTAAATTGAGTTTTATTTATCGATGCTCTTTAACTGCTGTGGTTCTTAGCGTCCCATTCTATATTGGTCGCGAAAGACCGGTAATTTTGCTCAGAGGCCTCTTTATCAGGCTTGAGGTTCTTTTACATGCCGTAAATCTAAAACACAGGACCACCAGCTTTACTTCCCATGTTAAGGATTTTTACACCCGAAAAAATCCATCACCCTCCGCCGGGTTTGAACCCGGCTAATGATGTTGGCTACCTGTGTCGATATTTTTGCACCTGAGTGCAGAGTTGCCAATTTTAGAACGGAGTCAACATCTGTGATTCTTAAACTAAATATGGTAGTAGAAACAAAACTGAGAATGGAATCACATGCAGCTGCTAAAAGTCATTTCAGTTTTGTTCTTCTAAGCCTGCTGTTAGAGAGATTCTGGTGATGCTTATGCGTCATGGCCCCCCTTGTCTAGCTTTATGGAGCAATGAAAATAGGCTATCGGGAAGTTGAATGGGAAACGTGAAACCTGACCAACTTGGCATTCCTGGGCCAGAAAACTTGTCACACTTGGAAATAAGTGTCTTAGCTTGTTTCATGTTTTGGTTCTCCTGTCCATTCCAATTAAACGTGCATTGGTTTTTAGTCATATTTTTCTTTTCTATCTTGTGATTCCTCCCACAATATGGATATAAGGGCATTGTAAAATGTCATAGGTATTACATTTTCTCAAAATTTTGCTGCCAAGTCCAAATTAAATATACCCATTACAAAGTAAAGAATGATATGTGATATTGTCAACTTATATGGCTGTAGTGCAACTTCATTGCTCTATTATTAATATATTCAACAATTCCCAAACAAAACCATAGTATTGGTAGGTAAAGAGCCTGTTAAATCATTTAACAACAAAATGCACATATCTTTGCTCATTCACAGCCATAAGCTCCCTATTTCAAACATCCAATAGCGTAATTCTCATCCCACAAAGCACTTACAAAGTTGATCATGTCCCCACTGCAACAATCTAAACATGCATACCAAACAAACAAAACATGCCTGCTATTCTCCCCCCTCCCACACCCTTCTTTCTTTAGACATCGACGATGAGCTTTCTTTCAACAAAGCATCAAGACATTTGATTCAGTATAAATAAACCCTGTCTACGTCAAATAAATTGTTAAGATTATTACACTAAGCTTTGCCCGCAGAACAGCCAATAGCAGCACTGTATACGTACCTGTGGTGAAGATGTATCTCCAGATGAACTGTGAGACAGTTTGGCGACAGGTACTCTTTGGTCATCAAATTCATGATTTTGGTAATCTCGCTCAAACCCTGGGTCGTACAGATCAACAGGAGGTGGCACATTCAGCACAAGCTCACCACACTGAGTGATGTCAAAGTCCACCGGCAAGATCGAAGGGTGCTGCTGCAATTGTTGATTAAGTTCACTTAGGGAGTCCTGCAGGGAGTGAGAAACAAACCAAAAGTTAGCTTAATAGTCAGTTTCATAAACAACTATTACTTTCTCTACTACGTATACTAAGTAGGGGAAGTATTGTATTCCACCCAAAAATTCGATACAGAGATTTCACCGGAAATATATGTTTTGAGACCCCCTGAATCCAAAAAAAGCATTTTTGGGAACATGTCCCTGTGTGTGTCTGTGAACAGCATAACTCAGAAACGAACAGTCGGATAAACACCAAACTTGGTATTTAGGTTCAGTATCTTCCAGAGATGCGACACGAAGGTTTTCAAGAAAATCCCCCCACCCCAGATTACCCTTTACATGGAACATTTTTCTAAAATTTTAACTTTCTCAAAAATGGCTCTAACGAAATGTATATCTCGAATTTTCTGGGAATGTCTCCAAAAGTATTCCTCATTGTGAGCGACTTTTGCATAACTGGTAAACCATAAGAGATAGACAAAATCTTACTACACAAAAAATGTAGATCGCATTAAAATACACAATTTATGTCATATACATTTTTTTATTGAATGAACCATTTTTGAGATATTGCTTCTTATTCCCCTAAATTTTCCAATACTTATACTTTTTCTCAAATGGAAATTCGTTATTCATTTGTTTTGGTCCTGGTAATGCAAAGAAAATGGAATACTCCACATAGCAACCACCTCTTAAAACATTTGACTATCGCTTAAAGCCTAGCAATTCCCCTTGCATCTACAAGAAAATTAGCAATAAGATTAACATCTCGATTAACATGAAGCATGTGGAGAATAAACGTTTGTAAAAATAGTTTGTACAAGAGTAGAGAAAGTCATGTGAGTGTAACACATCAGATTTTGCTTGTACAATTTGAGAATGGAAAACAATAAGCTGTTACAACAAGTACTGGCTAAATTTTGAACAGCTACAAATCTGTGCAAGTTTAGGTACAACAATATCAGCCCGTCTTTGCATGTTTATGCAAATGTTGCTGTGCTAAACTCTAAGTTAAGTAGCTTTTAGGCAGTCCTCTGAATCTAAAAGCTGTGTGCAAGAGAGAGAGAAAATTGCACAACTCGGAAAGCATCTTTCAACATAGACATTAATGTTTTTCAAGAAACTCCCACAACAACAAACTACCCTTTACAGGAAAAAATGTTTCATCATTTTTTATTTATTCAAAAATAGCTCTAACAATTTTGCTTAAAGTGTAATTTGCCAACTAAAATCTGTATTATCCAAAAAGTGGTGGAATCACAGACAGTGAAGCAATTAATAACATACACTTGATGAAAGTAGAGTCAACCTAAACACACTTACTAGCTTCACTCACCCATTTACTCTTGAGGCAGTATTTTTAACACTTAAATGATTTCAGTCTAATTATATAATATATAAATTCAATAACAGCCCACCTTAAAGCAATATGTGTATGTAACAAGATATAAAAAGTGTATATTACAGTCATTGTATATGTTTATATTATTGTATACATGTTCAATAATGTTATGTGAATGTATTATGTAATTTAATAATGTAGGAGCTGTGAGAATAATAGGTTAAAAGTTGCTAACAATGAGGTAAGCTTGAGGCAATAATGAGTAAGAAAGTGTAACAATGCTACTAGTCATTCTTGGAGCAACAATAATGTAAATTTTGAGACAGTTTATAAAATAGCCAATCAACCAGAAAAAAGCTTAAGTTAAATAAAAGTATTCTATTGGATTAGGAATAGCCAATCAGAGACTTGAAATATAGAAATTTACAAATTTAGGCGGTAGAAATCAAGTTAGTTGCTTGTAGACAGCGCTCATAACTGGACGTGTTGGTTGTAGACAGTGTTCCTAACCGGACGTGAGATCCGTCCTCAAGAAATTTAATATGTATTCAGTGTGAGACGAAAATAGCTTACGTGTTTAAAAAAGTGTAAGTATTTAATAAAAGAATCTTACAGCTCTCTATATCAGTGAAGTGTTATTTAAATCATGTCAAGAATTAATAAAAAGGAGTGAATTAAAAATAATAATCTGTGTGAGCCTACATTCTTCAGCTGCACCACGCCTTGCAAAGAAATCCATGTCTCTAACAATAATACTGACACAGCCGAGGCAAACATAAGTATATAATATTTAAAGAAACAGTCAAAAAATTACAAAGTTAATATTTTTAAACATTTTTTGGGGGCAAAGGCCACTGGAAAGTACATTTACGGCGAAGGCTACCGGAAACTTTTTACCATACGTTCGGTTGCAACTACTTCAAGTTCGGCTCCCCAACAATCAAAATATAATACATCATCTTCAAACTGACTTTCCATACGTGAAGCAACCATCTTCTTCATTCTGCAGAGCATGTATCGTGAGCATAGCTCGCATCATCAGCTGCCTGTTGACTGTCAGATGAACTCTCCACTCCAGGCTTCCAACAATACGACTGAAGAGTTCATCCAACAGTGAACTCTTCAGTCGTATTGTTGGAAAGCCTGGAGTGGAGAGTTCATCTGACAGTCAACAGGCAGCTGATGATGTGAGCTCATGCTCACGATACATGTTCTGCAAAACAAATAGGTGAGTGAAGCTAATAAGAGTGTTTAGGTTGACTCCATTTTCATCAAGCGAATTTTAAAATCTGTATGTTGAGTTTTCTGCAAATAGCCTGTGAAGTCTTCATTTGAACTCGTAAACTGTAAGAGATAAAAAAAACTAACTAGATAAAACATGTACATCCCATTAAAACACACAAGTTGTGAAACTTTTATTGTGGCATTAACTATTTCCTAGATATTTGTTGCTCTGGCTTTGAAAAATGCAATACTTACAATTTTTTTGAAGAGCTAAGGTGCT
The DNA here is from genome assembly GCA_030765065.1 of Deroplatys truncata. Taxonomy (NCBI): domain Eukaryota; kingdom Metazoa; phylum Arthropoda; class Insecta; order Mantodea; family Mantidae; genus Deroplatys; species Deroplatys truncata. The sequence goes on along the minus strand of CM060975.1, from coordinate 43,209,627 downwards.
TTTCCTAACCCCCCTCTCCACCATTAAAAAAAAGTTAACGACAAAATCAATTGCCAGGATCATATCAGCGCAACTGGTGTACCAGAATTTCGCCCTGCAGGAATTCTCTTACGTGCTAGTAAATCCACTGGCACAGGGCCATTGCTTTTAAGCACACAACCATTGGTCTGGGACAGATTTGAATATGCCACCTTGGGATCAGAAGACCAGCACCTGATTAACTGAGGCAACCAGACTAACCTACCCCTCCATGTGAAATCATGCAAAAAGTATGGGATTTCAAAGCCAGGATATAATTACCCACTTTTTAAGCATTTGGCAATCAGTTTAGCCTCCTGTATCTGCCTTTACCTACAACGAAACATTTAATAAAACTACCTCTACAAACATTTATCTCAATTACAAGGAATCACATAGAAAAATAAACTTTCATAAGAATAGATTGTAAAAGAGATATAAAGAAATCTTATGCATTACATTCACATAACTTTCTCTACTGTCTACCATTTATTAGCGGGTATACAAATTATTCTTACAAAAATTTATTTTTCTAACTACTTTGTGTTAATCAAAATAAACCTTTGCAGAAATAGGACTTAAAAAGGATGACGAGGTCCTGCACAAATCAAAGCATTAATAATGGATATCTTGGAAATGGCTCCCCCCCCCAAAGAAAAGTTATTTGAAATAAATTGTGTATTTTAAAGAGATCTGTATTTTTTGTGCATTATGTTTTGATCTATCATTAAAAGTTTACCAGTTATTCAAAATTCCTTCTGAATGAACAGGACTTCACAGGCTATTCACAGAAAATTCAAGATATAAATTTTATTTGCCATGTAAGCACCTCTAATATATGGTACTTTAATCACAATCATTAGAGCCAATTTTTAGAAAATCAAACATTTTGAAAAATGTTACATGCAAAGGGTAGTTTGCAAAACATCCCCCTGCTTTGAAGGCAGGGATTTTCTTTAAAATCTTCGTGTCGCATCTTTAGAAGACACTTTTCGCTTTTGAGTTGTACTGTTCTCTCTCTCCCTCTCTCACTCACACGCACGCACCTTTTTCTAAAAATGCTTTTCTTTCCGAAGGGCCCTAAAACACATATGCAGTGATATCTCAGTATCAGATTTTTGAGTGGACTGCAAAGTCTTTTTTACCTACTATATACATGTTAGAGAAATAAAAATAAAAGCTTGCTATTTGTAAAAATTACTAGGGTATGACCTTACTTGTGAATAGCATCACATGAAATCAATGCCTTTATTTTCCTTCCAAAAAACAAGCCATGCTGAGGATGTTATTAATTGTTCTACTCTGGGTTTAGCGGCATAATTGAAAGTTAAATTCATAATTATATGTTTTACTGATTCCTGCAATCAGCATCTTCAGTGGCAGGTCCATGGGAAATGGAGAGCACATGACCAAACCTTCTAGAACATTCTCTGCCATCTATACCACTTTAAACAGGCAAAAATAATACACAAGAAAAATAAATGAATGTTCAGAAACCCTTCCACTTATTGTGCTTTCCATTGACCTGCTAACTACAGCAGAAATCAAAACATTCATTCATTCACTGTTTACCCTCATCTTATGTGGGACTGACTTACACCCCCCCCTAGGACTTACAGGCAGGTGCCTGGGGTCAGAGGCCCGTCAAGGAGCAGACAGAGAAACCAGGATGGGTGATCAGCCCGATGCCCGGCATGGGATGAAGGAAGTAGATGAAACGAAATGATGGCGAAATGGATGAAAGGAAAGGTGATGATGGAGCAGTTGGTGGAATGAATGGCAGGGGAAACCAGAGAACCCGAAGAAAACCCACCCAGATGCCACTTTGTCCACTACAAATCCCACATGCGGGTCCCTGGGATTGAGAGGCAAGCGTCTAACCACTCGGCCACAGCACCGCAACATCAAAACAAAACATTTCAGAAGAGATTGATTTCAGTAACCCATAACCTGGGAACTAGAGGTTAGCATGGTACCCTACACCACAGAGGGCAACAGAACAAAGTAACTTTTCTATTTGGCTCATTCTTACTCCCACAATTGCATTACTGAAAAGCATCCTGCAACAGCATTTTATGCACATAATGTACAACTTTTTCTCCAAATCTCCCCCTCTCTTTATTCTGTTATATACACCGACCTCTGTAGGCAATTTGCTCATGCCTTATCTTCCCAGTTATACAGTCACAGAATGAATATTCCAACCACTTTAACACACCTACCTGAACGGTAACAATGCCACGAAGGATGGGATTCTCAAGCACAGAGATGAGTAAATTAAGGTCATCGCTAGTCTGAGCCTGAAGCTTGGCATCGTCACTCACATCAATCGTGTGCTGAATATGCTCCAACAATTGCAGAGCTGTAGAAATATCTGCATTCAGAGGCATGGTTTCTTAGCTGACTCTTTTAAAAGTTGCGTGCTTAGTTTAGTTAATTTCTGAAGCAAAACCTGCAATAAGAATAAGAGAATGTGAAACACAAAGTAATAGGCTTGACACCAATAAATTTTCTATCATTTATAGATATCCGTGAAGACACCACCTTAATTGCACACTGAACTCAGCTTCAGTGTTAAATAAGGTGCATTATCTTTATTTCAATTTAATATACTCCAATACTTTTCCTTAAGAGCTTCTATGTTTTGATAATTACACTCTGCTATTCTGAAAGACAACAGCTACCAGAATAGCAGAAAGAATACAGATTCAACAAATATTTTTTATTTTCTCTTCTGGAGAGTCTGGAGTCAGCAGTGAGAGAGGAAGGTTGCGTGGCAAGAGCTGATGAAGGCGGAGGCATTGGGTGTGGATCTATAAACATATAGAGCTAGAATAGAAAGTTTCAGAACAAGGAAAATAACAAAAGGGTGGAAAAATAGAGCTAGAGTTTCAAGTATGAATTACTATTAGAATAGTAATACTGTTAACACCAGCAGAATTGTTCAGGCTGTTGGAATCAATCATGGAGTTTGGAAAAGCTTTAGGCCAAAAAAAAAAAAAAAAAAAATTTCTGATGTGTTACACTCACATGACTTTCTCTACTCTTCTACAAACTATTTTTACAAACGCTTATTCTCCATATGCTTCATGTTAATCTTATTGCTAATTTTCTTGTAGATGCAAGGGGAATTGGTAGGCTTTAAGCGATAGTCAAATATTTTAAGAGCTGGTTGCTATGTGGCACATTCCATTCTCTTTGCATTACCAGGACAAAAAAACATGAATAACGAATTCCCATTTGAGAAAAAGTATTGAACAATTTAAGGGAATAACAAGCAATATCTCAAAAATGGTTACTCAACAAAAAAAACATGTATACGACATAAATTGTGTATTTTAATGCGATCTACATTTTTTGTGTAGTAAAATTTTGTCTATCTCTTATGGTTTACCAGTTATGCAAAAGTCGTTCACAATGAAGAATACTTTTGGAGACATTCCCAGAAAATTTGAGATATACATTTCATTTGTCATGAAAATATCTTAAACATATGATATTTTAATCAAAATCGTTACAGCCATTTTTGAGAAAATTAAAATTTTCGATAAATGTTCCATGTAAAGGGTAATCTGGGGTGGGGGGATTTTCTTGAAAACCTTCGTGTCGTATTTCTGGAAGATACTGAACCTAAATACCAAGTTTGGTGTTTATGCGACTGTTCGTTTCTGAGTTATGCTGTTCACAAACACACACGGACATGTTTCCAAAAATGCTTTTTTTGGATTCAGGGGTTCTCAAAACATGTATTTCCGGTGGAATCTTGATATCGAATTTTTGGGTGGAATACAATACTTCCCCTACTTTCTATATGTAGTAGAGAAAGTAAAAGGGACAGAGCTGAAGGATGCAATAAAACTGAGAGAGATGAATTGAACCAGCAGTAATCGGAATGCAGGATGGGACAACGGAAGAAAAATTGTATAATCTTTGGAGCAAGAGAAGACAACAGAAGATTGGAGGGAATAGCATACAAAATCACAGAAGAAGGGCTTGGAATAAGAATGTATGGCTGGGAAATAGAGGTAATGTTTAGCATAGAAAAAAGAGGAAGAAGACTAAAGCCAATAATCATAAAAATGGGAAATGCTAATAAATGCAAGAAAACTAAATGGCAAAAAAACTTTATTGAGCAGAATTACATGTGAGAAGAATAGGAATTAAAAAATTAATTAATCAGGAAGATGAAAGAAGCAATGGCAGACAAAAAAAGGATTCATAAAAGGTCTACAGTTATTCGTAGAGCGTGAAAGGTGAAGCCTAAACATAAGGAGGAACAAACACGGAAAAATTTAAGAGCTCTAGTGATTTCTGTGAGTTTCTCTTCTACCACTTCCCTGCTACACAATATATAATATATTACACTCTGTTAGCATTTGCTAAAGAAAATTCTCCTTCCTTGCCCTTTTCTATTGTTTCATTATAGATTAATAAGTTGTTTACCTCACAAAATTCAGTAGCTTTTTTCCTTCTCCATGCTTACCCTAACCCTAGTTTTCCTAATAATCTACCATTTTCCTATCCTATCCTAGCATTAAAGGCTCCCATCATAATACACTCTGTATCAGGCAACTTATTCCCAATTTCTTCTATGTCCTCTTGTAAATATTTATATAGTTCATGGTCATAATAACATTTCTGGCAGGTTATTCAATTTAATTTATTTACTGTAGATTCTGTACATAGTTTTAGCTTCTCAATACATAAACAAAACATACAAGGAAAAATAACAGAACATTTACGTGACACTATTATGAGCTGCTGCAACAGCTTCATCACAGAGTAAAATGAAAACACAATATAATTTTTTTTTTTCAGTTGGCATTTAAATGTGGTGCTAGATAATGATTTTAATTGAGGCAGTATTTTTAACACTTAAATAATTTCAGTCTAATTATATAATATGTAAATTCAAAAGCAATATGTGTATGTAATAATTTGCAAAATTTGTAAGAGTCATTGCATATGCTTATATGAGTGTATCCACGTGTAATAATGTTATGTGAATATATTAGGTAATTTAATAATGTAGGAGCTGCGAGAATAATAAGCTAAAAGTTGCTAACCTTGATGTAACCTTGAGTCAATAATGAGTAAGAAAGTTTAACAGTACTACTTGTGATTCTTGGAGTAGCAATAATGTAAATTTTGAGACAGTTTAAAAATAGCCAATCAACAACCAGAAAAGGCTTTAGTTAAATGAAGGTATTCTATTGGAGTAGAATTAGCCAATCAGAGACTTGAAATGCAGAAATTTACAAGTTTAGGCGGTTGAAATTAATTCAGTTGCCTCCAAACAGTGTTCATAACCAGACAAGAGATGTGTCCTCGAGAAATTAAATACGTATTCGTATGAGACGAAAATAGTATAAAAAGTGCAAGTATTAAATAAAAGAATCTCACAGCTCTCGATATCAGTGAAGTGCTATTTAATTTGTGTCAAGGATTAAGAAAAAGGAGTGAATTAAAACATAAAATGTGTGTAAGCCTACATTCTTAGTCGTATCACAACCAAGATATCCATGTCTCTAAAATAAATACTGACGCAGCCGAGGCAAATATAAATATAATATTTAAAGAAACAGTAAAAATACATTTGGGGCGAAGGCTACCGGAAACTGTTTACTATACGTGTGATTGCAACGAATTTCAAGTTTGGCTCCCCAACAGTTGAAATACGATACAACTCCTTCTAAAATACAACTTCTTCAAATTGACGCCCAAAGCGTGTTGCAAACATTGTAACAGAAATATAATACAACAAACTACTTCTTCATAATAAGGGATGGAACGTCGATGCTCTCAATACATGGTGGTATCAAAGTATATCTAATACATTGAGCTAAACATTCAATACTTTTAAATTTTAAACTTTTGCATTATTTAAAGTTCTTGCATTTAACTATATGCTAGATAAGGAATGAAAGGAGCTGAGACAAGAGTTCACGTTATTGCCTCGCACAAGTTCCTAAAGAGTTGCTGGAGTATAGTTCTTGATAGACCTTGACTGCATTTCCTATGGGTAAAGAATACAGCATTCAATAGACTCTTGCGTCTAAATGAAAACATGCAAAACAATGGGGGAAGGAGTAGAACTACTCATGTAACATGGAGCATTAACTGAATTGTAAATGAAGCTGATTTAGTTGACATATTAAATAATGTTTCTGCAATAGCCTGGCTTGTTGACTCACTTTCAGCCATTACATTTACCTACCCAGTGACCAAAATCTGTGAATCCAGCAGAAACAAACCAGATATAATATAGCACATGGTGACATATTTTGTTCATCCCTTCCATCTGTTAGTTTTTGTTTACACAAGTCAAACTCGGGCATGAGCGTAGCTTGCAAGTATAACCATTGTTTTACCAATGTACAACAGTGATATTGAATAAAACATGAGAGAAGTGTGGAACTATGTTGAAGTAGATGGTACTAATAGCAACGGAGCAGTGTGTAAAATATGCAGAAAACCATTTTTGCGCCCTGATAAGTCAACAATACAACAAATTTAAAGAAGCATGTTATATTCATACCCCGAGTGAAGTTTACAGAACCTCTATTGAAAAAGCAATGTACGAGTTTTCCATCACTGTCAGAACATGATGCTGTGACATCTGAAAACAATGAGCAAAGTGACAGTCTATCTACACCTTTTTCACTATAAGCTGAAAGGAGAAGTAAACAAAACCACGTGACAAGAGAGCACCTCATTGGCTGGTGGACAAACTACAACCTTTCCCGCTTAGCATGTTGTCTCTTCCTCTACAAAAAACAAATCGGTTCATATCGTAACATTTTGTGGTTATTCTCGTAAGACAAATTTAAAAAACCTCGTTATTGTAATAGTTAAATTTATGAAACTAAATGTGTTTGTCAGATTCAGCTATAACTAAATGAACCGTTATAGCAAAAGGCTTAAGAGGCTATGCGCAGGCGCTGCAGTTCGTTTCCGGCTGAGAATCTTCTGCCACTGCAGAAAACATAAATGAAGAAAATGGAAAGAAAACAATTGTTTTAAATCCTGTTAACAAATTCTGTGAAAAGTATCCACCTTTAATCAACAATGAATATGGTTGGCCATTGTTTAGCAATAATTGAACTTCTTTGTTAGTGATGCAGAATTGTTGCTCGGATAGCTTGGTTCCGTTTGTTTTCTAACCTATAGTGCTAATTGTGGTTCCCGACACCCATGGGTGATTGGGCACGCTTGGCTGGTTTATCTGCCCAGGCGGGGTTGTGAGACGCCTCGAGGTTCTCCGGCACCAGCCATGAGGGATAGCTGGTAGACAGTTGCTAGAAACTGTCAGCCCCACCGAGGTTGTTCGATAGTCTCCCCCAGTAGGGTTCGCCCTGCTGGCCTGACGCGCGTAAGTGGCGTATCCACTTCCGACCCTGTTTGGAAGGACGGACTGGACTTCTGCCTGATCTGACCAGGCAGGGATTATAAAATAGGTACCGCCCCTAACGGAGAGGGCTCACGAGTAATCCTGGGTCATGCAAGGGCGTGGTCTCTGCGTAGGCAGACCTGGTCCTGTATTTATAGTGCTAATCGTCATTTAACTTGTTGACTCATAAAAGGTTAAAGCAAAAGAGGTATAGTGACATTAGTCATTAAATGAATGATCTCTAAAGCCTGAAGTTAAGAACAGTTTAATCCAGTACTTTTAATCAGAGAAGCGAACTGTTCAGGTACAACTTTTATTTGTCTGCTTTTAGTATTATGTGTTATAAGACAAAATATAGGAATAAGACATACAATGTTTAAAAGCTAATGATCCCCAAGCTGCACAATATACTGTATTTGCATTCTGTCTGAAACAATTTCCTCTCACGGGTCTTAGTTCCCCTCATCCTCCACGTGGTGCTGCCATGTGCTCGGCGGAGTGATACATTTAAGTTGTTTACTTCTCCTTTCAGCTTATGGTGAAAAAGGTATATATGCAGTTATCGTTACTATTATTATTAGCCTTGCCTAGTAATAGGAGATATAAACCTGTGGCATTATCAAGATAGAAATTGCTGCCAATTGGAGAATGTCAAACTCGAACAATTCCAGAATTACCATTACACTACACACATTTATATACACAGAAAACTACTAATAAGAACACAATTCAGTGAGGAAGCTATCACCTTTATAATTTTTTTTAAAAGTAAGTATGAGTATCAGTGCTAAAATCGATATTGAGAAATAGTGGTATTGTTTCATGAGCAGTTTTAATTTATAATAAGTTTAATTCCCATCACAATGACAGCTTTATCTAATACTTTTTTAGCATGCACTGATTTATGGTAGTCAAGTTTTAATTCTAATATTGTAGGAGTGAATTTAATTATTTCGTTTTGCAGCAAACAGAATCACACAGTATACCTATACATAATATAACATTTGGTTCTGAATAAATGTTTCCCTATGGGATTCTTCTGATGTGAGATTATATATTATTCTCACACATCTTTTTTGTTTGAAGTCTTCTTAAATGTGATTTTGCTGCACCACCCCACATTTGTATACCATATAACATGTGTGGTAGGATGGCTCCATAATATATTACTATTACATAGTTTTCTCCTAATATTGGTTTAAAATATATTACTAAATAAATTCATTTGCTGACAGTACTACATAAAGTGTCTATAAGTTCAGCCCATTTTAATCTACTGTCCACATGTATGTGTAAAAACTTATATTCATTCATTTCTTTAACGTTGCTGTTTTCAATTTGAAGGGAACTACCCCTATCCTTATATTTGCTTAATTATTACCCATAACACTTTGTTGTTCTTATCTTGATAGCTCTTTGTCAATAATTATATCCATACCCTTTTTACTTTCTCTACTACGTATAGTAAGTAGGGGAAGTATTGTATTCCACCCAAAAATTCGATACCGAGATTTCACCGGAAATATATGTTTTGAGACCCCCTGAATCCAAAAAAGCATTTCTGGAAACATGTCCGTGTGTGTGTGTGTGTGTGTGTGTCTGTGAACAGCATAACTCAGAAATGAACAGTCGAATAAACACCAAACTTGGTATTTAGCTTCAGTATCTTCCAGAGATGCGACACGAAGGTTTTCAAGAAAATCCCCCCTCCCCAGATTACTCTTTACATGGAACATTTTTCGAAAATTTTAATTTCCTCAAAAATGGCCCTAACGATTTTGATTAAAATATCATATGTTTAAGATATTTTAATGACAAATTAAATGTATATCTCGAATTTTCTGAAAATATCTCCAAAAGTATTCTTCATTGTGAACGACTTTTGCATAGCTGGTAAACCATAAGAGAGACAAAATTTTACTAAACAAAAAATGTAGATTGCGTTAAAATACACAATTTATGTCATATACATTTTTTTTGTTGAGTGAACCATTTTCGAGATATTGCTTGTTATTCCCTTAAATTTTCCAATACTTATACTTTTTCTCAAATTCGTTATTCATTTTTTTTGTCCTGGTAATGCAAAGAGAATGGAATACTGCACATAGCAACCAGCTCTTAAAATATTTGACTATCGCTTAAATACTACCATATTCCCCTTGCATCTACAAGATAAGATTAATAATTAACATCTCGATTAACATGAAGCATATGGAGAATAAGCTTTTGTAAAAATAGTTTGTACAAGAGTAGAGAAAGTCATGTGAGTATAACACATCAGATTTTTTACTTATGTGACAGAATGGAACAGTTAGTGACAGAAAGGGACATGCACAAAATGAAAATTGCTGAAACCGCATCTTTCATAAAATAATTACCATACCAGTGTTACTATGTTGAATTCTTTATCAGGACTCACAATGTAATATATAAGTCATGTCTACACCAGGAAATGAAAATCTCTGGTGATTTTCTACATCACGAAATGGAAGTATTTTCAATACATCATAAATTGCAACCAATGAAATATCATTACTTTTAAATGCAAATTTGAAATCTGTGTTGACGTTTCTCAGGAAATTTATCTAACATTCAGTATTATCAACTTTTTAACATTTGTCCTATGAAGTTTTTAGCAGTCTTTTCTGCCATAAACTTCACCACTACAATTGTACTTGAATATTTGAATTTAATTCCATTGTTTCAATTTGGATACTTCTGCCTGAGGCAGTATTTTTAACACTTAAATGATTTCAGTCTAATTATATAAAATATAAATTCAATAACAGCCTGTCTTAAAGCAATATGTGTATGTAACAATATATACAAAAAATAGATGTAACAGTCATTGTATATGTTTGTATTATTGTATCCATGTGTAATAATGTTATGTGAATATATTACATAATTTAATAATGTAGGAGCTGTGAGAATAATAGGTAAAAGTTGCTAACAATGAGGTAAGCTTGAGGCAATAATGAATTTGAAAGTTTAAATGCTACTAGTCATTATTGGAGCAACAATAATGTAAATTTTGAGACAGTTTAAAAATAGCCAATCAACAACCAGTTGGATTAGGATTAGCCAATCAGAAACTGATAAGGAGAAACATTTACAAATTCAGAAGTCAGTTGCCTGCGGACAGTGTTTCTAATTGGATGCATGATGCGTCCTAGAGAAATATAATATGTATTCGTGTGAGACGAAAATAGTTTACATGTTAAAAAGTGCAAGTATTGAATAATAAAAAGAATCTCACAGCTCTCTATATCACTGAAGTGTTATTTAAATTGTATCAAGTATTAATAAAGGAGTGAAGTAAAATTATAATCTGTGTAAGCCTACATTCTTGTCGCATCACAACCCTGCGAAGAGAAACGTGTCTCTAACAATAATACTGACGCAGCCGAGGCAAACATAAATATATAATATTTAAAGAAACAGTCAAATTACAAAGTTAACATTAAACTTGGGGCTAAGGCCAACTGAACGTACCTTTGGGGCGAAGGCTACCGGAAACTGTTTACTATATGTGCGGTGCAAACTCCTACAACAAAAAAACTTCTTCAAATTGGCATCGATACGTGGAACTAATAAAATATTTACTTCATGCCAATCCTAAAATCAAAGTTGAAACTTTTTTTTTTGGACAAAGCATGCTCTTTGTAAACTATAACATATGGGGATACAACTTTAATGTAGTGTTTAGAATGAGTGCCAGATATCAATCACTAGCATCAAATTGTCTTTTGTTGATCCACTTCATATTTAAAACAAAAATCACTTTCCTGGCACACCAGTAAAAAGACTGCATTGGTAACCATGTGTTTTCCACCCAATACAGCATGCCTGAGTTCTCCACAACACCATCGAAACTGTCCTTCCCATGACCTGTAGTTAGAAAGTTCCATGCTAACATAGCTTCAACTCTTCCTGAAGCTGAGTTAAATTACACAGAGAATAACACTGTATAAAGTGGCTTGCTGCACCATTTAAATGTTAATTATTGAGAACTCAGGTAAGTTTTCCTGATCTGAGAAACCAACCATCGAAGGAATGTGCTGACAGCATATTTGTCATGTGGTATTTCGTCACTGACAGCTGCATAACTTCGTAGCATTCCAGGACTTATTCAGGTAACAGCTCTGAAGATTGTGATCTGTTGGAAGTTTCAGTATGCCAATTAAATTTAATTTTGAAATCTGGCAGCGAAATTAATGTGCACTACAATTTCTTTGGCATCTCTTGAAGACATGTACACTGAGTGTTTACCACAAAGCAAGGTTTAAAAAGCTGGGGTATTTTTTCAATAAGTTCTTCACATGCTTCACAGACAGTGTTCTCCTTCAGAACAGTTTCAATTTTTACTTTCTCTACTACGTACAGTAAGTAGGGGAAGTATTGTATTCCACCCAAAAATTCGATACTGAGATTTCACCAGAAATACATGTTTTGAGACACCCTGAATCCAAAAAAAGGATTTTTGGAAACATGTCCATGTGTGTGTCTGTGAACAGCATAACTCAGAAACGAACAGTCGGATAAACACCAAACTTGGTATTTAGGTTCAGTATCTTCCACAGATGCAACACAAAGGTTTTCAAGAAAATCCCACCATCCCAGATTACTCTTTACATGGAACATTTTTCAAAAATTTTAATTTCCTCAAAAATGGCTCAAACGATTTTGATTAAAATATCATATGTTTAAGATATTTTCATGACAAAGAAAATGTATATCTTGAATTTTCTGGGAATGTCTCCAAAAGTATTCTTTATTGTGAACGACTTTTGCATAACTGGTAAACCATAAGAGATAGACAAAATTATACTACACAAAAAATGTAGATCGCATTAAAATACACAATTTATGTCATATACATTTTTTTTGTTGAGTGAACCATTTTCGAGTTATTGCTTGTTATTCCCTTAAATTTTTCAATACTTGTTTTCTCAAATGGTAATTCGTTATTCAATTTTTTTTTTGTCTTGGATATGCAAAGAGTATTAATCTGTGGCAAAGAGAATGGTGCTGCACATAGCAACCAGCTATTAAGAGATATGTATGTGCTTAAAGGCTACTGTATTTCTATATTGCCCTTGCAAATACAAAACAAGGGGAACATAGTACGCCTTAAGCGATAGTCAAATATTTTTAGAACTGGTCGCTATGTGTAAAATGTAATTCTCTTTGCATGTCAAAAGATCGTTTTCTCAAATGTTTATCTCAATAAATATGAAATAGATGGAGAATAAGAGTTGTAAAAATAGTTTGTACAAGAGTAGAGAAAGTATGTGAATGTAACACATCAGATTTTTTCATCAATGGTGCTCCAAAACAAACTATGCTTATTGTACCATCTGTTAAGGTTTTATACTGACTGAGCAGGCTTCTGATGCCACAACTATCACACGTGCTTGGCATGTAGATATCATTTTCAGGATTGCATAATAATGCACTGATAACTTGTGATGATGTTTTAGGAATATCCTCCTTATATCCACACAGAGCAGCCTATAGTAAATTGATGTTCTCATGTTAGCGACACCAACAGCTGTGGTGAGGCATTTCACTGGCCAGAAGATCAAATTTGGGTTGCAATGCAAAGAATTTTGATTTCCCACTGGTCATACACATCAGCATTGAATAAATATTGTTTCAAAATAATACAAAAACTGCACTTTTTCTGTGATGAAATGGGACATTTGAACAATGATAATTAAAGTTCCAATGTGAAGTATAATCTAAAATTACAGCGACCAATAAATTTAATGTAATTCTAGCTAATGAGACTTAATGTAAGAAAAAAAACATTAATTTTCAAAATTATTTAAAACTTAACCTTAAGAAACCTTTCTAAAATACAGCTGCCCAAATGCTTCTTTCAACCTTTGTTGTCACCCTGCAGTAAAATCACAATAATAGAGGTAAAAATGTTCCCACTTGTTTGCCCAATTTCTCAGTTAGGTATGTTTTACTTCAAATTTAACACATATCAACTTTGACTTATAAAAAAAATAACTGTCCATATTGGTTTAAGTTTTCATGGAATGGTCCAGTGTAATAAACAAAAAAGGGAAGGATTAGCATGGATGAGAACAGGGTGAATGTACTTAAGAGGGTTAAAAGCCAGTAGAAAAGGAATATGCCAATTGTGGGGCAGAAGGGAAAGCATAGAGCACTACATGACAGAATGTAAAAGAACTAATGAGGAAAAAAGTATGAAAATGGACAGAAAAATAGCTATAAAAATGCTGAAAGGAAAAGAAAAAATACTAGACATGCAGGAGTTTTTAAGGGAAGTAAAAGGAAAATGGATTAGTAAAGTAAGAGATGCAAGAAAGGGCAGAGAGGGAAAACTGAGTGCTGGGGGTCAAGTTAGTAAAGTGCAACTTAGCTATGAAGGCCAAGGAGATTAGCAAACTGAATAGCACATAAATATGCTTAGATGACCAGACAATTTATACATACATTAAGTTACTTGTAGGGGAAATATTGTAATAAATCTTGTAAAATAAGTTGTACGATAAATCCATTCATTCATTTCTTTTTCTGTGTAAGCCCATCGCGGTTCGTAGCTTGAGTTCGATTCCCTTAACCTCTATTTTAAAATCACAATATTCTATAAACGTTTATTCTACATGATTTCGCATTATATTGCGAAAACATACAAAGCTAATGCACTGCAAAAACTTCTTCGGTGCATGAAATGCTACATAACCTAAGCTTTAAGAGTTTGCTTTGTGCATAAAATAAAATAAACATGCTTATGACAGCTACCTAATAGCTGCCAAGTTCTACAGCCTGGATGTATACGGGACCATCTTACCGTTTAAATGCATTATGCTAGGCCGAATACTCCTACCGATGGCGCTGTCAATAATCAGCAGTCTAAAAATCTAATTACTTTATCAATTGCATTTAGGATTAGGAACGCGTCCACTTAACTCTCACTTCTTCCCCATGTTCAATATTTTCGTTACACAAATTCTCCACTTGAGCCTGGAGAGCGCTGCTTACGTATTTAGCTTCATACGTCCAATTGAGCAACTAACAGAATTCAGAATACTTTTAATAATGTATTTTAAAATTAAACCGAACACTTATAGAAAGTACAGATTTTCAAGAAATTTTTAATCGTGTTAAAATTTTATCTTCTCCTTGAGAGTTTACTTTTTGATTTCACATACACAATTTTTCAGGGTAGGAAACAAAAACTAACTTATGCGGATTCTGCTTCTGTTAAAAAAGTAGATTTCAGTGTTGAATTTCCATACATTGACTTAGGTTAAAGGGTACTATTATTTTCATGTTTTAAATATTGATGTTATCATCATTAAGCATGATTACTAACCGATTTTAAGATTTCGTATGTTGGTGTTTTCCGACTGTCACTTTTCATTATATTAAACGTCTACAGCTGCTTAGTGATGGCATATTTACTAAAATGATAAATGGAATTGCACTAATATTGCTATGTTTATTAAATGTACGATGTGTTTTTGGAAACTACACAGTTGATTGCAGTACTCTTAGAATGGGACAATACATATGTCCGGATCCTGACCCAGTGTACTTAAGCAAGGATTATATTGATCCTAAAACGCAACAACCTTACGGTTGTACGAAAGAAAATATAGCAAAAGGTATGATAGCAGCTATTTATGGTAGCAACACCTTCTTTATACAACAGTTGTCAAATTTATACGCTTGTGTGTTAATTTTCAGTTCAGTGCAGGGCTGCGGATGGCATCATATGCTTAGAGACCAAAAACGCCACATTCAGGCGTGATATGCCCTGTAAATGGACGTAAGTGTTTAGTTCAATTAATATATCATTGTTTATAGGTAGTACGACAGTGAGAAAGTAAACGGGTAATAGTAGGGCTATTGTAAACATGGTTTTAAGAGCCAAATACAGAATTTTAAATTTGAGAATGTTTGGAATATACAAACATTCCTATGGAGCAGGGATTGCCAGACTTTTCATAACCGGGCCACATTAACCATCAGAGAATGAATTGCGGGCAAAACCACAAAAGTTTAAGATAGCACAGACCAGATTAATCTTCAAACACAGTATTTTATTGAACTAAATTCTTCATTTACATATTAATAACAGATGTAATTAAATACTTAAGAAATGATCAGCCTTTCATAGTCTCATGACAGTGTAACTGTTAGGCAATATAACACCCATTACATGAAGTATTTTGTTAACTGATCATATTGAATGAAAAGAATGAAATTGACTTTTCTGTGCTAAAAACATCCCTCAGCTACGCTTTGAGGCTGAGTATCTTACCGGCTTTGACGGCATTAGTTATTCATGTGTTGCCAGCGTTGCGTTAGAGCTAGCGTATGACTTAGAGTGGCATTTGTAGGACATATAAGACATCACTTCCATCGCTGTTGAAGACCAACTAAGAGCAGAAAGTCCATAAATTAATCTGGGTAAATTGTCATACTGTTTCCCTCGTTTGTGTCACTTTTGCCCGCATTAGCAACTGCGGTTGTATCTTAAAAATACAACAGATGGCACTGTGTCTCATACAGATGGCACTGTCTGTCATTCTCTGACTTCAACGCAATGCGACCAACATCAGAAAAATTAATGCCGCCAATCGCACAGATACATCCCCAACTTTGGGGTTTTTTGGTGTACAACCTTACGGTCTGAATTCACGGAACGTAAACGTCAGCCATTTATCTTGGGAAACATGTCCATCTGTGAACAGCATAACTCGGAAACGAACAGTCGGATAAACACCAAACTTGGTATTTCGGTTATGTATCTCCCAGAGATGCGACACAAAGGTTTTCAATGAAATCCTCCCACGCAAGATTACCCCTTGCACGGAACATTTTGTTGAACAATTAAAAGCGTACCAATTCCGCTTGCATCTACAACAAAATTAGCAATAAGATTAACATCCCGATTAACATGAAGCATATGGAGAATAAGCCTTTGTAAAAATAGCTTGTATAAGAATAGAGGGCGAGTGTAACACATCACACTTTTAATATAAGTTTAGGTTTCTGAATTCATGCAATGTTAGGTTAGGTTTTTTTTTTATGAGGTTAGGTTAACTATCTGCCAGTGTTATGGTAAAGTAACTTTATTAAATCTTTCACAGTAACATCCTATATAAAACTTTAAATCTTTCACAGTAACGTCCTATATAAAACTTTAAATCTTTCACAGTAACGTCCTATATAAAACTTTATATCTTTCACAGTAACGTCCTATATAAAACTTTAAATCTTTCACAGTAACGTCCTATATAAAACTTTATATCTTTCACAGTAACGTCCTATATAAAACTTTAAATCTTTCACAGTAACGTCCTATATAAAACTTTATATCTTTCACAGTAACGTCCTATATAAAACTTTAAATCTTTCACAGTAACGTCCTATATAAAACTTTAACACTTTTAACATTTACACTTCTGGCGGATAGTCTCTCGCTGCTTCTTTTAGCAGATGGTGCAGCCTGTCTTTTTTCTGATACCTACGTTTGAATAAGTATTCAGCTAGGTAACCTGCAAAATGTTCCTTTTTTCGTCCGAAAACAGGAATTGAATATTTGCAGTCTTTCCACTTGGACTCTATGGTGTTGGTATGGATTGAGAGCTCCTGCCCTCCTAGCCTTCGTGTATTAGCTGCGTGGACTTCTCCGCTGGCGTAGCTGCTGACAAATTCCACGGAGTGGTTTACTCGAAGGTGCCGGAATCCTTCGTCTTGGAGTGTATCATATGATTTCCAGCAGTCTGATATTATTGTTGTTCCGGGTAAAATCCAGTCTTCAATTATACGCAATAATGTGTCCTTATCCCTGCGTTCCACTGGAACAAGGAAGAAGTTCGTCTTCATGTCTCGTTGGACACCTCCGAACACCCATTGGCCTTCGATGTGATGCCCACGGTTGTACTTTCTTCGTCCGAACTTGGATTCATCGATTTCAACCACTGTCCCGATTCCTCCAATTCGCCTGCGGTTTTGTAGGGCCCAATTCAGACAGATTGACCGGCAATAGCTAGACCAGTTTACTACGGTGTGCGAGTTTACATCCATCTCGCACATTATTGTGCTTGTTCTGGGATTTTCTAGTATGCACCACAGTATACAAAAGTGCATTATTTGTTGTGGAGAGAGATGTGAGTCACCAATAAAAGTACCCTTTTTAGCACTTACTACCCTCCTTGGGTGACCCTTTTGGCATATGAAAAATATCCGCCTTCCTTTCCTCCATTTTAATGGAACAATTTCGTCGCATACTTCGCAGATGCATATTTCGTTAATAATTCCATGCTGCACCAGGAATTCCTGCAGTACCTGCAGGTTTTCTATACCCGTTAACTCCCTCATCACTTTCTTCACACTTACTTGGCACCCTCTGCAAGCCATTTTCTACTCAGAAGTATTCTCAGCTGACTGATGAATCATTCCCGCTCTTATTTTAAGCGGCTATGAAATTATTAACAACAACCAGCAATACCAACACATTCTTCACTTAGCGGATTACCTAATTCGTACTGCAGTTGGCACTTCCGAATCTGCTGCAGTCTTACCGTGAAGATGACCGCGTTTACTCTAGTAACTTTCCTAATTACACCATTTCAGTGATATACAAACAATTCGCTTTCCAAACTTGGATTTATGCACCACCGACTTCATATACAAGTACTGCAACAACTCAGGTAATTACTTTCGTGAATCCTCAGTTTACTTCACGTATAAATGCGGGGAAACAGTATGACAATTTAGCCATTAATCTAATATAGACACACCATTTCTTTTTATTTTTCTGAAGTTTTTAGGTGGACATTACAAAAGTGCCTTGCAGGTCAGATTTGGCCTCAGGGCTGTAGTTTGGCAAACCTTGCTATACAGTTTTAGATCCCTCCTCTCCTGAAATAGTCCTGGTAATAATGCAATGTTATTTTTCTTTTCTTCAGGAATGGTTATTCATTCGATACAGCCATGCTACTGTCCATCTTCTTGGGAATGTTTGGAGCAGATCGGTTTTACCTTGGTTATCCTGCAGTAGGATTGCTCAAGTTCTGCACACTAGGGTTCATGTTTCTGGGACAGTTAATTGACATTGTACTTATAGCAACACAAGTGATAGGACCAGCTGATGGTTCACATTATGTGATTCCATATTATGGTGCTGGCATTGAAGTTATAAGGAGCAATAATTGGACTTATAAGTTACCACAAACAGATTGGTGATCTTATGAAGATTTTGAGGATTACCATCGAGACTTGATGATGTGATTCTGTTCTGTAATTTAAATAACTATTCTAGTGTGACAAAGACTCCTGTTTTCTGTGTTAATTGCAGTGTGTCAATTATGGTATGTTTTACTGCTGTGGTTTCGTTTGAGTCTGTGGCTCTCAAAAAACAGGAAATATTGCCTATATGCTTGATTCAATTGCCAGTCACTAGATATTCTGAGCATATTATGTTGTGAATAGAAGACTGCAGATATTATTGAGTATACTGTTCATATAATATCCTCATCTTGGCTATAGTGGCCTTGAGAGCCAGAAAATAAAAGTTAACTGCTTACTTTTAGTGGCAGTGCTAAGCTTCCTTGTTTCATATGCAGAGGGGTTCAGAAATGTATACAAACAACTCGAACAATATTAAATTAAAACTTTATTACTAGATATATGAAGATATCAAGTGTGAGCTCTGAGTCATTTTTACTTTCTCTACTACATATAGTAAGTAGGGGAAGTATTGTATTCCACCCAAAAATTCGATACCTAGATTTCACCGGAAATACATGTTTTGAGACCCCTTGAATCCAAAAAAAGCATTTTTGGAAACATGTCTGTGTGTGTGTGTGTCTGTCTGTCTGTGTGTCTGTCTGTGAACAGCATAACTCAGAAACGAACAGTCGGATAAACACCAAACTTGATATTTAGGTTCAGTATCTTCCAGAGATGCGACACAAAGGTTTTCAAGAAAATCCCCCACCCCAGATTACCCTTTACATGGAAGATTTTTCGAAAAGTTTAATTTTCTCAAAAATGGCTCTAACGATTTTGATTAAAATATCATATGTTTAAGATATTTTCATGACAAATAAAATATATATCTTGAATTTTCTGGGAATGTCTCCAAAAGTATTCTTCATTGTGAACAACTTTTGCATAACTGATAAACCATAAGAGATAGACAAAATTTTGCTACACAAAAAATGTAGATCGCATTAAAATACACAATTTATGTCATATACAGTTTTTTTGTTGAGTGAACCATTTTCGAGATATTGCTTGTTATTCCCTTAAATTTTTCAATACTTATTTTCTCAAAAAGGAATTCGTTATTCATTTTTTTGTCTTGGATATGCAAAGAGTATTAATCTGTGGCAAAGAGAATGGTGCTGCACCTAGCAACCAGCTATTAAGAGATATGTATGTGCTTAAAGGCTACTGTATTTCTATATTGCCCTTGTAAATATATATTCCCCTTACATCTACAACAAAATTAGCAATAAGATAGAGTCTGCAAATGTGTATCTCGATTAACATGAAGTAGGTGGAGAATAAGCGTTTGTAAAAATAGTTTGTACAAGAGTAGAGAAAGTCATGTGGGTGTAACACATCAGATTTTTTACTCACGCAGTCATCTAAGATGCTTAAAGTGTTCGCTGTTTACATCCAGACATTTCTATTTTTGGCCAGCTATTGCATAAACAGCATTGCCTGTTGAAGTGTTCATAAGGATTTCTCTTCATGCCATTTCAATTTCTTCAGAAGTTTAGCTGGTGTAACTGGTTTCCTTTAGTACATGTCTTTTAGGGTTCACCACAGGTACAAGTTCAGCTGGATGGCAGGGAATTCGGCTATTTTGCTCTTAGAGGGCCCTCATTGAAAATGCTGAAAGAAGCAAGAAATAATGGAATGAATTACCTTAAGAGTGAATGTAGAAGTAGATGTGCTCTGGTCAATAGCTGGTGCCCGCCCTTTTTATGTGTTTAACTTATATAGGAGAATTGCGATATGAACACGAAAAACGTGGCCATCTTCACGATAATACGGACGCTCATTCGGAAGTGCCAACGCAAGTAAGAAGTGGGAATTCGCTAAACAAGCGATGTGTTGTTACTTCTTCTTATTGAAGTTGTATAGCCGCTAAAAAAAGCGCTATGCATTCAGAGCAAGCTCTGCACAATAGGAAAGAAAATGGTGTGCACGGCTGTGAAAATAGCGTATACACAGTTACAAAAGACTACTTAGGTGTTGAAAACTTGCAGTTCCTGCAGGAATTCCTGTTTTAATAAAGAATTTCCTTTACCATAACACTGGTAGATAGTTAACCTAACTTTATATAAAACGAAAACTAAACCTTTCAGGAATTCATAAACCTAAGTTTATATAAAGAAAAGCCTAACCTAAGGCTAACCTTCCATGAATTCAGAAACCTGAGGTTATATAGAATGAAGAAACCTAAAATAAGAAGCAATTAAGAACACAAACTGAGAGTTGGCGATATATTTCCGCCTTTGGCGGCATTGCTTATTCAAATGTTGCCAGCATTGCATTAGAGCTAGGGAATGACATACAGCGACATCTGTAGGACATATAAGACATCACTTCCATCGCTTTTGAGGGCCCTCTAACAGCAGTTTACCCAAGAATTCTTAAGATCTTGTATTGCTTGACAGTTAAACATGTCTGACGATTAACTCTTATCATGGCCATACCGTTTGAAGATATAGATGCAACATAAAACTATACAGGGTGTCCACTTTTTATCTGCACTAACTCTCCAGGATCCTAGTCCATGGACGAATAGGAGACAATAAGCTTATGACTTATGCATGTTCCAAGTTATAGCTGTAAAAAAGTTAACTTATCAAACAGTGCAATATTACATCTTAGTTTAGTCTAGTCTGTAAGTAGATGTTCTGCAGTAGAAAATGCACCAAACTATATGAAACCAATCATGTCTGTGCCACAGTTTATGTTAAATCAGTTGTTAATTTCATTCTAGCAATAACAAATACACCCATGTCAAGGTCTAGCCATTTTATCTTAATATAAGCGTGTATTAGTGTTGCGTTGAATAACAGCCTTCAGACAGCTCACATCTACACTTGGAAGAATATTTTAATTGCTTAGTTTTTGTTAAGCAACACTTTTTGGTGTCTCGAACAAGGAAGTTTTCCTGTAACAGTTGAGGAATGAAGTGAAAACTTGAACTTTTTTTTTTGGTGGGGGTTAATCTGACTATGCTTTCTGATAAAAGCTTTCCAATTTCTCTACTCTTACCTATGGTAGGTGAAGAAGTATTGTGCTTCACCCAAAAATTCAATATCAAGATTTCACCAGAAACAGATATTGGGCTGTTGCATGTCCACTTAACTAATTAGTTTATGGTTTGGCCGTTAATTGGTACTTTGTGGCTATGCAGTTTGTCCCGAAGAGCCCCTAACATTTGAGCAAAAACACAGTGAGGTGCAGTAAAAACAATAGGGTCCTGTGATTTCAAAATTTAGCCCGAGGTTAGGTATATGATGTTTAAGCTTTTGTGTGCACACGCGCGTGCGTTGAGAGAGAGATTCGAATAACAGGTACAGTAAAACAATATGGGTAGTAAAGGAGCCGAGAGCAAACTTCAGAGGCTAAAGTAAACATATTGTTATTCTCGCAGATTACACTAATACAGTTGTTTTGGCACTTTCCTCTACGTGCGCAGTTTCGACAAAATCGAGTACTTTGTTGACATATGGCAGTGAATTTACTATAAGAAAGTGTCCTAAAAAGGGAGGTTGGGTGGGTTACAGATTGTATAAGCATTCATTTCTCCTTTTAAAGCCACTTATATGGATTTTCATTCCTTAAATCATAATTTTGTAATATTTTGAAATTAAGTAGATATGGAACTGTTACCCAGACATTTTAAGTTATCGTAAACTTCATCAAAAAAAACCTGGATAGAAAAAGAAATCTGTTTGTATGCATGCTTGAGAGAGAGTAAAAGAATAGCATAACTCAAAAATGAAAACCTGGATAAATCCCAAACGGTATTTTCTTTTGATCTTTTATGGATATGAGGATTTTTTTTAATACTCTACACCGTTTCTGTTATTTACCTGATTTTAGCACTTAGTCATATTGTGCATCACTTTGTTGCTGCTCTGTTCTTTTTAAATTGAACCAAAATGAGATTTTTCATAATTTTTTAATTAAACAAATACACTTTTTTGAAACATTGTATACGTTGACTTCATTACTTGGCATTTTTCAACAAAATAAACCACGTTACATTCAGTAAAGCTTTTTACATTCTTCTTCTTGCTAGATATTAATCACCAAAGACTTCAAGCTCTGATGTTCACAAAGACATCTATTTCATTATCAAAGAGCTTCAAAAGGTTTTCACATGCCTCTCTGCTACAGATTTGTAGAATGGCCTGATCGTAAATGTCTGTGACAGGGTCTATAAGAACTTGTCCAACAGAATGTCAGAGGCAATAATTATTTCTTAGATTCAGAAGTCCATATTTATTATAGAGGTCAGAGCTAACCTAAAATGTAAAGGTGTGTACAGACATACAAGAGAAGCCTGTCTTGAACAGTCTTGGTTTCCTGTAATCAAAGGAGAAAAGCTTGCAGACTGTTCAAGGTGAAATGTTTTCAGTTTGAGCCAATCAATCACTCATTGCGGGAACATTTCAGCATTCCGCATTCAGCATTCAGGAAGTGATGCATAGAAATAGTATGCCCTATACACAGGGAGAGCCAAAAAACTACGAACCGACTGCACAGTGTTTTTCCTGTCTGCATCCTCGGCGCTCGTTGCTGTCTGCCGCTATCATAGAAAAGCGTGGATGAAACCATACAACATTTTTAAAACTACTTTTAAAGGCTTTACTTACCAACTTTTTGAAAGGAGATGCTGAAACAGGCCACCGTCGTCCAAACATTTTTGGCACCTCTTTAGGAAACTATCCATCACTCACCGTAGTTCTTGTTGAGAAATGCTGACAATTTCCTGGTGGATATTTTGTTTTAATTCTTCCAGAGTGTGTGGGTTTGTCTTGTACACTTTATGTTTTAAGTTACCCCAGAGATAGAAATCGCAGGGGAGTTAGGTCGGAGGACTGAGGGGGGCCACAAATCTCTACTAATAATTCTGTGCTCAAACACACTTTCAATTGTTCTCATCGAAATATTGGCCATATGAGCTGTTGCAGTCTTATTGAAAAAAGGCAAAATCACGCTCCCTGTCTGTTAATTCTCTAAAAATAAGGGGCAAAATTGTATTCACGGGTTTCAATTATTGACTTGAAAAAAATTCGCCCTTCATAAAGTTGGTAAGTAAAGTAGTTTTAAAAATGTTGTATGGTTTCATCCGCACCTTTCTATGATAGTGGCAACAAGCGCAGAGCACGCAGACAGGACAAACACCGAAAGATATTATTTAACTACATACTTTCTACTCTAGAAAAGTTTTATTTTCTCTATTGCTTATTATAGTAGGTAGAGGAAGTACCATGCTCCACACAAAAATCTGAAATTTAGATTTCACTGGAAGTACCTGCCTCCCCCCCCCAAAAAAAATAGACGGAAAGCCACATAACTCAAAAATTGCAATTTAAATAAATTCTAAATTTGGTATTTAAGTTCAGCATCTTCCAGAGCTGTGACAAAGCTTTAACAATAGAAAAAAATATCCCCCTCACTTGGAACTACTTTTATATTTAAAATGTTTCATTAGTTTTCATTTTCTTAAAAATAGCTGTTAACAATTTTGATTAAAATATCTTATGTTTAGGATATTTGCATAACCAATGGAATATGTATTTGAATTTTCTGTGAATAGACTGTGAAGTCCTCTTCATTCTCAGTGCATTTTGTTTAATTAGTAAACCAGAAGAGAGAGACAAAAATTTAATTGACAGAAAAATACAGAGCTTATTGAAATATAACATTTATGCCAAATAACTTTTTTTTGAAGATTAGTCATGTTCAAAATATTCATTGCTACATCTGTTAAGTTTTCCCAAGTTGAATGTTATTCTGCACTATAAATCTTCTCTCATTCATTTTTCTGTCATGAATTTGTTGGTAAAAAAAACTGACTTACTCTATACAAACAGTTGTTTCCAGTCCAAAATTTGTTGTAACATAACATGATTAGAGGAATGACTCATATGAATACTGTGGAATATGTGAGACATTATATAAAAGTGTAATGGGTAGAGAAAGCTATGTGAGTCAGACAATTTTTAAAATTCACTCATTGTACAAATGTTTTGTGTATGTAAGATTGCATCAGTTTCAGTCCATATTAAACTGTCAAACAGTCATTCCCTCTACCAGCAGCGGCGGTCCTTTTCTCTTCCTGCCTAAGAAACTGATGAGTTTGTTAGGTAGACAATATTTTTTTCACCTCAAGCACATGTAACTGGGTTTTGTATTCAGCTAGCATGTATCTTATTTATATCCATTTGCAACAAAAATGCTATGTCCATTCTTAATCCCTTGATAATTACTTTCATTCGTCTGCTCAGATAAAGTAAGATGAAAATTGTAAGGGGTCAAATGTTAGTTTAGGAAACTGTGGAAACTTTATGAGGAAAAACCACTGCTGCTATCTAGAGGAATTAGCAATATTTTTGTATGTAACTGTACAGACTACAGCCAGATGAAATATTTAACTTTTTTTTTCTCAGTTGTACAGATTTTTAATCAATGTGATTTAGGAAAAAGATGTGTGATGATGTAATCCTCATAATTCCTTAATTATTTATTTTTACTTAAGACTGAATACATTCTCAAATTTGGTGTATGCATTTAGGTATACATTATGTTATATACTTGTAATTAGTAAATTGTATATTTATGTAAAAATAAATAACTGTATATTTGCTAAACCATGCATTTATTTATTAAACCCTCAGTTAGGACAACTAAACAAATCTTATTTGGTTAAGTTGAATCAGACTTAAAAAATTCATTGTCATGGTTAGGACTCCCTGCTAATACTCTTGCTGCTTGAGGTACCTTGGCAAGATAACCCATATCTGCATTAAATCTTCTCATCTGATTCAAGTATCCTTCAAGGAAATCTCAAATAATAGAAATATCATACCTCGAATGGGACTTGCAATGTTGTAATGCTACACAGTACCACCATCTGTCCACTCCAGCGCTGGTGACCATCAAAGCAACCACTAAAAGATGGTGACTAACTCAGTAACAACATTCCATCATACTACTACTGCTACAAATCTAACCGTTCGTATTTGAAGATGGAATTTTGTTACTTTATTTTTTTGTACCACGCTTTGGGTATCAATTTGAAGTATTTGGTTTCAGCCCCACGTATGGAAGCCAATTTAAGAAAGTTACTGTTTCATGTATGGAAAAGCCGATTTGAAGGAGGTGTATCGTATTTCAACTGTTGGGGAGCTGAACTTGAAATTCATTGCAACCACACGTATAGTAAACAGTTTCCGGTAGCCTTTGCCCCAAGTTTAAAAAAAATATTAACTTTGTAATTAAACTGTTTCTTTAAATATTTAATATTTATGTTTGCCTCGGCTGCATCAGTATTATTGTTAGAGACATGGAAGTCTTGGCAGGGCGTGATCAACAAGAATGTAGGCTTACGCAGATTTTAAGTTTTAATTCACTCCTTTTTATTAATCCTTGACACAAATTAAACAACACTTCACTGATATAGAGAGCTGTGAGATTCTTTTTATTAATTAATTACACTTTTTACCATGTAAAACTATTTTTCGTCTCACATGAATACATATTAATTTCTCGAGGACGCATCTTGCATCCGGTTACTATCACTGTCTGCAGGCAACTGACTAGTTTTCAACCATCTAAACTTGTAAATTTCTGTATTTCAAGTCTCTGATTGGTTATTTTTACTCCAATAGAATACCTGCATTTAACTAAAGCTTTTTCTGGTTGTTGATTGGCTATATTTTATAAACTGTCACTAAAATTACATTAATGCTTCCAAGAATCACAAATAACATTTAAACTCTCAAACTCATTATTGCCTCAAGGTTACCTCATTGTTAGCAACGTTTAACTTATTATTCTCACAGCTCCTACATTATTAAATTACGTAATATATTCACATAACATTATTACACATGGATACAATAATATAAGCATATGCAATGACTGTTACATACATTTTACAAATTATTACTTACACATATTGCTTCAAGGTGGCTGTTATTGAATTTACACATTATATAATTTGACTGAAATCATTTAAGTGTTAAAAATACTGCCTCAAATTGTAAAGTCATACAACCGTTAGGTAATGATTATTCCTTTTAATCCGGAATGGATCTAACAAATTTCTTATACAATTTTGTGTTAAACTTCTTGTGTGTACAAAATTGTCAAAAGTGGAATTATTTTGGTGTACTGAATGGGCAACATTATGTCAATGATTGTTCTTGTCGTGACTCATACCAAAGTTTTTTGGCATGTGGCTTATTTCTGGTGGCATTACAACTTAATATTTTAAAAGCTTACTAAGAACTGCAAAACTACAAAAGATGCAACAAAACAGTTGGGAGAATTTTGTACTTCCTGAACATTCTAATTCCTTCCATGCTTTATACAGTATCTTAAGTCATCCTGCTTAATAATACTCTGATATTCAAGTCATTGGTGTTACATTCACATGAGCTTCTTTACTCTTCTACATACTATTCTTCTGTGAACTTTCATTACAGATTTCATTGTAGGTAGAAGAAAAATGCAGTAAGCTAAAGCAATAGTCAGATTTTTGGATCACTATGTGTTGGCTTTGAAATGCCATGCTCCTTGCATGACCACAAGAAAAAAAAATAGCAACCTACCACTTGAAAAAGTATAAATATTTGAAAATTCAAACCAATAACGCAGAGTATCATGGAAATGGTTCAGGTCACAACAAATTTTGACATAAATTGTATGCTGTAATGAGGTCTGCATTTTTTGCATAGTAAGATTTTGTTATCTCTTACAGTCTTATCAGTTATAAAAAAGTCATTGCGAAAAAGTATTTAGTAAAAGTTTGCACTTTTTAGTTGCATTTTATATTATTATGCATGTATGGAAAACTTTGAATTGTCTTTTGACCTTTGGGTTTTGAAGGGCAAAAAAATATCCAATCTAATGATCATACGCTATTCCCAGAAAATTCAAGATATACAATTTATCATGCAAACATCTTAAATATATGATATTTTAATCAAAATTGGTTGAGCAATTTTTGAGAAAATAAAAAACATGAAAATTTTTCCATGTAATAGGTAATTTTGGGTGGGGGGATTTATTTAAAATCTTTGTGTTGCATTCTTGGAAGATGGTGAAATAAAAAGTTTTGTATGTAACAGACTTTTCATTTTTTAGTTACACTGTTCTCAGACACACACACAAGCATGGACCTTTTTCTAAAAATTCTTCTGGATTCAGGGGTTCTGAAAATGCATATTTCTAGTGAAATTTGGGTGGGATACAATACTTACTATAGGTAAGCAGTAGAGAAAGTAGTCTTCCTTCTGTATGTTTATTCAGTCACAGTTCTTCAAAATGTCAGTTCCTAATGGGATTTGCCTTTAAATTTATAATGAACACTCATTGATTCAACATGCATTCAAAGACACACTTATAAAAAACTATGGATATGTTTGTGTCACCCAGCAGTTTCTGTTATTTATTTGTCACTTTTAGTAGCTTTGCACATTCTTCTGTTACATATTGTTGGCAGTTGGACTAGTACATACAACAATACTTGCACAAGCAACTGGTTGACAGATGTCTCCGACATGCCTCTCGACATAACTACTGATCAAGACGTGTTCTGAAATCTGTTCACATTTATAAAATGTCATTCTTCATAATGTGTACTTATTTTATTTTATTTAAATTCACCGTTTGATTTCAATACAGAAATATTGGCTTTGTCAACAATACAATTATTAGTACAAAAAGAACAGGTCTAATTAGATGTAATACACAAATACATAAATCCTAATTTCTTACATGAGTAGGTACCTAAACTAAATTTGGAATTGTAAAACATAGTATATTCCATAAGAAAGCTTATAAACTAATTCATTTATAGATATTCTTACACTGAATAAAAACAATCCTGTATTAGGAATTTTTTCAAATTTTTTTTTGAAGACTATTAATACAATAACATATAAAATATAAACATAAAAAACAAGGTATTTTTAAGCAATATAATGGTTCTTACATTTTTGCTTTCTCTACTACGTATAGTAAGTAGGGGAAGTATTATATTCCACCCAAAAATTTGATACCGAGATTTCACTGGAAATGTATGTTTTGAGACCCCCTGAATCCAAAAAAATCATTTTTGGAAACGTATCTGTGTGCCTGTGAACAGCATAACTCAGAAACAAACAGTCGGATAAACACCAAACCTGGTATTTAGGTTCAGTATCTTCCAGAGATGTGACACGAAGGTTTTCAAGAAAATCTCCCCAGATTACCCTTTACATGGAACATTTTTCGAAAATTTTAATTTTCTCAAAACTGGCTCTAACGATTTTGATTAAAATATCATATATTTAAGATATTTTCATGACAAAATGTTTATCTTGAATTTTCTGAGAATGTCTCCAAAAGTATTCTTCATTGTGAACGGCTTTTGCATAATGGGTAAACCATAAGAGATAGACAAAATTTTACCACACAAAAAATGTAGATCGCATTAAAATACACAATTTATGTCATATACAATTTTTTTGTTGAGTGAACCATTTTTGGGATATTGCTTGTTATTCCCTTAAATTTTTCAGTATTTATTTTCTCAAATGGGAATTCGTTATTCATTCTTTTGTCTTGGATATGCAAAGAGTATTAATCTGTGGCAAAGAGAATGGTGCTGCACCTAGCAACCAGCTATTAAGATATATGTCTATACTTAAAGGCTACTGTATTTCTATATTGCCCTTGCAAATACAAAACAATGGAAACATAGTAGGCCTTAAGCAATAGTCAAATATTTTTAGAACTGGTCGCTATGTGTAAAATGTAATTCTCTTTGCATGTCAAAAGATCGTTTCTGCAAATGTTTATCTCGATTAATTATGAAATAGATGGAGAATAAGAGTTTATCAAAATAGTTTGTACAAGAGTAGAGAAAGTCATGTGAGTGTTAACACATCAGATTTTTTTAAATTATACTGTTTTATCTGCATACTTATATGGCTGAACCAATGAAAGGAAGGGTCAAATCTCATCTAATCAAGTTGTTTTATTGTTACAACTTACATCATAAGTATACAATAGATGGACCAGAGTATCTTACAGCATGACAAAAGCTAGCATAGATTTTTGTTAAATGAACTCATTCAAAAGATTGACATTTCCATACACGTCCAAGAAGGTAGTTTTCTATAATTTACTGAACACATCTACTATGAATGCATTTTGCATATACATATGGATCAAGCAAACTTCAGAACTAGATCGCTGAGAATAGAATTTCTGCACAATTGTCCTCTAAGATAAAAAGAAATCAAATGCAGTAGAGATTAGTATTGTCACAACTACCCATTGTAGTAATAGAATATGCATGCATTCTGTTAGAAGTAGCATTAGAGGGAATCCCACATGAAGCCCAAGACAGATTTCCTGACATTTTGACCTTAATTATGGAAGATATAGCATATTGCAAGAAAGTTGTACCAAAATATGGTTATGTTGTGACCATTTGTGCAACTTATGTTTGATGTCCGTCAAGAAAATTCAGGAGAAAGTTCCTGTACATGTTTTTATGACTGGGATACCTTGAGAGATCATTTGATTAGAGAACTCTGATAGATATATAAGCATTAATATTAGTTGATGTTAAGTCCTGTGAGCTTTTTTATCATAAACTAATGTTCTTTTTTGGGGGGTGCATAATATCCATAAGAGCACATTGTCATATTTATCTTAATTTCTTGTACTTTAACTCCAATAATAGGAGAAAAAAAAGAACTAGATGGGTAACACATGTCAAGCACGTGCCAAACATAATAGAAGATTAGGAACCAACTGCGTGTCATCTTCCTTGGTCTAGGGGTTCCCTGCTGGTCTCTAATTACTGAGGTCGTGGGTTCAAATCCGGTGGAGGGTGATAGATTTTTTTAGGAGTAAAAATCCTTAGCATGGCTTTCTTCGGAAGGGGAGTAAAGCCGGTGGTCCCGTGTCATAGATTTACAGCATGTAAAAGAACCTCAAGCCTGATAAAGAGTCCTCTGAGCAAAATGTCCAGTCTTTCACGCCCAATATAGAATGGTACTCTAAGAACCATAGTAATTAAAGAGCGTCCATAAATAAAACTCAATTTAGTTTTTAACTTATTGCATTACTATTAACTGAATATCTCCACCAAAGCAAGCAGTGCTTGATTTATTATATATCCCGATATGGCTCCTGTAATGGCAACTATTCAAATTGTGACATTCTCTGTCATAGTAACTGACAAATTCTGTGTTACCAAGTACACTAGCCAGTGAATTTACACTTTGTGATTGTTGCCTAAAGTAAATAAAGTGATTTTATATATAATCTTGATGTGCTGAATGCAAATTTTCAATCCATTTACTTCTATTGTGTCAGGAGGATTTACAAATTCACTTTAAATATATTGCATAATTTCATCACAAACTTTTTCATTTCCCTTTTTTATTTCAAATGCAAAAATAATATTTAAAAACCACAACTTGCTGAAATTATTTGTATGTTGATCATACATGTCACTAGAGTGATTTTGCTTTGTTTTGTCTTGTTTACTTCACTATTGGTGTATAAATTAGCACACTGCACCACACCCCATTGGTTGTTAGTTGAGAAAGCCTTTCTGCTCCTTTTTTTATGTTGTCTTCAAGTATTTCATGCTTTAACATTCAACAAAAGTCAGCAAGCATACAAGCTCCAGCATCCCTGGTACCTCCTTTAAGACTCCTGCAGATCCTTGTGAAATCGTTTGCCTTGCTCTTTGCTCAAAAATTCTAGATTTTCGAGAAAATAATCTAGGTGAGAAAATAGAAAATGAATTTTGAAACTCATGTGTGTGCTTCAAGCATGTTAATGCATCAGTAATTAGGACACCTGTTATCGAGAAATTATTAAACAAGTTCACAAAAAGATATGCTGCTTTTTCCTTTTCATCCATAGTATATTTAAATGACACATCAGTTTTCTTAAACCAGGACCATTAGATATACCTCTTTTTAGTTTTGCTTCAATAGTAGTGACAATTTCTCACACATGTACTTGATACAGTCTCTTTCCGTATCTAAAGCCTTTACAAACTGTTTCACTAAGCCAAGCTTGATATGGAGAGTGGCAGCACAACTTCAGAAGAACTCACAGGATTTCAGCACACAGCTTTCTTGGAACTGACTTCCAAATTTTCTTGACATGTCCAGTGATAAACTTGTGCCCTACTATACCATAGACAAGTAAAGCTTGAAAATTTGGTAAAACCAGATTATTGATCCAGCAACAAAGTGAGAACTTTAGAATGACCACAAGCTTGCCAGTTGTGTTCACGGAAGTTCACTCACAATAACAGCAGTTCCAAATTTCCATATGATTCTTCGAGTATCACTGAATAGGTAATGGGCACTGAACCAAATACATTTCTGTTATGAAGGAGAACATCCTTTTAACTTTGCTTGGAAGCATCAATGAATGGTTACCGTTTGCTTGTGTCATAGTTATGAAGTCCAAGTTTTAGCATAAGTTCTTTCAGTATACAAGATGGCCATCTTCAGAGAAAAATAATTTAAAATATATTTCACATTGTTGGTACCAATAGAATGATGTTTTTGGGGACAGCAGATTTTTTTCTCTCTGGAGTCTAGAACTCAGCTAACTCTTTAGGGAGGGTGAAATCCCTCACTAAAACAGTCATGTTCTGCAGCTGATGATTCTGGTAGACAATCACTGTCACTCATTACAATTTCCCTTACTTCTACATCAGACTGGGAGGAATA
This sequence comes from Deroplatys truncata, assembly GCA_030765065.1. Taxonomy (NCBI): domain Eukaryota; kingdom Metazoa; phylum Arthropoda; class Insecta; order Mantodea; family Mantidae; genus Deroplatys; species Deroplatys truncata. The sequence goes on along the minus strand of CM060975.1, from coordinate 43,177,206 downwards.
TTGTTCAAGATTTTCTGGTCGAATAGAGAATGAATGGTAAATCAGGCCCATGGGGCACAGGTAAAATGCCTGACTCAACAACTGGATACATTACTTCCTTTTTATGTTTAGAATTGTACCACGTCACATCACACAAACAGAAGTAGCAGTTATTACTACGGTTCAACAGCTCTCTCCAAACCATAGATATTCAAAAAAGATAGTGGCGGTTTTCTGCCATGGACCAATGAAGAAGTTCTGCAGTGCATGCTCTACATACTTTGTGTGGTGCCAAAGCTTTATTTTGTTTTCCAAATTTGATTCTATAACATACATGATATGACTTTATCATAAAATCTGTATATTATGGCTCTTTTTAGTCACTGTGTATTTCCCACATAATTATACAGCAAAATTGGGCTTGATTCTTTATACATCCTCGAGGCATGGTAAATATTTTCTTATCAAACTAAAGCTCACAACATTCTACTCCAAAATAAAGTTTCAAACTTATTTCATTTCAGATGAAATCTGAGAGGGATATGTACCTGCTTACAAAGATGTATCTCTCACCAAAGAGGGTTGATATTTCTATCTCCCACAAATAAAATAATGGTAAGGCTGTGCATAATCTTGCTCTAACTTGTTTGCACTCGCTGGCACCCCTTATAAGATCAGAAACATTTGGATTTCATATCCTGATATATATATAAACCTATATATGTTAAAAGTATGATGGTTTGAATAATTATGCTATAATTATCAAACTATGATATAAGAAAATTAAAATGATAAAAGGATACATGATAACAACTTTATGGCTTTGAATTTAATTTTAATATGCTATAAATTACCCTAAAAACATTCAAGGCATTGCAATTTCATCGCAGACTAGGCGTATTAATGTCTGTTGCACAAACTCATGGAACGGCCCTAAAACTAAATTATCGTATGTGATCAAAACCTATGAATAGACCCAAGTACAAGTTCTGAATTATGAAAAAATTCACCTTCAAAAGTAATGGGTTTATATTACATTAAGAGAATAACAATATGAATATTCTGGAAGATGAACTTTCGTTTTTAAAGCAAAACTATTATTATTTAAAAACTCAATCTGACACTACCAGAGCTACTTTATATTCGTTAACAAATAATTTTTTCTCCAACGCCAAAATTATTATTAGTGATGACTGATTTTCAAGATGTTAATAAACATTAATACTATGTATTATCTTGTATATGTCATTATGAGCGTAATATTTATAGTACAATAAATCTAAGAAGTCCTGGGTTCGATTCCCGGCTGAAAAGTAAGAATTTTTCTTTAACCCTACCCTCCTAGATTTGAAGTAGCTCTGTGTGTGTGTGTGTGTGTGTGTGTGTGTGTGTGTGTGTGTGTGAGAGAGAGAGAGAGAGAGAGAGAGAGAGAGATTTCATGTTTAAAGGGAAACCTAAAGAAATAGAAAAATTCAAAATGAGTGAACATCATTGCCGACAGGAAATTCTTCCAAAGTAAAAACTGATATGACATTAGATGTTAAAGGCAGCATATAAATGGGAACAGGAAGCAAACAAAACAAAAAAACCTTAGTTTTTAACATTCATATGACTTTCTCTAACCGTTATTGTTTATTTTTATATAACGCCTACAAACTATTCTAGTTCAAGTTGATTGAGATAAGCATTTCTTTATGCATACAAGGGAATACCAATAGTCAAATGCTTTGGAACTGGACGTTACATGCTGGCCTTAAAATCTCATACTCTTTCCGCGATATCGCGAGAAACAAGTGAATAGCAAAACACTTCAAAATTTTACAGAACTATTGAACATTTCAAACCAAGAATAACGAATATCTTGGAAATGGCTGATGCCACAAAAAAGTTATTTGAAATAAATTATGTACTTTATTGAGATTTACATTTTTGTGCAGTAAGTTTTTTCTCCTCCCCCTCCCCCGTCTTTTACCAGTTATACAAAATTAGTATAGTGAGTGAGGTTAGGTGAGTGATTACGTCCTTGCCGATCGATCTTCGAGCTAAGCAGCTTTAAGCTTGGTTGGCACTTGCGCGAGTGACTCTTCACCTCTGGCATGCTTTATGTAGGAGTAACTTAACCCACCGTGGTTCGGATTCCATGTTAAGTTGTAGGTCCCTCAGTGTTCGTTTGGATGCATTCCCGAATTAATTAAAAACAAGACATCAAGGATGACGTCGAACAATCTACATATTTCTCATAAGACACCCTTTTGAGCGTAACGAACAACAACAGTTTAGAAACATTTTGTCGGAAGAACTCCTAAAAAATGTGGACTTAGCTTCTGCGCAGGGGAAAACTTACCAGCTAAGCTAATACTGCGAAGAAAAACATTAATAAACCAGAACAGTCGCACGAGTCAAGGTGGAGTTGGTCAGTGTTCTCAACATAGAACAATGCAGTAAAAGTTCTGGAAGCAGTCCAAATATCGCCATTATATTCCGCATGCATCCGGCGTTTAGAAAGCAAGAAAAACAATCAGTGATAGTGAACGTATTTGGCTTTTCACCAGAGGTTAATGTGAGAGCTGGTCTTGACATTCAGTATAACTGTATTGTTGTTAAACGTTCTTCTTAACTGGTTCCCATGGCAACCGCCTATCACTCCGAGTGTTGCTGATTTATTCAGTTAATTAACAATCCTAGCTGAGAGAATTCTTGCACCTACCAACAGTAAAGCCTCGAAGCCCCGATTCAAATAATAACACTAGTCTGCATTTTCAAACTTTTTGTCAGATGATTTCTTAAAAGTAGGTGTTCTTGAATCAAGTTTTTATACTGATTCCAGAAATAACTTCCTTTTTTTCTATCACGTCAGGTTTTTACACAAAATAAGAAGTAATGTTTTGACAATTTTACTAATGAGCGTAGAAAAGTATTCAAATACCATTTCACACAAGGTAAGTTTTTATTCAAGAAACGTTTTAACAAAACAAGAAGCCAAAGTGTTTCATTTAATTTTTTTCAAACTTACTCTTCTTTGACTTCTTTGCAGATCCTTGAAGATGACTGTCCCTTCTCAACATCCAACAGTAGTCGGCCATCATGGTTTCATTCCATCTCCCCTGGTACCTCCTCTCCATTTCCTTAATATCTTGGTGAAAACGTTCACTCTGCTCTTCACTATAATGTACCAAATTTTCTGGAAAGTAGTCGATATGTGAATGCAGAAAATGCACCTTTACACTCATGTTACAACTCATCTTCTTGAAATTTTCCGACATTGTTTCGACAATGGCCTTGTAATTAGGATCTTTGTTGCTGACTAAGAAGTTTTCAGTAACTGATCGGAAGGCGGTCCATGCTTCTATTTCTCTCTCATTCATTGTCTTCTCAAAATCTTCATCCTTCATCAATTTCTTTACTTGAGGACCACCAACAAAAATTCGAGCCTTTAGTTTGTCTTGTGTAATGCAGGGAAATTTCTTGGAAAGGTACTTGAAGCAGGGTCTATCCTGTGGTAGAGCCCTTACAAATTGCTTCATCAAGCCCAATTTTATGTGTAGGAATCTATATCTCTATATCTTTGAAGTGAAGTTGTGAAAAAACTGTACGTGATAGAAAAAAGCTAAAAGCAATTCTGAAATCAGCACAAAAAAGCGAGTCAGAATCACCTGTTAGTTTTCAGTCATCCGATATCATGCAGACTAGTGTAATTAGTACCTAATTTCGAATCAATATTTTAAAGAGAAGCTTACAGCATATAACGTATTGATGGCATACTTATTAACGCTTATCAATATTATTAAGTGTTTGTTAACATCGGATGAGCAAATGTTGTTTATAGTGAAGTGTCAGGACTGAAAAATACTCTTAGATACTTCGGATTTATTAGTTCATTGTTGTGTGTAGGAGAATTTTCATTAACATAAGTAAGGCATATCTGCATGTGATATAGCGGTCAGATTACAGCGCAAATTAATGAGGGAGGTTTCACTATCAGGAGTGAATATCCGGCATCAATTAGGGAATGTTCTAACCAGCACGCGATTTACGCCAGGTCCTGGTCTACATGACAAACTTGGTCTGAGAAAGCGAATGTGTGACGGTATGAGAGAGAACAGTGTCGGAACGTAGTAGTCTTGTTAACAATCCTCAAGTACCTGCTGCAAACAAGGGAGTTCTCACAAGAGTTCCTTGTTACAGAAGTAGGCACTAACCCACCCCAGCTTTCAAAACCTTTCTTAAACAAAACAGATAATCAAGAAGCTAGAGCCTGTTTCACAAACATATAGCTGCTCAACTGTTTCTGTTGTTTTAAGCCACTCCATAGAATAATAAATCAAATGTCTATTTTTGTCGTAGATGCAGGTCGTTATGTGTAATCATTTTTGGATAGAAAAGAAATGGAAATTCTTCTTACCAGAAGATAATACGTTCGTGTCCATCTTGGGTAAGCTGATAAGAAAATGAAAAAGTAGGTTCAGTTTAAGAAGAGCGGTATTATATATTCATCACGAGCAGGATGGCTTAGCCAGTAACTCTGTGGCCCCCATTCGGAAGCTCGTGGGTTCGATTCCTGACCCATAGGTTTTTTTCGGGGTTTCCTCGGGTCGCTAGACGAATGCTGGGAAGGTTCATTATATCCCCCGAATTTCCTGTCCCTCCATTCTCATTTCACTTCACTTTTCACTTGCTTGGTCCGTTTCAGGGTTGAAAGGTCGGCGGGGGTCTCGGCGTTGCATGACAGGGGAAAAGGATGCTCTATGTAACCCTTCTTCCTCCGGAATAGGGACGATCACCGAGTCCCGGGACCACCAATGGGATGTGCAAGCCTGCAGGGGAGAGGGGAGACGGTTGCAATAGCTGCCATCCGGGGAGTTTCAATCCATAAAAGGTAGGGACCCTGGCCTCTGTCCTGTCTCCTCTCACCTCACCCTTCCTTCCCTTCAGGGACTTAGGCACAACAGATCTTGTAGGTCGAGGTGCTAAGTGCCTCTCCCTCCTAGTCGTACTCCTACTACTACTATACTCATCACCTCAAAGAAGTCTTTGTCTAGGGTTCACTTCGACACCTTAAGGTCATAGAGAGCAACGTTGACCTTCGATTCTTTGATACGAGCACATGATTCGGTTTGCGCCAGGCAGATGACCTTATTTTTACATTCTCCTTCCTGTACCATCCAATGCATTACTATTAAATTGATCAGAAGGCGGTATTTATAATCTTTTGATTCCTGTTCCGTAAGTCCATACAGATTATCACGTAGTCGCCTTCCTGTACCCTATATTTTATAACTATTTCTTTTTGTTCTGTGGGTGGTATTGAATATATATGTGTACTTATTTGGAAACTGAGGGAGACCACGAAACTTTATTATTTTCCTTTCTACTGCTTTGGCATAAAATAACGTGGACATATACATGCATCTCACTCTCTGATAAATTCCCAGTCCATAGTAATTTCAAAAGTCGATAGACTGCAGCACAGAGAAAATAAGAGATGACATGTAACAACATCTGCACGGGGAAGGGGGGAATAGAAGTATCGGCGTCTGTTTTCAACATTCTTTTCCTTTGTAGATCATCTCAGTTTTCGTATATTATTTCTAGCACCACTGTTGAATTAGAAAACTCCAGTTTGCGGGAGAGCTTCGTCAAATAGACACACATAGCACAAAAGGTAACTTAATAAGTAGTAAAGAACTAAATTAGCAATTGTGACAGTAAAAACAATAACACATAACGTTAATGTAAGTTATAAAATATAATTTTATTATACTAATTCTCACCGAGCGAGAATGTGCGAAGTTCACATTCGGGAGGTTCCGGGCTCGATTCCCGGAGATCGCCCACTCCGACTATGGGTTTTGTAGTAGGATATTGTCTTTACGTTGGATTTGTTTATTTTTGCTCCACATATGGAAACCAATTTGAGAGAGTGTTCTGTTGTTGAAGTTTGCACCACGCTTTGGGCGTTAATTTGAAGATTGTTTGTTACGTAATATGCTACTACGTATGTAAAACCGATTTGAAGATGTATTTTTGTTGTTACGCTCCAAGTTTTAAAAAAATATATATTAACTTTGTTATTAAACTGCTTCTATAGATATTATTTATGTTTGTATTTGCCTCGGCTGCGTCAGTATTATTTTAGAGTCATGTTTCTCTTAATCAGGGCGTGGTGCGACAAGAATGTAGGCTTACACAGATTTTAAGTTTAAATTCACTTCTTTTTATTAATCCTTGACACAAATTAAATAGCACTACACTGATATCAAGAGCTGTGAGATTCTTTAATCTAATACTTGCACTTTGTTAACGCGTATACATAATTTTCGTTTCACTCGAATACGTAATATTTCTCTAGAGAACACATCTTTCATCCGGTTACTACCAAGGTTTGCAGGCAACTGAACATATTTTCAACCGTCAAAACCCGTAAACTTCTGTATTTCAAGTCTCTGATTGGCTAATCCTAGTCCAATAGAATGCCTGCATTTAATTAAAGCTTTTTCTGGCTGTTGATTGACTAATTTTAAACTGTCACAAAATTTACATTATCGTTGTTCTAATCATGACTAGTAACATTTAAATTCTCAAACTCATTATTGCCTCAAGGTTACGTAATGCATTCACATAACATTATTAAACACGTTTACAATAATATAAGCATATGCAATGACTGTTACATACATTATTTTTTTACAAATTATTACAGACATATTGTTTCAAGGCGGGCTGTTATTGAAATTACATATTATATAATTTAATTGAAATTATTCAAGTGTTAAAAATACTGCCTCAGTTTTGCGTGGTTTTCCCGGGTCGGTAGTCGAATGCTGGGGTGGTTCCTCTTCTACTACGACTTTCCTGTCCATCCTTTCCTTTATCCATCACTTCCTTCACCATCATCTGTTTCAGGGTTGGTCGCCCTTAGGGTCTCTTACTCATCCTTCCCTCCCAAGGAAGCACAAAGGGCCATATTGGTCTACGTGCGGTGCTCTGCCCCGGCTTCGGGGAGCCCTCCTTGATGTGTACCTTACCGTTTTAGTAATTCTTTTTAGGAATAACACTTCAGTTTAAAGAGAAAAGGGGAATATTGTGCTAATATAATGCTTATAATAAACAAATAATCTTAAATTAAAAATAATTTTGGTTATGGTGATTCTTTACTGATAATGCTTATAATTATGTTTTAATCTAAAAATGTTATAGTGTTCTTCTGTTTATTTGTCAAACTTTTTCCTTACACAGTCACATTAGGAAGTAACATCCCGAATGAATATAACAATTGTATTAATTAGGTACTTGGGCAACGGAACCTGCTTTTCAACTGTTTTCCACAAATAGAGGTGGATAGCACATGTAAACAATTTTGTTAAAAATGTTAGTTTACAAGTTACACCGTTGTGAGATAATAGCCGACCAGTTTCCCGTCAGAAGTTTACAGTTAGGTGCCTTTATCATTCGCTAACCAGCACCCAACTTTGCAGGATAGTTTTGTAAACTGGAATGACGATTTCATTTACTTCCTCCCCCACCCCGTTCTTTATGAAACTCTTGTACGATAATCTATAACACTTATAATTGTAATTTCGTATTATATATTCCCGGCTATTCCCCAAAACGGATGAAAAATATGTTGATTTTGATGCAAAGGATATGAAACATCGGCGGGACGTCCGACTCCCTTAACTCCCTCCCCCTCGACAGTCCACCAAGTTCTAGAAAAGTTGCATAGCCTTTAAGTACCCTTTGGCTGTGGAACAATACACAAAAGATGTAGACCCCTTTAAAGCATACAATTTACTTAATATATATATCTGAGATATCCGTTATTAAAGGTTCGAATTGTTCAATACTTGGCGTTCTTTTCAAGTCCCATCCATTTTCAGTTGTTTCTCGCGATGCCATGGAATTTTAAGGCCAGCATATAGCATCCAGTTGTTAAACATTTGACTATCGCTATTCTCTTTGTATTTATAACGAAATGTGTAATGTAGCTATTTCTGCAAAGTTTTATTTGGATTAAAATGTAGTAGATAGAAAAATAAGTTTCATTAACAATAGTTTGTATACCCACTAATAAATGATAGAGGTAGAGAAAGCCATGGGAATGAATCACATAAGAATTTTGATGTTAGCTGGATAGTTTTCTCTCTTTATAAATTACAACATGCAAAGGAAATAACACAAAACTTTCTCACTTGAGAGTTATTAAAATACCTTGGCATTGGCAGATTTGATTCTCTTTTTTTCTGTCTTATTGGTAAATTCCGAGCGCGCGCTCACACACACACACACACACACACACACACACACACACACACACACACACACACACACACAAACCGCAGCATATATCTTATTTTACATGCATATTCTGTGGAGTAAGAATAACTATTTTCTATTCCATGGCATTCTGAATTAAAAGTCAAGGCCTGTTCTTTTATAACTCCTTGTGTTCGTATTTAAAGCACAACGGCTTTGTAAATCCTTTTCAATCTTTTAGTAATTTATAAAATGAAATTAGAAGGTGCGTTAAAGCCCCATTTCCATCAGAAAGAATTGGGCTTTTCAATGGTGAAAGAACTATTAAAATCGATTGAGTGGCTTTTGAGATTACCCTGCAATATACACAACCACACACATACAAATTTTCTCCCTTTATGATATTATTATAGAGGTTTATATTATGAATCCGAGGACTGTTGATATATTTACTTGTATATTTATGGAATGTGGGCTCTGAAGGTTGTAAACCTTTAATATTAGAAAAAGAAATATGTATGGCCAGTCCACAGCTGATACCGCACCTACACTCGGCACAATTAACGTCGAAGCAATGCTTGAGCGATTGACAAAGTGTGTCGAACTGGCTCAACATCCGTGTAAAACACTCAGGACCTTTTTCCAAGGTCATCAGAAACATTGGTCAGTATCCGGTGCATGTGAAGATAAATTATTCTTCCGTGTTTTGAACCCTGACCCATCCTTCATGGATTCGCTGTCTATACCTTGAGCTCAAATACATCAAATTGGTGTTTTAACAGAGTCAATGTAACTGTTCCATTTATTTAACCATACGAATGTGTACAACTCATGAATAGAAACGCACTCGAGCGCCTCTAACATTTACAATTCGCACATAATTACTATAGCTGTTGCCCCAGAATTGCCTTCAAGTGAGTCTACAGTTTAAGAAGTATTCCATTGGAACCAAAATATTCAGTATCGAGGTTTCACTAGAAATATGCGTTTTGAGGTACCATAATAAAACAGCATTTGGAAAAACGTTCTTGCGATTATGCGTCTTCTTAAACAAGGACAAACACCAAATTTCATATACGTATGTTTTAAGGGTGCAAGGCGAAGATTTTTAAGAATTTATCCTACTCCCCCTTCTCTCCAAATAACCCTTTGCATGCAAAATGTGTTTATTTCTATCAATTTTACTAAAATATCATTTGTATGATATTGAGGCAGTATTTTTAACACTTAAATGATTTAAGTCTAATTATATAACATATAAATTCCATAACAGCCCGCCTTAAAGCAATATGTGTATGCAACACTATATAAAAAGTGTATATTACAGTCATTGTATATGTTTATATTATTGTATACATGTAACAATGTTATGTGAATGTATTACGTAATTTAATAATGTAGGAGCTGTGAGAATAATAGGTTAAAAGTTGCTAACAGTGAGGTAACCTTGAGGCAGTAATGAATTAGAAGGTTTAATAATGCTACTAGTCATTCTTGGAGCAACAATAATGTAATTTTTGTGACAGTTCATAAAATAGCCAATCAACAACCAGAAAAAGCTTTAGTTAAATGAAGGTATTCTATTGGACTAGGATTAGCCAATCAGAAACTGAAATATAGCAAAATTTACAAATCTAGAAGTCAGTTGCTTGTAGACAGCGCTAATAACTGGACGCGTTGGTCGTAGACAGTGTTCCTAACCGGACGCGAGATGCGTCCTCGAGAAATTTAATACGCATTCGTGTGAGACAAAAATAGTTTACGTGTTTAAAAAGTGCAAGTATTTAATAAAAGAATCTCACAGCTCCCTATATCAGTGACGTGTTATTTAAATCGTGTCAAGGATTAATAAAAGGAGTGAGGTAAAATTATAATCTGTCTAAGGCTACATTCTTCAGTCGCACCACAACCCTGCAAAGAGAAACATGTCTCTAACAATAATACTGACGCAGCCGAGGCAAACATAAATATATAACATTTAAAGAAACAGTCAATATTACAAAGTTAATATTTTTAAACTTGGGGCAAAGGCCACCGGAAAGTACATTTGGGGCGAAGGCTACCGGAAACTTTTTACCATACGTGCGGTTGCAACTACTTCAAGTTCGGCTCCCCAACAGTTGAACTACAATACAACTCCTACTTCAAATTGGCTTTCCATACGTGAAGCAACTAACTACTTCAAATTGACGCCCAAAACGTGGGGCAAATAACGTAAAGATAAACTACTTAAATATAATCATCATAAAACGTACCGAGCAAAACGGCATCGGGGTAACGTGTATGAGGAAGATGCCCGAAGAGCGATTAGTTCCGGAAGACGACATATGCTAGCGTGGACGGGGTGCCTAACGATTCCAGATTGAACGCAGCCGACACCGCTCAAGCTCCGACCCCCAGGAGCACCCTAACGGAATTCTAACGCAGAGAGTGGGTCCGTTAGCAGTCCGATCGACGCCAGGGAGAAACCGTTAGAGAGTGCACCTTCACCGCAACATCGCCGATGGTCCTTGAACCCTCAAACAAATTATGATGAAGGAAATGATGGGTACAGGAAATAGAAGACAGGAAAACTTTGGTAGGAGAAGAACTACCGCAGCATTCGCCTAACAACCCGGAGAAACCACGAAAAACCCATGGTCAGAGTGGGGAGTCGCCAGGATTCGAACCCGGGATCTCCCGAACGAGAACCTCACACGTTACCGCGGAGCCATCTCGCATTTAAGCACAATGGGTAGTCGTAACGCAGTTTCTGACTGTGTTTGTGTGCCGACTTTGATTTTAAGTTTCTCAACAACTGTTTAACCTTATGAAATGAAACTATGACACTGAATACAGCAATCCTTTGCAAACGTAATCCATATAAAATTATCAATGTATGCTAAAAATTAATGCTACAGACATATCTTAAAAATCAGATGTGTTACACTCACATGACTTTCTCTACTCTTGTGCAAACTATTTTTACAAACACTTATTCTCCATATGCTTCATGTTAATCGAGATATCGAGATGTCAATCTTATTGCTAATTTTCTTGTAGATGCAAAGGGAATTGGTAGGCTTTAAGCGATAGTCAAATGTTTTAAGCGCTGGTTGCTATGTGGCGCATTCCATTCTCTTTGTAAGTCCAGGACATAAAAAAAGTGAATAAGAATTCCCATTTGAGAGAAAGTATTGGAAATTTTAAGGGAATAACAAGCAATATCTCCAAAATGGTTCACTCAACAACAAAAAAAATGTATATGACATAAATTGTGGATTTTAACGCGATCAACATTTTATGTGTAGTAAAATTTTGTCTCTCTCTTATGGTTTACCAGTTATGCAAAAGTCGTTCACAATGAAGAATACTTTTGGAGACATTCCCAGAAAATTCGAGATATACATTTCATTTGTCATGAAAATATCTTAAATATATGATATTTTAATCAAAATCGTTAGAGCCATTTTTGAGGAAATTAAAATTGTCGAAAAATGTTCCATGTAAAGGGTAATCTGGGGTGTGGGGATTTTCTTGAAAACCTTCGTGTCGCATCTCTGGAAGATACTGAACTTAAATACCAAGTTTGGTGTTTATCCGACTGTTCGTTTCTGAGTTATGCTGTTCACAGACACACACACGGACATGTTTCCAAAAATGCTTTTTTTATTCAGGGGATCTCAAAACATGTATTTCCGGTGAAATCTCGGTATCGAATTTTTGGGTGGAATGCAATACTTCCCCTACTTACTGTACGTAGTAGAGAAAGTTAAAAGTTCAACATTATCGCTGTTATGGGAGTATTCAGGTGCACTTTCCTCTAAAACTATATACTGTTTTAAGAATGTTTGTATAGTTTAATATTTGCACTACTTTACAATTTCCACCTAAGTTTGTTTCTCACGTCTGAAGACATCTACTCCCCAAAAATGTTACATTATGAACAAAGAATTCACGCTAAATTTTACAAGCATATATATTTGTAATAAAGTATGATTAGCAATGTGAAGAATGACTTTAGCTGCAAATAAGTAGCTCTTGGGCTGAGAAATGACCAGTAAAAATTTAATTTAGGTATCTTAATGGGTTGCAGAGAAAACTACACCTAAAGTATGAAAAACACAAATTACGGTAAGCTGCAATTCAAGATAAACGTGAACATAACTGCAGTGACTCGCTAATTTAAATGTCCAAATTAAAGCCCCTTATGAATATAAAAACCCCAACATGATATATATATTTTGAAAGCTGAGAGCTTCTAGCTTTTTACTTTCTCTACTACGTACAGTAAGTAGGGGAAGTATTGTATTCCACTCAAAAATTCGATACCGAGATTTCACCGGAAATATACGTTTTGAGACCCCCTGAATCCAAAAAAAGCATTTTGGAAACATGTCCGTGTGTGTGTCTGTGTGTCTGTGAACAGCATAACTCAGAAACGAACAGTTGGATAAACACCAAACTTGGTATTTAGGTTCAGTATCTTCCAGAGATGCGAAACGAAGGTTTTCAAGAAAATCCTCCCACCCCAGATTACCCTTTACATGGAACATTTTTCGAAAATTTTAATTTTCTCAAAAATGGCTCTAACGATTTTGATTAAAATATCATAGGTTTAAGATATTTTCATGACAAATGAAATGTATATCTCGAATTTTCTGGGAATCTCTCCAAAAGTGTTCTTCATTGTGAATGACTTTTGCATAACTGGTAAACCATAAGAGATAGACAAAATTTTATTGCACAAAAAATGTAGATCGCGTTAAAATACACAATTTATGTTATATACATTTTTTTTTGTTGAGTGAACCATTTTCGAGATATTGCTTGTTATTCCCTTAAATTTTCCAATACTTTTGCTCACACGGGAATTCGTTATTCATTTTTTTACGTACTGGACATACAAAGAGAATGGAATACTCCACATAGCAACCAGCTCTTAAAATATTTGACTATCGCTTAAAGCCTACCAATTCCCCTTGCATCTACAAGAAAATTAGCAATAAGATTAACACGAAGCATATGGAGAATAAGCGTTTGTAAAAATAGTTTGTACAAGAATAGAGAAAGTCATGTGAGTGTAACGCATCAGATTTTTAAGCATAAAAACCGACTTTTTGACCCAAACAACTATCCAGTGTCCTTAAACTAAAATGTTCATTTGAATACAAAGTAAGGAAAGAAGGCTTAATCTGAACTGCGTTTGGCTAATTGAGAAAGCACACAAGTGTCACATTGTAGGTCATGTCGCCAAAGATTCACATTTCATTAGCACCGTTGCTTTGGCCAAAAGTTGCACAAGTTAAGGAATTTCGCGTGAAAGTGATGTTCCAGAAAAGAAAGCAAGTTGGCACACTTTGCACTCCGAAAATAGGTAATAAATAGCAATTTCCTGCAATGACACTGAACCATAGTACTTAATCAGAGCACCTTTTCATTTCTTAAAGTGATACTTAATGTCACTCGAGACAAACACGTTCGCTTATGTTGGCACACTTGTAACAACACTGACCAGTCTGTTTCCTGTATTGTGTAGAAAGTTTGTTGTAGTCAGTTGCCTATCGTTAAATCGTCGAAAACAGGGGTGGCTTTGGATACCTCTAATAAACGAAACGTTGCATAAATCAATAATTAAGCATACTATGTATATAATTAAATCCCGTAACCTCCAGTGTTGCCAAATTGATTCAGACTGCTCACTTATGTCGTCCTTCGTGGTTCTCGAAACTCCAACGCACTTATCTCAAACTTAGGCAACTATGATCCGGATTTACAGAGGTACAAAACCCCACTCCACCTATTTGAACGATCCGTAAACAATGACAACTCAACCATCGACGCTGCAGTCCATTTGTTTAGACTCATGAACCATGACTAACACCATAGACCTTCCTGTTCACAGGCAATCCATCATAACTCACCTTACTGAACACCACCGAAACCAGGTCCACGAAGGAACAACAGCGACAACAAGCTCTGCACAACACTCAAACTCCTGCCCCCACCATTCTATTCACTCAGCATCACATGTAGACGATCTTATTTCACACTAACATCATACCTAAATAACCTACCAACCCCCTTCTAACCCAACTACTAAACTAGCCACTAACCTACTAACAACACCTTCCAACTCCCTGGGTGCTGCACAGAATTAGGTATGTGCTGTCTCCCAGGACGCAATTCCCGCGCTCGCATGCACGGCATGCCAGCTAGGAACTAACATTTACTAACCGGGGTGCTAACGCGGAACCCGACCACTAACTGTATGAAATCCCTCTCACTAACATAGCACCCTGTCTCCCTAGACACGCATGATTAGTTTACTAACAGCATGTGTATGGGGAGACGATGTAGCCTCTGAGTATGATCGTCACCCCCCACATTTAAGAAAAAAAATTAAAAAAAAACAGTTATCTGTGGTTCCCGAGGTCGCTGGTTCAAATCCGGCGGAGGGCGATGAATTTTTTTCGGGCTAAAAATCCTTAGCATGGCTTCCTTCAGAAGGGAAGTAAAGCCGGTGGTCCCGTGTCGTAGATAGGCCTCTCAGCAAAATTACCAGTCTTTCACGCCCAATATAGAATGGGACGCTAAGTACCATAGTAGTTAAACAGCGTCCATAAATAAAACTCAATTTAATTTTCTGTTCACTTGTATACAAATTATGCTTATTCCGGTAATGCATACAAAATATAAGTGCATAGTTTAAAAGTCTTATGTGATGCATTCACACGACAGACACATACGTATCTGTTATAATTATAGGATTCACATAAAAGGTTATTATTCTTAACGCGTTATCTTACTCAAGATAAATTTCTGCTTAGGAATGATTTCAAATGAATCAAGATGTGCTTGGTTAACAATATGCAGAAACAGCATTCAAATGTTTTGGTTACAACCTCTCGCCATGGAAAGAAAAGGGGATCGCCGTATGCTGACTTTGAAGTTGCAAACCCTTTTCTCGACATCGCGAGATACAGCTGAATAGCGTCAGCACTTTTAAAAGTGAAAATCTGATGTGTTACATTCACACGATTTTCTCTGCCCTCTGTCGCTTATTAGTGGGTATACAAATTATTCTTAGGAAAGTTTATTTCCCTATCTACTTCATTTTAATCGAGATAAACGTTTCCGGAAATAGCTGCATTACACATTTCGTTATACATACAAAAGTAATAGTGATATTCAAATGTTAAAGAACTGGGTGCTGTGCTGGCCTTAAAATTCCACATCTTTCCATGCAATTGCGAGAA
This sequence comes from Deroplatys truncata, assembly GCA_030765065.1. Lineage (NCBI taxonomy): Eukaryota > Metazoa > Arthropoda > Insecta > Mantodea > Mantidae > Deroplatys > Deroplatys truncata. The sequence continues at coordinate 43,161,736 of CM060975.1, read as the reverse complement.
ACAGCTGAAAAACGACAGGACTTTAAAAGAATGACAAAGTATTGAACAATTTGAAACATTAACAACGGATCTCTCGGAAATGGCTAAAAAATATATTTGAAATAAATTGTGTGTTTTATAGATCTGCATTTCTTTGTAGTACCTTTTCGCCTATCACTTAACGTTTACAAAATTATACAAAGTTCTTTCCGAATGAAAAGGACTTCACAAGCTATTCCCAGAAAATTCAAGATATACATTTTATTTGCTAGGTAAAGCAAAGCAAAGCAATGTTGATTACCCTCCACTTTTAGGACTTACAAGCCAATGTGTGTAATCAGAAACCTGCCGGGAAGCTGAGGGTTTATGGATCAGAGTATGATAACCAGGATGGGGGGATGAGCCCGACGCGGGATGAGAGGGAAGAAGGAGATGATAGATGAGACGCGAGAGATGAATGATAGGAAAGGTGAAGATGGAGCACCGATGGAATGAGAATGGCGGGGTAACCGGAGAACTCGGAGTATACCCACCCAGACGCCGTCTTGTTCACCACAAATCCTACATGCGGGTCCCAGGGATCGACCCCGGGCCGTGGTGGGAGCGAGCGGTCTAACCACTAGGCCACGGTGCCGCCTTACTTGCTACGTAAATATCTTTAATATATGGTATTTGAATCAAAATCGTTTAATTTTTCAGAAAATCAAAAAATTGAACAATGTTCCATGTAAAAGGTATTTTGGGGTGGGGGATTTTCTTGAAAATCTTCGTGTCGCATCTTTGGAAGGTACTGAACTTAAATCCAAGTTTGGTATTTATCCGACATTTCTAGGGACCCTGGATTTCTTTGAGTATCATTTAACCCATTTCATTCATTGCCGGATATGACATACCAAGTTAAAGGACGATAAACTTCAAGCATAAAAAGCGAATGAAATGTTTCTGCAAATGTTTATCTCGATTAACATGAAGTAGATGGAAAAATAAGTTTCCATAAGAATAAAGTACAGAAGCTACGAGGTGTGTAAAGTAAGTACTGTTTTAATATTTTGTCACTGCAGCGCTGCAATCGCGATTTTGAGTATGCGCGATCACTTCCTCCATTCATTAGGAAACCAGACGCAGCTGTGAGCGATCGTCACTTTGTGTTTTCCTGTTGTTAGACTGTTTCAAAATGTTCAAAATAATCGAAAGATCCGCCGACTGTGAAATCAGTCGAGTGATTTGTTTTTTTTTTTTTTTTTGAATGCCAGAAATGTTACGCCAGCAAACATTCATCGCCAATTGTGTGAGGTTTATGGGGAAACAATAATGAGTGACAATGCCCGGCCACACACAGCCAAACAAACTCAAGATCTGACGCATCGTTTGGTTGTGAACAATTCGACCATCCTCCCTACAGTCCGGATTTGGCACCAAGAGATTTTCATCTGAAGAAATTCCTTAGTGGAAAACATTACAACAACGATGATGTTATGACACAAGAAGTGCAGACTTGGCTTTCATAACAGGCGATATCATCCTTTGACGAAGGCATACTGGTTTCCTGTTGCGACAAGTGCCTGAATAACGGCGGTCACTATGTGGAGAAGTAGTGTAAGGTAACGAATGATAATAAAGCATTTGGAAAATAATGTGTTTTTTTTTAAAAAAAAAAAAAAGTTGTCGGTATTTACTTTAAAAACACGCATCGTATATAGAAAAAATCTGATGTGTTACATTCACATGACTTTCTCTACTCTTGTACAAACTATTTTTACAAACTCTTATTCTCCATCTATTTCATATTAATCGAGATAAACGTTTGCAGAAACGATCTTTTGACATGCAAAGAGAATTACATTTTACACATAGCGACCAGTTCTAAAAATATTTGACTATCGCTAAAGGCGTACTATGTTCCCCTTGTTTTGTATTTGCAAGGGCAATATAAGCATAGCCTTTAAGCATATACATATCTCTTAATAGCTGGTTGCTATGTGCAGCACCATTCCCTTTGCCACAGATTAATACTCTTTGCATATACAAGACAAAAAATGAATAACGAATTCCCATTTGAGAAAATAAGTTGAAAAAATTAAGGGAATAACAAGCAATATCTCCAAAATGGTTCACTCAACAACAAAAAATGTATATGATATAAGTTGTGTATCTTAACGCGATCTACATTTTTTGTGTAGTAAACTTTTGTCTATCTCTCATGGTTTACCAGTTATGCAAAAGTCGTTCACAATGAAGAATACTTTTGGAGACATTCCCAGAAAATTCAAGATATACATTTCATCTGTCATGAAAATATCTTAAACATATGATATTTTAATCAAAATCGTTATAGCCATTTTCGAGAAAATTAAAATTTTCGAAAAATGTTCCATGTAAAGGGTAATCTGGGGTGGGGGGATTTTCTTGAAAACCTTCGTGTCGCATCCCTGGAAGATACTGAACCTAAATACCAAGTTTGGTATTTATCCGACTGTTCGTTTCTGAGTTATGCTGTTCACAGACACACACACACACACACACACACACACACACACACACACACACACAGACGGAAATGTTTCCAAAATGCTTTTTTGGGGTTCAGGGGGTCTCAAAAAATATATTTCCGGTGAGATCTCGGTATCGAATTTTTGGGTGGAATCAATACTTCCCCTACTTACAATACGTAGTAGAGAAAGTAATAAACGATAGTGGTGGAGGAAGTCATGTGAAAGTAACATACCAGTGTTTTTACATAAGAGTTTGAACAAAATTTGTTAATACATTTCACATTTGGTTGAATTAAGAGTACTTAATTTAGAAAAAGAGCGTGAGAATCGACATTACAGATGAATATTTCCGAAAATTGGGTGACTAAAAGAAATAATGGAATGAAATGTATACGTAATTGACTACCATCTGGCTGCAGGAAATAAATACTTTTTTCCCCTTTCTTAATTGTTATACAAGAAGCGGAATACAACCATATTTCAATCCAGGGCAGTGTCTCAATCCTTGTTAAGCTGTTATAAACTCCCATTCGAAATAGTTGCTGCAAGGTGCATTGGCTTGTGCTTGCGTTTGTCATGCGAGAGGCAGGTTTCGATTTTCCATCGGATAATAAAATGTTGCTCTAACATATTAAATGGATTAAAAGTAGTTTTAATTATCTGGGACTTTACTGAAGGAAGGAGTAGGAGTTGGACTAGCTGTGGAGGGGGACTTAGCACCTCGACCTACAAGATCTTTTGTTCCTAAATCCCTGTCGGGGTGTTCCGGGAGGGAGGGGTGAGGTGTGAGGAGACAGAGGGCGGCCAGACCAGGAGGCACAACAGGGCAGAGGGCAGGGTTTCTACATTTTACATATTGTAACCGGCTCCCTTCCCCCCAGCAGGCTTGCAAAATCCGGGACTCGGAGACCGCCCCATTCCGCTGGACGAAGGGTTACATACAGCCTCCTTTACCCCCGCCATGCAACACCGAGACTCCCGCCGACAGTTGCAACCCTGAAACAGACCAAGCAGATGAAAGGTGAAGTGAAATGAGATTGGAGGTGAAATGGAGAGACAGGAAATTTGGGGGATGTAATGAATCTTCCCAGCATTCGCCTAGCGACCCAGGGAAAACCCCGAAAAAAAACCCATGGGTCAGGAAGGTCGGCGCGGAATGGAGCCCACGATCCCCCGAATGGGGGTCGCAGACGTTACCGCCTGAGCCATCCCTCTCGGTCACTCAAGGAAGTTACTACGCTTTGTGATTGACTGGTGTGATTCCCTCAAGACGTGATTTTCCACCAAACAGTATCATATGTTTTCGTTATCTTTCATTTTCTCTAAAATCGCTAACGACTTTGATTGAAACATTTGTTTCAGATATTATAATGACGAAAGAAGTAAAGAGTCTCTGAAGTCTTCTTCATTCTTCTCCTTAGCTAGGAAATAATGAAAGATATATATAAAAATGTTGTGCAGGAGCAATTTATAGGTCCTCAAAGTAAGATTTTTGCTACGTTCCATTTTTCCTGGCAGTAACCTCTTCTGAAATATTTCTTGTTGTTCGTTTGAATTGTTCATGTCCTTTTTAAACGGCACACTTGAAGTGTTAAGTGGTCGCTCTTTTGTTTCTCATTCCAAGAAGTTAAAGAAGATGGTTTGTTTGCAAAGCCAGTTTGAAGAAGATGTATTATATTGCGACTGTTGGGGAGCCGAACTTGAAGTAGTTGCAACCGCACGGATGGTAAAAAGTTTCCGGTAGCCTTCGCCCTAAATGTACTTTCCGGTGGCCTTTGCCTCAAAAATGTTTAAAAAATATTAACTTTGTAATTTTGACTGTTCCTTTGAATATTATATATTTATGTTTGTCTCGGCTGCGTCAGTATTTATATTTTTTTAGAGACATGAATGTCTTAGCAGGGAGTGGTGCGACTGAATAATGTAGGCTTACACAGATTATAATTTTACTTCACTCCTTTTATTAATGCTTGACAGGATTTAAATAACACTTCACTGATATAGAGAGCTGTGAGATTTTTTTATTAATTACTTGCACTTTTTAACACGTAAACTATTTTTGTCTCACACAAAATACGTATTAAATTTCTCGAGGACGCATCTCGCGTCCGGTTAGAAACGCTGTCTACAAGCAACTGACTTCTGAATTTGTAAATTTTGCTTCATTTTAGTTTCTGATTGGCTAATCCTAGTCCAATAGAATACCTTCATTTAACTAAAGCTTTTTCTGGTTGTTGATTGGCTATTTTATAAACTGTCACAAAAACTGCATTATTGTTTCTAAAAATTACAAGTAGCATTGTTAAACTTTCAAATTCATTATTGCCTCAAGGTTACCTCATTGTTACCACATTGTTAGCAACTTTTGACCTATTTCTCACAGCTCCTACATTATTAAATTACGTAATACATTCACATAACATGTGTACAATAATATAAATATATACAATGACTGTAATATATACTTTTATATATTTTACACACACATATTGTTTTAAGGCGGGCTGTTATTGAATTTATATATTATATAATTTGACTGAAATCATTTAAGTGTTAAAAATACTGCCTCAAAGTGTAGATATAATATCAAGGCTTATCGATCTGCTTTTAGCCTCTTGTATACTCGTGTAGCCACAACAAAATATGAAATGGAACCTTTCTAATGCCTACCTGTTTACAATCAATAACAGGAATTAGAAAAATAAGTCTTTTATGAATTATTTATAGAACTGGTATAAAATAAACATTATTGGGTAGAGAAAGCCATGCGAATGCTCAACGGGAACATCCATTTCCGTTTCCTTTCCTCTAAAAGAGCGACGCCTGATGGAAGTTATGCTCACTGTCGTTTTTGGCAATGCTAAAAATCCTCTGCCGTTTATGAGCGATGCACCTTTACTTTTTACAACTTTTTGCTATTAACCAACCAAACTTCAAAGGTTAAATTGCTTTGAGAAAAAAAATCTGATGTGTTGCATTCACAAAACTTTCCCTACTCACTCTTCCACAAATTATCCTTGTAAAAGCTTATTCTTCCATCTACTTCTTGGTAATACAGATAAGCTTTCATTCCTAATTTACACATAACGTTGTAGGTATAAGAAGAATGCAGTAAGCTTAAGCGATAGTCAAATGTTTTCAAAGGCTGTCGCTATTGACGGCTTTGAAATTCTGTTCTCTTTGCATGAACAAGGAAAGGTTGGGGGGATAATAGTGATTTGCAGTTGAGTAAAGTATGAAGTATTTGAAAATTCAAACCAATAACAAAGAATATTTGGAAAATCGTTAACGCCAAAGGAAAAAATAATAATTATTACTATTTGACTTAAATTGTTTGTTTTAACGAGTTCTACGTTTTTATGCAGTAAGTCTATTTCTTATGGTTTACCAGTTATGCAAAGTCATTAAGAAACAGTACTCCAAAGGCTATTCCCAGAACATTCAAGATTTGATAAACATCTTAAACATATGGTACTTAAATCAAAATCGTTAGAGCCATTTTTGAGAAAATAAAAGTTTCGCGAAAATTTTCATGTAAAGGGTAGTTTGGGGTGTGGGATTTTCTTGAAAATTTTTGTGTCGCATCCTTGGAAGAATGTGAACTTAAATATCAAATTTACTATTTAACCCACTTTGCGTTTTTGAGTTATGCTGTTCACACACACAAACACATACGGACCTTTTTATAAAAAATCTGATGTGTTACACTCACATGACTTTCTCTACTCTTGTACAAACTATTTTTACACACGCTTATTCTCCATGTGCTTCATGTTAATAGAGATGTTAATCTTATTGCTAATTTTCTTGTAGATGCAAGGGGAATATGGTAGGCTTTAAGCGATAGTCAAATGTTTTAAGAGCTGGTTGCTGTGTGGAGTATTCCATTCTCTTTGCATTACCAGGACAAAAAAAATGAATAACGAATTTGAGAAAAATTATAAGTATTGGAAAATTTAAGGGAATAACAAGCAATATCTCGAAAATGGTTCACTCAACAACAAAAATGTATATGACGTAAATTGTGTATTTTAGCGCGATCTACATTTTTTGTGTAGTAACATTTTGTCTATCTCTTATGGTTTACCAGTTATGCAAAATTCGTTCACAATGAAGATTACTTTTGGAGACATTCCCAGAAAATTTGAGATATACATTTCATTTGTCATGAAAATATCTTAAACATATGATATTTTAATCAAAATCGTTAGAGCCATTTTTGAGAAAATTAAAATTTTCGAAAAATCTTCCATGTAAAGAGTAATCTGGGGTGGGGAGTTTTCTTGAAAACCTTCGTGACGCATCTCTGGAAGATACTGAACCTAAATACCAAGTTTGGTGTTTATCCGACTGTTCGTTTCTGAGTTATGCTGTTCACAGATACACACACACAGATACACACACGGACATGTTTCCAAAAATGCTTTTTTTGGATTAAGGTGGTCTCAAAACATGTATTCCCGTTGAAACCTCGGTATCGAATTTTTGGACGGAATACAATACTTAACTTACTGTAAGTGCATAGTAGAGAAAGTAAAAAGGAAGCCCCTTGAAAGAGTATGTAACTTAAATAGCAGCAGTAGAGGTAGAGGAAGAGGTGATTCAAGGGAAGGGAATATCTCGCGCGCTGCGATCTGCACAGATCTATTGCGGCTACCACCCCCGAGGAGGAAGGGATGAGATGAAGGAACCACAGGAGGTCGCTGTGGCTTAAGCAGACAGGCCACAGAGACGCGCGGAAGTCCCAAACATTTCCAAGCTCGCAGACTCGTCCCACTGCTGTAGCCGCCGAAAGAGGGCTAAGAACTATCCTCCAATCAAGCAGTCCTCTGGGGAATACCCTTTCCTTTGAGCAAGCATCCGCGCCATCTGTCCGGCACCGCCATACGCCACGAAACCTAGAAGCACACCTGAAAGATGTCCGAGCGAGATGGTTCCGAGGTACCGTGTGAGGTCCACATTCTGGAGGTCCCGGGTTCGATTCCCGGTGGTCGCTCACTCTGACCATGGAGTTTATTCCTGGTCGTCAACGTGAATGCTGGGAAGGTGTATTCTATCACGATTTCTCCTTTCCCCCATTTCCTCTCATTTCATCCGCATTTTCAGGTTTCAGGTGTGCTTTCAGGTCCTGCGGTGCTGGCGGTGTCGGGCAGATGGCGTGGATGTATACGCGTTGGCAAGATTTCTTCCCGCCAGAGTGAGCTGTCCCGCCTGTTAGGGTCGCTGCATCGCCCTCTTGGGATTCCTCGATATTGGTGCGCGGCTGTTCAAACTGGAAATGTTAGGGACTTCTGCGCGTTTATGCGGACCTGGAACCTCCTACGGCTTCTTCACCCCACCCCTGCCTCCCGAGGGGTGTAGCCACATCGGTCGCAGAGCGCGAGGAGTCCCCCTTCGATAAACACATCCTACAACTGAAAGATGAGAAGGAACGAAATGAAAGGGAAAGGGAATCGTGGTAAAGAAGAAACCACCCCAGCATTCGCCTGCCAACCCGAGGAAACACAAAGAACCCATGGGTCAGAGTGGGCGAGTGCGAGTCTCACATGATACCGCAGGGCCACCTCGCTCGGACAACAGTAGTATAACAGAACATATCATCATGTGGTTTCGAAAAGCGCCACTGTTTTAACTGATATTTTTTAAACTGATAAGTTTCTGAGTACATACCGGAATTGACTGACCGATCCTCATTTTATCACAAATATCTTTTGTATTCATTCTTGAATTCTTGACGAAGTTCCACTTACAGTTCCTCATTTGAAGAAGTTATTTTGTTGTAGGAGTTGTGTTGTATTTCGACTGTTGGGGAGCCGAACTTGAAGTAGTTGCAACCGCACGTATGGTAAAAAGTTTCCGGTAGCCTTCTTCCAAGTGTACTTTCCGGTGGCCTTTGCCCCCAAAAATGTTTAAAACATATTAACTTTGTAATTTTTGACTGTTTCTTTAAATATTATATATTTAAGTTTGCCTCGGCTGCGTCAGTATTATTGTTAGAGACATGGATTTCTTTGCAGGGAGTAGTGCGGCTAAGAATGTAGGCTTACACAGATTGTAATTTTTACTTCACTACATTTAAATCCTTGACACAATTTAAGTACCACTTCAATGATATAGAGAGCTGTGAGATTCTTTTATTAATTAATTACAGTTTTTAACACGTAAACTATTTTCGTCTCACACACGAATACGTATTAAATTTCTCGAGGACGCATCTCGCGTCCGGTTAGGAACACTGTCTACAAGTAACTGACTTCTGAATTTGTAAATGTTGCTATATTTCAGTTTCTGATTGACTAATCCTACTCCAATAGAATACCTTCATTTAACTTTCAGGTTTTCTGTTGTTGATTGGCTATTTATTAAACTGTCTAAAAAATTACATTATTGTTGCTCCAAGAATTACAAGTAGTATTGTTAAACTTTGGAATTCATTATTGCCTCAAGGTTACCTCATTGTTACCTCATTGTTAGCAACTGTTAACCTATTATTCTCACAGCTCCTACATTATTAAATTACGTAATACATTCACATAACATTATTACACATATGTACAATAATATAAACATATACAATGATTGTAATATACAATCTTGTTACATACACATATTGCTTTAAGGCGGGCTGTTATTATTTATAACATTATTATTTGACTGAAATCATTTAAATGTTCAAAATACTGCCTCACATTCCTAGGTGCTAAGGTGATGTCGAGTCACGATTGGGTTACGTTACCTGGCTGGACTTCAAAACTCTACGTTGCTGAGGTCCAGACACCCTCAGGGTTCATTTGATTTACTTTATGTGTGACTTCGATTAGTTTCGATTCGTTTCTTTTCTTCTAGTTTAAACTGACTTTTTGTTTACTTCTTTTTGTAAACTACGTGAAGCATATAATCATTAGAAGTGATAACATTTTCCCCCTAAAATTAAACCAAAAAGAGAACCAGTATAATGCAGTAGAAGTGTACCGTCACAAATCAGTCATTTTCACTAAAAATTTAATTATTGTTTATGCAAGATGGGATTTGTTCTGTTACCATTGTTTTATTTCATATCTGAAATTGTGGTAACTAACTGAAAATGACACCGTATTAAAAATTTACGGTTTCTCTGGAATGAGTTTCATTTTAGTTTACGTGGGATATAAATAATGGGGTACTATAATAAAGGGGAATATACAGAATGAGCCAGAATAACACCGAACAATTTTATTTTTAGGCGTGATTCAGGGTTATATTAGAGTGTTTTCTTATAGGGAATGTATGCCTGTAAACGCCTTATTATCGAGCTATACATGTTTATAAGATAATACAGGATAAATGGTACGCACTGTGTCGCAGTAATCTGTTTGTGTTAACTTATTTGCTGAGCGCCTGTTATTGTTTTACTATTTTGAATTTTGGGTGCTTTGTCCTATTATTACTCAGTCGAGCAAATATCTCTAAGCAGGGCGTGTAAACGGAAAGGAGTTGTTACTAAAAGATAACACTGATAAAAGAATTTGTTTTTACACTTTTATTGCCGTCACACTTAATTAATAGTTCACATCTGTAATCTTTATATACGCCTGACTGAAACTGTTATATTTCCGAATGTAATTACTGTCGTACGCGTACTTCACATTTTGTAACTAACTTTATGACGCAAGAGATTCTGTAAAATTGAGTAATGTGTACCTCGCGAGAGATTCTATAGAACTGCGCGACGTTTACCTCGTGAATGATTCTGTAGAACTGCGTAATGTGTACCTCGAGAATGATTCTTTAGAACTGCCTGGCGTGTAACTCGCAAGAGAGATTTATTAGAACTGCGCGATACTTGCTTTTGGCTCTAGAATTTATACACCCTCACCCCGATATGTCTAAACATTATAATAGAGCTGCTATTGTTTACTAAATCGCGCCAACATTAGCGTCTGTTTTATAAGCCAATCACAATTACAAAAACACATGCTCTAGGGAAGATATTCCCTCCATTTCTAAAGAAAGGCACGCTACCCTGACGTCATTTGTTTGTCTCTTCTAAGTGATAAACAACTCACCCCATCGCTTCATTGTTACCCACTCCTATTGTCAGTTTCCTAACAATGCTTATAGCTAAGAAACATCTAAAATCATTGTCATACAATAATGTTAATTTACGCTACAATCACTCTGGCATTCACAGTGTTGTGATATAAAATACTGCCTCAACTGTTACCATATGTATTATTATTTTTTTACTATATTATTATTACTTTATTTATTTTACGTCGCTTTAACTCCTTGGTCATATCGCGACGGATCTGTTGGTGCATAACTCTTAGAACGATATGTGATGGACAGTTAGCCTTCTAGGTCTCATCCCTGTAACCACCCGCTCCGTCACGTGTCACAGAGACCCTAGCGCAAGGCTACTGAATCTTCTGCTGCCATGCAGATCTATATGTGCTTACGCTCGCAACTTGGCGCTCAGATGCGATCGGTCTGCCAATCTAATGTTATCTTGTGAATGATACATCGCCAAATAGAGAAATAGCTGCACGGCTATTTAAGGCTTTTGTAAGACATTTCATTTTCACCTGCACTGTATCTCTCCTCTTCATATCTTTAGTACTTCGAAATACGATTTTACAGGCATAAAAATATATATTATCGTAGAAAATGGAAATATAAATAACAAAATCTATAATTTGGTAGGGCATCATCACTGTTTACCCTTGACAGTTACATCAGTGTGGGTGGAATGTTTTCAAACTGCAAATGATGAATATACGCCTCACTCCGCTTTGCTTTATTGCATCCAGCGTGGGTTTGTTTCTTCCATCCTTTTGTTTTGTTTTTTGATGACGTCTTTAAAGGTTATTTCATTCGTTACTTTTTTACTTTCTCTACTACGTATAGTAAGTAGAGGAAGTATTGTATTCCACCCAAACATTCGATACCGAGGTTTCACAGGAAATACATGTTTTGACGCCCCCTGAATCCAAAAAAAGCATTTTTGGAAACATGCCCGTGTGTGTGTCCGCGTGTGTGTCTGTAAACAGCATAACTCAGAAACGGACAGTCGGATAAACACCAAACTTGGTATTTAGGTTCAGTATCTTCCAGGGATGCGACACGGAAGATTTTCAAGAAAATCCCCCCACCCCAGATCATCCTTTACATGGAACGTTTTTCGAAAATTTTAATTTTCTCAAAAATGGCTCTAACGATTTTGATTAAAATATCATATGTTTAAGTATTTTCATGACAAATAAAATGTATATCTTGAATTTTCTGGGAATGTCTCCAAAAGTATTCTTCATTGTGAACGACTTTTGCATAACTGGTAAACCATAAGAGATAGACAAAATTTTACTACACAAAAAATGTAGATCGCGTTAAAATACATTTGTTGAGTGAACCATTTTCGAGATATTGCTTGTTATTCCCTTAAATTTTCCAATACTTATACTTTTTCTCAAATTCGTTATTCATTTTTTTATGTCCTGGACATACAAAGAGAATGGAATGCGGCACATAGCAACCAGCTCTTAAAATATTTGACTATCACTTAAAGCCTAGCAATTCCCCTTGCATCTACAAGAAAATTAGCAATAAGATTAACATCTCGATTAAAATGAAGCATATGGAGAATAAGCTTTTGTAAAAATAGTTTGTACAAGAGTAGAGAAAGTCATGTGAGTGTAACACATCAGATTTGTATCCTATACACTACTTTTTCTGAACACTCGGTAGCCTTGGCTGTTTCTTTTACTGACTTACTAACACTCATTTTACTTAAATAATCCCACACATACGTTATTAATTTGTGTTTCTATTTAGCTTACCAGCATTTCGTCTCTTCCTAGCTTCTGCCTCCATAACTATAAATATTTACGTAAAATGCTAAATCAATAACCTCCATAACACTTCCCAGGGTATAAACGTACACACTTGCAACTGAAGTTAAACTATACTGCCTTCTGTCCCGTGCCAGGCGCCTGTTACTTGAATAGATGTATGAATGTTGTTTGTCATACACAATGAATGCAAGAAGTTACAGGGTTCCGGCTTCTTTTAAAAACTGTCTCCAAACCTCCTCAACATTTTCTCTCGTTTGGTCCTCTTTGTAAACCGAATAATAAAATGTTCCCCGCTGGCTAACTCTACTATTGCGTAGGCATACAATTTTCCGAAAATATTTAATTTAAAAAATTATAACGTTCATCCTATTAAAGATGGAGGATTCAAACTTGGCAGATATTAGCACTCTAGTTTACTCTAGCTAAAAATATGCATTGTTTCCTTCTATCCTTTTGTTTATTAGTTACTGCGTGACAAGCATAGAAACAGCAAATATCTGACTTTTACTGAAAGACTTGTTTTCTTTAGAAATTTGTGCCCACAGAAATCTATAATGGCTCTAAAAATGTTATAATCTACAGAGAAAAGTATTCTGCATAAGGTAGTGTGTTCAAAGCTGAAATTTATAACTATTGAATATGTACACCATGTTATTAGCAACTTGGCGACAGCGCGTGAGCAGAAAAGGACAAGCTAATAGCAGCATAATATGTGAATTGGATAGAGACAGAGATATCCCATATATCTCCATACTGTCTTTTAAGGTTGAGACAAGCTATAGAGGACATTAACGTTTTTTCAAACGCTGCTTTGAGTTAGATGAAATTCTGTCAAACAGATACCTGTTCCCCCGGCATTAGAATGTCGTTTACGGACGTACATTCTTAAAAGAAAATACTCAAATAGAATCCCTGAATCGCGCCTTAAAATTATTCGGTGTTATTCCGATAACCCGTATATTTACATTGTTATGTATATACCAGATGGCCCAAACAAGCCGTCCTTTGCAGTTTTATGTTTACCGCATACATAGGTGCAAAAGAAGTTGCCACATCACTGCTGTTCAAACGTCAGTACAGGTACAAAGTGCGATAGTAACATTCTTGGTGCTTACGTAATATGTTTTTACGTAAATTATTAGAACTTGAAGATCTTATATTGTGCTGCTTTTGTTTTGCTTGGTTACATAATTTTAACTGCCCCACGTATGGGTAGCCAATTTGTAACGGTATTACTTACAAATGTTATATTATTTAACATTATTGTAGCCCCACGTTGATGCGGTATTGCTTATAACGTTTGTTTACATCACGTGTTGAAGCCATCTTGTGACGTCATTCATTTGTTTGGTTTGTAGCTCCATCTAGTGTTAGCAATTTGCGGCAGTATTAGCTTTTGTTTGATTTCATTTCAAATGTCCTCCGGCTAGCTATTATCCTGTTGGCTTGGGCACGTATCTCTATACAGGTTGTGTAAACGGAAAGGAATCTTTTATCCAAAAATTACACTGATGAAGAAATTTGTTTTACACATTTATTGTAGAACACGTTAACTATCACATTTATACATTGATCTTAACACTCGCCAAACTGAAACTGTTATAATAACTTCTTACTGATAATTCTTTTAATCCACGTACTTCAATCTTTTATATAATTAACCTTACAATACTTTAGATCTTTCATAATTCTGCTGCGCGTAACTTGTGAATCTATATCCGATGTATGACTAACTGACTGACTGAAGACGACGTGTAGTGTACACAGATTTTTGATGAACTGACACCACGCTACCTCTAACCTACCCTATTTATACTCCTTCAATCAGATACGCCTAAAGATTATAACTAAACTGCAATTGGCTAATAAAACGCGCCAACATTAGCGTCAATTTTAATATCCAATGAAAATTATGAATAAATATGCTTTAGGGAGAAAACATTCCAGAAGTTTCTACCGAAAACGCGCCAACATTACGTAACTTCCTCGTTTCCAATAATGATAAACAGCTCCCCCCCTCTCTGCATTATTGCGCTATTATTGACAGTTTCAGTAAGGCACTATAAACTTACTTCCCAACAATATTTACAATTAATAAACATCTGAAATCAATGTCACATAAAAATGCATATTCATATTACAATCATTATTTACATTTAAGTAATTTGTGATACAAATTACTGCATCATATGCCCCACTAGAAACATAATTATAAACATTTACAACTTGTTTGGAAATTTTATAATTGGGTTTTTAGTCTCCTAAATCTTGGAACACACGCTATCACTTTCACTTCACTTCACACGCATTTAACACACGACATATGTTTTTTTTTTGTTTTTTTTTATCTCGCCACTACTTACTGGCTCTGGTTTAATGTGTTTAGACATTAATCTGACATTACAATTTTTATAGCAAATACTGTACCCTGAATTATTTAATTATTGTTACAAAATGGTTTACTCTCTTACATTGTTGACAAAATTTAAGCATTCAAGAATTTTTGTAATTATTAAACATATTTACCAAAAATATTCACCCTCTACACAAATATATTTTCATCTCTTAAATCTAGGCACTGTTTCACATGTTCTGTTTACTACATAAATATTTGTTTTTAATTAGTTTTACCAATTTTTGTTATTTTGTACCTTATCTTAACAATACTCTTGGAATAGTATTTATGTACTTTACTCTAATATAACATCATGCTTTATTTCCAATGCTGTTACAATTACTAATAAAATTTAATTTTATTTTTTTTTAACATTTCTCTTTTTTTATTTCTCTTTTCAAATGACATATAAATAATTAACCCTCTTACGTTCCAATACATTTCTCTGCAAGTCATCTTTAACTATCCAGCATTTACTTTACATCTCATTGCTATTTACCCTCCTGGATCAAATTGTGTGTGGCTAAACATTACTCGTAGCCGTATCCTAACCTTCAAAAGTTTGTTCATGAATAACCTCTTGTATTCATATGAAATTTCGTCCCATGATAACATTTGAAAACAATCTAAAGTTTCCTGAACAATACATCTTTTGACAACTTTCATTTTCAATTCATCTGCTATCTTTATAACTTGAGAATACTCTGACAAATCTGTACTAAACTGTACTGGACTGGAGTTTTCATTTTGAACATCTTGGTACAATTTATTTCTTTGCATTACTGTCTCCTTTTGTATTTCTGATATCTCCCCTCTGAAATTAACTTGCGCCTGATTCACATCTACATTCATAACCTCTTTTATCTCTCTTAGCTCACTTGAAATGATACTCATTCTACTACCTGACTCTGTACATTCTACATCAACATGTTTACTTTTAGTGTTAACCTCACTTTCTTTGTTACCTATTTCCCTGCTCATGTCTAACATTTACTTTGAAACTTCTCCTATCTCATTTGCTATCACTTCCTCATTTTCATCTCTCATTTTTGGCATACTACTATCTAGCTTCGTAACTTTCTTTTCAATTTCTTCCCTGCTTTGATCTACTTTTTGCTCTAATATCTCATTCCTCTGAGTTAGTTGTTGTTCTAAGCTCCTACCAATATCTTCCCTTAATTCCCTATAACTCTTTTGCATATCTTCCCTAAATTGATCTGTAATACTCTTCTTTAACGCTTCACCAAAATTTATCAGCATTTCCATCATCATACTAGCATCAAGATTAACATTTCCTGCTATTCTATTCTCACTTTCTGCACTAACATTTCCACCATCAAATACTACATTGTTTAAGCTATTTTCTGTATCCTGTATTGAATTACAGCTAACTGCTACATTATCTCCCTCCATAATTATTTCTTCTGTATTATTAGTAGCCATTGTTTTCTTTATCCTACCGCTCCTAAGGTACATTTAAAATTTTACACCTTTTTTTTAGAATAAAAATCACACGTTTCTAACCTTTCTGATGCTATCTGCTGATGTAGCTTTGATGTCCAGCTTCCTGCCCCTCTCTCCTAGATTTGTATGTCGCTTCTGCGTTGTATTATGATGAGTCCACGTCGTTTTGTTGTCCTGTAGTTTGGAATCTGCGTCTTGTAGATCATTTCACTGCTGCATTCGTTCCACGTCTCCTGGTTCCTTTCCTGGTCACTCTGCTACTTTCCTGGTTACTTTGCTTCTTTCCTGGTCATCGTGTTCCTTTCCTGGTCACTCTGCCCCACGTTCTGGGTGCCACTTTGCGACAGTATTTATTGTTTACGTAATATGTTTTTACGTAAATTATTAGAACTTGAAGATCTTATATTGTGCTGCTTTTGTTTTGCTTGGTTACATAATTTTAACTGCCCCACGTATGGGTAGCCAATTTGTAACGGTATTACTTACAAATGTTATATTATTTAACATTATTGTAGCCCCACGTTGATGCGGTATTGCTTATAACGTTTGTTTACATCACGTGTTGAAGCCATCTTAGGTCACTTAGGTAGTGCTGCTGTCTGCGTGTGTTTACGTGGTAGTTTCGTACTGATAAGCGTCGCGTGGTCGCCTACTTGCAGTTAGAGCCAGGTCATTCAGACAAAAAGGTAACCTTCACCAATATCGAACATACGGATATCGTTACGATGTGTGCGGAGAGGCACCAAAATGCAGCTGAGACTCGAATGCTGTTTTCTGAGCATTTTCAGACGCGGCATCTTACATCTGCGCACTTTTTATTTTTATTTATTTATTCATTAAGAAATGATGGATCATTCCAGGAACGTGGACCTAAGAGGCCCTTACATCAATCCGTCCACCAAGGCTTGGGCATGCTTTTCCATGCTTATCATGAACAATGCACTAATAGAAAATAATTTAATTCTAACGCACCTTTAACGGTACTAAACATAATAAAAATAGACGTTTGCGGCACCAATTGGCGCCATATAGTTCTGCATGTTCTGATTCAGATTCCTGAATTCTTGTTAATGGTCAAATTGGTTATTAAATAACCGATAACACCCGCCCCCCACATACACGTAAGTACTCTCACATTCAAACACCACACACTGGCATGCTGTGAAATGTTTAAAGACAACTTTCTGGAGCCCAGCCAGGAATCGAACCCTGAGCATCTCATATAGAAGGCAGTTTCTCTACCGAATGAGCTCGGGACCAGTAATAGCAGTTAAAGTGTTGTTTTCAAGTAGTTGTATTTCATTTAGTGGTCGCCTTTGCAGTTTTGCTTAGGCAAACCTTTTGGCATCCGCGCTATCCGGTATAAACTAACTTCAAGCAAGGACGGCTTGTGTGGGCCACCTGGTATGTATATGTATTCCCCTTTATTATTTTTGCAGAAGGTATATCAATAATACTAGGATATTGCTCTATGAAGCAGAAACATGGATAGTGAATAGGCAACAAGAAAGAAAATTAATAACAGAGAGAATTTTTGGCAGAGGGCTTTTCGAATCTCAAGAGGGGATAAAACTGAAATATAAAAACCGCCAAATAATGGATGTACATTAGAAATAATAGAAGAGAGAAAATTAAAATGGTTTGGCCATGTGAAAAGAATGGGAAAGGATAGAACAGTAACAATGGGAAGTTGAAGGAAGCAGAGGACGAAGAAGACCAAGAGAACAATGGATGGATGGAGTCCGAAGAAGCTTGGCGTCTAGAAAACTAACAGATGAAGATGTGGAAGTTAGGGATTTATGGAGAAATAAAATTTTGAATGGACTGTAGAAAAATTACTGTATGGTAGAGAATTCCTTAAAAATAAAAGTACCTATATTTGTGAATATTCTGAAATGGGCAAATGTGTGTCCTGGCAGGTTTAAGAAGTTTGTTCCGAAGTTAATTCGTTACTTTTGTTCTAAAGCTAGCTCGCGCGCGCTCTCTCTCTCTCTCTCTCTCTCTCTCTCTCTCTCACACACACACACACACACACACACACACACACACAGGCTTAATTTAAGAGCACATAATAAAGAAGTAACGTTAACGCTTCTGCCCGAAAAATCAACACAGTTACGAAATAGATTTTTATATTCCCATCCTAAATTTTAAATATAAGCAGTTAAAATATTAAAGCATGGCACCAATGTTTTAAAATAACGGAAATTTAGCTTAAAGTTTGCCCCTCAAAATTCCGTGTCGCTGATCCTGCAAAAGAAAAGAGATCTTAAAGAAAACAATGTTAGCTTATAAATTTCACAGAATGACGGCCGTGAAAAGTGTACATGGCGCGTAATGTATATTGTATATATCACAATGTATCATACAATTTTAGTAAAAAACCATCAAAATGGTTACAATAACAGATTTTTACTTTCTCTACTACGTATAGTAAGAAGGGGAAGTACCGAGATTTCACCGGAAATACATGTTTTGAGATCCCCTGAATCCAAAAAAAGCATTTTAGAAGCATGTCCGTGTGTGTGTGTCTGTGTGTCTGTGAACAGCATAACTCAGAAACGAACAGTCGGATAAACACCAAACTTGGTATTTAGGTTCAGTATCTTCCAGAGATGCGACACGAGGGTTTTCAAGAAAATCCCCCCACACCAGATTACCCTTTACATGGAACATTTTTCGAAAATTTTAATTTTCTCAAAAATGGCTCAAACGATTTTGATTAAAATATCACATGTTTAAGATATTTTCATGACAAATGAAATCTATACCTCGAATTTTCTGGGAATGTCTCCAAAAGTATTCTTTATTGTGAACGACTTTTGCATAACTGGTAAACCATAAGGGATAGACAAAATTTTACTACACAAAAAATGTAGATCGCGTTAAAATACACAATTTATGTCATATACATTTTTTTTATTGAGTGAACCATTTTCGATATTTTGCATGTTTCCCTTAAATTTTCCAATACTTATTCTTTTTCTCAAATGGGAATTCGCTATTCATTTTTTTATGTCCTGGACATGCAAAGAGAATGGAATGCGCCACATAGCAACCAGCGCTTAAAATATTTGACTATCGCTTAAGTCTACCAATTCCCCTTGCATCTACAAGAAAATTAGCAATACGATTAACATCTCGATTAACATGAAGCATATGGAGAATAAGCGTTTGTAAAAATAGTTTGTACAAGAATAGAGAAAGTCATGTGAGTGTAACACATCAGATATTTTTTTTCTGTTTGAACTTGGTCTCAAGAGACCATCAGCTGTATTTTAATAAAGAAACCTTTTGTAATTTAATATGCAAAACAACAATTTTTGCGCAGTAAAAGTTTAATCTCCAAACTGTTTTTCAATAAGATTGTTTTTTATGACGGAAGTTAATGGGGAAAATGTAATAATTTGTTAGTTGCGTACCTTTAGGGTTGGAGGGACATTATTCCTATATAAAACAATTATCGAACGTTTTTATTTCTCAGCAAACTGCTATACAGATCTCGCAAACAGATACATGCATGTGAAGCAAGTTAGGGGGGGAGGGGATGTCCGCAAGTGGATCAGCAGGAACCTACTTTCTTCCCACCACGTGCTGAAGCCACTGCGAAGTCCTCGTGACACCGCCGGCAGTTTCCAGCAACCTCCAAGACGACCACCATCGACACTGCCAAACATCTCTCGCTGATAACTCGCTACACTCCGGAACAAACGGTGAGTTTTAATAATAATCACTTACTGTGTTCAAGACCTTCAGCATTACAGCAGAATTACAACAATACCCAAGAAACCCCCCCAAAAAAAGGAACGGGAAAATTGGCTTTATTATTATTATTATTATTATTATTATTATTATTATTATTATTATTATTATTATTATTATTATTATTATTATTGAGCGAAGCTGACCAAGTTATTGTTGCGTCAATGGCTTCTTGCGATTTAAAATGAACTGCAATGTACAGTTTAATAGTTTTGTAACGTGGTTTGATATTTTTTGACATACTGTGAAACATTAAGTGAGATTTCAAACGATTAATAATACACCTATATAGATTCCTGCATAAACATCGTGATTTTTTTGTTTTTAAATAATGATGCAATACTAAACTTTAATTGTTGAAATTATTAATACGTACATCCTAATTGGATTTTATACCTGTCTTGTTAAGGGTACTTGGTACTTAAATCAGCATTTTCTACAGATTTCTAACAATTTTCCCCTCAGATTTGTTCAACATAATTATAGCATAAAATTAATTTAATGAACCATTGTAACTTTTTTTTTTTTTTAAGAATCTGATCCGAAATGGGATTGCCATAAAGACACAGAATAACACAATAATTCTTAAACGAATAGATACATTAAAATAGGTTTATGAAGAGAATATAAAAGCTATACAATAGTTGCTCTTCTTGAAATAAGTTATAAATTGAATACAATTTACATAGAAAAAGGATACAATAAACATCAGTAGAGCTAAGAACATACCATATAAATGGTTTCCAAGAATGCTAACTGAATGATTTTTAATGCAGATTGCAATGTTAGTGGTAATCCTTATAAATTTTGTTGAAGTCTCTCCATTTGAAAAAAAAAAAAAAAAAACGAAAGAAAGTTAAGAAACCGTACCACCTGATCAAAAAAAAAGACCTGTCACTTTAATATGATAAGATTGTATTTGCTTATAAAATATGGAATTCTGGGCTTATTCATTCTTTTCTTTGTCAACTTCCAAATGCTGGGCATTTGATATTACTTCAAGTAAATAATAACAATAATAAAAAAGTGAAAATCGATCCTCATGTGGAATATCACATATGAATACTCGTAGTTGTCAATTTTATAATTTTAAATGTTGTATATTATTCCTGGAATATAATTCTTTACAAACAAGGATTAAATTTTATGTAACATCAAAAGTTGTAATTTTCTAAAAATCAATAATGTTTTAACTTAGTAAAACCTAAATCCAAAACAATAGTTGGTATTAAGAAAGGGCTCTTTAAATCTCTTCATCCGTCTTAAAAGAACATATACTGAACATTCGAAAAAAACTGAACAAAAATTGCAACATAGAAGTATTTTAAAGTGGCAAAAATGCAAGAGAACAACATTACGAGAACATCAGGATTTAATATTTCAGACGCAGTTTGATCACACGTCCATTTAAATATCACGTTTGAGCTTTTAAATGATTCTACACTGTAGAGTATTCTTTCCATAAACATTCTAAAATAGTGATTTTATTTCGAAATGTCCAAAGTGTACTACTGGATAGTGTCTCCGAAAATTCGAGTTTAATATTTATAGCAAATGAACTTAAATCAAAATCGTAAAAAGAAAACCTAATGCTATCTATAAATAGCATTAAAATATCTTTTTGAGTTGTTCTCTAGGTCAGTGATTTATTATCAAATGTCATGCTGTATTAAAGAAATAAAAACAACGCCACTAAAACAGTATATAATTTAAGAAGCACTTTTGAAATAATTAAGACAGATTCACGAACTAGCCATGCTTAAATTTAAAAATAGGTGTAAATAAAATAAATTTTAATATAATGCTTCAAGTTTCTGTGCTTGCCATTAAAGTTGATCGTAGTGAGTGATCCTTCAAGAAAGACATGAAGTAAAAATTCTGCAACCTGAAATTCACTTCTATTTACTTTTCCTGTAATTTATAAATCTGCATTTATAATATTTTGTGATATTATAAAGAGACAAACCTGCTAACATTAGAAATCGGTGAACCATATGTTTTAATTAACATGTGTGAAGATTGCTTTACTCGATGATAGTAGACTATGTCTTTACCAAAAGGTTAACTTGGAGGCCTAGGAGTGCGGAATCTTCAGCAAATTAGTCTTTGTGTTTAGATGCCTGAGCAATGTCCTTACCTTAACTGCTTTAAAAACAATCTACCATGGCTGTGTAAATCAATAATTAGTTATGCAGTTCCATTTGGCGCTCCTCAGCAATTTACAAAATATATTCAAACTGCATAAAAACTTATAAGAATTATACTTAAAATTCCTTATTTTACTCCCAGTAGGCCATTATTTGAAGAATTAATGTCCTACCTCTCCATGTGTATACATATTGGAACTGTCTGCTTTATACGAGGGCGATACTGAAGATTTTTAGAATGCCATGTTTCTAAAAATAAATGAAATTTGTTTATATTTGACAATTACTTTCTAATCTTTTGCGAGTTGATTGTCGTATATTGTTCGATTTGCTCATTTACTTTGTTAATTATCATAATTTAAAGATTATTTGTGTACACCCAAAAATGAATATGACCAAAGAACATTTCCGGGCTATGATTCTTTAACGATTTTAATCGACATTAACCTTAAACAATGTGAAGATCCGCTTAGAAATGTATTTGGCTAAGAAGCCCCATTTAAGGCAACAATTTATAATTGGTACAGCGAATTCAAAAGAGATCGAGTTTTTCTTACTGATGAGTTCCGTGAAGGACGCCCAAGAATTGCTGTTACTGATTAAAATATTGCCGCTGTTCGAGCAATGCTTGAAGAAAATCGACGGACATCTTATAAATTTATTCGGGTGACATTGGGCATTGGCATGAGTCAAATCCGAAACAGTTTACATCAACAGTTAGACGCGAGAAAACTTTGTTGCCGATGCATTCCACATAAACTGACTCCCGATTCAAAAACAAAACTCTGGAAAAATTCTTAGGCGGCATTTCAAATTTGATTTGGAATATCGTTACTGGTGATGAATCCTTGATTTATTGTTATGATCCTGCAAAGAAAAGCGACTCGGATCAATGGGTCTTTCAAATAGATCCTAAGTGTATAAAAGTCCGACGAATTCGCAGTGCTGGTAGGAAGAGGGTTGCTAGTTTTTTTTTTCTAAAACGGGCCGTGTCGCTATTGTAGCATTAGAAGATAGACGTACCATTATTGCCGATCAGTACATAAATGTCGGTTTACCGCAAAGGTTTGTGAAAAACACCCAAAAGGAAAAAGGTTACATCACGACAACGCATTGTCGCATACAGCAAAACTAACAGCTGAGTATCTCCGTGCCCTAAAGGTGAGCACATGGACTCTTCACCATATAGCTCTGACGTAGCAACTCGTAATTTCTTTTCGTTTCCAAAAATTAAAGATGAAATGCGTGGAATCACTTTTTCTCATCAGATGAAGCAGTGGAACATTACAAAAACCTGGTTTCTTAAGCGCCTCAGGAAGATTGGCATCATTGCTTTGAGGACTGGTTTCACCGAATGCAAAAATGTATTGATGTTAACGGAGAATATTTTGAAAAAAAATAATAAAATAATTTAAACTTTTTGAAACCAATTCTTGTTTGATTTTCTAAAACATTTCAGTGTCGCCCTCGTACACGCTAATATTAAGGAGTTTGAAAAGAACACCTTACAAGGACAACAAATCATATATATCTCTCATCTCAAAGGACATTTAAAATCCATTGACCACCAAAGAATAACATGTGAGGGCCTAGCTGATTATAGCAATGTCAGTTTCTGGAGAGAGGTCGAAAATATTATTAAAACATAAATGTTACTTAATTATTTATGTGTTGTGCTAAAATATAATATTTAAGTTGCTAATATCTTCTGCCAATTTTGCTAATTATCCATCACTACAAACCTGTTGTGTAATACTGTTATTTGTTAAGCCTTGTTATATTAATGTACTAGAATTGTTTTTAGCTATGATGTTGTTTGACGCCAAAAATTGTATCAGTTTATATATAGTGAATACCTGACTATGCCCAACAATGTATTACAGTTTAACGGCATATTCACTAGTCTCTATTCCGTTGTGTATGTTAAGGGTTTCTGACCGATATGAAAAACTGTGTAACCTTTAGTTATTAAATAACTACGGGACTAAAGAAGAAGTACAAAATTTTAAAAGTTCACCTACTCTAGGTGATTATCTAACAAGTTACTCGACCAATCGGATCGACAATTGCTCCATAGCAAAAGGGTACTTATAGGCTATACAGAATTTCTAGAACTTGGAAGCCTGTCGGGGGAGGTTAAGGAAATCCTTTTGCGTGAATATTAGGGGATTTTTCATCCATTATTAGGTATGCCCGGGCTGTGCGAAATTGTCACTCTAAGTACTAAAGCGGAGGATTCACTATAAAGGTGTTCTAGATTATTACACAATAATTTTGTAAAGAACGGGAGGAGATAAATGGAATCAATTCGTCATTCCGTGCAACGTCGGCAGCCAGCTAGTAATTATAAAAGGATGAAAGTGTTGCTCAGATTAAACTAACTGTTCCCATTGTTAAAATTCCTCCATTGTATGATCTAACATCTCAGGTGTAATTCGTCCATTTCTTTCAAAATATTTTCTCTGGCATCACGAATATCCACCACATTCTTCACTAAACCCCAGAGTAAGAATTCGGATGATGTGAGATATCGCCTAATTGTTCCACCTCAAAGCGCAAGTTTGCTAAATGTGTCATCCAAATAATCAAGGACGTCTTTTAAAATTAAATGGAGTTTTATTTAAGGACGCTCTTTAACTACTTTGGTCCTTAGCGTCCCATTCTATATTGGGCGTGAAAGACCGGTAATTTTGCTCAGAGGCCTCTTTATCAGGCTTGAGGTTCTTCTACGTGCCGTAAATCTACGACACGGGACCACCGGCTTTACTTCCCTTCCGAAGAAAGCCATGCTAAGGATTTTTACGCCCGAAAAAAAAAATCCATCGCCCTCCATCGGATTTGAACCCGCGACCTCGGGAATTAGAGACTAGCATAAGAGCGTCTTTTGGCGTTGTGATGGTGTACCTCATGTTAGAAAAGGATATTTATCTACTATTATAATAATCAGTTATGCTTTAGTTCGTAGTTACTAGGCAACGAAACCTATGCTTTATATTCGAACAAAACACGCTATCAAAACATAAAATATAGGTTCAATAAAACGTAAAATATACTTTAATTATCTATATCTTACTTTTATAATAATATCCATTAAAATACAAACTTCTCTCCCCTAATTGATAGTTATTGTAATATTACAACCATTACAATCTGTAAAACACTTGATCTCACCATGGAATGTTTACTCCAAAAGACTGGAAGCTTTAATATTTCTCGACTTCTCATAAAAACACGCCAACAAAGAATCTTCATTTACGTCTGCTTCATTACCCGCACACCAGTCCTTGAATTTCGTATAATTACTACAGTGAACTGGATTGGCTTTATGCTAGAAGTAACTGTCTAATGGTTGATGGGAATTTCTGGCTCCAGGATAATGACTTTGCCAGGGATGGGGTCCATCTCAATCGAAGGGGATCCAGCAAAGTTGGCAATCTGTTAAATAATGTTATATCCTCATTGTGTAAGGAAAACTATGAACTCAAGTGGTGGATGTAAACTCAAGTGAAATATATTCAGGGGCCAAGCTTGATGGAGGGACTGTCAATGTAAAATTTGAATGGAGTAAACGAGCAGTCAACTAAAAAGTGTTTGTCAAATTCGGTTACAATATTTCATCAAAATGTACAAAGCATTAGATATAAGCATACTGGTTTAGAGGTATTGATAAATAATAAACTACAGGATGTTGATATAATAACACTAACTAAACACTGGCTAAAAGATAACCAAATTCAAATGTTAAATTTATACGGGTATATAAGGGAAAGCTCTTATTGCAGAAAAATTAAAAAAACAATGGTGGTTCCTGTATTTTTGTAAAAGAAAATAGTATGGCAAAACTTATATACACTTTTTATACTCTAATGTGTGATGAGGCCTTTGAAGGAAATATAATTGAACTAAGTGATAATAAGATTATACTAATTTGTTTGTATAGGAACACCAGTAGTGACATAAATGAGTTGATTAAGAAATTGGCTTCAAAAAAGATTTGAAAAAAATTCCTAATACAGGGTTGTTTTTATTCGGTGAAAGAATATCTAAAAATGAATTATGTAATTTCTTATGTAATATACTATGTTTACAATTCCAAAATTTAGTTCAGGTACCTACTCATGTAATAAATTAGGATTTTTGTAATTGTGTATTACATCTAATTAGTCCTGTTCTTTTTGTACTAATAATTGTATTGTTGACGAAGCCAATATTTCTGTATTGAAATCAAACGGTGAATAAAGTTTGAATTTGAATACATAAATAAACTTCTCTTGACTATATTAATAGTTGCATCTTGGACTGCTTTTAAAGTTTTTCCTGATGAACCGTGAAAATCACCTTCTTCACTCGTTTTTACTTTAAATTCACATATGAAACTACATCCAAAATTGCAGAATATAACAACAAAGCTTGTTGATTTTTCTATCTTTTTTTTTTCCCAAGCCCACATTGCTCTTTCTCTAAACCTATCGTTTTCGCAATAAATCAATTTCGTTAGATATACTAAATGTACAACATATTTTAAAATACTCCGAACGTAGATAAAATATTGTATACATGCTACAAATTAGGTTTAGTAACTAGTCCTCTAAATAACCATTATTATCTGTGCTGTGATGTTACACTTCAGATTTAACATTACACAATACGCATTTAGCTCTGAGCTGTAAACAGCATTTTGTTTCTTTCCAGTTGTTGCCAAGCAGCTTCTTTTGTTTCTATGTAGTATCATGACGATGCAAAACTCCTCTCCTTCGAACGTATTTACACATTACAGAAAAATGAAACGAAATAATTTTCATGTCACAGCGGTTTTATTTTATGTCGTTTCAAACAGATCAGCTCATTTTGAAGCCCTTATTTCCGTTTTGATATATTTAAAACGGTATTTGTTGTTTGAATTAAAAAGTTTCCCACCAGATTTTGAGGTTAGGGTTCACTATTTGCTTTATGGTGTGGTTATTTAGGCAAATGCTGTAAAACGTATATCTTAATTGGATTTGGATACGAGTGAGAAAAAAAGCGCCTTCTCAGTAGTTGTGTAATATATTTCTGAAGATGTAAGTGTATATATCATACATCATATGATGCTTTATAATCAAATGTGCTTGCTTTCTTTTCCGGTAATACGTTTACATAATTAAAACACACTAAACGAAAGCTCCTGTCATAAATATCTCCTCTGCATGGCTGAAAAAACATAGTTGTGATGTTATTTGAAGTACTTCAGTATTAGATTTCTCCTAGTATATGTTGACTAGCATGTAATACGTAAAATATCCAATGAAGCGTCCAATGCATACACGGCTGCAGAACGCCAATTATCGTCGCTTTGTCCGTCCCTCCGCCCATACACATGAAACAACACCCCAACCCTGCAAGGTTTTATATAACATGTTATAATGTGATTTCGAAGAATCCACATCATGTCAATTTTGATTGAATTTGGTACAAATTTAAGGGTACGAAGGTCGTTTGAATCGAGGTTGCTAGTGAGTATTTTCAAATCGAGGCTAAAGTCTTTGAAAGCTTGCTAACTAAAAGAAATACTGCAATCAAATATATATCTACCTCACTGAGTGCAAACGGCTGGGAGGAAAAAATATACTTTTTAAAATTTTTACAAATAAACAATAACTGATTCCAGAGCAAAATTCTGTTAACATGTTTATGGACGTCTATTTCAAACAGTTGCTGTGTGGTGTAACAGTTTGAAGTCGCGTTTATCACGTGAGAGACCGAGTTCCATTCTACACTGGATACTAATATTTTAATTTACCTTATAACTCTTAGATGGTTTTAAGGCGTTTTATCTGCAACCTACTTTAGGACATAATTATGCTTCATATTTTACATGTATTACCATGAATTGAGACTTTTTAAAACATCGGCGTGTTCTCGCAAATGTAAAGTTGTTATACCTTCGCAAATTATAAAAATGCAAAAGCTACCATTGAAATTAGACAAAACCTTTGGGACTTTCATAGGTTTACAAAACACCGTAACACACAATGCAACCGTAGAACCCCACTCTTGCTGGTAGGCTTACAAAATGCAATCTGCGCACTGATGTGTACAACGAAACGAATATTGATTATGTTTGTATTATTTCTATGACGAGAGACCAAGTAAAGGTTTTATATAAGGAATGTTAACAAATGCTGTATCAATTGTCATCCAATTTTTTTTTTTAAATGGCTAGAAATGTAAAAGTAGTTTATATGGTGAGTTTGCTGAAATCGTATGATTTTTTAGCATTGTTTCTAAAATGTCTATTAAATATTAGAATGCAAGACACAGAATATTGCGAACATATATGAAATATATGCATATTTACGATTTTATGCCCCGTTTATATGCCAAAGGTCATATGGGCGGCTTTGTCTTTGGCGCAATTGCTTATCGGCAAAGATGTTCACTTGCTTACTATTCTCTTAATCTTTGAGTTTGTTTACGTGGGTTTTCTTCATAAACATCAAATTCACACACACACACACACACACACACACGCACACATTTACATACGTCCAGACTCCTAGAGGACGGGGAATAATCCTGACTAAAGAAAAATTCCCATCCTACAGTCGGGAATCGAACTCGTGACGTCTAGTTTTGGAAACTAGCATGCTAACCACCAGAGTGTATCTACCACATTGTTATAATGAAAGCAAGACAATTTGGAAGAGAGAGAATTTTCCAGTTCTTCTGCAGTGATGATAACTCCCGATTGTATCGTAAGAAATCTCTCACAAGTTACGTCTAACAGACTTGTGATCTTATGTTTATTTTCTCTAACATCCCATAGTAGGTAGAGGAAGTATTGCATTCCATCTAAAAATTCTACACACAAATTTCACCAGAAATGCTCGTTTGAGGCCCCCTGGATAAAAAAATTTGATGTGTTACACTCACATGACTTTCTCTACTCTTGTACAAACTATTTTTACAAACGCTTATTCTCCATCTACTTCATGTTAATCGAGATGAACATTTGCAGACTCTATCTTGTTGCTAATTTTCTTGTAGATGTAAGGGGAATATATATTTACAAGGGCAATATAGAAATACAGTAGCCTTTAAGCACATACATATCTCTTAATAGCTGGTTGCTAGGTGCAGCACCATTCCCTTTCCCACAGATTAATACTCTTTGCATATACAAGACAAAAAAATGAATAACGAATTCCCATTTGAGAAAATAAGTATTGAAAAATTTAAGAGAATAACAAGCAATATCTCGAAAATGGTTCACTCAACAAAAAAAATGTATATGACATAAATTGTGTATTTTAACGCGATCTAGATTTTTTGTGTAGTAAAATTTTGTCTATCTCTTATGGTTTACCAGTTATGCAAAAGTCGTTCACAATGAAGAATACTTTTGGAGACATTCCCAGGAAATTCGAGATATACATTTTATTTGTCTAGAAAATATGTTAAACATATGATATTTTAATCAAAATCGTTAGAACCATTTTTGAGAAAATTTTCGAAAAATGTTCCATGTAAAGGGTAATCTGGGGTGGAGGGATTTTCTTGAAAACCTTCGTGTCGCATCTCTGGAAGATACTGAACCTAAATACCAAGTTTGGTGTTTATCCGACTGTTCGTTTCTGAGTTATGCTGTTCACAGACACACACACGGACATGTTTCCAAAAATGCTTTTTTTGGATTCAGGGGGTCTCAAAACATGTATTTCCGGTGAAATCTCGGTATCGAATTCTTGGGTGGAATACAATACTTCCCCTACTTACTATACGTAGTAGAGAAAGTAAAAAACAGTTTTACAAAAGGTCCGGATAGCATGAGAACAGCATAATCAAAACCAACTTCGGATAAATGCAAAACTTAGTATTTAAGCTTAACATCTTCCAAGGATGTGACACAAAGATTTTCAAGAAAACCCTGCCACCCCAAACTGCCCTTTACATGGAAAATGTTTCGAATATCTTGAGTTTGTAAAAGAAGAAAGCTGTAACGATTTTGATTAAAATACCATAAATTAAGATATTTACTTGACAAATAAAACACACATTGAATTTTCTGGGAATAGCATGCGAAGTTTTCTTCATTCGGAAGGAATATTGTTTAATTTTGTATAATGCGTAAATCATGATATAGGCAAAAACTTGCTACACACAAAAAGTAGATATCTTTAAAACACACAATTTGTTTCGAACAACCTTTTTTGTGACATTAGCCATTTTGTTATTGGTTTGCGTTTTCATTACTTTTGTTATTTTTAAAGTGCTGTCGCTGTTCAGCTGTTTCTCGCGAAGCCATGGAGATTATAGAATTTCAAGGCCCACGATTCTAAACAATTTAGTATCGTTTTCCTCAATATCACTTGTACCTCTAATGAAATGTGTAATTAAACTAATTCTGCAACATTTATCTCGATTAACATGGAGTAGATAGAAAACAAACCCCTGCTATGATAAATTCACATGGATTTCTCTACCCTCTATCGTTATAGATACAAAGGGAACAGCGATAGTCAAATGTTTAACAACTGGACGCTATATGCTGGCCTTAAAATTCCATACTGTTTCCATGACATCGCAAGAAACATCTGAATGTTGACAGACATAAAAGAATGGCTAAGCATTGAATAATCCAAACCATTAATAACGGATATCTCGGAAATGGCTGATGCAGCAAAAAAAGTTATTTGAAATAAATTGTGTGTTTTAAAGATATATACATTTCTTGTGTAGTACGTTTTCGTCTATCACTTAACGTTTACCGGTTATACAGGATTATACAAAATTGCTTCGGAATGAAGAGGACTTCAAAGGCTATTCCCAAAAACTTCAAGATATAAATCTTATTTGTCATGTAAATGTAAATATCTTTATCATATGGCTTTTTAACCAAAATAGTTAGAACCATTATTTAGAAAATAAAAAACAAATCGTAAAATTTTTCATAAAAAGGGAAGTTTGAGGTGGGGTATTTTTTTTTTTAATCTTTGGATGGTGCTGAACCCAAATACTAAGCTTGGTGTTCATCCGACTATTCGTTCTTTAGTTATGCTGTTCACAGACACACACAGGACCTTTTTCTAAAAATGCTTTTTGTGGATTCAGGGGTCTCCAAAACTTGTATTTCCGGTGAAATCTCAGTATCGAGTTTTTGGGTGGAAATGGTGGAATGCAATGCCTTCTCTACCCACTATGCACGTGCAGAAAAAGAAGCTTCTGTAAGAATAGTTTGTGGAAGGTATTTAAGATTAACGATAACGGATAGAAAAGTCATGCGAATGTACAGAGTGAACCAAAAGACTCCGAACCGCCTGCGCGGTGTTTTTCCTGTCCACGTCCTCGGCGCTCGTTGCCGCCTGCCGCTATCATAGAAAGGCGCGGATGAAACCATACAACATTTTTAAAACTACTTTTAAAGGCTTTACTTACCAACTTTATGAAAGAAAATGCTGAAACTGGCCACCGTCGTTGTTCATACATTTTGGCACCTCTTTAGGAAACTATCCATCACTCGCCGTATTTCACATTCAGAAATTTCCTGGCGGATATTTTGTTTTAATTCTTCCAGGGTGTGTCGGTTTGTCTTGTACACTTTATGTTTTAAGTAATCCCGGAGGGGTATTTTATGAACAATATTACCCGCTGCGCGGTGTTTTTCCACTGGGCGTGTGGAAATATGATAAAAACTTAACGCACTGCTGCTATAAACAAAGTCACGCTGTTGTGGTTTTACTCTGTAGTGTGAAGTGCAGTTTTGAGTTGACGGTAATGTGATGTAGTTCATATATTACGAGTTATGTATTATTTTGTCCTGTACTTAGTCACAAAGTATATTATGGCTCAGTATATGTTTTCTACTGCGCAGCGTGTGTTTATTTATGGTTCGTATGTGTTAACTCGGTCAGCTCGCCAAGTGAAAGTACGATTTGCAAAAAGATTTCCAGGTCTGAAAGTTCCAGGCGTACAGCAATTCATGAACTTTACAGTAAATTTCAGGCCACAGGAAGTGTTCAGGCTAAGAAATCTAAAAGATGGCGTTCGGTTCTTACCGAAGAAACATTAGACGACATCGGTCATAGTTTGGAAAATTCCCCCCCCCCCGAAAATTTCATGATGGATAGTTTCCTAAAGAGGTGCCAAAAATATATACACAACGACGGTGGCCAGTTTCAGCATTTCCTTTCATAAAGTTGTTAAGTAAAGTCTTTAAAAGTAGTTTTAAATATGTTGTATGGTTTCATCCGTGCCTTTCTATGATAGCAGCAGACGGCAACGAGCGCCAAGGACGCGCATAGGAAAAACACCGCGCAGGCGGTTCGGAGTCTTTTGGCTCACCATGTAACATATCATATTTGCACCAAAATGCTTTGTTCATAGAAATGAAAGTTTAAAAAACAGTATTTTGTATTAAGAGAATAGATAGGTATTTCCGTATTGAATTCCCAATGCATTTGGTGAAGAGACTGTGACGCATGCGTGTTTGTTTACAAGCCAGAGTTGTGCAGTTCGTTGAACATTAGCCGGTTGATATTCAGACTGTGTAGTGGAATTAATTGTGATGGCGGTTGGGGGGGGATGTTACCGAACACGAATGCAATTAACTGCTTGCCCGTCATCACTTCCGTGTTTCATTCTGCACCATTTGTTTCCAAAACTTCATTACGGCAACACTCGGTTCGTTAAAACAGTCAGCACAGGCAGAAAAATGTGACGTTCGATTCCAACAGCAATCAGCAGAATCCCATGCAACGGTGAGCACTGTAGTAAACTCATGAACCGCAAAACTCCGCAATGCAGGGACAGGGTCTCTATCACCCATCTCAGGTAGAGGAAGTACTGTGTCTCGCCCAAACTTGTCTCTTCCAATCTTCAAGAAATCTCGCACCCCAAACTACCCTTTATGTAGAGCATTTTTTCTTATTTTTGGTTTATATAATAAAACAAATCTTATGTGTTACACTCACATGACTTTCCCTATTCTTGTACAAACTATTTTTACAAACGCTTATTCTCCATCTACCTCATGTCAATCTTATTGCTAATTTTCCTGTAGAGGCAAGGGGAATTGCTAGGCTTTAAGCGATAGTCAAATGTTTTAAGAGCTGGTTGCTATGTGGAGTATTCCATTCTCTTTGTATTACCAGGACATAAAAAAAAGAATAAAGATTTCCCAATTGAGAAAAAGTATAAGTATTGGAAAATTCAAGCAAATAACAAGGAATATCTCGGAAATGGTTATGTATATGACATAAACTGTATGTTGTAACGAGATCTATATTTTTTTTGTAGAAAAATGTTGTCTATCTGTTACGGTTTACCAGTTCCTCAAAATTTTGATAATTCTTTCACCATTGAAAAGCCCAATTCGATCTGTCTGCCATGGGGCTATAAAGCACCTTCTAATTTATCCTCATAAATTACTAGAAGATTAAAAAGTATTTACAAAGCCTTGTACTTGAATACAAACGCGCTTGCTAAGAAAGCTTTGACTTACTGCAGAGTATAAAAACAAAAGACGGTTACATTTTATTGCAAGGAATATACATAGATGGCTATGATGTATCACTTCCGCAAACAGAAACAATAGTTTAAAAAAACATCTGATGTGTTACACTCACATGAGTTTCTCTACTCTTGTACAAACTATTTTTACAAACTCTTATTCTCCATCTATTTCATATTAATCGAGATAAACATTTACAGAAACGATCTTTTGACATGCTAAGAGAATTATATTTTACACATAGCAACCAGTTCTAAAAATATTTGACTATCGCTTAAGGCGTACTGTGTTCCCCTTGTTTTGTATTTGCAAGGGCAATACAGAAATACAGTAGCCTTTAAGCATCGACATATCTCTTAATAGCTGGTTGCTAGGTGCAGCACCATTCTCTTTGCCACAGATTAATACTCTTTGCATATCCAAGACAAAAAAAAAATGAAAAACGAATTCCCATTTGAGAAACTAAGCATTGAAAAATTTAAAGGAATAACAAGCAATATTTCGAAAATGGTTCACTCAAAAAAAAAAATGTATATGACATAAATTGTGTAGTTTAACGCAATCTACAATTTTTGTGTAGTAAAATTTTGTCTATCTCTTATGGTTTACCAGTTATGCAAAAGTCGTTCACAATGAAGAATACTTTTGGTGAAATTCCCAGAAAATTCGAGATATACATTTCATTTGTCATGAAAATATCTTAAACATATAATATTTTAATCAAAAGCGTTAGAGCCAATTTTGAGAAAATCTAAATTTTCGTAAAATGTTCCATGTATCCTGGGGGGGGGATTTTCTTGAAAATCCTCGTGTCGCATCTTTGAAAGATACTGAACCTAAAAACAGAGTTTGGTACTTATTCGACTTTTCGATTTTGAGTTATGCTGTTCACAGACAGACACACACACACACGGACATGTTTCCAAAAATGCTTTGTTTGGATTCAGGGGGTGTCAAAACATGTATTTTCGGTGAAATCTCGGTATCGAATTTTTGGGTGGAATACAATAATTCCCCTACGTAGTAGAGAAAGAAAAGGTAGAACTCATTAAAATATGTATACAGTTTTTGTCCAATGAGTTTTTTCGCAATACTAAGCGTTCAGGAGATGTTCCTTTTCTACGAAAGTGCGGAATAATAGGATCCTAGCAACAGAACTGACATTTGAAATATTATTTCCTGCACTTAGCGAGTGAAAGCTTTCTACTCGCAAAGATCCTGTCTCCTAAATAAAATATGGAACTCTTCACATTTGTAGGAAGGACTCATATTAGAGCAGGTTATCCACCAATTTAAATAAAATGTGAAAACACATACCTAATTTAAACCATCCACGCTTTTTATAGAAATTAATATAACATTTACATTAATATGCACCATGCTAGGAAAGTACGTAGCTAGTCCTCTCTTTAACTTCTTTGGCCATAATAGGGCTTTGACACTGATGGCCTTATTGTTCGCTGAGCTGTAGCGTTTCCTAAGGCTAGTTTTATTAATGTTTAACTCTTTAACGCACTACCAGCCGGGAATTGAACTCGGTACCTCTGGGTTGAAAAACCAGACTGGCAGAGCCTGTCGTTCACAGTTGCTAAATGGTGACCATTATAATGTTTGGAATGAATATCCCCGGCTTTTATTTTTACACGCATTTTTTGTGAAGTAACAATTATATTATACTCTATGGAAATCTCAACTAAATGTCAAAGCCTTATTTGAAGGTATGTCATTTTATAACTTCAACATATTCTAGTATCTAGATCTTGTAAATCGCTTTTAGTATTTTTAGGGCTTGAAATTAGAAGCTTTCTTATAGCCTATGCCGATTAGGAAGAACGGTGCTTTTTAGTGGCGAAATAATTATCTTAAGTGGTTACCGAGATTACGTATCCTGTATACACGCGCCTGCACACGTACATATTTTCTCTCTTTACAGTACAAGCATACAGAAGGCGTCGAAGTTATACTACATTCAAAATATTCATAAACAATAATATAAAAGGGGTCCTCGGAACCGGGGCAGAGCACCGCACGCAGGCCAGTCGTCCCATTGTGCTTCCAACGGGGTCCCTAACGTTTCCAGATAAAACGCCCCGACGCTGCACGGTCCCTGCCCACAAGCCAACAATCTCCAGGGTCCCCCGGAGCAGTGCCCCAGCTGAGGAAGAGACCTGATTGAGCGGCACCGTAGCGACGCTAGGAAAGAAACCTTTGCAGAGCGCAAACCACCGCCCAGCCGCAACGCGCAGAACACCGTCGCCTGGTCCTACAACCCTGAAACAGATGAAAGGGACATGATGGTTACAGGAAATGAGAGGAAGGAGAGCGTGGTAGAAGATGAACCACCCCAGCATTCACCTGGCGACCCGGGGAAACCACGAAAAATCCATGTGTTAGAGTGGGCGTCAGGGATCGATCCCGGAACCTCCCGAATGCGGGCCAAAGACGTAACCGCCTAAGCCATCCCGCTCGGTAAAGGGATTTAAAACTGCGGGTTGTATATTACAACGGAGTTTAAATATCTATTAACACAGTTGCATTATTAATGTGAACACGATCACCACTGTTTGTTAGTCACATTTCTCCCGCGCAACATTATCAGGGATACCACTCTAGCCACTTGCACATCTTTCAGTAAAAAAGCATCTACTTGGAATTTGGCGGTTAAGAAACCGCAGGAGAAAGCCCGCCAGGAGAAGATCAGCAATCCATTCAGATTCTGGGGCTATCTTGTTGCCAACAACTGGAATTTGTGTCAGGTTCGCGTTACACATTGTTGAACTCCAAGCTCTATTTGGTTTCCTAATTTACAAGCAAAACCGCAGCGAGAAATAACAAAAAATATGTGTATATACATGCTTATATTATAAAATGTTCGTTTTCACTCAGAGGACATCCGGCGACCTTGATCGTATCTTTAGGTCCGGAGTGCCTATTCTCTTGCGCGAAAACAAATATAAAAATGTTTGCTTTTAGCCTTAAATACATTTTGGGCTATAATAGTATATTATACATTAAGGGAGCGAAATGTCGTCCTCCGTGTTCTAGGAGTATTATTCTAGGCATTAGTTCCCCGAGGTCGCGGGTTCAAACTCGGCAGAGGGCGATAGATTTTTTTTTTGGGTCTTAAAAATCCTTAGCAGGGCTTCCTCCGGAAGGTAAGTAAAGCCGGTGGTCCTGTGTCGTAGATTTACGGCATGTAAAAGAAGCTCAAGCCTGATAAAGAGGCCTCAGCAAATTTCTGGTTCTTCACGCCCAATATAGAAAGAGACGCTAAGAACCATAGCAGTTAAAGAGCATCCATAAACAGCAACTCAATTTGTTTTATTTAAGGGAGAGAAACACGTGATTTCCCACGACGTACTTAATTGGAAAAACAAATGTACTGAGAAGAAAATCTGTCGCGATCCCGTGGTGTACCTATACGCTATTTTATTCCGCGACAGGAGCTAAATTGTTGCATTTTACGAGTATTTATTACTTTCTCTACTACGTATAGTAAGTACGGGACGTATTGTATTTCACCCAAAAATTCGATACCCAGATTTCACCGGAAATATATGTTTTGAGATCCCCTGAATAAAAAAAAAAGCATTTTTGGAAACATGTCCGTATGTGTGTCTGTGTGTCTGTGAACAGCATAACTCAGAAATGAACAGATTTAGGTTCAGTATCTTCCAGAGATGCGACAAGAAGGTTTTCAACAAAATCCCCCACCACAGATTACCCTTTACATGGAACATTTTTCGAAAATTTTAATTTTCTCAAAAATGACTCTAACGATTTTGATTAAAATATTATGTTTAAGATATTATCATGACAAATGAAATGTATATCTTGAATTTTCTGGGAATGTCTCCAAAAGTATTCTTCATTGTGAACGACTTTTACATAACTGGTAAACCATAAGAGATAGACAAAATTTTACTACACAAAAAATGTACATCGCGTTAAAATACACAATTTATGTCATATACATTTTTTGGTTGAGTGAACCATTTTCAGATATTGCTTGTTATTCCCTTAAATTTTTCAATGCTTATTTATTCAAATGGGAGTTCGTTATTCATTTTTACTTTCTCTATTACGTGTAGTAAATAGTGGAATTATTGTATTCCACCCAAAAATTCCATACCGAGATTTCACCGGAAATACATGTTTTGAGACCCTCTGAATCCAAAAAAAGCATTTTTAGAAACATGTCCGTGTGTGTATGTGTCCGTGTGTGTGTGTGTATGTGTCCGTGTGTGTGTCTGTGTGTCTATCTGTGAACAGCATAACTCAGAAACGAACAGTCGGATAAACACCAAACTTGGTATTTAGGTTCAGTATCTTCCAGAGATGCGACACGAAGGTTTTCAAGAAAATCCCCCCACCCCAGATTACCCTTTACATGGAACATTTTTCGAAAATTTTAATTTTCTCAAAAATGGCTCAAACGATTTTGATTAAAATATCGTATGTTTAAGATATTTTCATGACAAATGAAATGTATATCTTGAATTTTCTAGGAATGTCTCCAAAAGTATTCTTCATTGTGAACGACTTTTGCATAACTGGTAAACCATAAGAGATAGGCAAAATGTTACTACACAAAAATGTAGATCGCATTAAAATACACAATTTATGTCATATACATTTTTTGTTGAGTGAACCATTTTCGAGATATTGCTTGTTTTTCCCTTAAATTTTCCAATACTTATACTTTTTCTCAAATTCGTTATTCATTTTTTTATGTCCTGGACATGCAAAGAGAATGGAATGCGCCACATAACAACCAGGGCTTAAAATATTTGACTATCGCTTAAAGCCTACCATATTCCCCTTGCATCTACAAGAAAATTAGCAATAATATTAACATCTCGATATCTCGATTAACATGAAGCATATGGAGAATAAGCGTTTGAAAAAATGGTTTGTACAAGAGTAGAGAAAGTCATGTGAGTAACACATCAGAATTTTTTTTATTGAATTTCGCTGGAAGTATTTCATTGAGGTGCTTTGAAATTATTGATAAGGCTTTGGAATGATTGAAAGGGTATGGGTAGCAATATTATTGTTTGTATTGATTGCATTGCTCACATTGTTAATTTAAATACAAAATGGATAATTTTGAAGAACCAAAGATATAGCTAAATAATAGTAGAATTTTATTAATGGACGCTCTTTAACTACTATGGTTCTTAGCGTTCCACTCTAATATTGGGCATGAAAGACCGGAAATTTTGCTCAGAGGCCTCTTTATCAGGATTAAGGTTCTTTTACGTGTTGTAAGTCTACGACACAGGATTACCGGCTTTATTTCCCTTCCCAACGAAGACATTCCAAGGATTTTTACGCTCGAAAAAATTCACGGTCCTCCGCCAGGTTTGAACCCGCGACCTCGGTAACTAGAAACTAGCATGGTGTGTTGCTAGTGAGGTAGTTAGTGGTTTGTTACAGAAACAATCCAGAAGATTATACGAAGGAGTGTAATAGATTTATCAGTTCAACATTCTATGATTCTACGTAATAAGGAAAATAAATTTGCAAACTTTCATCCGTCAGGAGAGGCACTTCGCTATTGGTAGTAAGGTTTGTTTTTATGCCGTTTATGTCGCATGTCGTTTTCGTAGTGTAATGGCTACGCTTAGCGTCTGTCGTGTGAATAAACCATAGCATGGATAGTGACTTCTTTCTGCCTAAAACGGCTAATGGTATTCTCATTCATTTACAAATTTGTTGAATACCATAATTATTGCGCTTTCTGTTTTACATATGTTTCCAAAATGTATGCCAACGTACGGTGTCTGGATGCCACTTAACAGGTCTTCTCGAATTAACGCAGTGCTGCCGTTAAAAATAAATAAATAAATTACTGTGGAGTCTCATAGATTTACATAATCCTCACAACGCAGCCGTAAAATCTCCACACGAATAGATAAACTTTGGCACATGGGTTCAAAGAGATATGCTTGGGCTGGACTGGCAGAAGACCCAGATTCAAATCTCGGCCGGTCCTCTTCTTGCACGTGAGCATCCATGTGAGGATATTGGTGTGTGAAGACGCCCAGTAGGAATATATTTATAGCATGTAAATTATTCACATTTATAATGAATGAATGAATAAACTTTATTTGTACATTTTTTATACACAGTCCTTTTTAGAATATTCCACTTATAAACTAACTTAACGTATGTACAAATTTTCTTGCCAGCTATGTTCTACCTATACTGCTCATTTTGCCTGGCATCCTGGCCTCATGGCTCAGCGGAGCAGACCTTGCTACCCTTAATCACCTATGATCCATCCTCTACCTCATCCGTTTGCCCTACTACCTTTCTTATCTCTCTTACTTTTTGATGCACTTAAATGTAAATAATGGTTGTAATATGAATATGCATTTTTATGTGACATTGATTTCAGATGTTTATTGATTGTAAATATTGTTGGAAAGTAAATTTATACGGCTTTACTGAAACTGTCAATAATATCGCAATAATGTAGCGAGGGGGGTGAGCTGTTTATCATTATTGGAACGAGGAAGTTACGTAATGTTTGGCGCGTTTTCGGTAGAAACTTCTGGAATGTTTTCTCCTAAAGCAATATGTATTCGTGGTTTTCATTGGATATTAAAATAGACGCTAATGTTGGCGCGTTTTATTAGCCAATTGCAGCTCATTTATAATCTTTATGCGTATCTTGATGAAGGCGTATAAATAGGGTCGGTTCGAGGTAGCTTGCGGGCAGTTCATCAAAATTCTTAGTGCAATACACGTCTTAAGTTCGTCAGTTCGTCAAAATATTTGTCTGAGATACGTCGGCTATAGATTCACAAGTTATGAACATCTAAAGTATTATAAAGTTAATTATACACAAAGTTGAAGTACGTGAATTAAAAGTGATCAGTAAGAAGTATTATAACAGTTTCAGTTTGGCGAGTATCTAAATCAATATGTAAAAGTGATAGTGAACGTGTTCGACAATAAAAATTATAAAACAAATTTCTTCATCAGTGTAATTTTTGGATAAAAGATTCCTTTCCGTTTCACAACCTGTATAAAGACACATGTTCGACCCAAGTCAACAGGATAATAGCTAGCCGGAGGACATTTGAAATGAATTATTTCAAAAACTGATACTAGGAACCGCAAATTGCTAACGCCAGATGGAGCTACAAACCAAACAAATGAATGACGTCACAAGATGGCTTCAACACTGATGTAAACAAACATTTGTAAGTAATACCGTTGCAAATTGGCTCCCATACGTGTGGCAGTTAAAAATTATGTAACCAAACAAAACAAAAGCAGCACAATATAAGATCTTCAAGTTCTAATAATTTACGTAAAAACATATTACGTAAGCACAATCTGTCCCATTTTCTAATCCATTTCTCCCTTACTTTTTTAAGAACTCTCCCATATTCTTATTTTTCTTTTCTTCTTTTCTTGTTAACATTTTAATTTCTACTATTTTTCCATCCATTTTTCCCCCCATAATGTTTATCTCCATTTTGCTAATTCTTTACATTCTGTCATATAATGTTCTGTGCTTTCACTACCTCCACATAGTTCACAGATTCCGCTTGTTCTGCCTCTTAGCCCTCTCAGGTACATTGATTCTGTTCTCATCCATGCAAATGCTTCTTTTTCAGCTCTATTACAATAATCCACATATCCCTCTCTTCCCTATTTCCTTTTTACTAATCTATAGAACCCTAGTGATTTTTTATTCTATAAGCTTCCCCAATCTCTTGTCTTTCTATGTCCTCCACTCTGTTTCTTACTGTTATCCAGAAGCCGTTGCTATTTCTTTCTCCTGCTCTCCGAATGTCTCCTATCTTCTCCATAATTTTTTCTACCCCTGTCCACCGGCTATTTTTATTTTTCGTACTATTTTGTTGTTCCTATATATATTTATAATTTCCCTTCATCTTTTTTCAGGCATCTAAACTAAAATTTCAATATCCTTTCCGGTATTACCCCCTTTCTTTTTGTTGTTCCTAATTCCACTAACAGTACTTCCCGTGGTGCTGATCTTGGTAACCCCAATAGCTCTTTACAGATTTCTATTAGCTCTGGTCTTTATACACATTTAATGTAATTATTTTTAATTAGAAAGTCCGTGGCAATAAATATTCTTTAAAAAAATAAGATGTTACTAATGACTTTATGGAGACACCATAGAATCCCAATACTCTAAGGATGCAGCACACACGTCATGGGCAATATGCTGCCAAAAATTCTACATATCACAGCAACCTCCAACACAAACGTATAACAATAAAAAAAGGTTGGTATAAAATGTTATTGAGTGAATATTTTGCCATTTATTGTTCATAAAATATAGCTTTTAATTTTGTAAAGATACTTAACAATAAATAGCAAAACTTTATATACTTTATTGTATACTTGTCAACTATTAGACACGTAATAATTTAAATGTTTGTAATACGAGTATGGATTTCCGTTACTTTCTTTTCTTTTTTGTATCTATTACAACCGAACAGTTTTGAGATTTTTAATTTCGTTGTTTTCCTGTGTTTTCTTCTTTCTTTTCGTTTTACTTACATTCACGAACACATAAATACCGTTCTACGAAACATCAAGGTGTGAGGCACTTTAGCGAGCAGGCCCTGGCTCGTACAAGAGGTTGTCGTGTATAACTGCAAGAAGAGTATGTTGGTAGCACTGAAATGCTATGTAACCAGGTGGTTACGCTCCGTAAGGTAAGATGGGCTAGTTTCGTGGTCGGACAAACACTGGTGTGGAACAAACAACAATAATTTGCACTAGAAAGTCGATAACACAAGCCATTGTTCTAAATTCATTACAGGACGGACATTTAGTAGCTAAGTGATTTGTTTGTTGGTGTACGTTTCTGGGAAGGAACAGCAATTGATAAATAAATCTATAATTGCGGCAATAATGCTGTACACAGAAGAAAAAAAAATCTGATGTGTTACATTCACATGAATACCTCTACCTTATTAGTGGTATACAAACTATTCTTACTCAAGATTATTTTTCTATCCACTTCATTTTAATCCAAATAAAAGTTTGCAGAAATAGCTACATTACACGTTTCGTTATAGATACAAAGGGAACAGCGATAGTCAAATGTTTAACAACTGAACGCTATATACTGCCTTAAAATTCCATACTGTTTCCATGACATCGCGAGAAACAACTGAATGTTGAAAGGACTTTAAGAGAATGACCAAGCATTGAAAAATTCGAACCGTTAGAAACGGATCTCTCAAATGGCTTATGCCGAAAAAAAAGCTTATTTGAAATAAATTGTGTGTTTTAAGGAGATCTACGTTTTTACTTTCTCTACTACGTATAGTAAGTAGGGGAAGTATTGTATTCCACCCAAAAATTCGATACCGAGATTTCACCGGAAACACATGTTTTGAGACCCCTGAATCCAAAAAAAGCATTTTTGGAAACATGTCTGTGTGTCTGTGAACAACATAACTCAGAAACGAACAGTCGGATAAACACCAAACTTGGTATTTAGGTTCAGTATCTTCCAGAGATGCGACAAGAAGGTTTTCAAGAAAATCTCCCCAACCCCAGACTACTACTACATTTTCTCAAAAATGGTTCTAGCGATTTTGATCAAAATATCATATGTTTAAGATATTTCCATGACAAATAAAATGTACATCCTGATTTTCTGGGAATGTCCCCAAAAGTCTCCTTCATTCTGAATGCCTTTTGCATAGATAACTGGTAAATGTAAGATATAAACAAAATTGTTCTACACAAATACAATTTATGTCATATACACTTTTTGTGGAGTGAACCATTTTCGAGATATCCCTTGTTATTTGTTTTAACTTTCCAATACTTATACTTTTTCTCAAATGGGAATTCGTTATTCGTTTTTTTATGTCCTGGACATGCAAAGAGAATGGAATACTCCACATAGCAACCAGCTCTTAAAATATTTGACTATCGCTTAAAGCCTACCAATTCCCCTTGCATCTACAAGAAAATTAGCAATAAGATTAACATGAAGTAGATGGAGAATAAGCGTTTGTGAGAATAGCTTGCACAAGAGTAGAGAAACTCATGTGAGTACAACACATAAGATTTTTTGTATAGTACGTTTTCGTCTATCGTTTAACATTTGCTAGTTATAAAAATTTTCTTCCAAATTAAGAGGATTCCACAGGCTATTCCCAGAAAATTCAAGATAAACATTTTATTTCTCATGTAAATATCTTTAAATTGTGGTACTTTAATCAAAATCGTTAGACCCATTTTTTAAAAATCATGTTTCGAAAATTGTTCCATGTAAAGGGTAGTTTACAGTGAAGAGATCTTCTAGAACACTTTTGTGTAACATCTTTGGATAAGTTTGGTATTTATCCGGTTTTTCGTTTTTGAGTTGTGCTGCTCACAGACACACACATGAACCTTTTCCTAAAAGGTCCTCAAAACATGTATTTCCGGTGAAATCTCGATATCGAATTTTTGGGTGGAATGCAATACCTTCTCTACCTACTAGTTACGTGGTAGAGAAAGTATAAATATGATGGGTTACATTCAAATGACTTTTTTCTGTCTACTCTTCTGGAAACTATTCTTAGAAATGCTTATTCTTCTATTTACTTCTTGTTAATCGAGATAAACGTTTGGTTTCATTACACACTTCCTTGTGGGTACGTGACAGACACAGCAGGCTGAAAAGGATCTTTAAAAAGCGGGTGCCTATATGTCTGCTTTGAATTTTCCTTCTCGTTGCATGACATTACGAGAAACAAAAGAATGGTGACCAAGAGCAACAAATATCTAGGAAATAGCTGATGCCACAATAATGTATATTGAACATAAATTGTGTTTTAAAGAGATCTAGATTTTTGAGTAATAAAATTTCCTGTATCTGTTATGGTTCGCCTTGCATTAGGGAGGCCCCGGGTTCGATTCTCGTCGACCGCCCACTCTGGCCTTGGGTTTTTCGTGGTTTTACCTGGTCGGAGGGCAAATGCTGGAGTGGTTTCTCATTTACCACGATTTCCCTTCCATCATTCCCCTTTCCGTCCGTTTCCTTCTCATCTTTCAGGTG
This sequence comes from Deroplatys truncata, assembly GCA_030765065.1. Lineage (NCBI taxonomy): Eukaryota > Metazoa > Arthropoda > Insecta > Mantodea > Mantidae > Deroplatys > Deroplatys truncata. The sequence goes on along the minus strand of CM060975.1, from coordinate 43,117,123 downwards.
TACTTGTAGGTTTCGTGGTGTATGGCAGTGCAGAACGCATGGAGCTGATACTTGCTCAAAGGAAAGAGTACTCTCCGTGGACACTAGAGGGCTCCTTGGTCGATGGGTCGTTCATCGTCCTCTCTAGGCAGTTTCGAGTCTGAACTATTAGGGACTTGAGCGCGTCTTTGTGGCCTGTCTACCTGCGGCATGTAGCCTCCTGTGGTGCCTTCACTTTATCCCTTCCTCCTGGTGGATGGTAGCCACAACAGATCTATGTAGAAAGCAGTGGGCGAGGTATCCCCCCTCCGTTGTATAACCTATATACAGTTATACAAAATTATACAACATTCATCCAGAATTAAGAGGATTTCACAGGCTACTCGAATACAATTGAAGATTTACATTTTATTGGTCACGTAGATATCTTAAACATTCGTTAGAGGAGTTTTTGGGAAAATAAAAACTAACCAAAAATAGGTAAAAGGTAGTTTACGCTAAAGATATTGAACTTAAATATAAAGTTTGGATAATTATCCGACTTGTCTTTTTACTTTCTCTGCCACATACATAGTATTCTGCATTCCACACAAAAATTTAATACCGAGATTTCACTGGAAATACATGTTTTAAGGACCTTTTAGGAAAAGGTTCATTGTGTGACTGTGAGCAGCACAACTCAAAAACGAAAGGTCGGATAAATACCAAACTTGGTATTTGAGTTCAGTATCTTCCAAAGATGCGATAGAATGATTTTCAAGAAAACACCCCCATCCGCAACTACCATATACAGGAACTTTTTTCTAATGTTTTATTTTCTAAAAATGGCATAGCCCATTTCTCTGTTATTAATGGTTCGAGTTGAACATTACTTTTAAAATTCTATCGACATACAGTAGTTTCTCGTGATTTCATGGAAATAGTTTGGAATTTTAAGGCCATCATCCATCGTCCAGTTCTTAAACATTTGACTATCGCTGTTCCCTTTATATATACAACGAAATTTCTGTAAAGGTTTATTTGGATTAAAATGTAGTAGATAGAAGAATAAAATTTTGTAAGACTAATTTGTGTAGCCTCTAATAAACGATAAAGGGTAGAGAAAGTCATGTAAATGTCACACATCAGATTTTGTTTAGTTATGCTGCTTACAACCTATACGAGGGGCACTATTTATATTTTGAACCTTGGCAACCCTGAATGTTGTAGATGCCATCTGACGTTTCCAATGGAATGTTTGACATTTTTGACCATAATCTACTTCAAACATTTTGTCAATAGAGCGTCAATTGTTTTGTTTACACTAATCTGAAAATTGTATGTCAACAAAAACATGGAATTAACTCGTGAAAATGTTCGTGCAATGATTTATTACGATTTTCGACGTGGATTATCAAAACAAGAGTGCATCGATAAACTAACTTCCACATTTGGCGACGAAGCTCCATCCTTTGCCACTGTGAAACGCTGGTATAACGAATTTAATCGTGGCCACCGTTCGCTCAAAGATGAAGTTCGTGAAGGTCGTCCAAAATCAGTATTTGTGCCAGAAAACATTGATGCTGTGCACAAACTAATAATCAAAGATCGTCATGCAACATATTGTGAGATTAGGCAACCCATTAGTTCCACCAGCATATATAAAATATTGCATGATTATTTAACCGTGAAAAAGGTTTGCTCTCGTTGGATCCCACATAATTTGACGCAATCTCAAAAAGATGCTCATGTCGATTTGTGTACAAAAATGCTCAAGAAATACAATGGCGGCGGCTCAAAAGACGTATATAAGATTGTAACAGGTGACGAATCATGGATCTATGCGTATGAGCCGGAGCGTAAACAGCAGTCGACTGTAAGGATGTTTCAAGATGAAGCAAATCCAACAAAAGTTTTTCGCACTCGAAGCACTTCGAAGCAAATGGTCGCCTGTTTTTTCAGCAAAACTGGTCATGTGGCAACAGTGCCTTTAGAAGAACGTAAAACGGTCAATGCCGAATGGTACACAACCATTTGTTTGCCGGAAGTCTTCGGTGAAGTAAGGAAAACCAACAAGAACCGTAGGATCGTTCTTCATCAAGACAATGCGAGCGCATACACATCTCGTCTAACAACAGAATATTTGAAGGCCCAAAAAATAGAATTGATGGGTCATCCGCCATACAGTCCTGATTTGGCACCCAATGACTTGTTTTTGTTCCCGAACATCAGAATAAATTGCGTGCACAACGATTTTCGTTGGCAGAAGAAGCCGTTGATGCCTTCAAAAACCATGTTTTGGAGATGTCTCAAGAAGACTGGAATAAATGCTTTGACAAATGGTTCAAACGGATGCAAAAGTGTATTGATCATAAAGGAGAATATTTTGAAAAACAATAAAGCAGTTTTGAATCAGAAATTACTTTGTTTTAATTATTAGGCTCAAAATATAAATAGTGCCCTTCGTATGCATTCGTTGACCTTGCTTTTAAATAATTTCTTTGGGTTAAAGAGACCTCAAAACATGTACGTACGGTGAAAGCTCTATATCAAATTTTTGGATGGAATACAGTATTTTCTCTGCTTGTTAAGGGGTAGAGGAAGTAAAAATAATTCCAAAAATATTGTTCACAGATTTTTTATCAGCTTATTAAGACCACGGCAGAGATATCCGAAATTTTCGTTCAATGAGGTAAAGGGAGAAATCTTGCTGGTTATTCTTATTTTGGAAACGAATGAGACGATTTCAAAACTGCAAGTCTAGATGTGCAATTAAGCTGGTGATGCGGCACATTTCTGCACACGCGATTCACAACAACGTCAGCACCCAAGTGTTTAAAACGAATGTGTGATACCGGAACGGGGTTAGTAAAAGTATGGAGCGCACATGTGCCAATTAAAATCGCGTCGCCACTAGTCGATAGTCACTTGTCATTGTGCTTTCAGAGCTCGTAAGAAGCACTTTCTATGGAGAGGTCGCACTTTGAATGCCGTGCATGCGGGGTATACCCCAATGGGAAGCCGTGAACCGGGTCAGTAAAACTACTACGACACGCTACACCGATCACCGGTCATCGAACGTCCGAAGAAATATCGTTTTCTCGACGTGCCACAACATCTGGGACATACAATGTTTACACTCTCTCAAAAAAACACTTTCTACATTGTGACTCCGGATGTTTCGTACTTTTCAAAAACAGTATAGCTTTAATTGGTTAATTGTTAACATATAGCATACAAGTTTAGCAATTAAAGGTGTTATATAATGGAGAAGAATGCACTAAAACGTGCATTGACTCAACAAAGTATTCGTGCCTACTTTAAAAAAATCTGATGTGTTACACTCACATGACTTTCTCTACTCTTGTACAAACTATTTTTACAAACGCTTATTCTCCATATGCTTCATATTAATCGAGATATTAATCTTATTGCTAATTTTCTTGTAGGTGCAAGGGGAATTGGTAGGCTTTAAGCGATAGTCCAATATTTTAAGAGCTGGTTGCTATGTGGAGCATTCCATTCTCTTTGTATTACCAGGACAAAAAAAATGAATAACGAATTCCCATTTGAGAAAAAGTATAAGTATTGGAAAATTTAAGGGAATAACAAGCAATATCTCGAAAATGGTTCACTCAACAAACAAAATGTATATGACATAAATTGTATATTTTAACGCGATCTACATTTTTTGTGTAGTAAAATTTTGTCTATCTCTTATGGTTTACCAGTTATGCAAAAGTCGTTGACAATGAAGAATAATTTTGGAAACATTCCCAGGAAATTCAAGATATACATTTTATTTGTCATGAAAATATCTTAAACATATGATATTTTAATCAAAATCGTTAGAGCCATTTTTGAGAAAATTAAAATTTGCGAAAAATGTTCCATGTAAAGAGTAATCTGGGGTGAGGGGATTTTCTTGAAAACCTTCGTGTCGCATCTCTGGAAGATACTGAACCCAAATACCAAGTTTGGTGTTTATCCGACTGTTCGTTTCTGAGTTATGCTGTTCACAGTCACACACACGGACATGTTTCCAAAAATGCTTTATATGCATTTAGTGCACTTCAAAACATGTATTTCCGGTGAAATCTCGGTATCGAATTTTTGGGTGGAATGCAATACTTCCCCTACTTACTATACGTAGTAGAGAAAGTAAAAAAACGAGAATTCTAATAGATATCAAACTTAGGATTTAAGTACAGCATTTTCTGAGGACGCGACAGGTTTTCAAGAAAACCCCCTCACTCCAAAATACCTCTTATGGAACATTTTTGTTTATTTTTGATTTTTGCAAAAACGTCTAATCATTTTTAATGCAATAGAATATGTTTAAGATATCTGCATGGCTAATATAATATAAGTCTTTAAATTTCTGGCAATAGCCTGTGAAGTCCTCTTCATTCGGAATGAATTTCGTATAATATAAGTGGTAAATCATAAAAGACAGACACATGCTTACTTCGCGAAAAATTTAGATCTCATTACATACAAATTATTCATGTCAAATAATTTTTTTTCTGATGTCAGCCTTTTCCGAGATATTTATTTGTTGTGATTGGTTTCAATTTTTCAATTTTTACTTTCTCTACTACGTATAGTAAGTAGGGGAAGTATTGCATTCCACCCAAAAATTCGATACCGAGATTTCACTGGAAATACATGTTTTGAGACCTCCTGAATCCAAAAAAAGCATTTTTGGAAACATGTCCGTGTGTGTGTCTGTGTGTGTGTGTGTCTGTGTGTGTGTGTGTCTGTGTGTCTGTGTGTGTGTGTGTCTGTGTGTCTGTGTGTGTGTGTCTGTGAACAGCATAACTAAAAAACTAACAGTCGGATAAACACCAAACTTGATATTTACGTTCAGTATCTTCCAGAGATGCGACACGAAGATTTTCAAGAAAATCCCCCCACCCCAGACTACCCTTTACATGGAACATTTTTCGAAAATTTTAATTTTCTCAAAAATGGCTCTAACGATTTTGATGAAAATATCATATGTTTAAGATAATGTCATGAGAAATGAAATGTATATCTCGAAATTTCTGGGAATGTCTCCAAAAGTATTCTTCATTATGAACGACTTTTGCATAACTGGTAAACCATAAGAGATAGACAAAATTTTACTACACAAAAAATGTAGATCGCGTTAAAATAAACAACTTATATCATATACATTTTTGTTGTTGAGTGAACCGTTTTCGAGATATTGCTTGTTATTTCCTTAAATTTTCCAATACTTATACTTTTTCTCAAATTCGTTATTCATTTTTACTTTCTCTACTACGTATAGTAAGTAGGGGAAGTATTGCATTCCACCCAAAAATTCGATACCGAGATTTCACCGGAAATACATGTTTTGAGACTCACTGAATCCAAAAAAAGCATTTTTGGAAACATGTCCGTGTGTGTGTCTGTCTGTGTGTCTGTGTGTCTGTGTGTCTGTCTGTGTGTCTGTCTGTGTGTCTGTCTGTGTGTCTGTGAACAGCATAACTCAAAAACGAAGAGTCGGATAAACACCAAACTTGGTATTTAGGTTCAGTATCTTCCAGAGATGCGACACGAAGGTTTTCAAGAAAATCCCTCCACCCCAGACTACCCTTTACATGGAACATTTTTCGAAAATTTTAATTTTCTCAAAAACGGCTCTAACGATTTTGATTAAAATATCATATGTTTAAGATATTGTCATGATAATTAAAATGTATATCTCGAATTTTCTGGGAATGTCTCCAAAAGTATTCTTTATTATGAACGACTTTTTCATAACTGGTAAACCATAAGAGATAGACAAAATTTTACTACACAAAAAATGTAGATCGCGTTAAAATACACAATTTATGTCATATACATTTCTTTTGTTGAGTGAACCGTTTGCGAGATATTGCTTGTTATTCCCTTAAATTTTCCAATACTTATAGTTTTTCTCCAATTCGTTATTCATTCTTTTATGTCCTGGACATGCAAAGAGAATGGAATGCGCCACATAGCAACCAGCGTTAAAATATTTGACTATCGCTTAAAAGCTACCATATTCCCCTTGCATCTACAAGAAAATTACAAATAAGATTGACATCTCGATATCTCGATTAATATGAAGCATATGGAGAATAGGCGTTTGTAAAAATAGATTGTACAAGAGTAGAGAAAGTCATGTGAGTGTAACACATCAGATTTTTTATGTCCTGGACATGCAAAGAGAATGGAATGCGCCACATAGCAACCAGCGATAAAATATTTGACTATCGCTTAAAAGCTACCATATTCCCCTTGCATCTACAAGAAAATTACAAATAAGATTGACATCTCGATATCTCGATTAATATGAAGCATATTGAGAATATGCGTTTGTAAAAATAGATTGTACAAGAGTAGAGAAAGTCATGTGAGTGTAACACATCAGATTTTTTTATTGTGTTTTAAGTGATGCCACCATTTTTTTGTTTCTCGGGATGTCGTGCAAAGAGTATAGATTTTCAAAAGTATCGCATATCGACTCCCTTTTTAAAAACCTGAGTACTGCTATACTATACCCCTTGTTCATACAATTAAATGTCTAATGAAGTTATTTCTGAAAACGTTTATCATCATGGATTTGATTGAAAAATATATCATGATTCTTTATCTTTATGCAAAACGTTAACAATTTAGCACAAAAAGCACTGTGAAATAAACTTAGAATAAACACACAAAGAATAATTGTGAATAAATTCACGTTCTATTTATTTACTATAATGTGTAAAATGTTTATGGTAGGATAGCATAGAAAATGTAATTAGTTAATGCGTAGGGAATATCGATAGTATTGTTGGAAAATGATTCAGACAGGAATAGCAGACAGAAAGTACTACGACGTTAAGTAAACATGTAAAACGGAAAAACTAATGGTAACCAGGAAGAATCAACAACGCCAAGGAAGAAATGCCGTAAAGGACAGACGCGGTTAGGTCTTCGTTATCAATAAAGAAGTTTCACTTTAAATTTAAGAGCGAGGGAATAAATAATTTCGCTTTTAAGAGTTAGACAATGTGGAATTAATACCGAGGATACCATATTTATTACAACCGTCGAAGTTGCGTGTGGCGGGAATTTTATACTCCATGGATTAGCGATGATAAGATTAGTGCTCCTCGAGGAAGGGTATCTGTGGCAACTTTTAAGTGCAAAGATTCATTCTCTCTCACCTCCGATAAATTTTCCGACACCAAGCTTTTGGGTGCAACACAAAACCTCCTCTACCTGTTGTAATTGAATGCCAGAGAATGTAAAGTGGTATGAATGTAGACAAGATCTGCACATTGTCTCCGACGCTCTGTGTTCTCTTTGTATAGCACAGTTATATAATTAAAGCTCAACAAACAGCTCGAGGTTTAATGACTGGGGTACAGCATATCATTAACATAAATATAAAGGTGCGATGCGTGTTATGTTCGTAATTACCTGATTGCGTGAATGGTATTAAAGTTTCTCTCATTTGTACTTTCGATTTACTTTCCATTTGAAAACCTTACGTCCCGTTTTATAATTTCCTGTACGCTACACTACACTTTCCTTCCTAGCTGATGGTTTATTGTCCAAGGAGTGTGTTACAGGGCAATGAATCAGCTGTCTCTATTGTATCATGGCAACGTTCAAAACGTGCAATAACGTACAACTCATTGAAAATATAGTACTTATATGATGTGATGTTGAATAAATTTATGAAATTAGTGACGCTATAAGCCTCAAAGGAACTTGACTTCTTGCAGTTATGCTGAAACATACAAGGGGCATTATCTCCAAAACTAAGCGTTGTAGAAAGAAATGTGTTGAATAAAAGTTACTTGATATTATGGGGGAAAGTAAATACCATTAGTTATGTTTTGTTTGGTAGATGTTATTATGCTATCATTTTAGGGCTTTCTCTACTCTTGTACAAACTATTTTTACAAACGCTTATTCTCCTAAAACTTCATGTTAATCGAGATGTTAATCTTATTGCTAATTTTCTTGTAGATGCAAGGGGAATTGGTAGGCTTTAAGCGATAGTCAAATATTTTAAGAGCTGGTTGCTATGTGGAGTATTCCATTGTCTTTGCATTACCAGGAAAAATAACGAATTTGAGAAAAATTATAATTATTGGAAAATTTAAGGGAATAACAAGCAATATCTCGAAAATGGTTCACCCAACAAAAAATGTATATGACATAAATTGTATATTTTAACGCGATCTACATTTTTTGTGTAGTAAAATATTGTCTATCTCTTATGCTTTACCAGTTATGCAAAAGTCGTTCACAATGAAGAACACTTTTGGAGAAATTCCCAGAAAATTCGAGATATACATTTTATTTGTCATGTAAATATCTTAAACATTGATATTTTAATCAAAATCGTTAGAGCCATTTTTAAGAAAATTAAAATTTTCGAAAAATGTTCCATGTGAAGGGTAATCTGGGGTGGGGGGATTTTCTTGAAAACCTTCGTGTCGCATATCTGGAAGATACTGAACCTAAACACCAAGTTTGGTGTTTATCCGACTGTTCGTTTCTGAGTTATGCTGTTCACAGACACACACACGGACATGTTTCCAAAAATCCTTTTTTTGGATTCAGGGGGTCTCAAAACATATATTTCCGGTGAAATCTCGGCATCGAATTTTTGGGTGGAATACAATACTTGCCTACTTACTATACGTAGTAGAGAAAGTAAACATTGTAAAAATTCTTAGCATGGCTTCCTTCGGAAGGGAAGTAAAGCCGGTGGTCCCGTGCCGTAGATTTACGGCTCATAAAAGAACCTCAAGCCTGATAAAGAGGCCTCTCAGCAAAATTACCGGTCTTTCACGCCCAATATAGAATGGGATGCTAAGATCCATAGTAGTTAAAGAGCGTCCATAAATAAAACTCAATTTAGTTTTTTAACTCTAATGCCACCTGTCCGTCAAGTATAGAAACAGAGGTACATTTGCCTAGCACTAAGACCTCTGTGGACGTGTGACCAAGTAAGGTGGTATGGTACAGGAATGACACCTAGAAGGCTAACTGCCCGCCACACACCGATCCATAAGGATGTCCTAACATATGACCACCAAGTTGAGGCAACGTAAAGTAAATAGAGAGAGAAAAGAATTCGACACGACGTTTTTAAAGAAAATTCCCCCACCCCAAGCTAGCCTTTATATGGAATTTTTAATTTGTTTTTATCTTTTTCAAAAGGATAATTGACGTTTTGATTAGAACACCGTATATAAAACACATTTTCATCACCAATAAAATGTATATCAATTTTCTGGAAACAGTCCTAGAAGTCTTCTTCATTCTGAAAAGCTTTGTATACGTTTGTACAACTGGTGAACCACAAGAGAAGGGCAAACACTTACTGCACAATATATACGTGTGTGGGTAGAGTTCGTTGAAACACGTCAAATGCATTTTTGTGATCTTAAACCATTTTCGAGATATTCTTTGGTTGGTTTGAATCTTCCAATTCATATGCATATTTTCAAGTGCTAAAGCACCCTTCATTTGTTTCTTGTGATGTTTTGCAAAGAATGTGAAATTTCAAAGCCATCATATAGACATCTACAAGATCTGAATATCACTTCAGCGTCCTACAGTACTCCGCCCAAAAATTCGATACCGAGATTATAGTGGAAGCAGTTTTAGAAAAATATCTGTGTGTATTCGTGTGACTGTGACCAGCATAAAAACGAAAAGTTGTTCAAATACCAAACATAGTATTTAAGATGAGCGTCCTCTAAGGAAGCGACACGAAGATTTTCATGAAATTCCTTCCATCCGGAACTACTCTTTAATGGAAAAACTCAAACATGCCTCTAATAATTTTGATTAAAAAGCACATGCTTAACATATGTACATGACAAATAAAATGTATATCACGAATTTTCTGGGATAATCCTCTGAAGTCCTCTTCATTGTGAATGAATGTTTTATAACTTGTAAACCGTAAGAGATAGACACAAAATTACCAGACAAAAGATGCACATCACTTATATCACACAGTTTATGTGAGTAAAAATGTTTTGGCGTTAAACATTTCCAAGATATTCATACTTTTTCAACTGGAAAATCGCTATTCGTTTTTGCTTTCTCTACTACGTATAGTAAATAGGGGAAGTATTGTATTCCACCCAAAAATTCGATACCGAGATTTCACCGGAAATACATCTTTTGAGATCCCCTAAATCCAAAAAAAGCATTTTTGGAAACATGTCCGTGTGTGTGTCTGTCTGTGAACAGCATAGCTAAGAAACGTACAGTCGGATAAACACCAAATTTGCTATTTAGGTTCAGTATCTTCCAGAGATGCGACACGAAGGTTTTCAAGAAAATCCCCCACCCCAGATTACCCTTTACATGGAACATTTTTTGAAAATTTTAATTTTCTCAAAAATGGCTCTAACGATTTTGATTAAAATATCATATGTTTAAGATATTTTCATGACAAATGAAATGTATATCTTGAATTTTCTGGGAATGTCTCCAAAAGTATTCTTCATTGTGAACAACTTTTGCATAGCTGGTAAACCATAAGAGATAGACAAAATTTTACTACACAAAAAATGTAGATCGCGTTAAAATACACAATTTATGTCATATACATCTTCTTTTCGAGATATTGCTTGTTATTCCCTTAAATTTTGCAATACTTATACTTTTTCTCAAATTCGTTATTCATTTTTTTTGTCATGGTAATACATAGAGAATGGAATACTCCACATAGCAACCAGCTCTTAAAATATTTGACTATCGCTTAAAGCCTAGCAATTCCCCTTGCACCTACAAGAAAATTAGCAATAAGATTAACATCTCGATTAACATGAAGCATATGGAGAATAAGCGTTTGTAAAAATAGTTTGTACAAGAGTAGAGAATGTCAATTGAGTGTAACACATCAGATTTTTTTTTCTCGCATTCATGCAAAGAGAACGGAATTTCAGAGCCATCACGTAAGAACCTGTTCTTAAAACATTTTACTGTCGTTTAAGCCTACTGTATTCCCACTGTATCTACAAGGAAATGTGCAGTAAAACCTTTTCTGCAAATGTTTATATGGATTAGCATGAAGTAGACAGAAGAACAAGCTTTTGTAAGAAGAAGTTTTTTTCAAGAAAGTCAGATTTTTCAGGTGACCTGAAAACAGGTAGGATTTCCGGTGAAATCTGTATATCGAATTTTAGGGAGAAATAAGAGTAGTTGTTGTACGTAATATAGGTGTACGGCAGAGAAATAAATGTGGTTGTTTCATTGCAAGACCCAGAACTTGAACATAAACATTGCCCTTGCTGAAACTGGCAACTAACGTCCGTGTGTCGTCCACAAATATTTACATATATACTTAGCCGCGTTGTATAACGAGGCTGTAGGTATGTAAACTAGAAAGCAGTCCTGCGGGGAAGATGAAAATGACTGGCCGGCCTCCTGAATCAAGAAACCTGTCCTCATCTGCAAGTAGTTCAAATATAGAGTGCTATTTGTAGACGGACAACTTACCGCGCATGCGTCAACTTCAGTTACAAATATAGAATTATATACTGTGTACATAACCCTTTAAAATACTTGCATCTATTGTGGTTGACAATAAGTTGTTTCTAGTAACAAAAGCGAACTTTATATACACGTAAAACAGAAAACACGCTTAAATACAAGGCACACATGGTTTTTTGCTTGCCTACTTTCCATTAAAAAAAATTTGAGGTGATACATTCATACCACTTTCTCTACTATTGATAAATTCGTGTATATCCGTCGGATGTATGTTATAGTGTTATACCATAGCCCGCTAATATGACTAAGAGCCTCGACAACTTGGCTGCTCTCTTGTTATATGTAACAGTATTACTACTTGCCGATTGGCGCTGAATGCCGACCATCGCCCGTCTCACTGCTGTGACATTATCGCAGAACTTTTTGACTTTGGGGCTTGATATTAAAATCATTTCTGTCGTAGCCGCAAAAATGTTACTGAGAATAATGGGAATGAAGTGTCTGAATATTAGTTCACTAATCGTCTGTTAAATATCCGGCTTTCTTCACACACAAGAAAACTTGTAACAGATAATACTGGTAATACAGAGAGCCAAAAGACTACGAACTGGCTGCGCGGTGTTTTTCCTGTCCGCGTCCTCGGCGCTCGTAGCCGTCTGCCGCTATCATAGAAAGGCGCGGCTGAAACGATACAACATTTTTAAAACTACTTTTAAAGTAGTTACTTACCAACTTCATGAAAGTGTGTTTGAGGAAACAATTATTAGTAGAGATTCCTGGCCCTTTCGGTCGCCCGTCCTAACCCACTGCGATTTCTATCTCTGGGGTAACTTAAAACAAGCTGTACAAGACAAACCCACACACCCTGGAAGAATTAAAACAAAATATCCGTCAGGAAATTGCCAGCATTTCTCAACGCGAACTACAGCGAGTGATGGATAGTTTCCTAAAAAGGTGCCAAAAATGTATGGACAACGACGGTGGCCAGTTTCAGCATCTTCTTTCATAAAGTTGGTTAGCGAAGCCTTTAAAAGTAGTTTTAAAAATGTTGTATGGTTTCATCCGCGCCTTTCTATGATAGCGGCGGACGGCAACGAACGCCGAGGATGCGGACAGGAGAAACACCGTGCAGCCGGTTCGTAGTCTTTTGGCTCTCTCTGTGTTATAAGACTTACAAGAGAAGAATTGCACTTCATGGTATATTTCATTTGTAGCTATAAAAGCAAAGTAACATATCTACATATAAGTAATAGTGATGATGATGATGATAATAATAATAACTAATTATTGGTCGATAATTCTTTAAACGATACAGAAATTATCTTTACATTATCCCATTGCTCTTGATTTTACTATGTTTTTACAATTCCTTACTGATACTGCATTGGATGCTTTATGAGCTAGATAATCAGGGAAAATAGTACTATTCTTGTCTTAAGTATTACTTTCTCTACTACGTATAGTAAGTAGGGGAAGTATTGTATTCCACCCAAAAATTCGATACCGAGATTTCGCCGGAAATATATGTTTTGAGACCCCCTGAATCCAAAAAAGCATTTTTGGAAACATGTCCGTGTGTGTGAGCAGCATAACTCAGAAACGAACAGAAACAAACTTGGTATTTAGGTTCCGTATCTTCCAGAGATGCGACACGAAGGTTTTCAAGAAAGTCCCCCCACCCCAGATTACCCTTTACATGGAACATTTTTCGAAAATTTTAATTTTCTCAGAAATGGCTATAACGATTTTGATTAAAATATCATATATTTAAAATACTTTAATGACAAACAAAATGTATATCTTGAATTTTCTGAGAATGTCTCCAAAAGTATTCTTCATTGTGAACGACTTTTGCATAGCTGGTAAACCATAAGAGATAGACAAAATTTTACTACACAAAAAATGTAGATCGCGTTAAAATACACAATTTATGTTATATACATGTTTTTTTATTGAGTGAACCATTTTCGAGATATTGCTTGTTATTCCATTAAATTTTCCAATACTTATTCTTTTTCTCAAATGGGAATTCGCGTTTCATTTTTTTTATGTCCTGGACATGCAAAGAGAATGGAATACTCCACATAGCAACCATCTCTTAAAATATTTGACTGTCGCTTAAAGCCTACCAATTCCCCTTGCACCTACAAGAAAATTAGCAATAAGATTAACATCTCGATTAACATGAAGCATATGGAGAATAAGCGTTTGTAAAAATATGTTTGTACAAGAGTAGAGGAAGTCATGTGAGTGTACACATCAGATTTTTATTTTACAGTCAGGTTTGTGATCGCTTTCATTTAAATGTGCGGTAAAAATTACAAAAGAATTGCATGCAGTGTTTGGTTTGCAGTCTAATCGGGAAATTTCTTCTAACCACAGCCACCCTAATTAGTAATGTACAGCAAATTAATGATAAGTAACTCCTTTTGTTTTGCCCTTCGTATTATTATAGAACGGCACTCATCAATGGAAAGAGTGCGAATAGTAATTTATGACTTGTTAGGAATATTGGTCTGTGCTTTTCCTATACCTAATTTATGCTGAAAACATCCACCGTTTTAATAATCCAAAGCAGATTACTAATTATAATTACCACTTACATAAAATATAACAATACCAAAAAATGCAAGCAAGGCCCAGAGAGCAATGAAATGAATAGTCGGCTATCAGCGCCTCACCGTCAGCAATTAGAAACTTCTTCCGTTCGGTTAGTCCCGTAAGCATCCGAAATTTGCCGCAGCTGGGCATAGTAGTGGGCTATGGTTATAACATGACGTATGACCAGGAGCGAGGGAGTTTTAGCACCTCGACCTAAGTAGATTCTTTGTGCCTAGGCCCCTGAAGGGGCGCCTCAGGGAGGGAGGGGTGAGTGGAGAGAAGACAGGGCGGCAGGATCAGGACAACAGCAGAGGGCAGAGTCTCTACATTTTCCAGGTTGAAACTCTCCAGTGGCAGATCTTGCACATCCCACTAGGGGAGGAGGCCGGGACACGGAGACCGCCCCCATTCCGGGGGGACGAAATCTTACAGAGAGCGTCCTTTTTCCCTGCATGCAACGTCGAGACTCCCGACGGCACTTGCAACCCTGAAACGACCAGATGAAAGGTGAAGTGAAATGAAAAAGGAGGTGAAATGGAAGGACAGGAAATGTAAGTAAGCTTCCTAGCATTCGCCTAGCGATCCGGGGAAACCCCGAAAAATCCCATCGGTGAGGATGGTCGATCACGGTAATCGAACCCACGACCTCCAGATTTCAAGTCACACGCGCTACCGGCTTTGCTACCTCGCTCGGTTATGTTATACTATCCACATTACGTTACTTACGATGTGTTTTTACTAGGAAAGGCCTCAAATTAAGCAAGAAGTGCTTAGTTACAACATACAGAAACAGCATTCAAATGTTTATCCGTGAAAAAAGCTCTGCATTGGAAATAAAATAAATTTAAAAACGTGATGTGCTACTTTCACATGATTTTCTCTACCCTCTATCGTAACGAACTATTCTTACGAAAACTGGGCTTCCTCTGCACTTCATTTTAATCCTTATAAACCTTTGCAAAAATAGCTACATTACAAATTTCGTTACAGATACAAAGAGAACAGCGATAGTCGAATGTTTTTCAACTGGACGCTATATGCTGGCCTTAAAATTCCATACTGTTTCCATGCAATCGCGAGAAACAACCGAATATCGACGTTACTCTTTAAAATAATGACAAAATATCGAAAAATTCACACATTAATACGGAATATCTCGGAAACGTTTATGCCACAAAAAGTCATTTGAAATAAGTTGTGTGTTTTAAAGAGATCTACATTTTTTATGTAGTACGTTTTCGCCTATCGCTTAATGTTTATCAGTTATACAAGATTATATAAAATTTCTTCCGAATGAAGTGGACTTCAAAGGATATTTCCAGAAAATTCAAGATATACATTTTATTTGTCATGTAAACATCTTAAATGTATGGTATTTTAATCAAAATCGCTGGAACCATTTTTTGAAGAATTAAAAATTTCGAAAAAAGCTCCATGTAAATGGAAATTCTAGGTGGGGGGATTTTCTTGAAAATCTTTGTGATGCATCTTTGGAAAGTACTAAAGCTAAATACCAATTTTTTTATTTATCCGACTTTTCGTTTTTGAGTTATGCTATTCACACACTCACATGAACCTTGTTTTTATTCAGGGGGTCTTAAAACATGTATTTCCGGCGGAATTGCGGTATTAGTTTTTGGGTGGAATGCAGTACCTTCTCTACCTACTATGTACGTGGTAGAGAAAGTAAAGAAAACGACATTCTCTTGTATACGTAAACGCATTTGAAATGCGTAAGGACGGTTGCGTGCGAGTGGAATATTAAATATGTATACATTCATCTCGAAAGAGTTCTTTAAGCATCTCTTGGTCACTCTATAATTTAAACAGTGCAGGATGTTTAATAATGCAGAAAAGAGTGAGGCCTACTAAATGTAGGCCATCTTAAAGTGCCTAAGGGCTTGATGAAGTTCCACACAAACGGCTTCCTAATCTAGGAGAGGAACGAAAACGAAGACAAAAATGAAGAGCCTTGACGTGAGTACTTCCTTTGTTTCTGCAGCACTATGGTCCTTGACTCCCTTGCTAACAGATACCCATTCTATACGATCCATTGCTTTCGTCCTTCCAAGTTTCTTTCAAATGTTTTCTTAGCAATGTCCGATCCATTTCAGGCTTTCCGCTTGTAATTTCTTAAATAAATATTGTAATTTATACTTATTTGTTACCGAACGAGATGGCTCCGGTAGTGTGTGAGGCTTGCATTCGGGAGATCCACGGTTCGATTCCAGTCGGGCCGGCCAGTCTAACCGCGGTTTTTTCGCGGTTCCCCCGGGTCGGTAGGCAATGTTGGGGTGGCTCGTTTACTACCATGACTTTCCTGTCCGTTGCGGCAGAAGGGCGGATTGTGCGCTTTAGAAAGTTCAGGCTTTTGATTGGTCTGCTGGAGCCCATTTCCTGGGTGGATGTTTCGGGCCACAGAGACCTTCAGGGCGCACGGGGCTAAGACGTGGCTAGCCGGCACTAGGATATCCACGATCTGGAATCATTAGGAACCTTGCTTGTGCACATCGTCGTCCGGGATCTGGCCTTCCTTCTGGTCTACACCTCATGCCTCCCTCCCTGGGGACACTTAGAAGCAAAAAGAGTAAGCAACTGTGGTCTTCTCTGCGGTGCTGTCCTCCAGTTTCTGGAGGCCTTCTCCTCCTGTAACTTATTTTTATTTCCCCTATTGCGTATAAAAATAGAGAAAGTATTGTATTCCACCCAAATTCGATGTCCAGATTTCAAACACATGTTCTGAAGCCTCCTGAACCCCCAGTAAGCACTTTTAGAAAAGGTCCTATGTGTGTGTATGTGTTTCTGTAAGCAGCATAACTAATAAACCGTAAATCGGATCGACACCAAACTTGGAATTTAAGTTCAAATCTTCCAAAGATGCGACATGAAGATTTTAGAGAAAATTCCCCAACATCAAACTACCCTTTACATTGAACATTCTTCGAAACTTTTTATTTTCTAAAAAACTACTCTAACGATTTTGATTAAAACACCATATATTAAAGATATTTACATGACAAATAAAATGTATATCTTGAACTTTCTGGGAATGTTCTGTGTATCAGTATGAAATCTTAAGGGCAGCGTATAGCGTCCAGTTCTTAAACATTTGATTAACCTTACCCCTTTGTATCTGTAACGAAATGTGTAAAGTTGCTATTTCTGCAAAGGTTTATCTCGATCAAAATGAAGCAGAGAGAAAAATAAACTTTCTTAAGTATAATTTGTATAGTCACTAATTAGCGATATAGGGTAGAGAAAGTCTTGTGAATGTAACACATCAGATTTTTTATTAATTTTTGTAGGTGTAGTTTAAAACTGTTTACACGTCGTTCTCCGTGGTCTAGGAGTAACATGCTAGCCTCTGGTTCCCGAGGTCACCGGTTCAAACCCGGCGGAGGGCGATGGATTCTTTTCGGGAGTAAAAATTCTTAGCATGGGCTTCCTTCGGAAGAGAAGTAAAGTCGGTGGTCCCGTGTCATACATTTACGTCACGTAAAGGAACCTCAAGAGGCCTCTGAGCAAAATTACCGGTCTCTCACGTCCAATATAGAATGGGACGCTAAGAACCACAGCAGTTAAAAAGCGTCCATAAATAAAACTCAATTTAATTTTAATTTAACTGTTTACGCCTTCAAACGTCTTTCCTTCATTGTCCGATGCCTTTTACATTGCCTAGCACTTACACTACGTAATCAAAAGTATCCGGACACCTGGCTGAAAATCATGTACAAGTTCGTGGCGCCCTCCATCGGTAATGCTGGAAGTCAATATGGTGTTGGCCCACCCTTAGCCTTGATGACAGCGTTCACTCTCGCAGGCATACTTTCAATCAGGTACTGGAAGGCTTCTTGGGGAATGGCAGCCCATTCTTCACGGAGTGCGGAACTGAGGAAAGGTATCGATGTAGGTCGGTGAGGCCTGGCAAGAAGTCGGCGTTCCAAAACATCCCAAAGGTGTTCTATAGGATTCAAGTCAGGACTCTGTGCAGGCCAGTCCATTGCAGGGATATTATTGTCGTGTAACCACTCCGCCACAGCCCTTGCAGTATGAACAGGTGCTCGATCGTGTTGAAAGATGCAATCGCCATCCCCGAATTGCTCTTCAACAGTGGAAAGTAAGATGGTGCTTAAAATATCAATGTAGGTCTGCGCTGTGATCGTGCCACGCAAAACAACAAGGGGTGTAAGCCCCCATCAGGAAAAACACGACCACACCATAACACCACCACCTCCGAATTTCACTGTTGGCACTACACACGCTGGCAGATGACGTTCACTGGGCATTCGCCATACCCACACCCTGCCATCGGATCGCCACATTGTATACCGTGATTCGTCACTCCACACAACGTTTTTCCACTGTTCAATCGTGAAATGTTGACCCCCCTTACACCAAGCAAGGCGTCGTTTGGCATTTTCCTGCGTGATGTGTGGCTTATGAGCAGCCGCTCGACCATGGAATCCAAGGTTTCTCACCTCACGCCAAACTGTCATAGTACTTGGAATGGATCCTGATGCAGTTTGGAATTCCCGTGTGATGGTCTGGATAGATGTCTGCCTATTACTCTTTACGACCCTCTTCAAATGTCGGCGGTCTCTGTCAGTCAACAGACGAGGTCGGCCTGTACGCTTTTGTGTTGTACATGTCCGTTCACGTTTCCACTTCACTATCACATCAGAAACAGTGGACCTAGGGATGTTTAGGAGTGTGGAAATCTCGCGTACAGACTTCTGACCCAATCACCTGACCACGTTCGAAGTCCGTGAGCTAAACGGAGCGTCCCATTCTGCTGTTTCACGATGTATAATGACTACTGAGGTCGTGGGTAATGAGTACCAGGCAGTAGGTGGCAGCACAATGCACCTAAGATGAAAAACGTATGTTTGTGGGGGAGTCCGGATACTTTTGATCACATAGTGTATCTACACTAGATACCTCCCTGAGCCCAAAAGATCCTGTTTAGAAAAATGTCCACAAACTTCTTTCTGTGTTTGTATAAATACCAAACTTAATAACTAAATCCATTAGTTTTAAAGATGTGACACCGACATTTTCAAAAAACGTCCCCCCCAAATACACGTTACACAATATTCTAGTTTTATTTTATTGTCTCAAAAATGCCTACAACAATTTTGTTGAAAATGCCATATGTTTAAAATATTCACATGACAAATAAAATGTGTATCTTGAATTTCCTGAGGAACAGCTTCTAAATGTTCTTCATTCTCAATGAATTTTGTATAACTGGTAAACGTTATCTACATATTTTAATAATTAAGTCATCATTCGTTGTATTTCTCATGGTCATGGAAAGAGTATGGGATTTGAAAGCCACACATAGCAATCCGCTTTTGAAACATTTGACTACGGCTTCAACCTCCAGCATTCCCCTTATACCTTCAAGGAAATATGCAATCAAAGCGTTTCTGTAAATGTTTGCCTCAATAAACAAGAAGAGAGAGAAACTATATAAACTATAGTGGTTAGAGAAAGCTATGTGAATGTAACACAAGATTTTTTTTCAGCCTTCTACATATAAATTCATACTACAAACATTTTTGGTGCAGGACACGCACATTTAATTTCTACTTTTTGTACCATGAGGCAGTATTTTATATCACAACACTGTGAATGCCAGAGTGATTGTAGTGTAAATTAACATTATTGTATGACAATGATTTTAGATGTTGTTAACTATAAGCATTGTTAGGAATGAATTTACACGGCCTCACTGAAACTGACAATAGGAGCGGGTAACAATGAAGCGATGGGATGAGTTGTTTATCAATTAGATGAAACAAACAAATGACGTCAGGGTAGCGTGCCTTTCTTTAGAAATGGAGGGAATATCTTCCCTAGAGCATATGTTTTTGTAATTTTTATTGGCTGACGAAATAGACGCTAATGTTGGCGCGATTTATTAACCAATAGCAGCTCTATTATAATGTTTAGGCATATCGCGGTGAGGGAGTATAAATTCTGGAGCCAAAGACAAGTATCGCGCAGTTCAACAGAATCATTCACAAGGCAAACGTCGCGTAGTTCTAAGAAATCTCTCTCGCGAGTTACACGTCAGGTAGATCTAAGGAAGCATTCACGAAGTACACATTATGCAATTCTACAGAATCTCTCGCGTCGTAAAGCTACTTACAAAATGTGAAATACGCGAATTAATAGTGCGCGGCAAATAAGTGTTTGTAGTTACATTCGAAAATATAACAGTTTCAGTCAGGCGTGTATCAAGATTAAATCTGTGAAATTAATTAAGTGTGACGGCAATAAAAGTGTAAAAACAAATTCTTTTATCAGTGTTATCTTTTAGTAACAACTCCTATCCGTTTACACACCTTGTTCAAGAGATATTTGCTCGACTGAGTAATAATAGCTAGCCGTAAGACAAAGAACCCAAAATTCAAAATAGTAAAACAGGCACTCAGCAAATAAGATAACACGACAGAATACTGCGACAACCACGTACATAGTAAGTAGATATGGCATTGTATTCCACCCAAAAATTAGATACCTAGATTTTGAGACCCTCTAAATAAAAAAAGCATTTTTCGAAAAGGTCCATGTGGTCTGTGTGTGTGTGTGTGTCTGTGAACAAAAAAATCAAAATCGAAAAGTCAGATAAATACCAAAAACTGAATTTATGTGATTTTTTTAAAAATAACTTTAACAAATTTGATTGTACAGCACAAACGCGTACAGGCCGACCTCGTCTGTTGACTGACAGAGACCGTCGACATTTGAAGAGGGTCGTAAAGAGTAATATCCAGACCATCACACAGGAATTCCAAACTGCATCAGGATCCATTCCAAGTATTATAAAAGTTAGGCGTGAGGTGAGAAACCTTGGATTCCATGGTCGAGCGGCTGCTCATAAGCCACACATCACGCAGGAAAATGTCAAACGACGCCTCGCTAGGTGTAAGGAGCGTCAACATTACACGATTGAACAGTGGCAAAACGTTGTGTGGAGTGACGAATCACGGTACACAATGTGGCGATCCGATGGCAGGGTGTGGGTATGACGAATGCCCGGTGAACGTCATCTGCCAGCGTGTGTAGTGCCAACAGTGAAATTCGGAGGTGGTGGTGTTATGTTGTGGTCGTATTTTTCCTGGAGGAGGCTTGCACCCCTTGTTGTTTTGCGTGGCACGATCACAGCGTAGACCTACATTGATATTTTAAGCACCTTCTTGCTTCCCACTGTTGAAGAGCAATTCGAGGATGGCGATTGCATCTTTCAACACCATCGAGCACCTGTTCATACTGCACGGGCTGTGGCGGAGTGGTTACAGGACGATAACATCCCTGTATTGGACTGGTCTGCACAAAGTCCTGACTTGAATCCTATAGAACACCTTTGGGATGTTTTGGAACATCGACTTCGTGCCAGGCCTCACCGACCTACATCGATACCTCTCCTCAGTTCCGCACTCCGTGAAGAATGGGCTGCCATTCCCCAAGAAACCTTTCAGCACCTGATTGAAAGTATGCCTGCGAGAGTGAACGTGCCATCAAGGCTAAGGGTGGGCCAACACCATATTGACTTCCAGCATTACCGATGGAGGGCGCCACAAACTTGTACGTCATTTTCAGCCAGGTGTTCGGATAATACTTTTGATCACGTAGTGTATCTTGAATTTTCTGGGAATAGCCTGTGAAGTCCTCTTAATTCGGAAGGAATTTTGTATAATCTTATATAACTGGTAAACGTTAAGCGATAGACGAAAACATAACATACAAAAATGTAGACGTCTTTAAAACACACAATTTACTTAAAATAACTTTTTCTGTTGCATAAGTCACTTTTTAGATATCTGTTATTAAGCGTTCGAATTGTTCAATACTATCGCTCTTTTAAGGTCACATCGATTTCTAGTTGCTTCTCGCGATTGCATGGAAACATTATGGAATTTTAAGGCCAGCATATAGCTTCCAGTTCTTAAACATTTGACTATCGCTGTTCCCTTTGTATCTATAACGAAATGTGTAATGTAGCTATTTCTGTAAAGATTTGTTTGGATTAAATGTAGTAGATAGGAAAATACGCTTTATTAAGAATAGTTTGCATATCCATTAATAAACGATACAGGGGAGAGAATGTCGTGTGAATATATCACATCAGATTTTTATATGCTCCTTTTGTTTTAGAAGACAGCGGTTTGCTTTACTCATTCATTTGTTTTATAAACAAAATTTTAATTCCTAACGTGTGTGCACATAAGAAGCACTAAACCTAAATTATTTATACATATATGAAATTATATTAAGAACCAACACTGTGTTCTACACATTCCATTACATAATCAACCCTAATAAACAAGTTAACTCATTCGGGATTTGAATCCATGAGTTTAGGAACAGTAGGCGGCGCCGTGGCCGAGTGATTAGATCGCTCGCCTCTCACCGAGGCGGCCCGGGTTCAATCTCAGGGACACGCATGTGGGATTTGTGGTGGACAAAGCGGTGTCGGGGCGGCTTTTCTCCCCCGCCATTCATTTCACCAACTGCTCCATCATCACCTTTCCTTTCATCCGTTTTCGCTTCATTTCGTTTCATCTACTTCCTTCCTCCCATACCAGGCATCGGGCTGATCACCCATCCTGGATATTCTGTCTGCTCCTCGACGGGCCTCTGACCCCAGGCATCCGCCTGTATGTCCTGGGGGGTGTAAGTCCTACATAAGCGGAGGTTAAACGGTGAAAGAAAGAAAGAGTTTAGTCAGTAGTGATGCTGGCCAAATTCCTCGGTCGTGGTGACTGCAGAACACTGTAATAATTCCCTTCACTTATAGTGCAGCCACTAAAAATACCTAATGTGAAAGCAGTTTTTACTAGTGTTCACGAAATTCTTCAATAGTTAAAAATCTGGGAAATGACTCATAGGTTTTGCCCAAGGCTGTAGAAATGAGGATGTTTTAATAAATGTGTAATTAGTTCTACTAGTAAAATGTCTTCTGTGGGGCCATCTTTCTCGGAGATGGCTTCGCGGTAATGTTGAGGCTCGCATTTAGGAGGACCTGTGTTCGATTCCCGTCGACCGCACAGTCTCACCTTGGGTTTTTAGTGATTTTTTTCTAGTCTGTAGGCGAATGCTGGGATGCATTTGCATCTTACACGATTTCTTTTCACTCATTTCCGTTTCATTCCGTTTCCTTCTTATCTTTCAGGTGTGTTTCTAGGCTTCGTGGTGTATGGTGGTGCACGACAGATGGCGTGGATGCTTGCTCAAAGAAATGAGTCTTCTAATGCCCGTGGTCACTAGAGAACTGTTTGTTAGACGACTCGTTGATCGCTCTCTCTCTAGACAGCTCCAGCGTGGGACGGGTCTTCGAGCCCTGAACTGTTGACTTCCGTGCATCTTTGTAGCCCGTCTGCCCGCGACCTGTAGCCTCCTGTGGTTCCAGTAGATCTACGTAGGTCGTAGTGCACGAAGTGTCCTCCTCCGTTGTATAACCTATACTTATTAAGTGTCTTCTTCTACGCTGTATCGTGCGAAAAACATCAATTCTAATTTTTGTTTTCGTCTGAGAATTAAAGTAGAATGATTCTAAGCTAACAAAATTTTATGTTTCAGCCTAACCAGGCGTCCAGAGAGAGGTCATGATGTCATACTGTGCGTTTCTGCACTTCGTCGTTCTTGGTAAGTAAGTTACATTTACAAGAATGTTCAAATGTTATTTTATGCTCGACTATGTCAAAATGTAGTATTTATACGACTGGTAGCAATACTTTAATGGGCCTCATTAAAGTACACCTGTTTATTTTAAACTATTGGTATTCTACCAATCAGAACTGGCAACGAAACTTGTGAAAGCGCAAGAATCGATTATTCTGCGTAGTACGTCTCACAACGCTAGCAACTTTGTTTGACACAGGTGTTATAAAGTCGTTGTATTGTAACCATAGATAAAGGAATAACGATTGTAACACATCACTCAAACCAGAAACGAATACTTATGAAACCTTTAATTTAGATACATGGTCGAGCATAAACAGTCGTATGAAACTTGACTATAACGGTGATTAAAACGTGAGTATTAATACTCGCGTTTTAATTCCTACTATTATAGTCTCGTTGCATAATATACTATTTCGAAGACGTGAATTACTAGTATGAGACCACACCACAACTTAACTTACCAACTTATGAAAGGAGTGAGAGAGAAACAAACTAAACCGAGTACAGAAACTTCTGGAAAGTTGAAAACTATTGTCGCTGCTGGGACCCAACCGACAAAGCTTCGCCAGGCTTTATCCCTGAGTTACGGTGATCCATACTTGCGAGAGACTGCTAAACTTCTCTCATCTGATTCTGCATCCCGGTATACCTTCAGCTTATCTTTAAAGTTTTGTGTTATAAAAGTGACTTGCAATCCCCTCCCCCTATTTTGGTACTGCGTGATACATATATCAGCTGAAAGAAGTTTAGGCGTGTTCTAAGGTATCGCAGAGGTAGCTCAGCCACGAAGTGACAGCATAGTCAATTTCAGAACCGTATTTTTAGTCCTGGCCGGAATAATGTTAAAATGTCCATAATCTTTCATTCTATTTAACACTTCCATTACATTTTTTCATGACTTGCTTGAGTACAAAGAGGAGAAAAGTATTAGATTCAAAACAAACTTTTAATAATTTCTGGATTTTCTTAATGTACAAACTTATATCAATCAATTTTGAAGCAGTATTTTTAACACTTAAAAGATTTCAGTCTAATTATAATGTGTAAATTCAATAACAGCCCGCCTTGAAGCAATATGTGTATGTAATAATTTGTAAAATGTATGTAAGTCATTGTATATGCTTATATTATTGTACACATGTTCAATGATGTTATGTGAATGTATTACGTAATTTAATAACGTAGGAGCTATGAGAATAATAAGTTAAAAGTTGCTAACAATGAGGTAACCTTGAGGCAATAATGAGTTTGAGAGTTTAATATTACTACTTCTGATTATTGGAGTAACAATAATGTAATTTTATTGACAGTTTATAAAATAGCCAAACAACAACCAGAAAAAGCTTTACTTAAATGCAGGTATTCTATTGCAATAGGATTAGCCAATCAGAGGCTTGGAATACAGAAATTTACAAGTTTGGGCGGTTGAAATCAGTTCAGTTGCCTGCAGACAGTGATTGTAACCAGACGCAAAAAGTGTCCTTAAGAAATTTAATATGTATTCGTGTGAGACGAAAATAGTTTACGTATTAAAAAGTGCAAGTATTAAGTAAAAGAATCTCACAGCTCTCTATATCAATGAAGTGCTATTTAATTTGTGTCAAGGATTAATAAAAAGGAGTGAGTTAAATTTAAAATCTGTGTAAGCCTACATTCTTAAGTCGCACCACAACCCTGCCGAGACTTCCATGTCTCTAAAATAAATACTGACACAGCCGAGGCAAACGTAAATATTAAATATTTAAAGAAACAGTTTAATTACAAAGTTAATATTTTTTTAAACTTGGGGTTAATAAAATATCTTTCTCAAATTTATGCCCAAAGTGTGATGCAAATAACGAAATAACAATTCATTTCTCAATTTATTAAGTGGATATTTCACTCATGTATCAAACGATGAATCCAGAATAGAAATGCTTTCGGTTTGAACCAATCACAGCTGATTATCCTACCAGTTTTATCGTTTTCATTGTATTACTTCGACATGCAACTCGTTTTTATTTTCTCTAGCACCTACTTACAGAGAAAGTACTGTATTCTATCCAAAAATTATACATAGATATTTCACCGGAAATACATGTTTTGGGGTCCCCTGAATAAAAACATAATTAAGTTCAGTGTGTGTATGCTGTGTGTGTGTGAGTGTGTGTGTTAACTTGGTATTTAAATTCATAAACTTGCAAAGATGATACCAAAATTTTCAACAAAATTCCCTCACCCCAAACTACCCTTTATTCCTTGTTATTTTATTTTTTCTGAAAATTAAAACAATTTTTATTAAAATGCCACATGTTTAAAATGTTTACATGAAAATTAAAATTTCCTGGAAATAGCCCATGAAGTCCTCCTCATTTTGAAAGTTGTGTTACTAGTACACCATATGAGATAGACAAAAACTTGGAACCATAAATTTTAGATCTATTTGCAAAATCTGATGTGTTACGCTCACATGACTTTCTCTACTCTTGTACAAACTATTTTTACAAGCGCTTATTCTCCATATGCTTCATGTTAATCTTATTGCTAATTTTCTTGTAGATGCAAGGGGAATATGGTAGGCTTTAAGCGATAGTCAAATATTTTAACGCTGGTTGCTATGTGCAGTATTCCATTCTCTTTGCATGTCCGGGACATTAAAAAACGAATAACGAACTCCCATTTGAGAAAAAGTAAAAGTATTGGAAAATTGAAACTAATAACAAGAAATATCTCGAAAATGGTTCACTCCACAAAAAAACTATATGGCATAAATTGTGTGTTTTAATGAGATCTTCATTTTTTGCGTACAAAAACTTTACGTATTTCTTACGGTTTACCAGTCATGCAAAAGCCATTCACAATGAAGAGGACTTTTGGGAACATTTCCAGAAAATTCAAGATATACATTTCATTTTTCATGAAAATATATAAAAAATATTATATTTTAATCAAAATTGTTACAGCCATTTTTGAGAAAATCAAAGTTTTCGAAAAATGTTCCATGTAAAGGGTAGTCTGGTGTGGGGGGATTTTCTTTAAAATCTTTGTGTCGCATCTTTGAAACATACTGAACCTAAATACCAAGTTTGGTATTTATCCGACTTTTCATCTTTGAGTTATGCTTTTCACAGACACACAGACGGACCCTTTTTTGGATTCAGGGGACCTCAAAACACGTATTTCCTGAAATCTTGGTATCGAATTTTTGGTTGGTATGTAATAATTATATATATATAATTTTTGTAGTTTTAACCATTTCCGAGATATTCATTGTTATTGGCTTGAATGTTGAAATACTCAACATATTTAAAGTGCTAAAGCACCATTAGTTTGTGCTTCATGGTCACGCAAACAATATGGGATCTCAAAGCCAGTAAATAGCCACCATTTTTTTAACAGTTTGACTATCACTTAAGCCTTCTCTATGCCCCTTGTGTCTTTAACGAAACGTGTAGTGAAACTATTTCTGCAAACGTTTATCTCGATTTTTATGACGTAGTTACAAAAGTAATTGTTTAAATAGAAATCTTCCATACCCTCCGCTGAGTCTACAAGTATGAATGAATGTGAGTGGGTTCCAGAGCTAAAACGATTAAATCTGGTGTTAATTAAGGAATTAATTATACATATTTCAGACTTGGTGGTCAATTCGACAGTTTAGTTGCGTGCTCTTTTCACTTGCAAGAATGCTACGAGATGTGGAACGAAAAGTGACCCAGTTAGTTCTGTATCAGCCATCTTGTACCAAATAATCGCACTGCCGAAACATCGTCACAGTTTATGCTGGTCTAACTTACCCACCCACTTACGTGCCTAAAAGCTGTGGTTACACCCTCTCGCTATTTCTGGGTGATCATGCTTTCTGCCCACCCACCAGGAGAGGCTATTATCCTGAGAGTTTTGTGCTATACACAAAAGTTCAATACCGGTATTTCTCCGAAAGGATGTGTTTTGAGGCACCCTGAATTAAAAACGGAGTGTCGGAAAATTTTCAGGGAAATACCTCCATCCATCCCTTCACATGAAGACATCTTCATTATATTGTATTTTCTTAAGAGCAACTGTAACCACTTTGATTAAAATGCCATATGTTTAATATGTTAACATGATAAATAAAATGCATGTCTTGAATTTTCTTTAAATATCCTATGAAGTTTCCTTTATTTGGTTGAATTTTGTTTAATTTTTAGGCACAACAAAAAGAATATTAAAGATAGATAAAAGCTTACTACAGGAAAAATGTAGAGCTTATTAAAATACAGAATTTGTGTAAAACAATTCTTTTCATAACGTTAACCGTTTTCGAAATATTCCATGTTGCAAATTTAGACCTTTAGATGTTATTACATTTGCTCTTGCTACATTTGAAACAATTCTTAGATAAAATACAGGGTGGCATAAAAGCCAGTTTTCACTTAGGTAACACTACATAAACACATAAGGAGACAAGAAATGTACAGGTTTATATTTAGTTAAATTTTAATCTCTTGGAAACAAATAAACACGTTCATATTTGTTCAAACTGTCCACCGCCTTGCTCAATACATTTCAGGCAACGCCTTACAATTGATTTACAAGTACGGAACAATAAAGGTTTATCTTCATTGATGGTATGAAATGCACTTTGAATGGACCTTCTCGGTTCATCTAAATTTCTTGGCAATACGAAGAACACCATATTCTTCAGAATCCCCCTTAGACTAAATCACATTGTGCCAAATCACAAGAGTGGTGGCCAATCAAATGTCCCACGGCGTCCAATCCACTCTCTGAATGTGTTGTTAAAAATTGTGAACGTTCAATCCTATGCGGGGTGGAGCTCCATCTTGTTGCCAAATGAAATTATGAATGTGATTGTTTTCCAGCTCAGGTACCTATGCAAAGTTCTGCAGCATTTCCAAACAAGCCCCTGAAGTAACTGTACCTTATAAAATAAGGCCCTCTTAATCCAATACTTGAAATTCCTTCCCAGATATTAATACCTGGAACATTGACCCCTTTCTCCATTATCTCATGGGGATTTGTGTCAGACCAATAAGTCGTCATCCGTGGTGTAGTGGTTACCATGCTAGCCTCTACTTCCCGAGTTTGCGGTTTCAAACCCGGCGGAGGGCGATGGATTTTTCGGGCGTAAAAATCCTTAGAATGGCTTCCTTCGGAAGGAAGTAAAGTCGGTGGTCCCGTGTCGTAGATTTACGGCTTGTAAAAGAACCTCAAGTCTGATTAAGAGGTCTCTGAGCAAAATTTCCAGTCTTTCACGCCCAGTATAGAATGGGACGCTAACAACCATAGTAGTTAAAGAGCGTCCATAAATAAAACTCAATTTAAAATTTTCAGACCAATAAACACAATTATGGTGATTAACACTCCATTTAGTTTGAAAATTGCCACATCTGTCCATAAAGTTGACCGCCAAAGATTAGGATCTGCTTCATTGCATACTAAAAACAACTCACAGAACTCAAGTCTTCTGTTGTAGTCATCTTCATGTAATGGATGAAGTAATTTTGGGCAAACAGGCTTGAATTTTACTTCGTTTAGGATTCTCTGCTGGCTCTTTCAAGATATGCCCAACTGAGCAGATGCCTTCCTAGTTGACTTGTGAGGACTTACTACAAATGCCTGAACATCTAACTGAGCATTTTCTTCATTACAGACATTACGTAGCCAGCGACCTTGAAGCATCTGCAATGTTGCTTGTTCTTTCAAATTTCATGTTGAGTTTCCGCAAATGTTGTCGAGCTGGTAATGGTGTATCAGGAAACCTTGTATGAATATCATCATGAATTCTGGCAGTTTCTTTGTTGTACTTCCGCCATAACTAAAGCATGGAAATGCGTTGTTCATTAGTAAATTTATGTGTCATTACAAAGAATGTTAACAACAATAAAAAGGCTGACTGACAAACAAATAAGTGTGTATACCATATTGCCAACGATGTCCTGTAATTAATTTTATATTCCCACCAGCCCTCAAGATTTATCGACGAAAGAATTAAGGGGAAACTGACTTTCTCCACCTTGTATGTCCAGAATAGCGTAGCTAGGATATACAAATAACTTTTTATACAAATAGAACTTGGCATTTGATTATTTTGTTCTTTGCAATCGTAGGTTTTGTATGTATAAATATGTTTCATACATACTGGAGAAAAATATACTAATTTTACAGTGCCTTTAACTGCCTATTCTCATAGTTTGTGTGCCTTTTCGTAGGCTTTAAAGGCCTATTACGGCTGTTTTTTCTGTAATAAGAACTTTTATCAAGGCTTTTTGCCTATTGTTTTTCATTATTTTTCTTATTGGCAGCTACACTGACTAATATTTATTAACAGTAGGAAATTATTTTATTCATAATTATTATTTATTACAATTAATATATCGCGCTCTTAGTCAATGAGCCGTTTCTTGACAACATGCCTGAGGAGGTTTGTAATATTGGCATTCCTAAAGTCAGCAGTGGCTACTTAGCTCCATAAACGCATGTAAATAGTCAGCTACAAAAAAGCTATTAGTGTACGACTGGAAAAATCGACCAGTTTTGTGTTAACTCATCGCTTTGTTCGTTAATACGATGGCTCTATTTTTGCTTTCTCTACTACGTATAGTAAGTAGGGGAAGTATTGCATTCCACCCAAAAATTCGATACCGAGATTTCACCGGAAATATATGTTTTGAGACACCCTAAATCCAAAATATCTGATGTGTTACACTCACATGACTTTCTCTACTCTTGTACAAACTATTTTTACAAACGCTTACTTTCCACATGCTTCATGTTAATCGAGATATCGATATGTCAATCTTATTGGTAATTTTCTTGTAGATGCAAGGGGAAAATGTTAGGTTTTAAGCGATAGTCAAATATTTTAAGCGCTGGTTGCTATGTGGCGCATTCCATTCTCTTTGCATGTCCAGGACATAAAAAAATGAATAATGAATTTGAGAAAAAGTATAAGTATTGGAAAATTTAAGGGAATAACAAGCAATATCTCGAAAATGGTTCACTCAACAAAAGAAATGTCTATGACATAAATTGTGTATTTTAACGCGATCTACATTTTTTGTTTTGTAAACTTTTGCCTATCTCTTATGGTTTACCAGTTATGCAAAAGTCGTTCACAATGAAGAATACTTTTGGAGACTTCCAGAAAATTCGAAATATACATTTCATTTCTCATAACAATATCTTAAACATATGATGTTTTAATCAAAATCGTTAGAGCAATTTTTGAGAAAATTAAAGTTTTCGAAAAATGTTCCATGTACAGGGTAGTCTGGGGTGGGGGGATTTTCTTGAAAACGTTCGTGTCGCATCTCTGGAAGATACTGAACCTAAATACCAAGTTTGGTGTTTATCCGACTGTTCGTTTCTGAGTTATGCTGTTCACAGTCACACAGACACACACACACGGACATGTTTCCAAAAATGCTTTATTTTTTTGGATTCAGGGGGTCTCAAAACATGTATTTCCGGTGAAATCTCTGTATGGAATTTTTGGGTGGAATACAATACTTCCCCTACTTACTATACGTAGTAGGGAAAGTAAAAAGGCATTTTTGGAAACATGTCCGTGTGTGTGTCTGTAGTTCGCGTTAAAATACACAATTTATGTCATATACATTTGTTTTGTTGAGTGAACCATTTTCGAGATATTGCTTGTTATTCTCTTAAATTTTCCAATACTTATACTTTTTCTCAAATGAAATTTCGTTATTCATTTTTTTTTTTTTGTCCTGGTAATGCAAAGAGAATGGAATACTCCACATAGCAACCAGCTCTTAAAATATTTGACTATCGCTTAAAGCCTAGCAATTCCCCTTGCATCGACAAGAAAATTAGCAATAAGATTAACATCTCGATTAACATGAAGCATATGGAGAATAAGCGTTTGTAAAAATAGTTTGTACAAGAGTAGAGAAAGTCATGTGAGTGTAACACATAAGGTTTTTTTCTACTTCCCACGTGGGCGAGAACACACTACAGACCCAAAAGACTACTTATTTCATTGTAACACAAGAATAGCCTGTTTAACAATAAAACATAAATTTCCAATAATAATAATAATAATAATAATAATAACAACAACAACAAACCAGCGTGGGAGTGTAAAACCTATTCAAGACAGAAATTACTTAAAAACTTATAATAGGTTTTGCCATAAAAGAATGCCTAGCAAGTGAAGAGTGCAAATTTAAAGAAATTATATTTATAGTTTACACTCAGCAAGGGAATAGTGGAAGTTAGATTTAATACATGGGATATGGCTATCTGATATTTCTATACTGTTCTCTCATGATAAAATGTGTTTTAAGTGGTAAATGAATAAATTATTGTGCCTATTTCAATGCTTATTATTACTCATACTGCCTATATTAATGGCTATATTGAACTTTTAGTGCCTACTTGCCAGGTTTTTTTGGCACTTATTGCGCCAAGCTCTAATAATCAATATAGTTAAATGTGACATTGGCAAGAAACTCGCAGGAAAGAATCGCAGCGTATATTTTCTTTGGTTTAATTAATTTCATATTCTATTTTCTCTATATTCTAGCTGTTTTGTCATTTATTTTAGTATTATTCCTCACACTGTTCACATTATTACCATTCATTTACTTATTACTTGTAAAATATTCTGCTCTGTTTTACAGGATATGTGCTGCTTTGTCTGGAATTTTGCGAAGGCAAGTTTGTGGACGTGCCAAAGGAGGAAATCACACCAGTAAGTATAACATACAAACCAAGCTGATTCTTCAAGAATCACAGTTGTCAGTTTTAAGTTTTTGCGAACAACCTCTAAGGCGCCACTTCAAGAAGTGCGAATAAAGGGAGGAATGTAGAGGCTAACCCAAAATATTTCTGTTATTCTGTACCAGTTGTTTGAGGTAAGGGTAAGATTTTCTGTAAGTGAAACGAGAGATACATCTCGTTCTTGAAGTGAGTGTTTGTGCTACACGCAGATAGAACTCATGCATAGGTAGAGGGAAAGATGTTCAAGTTGAGAGTGCAAGTGTACAGCATTCTTAATACTGCATATGTTTTGTCAGACACTTCAAGAATCAGCGTTGTTACTTTTCGGTTTTACTAAGGAGCCCTCCAAGACGTATGAAGAGAAGAAGGGCGCAACTGCTTTACATTGCAAGTGACAACAACTGGAAATGTTTATCTCAAAGATTCATTTCCCTTTATAGTTTAGGAGTGGATAAATCAAAGGGCAATTTGAAATAGTGAACTGATATGACAGCGTACGAGATATTTCGGAAATACTCAATTCCACACAATTTTTATAAAATTAATACAGTCGAAATCTACATTTCCCCTGAATTAAGTTTTGCCTATCGATTAAATATTTCCAGCTATATAAAATACACTTAGAGGTTAAGACCTTTTACAGAAAATGAATTATTACGCTGTTTCAAAACTTGATATTTTAATCAAAATTGCTACAGCAATTTATTTCAGAAAATAGAAAAGTTTTTTGGGGAGAGGGAAATTTCTTTAAAATCTTCGTCTACAAATGTTTAGTACGAAATTAATTATTTATTCGACTTGTCGTATTTTGTTGTATGTTGTTCATAGACAAACTCACATATTCACACACTCTTGCCTACTGGGAGCTTTAATAAACTTCTTTCTCTGTAATTCATTAATACAGGGGGCCTCAAAACGGTATTTTCGGTATAATATCGATATCGAATTTTTTGATTGAATGCAGTGCTTCCTTACCTTCGGTACATAAATGATCACTTTTTCTAATCATAAAATGTATTTATTGTCATTGTTGTTTTGTAGCTTACTTATATAAAATCATATTTTGCTGTCCACTTTCTGGTAATCATGAAAAACGTCATCTGAAATGATTTCATTAGATAAAAACACAGTAATATACAGTCTGTAGGCTGAGACAACACCTCACTGTTAACTGATAATTGTGTGCTACTCATAATATTATCTATTCTTCCCATTGTTCATGAGAAGCAAAACAAGGTTTGTTTAACATTTCGAGCAACACTGTTTAAAATGCGCCATAATTGAAACAAAGAGCAGTGAATATATTTGAAAGTTTTAATGATATAAAATGTTTTATTTTAAATAAATGTCTTTTCGAGATCTCAACTATTCCTGTAGTAAATTTATGAGCATTCTTTTAAGGCTTCCCAGTTACATAATATCCAACAACAATGAACAGGACTACTTTTGCCAAAATCGTTGGAGCTTTTTCGAAGCACTGAAATATAATGAAAAGCTTCCATGGAAAATTTGGTGTGAGTTTATTGAGTTATGCAGTTCACACTCAAAAAACATTGTTTTCTTTTTAAAAAAATGTTTTTTTCGGTTCAGAGGACATCAAAACTTGTATCTCCGCTTAAATTTCAGCATCATCACATAAAATGGGGACATGTTATGTAATAATATAAAACTACGTTGAAAATGAGACAAATGAGTATTGCTAACGTGTTCCTGAAAGTCCAGTCTCCCTACAAAAAATGTTTGTACTGATGGGCACAATAGGGCGTTGTAATTAATATTTGTTCTTTGCCCAACCAGGTTGCAATACATCAATATTCGATGTGACTTCGCTAAAGGAAATTTCTGAGGTGATGTATACTGATGTGCATAAAAGTATATAATGAAACGCAGCTGATTATGTTTGTAATTACAAATGTAGCCCCACCCTCTGCCAGCATGAGCTGCTCTCCTCCTCGAGCATAATTTCCAGCCGCTGGATTGGCAGGGTAGTTTGCCCGCCCGAGAATATGGCCAAACTGCCGAAGGGTAACATTACACGCTACATATTCTAACTAGCGGAGTACCGTTAAGCCAATGATTTGTAAATTTAGCTAAAATAAAATGTAATATAATAAAATAAACATGAAAAACAGTTTGTCTTCTCTCCATTTCGCTGATGAAAACGCTCACATAAGCATTATAACCAAATAATTCTTCATGCCTTCCTCTAGAAGATAGAATTATGTCATATTGGTTTATACGTTCATTTTTTTTATTAATCATAGCGAAAATCTTTCATAGAGGCGGTATCCGAACCACCCCTCCATTTCACATCGATTATAACATCGTTGATTGGTACGTTTATGTGTATTTGAATTGTTTTCAAACCAATCACATGGAGAACTGATAGCGACTGGGTGAAGTCAAATACCTCATGAAGGGAAAACGCTATTGTGATCTAGAGGAATGGGCCACCCTTTTATGCACGTTAGTAAACATCAACGGTCAGGCAATGTTTCATAGTGAAGTTCAATATAACCAGGGTATTGTTATGTGTTTCAGCCCCCGGTGACTGCGAGCACGAACGGCTGGCGCCCTCTCTTACCCACGACAGAGAAAGTGAGTGTCCCTGCCGCCAATGCACAGCGTGGAGGTCACCACCGCCAATCCGTTACCACGATAACCCCCTACGTGACCGTACACCCCGTGCTGGGAAAGCTGCACGCTCATCTGGAAACTGCTGAACGCAACAAGAGAATACACCATCAGCCTCATGGCACACGCCTCGAAATCTACTCTCATACCCCGCCCAGCATCCTCGGCTCCTTTACTGTGTTCGGTCACGCCACCGTCAAGTCGAGGAACATCAATAAGCCACCTAAGAAGAGTCAAAGTCTAGATAGTGAGACATCAGAGACTAGACTATCGGCGTCAGGTCGCCTAGTACCGCCCCCAGTACCTCAGACGCTATCGCTTAGCAGATACCCTGCAGACACCGCCTTCAAGTTTAGTTTCGACACCGCTGACAAACACAGACCGACATACTACCTTCCACTGCCACAGAAGGATGCGGCCTTTCAGTTCCTGTCACCTCCAAAGACAGAGAACAAGTATTATTACACTTCTGTAGGGGAGTTTCCTTCCCATTATAGCAATCTGGGTGCTACTCAGATTCTATCACCACTTTCTCAGAGTCAATACTTCCCACGAGCGTCCATATCCCACACCTCCACCAAGTTCGGTGATAGTGATATAGTCAAGTTCCTTCCGCAATCAACGGATATACAGGTCAGCGGAGGTGAGAGTGTTGGTACTTCTAAACCCCATCAGGTTTACCTACCCCCTCCTAGGGTCCAGGATATCCCACAGGTTACCCCCAGCACACAGCAGGTGTTCGGCAGGTTTCAAGATACCCCAGTTACACCTATTTCCCAGCAGATGTTTCCGCATCCTGGCAGAGTTCAGGATATACCAGTTACACCCAGCACCCATCACGTGTTTGTGCATTCTGGCGGGGTTCAAGAATCATCCTTACACAATCAAAACAGTGGCACTGGCAACTCTCAACAGCTATACGTGCATCACCCACAAATCAGCGTCAGTACTTCTAGCCCTCAGCAAGCGTTCGTTCATCCTGGAAGGCTTCAGGACCCTGCCCTGTATAAACAGGAAAAACTCACAACCTCTGCCCCTACACAGGTGAAATTTGTACAACAAGGCAGAGTCCAGGATGTATCCATGCATAGCAATCAGCCTCAATTGATACCTGACAAAGAAATTCAGGCGTTCTCAGTGTATCAGAGGAAGAAGAACAACCAGCAACATGAAACTACAACTACCTATGCTCATAAGTGGTCACCTGAAGATCCGTATAGGGCTAAGCTTGCTCAACAATCCTCAAGTCCGGCGCATCTAAAGAATGACCACGTAGAGCACGTGGGATCCGTACTCAACCAGCTGCTGGACGGCCGCATACTCCCAGGCTCGACGCCACTCACGTTCGACAAAGAGGAACTACCACTCACCACTACTCCACTGCCGCAAGAGGTACCCAAAAAGGTTTATTACCCTACTCAACAGACATTCGCCCAACTTCCCGCTCTGCGAGGCACGGCGGAGAAGCCCAGAATAGCAAGGCCGTATTTCGACCAAGATCGGACAATCCGAAATGAACCGGAGCAAGTTAATGCCCAATATGAACTTGGTGAAGTAATTCCTTCAGAATCGGGCTCTCCCCACACTTCAGTAAATGCGAATAAAGAGCATCCGGCTCCTAAATACTCTGAAGTGCGGACCACGAGAAAACCCTTGAAACCTCTACTGCCTACTCCGCTCACAGAAGAGGAGGTCGAAGAGGCAGAAGAGCAAGAATATCCCCCACAGGGCCAACTCGAAGAGGAACAAAACGAAATACGAACACACCCACCACGTAGACCGAGTGTCCATACAAGGTTACCTCCAGCAGATCTCGAGGACGACGAAAAGCCACGTGAACAACGACCTCATAGGCTCAGAAGACCTGTAACAAGAAGGCCTATTACAGATCCGTATGAGGAGGACAGTGGGTCCCCTTCACGAACACCTGTAGTTAGCCAAAGAGACCCTGAAGATGACAGCACGAGCACGCATAGGGAACGATGGCGAACAAATGCGAACAGGCCAGAGAGAAACCGCAACAGAAACAGATACACAGATCGCCAAAATGACAGCGAATATGTAAAACAGAAGAGACGCAGACGACCATCATATGCACCCGAGTATCACGAGGATGAGCTCACAACATTATCCGCAGATTATCAGTTCAGCGCTGTAGGTAATGAAGATACCACTACAACTTCTACAACAACACCGGTATATTCGGATTACAGGAAACCAAATAGAGGTAGGGAAAGACACCGCAATCGTTTGCCACCCGTTCCACGTCGTGTAGTGACCACCAGTACTACTACACCGCCAACTGCACTCGCGGAAGAACCCTCAGATACTAACTGGCAACAAGACGACTACGTATACGAACACAACAGTCATAACTCCCAAAGTACGTCATCAAATGTTTTTGATGAACCGCACACTCTAAACGAAATTTATGAAGCAGACGAATTCATTGCCACAAAATCTTCCACAATACCGACGACTTCGACAACCACTACAACTACTGCTCCAATTACCACTATCATTACCACCACAACAACACCAGAACCTACAACAGTCATAAGTAGTACGACAACACCTGAGCCCACTACCACATCCGCTGCTCTAAGAATCAGAAATAGATACAGATATCGGGCAAACGCCACACGACCAAGGTTTAGTGTTAAAGATTATAAGGAAAGGCTAACAAAACTTTCTTCAATCGCTCATTCAAGCCCGGGTGGTGAGCCACAAGAGGAACATCATAATTCAGATGCGGTGCAAATAAATGAAGAAATTAGGGACGAGGAAGTGCATGAGTCAGTCAAAACATCAACCGATGAAGAACACTCTGGTTCATTTGACCTCATTAAAACTGATGAAGCCACCAGAGAGGCCAATACAGAGGTAACGTCTTCAACAGCTGCTCCAACTAGGATACGACAGCCATTGCGCACAAGAGGGTCTTATTTTTACGGAAGTACCTCCAGCACCACGAGTACTACTACAACGACGGAGCCTTCCACGAGATCAAGATACCGACAACGAGAACATTCCAGATACAACCCTTCACTCAGAAGTCGTTATTCAACCACTTCTACCACCACAAGCACTGAATCACCGGCGGCAGTATCCCCTTCTACTGAAAGGTTAAACCTCTTCAAACCTGCGCATATCCGGCAATATCGCCCTGGCCTCAAATACAGCAGATATCGTTCCTCGACTGAAGCGCCCACTGTAGAAGAGTCCGCGAGCGCAGCAGCTGCTGACGAGGATCCCAAGACTAGGAACAGTCCTCATCCAGCTACCAGGAAGCCTTATCCGTACAGATCAAGATACAGTGCAAAGATCTCTAGTTCAACAGAAAAACCGGTTGATACGGATGCTGCAAACAGCGATGTCACCGAAATGACATCTTCTGACACTCTCAAGACGCCCAAGGACACTACAGCACCTGTGATCAGCGAGAAGATAGATACTACAACCAGTGAATCCCAGGAGGTCCTGGACGGCGACTGGAGCACCACTCTGGGGATGTTAGGAATGTCGGTCAGCACCACAACCTCAGTCAGTGACGGCAACTCGATTGTTGAATCCTCGGTCACCGATCTGCCAACTTTCGCACCGGCCTATCACGAAGATCAGGAAGATCTCTCCCAAAGAATCGCTGATCTGACGTCCTCCGCCTCTTCCGCAGGTTACTTCAAGACCATGGCACCTCCTCAACGCACAAACCTCAGGATAACGATGGCGACAGATGACCCCATTCTGCCTATTGAGGCATTCTTCCCAGTGAGATCAAAAAGGGGTGATAGAAGATAACTCTGGGTTTGCTTGGAGTAGGTCCTGAGTCCACGAAGAAGAGAAGGAGTGAGTTCATTTGTTCGCTCAGAGAAACTGTTTCCTAAATTATCCTCGATTGTATCTTGCGATTACTTTTGAACAAACAATGTTGGCCTTTATTTTACTCTCAAATCCTTTGATCCCACTTATTATCTAGGACGGGTACTCCAACATTATCCGCCCACAATCGACTTAGTGAGTTTTCAATAAAACGAATATCAACGGAACGAAAAGCAAGTAGTTCTACTTAAGGGTGCCTCTCTCTCTGCAATATAATCCCTTAACATGATTTAAAAATTAGCAATAAAACTTCCTTTTTGGTGTGTTAGTACAAATCAACCATGAATGAAATATTTCATGTCACACCTTTATGTCTGTTAATTCTTCGGGAATACAATATTTCGCATAAAAGCTCCAGAATTGCAGTGCAATATAAATTAGCTGGTTTATATCCACAAATATTAGTAGCAAAATATTAAAACCTTTCTCTAAATATTCATCTTGTTAAAATAAACAATAAACAAAAAAGAAACAAACACCAACACGATAATTATTGTTTATTATGTACCATTTTTCAATAAGTGGAAGGTTTTGGTTTCTTGATTTAATATCCGATTATAAACCTTTCTCTTTGGAACAAGAGGTAAGATGGCACACAGGCTAACGTAAAATTATTCGTCTGTACAAAAATTCTAGCAGCCAAATTAACGGAGAGGAAATTCTAATTGTTAATACGTAGAAAGTATAAATGATAAAAAAGAAAGCATCAGAATAGTAAACTTTAATATTATCATTTTTTCTTTCTACGTATTAAAAGAGGATTTTCTCTCCGATAATTTGTCTAATAAAATTTTGTTTTTATTAGAGATGAATACTTTCTGGAGTCACTGTAAATACATAAAGAGTTAAATAACTCTTTTAAAAGCTATTTTTCGCATCATTATTTATTCAAAATGGATTACTACTACGAAAAGAACGTTACGGTTTCATCATATGCAATTAAGCTCTATTTGTATTTACTTAAGCTTTAATTTTACTTTTAAATTACGCTGACCCCCCCAAGCGCTAAATCTTTTCCGAGCTGACATAGGCCTTACAAGTTGCCCAACTTAAGAAGCCGGAAATATTTCCGCAATGCCGGGGCAAGAACCATCGAAAGTTATAAAAAATATCAGCGCATTTTCTTAAAATTTAAATCTAAATTAAAATTGTTATAGATCCGTAGGTCTTCGTTCGAGTTAAATAAATAATGCTCTAGAAATTTAATTTTACGGTTATGTAAACTTCACGGGTTTTATTTGTGAATTAAAATGAACCATAAAATCTGATTGGTAATAGTCAATACTTTACCAGTTCGAGGTTCCCAATACAGGCA
Organism: Deroplatys truncata; assembly: GCA_030765065.1. Lineage (NCBI taxonomy): Eukaryota > Metazoa > Arthropoda > Insecta > Mantodea > Mantidae > Deroplatys > Deroplatys truncata. The sequence continues at coordinate 43,076,820 of CM060975.1, read as the reverse complement.
ACATGAAGTATGTTGCTGAGACGATTTTCAGTTGTTTATATTGCAAATGGATTAATGATCAGAGATATAACATACAACCTAATGTCCAATGTACTCTAACAAAATTATCACAGGTAATACCAAAGATATTTAAAACTTATCGAACAGGTTTGCGAGCGCTAACACGAGAGACTTCATCTGATAAAGCTCAAAGCCTCTTGTGACGTAATTATGAATTAACATAAGATACACACACCACAAGTAATTTCTGTTATTCTTGGTTCTGTTTAAAGACACAGCGTAATGTACTGAAGCATTGGCATCAACTGCTCAAGTATGAGATGGCCCCGTGGTAACGTGTGAGGCTCGTATTCGGGAGGTTAGGTTTGATCCCCGTCGACTCCTACGACCACTCTGACCTTGGGTTTCGTGGTTTTCCCTGGTCGGTAAGTGGTTTGTCATCTAACACGATTTCTTTTCCATTATTTCCCTTTTGTTCCGTCTTCTTCTCATCTTTCAGGTGTGCTTTTAGGTTTCGTGGCGTATGGCGGTGCCGAACAGATGGAGCGGATGTTTGCTCAAAGGAAAGAGGGCACTAGAGGACTGCTTGATGGATAGGTCGTTCATCGTCCTCTCTAGGCAGCTGCAGCAGTGTGACAAGCCTGGAATTGTTATGGACTTCCGCGCGTCTCCTTACGTTCCTTCATTTCATCCCTTCCTCCTGGGGGAGTTAGTCACGATAGATGTATGTAGGCCACAGTGCGCAAAGTGTACCCTCTGCTGTGTAACTTATACGTGTATAACAATACTCAACCTCAAAAGCAAAGTTAACATTTTACATTCACGGAGCAAAAATACAATTCTTCTGGAAGATTAAGATTCATTTTTAAAATAAGTTTAAGAAATGTACGACGCTTGACCACGTCTTAAGGCTGACACTTTGCTTTGAATGTCCTGTAATTAGAAGTAAATGACGGAGGATTACCACTCCCTCTGAAACAGTACCCCGCAATGGCGCGGGGTGTAGGATGTGTTTATTGGAGGAAGACACCTGGCGCACCGCGGCCAGCTTCATCTATTGTGGCTACACCCCATCCCGGGAGGCAGGGATGAGGTGAAGGAGTGTAGGAGGTCGCAGGTAGACAGGCCCACAGAGAGGCGCAAAAGTCTATAATAGTTTGAAACTCCCGCACCAGTAGAGGCGAAGAACCCCGAGGGAAAGCGACGAAGTGACCTTAAAGAGCGGGACAATGCACCCTGGCGTTCACAAGGAGAAATCTTTCCAATGCACAAGCATCCACCCCATTTGCTTGACACCGCAAGCACTCAGGACATAAAAACGCACCTGAAACGTAAAGGGAGAGAGGAAATGGGGGAAAGGAGAGATCGTGGTAGAATATACCGCCCCGGCATTCACCTAGGCGACAGGGGTAAACCAAGAAAACCCCATGGCGGTCACCGGGAATCGAACCCGGGCCATAGACGTTGCCCCTGAGCCGAAGACGTTTTTAAACGCTTTTAGTTGATAGTGTGTTAAGTCGTGTCTTTCTAAAGTTGACTAATTACTAGCTAACAGTGTTTAAGTATTTCTCTTGTTATTATTATTACTCTATTTATTTTACGTCGCTTTAACTACAGGGTCATATCGCGACGGATCTGTTAGTGGATAACTCTTAGAACGATGTGTGGCGGACAGTTAGCCTTCTAGGTCTCATTCCCCGCTCCGTCACGTGTCACAGAGACCCTAGCGCATAGCTACCGATGATCTGCTTCGTGCCGTCCAGTCTACCTGCTTTCACTGTCTATGGACAGATGGCACCGCATTCGCTATTACCACATACTTTTTTGTTTTACTATTGTTTTAGACTTTGGGTCGTGGTATTAAATATCCAATCCGGTATTTACCTTGGCGGCTGAGGGAAACCACGATAAAACCTGTCAGATTGGTCGACCCGGGACCTCCTGAATGTAGGCCACAGACGTTACCGTCTGAACCATTCCACTCGTTAAATTTCTCTTCTTGTACATTACAAATATAATAATAACAGGCATTTTTTGAATCTTTTAATAGTTTCAACAAAAAGTCGTATTATTTCCAGAAGCGACAATTCGAATAAGCTAATAAACGAAAGGATTCCTTGAGCGTTCAAATGGACTTTCTCTGGTGCGACTGAATTTAACGTTGTATTCAGGGATATACAAATCAGAATACATTTACCTTATTAATTTTGTGTTTGAAGTTGTGTGCGTATTTGCTGATAGTTTTTACAATACTGGGTGTGAGTGATTGGAGAATTCTCTGAGGTTTTATAATAATAAAGTAACAATAAAACTTTAATTAAAAGTCTTGACCTGAATGCCTTAAAAAGTATGGCACTCATTCACATGAAAACTGTTATAAGGTCAACTAAATCACAGCGATTAAAATGTTTTTATTCACTTTGGACACCCTGTACTTTATTGCCCGTTCTATATATGTATAAACATTTTCAATAGTGTAGCTTCATATCTTACGTTGCATTACGTTATTTGCAAACTGCTATGGAACTAGTAAATGCTTGAAAAACTTATTTTAAAATGCTTTTGTGACCTCACAGTGGTAAGTGTATTAAATTAAATATATCATGTTCCAAAAATATTCAGATCATGCCAATTGATGAAAAACTTTTATTTTTAAAACCATTTTAACATTACAGTTAAATCAAGTAAACAATGAGGTAAATTTCAGCACAGTGGAATGTAATAAAAGCCTAACTTTCGGCAAATAAAGTCTTTAAATAGGAGCATTTCGATAAATATTCTCTTTTGAATGATATTTATGGGAAGTCGTGAGCTTCTGGAAGTATTATTTCAATATTTTAATGAATTAAACATATATTTATTCCAACATATGTTAACATTTTAAAACATTTCCCTTCACCTAAGTTCACCTTTCTGCCATAATTTCGTTTTGAAGCAGCTCTCCACAGTGTATCGAAAACACAACAGGAATGGATTAATTTTATGAGCAACTTTTACAGTACTTCAAAATGTGGTGGCATATTGTGAAATTCTAATTCATTTAATAAAAATATACTGACTCAGGAAAAATCACTATATATCTTATTTATTTTTACGTGCATAACAATACGTGCTTAATGGTTGATAGTACAAGTAAAGATCCATTTATACACTTTAAAATCGCTCTGAATTGCATTAATTTTGGGGCGGTTAAATTTGCAGAATTATATAACTATAGCACCACAGAATCAGAAAAATTTGATAAATCCATAGGTAAAAGAAGTAAAAACTAAATTTTTTACATTCAGCACCCTTAAAATACCAGTTCGCGAACATGGTGAAAAATTCAAAGTTTTTATGTTCCAATTTGAAACAGCAATCTTTTTGAACAAACTGGTATTTAGTTTGTCTCTGTTAAACTGAAATTTGACTTAACACTAGAATTTTAAAGAGTGATGGCTGATGTCAGGCGAGCTTTTAAGTACCTTAAGCTTCCCCCTCCCCCAAAAAACACATTTGTTTTCACTTTTAGATATATGTAGACAATAAAATGCGTATAAGATTCAAGCGTATGAAATTTTACACAATTATGTATGACTGTATATAGATCCTGAAAACCAGTTATTATTTACATAGCTTTCAAGGTATGTTATTTTCTTGACGTTAATACTTGTTTAGTAGTCTTTTAATTATAAAATTAAAAATATTACAAATCCTACAAATACATTCAGTGTTCAAGTGGTCTGGGTTTTAGGCAGTTAAAAGCGAATGTGTCTGTTCAAAATTTGGATGTCTATGGTTCATTAGTTAAGTTGAGAAATGTACCTATGGAAACCTATGTTTCAAAACCTTTCATTCAAATGTTTTGAAAAATTTAGAATGAACAAAATTAATTCATTTATACACCATATCATTCAACATATTTTATAGGAAAACAAGCGAAATGCCCATATTTCTAGCTTAACATTTTGGCAGATATGATGAAAATTGTATGGAAAAATGGTCGCTGTAGTTTAGTATAGATTCACAGACGGTGCTCTTAAAGGATATTCAGGATAATTCTAGAGGATAATACTTATGATTAATACTTTATGATTCATTGTTTAAGGATACCGACTAAACAACATTTAAAATTTAGTTCTATCATAAATTGAATTTTAAAGCCAAAGAATACTTTATCCTTTTATTCTCTAGTTAGCTGAATGTTTTTGATTTTTTGAAATAAAAATACTAACACCATTATTTTTGGACAGAAATATTCGACCTTAAAATAATTTTAGTTTATAGCATGTGAGTGTGTTTTAATCGACTCCCCATGAAGGTTGCGTGTATCCTAGGTTGAAGTCCATGCCACCTACCAAAGAAGCTATAACTTTTAAGTCTGGAGTCGAATAAGAGACTGTGATGTTGTGTTTCCCCATGTTTAAACTTTCAATCACATGCCCATTAATTAAACCTCGTGTGAATGTTGATGTGCATTTAGCGTGTGTAAATATATAATTAAATAATATTTATTATTGTATATCAATATATTCACTGAAGGAATGCCTTGCAAGTTGGTTGTAAACTGGCGTTCAAACATATTCACAAACCTTTTTACTTGGATGAATTTAATGTATGCTTGAAAGTGGTGAATAAATTATTTGTACAAAATCTTCATGTGTTTATTTCTTGTGAAACCCAAATGTGGCACCCTCAAACATTAGAAAGTTTTGATGGAAAGGATGTCCTGCATTTAACGGCCGGCTGACGTTTCTCGTTTCTCTGGTAACTAGTTCGAAGGATGTTCTGATAAATCTGTAATTGTTAGATCTTGCAACCGCTCTGACCTTCGTAACCTTCCGTAAGGTTTATAGGGTTATCACTTCAAAGCATCCAGGAGGATGTACGGTAGGGTTTTATGAGATCACCTTGAAGCCTCGAGAGGGCTTTCAATTATTCATGGCACTCAATAAGACTGCGTTCACGTGTTTTTACTTTGTATATGATTCTGGCCATTCTCATGATAAATAAATTGCTGCTAAAGTTAAAATTTTCTTGATATGTATAGAAAAATCAATCTACATGTAAATGCCCTCCTCGCTATTTATACGCCTCCTTTAATATCTAAGGTTATTCTTTGGTCAGAGTCTTTGGAACAGTGAAAGGGAGAGATATGGACGTCGCGTGCCCGGTCCGGCAGCTATCACAAAGTGCCGTTACACGTAACACGTGGGCACGAGCAACCGGTTGTCTATCGTCCCTTTTCCACTGTCACAAAAGACTCTGATCAAAGTATACATCGGCGGCTTCTTCTTTGCAACAATAGCTCATCGGCAACGCTGTTCACTCGTTTACTGTTTTTTTATCTCAATTTATATGCCGCCTTAACTTTTAAGGTGATATCGGTGGCTTTACCTTTGGAACAATTGTTCATTGGATATCATGTATATCGTTTCACGACTTTTTTTTAATCTTTACTTTTGTATAGTTATGAGTTTTCTATTCACAACACACATTTACACCCTCACTTATACCACCAGATTCTAGGGAGATGGAGAATAATTCTGCTAGAGAAAAATTTCCATCCTCCAGCTAGGAATCGAACCCTGGACCTCTGTATGTGGAAGCTAGTATGCTAACCACCAGACCACAGAGACAGTCTTGTTTACTATTATGTTAATCTTTGGGTTGTTTACGTTGGGGTTTCTTTAAATGTACATATTAAATTTACACATACACACAGACATACACATATAATAATCCTGGCTAAGAACAATCTTGTGTGTTTTGTTTGAGAAGTTTATCATTACTCTTATTATCGTGGGGGACTCGGCACTGATCCAGGAAAGGTCCAAGGGGGCACCTCCGGGAGAGAAGTGGAGTGACACCGGGCGGAGTGACGACACAGTAATGGCAGGGTCCCTACTGTTTCCACATTGAGAAGACCCGACAGTCAGATAGGCAGACCGAGGACCCCGTCCCACACAAATAACCGAACGCTCCTTTCTAAAGGTACCAGCCTAAGGCCGAGGGACGAAGAAAGTTTCACAGAGAGCATCCTATTTCCTTGCCACGCCGCACCGAAGCACCATCGCTGACACTTCCAACGCCGAAACAGACCTAACGGATGAAGAATGAATGAAATGACGAATGTCGGGTAACTTTAAGCTCTATGGACCCCGGGCTTATTTGGGCATCATTTTACCCATTTCATTCGTTCATCGTCCGATATGACTTGCCAGTCAAAGAACGCAAAACAAAGGAGCCAGTGGAAAAATATGTTATATACAGGCAGAGGGGTTTTAGTAAGTAAACCGAGCAATCGTGTTACTGCACGGAGTGTAGGTGATGTTAGGTATTGTGACGGACACTCTCCTCCCCAACCCACAGAAGGTTTCGTTGCGACTGTGCCATTTATTCGATGCATATAGGCGAGTGGAGAACTGAGGCAATATGTCTAAAGCAAAGAAGAGGTCATACATAGAAAGCATCACCACATTAAGAATCATTTGTAGCGAAATTGGACATGGAAGAACACTTCTGCATAAATGTAGAAATCATCAAATATAACATTAGAGCTCAAAGGACGTTTAAAACATTATGTTAAATACTGTAATTCAATGAAACACAAGGAAGATGTGACATTATTACAAAGAAACAATGAGGAAAGTGAAGTAGATATTATCTTTACGTCATTTGCAGCACGCTTTGGGCGTCAATTTATAGTAGTTTATTTTGAATGGGTTGTATTATAGTTCAACTGTTGGGGAGCCAAACTTGAAGTAGTTGCAACCGCACGTATGGTACCCGGTAGCCTTTGCCCCAATTTTTAAAAATATTAACTTTGCAATTTGACTGTTTATTTAAGTATTAAATATTTATGTTTGCCTTGGCTGCGTCAGTATTATTGTTAGAGACATGGATGTCTTGGCAGGGCGTGATGCGACAGGAATGTAGGCTTACACAGATTATAGTTTTACTTCACTCCTTTTATTAATGCTTGATACGATTTTAATAATACTTCACTGATATGGAGAGCTGTGAGATTCTTTTTATTAATTAATTGCACTTTTTAACACGTAAACTTATTTTTCGTCTCACACGAACACATATTAAATTTCTTGAGGACACTTTTTGCGTCTGCAACCAACTGACTACTGAATTTGTAAATGTTTCTCCTGTTCAGTTTCTGATTGGCTAATCCTACTCCAATAGAATACCTTCATTTAACTAAAGCTTTTTCTGGTTGTGATTGGCTATTTTATAAACTGCCACTAAAATTACATTATTGCTTCCAAGAATCACAAGTAACATTTAAACTCTCAAACTCATTATTGCCTCAAGGTTACCTCATTGTTACCTCTTTGTTAGCAACTTTTGACCTATTTCTCACAGCTCCCACATTATTAAATTCGTAATGCATTCACATAACATTATTGCACATGGATACAATAATATAAACATATATAATGACTGTAATATACGCTTTTTATATATTGTTACATACACATATATCTTTAAGGTGTGCTGTTATTGAATTATATATTATATAATTTTGACTACAAATCATTTTAGTGTTAAAAATACTGCCTCAAAAGTAGACCTTCAACCTCCCCAGCTCCAAACTATGAATCAGAATTTTTCGAGGATCTGTGTGATATCTAATAAGAGCGGATACAGCTGTTGATGTAAAAGAAAAGGCAATGTAACTCAGATTACTGCTTATTAATTCCTTAATTAAATCATGAGGTAAGTTTATTGCACAATATCATTAGCTAAACATACGTTGCTTCTTTATCCGCTTCTAATACTCCTTAATTCTGGTCCATCTGCTATCAAGGGTCTTCAAACGTACATCATATTTGTTTAAAGAGAACACTGCAAAGTCACAAGCACTTTCACCTTCTCTCGCCATCAACCCTCGGTGCGTTCTTAACTTGATGGTTTACTTACTAAAACCCCTCTGCCTGGTTACATATAACAGCGGAATATTAGCGATTGTCTGGCAGAGTATAAAAATTGGGCAATTCTGAGAATCGTTCTTACAATTCTGATCTTCAAAAGGTCCACTTCACGTCGATCTGTTTGGGAGGGAAGCATGTGAACTCAGATATACTCCGTAGATCAACTTAGACCGTCACGAAGTATCGATGAGTTAATAGGAAACAATATGTAATTCGCAGAGTTGAAAAGTGGTTCAGACTGGTAAAATATTGTAACAAAGAAAACACCAGTTGTTGCTAGACACACTTTATATGTAACTTAGGTGCTCAACATAGCACAAACTTTATACTTGAGACACTTTTGACACACACTCAGAACAGAAGACAACTGATCCGTCGAATCGAATCACAACTGAACTGTAGAGTCACACAGTTCACAACTGAACTGCAGTCGGCACTGTCCAAACTCTTCGACTACTTGACGACGCTTAAATTTGCAACTTCTTCACTAACCAAACTCCAGATAGGCAAGAACAGCTCCCTTATATAGGCCCCGCATACAAAGAGGAATGTTATAGAAAGGGAGGCCACTAGAACGTGCCGAAAGGAATGTTCTGGAACAGAGAAGCGGCACACAGTGGGCTAATCTTCCGCACTGGCTATTGTTCCGACGTTGGTGGAAGGCTACAGCCAGGTGGCGGGTCAAGAGGCGCTATAGGCGGTCCGCATAGCTTGCGCGCGCGGTCACAATATGTAACTTGGCTAGCAGTTTCATTATTGTTTCCTTTTTTTTACCAGAATAGTCCAAACAAGTAGTAAAACGTGGCTTTATTCAACTCTCATTACTAGACTAGAGATAAGAGTAGCTATCACAACGGCGACGACGAGAAGAAGAAGAAGAAGAAGAAGAAGAAGAAGAAGAAGAAGAAGAAGAAGAAGAAGAAGAAGAAGAAGAGAAACAGCAAACTTCGAGCCAACATCCCGGATTTCAGTAACGCACCGCTACAATCGACGACTCCCAACCCCGTTTTTTATGATAAGTCTAACCCTATTTAATTTGTCCAGGCAGACACGTTAGCTCAGTTTGGGCGGCTAATATACTCCCGTCCAAGTCAAGCGCAATGAATGTCTTAGTCTAAGTAAAGCGCGGTTTTGTCTTGGGCGAAAACTTTATTTAAACTGTTAGTTACACGACTCCTTCATATTTTTTTAATATTACATTGTGATAGGTTTTTTATATTTCCGGTCAGTTGTAGATCCTAACATTTTCCGAAAAAGCAATTTCGCAGGGTTTTGGCTTGTGCACCTACCCCAAACATGTTTTCTTTTTCAGTGAAGAACGTGATTGCCATCTATAATAATAATAATAATAATAATAATAATAATAATAATAATAATAATAATAATAATATTTTTCCTCTATTTAAAGTGAAAAGTCTAAAATATTGCAGTCCTAAGATATTTGCTGGAAACTTGTGACAGTGTCGAATTTTATTTGTCGAAAATCATGTAGATGAACAGAATATTGACAATAAATTAATAATCAATTATACTATAGCACAAACTCATTAATTGTATAAAATGGCTCTTCAGTTAGCCAATTAAAAAGCTTTCTTTTAAAACATACATACTGTATCTAAATTTCATGTCTAATTTATTATAAAATTATTATATTATTTATTATAAAATAGTCGGCGGGAATCTCGGCGTTTCATAGCAGAGGAAAAGGATGCTCTATATAAACCTTTGTCCTCGGAATGGGGTGGTCTCCGAGTCCCAGGCCCCCTTTCGTGCCTCCTGATCCGGCCGCCCTGTCACCTCTCACCTCATCCCTCCCTCCTGGAGACACACCGCCAGGAGTAGGCATTAAAGATGTAGCTCAAGGGCTAAGTCCCCTCCGCTCCTGGTCGTACCCCTACTCCCACACCTTTAAAATTATAAGTTTCCTTGATAAAGGCAAGTCTACAATTAGCTATATTTAGCTTATGTTTATTACTAGTATCAACACTATGAGTATCTAGTCTTAAATCATGTGGCGGATGGGCATGTACATATTTCAAAACATACATTATATACAAATGAAAAACAGTATTCTCAATTGGTAAAATAGTGGTTTGCAATGTTCGTCTGGTTTCTTTCTTAGCACAATCCTGATAACTAGACCTCGGATTTTTAGGTCATTTAAAATCAATATTTAGGAGCCTAAAATAGGCTCTAAAATTATCAAAATAGGCGCCAAAAATACAGTTTTAGGCACTTTCCGCAAGCTTCACATTTTCTGCATCTAAAATGTATTTCCAGCTTCTAAAAGTTTAAAAATGCAAACAAAAGTTAGTGTGCATTAAAAATTACACGTAAGAAAACCAACAAATTCACAATCATTTTGGATGTAAACCTTTTGTTACATCTTAATTTATGAAGTTATGATCGCAGTAGAAATGCACCGTACATTACAGATATAACCTGATAACCTATTTAGAGTTGCCAATGAGCCACACCCCAAAATGTTGCTTGCAAAGCACAATATATCGTTAAGAATAGCACTGTAAATGAACTATTAGAAATACGTTTGAAAAACAAATAGACAAAACATGGTGAAATTTTGCGAACGTGTGCATATCAACAGTTAATAAAGGGGTATATAAGTCACGAAACTATGGGAAGTCCTCCACTGACCTTTCTTGCTCTTTGGAAAGGATTTCTACCGTACTGCAGTCACCGACGAATACCAAAGGATGGCAAAGAGACCAGGAAAAGGCAAGTATTGTGTTTCTGTTTCTACAAATCGATTCAGTATACCATTTAGTACCTGCTTAAGTGCTAAAATAAGCAAGTCTCATTGCTGTAACCAAAATATTTTGAACTCTGAATCAAACCAACCCATAATATAAATGGTTTATCGTTCATTTGCCAATATAAATGGTAAAATAGGCACTTTTAGGCTCTAAAACCTTAAAATAGATCTCAGTGGTCAGAACAGGCATTTTAGGCACCATAAAACCCATTCCATACATTTATATTTTACATAAAACGTGAAGACATTTAATTACCTTTATTTTATTCGTACACATAAAAAATAGGTATAGCCGAAAATCCGGTGTCTATTGATAACTCTTTTGCCACAACAATATATATTTGGCATGGGGCTATTACCCTACAGATGGATCCCATAATATGTAATATGACTTTGAAATAATGTAAAATATATATTCCTCAATCCTTCTAGTGATATGCAAGATTCTAAGTTTCTGATTAGGTAAGTAACTCGTGACAGCTTACAGCATAATTGATGAACATTAGATTTACATAAAAGCTTAGAATAAACCTTAACGAATTCACAGTTTTAATTCCATTACTGTAGTTTTTAATCCTAGCCTAATTATTTGAGTTTTCTCCTAATTTTTACTTTCTCTACTACGTATAGTAAGTAGGGGAAGTATTGCATTCCACCCAAAAATTCGATACCGAGATTTCACCGGAAATACATGTTTTGAGACCTCCTGAATCCAAAAAAGCATTTTTGGAAACATGTCCGTGTATGTGTCTGTGTGTCTGTGTGTCTGTCTGTGTGTCTGTGTGTCTGTGAACAGCATAACTCAAAAACGAACAGTCGGATAAGCACCAAACTTGGTATTTAGGTTCAGTATCTTCCAGAGATGCGACACGAAGGTTTTCAAGAAAATCCCCCCACTCCAGACTACCCTTTACATGGAAGATTTTTTGAAAATTTTAATTTTCTCAAAAACGGCTCTAACGATTTTGATGAAAATATCATATGTTTAAGATAATGTCATGAGAAATGAAATGTATATCTCGAATTATCTGGGAATGTCTCCAAACGTATTCTTCATTGTGAACGACTTTTGCATAACTGGTAAACCATAAGAGATAGACAAAATTTTACTACACAAAAAATGTAGATCGCGTTAAAATACACAACTTATGTCATATACATTTCTTTTGTTGAGTGATCCGTTTTCGAGATATTGCTTGTTATTTCCTTAAATTTTCCAATACTTATACTTTTTCTCAAATTCGTTATTCATTTTTTTATGTCCTGGACATGCAAAGAGAATGGAATGCGCCACATAGCAACCAGCGTTAAAATATTTGACTATTGCTTAAAAGCTACCATATTTCCCTTGCATCTACAAGAAAATTACCAATAAGATTGACATCTCGATATCTCGATTAACATGAAACATATGGAGAATAGGCGTTTGTAAAAATAGTGTGTACAAGAGTAGAGAAAGTCATGTGAGTGTAACACATCAGATTTTTTTTCTTCTTTGTTCCCTTGTTTACCCAGTCATTACTGTGTTTTTACTGTTATTCATTACCGCTTATTAACGCAATTACACACACACACGCCCATGGCGGGACTCGAACCCGCGACTCAGCTTGGCAGAGCGCCGAAGCTACACACTCCACCGACCACGGCTACGAGGGCCGTCAAATTGAGCAAAAAAACATTTGAATGGACCCGATTCTTAGCAGCTATGAAATTAGCATCAATTCAGTTATATTGCAACCATTATAATTCCACAGGATATAATGTTTTTCATTGACTGGTTTTTCACACTTAGTCTAAATTACAACAAAGCCAGCCTTTGTCATGCTGCAAATGATAATTCCACCAGTCGTTACGTCTCATTCCGCTAAGGTCGCTCCAGTCAAAAGTGTAATTCACACATTTCCTATTTCTTCCATTTGAAATACTAGGTTATCAGTCAGCCATAGATAACAAATACGTAAGAACAAATGAAGGAAACATATAAACACAGATGTAAGTTTCATCGTATAGGGGCATTATTTGATGTTGAGGGCATAAAACTTAAAATCCAAATAACCATATTTTTAATTTGTCCTTCTGATATAAGTGGGCATCTTTTTGTTAAATTAAATTATCATTAACTAATTCTTATGGCAAGCATTGAGATGAAAAGGCATATACCAAACCTCAGAAAATACTTTTTATAACGTAGCACTAAACTAAAACAGATGTGCATATTAATTTGTACTGTTACATACCAAACATGTTCCAGATGCGCTTGTTAAATTTTTTTTCCGTAAAGTTGCCACATTGGCCTAAGTGGTATTTGACCTACACAATCTTGATGGTACTTTATTTGAAGCAAATTCAGAAAAGCTTTCATAGTCAACCAATGGACAACTATCACAAAGTTAATTACAGCTAAAGCGATTGCTGTAATTTGATTTAAATAAGGCAACTACTGTTCTCAATCTCAAAGCTGAGCGGAATGAACTTGCAGGGCCGGGAGTGAAACATAAGCTGGAGAAGATGGTAATGGAAGAGAGCGGCTCCTCGATATTTCTACCATGCTACTACGTTCGAAAGATTGTTTGCATATAACTGTACACAATGAACACTTATTTAAAACTAAAATTGAGAAGTCGCAATTTACATACCTTTATAATACTGGGTAAGACTACAGAAGATCTATGCACCAAACATCTGAAATACAAAAGAAATGGAGTGAAAAAAAATCTGATGTGTTACACTCACATGACTTTCTCTACTCTTGTACAAACTATTTTTACAAACGCTTATCCTCCATATGCTTCATGTTAATCGAGATGTCAATCTTATTGCTAATTTTCTTGTAGATGCAAGGGAATTGCTATACTTTAAGCGATAGTCAAATATTTTAAGAGCTGGTTGCTATGTGGAGTATTCCATTCTCTTTGCATTACCACGACAAAAAAAATGAATAACGAATTTGAGAAAAAGTATAATTATTGGAAAATTTAAGGGAATATCAAGCAATATCTCGAAAATGTCTCACTCAACAAAAAAAAATGTATATGGCATAAATTGTGTATTTTAACGCGATCTACATTTTTTTGTGTAGTAGAATTTTGTCTATCTCTTATGGTTTACCAGTTATGCAAAAGCCGTTCACAATGAAGAATACTTTTGGAGACATTCCCAGAAAATTCGAGATATACATTTCATTTGTCATGAAAATATCTTAAATATATGATATTTTAATCAAAATCGTTAAAGCCATTTTTGAGAAAATGAAAATTTTCGAAAAATGTTCCATGTAAAGGGTAATCTGGGGTGGGGTGATTTTCATGAAAACCTTCGTGTCGCATCTCTGGAAGATACTGAAATTAAATACCAAGTTTGGTGTTTATCCGACTGTTCGTTTCTGAGTTATGCTGTTCACAGACACACAGACACACACACGGACATGTTTCCAAAAATGCTTTTTTTGGATTCAGGGGGTCTCAAAACATATATTTCCGGTGAAATCTCGGTATAGAATTTTTGGATAGAATACAATACTTCCCCTACTTACTCTACGTACGTAGTAGAGAAAGTAATAAAAATATTAAAAGGGTGAGTATCCAAATGTCTAATAATTGAAACTTCTTTGTATAGTTTATAGGAATTTGAACGTGTCATCAATGAATTGACATAGCTGAATTGAATTATCTACAACTCAACATTCGTTGGCTCTTAAATAATACTTGTATTCTTACTATTATTATGTGATCTAAAATAAAAGCCCCATGTCATCAGAATGTAGTTCATGATTGAGGTTATTTATTGATAATCATCGTTTGGGTTTAATCAAATTATAGAAAATAAAATATGACATCGTCAAACTTATAGTTTATACTTGTACCGAAAGTTGCAACAAATCTCTCTCCCTCTCTCTCTCTCTCTCTCATTTTAAATTAACAAATCAATTCCTTAGTACTCTTATAGAAATATAAAACAATGAAGTTTGTCAGAAATTTGTTTACCTAAAATAAAGACAGTTCAACTCACGAGAGGAGTATAAAATTGGCGATTTCCCTCCTTCCCAAGTGCTTGGGTATTTCCACATATTAATGCTTAAATAAATCAAAGTTCCAAAATACGTTAGGTGAATACAAATTATTAAAAACGCCTTATTTTTTAAAAAAAATTAAGAATGCTACATGAAAATGTGTAAAAAGTTTTATATGGTATACCCTCACGACTTTATTACTCACTTTAAACTCATATAATTACCTTAAGTATGATAAAATTAAAAAGAATAATTGTTACGTTGTTCACAATTTATTTTGTCGAGAAAGGAATATGACCTATGACCAAAAACGGAGGAGACAGCTCGCACTTCGATCCAACGCGGATCCTTTGTGCTTACTACCTCCAGAAGGAACGGACGATGTGAAGTAACCACAGGAGGCTATAGGTCTGAGGCAGGCCGACCTACAGAGACGCGCAGAGGTCCCTAAAGATATCGGTCACACCGGGGGTTTCCCTGTGGCGGAACCGGGGAGAACTCGACCCACCTGAGGTGACTCAGAGAAAGCTGTCATCAGGCAGCGCCAAGAACAGCTTTCCAACGAGCAAGAATCTGCGCCATCTGTCCGACACCGACCGACACTACACAGCCCCTAAGCTGAGGCAGTATTTTTTAACACTTAAATGATTTCAGTCTAATTATTATAATATATAAATTCAATAACAGCCGCCTTAAAGCAATATGTGTATGTAACAATATATAAAAAGTGTATATTACAGTCATTGTATATGTTTATATTATTGTATACATGTGTAATAATGTTATGTAAATGTATTACGTAATTTAATAATGTAGGAGCTGTGAGAATAATAGGTTAAAAGTTGCTAACAATGAGGTAGCAATGAGGTAACCTTGAGGCAATAATGAGTAAGAAAGTTTAATGTTACTTGTGATTCTTGGAAGCAATAATGTAAATTTTGATACAGTTTATGAAATAGCCAATCAACAACCAGAAAAAGCTTTAGTTAAGTGAACGTATTCTATTGGACTAGGATTAGCCAATTAGAAACTAAAATATAGCAAAATTTACAAATTCAGAGTTCAATTGGTGGTAGACAGTGTTCCTAACCGGACGCGAGATGTGTCTTCGAGCAATTTAATACGTTATTTTGTGTGAGAAAATAGTTTACTTGTTTAAAAAGTGCAAGTATTTAATAAACGAATCTTGCAGCTCTCTATATCAGTGAAGTGTTATTTAAATCGTGTCAAGGATTAATAAAAAGGAGCGAATAAAAACTTATAATCTGTGTAAGCCTACATTCTTCAGCCGCATCATGCCTTGCAAAGAAATCCATGTCTCTAACAATAATACTGACACAGCCGAGGGAAACAAATATATAATATTTAAAGAAACAGCCAAATTACAAAGTTAATATTTTTAAATTTGGATGAAGGCTACCGGGTACCATACGTGCGGTTGAAACTACTTCAAGTTCGGCTTCCCAACATAAGAAATACAATACAACACCACCATAACACAAACCATTCTACTTCAAATTGGCTCCCAAAACGTGGGGCAAATAACAATACAACAAACCTTCTACTTTAAAGCCCACCTGAAACATGAAAAGGGAAGCGAAATGATAGGAAATGAGGGGAAGCACTTCAGCATTCGTCTTGCCAAGCAGTAAAAACCAAGAAAAAGTCACATTCAGAGTTAAAAAAAACCAGGATCCCGAATGCGAGGCTCACACGTTACCCTGGAGCCATCTCAAATTGAATATGCCCCTTTATTGCTTTTGAAATAAGAGAGATGGAATTACTTTTGGTAAAATCAAAAGTCACAAAAAAACCCACAAGAAGTAATCCAACGGCGTTAAATCACATGACCTCGAGGGCCAGTTAACATCATCACCACGGGAAATGAAACCTCTGAACTTCTCCTTCAAAAGATCGATTGTTTCGAGAGCAGTATTACATGTGGCACCATCTTGCTGGAACCAGATGTTTCTGAGATTCATACCATCCAATTGAGGCCAAAAATAGTCCCTTATAAGAGCCCGGTATCTTTCTCCATTGGCAGTTAGAGCTTCTCCATCTTCATTTTGGAAAAAATATGGACCAATGATTCCACTATACCAAAATGCACAGCACACAGTAACCTTTTGGGGATGAAGTGGTCGTTCTTGAATCTTCATTGAATTTTGATTGTTTCAAAAGTGGAAATTTTGTTCGTTAACACAACCATCCATCCAAAAGTGGGCTTCGTCGCTGAAGATGATTTTTCGACAAAAATCCGGGTCAGGTTCCAATTGCTCCATAGCCCAGTCAGCGAATACACAGCGCAACCTATGGTCATTGATCTTTGGTTCTTGAGTTAATAACACCATTTTATAAGCGTTAAACTTCAAGTCCAGATGCAGAATTTGCAAGTTGTGGTCGGCGAAAGCCCCAATTCTTGCGCTTGAGAGCAATTGATTTGTATCCGTTCTCGCGTACACTCTCACGAACGGCGCCTATGTTTTCGTTGGAGCGCTTACGTCGATTACGTACAGGCGTTCTTTGATCGCTGACAGAACCACTTCTTTCAAATTTATCGATCAAACGCCGAATCGTTCTCTCGCAGGGACGATTATGCACACCGTAAACTTCACGCAATACACGGAAGGTTTGGCGAACAGATGATCCACTTTGATAATAAATTTTCACAATTTCTACGCGTTGCTGAATGTTGTAACGTTCCATGGCTATTTGTCAATAACAATTGTAACCACATGAAAAAAATGACTGCTGTAACTGAATAATAACGGCAACTATCACGTGTTAAAGATAGGACACACTTGTTGAAAGACCCTATACTTAGTATTTTCAATTACAAAACATGGTCGACATTAAACGGAAATGGACAGAATGGCAAAAACCAGATCAATGAGACTGCCCTGTGGTCTGCTGGTTAGCTGCTAACCTCCAAACCCAGAGGTGCTGTATTCGATTCCCGGCTGGAGGGTGGAAAGTTTTCCTTAGCAGGATTATTCCTCATTCTCCCTAGAGTTTGGAAGCATGAATGGCAGCCTGAATGTGTGTGTGTGTGTAAATTTAATGTAATAACCAAAAGTAATACCACCACACAGATTAACATCACGGTAAGCGAATGAACACCATTGCTAATGATGATTAACAATTGTTCCAAAGGAAAAGCGACATCACCTTAGATGTTAAAGTCAGCATATAAATGGAACATTTAAAAAAAATCTGATGTGTTACACTCACATGACTTTCTCTACTCTTGTACAAATTATTTTTACAAACTCTTGTTCTCCATCTATTTCATATTAATCGAGATAAACATTTGCAGAAACGATCTTTTGACATGCAAAGAGAATTACATTTTACACATAGCGACCAGTTCTAAAAATATTTGACAATCGCTTAAGGCGTACTATGTTCCCCTTGTTTTGTATTTACAAGGGCAATATAGAAATACAGTAGCCTTTAAGCATAGACATATCTCTTAATACCTGGTTGCTAGACACAGCACCATTCTCTTTGCCACAAATTAATACTCTTTGCATATTCAAGACAAAAAATGAATAACGAATTCCCATTTGAGACAATAAGTATTGACACATTTAAGGGCATAACAAGCAATATCTCGAAAATGGTTCACTCAACAACAAAAAATGTATATGACCTAAATTGTGTATTTTAATGCGATCTACATTTTTTGTGTAGTAAAATTTTGTCTATCTCTTATGGTTTACCAGTTATGCAAAAGTCGTTCACAATGAAAAATGCTTTTGAGACATTCCCAGAAAATTCAAGATATACATTTTATTTGTCATGAAAATATCTTAAACATATGATATTTTAATCAAAATCGTTAGAGCCATTTTTGAGGAAATTAAAAGTTTCGAAAAATGTTCCATGTAAAGGGTAATCTGGGGTGGGGAGATTTTCTTGGAAACCTTCCTGTCGCATCTCTGGAAGATACTGAACCTCAATACCAAGTTTGGTGTTTATCCGACTGTTCGTTTCTGAGTCATGCTGTTCACAGACACACAGACACACACACGTACATGTTTCCAAAAATGCTTTTTTTGGATTCAGGGGGTCTCAAAACATATATTTCCGGTGAAATCTCGGTATCGAATTTTTGGGTGGAATACAATACTTCCCCTACTTACTATACGTAGTAGAAAAAGTAAAAAGGACCAATGATAGAAACATTAAATGAATTATTATGGGTAAACACATTTTCAAAACAATAAATACACACCCCATATATACCGGGTGAAACTTCTCAGCGTGCGGATTGAGAAGTTATGCAATCCCGGCGTTGTACAAGCTATGCCGTAAACACTGTCCACTGCGTCGCGTCGTATCAGTTTCGGCCGAAATGACTGCTTTGCACCGCTGTGCGTACAGTGACAAGCTCATTGTGAACTGCGTGCGCGTTGGTCTGCAGTGATGAAGGTCCCAGTTTCAAATACTGCCACCTGAAGGTACTTTTTATGTTTAGTAAATTTAATGAGAACTGATAATTTGGCGTGGAAGTGTTTCATTTAATTAGTTTAATTATGTGAATTTCATTAAAACACAAATTGTTACTTGTTAAAATATCCTTTAATGAACTCATAAATAAATGCAATAAATGAATAAAAGCCCCATTTACTCGCAGGCGTGATTTGAACTTCCCACCTTCAGCATGACTTTACAGCATGTTAACCATTGCGTTACTAGAAAACGTTGACAACGAGCACCACTGTAGCCCTAATCAGCGGGCTAGTGAATGCGGTGTCAGCACTTTGTATCATCTGTAAAATGAAGGGATGAGAGGACACACGCGATATATATATATATACAGAGTGAGCCAAAAGATCCGAACCGCCTGAGCGGTGTTTTTCCTGTCCGCGTCCTCGGCGCTCATTACCGTCTGCCGCTATCATAGAAAGGCGCGGATGAAACCATACATTTTTAAAACTACTTTTAAAGGCTTTACTTACCAATTTTATTAAAAGTAAATGCTGAAACTGGCCACCGCCGTTATCCATACATTTTCGGCAGTTCTTTAGGAAACTATCCATCACTCGCCGTTGAGCCATCACGTTGAGAAATTTCCTGGCGGGTATTTTGTTTTAATTCATCCAGTGTGTGGGGGTTTGTCTTGTATACTTTATATTTTAAGTTACCCCGGAGGAGTATTTTATAAACAATATTACCAGCTGCGCGGTGTTTTTCCACTGGGCGTGTGGAAATATGATAAAACCATGATAACACATATAGTCACGCTGTCGTGGTTTTGCTTTGCAGTGTGAAGTGCAGTATTGACTTGACGGTGATGTGATGTGGTTCAGTTATTACAAGTTATTTATTATTTTGTCCTGTACTTAGTCACAAAGTATATTATGGCTCAGTATATGTTATCTACTGCACAGCGTATATTTATTTATGATTCGTATGTGTTAACTTGGTCAGCTCGCCAAGTGAAAGTACGATTTGCGGAAAGATTTCCAGGTGTAAAACTTCCAGGCCGTACAACAATCCATGAACTTTACAATAAATTTCAGGCCACAGGAAGTGTTCAGGCTAAGAAATCTAAAAGACGGCGTTTGGTTCTTTCCAAAGAAATATTAGACGACATCGTCATGATGGATAGTTTCCTAAAGAGGGACCAAAAATGTATAGACAACGCCGGTGGCCAGTTTCAGCACCTCCTTTTATAAAATTAGCAAGTAAATCCTTTAAAAGTAGTTTTAAAAATGTATGGTTTCATCCGCCCCTTTCTATGATAGCGACAGACGACAACGAGCACCGAGGACGCGGGCAGGAAAAACACCGCGCAGGCGGTTCGGAGTCTTTTGGCTCACTCTGTGTATCAACACTAGCTAGGGATATGATTATTTATAGAGCAAAAATTTATATTTCCTGAGCTCGGTATTTGATATTAAAAGGTGGAGATAGAGGTCAATTACTAAAATTCACTGTTATACATTTAAAGAAATTAACTGAATATGAGTTCTACGAATGGAGGGTGAAGGGATACCACAGCGATACGTGGAGAAGAATGGTTGGGCACATGAAGAAACATCAGCATTCTAAATCTGTTGTACATAATAATATAAATTCTCTAAGTATAGGACAAAGAATTCTATTGAATCAGGTTTCCCCAAATGGGGTCCTGTACAACAATAAAAGTCAAGGGTATGACTTCTGTTTAAGATTCGAAAGGGCTCTCAGGACTACTTGAGCGGTTATCCAAAAGCACGTGGCACATGTTACAAGGAAATGTCTATAGGTGGCAGTGTGGTTCGGCTAGTTAGCTACTGCAAATAGTTCCGGCAACGCTCAACAGAGTGTAGAACTGAACGGTATTATTACTACTAGAAAAGGGGAAGAAATCAGGCTGAAATTAGCCTTCCCCCTCAAAGTAAAAGTTGCGTACCACTGTCAGAGAAAGATGTGCGCTGTATCATCGCTATTTTCAACTCATATTGCTGCACAGAGTCTGAATATACAATATGTTCATTTGAGTTTTAAGGACACAGGACATTTACCTTAAAAGAAAATGATCTTTTATTCTATGTGTGAAATATTTGAATTAAAAGTACAAATTATTGTCGTAATTTTTACTTTCTCTACTACGTATAGTAAGTAGGGGAAGTATTGTATTCCACCCAAAAATTCGATACCGAGATTTACCGGGAAAATATGTTTTGAGACCCCCTAAATCCAAAAAAAAGCAGTTTTCGAAACATATCCGTGTGTGTGTCTGTGAACAGCATAACTCAGAAACGAACAGTCGGATAAACACCAAACTTGGTATTTACGTTCAGTATCTTCCAGAGATGCGACACGAAGGTTTTCAAGAAAATCCCCCCACTCCAGATTACCCTTTACATGGAACATTTTTCGAAAATTTTAATTTTCTCAAAAATGGCTCTAACGATTTTGATTAAAATATCATATGTTTAAGATATTTTCATGACAAATAATGGAATTTTCTGGGAATGTCCAAAAGTATTCTTCATTGTGAACGACTTTTGCATAACTGGTAAACCATAATAGATAGACAAAATTTTACTACACAAAAACTGTAGATCGCGTTAAAATACACAATTTATGCCATATATTTTTTTTATTGAGTGAACCATTTTAGAGATATTGCTTGTTATTCCCTTAAATTTTCCAATACTTATACTTTTTCTCAAATTCGTTATTCATTTTTTTTTGTCCTGGTAATGCAAGGAGAATGGAATACTCCACATAGCAACCAGCTCATAAAATATTTGTCTATCGCTTAAAGCCTACCAATTGCCCTTGCATCTACAAGAAAATTAGCAATAAGATTAACATCTCGATTAACATGAAGCATATGGAGAATAAGCGTTTGTAAAAATTGTTTGTACAAGAGTAGAGAAAGTCATGTGAGTGTAACATATCAGATTTTTCTTTTGGTAGAGCAATAATAACCAGTAGCCTAATTATTTCCCATAACTTAGGGCGGCTATTGACCCTCTAAACCCCCCCCTAAATGTTGACTCTGCAGCGGAAATAAACCCTTTACGGTTTCTATATCCACAGAATAGTAGGAATAGTAAGAATAGTAAGAAAGAAGTAAACAAAACACGTCTATCTGTCAGCATCTGTCCAGGAACGTCCTGAGAGGTTTTACTAAATTGTCGAAGTATGCTTTTTTGGATTCCGGAGACCTCAAAACATGTATTTCCGGTGAGATTTGATATTAAATTTTTGGGTGGAATGTAATACCTTATCTGCCTACTAGGTACGGGGTACAGAAAGTAAAAATGTGATGTGTCACATTCACATCACTTTGTCTACCTATTATCGTATATTTTGATATAGCTTCTACAAGTACTCTTAAAAAAACCTCATTATGGTTCATTTTATGAGCATAAAAGTTTGCAGAAATAGTTCAATTACACATGCCCTTAAGTACAAAGGGGATGCAGAAAAGCACTCAGTTTCCATAACATTCGCGAGTTACAACTGAATGGCGACAGCACTGCAAAAAATGACCAAAGCAATAACAGCGAATATCTTGAAAATGATTAATGTGGCAATAAAATTTATTTGAAGTAAATTGTGTGTTCTAAGGATGTCTATATTCTTTTGTAGTACCTTTTGGTCTATCTCTTAAGGATTACCCTCCTCGTTGTAGGACTTACAGAGATTGATTTGGGTCAATAGCCTGTCGAGGAGCAAGCATATCCAGGATGGGTGATCAGCCCAATGCCTGGTATGGCGGTGAAGAAGAAAGAAATAAAATGTAATGATGATGAAAGGGTTGACAGGAAATGTCCTGGATCAAATTATCCAACCAATCATTCGTCTAGCGACCGAGGAGAACCCAAATAAACCTTCGTCAGATTGGTCGGCCCCAGAGGTTTGAAGTCGGAGCCTTCCGAATGGAAAGGACTTCTCAGTCTATTCCCAGAAAATTCAAGATATGCATTTTATTTGTCATGTAAAGATCTCAAATTTTAATCAAAATCATTCGAGCAATTTTTCAGAAAATGAAACACATCTAAAACTTTTTCACGGACCCCCCGAATGTGAGCTTCAGAACTGACAAAAATGCTATCTTTGGCTGAGTTAGGGAGCTAAAAACCTGAAATTTCCAGCGAAATGTCAACAATGAATATAATAATTAAAACAAAGTAATTTCTTATTGAAAAGTGCTTTATTGTTTTTAAAAATATTCTCCTTTGTGATCAATACACTTTTTCATCCGTTTGAACCATTTGTCCAAGTATTTATTCCAGTCTTCTTGAGACACCTCCAAAACATAGCTTTTGAAGGCATCAACGGCTTCTTCTGCCAACGAAAATCGTTGTCCACGTAGTTTATTCTTCATGTTCGGGAACAAAAAGAAGTCATTGGGTGCCAAATCAGGACTGTATGGCGGATGACCCATCAATTCGATTTTAAGAGCCTTCAAATACTCTCTTGTTAGACGAGATGTGTGCGCGCTCGCATTGTCTTGATGAAGAACGATCCTACGGTTCTTGTTGCTTTTCCTTACTTCACCGAAGACTTCCGGCAAACAAATGGTTGTGTACCATTCGGCATTGACCGTTTTACGCTCCTCTAAAGGCACTGTTGCCACATGGTCAGTTTTGCTGAAAAAGCAGGCGACCATTTGCTTCGAAGCGCTTCGAGTGCGAACAACTTAGTTGATCGATGCACTCTTGTCTTGATAATCTACATCGAATGTCGTAATAAATCATTGCACGAACATTTTCACGAGTTAATTCCATGTTTTTGTTGACACACAATTTTCAATTTAGTGTAAACAAAACAAATGACGCTCTAATGACAAAATATTTGAAGTAGATTATGGTCAAAAATGTTAAACTTTTCATTGGAAACGTCAGATGGCAGCTATAACATTCAGGGTTGCCAAGGCTCAAAATATAAATAGTGCCCCTCGTAGAATACTATGCTTCCTCTAGTTACCACACATAAGTAGTAGAGATATCAGGTTGTCAAAGATGACCAAATCAATTAAATACTGTTAGAACTTTCTAGGTGATGTTTGAAAGCTACTTCCATTTTGTGGGCCGCGCCGGCCTTGACATTGAAACCGACTTTTCCTTGCTAATGACAGAGGATGCGCAAGGTGAAGACTCAGTGAAAGTTCGGCAGTGACTTATGAAACCGCTCGTGATCAACTCACATGCCGTTTCCTTTGTTTATGGAAAGTGATGCCATCTTGATGTCTTCATAAACATGGAACTTGTCTCCAGAACATGATAACTGAGTATCGTGATTGTACTTTGAAGTACTTTCTAACGTCTCTTGAATAGGGTATTGTAAACGTCTGAATTTTGTTAGCAAAGAAGCTTTTGGTAGAATTGCAGAAATGATTTTACTACATATTTCGTTTTAAGTGTAAGGGGATTAGGAGAATACAGCAGGCTTAAGTGATAATCAAATCTTTTAAGAACGGATCGCTATGTGATAACTAGAGCCCCGAAATTCAGGCATTTATTTTGGTTAAAAATCTGATGTGTTACACTCACATGACTTTCTCTACTCTTGTACAAACTATTTTTACAAACGCTTATTCTCCATATGCTTCATATTAATCGAGATGTTAATCTTATTGCTAACTTTCTTGTAGATGCAAGGGGAACTGGCAGGCTTTAAGCGATAGTCAAATGTTTTAAGAGCTGGTTGCTATGTGGAGTATTCCATTCTCTTTGCATTACCAGGATATAAAAAAGATGAATAACGAATTCGCATTTGAGAAAAAGTAGAAGTATTGGAAAATTTAAGGGAATAACAAGCAATATCTCGAAAATGGTTCACGCAACAACAAAAATGTATATGACATAAATTGTGTGTTTTAACGCGCTCTACATTTTTTGTGTAGTAAAATTTTGTCTATCTCTTATGGTTTACCAGTTATGCAAAAGTTGTTCACAATGAAGAATACTTTTGCAGATATTCCCAGAAAATTCAAGATATACATTTTATTTGTCATGAAAGTATCTTATATATATATATATATATATATATATATGATATTTTAATCAAAATCATTAGAGCCATTTTTGAGAAAAATAAAATTTTCGAAAAATATTCCATGTAAATGGTAATCTGGGGTGGGGGGATTTTCTTGAAAACGTTCGTGTCGCATCTCTGAAAGATACTGAAAAAATACCAAGTTTGGTGTTTATCCGACTGTTCGTTTCTGGGTTATGCTGTTCACAGACTCACAGACACACACACGGACATATTTCCAAAAATGCTTTTTTTGGTTTCAGGGGGTCTCAAAACATATATTTCCTGTGAAATCTTGGTATCGAAATTTTGGGTAGAAATCAATACTTCCCCTACTTACTATACCTACGTAGCAGAGACAGTAAAAAATCTGATGTGCTACACTCACATGACTTTCTCTACTCTTGTACAAACTATTTTTACAAACGCTTATTCTCCATCTACTTCATGTTAATCGAGATAAACATTTGTAGACTCTATCTTATTGCTAAGTTTCTTGTAGATGTAAGGGGAACATATATTTACAAGGGCAATATAGAAATACGTAGCCTTTAAGCACATACATATCTCTTAATAGCTGGTTGCTAGATGCAGCACCATTCCCTTTGCCACAGATTAATACTCTTTGCATATACAAGATAAAAAAAATGAATAACGAATTCCCATTTGAGAAAATAAGTATTGAAGAATTTAAGGGAATAACAAGCAATATCTCGAAAATGGTTCACTCAACAACAAAAAATGTATATGATATAAATTGTGTATTTTAACGCGATCTACATTTTTTGTGTTGTAAACTTTTGCCTATCTCTTATGGTTTACCACTTATGCAAAAGTCGTTCACAATGAAGAATACTTTTGGAGACATTCCCAGAAGATTCAAGATATACATTTTATTTGTCATGAAAATATCTTAAATATATGATATTTTAATCACAATCGTTAGAGCCATTTTTGAGAAAATTAAAATTTTCGAAAAATGTTCCATGTAAAGTGTAATCTGGGGTGAGGGGATTTTCTTGAAAACCTTCGTGTCGCATCTCTGGAAGATGCTGAACCTAAATACCAAGTTTGGTGTTTATCCGACTGTTCGTTTCTGAGTTATGCTGTTCACAGACAGACACACACACGGACATGTTTCCAAAAATGCTGTTTTTTGGATTCAGGGAGCCTCAAAACATGTATTTCCGGTGAAATCTCGGTATCGAAATTTTGGAATACAATACTTCCCCTACTTACTATACGTAATAGAGAAAGTAAAAAAGGCACTGCCGAAAATAGGCAGTAATATAATTAAAATAGGCAGAGAGTAATCCCACTCTTTATTGAAGAAAATAGCTATCTAAAATACTTAATGTATTTATCCCATAAAGTACTGGCTATTAGTTTTCTTTATTACAAGCAACAACAAGATGTTTTTCAAGATGTCAACTGCCATAGTCGGGGGCCTATCAGACAAAACATTTTTCACTATTCAAAAAGAATGTTCTACTCCCACTGAGTATTTAAAAGAAGCTATTTCGGAAATACCATGTCAGTTACAACATAACTTTCACCATTCAGGACATCACAAATGTTCTTAAGTTTTTCTAGGCTTACATTAGCAGTCATAACACGTTTACATTTTTCACTAACGCTTTTTCCTTTCTCCCCTGGTATTTGCAGCAGTTGATTTACTGCATCTTCAAAGGTCGCCATGGATGACACTAATCTTTCTTTTCCAACTTCAAGATTGCTTCCGGATACACTATAACGTGCTGTCATAAACCCAGATCATTGCTGAGTTCTTCATTGCACAACCTCGCGAAATGAAGCAGTTTTGCCTTCTGATAGAGCATCAAATATCTCACATATCCCGTCGAAGTTGTTGCTGCAGAGATCCAGGTTCCCCATCTGGTGAGAACTGGCTGTGGAGGTAAAGCGACCTCTGGTGCCATGTGTTTAATGACCGTCATTCGGGAGGGTGATTTTAGAAAGACTTGATGTTCGGAACCAAGGATTCAAGACGATACAAACTTCTTACTCCTTTGGTGATTCTGTCAACCCGTAGGCTAGATATACATGTGAAATAGACCATTTTGGAAGAGAACTTTCAAGGCTTTAGCTCCCTTTTTACTTTCTCTACTATGTATAGTAAGTAGGGGAAGTATTGTATTCCACCCAAAAATTCGATACCGAAATTTCACAGGAAATCCATGTTTTGAGACCCCCTGATTCCAAAAAAAGCATTTTTGGAAACATGTCCGTGTGTGTGTCTGTGAACAGTATAACTCAGAAACGAACAGTCGGATAAACAGCAAACTTGGTATTTAGGTTCAGTATCTTCCAGAGATGCGACAGGAAAGTTTTCAAGAAAATCCCCCCACCCAGATTACCCTTTACATGGAACATTTTTCGAAAATTTATATTTCTCAAAAATGGCTCTAACGTTTTTGATTAAAATATCATATGTTTAAGATATTTTCATGACAAATGAAATGTATATCTCGAATTTTCTGGAAATGTCTCCAAAAGTATTCTTCATTGTGAACGACTTTTGATAACTGGTAAACCAGAAGAGATAGATAAAATGTTACTACACAAAAAATGTAGATCGCGTTAAAATACACAATTTATGTCATACATTTTTGTTGTTGAGTGAAACATTTTCGAGATATTGCTTATACGTTTTCTCAAATTCGTTATTATTTTTTTTTGTCCTGGTAATGCAAAGAATGGAATACTCCACATAGCAACCAGCTCTTAAAACATTTGACTATCGCTTAAAGCCTACCAATTCCCCTTGCATCTACAAGAAAATTAGCAATAACATTAACATCTCGATTAACATGAAGCATATGGAGAATAAGCCTTTGTAAAAATAGTTTGTACAAGAGTAGAGAAAGTCATGTGAGTGTAACACATCAAATTTTTCATATAAGGTGCCCCATCTGTGACAAAAAGCTGGACATCATCATGACATATTCCACGTGGCCACAGAGTAGCATTAAGGCATTTGTAAATAATTATGCTACTATGGAACTATTGCTTCTCTTCATCCCTTTTCCTGTCAAAATAAATACTGCAGGGTCACTTTGCGTTGCTTCCACAGTTCGGATGATTACGTTGGCTATGTAACGTCCCATTGCGTCAGCTGTTTCATCACTGGAGATCCACATTTTTTTTCCAAGCAGGGCCTCTTCAAGTAAGTTTTTCTTAGTGGAATTCTGTTGTAATCTCTTCATTAGTGTACTCATGCAAAAACGCCTGAGGGATTGGTTTTCCAGTTTTCAGAACGGAATTCCCGAGTCCAAGAAAGCCTTGCATAGATTCAGGGAAAATTGAAATTGTCTGCTGGATGTGTAACTGCTGTTGATATTTTAAAAACCATGGACACTTTCTGTGGTTATATACTCAGCTCAATGAGAACGTACTCGTTTTCATAAGAATAAAAGTCTACTACCTCACGCGAGTGTATACTCATCCCCAAAGCCATCTTGTTCACAAAAATGTAAGTATATGCTCGTGTTATCTACACTCCTTGGCCATATAGTAGTTTCGGTGATTGTGTTCTGTTGTGTTGTTTGGCATTCTGAATTAGAGGAGTAGATTCTGTTGTATTTGGTTCTGTCCCTTCAAAACTGCACAGGGATTATCCTGTGTTGCATAACAAGTTTCAGCAGAAATGTTAGAGAAGTATGAAGTCCTTCAAGAAATGAAAAATTAATTGAAGCAACAGACACAAAAGCATAACTGTAAATTAAATTAGCAAAACAATCAATAAAATTAAATAGGCAAAAGTATATTATCTATAAATCAGCAGAAAAGAAAATATTCACAGATTCAAATCAGACTGCTTCTAGAATCCTGGGATGTTTACACTATTTTTCTATGAAACAGTTTGGTTATAAGTAACCTAACTAATTAAGCAACTGAATTTTGGGGTTAGGATTTTATATAGTAAGCTTAATTAATAAATATGACTTTCAATGATACTTCTAGGTTGTATTTTCATGAAGCAATAAGGATTTTGAAACTCCTTGAATGTTCATGGCAATGCTAGAAAACCTATAAATAACATGGTTATAAGCAAAAAGAAAGGAATAATTGTGGATTGGAAAGTCATAACTCACGAGGTGCTGGATGAAGTCATCCGACTGTTTTCAGAATCCCAGGATATTTACACTATTTACTATGAAACAGTTTTCTTATAAAGTTATGAGTAGGTACCTGGATTTTGAAGATAACACTTTACATAGTAAGGTTAATTAATACAGCTGACTTTCAATGTTACTTCTAGGTTATTACTTCCATTTGCTGGAAAATTTAAAAAAAAATTCTGATGTGTTACAGTCACATGACTTTCTCTACTCTAGTACAAACTATTTTTACAAACGCTTATTTCTCATATGCTTCATGTTAATCGAGATATTAAATCTTATTGCTAATTTTCTTGTAGATACAAGGGGAATTGGTAGGCTTTAAGCGATAGTGAAATATTTTAAGAGCTGGTTGCTATGTGCAGTATTCCATTCTCTTTGCATTACCAGGACAATAAAAATGAATAACGAATTCCCATTTTGAGAAAAAGTATAAGTATTGGAAAATTTAAGGGAATAACAAGCAATATCTCGAAAATGGTTCACCCAACAAAAAAAAATGTATATGACATAAATTATGTATTTTAACGCGATCTACATTTTTTATGGTAAAATTTTGTCTATCTCTTATGGTTTACCAGTTATGCAAAAGTCGTTCACAATGAAGAATACTTTTGGAGACATTCCCAGAAAATTCGAGATATAGATTTCATTAGTCATGAAAATATCTTAAACATATGATATTTTAATAAAAATCGTTGGAGCCATTTTTGACAAAATCAAAATTTTCGAAAAATGTTCCATGTAAACGGTAATCTGGGGTGGGGGGATTTTCTTGAAAACTCTCGTGTCGCATCTCTGGAAGACACTGAACCTAAATACCAACTTTGGTGTTTATCTGACTGTTCGTTTCTGAGTTATGCTGTTCACACACACACACACACACACACACAGACACACACACGGACATGTTTCCAAAAATGTTTTTTTTTTATTCAGGGGGTCTCAAAACATATATTTCCGGTGAAATCTCGGTATCGAATTTTTGGGTGGAATACAATATACTTCCCCTACTTGCTATACGTAGTAGAGAAAGTAAAAATTGCCAGTAAATGTTAGAAACACTTATAAAATAGCAAAGTTAAAATATGCAGTTTGTGTTAAGTAACTTATCTGTAACGTTAGCCGTTTACGAGATATTTGTTGTTGTTCGTCTGAATTTTCCAATGTACTCAAACAGTGCTTCAGTATTCAAACGAGCTTCCTTAGCGTATCGCTGCTAATTGTGCCGCAGCAACACAACCCGGCTGCCTCTGCGAGTTTTTCACGGACGAGTTTGTTTAAACGGACGCTAGATGGTGTGTTTGAATAAATCTGCTTTCTGCAAACAAGTTCATGCCTACACGAGGATGCAGTTAATAAGCGCGAGTCAACATTTAAATGGGATTCCATGAAGAAAATGTTTACTTAAGAACTGCACCAAACTGCAGTCTCTTGTATTTGCTTAGTGAACTAAATCCTGACGCAAACTAAAACGTGTGGCATTGAATTTAATTTACATTAAGCTGAGATGGTTCATTCCTCGTTTTTCATTGAACGTTTTCAATAGAACCGTTAGTTTTTTGTGTAGCAAAGAATATAATATTACATTTTATGAGAACTGCCCGATCTTGCAGTGCCGAAATATCAAATTACAGTATGATTTATGAAGAAGTGACATATTTCTTTCTTTAATTATTCTGCTCGAAATTCACTCTGTGCCCCAATTTTAGCACCAAATTAAGCGGAAAGTTGGAGTTTCGATTGCCTGTCACTAGATACGCAGATGTTCATGTTTTATTGTTGGCAACTGTTTTTGAGATTTTGTTCTAGTCAACGTGAAAATGGAATACACATTAAATGAACGACTCTTCCTTGTAAAGCATTACTGGATTACGAATTCAATTACAGCTACTCAAAGGGCATACCAGAGAGAATTTGGTGTTCGGAATACTCTCCAAAGAAACACAATACTGGGAGTGGTAAACAAATTGGAAACAACTAGACGTCTGGTGAGAGAAAAAGGCAAAACTCGTTCATCTAGGCTTCCCACTGTTGTTGACGTAAGAGCAAGACTGGATCAGCCACCCAAAAATCATTAAGACGTTTGTCGCAGGAGACGGGGTACAGCTACTCAATGTGTCAGAGAGCTGTGAAAAGTGCAGGCCTAAAGCCGTATAGGATTACGGTTGTCCATCAGTTACAGGAACCAGATAAGGATAGACGACAGTAGTATTAGTCCCGGATGAGCCAATTGTTTTAACGATAATCCTGCCGCTAGGGGCGCTAGTGTCGCTAGTGTCGCTGCGTGCGACGGCGGCGGCGGTAAGTTTGAAAAGCGCCCTGAGCGTTAGGATTATCGTTAAATCGGTTGGCTCATCCGGGACGAGTTGAAAGAATTGAGGAAGTGACGTGGAGTGTTTTGATTGGTTCGTTAATTTGGGGTGGGAGATGGAGGAAGGGAGATGGAGGAGTATGGAGGTCGCGTGATGGAGAGGAGCTGGGTGGCGAGGTGTTGTCTGTGCGGAGGTCGGCACTGAAATGGGGGGAAAAGATGGGGAGCGAGGGATAAAAAGTGTAAAGGAAAGTGACGTGTGAAGTTGTGATTGGTGGGAATAAGAAGTGATTTTATTGGTGGAAAGGAGCAAATGAGAGTTGTTGATTGGTAAGAATAAGAGGGATTATGATTGGTGGAAAGAAAAAGGTGTGGGAGTGGGGTATGTTGGAGGTGATGGGAAAGGTGAGTTTTGCTAGCAGCAAGATTTGCAAAAGCCTGTCTTGAACTGATCAGCAATTTTTGAACGTCGGATGGTAGTTTTCTTGAGTGGATAGAGAGATGGGGGCGATATGAGATGCGGTGGCGAAAATGGGAACTAGACAAGGTTGTTGAGACAAGAGGTTTAAGGACGAGGAAATTTGGAGGTTAGTGGTGAACACGGCGGTCGCAAGAGGTGGGGGTAAGGAGACGCAGTGGTGAGAATGGGAACTAAAAGAAGATGGGGGTAGCAAGAGTTTTAGAAGAGTAGATTTTGAGGTTAAAATAGTGGGAACTAAAAATGGCGGAGGGTCTGCGACAAGGAGATGCGGTGAGAACTAAACAAGATGGCGGTCGCAAGAGGAGGGTAAGGAGATTTGAGGTTACAGTACGAAAACACGAAAGGATATATTCCTACGCCAAGCAGGTGCGAAAAATAATTATGCGTGTGGTACTTACCTGTTACCGGTGTGGATGCGTCACCAAAAGCGCGGCACGCGAGGCGGAAAAATAAAAGCAAACTGTTTTTGAAAATGCTTAACCAGCTTTAAGATCAACCAACATCACTACGCACTGATATACCTAGGTTTTTAAAGCGGTACAGACACCCTTTGCAGAGGCGTAATTTAACTATACCAAAAACCTGGTACTGGACCATCGTGATGGTCGCTAGCGTACGTAGGAGCAGGGTTCTCATAGCCGGTCGAAAGCGGTCAAAAACGTGTACGACGTAGGTGTTGACAGTAGCTGCTGTCGAGTCAACGGTCGAGGTGTGAATAAACAAGATCTGTTCTCGCCGGCAATTTGGTTCGGAGATGTGAGCAGCGGCGAGGTGTTGTCTGTGCGGAGGTCGGGACTGAAAGAGGGAAAAGATGGGGAGCGAGGGATAAAAAGTGTAACAGAAAGTGACGTGTGAAGTTGTGATTGGTGGGAATAAGAAGTGATTTTATTGGTGGAAAGGAGCAAATGAAAGTTGTTGATTGGTAAGAATAAGAGAGGTTATGATTGGTGGAAAGAAAAAGGAGTGGGGTATGTTGGAGGTGATGGGAAAGGTAAGTTTTGCTAGCAACAAGATTTGCAAAAGCCTGTCGTGAACTGATCAGCAATTTTTTGAACGTTGGATGGTAGTTTTCTTGAGTGGATAGAGAGATGGGGCGAT
The DNA here is from genome assembly GCA_030765065.1 of Deroplatys truncata. NCBI lineage: Eukaryota > Metazoa > Arthropoda > Insecta > Mantodea > Mantidae > Deroplatys > Deroplatys truncata. Next base: position 43,043,593 of record CM060975.1, on the reverse strand, counting down.
ATGAGATGCGGTGGCGAAAATGGGAACTAAACAAGGTGGTTGAGACAAGAGGTTTAAGGACGAGGAAATTTGGAGGTTAGTGGTGAACATGGCGGTCGCAAGAGGTGGGGGTAAGGAGACGCGGTGGTGAGAATGGGAACTAAAAGAAGATGGCGGTAGCAAGAGGTTAGAAGAGTAGATTTTGAGGTTAAAATAGCGGGAACTAAAAATGGCGGAGGGTCTGCGACAAGGAGATGCGGTGAGAACTAAACAAGATGGCGGACGCAAGAGGTGGGTAAGGAGGTTTGAGGTTACAGTACCAAAACACGAAAGGATATATTCCTACGCCAAGCAGGTCCGAAAAATAATTATGCGTGTGTTACTTACCTGTTACCGGTGTGGATGCGTCACCAAAAGCGCGGCACGCGAGGCGGAAAAATAAAAGCAAACTGTTTTTGAAAATGCTTAACCAGCTTTAAGATCAACCAACATCACTACGCACTGATATACCTAGGTTTTTAAAGCGGTACAGACACCCTTTGCAGAGGCGTAATTTAACTATACCAAAACCTGGTACTGGACCATCGTGATGGTCGCTAGCGTACGTAGGAGCAGGGTTCTCAAGCCGGTCGAAAGCGGTCAAAAACGTGTACGACGTAGGTGTTGGCAGTAGCTGCTGCCGAGGCAACCGTCGAGGTGCGAATGAACGAGATCTGTTCTTGCAGGCAATCTGGTTGAGAGATGAGAGGCGCGGTGGTAAAAATGTGAACTAAATAAGATGGCGGAGGCACGAAGTTGAGGTTAAGGAGCGGCGAGGTGTTGACTGTGCGGTGGTTGGGGTCTGAAAGAGGGGGAAAGATGGCGAACGAGGGATAAAAAGTATAACAGAAAGTGACGTGTGAAGTTGTCATTGGTGGGAATAAGAAGTGATGTTATTGGTGGAAAGGAACAAATGAAAGTTGCTGATTGGCGAGAATAAGAGAGATTATGATTGGTGGAAAGAAAAAAAGGTGTGGGAGTGGGGTATGTTGGAGGTGATGGAAAAGGCAAGTTTTGCTACCAACAACATTTGCAAAAGCCTATCCAGAACTCATCAGCAATTTTAAATAACTAGTGTTTCGGGGGTTTTCTCTGGTTGGTAGACGAATGCAAGCTGTTTCTACCATACTTATATTATTGGTCTTTTTCCTTTTTTTTTTTTAAAATGACTAGTTTTTTTTTTTTTTTTTTTTTTTTGGAGTTTTCTGCGGATGGTAAACAAATGCAAGCTCTTTCTGCTTTTTCATAGGTTTTCCCTGGTTGGTAGGCGTTTTCTGTACTGGTTGACGAAGGCGTTTCTAATTTTGGAGGTTTTCTCAGGTTTTTAGCGGTTGTCCCTGCCCGGTAGGCAAATGATGAAGTTTTACCTTGTCGGCGCACGGATACTAGGCACGTACTGGCGCGCACACACACACACACACACAGAGAGACAGACAGACACACAGACAGGCACACACACACGGACATGTTTCCAAAAATGCTTTTTTTTTTTTTTTTTTTTTTGATTCAGGAGGTCTCAAAACGTGTATTTCCGGTGAAATCTCGGTATCGAATTTTTGGGCGGAATGCAATACTTCCCCTACTTACTATACGTAGTAGAGAAAGTAAAAAAGTATTGAAAAATTTAAGGAAATAACAAGCAATATCTCAAAAGTGTACTATCTTGTTTTCAAGGGTTTTCCAGATCGGTAAGCGTTAGAATACTCTTAGAGCTTTTTTCAGGTTTTTTAGCGGTTGTCCCTGGCCGGTAGGCAATTGATAAAGTTTTTCTATAACGTCGTCGTTTTGGCTTGTGGCGCACGGTTCCTAGGCACGTACTCGCGCGCGCGCACACACACACACACACACACACACACACACTAAAATAGTAGCGTATAAAAAAAACTGATTTGTTACACTCACATAACTTTCTCTACTCTTGTACAATCTAATTGGTAGCTTTTAAGCGATAGTCAAATATTTTAACGCTGGTTGCTATGTGGCGAATTCCATTCTGTTTGCATGTTCAGGACATAAAAAAATGAATAAACGAATTTGAGAAAAAGTATAAGTATTGGAAAATTTAAGGAAATAACAAGCAATATCTCGAAAACGGTTCACTCAACAAAAGAAACGTATATGACATAAGTTGTGTATTTTAACGCGATCTACATTTTTTGTGTAGTAAAATTTTGTCTATCTCTTATGGTTTACCAGTTATGCAAAAAAGTCGTTCACAATGAAGAATATTTTTGGAGACATTCCCAGAAAATTCGAGATATACATTTTATTTGACATGACAATATCTTAAACATATGATGTTTTAATCAAAATCGTTAGAGCCGTTTTTGAGAAAATTAAAATTTTCGAAAAATGTTCCATGTAAAGGGTAGTCTGGGGTGGGGGGATTTTCTTGAAAACCTTCGTGTCGCATCTCTGGAAGATACTGAACCTAAATACCAAGTTTGGTGTTTATCCGACTGTTCGTTTTCGAGTTATGCTGTTCACAGACACACAGACACACAGACAGACACACACACGGACATGTTTCCAAAAATGCTTTTTTTTTTTGGATTCAGAGATTCTCAAAACATGTATTTCCAGTGAAATCTCGGTAACGAATTTTTGGGTGGAATGCAATACTTCCCCTACTTACTATACGTAGTAGAGAAAGTAAAAATGAATAACGCATTTGAGAAAAAGTATAAGTATTGGAAAATTTAAGGAAATAACAAGCAATATCTCGAAAATGGTTCACTCAACTAAAAAAAAATGTATATGACATAAATTGTGTATTTTAACGCGATCTACATTTTTTGTGTAGTAAAATTTTGGCTATCTCTTATGGTTTACCAGTTATGCATACTGAACCTAAATACCAAGTTTGGTGTTTATCCGACTGTTCGTTTTTGAGTTATGCTGTTCACAGACACACAGACGCACAGACACACAGACACACAGACAGACACACACACGGACATGTTTCCAAAAATGCTTTTTTTTTTCTGGATTCAGTGATTCTCAAAACATGTATTTCCAGTGAAATCTCGGTATCGAATTTTTGGGTGGAATGCAATACTTCCCCTACTTACTATACGTAGTAGAGAAAGTAAAAATGAATAACGCATTTGAGAAAAAGTATAAGTATTGGAAAATTTAAAGGAAATAACAAGCAATATCTCGAAAAACGGTTCACTCAACAAAATAAATGTATATGGCATAAGTTGTGTATTTTAACGCGATCTACATTTTTTGTGTAGCAAACTTTTGTCTATCTCTTACGGTTTATCAGTTATGAAAAAGTCGTTCACAATGAAGAATTCTTTTGGAGACATTCCCAGAAAATTCGAGATATACATTTCATTTCTCTCGACATTATCTTAAATATATGATATTTTCATCAAAATCGTTAGAGCCATTTTTTAATACAAAGAGAACGGGATTTCACAAGTGAAACAGTACTGTGATAACGATACCACTGAAACAAAAAAAAATCTGATGTGTAACACTCACATGACTTTCTCAACTCTTGTACAAAGTATTTTTACAAACGCTTATTCCCCATCTAGTTCATGTTAATCGAGATAAACATTTGCAAAATCTATTTTATTGCTAATTTTCTTGTATAAAAAAAAAATCTGATGTGTAACACTCACATGACGTTCTCTACTCTTGTACAAAGTATTTTTACAAACGCTTATGCTCCATCTAGTTCATGTTAATCGAGATAAACATTTGCAAACTCTATTTTATTGCTAATTTTCTTGTAGATGTAGGGGAAAATATATTTACAAGGGGAATATAGAAAAACAGTAGCCTTTAAGCACATACATATCTCTTAATAGCTGGTTGCTATGTGCAACACCATTCTTTTTGCCACAGATTAATACTGTTTGCATATCAAAGACAAAAAAAAAATGAATAACGAAGTCCCATTTGAGAAAATAAATATTGGAAAATTAACAAACAATATCTCGAAAACGGTTCACTCAACAACAAAAATGTATATTACATAAGATGTGTATTTTAACGCGATCTACATTTTTTGTGTAGTAAAATTTTGTCTATCTCTTACGGTTTTTCAGTTATGAAAAAGACGTTCACAATGAAGAATACTTTTGGAGACATTCCCAGAAAATTCGAGATATACATTTCATTTCTCACGACATTATATTAAACATACGATATTTTTCATCAAAATCGTTAGAGCCATTTTTTTTAATACAAAGAGAACGGGATTTCACAAGTGAAACAGTACTGTGATAACGATACCAACAAAACTAATTATTATTCACCCACTGAAACACATAAAAAAAATCTGATGTGTAACACTCACATGACTTTTCTCATCTCTTGTACAAAGTATTTTTACAAACGCTTATTCCCCATCTAGTTCATGTTAATCGAGATAAACATTTGCAAACTCTGTTTTATTGCTAATTTTGTTGTAGATGTAGGGAAAATATATTTACAAGGGGAATATAGAAAAACAGTAGCCTTTAAGCACATACATATCTCTTAATAGCTGGTTGCTATGTGCAGTACCATTCTTTTTGCCACAGATTAATACTCTTTGCATATCAAAGACAAAAAAAAAAATGAATAACGAATTCCCATTTGAGAAAATAACTATTGGAAAATTTAAGTAAATAACAAGCAATATCTCGAAAACGGTTCACTCAACAATAAAGATGTATATGACATAAGTTGTGTATTTTAACGCGATCTACATACTTTCGTACTCACCTATAAGATATAGAGGGTAGAGGTCGTACGAACGTAGCACTTTGAGAATCTATATTCAACAGTTGGTGTTACTCCTTAGAAAGGAAGTATCTGCTGATTTTTATTTAATTCTTTACATTTTACATAACACGTATGCACTGGCACAACACAAAAGCACTACACACAATACTCAGTTTTAATATTTGCACTAATAACATCAGGAATAACTGAAGTCTGCAAACAGTCATTTCCCATGTGCAGCCTTACGTACAGAAAACGTGTGTGGCTGATCTATGTGTAAAAAGAGCCTGAGAGCGGATGTACGTCAGCGGTAAAATCTTTTAAATGCATTTTTATTGGCGATGGTAGAAATCGTGCAGTGGTGGATCGTGAAAATTCATATAAATGGATGTATCACCTCATAATAAGCCTCTATATACCAAGAATATTGAGTTTTTAAAAAGTCAGCAACTGTACCTGTGTTTCTATACGTGAACGTCAGATGGCAGCTTCGATACGTGTCCACGGAGACCTTAGTGCTAGGCAACTGTACCTCTGTTTCTATACGTGAACGGCAGATTGCAGCTTCGATACGTGTCCACGGAGACCTTAGTGCTAGGCAACTGTACCTCTGTTTCTATACGTGAACGGCAGATTGCAGCTTCGATACGTGTCCACGGAGACCTTAGTGCTAGGCAACTGCACCTCTGTTTCTATACGTGAACGGCAGATTGCAGCTTCGATACGTGTCCACGGAGACCTTAGCGCTAGGCAACTGCACCTCTGTTTCTATACGTGAACGGCAGATTGCAGCTTCGATACGTGTCCACGGAGACCTTAGTGCTAGGCAACTGTACCTCTGTTTCTATACGTGAACGGCAGATTGCAGCTTCGATACGTGTCCACGGAGACCTTAGTGCTAGGCAACTGTACCTCTGTTTCTATACGTGAACGGCAGATTGCAGCTTCGATACGTGTCCACGGAGACCTTAGTGCTAGGCAACTGCACCTCTGTTTCTATACGTGAACGGCAGATTGCAGCTTCGATACGTATCCACGGAGACCTTAGTGCTAGGCAACTGCACCTCTGTTTCTATACGTGAACGGCAGATTGCAGCTTCAATACGTGTCCACGGAGACCTTAGTGCTAGGCAACTGTACCTCTGTTTCTATACGTGAACGGGAGATTGCAGCTTCGATACGTGTCCACGGAGACCTTAGTGCTAGGCAACTGCACCTCTGTTTCTATACGTGAACGTCAGATTGCAGCTTCGATACGTGTCCACGGAGACCTTAGTGCTAGGCAACTGCACCTCTGTTTCTATACGTGAACGGCAGATTGCAGCTTCGATACGTATCCACGGGGACCTTAGTGCTAGGGAACTGCACCTCTGTTTGTATACGTGAACGGCAGATTGCAGCTTCAATACGTGTACACGGAGACCTTAGTGCTAGGCAGCTGTACCTCTGTTTCTATACGTGAACGGCAGATTGCAGCTTCGATACGTGTCCACGGAGATCTTAGTGCTAGGCAGCTATACCTGTTTCTATACGTCAACGGCAGATTGCAGCTTCGATACGTGTTCACGGAGACCTTAGTGCTAGGCAACTGTACCTGTGTTTCTATACGTGTCCACGGAGACCTTAGTGCTAGACAACTGTACCTCTGTTTCTATACGTGAACGGCAGATTGCAGCTTCAATACGTGTCCACGGAGACCTTAGTGCTAGTGCTAGGCAACTATACCTCTGTTTCTATACGTGAACGGCAGATTGCAGGTTCGATACGTGTCCACGGAGATCTTAGTGCTAGGCAACTATACCTGTTTCTATACGTGAACGGCAGATTGCAGCTTCGATACGTGTCCACGGAGACCTTAGTGCTAGGCAACTGTACCTGTGTTTCTATACGTGAACGTCAGATGGCAGCTTCGATACGTGTCCACGGAGACCTTAGTGTTAGGCAACTGTACCTCTGTTTCTATACGTGAACGGCAGATTGCAGCTTCGATACGTGTCCACGGAGACCTTTCGCTTCAGGTGACAAAATAACACTAGGCACTTGTGTGCCGTGGTGTAAGCCGCAATCACGGTATTGGTAGCGTGGATCTCCTTGGGGCTCTCCTCGGAGTTACCTCAACACCACGTACATGACCTGGTTCGTCACGGGTACGCAGGTCTGCACTACCACTTCCTCGGCGTTGAGCAGGCCCAGGAGGCGATCGTACCGGTACACCAGCTAGCACGTGGACATGTTATCGCGCTGTGGTGTTGCGTGTGCGAGGTATGGAAACTCAAGGACGCAAAACATGCACGACCGAGGGTTAAAAAGCAGAACAAGTAGTGACGTGGAGCGTTGTGATTGGTGTAAATAAGACGATCTCTGATAGGTGGACAAATTGAAATAACGTGATGTGATAGGCGAAAATAAAATCAAAGGTGATTGGATGAAAAATGACGAGAAGGAATTAGCGGTGAATTTGTGAACTAAGATGGCGAAGATTTTTTTTTTTTTTAAAAAAAAGGATAATATAAGTACGGCAACTGTAACGGTTTACGGCAAACGCGAGCCGCGCAATGCGTCACGCCCGGGCAATAAAACAAAAAACATATTGAGCAAGATGCCCGGCGTGACGCATTGCGCGGCGCGCGTTTGCCGTAAACCGTTACAGTTGCCGTACTTATATTATCCTTTTTTTTAAAAAAAAAAAAAATCTTCGCCATCTTAGTTCACAAATTCACCGCTAATTCCTTCTCGTCATTTTTCATCCAATCACCTTTGATTTTATTTTCGCCTATCACATCACGTTATTTCAATTTGTCCACCTATCAGAGAACGTCTTATTTACACCAATCACAACGCTCCACGTCACTACTTGTTCTGCTTTTTAACCCTCGGTCGTGCATGTTTTGCGTCCTTGAGTTTCCATACCTCGCACACGCAACACCACAGCGCGATAACATGTCCACGTGCTAGCTGGTGTACCGGTACGATCGCCTCCTGGGCCTGCTCAACGCCGAGGAAGTGGTAGTGCAGACCTGCGTACCCGTGACGAACCAGGTCATGTACGTGGTGTTGAGGTAACTCCGAGGAGAGCCCCAAGGAGATCCACGCTACCAATACCGTGATTGCGGCTTACACCACGGCACACAAGTGCCTAGTGTTATTTTGTCACCTGAAGCGAAAGGTCTCCGTGGACACGTATCGAAGCTGCAATCTGCCGTTCACGTATAGAAACAGAGGTACAGTTGCCTAACACTAAGGTCTCCGTGGACACGTATCGAAGCTGCCATCTGACGTTCACGTATAGAAACACAGGTACAGTTGCCTAGCACTAAGGTCTCCGTGGACACGTATCGAAGCTGCAATCTGCCGTTCACGTATAGAAACAGGTATAGTTGCCTAGCACTAAGATCTCCGTGGACACGTATCGAACCTGCAATCTGCCGTTCACGTATAGAAACAGAGGTATAGTTGCCTAGCACTAGCACTAAGGTCTCCGTGGACACGTATTGAAGCTGCAATCTGCCGTTCACGTATAGAAACAGAGGTACAGTTGTCTAGCACTAAGGTCTCCGTGGACACGTATAGAAACACAGGTACAGTTGCCTAGCACTAAGGTCTCCGTGAACACGTATCGAAGCTGCAATCTGCCGTTGACGTATAGAAACAGGTATAGCTGCCTAGCACTAAGATCTCCGTGGACACGTATCGAAGCTGCAATCTGCCGTTCACGTATAGAAACAGAGGTACAGCTGCCTAGCACTAAGGTCTCCGTGTACACGTATTGAAGCTGCAATCTGCCGTTCACGTATACAAACAGAGGTGCAGTTCCCTAGCACTAAGGTCCCCGTGGATACGTATCGAAGCTGCAATCTGCCGTTCACGTATAGAAACAGAGGTGCAGTTGCCTAGCACTAAGGTCTCCGTGGACACGTATCGAAGCTGCAATCTGACGTTCACGTATAGAAACAGAGGTGCAATTGCCTAGCACTAAGGTCTCCGTGGACACGTATCGAAGCTGCAATCTCCCGTTCACGTATAGAAACAGAGGTACAGTTGCCTAGCACTAAGGTCTCCGTGGACACGTATTGAAGCTGCAATCTGCCGTTCACGTATAGAAACAGAGGTGCAGTTGCCTAGCACTAAGGTCTCCGTGGACACGTATCGAAGCTGCAATCTGCCGTTCACGTATAGAAACAGAGGTACAGTTGCCTAGCACTAAGGTCTCCGTGGACACGTATCGAAGCTGCAATCTGCCGTTCACGTATAGAAACAGAGGTACAGTTGCCTAGCACTAAGGTCTCCGTGGACACGTATCGAAGCTGCAATCTGCCGTTCACGTATAGAAACAGAGGTGCAGTTGCCTAGCGCTAAGGTCTCCGTGGACACGTATCGAAGCTGCAATCTGCCGTTCACGTATAGAAACAGAGGTGCAGTTGCCTAGCACTAAGGTCTCCGTGGACACGTATCGAAGCTGCAATCTGCCGTTCACGTATAGAAACAGAGGTACAGTTGCCTAGCACTAAGGTCTCCGTGGACACGTATCGAAGCTGCAATCTGCCGTTCACGTATAGAAACAGAGGTACAGTTGCCTAGCACTAAGGTCTCCGTGGACACGTATCGAAGCTGCCATCTGACGTTCACGTATAGAAACACAGGTACAGTTGCTGACTTTTTAAAAACTCAATATTCTTGGTATATAGAGGCTTATTATGAGGTGATACATCCATTTATATGAATTTTCACGATCCACCACTGCACGATTTCTACCATCGCCAATAAAAATGCATTTAAAAGATTTTACCGCTGACGTACATCCGCACTCAGGCTCTTTTTACACATAGATCAGCCACACACGTTTTCTGTACGTAAGGCTGCACATGGGAAATGACTGTTTGCAGACTTCAGTTATTCCTGATGTTATTAGTGCAAATATTAAAACTGAGTATTGTGTGTAGTGCTTTTGTGTTGTGCCAGTGCATACGTGTTATGTAAAATGTAAAGAATTAAATAAAAATCAGCAGATACTTCCTTTCTAAGGAGTAACACCAACTGTTGAATATAGATTCTCAAAGTGCTACGTTCGTACGACCTCTACCCTCTATATCTTATAGGTGAGTACGAAAGTATGTAGATCGCGTTAAAATACACAACTTATGTCATATACATCTTTATTGTTGAGTGAACCGTTTTCGAGATATTGCTTGTTATTTACTTAAATTTTCCAATAGTTATTTTCTCAAATGGGAATTCGTTATTCATTTTTTTTTTGTCTTTGATATGCAAAGAGTATTAATCTGTGGCAAAAAGAATGGTACTGCACATAGCAACCAGCTATTAAGAGATATGTATGTGCTTAAAGGCTACTGTTTTTCTATATTCCCCTTGTAAATATATTTTCCCTACATCTACAACAAAATTAGCAATAAAACAGAGTTTGCAAATGTTTATCTCGATTAACATGAACTAGATGGGGAATAAGCGTTTGTAAAAATACTTTGTACAAGAGATGAGAAAAGTCATGTGAGTGTTACACATCAGATTTTTTTTATGTGTTTCAGTGGGTGAATAATAATTAGTTTTGTTGGTATCGTTATCACAGTACTGTTTCACTTGTGAAATCCCGTTCTCTTTGTATTAAAAAAAATGGCTCTAACGATTTTGATGAAAAATATCGTATGTTTAATATAATGTCGTGAGAAATGAAATGTATATCTCGAATTTTCTGGGAATGTCTCCAAAAGTATTCTTCATTGTGAACGTCTTTTTCATAACTGAAAAACCGTAAGAGATAGACAAAATTTTACTACACAAAAAATGTAGATCGCGTTAAAATACACATCTTATGTAATATACATTTTTGTTGTTGAGTGAACCGTTTTCGAGATATTGTTTGTTAATTTTCCAATATTTATTTTCTCAAATGGGACTTCGTTATTCATTTTTTTTTTTGTCTTTGATATGCAAACAGTATTAATCTGTGGCAAAAAGAATGGTGTTGCACATAGCAACCAGCTATTAAGAGATATGTATGTGCTTAAAGGCTACTGTTTTTCTATATTCCCCTTGTAAATATATTTTCCCCTACATCTACAAGAAAATTAGCAATAAAATAGAGTTTGCAAATGTTTATCTCGATTAACATGAACTAGATGGAGCATAAGCGTTTGTAAAAATACTTTGTACAAGAGTAGAGAACGTCATGTGAGTGTTACACATCAGATTTTTTTTTTATACAAGAAAATTAGCAATAAAATAGATTTTGCAAATGTTTATCTCGATTAACATGAACTAGATGGGGAATAAGCGTTTGTAAAAATACTTTGTACAAGAGTTGAGAAAGTCATGTGAGTGTTACACATCAGATTTTTTTTTGTTTCAGTGGTATCGTTATCACAGTACTGTTTCACTTGTGAAATCCCGTTCTCTTTGTATTAAAAAATGGCTCTAACGATTTTGATGAAAATATCATATATTTAAGATAATGTCGAGAGAAATGAAATGTATATCTCGAATTTTCTGGGAATGTCTCCAAAAGAATTCTTCATTGTGAACGACTTTTTCATAACTGATAAACCGTAAGAGATAGACAAAAGTTTGCTACACAAAAAATGTAGATCGCGTTAAAATACACAACTTATGCCATATACATTTATTTTGTTGAGTGAACCGTTTTTCGAGATATTGCTTGTTATTTCCTTTAAATTTTCCAATACTTATACTTTTTCTCAAATGCGTTATTCATTTTTACTTTCTCTACTACGTATAGTAAGTAGGGGAAGTATTGCATTCCACCCAAAAATTCGATACCGAGATTTCACTGGAAATACATGTTTTGAGAATCACTGAATCCAGAAAAAAAAAGCATTTTTGGAAACATGTCCGTGTGTGTGTCTGTCTGTGTGTCTGTGTGTCTGTGCGTCTGTGTGTCTGTGAACAGCATAACTCAAAAACGAACAGTCGGATAAACACCAAACTTGGTATTTAGGTTCAGTATGCATAACTGGTAAACCATAAGAGATAGCCAAAATTTTACTACACAAAAAATGTAGATCGCGTTAAAATACACAATTTATGTCATATACATTTTTTTTTAGTTGAGTGAACCATTTTCGAGATATTGCTTGTTATTTCCTTAAATTTTCCAATACTTATACTTTTTCTCAAATGCGTTATTCATTTTTACTTTCTCTACTACGTATAGTAAGTAGGGGAAGTATTGCATTCCACCCAAAAATTCGTTACCGAGATTTCACTGGAAATACATGTTTTGAGAATCTCTGAATCCAAAAAAAAAAAAGCATTTTTGGAAACATGTCCGTGTGTGTGTCTGTCTGTGTGTCTGTGTGTCTGTGTGTCTGTGAACAGCATAACTCAAAAACGAACAGTCGGATAAACACCAAACTTGGTATTTAGGTTCAGTATCTTCCAGAGATGCGACACGAAGGTTTTCAAGAAAATCCCCCCACCCCAGACTACCCTTTACATGGAACATTTTTCGAAAATTTTAATTTTCTCAAAAACGGCTCTAACGATTTTGATTAAAACATCATATGTTTAAGATATTGTCATGTCAAATAAAATGTATATCTCGAATTTTCTGGGAATGTCTCCAAAAATATTCTTCATTGTGAACGACTTTTTTGCATAACTGGTAAACCATAAGAGATAGACAAAATTTTACTACACAAAAAATGTAGATCGCGTTAAAATACACAACTTATGTCATATACGTTTCTTTTGTTGAGTGAACCGTTTTCGAGATATTGCTTGTTATTTCCTTAAATTTTCCAATACTTATACTTTTTCTCAAATTCGTTTATTCATTTTTTTTATGTCCTGAACATGCAAACAGAACGGAATTCGCCACATAGCAACCAGCGTTAAAATATTTGACTATCGCTTAAAAGCTACCAATTAGATTGTACAAGAGTAGAGAAAGTTATGTGAGTGTAACAAATCAGTTTTTTTTATACGCTACTATTTTAGTGTGTGTGTGTGTGTGTGTGTGTGTGTGTGCGCGCGCGCGAGTACGTGCCTAGGAACCGTGCGCCACAAGCCAAAACGACGACGTTATAGAAAAACTTTATCAATTGCCTACCGGCCAGGGACAACCGCTAAAAAACCTGAAAAAAGCTCTAAGAGTATTCTAACGCTTACCGATCTGGAAAACCCTTGAAAACAAGATAGTACACTTTTGAGATATTGCTTGTTATTTCCTTAAATTTTTCAATACTTTTTTACTTTCTCTACTACGTATAGTAAGTAGGGGAAGTATTGCATTCCGCCCAAAAATTCGATACCGAGATTTCACCGGAAATACACGTTTTGAGACCTCCTGAATCAAAAAAAAAAAAAAAAAAAAAGCATTTTTGGAAACATGTCCGTGTGTGTGTGCCTGTCTGTGTGTCTGTCTGTCTCTCTGTGTGTGTGTGTGTGTGTGCGCGCGCCAGTACGTGCCTAGTATCCGTGCGCCGACAAGGTAAAACTTCATCATTTGCCTACCGGGCAGGGACAACCGCTAAAAACCTGAGAAAACCTCCAAAATTAGAAACGCCTTCGTCAACCAGTACAGAAAACGCCTACCAACCAGGGAAAACCTATGAAAAAGCAGAAAGAGCTTGCATTTGTTTACCATCCGCAGAAAACTCCCAAAAAAAAAAAAAAAAAAAAAAAACTAGTCATTTTAAAAAAAAAAAAGGAAAAAGACCAATAATATAAGTATGGTAGAAACAGCTTGCATTCGTCTACCAACCAGAGAAAACCCCCGAAACACTAGTTATTTAAAATTGCTGATGAGTTCTGGATAGGCTTTTGCAAATGTTGTTGGTAGCAAAACTTGCCTTTTCCATCACCTCCAACATACCCCACTCCCACACCTTTTTTTCTTTCCACCAATCATAATCTCTCTTATTCTCGCCAATCAGCAACTTTCATTTGTTCCTTTCCACCAATAACATCACTTCTTATTCCCACCAATGACAACTTCACACGTCACTTTCTGTTATACTTTTTATCCCTCGTTCGCCATCTTTCCCCCTCTTTCAGACCCCAACCACCGCACAGTCAACACCTCGCCGCTCCTTAACCTCAACTTCGTGCCTCCGCCATCTTATTTAGTTCACATTTTTACCACCGCGCCTCTCATCTCTCAACCAGATTGCCTGCAAGAACAGATCTCGTTCATTCGCACCTCGACGGTTGCCTCGGCAGCAGCTACTGCCAACACCTACGTCGTACACGTTTTTGACCGCTTTCGACCGGCTTGAGAACCCTGCTCCTACGTACGCTAGCGACCATCACGATGGTCCAGTACCAGGTTTTGGTATAGTTAAATTACGCCTCTGCAAAGGGTGTCTGTACCGCTTTAAAAACCTAGGTATATCAGTGCGTAGTGATGTTGGTTGATCTTAAAGCTGGTTAAGCATTTTCAAAAACAGTTTGCTTTTATTTTTCCGCCTCGCGTGCCGCGCTTTTGGTGACGCATCCACACCGGTAACAGGTAAGTAACACACGCATAATTATTTTTCGGACCTGCTTGGCGTAGGAATATATCCTTTCGTGTTTTGGTACTGTAACCTCAAACCTCCTTACCCACCTCTTGCGTCCGCCATCTTGTTTAGTTCTCACCGCATCTCCTTGTCGCAGACCCTCCGCCATTTTTAGTTCCCGCTATTTTAACCTCAAAATCTACTCTTCTAACCTCTTGCTACCGCCATCTTCTTTTAGTTCCCATTCTCACCACCGCGTCTCCTTACCCCCACCTCTTGCGACCGCCATGTTCACCACTAACCTCCAAATTTCCTCGTCCTTAAACCTCTTGTCTCAACCACCTTGTTTAGTTCCCATTTTCGCCACCGCATCTCATATCGCCCCATCTCTCTATCCACTCAAGAAAACTACCATCCAACGTTCAAAAAATTGCTGATCAGTTCACGACAGGCTTTTGCAAATCTTGTTGCTAGCAAAACTTACCTTTCCCATCACCTCCAACATACCCCACTCCTTTTTCTTTCCACCAATCATAACCTCTCTTATTCTTACCAATCAACAACTTTCATTTGCTCCTTTCCACCAATAAAATCACTTCTTATTCCCACCAATCACAACTTCACACGTCACTTTCTGTTACACTTTTTATCCCTCGCTCCCCATCTTTTCCCTCTTTCAGTCCCGACCTCCGCACAGACAACACCTCGCCGCTGCTCACATCTCCGAACCAAATTGCCGGCGAGAACAGATCTTGTTTATTCACACCTCGACCGTTGACTCGACAGCAGCTACTGTCAACACCTACGTCGTACACGTTTTTGACCGCTTTCGACCGGCTATGAGAACCCTGCTCCTACGTACGCTAGCGACCATCACGATGGTCCAGTACCAGGTTTTTGGTATAGTTAAATTACGCCTCTGCAAAGGGTGTCTGTACCGCTTTAAAAACCTAGGTATATCAGTGCGTAGTGATGTTGGTTGATCTTAAAGCTGGTTAAGCATTTTCAAAAACAGTTTGCTTTTATTTTTCCGCCTCGCGTGCCGCGCTTTTGGTGACGCATCCACACCGGTAACAGGTAAGTACCACACGCATAATTATTTTTCGCACCTGCTTGGCGTAGGAATATATCCTTTCGTGTTTTCGTACTGTAACCTCAAATCTCCTTACCCTCCTCTTGCGACCGCCATCTTGTTTAGTTCTCACCGCATCTCCTTGTCGCAGACCCTCCGCCATTTTTAGTTCCCACTATTTTAACCTCAAAATCTACTCTTCTAAAACTCTTGCTACCCCCATCTTCTTTTAGTTCCCATTCTCACCACTGCGTCTCCTTACCCCCACCTCTTGCGACCGCCGTGTTCACCACTAACCTCCAAATTTCCTCGTCCTTAAACCTCTTGTCTCAACAACCTTGTCTAGTTCCCATTTTCGCCACCGCATCTCATATCGCCCCCATCTCTCTATCCACTCAAGAAAACTACCATCCGACGTTCAAAAATTGCTGATCAGTTCAAGACAGGCTTTTGCAAATCTTGCTGCTAGCAAAACTCACCTTTCCCATCACCTCCAACATACCCCACTCCCACACCTTTTTCTTTCCACCAATCATAATCCCTCTTATTCTTACCAATCAACAACTCTCATTTGCTCCTTTCCACCAATAAAATCACTTCTTATTCCCACCAATCACAACTTCACACGTCACTTTCCTTTACACTTTTTATCCCTCGCTCCCCATCTTTTCCCCCCATTTCAGTGCCGACCTCCGCACAGACAACACCTCGCCACCCAGCTCCTCTCCATCACGCGACCTCCATACTCCTCCATCTCCCTTCCTCCATCTCCCACCCCAAATTAACGAACCAATCAAAACACTCCACGTCACTTCCTCAATTCTTTCAACTCGTCCCGGATGAGCCAACCGATTTAACGATAATCCTAACGCTCAGGGCGCTTTTCAAACTTACCGCCGCCGCCGTCGCACGCAGCGACACTAGCGACACTAGCGCCCCTAGCGGCAGGATTATCGTTAAAACAATTGGCTCATCCGGGACTAATACTACTGACGACTGAATTATTGTCCTTGGTTTCAGGCGTTCATTGTGCAAAATCCTGCCATATTGTCCATCACATGGTTCACAGATGAAACATGGTTGCATTTATCCGGCTATATGAACTCAAATAACTCACGCTATTGGGCCAGCGAAAATCTACATGCTATTCATGAAGCACCTATGCACCCGGTTAGAATCGGAGTTTGGTGCGCAATATCCGCACAGAGAATAGTGGGACCAATTTATTTTTTTTTAAACAATGTGAACACTGCAGAGTACCGACGGACTTTCATGGAGTTTGCTGAGCAACTAGACGATGTAGAGCTGAGTCAAGGATATTTTCAGCAGGACGGCGCTACATGCCATACATCAAATAAATCCATTGCACTAATTGCAAGTTTCTTTGACGACCGGATAATTTCCAAGAACCTGTGGCCACCGAGATCTCCAGATTTGACATCGCCGGACTTCTTTCTATGGGGTTACTTAAAAGACAGGGTTTATGTCACACGTCCCCAGACATTGGACGATCTGAAGCACAACATTACACAGGAGATTCAAGCTATTGACAACAGAGTGCTCCAACGAGTGGCCAGTAACATGCAACGACGTGTTGCCCTATGTAGGATGGAGAACATTTTCAACATTTGCTATAGAGGTAAATAATTTCCCAAAATTCCTCTGCATTTCAGGTATAATAAGTTGTCGCCAGCGTAACTCGTTTTGAAACAATTAAAAGAAATAAATGTGTCACTTCTTCATAAATCACTCTGTATAATTTGCTACTTTTAAGGTCACAGGTGGCGACACAGAATATCCAGTCACAAACAAAATAAATATAAATAGTGTTACAATTATTATAAAGGCGAATGAAACACACAAATCAATATTTCGCTCATTACATTAGTTTATTTAACATAAGGAATAATTAGCAAGACACCTAGCACAGGTCTGCACGGGTTCGGACTTAATTTGAAAAATGTTTTTGACCTCAGCCGGGCTCTGGCTTGAAAATAAACACGAAAATAATTATTTAAGGCATTCAGCGTTAGCCATTTTATTTTCCATATACATATATTTAAAAATATGGCATTTTAATCAAAATAATTGTTGCCATTTTTGAGAAAGAAAATAAATAATTTTCAGTTTAAAGGGAAGATAAAGACGAAAAAAATAATACAACACTCCTTTTTTACTTTCTCTACTACGTATATTAAGTAGGACAAGTATTGTATTCCACCCAAAAATTCGATACCGAGATTTCACCGGAAATACATGTTTTGAGACACACTGAATCCAAAAAAAGCATTTTCGGAAACATGTCCGTGTGTGCGTCTGTCTGTGTGTGTGTTTGTGTGTCTGTGAACAGCATAACTCAGAAACGAACAGTCGGATAAACACCAAACTTGGTATTTAGGTTTAGTATCTTCCAGAGATGCGACACAAGAAAATCCCCCCACCCCAGATTACCCTTTACATGAAACATTTTTCGAAAAATTTAATTTTCTCAGAAAAGGCTCAAACGATTTTGATTAAAATATCATATGTTAAGATATTTTCATGACAAATAAAATGTATATCTTTAATTTTCTGGGAATGTCTCCAAAAGTATTCTTCATTATGAATGACTTTTGCATAACTGGTAAACCATAAGAGATAGACAAAATTATACCACACAAAAATGTAGATTGCGTTAAAATACACAATTTATGTCATATACTTTTTTGTTGTTGAGTGAACCATTTTCGAGATATTGCTTGTTATTCCCTCAAATCTTTCAATACTTATTTTCTCAAATGGGAATTCGTTATTCATTTTTTTTGTCTTGGATATGCAAAGAGTATTAATCTGTGACAAAGAGAATGGTGCTGCACCTAGCAACCAGCTATTAAGAGATATGTATGTGCTTAAAGGCTACTGTTTTTCTATATTGCCTTTGTAAATATATATTCCTCTTACATCTACAAGAAAATTAGCAATAAGATAGAGTCTGCAAATGTTTATCTCGATTAACATGAAGTAGATGGAGAATAAGCGTTTGTAAAAATAATTTGTACAAGAGTAGAGAAAGTCATGTGAGTGTAACACATCAAATTTTTTTTTTTTTTTGGTCCGCAATGTTGAGTTTTCCAGAAAGCACAGTTATCGCAGTATCCAACAAGTAGTTATGCTGGTAGTAATAAATAGTTGCTCGCTTCGGCTAACTGCGAATAGCGTTACAACAGCACCGCAGCTGCAAACTCCACCTCTCTCCGTCCACCGACACCAGGACATCCTGGGCAGAGTGCAGTAATAGGGGCATGTGGTCAGTAAGGCAGTATGCTGTCAACATGCCTCTTACTGCATGTGGATTCTAGGGCTTTGCGCCACTATTTCTGTAATGTGGCTTTTCAATTCGTCCATTCGTCCAGTGCATCATTTGCTGGATACCCTAGCAGGTGAAAAATTTCCCATGCCTGACCGGAAATCGAAGCCGAATTCCTTCGCACCGCAGGCAGCAGCGCTTCGTGGAGTGATGCTGCTGCTACTGATGATGACGATGGGCAGAGTGGTACGTATAACCTATTCTGGGCTCCGGCTCGGTTCTGGACGGGCTCAAGAGTTTCGGCCCTCTAGCACCCAGCCCCATCAACCTAAGGTCAATGGTTATCGTGTTACGCCGTCTTCTTCAATACAGGCATGACGTCACGCAGCTGCTGGGAAACATGATATGCAGCATTACGAGTTGCCCATGTGATATTAACTAAAGAAAGTTATAGTTTATCTCTATAAATAGAAAGCATAGCTAAAAACTAACCAATCACTTCTCATAATACAGTTAATACTAAGTGACAGGCATCAGTCTGGAATCAGTTTTTAAAATGAGTGAACGAGGTATCCGATTTTATCGGCTTCGACTAAAAAATATGCGCCTTTCCAAAAAAAGTATTTATAGAAAAAGTCCTCTCGCGGTGTCTATATTTGTGAACAGCATAACTCAAAAAACATAAATAAAAGCCAAACAAATTTTATATTTCAGTCAGACATTGTTTAACCGTGAGAGATGGCGCCGCGGAAACGTTGGCGACTCGCATTCGGGAGGTCCCGGGTCCGATTCCTGGCGACCGCCCTGTCTGATTTTTCGCGGTTCCTCCGTGTCGGCAGGCGAAAGCTGGAGCGGTTCCTCTTCTACCACGAATTTCCTATCCCTCATTTAGTATACCTATCATCTTCCTTGTCATCTGTTTCAGGGTTATAGGACCGGGCGACGGTGTTCGGCGGGTTGCGGCTGTGCGGTGAATGTGCAATTTGTAGAAGTTTTTTCCGTGACGTCGTTGCGGGACTGCTCAATTAGCACCCTCCTCCAAGTGGGCCCCACCGGTGTAGTCTGGAGGCTTATGAGTGGGCCCGGACGGCATCGGATGCTTTCGATCTGGAAACGTTAGGCACCCCGTCCAAGCTTGCTCCCGTCGTCATCCAGATCTGGTCGCCCTCCGGGTTCTCCACTCATTCCTCCCTCCCAGGGATCGTGGTAGAAGGAAAAAGAGTCGTTGCATTATTTAAGAAACATCTCCCCACTTCAAACTAACCTTAAATAGAAAACTTTTGTAATTTTTCATTTTCTCTAGAATGTCTACAAGGATTTTGATTAAATTATATGCTTAAGATATGTTCGTTATTATTATTAAAATATAAATCTTGAACTTTCTGTGAATAACCTGTGAAGTTCATTCTGAATGAGTTTTTACAATTTTCTATAACTAAGAAACCATACGAGGTGGTCAAAAACTTGCTCCAGGGAAAATGTAGAACTCATTGAGGCATTTGTGTTAACTACATCCATACTCCATTTTTCAAATGTAAGGACGGAAGATCTTCAGAGTTTCCCGTTTTTCATTTTGCTTTTTACTGCCAAGAGGTGGTTACTATGATTTACAATAGTTCCCTTTAACTTCTATTTTTACTTCGTAAACAACTCATTGTAAGTGTTAAACTTTTATTTTATTCATTTTCATTAGAAAACACTCATATTCACTCTCATAATCACATTTTCACACACTTTGGAAGGTATGCAATGATTCTAATTAAAGAAAATTACTCCCGCCGCCGCCCAAGTAAAGAAACCTACCCCCAATGATAGGGTGATGATAAGAATGGAGGTGGAATGAGAGGACCTACAGCTTTTACCGTGGACTGCGAACCAATTGGGCCTTGGGGATACGTCACATGAGCAAAGTGAGGGCAGATTTAAAATCGCGGGGAATCGAACCCCGGACCCCAGTACGAGAGCCGGAAACGAAACCACTGCGCTACCACGACGCTCCAAAATTTGAACGTTATTGCTTATTATAAATCATTTCTAGGAAAAAAATTCCGATGTGTTACATTCAAATAACTTTCTCTACCCTCTTTCGTTTATTAGTGGCTATACAAATTATTCTTACAAAGGTTATTTTTCTACTTCACTTTAATCGAGACAAATCTTTGCAGAAATAGCTACATTACGCATTTCGTTATAGATACAAAGGGATCAGCGATAGTCAAATGTTTAACAACTGGACGCTATATGCTGGCCTTAAAATGCCACACTGTTTCCTTAACATCGCGAGAAATAACTGAATGTCGACACAACTTTAAAAGAAAGACAAAGTATTGAGCAATGCGAACCATTAATAATCAATATCTCGGAAACAGCTTATGCCACAAAAAATTATTTGAAATAAGTTGTGTGTTTTAAAGAGATCCACATGTTTTGTATAGTACCTTTTTGTCTATCGCTTAACGTTTACCAGTTATACAAGATTATACAAAATTCCTTCCGAATGAAAAGGACTTCAAAGGCTATTCCCAGAAAATTCAAGATATACGTTTTATTTGCCATGTGTATATATTTAATACATTATTTTAGTCAAAATCTTTAGAGCAATTTTTCAGAAAATACAAAATTTCGAAAAATTTTCCATTTAAAGGGTAGTTGCGGCGGGGATTTTCTTGAAAACCTTCGTGTCGCATATTTGGGAGATACTGAATGTAAATGTCAAGTTTGGTATTAAATCCGACTTTTCGTTTTTGAGTTATGCTGTTTACAAACACACACACACACACACACACACACATAGACACATACATGGAGCTTTTTCTAAAAATGTTTTTATTCAAGGTGCCTCAAAACATGTATTTCATCTGAAATCTCGGTGTAGAATTTTTGGGTGATATGCAATACCTTCTCTACCTATTATGTACGTGGTAGAGAAAGTAAAAAATCTGATGTGTAACATTCATATGCCTCTCTCTGTTCTTCCACAAACTATTTTACAAACGCTTATTCTCTATCTACATCACGTTAATCGAGATAAACATTTGCAGAAACTTATTGCTAATTTTCTTGTAGGTGTAAGGGGAATATTGTAGGCTTTAAGAGATAGTCAAATGTTTTAAGAGTTGGTTGCTATGTGGCGCATTCCATTCTCTTTGTATGTCCAGGACATAAAAAAAAAAAAGAATAATGAATTCTCGTTTGAGAAAAAGGGTATCAGAAAATTCAAACAAATAACAAGGAAATCTCGGAAATGGTTCACTGGACAAAAAAGTATATGCCATAAATTGTGTGTTTTAACGAGATCTACATTTTTACTTTCTCTACTACGTATAGTAAGTAGAGGAAGTATTGTATTCCACCCAAAAATTCCATACCGAGATTTCACCAGAAATATATGTTTTGAAGCTCCCAGAATCCAAAAAAGCATTTTTGGAAACATGTCCGTGTGTGTGTGTCTGTGAACAGCATAACTCAGAAACGAACAGTCGGATAAACACCAAACTTGGTATTTAGGTTCAGTATCTTTCAGAGATGCGACACGAATGTTTTCAAGAAAATGCTCCCACCCCAGATTACCCTTTACATGGAACATTTTTCGAAAATTTTAATTTTCTCAAAAATGGCTCTAACGATTTTGATTAAAATATCATATGTTTAAGATATTTTCATGACAAATGAAATGTGTATCTCGAATTTTCTGGGAATGTCTCCAAAAGTATTCTTCATTGTGAACGACTTTTGCATAACTGGTAAACCATAAGAAATAGACAAAATTTAAACATACAAAAATGTAGATCGCGTTAAAATACACAATTTATGTCACATACATTTTTGCTGTTGTTGTTGTTGAGTGAACCATTTTCGAGATATTGCTTGTTATTCCCTTAAATTATCCAATACTTATACTTTTTCTCAAATTCGTTATTAGTTTTTTTGTCCTGGACATACTCCACATAGCAACCAGGTCTTAAAATATTTGACCATCGCTTAAAGTCTACCAATTCCCCTTGCATCTATAAGAAAATTAGCAATAAGTTTAACATCTCGGTATCTCGATTAACATGAAGCATATGGAAAATAAGCGTTTGTAAAAATAGTTTGTACAAGAGTAGAGAAAGTCATGTGGGTGTAATGCATCAGATTTTTTGTGTAGTAAGTTTGTCTATCTCTTACGGTTTGCCAGTTATGCGAAATTCATTCAGAATGAAGAGGGTTTTGGGGACATTCCCAGAAAAGTCAAGACATACATTTCATTTTTCATGAAAATATTTTAAACATATATATTTTAATCAAAATCGTTGGAGCCATTTTTGAGAGAATCAAAGTTTTCTAAAAATATTCTTGCAAAGTATAGTCTGGGATGGGGAGATTCTCTCGAAAATATTTGTGTCGCATCCTTGGAAGATAGTAAACTCAAGTACCAAGTTTGATATTTATGCGACTTTTGGTTTTTGAGTATGCTGTTCACAGACCGACAGACACAGACACATACACATACACACACAGACATGTTACTAAAAATTCTTTATTTAGATTCAGGGCATCTCAAAACATGTATTCTGGTGAAATCTCGGTATCGAATTTTTGGTTGGAATGTAATACTTGCCCTCTTTTCTACATGTGATAAAGAACGTAAAAAGGTGTCATGAATAACTTAATTAGGAGAGAAGAATGTCTTTTTAAAGAATGCTTTGATGTAAAGTTATTCATGTGTAAGCTAATGGGTGGAAAGTTATATCAGATTTTGTTTTCCTTAAATTCAAGGTTTGTTTGACATTTTAATTTATGCATATTTCAGCCCCTGACTGATTTGACAATGCTTGACAATGAAGAGAGGTGTATTCCGTGACCAGTGGGGCTAAACTAGTGAAAAAACACTGTAATTATGAAGTAACAAGGGATGTAATCGGTATTGCTTTTAACTGACCAGTATTCAAGATTACATTCACGTATTTATAACTCATCTTCTTGAGAACGTGTTAAAGAACATGCAAACACAGACTCCGAGGACAGCCCAGTGTTCTGGTATAGCATCGATTAGGGATTCATAACGACGCTGCGTTACATAAGTTGGCACCACTACGCTATTAACGCTTATATGCGTAGGTATACATTTCATGGCGACCCAGTTTTCTTTACCATATAAGGAGGCCTTCCAAACCGCTATCATTTCCGTAACAAGCGATCGGTCAACGGACTAAATACAAGTGGACGCCGCTGCCTCAGTCTTAGGCTCCTTTCTTAATAAAATACAACGGTCCAAGTCTGTCACATACCTCTCTCATAGAAATATAGATAGACTGTACAAATTGTTCTACATGTTTACAATACATACAATGTATATTCATTTATACCCCTACATCTGTTGTACAATTTGTCTGCTGCTTGTTTTCTTATTGGGCCACTCAGATTGCTTGGCTCCCTGGCCTTTTAGCTCACTGAGCGGCCCTTACTTCTCTATACCATTTTCTTCCCTTTACCTTCCTTGTTATTCTCTCAAGTTCTTGGGTTTGTTTCTTAGAGCCTTTTATTGAGTCAATCATCTTTATGGTTTTTACCCCAATTCCCCATTTTTCACGCTTTCTTGGATTTCATTTATCGCTTTTGTAACCCTATCAACGATATGGTGCCTACCATAAAATCGTCTGCATATAGTGAACCTGAACCCGGAATCTCCTTATCTCCCATTACTGGATAATGCTAATTGAATAGATTTCTAATATGAACTCAATTTAGATCCCTGCCTTACTCTTATTTTCTTTTGTATCAATTTACTTCCTTTCCCTATTTGTTCTTTGTTTTATCCTGATACTAAATTTCTCCATTGCTTTTCTGAGTCTAGTAGGTCTGGATACCGGGTCGACACTTTCCTCCCCTTCTCTCAAATCTCATAGAAATATAAACAAATATTAACTAAGAGTCGACAAGAATATTCTGAAAACCCGCAGGCCTGCTCGTGTTGTTGCATGGAGACTTTCTCTCTCCGTGGCTATCTTTCGTCTCCATCTCTTATACTTCCTCTCCCTCTACAACTATACCTTGTCTCAACCTAAAAAAGACAGTATGGAGTAAATGGGATATATCTGTCTCTATCTAACTCGCACATGTTACCATTAGCTTCGTCCTTTTCTACCGTCGCGCTGACGCCAAGTTTCTAATAACATACTGTAAACATTCATTTGTCATAAATTTCAGCTTTGAACACATTATCCTATGTAAAAAATCTGATGTGTTACACTCACATGACTTTCTCTACTCTTGTACAAACTATTTTTACAAACGCTTATTGTCCATATGCTTCATGTTAATCGAGATGTTAATCTTATTGCTAATTTTCTTGTAGATGCAAGGGGAATTGGTAGCTTTTAAGCGATAGTCAAATGTTTTAAGAGCTGGTTGCTATGTAGTGCATTCCATTCTCTTTGTATGTCCAGGACATAAAAAACAAAATGAATAACGAATTTCCATTTGAGAAAAAGTAAAATTTAAGGGAATAAAAAGCAATATCTCGAAAATGGTTCACTCAAAAAGAAAAATATATATGGCATAAATTGTATATTTTAACGCGATCTACATTTTTTGTGTAGTAAAATTTTGTCTATCTCTTATGGTTTACCAGTTTACAAAAGTCGTTCACAATGAAGAATACTTTTGGAGGCATACCCAGAAAATTCAAGATATACATTTGATTTGTTATGAAAGTATCTTAAAATGTATGATATTTTAATCAAAATCGTTAGAGCCATTTCTGAGAAAATAAAAAATTTTCGAAAAATGTTCCATGTAAAGGGTAATCTGCGGTGGGGGGATTTTCTTAAAAAAACCTTCGTGTCCCATCTGTGGAAGATACTGAACTTAAATACCAAGTTTGGTGTTTATCCGACTGTTCGTTTCTGAGTTATGCTGTTCACAGACACACACACACACAGACACACACACGGACATGTTTCCAAAATGCTTTTTTGGATTCAGGGGACCTCAAAACATGTATTTCCGGTGAAATCTCTGTATCGAATTTTTGGGTGGAATACAATAATTCCCCTACTTACTATACGTAGTAGAGAAAGTAAAAATGTTTCTCTAGAATATTACGTCATTCTTTTAGCCTTTATAGATTTTTGTGAGCACAAATTTCTAAGGAAAAGGAATTTTTCAGTAACATTCCTATATTTGCTGCTTCCATGCTTATCACGCACTAACTAATAAACTAAAGGATGCAACAATATATTTTTCTTAGCTAGAGTAGACTAGTGTGCTGATATCCGTCCGGTTTGAATACTCTACCTTTAATAAAGTAAACGTTATAAATTTTAAATTAAGTATTTTCGGAAAATTCTATACAGATGCAATAGAAAAGTCAACCAGCGAGAAACATTTTTGTTACTGGGTTTACAATGGAGACCAAACGAGAGAAAATGTTGAGGAGGGTTGGAGACAGTTTAAAAGAATCCGGAATCCTGTAACTTCTTGCACTCATTGTGTACGACAAAAGTCATCCATCTATTCAGCTAACAGGCCAGGAGCGACGTAGGGCAGTAAAGGTTAACATCAACTGTAAGGAAATGGGTAAAATTGAATTGAGTTTTATTTATGGACGCTCTATAACTGCTGTGGTCCTTAGCGTCCCATTCTATATTGGACGTGAAAGACCGGTAATTTTGCTCAGAGGTCTCTTTATCAGGCTTGAGGTTCTTTTACGTGCCGTAAATCTAGGACACGGGACCACCGGCTTTACTTCCCTTCCGAGGGAAGCCATGCTAAGGATTTTTACGGCCGAAAAAATCCTTCGCCCTCCGTCAGGTTACAACCCGCGACCTTGGGAACTAGAGGCTAGCATGGTAACCACTACATAGGAAATGGGTACGTTTATAGTGCGAGTGTTATTTATTTAACATTTTACGTGAATACTTATTGTTATGCGGGCGATGCTAGATAGAGACGAAATGTTGGTACACAGAAGACTAATAATGAATGTGTTAGATTATTATTCAAGTAAAATAAGTGTTAGTAAGGCAGTAAAAGAAATAGCTAAGGCTACCCGGGTGTTCAGAAACAGTAGTGTATAGTTTAAAAAAGTAACCAATGAAAGGACCTCTAAGGACCCATAAAAATAATGCAAAAAAGGATGGGGAAAGAAAAACAAGCTAGGTTAACGCAATGTAATGGAACACCACAAAACGAAGTGTGGCACATCTTCATTCTTTGTTGTTTGAAAATATTCCAGCCACGTTGAACTTAATTTTGTCAACGGCAAACAGTGATGATACCCTACCAAGTTATAGCTTTTATCATTTTATATTCCACATTTCTTTGATAATATACATTTTTATGGCTGTAAAATCGTATTTCGAAGTACTAACAATACAAAGAAGAAAGATGAAGTGCAGGTGAAAATTAAATGTCTTGCAATTGTCTTAAATAGCAGTGCAGATATTTCCCTATTTGGTGATGTATCATTCTCAAGATTACATTAAATTGGTAGATTAATAGCAGTTAGGCGCCAAATTTGCGAGCGTTCGTATAGTACATGTGGAAACAATGCGCCCCTTTAACCTGTACTGTCTTTTAAGCGTGAAACGCGATATACATGTACTTCTCCCAGTTTATAGCCCTTCTCTTTCTTTGTGCAACACAAATATCTTGAGATATATTGACAACAAAAATGAATCCATTTTTCCAGGTGTGTAAACATATATTAAAAGACTGCCTGAAATACAGACATTTACAAGTTTAGGCGGTTGAAATCAATTCAGTTGCCTCAGACAGTGTTTGTGCGTGATGCGTCCTCGAGAGATTTAATTCGTATTCGTGTGAGACGAAAAATAGTTTACGTGTTACAAATTACAAGTAATTAATAAAAGAATCTCACAGCTCTCTATCGGTGAAGTGTTATTTAAATCGTATCAAGTATTAATAAAAGGAGTGAAGTAAAATTATAATCTGTGTAAGCCTACATTCTTAAGTCGCACCACAACCCTGCCAAGACATCCATGTCTCTAACAATAATATTGACGCAGCCGAGGCAAACATAAATATATAATATTTAAAGAAACAGTCAAAATTACAAAGTTAATATTTTGAAACTTAGGGCGAAGGCTACCGGAAAGCGGGTACTATACGTGTGGTTGCAACGAATTTCAAGTTCGGTTCCCCAGCAGTTGAAATATAATACAACTCCTTCAGTACTATCTACTTAATATGATCAAAACTATGATGTTTCTCATGATAAGGGTTTACACGAAAATTTGTTATAAGTCCTTAAATATTCACCTTGTCGAAATTTTATAAAACAAAATCTGTCACAGTTATACTTATAAACTTTGTTAAGTACAAATTTTTACTTTATCTACCACGTATAGTAAGTAGGGGAAGTATTGTATTCCACCCAAAAATTCGATACCGAAATTTCACCGGATATACATGTTTTGAGATCCCCTGAATCCAAAAAAATCATTTTTGGAAACATGTCGGTGTGTGTATCTGTGTGTCTGTCTGTCTGTCTGTGTGTCTGTCTGTCTGTCTGTGAACAGCATAACTCAGAAACGAACAGTCGGATAAACACCAAACTTGGTGTTTAGATTCAGTATCTTCCAGAGATGCGACACGAAGGTTTTCAAAAAAATCCCCCCACCCCAGACTACCCTTTACATGGAACATTTTCGAAAATTTTAATTTTCTCAAAAATGGCTCTAACGATTGTGATTAAAATATCATATGTTTAAGATATTTTCATGACAAATAAAATGTATATCTTGAATTTTCTGGGAATGTCTCCAAAAGTATTCTTCATTGTTAACGACTTTTGCATAACTGGTAAACCATAAGAGATAGACAAACTTTTACTACACAAAAAATGTAGATCGCGTTAAAATACACAATTTATGTCACACTTTTTTTGTTGAGTGAACCATTTTCGAGATATTGCTTGTTATTCCCTTAAATTTTTCAATACTTATTTTCTCAAATGGGAATTCGTTATTCATTTTTTTGTCTTGGATATGCAAAGAGTATTAATCTGTGGCAAAGGGAATGGTGCTGCACCTAGCAACCAGCTATTAAGAGATATGTATGTGCTTAAAGGCTACTGTATTTCTATATTGCCCTTGTAAATATATATTCCCCTTACATCTACAAGAAAATTAGCAATAAGATAGAGTCTGCAAACGTTTATCTCGATTAACATGAAGTAGATGGAGAATAAGCGTTTGTAAAAATAGTTTGTACAAGAGTAGAGAAAGTCATGTGAGTGTAACACATCAGATTTTTTTTCAAGAAACTCAGAAAATGAGCAAAGTATTAAAATCTTTCTGACTTGTGGCCCATAACAGGCCCACCTATATGAAAACTATAGTTCAGTTACCATAAATTAGCTTATCTCTTAGTGAGACCTAAAGTATATTATACAAAGCAAACACATACACACACAAATATTTTTTAACAAATTTCTGGTTTCAATGTGGTCCATTATGCGCGTTAACATCAATTATTCATCCAACATCAAAAATTAACACACGATATATCGAGCGGGATGGCTCAGGCGGCAAAGTCTGCCCGCATTCGGGAGGCTCCGAGTTCGATTCCCGGTGACCGTCCGCTCTGACCGTGGTTTTCCCCTGGTCGCCTAGGAGAATGTTCCTTTTCCTCATTTCCTCTCATTTCATCTTTCCCTCTCACGTTTCAGGCGTGTCTTCGGGTCCCGTGGTGCTGGCGGTGTCGGACAGATGGCGTAGTTGCATGCGCATTGGAAACATTTCTCCCCGTGAACGCCAGTGTTGTTCCGCCTGTTAGGGTCGCTTAGTCGCCTCGCTCGGGATTCCTCGCCTTGGTGCGTGTGTCCAAACTGAGCCATCTGCTTGCGGACAGCGACCTCCTACGGTTTCTTCACCACATACCTGCCTCTCGGGCGTTGCAGCCACAACAGATGAAGCTGGAGTTTATTTTCAAAAGTCTGTTGTCCAAACGTTTTGCAATGAGTTACTGCATTTCCCTTATACACGCGACTAGTTTTATGTGGGAAAGACACATTCCATAAAATAATGGAAACCAAGAAAAGCTGTAGTAATCAATTGTTCTTTCACGCAAGCCGCGTGTAGGACAAGGTCGGGAAGGTAGAAGCAGACTGCAAATTTCAATGTAATAGGACGGAAACCGGAAGACCCTTGATCCCAGCTATGGCATTGAATCTTTCAGTCTCAATTTACCTTTCCAAGAAAAGCTATGTTTAAGAACGACAATGCTTACTAAAAGAATCTGATGTGCTAATTCATACAACCTCCTTTTATTTGTATATCCTTTCTACAAATCGTTCTTATAAAATATAATTACTTTCTCTACTGCATATAGTAAGTAGGGGAAGTATTGCATTCCACCCAAAAATTCGATACCGAGATTTCACCGTAAATACATGTTTTGAGACCCCCTGAATCCAAACAAAGCATTTTGAAAGCATGTGCGTGTGTGTGTGTGTCTTGGTCAAACTTCGTATTTGATTTTAGTATCTTCCAAGGATGCGACACAACATTTTAAAGAAAATCCCCCCACCCCAGAATACCTCTTACATGGAACATTTTTCGAAAATTTTTATTTTCTCAAAAAGGTTCTAACGATTTTTATTAAAATATCATGTGTTTAATATATTTTCATGGTAAATGAAATGTATATCTTGAATTTTCTGGGAATGTCTCCAAAAGTCCTCTTCATTCTGGATGACTTTTGCATAACTGGTAAACTGGTAGACAAAATTTTACTGCGCAAAAAGTGTAGATCTCTATCTCAAATTGGAATTTTTTGTTCGTTTTTTTCTTTGATCCTGCACATGCAAAGAGAATGGAATGCTCCGCATAGCAACCAACTCTTAAAATATTTGACTATCGCTTAAAGCCTACCAATTCCCCTGGCATCTACAAGAAAATTAGCAATAAGATTAACATCTCGATTAACATGAAGCATATGGAGAATAAGCGTTTGTAAAAATAGTTTGTATAAGAGTAGAAAAATTCATGTGAGTGCAACACATCAGATTTCTTTATATCTACTTCGTGTTAATTGAGATAAACGTTTACAGAAATAGTTACATATAGATACAAGGGAGATATGGGAGGGTGATGTAACAGACAAATCTTCAAAAAGCGGGCCGTTATTAACTGGCTATGAAATTAAACTCTTTGCATGACATCACGAGAAGCAAAAGAATGCTGAGTTAGCACTTCAAAATGTGTGATAATTACTTGAAATGTATACCAATTGCATACATAGAAGTGTCAAATGCCACACAGCAAATTATTTGACGCAAATTCTTGAAGTTGTTTGTCCATCTCTTGTGGTTTACCAGTTATATGCCATTATAGAACAAAAAGGTGTTCGGAATGAAACGAACTTCGCAGATTATTTGCAGAAAATTGAAGACATAAATGTAATTAGTCCTATAAATACCTTATTTTGATAAAGTTCATTGGACCATTTTTGAGAAAGTATAAAATAATGAAACATGTCCCGTGTAAAGTGTAGCTTGGTGTGGGAGTAGGAGTTTTCTTGAAAACCTTCTTTTGAGGCTGCTGAATTTAAATATAAAGATTAATATCCATCCAACTTTCCATTTTTACTTTCTTTACCACGTAGATGGTAGGCAGAGCACATATTGCATTCCGCTCAAACATTCGATACCGAGATTTCATCGGAAATAGATGTTTGAGGCTCACTGAATGATGCCCATTTGTATGCGTGTGTTTCTGTGAACAGCATAATTCAAAAAAAAAAATGCGGGTAAGTGCCAAAGTTAGTACCTCCCAAAGATGCGCCATGAAGATTTTTGAAGTAAATCCACCACCCCAACTACCCTTTACACAATCTAACGATTGATTAAAATACCGTATACTAAACAAGAAAAAATAAAATATATACCTTGAATTTTATGGGAATCGCTTTTAAGTCCCCTTCATTCGGAAGGAATTTTGCAGAATCTTGTATAAAACGAAAACGCACTACATTGAAAACGTGGATCTCTTTAAAAAACACAATTTATTTCAAATAGCTTTTTTGTGGCATCAGGCATTTCTGAGATATCTGTTATTAATGGTTCAAATTGTTCAATACTTTGTTCTTTAAAGTCCTATTCGACATTTAGTTGTTTCTCTCGGTTGCATAGAAGCAGTATGCAATTTTAAGGCCAGCATATAGCGTCCAGTTGTTAAACATTTGACTATCGCTGTTCTCTTTGTATCTATAACCAAATGTGTAATGTAGCTATTTTCATAAATGAAGTAGATAGGAAAATAAAATTTCGTAAGAATAATTTGTTTAAACACTAATAAACGACAGGAGTAGAGACAGTCATGTGAATGTAAAGCACTACATTTTTGCTTTCTCTACTACGTATAGTAAGTATGGGAAGTATTGTATTTCCACCCAAAAATTCGATACCAAGATTTCACCGGAAATTTATGTTTTGAGGCCCCTTGAATAAAAAAAAACATTTTTGGAAACATGTCCTTGTGTGTGTCTGTGTCCGTGAACAGCATAACTCAGAAACGAACAGTCGGATAAACTGAGACGGTAATTTGTATCACAAATTACGTTAATATAAATAATTATTTTATTATGAATATGTATTTTTATGTAACATTGATTTCAGGGGTTTAATAATTGTAATTATTATTGGTAAATAATAATATATGGCTCTACTGAAACTGTTAACAATAACATAATACTTTAGCAAGGGGGTGAGTTGTTTATCGTTACCGGGAACCAGGAAGTTACGTCATGTTTCGCGCCTTTTCAGTAAAAAGCTTCCAGAACATTCTATAAAAGTAATATGTATTAGTGGTTTTCATTGGATAGTAAAATAGACGCTAATGTTGGCGCGTTTTGTTGGCCAATGGTAATTCATTTATAATCTTTAGGTGTAGCTTGAGGCAAGTCTATAAATAGTGTAGATTCAAAGAGAGCGTTCTCCAGTTCGGCAAGATTCTCGACACAGTACACATCGTCCTCCAGTTCGGCAGGATTCACGAAGCATTACACATCGTCCGCACATTACACGTTGGCCGCTCAGTTCGTCAAGTTACGCGCAGTGAAAATCATTAAAGATCTAAAATATTACAAAGTCACTTATATACAAAAAAATTGAAGTACATGAGTTAAAAGTGAGAAGTTATTACAAACAGTTTCAGTATGGCGATTATCTAGACAAAATCTGTGAAAGTGTTAGTGCACGTGCTCGACAATAAAACATTATAAAATACATTTCTTCACTAGTAATTTTTGGATAAAAGATTCCTTTTCCGCTTCACACCCTGCAAGAATTAAATGCCTACCTAAATAGCTGGCCGGAAGACAATATACATAACCTTAAAACTAATTCATATAGATTGCTACGCCAGATGGAGTTAGCAGGCGACCGACGAATGACGTCACACAATATGGTTCCACGCGTGAGGTAAATAACATTACGTGAGAAACAACATCCACAACGTGGTGCTCTAAAACATATATACAAATTTGTTGCTATCGCAAATTGGCGCATCAACGTGGAGCGACAACTAGGAAAGGAAGGCTAGACGACTAGGAAAGGAACAAGAATAATCAGAACGTGGAACGAAAGCAGCAGTAAAATGACCTACAAGACACAAATTCCAGGAACAAGAGGAGCGACAAACGGCGCGGACAAGTGGATACAAAAAAACATCGAAACGACGTAGATTCATCACAATACAACGCAGAAGCGACATACAAATCTAGGAGAAAGGGGCAGAACGCTGGACATCAAGGCTACATCAGCAGACAGCGTCACAAAAGGTATCGTAATTTTTTTTTAGAAAACAAAAACAATGGCTGCAAGTAATACAGAAGAAACAATGGTGGAGGGAGATAGTGTAGCAGTTA
The DNA here is from genome assembly GCA_030765065.1 of Deroplatys truncata. Taxonomy (NCBI): domain Eukaryota; kingdom Metazoa; phylum Arthropoda; class Insecta; order Mantodea; family Mantidae; genus Deroplatys; species Deroplatys truncata. The sequence goes on along the minus strand of CM060975.1, from coordinate 43,010,145 downwards.
GCTGTAAGTCAATACAGGTTACAAAAAAAAGCTCAAACAATGTAATATTGGAGGGAGGAAATGTTAGTGTAGAAAGTAAGAATAGAATAGCAGGAAATATTACTATTGATGCTAGAATAATGATGGAAATGCTGAGAAATTTTAAAGATCAATTGAGGGAAGAATTAAGGGAAGATATGCAAAAGAGTAGGAAAAAATTAGAACAAAAACTAACTCAGAATATAGACAGGAATCATAGAAAATTAATGGAAAGTATTGGTAGGAGTAATGAGGTATTAGAGCAAAAAGTAGATCAAAGCAGTGAAGAAATTGAAAAGAAAGTTATGAAGCTAGATAGTATTATACCAAAAAGGAGTGATGAAAAGGAAGTAATAGTAAGTGAGATAGGAGAAATTTCAAAGAAAATACCAGACATGAGCATGGAAATAAGTAACAAAGAAGGTGAGGTTAATACTAAAAGTGAGGTTAATGTAGAATGCACAGAGTTAGGAAATCAAATGAGTAGTATTTCAAGTGAGTTAAGAGAGATAAATGAGGTTATGAATGTAGATGTAAATGAGGTGCAACTTAATTTCAGAGGGGAAATATCAGAAATACAAAATGAGTCAGTAATGCAAAGAAGTAAATTGTACCAAGATATTCAAAATGAAAACTCCAGTCCAGTACAGTTTAGTACAAATTTGTCAAAGTATTCTCAAAGTAAAGAGATAGCAGAAGAATTAAAAATGAAAGTTGTTAAAAGATGTATTGTTCAAGAAACTGTAGACTGTTTCCAAATGTTATCAGGAGATGAAATTCCAAATGAATACAAGAGGTTATTCATGAACAACAATTTGGAGGTTAGGTTACGGCTACGAGTAATGTTTAGCCACACACAATTTGATCCAGGAGGGTAAATAGCAATGAGATGTAAAGTAAATGCTGGATAGTTGAAGACGACTTGCAGAGAAATGTATTGGAACGTAAGAGGGTTAAATAAAAATGTAAATCATATGAATGGAGAAATAAATTGTGGTCATGACTAACTGTTTGAGAAGAAAATAAATAAATTAAATTTTTAGTAACTGTAACAACGTTTGAAAAATAAGAATGCAAAGATTGAAATTTAATATGATATTAAATTAAAAGTACATAAATACTATTACAAGAGTATTGTTAAAATAAAATTCGAAATATATTTTGTAATGTACCAAGTAACAAAAATGGGTAAAAAAATAATTGAAACAAGTACTTATGTAGCAAACAGAAAATGTGAAACATTGTCTAGATTTAAGAGATGTAAATATATGTATAGGGTGAATATTTTGGTAAATATGTATGGTAATTACAAAAAAATTCTTGAATTGATAAATTTTTGGTAACAATATAAGAAAGTAAACCATTTTTTGTAACACTAGTTAAATAATTTAGGGTAAAGTATTTGCTATAAAAAAAAAATTTATTGTAACGACAGATTAATATCAAAACAAATTAAACCAAAGCCAGTAAGTAGTGGCGAGATAAAACATATGTCGTGTGTTAAACGCGTGTGAAGTGTTAAGTGAAAGTGAATAGCGTGTGTTACAAGATTTAGGAGACTAAAAACAAAATTATAAAATTTCCAAACAGGTTATAAATATTTATAATTATATTTCTAGTGGGGCATATGAGACGGTAATTTGTATCACAAATTACGTTAATATAAATAATTATTTTATTATGAATATGTATTTTTATGTAACATTGATTTCAGGGGTTTAATAATTGTAATTATTATTGGTAAATAATAATATATGGCTCTACTGAAACTGTTAACAATAACATAATACTTTAGCAAGGGGGTGAGTTGTTTATCGTTACCGGGAACCAGGAAGTTACGTCATGTTTCGCGCCTTTTCAGTAAAAAGCTTCCAGAACATTCTATAAAAGTAATATGTATTAGTGGTTTTCATTGGATAGTAAAATAGACGCTAATGTTGGCGCGTTTTGTTGGCCAATGGTAATTCATTTATAATCTTTAGGTGTAGCTTGAGGCAAGTCTATAAATAGTGTAGATTCAAAGAGAGCGTTCTCCAGTTCGGCAAGATTCTCGACACAGTACACATCGTCCTCGAGTTCGGCAGGATTCACGAAGCATTACACATCGTCCGCACATTACACGTTGGCCGCTCAGTTCGTCAAGTTACGCGCAGTGAAAATCATTAAAGATCTAAAATATTACAAAGTCACTTATATACAAAAAAATTGAAGTACATGAGTTAAAAGTGAGAAGTTATTACAAACAGTTTCAGTATGGCGATTATCTAGACAAAATCTGTGAAAGTGTTAGTGCACGTGCTCGACAATAAAACATTATAAAATACATTTCTTCACTAGTAATTTTTGGATAAAAGATTCCTTTTCCGCTTCACACCCTGCAAGAATTAAATGCCTACCTAAATAGCTGGCCGGAAGACAATATACATAACCTTAAAACTAATTCATATAGATTGCTACGCCAGATGGAGTTAGCAGGCGACCGACGAATGACGTCACACAATATGGTTCCACGCGTGAGGTAAATAACATTACGTGAGAAACAACATCCACAACGTGGTGCTCTAAAACATATATACAAATTTGTTGCTATCGCAAAACACCAAACTTGGTATTTAGTTCAGTATCTTCCAGAGATGCGACACGAAGGTTTTCAAGAAAATCTCCCATCCGAAATTACCCTTTGCATGGAACATTTTTCGAAAATTTTAATTTTCTCAAAAATGGTTCTAACGATTTTGATTAAAATATTATATATTTAAGATACTTTATGACAAATAAACTGTATATCTTGAATTTTCTGGGAATGTCTCCAAAAGTATTCTTCATTGTGAACGACTTTTGAATAACTGGTAAACCATAAGAGATAGACAAAATTTTACTACATAAAAATGTAGATCGCCTTAAAATACACAATTTATGTCCTATACATTTTTTATTGAGTCAAAACTTTTCGAGATATTACTTGTTATTCCCTTATATTTTCCAATACTTATACTTTTTCTCAAATGGGAATTCGTTATTCATTTTTTTATGTCCTGGACATACAAAGAGATTGGAATGCGCCACATAGCAACCAGCTCTTAAAATATTTGACTATCACTTAAATACTGCCATATTTCCCTTGCATCTACAAGAAAATTAGCAATAAGATTAACGTCTCAATTGGCATGAAGCATATGGATAATAAGGGTTTGTAAAAATAGTTTGTACAAGAGTAGAGAAGGTCATGTGAGTGTAACACATCAGATTTTTCAAATGTGTTTCACAACAAAAGCGAATAGAGAATGGTCAATAAATTTTCAAGCATAAAGAAATTCTGTTACTAATATACTGATTTTATTAAGCTAATTTTAACATATAGAAATGTTTGCCAGGTAGACGTTTTGGAAATAGCGGTGTGTACCTATGTAGTTCTCGTAACCAGTAAAGTTTCAGAATGTGCCTCGTTTTAGCGGTGTTCATACCTAATCATCTGTGATACAGGGAACAGTGACTTTCTCATGCAAGAAATGCAACATGGGAATGCGAGTTGAGCGATTTATGTAAAGTTACTATTGTATTGGACGATAAAAAATTACCGTGGGCACTTCACACAATACTTTTTGCCAGCATTACAAAACAAACGACCGCAACACTACAGAGAGTCATTTACGATGTGAAGAAAAAGAGTTGAAGACCACAGCCAAATAACGTTTCCAGCCATAGGAAACCCTATTTCAGTGCTTTGCATTTTTAGCTTCATAGTGAAATTGCTTGAAATGTATTAGACGTACAATTAAGTAAATAGGATCTAATTAATAACCTGAAAACGAGATTATAATGAAATAGCCTACAAACATATTTATTCTAAATGCATTATTTTGTTTTCTATACGTAGAGTGAACTCCTCGGCACGAAAGTTTTCTACACCACAATTTTTACGACTAAAACTTTTGTAATTTACATATTAACCTTTAAAATGCGTTGGCTCTAGGAAGTATTCGTTCCCGCTTTAAAAAAATTCTAGCAGGCAAATTATTGGAGAGAAAATACCAGTTTGGCAGTTTGTAATAAGTAGAAAGAACAAATTATATTACAGTTTAAGTGCTCTGGAATTTTCAAGATTTTTCCTCTTATTAATTATATATTATACCAGGTGACCCAACCGCGCCGCATCTGACATATGCAGATAACCCCTTGTGCGTTAAGAGTCGCAGAAGTCAAGGGGGCAATTCCTAGTAAACACTAGTCAGTGAGGAACTCTTAAAAACCCACTACTACTACCACCACTACTGCTACTGCTACTACTACTACTACTACTACTACTACTACTACTACTACTACTACTAATAATAATAATAATAATAATAATAATAATACGATGACTATGACTACTACTACCACCACACCACTACCACTACTACAACGGTTCTCAGAAACGTCCATATGGACACTCAGGTTGGAACATCGCATCAATCAACAGGTTCAAAATTTCTAACACCTGTTCAATGAGCGAAGTCAGCATAACAGTACCGTTTGCTGATGATAGTAATAATAATAATAATAATAATAATAATAATAATAATAATAATAATAATAGTAACAATAACATTTATAAGAGGAAGCGAAAAAATTGCAGTCAAACACTGCGTGTTCTCATGTTTATGCTTATAGTCCGTAATGTTAGACAAGAACAGCGTAAACACAATTACAAAATAGTTATGGGGTATACGGATATATCAAATAAAGACATTTTCATTATTTGTCAGTCTAAAAAGTGAGTTTATTCCCTCAAAAATAAATCCTACGTAACTGAAGTTGAAAATCTTCTAAGACTTCTCGGTCCATTTTTGTCTACCATCACGGACATCACACTCTAGTGCAAGGGTTTGTTTTTGTCTATCATCGCGGACTGTACACTCTATTACAAGCCTGGGAAGTGCCTCTCAATGAGCGTAATCCGCTCATCATGTTTGCTGATAAGCAAGAAGAGTAGAAAGAATCTTGGTTGGACCCGTAGCTCAATCAGTAGAGCACATGCCTGCTATTCGAGGGGTCTGGGATTCGATTATCCAATACTATTCCCTAACCTCCTTAGAGTCTGGAAGTATGAGTGTGTGTATCATCTAATGATTAAAGCCAAAGTTTACTAGAAACCCCAAGATAAGTGAATACCATTGCCTATATATTCTACAGGAAAGGCCACCGATAAGCTTATTGTAGTTAAAGGCAGGGTATAAACACGCTAGTTTGCCAGTTCCCCACTGGCCTGAGTTTACTTGGAATTACCCCGTTGAGTTCAACAACACTTTTAGCGCAGGAAGGGATATCTACACACTTGAAATACGGCGCGGTCAGGCCACCTGGTATATATACCCATTTATGAAAATTGCACCGATTGTCTGTGATCTTTATAAAATTATTTTACACGCATGTCGTAACAGGTCGAAGTTTGTGTACTGTTAAATATTTTACTTATGCTTTGATTTTTAGTAATATCTCAGAAAAAGTAGTTTGTTTATAATGTGATTTGAAAATATTACATGACATAAATTGCAGAGAGGAGGAGAGGTAATTACGAGAGCGTGAAAGTGAGAAAGAGAGATAAAGGGAGGGATGGAGAGGGACATGCAGGAGAATGGGAGATAGGGGCAGAATGAGAGAAAATAGGTGAGAGGGAGAATGTGAGTGACAGAGAGAGAGAGAGAGAGATAGTGATGGAAGAAATTTCGGCATTTAACCCATAACGTGAGTAGATTTGCTATTTGTTAGTATATTAAGAACTGTATGTTACAAAAATTAACAACTATAAAAACCTTATTACTACATTCACATGACTTTCTCTACTCTCTAGCGCTTATTTTTCTATCCACTTCATTAATATATACAGATAAACCTTTGCAAAAATGTTACATTACACATTTCGTTATAAATGCAAAGGGATTAGCGATAGCCAAATGTTTAAGAACTGGACGCTGTATGCTGACCTTAAAATTCCATACTCCTTTCATGACATCGACAGAAACAACTGAAAATCGACAGGACTTGAAAAGAATGCCAAAGTATTGCACATTCGAAAGTTAATAATGGATATTTCAGAAAGGGCTGATGCCACAAAAAAGTTATATTATGTAAACTGTGTGTTTTAAAGAGATTTAAATTTTTTGTATAATGCATTTTGGTCTATCGCTTAACGTTTACCAGTCACACAAGATTAGACAAAATTCCTTCTGAATGAAGAGGACTACAAAGGCCATTCCTACAAAATTCAAAATATACATTTTATTTTTCATTTAAATATATTTAAAATGTGGTATTTCAATCAAAATGTTAGAGCCATTTTTAGAAAATAAAATATTTCGAAAAATGCTTCAAGAGGTTGTTTTGTGTGGAAGGACTTTCTTGAAAAATCTTAGTGTCGCATCATTGAAAGTTACTGAATTAAATACAAAGTTTGGTATTTGTTTGACTTCGTTTTTGAATTATGTTGTGCAGTCACACACGCCCGCACTTTTTTCTATTTTTACTTTCTCTACTACGTGTAGTAAGTAGGGGAAGTATTGTATTCCACCAAAAAATTCGATACCGAGATTTTACCGGAAATACATGTTTTGAGACCCCCTGAATCCAAAAAAAACATTTTTGGAAACATGTCCGTGTGTTTCTGTCTGTCTGTCTGTCTGTCTGTCTGTGTGTGTCTGTCTGTGTGTGTCTGTGTGTGTGTCTGTCTGTGTGTGTCTGTGAACAGCATAACTCAGAAATGAAGTCGGATAAACACCAAACTTGGTATTTAGGTTCAGTATCTTCCAGAGATGCGACACGAAGGTTTTCAAGAAAACCCCCCCACCCCAGATTACCCTTTACATGGAACATTTTTCGAAAATTTTAATTTTCTCAAAAATGACTCTAATGATTTTGATTAAAATATCATATGTTTAAGATATTTTCATGACAAATGAAATGTATATCTTGAATTTTCTGGGAATGTCTCCAAAAGTATTCTTCATTGTGAACGACTTTTGCATAACTGGTAAACCATAAGAGATAGACAAAATTTTACTTCACAAAAAATGTAGATCGCGTTAAAATACACAATTTATGTCAAATACATTTTTTGTTGTTGAGTGAACCCTTTTCAAGATATTGCTTGTTATTCTCTTAATTTTTCCAATACTTATACTTTTTCTCAAATTCGTTATTCATTTTCTTTGTCCTGGTAATGCAAAGAGAATGGAATACTCCACACAGCAACCAGCTCTTAAAATATTTGAATATCGCTTAAAGCCTACCATATTCCCCTTGCATCTACAAGAAAATTAGCAATAAGATTAACATCTCGATTAACATGAAGCATATGGAGAATAAGCGTTTGTAAAAATAGTTTGTACAAGAGTAGAGAAAGTCATATAAGTGTAGTACATAATATTTTTTATTCAGGGGGCCTGGACGTTTGTATTTCCAGTGAAATGTCGGTATCGAATTTTAGGTATGCAATACCTTCTCTACCTACTGTTACGTGTTAAAGAAAGTAAAAGTGCTATATTGGATTCAGGAGGCCTGAAATAACTGAGAGAATTTTGAAGTATTGGTACAGATGTTTAAATCTTGAGGACAGTAAGGGAATAAAAGAATGCATGCAGTTCCAAAAAGATGTTTCAGGAAGAGGGGAAATGTGTTAGAAGAAGTTGGCGATTACATGAAAACAATAAGAGTGGATTTCGGAAAGAAGTGAGAATGAGGGTGGAAGGCATAGACAAACAATAGATATGGGCTAGTTTTGAGGATAAAAGTTCGTTAACTTTGAATAAATTAATTAAGAGACGTTGGATGACATATGCAGTCAGTTTGAAAGAATAGGTCTTGCTTGGATTCGCACAGGAGTAATATTTCTAAAAGGAGAGGAAATAGTTGCTCAGGGAAATGTATTATGTGTGATAAATTGAGTAATATTTTCCATTGGCTAATTGAATGTGAAAAAGTTAAAATATGGAGATATGATATTTGGACCGAGTGGTTAGACCGCTCGCCTCTCACCGAGGCGGCCGGGTTCAATCCCAGGGACCCGCATGTGGGATTTGTGGTGGACAAACCGGCGTCTGGGCGGGTTTTCTCTGGGGTTCTCCTGTTTCCCCCGCCATTCATTCTACCAACTGCTCCATCACCACCTTTCCTTTCATCCATTTCACCATCATTTCGTTTCATCTACTTCCTTCCTCCCATACCAGGCATCGACTGATCAGCCATTCTGGATATTCTGTCTGATCCATGAGTGTCTGTTCCTCGACGGGCCTCTGTAAGTCCTGGAGGGTGTAAGTCCTACATAAGAGGAGTTTAAACAGAGAAAGAAGAAGAACATATTTGGAATAAAAGATGGGATTAATTGAACAAAGAATTAGAGGCAATTAGAATGTTGGTACGCCTAAAAGCAGAAACGATTAAAATGGTGGGGACATTTTTAGGAAATGAAACAGCTAAGTGAACAAGGGATCTAAGTGAGTAGCAACAGAATGGTTAAAGCCTGGAAAGTGAAGAGGTGGTGCAGTAGCTTTATCCCACACATACGACCTAGGGGTTAAAGCGTGGGAAAGCTAGTTTATAAACACACTAGATTTTTTTTACAAAGGTTTTAGTTGTAAGGTTCATTTGAAACATTGTATCAAAGAAAGGTGGAAATAAATATTAATTCTTACTAAGTACGTAGTTATACATTTCAAGGTCATCGGTTCGCCTAAACATTGGAAACTTAAAGGGGGATCGAAAGTGAGGCAGTACTTTTAACACTTAAATAATTTCAGTCTAATTATATAATATATATATATATATATTTCAATAACAGCCCGCCTTAAAGCAATGTGTATGTAACAATATATAAAAAGTGTATATTACAGTCATTGTATATGTTTATATTATTGTATACATGTGTAATAAATATTATGTGAATGTATTACGTAATTTAATAATGTAGGAGCTGTGAGAATAGGTTAAAAGTTACTAACAATGAGATAACCTTGAGGTAATAATGAATTTGAAAGTTTAACAATACTACTTGAAATTCTTGGAAGCAATAATGTAAATTTTGATACAGTTTATAAAATAGCCAAATCAACAACCAGAAAAAGCATTAGTTAAATAAAGGTATTCTATTGGAGTAGGATTAGCCAATCAGAAATTGAAATACAAAAATTTACAAATTTAGGCGGTAGAAATCAAGTCAGTTGCTTGCAGACAGTGTTCCTAACCGGACGCGAGATGTGTCCTCGAGAAATTTAAGACGTATTTTTGTGTGAGAAAATAGTTTACGTGTTTAAAAAGTGCAAGTATTTAATAAAAGAATCTCACAGCTCTCTATATCAGTGAAGTGTTATTTAAATCGTGATAAGAATTAATAAAAAGGAGTGAATAAAAAACTTAAAATCTGTGTAAGTCTACATTCTTCAGTCGCACCACCTCCCTGCTAAGACATTCATGTCTCTAAAAAGTCTAAATACTGAAGCAGCCGAGGCAAACATAAATATATATAATATTTAAAGAAACAGTAAACAATTTACAAAGTTAATGTCTTTTTAAACATTTGGGGCGAAGGCTACCGGAAACTTTTTACCATACATGCGGTTGCAACTACTTCAAGTTCGGCTCCCCAACAGTTGAACTACAATACAATTCCTACAACCAAATAACTTCTTCAAATTGGCTCCCAAAACGTGGGGCAAATAAAAATACAACTCCTCCTAAAATTAAACTTCTTCAAAAGTAACCTTAATTTGAAATGTGTTCTTTCAATTCTAATATACATGAAATTCCATTCTCCCATATGCAGTGGTTCGTATAAAAGTATTATATTTTTTACTCTTAACAAATCTTAATCTGTCAGCCATTTCAACCAAATTTGAAATATGTCCACAAATGTTATTGAAAGATTTGTATAAAAAATGTCAACTCTTAAGTTACTACGTTTGGTAAGTTTTTTGTTGCGAACGAACAAAGCGTTCCATAGTAAGTAATGAGGACCAAGCATGTATAGTTGCACGTGACAAAATGCTCTTGTTGTTACCTCAGAAACTGAAGTAACAAGGTGGAGTAACTCTGGCTTGTTCGCGACCTGGTACATGCCTGTCCACACAACACTCAATAGTCGTGCTGTACGTCGCACGTGCCCAACTTTCAAAATGCAATTTGTATTCCTGAACGTAACATTGTTACACTATTAAATATACAACACTGTTTAAAATATAAATTTTATTCCATTGATCCATTTTTATATGCTCTTAAAAGCCACATACCATTCTTTTAATGTTTAAAATTGTTCATTCCTGTCCGGAGTCATGATTACAAATGTACAGTTGCAGACAAAAGTAATGGCCCAGGAATTGGGGTTGCACACGAGCAACCAGTCCGTTCATCACACTTGATTTGAAGCCAAACTTGTGTTGACTATTCTTTCTTCCACTTTGAGGCAGTATTTTATATCACAACACTGTGAATGCCAGAGTGATTATTGTATGACAATGATTTTGTATGTTTATTAGCTATAAGCATTGTTAGAAAATAAGTTTACACGGGCTCACTGAAACTGATAATATGAGCGGGTAACAATGAAGCGATGGGGTGAGTTGTTTATCAATTAGAAGAGAAAAACAAATGACGTCAGAGTAGCGTGCCTTTCTTTAGAAATGGAGGGAATATCTTCCCTAGAGCATATGTGTTCGTAATTTTGATTGGCTGACGAAATTGACGCTAATGTTGGCGCGATTTATTAACCAATAGCAGCTCTATTATAATGTTTAGGCATATCGGGGTGAGGGAGTATAAATTCTTAAGCCGGGGGCAGGTATCGCGTTGTTCTACAGAATCATTCACAAGGCAAACGTCGCGTAGTTCTAAGAAATCTCTCTCGCGAGTTACACGTCAGGCAGTTCTAAGGAAGCATTAACGAAGTACACATTACGCAATTCTACAGAATCTCTCGCGTCGTAAAGTTAGTTACAAAATGTGAAATACGCGAATTAATAGTGCGCGGCAAATAAGTGATTGTAGTTACATTAGAAAGTATAACAGTTTCAGTCAGGCGTGCATCAAGATTAAATATGTGAAATTAATAAAGTGTGACGGCAATAAAAGTGTAAAAACAAATTCTTTTATCAGTGTTATCTTTTAGTAACAACTCCTATCCGTTTACACGCCCTGTTCAAGAGATATTTGCTCGACTGAGTAATAATAGCTAGCCGGAGGACAAAGTACCCAAAATTCAAAATAGTAAAACAATATCAGGCGCTCAGCAGATAAGATAACACGAACAGTTACTGCGACAATTTTCAGTTACTATTCTGTTATTGCTTGTAACTGTCAAATGTTTATGTATATATTTACTTACATTGTTACATATTTGTGTTGTTATACAAAGAGTTCTTTTGAGAGTCAGCATGCCACATCGATACCAGGCCCGTATTCATAATAGAGGCGTTAGTTATGGTTATACGACGAACGGATGAAGAGAGGGAACCACATGAGGCTACAGGCCACTGAGACGCGCGAAAGTTCCTAACAATTCCAGGAGACCCGCCCCACTGCTGGAGTTGCCTAGAGAGGACGATCAACAACCCGTTGACCAAGCAGTCCTCTATTGTTCACGGGGAGTACTCTGTCCTTTGAGAAGCATTCGCTACGGCATCGCCATACGCCACGAAACCTAGAAGCACACCTGAAAGTCGAGAAGGAAACGGAATGAATGGGAAAATATAGAAAGGAAACTGTGGTAGACGAGAAACCACCCCAGCATTCGCCTACCGACCAAAAGGAAACTACGAAAAACCAAAGTCAGCATGGGCAGTCGAACTCGGCTCACACGTTACCACGGAGCCATCTCGCTCGGTTTGTACGAGCCTCGTAGCAGAGGCATACATGCGTACCAATCCTATCAAGCAAACATGGGAATTATTCAGGGAAACACTTCCGCTTCACCCACCTTCTATTCATCATCATTCACTATAGCATTAGCTCGTCTTTGTAATACCTGCCGGGAGACATAAGGGACTGCCGGAACGTCCTGCATTTCAAGAGCAGCACTAAGACATACATGTAGTGTCCAACCTAATCTACTACTGTGCTATAATGATAAGTACCTCACAATATTCATTTATTATTACCAATATTTTATGTGCTAGCAACCAATATTTTAATCTTAATATTAAACCATATACAGTAATTGATTTTACCTATATGAATATTCGGCTTAAAAGCATTTTATTTTATGTTATTTTTTTACTCTCTCTATCACGTACATAGTAGGTAGAGAAGGTATTGTATACCACCCAGAAATTATACAAATCTAAACAAAGCATCTTTAGAAAAATTTGCATGTGTGTGCGTGTCTGTGATAAACATCATAACCCAAAAACGAAAAGTCGGATAAATACCAAACTTAGTATTTAGGTTCAGTACGTTCCAAAGATGCGATACGAAGATTTTCAAGAAAATCCCCTACTCTAAACTACTATTTACGTGGAACATTTCTCAATTTTTACTTTCTCTACTACGTGTAGTAAGTAGGGGAAGTATTGTATTCCACCCAAAAATTCGATACCGAGATTTCAGCCGAAATACACGTTTTGAGGCCCCCTGAATACAAAAAAGCATTTTTTGAAACATGTCCTCCGTGTCTGTGTCTGTCTGTGAACAGCATAACTCAGAAACAAACCGTCGGATAAACACCAAACTTGGTATTTAGGTTAAGTGTCTTCCAGAGATGCGACACGAAGGTTTTCAAGAAAATCCCCATACCCCAGATTACCCTTTACATGGAACATTTTTCGAATATTTTAATTTTCTCAAAAATGACTCTTATGATTTTGATTAAAATATCATATGTTTAAGATATTTTCATGACAAATGAAATGTATATCTAGAATTTTCTGGGAATGTCTCTCCAAAAGTATTCTTCTTTGTGAACGACTTTTGCATAACTGGTAAACCATAAGAGATAGACAAAATTTTACAACATAAAAAATGTAGTTCGCGTTAAAATACACAACTTATGTCATATACGTTGTTTTTTGTTGAGTGAATGATTTTCGAGATATTGCTTGTTATTGACTTAAATTTTCCAATACTTATACTTTTTCTCAAATTCGTTATTCAATTTTTTGTCCTGGTAATGCAAAGAGAATGGAATACTCCACATAGCAACCAGCGCTTAAAATATTTGACTATCGCTTAAAGCCTACCAATTCCCCTTGCATCTACAAGAAAATTAGCAATAAGATTAACATCTAGGAAGCATATGCAGAATAAGCGTTTGTAAAAATAGTTTGTACAAGAGTAGAGAAAGTCATGTGATTGTAACACATCAGATTTTTTTTCATTTACTAAAAGGTGGCTCTAACAATTTTGATTGAAATACCATATATGAAATATATTCACATGACAAATAAGATGTATATCTTGAATTTTCCGGGAACATCCTGTGAAGTCCACTTTATTTGGAAGAAATTCTGTATAACTGGTAAACGTTAAGCGGTGGACGAAAACGTACTACACAAAAAATGTAGATCTCTTTAAAACACACAATTTATTTCAAATAAATTTTTTTGTGGCTTAAGCCATTTCTAAGATATCCGTTATTAAAAGTTCGGATTGATTATTTCTGATCATTCTCTTAAAGTCATGAAAACATTCAGTTGTTTCTCGCGATGTCATGGAAACAGTATGAAATTTTAAGGCCAGTATATAGCGTTCAGTTGTTAAACATTTGACTATCGCTGTTCTCTTTGTATCTATAACGAAATGTGTAATGTATCTATTTCTGCAAAGGTTTATTTTGATTAAATGTAGTAGACAGAAGAATATGCTTTAGTAAGAATAGTTTGTATACCCAGTAATAAATGACAGAGGGTAGAGAAGGTCATGTGAATGTAACACATCAGATTTTTTTCATCCTACTATGTTACTGTCTTTGTTAGGGCTTTGTATGTTTATGGTGTATTGTGTTACCTAGTACAGTGGGAGAGAAGGTGTCATGGTCTTAACTCCTACCAGTGAAAGTAAATATATAAATATCTCAGTGAAAACCAGCATTCAAGATTTGGTGATGAAATACTGTGCAAATGCACCAATAAACAGAGTGCCTTCATCTGGACACCTCAAATTATGGCGCTCATTAATAAAGGAGTTCTAAAGGTCGCTCAGTAGGTGTAGTACGAGGGGCACTATTTATATTTTGAGCCTTGGTAACCCTGAATGTTGTAGGTGCCATCTGACGTTTCCAGTGGAAAGTTTGACATTTCTGACCATAATCTACTTAAAACATTTTGTCAATAGACCGTCATTTGTTTTGTTTACACTAACTTGAAAATTGTCTGTTAACAAAAACATGGAATTAACTCGTGAAAATGTTAGTGCAATGATTTATTACCAATTTCGACGTGGATTATCAAGACAAGAGTGCATCGATCAACTAACTTCCACATTTGGCGACGAAGCTCCATCTTTGCCACTGTGAAACGCTGGTATAACGAATTTAATCGTGGCCACCGTTCGCTCAATGATGAAGTTCGTGAAGGTCGTCCAAAATCAGTTGTTTTGCCAGAAAACATTGATGCTGTGCACAAACTAATAATGAAAGATCGTCTTGCAAAATATTGTAGACTGAGGCAACCCTAGGCATTAGTTTCACCACCATATATAAAATATTGCATGATTATTTAGCCGTGAAAAAGGTTTGCTCTCGTTGGATCCCACATAATTTGACGCAATCTCAAAAAGATGCTCGTGTCGATTGGTGTACAAAAATGCTCAAGAAATACAATGGCGGTGCCTCAAAAGACGTATATAATATTGTAATAGCTGACGAATCATGGATCTATGCGTATGAGCCGGAACGTAAACAGCAGTCGACTGTATGGGTGTTTCAAGATGAAGCAAATCCAACAAAAGTTGTTCGCACTTGAAGCAAATGGTCGCCTGCTTTTTCAGGAAAACTGGTCATGTGGCAACAGTGTCTTTAGAGAAACGTAAAACGGTCAATGCCGAATGGTACACTACCATTTGTTTGCCGGAAGTCTTCGGTGAAGTAAGGAAAACCAACAAGAACCGTAGGATCGTTCTTCATCAAGACAACGCGAGCGCACACACATTTCGTCTAACAACAGAGTATTTGAAGGCTCAAAAAATCGAACTGATGGGTCATCCGCCATACAGTCCTGATTTGGCACCCAATGACTTTTTTTGTTTTCGAACATCAAGAATAAATTGCGTGAACAACGATTTTCGTTGGCAGAAGAATCCGTTGATGCTTTCAAAAACCATGTTTTGGAGGTGTATCAAGAAGACTGGAATAAATGCTTTGACAAATGGTTCAAACGGATGCAAAAGTGTATTGATCATACAGGAGAATATTTTGAAAAACAATAAAGCAGTTTTCAATCAGAAATTACTTTGTTTTAATAACTAGGCTCAAAATATAAATAGTGCCCCTCGTAAGATAACTTGTGGACGCGCGTTGAAAGCTTTGAGCAATAGCTGTGTAACAACTGAAGGAGCCTGATACGGACAAACTTCAAGTTTCTAGGACGAAAGGCTTGTGGCCATCGCCATCACCATATTTGTCGACATACAACTTCTGTTTATGGTGATACTTGAGGGGCATAGTGTGCGAGCCATACTGTTGAGGAACTCAAGAACAACACCAGCATCCGCACTATCACCACTGAGGAACTGTATATATGAACGTGTTAGGACCTGCACAGCAGTGTTTGGATGCTTCTGGAGCACAGGAAAGTTAGTGCACGGCACCTTCATGGTTCGTTTTATCGGATCTCTTTTGATATGTTTCAAATAAAGTGAGATGAGATGTGCCAGTTATTCATGCCCAACCTGCAGAAGGTGGCGGTACAGTACAATGAACTGACTCCACCTGCCCCAGGCCTGTGACTGTTACAGAGAATAGGTAAGTGCAACCTTGAACGTATCGTAACAATCTCTATACGTAAGAATGTGTGATACGACAGAGAAATTTCTCCAGAACAGGACCACTTTCACTGACTCGCAAAGTCAAGAGGAATGTAGTCCAGATAGCCGCAGCATCGCGGGGGAGCGGTTTCAGACTCACCACCGCTGACCGCCGCGTTTCCTGCTCCAAACGGGAAGCTGGTGTAGCGGCCCACAGACACGGAAGTCGAGCACGGTTGCTGATTTCGTGGTTTTACTCAATCCACTAATTGTTTCCTATATTTATGGGAAATTATTGCATTTTATGGATGATTTAATCTGAGGTGCAGGCGTGAAACGCTCTTCTCTGTAATACAAAACCAAATGCGTTTACTTCGTTACGCTTTCTGGTAGGTTGTCTGAAGAGATTCAGTAAAATGCGAGCTCTGAAACAGTGTTTCAGGGAAACAATTATCAAACATTCTTTAAACGAGGAATATAGTCACTAAAATCATCAAATTGTCAGCGAACACAGTAGTGCAGTTTTGAAGACTTAAATAACCCCTCTACCATTAAAGGTAATTTATTTTCCTCGGTTTTTTTCTTCTTTGTATTCTGTGGTCGTTATCACTCAAGTTGCTCCTTGCGGAGCAAATTTTGTTATACACAAAATTTACCATGTAGTTATCGCTAGAAATTTTCAGGAAAATAAAAATGTTCCATAATATGCACTTAAAAATAACTAAAAAGGAAGACGTATGCCCCTTTGAATTTGTTTTCTAAAGCAATTCATGTTTTATTACCAACTCTGTGATTAGTTTATAAAACAGATGTTCTGGAACACAAAATTGAATTTGGTTTTAACATTTTGAAAACTCATAACAAGAAAATTTTGCTGTGTAGTATTAAAAAATCTGACGTGTTAAACTCACATGACTTTCTCTACTCTTGTACAAACTATTTTTACAAACGCTTATTCTCCATATGCTTCATGTTAATCGAGATATCGAGATGTTAATCTTATTGCTAATTTTCTTGTAGATGCAAGGGGAATTGGTAGGCTTTAAGCGATAGTCAAATATTTTAAGAGCTGGTTGCTATGTGGAGTATTCCATTCTCTTTGCATTACCAGGACCAAAACAAAAATGAATAACGAATTTGCATTTGAGAAAAAGTATAAGTATTGGAAAATTTAAGGGAATAACAAGCAATATCTCGAAAATGGTTCACTCAACAAAAAAAATGTATATGACATAAATTGTGTATTTTAACGCGATCTACATTTTTTGTGTAGCAAAACTTTGTCTATCTCTTATGGTTTACCAGTTATGTAACAGTCGTTCACAATGAAGAATATTTTTGGAGACATTCCCAGAAAATTCGAGATATACATTTTATTTGACATGAAAATATCTTAAACATATGGTATTTTAATCAGAATCGTTAGAGACATTTTTGAGAAAATTAAACTTTTCGAAAAATGTTCCATGTAAAGGGTAATCTGGGGTGGAGAAATTTTCTTTAAAACCTTCGTGTCGCATCTCTGGAAGATACTGAAACTAAATAGCAAGTTTGGTGTTTATCCGAGTGTTTATTTCTGAGTTATGCTGTTCACAGACAGACACACACACACGGACATGTTTCCAAAAATGCCTTTTTTGGAGTCAGGGGGTTTCAAAACATGTATTTCCGGTGAAATAATCGAATTTTTGGGTGGAATACAATACTTCCCCTACTTACTATACGTAGTAGAGAAAGCAAAAAGCTGAAAATATATTAATTCTTTAGGTACTACACAAGACGTTGATCTGAAAAATTTGGAAGTTATACAATACAACACATACGTGCGGGGAAAAACAAGCTTATTGATTGAGAAATAAAAGTATTTAGAAATTTTACAAGTTGGTTTTCTTAAATAACCAAGGCTAAACAAAACCTAAAGAGATTAATTAAAGGCACTGAGGGAACTTGTTATCCTGGTGGACATGTATCCAAATGGCGGATGGGGGAATGCTTCCCAGAGTTGGTGAGTAGGAAGGAGATGAAACACCTTGCGCGTTCTAAACAATGACTGCTACCTTAGGGTGAGAGAGTGATTCGTTAAAGCACTAGTTAGTTCCCAAACTAAGGGGGAGATATTTCCAAGAATGTACCGACAGCTTAAATGGAAATAAATTATCTACTACATAAGAAACTTAGTAATGCTTTTTAACAGTCATACCTACACGTTTACTGCTATCGGTAATTTGAAAATCACTTAAAATTACATTCGAAATACCTAGCGAGATGGCTCCGCCGTAAGGTGTGAAGCTCACATTCCGGATGTCCAAGGATCGATTCCTGTTGGACCGGTCTGACCTTGGGGTTTTCGTGGTTTTCTCTGGTCGGTAGGCGGTGCTGGGAGGTTTCTGCAATGCCGTGCATTTAATTTGCTTCTCTAAAGACATTGTAAACCCCTATTTAAAAAATAAACAACGATGACCGTGATGTCTTTATGTATTCTTGAGGTAGTAGTCTGGGCCAAGGATAATATTCAGGATTTGTCTAGCACAAAAAAAGATCATAATTAAAATACCATATATTATGAAAACTTTGACCTGTATAGATACAGATTAGAAAATATAAAGAGTAATTATGTACATATGATCCATAAAATTGACAATAAACTTCTATTTGATATATTAGAATTGGAGAGTTTGTCCCTAAAACATATTATTCCTGCTTGATTCTTGGGCAGAGCATTTTAAAACCTAAGTGAAGAGCACTTTTAGACATGAGATGAATTTTATTTGTAGCTTCTATCTGTAATTGACAAGCACAACTTCATATACTTTTTATAACAATTGTTTATAGCATTGCGTAACCTCAGTGGCATAACGAGTGAATGACGTAGCGAGGCGTTGAACAAGTGTCTGTCCTGAAGTCCGGTGTGTGACGAACCCTAGCGAGACCTCTGTTTGGGAAAGGAGGCTTTTGTTTTAGGCAGTCTCACCGGCATCGGTATCTCGCATCTGGAAACGTTAGGGATCCTCTCTGCTTCCGGGCATGCCACCCCCAGCACGATCGGCTCCTGTGTCATTCACTTCACCCGTTCCTCCTGGAGGTTCAGTGGATACAAGTGGTTACCTCCTATGAGCTTCCAGGTCTAAATCCTCTTACGCCCCTAATATGCTCTACTCTATATTCGAAATACATATTCAACGTTAAATCACACATTGAGGGCAAAGAAATTTTTGTTTAGATGTATTCCTAAACTGCTTCCTTTTATGATTTTATATTTGTTGATAATATTATTACGGAGATATTTGCCAATAACACAAGGATTCATATTAATTATTTGGGTGCTAAATTATTCAGTATGAAAATAGATTATATGACGGGGGGGGGGTTTTTGTTGGAGTTTTGTTGACGTCCCGCACGTGAGCCTAAAAGGCGCAATGTGCAACTCCATTGGGAAGGATGCCTTCTTGTTTCCCAAAATCTGTTCCCTGAACAAGCTGCAGTATCTTTGTTCCAACGTCAGCCTCCTTTCCTAGGTCTTCTCTGGTTATGGAAAGAGTAAGTGTCTTTGTTGCCAGGAAGAGCAGTCAAGGAGGATGTGCGAGACAGTTTCCTCATGGTCTTTGTACATTCTACAGGTAGGTTCATTCTTGTAGAGTCCCACTTTACGTAGATGTTTTGAAGTGGCCACGTACAGAAATTAATGCAACTGCCTTTAAGCCCCAGATTTTTAGGTTCTAAAAAGTTAAAATTAGGTTCTATGTATCAGTGTATTAGGATTTAATACGATCTTATATGTTGAATTTAGGAATTTATAGGATCCTTGGCATATATATTCATGCAAATCACTGGGCACTTTGTTTAAAACACTAACTTTAAATTGTAAAAAGTTAAATTAACTGTAACTTTAGTATGTATTTGAAAGTACCAAATTCAAAAATGTCGTGTTAGAAGCTCCCTATAACGGAAGAAACAATAATGCATACTACTCAACAGCGCTATTAAAATGTTTGCCTCTAGTTTTCACCTATTGTTGCGGCATGTAAACATCACACGTTTCAGAAATCCCGGGTGCCACTAACCACCTCTTTCGACTATAGCTAGAAAATGATAACTGAGACGGCGAACGTTTTAATTACTTTATTATTGTGGCGGACGGTTTAATTAAAGTTTATTATTGTAAGGTATTGCGCAAGATTTCATAATCTAATTATTTAATAGTTTCCTTATTCGAACGGCCTCCCTTCGTTTTAAAAATACTTTTATACTCATAAATCTACTCATATTTGCTTAAATAACCGAATTAGGCACTTTTAGGTTCTATCACGAAAAATAGGTTTTATTAGGTCCTAACCTAAAATCAGGTCAATTTAGGATCTATAAAATTGAAGAATATTACTCGTTGGTAACTAAAACATTAATATAAACCGTAGGAGGTCAGGAATAAAATAGGTCAGAACCTAAGAATCCGGGGCTTACTTATTACTCTTCTGTCTAATCTCAGGAGAGATGGGCAAAGGCTGTTGCATGGACCTAAGACCATTTCCTGGCTTGTCTTTGTCGAGATTCTTCAGCTGAATTGTTTTCCCCTAATTCATGCCTTTACCGAGGTTTTGGTAATACGTGTACTAAATCCAACCACGGGTTCAGGGCTAACATAGAGTATCAGTACCTTTTTTAGCCATCTGATCAGCTTTTTCATTTCCATAGATGCCCTGGCACCTCCCACATTTCAAGCCTGTTGCAACTTGACAGGACATTTAGGCATTCCCAAAGCAGCTTTGATTCTACCTGGCCTGAAGATAGTGCTTTTAAACACTTTGAGTGTCTGTGAGGATGAGAATTCGTGTATCATGTTAACCTTTCTCAAGTCCTCTTAGAGCACATCTCAGGATACCAAATACTTCTGTTTGAAAAACTGTGCAATATTTCTCAATGCTGGTACTAATGTTCGTCCTTGCAGTTTGAAAATAGCATTTGCTCTTCGTATTATAAGTATTAGTTTAACTGTTTTTTTTAAAGAAGGGGGCAATAAAATATGCCCTATACCTGTGACCACTTGTGATCTATTGTGCTTCCATTCACTTAATCTCTTAATATGTTTGCCTCCTTCACAAAGTCTTCAAGTTTCTTAGTAGGCACTTCTGGGAATCCTTGCAATTGCATGACTTTCTGATTAAAGTATTTAACTCTAAGAACTGTGAGAGCTTCACAGTTACACAGCAAATGTTTCATTTGCTCTACTGCGTCTTCTACATACTTGATCGACTTGCTTTGTGTTAGCATAAACGGGAAGCTTAATTAAATCGATGTTGAAAATGAGGTAGTCAGAATATTGTATAGTAATTAGTTGTATGACTATGACAAGGTAACGGAGAGGGACACCTCGTTCTCCTCCACCCAAGGCAGATCTTTAGTGGCTACCACCCCGCAGGAGGAACAGATGAAGTGAAGGAAGTGTAGGCCACAGGTAGACATCCGCAGAGGTTCCTAACGATTGAAGACCCAATCACACCATCAGGCGACTCAAGCAAAGTTACCAACTATCAGGGCGAGAAGAACTTTCCAATGAGCATGCAACCACTGTCACTGCACAGCTCCTAAGCCCAACTGAAACACGAAACGAGACGAAATGAAGGCACAAGAAATTTGTACTAGAAGAGGAACCATCCTAGCATTACCGATTCAGGAAACCAGAAAAAACCATGGTCAGAGTGGTCAGCCCACAGGAAACTAACCCGGTGTAAAGTTACAGAACGGAAGAGAAGCCTACGCAAGAGATCTTGCATCTTGTGGCTCTTCACTGAGGGAACTCCCATTAGAAGTTTCTGGGGTGACGATGTTATATTGTAACGACCAGTCTTCCATGGACGTGGTGCATCCAGGTAAAGCGAATCATTGTGAGAAAGAAATCGAGCAAGAGTCAATGTCATGGTGTTTCATGGTTTCTATATACGCAAGTATATAGCTGATGCTTTGCTAAATAAATTGTAATAAACGTCAAATGAGGTTTCATTTAGCAGAACAGCAGTTACATAAATAGAAGCCATGAAGCAGCAGACTATCACATGACACCTAGGACCTCCGAATACGAGCCTCCCACGTTACCCTGGAGTCATCTCGCTCGGTTAATTAGTTCTGTGTAAGTTAGGACACCTCGACACCCTTGTGCGTACATCCCCGGGAGGAACGGGTGAGGTGAGGGAACAGCTGGAGACGTGTGGGCTACATAGCAGCCGGCGGAAGTCGGCAGCGACGTGCAGAATTCCCTAACAGTCCTAGTTTTGACCACCCGCCCACGGGAGGGTCGCTCGGAGACGTCCCTCCTGTGGGACCGGGGAAACATGATCCAGCAATGGAGGCTCAACAGGTTTCCCTCTAGTGGGGCCGAGAAGAAGTTCCAAATTGCAAGCATCTGCGTCATCTGCCCGACACCGACCGAACAGGAGTCGACCTAAAGCATGAAAGGAAAATGAAATGAGAGGAAATCCGTGTTATAATACACCACTCCGGCATTCTCAACCACAAAAACACTGGGCAGAGTGGAATCGAAGCCGGGAGCTCCAAAGTTAAGAGTAAGTATTCTATTCTATCCAAAAATTTGATGTCCAGATTTCACCATAAATACATGTTTTGAGGCCCCAGGAACCCAAAGAAAAGCATTTTTAGAAAAAGGTCCGCTTATGTGTGTTTGTGAACAGCATAACTCAGCGGAGCCAACTCCCTCGGTTAATTACTTCTATGTAACTTCAGGTACTGAGACCCGAGCTGTAACGGACCTTTCGCTCACCGGTAGGAACCGTCCTCAAATTCCCTTACGTAAGCTCTAATCCCCTTCCCTAGGCTCACAAAGAATAGAGAAAGTGTAACATAGGTGGGGTGCGAACACACCCTGCCTGCAGCCCCTAGGGCGTAGGTATCTTGTTTCCACAGACATTCATACATCCCAAGCTCGACCTCCTGAATGTTCCAGCGATGAATAAACGGCGTTAAGCAAGTGTGCTAACTTACCTGTGGCAGATACAGGTAGGTGCATATTAGCCTGTACCGAAAATACACGCTTTTTCATGTCCCATGAATTAAACAAAACATTTTAGAAAAAATATGATGTGTTGCACTCACATGACCTTCTCTATTCTTGTGTAAACTATTTTTACAAACGCTTATTCTCCATATGCTTCATGTTAATCGAGATGTCAATCTTATTGCTAATTTTCTTGTAGATGCAAGGGGAATTAGTAGGCTTTAAGCGATAGTCAAATATTTTAAGAGCTGGCTGCTATGTGGTGCATTCCATTCTCTTTGCATTACCAGGACATAAAAAGAGAATAATGAATTCCCATTTGAGAAAAAGTATAAGTATTGGAAAATTTAAGGGAATATCAAGCAATGTCTCGAAAATGGTTCACTCAATAAAAAAAAATCTGATGTGTTACACTCACATGACTTTCTCTACTCCTGTACAAACTATTTTTACAAACGCTTATTCTCCATCTACTTCATGTTAATCGAGATAAACATTTGCAGACTCTATCTTATTGCTAATTTTTTGTAGATGTAAGGGTAAAATATATTTACAAGGGCAATATAGAAAAACAGTAGCCTTTAAGCACATACATATCTCTTAATAGCTGGTTGCTAGGTACAGCACCATTCCCTTTGCCACAGATTATAACTCTTTGCATATCCAAGACATAAAAATGAATAACGAATTCCCAATTTAGAAAATAAGTATTGAAAAATTTAAGGGAATAACAAGCAATATCTTAAAAATGGTTCACTCAACAAAAAAATGTATATGACATAAATTGTGTATTTTAATGCGATCTACATTTTTTGTGGAGTAAAAGTTTGTCTATCTCTTATGGTTTACGAGTTATGCAAAAGTCGTTCACAATAAAGAATACTTTTGGAGACATTCCCAGGAAATTCAAGATATACATTTTATTTGTCATAAAAATATCTTAAACATATGATATTTTAATCAAAATCGTTAGAGCCATTTTTGAGAAAATTAAAATTTGCGAAAAATCTTCCATATAAAGGATACTCTGGGGTGGGGGAGTTTTCTTCAAAACCTTCGTGTCGCATCTCTGGAAGATACTGAACCTAAATACCAAGTTTGGTGTTTATCCGACTGTTCGTTTCTGAGTTATGCTGTTCACAGACACACAGGCACACACACAGACACACACACGGACATGTTTTTTTTGGATTAAGGGGGTCTCAAAACATGTATTTCCGGTGAAATCTGGGTATCGAATTTTTGAGTGGAATACAATACTTCCCCTACTTACTATACGTAGTAGAGAAAGTAAAAATGTATATGACATAAATTGTGTATTTTAACGCGATCTACATTTTTTGTGTAGTAAAAGTTTGTCTATCTCTTATGGTTTACCAGTTATGCAAAAGTCGTTCACAATGAAGAATACTTTTGGAGAATTCCCAGAAAATTCGAGATATATATTTTATTTGTCATTAAAGTATCTTAAATATATGGTATTTTAATCAAACTCGTTAGAGCCATTTCTGAGAAAAATCAAAATTTTGGAAAAATGTTCCATGTAAGGGTAGTCTGGGGTTGGGAGGGCTTGAAAATCTTCGTGCCACATCTTTAAAGATACGGAACCTAAATATCAAGTTTGGTATTTATCCAACTTTTCGTTTTTGTGTTATGCTGTTCACAGGCACACATAGACACACGGACCTTTTTCTAAAAATGAAACAACGTGGCCTCAAAACATGCATTTCCGATGAAATCTCGGTATCGAATTTTTGTGTGGAATACAATACTTCCCCTACTTACTGCACGTAGTAGAGAAAGTAAAAAATCTTATGTTACATTCACATTGCATTTTCTACCTACTGTGATTTTTAAATCTCTTCTGCAATCTACTGTTATGTGTTACTTTTATATCTGCTTCAGGTTAATCAAGATAAATGTTTGCGGAAATAGTTTTATTAACATTTTCTGTAGGTGCAAAGAGAAAACAGGAGACGCGATTATCAAAAGTTTTAAAACGGGTCTTGAAACTTCACACTTTTCCCATGATATCGCGAGAAACAACTGAATGGCACAGCACCTTTAAAAATTTCACGTGTATTGAACCGATTTCTCTTAAATGGCTGTTGCCGAAAAAATAATGTTATTTGAAAACAAAACTGTGTGGTTTAAGAATCTACATTTTCTTTGTGGCAACTTCTTGTGTAACTCTTATGGTTTGCCAATTATACAGAATTACACTAAATTCCTTCATAATAAAGAGGGTATTCCCAGAAAATTCTTTAAAATATTTTATTTGCAATATAAATATATTAAATATTTAAATATATCGCATTTTAATAAAATTCGTTTGTCATTCATGAGAAAATAAAAAAAATTTAAAAGGGAGTATCTTTTTGAATGTCTTCGTGTCGTGACTTTGGAAAATAGTGAACTGAAATACCAAGTTTAGTATTTATCCAACTTTTCTTTTTTGAATGTGACCGTTATGATTTAAATTGACTGACAAATAAATTTGTAAAGCGTAAAAACAGGGGTTAATCAGCAACTTCAGTAAAAAAAAAATTACTTTCTGACTGACATGTTTTTCCTCCGTCAGAGTAAAACCCATTTTCATCGCAATTTCAGATATTAGGTAGGTATACCAAAAAATTGTTCCATTAAATGCACGTAAAATAATTTTGTAAACATCACACACGAAATGGTTGAAAAATCGGTGCTATTTTCAAAAAATTCTGAAACTAACAGAAGAAAAACTGAGCAGGATGGATGGATGGCTTGCATTTGCGAAGTCCCGGGTTCGATTACCCTTATACCGATTTTTCTGACTTTGTTTCCTTTTCGAGGTTTTCCCAGGTCGATAGGCGAATGCAGGGATTGAATTATGTATAATTTGATTTCCTCTTCATCTTTCAGGTTGCAGGGACCGGCGGGATGGACGGTAGTGTGCGACGTATGCGGTGGGTGTGTTTTGAGAAGGTAACTTTTTCTTCCCTGGTACATAACCTACCGGAACCTATCCGTGAGGATGGGGGTGAAAATGTTTCTAGAAACGTTAGGTCCCCGCTTCCCTACCCTGGTGAACTATACTCTCGCCTAAATCATCCTCCCGCAGGCTTTAGGAAGCGCAATAGACCTAATCTTGGCCGCAGTCCTTCCTCTGTTTCTAATTTCGTCCCTAATTTAAAACACTCTGATGTGTTACACTCACGTGACTTTCTCTACTCTTGAACAAACTATTTTTACAAACGCTTATTCTCCATATGCTTCATGTTAATCGAGATGTTAATCTTATTGCTAATTTTCTTGTAGATGCAAGAGGAATTGGTAGGCTTTAAGCGATAGTCAAATATTTTAAGATCTGGTTGCTATGTGGAGTATTCCATTCTCTTCGCATTACCAGGACAAAAAAAAATGAATAACGAATTCCCATTTGAGAAAAAGTATCAGTATTGGAAAATTTAAGGGAATAACAAGCAATATCCCGAAAATGGTTCACTCAACAAAAAAAATGTATATGACATAGGTTGTGTATTTTAACGCCACCTACAATTTTTGTGTAGTAAAATTTTGTCTATCTCTTATGGTTTACCAGTTATGCAAAAGTCGTTCACAATGAAGAATACTTTTGGAGACATTCCCAGAAAATTAAAGATATACATTTTATTTGTCATAAAAATATCTTAAACATATGATATTTTATTCAAAATCGTTACAGCCATTTTTGAGAAAATTAAAATTTTCGAAAAATGTTCCATGTGAAGGGTAATCTGGGGTGGGTGGACTTTCTTGAAAACCTTCGTATCGCATTTCTGGAAGATACTGAACCTAAATACCAAGTTTGGTGTTTATCCGACTGTTCGTTTCTGAGTTATGCTGTACACAGACACACAGACACACGGACATGTTTTCAAAAATGCTATTTGTTTGGATTCAGGGGGTCTCAAAACATGTATTTCCGGTGAAATCTCGGTATCGAATTTTTGGGTGGAATACAATACTTCCCCTACTTACTATATGTAGTAGAGAAAGTAAAAACGACACAAAATGTACACTTTAATGTCGCTTATTGTTTCTGCACATTAAAACGAATATTTCTTCTTGGCCTCCAATAGTTTTTAAAGAAGAGTAAATGTAGCTTTCATTGAGAACTGAAATAATAGTTTTCAAAATATTTATTGTTGTTCGTTTGAATTTTATAAGTAGATGCATTGTTTCTCATTCAAAGAGTATTTAATGTTATGCCTTGCTTATAATCATGGACTAACAGTTGCATCCTGCCTCAGCCTGCAAAACTACAACTTTAGCTTTACCGAAATGAATTCATTTCCGGTGAATATTTATCTAGGAAGTAGCCAGAAAATATTTCTTTTTTGTTTTTTAAATGCCACCTTTAACATCTTAGGTCACATTAACGACTTTGCCTCATGGCAATGGTGTTCACTAGTTTGTGTAAATTCACACACACACACACATTCAGATTATCTTTCATACTTCCAGATCCTAGGGAGGATAGGGAACAATCCTGGCTAAATAATGATTCCTACCCTCCAGCCGGGAATCACAAGCGAGATAGCTCCCGGGTAAAGTGTGAGGCTTACATTCGGGAAGTCCCGGGTTTGATTCCCGTCGACCATCCACTCTGACCGTTTCACTGGGTCGGTAGGCAAATGCTTCGATGGTTCCTCTTCTACCACGACTTTCCTGTACCCAAGACCTCCTTCATCATTATCTGTTTCAGGGTTCAAGGAACAGGCGACGGTGTTCGACGTGTAGCGTTGGTGGTGCGTTTTGTGAAGGTTTCTCCCTCTTGACGGACCACTCAGAGGCTAGAGGCTTGTGGACATGCTTGAACGGCGTCGTATGCGTCCAATCTGGAATCGTTAGGGACCCGTCCACGCTTCTGCACGTCGTCTCTCGCATCTAGTCGCCCTTCGGTTCACTTTGTCATCCCTCCCTTCCAGGGACTGCCTTCGAAACGCAAAGAACATTAGCCTACGTGCGGTGCTCTGCCCCAGTTTCGGGAGTTCCTCCGTGATATGCGCCTTTATCAGCTAGGAATCGAACCGGAGACCTCTAGATTTGGAGGGCTAATCACCAGAACTAAGGAGCCAAAATTAGTTTTTATGTGAACAATATCTTAGTGCAGATATGAAAAAAAGGGGGGATATGGTTGGAGAGAGTGGTTAAACTTCTTTGCATCGCGTTTTAATCGCATACCTATAAATTTTAGGATTAGCAAAGCAAAAAGGGTACTATTTATCACGAGGTACATGACGTACACCACAAGGACGCGTTCAGAAGGAAAGTGATTGACCTGAATCTGTTGATTCTGTTTCAGCAAAACACTCTGTGACAATCACCGTTCACTTTTTTCCTGCCGGCCGCTACTACTTGTTTGCTAATGGGATAAGTTTGGCTCGTGTAGCGAAAGTGATAAAAAAAAACCAACTTTGTTTCCGGATAGCTCCTAATCTACATTTTCAACAATAAACATTGCTTTCAAACACGTGACGTAGAAAACTTGGTAGGACTGCCTAAATTAGTAATTCCAAACCAGTCTGCGACATTAACCACTTTCCGATTTTGTATTTCGTTCGGGTTTCATACCTTAGCCTCGGCAACAGTGTCGTGCTCGGTGGGGTAGTGATTACCATGCCTGACTCTGCTTCTCGAGGTCGCGGGTTCAAACCCGGCGGAAGGCGATGGATTTTTTCGGGCGTAAGAATCCTTAGCGTGGCTTCCTTCGGAAGGGAAGTAAAGCCGGTGGTCCCGTGTCGTAGATTTACGGCACGTAAAAGAACCTCAAGCCTGATAAAGAGGCATCTGAGCAAAATTTCCTGCCTTTCTCGCCCAATATACAGGGTTATTCAAAAAGAAGAAACAGACTTTAAATATTTATTTCTAATGAACGACAACAGATAGCGACGCATGCGATACATCACTGAATAGAGGGAAGTTCAAAATCTTATTTTATGTGTTCAAAATGAACACCATTTGTTATGCGAGGACGAACGGTGCATACACAACCATCTTCTACGAATTTATCGTGTCAATTGTAAATTTTTTATGACGAGGCGGCTCGTTGTTGAACTTACAACGAAATGCATACTGCAATAAAACAATGGATTCACTCTTTGCGTACTGCAGCACACAAAACGACTTTTCCTGTGGCGTCGCCATTTTCTCGTAAACAAACCCAGCGCGGCTGTAGGCACTGAATGGAACTTGAGGCAGTATTGTTAACACTTAAATGATTTCAGTAAAATTATATAAATATAAATTCAATAACAGCCCGCCTTAAAGCAATATGTGTATGTAACAATATATAAAAAATGTATGTAACAGTCATTGTATTATTGCAAACATGTTCAATAATGTTATGTGAATGTATTACGTAATTTAATAATGTAGGAGCTGTGAGAAATAGGTCAAAAGTTGCTAACGACGGGGTAACCTTGAGGCAATAAGGAATTTGAAAGTTAAAATGCTACTAGTCATTATTGGAGCAACAATAATGTAAATTTTGAGACAGTTTAAAAATAGCAAATCAACAACCAGAAAAAGCTTTAGTTAAATGAAGGTATTCTATTGGAGTAGGATTAGCCAATCAGAGACTTGAAATACAGAAATTTACAAGTTTAAGCGGTTGAAATCAGTTCAGTTGCCTGCAGACAGTGACAGTAACCGGACGCGAGATGTGTCCTCGAGAAGTATAATATGTATTCGTGTGAGACGAAAAATAGTTTACGTGTTAAAAAGTACAAGTAATTAATAAAAGAATCTCACAGCTCTCTATATCAGTGAAGTGTTATATAAATCGTGTCAAGCATTAATAAAAGGAGTGAAGAAAAACTTAAAATCTGTATAAGCCTACATTCTTAGTGGCACGACAACCCTGCTAAGAGAAACATGTCTCTAACAATAATACTGACGCAGCCGAGGCAAACATAAATATATAATATTTAAAGAAACAGTCAAATTACAAAGTTAATATTTTTAAAAAAAACTTGGGGCAAAGGCCATCTGAAAGTACATTTGGGGCGAAGGCTACCGGAAACTGTTTACTATACGTGCGGTTGCAACTACTACAAGTTCGGCTCCCCCAACAGTTGAAATATAATACAACTCCTTCAATACAAACTACTTCAAATTGACGCCCAAAGCGTGTTGCAAATAACCTAACAAATCATACTTTCTCAAATTGGTGACCATACGTAGGGCGGAAACTACATTACTTTCTCAAACTAATAAGTGAGGGCTTTAAACTTTGAACTTTTTTCTATTCAATGATGTGTCGTATGAGTTGCTATCTATTGTCGTTCAGTAGAAATAAATGTTTAAAGTCTGTTCCTTCTTTTTGAATAACCCTGTAGAGGGGAGGCTAAGGACCACCGCAGTTAAAGAGCGTCCATAAATAAAACTCAATTTAATTTCGGCTACAGCCACACTGCGTCTCCACATATTACTATTTATTTCCATGCCCAATCTATCGGCTGTAAACATAAAAGGCTTAAGTTATTATCAGGCTAAGGATCCCTAAGAGAGAAGTGAAGTATGCTGTGCAGCGAGAGTGTTGTTTACCTGTGAGACCGTGTACAATCCGCTTCGTGACAAGAGGTACAGTGCAGGTATAGGAGAGCGCATGTCACAACCAGGAGGGAGGGGTACTGTGACGTAATGTAGCTACCCCTGTATTTGATCAGTGGCGTAATGCGATTCTTAATTTCAAAAAGCTAGAAATGCGTATTTATTAAATGCAAGTTATGCGTCAAATAAGAAAACAAAATCAAGTGCTTTATACATTATTATTCATACAATAAGGGTTTGAAACTGAAAGTATTTCATATATTTGTTATCAAACTCACCAAATAAATATAATATCGATTATAAATTTGCAGGAAAAATGAACAACCAATACTCAAAGCTTACAGTTTTTATAGTAAATAAATATCTTGCTTAATTGAATTATTGACTTACTAATTAGAGCCAGGAGTACCTTACTTTCTCTACCACGTACCTAGCAGTTAGAAAAGGTATTACATTCCAACCAAAAATTCTATAATAAGATTCCACCGCAAATACACGTTTTGAGGCCCCCTGAATAAACAAAAAGAATTTTTAGAAAAATATCCGTGTGTGTGTGTATGTGTGTGCCTGTGAACGGTATAACTCAAAAACGACATTCGGAATAATGGCTAAATTTGGTATTTAAGTTCAGTGTCTTCCAAAAATGCGACACCAATGTTTTCAAGAAAATCCCCATCCCAAACTTCCCTTTATATGGAACATTTTCGAAGTTTTTTATTTTCAAAAACATGGCTCTTTACGATTTTGAATAAAATACCATATAAAATATTTAGATGACAAATAAAATGTGCATCTTGAATTTTCTGGGTATAGCCTAGGAAGTCCTCTTCATTCGGAAGGAATTTTGTATAATATTGTTAAACTGGTAAACGTTAAGCGATAGACGAAAACGTACTAATAAAAAAAGCTGATGTGTTACACTCACATGACTTTCTCTACTCTTGTACAAACTATTTTTACAAACGCTTATTCTCCATATGCTTCATGTTAATCGAGATATCGAGATGTAAATCTTATTGCTAATTTTCTTGTAGATGCAAGGGGAATAAGGGAACAACAAGCAATATCGCGAAAATGGTTCACTCAACAAAAAAATGTATATAACATAAATTGTGTATTTTAACGCGATGTACATTTTTTGTGTAGTAAAATTTTGTCTATCTCTTATGGTTTACCAGTTATGCAAAAGTCGTTCACAATGAAGAATACTTTTGGAGAATTCCCAGAAAATTCGAGATATATATTTTATTTGTCATTAAAGTATCTTAAATATATGGTATTTTAATCAAACTCGTTAGAGCCATTTCTGAGAAAAATCAAAATTTTGGAAAAATGTTCCATGTAAGGGTAGTCTGGGGTTGGGAGGGCTTGAAAATCTTCGTGCCACATCTTTAAAGATACGGAACCTAAATATCAAGTTTGGTATTTATCCAACTTTTCGTTTTTGTGTTATGCTGTTCACAGGCACACATAGACACACGGACCTTTTTCTAAAAATGAAACAACGTGGCCTCAAAACATGCATTTCCGATGAAATCTCGGTATCGAATTTTTGTGTGGAATACAATACTTCCCCTACTTACTGCACGTAGTAGAGAAAGTAAAAAATCTTATGTTACATTCACATTGCATTTTCTACCTACTGTGATTTTTAAATCTCTTCTGCAATCTACTGTTATGTGTTACTTTTATATCTGCTTCAGGTTAATCAAGATAAATGTTTGCGGAAATAGTTTTATTAACATTTTCTGTAGGTGCAAAGAGAAAACAGGAGACGCGATTATCAAAAGTTTTAAAACGGGTCTTGAAACTTCACACTTTTCCCATGATATCGCGAGAAACAACTGAATGGCACAGCACCTTTAAAAATTTCACGTGTATTGAACCGATTTCTCTTAAATGGCTGTTGCCGAAAAAATAATGTTATTTGAAAACAAAACTGTGTGGTTTAAGAATCTACATTTTCTTTGTGGCAACTTCTTGTGTAACTCTTATGGTTTGCCAATTATACAGAATTACACTAAATTCCTTCATAATAAAGAGGGTATTCCCAGAAAATTCTTTAAAATATTTTATTTGCAATATAAATATATTAAATATTTAAATATATCGCATTTTAATAAAATTCGTTTGTCATTCATGAGAAAATAAAAAAAATTTAAAAGGGAGTATCTTTTTGAATGTCTTCGTGTCGTGACTTTGGAAAATAGTGAACTGAAATACCAAGTTTAGTATTTATCCAACTTTTCTTTTTTGAATGTGACCGTTATGATTTAAATTGACTGACAAATAAATTTGTAAAGCGTAAAAACAGGGGTTAATCAGCAACTTCAGTAAAAAAAAAATTACTTTCTGACTGACATGTTTTTCCTCCGTCAGAGTAAAACCCATTTTCATCGCAATTTCAGATATTAGGTAGGTATACCAAAAAATTGTTCCATTAAATGCACGTAAAATAATTTTGTAAACATCACACACGAAATGGTTGAAAAATCGGTGCTATTTTCAAAAAATTCTGAAACTAACAGAAGAAAAACTGAGCAGGATGGATGGATGGCTTGCATTTGCGAAGTCCCGGGTTCGATTACCCTTATACCGATTTTTCTGACTTTGTTTCCTTTTCGAGGTTTTCCCAGGTCGATAGGCGAATGCAGGGATTGAATTATGTATAATTTGATTTCCTCTTCATCTTTCAGGTTGCAGGGACCGGCGGGATGGACGGTAGTGTGCGACGTATGCGGTGGGTGTGTTTTGAGAAGGTAACTTTTTCTTCCCTGGTACATAACCTACCGGAACCTATCCGTGAGGATGGGGGTGAAAATGTTTCTAGAAACGTTAGGTCCCCGCTTCCCTACCCTGGTGAACTATACTCTCGCCTAAATCATCCTCCCGCAGGCTTTAGGAAGCGCAATAGACCTAATCTTGGCCGCAGTCCTTCCTCTGTTTCTAATTTCGTCCCTAATTTAAAACACTCTGATGTGTTACACTCACGTGACTTTCTCTACTCTTGAACAAACTATTTTTACAAACGCTTATTCTCCATATGCTTCATGTTAATCGAGATGTTAATCTTATTGCTAATTTTCTTGTAGATGCAAGAGGAATTGGTAGGCTTTAAGCGATAGTCAAATATTTTAAGATCTGGTTGCTATGTGGAGTATTCCATTCTCTTCGCATTACCAGGACAAAAAAAATGAATAACGAATTCCCATTTGAGAAAAAGTATCAGTATTGGAAAATTTAAGGGAATAACAAGCAATATCCCGAAAATGGTTCACTCAACAAAAAAAATGTATATGACATAGGTTGTGTATTTTAACGCCACCTACAATTTTTGTGTAGTAAAATTTTGTCTATCTCTTATGGTTTACCAGTTATGCAAAAGTCGTTCACAATGAAGAATACTTTTGGAGACATTCCCAGAAAATTAAAGATATACATTTTATTTGTCATAAAAATATCTTAAACATATGATATTTTATTCAAAATCGTTACAGCCATTTTTGAGAAAATTAAAATTTTCGAAAAATGTTCCATGTGAAGGGTAATCTGGGGTGGGGGGACTTTCTTGAAAACCTTCGTATCGCATTTCTGGAAGATACTGAACCTAAATACCAAGTTTGGTGTTTATCCGACTGTTCGTTTCTGAGTTATGCTGTACACAGACACACAGACACACGGACATGTTTTCAAAAATGCTATTTGTTTGGATTCAGGGGGTCTCAAAACATGTATTTCCGGTGAAATCTCGGTATCGAATTTTTGGGTGGAATACAATACTTCCCCTACTTACTATATGTAGTAGAGAAAGTAAAAACGACACAAAATGTACACTTTAATGTCGCTTATTGTTTCTGCACATTAAAACGAATATTTCTTCTTGGCCTCCAATAGTTTTTAAAGAAGAGTAAATGTAGCTTTCATTGAGAACTGAAATAATAGTTTTCAAAATATTTATTGTTGTTCGTTTGAATTTTATAAGTAGATGCATTGTTTCTCATTCAAAGAGTATTTAATGTTATGCCTTGCTTATAATCATGGACTAACAGTTGCATCCTGCCTCAGCCTGCAAAACTACAACTTTAGCTTTACCGAAATGAATTCATTTCCGGTGAATATTTATCTAGGAAGTAGCCAGAAAATATTTCTTTTTTGTTTTTTAAATGCCACCTTTAACATCTTAGGTCACATTAACGACTTTGCCTCATGGCAATGGTGTTCACTAGTTTGTGTAAATTCACACACACACACATTCAGATTATCTTTCATACTTCCAGATCCTAGGGAGGATAGGGAACAATCCTGGCTAAATAATGATTCCTACCCTCCAGCCGGGAATCACAAGCGAGATAGCTCCCGGGTAAAGTGTGAGGCTTACATTCGGGAAGTCCCGGGTTTGATTCCCGTCGACCATCCACTCTGACCGTTTCACTGGGTCGGTAGGCAAATGCTTCGATGGTTCCTCTTCTACCACGACTTTCCTGTACCCAAGACCTCCTTCATCATTATCTGTTTCAGGGTTCAAGGAACAGGCGACGGTGTTCGACGTGTAGCGTTGGTGGTGCGTTTTGTGAAGGTTTCTCCCTCTTGACGGACCACTCAGAGGCTAGAGGCTTGTGGACATGCTTGAACGGCGTCGTATGCGTCCAATCTGGAATCGTTAGGGACCCGTCCACGCTTCTGCACGTCGTCTCTCGCATCTAGTCGCCCTTCGGTTCACTTTGTCATCCCTCCCTTCCAGGGACTGCCTTCGAAACGCAAAGAACATTAGCCTACGTGCGGTGCTCTGCCCCAGTTTCGGGAGTTCCTCCGTGATATGCGCCTTTATCAGCTAGGAATCGAACCGGAGACCTCTAGATTTGGAGGGCTAATCACCAGAACTAAGGAGCCAAAATTAGTTTTTATGTGAACAATATCTTAGTGCAGATATGAAAAAAAGGGGGGATATGGTTGGAGAGAGTGGTTAAACTTCTTTGCATCGCGTTTTAATCGCATACCTATAAATTTTAGGATTAGCAAAGCAAAAAGGGTACTATTTATCACGAGGTACATGACGTACACCACAAGGACGCGTTCAGAAGGAAAGTGATTGACCTGAATCTGTTGATTCTGTTTCAGCAAAACACTCTGTGACAATCACCGTTCACTTTTTTCCTGCCGGCCGCTACTACTTGTTTGCTAATGGGATAAGTTTGGCTCGTGTAGCGAAAGTGATAAAAAAAAACCAACTTTGTTTCCGGATAGCTCCTAATCTACATTTTCAACAATAAACATTGCTTTCAAACACGTGACGTAGAAAACTTGGTAGGACTGCCTAAATTAGTAATTCCAAACCAGTCTGCGACATTAACCACTTTCCGATTTTGTATTTCGTTCGGGTTTCATACCTTAGCCTCGGCAACAGTGTCGTGCTCGGTGGGGTAGTGATTACCATGCCTGACTCTGCTTCTCGAGGTCGCGGGTTCAAACCCGGCGGAAGGCGATGGATTTTTTCGGGCGTAAGAATCCTTAGCGTGGCTTCCTTCGGAAGGGAAGTAAAGCCGGTGGTCCCGTGTCGTAGATTTACGGCACGTAAAAGAACCTCAAGCCTGATAAAGAGGCATCTGAGCAAAATTTCCTGCCTTTCTCGCCCAATATACAGGGTTATTCAAAAAGAAGAAACAGACTTTAAATATTTATTTCTAATGAACGACAACAGATAGCGACGCATGCGATACATCACTGAATAGAGGGAAGTTCAAAATCTTATTTTATGTGTTCAAAATGAACACCATTTGTTATGCGAGGACGAACGGTGCATACACAACCATCTTCTACGAATTTATCGTGTCAATTGTAAATTTTTTATGACGAGGCGGCTCGTTGTTGAACTTACAACGAAATGCATACTGCAATAAAACAATGGATTCACTCTTTGCGTACTGCAGCACACAAAACGACTTTTCCTGTGGCGTCGCCATTTTCTCGTAAACAAACCCAGCGCGGCTGTAGGCACTGAATGGAACTTGAGGCAGTATTGTTAACACTTAAATGATTTCAGTAAAATTATATAAATATAAATTCAATAACAGCCCGCCTTAAAGCAATATGTGTATGTAACAATATATAAAAAATGTATGTAACAGTCATTGTATTATTGCAAACATGTTCAATAATGTTATGTGAATGTATTACGTAATTTAATAATGTAGGAGCTGTGAGAAATAGGTCAAAAGTTGCTAACGACGGGGTAACCTTGAGGCAATAAGGAATTTGAAAGTTAAAATGCTACTAGTCATTATTGGAGCAACAATAATGTAAATTTTGAGACAGTTTAAAAATAGCAAATCAACAACCAGAAAAAGCTTTAGTTAAATGAAGGTATTCTATTGGAGTAGGATTAGCCAATCAGAGACTTGAAATACAGAAATTTACAAGTTTAAGCGGTTGAAATCAGTTCAGTTGCCTGCAGACAGTGACAGTAACCGGACGCGAGATGTGTCCTCGAGAAGTATAATATGTATTCGTGTGAGACGAAAAATAGTTTACGTGTTAAAAAGTACAAGTAATTAATAAAAGAATCTCACAGCTCTCTATATCAGTGAAGTGTTATATAAATCGTGTCAAGCATTAATAAAAGGAGTGAAGAAAAACTTAAAATCTGTATAAGCCTACATTCTTAGTGGCACGACAACCCTGCTAAGAGAAACATGTCTCTAACAATAATACTGACGCAGCCGAGGCAAACATAAATATATAATATTTAAAGAAACAGTCAAATTACAAAGTTAATATTTTTAAAAAAAACTTGGGGCAAAGGCCATCTGAAAGTACATTTGGGGCGAAGGCTACCGGAAACTGTTTACTATACGTGCGGTTGCAACTACTACAAGTTCGGCTCCCCCAACAGTTGAAATATAATACAACTCCTTCAATACAAACTACTTCAAATTGACGCCCAAAGCGTGTTGCAAATAACCTAACAAATCATACTTTCTCAAATTGGTGACCATACGTAGGGCGGAAACTACATTACTTTCTCAAACTAATAAGTGAGGGCTTTAAACTTTGAACTTTTTTCTATTCAATGATGTGTCGTATGAGTTGCTATCTATTGTCGTTCAGTAGAAATAAATGTTTAAAGTCTGTTCCTTCTTTTTGAATAACCCTGTAGAGGGGAGGCTAAGGACCACCGCAGTTAAAGAGCGTCCATAAATAAAACTCAATTTAATTTCGGCTACAGCCACACTGCGTCTCCACATATTACTATTTATTTCCATGCCCAATCTATCGGCTGTAAACATAAAAGGCTTAAGTTATTATCAGGCTAAGGATCCCTAAGAGAGAAGTGAAGTATGCTGTGCAGCGAGAGTGTTGTTTACCTGTGAGACCGTGTACAATCCGCTTCGTGACAAGAGGTACAGTGCAGGTATAGGAGAGCGCATGTCACAACCAGGAGGGAGGGGTACTGTGACGTAATGTAGCTACCCCTGTATTTGATCAGTGGCGTAATGCGATTCTTAATTTCAAAAAGCTAGAAATGCGTATTTATTAAATGCAAGTTATGCGTCAAATAAGAAAACAAAATCAAGTGCTTTATACATTATTATTCATACAATAAGGGTTTGAAACTGAAAGTATTTCATATATTTGTTATCAAACTCACCAAATAAATATAATATCGATTATAAATTTGCAGGAAAAATGAACAACCAATACTCAAAGCTTACAGTTTTTATAGTAAATAAATATCTTGCTTAATTGAATTATTGACTTACTAATTAGAGCCAGGAGTACCTTACTTTCTCTACCACGTACCTAGCAGTTAGAAAAGGTATTACATTCCAACCAAAAATTCTATAATAAGATTCCACCGCAAATACACGTTTTGAGGCCCCCTGAATAAACAAAAAGAATTTTTAGAAAAATATCCGTGTGTGTGTGTATGTGTGTGCCTGTGAACGGTATAACTCAAAAACGACATTCGGAATAATGGCTAAATTTGGTATTTAAGTTCAGTGTCTTCCAAAAATGCGACACCAATGTTTTCAAGAAAATCCCCATCCCAAACTTCCCTTTATATGGAACATTTTCGAAGTTTTTTATTTTCAAAAACATGGCTCTTTACGATTTTGAATAAAATACCATATAAAATATTTAGATGACAAATAAAATGTGCATCTTGAATTTTCTGGGTATAGCCTAGGAAGTCCTCTTCATTCGGAAGGAATTTTGTATAATATTGTTAAACTGGTAAACGTTAAGCGATAGACGAAAACGTACTAATAAAAAAAGCTGATGTGTTACACTCACATGACTTTCTCTACTCTTGTACAAACTATTTTTACAAACGCTTATTCTCCATATGCTTCATGTTAATCGAGATATCGAGATGTAAATCTTATTGCTAATTTTCTTGTAGATGCAAGGGGAATAAGGGAACAACAAGCAATATCGCGAAAATGGTTCACTCAACAAAAAAATGTATATAACATAAATTGTGTATTTTAACGCGATGTACATTTTTTGTGTAGTAAAATTTTGTCTATCTCTTATGGTTTACCAGTTATGCAAAAGTCGTTCACAATGAAGAATACTTTTGGAGAATTCCCAGAAAATTCGAGATATATATTTTATTTGTCATTAAAGTATCTTAAATATATGGTATTTTAATCAAACTCGTTAGAGCCATTTCTGAGAAAAATCAAAATTTTGGAAAAATGTTCCATGTAAGGGTAGTCTGGGGTTGGGAGGGCTTGAAAATCTTCGTGCCACATCTTTAAAGATACGGAACCTAAATATCAAGTTTGGTATTTATCCAACTTTTCGTTTTTGTGTTATGCTGTTCACAGGCACACATAGACACACGGACCTTTTTCTAAAAATGAAACAACGTGGCCTCAAAACATGCATTTCCGATGAAATCTCGGTATCGAATTTTTGTGTGGAATACAATACTTCCCCTACTTACTGCACGTAGTAGAGAAAGTAAAAAATCTTATGTTACATTCACATTGCATTTTCTACCTACTGTGATTTTTAAATCTCTTCTGCAATCTACTGTTATGTGTTACTTTTATATCTGCTTCAGGTTAATCAAGATAAATGTTTGCGGAAATAGTTTTATTAACATTTTCTGTAGGTGCAAAGAGAAAACAGGAGACGCGATTATCAAAAGTTTTAAAACGGGTCTTGAAACTTCACACTTTTCCCATGATATCGCGAGAAACAACTGAATGGCACAGCACCTTTAAAAATTTCACGTGTATTGAACCGATTTCTCTTAAATGGCTGTTGCCGAAAAAATAATGTTATTTGAAAACAAAACTGTGTGGTTTAAGAATCTACATTTTCTTTGTGGCAACTTCTTGTGTAACTCTTATGGTTTGCCAATTATACAGAATTACACTAAATTCCTTCATAATAAAGAGGGTATTCCCAGAAAATTCTTTAAAATATTTTATTTGCAATATAAATATATTAAATATTTAAATATATCGCATTTTAATAAAATTCGTTTGTCATTCATGAGAAAATAAAAAAAATTTAAAAGGGAGTATCTTTTTGAATGTCTTCGTGTCGTGACTTTGGAAAATAGTGAACTGAAATACCAAGTTTAGTATTTATCCAACTTTTCTTTTTTGAATGTGACCGTTATGATTTAAATTGACTGACAAATAAATTTGTAAAGCGTAAAAACAGGGGTTAATCAGCAACTTCAGTAAAAAAAAAATTACTTTCTGACTGACATGTTTTTCCTCCGTCAGAGTAAAACCCATTTTCATCGCAATTTCAGATATTAGGTAGGTATACCAAAAAATTGTTCCATTAAATGCACGTAAAATAATTTTGTAAACATCACACACGAAATGGTTGAAAAATCGGTGCTATTTTCAAAAAATTCTGAAACTAACAGAAGAAAAACTGAGCAGGATGGATGGATGGCTTGCATTTGCGAAGTCCCGGGTTCGATTACCCTTATACCGATTTTTCTGACTTTGTTTCCTTTTCGAGGTTTTCCCAGGTCGATAGGCGAATGCAGGGATTGAATTATGTATAATTTGATTTCCTCTTCATCTTTCAGGTTGCAGGGACCGGCGGGATGGACGGTAGTGTGCGACGTATGCGGTGGGTGTGTTTTGAGAAGGTAACTTTTTCTTCCCTGGTACATAACCTACCGGAACCTATCCGTGAGGATGGGGGTGAAAATGTTTCTAGAAACGTTAGGTCCCCGCTTCCCTACCCTGGTGAACTATACTCTCGCCTAAATCATCCTCCCGCAGGCTTTAGGAAGCGCAATAGACCTAATCTTGGCCGCAGTCCTTCCTCTGTTTCTAATTTCGTCCCTAATTTAAAACACTCTGATGTGTTACACTCACGTGACTTTCTCTACTCTTGAACAAACTATTTTTACAAACGCTTATTCTCCATATGCTTCATGTTAATCGAGATGTTAATCTTATTGCTAATTTTCTTGTAGATGCAAGAGGAATTGGTAGGCTTTAAGCGATAGTCAAATATTTTAAGATCTGGTTGCTATGTGGAGTATTCCATTCTCTTCGCATTACCAGGACAAAAAAAAATGAATAACGAATTCCCATTTGAGAAAAAGTATCAGTATTGGAAAATTTAAGGGAATAACAAGCAATATCCCGAAAATGGTTCACTCAACAAAAAAAATGTATATGACATAGGTTGTGTATTTTAACGCCACCTACAATTTTTGTGTAGTAAAATTTTGTCTATCTCTTATGGTTTACCAGTTATGCAAAAGTCGTTCACAATGAAGAATACTTTTGGAGACATTCCCAGAAAATTAAAGATATACATTTTATTTGTCATAAAAATATCTTAAACATATGATATTTTATTCAAAATCGTTACAGCCATTTTTGAGAAAATTAAACTTTTCGAAAAATGTTCCATGTGAAGGGTAATCTGGGGTGGGGGGACTTTCTTGAAAACCTTCGTATCGCATTTCTGGAAGATACTGAACCTAAATACCAAGTTTGGTGTTTATCCGACTGTTCGTTTCTGAGTTATGCTGTACACAGACACACAGACACACGGACATGTTTTCAAAAATGCTATTTGTTTGGATTCAGGGGGTCTCAAAACATGTATTTCCGGTGAAATCTCGGTATCGAATTTTTGGGTGGAATACAATACTTCCCCTACTTACTATATGTAGTAGAGAAAGTAAAAACGACACAAAATGTACACTTTAATGTCGCTTATTGTTTCTGCACATTAAAACGAATATTTCTTCTTGGCCTCCAATAGTTTTTAAAGAAGAGTAAATGTAGCTTTCATTGAGAACTGAAATAATAGTTTTCAAAATATTTATTGTTGTTCGTTTGAATTTTATAAGTAGATGCATTGTTTCTCATTCAAAGAGTATTTAATGTTATGCCTTGCTTATAATCATGGACTAACAGTTGCATCCTGCCTCAGCCTGCAAAACTACAACTTTAGCTTTACCGAAATGAATTCATTTCCGGTGAATATTTATCTAGGAAGTAGCCAGAAAATATTTCTTTTTTGTTTTTTAAATGCCACCTTTAACATCTTAGGTCACATTAACGACTTTGCCTCATGGCAATGGTGTTCACTAGTTTGTGTAAATTCACACACACACACATTCAGATTATCTTTCATACTTCCAGATCCTAGGGAGGATAGGGAACAATCCTGGCTAAATAATGATTCCTACCCTCCAGCCGGGAATCACAAGCGAGATAGCTCCCGGGTAAAGTGTGAGGCTTACATTCGGGAAGTCCCGGGTTTGATTCCCGTCGACCATCCACTCTGACCGTTTCACTGGGTCGGTAGGCAAATGCTTCGATGGTTCCTCTTCTACCACGACTTTCCTGTACCCAAGACCTTCATCATTATCTGTTTCAGGGTTCAAGGAACAGGCGACGGTGTTCGACGTGTAGCGTTGGTGGTGCGTTTTGTGAAGGTTTCTCCCTCTTGACGGACCACTCAGAGGCTAGAGGCTTGTGGACATGCTTGAACGGCGTCGTATGCGTCCAATCTGGAATCGTTAGGGACCCGTCCACGCTTCTGCACGTCGTCTCTCGCATCTAGTCGCCCTTCGGTTCACTTTGTCATCCCTCCCTTCCAGGGACTGCCTTCGAAACGCAAAGAACATTAGCCTACGTGCGGTGCTCTGCCCCAGTTTCGGGAGTTCCTCCGTGATATGCGCCTTTATCAGCTAGGAATCGAACCGGAGACCTCTAGATTTGGAGGGCTAATCACCAGAACTAAGGAGCCAAAATTAGTTTTTATGTGAACAATATCTTAGTGCAGATATGAAAAAAAGGGGGGATATGGTTGGAGAGAGTGGTTAAACTTCTTTGCATCGCGTTTTAATCGCATACCTATAAATTTTAGGATTAGCAAAGCAAAAAGGGTACTATTTATCACGAGGTACATGACGTACACCACAAGGACGCGTTCAGAAGGAAAGTGATTGACCTGAATCTGTTGATTCTGTTTCAGCAAAACACTCT
Organism: Deroplatys truncata; assembly: GCA_030765065.1. Classification (NCBI taxonomy): domain Eukaryota; kingdom Metazoa; phylum Arthropoda; class Insecta; order Mantodea; family Mantidae; genus Deroplatys; species Deroplatys truncata. The sequence goes on along the minus strand of CM060975.1, from coordinate 42,967,137 downwards.
GTGACAATCACCGTTCACTTTTTTCCTGCCGGCCGCTACTACTTGTTTGCTAATGGGATAAGTTTGGCTCGTGTAGCGAAAGTGATAAAAAAAAACCAACTTTGTTTCCGGATAGCTCCTAATCTACATTTTCAACAATAAACATTGCTTTCAAACACGTGACGTAGAAAACTTGGTAGGACTGCCTTAATTAGTAATTCCAAACCAGTCTGCGACATTAACCATTTTCCGATTTTGTATTTCGTTCGGGTTTCATACCTTAGCCTCGGCAACAGTGTCGTGCTCGGTGGGGTAGTGATTACCATGCCTGACTCTGCTTCTCGAGGTCGCGGGTTCAAACCCGGCGGAAGGCGATGGATTTTTTCGGGCGTAAGAATCCTTAGCGTGGCTTCCTTCGGAAGGGAAGTAAAGCCGGTGGTCCCGTGTCGTAGATTTACGGCACGTAAAAGAACCTCAAGCCTGATAAAGAGGCATCTGAGCAAAATTTCCTGCCTTTCTCGCCCAATATACAGGGTTATTCAAAAAGAAGAAACAGACTTTAAATATTTATTTCTAATGAACGACAACAGATAGCGACGCATGCGATACATCACTGAATAGAGGGAAGTTCAAAATCTTATTTTATGTGTTCAAAATGAACACCATTTGTTATGCGAGGACGAACGGTGCATACACAACCATCTTCTACGAATTTATCGTGTCAATTGTAAATTTTTTATGACGAGGCGGCTCGTTGTTGAACTTACAACGAAATGCATACTGCAATAAAACAATGGATTCACTCTTTGCGTACTGCAGCACACAAAACGACTTTTCCTGTGGCGTCGCCATTTTCTCGTAAACAAACCCAGCGCGGCTGTAGGCACTGAATGGAACTTGAGGCAGTATTGTTAACACTTAAATGATTTCAGTAAAATTATATAAATATAAATTCAATAACAGCCCGCCTTAAAGCAATATGTGTATGTAACAATATATAAAAAATGTATGTAACAGTCATTGTATTATTGCAAACATGTTCAATAATGTTATGTGAATGTATTACGTAATTTAATAATGTAGGAGCTGTGAGAAATAGGTCAAAAGTTGCTAACGACGGGGTAACCTTGAGGCAATAAGGAATTTGAAAGTTAAAATGCTACTAGTCATTATTGGAGCAACAATAATGTAAATTTTGAGACAGTTTAAAAATAGCAAATCAACAACCAGAAAAAGCTTTAGTTAAATGAAGGTATTCTATTGGAGTAGGATTAGCCAATCAGAGACTTGAAATACAGAAATTTACAAGTTTAAGCGGTTGAAATCAGTTCAGTTGCCTGCAGACAGTGACAGTAACCGGACGCGAGATGTGTCCTCGAGAAGTATAATATGTATTCGTGTGAGACGAAAAATAGTTTACGTGTTAAAAAGTACAAGTAATTAATAAAAGAATCTCACAGCTCTCTATATCAGTGAAGTGTTATATAAATCGTGTCAAGCATTAATAAAAGGAGTGAAGAAAAACTTAAAATCTGTATAAGCCTACATTCTTAGTGGCACGACAACCCTGCTAAGAGAAACATGTCTCTAACAATAATACTGACGCAGCCGAGGCAAACATAAATATATAATATTTAAAGAAACAGTCAAATTACAAAGTTAATATTTTTAAAAAAAACTTGGGGCAAAGGCCATCTGAAAGTACATTTGGGGCGAAGGCTACCGGAAACTGTTTACTATACGTGCGGTTGCAACTACTACAAGTTCGGCTCCCCCAACAGTTGAAATATAATACAACTCCTTCAATACAAACTACTTCAAATTGACGCCCAAAGCGTGTTGCAAATAACCTAACAAATCATACTTTCTCAAATTGGTGACCATACGTAGGGCGGAAACTACATTACTTTCTCAAACTAATAAGTGAGGGCTTTAAACTTTGAACTTTTTTCTATTCAATGATGTGTCGTATGAGTTGCTATCTATTGTCGTTCAGTAGAAATAAATGTTTAAAGTCTGTTCCTTCTTTTTGAATAACCCTGTAGAGGGGAGGCTAAGGACCACCGCAGTTAAAGAGCGTCCATAAATAAAACTCAATTTAATTTCGGCTACAGCCACACTGCGTCTCCACATATTACTATTTATTTCCATGCCCAATCTATCGGCTGTAAACATAAAAGGCTTAAGTTATTATCAGGCTAAGGATCCCTAAGAGAGAAGTGAAGTATGCTGTGCAGCGAGAGTGTTGTTTACCTGTGAGACCGTGTACAATCCGCTTCGTGACAAGAGGTACAGTGCAGGTATAGGAGAGCGCATGTCACAACCAGGAGGGAGGGGTACTGTGACGTAATGTAGCTACCCCTGTATTTGATCAGTGGCGTAATGCGATTCTTAATTTCAAAAAGCTAGAAATGCGTATTTATTAAATGCAAGTTATGCGTCAAATAAGAAAACAAAATCAAGTGCTTTATACATTATTATTCATACAATAAGGGTTTGAAACTGAAAGTATTTCATATATTTGTTATCAAACTCACCAAATAAATATAATATCGATTATAAATTTGCAGGAAAAATGAACAACCAATACTCAAAGCTTACAGTTTTTATAGTAAATAAATATCTTGCTTAATTGAATTATTGACTTACTAATTAGAGCCAGGAGTACCTTACTTTCTCTACCACGTACCTAGCAGTTAGAAAAGGTATTACATTCCAACCAAAAATTCTATAATAAGATTCCACCGCAAATACACGTTTTGAGGCCCCCTGAATAAACAAAAAGAATTTTTAGAAAAATATCCGTGTGTGTGTGTATGTGTGTGCCTGTGAACGGTATAACTCAAAAACGACATTCGGAATAATGGCTAAATTTGGTATTTAAGTTCAGTGTCTTCCAAAAATGCGACACCAATGTTTTCAAGAAAATCCCCATCCCAAACTTCCCTTTATATGGAACATTTTCGAAGTTTTTTATTTTCAAAAACATGGCTCTTTACGATTTTGAATAAAATACCATATAAAATATTTAGATGACAAATAAAATGTGCATCTTGAATTTTCTGGGTATAGCCTAGGAAGTCCTCTTCATTCGGAAGGAATTTTGTATAATATTGTTAAACTGGTAAACGTTAAGCGATAGACGAAAACGTACTAATAAAAAAAGCTGATGTGTTACACTCACATGACTTTCTCTACTCTTGTACAAACTATTTTTACAAACGCTTATTCTCCATATGCTTCATGTTAATCGAGATATCGAGATGTAAATCTTATTGCTAATTTTCTTGTAGATGCAAGGGGAATAAGGGAACAACAAGCAATATCGCGAAAATGGTTCACTCAACAAAAAAATGTATATAACATAAATTGTGTATTTTAACGCGATGTACATTTTTTGTGTAGTAAAATTTTGTCTATCTCTTATGGTTTACCAGTTATGCAAAAGTCGTTCACAATGAAGAATACTTTTGGAGACATTCCCAGAAAATTCGAGATATACATTTCATTTGTCATGAAAATATCTTAAACATATGATATTTTAATCAAAATCGTTAGAGCCATTTTTGAGAAAATTAAAATTTTCGAAAAATGTTCCATGTAAAGGGTAATCAGGGGTGGGGGGATTTTCTTGAAAACCTTCGTGTCGCATCTCTGGAAGATACTGAACCTAAATACCATGTTTGGTGTTTATCCGACTGTTCGTTTCTGAGTTATGCTGTTCACAGACACACACATATGGACATGTTTCCAAAAATGCTTTTTTTTGGATTCAGGGGGTTTCAAAACAGTATTTCCGGTGAAATCTCGGTATTGAATTTTTGGGTGGAATACAATACTTCCCCTACTTACTATACGTAGTAGAGAAAGTAAAAGTGTATATCGCTTTAAAACATACAATTTTATTATTATTATTATTATTATTATTATTATTATTATTATTATTATTATTATATACACAGTACATTGCAGAATCTTTGTATGCTACAAAATATGAAAGAGCCCATTCTTCCCCATATGTTCTACCAATTTTTGTGGAATGCATCTTGTAATTGCGTTAAGCAGTGTCCCACCACTGAATTAGAAGAGTGTTTGCGGTTGCAAACAGCAAACGTGGAGGGTGGAGGTCGCTTGACACGCGGGGTCAGGAATGCCCATACCTCTCATTCCGATGTGTGTGCCCTTTTTCATTTTCCAGCATCAGTAAGCAGCACTGTTTACATTAGCAACTAGCGCAGCGCGTTGGCGTCTTTGTTAGCATCAGCTGTACTGTGCTTACGGAACTCTACAGTAAGGTTGCACGTACATTAGTTGCTAACTTGTCCCAGATCCTTAGCCTGGTTATCATGTAGTTTCTCTGTAGCGAGGTGAAGTGTGAGGTCCTGGGTTCGATTTCCGTCGGGCTGGCCACTCGAACCATGGGCTTTTTAGTGGTTTACCCGGGGTGGTAGACGAATGCTGGGATGGTTCTCCTTCTACCACGAATTTCCTGTCCCCATTATTTTCCTTCATCCGTTTCGGGGTTCTGGAATTTGCGCTAGGAAATATTTCTCCCTGGCGCTTGGCGGGACAGCTGGGCCCCCTTTCTTGCTGGGTGCGCCCGGAACCCTAATTTGAGGGTGGTTAAGGCAGGGCTAGCCGACGTTAGGAATCTTTTATGTTGTTTTCTTTTTTTCAAACATCTCAAAGAGGCAGGAATTGTCGAATTGTAAAAAATATTTTTATGAATAGATTAGAATGTATATTTACGGATCTCTAACGAAAACCTCACAGCATGCTAATAAATCGTTTGCGGTATTTTGTGTGTGTGTATTTAAAACTGTAGAACAATATTAATTCCAGATAACGCTTATCCCCCCTCCTGAGGGTTTAAACCAAATTACCGCCGATTAGAATCCTGGTCCTTAAATACAAATTATAACTAGAGTAAGATGTAGTATTAGAAATCACTGAAACAATACACTACATTGATACATAGTTAATACGTGTGTGTATTGGGCCATACATGGTTTGATAGACGATTTGTTTGTTAGGCTTTTGTTTTAAACAGAAGAGTGTGAGTACTAGGTGAGTTAAATAAACTTTAAAAAATGAGTTCTGACGAAGATATTGCAAACGCAGCTAATTCTGTTATAATGGGTAGTTTAATTCCTAATAAATCCCGACTTCGGTATGAAGGGGAATATAAGAAATCCGAATATTGCTATTTGAAGAAAAACCTTCCAAGTATAACGGAAAATAGAAGCTTCATTATGAAACTAGTTGCGTAATGAGGTACCATTACGAAACTAGTTAGGTAGTAAATAGGTTTACAAACTTTCTTTTACTATTGTAAAATCGATATTACGCAACTAAAGTAGATAAAGGGTTGAAGCAACTCTTGCATCCAAAATGGATGTGCGTGTGTCTTTACTTTGCGACGGTATTATTTGTGTTAGTTGTGTTTAGTTGTGTTTTGCCCCACGTTGTGAAGCCATCTTGAAGTGGTTCTTTGTTAGGTTTGTTAGCTCCACGTGGTGGTAGCAATTTGCGGCAGTATTAGTGTTTGTTTGAAAGAATGCTACTGTTATTTTATTTAATTTTGGTTGTGTCCTCCGGCTAGCTATGATCATTTTGGTCGAGCACTTTTCTTTATACAGGTTGTGTAAACGGAAAGGAGTCTTTTATCCAAAGATAACACTGATGAAAAAATTTGTTTTACACATTTATTGTCGTAACATATTTTGCACTTCACATATTAATCTTCACACTCGCCAAACTGAAACTGTTATAATAACTTATTTACTGATCATTCTTAATTCGCGTACTTCAACTTTTTGTGTAATTAACTTTACAACACTTGAGATTTTTCATAACTCTGCTACGCGTAACCTGCGAATCGATAGACTGTGCGATGTATTCAGCGACGTGTAATATACAAATGTTTCTGATGGACTGAAGCCGACATGTAACGTACAAATGTTTCTGCTGGACTGAAGGAATTTACCTCTAACCTAGCCCTTTTTATACTCCTACACCCCGATATGCCTAAAGATTATAACCGAGCTGCTATTGGCTAATAAAACGCGCCAACATTAGCGTCTATTTTTATATCCAATGAAAATTATGAAAACATATGCTCTAGGGAAAATATTCCAGCAAATTCTTAAGAAAAACGCGCCAACATTACGTAATTTTCTCGTCTCTAATAATGATAAACAGCTCACCCCCTCGCTGCATTATTGCACGCTATTATTGTCAGTTTCAGTAAGGCCGTATAAACTTACTTCTCAACAATAATTACAATCAACAAACATCTCAAATCAATGTCACACAAAAATGCATATTCACACTATAATCACTCTTTACATTTAAATAATTTGTGATACAAACTACTGCATCAACTTTCTCTCTCTCTATCTCTCTCTCCTTTCTTGTATTATTATTCTTTTTATTTGGTTCCGTTGAGTTTTTTTCCAAAGATTTTTTAAAAAGCTTATTTTGCTTTACATATGGTAGGGGTTGAGTAGTTCATTAATTTGTAAGCTAGCAAAGTTTAGATTTATGTCCGTATTTCGGTACAATATAGGTTACTAACCTCAAAACGGGAGGTATGAGCCGATAAATCCTGACTTTAACGTCCATCGCTCCTGTTTCATTTCAATTTTGCATTCCAAAAATTCGTTACTGAGATTTCGCCGGAAATGCATATTTTGAGGCCACATGAATAAATAGAAAAATCATTTTTATAAAAATGTCCGTGTTTGTGTGTGTGTGTGTGTGTGTGTGTGTGTGTGTGTCTGTGAACAGTATAACCCACAAACGAAGAGTCGGATAAACACCAAACATGGTATTTAGGTTCAGCAACTTCCAGAGATGCGACACGAAGATTTTCAAGAAAATCCCCCATCCCAGATTACCCTTTATATGGAACATTTTGCGAAAATTTTAATTTTCTCAAAAATGGCTCTAACGATTTTGATTAAATTATCACATGTTTAAGATATTTTCATGACAAATGATATTTATATCTCGAATTTTCTGAGAATGTCTATACAAGTATTCTTCATTGTGAACGACTTTTGCATAACTAGTAAACCATAAGAGATAGACAAAATTTTACTACACAAAAAATGTAGATCGCGTTAAAATACACAATTTATGTCATACACATTTCTTTTCTTGAGTGAACCGTTTTCGAGATATTGCTTGTTATTCCCTTAAATTTTTGAAATACTTATACTTTTTCTCAAATTCGTTATTCATTTTTTTATGTCCTGGACATGCAAAGAGAATGGAATGCGCCACATAGCAACCAGCGTTAAAATATTTGACTATCGCTTAAAACCTACCATATTCCCCTTGCATCTACATGAAAATTACCAATAAGATTGACATCTCGATAACTCAATTAACATGAAGCATATGGAGAATAAGCGTTTGTAAAAATAGTTTGTACAAGAGTACAGAAAGTCATGTGAGTGTAACACATCAGAGTTTTTTTATGTACTGGACATGCAAAGAGAATGGAATACTCCACATAGCAACCAGCTCTTAAAACATTTGACTATCGCTTAAAGCCTACCAATTCCCCTTGCACCTACAAGAAAATTAGCAATAAGATTAACATCTCGATTAACATGAAGCATATGGAGAATAAGCGTTTGTAAAAATAGTTCGTACAAGAGTAGAGAAAGTCATGTGGGTGTAACACATCAGATGTTTTCTTTTTAACTTCTGTCGATTTTCAGTTTTTTCTTAGCGATGTCATGGAAACAGTATGGAATTTAAGGCCAGCATATCGCGTCCAGTACTTTAACATTTGACTATCGCTGTTCTGTTTGTATCTATAATGAAATGTGACATGTTTATTCGGTTAAAATGAAGCAGATAGAAAAATAAACTTTCGTAAGAGTAATTTGTCTACCATCTAATAAACGATAGTGGTAGAGAAAGTTAGTAAATGTAATATATCGGATTTTGTTCCTTTTGTCTATTTTAGTTCAAAATAATTTCAAAATTTAATTTATGCATTTTTATGTCACTATCAGTACTTTACAATGTGATTTTAAGTTTACATAAATGTTATCTCAAAGGACACGTTTTTATCACAATTAACCCAAAAATGCACTTTTCCCTTCAAAATGATACAAAATGCTAAATGTTCAAACCAAAATGTGACTTTTCTGATTTCAGAATGTTAAAAATCACTACCTCTAATGATATTACATCATTCAAAATACTCCGTAATTCACAATTAGTGAACTTTTAAGAACTGAAATAAAATTTGAACTGCTCGAAACTGTATGTTTAGTTATTACTGCCAAGGAATTCCTCAGAGATACTTTCGCCACAGTTATGAAAATGTACTTTCTACACCCAAGATGGTGATAATAAGGGTGTTTCGTGACAGGTTATAAAGCAGCAGGATTTAAAGTGAAAACTTGAAGAGAAAGGTGGTGTGTTCGATGCCACCTTGCTGACAGGAAGTAGGAGTCAGAACAAGACCTTCAGTAGTGCTGAAGACCAGCAATTAGACAGGTTCTTGAAGCGTAAACAGGCCTGTTATTATATGGAGCAGCCTCATTCTGGACGCAAGGGCAGACAGCTTCCCTCTTTCTTTGTTTTGTTTTCATTACTTGCATCCAGCCATAACGTTCTCTTTGCTTTAAGTCTGATGCCTCGCTCTTTCCTTGGCATTTTCACGAAACCTGTTCAGATGGCTTTGACCATCCGTCCCTACGCCTCACATAGCATTTCAGTAAAATTGCTATACAATTCTGTCCTATCTATGGAAACACTCATAAATACATGTAATGTGCTATACTCACATGAATTTCTCTATTCATATTAAAAATGAAACTTTTCTCTCCGTTAGCTGGGCCTCTATAATTTTTACTTTCTCTACAACTACCTAAAGTTATACGCTAAGGCATTGTAGCCTGTATGTTTGTACATTGTCGCGTCGGGCACATTATTGCTTTGTAGCAATGACATTGTTGGGTATAATTATTTTGATTGGGGTTTGAATTTCTTCCGGTGCCGCATTTCTCTCCCCACCTCCTGGTGAGGGGTGGAGAGAGGAAAGGGGGTGAGGCCAAGTAGCGTGACTAGTTTCTTTCTTTGGTGTCAGTCTAGTAGTAGCGTGGGTCAGTTTTGTGTGTGTCTTCAGGGCGAGTGGATGTAGTGTGTGTGTGTCTCGCGAGAGTGTAGAACATCTCCCTTCAATGTTTTGTCCTGTAATCTTTTGTGTATGATGTAGTGACACCAAGGCAAATTTATAATAAACCACAGGTAATGTGTTAAATGTGAATTCATGTGTATTTTGTTATGAATATCCCACACCTGCTTTAGAATGTGCAGCTAAGGTCCTGGTCCTCTCGCTGCCACTACAGCTACATCCCCCAATATTTATGTCGGGGTAACTAATTCAATATCTAGCTGCACAACCTTTTGGCCTGACCCTGGTATATAACATTTTTGGTGGAATAATTATACCCAACAATGTCATTGCTACAAAGCAATAACGTGTCCGACGCGACAATGCACACACATACACGCTACAGTATTTAAAAAGGTAACGGTACGGACGAACGGAGGGGTCTCAGCAACCGAGGCAGAGCACCCCAAGTAGACCACAACCGGTCTTTTTGTTCTACCGTGATCCCTGGGAGGTAGACAGAGGAGAGAGACCCGAAGGGTAACCAGATTCGGATGACGACAGGCGTAAGCATGGACGGGATCCCTAATTTTTCCAGATGGAACGCATCCGACGCCGCCCGGGTCCACCCACAAGCCACTAACCCCTAGGCAGTCTCACTTGGCGGGGCCGATTTGGAGGCGAGACCTAACTGAGCTGTCAGGAGAAACCCGCCGCAGCCCGCCGAACATCGTCGCCTGGCCCTACAACCCTGCAACAAGATAACAAGGAAGATGATGGTTACAGGAAATAAGGGGCAAGGGAGTCATCGTAGAAGATGAACTACCCCAGCATTCGCGTGCTGACCTGATAAAAATACGAAACTCGCATCATGGTTTAGAGTGGGCGGTCGCAGAATGCACACGTTACCACGTCGCCACCTCGCTCGGTGGTTATTTTAAGTTCAGTATCTTCCAAAGACGCGACACGAAGATTAACAACAAAATCCCCCTCACCCCTAGCTACACTTTACATAGAAAAATCTTCGATGTTTTTAAAAAATGACCAATGACTCTGATTAAATTTCCATACATTTAAGATATTTGTATAACAAATAATATACACTACCGTTTGTGAAAATGGCAACACCAAGAAAGAATTTCCCGAATAACTCCAAACTTGGTGAAAGTGTGCAAGCAATAAATGATTAGGTTTGCAGAGAGATGGGGTACACGTAGGCCGAGCAGAGACCTCTCGTGTCGGTCCGAAGGTCAGTGTTGCGCCCAGTGTAGTCAGTGCAGAGCTGTCAAACAAGGCGGAAACAATAAGGGTGAGTACCGATATGCCTCGTCGACGTCAAAGGGAGACATATCGGCATGTGAGTGAGTTCAAACGGAGCAGAATGATCGGTCTCCGGGAAGCGGGTTTGTCATACCGTGACATTTCGGCTCGTACAGGGCATGCTGCTACGACAGTGATGCGTGTGTGGAAGCAGTGGATATATGAAGGTCGTACGCAGCAAAGAGCGGGTACTGGACCACGGCACATGACCACAGCACGGGATGACCGTCATTTTGTCCGCATGGACATAACGGACCGTACAGTTTCATCCACAGTGTTGGCTCGACGATGGAGCACGGCAACAGGTGTGAACTTGTCAGCACCAACGGTTCGTCGCCGTCTGCTGCAGGTTGGACTGCTTGCATGCATGCCATTACGTCGGCTTCCATTGTCCAGAAACTACAAGCTCCTCCGACTGCAATGGACACATGAACACCGTCACCGGTGTGCTGAGTGGCAAAATGTAGTCTTTTCGGACGAGTCCCGCTTCAACGTGTCCTACAGTGATGGCCGCATGCGTGTCCGGCGGTACCTGGAGGGCTGCATTGTTGAACGGCAAAGCGGACAAACACCAGGTGTGATGGTTTGGGGCGCCATTGGTTACAACAACCTATCTCGCCTCCTACGAATTGAGGGCACTTTGAACAGCAACCGTTACTTAACGGTGATTGTAGAGCCTGAGGTACTCCCCCTGCTTCAGGCATCTCCACAGGCCACATTTCAACAGGACAATGCCTGGCCACATATTGCGAGGAATGTACAAGACTTCTTCGAAGAGCGACGGGTACCATTGCTTCCCGGGCCTGCACGTTCGCCTTACATGTCGCCCATCGAACATGTCTGGGCTATGGTTGGCCGGCACCTGGTGCGTCATGGTCCTCCAGTAACCAGTGTCACGGATTTGTGGGCTCAAATACAAACTGCGTGGAGGGAAATCCCTCAGGAACTTATTCAGAACCTTTTTGATTCAATGCCGCAGCTCTAATTGCAGCGCATGGAGGCCACACCAAATACTGAATATTACGGCTCAAAGGTCATGTATAGATTTGAAATGTTTATAATTTGTTACTTGTCAAGTACCTATCCTGTGGTATTAAATTCACGCGTTTCCTTCTTGGTGTTGCAATTTTCACAAACGGCAGTGTATATTCCCTGGGAACAGACTGTGAAGTCCTCTTTATTTGGAAGAAAATTTGTATAATATTGTATAACTGATAAACGTTAAGTGATACATGAAAACGTACTACACTAAAAATGTAGATCTCTACACAATTTATTTTAAATAACTTCTTAGTAGCATCAACCATTTCCAAGATACCTATCCATTTATATGGGTTTCAATTCTTCCATACCTGGTAACTTTTAAAGTGCTGTCGCTATATGGTTGTTTCTCGCCATTTCATAGAAAGCGTATGGAATAGAGCGTTGCGCTTTTAAACATCTGTCTGTCGATTCCGTTTCCTCTGTCACTTGCACCTACAACGAAATGTGTAATGAAACTACTTCTGCAAAGATTTATCTCATTAACATGAAGTAGTTAGAAAAATAAACTTTTGCAAGAATACTTTGTATATTATGCTGTATAAAAGTAAATCATAGGGATACTGAAAGTCATGTGAATGCAACACACACTTACTTTTTAAGTGGAAACGAATGTTGTATGAAAACTGAACATCATAGTAAGAATATTTCAGTAACATAGTATACATAACTTCAAGTAACCTACAATTCATTAATCTGATTAATGTTTTATCATCATTTGTTGATTTTTATGGCACTTTCCATTCGGTGGATTATACGGCTGCCTGCGGGAGGTTCATCAGTTAAATATAATCAACTTTCCAGTAATAACATCCTGACATGCATACTTCCAAAGAGAGAGGCCTAGGAATCTATAATTCTGTATTCGGAATCATCTAAAATAATTTTCAAAAGAATACATCCGAAATAATGAAAAATGGGTTAAGTTTTCAAAAATATTATAAAACTAACAAAATGATGAATATGAAAAAAACCAGAACACGTAAACTGTAATACGGCTGTTCTGTTTGCACATTAAAAATGAGAAATTTCTCTGCGTTAATTTAATGCTAGGATTTTTTTAAAATAGAGAGGTATATATTTCTGTAGCCATTGCATGTATCTAATATTGCTTGGAGTGAAACATTCGATTCTTTTGTCTAATTACCTACTTTCTCTACCACGTACATAGTAGGCAGGGAAGGTATTGCAATCCACCCAAAAATTCGTACAGAGTTTTTGCCGGAAATATACGAGAGGTGATCAACAAAGACTAAGACTGATTTTTTTCACAGATGTTTATTACTCCAATTCAATGTTTACATGATCTTTTTCAAAGTAGTCCCCTCCTACTTTAATGCACTTTTTATAGCGTCTCTGCCAGTCCTTGAACACGTGCTGCAGACCATTCTTTGTCAGGTCCTTGAGAATCGCCTCTCTTTTCTTAAGCACTGCTTCAGAGTTCTCAAATCGAATACCCCTAAGCTTTGCCATTAGTGATGAGAATAAAAAAAAGTCACAGGGTGCAAGATCGGGGCTATAAGGTGGATGTGGTACACAGGTAATGTTGAACCGAGCCAGAAACTGCATGACTTGATTTGCGACGTGAGGCCGTGCATTGTCATGATGAAGTCGCCACCCAGTCCGAGAAAGCTCTGGTCGTTTCTTTGCAATGTGCTTCCTCAGTGTAGCCAATACTGACGTGTAGTATGCTGCTGTAACAGTAGTGTGAGGGGGAACTGCATGCTGGTAAATCATTCCATTACAGTAAAAAAATGTGATCACCATCACTTTCCCTGCAGATGGAACAACTTTTGCCTTTTTTGGTGTTGGAGAACCTGGCGATTTCCACACTGTGTTGGCTTGTTTTTCTTCAGGATCATAATGATGCAGGCATGACTCATCACCGGGGATAATCGATTTAAAAATGCATCAACTCCATTGTCTGGTATGCGAAATGCACGTAGGGTCTACAAAATAGAGCATTACTACCAACCTACCAATACGAGAGTGCTGCCGCCTACCAACATTACACATAAAAACCCGCTCTTTTCAAATATTTATGTTACAGATTCGAAACTATCACGGAAGCTACAGGAAAAAATCAGTCTCAGTCTTTGTTGATCAGCCCTCGTATGTTTTGAGGACCCCAAAATAAAAAAAGCATTTTTAGAAAAAAGATTTGGGTGTATGTGCCTGTAGACATATCATGACGGAAATTGTTAGGAGATACCTCGATGTGTGTCGGACAGTTAGCCTTCTAGGTCTCATCCCTAAAGCGGCCTTGGTGCTAGGCAACTGTACCCCCTTTTTACACGTGACGGGCAAAAGGCAGCTTCGTCACACGTCCACAGAGGCCTTAGTGTTTGACAACTGTTTCTCAGCTTCTACACATGCCGGGCAGATGGCATTAGGGTACCGTCCAGTCTACCTGCGTTCATTACCTATGAATAGATGGCAGAGAATTCGCTATTACCATCGTTTTTCATTTTTATTATTGTTTTACACCTAAGATGATCTTTGCGTCGTGATATCAAACATCCCATCTGGTTTGGCGACTGAGGGAAACCACGGAAAAACCCCAGCCAGATATTTCGACCCACGGGAATTGAACCCAGGACTCCCCTTACCTCTGGGCCATCCCGCTCGGTTCATTTTAATTTGTTTTCTAAAGTAATACGTGTTTTATTTTAAAATCCTGTGATAAGTTTGTAAGACAAAATTGTAATTTGTTTCCAGCAGTTTACACTTTTCTGTTGTGAATTAAAACATTTATTTATTTTACTTAGGATTTAATAAAAAAAATTAAAATGAACTTTGGAAGATTGCTTTAAAATATATCAGCAATATCTGGTTAAAAACCAAGCTAGCTGTTTAATTAGCATAAATTTTCCCATATCGCAGCTCGGGCCCCTTAACGAGAAACGGATCAGAGAACAAATAAGTACTGTAAGGGTGCCATTGAAGATAGGGGAATCGTGTAGAATGTAATAGATTGCAATAAGGGGAAAGGGAGGGTTAAAAATGAATCAAATAAATAAATGAAAGCTTCTCGGTAGTATGGCCGTACACCAACGCAGTTACAGTTACGAAACAAGATGACACAGTGCGTATTGTGCGGGTTGGGTGGATCGGGCTGGTGATAGTGAAAGTTGGGCGAACGAAGAAAGTTCTTTACTTGGAACTTGCATACTAAATAACAAGGTGTGGTCGTGGTCCTCATCTACAGCCTCCGCCAATTTTTGCCTTCAGCACTGGCCAACTGCCACAGGAATTCGAGTGCGTATACATTTACATGCTGTTCTACAACACTGCAGCTGACTTTGAATGTGAAGTTCCCAAGTTCGAATTCCCTGAGTCGCACAACCTGAGAGAAGGTTTATCTGTAGTTTTCCTGGACTGATGTATCTATAACTTCAGCGAGTTTTTCTGTCATTCGTTTCTGTATTTAATTTTCTTCTACCTTGTGTGTGTGTGTGTGTGTGTGTGTGTGTGTGTGTGTGTGTGTGAGATACACACAAAAGGTTTTCTAACCATTAAAAATCTGATGTGTTGCACTCACATGATTTCTCTACTCTTGTACAAACTATTTTTACAAACGCTTATTCTCCATATGCTTCATGTTAATCGAGATATCGAGATGTTAATCTTATTGGTAATTTTCTTGTAGATACAAGGGGAATAGGTAGGCTTTAAGCGATAGTCAAATATTTTAAGCGCTGGTTGCTATGTGGCGCATTCCATTCTCTTTGCATGTCCACGACATTAAAAAAATGAATAACGAATTTGAGAAAAAGTATAAGTATTAGAAAATTTAAGGGAATAACAAGCAATATCTCGAAAATGGTTCACTCAACAACAAAAATCTATATGACATAAATTGTGTATTTTAACGCGATCTACATTTTTTGTGTAGTAAAATTTTGTGTATCTCTTATGGTTTACCAGTTATGCAAAAGTCGTTCACAATGAAGAATACTTTTGGAGACATTCTCAGGAAATTCGAGATATACATTTCATTTGTCATGAAAATATCTTACACATATGATATTTTAATCAAAATCGTTAGAGCCATTTTTGAGAAAATTAAAATTTTCGAAAAATGTTCCATGTAAAGTGTAATCTGTAGTGGGGGTATTTTCTTGAAAACCTTCTTGTCGCATCTTTCGAAGATACTGAACCTAAATACCAAGTTTGGTGTTTATCCGACTGTTCTTTTCTGAGTTATGCTGTTCACAGACACACACACACACACACACACACAGACACAAACACGGACATGTTTCTAAAAATACTTTTTACTTTCTCTACTACGTATAGTAAGTAGGGGAAGTATCGCATTCCACCCAAAAATTCGATACCGAGATTTCACCGGAAATACATGTTTTGAGACTCACTGAATCCAAAAAAGGCATTTTTGGAAACATGTCCGTGTGTGTGTCTGTGTGTCTGTGTGTCTGTCTGTGTGTCTGTGAACAGCATAACTCAGAAACGAACAGTCGTATAAACACCAAACTTGGTATTTAGGTTTAGTATCTTCCACAGATGCGACACGAAGGTTTTCAAGAAAATCCCCCCACCCCAGACTACCCTTTACATGGAACATTTTTCGAAAATTTTAATTTTCTCAAAAATGGCTCTAACGATTTTGATTAAAATATTATATGTTTAAGATATTGTCATGAGAAATGAAATGTATATCTCGAATTTTCTGGGAATGTCACCAAAAGTATTCTTCATTGTGAACGACTTTTGCATAACTGGTAAACCATAAGAGATAGACAAAATTTTACTACACAAAAAATGTAGATCGCGTTAAAATACACAATTTATGTCATATACATTTCTTTTGTTGAGTGAACCGTTTTCGAGATATTGCTTGTTATTCCCTTAAATTTTCCAATACTTATACTTTTTCTCAAATTCGTTATTCGTTTTTTTTATGTCCTGGACATGTAAAGAGAATGGAATGCGCCACATAGCAACCAGCGTTAAAATATTTGACTATCGCTTTAAACCTAGCATATTCCCCTTGCATCTACATGAAAATTACCAATAAGATTGACATCTCGATATCTCGATTAACATGAAGCATATGGAGAACAAGCGTTTGTAAAAATAGTTTGTACAAGAGTAGAGAAAGTCATGTGAGTGTAACACATCAGATTTTTTTGGATTGAGGGGGTCTCAAAACATATATTTCCGGTGAAATCTCGGTATCGAATTTTTGGGTGGAATACAATACTTCCCCTACTTACTATACGTAGTAGAGAAAGTAAAATTTCACACAGTTCCTCATATAGGTATTATAGCATCCATACGATTTAAAATGGTCAATCTTTGTTACTTAAATCAAATCACAGAAGCGCTTTAGTCTATTATAAGGAATTACATTACGTTTATATTATCTACTGCTTACCTATAGAAAATTGACGGGCACTGCCTTTCACCCAAAACTTCGAGATCGAGACTTCACTGGAAATGCACACGTTTTGAGATCCCCTGAATAAAATAGCTTTCGAAAAACGTCGGTGTGATTGTGTGTGAACAGTATACTCAAAAACGAAATATCAAACAAATAGCAAACTTGGCATGTAAGTTCAGCATCATTCAAGGATGCAATACAAAGACTTACAAGATAACCCCATACTAAACCTTTCACGAAAAACGTTTCTTTCTTTTGTATTTTCTGAAACTAACCCTAACGGTTTTCGTTATTATACCATATGTTTTACATATGATGTTTACGTCAACAATAAAATGTAGTTATAGTATGAATTTTCCGGGAATAGTCTGCGAAGTCCTCTCTATTCTAAAAGAATGTTGTATAGTATTGTTAAACCGTATAAGATATGAGGGCTGTCCCAGAAGTACCCGATCTAACAGTGAAAACACAAAAAAATTTGGGGGGAAAAATCTATATTTCTCTACATAGTCTCCTTTCAGCTTGATACACTTATGTCAGCGATGTTCAATAGCTTCGATACCCTGTTTATAGTGAGAACCATCGAATTCTGCAAAATAGCCATCAACTGCAGACTCCACCTCTTCATTGTTGGCAAATCGTTTACCACCAAGCCATTTCTTCAACTTTGGAAACAGAAAATAATCAGAAGGGGCTAAACCTGGCGAATAGGGTGCACGAGGAAGCAATTTGAACTTCAACTCATTGATTTTGGCAATGGTGATAATGGATGTGTGAATTGATGCGTTGTCTTGATGAAACAGAACTTTCTTTTTCGCTAAATGCGGCCGTTTTTGCCTGATTTCATCATTCAAACGCTGCAATAAGTTCGCATAAAACACACCATTGATTGCTTTTCCTTTTTGAAGATAATCGATAATAATTATCCCACGCGCATCCCAAAACACTGACGCTATGACCTTGCCTGCAGATGGAACTGTCTTTGCCTTCTTTGGAGCCGATTCTCCCCTTTCAATCCACTGTTTTGACTGTTCCTTCGTCTCAGGTGTGAAGTGATGGACTCATGTTTCATCCATGGTTATGAATCGACGCAAAAACTCGGCTTTATTGCAGCGAAACATCGCCAAACACTCGACTGAAACATCCTCACAACGCTGCTTTTGTTCCATTGTGAGTAAATGCGGCACCCATCTGGCGCACAGCTTTCTCAGGTCTAAATTTTCAGTTAGTATGCCACTTACAGCACTTTTTGGAATGCCTACAATGTCTGCTAGCTCGCGCACTTTCAGTCGACGGACATCCAATACCATTTTGTGGATTTTCTTCACAATTTCTGGCGTGGTCAGCTCATTTGGTCGACCACTGCAATGTTAGTCTTGGCAGCTCGTACAGCCTTTTTACTGTTGTAAACGAAGGAGCAGACTCCCCCAGAGTAGAATCTAGCTCAGCTTTAATATTAGTTGGACTAAGACCTTTCAAATGAAAGTATTGTATCACATAATGATGACCAGTTTTATCCATGTTTACAAATTTGCTGAGAGAGTTCACTATTAATGGCTGCCAAACAATTACTAAACAACGTAGCATCGCCAAACTTCAAACTTAAGCTTTATAAGCGTGGTACTTTCTACCATAGTCATTTGTTTGAAACAACAACCACTATCTATACGTCAGGTCGGGTACTTCTGGGGTTGCCCTCGTAGATAAAATATTACTACACAAAAAATGTAGATTTCGCTAAAGCATATACTTCATGCATTTTGTTTCTCTCTCTTAACCATTCCAGAGATATTCTTTGTTATCAGTTTGACATTTCGACTACTAGTCAGCCACGATATGAGTGCGTGTGCTGGGAAGAGGAATTAAAAGTTACCAAACAAGTGGGTATTGGAAGGAGAGTCAGTAAACAAAACATCCGCAGTTCCGAGTTACATTTACTGGTGAGGCTGAGGCCTGCAAAATGTAGTGCTGCTTTTGTTAGGCAACTGGCATTTTCCTATTGCCTTGCCCCTCACTCCCCTCTGATCCCTAGCCTTGATTGTCAATAAAAACTGTGGTACCTTCCTCCGAGCGTATCATTCCGCACCGTGGAGCCGACGTGTGAACATCATCTTCAGGGACTTCCTCCTCGGTCTGCTTGGGCAGCACAGCACCATCCTGGGCAACTTCAGCGCCATCGACCGCCGCTTCTTGAGACACCTCAGCGGCAGCTAGCGGTAATTCCATCAACTCTCCCATCCACCGGCAGCCATCACCATAGCGGCAAGCAGTGGGCCCAGCACCCCCTTCTAGCTTGCCGCTCGGCCGCGAGAGTGCGAGCCGCCTTCACCGCCTCCCACTGGCGGGCAGTGGACAGTGCTTCGTCTGATAGCCCGCCAGAAAAAGGCCCTTCCGGACATTGGTGTGTACTGGCACCAGGAGCATCCATAAGAGCAGGGTAAATTTCTTACTCCTCTTTTACTATCTTCTTTCTTTCCTACTATTGACAGACCGACTGACAGACAACGCTACAGCGGGTTCGTACGACCAGAGCCAAAGGTGAGGACCTCGCGTCCGATACCTAGGGCCGATATGGCCCCTACAGGCGCCCCCTCCAAGGGGGTCCGGTCCTCTACGGACAGCCGGATGGCAACCGCGCCGACCAAAACACGTGATGACGGGCAAAGACCCTCCACCAGCACCTCTCTCTCTTCCCCTGAAGTGGCAGAACCTGCGCAGAAGCGCACAAAACTCAACGCGCAAAAGCGCAAAAGCTCAGCCCCTCGCCGCTGCCAGGCGGCTGAACCAACACCAGTCGTTCCATCTCTGACCACTCTGCCGGAGTCAGACGTGAGCGACGCCGAACCTGACGGCTTCACTGTCGTCCAGGGAAGAAGGGACAGACATCTGGGTTCCACTAATCTGCAGCCACCCCCACAGGGTACTACACAACCTGCAACCAGAAGCGGGGCAAAGCTTCCGCCAATCATCGCCGACACCTTCCCTAACCATGTCGGTGTGATGAGAAGATTGGCCACAAAATTGAATGGCTCCTTCGAGGCCAAGAGGAAGCCTCATAAGGTGCACCTCCAGACCTCCACGATCGGGGACTTCGAAGCGGCGAAGGCCGTATTGCGGGAACTGAAAATCCCGTTCTACAGTTACTCGCCGCAACGGCCCCACGTGGAGCGAAGGGTGTTACGGGGTCTCGACTCCGAGTGTACCCCTGATGACGTCAGGTCGGCGCTCAGGGAGGAGTACAACATTGAACCCCTCTCGGTGGCACAGTTAAGGAAGACAGTAACTACCCAAGAAGGCCCAACAAAAGTGCCCATGCCCCTCTTCCTAGTCCTTGTGGACAAGGTGCGTGATCAGGCAGTACAGCCCATCGATGGTGTCCGCCGGCTGATCTACACTATAGTGAAAGTCGAACGCTACCACGGTAAAGAGGGCCCGGTGCAGTGCCATAGGTGTATGGGGTTTCATCACTCCAGTATGGTGTGTGAGCGCAAGCTTACATGCCTGCGGTGTGCAGGACCCCATATGGTGAAGGACTGCACCAAACCACAAGAAGAGCGCCAGTGCGCTAACTGCAAAGAACCGCACGTTAGCGTCTACAAGGGCTGCGGAGCGAGGCAGCGCATTATCGAGAGCCGCCGCCAAGGGCACCGGGAGACGGCCACTGTCCGCCCCGGTGTTTCCTTTGCGGCTGCCCTCGCGAGGGCAGAGACAACGCTACAGGACGCGGAGACTGCCACGGCAGCTCCGGAAGTACAAGAAACTGTGCCACCCCCTCCAGGTCCATCGACGACGGAGGAGGCCACCCAACCACAACCTCCTGCACCTAAGGGCAGACGTGGTAAAACAAAAAAGAGCAGAAAATCCACGCAGCAGGAAGAAACTCCAGCAAGCAACCCTCAGCCGGACCAATCAGAGTCCTCGGTCTCTGAGCGGCCGGTAGCCACGCCCACAGAGGCGCAACAAAAGAAGACGTCTCAGCCAACTCCAGTCAGTCTTCCACCAGCGACTGTCAGCACGACACCTGCTATCTCAATGGCCTCCTCAGCTTTTGCGGGCACAATCTCGCAAGCAGACCTGGAGGAATTCCAAGCCCTTTCCCTGTGGTTCGGTGACCTCATAAAACGGGCTCTCCCAGCACTCAGAAACTGTAAGCTGCAGATTAGCAACCCTCTGCTAAGTCCCATGCAGAAACATAGTATCCTGCTTCAAACGCTGGAGCAGCTGTTCCCGGGTTCCGCTGCGTGATGGCCTCCAGACTTGTCCGGAGACCATTACGTGCTGCGTTCTGGAACGCAAATGGCATCCGGGGCCACTACCCCAGCGTTCTTGAGTTTGTGCAATCCTTTGGAATTGACATTCTGATGGTCTCTGAAACCCACCTGAATGCTGTTACTAACTTTTCGCTGCCTAGTTACGCCACCCATCGGTCAGATCAGATCGGCCGACAGGGGGGTGGTACGGCTATCTTCATCAAAAATCACATCACACATACACCCTTCCCTCTCCCGCCGTTACAGCACGTGGAGGCCTGCGCCATTCGGCTTGCCATTGGCGGGCTCGACACGCTGCTGATAGCGGCATACGCCCCTCCTGACCATCGCTTCTACGAAGCTGACTACACCACCTTGCTGAACCTACACCCAGTTGTATGCATCGCAGGAGACCTCAACGCGAAGCATGCCCATTGGCATAGCCGCACTACAAACGCAAAAGGCCGCGGGCTCTACCGCCTCATTAGCGGCAACCCGAGCCTTATCGCGCACGGCCCGAGAGGGCCTACGTTCCACCCGGCCCGCGGCAGGCCGGATGTACTAGACATCATGATCACCAAGAACATTCCATTTCATCTAGACCTCTCGGCTGTCAACGAGCTGGACTCCGACCACGACCCTGTCTTGGTGGACTCCAACGTTGACATACCAGCTCTGGTCACACCAGACTGGACCAACGAGGTCGACTGGGATGCAGCAGTCCTTGACTTAACCCAAACCGTGGACCCGCGGCCTCGCATCGATTCCATCGATGCGCTGGAGGCGGCAGCCGCGGCGTTCTCCCAACACATCCTGACTGTGGTACGCGCGCACACATACCGCATCCCGTCTGACAACCCCAACCCGAGGACCATACCAAACGAACTCCGGCAGTTGCTAAAGGCCAAGGCCACTGTTCGGAAGCTATGGCAGCGCTTCCGCCATCCCAGGATCCAAGCAGTTTACCAGCGGTTCAAAACCCTGGCTAGGCGACTGCTTCGCGCGCACCGCTCTGCGGCCTGGGAAAACACCTTGAAAAACGTCAACCTCGAAGAGAAACAACCCTGGCGGATAATCAGGTCCCTGAGAAGAGACAAAACACAGTATCAGCATCCATTGCATGGCACTCGAGGGAGACTCGCTTTCGAGCCCCAAGAGAAAGCCACGGATTTCGCAGACCATCTAGAGTCTCAATTCGAGCCTAGGGAAGACCCCCAAGACGAGGACTTCAGTGAACTCGTGGAGGCGACGGTGGACTACCTCTATGAGGACCCACCTCCCCCCCACGAGCAGATCCACATCCCAATAGTCACCCCACGAGAGGTGGCCTCCCAAATCCAAAACCTAAACCCTAACAAATCCCCTGGGCATGACGGCGTTACAGCGTCCATGCTACAGCACCTTCCCAAGAAGGCCGTCATTCATTTGACGCGGATTTATAATGCATGCCTACACCTCCGTCACTTTCCAACTAGTTGGAAGGAGGCGAGGGTGGTCTGCATTCTGAAGCCCGGCAAGGATCCGGTTTTCCCTTCCAACTACCGCTCCATCAGCTTGCTCCCGATCGTCTCAAAAGTTTTTGAGCGATTGCTCCTCCCCCGCCTTACACCTCTTTTCGAGGATGGGCATCTCCTCCCGGATCATCAGTTCGGTTTTCGTCGGGGACATTCCACGACCCTGCAGCTACTGCGATTGGCCGAGAAGGCTGCCCTGGGCTTCCAGGACAACTTCAAAACCATGGCAGTGCTGTTAGACGTGGAAAAGGCCTTCTCCACAACGTGGCACCAGGGGCTATTGTACAAGCTCAAGGAAGCAAACATCCCTCCCCCCTACCTCACCCTGATTGGCAGCTTCCTACGGGATCGCACTTTCAGGGTGCTTGTGGAGGGGCGGCTATCCTCAGTCAGACCCATAGCGGCCGGGGTTCCGGAAGGCAGTGTACTGTCGCCGTTACTCTTCGCTGCCTACATGTCTGACTTCCCCATGGAACCCAGCACTGTTACGTGCCAATATGCCGACGACGTCCTCATATTGGCACAGAACAAGAATGTCCGTTACTGCTTCCCTCCACTACAGAGACAGCTCCAGGCCATCGGCAGATGGAGTGAAAAGTGGAGAATGGCCATTAGCCCGCAGAAGAGCTCAGCTCTCCTGCTCGCTAAGGTTCATGGCTGGCGGCCCGAGAGATCCCTGCGGTTGAGGCGGAGAAGGATCCCTTGGGTCCGATCCGCCAAATACCTAGGGGTTCTGCTCGACCGCGGCCTCACCTTCACTCCTCATGTCAAGGCTAAGGCCAGCCTAGGTCACGCCGCCCTTCGGCAGTTGTACCCCATCTTCCACTCAACAATGCCTACCCGCCTTAAACTGCGTCTGTATCGGGCGATTATTCCGCCACTAATTCTGTACGGCTGCGAGGTCTGGGGCTCGGTGGCTCCGTCCACTATGCGCAGACTCCAGACCGTGCAGAACAGGGCACTAAGGATGATCTACGGCACAGATCGCAGATTCCCGTCACACATCCTTCACTCCCAATCAGGACTACCCTACATTGTGGATGTTGTACGAGAAAGAGCTCGTACAATTTACACAAAGCTTGCACCTCATCCCAACCGACTGGTTAATGTGCTTGGCCAATATGACCAACGCCAACCGAGGCGACGAAGAAGCTACCGCCTCCCCAAGGATGCCCTTGGCCCATAACTGCCACTTCATCCTATCTACCACACGCACCCCAAGTTAAGCAGCATTGAGACGGGCCACGGCTGGTTGGGTGACCACTCAGCCGCACCACTCAACTGCTTTCCTTGGTACCCTCACACCAAAACACCCATTCCCATCGGCCCCCGCTAGATGGCACTGCTTGACTGACGGTCCAGCAAGCGGCCGCCAAGTTAAGCAGCATCGAGCTCGGTCACCGTCTGGTCGCTTGTCCGCCCAGGCGGTATCACCGACCCGAGCCAATAGCAACACAAGGGGCCAGCAACCGCCATCATCATGTAAACATCGACAAAAACGCTTGCTATTTGACCAATCTTTATCACCGCACGGGTAAATCCGTAACTAAACGGATAGGTACCGTGGCGATTAACCTTCCGCCCGAGTAAACTCGGGCGACCTGTTCTTGCTCCTGGCTCCTGGCTCCGAGCGTATCACTAATGACTTGACTTTTTACGTGGTAAGTCAATTAGCTGTTTTTACTTTCTCTACTACGTATAGTAAGGAGGGGAAGTATTGTATTCCACCCAAAAATTCGATACCGAGATTTCACCGGAAATATATGTTTTGAGACCCCCTGAATCCAAAAAAAAAATACACTTTTGGAAACATATTCGTGTGTGTCTGTGTGTGTGTGTCTGTCTGTCTGTGAACAGCATAACTCAGAAACGAACAGTCCGATAAACACCAAACTAGGTATTTAGTTTCAGTATCTTCCAGAGATGCGACACAAAGGTTTTCAAGAAAATCCCCCACCCCAGATACCCTATAAATGGAACATTTTTCGAAAATTTTAATTTTCTCAAAAATGGCTCTAACGATTTTGATTAAAATATCATATGATTAAGATATTTTTATGACAAATGAAATGTATATCTCGAATTTTCTGGGAATGTCTCCAAAAGTATTCTTCCTTGTGAACGACTTTTGCATAACTGGTAAACCATAAGAGATAGACAAAATTTTACTACACAAACAATGTAGATCGCGTTAAAATACACAATACATTTTTTTTATTGAGTGAACCATTTTCGAGATATTGCTTGTTATTCCCTTAAATTTTTCAATACTTATTTTCTCAAATGGGAATTCGTTATTCATTTTTTTGTCCTGGACATGTAAAGAGAATGCAATGCGCCTCATAGCGACCATCTCTTAAAATATTTGACTATCGCTTAAAGCCTGCCATATTCCCCTTGCACCTACAAGAACATTAGAAATAAGATTAACATCTCGATTAACATAAAGCATATGGAGAATAAGTGGAGAATAGTTTGTAAAAGAGTAGAGAGAGTCATGTGAGTGTAACACATCAGAGTTTTTTTTTTTTTTTTTTAAGATTTAGAAAACATATATGATGTGCTGACGCACATTAAAGTTTGGATGTATCTGAAAACACGCAGACATTTCAGAATATCTGTTTAAAGCAATACAAATGTATACAAAAACTGTTTAGTCCAAAAGCTACAGGTGTAGATGCATCCTCCAGTCACTGGCGTGGGCACGGACAGAAGTGGACGCAAGCTTGTGGCATAACAAGAGTGAAACCCGCCGGTACCCGTGTTTGGTAACGCTACCCGACATGGCAGCTTTCAGAGAAACCCCCACATGCTGGTAAAACAGTTTCGGAAACCTATCCGTTGGTTATTTGGTTACTTCTACGAAAAATCTGAGGCACCACCGTCTTTCTCTAACTACATATAGAAAGTATCATTACTAAAGCTTAGTTTTATATCTGCTTTATAATAATCGACATAAACGCTTGCAGAAATAGTTACATTACACATTTCGTTGTAGATACAAGATGGATACAGCCTCTGAAGCGATAGTCAAATGTTTAAAAAGCGGGTCGCTATATCCTGGCTTTGAAATTCCATACCCTTTCCATGACCACGAGGAACAAATGACATGACATCTGAAAGAAGTATAAAGCAATTGAAAATTCAAAACCAATAATAACGTGTGTTCGTGTTCTATATTTTTATGCACAAATTTTGTCTTATGTCTTATGGTTTACTAGTTGTACACAACATTAACTCTGAATAAAGAGGACTTCACGGGCTACTCACACAAAATTATACGTTTTTTATTCATGCAAATATTTCAAATACACGCTATTTCTTTACAGACATTTTTGATAAATCAAATAAACAAAATATTTTCCATGGTTTGGGGTGGGTTTTTTTGAAAATATTCATTCTTGGAAGAAGCTGAACTTAAATACCAATTTTGAAACATCCGAAAATTTTTGATTTGAGGGACCTCAAAACGTGCATTTCCGTGAAATCTCAATATCGACTTTTTTGTGGAATTTACTGTATAGCTAAGTATCAGAGAAAGTAAAAAAAATCTGATGTGTTACACTCACATGACTTTCTCTACTCTTGTACAAACTATTTTTACAAACGCTTATTCTCCATATGCTTCATGTTAATCGAGATGTTAATCTTATTGCTAATTTTCTTGTAGATGCAAGGGGAATACGGTAGGTTATAAGCGATAGTCAAATATTTTAAGAACTGGTTGCTATGTGGAGTATTCCATTCTCTTTGTATGTCCAGGACATAAAAAAATGAACAACAAATTTCCATTTGAGAAAAAGTATAAGTATTGGAAAATTTAAGGGAATAACAAGCAATATCTCGAAAATGGTTCACTCAACAAAAAAAATGTATATGACATAAATTGTGTATTTTAACGCGATCCACATTTTTTCTGTAGTAAAATTTTGTCTATCTCTTATGGTTTACCAGTTATGCAAAAGTCGTTCTCAATGAAGAATACTTTTGGAGACATTCTCAGAAAATTCGAGATATACATTTCATTTGTCATGAAAGTATCTTAAACATGTGATATTTTAATCAAAATCGTTAGAGCCATTTTTGAGAAAATTATAATTTTCGAAAAATGTTCTATGTAAAGGGTAATCTGGGGTGAGGGGATTTTCTTGGAAACCTTCGTGTCGCATCTCTGGAAGATACTGAACCTAAATACCAAGTTTGGTGTTTATCCGACTGTTCGTTTCTGAGTTATGCTGTTCACAGGCACACAGACACACACACGGGCATGTTTCTAAAAATCTCGGTATCGAATTTTTGGGTGGAATACAATACTTCCCCTACTTACTATACATAGTAGAGAAAGTAATATGTGCACTTTTGTCTGAAAATGAACATTATAAATGATTTGCAAACTTTGTTGACTTATTTCTGCTGCCGACGAAGTTTGAAATCTAAACAAGAACTGTGTACAGCTGGAAGCACTAGAAAGCAGTAACGGTTTTTGGCATGAAACTCAGTTAGGTTATTTAGTTTCCAAAGCTACGACAGCTCATCGTGAAACACCTGAAGGAAACGCGGCTCCAGATGTGCGCAAGAATGCTTTTCTTATGAATTCCAAGAGAAATTTTACTGTGAGCAATACTTCTCCCAAATTGCATCGTTTACACTCTTGTTCGTGAAACCTTCAAGTTAATCATTTCCTCCTTTCCTAACACCCCTTCTAGTTAATTTCAGGTTTCACTGACGGTGTCCAAAAGGTCAGGAAATTCGTCACTCCCCATACCTTTCCACATCAGAATAGCTCCATTCCATCACTGGCACAGAAGTCAGTTTCGCAAACGTTTCCTAACTGCATTCTTTACAAAGTGCATAAACAGGCGGGTCTCTAGATACAAGGCCGTGACCACGCCTACTGAAACGCTGTAGAGGCGGCCAAGATCTGGTTACAGCGGACATAGTTCTATTGTATAGGTACTCTTCTCCATAACCTGTCTCTCGCAGTTGATGAAACCCGGATAAAGGTCCGGAATTTCTCAACATTTGAGATGATGTAAACAGTTAAGAGAGTCAGTGGGCTTCGCTAGTTAATAGGGCAACCAAAAAGCGTCACCAAGCAAGGGCGCGGTAACATTAGGTGTGTGAAAGCAATGTACAGTGGAAAGGTAATGCCAAACTAACCATTTTGAGGTTAGGAAACAGAAGATTTTTGACTGCGATACGTGTGTCAACATTAAATCCGTCACATTAAAGTCTCTCGTCTTTCTGGTCTAACACGCTCTTGTACACTCGCTTCCATTTATGTCGTCACCGCAGTTTTGGCAGGCATTCTACTGTATGTATAGAAAGGAGGAGGTGTGTGTATCTATTTACCTTTACGCGCATGCAGTCGCGTCCTGTTTTACGAGCACAGTTCTAGATTATTCACATATGAGTACATAACGTTAAGCAATAGCTTCACTCGCCATTAGTAGGGCCCGGAGTTTTAGATTTTAACCTATATTTTTCCTCGCTATTTAATTAACACATTTCAAGGTGTATATATATTCGTTTCACACTTTCTGGAGCAGAATATGTGAATTTCATTACACCTAAAATAACCTAAATAGCTGTTTTCCCTTTTAGGAAATGAAGAATGTTATTTTCGGATTGAAACTCATTGTAAAATTATTTCCACCACTTATAGCCAGTAGATAGTTCAAGTTACTACAGTTAAACGTAGCACATGTGACGTGGTGACACCTGGATGCAGCTGATAGAAGGTCAGGACTTGCCTGTCTGCTGCCATTTACTATGCCGAGCACTTAAAAGATGTTAAAAATGTCGTCAATGAATTGGATGAAACAGAAGCTTCCTGCATTGCCAAGGCTAAGCAATCACTCGAGTGCCCCACTCTTGTCGCTTCCCTTGCATATATTAAGACACAGTTTTGTTTTATACCAGAAGCTACAACTTTGCCACTGAAAGGTGCTCTAGATATCATTGGCAATGTTTCCAGTAAAGAAATACCTGGACCAGTGGGAGTTGCATGTTCTTCGAAGTTGCACAAGATTCTTCAACAAAATCCTAGTTTTGAAGATATGAAAATCATCAATTCAATATTGCAGGGAGAGAAGTATACAGGAAAACTACCCCTAGAACCTGCTGCACTGTCATCTATGTTCTACGCTCCAATGACGTCATGTTCCGTTGAAAGAACCTTTTCTTCATACAAGAACGTGCTACGTGATAATACGAAATCGTTTACGTCAGAAAATTTGAGAATGCATGTATCTACTGCAAGCCAAAATTGAAGTTCTTTATTTTGTTTACCCCACGTTTTGGGAGCCAATTTGAAGTAGGTTGATGCTTCACGTATGGAAAGCCGATTTGAAATAGGAGTTGTATTGTAGTTCTTATGCTGGGGAGCCGAACTTGAAGTAGTAGCAACCGCACGCATGGTAAAAAGTTTCCGGTAGCCTTCGCCCCAAATGTACTTTCCGGTGGCCTTTGCCCCAAATGTTTAAAAAATATTAACTTTGTAATTTTGACTGTTTCTTTAAATATCATATATTTATGTTTGCCTCGGCTGCGTCAGTATTTATTTTTTTAGAGACGTGAATGTCTTAACAAGGCGTGGTGCGGCTGAAGAATGTAGGCTTACACAGATTGTAATTTGTATTTCACTCCATTTATTAATTCTTTAAACGATTAAAATAACACTTCACTGATATAGAGAGCTGTGAGATTATTTTATTAATTACTTGCACTTTTTAACACGTAAACTATTTTCGTCTCACACTGAATACGTATTAAACCTCTCGAGGACGCGTTTCGCGTCTGATTAGTAACACTGTCTGCTAGCAGCTGACTTGATTTCTACCGCCTAAATTTGTAAATTTCTGTATTTCAAGTCTCTGATTGACTGTTCCTACTTCAATGGAATACTTTCATTTAACTTAAGCTTCTTTCTGGTTGGTGATTGGCTATTTTATAAACTGTCTCAAAAATTACGTTATTGTTTCCAAGAATGACTAGTAGCATTATTAAACCTTCTTACTCATTATTGCCTCAAGGTTACCTCATTGTTAGCAACTTTTGACCTATTTCTCACAGCTCCTACATTATTAAATTACGTAATACATTCACATAACATTATTACACATGTATACAATAATATAAACATATACAATGACTGTAATATACACTTTTTATATATTGTTACATTACATATTGCTTTAAGGCGGGCTGTTATTGTGTTTATATATTATATAATTAGACTGAAATCATTTAAGTATTAAAAATACTGCCACAAAATATAAATCTTAAAACTAAGTACCAGAAAAGCAAAATTATTGATACCTGTATTGATCCACGAAGCAAAACATAAAAAAAAATATTTTAACGAAGAAAAACCTAAAAAAGCTATTTTAAGCATGGGACGGGGTTATAAAGTGAGACATCTCAGTTTTGCTGAAGCTATTGTTGCCAGCTGGTGGTGACTCTGCCAGACTGATATAGAAGCCTCCCTAAACCTGCACGTATCACAGCGTGTCAATAGAGTGAGGACTGTGTTGTTTTTTGTGGTGTGAAAAGTTTTAACAGCGGAAGATTCCGGCTGCTATAACGCAAAATTCAAGTGGGATAAAACAATTTGTTTTGCACTTTTAATTAATGGATAGTTGTATCTTTAAATAATTAGTTACACACACTTGGTTAGTTAATGTATAGGTGTATTATATAAGGTTATGTGCCGTTAACTGAATGGTGGTATTATGGGACAAGCAGAACTGAGTGTCCCATATTGAAACCTTTCTCTGTCCAGGTTATTGATAGAAGAGATGCCGAGAACAAAACTGCACCTTCTCCTAAAGGCATACGCAAAAACTGGAAGGAAGACGATATGACTGCTGCCGTAACATCAGTAAAATGCAAGATACACTGGGATATAGCCTCTAAATAGGAATGTGTTTACTGAGGCAGACTTCATTGGCTCAAACATTGCAGAAGAGCAGGGGCATTTAAATCCTGAGCGTGGCCAGACTCCAACCCTGCTGCATACTGAACCCAGAGAGCAGAACTATATCAGTCCTCAGGATATTTCACCCATTCCAGTTCTGAAGAAAAGAACAAGTAACAAAGGAAGAAAAGCATCAACAGCAGCTCTGATCACAAGTTCACCATATAAGGCAGCACTTGAAACTTACTGGAAGAATAAAAACCAAAGGAATCCTCGGAAAGGAAGACAAAACTCTTGTGTTTGTGCCTCTGCAAGCAATGGTGTTCCAACAATTTGAGATGAAGCACAGCCATCGACAAGTAAAGACGAACCTCGGTCAACATATTCAAAGAATGGTCCGAAGAAAACTAAAAAGAACACGAGCTTTAAAGCTAGAAGAAGACTCGCATTCAGGCAAGAATCTTCTGATTCAGATGACACTTATGACTTCAGGTGAATCCGTTTTGCCAATTCCAACGAAAGATTACATCACTTACTGAGTGATTTTTTTATGATTATAAATTCAGGGACTCGAGGCCTGGAGAACTTTGGACCAAGTGCGACATTTGTGACAGATGGATACACATGGACTGTTCCGCATGTGAGAATGACAGCTTCATTTAGCGACTTTTGTGCGTAAAATTATGCTCTTTAGAAGTTGTTTTTCCAACTTCCATTGAAAAGACTGAAAACAATTCTAATTAATTTTTTAGACAAAGCATACTTTTTATATCATTTCAATTGCTCATTTTTTCAGTTCCTGTTAAAAAATACCAGCAAATATTACAATTTTTAGTTTAATGGTGCATTTTAATGTTTTATTGTTGTCTGTCCCATATTACCACCCAAACTTTAAGATTGTCAAATTTGCAACTATTTCGTTTTTTCAAAACTTTATGCTAATACAATATAATTTGCGCCATTCCACATTTCAGATCATGAGGAGAAATTATTTCTGGGTAGATCCCTAGAATTCGTTACAAATGTTCACGTGTATTTTAATATTTATGGGCGAATTCAAAAGACTGTCCCATAATACCACCTTTTCCTCTATAGAAAACCTAAACTGAAAGTTTATTCCACCAAAAATCCGGGCCCTATTCATCACTTATAATAACCATGTTGAAATATATAACTAAATAAAACTCTGTTTTGCACAATTTCCCCACCATATTTTTAATGGCAACATAATGGATAGCTGAAATACATTATACTTTGTGCTCTCAAAGAGGATACGTTTGCTAGACTTATTTTAATAATCAGCCCAATCTCCATTTTGTCCATTACCTGATTTAGCCACCTCGGCACTGAATCGCTCGTCGCCTCCTGGAACAGTCATGAAATGAGGGAACATATGCGTTTACAGACAGAGTTAGTTTTTTCACCACCTAAGTGATTCAGTGCGGCAAAATCAGGTATTGCACAAGAATGGAAATTTGACACATTGATTATTAAAACAATGCCGAATAAATGTCTCCTCTTTGAGCCTAACAAGTGTAACTTAACTCAGTTTTACATTACATTGCCATTGAAAATACCTTTCCATCGATAAGTTGTGCAAAACAGTGTTTTATTTAGTTGTACGTTTAGATTGGATAGATGATTGCAATAACGTCTAGTAAATGTGTCCTCTTTGAGAGTGAAAAGTATAAGGTATTTCTGCTTTACATTATCTTGTCATTAAAAATATTTTTACTTTCTCTACTACGTATAGTAAGTAGGAGAAGTATTGTATTCCACCCAAAAATTCGATACCGAGATTTCACTGGAAATATATGTTTTGAGACCCCCTGAATAAAAAAAGCATTTTTGGAAACATGTCCGTGTGTGTGTCTGTGTGTGTGTGTGTGTGTGTGTGTGTGTGTGTCTGTGTGTGTCTGTGAACAACATAACTCAGAAACGAACTGTCGGATAAACACCAAACTTGGTATTTAGGTTCAGTATCTTCCAGAGATGCGACACGAAGGTTTTCAAGAAAATCCCCCACCCCAGATTACCCTTTACACGGAACATTTTTCGAAAATTTTAATTTTCTCAAAAAAGGCTGTAACGATTTTGATTAAAATATCATATGTTTAAGATATTTTTATGACAAATGAAATGTATATTTCGAATTTTCTGGGAATGTCTCCAAAAGTATTCTTCATTGTGAAAATGACTTTTGCATAACTGGTAAACCATAAGAGATAGACAAAATTTTACTACACAATAAATGTAGATCGCGTTAAAATACACAATTTATGGCATATACATTTTTTTGTTGAGTGAACCATTTTCCAGATATTGTTTGTTATTCCCTTAAATTTTCCAATACTTATACTTTTTCTCAAATTCGTTACTCATTTTTTTTTGTCCTGGTAATGCAAAGATAATGGAATACGCCACATAGCAACCAGCTCTTAAAACATTTGACTATCGCTTAAAGCTTACCAATTCCCCTTGCATCTACAAGAAAATTAGCAATAAGATTAACATCTCGATTAACATGAAGCATATGGAGAATAAGCGTTTGTAAAAGTAGTTTGTACAAGAGTAGAGAAAGTCATGTGAGTGTAACACATCAGTTTTTTATTTTAATGGTTTGATTAATTTACCTCTAATTTCCATACTCAAAAAGTGTATATAGGTTTTCTTTTTCAGTCGGTGTGATTGTAACATTTATATAATATATGTATGTCGCTTACTTTCGTATAACTTCTAGAAAATATTAAAAAAACCTTATTTTTCAATCGAGTTCATGTTAATCTAGATAGACTTTCATCACACATTTCATTGTATTTACAAGAGGCATACAGCAGCTCCTGCGATGTCAAATCTTTATAAAGTGTTTCTCTATACACTCGCTTTAAAATTCCATTATGTTTGCATAAAATCCGAGACACAAATAAATGATAACACTTCAAAAGATTTCATGTGATATATTCATATGACTTTCTCTACTCTCTATCTTATACAAACTATTCTTACGAAAGCTTTATTTTCTATTTACTTCATTATAATCCAAATAAACCTTTGCAGAAATAGCTACATTGCACATTTTGTTGTAGATTCAAAGAGAACAGGGATAGTCAAATTTTTAAGAACTGGACGCTATTTCTGGTCTTAAAATTCCATACTGTTTCCGTGCAATCGCGAGAAGCAACTAAAATGTAAAGGACATATTTTATTTTAAATAAATTGTGTATTTCAACGAGATCTACGTTTTATGTGTAGTACGTTTTCGTCTATCGCATAACGTTTACTAGTTATACAAGATTATACAAAATTCCTTCCGAATGAAGAGGACTTAATAGGGTATTTCCAGAAAATTCAAGATATTATACATGTACATAGCTTTAATGTATGGTATTTTAATAAAAATCTTTAGAAGCATGTTTTTTTAGAAAATCAAACATTTCGAAAGTTGTTCCATGTAAAGAGGCATCTTCTTAAAAATCTTCGTGTCCTCCCGTCTTTAGAAGGTATTGAATCTAAATACCAAGTTTGCCATTTATCCGAATTTTCCTTTTTGAGTTATGGTGTTCACAGACACACACACACGAACCTTTTTTCTAAAAATGGTTTTTTGGAATTCAAGGGGCTTAGAAAATGTATTTCGGGTGAAATTTTGGTATAGAAGTTTCGGTTGGAATGCAATACCTTCTCTGCCTACTGTGTACATGATAAAGAAATTAATATACGATAATGCAAATGCAACATATATGGGTTTTTAAACTGGAGACGTATGCTTTCTGAAGTTACTTTATATTTATATGTACAAACGTCCTAGAGAAGTGAACGTGGAACTGAGAAGCTGAAATCGGAAAGCCCGATAGTGTAAAATGGTGCTAAATATCACGATTTCATACTCCCATAAGCGAGGATAGGCATCTGGAGCATGAGAGGAAACAAAAGCTTTCATTTTCACAGTTAGTTTAACATGCTCATCCGGTATTCAGGTCTGTCAAGGGCATGTCATTACACTCTGGAGAACATTATGGGAAAGTTAATAAATTAGCGAGCTTATAGCCACGTACTTGGAGATACAAGCACACAGTGTGGCCTCAAATATATGTAGTACATACAGGGCAAACACATTTACCTAATTTCATCTCCGAAAGTCTTGCAAATGCGACGGCACTGAGGGATACACTTAGTGAAATAGGGTAATTCAGGGAGAGATGGCCTAATGAGGGAAGTAATCAACCCTTATTACTAGACATTGGATGCGTATGCACTAAAAGTATATAAAATATGGATGCAGTCAAAATCTTTAAAACATGCTCAGTAATTTCTAGAATTGTTAACCTTAAGCTTCTACCTTTTGTACTTACAATGCACTACATTCTTCTTTAGACATCATTCTGGTCATTGTAATTTGTTTCGTAGTTAGAATGATCATGTTTACTTTCTCTACTACGTATAGCAAGTAGGGGAAGTATTGTATTCCACCCAAAAATTCGATACCAAGATTTCACCGGAAATATACGTTTTGACACCCCCTGAATCCAAAAAAAAAGCATTTTTGGAAACATGTCCGTATGTGTGTGTCTGTGAACAGCATAACTCAGAAACGAACAGTCGGATAAACACCAAACTTGGTATTTAGGTTCAGTATCTTCCTGAGATGCGACACGAAGGCGTTCAAGAAAATCCCTTCACCGCAAATTACCCTTTACATGGAATATTTTTAGAAAATTTTAATCTTCTTAGAAATGGCTCTAACGATTTTGATTAAAGTATCATATTTTAAGATATTTTCATGACAAATAAAATGTATATATCGAATTTTCTGAGAATGTCTCCAAAAGTATTCTTCATTGTGAACGACTTTTGCATAACTGGTAAACCATAAGAGATAGACAAAATTTTATTACACAAAAAATGTAGATCTCGTTAAAATACACAATTTATGTCATATACATTTTTTTGTTGAGTAAACCATTTTCGAGATATTGCTTGTTATTCCTTTAAATTTTTCAATACTTATTTTCTCAAATGGGAATTCGTTATTAATTTTTTGTCTTGTATATGCAAAGAGTATTAATCTGTGGGAAAGGGAATGGTGCTGCACCTAGCAACCAGCTATTAAGAGATATGTATGTGCTTAAAGGCTACTGTATTTCTATATTGTCCTTGCAATTACAAAACAAGGGGAACATAGTACGCCTTAAGGGAAGAATTAAAGACATTGTCTACCAGGTGCGTCCTACAACTAGACAATATATGAAATATAAGCTTAAAGGAAACAAATTACTGACATCTTCTGAGAAATGCTGCACTACCGATGATAATGAATCTAAACACTCACTCTAAATATTCAAAATGTCCACCACCCTGTGCTGCACAACGCTGTGATCTACTCCTAACATCGTTGATGGCACGGAGAAGTTCATCACTGCTGAGAGGCGCACAGGCTGCTTGAATTCTTTGTTTCATATCTTGTCTAGCTGTAGGACGCACAATGTATTTAATTCTCACCCGCAATAACAAGTCGTTTGGTGTTAAGTCAGGAGATCGCGCCGGCCAACTTATACTGGTCCTCCTCGTCCATTCCACCGTCCAGGAAGCAACTGGATAAGAACTTGCCTAGCCTTAAGCGAAAAGTGAGCCGAACAGCCATCCTGTTGAAGCCACGTCGGTAAACGTACAGCCAGAGGAACACCATCAAGCAACTGGTGCAAAATGCTGACGAGGAAGTCTATCGCTCATTTGTAAATAAACATTAGAAGATAGGGGAAAAAAGTTTTGGTAAAAGTTGCTTCATTTTAAAGGTACTATCCAATGATAGTTTAAACAACCCAGATTCCCACTTCAAATTTCAAAGTTAACCATGAGTAAACCTAATGCCAGTTTGTTCCAGAAAATGGAAATACACTATGTGATCAAAAGTATCACCGGGCACATACGTTTTTCATCTTAGGTGCGTTCTGCTGCCACCTATTGCCTGGTACTCATTATCCGCGACCTCAGTAGTCATTAGACATCGTGAATGGTACGCTCCGTTGTACTCACGGACTCCGAACGTGGTCAGGTGATTGGATGTCACTTGTGTCAGAAGTCTGTACGCGAGATTTCCACACTCCTAAACATTCCTAGGTCCACTGTTTCTGATGTGATAGTGAAGTGGAAACGTGAAGGGACATGTACAGCACAAAAGCGTACAGGCCGACCTCGTCTGTTGACTGACAGAGACCGCCGACATTTTAAGAGGGTCGTAAAGAGTAATAGGCAGACATCTATCCAGACCATCACGCAGGAATTCCAAACTGCATCAGGATCCACTCCAAGTACTATGACAGTTAAGTATGAGGTGAGTAACCTTGGATTCCATGGTCGAGCGGCTGCTCATAAGCCACACATCACGCAGGAAAATGCCAATCGACGCCTCCTTGGTGTAAGGAGCGTTAACATTACACGATTGAACAGTGGCAAAACGTTGTGTGGAGTGACGAATCACGGTACATAATGTGGCGATTCGATGGCAGGGTGTGGGTATGGCGAATGCCCGGTGAACGTCATCTGCCAGCGTGTGCAGTGCCAACAGTGAAATTCGGAGGTGGTGGTGTTATGGTGTGGTCGTGTATTTCCTGGAGGGGGCTTGCGTGGCACGATCACAGCTCAGACCTACATTGATATTTTAAGCACCTTCTTGCTTCCCACTGTTGAAGAGCAATTCGGGGATGGCTATTGCATCTTTCAACATGATCGAGCACCTGTTCATACTGCACGGGCTGTGGCGGAGTGGTTACACGACAATAACATCCGTGTAATGGACTGGCCTGCACAGAGTCCTGACTTAAATCCTATAGAACACCTTTGGGATGTTTTGGAACGGCGACTTCGTGCCAGGTCTCACCAACCTACATTGATACCTCTCCTCATTGCGCACTCCGTGAAGAATGGGCTGCCATTCCCCAAGAAACCTTCCAGCACCTGATTGAAAGTGTGCCTACGAGAGTGAGCGCTGTCATCAAGGCTAAGGGTGGGCCAGCATTACCGATGGAGGGCGCCACGAACTTGTATGTCATTTTCAGCCAGCTGTCCGGATACTTTTGATCACGTAGTGTGCTACCAATCGATTCTTTACATAGGGTTTGGTTATTAAATTGTTTTTGCGAACAACAAGTATCTTATAATTTTAGAGAAAAACCGCTGATACGGGTGCTCTGCGACACCCGGTATATGTTTGACGTGCTGAAATGCGGGTGTGTTTTGAATTTTCTGGGAATAGGCTGTAAAGCTCCCGTCACTCTAATAGAATTTTGTATAACTATGAGACCACAAGAAAAAGACAAAATTATAATTTAGAAAAAATGTAGAGGTTATTAAAATGTATAATTTATATCTTCAATTGTTCTCTAGATTTGGCACTTTATGAGTTATTCCCTTTGTTGGTCCGAAGTTTCCAATATTTCAAGCTACACACTTTTGAAATAACACAAAAGCTATAGGCTGTCCCAGAAGTACCCGACCTAACAAAGAAACCATAAAAAGTTTGGAAAAAAATCTTTATTTCTCTACATAGTCTCCTTTCAGCTCGGTACACTTTCCCCAGCGATGTTCAATAGCTTCAATACCCTGTTTATAGTGAGAACCGTCGAGTTCTGCAAAACAGCCATCAACTACAGAGTCCACCTCTTCATTGTTGGCAAATCTATTACCACCAAGCCATTTCTTCAAATTTGGAAACAGAAAATAATGAGAGGGGGCTAAATCTGGCGAATAGGGTGCATAAGGAAGCAATTCGAACTTTGCCTCATTGATTTTGGCCATAGCGATAATGGATGTGTGAATTGGTGCATTGCCTTGATGAAACAAAAGTTTCTTTTTCGCTAAATGCGGCCGTTTTTTTGCTTGATTTCATCATTCAAACGCTGCAATAAGTTTGCATAATACTCGCCATTGATTGCTTTTCCTTTTTGAAGATAACAATGAAAATGATCCCACACGCATCCCAACAAACTGACGCCATGACCTTACCTGCAGATGGAACTGTCTTTGTCTTCTTTGGAGCTGATTCTCCTCTTTTAATCCACTGTTTTGACTGTTCCTTTGCCTCAGGTGTGAAGTAATGGACCCATGTTTCATCCATGGTTATGAATCGACGCAAAAATTCGGCTTTAATGCAGCGAAACATCGCCAAACACTCAACTGAAACATCCTCGCGACGCTGCTTTTGTTCCATTGTGAGTAAACGCAGTACCCATCTTGCGCACAGCTTTCTCATGTCTAAATTTTCAGTTAGTGAGCGATATACAGCACTTTTTCAAATGCTTACGATGTCTGCTAGCTCGCGCACTTTCAGTCGAGGTCATCTAATACCATTTTGTGGATTTTCTTCACAATTTCTGACATGGTCACCTTATTTTGTCGACCACTGCGATGTTCGTCTTGTCAGCTCGTACGTCCTCGCTTAAACTCTGCCACCCAATATTTTACTGTTGTAAACGAAGGAGCAGACTCCCCCAGAGTAGAATCTAGCTCAGCTTTAATATTAGTTGGACTAAGACCTTTCAAATGAAAGTATTGATTGAATCACATAACGATGACCAGTTTTATCCATGTTTACAAATTCGCTGAGAGCGTTCATTATTGATGGCTGCCATACAACGTAGCATCGTCAAACTTCAAACTTAAGCTTTATAAGGATGGTACTTTCTAGCATAGTCATTTGTTTGAAACAACAAGGTCGGGTACTTCTGGAACTGCCCTCGTATATGCACACTCGGTGAAAATAAAAGCGGCCGGTCCCTTGAGCAATTAAATTTTCTCGAAGTCCCTTCGAGTAAGCGCGCGTTTCACAACCGCCACCTCTTGTGCGTTGCTTTGGCTAGATCTGTAAGACAAGCTCTGATGTGGGATACGGCGTTACCGTGTTTGGTGTGGAGCAGTAATTAAGATACTTAACATCTACCCAAGCAGCTGAAGTTCGATTCTCCGTAGACGATTGTTGTTTTTATTTTTTACAACTCGTTTTACTATAATATAGTTACACAATATTGCTTGTGTTACTTCGTTTTACTTACAAATATAGTTACCAGACCTCGGACTTCATTGCGCGCTTTCTCAAGTTACCTGCACTTCATTCGCTTTCTTGTGTAGGTGCAATGCGGTGAGGCAAAGTTGCAACTTGATTTGCATGACAGTCAGCATTTTTGCAATATAATTTCAGTGTCGCACATTCTGATACAAAACATTAATGAATATATTAATAAAATATGTGGCAGTAATTTGTATCACAATAATGTAAATGCCAAAGTGATTGTAATGTAAATAAGCATTATTGTATGACATTGATTTGAGATGTTTGTTAATTATAAGCATTGTTAGGAAATAAGTTTACACGGCCTCACTGAAACTGACAATAGGAGCGGGTAACAATGTGCGAGGGGGTGAGTTGAATATTAATTAGAAGAGACAAACAAATGACGTCAGATTGGCGCGCTTTTCTTAGAAATAGCGGGAATATTTTCCCTAGAACATATGTTTTCGTAATTTTTGATTGGATATAAAAACAGACGCTAATGTTGGGGCGTTTTATTAACCAATAGCAGCTCGGTTATAATCTTTAGGCATATCGGGGTGTGGGAGTATAAAAAGCTAAAGTAGAGGCAGATTTCGTTAGTCCAGCAGAAGCATTCACGCGTTATACGTCGTACAGTTAGTTCCTCAGAATCGTTCGCGGGTTACACGTCGCGTAGTTCAACGGAAGCATACATAAAGTACACGTCGCAATTCTACAGAATCTCTCGCGTCTTAAAGTTTGTTATAAATGTGAAACACGCAAATTAATAATGTGCAGTAAATAAGTGGTTATAGTGATATTAGAAAATATAACAGTTTCAGTTTGGCGTGTATCACGAATCAATATATGAACTTAATTAATTGTGACGGTAATAAAAGTGTAAAAACAAATTCTTTTATCAGTGTTATCTTTGAGTAACAAAATCCTTTCCGTTTACACACCTTGTGCAAGAGATGTGCTCGACCGAGAAATAATAGCTAGCCGGAGGACAATGAACCCAACATTCAAAATAGTAATTCAATAACAGGCGCTCAGCAAAAAGATAACACGAAGTGACTGCGACAAATTGGCTTCCATACATGGGGTATACAAACATGAAGCATCTTCCAACTAACAACTAGCTAATCAACAAATAACAAATATCATACTTCAAAGACAAACAATAAAAGTTTCTTCTTATGACCCACTTATTTATGTTTCCAGTTCTATTACAATAAATAACAGTGCAGTTTTGTAAAGTGTCTAAAGCAAAACTTCTCCGCCTGTCACTTAAAAATCCTTTGTATTCAGAAAACGTAACAAACATTAAACCTCTTACAACCCTGTCCTACTCTCTAAAAGGTAATGATAAATTGCTGTACGTGTTTACAAAGAGTGCTTGTCCCGTTGCCGTATAGCTATGGACTGGAGGGATGGATGTGACGTCATATGCCGAGTGGAGTTCATACACAGACAATGTGTATCGGACCTCGAAGCAACGAAAAGGCAATTAAGCCCAAGGTCTAATAATTACAATAATGGTGAAATGTGTGGTTATAAAATTGAGTATGAAATCTCCTCTCGACCGATTATTAATGTCATGGTTGCCATCTACCGGTATGACGGACTACTAAATAAATGCTACATACATAAAAATGAAGAAAACCTTATATATTTTACTCTTGTTTTTAAAATGAAAGGGGAAAAAGAAGCATCAAGTGCCTCCACAGAGATTTAAACTCGCGACCTCACTAACAGTGAGCTAAGAGCCCTGCAATAAGCGTCGCATTGTAACCAGCTTTAGCCATACTCCACTTGAGAGCCATAAATCAATAAAATGTGTTTTGGTTACAAATATTCAGTGTTGAAACACTCTAAAACATCTCTGTTTGAAATCTCGTATGCGAATTATATTCTCGGAAGACTTTTGTGCTTATAGTTGTGTTCCCCATTATAACTACTACAAGAACATACGCAGTCTTTTGGATAAATCCTGGAGCGCTCACGGAAGTACGCGATTCCATCTCCGTCTCTCAGACGCCGACCAGTTTTAAATTGAACGAATGTAAGCTCTTCATCAGGGCATGTAAAGTGTGCTCAAACTATAAACTCCAGCAGGGATATAGCGAGTTGTTTTTAAACATTTGTTTGTTGTTCTAGTGTTCTGTATGGTTCTATGTAGCTAAAACGAAAAGTCTCATGACTTTCTGCACCCACTATCATTTATCAGTGCGTGTATAAACTATTCTTATTAAAGAAGTTAATGCACTGTGTATTTTTAACCTCACCAAATATATATCATTATTTCGATTCAGGGAACCAGCTATCATTTTGGTTGCTTTCACGAAAAAACGCCTGTTAACATTAACATTAAAGCTGGTTCAACTCTTACTAGGCATAATGAAAAGTTTTAGAATGCATGCAATGAAAACAAAGAACAGAAACTAAAATAAGGAACACTTGAAAATGGTACTATAACAAATAATTCGATACGAATTAATAATACGAAACAGTCTTACTAAATTGGTTCAATCAACACTCCTTCGCAGCAAAAGCTACTGAAAGAAATTCACATAGTGTATCTTTTATAAAGTTACCATAGATGTTTACATTTGTTCACAAAATCACAGCAGTAGATTGATTTTTCAACGTAAACAATAGATTTTACAGAGCGGGATGGCTCAGGCGGTTAAGTTTGTGCCCTGTATTCTAGAGGTCATACGTTCGATTCCCGCAGCCGTCCTTCGTAACCCATGGGTCTTTCGGGGGTTTTCCCGGGTCACTAGGCGAATGCTGGAAAGGTTCATTACAACCTCAAATTTCCTGTCCCTCCATTTCACCTCACCTTTCACCTGCTTGGTCTGTTTCAGGGTTGAAAGTGTCGGCGGGAGTCTCGGCGTTGCATGGCAGGGGAAAATGATGCTCTATGTAACTATTCGTCCCCGGAATGAGAGCGGTCTCCAGATCCCCGGCTCCCTAGTGGATGTGCAAGCTCGCAGGGGAACGAGAGCCGGTTGACCAGCTGTCATCCGGGGAGTTTCAATCTCTAAAAGGTAGGGACCCTGCCGTCTGCCCTGCCTCCTGGTCCGGCCGCCTTCTGTCTTCTCTCACCTTACCCCTTCCTCCGGAGGAACTCCGTCAGTGACCTGGGTACACAAATATGTTGTAGGTCGAGGTACATAATCCCCTTCCGTACCTAGTCCTACTCCTGCTCCCAAATAGATTTTATTCCAAATTAGGTATAATAGATAATGTTCGCTGCAGTCTAGGGAACTTATTCGACAATCTCAAAACCTATTGTGATATTATCTGAGATAATAAAACTATTTTTTTTATTATCAAGAATGTCAATAAAAACAGGAATTAAAAAGAAGTGAATATTATTCTTTCTATCTTGTTACTGTTCCCTCCCCTTCTATTCCCAGAAACGAACTCCAGGGAGAGATCAGACTGCAGGACTGAGTGTCACGAAATCTTCTCTGAAACACGCAATGTGGGACCAGGCAATACCATCATCTTCTGAAATTACCTGGATCATAAATCTGACTCAAGGCTTTAGTGAACTGGAAACTTCACTTGCTTTTGCAACTTTAAGAGCTTTATTGCTGTTTCATCAAGTGAACTGGTTACTGATGTGGAACACATACCAAGTGAGCGGAACCTTTACGTGGCATAACAGGATTAGGTTCCAGTACATTGTGTATGAAAGTTCACTGGTTTGAAACATACCTATGTACGTAAACCATGCTTAATAAAAACAAGAGATATTAGCGGACAGAAACATCTCAAAATGCTTTATTTCGTGTTTTTGGAAAGTGAGACATTTGTAAACTGGATACCCAATACTTAAACTATACTACTTTACACAAACTATAACATGCCACTTATTGCTGCAACGGCTTGATATTAATTATGATATCATCTCGACTCTAACCGTTAACAAGTTCCTTTCAGACCCTGCTAGTATACTTTACCACCGTAAATTATTATAAACGTAGCAGGTACACCAAACAAATCCATCCAATTACTTTTGAACTTAACGGGTTAACACACACTTATATACCTTGGAGAAACACTGTATAGAATTCTAAAAACAACAAATACTCTCGATATCAACACATTCAAACAGACAGACATTAATGTTTTATATATCTAAACATTCCTGGAGAAACTGTATAGAATTGTGAAAATAACAAACATTCTCGAGATCAACACGTTTACACAGACAGGCATTAATGTTTTATATATCGAAACATTCCTGG
Source organism: Deroplatys truncata (assembly GCA_030765065.1). NCBI lineage: Eukaryota > Metazoa > Arthropoda > Insecta > Mantodea > Mantidae > Deroplatys > Deroplatys truncata. Next base: position 42,923,285 of record CM060975.1, on the reverse strand, counting down.
AGAAACTGTATAGAATTGTGAAAATAACAAACATTCTCGAGATCAACACGTTTACACAGACAGACATTAATGTTTTATACACCTAAACATTCCTGGAGAAACACGTTATAAATTGTGAAGTTAACAAACATTCTCGATGTTAGTATGGTCACACGGGCAATGGTATCGTTAGTTTTCTGGCATTTATAAATAAACTAACTGGACATTTTACCGGTTTATAAAACTAGGACGTTTTGCAATTAGAATTTCCTCATTAGTCTTATTGGAAAGTGAGTGCAACTTTGAAAGACAAAGTGAAAGAAGCGAAGCAGAACATTTCAGGATTAGGTCACCAAGGAATCTTGTCACTTCGGAAAAGAGTTGCCTCTGGTCAAACACATACATGTTATATTCGCTGACATCTCAAATTAGTTATACGTTACATATTCGAGGGCATTACGCAATATTTACAGGCCGTTTCCGGTACCCCGAGGGCCTGCAGGTGAAAGCCTGCACCGCCTTGGGCTCATCTGAAGATCGTTATGTCGTGATCCAATTCCAGTGCTACCAATTTAATTTGCGCCAGGGAAAGGATGTCTGCTGCAGAGTTCGTGTTTGTCCATATATGTTTCCATGGCAACGGCCTCCAAGCCTGCGCTCACAAGATTCCATATCGTGTATATTATCAGGAACTAGCATCTTCTTCATAACCTCATTCATGAGCTTTTACAAGCTACAGATTATTTTACAAATAAGGCATCGGCAACCTACGGCCTCAATGCCAAGCGTGGCACGTGTCCTGGCTTTCTAAAACCTCCTGACCAAACTGAGGTACAGTAGAAGATTATGAATAAATAATCATCTGCATTAACATTCTTATAATAGTTGGAGGCAGTATTTTTAACACTTAAATAATCTCATCCTAATTATATAATATGTAAATTCAATAACAGCCCGCCTTGAAGCAATATGTGTATGTAATAATTTGTAAAATGTATGTAACAGTCATTGCATATGCTTATATTATTGTATACATGTTCAATAATGTTATATGAATGTATTACGTAATTTAACAATGTAGAAGCTGTGAGAAATAGGTTTAGAGTTGCTAACAATGAGGTAACAATGAGGCAACCTTGAGGCAATAATGAGTAAGGAAGTTTAATAATACTACTAGTCATTATTAGAGCAGCAATAATGTAAATTTTGAAACAATTTAAAAATAGCCAATCAACAACTAGAAAAAGCTTTAGTTAAATGAAGGTATTCTATTGGACTAGGATTAGCCAATCAGAGACTTGAAATCAGAAATTCACAAATTTAGGCGGTGGAAAAGAGTTCAGTTGCTTCTAGACAGTGCTCATAACCAGACGCGAGATCTGTCCTCGAGAAATTAAATACGTATTCCTGTGAGACGAAAATAGTTTACGTGTTAAAAAGTGCAAGTATTAAATAAAAGAATCTCACACCTCCCTATATCAGTGAAGTGCTATTTAATTTGTGTCTAGGATTAATAAAAAGGAGTGAATTAAAACTTAAAATCTGTGTAAGCCTACATTCTTCAGTCGCACCACAAACCTGTCAAGACATCCATGTCTCTAACAATAATACTGACGCAGCTGAGGCAAACATAAATATATAATATCTAAAGAAACAGTCAAATTACAAAGCTAATATTTTTAAACTTGGGGCGAAGGCTACCGGAAACCGGGTACTATACGTGCGGTTAAAACAACTTCAAGTTCGGCTCCCCAACAGTTAAACTATAATACAACTCCTTCAATACGACCTACTTCAAATTGACGTACAAAGCATGTTGCAAATAACGTAAAGAAACCCCTTACTTCAAATTATAAGCTTATTTGTTATATGATTCAAACTATTTTATCCTCTGTGTTAAGAAAATACATAGAAAAAATCCTATATAATACATTTACATGCCTTCCTCTACCCACTCTTCTCCAAACCATTCTTACAAAAGATTATTACTTTCTTTGCTACATATAGTAAGTAAGGTAAGTATTATATCCCATCCAAACAGATTTAAAGAGCAAAAGATATCAATATTTCACCACAAATATAAGCTTTTGGGTCCCTTGAAGTCAATAAAAAGCATTTCAAGAACAAGGCCCGTGTGTGTTTGTGTGTGTGTGTGTCTGGCCATCAACTCGAAAACAAAAAGTCGGTTATTAAATACAAAACTTGCTATTTAAGTTCTGCATCTTTCAAAGATGCGACACAAAGATTTTAAAGAAAAAACCTTTACTTGGAAAAATTCTTCTAAAGTTATGATTCTCTCAAAAATGGCTGTAACGATTTTGATTAAAATTCCATAAGTTTAAGATATTTTAATGACAAATAAAATGTATATCTTGAAGTTTTGGGGAATAGCTTCTGAATCCTCTTCATTCTGAATGACGTTTGCATAATTGGTAAGCCGTAAGAGGTAGACAAAATCTTTATATTAAGGACATAGGTCCAGTTAAAGCACACAATTTATGTCAATTTTTTTTTTGCTGTTACTTATTTCCAAGATATTCATTGTTTTTAGTTTGCATTTTAAAATACTTTATACTTTTCTCAAATGGGAAGTCATTATTCGTTCTTCTCCCCCCTCTTGGTTCTGCAAACAAAACGGAATTTTAAACCCATCACATAGCGACCAGCTCTTATAAAGATATGACTGTTGCTTAAGCTTACTGCATTCCCCTATCCCCATAGCATTTGTAAGGAAATATGCTCTAAAAGCATTTCTACAAATGTTTATCTCGATTAACATGAAGTAGATACAAGAATAACATTTTTAAAGAATATTTTGTTGAAGAATGGATAGGGAAAGTCATGTGAATGTAACATAGTTTTTTTTGTATTTACATCGTGTTAAACGAGATAAATGTTTGTGGAAATAATTTCATTATAGTTATAAGGGGATAGAGAAGGCTGAAGAAATAGTCAGATGTTTAAAAAAGCGGATCGCTATATATCGGCTTTGAAATTCCATTATTTGCATCATATCGGGAGAAACACCAATAGCAACGAAAATCTTGGAAATGGTTAATACCATTAAAAATGATGCAGCATTGAGTATCCATTCAGGTATTTATCTGGCGACTGAGGTAAAACACGAAAGGAACACCAAGTATTAAGGCTCAGGTGGTGGCACGTGTAGTACGCATTCGGGAGGACGCGGGTTCAGAACCCGTATACCAGACAATCTGATTGGGGTTTATTCATGGTTTCCTTTATTTGCCGGGTAAACAACGGTTTGGATATCAGGAATCAGAGTTCCACCTACAGAACAAGAAGGTGGATGCTAAGAGTGGGCAGACGGAGCAGCCTCCAATAACTGGAGCACAGCATCACAAGTAGGCCGTATTGGACACGTGACCCCTGGGAGGAAGGGATAAGGAAGAGATCCGAAGTGCGACCATATCCGGACGACGATGTGCGCTAGCGAGGACGTGGATCCTAACGCCGGCTCAATCTACCTAAGCCACTAACAACCCGGGGGTCCGGATGTAGACGAGATAGCTTCCAGGAAGGAAGGGGATCCCCAGCAGTCCCATCAAACCCTAAGAAGAAAACTTTCCAGAGAGCAAATTCCACGTCCTGTGCAACATACTAACTGCTACCGCCTGGCACTACAACCGTGAAACAGATGAATGGAGGAAAGCAGATAATGGACAGGGAATTCGTGGTAGAAGGGGAACCACCACAGCATTCGCTTACCAACCTGAGGAAACCACGAAAAACCGCATAGTCAGAGTGGCCGACCCGAAGTTGTAGCGATATTTCCGCCGGATTAAGAATACACATAAAGGAACTCTGTAATAATTATAATTTAGGAATTATTGATTATTAATTAACATACAACTTGATAATTTTCCGCAATTTTAAAGCAATATGATTCAAATCTATATCAATCGAAAGCCCTTCAGAAGCTGTAAATATGTTTTAAGTTTCAATGATACTGTTAAATAAATAAAGGACTAATTGCCCTAGAAATGCTGCAAGATTTAGGCAAAATAAGAGTAGCTTCGTTTTAGACTGTCCATTATGTTTTCCAAGCGTGGAGCCATAAAAAGCTAAACCTTCTTTTGTACTTCGTGGGGATGAGGCAAGTTTTAAGAGTAAACAGACCCTATGAGGCAACGGACATTTCTTACAGTTAGGCTTTGAATTTTCAACCAGGGAACCAATAAACGTAGAGAATAAGTGTGAGGACCAATGGAAAGATAGTAAGACGCAGTGACATGTACAAAATTTGAAGGCGAGCAGCCGTGGTTATAGATGAATGCGAGCGTGGTTTTGGGGCAGTTTGTCATGATTATTCGTTGAGTTAACACGTAGCACTCCGGGTCAGAAAAGGACGCAAAGTTCCGAAGTTTGCTAAGTGCCGCGCAATTATGCCTTATAAAGTGATGTAAGTAGAAATGTGCTAACTGTATTCTTCGATGTAATTATATCCAAGCTCATAAAGGAGTTAATGTGTCAAGTGACTACTTCAAGTTCGCGTGAATCTAAAGCACCGAGATATTAAATAACTAGCCGGAGCAAACTTTAATGTTCTATGAGACAATAGTGGGGAGACAGTGCTAAAAAGAATCACACGTGTTAGAGAATATCAATGAATCTTGCAGGATTTCTAGCATAAAGAGTGAGAAAAGTGAAAACAGTGTTTCTTTCAAGACAATATCCTGGTGTCACCACTCCTTCAATCCTACCCAGACACAACTGTAGGGAATTTCAGGCCGATTCGCCGACAGTTGACCCTGAGATCGACGAGAAGTGCTTCCTGACTGATATCGGCGATTATGAGTCCTGAAGACTACCCATACAACGACACAGGGACGAGAACGACTACGAGGTAAGGTACACACAACGAAGTAGCGCGCAATCAAACGCTACAACGTGCATCGAATGTGATCCTCATGCATTAAGACGAAGCCATCTCTAGATAAAGACGGGTGTTACAGCAATGCGAGTATGTAACTTAGGACATTTATCAGCATCACAAAGAACAGCCAGCACTTCCACGATACCACAGTCCACATTCCGTCAAAACTCAATAGTAACAAAGTATACGGTACAGATAGAAGCATACTTAACTAAGGTCATCTGTCTGGCATACACTGATTCAAGTGAACCAACAAACCTGTAGTAACCGTCGCGAAATGACCAAGAACCCGCGACTTCCCACAGATGCTCGCTCGGGTTTGAGTTGGCGTAAGATGGATTGTAATAACAGAGGAAATGCTGGGCCGGTTTTAATGTCAGTTTCTCCATTAGCCGTTACGTAAGCTTCAGGAACTCGCAACAGGTTCTATGATTAAAAACATCATAGATATTTATGACTGTAACAAGTGCACATTACACACTTGTTGTATAATGGAAATATGTTGGTATCAAACACCTGTATTGCTGTGCAGACAACGCAAGTGTTTCTTCAGTGTAATCCTCTGCAGCAAAATGTCAGAGGAAGCACTCCCCCTGTCATGTCACCCAATAAGAATTAGTGAAAGTATGGTTCTAATCTTGGAAACGAGTTTCAAAGCCAAAGCTCAGGTAACTGGAAGCTGGGAAACAGTAAGAACCATTCGTTGTTCAAGGATAGCGCTGCTTTATACTGTACACTACTGGTCGGAAATGGAGTTTTCGCTATGTGGATCAACTCATCCTCACATTTTTCTTTATGTATTTATTTACAAAGATCGATCAATAAAATTCGTTACAAATCTGGGAGAACAATATATAGAAAAGAAAGAACAGCTACAAAAGTGTAGAGGTCGGTTACATCAATGTAGCTCCTCAAACATAACAACAGTATGTTTCGCAAAAGAGGAGGTAGCACAATAGATCACAGATACAACGTAACTGCACAACGGAACAGTCTGTAGAAAACTAAAGCCCGAGTCTTTGGAGCTTGAGGTGGAACTATGTAAAATATCTTGAGGAAGTGGTTCTCTGAGGCGAGTTGGCCGGCGTGTTCTGACGCCTAGATGATACTCCACAGCTCCAGTAGGCGGTAACAGAAACGGCGTGAGGTTTGGCGGATGAACTGCTGTATAGGGAGAAGGCCGAGTCTTGGTGTAGATGATGGTTGTGCACGAACCAGGGCACATTGGTAGCGAGCCGCAGGTTATTCTGAACTACCTGCAAACGATGTAGGTGGGATTTGCAAGCTCTACCCCAGATATCATCCTCTCTTGAAGGTAAACGTCAGCAAAAGCGTTTCCAAAACAAAACATTTTAGAATTACTTTAAGGGAAGATATGTGCAGATTGTATGTAAAAAAAAAGTCTAATGTGTTGCAGTCACATGACTTTCTCTGCGCTTATACAATCTATTTTTACAAACGCTTATTCTCCATCTACTTCATGTTAATAGAGATAAACATTTGTAGAAACTATCTTATTGCTAATTTTCTTGTAAGTGTAAGGGGAATATGGTAGGCTTTAAGCGATAGTCAAATATTTTAAGAGCTGGTTGCTATGTAGCGCATTCCATTCTCTTTGCATGTCCAGGACATAAAAACGAATAACGTATTCTCATTTGAGAAAAAGTATAAGTATTGGAAAATTCAAACAGATAACAAGGGAAATTTCGGAAATGGTTCACTCGACAAAAAAAGCGACATAAATTTTTGTGTAGTAAAATTTTGTCTATGCCTTACGGTTTACCAGTTATATTCAGAATGAAGTGGACTTTTGAGGACATTCCCCGAAAATTCAAGATATACATTTCATTTGCTATGAAAATATCTTATATGATATTTTAATCAAAATCGTTACAGACTTTTTGAGAAAATCATAATTTTCGAAAAAATGTTCCACGTAAAGGGTAGTCTGGGGTGGGGAATCTTCTTGACACTCTTTGTCTCGCATCCTTGGAAGATACTAAACTCAAATACCAAGTTTGGCATATTTATCCGACTTTTTGTTTATGAGCTATGCTGTCCACAGACGGACACACAAGGGACATGTTTCCAGAAATTCTTTATTTGGATTCAGAGCACCTCAAAATATTTTTTCCGGTGAAATCTTGGTATGGAATTTTTGGGTGGAATGCAATACTTCCCCTACTTACTATACGTAGTAGAGAAAGTAAAAAGACCTGAATTTTTCTAAACTATTTATTTGATAGATTAAGTGTTCGAGAACATGTTCCCCAGATATTACGTTTATTTTCTAGTCATATGTTCATTTAAAAATCTTAACACCTTGGCGGTGCAACTATGACACACCCCTTGTTTACATTCTCTACCACGTACCTGGCAGGCACAGAAGGCATTGTATTAGATGTCAAGATTTCACCGAAAATACATATTTTGAGGCCGCCGGAATAAAAAAAAGTATTTTTAGAAAAAGTCCGCGCTCGGTGTTTGTGCACGTGTCTGTCTGTGAATGGAATAATTCAAAAACGAAAATCTGGATAAATACCAAACTTAGTATTTAAGTGCAGCTCCTCCAAAGATGAGCCACGAAGATTTAAAAAAACCCAAATTACCCTTTACATGGAACATTCTTTGGATTTCTGTATATTTTCTCAAATATGCTCTAAAGATTTTTATTAAAATGCCATATATTTAAGGCATTAACATGACAAATAAAATGTATATCTTGAATTTTCTGAGAATAGCCTGTAAAGTTCTTTTCATTCTGAATGACTTTTTATAATCAATAGTAAGCCGTAAGAGAGAGACAAAATTTTTCTAATAAAATAGTTGTTAAAGCACACAAAATAACATACTTTTCTCAATTAGGAAGTCGCTATTCGTTGTTTGGGGAGAGGGATTTTCTTGAAAATATTCGTGTCGCAACTTTGGAAGCTTTGTATTTATCTGATTCTTCGTTTTTGAGTTATGCTGCGCACAGACACACATGGAACTTTTTCTAAACAAAAAATTATTCCGGGGGCCTCAAAACATACATTTCCGGTGAAATCTCGATATCGAATTTTTTGGGTTCTGTACCTGCTGTGTATAATCTCGTGCATAAAAGTGTCATATTCCCCCACATTACAATAGTGTTTTTCTCTTCGTAAGGTTTCCACCTTCAAGTAACCAACTTTTGATTCCGCCCGGGCAGTATCAGCTCTCTGTGTGACTGGCTTGAAAAACAATTTATGAGCATACAAACTAACCAATGAAGGATGTTTGTAATCTGTGTGAAATGAAAGTGCGGTACGGATACCACTCTATGAAGAGTTTCGGTGCGATTGGCACACAAGGAAAGCCTAAACCAATTACAAATAACTCGGTCTTCTAGAGGAAATTATTTGCATTTGTGGTTAAACTGAACGACAACTACGATATTTTCATATATATGAGCTTTCATCGCGACATGGAGATGAAGGTTAAGCTTTTTTCTACTACTAAACGCAAGAAGAAAACGGTAATGTAGCATGAGAATACACTATCTACCAAAAAGTAATTGGTCAATGGTCTGAAATGTTTGTGTGGCTATTTTTGCCCCTTTAGAACCTCGTGGAACCACTTCTTGCTGGTATAACAGCAGTCATCCTGTCAGGCATGCTCTACACTAGTTTGATTAGGGTATCCATTGGAATGTGTCGCCATTCCTCTTGCAACATGTCAGTCAGTTGGTTACAGGAAGTTGTCCGCATCACCCGAGACCTCACTCGCCGGTCCAATTCGTCCCAAAGGTGCTCAATGGGATTGAGATCAGGACTCTGTGTGGGCCAGTCCAACCGGTGAACATTATTGTCTGCGTAGTAACCGCCCAAACATGGCACCTAACATTGTCACCCTGGAAGTAACAAGAGTCCATTTCATAAACACGCTACAGTGCAGGGAGCATTTCGTTATTCAGAATTGTACCGTATGCCTCTGAGTTTATTGTGCCACGAACAAACACCAGTGGTCCCACACCGTAGTACGGTAAACACCCCCAATCATCACTCCACCACACCAAATTTCCTGGTAAGTATTATACACTCTGGTAAAAGCCACTCCGGGTGGCCACCACACCCATACACGTCCATCAGACCGAAATAATGTGAATATCGACTCGTCACTCCATAGAACTAATTTCCACTGTTCCAGTGTCCAGTTGCGATGGTCCAAACACCACCTGAGTCTCTGAGCTTTATTCGTGTTCATGATATGGACTTATGTGCCGCTGCTCTTCCGGAATATCCGAGTTGGTGGCCCTTTGTTCACAATGTTTTAATGGAAATAGACACGCTACTGTCTGGTGGTAGCCAGCGGTTGTATCCTGTTCTTTACAATTCCACGTTTTGGGGTTCTGGGTTGATCAGAATTTTCGTCCGCCCTGAACGTTCACCATGGTCACAATCTCCATCGACCTTCCACTTACTAAAGGACGAATGCTACTCTTGATTTGGGCCTGTATTGCACTGCTAGACAGTCCACTGAGGTGGCAGTCCACAATTATGCCCTTATCAAACTCTGGTAGCTCTGCACCACACGCCATCTCTTTCTCAACTGGTTCTCTTGCTCACTGCAAAACATAGAGGTCACAACAGTCAAACGACATACAACCTCGGATGCCCAATTACTTTTTGGTAGATAGTGTATAAAGTTTAAGTTGTAATATTATCCTTCAGCAGTTCGGCCATACTTTGGGGGAGGCAGAGTACGCTGCCAATTCAATGGCTACAATTATTATTATACTCGAAAAACAGAGATGGCCACGCGGGTAGCAGGTGGGACTAGGTTTTGTCAGTACCAACATAAACTGTTCCGTTCCATTATGGGCCACATTTTATGCATGTCAGTATGCGTGATGGAGAAAGAATTGTTTTATGTACTTTGAAAATGGGATTCAAATTTGATCCCTATTTTTAAAACTTAGTATTAACTGAGTGGAAATAACCCTTAGTATTACTTTCCAGTATATCAATTAAAGTCAAATATTTTAAATTTTGATAAGTTCCTGTTATCTAAAATATCACGCTTGAAATTACGTAATTCTATCTCTAATTGGATTAAAACTGATACTTGGGGTTATTCACAAAAGTGAGGTAAACTTACTGTAAACAGTTTAAGACAGATTGGATAATGGTTACTATAAAAAATACGGGCTACGCTACAGGGGGGAAAACAACAACAAAAACTTCGGGAATTAGCGTTCACTCGAACCACATTCCCCTCCTGGGCTTACACAGGCATTTAAATATCCTGAATTTTATCACATTTCGTATAAGCAGGAATCGGTCAAGTCCTTTGACCCATTCGTTGAAGGCATACCAAGGTGACCAAACCTGCAACCATTTTTATTTTCTCTACTACGTATAGTAAGTAGGGGAAGTATTGTATTCCATCCAAAAATTCGATACCGAGATTTCACCGGAAATATATGTTTTGAGACCCCCTGAATCCAAAAAAAAGCATTTTGGAAACATGTGTGTGTGTATGTGTGTGTGTGTGTGTGTGTGTGTGAACAGCATAACTCAGAAACGAACAGTCGGATAAACACCAAACTTGATATTTAGGTTCAGTATCTTCCAGAGATGCGACACGAAGGTTTTCAGGAAAATCCCCCCACCCCTGATTACCCTTTACATGGACATTTTTCGAAAATTTTAATTTTCTCAAAAATGGCTCTAACGATTTTCAAAAAAATACAAGTTTGAGACAATTTTATGGCAAAAATGTATATCTCGAACTTTCTGGGAATGTCTCCAAAAGTATTCTTCATTGTGATCGACTTTTGCATTACTGGTAAACCATAAGAGATAGACAAAATTTTATTACACAAAAATGTAGGTCGCCTTAAAATACACCATTTATGTCATATACATTTTTTTGTTGAGTGAAGCATTTTAGAGATATTGCTTGTTATTCCCTTAAATTTTTCAATACTTATTTTCTCAAAAGGGAATTCGTTATTCATTTTTTTGTCTTGGATATGCAAAGAGTATTAATCTGTAGCAAAGAGAATGGTGCTGCACCTAGCAACCAGCTATTAAGAGATATGTATGTGCTTAAAGGCTACTGTATTTCTATATTGCCCTTGCAAATACAAGAAAATTAGCAATAAGATAGGGTCTGCAAATGTTTATCTCGATTAACATGAAGCAGATGGAGAATAAGCGTTTGTAAAGGTAGTTTTACAAGAGTAGAGAAAGTCATGTGAGTGTAACACATCAGATTTTTTTTCCACGGTCGGAACTAAATGTTGGTTTCTAGGTTACCAAAACCGGTAGAGAAATATTAACAAGTCTACTTCTGCATGTTTTACAGTGATCTAACCTTAATTAATAATATACTAACTACCTTAATCAGCAAATACACGTCGTCATCCGTCCATATCCTATATTCCTTCCCCATTTCCGTGAAATAAACCAACAGGACATTTTGTGAATACATTTGTACATTCTTCAGCAAACACCGTTTTAAACAAGTACGTTCCCCCCATTTTTTTGCATGTTTTCACTTAGACATAAGAGTCGATGGAATGTTGCATTGATTCACCCAGAGCAAACGCAGTCAAGGTCTAACAAGAGCTATAGCCCAACAACTCTGGGGTCACTTGCAAGGCAGTAACGTGAAGTCATTCCTTCTCTAGCAAAGTTAAACACAACAACTTTTAATAATACAACACTTAAAATTTAAAATTATCGAAAAAGTATCGAAAGTTTATGTTAAAGTATTAGACATACTTCGATAGCACCAGTATGGAGAGTATCGAGGTATCTATGGCTTTGGGTCCCATTCCTTATTATTAATTATTAATCCATACAACCGCGAGGAACTTCCATGTTCTTGTGTTCCGGACATGAGAGTTTATTAACCTAGAAGTGTAGCATGTATGCCACCTGAATAAGGTTCTGCTACTGCGATTACTTTCATGACTTAATGGGCGAGAAAGCTGCTAAATGAAAGCATGGCATCAGTGAAACGCTGGAATTACTCTAGCGAGCAATGTACCAATATCAGTGATGCAATTGATTAGAGTTCATCTCCAAGGTTGATTTCATCAATAGGTGACTACAGACAATGTTTCTTTTAAATGGTAGAGATAATCCGGCTCCAGGCCCTGTTCCTAGTTTAAGAAGGGCTATTGTGGCAGTATTTTATATCACAACAATGTAAATGCCAGAGTGATTGTAGTGTAAATAAGCATTATTGTATGATACTGATTTGAGATGTTTGTTAATTATAAGCATTGTTAGGAAATAAGTTTACACGACCTCACTGAAACTGACAATAAGAGCGGGCAACAATGAGCGAGGGGGTGAGTTGTTTATTAATTAGAAGAGGCAAGCAAATGACGTCAGAGTAGTGCGCGTTTCTTTAGAAATGAAGGGAATTTCTTCCCTAGAGCATATGTGTTCGTAATTTTGATTGGATATAAATATAGACGCTAATGTTGGGGCGTTTTATTAACCAATAGCAGCTCGGTTATAATCTTTAGGCATATTGGGTGAGGGAGTATAAATTCCGTGCCAGAGATAGGTTTCATTCAGTCCAACAGAAGCACTCGCGGGTAATACGTCCTTCAGTCCAACAGAATCATACAAAGGTTATATACGTCGCACAGTTTAAGAGAATCGTTCACGCGTTATACGTCGCGCAATTCTACAAAATCTCTCGCGTTGTAAAGTTAGTTATAAATGTGAAATACACGAATTAATAATGTGCAGCAAATAAGTGATTATAGTGATATTAGAAAATATAACAGTTTCAGTCGGGCGTGTATCAAGAATAATTATGTGAAATGAATAAAGTGTGACGGCAATAAAAGTGTAAAAACAAATTCTTTTATCAGTGTTATCTTTCAGTAAAAACTCCTTTCCGTTTACACACCCTGCTTAAGAGATATGCTCGACTGAGAAATAATAGCTAGCCAGAGGACAAAGAACCCAAAATTCAAAGTAGTAAAACAATAACAGGCGCTCAGTAATAAGATAACATGAAGTTACCGCGACAAATTGGCTCCCATACGTGGGGCAGATAAACATGAAGCATCTTCCAACTATAAAACAAATGTTCTACTTCACTATACGTTATGTTAAGTTAGCATAACCGTGAGAGTTACTTCCAGAAGGTTCACTTTCGGGAAATCCCGAGTTCAAGTCGCGCTGAAGTTGAAATAGTTTGTATTGAAGGAGTTGTATTATATTTCAACTGTTGGGGAGCCGAACTTGTAGTAGTTGCAACCGCACATATAGTAAACAGTTTCCGGTAGCCTTCACCCCAAATGTACTTTCAGGTGGCCTTTGCCCCAATTTTAAAAAGGAACATTAATTTTGTAATTTGACTGTTTCTTTAAATACTATATTTATGTTTGTCTCGGCTGCGTCAGTATTTTTGTTAGAGACACGTTTCTCTTGGCAGGGCTTTGGTGCGACAAGAATGTAGGCTTACACGGATTATAATTTTACTTCACTCCTTTTATTAATGCTTGATACGATTTAAATAACACTTCACTGATATAGAGAGCTGTGAGATTCTTTTTATTAACTAATTATACTTTTTAACACGTAAACTTATTTTTCGTTTCACACGAATACGTATTATATTTCTTGAGGACACTTTTAGTGTCTGGTTAGTAACGCTGTCTGCAGGCAACTGAACTGATTTCAACCGCCTAAACTTCTAAATTTCTGTATTTCAAGTCTCTGATAGGCTATTCCTACTCCAATAGAATACCTTAATTTAACTAAAGATTTTTCTAGTTGTTGATTGGCTATTTTTATAAACTGTCACTAAAATTATATTATTGTTGCTCCAATAATGACTACTAGCATTATTAAACATTCTTAATCATTATAGCCTCAAGGTTACCTCATTGTTACCTCTTTGTTAGCAACTTTTGACCTATTTCTCACAGCTCCTACATTATTAAATTACGCAATGCATTCACATAACATTATTACACATGGATAAGCATATGCAATGACTGTTATATACATTTTAAAAATTATTACATACACATATTGCTTCAAGGTGGGCTGTTATTGAATTTGCATGTTATATAATTTGACTGAAATCATTTAAGTGTTCAAAATACTGCCTCAAAGTCCACCCAACCTCGGGTTTTTCATGGTTTTCCCAGGTCGGTAGGCGAATGCTAGGACTTCCTCTTCCTCGTTCCCTTTCCTCCAGTTTGATTCGCATGTTTCAGATGTGCCTTTAGGTTTCGCATCTGAGGTAGTGCCGGACAGATGGCCCAGTTCTTGCTCCAAGGAAAGAGTATTCCTCGTGGACACCAGAAGGCTGTCTAAGCTGTATGGGTCGTTCATCGCCCACTCTGGACGGCTCCGGTGATGGGTCGGATCTTCGAACCAGGAAATATTAGGGACTTCTGCGCGTCTCTGAGGCCGGTCTTCTTGCTGTCTGTAGACACCTGTGGTTCCTTTACTTCATTCGTTCCTCCTGGGAGTGATGGAAACAATATGTCTGAATAGGTCACGGTGTGCAAGGTAGTCCCCTTCCGGTGCACCGGAGGTGTTGACGGCAATTAATCCGAGTATTGTTACAAATCAAATGCGTTTATCCTCAGCAAAGTAATCATGGAACACAGTGACAAAGAGAACCGCGACGCGGAGTGTATTCCTCTAGCACATCTTCGGGACTCTGCAACTGGGGTCAGTCTTGCACAGGTCTTAGCGGACGATAACCTAGTGGTCAAAAGAGTTTTTTAAACTTTTGTCAAAGGTCAGTTTTCAAATGAGGTTGTAGTTATATTGATATAAAATTTTTAGTATCTCTCGGCCTAGTTTTATGAACCAATCTTTATCTCTGGCCTTTGCCATGATCTGTTTTATAAGAGCGCAAGATCGTCAGCAATGATATGTTACATTCACGTAATTGTTCCAACCACTCTTCTACAAACTGTTCTTACAAAAGCCCAATTTTCTACGTCATATTAATCGAGAAGAACTGCTTTTATTACGCACTTAGTTGTAGGTACAGAAGGGATAGAGAAGGCTGAAACGATAATCAAATATTTAAAAGGTGGGTCGCTATGTGCTGGCATTTAAATTCAAGCACTTCATCAAGGTATAAGGATCGTTTTTTTAAGTAAAAGTCGTTTTTTATAGTACACGAAATATTTTATTTATGAACATAGCTTTTATAGGAAATGAAAATATGAACATTATTTTATTTTTCTACATGACCACCATTAATGTCTAAACACATGCTCAGTCGTGGCACCAGCTTTTGGATACCGTCATCACAGAACTCGTTCGCCAGTCCATCTTGCACACAGTTTTTGTATTGAAGTTTGTCAGTAACAATTGCAACTGACCTTGAAACTTGAGGGAAATGATGATGCTCGTCAATAGTGAAGCGTCTGTTTTCACGAATCTTCTCATCAAAGTTTGTGTAAACCCTTCACTGATGACAATGGGCGTCCAGATCGATTATCATGAACGTTCGTCCTTCCTTCATCGTACATGTGCACCGCTTATGCACATGCCCATCATCCATCACACCATACAGTGCAACAATTCGTCGATAAATTTCAGTAGGATGGACCTTTCCTGCGTTTAAAAATCGAATAACGGAACGCACCTCACAGTCGGATTAATTGACATGGCGGCAAATATTGCAACTCAACTAAACAATCCATACAGACGGATAGTTGAAACTTACTGGCAGAGTAGTGGGGGCTGGCCAAGAATGCCTGAATTTGAATATGCGTTACCTGACACCAGAACACTATGCGCAATCGGTCCTTACTTAAAAAAACGACACTTTGAAAATTCAAGCCAACGACAACGAATATCTTGGAGATTAAATGTAACATCTTTTTCCGGGCTTGTAGGTCTTAGTCAAACAATAAAATTATTGAAACTGGACGTTTGGTCCTCAACTGTGGAGGGCATCAAGTTAATGCTACAAAATTTGCATTTGGAATACATTGTGTTCCTTAATGAGATCTACATTTTTCATGTATGTATGTATGTATGTATGTATGTATTTATTTATTCTGCAATTGGGTACTTCCCGGTGGCAGAATTAAACCGTACAAAATTTACATCACCATGACTAGATTACAATAATAATAATAATAAACAAGACTAACAATACAAAATGATTAATTTTAAATATTAACGAAGCTTTTAAAATCCCTAATTGCTGAACCATTTATAGTTTACTTAACTATTCACAATTACTTAACTATTCACCATTTACTTCACTATTCACAATTTACTTAACTATTCACAATTTACTTAACTATTCTCAATTTACTTAACTATCTACAAAGTACTTAACAATTTACAAAGTACGTAACTATTTTCGAGGTACTTAACTATTTACAATTGGTCCTTATATTTAGTTACCAGTATTTTCAACCTGGTAGTGTCAATTATATAGTATAGTTTGTGAAATGAGTACACTAGTTAATTAACCAACATTTATTCTGCTAATATTATTTCTGAACTGCTTTAAGGTCAGAGGACAGCCCAATGCATGCAGTAATTTATTATCTCTCTCTTAAGGCACATCCACACGGGTTGAGAGGACGGTCGTGATTTTTCGCCTCTAAACCGAGTCGAGAAATGTAGAGAGAGAGAGAGAGAGAGAGAGAGAGAGAGAGAGAGAAGGAGAGCGTGCGTGAAAGTGTTGCATAGCTTCGAGAAAACATGGTCATTAGCCAACATGGAATCTAGAAGAAGATGTTGCTATTGTGAATGATTTGCTTCGTAAGATATTGTATTCAGTTCTAAAGAATCATAAGGGGAGAAGGAAAGTGTGGATAAGGAGTTGAATACCGCAGCGTAAAATATTGGGGGGCCTCTAGTACTTTTTGCAAAGAGCTAAAAACAGAAGAACCAGCGGCATATCATAATTTCTTTAGACTAAGTGCAACAACCTAATTTATTTGCTTGGAAAAGTTGAAAATAATATTAAAAAATCTGATGTGATACACTCACATGACTTTCTCTACTCTTGTACAAACTATTTTTACAAACGCTTATTCTCCATCTACTTCATGTTAATCGAGATAAACTATTGCAGACTCTATCTTATTGCTAATTTTCTTGTAGATGTAAGGGGAATATATATTTACAAGAGCAGTATCGAAATACAGTAGCCTTTAAGCACATACATATCTCTTAATAGCTAGTTGCTAGGTGCAGCACCATTCCCTTTGCCACAGATTAATACTCTTTGCATATCCAAGACAAAAAACCGAATAACAGTAGCAATAGAATAGCGACTTAAGCGCAAAGGAAGATGCCGACAGCTGATAAGGGTAATTACATGTGTTTTAACATATGTAAACATATGTAAACACGTGTAACCCGCTAATGACCGCTGCTAATGTCAAGTCTAATGGATATGTGTGGTAATACATATGTAAACATATGTAACTCGCTAATGACCGCCGAAGATGCCGACAGGTTCTACCCCCTCCCCCCAAGCGGTCTAGTCGCGTGCCGTGGCGTCCTGACTTGAGGGATTTGTTTTCTCGAGTCCTGCCGCCCCTCGGCAAATTAATTAGGTAATGTTCGTCAAACATTTTTTTTATGATTACTAAGGTCTGCACATTGCATCCTCGAGCAATTAAGTTTTTTGAATAATGAATTGTTTTGTTGGGGTGTGAGTATAAGTAGTCTGCTCACGGGAACAGTCTGTCATGTAATGAGAACACGCAGCCTTCTTCTATCTGGGGAAAGCGCTTGTCCATTAGCTGAACATGTTAGACGCTTTCACCACATTAATAGGCTTTTAAGTTTACATTCAGGATCTGTTTACATACATTAGCGATCAACGACATACTTCCGCCTGGCGGTAACGGTGACCTACATTAGCTGACCCGTTAGACGCTTTCACCCCATTAGCGAACAATGTCAGTAATTGTTTTCCTAAGTGCTTTGCATAACTCTCAACACTTCAACATTTAGCGATGGAAATGATATAAAAAGCAGCAGCTTCTCCAATGAATTCCAAGTTCACCAGAATGGCCGGAATCGAATCTAGGAGTGATTACAAATTCAGCTTCTAATAACTCAGAGACTAATTACGATAAAGACGTCAAATAAAGTTTATTACATTAATATCATTAGATAGTTTCTTGTGAATGTATATTTGGGTACATGGTGTCCAGGGTTCGAATACCGATAAAATGTAATTTAATTATAAATTTAATAACTCCTAAACTAATTAAGATAAAGACGCCAAATAAACTTTATTGCCTTTATGTTATTAGGTAGTATCTTGTGGAGATGTAATTAGATACCTGACTTTCTGGGTTCGAGCCTAATGTTTAAATCGTCATTATCTCAGAAACTAAGAGGTAGAGGAATTGACCAAAGCATGATTGATAGCTCCTATGATGGGTAATTAATACTGTATATAATTTTTAATCAGTTGTCCTTATTTCGAATCCCGATCTTTCAATCACTTACTTATTTTTTCTCTATACTCTAGAATATGTCACTTAGATTGATGCTGTAACTGCATACAGCACCTTTAAACATATCAGACTAATATTGTAAATAATTTTGTTTCTGGTGTCCAGGGTTCGAATACCGATAAAATGTAATTTAATTATAAATTTAATAACTTCTAAACTAATTAAGATAAAGACGCCAAATAAACTTTATTGCCTTTATGTTATTAGGTATTATCTTGTGGATGTGTAATTAGATACCTGACGTTCTGGGTTCGATCCTAATTTTTAAATCGTCATTATCTCAGAACCTAAGAGAGGTAGACGAGTGACCCAAAGCATGATTGTTAGCTCCTATGATGGGTAATTAATACTGTATATAATTTTCAATCAGTTGTCCTTACTTCGAATCCCGATCTTTCAATCACTTACTTATTTTTTTCTCTATACTCTAGAATATATCACTTAGATTGATGCTTTAACTGCATACAGCACCTTTAAACATATCAAACTAATATTGTAAATAATTTTGTTTCTGGTGTCCAGGGTTCGAATACCGATAAAATGTAGTTTAATTATAAATTTAATAACTTCTAAACTAATTAAGATAAAGACGCCAAATAAACTTTATTGCCTTTATGTTATTAGGTATTATCTTGTGGATGTGGAATTAGATACCTGACGTTCTGGGTTCGATCCTAATTTTAAATCGTCATTATCTCAGAAACTAAGAGAGGTAGAGGTCAAAAGCATGATTGATAGCTCCTATGATGGGCAATTAATACTGTATATAATTTTCAATCAGTTGTCCTTACTTCGAATCCCGATCTTTCAATCACTTACTTATTTTTTCTCTATACTCTAGAATATATCACTTAGATTGATGCTTTAACTGCATACAGCACCTTTAAACATATCAAACTAATATTGTAAATAATTTTGTTTCTGGTGTCCAGGGTTCGAATACCGATAAAATGTAGTTTAATTATAAATTTAATAACTTCTAAACTAATTAAGATAAAGACGCCAAATAAACTTTATTGCCTTTATGTTATTAGGTATTATCTTGTGGATGTGTAATTAGATACCTGACGTTCTGGGTTCGAGCCTAATATTTAAATCGTCATTATCTCAGAAACTAAGAGAGGTAGAGGAATTGACCAAAGCATGATTGATAGCTCCTATGAGGGGCAATTAATACTGTATATAATTTTCAATCAGCTGTCCTTACTTCGAATCCCGATCTTTCAATCACTTACTTATTTTTCTCTATACTCTAGAATATATCACTTAGATTGATGCTGTAAATGCATACAGCACCCTTAAACATATCAAACTAATATTGTAAATAATTTTGGTTCTGGTGTCCAGGGTTCGAATACCGATAAAATGTAATTTAATTATAAATTTAATAACTCCTAAACTAATTAAGATAAAGACACCAAATAAACTTTTATAGGGGGAAAGGATGCTCTCCTGAAACATTAGGCCTCTAGAGAGAAGCATTTATAGGGGAGAGATAGGGAATACCAGGGCTGATGCTAGGCTAGTCAGATGCTAAAGGAGGGAGGGATATGCTTTATACGAGAGAGATAGGGAATACAAGGAAAGATGCTATACTAAACAGGACTTGAAGGGTAGAATATGGGCGATATAGCGAACCGAGGAGAGGTATTAGGATAGGAGTTTTGAATGATGGAGTAGGTCTTTATATGCGAGAGATAGGGAATACGAGGGTCGATGCTAGGCTAGACGGTGTTGAATGAGGGAATGCATCTTATATGAGAGAGGTAGGGGAATATGAGGAGAAGTGCTAGGCTAGTCGGGAAGGTCTGAATGAGAGAGTATACGTCTATATGGGAAAAGATAGGGAAAACGAAGGTAGGTGTTAGGTTGAGAGAGTCTTTAAGGAGGAAATGCATTTATATGAGAGCAGTAGGGTATACGAGGAGAGATGCTAGTCTAGACATGGTTTGAGGATTAGAGTATACGTTTATATGGGAGAAATATGTAAAACGGGAGAGATACAAGGATAGACAGAGATTGAAGGAGGAGGAATGTAGGTTTATACTGTAATATAGAGAGTAATTCGATTATAAAACTTTTCTCATCCAGCCTTACAACACTTTTATATACTTATTTTCTAAACCTTACAAACTTTATATTTGTTAAACAGTAGTGCGCGAGACGGAGAGGGACAAACAGTATATCGGTTTACAGTGAAGTATACGTCCTAACCTATTCCCACCTTGTTTGTTCTGGATCTTCTCATTGTCTATCATCTAACGTAACCACGTAACAAGACGTAACACAGGAAATCATACATATGGCACATTAAAAAAAATAAAAGTATATATAATGAAACATAAACAAGTAGACAGAGGGTCATCGATACATAGAAAACCAGGAGTTGTATGTACTGAGACCATAGATTAGTATAGGAAAACAACAAAGAAGTGAATTTATAGTGTAAATAGCCTAATATTTTCAAATATTATTATAGTCTAAAAGTATATAACTTAATTATGTATCGAGTATTGAGAAATAAACGTTATTCATTATTCACTAATCTCAGATCACTGCAATTGTATTGAATCAATTCACAATTGTTAATGCCATTCAACTTTCATTTGTCTCTGATACATAAACAAATTGCAAAATGGAGAAGGACGAAAGTAATAAAAAGACTCAGGCAGCAAATTTTAAGAAAGAAGAGAAAGATATATGACCGACATTGTTTTGGAACACAAATTAGTGTTGAAAATAAAATGACTGATATCTCTGCTAAGCGTAAGGAAGAGACATGGAAATAAATTGCAAATGAATATAATTCTAGGAAGATCATCCAGTGTGAATGAAAATCCCTGAAATGATATTATGAGAACATAAAGAAAAGAATGAAGCAAGCAAATGTGATTGACAAGGTACGATTGTACAAAACTGGAGGCGTATGTATGTACCGCCTTTCTTAGATAATAGTAGCCAAATAACAATTGTTGCTCTTCTATTCAATCGCCAATGAGTTTAATGATGAAGTTGGATTCCATTCAGAAGTAATCACCACAGTGAAGGACATTGAAATAGTAAATCCAGTTCCAACATGTCATTCAGCAATTTTAATAACAGGTAAGGAATTTGAAAAAAGAGAAAGTGTAAAGGTGGCGTCTGCAGTTCCCATACAGAACTTTCAACTCCATTGCCTGAAAAGAACAAAGATGGCATAAGAGAGGGTTTTTATGAGAGGAGGCTTGAGTGTTTGGAAGAAGAGTACACAGTGAAAATGAAGATCTTGAAATTGGAACTAGAAATGAAAGAATCTCAGAAAAATTAAGCGTTGTTAATAACTTATACAAACATAAATATATTACAAAAAAGTAATGAAACAGGCAAGGAATAATATGGATAAAGAAACTGTTAAGCAGATCTACTACAGCACATTTTAATTTGCAAACAACGATTACATTTCAAAATGTTGGTATTCGGACGATCCAGTGTTAATTATGACAGGCACAGAAGTGTTTCTCAAAATCTAAAATACATAGCAATTTAAGATATCTATGTATTAATCTTTAGAGAGAAACTGTACTTTTACTCAAAGTGTTTAATAACTTTTAAAGCTAGAGAATGTCATTTAAGGTTTCCACATCCCAAAAAATTCAGATTTCTCAGAATTGCGCAATTTTCATTACACGCTGTTATTTATTTTCGTAACTATTCAAAAAATTGCATACGTGAGCTTTTTTCCCTTAATTGCATTCAGTTACTCATACCTTCCATAATACTTATACATTGCCTACGAGCTCTGGAGAAACATGGCAAGGCTACTTAATACTCCAAAAGTATCCCTTAAATTACTGGGGAATTCCTGCGAACAGGAGTATTTCGGAAATGTTTAATGTCACAAAAATATTTATTTAAAATAAATTGTATTTATCTAATAAGATATTCATTTCTTCACCAGTAAGTTATTCAGATTCCCTGGAAATAAAGAAAACTTTATAGAACTTTTGATACGCATTTTATTTATTATACAAATATAGCTATTTTTCAGAAAATCAAATATAAGGAATCGCAGTCACTGGCATCTTTAAAGAGCGTCCAACTCCAGAATGAAATTTAGCATTTATCTGGCTTTTCTTATGATGTTACGCTGTTCACAGAGATTTACGAGTTGAAAGACTAAAAACACGTAAACATGTATATGCACAAGCGCGAGCGCACGCGCACACACACACATATGTACGAAGCTCTTTGCATTCGTTTACAGGACCTCAGAACATGCATTACGCTGCGTCTCCCTAGCGTTTCCAGCTCTTGAATCGTTCCAGCTAGTGGAATGCCTCTACCATCTTCATGTCAACGATCTGTTACTCCGAATTAAAGTTTGGTGATCTGTATAGTCCTGTACAACATGCATTACGCTATGTAACAGACTCATCACGCTATGTAACAACATGATCAAGCTATGTAACAACATGATCACACTATGTAACAACATGATCACGCTATGTAACAACATGATCACGCTATGTAACATGATCACGCTATGTAACAACCTGATCACGCTATGTAACAACATGATCACGCTATGTAACAACATGATCACGCTATGTAACAACATGATCACGCTATGTAACAACCTGAGCACTCTATGTAACAACATGATCACGCTATGTAACAACACGATCACGCTATGTAACAACACGATCACGCTATATAACAACATGAACACGCTATGTAACAACCTGATCACGCTATGTAACAACATGATCACGCTATGTAACAACCTGATCACGCTACGTAACAACATGTTCACGCTATGTAACAACAGATCACACTATGTAACAACATGATCACGCTATGTAACAACCTGAGCACGCTATGTAACAACATGATCACGCTATGTAACATCATGAACACGCTATGTAACAATACGGTCATGCTATGTAACAACCTGAGCACGCTATGTAACAACATGATCACGCTATGTAACATGAACACGCTATGTAACAACCTGATCACTCTATGTAACAACATGATCACGCTATGTAACAAGCTGATCACACCATGTAACAACATGTTCACGCTATGTAACAACACTATCACGCTATGTAACAACACGATCACGCTATGTAACAACCTGATCACGCTATGTAACAACATGTTCACGCTATGTAACAACATGATCACGCTATGTAACAACATGATCACGCTATGTAACAACCTGATTACGCTATGTAACAACCCTATCACGCTATGTAACAACTTGATCACGCTATGTAACAATCTGATCACGCTATGTAACAACATGATCACGCTATGTAAATAGGGTGGACCATTTAAGTTGAGGCTATACATTATATCCAAAACTAAGCGTTGTAGAAAGAAATGTCTTTAATAAAACTTGATTGATATTATGACGAAAGTAAATACCGCTAGTCGTATTTTGTTTGGAGGACGTTATGATGGTCATTTCAGGGTCTTTTTAAATGGGACCCTAATTGTAGGTTCCCATTTAAAAAAATAAATTGACCTAAAATGACCCTCATAACGGCCTGCAAACAAAACACGACTAGCGGCATTTACTTTCGTCACAATATCAATCAAGTTTTATCAAAGACATTTCTTTCTTTAACGCTTAGTTTTGGATATATTGTATAGCCTCAACTTAAATGGTCCACCCTATTTACATAGCGTGATCATGTTGTCACATAGCGTGATCAGATTGTTACATAGCGTGATCAAGTTGTTACATAGCGTGATCATGTTGTTACATAGCGTGATCATGTTGTTACATAGCGTGAACATGTTGTTACATAGCGTGATCAGGTTGTTACATAGCGTGATCGTGTTGTTACATAGCGTGATAGTGTTGTTACATAGCGTGAACATGTTGTTACATGGCGTGATCAGCTTGTTACATAGCGTGATCATGTTGTTACATAGAGTGATCAGGTTGTTACATAGCGTGTTCATGTTGTTACATAGCGTGATCATGTTGTTACATAGCGTGCTCAGGTTGTTACATAGCATGATCGTATTGTTACATAGCGTGTTCATGATGTTACATAGCGTGATCATGTTGTTACATAGCGTGCTCAGGTTGTTACATAGCGTGATCATGTTGTTACATAGTGTGATCTGTTGTTACATAGCGTGAACATGTTGTTACGTAGCGTGATCAGGTTGTTACATAGCGTGATCATGTTGTTACATAGCGTGATCAGGTTGTTACATAGCGTGTTCATGTTGTTACATAGCGTGATCGTGTTGTTACATAGCGTGATCGTGTTGTTACATAGCGTGATCAGGTTGTTACATAGCGTGATCAGGTTGTTACATAGCGTGATCGTGTTGTTACATTGCGTAATCAGGTTGTTACATAGCGTGATCATGTTGTTACATAGCGTGATCATGTTGTTACATAGCGTGAACATGTTGTTTCATAGCGTGATCAGGTTGTTACATAGCGTGATCGTGTTGTTACATAGCGTGAACATGTTGTTACATAGCGTGATAATGTTGTTACATAGCGTGAACATGTTGTTACATAGCGTGATCGTATTGTACATAACGTGATCATGTTGTTACATAGCGTGATCATGTTGTTACATAGCGTGAACATGTTGTTACATAGCGTGAACATGTTGTTACATAGCGTGATCAGGTTGTTACATAGAGTGATCGTGTTGTTACATAGGGTGAACATGTTGTTACATAGCGTGAACATGTTGTTACATAGCGTGATTAGGTTGTTACATAGCGTGATCAGGTTGTTACATAGCGTGATCATGTTGTTACATAGCGTGATCAGGTTGTTACATAGCGTGATCATGTTGTTACATAGCGTGATCATGTTGTTACATAGCGTGCTCAGGTTGTTGCATAGCATGATCGTATTGTTACATAGCGTGTTCATGATGTTACATAGCATGATCATGTTGTTACATAGCCTGCTCAGGTTGTTACATAGCGTGAACATGTTGTTACATAGCGTGATCAGGTTGTTACATACCGTGATCAGGTTGTTACATGACGTAATCAGGTTGTTACATAGCGTGATCATGTTGTTACATTGCGTGATCATGTTGTTACATAGCGTGATCAGTTTGTTACATAGCGTGTTCATGTTGTTACATAGCGTGATCGTATTGTTACATAGCGTGTTCATGTTGTTACATAGCGTGATCATGTTGTTACATAGCGTGATCATGTTGTTACATAGCGTGCTCAGGTTGTTACATAGCATGATCATGTTGTTACATAGCGTGATGAGTCTGTTACATAGCGTGATCATGTTGTTACATAGCGTGATCATGTTGTTACATAGCGTGATCATGTTGTTACATAGCGTGATCAGGTTGTTACATAGCGTGATCATGTTGTTACATAGCGTGATCATGTCGTTACATAGAGTGCTCAGGTTGTTACATAGCGTGATCATGTTGTTACATAGCGTGATCATGTTGTTACATAGCGTGATCAGGTTGTTACATAGCGTGATCATGTTACATAGCGTGATCATGTTGTTACATAGCGTGATCATGTTGTTACATAGTGTGATCATGTTGTTACATAGCTTGATCCTGTTGTTACATAGCGTGATGAGTCTGTTACATAGCGTAATGCATGTTGTACAGGACTATACAGATCACCAAACTTTAATTCGGAGTAACAGATCGTTGACATGAAGATGGTAGAGGCATTCCACTAGCTGGAACGATTCAAGAGCTGGAAACGCTAGGGACACGCAGCGTAATGCATGTTCTGAGGTCCTGTAAACGAAAGCAAAGAGCTTCGTACATATGTGTGTGTGTGCGCGTGCGCTCGCGCTTGTGCATATACATGTTTACGTGTTTTTAGTCTTTCAACTCGTAAATCTCTGTGAACAGCGTAACATCATAAGAAAAGCCAGATAAATTCTAAATTTCATTCTGGAGTTGGACGCTCTTTAAAGATGCCAGTGACTGCGATTCCTTATATTTGATTTTCTGAAAAATAGCTATATTTGTATAATAAATAAAATGCGTATCAAAAGTTCTATAAAGTTTTCTTTATTTCCAGGGAATCTGAATAACTTACTGGTGAAGAAATGAATATCTTATTAGATAAATACAATTTATTTTAAATAAATATTTTTGTGACATTAAACATTTCCGAAATACTCCTGTTCGCAGGAATTCCCCAGTAATTTAAGGGATATTTTTGGAGTATTAAGTAGCCTTGCCATGTTTCTCCTGAGCTCGTAGGCAATGTATAAGTATTATGGAAGGTATGAGTAACTGAATGCAATTAAGGGAAAAAAGCTCACGTATGCAATTTTTTGAATAGTTACGAAAATAAATAACAGCGTGTAATGAAAATTGCGCAATTCTGAGAAATCTGAATTTATTGGGATGTGGAAACCTTAAATGACATTCTCTAGCTTTAAAAGTTATTAAACACTTTGAGTAAAAGTACAGTTTCTCTCTAAAGATTAATACATAGATATCTTAAATTGCTATGTGTTTTTAGATTTTGAGAAACACTTCTGTGCCTGTCATAATTAACACTGGATCGTCCGAATACCAACATTTTGAAATGTAATCGTTGTTTGCAAATTAAAATGTGCTGTAGTAGATCTGCTTAACAGTTTCTTTATCCATATTATTCCTT
The DNA here is from genome assembly GCA_030765065.1 of Deroplatys truncata. Classification (NCBI taxonomy): domain Eukaryota; kingdom Metazoa; phylum Arthropoda; class Insecta; order Mantodea; family Mantidae; genus Deroplatys; species Deroplatys truncata. The sequence continues at coordinate 42,896,313 of CM060975.1, read as the reverse complement.
GCCTGTTTCATTACTTTTTTGTAATATATTTATGTTTGTATAAGTTATTAACAACGCTTAATTTTTCTGAGATTCTTTCATTTCTAGTTCCAATTTCAAGATCTTCATTTTCACTGTGTACTCTTCTTCCAAACACTCAAGCCTCCTCTCATAAAAACCCTCTCTTATGCCATCTTTGTTCTTTTCAGGCAATGGAGTTGAAAGTTCTGTATGGGAACTGCAGACGCCACCTTTACACTTTCTCTTTTTTCAAATTCCTTACCTGTTATTAAAATTGCTGAATGACATGTTGGAACTGGATTTACTATTTCAATGTCCTTCACTGTGGTGATTACTTCTGAATGGAATCCAACTTCATCATTAAACTCATTGGCGATTGAATAGAAGAGCAACAATTGTTATTTGGCTACTATTATCTAAGAAAGGCGGTACATACATACGCCTCCAGTTTTGTACAATCGTACCTTGTCAATGACATTTGCTTGCTTCATTCTTTTCTTTATGTTCTCATAATATTATTTCAGGGATTTTCATTCACACTGGATGATCTTCCTAGAATTATATTCATTTGCAATTTATTTCCATGTCTCTTCCTTACGCTTAGCAGAGATATCAGTCATTTTATTTTCAACACTAATTTGTGTTCCAAAACAATGTCGGTCATATATCTTTCTCTTCTTTCTTAAAATTTGCTGCCTGAGTCTTTTTATTACTTTCGTCCTTCTCCATTTTGCAATTTGTTTATGTATCAGAGACAAATGAAAGTTGAATGGCATTAACAATTGTGAATTGATTCAATACAATTGCAGTGATCTGAGATTAGTGAATAATGAATAACGTTTATTTCTCAATACTCGATACATAATTAAGTTATATACTTTTAGACTATAATAATATTTGAAAATATTAGGCTATTTACACTATAAATTCACTTCTTTGTTGTTTGCCTATACTAATCTATGGTCTCAGTACATACAACTCCTGGTTTTCTATGTATCGATGACCCTCTGTCTACTTGTTTATGTTTCATTATATATACTTTTATTTTTTTTAATGTGCCATATGTATGATTTCCTGTGTTACGTCTTGTTACGTGGTTACGTTAGATGATAGACAATGAGAAGATCCAGAACAAACAAGGTGGGAATAGGTTAGGACGTGTACTTCACTGTAAACCGATATACTGTTTGTCCCTCTCCGTCTCGCGCACTACTGTTTAACAAATATAAAGTTTGTAAGGTTTAGAAAATAAGTATATAAAAGTGTTGTAAGGCTGGATGAGAAAAGTTTTATAATCGAATTACTCTCTATATTACAGTATAAACCTACATTCCTCCTCCTTCAATCTCTGTCTATCCTTGTATCTCTCCCGTTTTACATATTTCTCCCATATAAACGTATACTCTAATCCTCAAACCATGTCTAGACTAGCATCTCTCCTCGTATACCCTACTGCTCTCATATAAATGCATTTCCTCCTTAAAGACTCTCTCAACCTAACACCTACCTTCGTTTTCCCTATCTTTTCCCATATAGACGTATACTCTCTCATTCAGACCTTCCCGACTAGCCTAGCACTTCTCCTCATATTCCCCTACCTCTCTCATATAAGATGCATTCCCTCATTCAACACCGTCTAGCCTAGCATCGACCCTCGTATTCCCTATCTCTCGCATATAAAGACCTACTCCATCATTCAAAACTCCTATCCTAATACCTCTCCTCGGTTCGCTATATCGCCCATATTCTACCCTTCAAGTCCTGTTTAGTATAGCATCTTTCCTTGTATTCCCTATCTCTCTCGTATAAAGCATATCCCTCCCTCCTTTAGCATCTGACTAGCCTGGCATCAGCCCTGGTATTCCCTATCTCTCCCCTATAAATGCTTCTCTCTAGAGGCCTAATGTCTCAGGAGAGCATCCTTTCCCCCTATAAAAGTTTATTTGGTGTCTTTATCTTAATTAGTTTAGGAGTTATTAAATTTATAATTAAATTACATTTTATCGGTATTCGAACCCTGGACACCAGAACCAAAATTATTTACAATATTAGTTTGATATGTTTAAGGGTGCTGTATGCATTTACAGCATCAATCTAAGTGATATATTCTAGAGTATAGAGAAAAATAAGTAAGTGATTGAAAGATCGGGATTCGAAGTAAGGACAGCTGATTGAAAATTATATACAGTATTAATTGCCCCTCATAGGAGCTATCAATCATGCTTTGGTCAATTCCTCTACCTCTCTTAGTTTCTGAGATAATGACGATTTAAACATTAGGCTCGAACCCAGAACGTCAGGTATCTAATTACACATCCACAAGATACTACCTAGTAACATAAACGCAATAAAGTTTATTTGGCCTCTTTATCTTAATTAGTTTAGGAGTTATTAAATTTATAATTAAATTACATTTTATCGGTATTCGAACCCTGGACACCAGAAACAAAATTATTTACAATATTAGTTTGTTATGTTTAAAGGTGCTGTATACATTTACAGCATCAATCTAAGTGATATATTCTAGAGTATAGAGAAAAAATAAGTAAGTGATTGAAAGTTCGGGATTCGAAGTAAGGATAACTGATTGAAAATTATATACAGTATTAATTGCCCATCATAGGAGCTATCAATCATGCTTTGGTCAACTCCTCTACCTCTCTTAGTTTCTGAGATAATGACGATTTAAAATTAGGATCGAACCCAGAACGTCAGGTATCTAATTCCACATCCACAAGATAATACCTAATAACATAAAGGCAATAAAGTTTATTTGGCGTCTTTATCTTAATTAGTTTAGAAGTTATTAAATTTATAATTAAACTACATTTTATCGGTATTCGAACCCTGGACACCAGAAACAAAATTATTTACAATATTAGTTTGATATGTTTAAAGGTGCTGTATGCAGTTAAAGCATCAATCTAAGTGATATATTCTAGAGTATAGAGAAAAAATAAGTAAGTGATTGAAAGATCGGGATTCGAAGTAAGGACAACTGATTGAAAATTATATACAGTATTAATTGCCCATCATAGGAGCTATCAATCATGCTTTTGACCTCTACCTCTCTTAGTTTCTGAGATAATGACGATTTAAAATTAGGATCGAACCCAGAACGTCAGGTATCTAATTCCACATCCACAAGATAATACCTAATAACATAAAGGCAATAAAGTTTATTTGGCGTCTTTATCTTAATTAGTTTAGAAGTTATTAAATTTATAATTAAACTACATTTTATCGGTATTCGAACCCTGGACACCAGAAACAAAATTATTTACAATATTAGTTTGATATGTTTAAAGGTGCTGTATGCAGTTAAAGCATCAATCTAAGTGATATATTCTAGAGTATAGAGAAAAAAATAAGTAAGTGATTGAAAGATCGGGATTCGAAGTAAGGACAACTGATTGAAAATTATATACAGTATTAATTACCCATCATAGGAGCTAACAATCATGCTTTGGTTCACTCGTCTACCTCTCTTAGTTTCTGAGATAATGACGATTTAAAAATTAGGATCGAACCCAGAACGTCAGGTATCTAATTACACATCCACAAGATAATACCTAATAACATAAAGGCAATAAAGTTTATTTGGCGTCTTTATCTTAATTAGTTTAGAAGTTATTAAATTTATAATTAAATTACATTTTATCGGTATTCGAACCCTGGACACCAGAAACAAAATTATTTACAATATTAGTCTGATATGTTTAAAGGTGCTGTATGCAGTTACAGCATCAATCTAAGTGACATATTCTAGAGTATAGAGAAAAAATAAGTAAGTGATTGAAAGATCGGGATTCGAAATAAGGACAACTGATTAAAAATTATATACAGTATTAATTACCCATCATAGGAGCTATCAATCATGCTTTGGTCAATTCCTCTACCTCTTAGTTTCTGAGATAATGACGATTTAAACATTAGGCTCGAACCCAGAAAGTCAGGTATCTAATTACATCTCCACAAGATACTACCTAATAACATAAAGGCAATAAAGTTTATTTGGCGTCTTTATCTTAATTAGTTTAGGAGTTATTAAATTTATAATTAAATTACATTTTATCGGTATTCGAACCCTGGACACCATGTACCCAAATATACATTCACAAGAAACTATCTAATGATATTAATGTAATAAACGTTATTTGACGTCTTTATCGTAATTAGTCTCTGAGTTATTAGAAGCTGAATTTGTAATCACTCCTAGATTCGATTCCGGCCATTCTGGTGAACTTGGAATTCATTGGAGAAGCTGCTGCTTTTTATATCATTTCCATCGCTAAATGTTGAAGTGTTGAGAGTTATGCAAAGCACTTAGGAAAACAATTACTGACATTGTTCGCTAATGGGGTGAAAGCGTCTAACGGGTCAGCTAATGTAGGTCACCGTTACCGCCAGGCGGAAGTATGTCGTTGATCGCTAATGTATGTAAACAGATCCTGAATGTAAACTTAAAAGCCTATTAATGTGGTGAAAGCGTCTAACATGTTCAGCTAATGGACAAGCGCTTTCCCCAGATAGAAGAAGGCTGCGTGTTCTCATTACATGACAGACTGTTCCCGTGAGCAGACTACTTATACTCACACCCCAACAAAACAATTCATTATTCAAAAAACTTAATTGCTCGAGGATGCAATGTGCAGACCTTAGTAATCATAAAAAAAATGTTTGACGAACATTACCTAATTAATTTGCCGAGGGGCGGCAGGACTCGAGAAAACAAATCCCTCAAGTCAGGACGCCACGGCACGCGACTAGACCGCTTGGGGGGAGGGGGTAGAACCTGTCGGCATCTTCGGCGGTCATTAGCGAGTTACATATGTTTACATATGTATTACCACACATATCCATTAGACTTGACATTAGCAGCGGTCATTAGCGGGTTACACGTGTTTACATATGTTTACATATGTTAAAACACATGTAATTACCCTTATCAGCTGTCGGCATCTTCCTTTGCGCTTAAGTCGCTATTCTATTGCTACTAATAACGAATTCCCATTTTAGAAAATAAGTATTGAAAAATTTAAGGTAATAACAAGCAATATCTCGAAAATGGTTCACTCAAGAAAAAAAATGTATATGACATAAATTGTGTATTTTAACGCGATCTACATTTTTTTGTGTAGTAAAATTTTGTTTATCTCTTATGGTTTACCTGTTATGCAAAAGTCGTTCACAATGAATACTTTTGGAGACTTTCCCAGAAAATTCGAGATATACATTTTATTTGTCATGAAAATATCTTAAACATATGATATTTTAATCAAAATCGTTAGAGCCATTTTTGAGAAAATTAAAATTTTCGAAAAATATTCTATGTAAAGGGTAATCTGGGATGGGGGGATTTTCTTGAAAACCCTCGTGTCGCATCTCTGGAAGATACTGAACCTAAATACCAAGTTTACTGTTTATCCGACTGTTCGTTTCTGAGTTATGCTGTTCACAGACACACAGACACACACGGACATGTTTCCAAAAATGCTTTTTTGGGATTCAGGGGTCTCAAAACATGTATTTCCGGTGAAATCTCGGTATCGAATTTTTGGGTGGAATACAATACTTCCCCTACTTACTATACGTGGTAGAGAAAGTAAAAATGTGGCACAAATATGAGAGAAGCTGATGCAAGCAAACTAAAATTGGAAACGACACCCAGATTCCTATCAAGTGGGGATTTTTTGGAACCATGGAGTATATGTTCCGCGTCACAAGGAGTACTATTTGACGTTTTATACCTGCAGTATGTGATGCCATTTATGAAGCTTTGATAGGCATGTACGAAACGCATCACTGTCTCGTCGTCCCATCGAGATGACATGTTCATGACACTCGGTGTAGTCCTCACACGACTTGTTCATGGCATCTAGATTTTATAAACTGCTTCGGGAAAGGACTGGTCTTGGTCGTGATCACGGGCTCGGACTGTTTATACAGGGCGAGAACAGGTTCTTGGCTATCATGAACTTTTGGTCGTTTTCTCGACTCGTGTAAATGTGCCTTTGTGGTTTATTAATTATTCATAATTACAGGAAATTCATTCCCAATCAAAAGGACTTCACGTGCTATTCGTAGAAAATTCAAGATATACATATTTTTACTTTCTCTACTACGTATAGTAAGTAGGGGAAGTATTGTATTCCACCCAAAAATTCCATACCGAGATTTCACCGGAAATATATGTTTTGAGATCCACTGAATCCAAAAAAAGTATTTTTAGAAACATGTCCGTGAGTCTGTGTGTGTGTCTGTGAACAGCATAACTCAGAAACGAACAGTCGGATAAACACCAAACTTGGTATTTAGGTTCAGTATCTTCCAGAGATGCGACACGAAGGTTTTTAAGAAAATCCCCTCACCCCAGATTACCCTTTACATTGAAAAGTTTTCGAAAATTTTAATTTTCTCACAAATGGCTCTAACGATTTTGATTAAAATATCATATGTTTAAGATATTTTCATGACAAATGAAATGTATATCTTGAATTTTCTGGGAATGTCTCCAAAAGTATTCTTCATTGTGAACGACTTTTGCATAACTGGTAAACCATAAGAGATAGACAAAATTTTACTACACAAGAAATGTAGATCGCATTAAAATACCAATTTATGTCATATACTTTTTGTTGAGTGAACCATTTTAGAGATATTGCTTGTTTTTCCCTTAAATTTTCTAATACTTATACTTTTTCTCAAATTCGTTATTCAATTTTTTGTCCTGGTAATACAAAGAGAATGGAATACTCCACATAGCAATCAGCTCATAAAACATTTGACTATCGCTTAAAGCCTACCAATTCCTCTTGCATCTACAAGAAAATTAGCAATAGGATTAATATCTCGATTAACATGAAGCATATGGAGAATAAGCGTTTGTAAAAATAGTTTGTACAAGAGTAGAGAAAGTCATGTGAGTGTAACACATCAGATTGGTTTTGTATTCGGGAAAACCTCAAAACATGTATTTCCAGTGAAATCTCGATACCGAATATTTTTTCGTGATACATTACATCGCGCATCTACTATAACTAGGAGGTAGAGAAAGTTCAAATCATATAAATATTAACATTATTTTTTTTTCTAACACTACAAACAAGTTTAAATTTTGTATTGATGCACGCGCAGCAGCCTGACACGAGACGAGGCATACCGTAGTCGCCTACACAGAGGTTTCCCTCTTCACGTCCCAGGCGAGACAATGGCAGTGTGTTACGTAGTAACGCCAAATCTCCAGTTTCCTCATTCATTCATCACGTAGGTATTACCTGGTAGAGAAACCACGCTTGTCACAACTTCTTTTGCGTTTTGGACTCAGCACATCATTACAGGGGTGTCACAAACGGCTGTCAGCTGTCTCTGTGCAACAGGATTTATGAGATTCACACACACATTTTATCTCCAAATGGCTTAATGGGGAAACAATGTTAAGTCGACAGCTTCTGTGATATAGTTTATTCTCATAGAAACTCCGGTTTCGGTTCCCAGCTGCAGGAAGGCACATTTGCTTGACTACAATAATTGTCTACCCTCTGCAGAGTCAGGAGGTTTAAAGAGAGAGTGAATGAGATGGGTTTCAAAAGTAATCCTTAAATGCAAGCATAGATGGACCCACATGTAGCATTTTTTAAAGTTATGGTGTCACTTTGCCTTAATAAAATAAAAACTTAACAGTTTTATTTCTATCCTATTTACTTAAACCAGATGAGCATCTATTTGTTCAGAGTCAACGAGTGAATATATCTTAGCGGTGGATGTATCTCAAAAGATGTTCCACTAACTCGGGAAGAAAAGCAAATAGATAGGCCGAAACAAATATGCTCTACATTTACCAGTAAATAATTTTGGATACGAACAACTAAGCTCTCTGCGGGAATCATCTGGTGTATCAATGTACGAGCCGCGTGTTTTTAAAGTAAGTACCGTTTTAATATTTTGTCGCTGCAGTCGCAATTTTGAGCATGCACGACCACTTCCTCCATTCATTAGGAAGCCAGGTGTAGCTGTAAGCGATCTTCACTTTGTGTTTTCCTGTTCTTAGAGCGTTTCGAAATGTTCAAAACAATCGAACGTCCCGCTGACTGTGAAGTGAAATCAGTAATTCGTTTTTAGAATGCGAGAAATGTTACGCCATCAACAATTGTGTGAGGTTTATGGTTAAACAATAATGAGTGACAATGCCTGACCGCATACAGCCAAACAAACTCAAGATGTGATCGCATCATTTGGTTGGAAACAATTCGACCACCCTCCCTACAGTCCGGATTTGGCACCATGCGATTTTATCTGTTTCTTCATCTGAAGAAATTCCTTGGTGAAAGACATTTCAACGACGATAATGTTGTGAAACAAGAAGTGCAGACTTGGTTTTCATCGCAGGTAGCATCATTCTTTGACGAAGGCATACCAAAACTGGTTTCCCAAGTGCCTGAATAACGGTGTTGACTATGTGGAGAAATAGTGTAAGGTAATGAATGATATTTGAAAATAATGTTCTGTTATTTTTTAAAAACAACTTGTAAATAATATATTTGTGTTAAATATGTTATATGATAAATGTGAAGGAAAATAGCTAGCCGTGTAACGTTGTAAGTTAGGTGCCTGAAGCCACGCGGTACCAGGCGGAGATATTTCCAGGCTTGCTCAAAGCACGGCAAACCGGCTAAATATGAGATGCTTGAGTGAGAGAGGCGGGCAGAGATTGAAAAGAGATAGAGAGAGGCCGGAACAGAAACGGGAAGTCTGAATTCGTCATGGAACAGAAGCGTGGAGGATACGAGAGCACGTCCTCATACTACGCTAATGTGATAAGCCAATCACAATATTACCATAAGTTACGACGGGAAAAATGGCGTCTTTAGCTGACTGTATAAATATGGCAGATCCCTAGCAGTCCCACGACTGCATACGTTTCCTCGGGAGGGGAACTTCATGCCACTCAGATGGCCGAGCTTGAGAATCTGTTAGCAATTTAGAAGCAATTTAGGATGGGGGATATAGGTTGATAGATAGGCCTCCTCATAACCCAGTACAATAATTGTGAGATAGAATTCACGCTATCTGTGTATACGTGTGGAAATAAATTATAAAGTGAACAACTTTTTCATTTCGTGATGTGTAACCACTCCTGAGATAAGACTTAAAAGCATAGACCAACACAGAAGTGTTGTAGGACGCTGTTTTACAGCAATTCATCAGCACATCAGAAGAAAGTCGAGGATGCAACCGGAGAAAGTAGCAGTTCTGTCGCAAAGAACAGAAAAAACGCAACCATAAAACTGAATAATCAAACAACTTAATATGACATTTAAAATACATGTTTATTACCTTTTTGTAAGTTTTCTCAAAGTTTAAATTAATGTTTGAATCCAAATGACGATCCGTGGAACACTTATATGATGTTTGAAAATCTAGAAATGTAATAAGCTCTACTACTGACTGCATTTTTCTCACTGATAAGTGAGGCAGTATTTTATATCACAATACTGTGAATGCCAGAGTGATTGTAGTGTAAAGTAGCATTATTGTATGACAATGATTTGAGATGTTTGTTAATTATAAGCATTGTTAGGAAATAAGTTTACACGGCCTCACTGAAACTGACAATAGGAGCGGGTAACAATGAGCGAGGGGGTGAGTTGTTTATCAGTTAGAAGAGACAAACAAATGGCGTTAGAGTAGCGTGCCTTTCTTTAGAAATGGATTGAATATCTTCCCTAGAGCATATGTGTTCGTAATTTTGATTGGATATAAGTATATACGCTAATGTTGGCGCGTTTTATTAACCAATAGCAGCTCTGTTATAATATTTAGGCATATCGGGGTGAGGGAGTATAAATTCCGTGCCAAAGACAAGTAACGTTCAGTTCTACAGAATCACTCACAAGTTACACGTCGCTCAGTCCAACAGAACCATTCACGCGTTACACGTCCCACAGTTCATCAGAATCATTCACGGGTTACACGTAGCGCAGTTTAACAGAATCATTCACGAAGTACACGTTACGCAATTCTACAGAATCTCTCGCGTCGTAAAGTTAGTTACAAAATGTGAAATACGCGAATTAATAATGTGCGGCAAATAAGTGATTATAGTTACATTCGAAAATATAACAGTTTCAGTCAGGCGTGTATCAAGAGTAAATATGTGAAATCAATAAAATGTGACGGCAATAAAAGTGTAAAAACAAATTCTTTTATCAGTGTTATCTTTTAGTAACAACTCCTTTCCGTTTACACACCCTGTTCAAGAGATTTGCTCGACTGAGTAATAATAGCTAGCCGGAGGACAAAGAACTCAAAATTAAAAATAGTAAAACAATAACAGGCGCTCAGCAATAAGATAACACGAACGATACCGCGACATAAGGTGTATTTCAAAATGTGTTAGCCCCTCCCTAAAGGAATCCTGGAGCCGCCTCTGCATACAAGTATAATAAAACGTAAACGAATTTTTACTTTCTTTGCCAAGTAGATAGTAGGTAGAGAACGTATTGCATTTCAGCCAAAGGTTTGATGCCGAGGTTTCACCAGATATACATATTTTGAGGCTCACTGAATAAAAAAAAGATAGGATTTTTAGAAAAATGCCTCTGTGTGTGTGTGTGTGTCTGTGAACAGCATAACTCAAAAACGAACAGTCGGATAAATACTTGGTATTTAAGTTCACTACCTTCGAAAGATTTTTCAAGAAAATTCTCCACCCCAAACTACCCTTTAAATGTAAAATTTTTTCAAAGTTTTGATTTTCTAAAAAATAGCTGTAACAAATTTGATTGAAATACCATATATTAAAGATATTCACATGACAAATAAAATGTATATCTTAATTTTCTAGGAATAGCTTGTGAAGTCCATTTCATTCGCAAGGCAATTATATAGTTTTGTGTAACTGGTAAACGTTAACTGATAGGTGAAAACGTACTGTAGAAAAAATGTAGATCTCTTTAAAACACACAATTTATTTCAAAGAACTTTTTTTGGGCATCAGCCATTTCCGAAATAACCCTTATTAATTGTTGGGTTTGTTCAATACTTTCATTGTTTTTAACTACTGTCGATTTTCAATTGTTTCTCGCGATGTCATGGAAACAGTATGGAATTTTAAGGCAGCATATAGCGTCCAGTTGTTAAACATTTGACTATCGCTGTTTCCTTTGTATCTATAACGAAATGTATAATGTAGCTATTTCCAGAAAGGTTTATCTCGATCAAAAAGAAGTAGATAGGAAAATAAACTTTCATAAGAATAATTTGTATAGTCACTAGTAAGCGAGAGAAGATAGAGAAACCATCAGATTTCTTTTCACATAATTTTAAATTTTGGAGGAATAATTGAATGTGGTTTTCAAAACTATACATAAGGAGTACATTTCATAGAGAGAGGAGAGGAGAGGTGACGAAGGAGAGAGTGGAACATGGATTGGAAAGGAGGAAGTGAGTGAGGAAGCAGTACAGAGTAGAGTCTCCACAGTTAGGGCAATAACGCTGCAGGTTTCAGCAGTAAACAATATAAAACTTATTAAAAACATAGGAACATCAAGACACTAGTAATTGTTTCTAAAGTGAAAGCCGTCGATATCAGAGTGTAGCTAAAGGCGGCTATCAAAACGAAACAGGTATTAAACAATCTGATGTGATACATTCACATGGCCCACTAATAAACGATAGAAAGCAGAGAGTGTCATATGAATGTAACACATCTCATTTTTAACATTATATGCCTCTGTCGTACCTTAATTTAGATGTATTAAGAACCCAAAAAAATACGTTCTATTTGCATGTCTTTCAAAAGTTTTCCGTCATGACAGGAACTTCTTAATGGTTTCCTAACACCAGGCAAAATTAATAGATGGCATGAACTTTTGTGGTTGAACTTCAATCGAAAATCAAGTTATTTGAAAATCAAGTTAGTCATGGAAAATACATTCATATTAAGTATTTTTAAGGTTGGCAGGAGGTGAAGTAGTTAAGAATTTAGAAGTGAAACAATGTTTGGAATAGATTTATTGGGTCTCGAAATTTACAAAATGAAATATTTCACAACGAATAAGAATAGTTCAAAGTGTGAAAAATTAATATTGAGAATGGTACAGCTTGGAAAAATAAATTGGCTTTCATAAAACTGCAAGTTTGTTTGCATCAATGAAAAGTTAGACATTTCATAATCCCAAAATGTGTGTTGTTTTGCTATCAGTAATAATAAAAATAGAAAGAAGGTGTTAATTCTTAAAATTGGTGGTAAGTATTGAGGTTAAAGTGAAGTACTACAAGGAAAATGTAGCATTCCTTCATTAGAAGAACAACACTCAGATTAGACCAAGAAGTGGTAAAATAAATGAGAGAAAAGAAGACGAAAAGTACTGTTTTAATTATATTAAATACAAATAAAGTGATTAGTGTGTAATAAAATCGATGGATACTGAATAATTAAAGAGATGAAGAATTTAATATATTGAATAATTAAATAACCTTGTACACTAGCTGAAATACCCGGCGTTTACCGTGGTTTGACAGTTTATTCCTAAAACATCTAGCCTTAGGTTGAACTTATAAAAGCCTTGTATGTCTTTGGAGGCTTTTAAAAAGTATTACACAATATACTTAAACAAACAGTTGATTAAAGCTTTCAGAGCACTACAAAGAACAAACAGAAAATCTATATACAAATGGTGAGAAAACACTGCTAAACAACCACAATACCACAGTTTGTAATGATGAATTCTCGTGAATGCAGCTGAGTGATGGGATCGTTGAGGCAGTATTTTTAATACTTAAATGATTTTAGTCAAATTATATAAGTTCAATAACAGCCCGCCTTAAAGCAATATGTGTATGTAACAATATATAAAAAGTGTATATTAGTCATTGTAAATGTTTATATTATTGTATACATGTTCAATAATGTTATGTGAATGTATTATGTAATTTAATAATGTAGGAGCTGTGAGAATAATAGGTTAAAAGTTGCTAACACTGAGGTAACCTTGAGGCAGTAATGAATAAGAAAGTGTAATAATGCTACTAGTCATTCTTGGAGCAACAATAATGTAATTTTTGTGACAGTTTATAAAATAGCCCATCAACAACCAGAAAAAAAACCTTAAGTTAAATAAAAGTATTCTATTGGATTAGGAATACCCAATTAGAGACTTCAAATATAGAAATTTACAAATTTAGGCGGTTGAAATCAAGTCAGTTGCTTGTAGACAGTGCTCATAACTGGACGCGAGACACGTCCTTGAGAAATTTAATACGTATTTTGTGTGAGAAAATAGTTTACGTGTTAAAAAGTGCAAGTAATTAACAAAAGAATCTTACAGCTCTCCGTATCAGTGAAGTGTTATTTAAATTGTGTCAAGACTTAATAAAAAGGAGTGAATTAAAAATTATAATCTGTGTAAGCCTACATTCTTCAGTCGCACCGCTCCCTGCTAAGACATCGATGTCTCTAACAAAAATACTGACGCAGCCGAGGCAAACATAAATATATAATATTTATAGAAACAGTAAAATTACAAAGTTAATATTTTTTAAACATTTGGGGCAAAGGCCACCGGAAAATACATTTGGGGCAAAGGCTACCGGAAATCGGCTTACCATAGTGCGGTTGCAAGTACTTCAAGTTCGGCTCCCCAACATTTGAAATATAATACAACTCATCCTTCAATAAAGACAATAACCTTCTTCATCGTCTTCCTTAGCATGGCTTTCTTCGGAAGGGAAGTAAAGCCAGTGGACACGCGTCGTAGATTTACGGCACGTAAAAGAACCTCAATCCTGATAAAGAGACCTCTGAGCAAAATTACCGGTTTTTCACGCCCAATAGGATAGAATGCGACGCTAAGAACCATAGCAGTTAAAGAGTGTCCATAAATAAAACTGAAATCTAATTTTCTGAGTGATACGGTTCCACGCTGTCACATTCGGAATACCTCGTCGTTTTTATAGAGAAAATCTCGGTTGGGAAGAAATAATAGCAGTTAAATTAACAGCAATATAACCTTGTTCATTCTCAGTAACCAACACACATTAAACTGCTAAGAAAACAAACGAAAGATGATATAAAATGAAGGCCAAACTAAATATACAAAGAAAAGAAGAATAACAAGTGGTACTTGGAACGATTTGATGCTGTTGTTATCCATGCCACTCAGTTTTTGTTTTTATGCGTGTAAAAGCATCTCAAACTTCCCTAAAAACGAGAACCTACAAATGATAAGTGAGTATTCAACATCGGAGTTTGATCGCAGGATATGAACCTCGACTTATTTATTACTCTTATGTTAGCAATGTTTCAGCACCATAGAGTTTTGTTAATGAAACTGAGTTTAATTTATGGACGCTCTTTAACTGCTGCGGTCCTTAGCGAATCATTCTATATTGGGCGTGAAAGACCGGTAATTTTGCTCAGAGGCCTCTTTATCAGGCTTGAGGTTCTTTTACGTGCCATAAATCTACGACACGGGACCACCGGCTTTACTTCCCTTCCGAAGGAAGCCATGCTAAGGATTTTTACGCCCGAAAAATTCCATCGCCCTCCGCTGGGTTTGAACCCGCGACCTCGAGAACTAGAGGCTAGCGTACACCAAGGAGGACGACAGAGAGAGTTTTGTAGTCAATGGGATTATGTTAAATGCTTTGGTATTATGTTATATTATAAGTACGCAATAAATAATCATATAAGGATAAAGAATAAGAAGTGGTATTTTGTCCACTTTGATGCTGTTGCTGTTATCACAGTCTAATATAATAAGCTCGAAATGCTGTTAATGCTTTACTAAGTGATTGTGGTCCTTTACATTGCCGCAATCATAGCCACAGGTGACACAACTGTTGTAATTTATTTATTTGACTGCGTTATTACTCCATGATCAATGTTAGAGTGGAGATCAGTGAATACCTAATATGTGAACTTGCTGTTCCTTTTCTATTTTGTGAGACCGTGAAAGTCAAGTAATTTATTCTTATGTTGGGAATATGCGACCTACTGCTATTATCGTTGAGAAGGATATAGATGGTCTTGCGAGCTTTTGTAGGCATTACATGAAATTAAATACCTAATCGTGTAAAATGGGGCGAAACGTTGAATTGTATGCAAGATAGTAATTTTTGTCTTGTGTCATAGGTTATCTGTGCCAAGTTTGGTCGAAATCGGCAACGGTATAGAAGCCTATAAGGAACACACACACACACACACACACACACACACACACACACACACACACACACTGACTTATTTATATATTAAGACAGATGCTAAAGGGATCTTGGTTATCTCAGGACCTCAACAAATAAGTAGAGGAGGAAGAAGAAGGTTGGTACTTGAATCAGCTACTAATTTTATTTATGGACATCCTTTAACTACTGTGGTTCTTAGTGTCCCATTCTATACTGGGCGTGAAAGATCGCAAATTTGGCTCAGAGGCCTCTTTATCAGGCTTGAGGTTCTTTTCCATGCCGTAAACTACGACACGGGACCACCAGCTTTACTTCCTTTCCAAAGGAAGCCATGCTAAGAATTTTTACGCCCGAAAAATTCCATCGCCCTCAGCTGGGTTTGAACCCACGATCTCGGGAACTAGAGGCTAGTAGCATGGTACCCCTAGACCACGGAGGACCACAGGTGTTGATGAGCAACTAAATAGATAAGATTACAATTAACATAATTATCATCCATCGACTGAAAACACTAATATACAACCGAGCGGGATGGCTCAGACGGTAACGTCTGTGGCTTGCACTCTGGAGATGTCGGGTTCGATTCTCGGTGGCCGTCCACTCTGACTATGGGGTTTTTGGGATTTTCTCCTGGTCGCCTAGGCGAATGCCGGGGTGGTGTATTCCACCACGATTCCCCTTTCACCAATTTCCTCTCATTTCATCTCTCCCTTTCATGTTTCAGGCGTATCTTCGGGTCTTGCGTGCTGGAAGTGTCGGGCAGATGGCGTAGCTGCTTGCGCATTGGATCCCGTGAATGTCAGGGTGCGTTGTCCCGCCCGTTAGGGTCACTTCGTCGCAATCTCTCGGGATTCTTCGCTGGTGCGCGGGTGTTTAAACTAGAAATATTAGGGACTTCTGCATATCTCTGTGGGCTTGTTTGCCTGCAGATCTGTGACCTCTTACGTCTCCTTCACCACATCCCTTCCTCCAGCGTATGTGTATAGCCACAATAGATCAACCTGGTCGCAGTGGCGATAAACACATCCTACATCCTATCTACTGTACAATATACTTGCGTATAGTATGAATGGGTTAACTGTATAACATAATCTCGACTTCGTCTCGTATTTTCAAACTTTTCCTTAATTCTATTATAAAGCGCTTACCACCTTCATAATGCAGTATAATAAACTGTGGCTATATTATCATTTGCTAATTTTGTGCTAATTCCCAGCCTCGTTCTGAGGATATGTTATTTCTTCAAGGTTAAGTAACAGAAATCAGCAGGTATTTCAGACTTGCTGTTTCTAAAATTACCTACCATGTTGTCGTCAAGTTTGCGCTTATATGGCAGGTTCGAATGAGACAATCCCAGTGCTGCTGGTTCAGGTAGGATACATAAATTCTCATTGAGACCCTACGGTTTTTCAATTCGTGGAAAGTATGCATTGGGACACAAGAAACCTGCACTCTATGCTAAGCTCCGCAATGACGCGCATGACCAATTATTTTTCATGATAGTTACTTTCCTCACTTCATTAGCGCCCCAGGACTCGTTACGTAACACAAAAAGTAAACGTAAAAACTGTTCATGCATCAAATGATACCTTGTTCTTTGGAATCTAGCCTTCTTTGTTAGCGGCTAATATCGTCCATCTAAAATACGGACTACAAATAAATTACGCATAGTGACTCAGAAGGAATTCGTCTTTGCATTAAAAAAAGCCTAGTAACCAAATAAACGGAGAAAAAATTATTATTTTTAATATATGCAAGAACAAGCGATATTACAGTTTATGTGTTATAGCGTTTTTACTTTCTCTACTACGTATAGTAAGTACGGGAAGTATTGTATTCCTCCCAAAAATTCGATACCGAGATTTCACCGGAAATATATGTTTTGAGACCCTCTGAATCCAAAAAAAGCATTTTTGGAAACATGTCCGTGTGTGTGTCAGAAACGACAGTCGGATAAACACCAAACTTGGTATTTAGGTTCTGTATCTTCCAGAGATGCGACACGAAGGTTTTCAAGAAAATCCCCCACCCCAGATAACCCTTTACATGGAACATTTTTCAAAAATTTTAATTTTCTCAAAAATGGCTCTAACGAATTTGATTAAAATATCATATGTTTAAGATATTTTCATGACAAATGAAATGTATATCTCGAATTTTCTGGGAATGTCTCCAAAGGTATTCTTCATTGTGAACGACTTTTGCATAACTGGTAAACCATAAGAGATAGACAAAAGTTTACTATACAAAAAATGTAGATCGCGTTAAAATACACAATTTATGTCATATACATTTTTTTGTTGAGTGAACCATTTTCGAGATATTGCGTGTTATTCCCTTAAATTTTCCAATACTTATACTTTTTCTCAAATTCGTTATTCATTTTTTTTTGTCCTGGACATGCAAAGAGAATGGAATACTCCACATAGCAACCAACTCTTAAAATATTTGACTATCGCTTAAAGCCTACCAATTCCCCTAGTATCTACAAGAAAATTAGCAATAAGATTAACATCTCGATATCTCGATTAACATGAAGCATATGGAGAATAAGCGTTTCTAAAAATAGTTTGTACTAGAGTAGGGAAAGTCATGTGAGTGTAACACATGTGGGGGCGAAGGTCACCGTAAAAGTGAACGTGGGGCGAAGGCCACCGGAAAAGTAAACGTGGGGCAAGGCCACCGGAAACTTTGTATCGTGCGTGGGGCGAACACTCCAAGAAACATATCTCCAATACGTGGTGCAACAATTACAATCAATTAAACCCTTACAAAATGCACTGAATTGTTAAAGTTATGCGTGTATGAGAGCGAATCAAAAAGTCAGTTACTCGCCGCGAGAGCACGCTATGTATCGTGGCCAATGTGTAGCAAGCTACAGTAATTGCTGACACGTCCGATAGAAAGGGTGGTGTGGTATCCCATCGTGTTGTGTGTGCAGAGTGGGCTAGGCTCAATGGGCGTCAACTGGATGTTCACTCCAAATTGGAGGTGCGTGCAACGATCAGATTTCTATGGGCTAAACGGCTCAATTGCACGGACATTCATCGTGAAATCACTGCTGTATATGGTGACCGTGCAATTTCTCACCCAGGTATTGTAAAGTGGTGTTCGCAATTTGACGTCGGTCGCACGGATCTCACTGACAAATATCTCGAAGGCAGGCCCGCAACGTCCAATACCGTCGCAAATGTTGACCGTGTGGATGTGATTATTAGAGAAAATCGGCGCATAGCACCGCAGGAAACTGCCAGCAAGCTGAACATTTCGTATGGCAGTGTGTTCTCCATTGTTCATCAGCACCTTGGATTTCGTAAACTGTGTTCCAGATGGGTCCCACGGCTGCTCGCCGATGTTCACAAGAGACAACATTTCCAATCATCACTGGCATTTTTGCAACGGTATTCTGTGGAGGGCAACGAGTTTCTGCGGCGAATCATCACAGGGGATGAAACGTGGGTACACCACTTCACCCCCGAAACAAAGAGAACATCGATGGAATGGGTGCACACCAGTTCACCACAACGAAAGAAGGTCAAGGTCCAATCTTCAGCAGGAAAGGTGATGGCGACAGTGTTCTTTGACATGGAGGGTGTGGTGCACGTGGAATGTATGCCGAAAGGCACGACAATCACCTCTGCTTCGTATTGTCAAACGTTGAACCGGTTACGTAAGGCAATTAAAGGAAAGTGGCGGGGAAAATTGATTTTGTTGTACGATAACGCAACACCTCATACGGTCCGCCAAACGTCAGAACTGTTGCAGTGATTCAAATGGGAGGTATGGCAATATCCTCCATACAGTCCAGACTTAGCGCCACGCGATTACAATGTGTTCGGTAAGATGAAAAAAGATCTCTGTGGACGACGATTCCGAAACGATGAGGAGGCGAAAGCAGATTTATCCAGGTGGTTATATAACACTGGAGGTGATTTCTACACATCCGGAATCGAAAAGTTGGTTGCCCGATCCGATAAATGTTTACAGTCTCTTGGGGACTATGTGGAAAAGTGAACTTACATTGTATGTTGTGATAGCCGTGTTGCCTACGTGTATGTGGTTTAATAAATGCCTATAACTTGGAAGTGTAACTTACTTTTTGATTCGCCCTCGTGTATAGCACTGGTTGTTTTTGTACTTACTGTGTAAGCTACACTGGAACAAGAGGAGTTCGGGATGTAGATTGCACTGAGGAAGCGTGTAGAATGTTTCTGGACTGACTGTACGGACTACATAGCATCTTCAATTAGATTTCATTCCACTACAGTTCCATAAATATACAATAAAAATGTCATAGAAGTGGCCATAAAATTCATTTTGTTTATTAGTTACTTCACTTAGAAAAATAATAGTCATATAAATGTCCATAATATCCATTTTATTTATTTTTTTACTTCGCTTAGAAAAGTAATAACACGTGCTCTTGGAAAAGTCATATAAAAGTCCATAAAATGCATGTTGTTTGTTTTTTTACATCACTTAGAAAAATAATAACAGGTGCTCTTGACGGAAAATATCATCCATAAAATTCAAGTTTTTTATTTTTATTTATCTTTTTATTATTATTTTTACTTAACTTTGGAAAAAAATCTGATGTGTTACACTCACATGACTTTCTCTACTCTTGTACAAACTATTTATACAAACGCTTATTCTCCATCTACTTCATGTTAATCGAGATAAACATTTGCAGACTCTATCTTATTGCTAATTTTCTTGTAGATGTAAGGGGAATATATATTTACAAGGGCAATTTGGAAATACAGCAGCCTTTAAGCACATACATATCTCTTAATAGCTGGTTGCTAGGTGCAGCACCATTCCCTTTCCCACAGATTAATACTCTTTGCAATTCCAAGACAAAAAAATGAATAACGAAGTCCCATTTGAGAAAATTATTGAAAAATTTAAGGGAATAACAAGTAATATCTCGAAAATGGTTCACTCAACAAAAAAATGTATATGACATAAATTGTGTGTTTTAACGCGATCTACATTTTTTGTGTAGTAAACTTTTGTCCATCTCTTATGGTTTACCAGTTATGCAAACGTCGTTCACAATTGCGGTGTTAGTAGTTCTTATGTAATATGTTTTTACGTAAATTATTAGAACTTGAAGATCTTATATTGTGCTGCTTTTGTTTTGTTTGGTTACATAATTTTAACTGCCCCACGTATGGGAGCCAATTTGTTGTAGTATTTATGTTGTATTTAACATTATTGTAGCCCCACGTTGTGGTAGCCAATTTGTAACGGTATTAGTTATATATGTTTGTGTATGTGTGTTTACCTCATGTGAAGCCATCTTGTGACGTCATTCATTTGTTCGGTTTGTAGCTCCATCTAGTGTTAGCAATTTGTGGTAGTATTAGTGTTTGAAAGAATTTTAAGTTTTGTTTACTGTCCTCCGGCTAGCTATTATTTCTCAGTCGAACATGTCTCTTGATCAGAGTGTGTAAACGGAAAGGAATATTTTATCCAAATATAACACTGATGAAGAAATTTGTTTTACACATTTATTGTCAAACACGTTAACTATCACATTTATACATTGATCTTGACACTCGCCAAACTGAAACTGTTATAATAACTTCTTACTGATCACTCTTAATTTGCGTACTTCAACTTTTTGTATAATTAACCTTACAACACTTTAGATTATTCATAATTCTGCTGCGCGTAACTTGTGAATCGATACCCGACGTTTGCCGTACAAATACTTTCGACGAATTGACTGACTGAAGACGATTTTTGATGAACTGAACGACTGAAGGCGACGTGTAATGTATTGAGATTTTCGATGAACTGACCGCGATCTACCTCTGACTTGGCTTTTTATACACCCACTCCCCGATATGCCTAAAGATTATAACTGAGTTACTATTGGCTAATAAAACGCGTCAACATTAGCGTCTATTTTAATATCCAATGAAAATTATGAATACATATGCTCTAGGGAAATATTCCAGAAGGTTCTCAACGGAAAAAACGCGCCAATATTACGTAACTTCCTCGTTTCCAATAATGATAAACAGCTCACCCCCTCGCTGCATTATTGCGCGCTATTATTGTCAGTTTCAGTAAGGCCGTATAAACTTATTTCTCAACAATAATTACAATCAATAAACATCTTAAATCAATGTCACATAAAAATGCATATTCATATTACAATCATTATTTACATTTAAGTAATTTGCGATACAAATTACTGCATCACAATGAAGAATACTTTTGGAGACATTCCCAGGAAATTCAAGATATACATTTTATTTGTCATAAAAATATCTTAAACATATGATATTTTAATCAAAATCGTTAGAGCCATTTTTGAGAAAATTAAAATTTTCAAAAAATTTTCCATGTAAAGGGTAATCTGGGGTGAGGGGATTTTCTTGAAAACCTTCATGTCGCATCTCTGGAAGATACTGAACCTAAATACCAAGTTTGGTATTTATCTGACTGTTCGTTTCTGAGTTATGCTATTCACAGACAGACACACACACACAGACACAAAGATAGACACACACACACACACACACACGGACATGTTTCCAAAAATGCTTTTTTTGGATTCAGGGGGTCTCAAAACATGTATTTCCGGTGAAATCTCGTTATCGAATTTTTGGGTGGAATACAATACTTCCCCTACTTACTATACGTAGTAGAGAAAGTAAAAATGAATAACGAATTCCCATTTTAGAAAATAAGTATTGAAAAATTTAAGGGAATAACAAGGAATATCTCGAAATGGTTCACTCAACAAAAAAATGTATATGATATAAATTGTGTATTTTCACGCAATCTACATTTTTTTGTGTAGTAAAATTTTGTCTATCTCTTATGGTTCACCAGTTATGCAAAAGTCGTTCACAATGGAGAATACTTTTGGAGACATTCCCAGGAAATTCAAGATATACATTTTATTTGTCATGAAAATATCTTAAACATATGATATTTTAATCAAAATCGTTAGAGTAATTTTTGACAAAATTAAAATTTTCGAAAAACCTTCCATGTAAAGGGTAATCTGGAGTGGGGGATTTTCTTGAAAACCTTCGTGTCGCATCTCTGGAAGATACTGAACCTAAATACCAAGTTTGGTGTTTATCCGACTGTTCGTTTCTGAGTTATGCTGTTCACAGACAGACACACAGACACACACGGACATGTTTCCAAAAATGCTTTTTTGGGATTCAGGGTGTCTCAAAACATGTATTTCCGGTGAAATCTCGGTATCGAATTTTTGGGTGGAATACAATACTTTCCCTACTTACTATACGTAGTAGAGAAAGTTAAACAGCAAGCGCTCTTGACAAATGCGAAGCGATCAATTTTGCTTCTGAATGTATTGTTGCTTATTTATTGTGAAGCAGTTTTTCCCGGTGTGGGTTTTCGGTGCTGTTCATTTTGACATAGGCATCGTTTGATAAGACGTCAACTCTTCCAGGAAAACATTAAAGCTTGAAATGTGAATGAAAAGATTTGCACGCATTCGTAGTTCGTCCAATGTCTGCTGATCTGGCTGCCCACATACGGGAGGAAAATTGGCACTTTCGTCAATATAATTTTCAACCAATTAAGAAGCAAATTTTACAATGTTGTTACTTTCGGGTTGTACTGGCATCAAATCGTGAACAAATAAATCACCTGCTTCACATGGTTACACATAGTGTAAACCAGCGTTCAACGAATGCATCCTTATCATTGTACTCGCCTGCCAGCCCTAAAGCATGTATTTCCCTCCTCCCACCATACGCTAGTTAAGTAAAATATGCACAGAATTATTTCAATATTCGGCCACCGGTTTTCACGGCATTATGAGCAGCTATTTCTAGATCGGAAATTATAGCTTTAGTCTCAAATATCTTATTTAACCGCTCATCACACTTGTGACAGAATACCAAAGACACACAGTGACCATACTTAAAGCCGTGAAGTGTGAACATTTGAGAAAATAAATAGACACAATATTCAAATATTGTGTCAACTTACACCAAAGGACACGTTACTAAAAAGTTCAAATTTATGCGACAGCTGAAAATTGCAATCCCGCTGGCTTTGTCGTTATGCATTGCAAATTGTTCATCTAGGTTTACCCTAATATCTAGAGCCAGAATCTTGTTATGAGTCTCAATTCGGTCAACGGGAAATTAAAAGAAAAGCGCAAGTTATATGCATTTCTCTTTATTCGACTTAAATCATTCATGTTTTGAAGGAGCTGTATTATATTTCAACTGTTGGGGAACCGAACTTGTAGTTGCAACCGCACTTATAGTAAACAGTTTCCGGTAGCCTTCGCCCCAAATGTACTTTCAGGTGGTTTTTGCCCCAAGTTTAAAAAAAAATATTAACTTTGTAATTTGACTGTTACTTTAAGTATTAAATATTTATATTTGCCTCGGCTGCATCAGTATTAATGTTAGAGACATGTTTCTCTTTGTAGGGTTGTGATGCGACAAGAATGTAGGCTTACACAGATTATAATTTTTACTTCACTCCTTTTATTAATGCTTGATACGTTTTAAATAACACTTCACTGATATAGAGAGGTTTGAGGTTCTTTAATTAATTAATTGCACTTTTTAACACGTAAACTACTTTTGTCTCACACAAAATACGTATACAATTTCTCGAGGACGCATCACGCGTCCGATTAGGAACACGATCTACTAGTAACTGACTTCTGACTTTGTAAATGTTTCTCCTTTTTGGTTTCTGATTGGCTAATCCTACTTCAATAGAATACCTTCATTTAACTAAAGCTTTTTCTGGTTGTTGATTGGCTATTTTTATAAACTGTCACAAAAATTACATTATTGTTGCTCCAATAATGACTAGTAACATTATTAAACTCTCAAACTCATTATTGCCTCAAGGTTACCTCATTGTTAGCAACTTTTGACCTATTTCTCAGAGCTCCTACATTATTAAATTACGCAATGCATTCACATTACATTATTACACATGGATAAATATATGCAATGACTGTTATATACATTTTGCAAATTATTACATACACATGTTGCTTCAAGGCGGGCTTTTATTGAATTTGCATATTATATAATTAGACTGAAATCATTTAAGTGTTAAAAACACTACCTCAGTTTATATAATTATAAGCAGACAATTCTTTCAGTACGTGTTGAACCACTTTGTTTGGGCGTGCAGATGTATCATCTGTAGGCTTTTTTGCGATAGTACTAAGTACTTGGCGTTGTAATTTATGTACCTCTTTATTATGGTTATGAATGTACTGTAAGAGATGGGAAACTAAGACCTGGCAATATACTAGGGTAGTCAGACCAGCATTCGGTGCGATAGTCTGGTGGACTAAGACACCAGATCTAAGCACCAAAACAAAACTAAACAGAATCCAAAGGACGGCCTGTCCAGCAGCAACTGGGGCAATGGGCCCGATCCCTACTGCAGAAACGGACACAATCTTGAGCCTGACCCCTTTGGATATTTTGATGAAGGGGGAGGCCAGAATGACCTTCCACAGACTGCAGAAAACCAAAATAACTAAGACTCCAAGGTCTACATCGGGAATCTTAGCACAACAAATGAGGTATTAGAACCAATTTTCAAGCCGGAAGCAGACTACCTCGGAAAAAACTTTACATAACCATAAGAAATTCAAGGTAACACGAATTAAAGAAGGCTTATGGCAAGAATCCTATCAGAAACTACCTGAGCGTTTTTTGATTTGGTTCACCGGCGGCTCAAAAATAGACCCAGGGACGAGTTCTGGGGTATTTGGTTTAAAACACTGGTGTAGCTTTAGTAATTCACTGGGCCATTTTACTATGTGCAAAAGAAAGTCTTAGAAAAGAGTATAAAATAAACAGATCTTCATTCTTTTTCAGATAGACAGGCAGCACTAAATGTGTAAAAAGTCCTTTATTGTCAGCTAGACTGGTAGATGAATGTATTGCTGGTTTATCCAACCTGGCAGAACATAACAAAGTTTGTTTGTCATGGATCCCAGGACATAAAGGAATTGAAGGCAATGCGGAAGCTGGCGAACTTGCAAAGTAAAAATGGACACAACTGAAACCCAAACACTAAGGCACAACTATGTGTTCCATTAGAGAGGTTAGCATAAACTGGTGTAATAAACAACACTTTTTGGCCTGGAAGAGGATTCCAGGAATTCGGCATGGGAAATTGCATAGCAAACCTTTTCCTGACAGACTGTTTAAATAGTAAATTCTCAGTTAAAAATCTGATGTGTAACACTCACATGACTTTCTCTACTCTTGTACAAACTATTTTTACAAACGCTTATTCTCCATATGCTTCATGTTAATCGAGATATCGATCTTAAGGCTAATTTTCTTGTAGATACTAGGGGAATATGGTAAGTTATAAGCGATAGTCAAATATTTTAAGTGCTGGTTGCTATGTGGCACATTCCATTCTCTTTGCATGTCCAGGACATAAAAAAACTCTGATGTGTTACACTCACATGACTTTTTCTACTCTTGTACAAACTATTTTTACAAGCGCTTATTCTCCATCTACTTCATGTTAATCGAGATAAACATTTGCAGACTCTATCTTATTGCTAATTTTCTTGTAGATGTAAGGGGAATATATATTTACAAGGACAGTATCGAAATACAGTAGCCTTTAAGCATATACATATCTCTTAATAGCTGGTTGCTAGGTGCAGCACCATTCCCTTTGCCACAGATTAATACTCTTTGCATATCCAAGACAAAAAATGAATAACGAATTGCCATTTGAGAAAATAAGTATTGAAAAATTTAAGGGAATAACAAGCAATATCTCGAAAATGGTTCACTCAACAACAAAAATGTATATGACATAAATTGTGCATTTTAACGCGATCTACATCTTTTGTGTAGTAAAATTTTGTCTATCTCTTATGGTTTACCAGTTTACCAAAAGTCGTTCACAATGAAGAATACTTTTGGAGACATTCCCAGAAAATTCAAGATATACATTTTATTTGTCATTAAAATATTTTAAACATATGATATTTTAATCAAAATCGTTAGAGCAATTTTTGAGAAAATTAAAATTTTCGAAAAATGTTCCATGTAAAGGGTAATCTGGGGTGGGGGGATTTTCTTGAAAACCTTCGTGTCGCATCTCTGGAAGATACTGAACCTAAATACCAAGTTTGGTGTTTTCCGACTGTTCGTTTCTGAGTTATGCTGTTCACAGACAGACACACAGACACACACGGACATTTTCCAAAAATGCTTTTTTTGGATTCAGGGGATCTCAAAACATGTATTTCCGGTAAAATCTCGGTATCGAATTTTTTGGTGGAATACAATACTTCCCCTACTTACTATGCGTAGTAGAGAAAGTAAAAACAACAGTAGCCTTTGCCAAAAGGGATGCACCAGTGAGAAAGCACTCACACATGATAGGAAGGTTTCAGGGCAACACAGACTATACACTGTGCGGATTTGAAACTGAAACAGACTGCCATACTATATTATGCTCCTATGAAGCGTTAGCATCAAGGAGATATAAAATCTTTGAAAATAATTTTATGGAGCCAGAAGACTACTACCCCAACACACTATTGGGTCTGTGTAATCTGCTGAGGCGACACAGGTCTAGTGTGAAGGGATAGCAATCATTACAGGGTTAGCACAATAAACTTTAGGCTGCAGTGCAACCGGAGCTTTTGCAGGCGGGTCCTAGCCCACATAAAAAAACAAAAAAGCTATGAACCAAATCGCTTCTACCAACATTACTATTATTTCCTATAGTAGGTATAAATTTTAGGGTTGCATTTTTGAAGAACACACCTCCATTTCACCCCTTTACAGTTCACTGTCGTAATAAAATTTAAAATCGTCTATAATGATTGGATATTTGCCTCGCTCACTTATACAGCGTACAACTGATGACATTATTGGTACAGGATACAGTTCACTCACCAATACTGACTTAGTGACAACTGATGATATTACTAATAAGTTGAGTGGTGGTGGTGGTGGTTGAGTAACGCGGTACAGTCTTTACATTACTTTTTACAAAATGCACGATAATAGTAAACAATGCTAATAACACCCCATAATTTCATTGATGCAGTGCAGTTTCCTTTTTGAATCCGGGGCCTTTGGTTCAATTCCTTATTTTTCTGTGCAGTTTACTACCGCCCAAGAGCGTTTATACTTGCAATTACGTATGTTATTATGTTGCAATGTTACTGAAATGATTCTGAATATTGTGACATGTGGTTGTGGTAACACTGTAATAATATATGGTTATGGCAACAGTGTATGGCTATTTCTTATGTTGGTAATACAGACCGGTAGTGACGTAATAGGAGAGGGAGTAAAACCGTATTATCTTGTGTTAGCGTGTAGGATGCTCTCTTCTAGCGTCACCAGCGAGCAGTGCAGACGTGTGTGATAGGCATGGCGCTTCGTCAAGCAGGAAGGTAAAATGTATCATCTTTAATTTATATTACATACTTACCATCTAAACTTATACTATGTGAATTCTTAATGTAGGTAGTTCCTTACTTCCTGACCCATGATGATATTAGGAAGTTTTCAGGAACTTTATTAGCTTGCCCCGTCGGATCTCGTGTTAGTTTAATGTGGTGATTTAGATTTCCGTACCATGCTCTACTCCCTGTAATTATGTGAAAATAAAAGAGGTCACGACAGTATATGAAAAATCTTAAAACAAAGCTGGTGAAATTAATACCTTCACTGAATGTATAGCAGCATTTTTCTCTCGTCAAAGATGTTAATTACTTAAAAACTTTGTCGTAATATTTAGCTTACTATACTACAGCCTGTAGCCATGCCCCTGCCCCCGTCGTCCACCGTGGTGTATTGGTTACCACGCTAGCCTCTAGTTCCCGAGGTCGCGGGTTCAAACATGGCGGAGAGCGATGGATTTTTTTCGGGCGTAAAAATACTTAGCATGGACTCCTTCGGAAGAGAAGTAAAGTCGGTGGTCCCATGTCGTAGATTTACGGCACGTAAAAGAACCTCAAGCCCGATAAAGAGACCTCTGAACAAAATTACCCGTCTTTCACGCCTAATTTAGAATGGGACGCTAAGTGCCACAGTAGTTAAAGAGCGTCCATAAATAAAACTCAATTTAAATTAATTTCCGCCCCATGTAGCCTTGGCTGTGGAGCCAAGGGAGTTCCAAGTTCCTCCCCTTAAATATTTTGATTCTTGAGGGTACCTTGCGAAATAAGCCATTCTGAGATATCCGTTATTATAGGTAAGAATTGCTCATTTCTTGGTCATGCGCTTTGAAGTTCCTTCAAAATTCAGTTGTTTCTCCTGATTGCATGGAAACAGTATGGAATTTTAAGGCCAGCATGTAGCGTTCAGTTCTTAAACATTTGACTATCGCTGTTCCCTTTGTGTCTATAACAAAATGTGTAATCTATTTCTGCAAAGGCTTATTTGGATTAAAATGTAGTTGATAGAAAAATAAGCTTTAGTAGGAATAGTTTGTCTACCCACTTATAAAGACATAGGGTAGAGAAAGTCATGTGAACGCATCGCATGAGATTGTTTTTATTTAACATGCACTCCAACGTTTCTCAGACTGTTACTGTCAAATTTCTATATGTTGAAAACATTTCTCACAATTTATAGCACAGATATGATCAATAGGTCACATTAATTTAAGACAGAATTGTGTAATGTATTACGAAAATTTTAACTATTCTGGTATAAAAATAATGTATCCATTGAATTAATGGACATAAAATTATCATCGTGGTATGCGTAACAATTTACATGCTCTGGCGTTTTTCAAAAGTTTTCATTTAATAGTTTTGTTATTCTTTTTCAAAAATTGCATCGTTTACGGTGTTTACAAAATTATTTTAAATGAATTTAGTTGAGCAAATGTTTTGGTATAACAGCTGAAGTCACTGTGAAAATGGATTTTAATCTGACGGGGCAAAGGATGTTAAAGTCATGAACTGTGAAAGTGTTTTTGAACTTCCTCATGAGTTTTAACGACTTCACAGTTGTATTTCTCCGTCATTAGGTAGTGTAGGTACGCTTGCACGTAAAACACACATAGCTACATTACTAAAACCTTTTATACTTAATTTTGTAAGTACGCAATTACCAGACAGCGGGATTGTAGTAAGTAAACAGAGCAATCTGGTTACCGCACGGAGTGTAGGTGATGTCAGGTACTGTAAGGGACACACTCCTCCCCTTCCCTTCACAACACCCGGTTTCGTTGTGACTGTTGCATTTATGTATTTGCTGCACACAACCTAGTGGAGAACTGTGGCAATATCTCTAAAGAATCTAATGTGTTACACTCACATGACTTTCTCTACTCTTGTACAAATTATTTTTACAAACGCTTATTCTGCATATGCTTCATGTTAATCGAGATATCGAGATGTTAATCCTATTCCTAATTTTCTTGTAGGTGCATGGGGAATATGGTAGTCTTTAAGCGATAGTCAAATATTTTAAGAGGTGATTGCTCTGTGGAGTATTCCATTCTCTTTGCATTACCAGGACAACAAAAACGAATAACGAATTTGAGAAAAAGTACAAGTATTGGAAAATTTAAGGGAATAACAAGCAAATGGTTCACTCAAGAACAAAAATGTATATGACATAAATTGTGTATTTTAACGCGATCTACATTTTTTGTGTAGTAAAATTTTGTCTATCGCTTATGGTTTACCAGTTATGCAAAAGTCGTTCACAATGGAGAATACTTTTGAAGACATTTCCAGAAAATTTGAGATATACATTTCATTTGTCATAAAATATCTTAAACATATGATATTTTAATCAAAATCGTTAGAGCCATTTTTGAGAAAATTAACATTTTCGAAAAATGTTGCATGTAAAGGGTAATCTGGGGTGGGGGGATTTTCTTGAAAACCTTCGTGTCGCATTTCTGGAAGATACTGAACCTAAATACCAAGTTTGGTGTTTATCCCACTGTTCGTTTCTGAGTTATGCTGTTCACAGACACACACACACACACACACACACACACACACACACACACACACACACGCACGCACGGACATGTTTCTAAAAATACTACTTAATATACGTAGTAGAGAAAGTAAAAATTATAAATTCTATTTTTAAAACCTAGTATACGTAGAACACAGTGTCAAGCTACGCCACGGATGTAAATACAGAAACACTCAAGCATTGTATTGCAAATTGTGAGGATAAACTGCCTCAGCAAGAGGCACCTCCATCAAATCAAACGTTTAATGGAGAACTATGCCCGGCATTTATTTCTACCGATGTTTCGTTACATGAACTACAGGATAGAATGTCGCGGACGATTTTAGAAAAGTACACTGACAAGCCAATTCCGCATTCTGCAACGTTACGTAAGTACTATGTACAAATATGTTATGAGAAGTGCATTGATAGTGTAAGAATGAACCTAAATAACGACAACATATGGGTTTCTATGGATGAAACGACAGATGCTGTTGGGTAATTTGTGGTACTGGATTCAGAAGGTCCCATTGGACTGTATGTTTTAACAAGTGAGCTAGTCAGCGTTGCGAATTATTCTACCAAAAGTGCAGCTTTGACAATGCCGTAAAAGTATTATGGCCATCAGGTGTAAAACACGATAAAGTACGTCTATTTGTTACGGATGCAGCTCCTGTATGGTAAAGGCAGGAACCCATCTGCAAATCAGTTACAGAAACTTAACACATGCCATGTGTCTTTGTCCATGCCTGCCACAGACTTGTGGAAGAGGCACGATCTCAATTTCCTGCCGTTGATAAGCTTGCAAGGACTGTCAAGAAGGTATTTGTGAAAACGCCTTCACGTGTGGCATTATTTCGGAATCTCTAATCTGGTGTTCCTCTTCCTGTCGCAACAGTTCTAACACGATGTGGACACGGCTGAAAGCTTGCGAATACTATTCTAAGAATTTCGATGTCGTTAAACACGTGATACAAACATTTGATAGTGACGCTGCGGCTGCAATAAACAAAGCCCAAACTCTTTTATGTGACCGTGATGCAGGGAGAGCCAAAAAATCTACGAACCGGCTGCGCGGTGTTTTTCCTGTCCGCATCCTCGGCGCTCGTTGCCGTCTGTCGCTAACATAGAAAGGCGCGGATGAAAGCAAACAACCAATTTTTTTCGAGTCAACAATTGACGCCCGTACATATGTGAACACAATTTTGCCCCCCCCCCTTTTAGAGAATTAGCAGTCAGGGAGC
This sequence comes from Deroplatys truncata, assembly GCA_030765065.1. NCBI lineage: Eukaryota > Metazoa > Arthropoda > Insecta > Mantodea > Mantidae > Deroplatys > Deroplatys truncata. Next base: position 42,864,917 of record CM060975.1, on the reverse strand, counting down.
GTGATGTTGCCCTTTTTCAACAAGACTCTGCAACAGCTTATACGACCAATATTTCAATGAGAACATTTGAAAGTGTGTTTGAGGACAGAATTATTAGTAGAGATTTGTGGCCCCCTCGGTCCCCCGACCTAAACCCCTGCGATTTCTATCTCTGGGGTAACTTAAAACATAAAGTGTAGAAGATAAACCCACACACCCTGGAAGAATTAAAACAAAATATCCGCCAGGAAATTGCCAGCATTTCTCAACGTGAACTACGGCGAGTGATGGATAGTTTCCTAAAGAGGTGGCAAAAATGTATGGACAACGACGGTGGCCAGTTTCAGCACTTCCTTTCATAAAGTTGGTAAGTAAAGCCTTTAAAAGTCGTTTTAAAAATGTTGTATGGTTTCTTCCGCGCCTTTCTATGACAGCGGCAGACGGCAACGAGCGCCGAGTACACGAACAGGAAAAACACCGTGCAATCGGTTCGTGGTTTTTTGGCTCTATCTCTGTATTAAACGTCAATTGACATAATTACCTCGTTATGAAAGAAGCTATCGACAAGCTGAATGATATGGAAGATGGCATAGGAAAAGAAAGAAAGAAACTACAAAATATTTTACAGGAAAATAGTGGATACCATAAACTCCGTAACAGGGCCGACGTGATGGCAGACGAAAACAGTGCTTTAAAATACCTAGATATAGACAAAAAGTGTATAGCATATTTTACGTATGCACCTGTGGTTTCAGCAGACGTGGGACGCTGCTCTTCTTGCTATAAGTCGGTGTTATTGGAAAGCAGACAATCATCTTTTTTTCGAAAGCCTGAAAATGTGGGTTGTAATTCATTAATAAATCAATTGACATAGAATTTAATCCATGTGCACAATGTGAAGTATCCCTTTGCATTAATTATTTCATAAAGATGTTTCAGTTATATAAGGCAGCTGTAAGTGTTATAAATAATATTGAGAAATAAAGTAAATGTTCACGAGGAATGCGTAATACTTCTTGTATAGACTGTACCGCGACCGGGTCAGTGTCAGCCCTTATCGCTACACCCTGACCCTTTCTATTCTGTACGCTTTCCTCACGTAGCAACTCCAATGTCACAGCCCTAGTTATAAAACCATACTTGTGCTGCTTTCCTTCACTGGCTTTATCATGGTCACTCTCATATTATTGTTTAGATTTCAGTGGACTTTATTGTGTTTGTGACTTCCTTGACACTAAAGGAACATCTTATATCTCAGCCCTTCATTAATTTTATTAGTAAACAAACAAAACACGCTTGGCACTGTAAACAGAGAAGGCTGCTGTCTATCGCTATGCAATGATGAACGTCAGTTTTTCGCCTAACAAGAAAATAAAATGAAATGTAATACTCTAATTCTGATTTAAAACATTAAAATTGAGTTTTATTTATGGACGCTCTTTAACTACTGTGGTTCTTAGCGTCCCATTCTGTATTGGGCGTGAAAGACCGGTAATTTTGCTCAGAGGCCTCTTTATCAGGCTTGAGTTTCTTTTACGGGCCGTAAATCTACGACACGGGACCACCAGCTTTATTTCCCTTCCGAAGGAAGCCATGGTAAGGATTTTCACGCCGGAAAAAGCCCATCGCCCTCCGCCGGGTTTGAACCCGCGACCTCGGGAACTAGAGGCTAGCAAGGTAACACTCTAATTCTGGAATTTATTAATTTTAGATGCTAGGACTGCGTAAAACATTGTATAGGACTGATGTAGGTATACGTGACTCGTGCCACAATCTAAAGCATTACACGCTTGTTACATAAATCCTATCGCTGAAGACCTCTGAATTTCAATAACCGCGTGAATTCTACTTCTGATCTAGTGAGATGGCTCCGCGGTATCGTGGTCCCGGTTCGATTCCTGTGGACAGCCACTCTGGCCATGGGTTTTTTACTTGGTTTCCCCTGATCGGTAGATCAATGTTGGGGTGGTTCCACTTCTACCACGAATTTACTGCCCCTATCATTTTCTTTCATCTGTTACAGGCGACAATGGTTGGTATGTTGCGGCAAGACAGTGTAATTCCTACTTTGGAAAGATTTACCCCTGGCGCTTGACAGGACTGCTAGGGCCCCCTTGCTTCCTAGAAGTGTTTCTCTATACCCTCTCCCAGGGCTAGCCAGCGTCAAGATTGTCGTCCTTCGTAGTCTAGCCTCTAGTTCCCGAGGTCGCAGTTTCAAACCCGCGGAGGGCGATGGATTTTTTTCGGGTATAAAAAGCCTTAGCATGGCTTCCTTCCGAAGCCGGTGGTCCCGTGTCGTAGATTTACGGCACGTAAAAGAACCTCAAGCCTGATAAAGAGGCCTCTGAGCAAAATGACCGGTCTTTCACGCCCAGTATAGAATGGGACGCTAAGAACCACAGCAGTTAAACAACGCCCATTAATAAAACTCAATTTAACTTAATTACCGTGAAGATTGGTGCCATGTTGGAATCGTTCGCGACCCCGCAATTGCTAGCATATCATCGTGAGGATCTGGCCGCCCTTCGGGACTTTCCTGCTCCAAGGGGTCACGTTGAAACCAAGAAAGGACCCACTATGGCCTATTTGCGGTGCAATGCTCCAGTTACTTGGCTGCTCCGTCTGACTCTTTCCGAAACGCATTAGTGTTTTCTAAACGTCTCTAACCAAATAGTTGAGTCAGAAAGCGACTTAATGGTTGTGCACGGTGTTAGAATTTGGTGCAGTTTCCTCTCCATGCAGCGGCACATTCCACTTGTTGCTTCTGGTCATTGGCCGCTCTCATTTCTTCCTTCACTTCCTCGTGAGATCATCTCACACCTGCATTTTACGTGTCTGGTCAGTGGAAAATTACCCACATTGCAACACTCTTTAACGATTCTTACACACTTATTAAACACTAGCTAGCTCAGCCAGCGTTGCACGGTTACCTTTTTAAACTCCTATGACGAATCAATTAATACCATTTTCCTCCCTCTTCTTAATGAAATTATTGTGTAATGATTTAGAGAGTTTGTATAATGTATCCTTCCCTTTACCCCTAATAATTTTAGCTTCATACAAGCTCGATTATTCCACATAAAGGATGATACATCCCCTGGTATTCACGCAGAAGGAGGTGAAACGTCTGACTTCCTAACTTCCCCCGGACACTTCCAAGTTCTGGAAATGCTGTATCTTTGGCGGTGAAAGAACCCTCGGCCGGAATGGTCGAATAATCTTCTTAGATAATTATAGTAGCTTAAATTTTGAACATTTGTGTCTTCTTTTTGGTCACATACTTAATTAATAACAAACGCTACACAACGCAGAAACCCTCAGTATTGAAGAAGTAAAATTATTACTACGTTATTTGCACCACGCTTTGGGAGCCAATTTGAAGAAACGGGTTGTGTTGCTTCAAGTATGGTAAGCCAGTTTGAAGAAGGTGTATTATATTTCGACTGTTGGGGAGCCGAACTTGAAGAAGATGCAACGGCACGTATGGTAAAAAGTTTCCGGTTTCCTTCGCCCCAAATGTACTTCCCGGTGGCCTTTGTCCCAAGTTTAAAAATATTAACTTTATAATTTGACTGTTTCTTTAAATATTATAAGTAGGGGGGAAATGGGGTTTCTGGCGCAGTTAATTTATGCATGGCTATTCATATGCAAATGAGCTCCCCCACCTCTTCTCCCCCCACCTCCTCTCCCCCCACCCCCTGCTACTTGGCATGGGGTTTCTGGCGCAGTTAATTTATGCATGGCTATTCATATGCAAATGAGCTCCCCCACCTCCTCCCTCCCCCACCTCCACCCCCCCGCTGTGCCTTGGTAGTTTTAGTTGCAGCTGCGGTCGTAAATCATGTTGAGTACAATGGAGGCTTGACAGTTAAGCAATTAAGGCTGTCAATCAACTGTCAAAACGAACAAAGGGGTCATAAATTTAAGGTTCTGTAACAAAGGCGAGATGTTTTTCCTACCAATTCCACATCCGGCCACTTCTGCACCTGGTCAGTTACCCACTCCACTCCTATTGTTCTCGAACACGTGGCATACTCGTTCCACTAGCTTTTAACAAAAGAACAATGCTTAACCTTCAGCTGTCAAAATGAACAAAGCCCATGATGAATTAGGGTTGTAACAAAGCCGGTCCCTTTCCATTGTGTAAGAGATTCTATTGTGTGTGCCTTTCTATTGTCCGATGCAAGCATTCTTTAGAAAGACCACCTGCAACGTTCCCATCCCAATAACAAAGCCTGACCCTTTCCATTGTGTAAGAGATTCTATTGTCCTTGGCAAGGCTAGTTTAGAAAGACACCTGCAGCGTTCCCATTGTTTGGCCACCTGCTAGTTTAACAAAAGAATTCGAGGGTTGCTTTATACTCGTCCTGTCCTTGTTTGTGTGAAAGAGAGAGAAACTTGTTTACCAACTCTGCGTGACGTCATACTTTAGAAAGACACCTGCTCCATAACAAAGCCTGACCCTTTCCATTGTGTAAGAGATTCTATTGTGTGTGCCTTTCTATTGTTCTGTGCAAGGCTAGTTTAGAAAGACACCTGCAGCGTTCCCATTGTTTGGCCACCTGCTAGTTTAACAAAAGAATTCGAGGGCTGCTTTATACTCGTCCTCTCCTTGTTTGTGTGAAAGAGAGAGAAACTTGTTTACCAACTCTGTGTGACGTCATTGTCGGCCATCATGATTTTGCCTGAGGGAGTTCTCTCCGATGTTTTACGACCTCCTACGAATATACCCGAGCATAGTTAACAAGCATTCTGTTTCAGCCAACGACTCCGAAAAGCATCTAATATACATTTCATTACGTGCATTAAACCTCTGAGTGATATCCATAGATCGGTGTTCGATTCTTACTGTAATCAAAAGTTTATTGCTAATGAGAAATTAATGATTGATATTATTATATCATTACCTTAAATAATAAAAACGGCGTTCAGAGGATTGTAGCTCGACTCTTACCAAGTGAAACTCTAACTCGAAATAACTATTAAACTATGCAAGACCAGATTGAAAATGTATTTAACAAATATAATTTAATTTTTATACATCATTACCCTGATTAATGAAAGACCGTTCAGAGGACCCTAGTTCGAATCTTACGCAGCGAAACTCTAATGCTTAATAAATATTAAACTTTGTAAGGTCAGATTAAAATGTATTTAACAAATATAATTTAATTTTTATATATCATTACAATAATTAATAAAAAGGGTGTTCAGAGGGTCCTAGATCGAATCTGCGAAACTCTAATGCTCAATAACTATTAAACTATGCACGGCTAGATTAAAATGTATTTAACAAATATAATTTAATTAATGAAACGGTGTTCAGGGGGATCCTAGATCGAATCTGCGATACTCTAATGCTTAATAAATATTAAACTATGCGAGTATTGGGCGGCCAGATTAAAACGTGTTTAACAAATATAATTTAATATACACGACATTACAATGTTTAACGAGCTGTATTGTTAGGAACCCAGAGGTCCATAGATCGAATCCTACCCTGCGAAACGTTATAATAACTATTAAAATATTGAAGCAGGGGGCGGTCGGATTAAAATTGCATTTAGCAAATATCATTGTTTATATTAAACCCCTGCGCATACTTAGATATCCCGAAGCCTAGACAACATTCTTTCTTCTTCTCCTCTCTTTTTCTTTCTATCTATCTCTTTCTTTCTCCACGACTTGTACACATTCAGGCGTTCACATATACACGAGCGCTTGTACACACATCAGCAAACATACACTGGTGCACGCATGCAAGCACACACACACACGCACATACATACACCAGCACACACACATGCACATACATACAACAGTACACACACACATACACCAGTACACACACGCATTCACGCACCTCATGCGTATACATACATACACCAGTGCTCTTACACTCACACATTCACGCACCTCATGCGTATACATACATACAACAGTGCTCTTACACTCACGCATACATATACATGGACACACACACACACGTGCAAGCACATATGCCTGTTCACTTACACCCAACAGCAGCAACCCACACACGCACACACCAACTCACGCGCATGTCCTGAATGAAAAGAGACAAAATGATGCAATAAAAACTAATTATAGCTCGGGATGCAAGGCTCCATTTACGATTGCTCGAAACCGGTCTTGATGAATGGGTTCATCTTCTAATAACTCCAAAACTAATTAAAATAAAGACAGTAAATAAACTTTATTACTTTTATGCCATTAGCTCGTTTCTTGTGCATGTATATTAGAGTCCAGGTGTCATGGGTTCGATCCTTAACTTTAAAATCTCAATTATCTCAGAAACTAACAGTGATAGAGGAGCGGTTCAAAGCACGATTGTTAGCTCCTATGATGGGCAATTAATGCCTTATATAATTTCCAATCAGTGTCCCTAGCTCGAATCCCGATCTTTCAGTGACTTCCTTAATATTCCACTGTGTTCTAGAATATATCACTTAGATCAATGTTGCAACTGCATACAGGTCTTTAAACACATCAAACTAATATTATAAATAATTTTGTTTCTGGCGTTCTGAGTTCGAATACCGATTCAATGAAGTTTACTTATAAATTTAATAACAGGAAATAATTAAGACAAAGGCACCAAATAAACATATTACGTTTATGTCATCAGATAATATCTTGAGGGCGTATATTAGAGTACCTGACGTCCAGGGTTCGATCCTTAAGTTTAAATCTCAATTATCGCAGAAACAGGCAGAGATAGAGCTGTAGACGAAAGCATGTTTGATAGCTCATACAATGAACAATTAATGCTGTATATAATTTTCAATCAGTTGCCCCTAGTTCGAATCCCGAACTTTCAATGACTTCACTGATTTTCCTCTGTACTCTGGAATACATCGCTTAGATTGATGCTTTAACTGCATGCAGCTTTGTGTAACGACATTATGGATGTACTCTGTGTGAGAGAGAGCGAGAGAGGGAGAGAGAGAGAGAGCGAGAGAGGGAGAGGAAGTGAAACAAGCAGGGATAGAAGTGCTGAGGGCCTCTGCGCATGCGTAGCAAGAGATGATGTCATTGGCTGCAATAATCACGTGACGTGTAAGCATCACAGCCATGATGACGTGCAGGCATCGCCTGGAGGGGGTTTAGATCCCTATATAAACAGACATCTTTCCCATGTTAGAACTGTTGTGTACTTATTAACTTTACATTCAAGTTTTAAAGAGCTTTAAAATCAACGTGAGCTGCAGGCCGTCTACACATTCAGCACATATCAAAACGGGGGCAATGCAAGGTGAGTTTTAAATAACTATACAAAATCACTGTTGGCTTTTACAATACATTTAATTTTATTTAAACGTTACAGTACATGAAAGACGATTCGTTACAAAGAGCATCATATTTTCTAATCTGTGCTTTACATTCACATGATATTCTCAACACACATTCTTCTGTAACATTTATATGATTTTCTCTACATCTTCTTTGTAAACATTCATACGATTTTCCCCTCATTCTTTGTTTCACTATACACTCACATGATTTACTCTACTCATTCTTTATTCCACCTACAGGTTCATGCTCTGTTAACATTCACATGACTTTCTCTTCACATTCTTTGCTTCCATTAACATTCACATGATTTTCACCACACCTTCTTCTTACATAAACATTCATACGACTTTACCCTCATTCTTTGTTTCACTATACACTCACATGATTTCCTCTACTCATTCTTTGTTCCCCTGCAGGTTCATGCTTTGTTAACATTCACACGACGTTCTCAGCTCATTTCTCTATTGACATTCACATGATCTTCTCCTCGCATTCTTACTTAAACATTCATACGATTTTCCCCCTCATTCTTTGTTTCACTATACATTCGCACACGATTTCCTCTACTCATTCTTTGGTTCTCTGCTGGCTCATCTTCAATGAACATTCACATGATTTTCTGTACTTATTCTTTATTTCTCTACACCTTCATAGGCTTACAAAACATGCACACCCTAGTTCTAATATAAAGAAGTGTATAACTCGTTCTTCAACTTGAATAATGTAGTGAAAATAATAATTCATGGCAATGTCTGTTACAGATTGTTTAGCTGATAGACTTAACAAGATGGTGGAAGAGCGCAGTTTCCTACCGACTCGTCGAGTTCAAGATCTCGAAATAGGTCTTAACTATGAGATAAAGTCCTTAAAGAGAGTTCAAACAAGATATGGTACCAGGATCGTATCTTCGCTGGAGGATTGTCAAGTGTTCTTGCCAGAGCGCTATAATTCGTTAACCGATCAAGAGATTGCAGAAATACCTGGGAGCGTATACCTACAGTATAATGGCATGGCAGAGACGGGGAAATTTAAGACATGTAAATTGTCTTTTTTACATGCAAAGAAGGTGCGTAGAAGTGTCAAACTTAAGTATTGAATGTTCTCCCATTTCACAATGAAACATTCATAAATAAAACAACTGACTCATTGATATTACATATAAAGATACAAAAGATGCATATTATAGAATTTTATAAAAAATTAACGAAATTACAATATCACATGCTTTGAGTTTAATTATATCTAGCGCATTGAAATAACTCTAAATATCCGAATGTTTATACAAATCATTGTGCTTCTTTTACATGTGCCATATGCTTCATTTTACATGTATCATAACAAAAAATGTAATTCTTTCCAGGTTGCCTTTACTTGACCAAGATAGTTTTCTAAGACTTTCATTGTGCAATGTTTCAGGGTGTGCAATAAGAGGAAGAAGAAGAAGAGGAATAGCCTGCTGCCATGCAAAGGATGCTGACGCTATGGGAGGGTGGAATACCTGCAAGAAACATTTCGGCAAGAAACGGGTGCTGAGACATCTACATCACCGAAACACATTAAGACAGGATCCTTATATAACATTACAGGGTATACAATGAAAAACTACGGTCAATTTTGTATACAATTCAATGCATGGCTGAGAGTTAGCTCGAACTAGTCTCCCTATATTCACTGAAATTAAGCATTGTGAGCAATAATTTAAGTGACTGTGAAAATACTTTAAGTAATGGTGAAATTTGTATCCTAAAAGACTTGAGCCCTGTATACATTAACAGCATTAAGGCTGTTTGCCACGCTGGAATACAAATTATGAAAATAAAAAGACTTTCATTTAAATAATAAGGAAATTTGCATAATCTGCTGTTACAAGTGTAATGACATATACAGAAACAATGAGTCGGACGAGAAAGTGATGGAAATGTAAGATAAATAATAACAATAAAAGAATTAAGGTATGCTTTTACATAGTGTTTTTATTCATTAAAAATCCTTGTATTCCCAATGAAAAATAAATCATTACAATGATTAGTTTAAGTTATATCACAATGATCAAAAAGAGAACCGTCTTTAGATGCATTACTCGATCTTAAGTCAGAGCACCAAAAAATGACAAATCACGGCTTCTCCATTTTAGATGTGGTGTCACTATTCAGGTAAATTCATGTAACACAACAGGTTGAGTATGCAGATCTGTGGTCCTAAATGGGTGAAACAGAGTCTTATCCAGCTTAACAGTCTTGAGATCTCACCATCAGAAAGTCGAATCACAAGCCTTCTCCACTCGCTGAGCACAGGTTTAACAACAGCATTCTCTTCACCCTGAGACGATGTAAAGTATATAAATGTTCAACTTGACAAGGGATTCTAAACTGGTTGTTAGAGTCCAGAACTGATGTATTATATGGTGAAAACACATGTTCCTCTTCTTAGCGATCTTGTCGAATCTCGGTAGCATTGAAGATGCCCATGATTATAGGATTCTGAAGCCCAAAATCTGTAGGAACTGCTGATTGCGTGATGTTAACCTGATGGGCGTCAAGGGCAGAGCATGATGTGTGCGTCGAATCATTCCATTATTATATCCTCGACGTCGTTGACTTCTTCTAAAAACTATAGGCATTATGCTTATATCCTTGATATTGCTGTTAGGCTCCCCTGTTTGCTCTATGAAGCGGATGTTTATGAACAACAGGTAAAATTTGATTTGATGGTTCCTGTGAAATACGTTATCCAGCCGTAACAGATGGGAAAACTGGTAGATGGAGTGTCCACTTTTACTATAGAGGAAGGAGACTGATGCAATACTGCGCTAAATTCGTATGATGCTCAAATTAAATATATTCACTAGGAAATCAGATTCAGACAGCTGATTAGATGAAATAACTTTGTCACTGAAGGGTCGCAGAACGTTCCTATAGAACAATCACTGGAAAAAATCAAGAGTGAAAGGACATTTTAATGACATTTTTATTATTATTATTATTATTCACTGATCTAATAAAGAAGACATTCGCATCCTAATATGAGGAATCGTTAAACGTCGGGCATACAAGTCAAGGTCTATGTTACTCAATGTTTTTTCCGGGACAAGTATAGCCCTCTGCCAGAGTTTTTGAATTCCCTTTCAGGCTCTGTCTCCTCTTCGTTTCTGTGTTTCTTCCCTTATTCTTCTTCACTCGAAAACTTCTCCCTCTTGCTTCAATTTCTCTGTTACGCCTCATCATTTCAGCAAGTTGTTTATCTGCAGCTTTTTCGTATTTACAGCTGAGGCAATTTGGGCCGCACCTCCAGCAGCAGCGTCTAGAGCTGCAATAATTGGTATGAAGGGTAGAAATCCTCCTCGTTTCTTCTTTATGGTTACTGTACCTGGAGCTACCTTTCCCTTCATAATTGCTGTTACTAGTCACGCTGCCAACTTTTTCACCTAGTGTAACATCAGATTGCACGCTTTTCCAAGTCGTTTCAGTCAGATCTTGGCAGCAATGTTTCTCGAAGCAGAGACCTTATGCTGAGCGTTGGCAATGCCGCTAAGATTACACGAATCGTCTAACGGAATGATTCCAGGGTCTCCTCTCTTTAATTTTTCTCTAGCTTTACCACAGTTCCTCAGCCTATGTAACCAGGTAAATGTACTTCAATGATTGCAGGCTAGTGAGAGAGTTAATTAAACCGAAACCTCTTGCGGGCTTAACCACCTTAGCTGTCACGTTATACTAATCGATTTTTATTCAGGATAGTTCTTTTATACTTTCTCATTAGCGTATATACATTAAGAGCGATTTATTTTACTTTAGCTGTCAAGCTAGAGAGGATGAAACAAGAATGCTCACAGCCTATTCATATGTTAGACTTTGAAAGCGACTTTAGATGTGAACTTAGTGGAAAACTGTTTCATGTCAACGTTATATACTTTCCCATCATGTAACCCATTCAGGGAAAAGGTGACCAGCAAAGGGAAAAATGTTACCAGCAAAGGGAAAAAAGGTGACCAGCAATGGGAAAACCGTGACCAGCAAAGGGAAAAAGGTGACCAGCAAAGGGAAAAAGGTGACCAGCAAAAGGGAAAAAGGTGACCAGCAAAGGGAAAAAGGTGACCAGGAAAGGGAAAAAGGTGACCAGCAAAGGGAAAAAGGTGACCAGGAAAGGGAAAAAGGTGACCAGCAAAGGGAAAAAGGTGACCAGCAAAGGGAAAAAGGTGACCAGCAAAGGGAAAAAGGTGACCAGGAAAGGGAAAAAGGTGACCAGCAAAGGGAAAAAGGTGACCAGGAAAGGGAAAAAGGTGACCAGAAAAGGGAAAAGGTGACCAGGAAAGGGAAAAAGGTGACCAGCAAAGGGAAAAAGGTGACCAGGAAAGGGAAAAAGGTGACCAGCAAAGGGAAAAAGGTGACCAGGAAAGGGAAAAATGTGACCAGCAAAGGGAAAAAGGTGACCAGGAAAGGGAAAAAGGTGACCGGCAAAGGGAAAAAGGTGACCAGGAAAGGGAAAAAGGTGACCAGGATAGGGAAAAAGGTGACCAGCAAAGGGAAAAAGGTGACCAGCAAAGGGAAAAAGGTGACCAGCAAAGGGAAAAAGGTGACCAGGAAAGGGAAAAAGGTGACCAGCAAAGGGAAAAAGGTGACCAGCAAAGGGAAAAAGGTGACCAGGAAAGGGAAAAAGGTGACCAGCAAAGGGAAAAAGGTGACCAGCAAAGGGAAAAAGGTGACCAGCAAAGGGAAAAAGGTGACCAGGAAAGGGAAAAAGGTGACCAGCAAAGGGAAAAAGGTGACCAGGAAAGGGAAAAAGGTGACCAGCAAAGGGAAAAGGTGACCAGGAAAGGGAAAAAGGTGACCAGCAAAGGGAAAAAGGTGACCAGGAAAGGGAAAAAGGTGACCAGCAAAGGGAAAAAGGTGACCAGGAAAGGGAAAAAGGTGACCAGCAAAGGGAAAAAGGTGACCAGGAAAGGGAAAAATGTGACCAGCAAAGGGAAAAAGGTGACCAGGAAAGGGAAAAAGGTGACCAGCAAAGGGAAAAAGGTGACCAGGAAAGGGAAAAAGGTGACCAGCAAAGGGAAAAAGGTGACCAGGAAAGGGAAAAAGGTGACCAGGAAAGGGAAATAGGTGACCAGGAAAGGGAAAAAGGTGACCAGGAAAGGGAAAAAGGTGACCAGGAAAGGGAAAAAGGTGACCAGGAAAGGGGAAAAGGTGACCAGCAAAGGGAAAAAGGTGACCAGCAAAGGGAAAAATGTGACCAGCAAAGGGAAGAACGTGACCAGCAAAGGGAAAAACGTGACCAGGGAAGGGAAAAAGGTGACCAGCAAAGGGAAAAAGGTGACCAGGAAACGGAAAAAGGTGACCAGCAAAGGGAAAAAGGTGACCAGGAAAGGGAAAAAGGTGACCAGCAAAGGGAAAAAGGTGACCAGGAAAGGGAAAAAGGTGACCAGCAAAGGGAAAAAGGTGACCAGGAAAGGGAAAAAGGTGACCAGGATAGGGAAAAAGGTGACCAGCAAAGGGAAAAAGGTGACCAGCAAAGGGAAAAAGGTGACCAGCAAAGGGAAAAAGGTGACCAGGAAAGGGAAAAAGGTGACCAGCAAAGGGAAAAAGGTGACCAGGAAAGGGAAAAAGGTGACCAGGAAAGGGAAAAAGGTGACCAGGAAAGGGAAAAAGGTGACCAGGAAAGGGAAAAAGGTGACCAGCAAAGGGAAAAAGGTGACCAGCAAAGGGAAAAAGGTGACATGCAAAGGGAAAAAGGTGACCAGCAAAGGGAAAAAGGTAATCAGCAAAGGGAAAAAGGTGACCAGCAAAGGGAAAAAGGTGACCAGCAAAGGGAAAAAGGTGACCAGGAAAGGGAAAAAGGTGACCAGCAAAGGGAAAAAGCTGACCAGGAAAGGGAAAAAGGTGACCAGGAAAGGGAAATAGGTGACCAGGAAAGGGAAAAAGGTGACCAGGAAAGGGAAAAAGGTGACCAGGAAAGGGGAAAAGGTGACCAGCAAAGGGAAAAAGGTGACCAGCAAAGGGAAAAATGTGACCAGCAAAGGGAAGAACGTGACCAGCAAAGGGAAAAACGTGACCAGGGAAGGGAAAAAGGTGACCAGCAAAGGGAAAAAGGTGACCAGGAAACGGAAAAAGGTGACCAGCAAAGGGAAAGAGGTGACCAGCAAAGGGAAAAAGGTGACCAGGAAAGGGAAAAAGGTGACCAGCAAAGGGAAAAAGGTGACCAGGAAAGGGAAAAAGGTGACCAGCAAAGGGAAAAAGGTGACCAGGAAAGGGAAAAAGATGATCAGGATAGGGAAAAAGGTGACCAGCAAAGGGAAAAAGGTGACCAGCAAAGGGAAAAAGGTGACCAGCAAAGGGAAAAAGGTGACCAGGAAAGGGAAAAAGGTGACCAGCAAAGGGAAAAAGGTGACCAGCAAAGGGAAAAAGGTGACCAGGAAAGGGAAAAAGGTGACCCGGAAAGGGAAAAAGGTGACCAACAAAGGGAAAAAGGTGACCAGGAAAGGGAAAAAGGTGACCAGCAAAGGGAAAAAGGTGACATGCAAAGGGAAAAAGGTGACCAGCAAAGGGAAAAAGGTAATCAGCAAAGGGAAAAAGGTGACCAGCAAAGGGAAAAAGGTGACCAGCAAAGGGAAAAAGGTGACCAGGAAAGGGAAAAAGGTGACCAGCAAAGGGAAAAAGGTGACCAGCAAAGGGAAAAAGGTGACCAGCAAAGGGAAAAAGGTGACCATCAAAAGGGAAAAAGGTGACCAGCAAAGGGAAAAAGGTGACCAGCAAAGGGAAAACGGTGACCAGCAAAGGGAAAAAGGTGACCAGGAAAGGGAAAAAGGTGACCAGCAAAGGGAAAAAGGTGACCAGGAAAGGGAAAAAGGTGACCAGCAAAGGGAAAAAGGTGACCAGGAAAGGGAAAAAGGTGACCAACAAAGGGAAAAAGGTGACCAGGAAAGGGAAAAAGGTGACCAGGAAAGGGAAAAAGGTGACCAACAAAGGGAAAAAGGTGACCAGGAAAGGGAAAAAGGTGACCAGGAAAGGGAAAAAGGTGACCAGGAAAGGGAAAAAGGTGACCAGGAAAGGGAAAAAGGTGACCAGGAAAGGGAAAAATGTGACCAGGAAAGGGAAAAAGGTGACCAGCAAAGGGAAAAAGGTGACCAGCAAAGGGAAAAACGTGACCAGCTAAGGGAAAAACGTGACCAGGAAAGGGAAAAAGGTGACCAGGAAAGGAGAAAAGGTGACCAGCAAAGGGGAAAAGGTGACCAGCAAAGGGAAAAAGGTGACCAGCAAAGGAAAAATGTGACCAGCAAAGGGAAGAACGTGACCAGCAAAGGGAAAAACGTGACCAGGGAAGGGAAAAAGGTGACCAGCAAAGGGAAAAAGGTGACCAGGAAACGGAAAAAGGTGACCAGCAAAGGGAAAGAGGTGACCAGCAAAGGGAAAGGGGTGACCAGCAAAGGGAAAAAGGTGACCTGGAAAGGGAAAAAGGTGACCAGGAAAGGGAATAAGGTGACCAGCAAAGGGAAAAAGGTGACCAGTAAAGGGAAAAATGGGACCAGAAGAGGGAAAAACGTGACCTGCAAAGGGAAAAATGTGGCCAGCAAAGGAAAAATGTGACCAGGAAAGGGAAAAGGTGGCCAGCAAAGGGAAAAAAAGGTGACCTGCAAAGGGAAAATGACCAGTATCTCCCTTAACTCTCGCATTTTCTGCGCTAACTATCAAGAAAACTTGTACTCTTACTTCTATGAATCCGTTTCTAGCTACTTGAATCTGCGTGTGCTTAATGAGATAGTTATAATTAACGGAATTACAACTATTATGTGCGAATGCTACAATATTTTGCTTAGTCTAATTCGGGCACGCCTGTTTATATGCATCAAAACCTGAGTACATATATAAATACATAAATGTTAAAAAATAGCTCAGTCTCGTGTTATCGTATACGAATTCAACATCTACAGTATACATTGACTAGTTTATATATACTGCTTGAGCATGAACACTCACAAAGACGGTCAATTACAGTCAATTTACGAGAATCTTGATTTTTCGTATGTTTCCCAAGGGGGGAGTAATCGCTTTGTTAAGTGCTGCATATGTAATAGAACTTTAAAGAACAGGACAATTTCAAGGCTTAAACAACATAGGAGAAGATGCTGTAAAGCAATGACCAGCTGTGCATTGACTACAACACCCAAACGAGATCCTGAAATCTTCTCAAGTCCCGAAGAGCGGGATTCAAGATGTACCGTACTTGGAACCAGTTCAAGCGACCCTGTAATAACGTCAAGAGCTACCACTGATGAAGCAATGACAGCAGTTTCTTTGAATGAGCAAGCTCTGAATAAACACACCAATGAAAGCAAGCATACTAGTGTCAAATCACCTAGATTAGAAGATATATCCAAAGCGAATACAGAGGAGATGCTATACCGCTACACCGATCCTAATGATTTGGTAAACATGCTAAGGGTACTCATGATGCTTCATACACCAGATAAAAATGACTTTTCCGATGCGATTAACGACATTATTCAGGATTTAAAGCTGGGCGGTTTTATAGCGTGATTAGCATTTGCAAAACCATGAAAGAGTTAGAAAGATTCCTCATATTAGGATGCGAATGTCTTCTTTATTAGATCTATGAATAATAATAATAATAATAATAATAATAATAATAATAATAATAATAATAATAATAATAATAATAATAATAATAAAAATGTCATTTCACTCCTTTCACTCTTGATTTTTTCCAGTGATTGTTCTATAGGAACGTTCTGTGGCCCTTCAGTGACAAAGTTATTCCATCTAATCAGCTGTCTGAATCTGATTTCCTAGTGAATATATTTAATTTGAGCATCATACGAATTTAGCGCAGTATTGCATCAGTCTCCTTCCTCTATAGTAAAAGTGGACACTCCATCTACCAGTTTTCCCATCTGTTACGGCTGGATAACGTATTCCACAGGAACCATCAAATCAAATTTTACCTGTTGTTCATAAACATCCGCTTCATAGAGCAAACAGGGGAGCCTAACAGCAATATCATTGCCTTTAGAAACAAGGATATAAGCATAATGCCTATAGTTTTTAGAAGAAGTCAACGACGTCGAGGATATAATAATGGAATGATTCGACGCACACATCATGCTCTGCCCTTGACGCCCATCAGGTTAACATCACGCAATCAGCAGTTCCTACAGATTTTGGGCTTCAGAATCCTATAATCATGGGCATCTTCAATGCTACCGAGATTCGACAAGATCGCTAAGAAGAGGAACATGTGTTTTCACCATATAATACATCAGTTCTGGACTCTAACAACCAGTTTAGAATCCCTTGTCAAGTTGAACATTTATATACTTTACATCGTCTCAGGGTGAAGAGAATGCTGTTGTTAAACCTGTGCTCAGCGAGTGGAGAAGGCTTGTGATTCGACTTTCTGATGGTGAGATCTCAAGACTGTTAAGCTGGATAAGACTCTGTTTCACCCATTTAGGACCACAGATCTGCATACTCAACCTGTTGTGTTACATGAATTTACCTGAATAGTGACACCACATCTAAAATGGAGAAGCCGTGATTTGTCATTTTTTGGTGCTCTGACTTAAGATCGAGTAATGCATCTAAAGACGGTTCTCTTTTTGATCATTGTGATATAACTTAAACTAATCATTGTAATGATTTATTTTTCATTGGGAATACAAGGATTTTTAATGAATAAAAACACTATGTAAAAGCATACCTTAATTCTTTTATTGTTATTATTTATCTTACATTTCCATCACTTTCTCGTCCGACTCATTGTTTCTGTATATGTCATTACACTTGTAACAGCAGATTATGCAAATTTCCTTATTATTTAAATGAAAGTCTTTTTATTTTCATAATTTGTATTCCAGCGTGGCAAACAGCCTTAATGCTGTTAATGTATACAGGGCTCAAGTCTTTTAGGATACAAATTTCACCATTACTTAAAGTATTTTCACAGTCACTTAAATTATTGCTCACAATGCTTAATTTCAGTGAATATAGGGAGACTAGTTCGAGCTAACTCTCAGCCATGCATTGAATTGTATACAAAATTGACCGTAGTTTTTCATTGTATACCCTGTAATGTTATATAAGGATCCTGTCTTAATGTGTTTCGGTGATGTAGATGTCTCAGCACCCGTTTCTTGCCGAAATGTTTCTTGCAGGTATTCCACCCTCCCATAGCGTCAGCATCCTTTGCATGGCAGCAGGCTATTCCTCTTCTTCTTCTTCCTCTTATTGCACACCCTGAAACATTGCACAATGAAAGTCTTAGAAAACTATCTTGGTCAAGTAAAGGCAACCTGGAAAGAATTACATTTTTTGTTATGATACATGTAAAATGAAGCATATGGCACATGTAAAAGAAGCACAATGATTTGTATAAACATTCGGATATTTAGAGTTATTTCAATGCGCTAGATATAATTAAACTCAAAGCATGTGATATTGTAATTTCGTTAATTTTTTATAAAATTCTATAATATGCATCTTTTGTATCTTTATATGTAATATCAATGAGTCAGTTGTTTTATTTATGAATGTTTCATTGTGAAATGGGAGAACATTCAATACTTAAGTTTGACACTTCTACGCACCTTCTTTGCATGTAAAAAAGACAATTTACATGTCTTAAATTTCCCCGTCTCTGCCATGCCATTATACTGTAGGTATACGCTCCCAGGTATTTCTGCAATCTCTTGATCGGTTAACGAATTATAGCGCTCTGGCAAGAACACTTGACAATCCTCCAGCGAAGATACGATCCTGGTACCATATCTTGTTTGAACTCTCTTTAAGGACTTTATCTCATAGTTAAGACCTATTTCGAGATCTTGAACTCGACGAGTCGGTAGGAAACTGCGCTCTTCCACCATCTTGTTAAGTCTATCAGCTAAACAATCTGTAACAGACATTGCCATGAATTATTATTTTCACTACATTATTCAAGTTGAAGAACGAGTTATACACTTCTTTATATTAGAACTAGGGTGTGCATGTTTTGTAAGCCTATGAAGGTGTAGAGAAATAAAGAATAAGTACAGAAAATCATGTGAATGTTCATTGAAGATGAGCCAGCAGAGAACCAAAGAATGAGTAGAGGAAATCGTGTGCGAATGTATAGTGAAACAAAGAATGAGGGGGAAAATCGTATGAATGTTTAAGTAAGAATGCGAGGAGAAGATCATGTGAATGTCAATAGAGAAATGAGCTGAGAACGTCGTGTGAATGTTAACAAAGCATGAACCTGCAGGGGAACAAAGAATGAGTAGAGGAAATCATGTGAGTGTATAGTGAAACAAAGAATGAGGGTAAAGTCGTATGAATGTTTATGTAAGAAGAAGGTGTGGTGAAAATCATGTGAATGTTAATGGAAGCAAAGAATGTGAAGAGAAAGTCATGTGAATGTTAACAGAGCATGAACCTGTAGGTGGAATAAAGAATGAGTAGAGTAAATCATGTGAGTGTATAGTGAAACAAAGAATGAGGGGAAAATCGTATGAATGTTTACAAAGAAGATGTAGAGAAAATCATATAAATGTTACAGAAGAATGTGTGTTGAGAATATCATGTGAATGTAAAGCACAGATTAGAAAATATGATGCTCTTTGTAACGAATCGTCTTTCATGTACTGTAACGTTTAAATAAAATTAAATGTATTGTAAAAGCCAACAGTGATTTTGTATAGTTATTTAAAACTCACCTTGCATTGCCCCCGTTTTGATATGTGCTGAATGTGTAGACGGCGTGCAGCTCACGTTGCTTTTAAAGCTCTTTAAAACTTGAATGTAAAGTTAATAAGTACACAACAGTTCTAACATGGGAAAGATGTCTGTTTATATAGGGATCTAAACCCCCTCCAGGCGATGCCTGCACGTCATCATGGCTGTGATGCTTACACGTCACGTGATTATTGCAGCCAATGACATCATCTCTTGCTACGCATGCGTAGAGGCCCTCAGCACTTCTATCCCTGCTTGTTTCACTTCCTCTCCCTCTCTCGCTCTCTCTCTCTCCCTCTCTCGCTCTCTCTCACACAGAGTACATCCATAATGTCGTTACACAAAGCTGCATGCAGTTAAAGCATCAATCTAAGCGATGTATTCCAGAGTACAGAGGAAAATCAGTGAAGTCATTGAAAGTTCGGGATTCGAACTAGGGGCAACTGATTGAAAATTATATACAGCATTAATTGTTCATTGTATGAGCTATCAAACATGCTTTCGTCTACAGCTCTATCTCTGCCTGTTTCTGCGATAATTGAGATTTAAACTTAAGGATCGAACCCTGGACGTCAGGTACTCTAATATACGCCCTCAAGATATTATCTGATGACATAAACGTAATATGTTTATTTGGTGCCTTTGTCTTAATTATTTCCTGTTATTAAATTTATAAGTAAACTTCATTGAATCGGTATTCGAACTCAGAACGCCAGAAACAAAATTATTTATAATATTAGTTTGATGTGTTTAAAGACCTGTATGCAGTTGCAACATTGATCTAAGTGATATATTCTAGAACACAGTGGAATATTAAGGAAGTCACTGAAAGATCGGGATTCGAGCTAGGGACACTGATTGGAAATTATATAAGGCATTAATTGCCCATCATAGGAGCTAACAATCGTGCTTTGAACCGCTCCTCTATCACTGTTAGTTTCTGAGATAATTGAGATTTTAAAGTTAAGGATCGAACCCATGACACCTGGACTCTAATATACATGCACAAGAAACGAGCTAATGGCATAAAAGTAATAAAGTTTATTTACTGTCTTTATTTTAATTAGTTTTGGAGTTATTAGAAGATGAACCCATTCATCAAGACCGGTTTCGAGCAATCGTAAATGGAGCCTTGCATCCCGAGCTATAATTAGTTTTTATTGCATCATTTTGTCTCTTTTCATTCAGGACATGCGCGTGAGTTGGTGTGTGCGTGTGTGGGTTGCTGCTGTTGGGTGTAAGTGAACAGGCATATGTGCTTGCACGTGTGTGTGTGTCCATGTATATGTATGCGTGAGTGTAAGAGCACTGTTGTATGTATGTATACGCATGAGGTGCGTGAATGTGTGAGTGTAAGAGCACTGGTGTATGTATGTATACGCATGAGGTGCGTGAATGCGTGTGTGTACTGGTGTATGTGTGTGTGTGTACTGTTGTATGTATGTGCATGTGTGTGTGCTGGTGTATGTATGTGCGTGTGTGTGTGTGTGTGCTTGCATGCGTGCACCAGTGTATGTTTGCTGATGTGTGTACAAGCGCTCGTGTATATGTGAACGCCTGAATGTGTACAAGTCGTGGAGAAAGAAAGAGATAGATAGAAAGAAAAAGAGAGGAGAAGAAGAAAGAATGTTGTCTAGGCTTCGGGATATCTAAGTATGCGCAGGGGTTTAATATAAACAATGATATTTGCTAAATGCAATTTTAATCCGACCGCCCCCTGCTTCAATATTTTAATAGTTATTATAACGTTTCGCAGGGTAGGATTCGATCTATGGACCTCTGGGTTCCTAACAATACAGCTCGTTAAACATTGTAATGTCGTGTATATTAAATTATATTTGTTAAACACGTTTTAATCTGGCCGCCCAATACTCGCATAGTTTAATATTTATTAAGCATTAGAGTATCGCAGATTCGATCTAGGATCCCCCTGAACACCGTTTCATTAATTAAATTATATTTGTTAAATACATTTTAATCTAGCCGTGCATAGTTTAATAGTTATTGAGCATTAGAGTTTCGCAGATTCGATCTAGGACCCTCTGAACACCCTTTTTATTAATTATTGTAATGATATATAAAAATTAAATTATATTTGTTAAATACATTTTAATCTGACCTTACAAAGTTTAATATTTATTAAGCATTAGAGTTTCGCTGCGTAAGATTCGAACTAGGGTCCTCTGAACGGTCTTTCATTAATCAGGGTAATGATGTATAAAAATTAAATTATATTTGTTAAATACATTTTCAATCTGGTCTTGCATAGTTTAATAGTTATTTCGAGTTAGAGTTTCACTTGGTAAGAGTCGAGCTACAATCCTCTGAACGCCGTTTTTATTATTTAAGGTAATGATATAATAATATCAATCATTAATTTCTCATTAGCAATAAACTTTTGATTACAGTAAGAATCGAACACCGATCTATGGATATCACTCAGAGGTTTAATGCACGTAATGAAATGTATATTAGATGCTTTTCGGAGTCGTTGGCTGAAACAGAATGCTTGTTAACTATGCTCGGGTATATTCGTAGGAGGTCGTAAAACATCGGAGAGAACTCCCTCAGGCAAAATCATGATGGCCGACAATGACGTCACACAGAGTTGGTAAACAAGTTTCTCTCTCTTTCACACAAACAAGGAGAGGACGAGTATAAAGCAGCCCTCGAATTCTTTTGTTAAACTAGCAGGTGGCCAAACAATGGGAACGCTGCAGGTGTCTTTCTAAACTAGCCTTGCACAGAACAATAGAAAGGCACACACAATAGAATCTCTTACACAATGGAAAGGGTCAGGCTTTGTTATGGAGCAGGTGTCTTTCTAAAGTATGACGTCACGCAGAGTTGGTAAACAAGTTTCTCTCTCTTTCACACAAACAAGGACAGGACGAGTATAAAGCAACCCTCGAATTCTTTTGTTAAACTAGCAGGTGGCCAAACAATGGGAACGCTGCAGGTGTCTTTCTAAACTAGCCTTGCCAAGGACAATAGAATCTCTTACACAATGGAAAGGGTCAGGCTTTGTTATTGGGATGGGAACGTTGCAGGTGGTCTTTCTAAAGAATGCTTGCATCGGACAATAGAAAGGCACACACAATAGAATCTCTTACACAATGGAAAGGGACCGGCTTTGTTACAACCCTAATTCATCATGGGCTTTGTTCATTTTGACAGCTGAAGGTTAAGCATTGTTCTTTTGTTAAAAGCTAGTGGAACGAGTATGCCACGTGTTCGAGAACAATAGGAGTGGAGTGGGTAACTGACCAGGTGCAGAAGTGGCCGGATGTGGAATTGGTAGGAAAAACATCTCGCCTTTGTTACAGAACCTTAAATTTATGACCCCTTTGTTCGTTTTGACAGTTGATTGACAGCCTTAATTGCTTAACTGTCAAGCCTCCATTGTACTCAACATGATTTACGACCGCAGCTGCAACTAAAACTACCAAGGCACAGCGGGGGGGTGGAGGTGGGGGAGGGAGGAGGTGGGGGAGCTCATTTGCATATGAATAGCCATGCATAAATTAACTGCGCCAGAAACCCCATGCCAAGTAGCAGGGGGTGGGGGGAGAGGAGGTGGCGGGAGAAGAGGTGGGGGAGCTCATTTGCATATGAATAGCCATGCATAAATTAACTGCGCCAGAAACCCCATTTCCCCCCTACTATTATATATTTATGTTTGCCTCGGCTGCGGCAGTATTTACTTTTAGAGATATGAATGTCTTAGCAGGGAGTGGTGCGACTGAAGAATGTATGCTTACACAGATTATAATTTTACTTCACTCCTTTTATTAATGCTTGACACGATTTAAATAACACTTCACTGATATAAAGAGCTGTGAGACTTTTTATTAATTACTTGCACTTTTTAACACGTAAAGTATTTTTTTTTCTCTCACAAAAAATACGTATTAAATTTCTCGAGGACGCATCTCGCGTCCGGTTAGGAACATTGTCTATAAGCAACTGACTTCTGCATTTGTAAATTTTGCTCCATTTTAGTTTCTGATTGGCTAATCCTAGTCCAATAGAATACCTTCATTTAACTAAAGCTTTTTCTGGTTGTTGATTGGCTATTTTATAAACTGTCACAGCAATTACATTATTGCTTCCAAGAATCACAAGTAGCGTTAAACTTTGAAATTCATTATTGCCTCAAGGTTATCTCATTGTTAGCAACTTTTGACCTATTTCTCACAGCTCCTGCATTATTAAATTATGTAATACATTCACATAACATTATTACACATGTATACAATAATATAAACATATGCAATGACTGTAATATACACTTTTTATATGTTACATACACATATTGCTTTAAGGGCGGCTGTTATAATATTTTATACTATATAATTTGACTGAAATCATTTAAGTGTTAAAAATACTGCCTCAAATGTACAACGGAATAAGGTTCCGCATTTCCAGAACACCAACTTAACTCTTTGGAGTAGAGTCTGCGACCATCAAAAAAAAAAAAAAAATCTTGTCGGTTGTTAATTATAAAATATCTGTTCTAATGTTAGGAATTTTCTCTCTTTATACAATTACTTAGCATGCCCTGCTAGTGAACTTGATAACAACACGAGGGATAAAATTCCATTTACGTCAATAAGGATATAACATGTATAACAGTTATGGAATCGATGAAATTCAATATGTGGAGGATTCCAGAAGTAATAAGGAGTTCATTTATTCTGAAGATTCGGCATGTGAGCATGGATCATTGGAGGTTTAGACGGGCACATCCTACAGCTACGCCCTGTCGTCGCTTCGGCCTTTGGCAGCAACTATTACACTCCTCTACTTCTAGATCCCCGGCGACCGCCCACCTTGACCCATGGGTATCTTCGGAAATTTTCCCGGATAGTCAGGCGAATGCTGGAGTAATTTCTTTCATCCTCCGAATTTCCTGTTGCTCCATTTCTTTCTATTCATTTCATTCATCCTTCATCCCGTTGGTCTCTTTAAGGGTCGGAATTGTCGGCGATGGTGTTTCGGTGAGGCGTGGCAGGGAACAAGGATGATCTTTGTGACTCTCTACATCCCTCGGTTTCGGCTGGCTGCCCGGGTATCCGACCCCTGTGAGGGGCATTGGACCCCCTCTGTATGGGGCCCGAGGTCGCGGGTTCAATCCCGGCGGAGGGCGATGGATTTTTTTCGGGCGTAAAAATCCTTAGCATGGCTTCCTTCGGAAGGAAAGTAAAGCCGGTGGTCCCGTGTCGTAGGTTACGGCACGTAAAAGAACCTGAAGCCTGACAAAGAGGCCTCTGAGCAAAATTACCGATCTTTCACGCCCAATATAGAATGGGACGCTAAGGACCACAGCAGTTAAAGAGTTCCATAAATAAAACTCTGTGTAGGGTGGGGTCCCCGGTCTGCATGTCCGTGTGCCTGGTGTCTCTATCTGGAAACTTAGGGACCCTTTCATTTCCGTGCCGTCGCTCCTGGTTGAAGTAGGAATGTTCTTTACGTTGTTTGCATCACGCTTTGGGCGTCAATTTGAAGTAGGTAGTTGCTGCTACGTATGAAAAAGCCGATTTGAAGTAGGAGTTGTATTATAGTTCAACTGTTGGGGAGCCGAACATGAAGTAGTTGCAACCGCACGTATAGTAAACAGTTTCGGAAGCCTTCGCCCCAAATGTACTTTCAGGTGGCCTTTGCTCCAAGCTTAAACAAATATTAACTTTGTAACTAAACTGTTTCTTTAAATATTATATATTTATGTTTGCCTCGGCTGCGTCAGCATTTGTTAGAATCACGTTTCTCTTAGGCAGGGTTTTGGTGCAACAAGAATGTAGGTTTACACAGATTTTAATTTTTCTTCACTCATTTTATTAATACTTGATACGATTTAAATAACACTTCACTGATATAGAGAGCTGTGAGATTCTTTTTTTAATTACTTGTTCTTTTTAACACGTTAACTTACTTTTCGTCTCACACGAATACGTATTAAATTTCTTGAGGATGTCTCTTACGTCCGGTTATGAACACTGTCTGCAGGCAACTGACTTCTAGATTTGTAAATTTTGCTATACTTCAGTTTCTGATTGTCTAATCCTAGTCCAATAGAATACCTTCATTTATTAAAGCTTTTTCTGCTTGTTGATTGGCTATTTTATAAACTGTCGCTAAAATTACATTATTGTTACTCCAAGAATCACAAGTAGTACTGTTAAACTTTCATACTCATTATTGACTCAAGGTTACCTCATTGTTACCTCATTGTGAACAACTTTTAACATATTATTCTCACAGCTCCTACATTATTAAATTACGTAATATATTCACATAACATTATTACACATAGATACAATAATATAAACATATGCAATGAACTGTTACATACATTTTACAAATTATTACATACACGTATTGCTTCAGGGCGGGCTGTTATTGAATTTATATCTATATAATTTGATTGAAATCATTTTAGTGTTTAAAAATACTGTCTAATGGTTCCGGCCGCCCGGTGTCACCCCTTGTCTTATCCTTCCTCCAGGAACGTAGGTAAAACATGCACTCTGGATCTGTGCCTAGTCCCCTCCGTAGTCAATCCTATCTTCTACTTCTAAAAGACATTCCTCGGCTACACTTTACGGCTTAGGGCCCTTTATGTTGGGCTAGAGCCCTCGATAGCGTCTCCAGCCTGGACTCATATCGAATCTTATCCAACACGGCGGCCTATTAACGGATACGGAACAATATCGCAATAATTAGAGGAAATAAAGCAAAAACTTCTTACATGAGGGCTATTTGAAGGATTTGGCATACATCTATGGAATTAGAGTAAAGTTTATTCAAGTTTTGACTGTTTCAATACACATATATGCGCAGCATTTAATAAGTGGCAATGAAGAATTTAACATGACACAGGATCGATTATCGCTTTTTAAACTCCTGTCTTCTGTTTGCTGAAGCGTTACGTCATGGCCATCCATGTGTGTGTATTTCCTTGCAATAAAATGTAACCGGCTTTTGTTTTTATACTCTGCGGAGATAGGCAACTATTTGTGTTTTGTGGAATAACAACTATTTTTTCTACTCCATGGCATTCTCAACTAAAAGTCAAGGCTTTCTTCGTAAGCATGTTGTTATATAACTCCAATGTACAAGGGCTTTGTAAATCCTTTTTAATATTTGGGCAATTTATGTACTTAATGAAATCAGAAGATGCTGTATAGCCTCAATTCCGTCAGAAGGAATTGGGTGTTTTCAATGGCGAAATAGTTATTAAAATCAGTTGATTGGTTTTTGAGCTTACCATACATACAAAAACAAACAAACACAAATTTTCTTACTTTATAACCTTACTATAGACTACAAGTTACAAAAATTTAACTTTAAATTAAGCATTACTCGATGTTTATTACTTTCTCTGCCATTTACTTACGATAACTAGAGAAAGTATGATATTCTACCGAAAACTTCGATATCGTGATTTAGGTTTTGATATCCCTTGAAAACCCCACAATTATTTTAGAAAAAGATCCGTGTATGTATAATTACGCGCGCACAGCATAACTTAAAATTTGGATAAACACTATGTTTGGTTTTAATTATTATTAATTGAAATTAAATATACTTTTTACAGACCTTAGCAAGGTCTTGGCAAGTTTTTAATAGAGTCAACTGAAAAATTCAATACCACAGCCGGTATTTGAACACGGTTCTCCCACTCTCCGTGCAGTTGCTCTAACCATTGAGCTACTGTGCTCAACATGCATTGTCAACATGCCGGTGTGGCATTGAACTCCCAAATGACTCAAGTTTGGTTCCCAGACAGACCACCAAGACATCTCAATCGAAATATAATAATTATTATATATTATACATTCATTATCTGTTTACCCTCCTCTTATGTAGGGCTTACACCCCCAGGACTTACAAGCGGGTGCCTGGGGTCAGAAGCCCGTCGAGGAGCAGACAGAGTATCCAGGATGGGTGATCAGCCCGATGCCTGGTATGGGAGGAAGGAAGTAGAAGAGACGAAATGTTGGTGAAATGGATGAAAGGAAAGGTGATGATGGAGCAGTTGGTGGAATGAATGGCGGGGGAAACCGGAGAACCCGGAGAAAAGCCGACCAGACGCAGCTTCGTCCACCACAAATCCCACATGCAGGTCCCTGGGATTGAACCCGGGCCGCCTCGGTGGGAGGCGAGCGGTCTAACCACTCGGCCACGGCGCCGCCTTATATATTATATAATTAATAATAATAGAGTAAAACCTTAAGAAATCCATAAACACCCAGCACTGAAGTTCTTGCGATTGCAGGCCGCCACTGAGATTATAATGAGATGCCTTGATGGCCTGTCTGGGAAACAACTTGAGTCATTTGGGAGTTCAATGTTTCCCGGCATGTTGTGACAGTAGCTCAATGGTTAGAACAGCCGCACGGACACAAGAAAAACGATATTCAAATCCCGGTTGTGACATTGACTTTTTCAGTTGACTCTATTAAAAGCCATGTTTGGTATTTAAATTCAGATTCTTCAAAATATGTGAACTAAAGTCTTCAAGAAAATCCCCAAAGCCCAAACTATTCAATACATCTGTCTTTATGATTTATTTTCTTAAAATGGCTCAATCGATTTTTATTGAAATATCGTAGTTTAATAAATTGACACCAGGAATAAAACGTGTATCTTGAATTTTCTGCGAATAGCCTGTGAAGCTCCCTTTTTACTTTCTCTACTACGTATAGTAAGTAGGGGAAGTATTGTATTCCGTCCAAAAATTCGATACCGAGATTTCACCGGAAATACATGTTTTGAGGTCCCCTAAATCCAAAAAAAGGCATTTTTGGAAACATGTCCGTGTGTGTGTCTGTCTGTCTGTGAACAGCATAACTCAGAAACGAACAGTCGGATAAACACCAAGCTTGGTATTTAGGTTCAGTATCTTCCAGAGATGCAACATGAAGGTTTTCAAGAAAATCCCCCCACCCCAGATTACCCTTTACATGGAACATTTTTCTAAAATTTTAATTTTCTCAAAAATGGCTCAAACGATTTTGATTAAAATATCATATGTTTAAGATATTTTCATGACAAATGAAATGTATATCTCGAATTTTCTGGGAATGTCTCCAGAAGTATTCTTCATTGTGAATAACTTTTGCATAACTGGTAAACCATAAGAGATAGACAAAATTTTACTGCACAAAAATGTAGATCGCGTTAAAATACACAATTTATATCATATACATTTTTGTTGGGTGAACCATTTTCGAGATATTGCTTGTTATTCCCTTAAATTTTCCAATACTTATACTTTTTCTCAAATTCGTTATTCATTTTTTTATGTCCTGGACATACAAAGAGAATGGAATACTCCACATAGCAACCAGCTCTTAAAATTTTTGACTATCGCTTAAAGCCTACCATATCCCCCTTGCATCTACAAGAAAATTAGCAATAAGATTAACATCTCGATTAACATGAAGCATATGGAGAATAAGCGTTTGTAAAAATAGTTTGTACAAGAGTAGAGAAAGTCATGTGAGTGTAACACGCCAGGTTTTTATTCAAATATCGCAGTTAAAAGAATTGTTACCAGGAATAAAATGTGTATATTGTATTTCTGCGAATAGTCTGTGAAGTTCCCTTTTTCTGATTAGATTGTGTAATTCCGCATAAGTAGGAAACCACAAGAGATAGATAAAAACTTAGTACAGGAAAAATGTAGATCCTATTGAGACAAACATTTTATGCCAGATAAGTTTTG
Source organism: Deroplatys truncata (assembly GCA_030765065.1). Taxonomy (NCBI): domain Eukaryota; kingdom Metazoa; phylum Arthropoda; class Insecta; order Mantodea; family Mantidae; genus Deroplatys; species Deroplatys truncata. Next base: position 42,836,174 of record CM060975.1, on the reverse strand, counting down.
TTACACTAACCGTTTCCGAGATATTCGTTGTTTTAGTTAGAATTTTACAATGCTTCATCGTACCTTTGAAAACTAACACACCAATCCTTTAATTCCTAGTTATGTTATGCAAGGAGTGGATCTTAGCGCAACCCACTTTTTAGAGGTTTGACTACCGCTTCAATCTCTTGTATCTCTCTTGTAGTTACAACGAAATGTGTAATGAAACACTTTCTGCAAACATTTATTTCGATTAACGTGAAAAAGTTAGAAAAATAAGCATTTGTAAGAACCGTAGATGAGGTATAAAAATAAAGTGAGTAGAGAAAGTCGAGTGAATATAACACATTAAATATTTAGTAAAAGGTCTGTGTGAGCAGCAAAATAAAAACCGAAAAGTTAGATATATATCAATTTCATATTTGAGTCAGATACTGTTATAAGCATGCCAGGCAAAATTTTGCAATAACATTTTCCAAGTCCAAACTACTACTCGTGTGTGTTTCGTTGCTTTTCCATCTTCTCAAAAATGATTCTAACGAATTTTATTAAAATATCATATGTTTGCAATATTTGCACGACTAATAGAATGTCGTCCTCTGTGGACTAGGGGTACCATGCTAGCCTCTAGTTCTCGAGGTCGTGGGTTTAAACCTACCGTCGAGCGAGGATTTTTTGGGGGGCGTAAATATCCTTAGCATAGCTTCCTTCGAAAGGGAAGTAAAGCCGGTGGTCCCTTGTCGTAGATTTACGGCAGGTAAAGAACCTCAAGCTTGATAAAGGGGCCTGTGAGCAAAATTACCAGTGTTTCACGCCCAATATAGAATGGGACGCTAAGGACCACAGTAGTTAAAAAGTGCCCATAAATAAAAACTTAATTTTTTAATAATAAAATGTATATCTTGAGTTTTCTGGGAAGAGATTGTGAAATGCTTTCATTCTGAATGAATTTTATACAATTTTGTAAACTACCCTTTAACTTGGTAGGTCATATCGGACGATGAATGAATGAAATGGGTAAAATAATACTCAAGTGAGCTCGGGGTCTAAAGAGCTTAAAGTTGCCCAGCATTCGTTCTTATAGGCATAGGTTATACAATTGTAACAAAAATGTACGGCACAAATTGCATGGGGCACCTTCGTCCTGAAAATCTCTCCCGGTACAAACGTTGAGCGCAAGCCCATTGCCGCCTGCTAATCCATACATTAAAATTATCAGCATCTGCCGTCTCTGCATTTGTGTACACTGCCATTGCACGAGCCAAGTCTGTGATCAACTCTACTAGTATAGTAACCCGTGTGTTTGCCAAGGTCGTACTGCTCACTGGAACAGTTGATGTTACCTGTAAACAAGCAATGACGCAGGTCTCATGGCTGCAGGGACGTGTAAAACAAAACACTGGCGGTGCACCTACGATAATGACAACGCAACTAGACGTAACCAAGGGTGCATGTTCCCCACGTTTCTAACGTTCTGTTCGTGTGTGTTTCCCATGATCAATGAGTTGTAACATGGAAACAAAGCCTTCCAGACCCATGTTCATATATCATAATTTCTTCGTTTACGAATGTGTCCTGCAATTTGTGCCGTACACTTTTGTTACATCCTGTGTATATATATAGTGGCTACCAAGGAAGAACAGATAAAGTGAAGGAACCACAGGAGGCCGCAAGCAGATAGGTCACAGAGACGCGCGGAAGTCTAACAGTTCCAGGCTCGAAGACTCGTCCCACTGCTGGAGCTGCCTAGAGAGGTCGCTGAACGACCAAGCAGCCCTCTAGTGTCCACGGGGGTACTTTTTCCTTTGAGCAAGCATCCGCACCAACTGTCCGGCACGTCATACACCACGTAAGCTAGAAGCACGTGAAAGATAAGAAGGAAACGGAATGGAAGGGAAATGGTGGAAAGGAAACCGAGGTAGATGAGAAACCTCTCCATCATTCGCCTACCGAGCAGAGAAAACCAAGAATGACCCAAAGTCAGAGTAGGCAGTGGACAGTAATCGAACCCGGTACCTCCCGAATGCGAGCCTAACACGCTACCGCGGAGCCATCTCGCTCGGTGACATTCGTCCTTAGAGCTCATTAAAATACACAATTTGTCACATAGCCGTTTTGTAGCATTAGGCTTTTGAAAATATTCGTTTTCCCAGGTTGAACTATCGCACGCGTCTATACAGGCTCATGTCAATCTGTCTGTGAACAGCACTTAAAAAACTGACTGACATTCATATGCGTTTCCCTACCCTCTAATTATTCTTACGATAACTATCATTGATGCGCATTACATTCGCCAACTCTTTATTATTTCAAGTTTCAAATTTGAGGTGTGTCTTAGATTTAAGGCCGAATTAGATTCCCGTAAACAGGGTACTATTTTGTTCTGTTCAATGCCTTCTATTGGATTATGTGGTTTATTTACTCTCTCTGCTACGTATAGTAAGTAGGGGAAGTATTGTATTCCACACAAAAATTCGATACCGAGATTTCACCGGAAATACATGTTTTGAGACCCCATGAATCCAAAAAAAGCATTTTTGGAACATGTCCGTGTGTGTGTCTGTGAACAGCATAACTCAGAAACGAACAGTCGGATAAACACCAAACTTGGTATTTAGGTTCAGTATCTTCCAAGGATGCGACACGAAGGTTTTCAAGAAAATCCCCCCACCCCAGATTACCCTTTACATGGAACATTTTTCGAAAATTTTAATTTTCTCAAAAATGGCTCTAACGATTTTGATTAAAATATCATATGATTAAAATATTTTTATGACAAATAAAATGTATATCTTGAATTTTCTGGAAATGTCTCCAAAAGTATTCTTCATTGTGAACGACTTTTGCATAACTGGTAAACCATAAGAGATAGACAAAATTTTACTACACAAAAAATGTAGATCGCGTTAAAATACAAAATTTATGTCATATACATTTTTTTGTCGAGTGAACCATTTTCTAAATATTGCTTGTTATTCCCTTAAATTTTTCAATACTTATTTTCTCAAATGGGAATTCGTTATTCATTTTTTTGTCTTGGATTTGCAAAGAGTATTAATTTGTGGGAAAGGGAATGGTGCTGCACCTAGCAACCAGCTATTAAGAGATGTGTATGTTTTATAATAAACCAGAAGTATTTCTTATTGTGATGTTATATGATACTTAAAATTTGAGTTGGTATATATTAATTCACATCAGTGAATTGAGTTGGGTCTCAGCTGAGGATGAGAGAAACATATCTCTCGAAAGCGCTCCTACGGTAACAACTAGCGCCTTTATGTGATGTGAATTAATATATACCAACTCAAATTATAAGAAAAAAAGATATGTATGTACTTAAAGGCTACTGTATTCCCAAATTGCCCTTCTAAATACATATTCCCCTTACATCTACAAGAAAATTAGCAACAAGATAGTCTCTGCAAATGTTTATCTCGATTAACATGAAGTGGATGGAGAATAAGCGTTTGTAAACATAGTTTGTACAAGAGTAGAGAAAGTCATGTGAGTGTAACACATCAGATTTTTTACGAAAAAAGTGCATATTAAATTTACAAAAATATGGTATAATAGCTTTAGGCTGTGGTACCGTCTCCTTTTAGCGGCCAAAAATTTGGTGACACGGTTATCAACACTGTGATCAACGTACCAATGCTAAATAAACACTTTCTTCTGTTTGACTGCAATAGATATGCCTTGCTTCACAATAGTTGTATATATAGTTTAGCAGACCTACATTAAACTCTACAATAAGGTTTCGATAAACTTTGATATTGGATTATGGGCCGTGTCACTATATACACGTAACACACGCATACACTGTATGCCTTTTATTGACTTCAGCACATTATTACACATAATAAAGAACAAATAACATAGTGCTTTACTTATTTTCATGAATATATTGCGTATTTTGTCACTTTTGTTCCATATTACTGACACTCAGAAGTCGCATCACATGCATCTCACCCATGGCATCATGGGAACGTTGGTACGTTGTCTTTCCGCTGCCAACATAGCTGAAAATACGATTTAGGACCCTCAACCTCAAGGCGTAGCCGAGGAATGTTTTTTAGAAGGAGAGGAGTGTAGCAGTTAAGGCCGCAACTGCGGAGCGACGACAGAGCGTCTTGAACTGGAATGATTCACGTTGGCAGCAATTCCTTCCAAAAGTCGCCAAAACCCGCCAATAACGACTATATAAGAACGGCCGCATAAAAGAGAGCTAGAGAGCATGCCAACAGCAAAAAAAAAAAAAATCTCATTCCGTTAAGGAAGAACAAACACCAGCGGAACAGAACACTGGCGCTGCTCCTGAAAAGTCAGTCGCTGAGGAGCCTATGCAAACATAGCGCTACATCCCATCACACCCACACCAAAACCAAACCGCCACCCTACAATAGTTCCATCATCACTATGGTTAAGCCCTTCCAAGGGTAGGTACATAACAAAAATCACTTAGGTTCACCACGAGCCTACCAGACCGGAGTTCGAGTTCGAGAGAGTGGACGGGCAATATGTTACCCCCGGCGCAACATCTACTACACCAAAACGTTCCTCATAAACCAAGAATTACTGTAGATAGCAAAAAACCTCAATTTCGTAAGTTAAAAGCTTCTATTTTCACCATAATCCAATATCAAAGTTCTTATTTTAAATAGTGTTACGCATAATGGACTTACATCTCTTTCACGAATATTTAGAACCCGCGTTCCATATCTGGCTCTTGCTGTGGAAGAATCCCTTAGCACTGTACCAACTGCCTTGGACATCCTCTTAAATAATGACCCATTATTAAACAAAACTTATAACACAAGGAACAGAACAAACTAATATAACAACACATTTAAGCTTATGGCACCGTCTTCTTTTTAACGGGTAAACATTTTAATGGCATGGTTACCAACGCTGTAATCAAGTATCAGTGATGAATAAACATTTTATTTTGTTGGATCGCAACAAATTAAGGTGGCTATGAGCTCAAATCCGCTAATTGTTGTAAAATTGGCGCTATTTTGCAATAACACAACGAACAGATCAAAATAATTTAGTTTTAAGCTTATACATATTTAGTTTTAAGCTTGTGGCTCTGTCTTCTTTTAACGGATAACCATTTTGGTGACATGGTTACCAATGCTGTAAACAACGTATTCTTCTGTTTGATTGCAACAAATATACGTGACTATGAACTTAAACAACCAAATGTTGTGAAATCGAGGCATATTTTGCAAATATTTTAATAGTTAACGAAATAATTACATAACTTAATATTTTTGTGACACTGTAGAGACTGAGCAATTTCGATTGGTATGCCACTCTTAATCCGTGCTTTCAGGGTTAATGCATAAAATCATGTACAGCTTCAAATTATATACACACTACGTGATCAAAAGTATCCGGACACCTAGCTAAAAATGACGTATAAGTTCGTGGCGCCCTCCATCGGTAATGCTAATGTTGGCCCACCCTTAGCCTTGATGACAGCGTTCAATCTCGCAGGCATACTTCAATCAGGTGCTGGAAGGTTTCTTGGGGAATGGCAGACCATTCTTCATGGAGTGCGGAAGTGAGGAGAGGTATTGATGTAGGTCGGTGAGGCCTGGCACGAAGTCGACCTTCCAAAACATCCCAAAGGTGTTCTATAGGATTCAAGTCAGGACTCTGTGCAGGCCAGCCCATTACAGGATGTTATTGTCGTGTAACCACTCCGCCAGAGCCCGTGCAGTATGAACAGGTGCTCGATCGTGTTGAAAGATGCAATCGCCATCCCCGAATTGCTCATCAACAGTGGGAAGCAAAAAGGTGCTTAAAATATCAATGTAGGTCTGCGCTGTGATCGTGCCACGCAAAACAACAAGGGGTGCAAGCCCCCTCCAGGAAAAACACGACCGCACCATAACACCACCACCTCCGAATTTCACTGTTGGCACTACACACGCTGGCAGATGACGTTCACCGGGCATTCGCCATACCCACACCCTGCCATCAGATTGCCGTGATTCGTCACTCCACACAACGTTTTGCCACTGTTCAATCGTGTAATGTTGACGCTCCTTACATCAAGCGAGGCGTCGTTTGGCATTTTCCTGCGTGATATGTGGCTTATGAGCAGCCGCTCGACCATGGAATCCAAGGTTTCTCACCTCACGCCCAATAGTCGTAGTACTTGGAGTAGATCCTGATGCAGTTTGGAATTCCTGTGTGATGGTCTGGATAGATGTCTGCCTATTACTATTTACTTCAAATGTCGGCGGTCTCTGTCAGTCAACAGACAAGGTCGACCTGTGCTGTACATGTCCCTTCACGTTTCCACTTCACTATCACATCAGAAACAGTGGACCTAGGGATGTTTAGGAGTGTGGAAATCTCACGTACAGACTTCTGACACAAGTGACACCCAATCAGCTGACCACGTTCGAAGTCCGTGAGTTCCACGGAGCGTCCCATTCTGCTATTTCACGTTGTCTAATGACTACTGAGGTCGCGGATAATGAGTACCAGACAGTAGGTGGCAGCACAATGCACCTAAGATGAAAAACGTATGTTTGTGGGGGTGTCTGGATACTTTTGATCTTATAGTGTATATATATTACCTTCCCTATGAAGAGGATTTTACGGGCTATTCCCAGAAAATGTAAGATGTTTTAATATATGGTATTTTAATCAAAATCGTTAGAGCCATTTTTAGTAAATAATAAATTTCGAAAAATGTTGCATGTAAAGGGTAGTTTGGTGTAGGAGGATTTTCCAAAAGCTTTTTTTGTTTATTTATTGACGCTCTTTAACTGCTATGGTCCTTAGCATCCCATTCTATATTGGTCTTGAGAAACCGGTAATTTTGCTCAGAGGCCTCTTTATCAGGCTTGAGGTTCTTTTACGTGCCGTAAATCTACGACACGGGACCAACGGCTTTACTTCCCTTCCAAAGGAAGCCTTGGCAGATACTGAACTTAAATACCAAGATGTGCATTTATCCGACTTTTCATTCTTGAGTTACGTTGTTCACAGACACGCGTGTGGACGTTTTTGGATTCTGGGGGTCTCAAAAGATGTACTTCCGCTGAAATCTCGTTATTGAATTTTTGGGTGGAATGCAATACCTTCTCTACCTGCTATATACCTGGTAGAGAAAGTAAAAACGGAGTTGGAAGAATATCGAAGGTGCAAGGTGAAGAAGATCAAGAAATTCCCTCTACAACAAACTTTTACATGTCAATTAGGTTGTATTTTCTCAAAATGTCTAACACTTTAGATATGAATATTGCATCTCTGAGGATGTATGTATGTTTTGTATTTGCTGAGTGGGATGGAATATGCGGTGGTGTCTTAGGCTGCAGTCACATGGTCTTCATTCGTTATTTTCCCAGCTCCGTAGGTGAATGCTGGGATGGATTATATATTTCCCTAATTTCCTTCGTATCTTATAGGATTGCAGGGACAGGCGCGGTGGACGGTGATATGCGGCGTGTGGAGTAAATATGTTTTTAGGAGAGAACGGTTCCTTCCCAGATTCATTCAAAAATTATGAATCTTAGATCTGGCTACCCCATTGCTTCGTAGTGGAAGTTTAGTAGGCGCAAGAGGCCTGGCCTTGGACGCAGTGCTAAAGACCATTCCCTCTTCTAACCCCTATCCCTACATATCGAATTTGATGTTAATAGCCCGTGAACACCTCTTCATTCTTGAATCGTTAATATAACACGGGAACCAAAAAATTAAAATTAATGTCAAATGAAAAATGATGTAAAGTTTAGCATTTGCAAGAAATTCACTGCTTGTTCCTTCCAGTTTTTTACTTTCTCTACTACGTATAGTAAGTAGGGGAAGTATTGTATTCCACCCAAAAATTAGATACCCAGATTTCACCGGAAATATAGGTTTAGAGGCCCCCCTGAATCCAAAAAAAGCATTTTTGGAAACATGTCTGTGTGTGTCTGTGAACAGCATAACTCAGAAACCAACAGTTGGATAAACACCAAACTTGGTATTTAGGTTCAGTATCTTCCAGAGATGCGACACGAAGGTTTTCAAAAATCCTCCCACCCCAGATTACCCTTTACATGGAACATTTTTCGAAAATTTTAATTTTCTCAAAAATGGCTCTAACGATTTTGATTAAAATATCTATATTTAAGATATTTTTATGGCAAATAAAATGTATATCTCGAATTTTCTGGGAATGTCTCCAAAAGTATTCTTCATTGTGAACGACTTTTGCATAAATGGTAAACCATAAGAGATAGACAAACTTTTACTACACAAAAAATGTAGATCGCGTTAAAATACACAATTATGTCATATAGATTTTTTTTTGTTGAGTAAACCATTTTCGAGATATTGCTTGTTATTCCTTTAATTTTTTCAATACTTATTTTCTCAAATGGGAAATCGTTATTCATTTTTTGTCTTGGATATGCAAAGAGTATTAATCTGTGGCAAACATAATGGTGCTGCACATAGCAACCAGCTATTAAGAGATATGTATGTGCTTATATTGCCCCTGCAAATACAAAACAAGGGAACATAGTAGGCCTTAAGCGATGGTTAAATATTTTTAGAACTGGTCACTAAGTGTGAAATGTAATTCTTTTTGCATGTCAAAAGATCGTTTCTGCAAATGTTTATCACGATTAATATGAAATAGATGGAGAATAAGAGTTTGTAAAGATAGTTTGTACAAGAGTAGAGAAAGTCATGTGAGTGTAACACATAAGATTTTTTAATGAGTGAACCATTTTCGAGATATTGCTTGTTATTCCCTTAAATTTTCCAATACTTATACTTTTTTCAAATGGGAATTCGTTATTCATTTTTTTATGTTCTGGACATGCAAACAGAATGGAATACACCACATAGCAACCAGCTCTTGAAACATTTGACTATCGCTTAAAGCCTACCATATTCCCCTTGCATCTACAAGAAAATTAGCAATAAGATTAACATCTCGATATCTCGATTAACATGAAGCATATGGAGAATAAGCGTTTGTAAAAATAGTTTGTACAAGAGTAGAGAAAGTGATGTGAGTGTAACACATCGGATTTTTTTCAATATTTCACGAGTTAATGAAAAACAAAAACAAGACTTGTGATGTAATTAAATGACCGCCGTTTCTGGAATTTGCATATAACCATGGAGAAATAAATGTTACTAGGGCTGTGTTGCTTAATTTGAAATCATTTCTTGGCCAACGTTTTATCGTGATTAGGATCGGGTGAATGGAACAATCAGTTTTATAACATATAACGATACACGTGAAATGTTATTGGATAGATAAATTCGTGTGGGTGTGCAGGTAAGACATTTCAAATACAAACGAGGTAAGAATTTTGGCTACAGAAGATGAACGGAACTTGCTTTGTTGCATTACAAAGGTCAATATCACGTGACAGATTGTTCCACATCGATAGGCCTGTACCGGTCGAGTGTAACGCAATGTGTACCAAGGTTGCCAATGAATTACTCCACATCTCCAAGAAAACCCCGAGCTGGAGGAGGTTTCGTCAGACCGGACCTACCGGCTGTAACTCGCACGCAGTAGTTCTCTCTAGTTACATTCCACACAAAATCTTATACATTTGATGTACAACCATCACAACACTTTCGCTGAACATAATCACTTATTTTCACAATTCTTCCACAATTTATTTACACTAATATTTCTATTTCTGTTAACCATAATAATATTATCCACTAAAATTGATTTCAGTTACATTATTCTAATATGTTCTCTTTTCTCGCCTTTGGTCGACAGGGATGAATTGACCATCAGAATGTCATATTTCTATTAAACACACACACACACACACACACACACACACACATCGGCACACACACATTTACGCTCTCACTCCCAGAATTTACGGAGGATGGGGAGTTATATTGGTTAAAAAAAATTCCCAACCTCCAGGTGGGAATCTAGCCCGGAATCTCTGGAGCTGGAGGATAGCATGCAAACCACCAGACTACAGAGACAGTCAAATATATCATCATTATTAAGCTTGATGCATTAAATTTAGATGGCTTTCTCTGCCTTTTATCGTTTTTTTAAATATAACTTCTTCACTCTATTGTTACTCAGCTTATTTTCCTGTCTACTTCATGTTAATAGAGATAGGATAGGACTAGAAGCGGAGGGGGACTTGGCACCTCGACCTACGCACATCTTTTGTACCTAGGCCCTTGACAGGGCGCCCCAGAAGGGAGGATGAGGTAGACAGAGGGCGGTCGGACCAGGAGGCACGGCAGGCAGAGGGCAGGGTCCCTACCATTTACAGATTTGAACTCCGCGGGTGCTGGCTGGTGCAGCCGGCCTCCCTCCTTGTGGACTTACACATTCCCTGAGGGACCCCGCACCCTGAGACCGTTCGCAGTCCGGGGAAGGAAGGTTTACTCAGTGCATCCTTTTCTTCTGCTATGCGAATGCCAAGACCTCCCGCCGACACTTGACACTGTGAAAGAGACCAAGCAGATGAAAGGTGGAGTGAAATGAGAATGGAGCTGAAACGGAGGGACAGGACATTCGGGGGATGTAATGACCCTTCCCAGCATTCGCCTGGCGACCGGGAGAAACCCCGAATGGGGCTACAGACGCTACCGCCTGAGCAGAGATAAATGTTTACAGAAATATTATATTACATATTTCAGTCTAGGTACAATGGGGATAGAGGAAACGAATTGTTAGTCAAATATTTAAAAGCGAGCCGCTATGTGCTGGCCTTGAAATTCCAGTCTTGCCATGACACCGCAAGAAACAAGTGAATATCGACAGCACTTTAAAAAGATGATGTATTGAAAAGTTGAAACCAACAATAATGGATATCTCCGAAATAGTTGATGCCACAGAGAAAACTTTATTTGAAAGAAATTGTGTGATTTAAAGAAATCTGCATTTTTTTAGTAGGTTTTGTCTATCTCTTTAAGATTCACCAGTTATACAAAATTACACAAAATTCCTTATGATTGAAGAAGACTTCACAGGATATTCCTAGAAAATGCAAATATACATTTTATTTGTGATCTAAACGTCTTAAATATTTGGTTTTTTATTAAAAAAAAAGTTAGTCACTTTTGAGAAAATCAAATATTTCGAAAAATCTTCCATGTAAAGGATAATTTGAGGCGGGCGACTTTTCCTGAAAATCGTCGTGGAAGATGCTGCACTTCAAGGCTGTTATTCTTGAGGGGGCGAGGTGCTATTTTACCCAATTTGGAAAAAAATATAGATTTTGAATTTTTTGTTAAAGAATGCACCATACTTCAAAATGCATATATGCAAAGTTTTAATATTCTAGGGTGGATGTAGCATACGTTTGTACACCATTTTTAAATCACTGCGCCGTTTAAATTATGAACCCTGTATCCTAGTAAGAATGCGTCATTTTCTAAAGTTCAGATTTTTACTTTCTCTACTACGTATAGTAAGTAGGGGAAGTATTGTATTCCACCCAACAATTCGATACCGAGATTTCACCGGAAATACATGTTTTGAGATCCCCTGAATAAAAAAAAGCATTTTTGGAAACATGTCCGTTTGTGTGTCTGTGTGTGTGTGTCTGGTGTGTGTGTGTGTGTGTGTGTGTGAACAGCATAACTCAGAAACGAACAGTCGGATAAACACCAAACGTGGTATTTAGGTTCAGTATCTTCCAAAGATGCCACACGAAGGTTTTCAAGAAAATTCCCCACCCCAGATTACCCTTTACATGGATCATTTTTCGAAAATTTTAATTTTCTCAAAAATGGCTCTAACGATTTTGATTAAAATTTCATATGTTTAAGATACCTTCACGACAAATAAAATGTATATCTTGAATTTTCTGGGAATGTCTCCAAAAGTATTCTTCATTGTGAACGACTTTTGCATAACTGGTAAACCATAAGAGATAGACAAAATTTTACTGCACAAAAAATGTAGATCGCGTTAAAATACACAATTCATGTCATATACCTACATTTTTTGTTGTTGGGTGAACCATTTTCGAGATATTGCTTGTTATTCCCTTAAATTTTTCAATACTTGTTTTCTCAAATGGGAATTCGTTATTCATTTTTTTGTCTTGGATATGCAAAGAGTATTAATCTGTGGCAAAGGGAATGGTGCTGCACCTAGCAACCAGCTATTAAGAGATATGTATGTGCTTAAAGGCTACTGTATTTCTATATTGCCCTTGTAAATGTATATTCCCCTTACATCTACAAGAAAATTAGCAATAAGATAGAGTCCGCAAATGTTTATCTCGATTAACATGAAGTACATGGAGAATAAGCGTTTATAAAAATAGTTTTACAAGAGTAGAGAAAGTCATGTGAGTGTAACACATCACATTTTTATTATTTTGTCGTATTCAAAACTTATCTTATCTCACAAAAGTATACGTAAAAGTCTAAGTATTTTCTACAATGGAATCCAGAATGTGGGTAATAAGCTTGTAATTGGAATTTTGATAATACCCATATTTTAGTTTTAAATAAATAATAAACATAATCAGGTGCTGTTTTATGTAGTTTTCACATTTTGCGCTATAAAATATATTTTAAAGAAAACAATTCACTATATGAATATTCCCATCCGACAATTTGATACAAAGGTTTTGATTATAGCTAATAAAATTGATATAAGCTAATTAATATCTGAAGTATACAATTACATATTGAAATGAAATTTTGTACAGACACCTCTTTAATTGCGAGTAATATGTAGCTCTGATACTTTATAAAATCAGTTTTAACATCTCGGTTTCTCCTTGAGGTTTCTACGTCCAAAGGTAAACTCCTCGATAAGTCGCAAGGGATATTTTTTGAAGGCAGTGACCAAGAAGCCCTAATCAACGGCACCAGTAGTGCAGTAGACCTTGAACTAGTGCATTCCCTTTTCTCTGAAGCAAGACATGCCGGGGTGGAGCAGACAGCATTTCGAAACTGGGTCGTCCACTATTGTTTTTGTAACTTGTCCATAATCGTGAATACATTAAAAGGCCCACCTTCTCTACCACAAAGGCTTGGATGTATAAATTCTGAAGAAACATGTATACTAACTTATTGTAACTGTTATATGTGTGTTCGCTAGAGATCTGTAGCTATGAAAAATCTCAAGAAAACAGCTGTAAACACAGAGTGAAATTTTATGTAAAATATTTTTAAGAAAACCATTGTGCACATGTCAGTTTGGTTGAACTTAGCTAATAATTTAAGTCTAATTATATGAAAATACTCCAAAAATTTTAAAATGTTATGTGCACTGGATTTTCTGATTCAAAAATTTTTAAATAAGAGTTAAAATAACTATCAGCACATCCATCGAGTGACTCAGAGAGCAGCGTCTGTTACTTGTATTCGGTAGGTCGCACTTTCAAATACCGGAATTTATTTATTTACTTACTTGTTTTTAACACGTCATAAAGTTACACCCACAAAATAAAATAAATTAAAAATTAAATATTCTGGCGTGTATGTGTGTGTATTGTCACACCAGACACATTATTGCGTCGTTGGCAACAGTATTGTTCGTGTAATTCTTTCGGCTGGGTTTTGAAGTTCGTCTGGCGTGGCGACTCGCCACCTTCTATCTGGTGATCCTAGCTAGCGGTGGAGAGTGGAGGAAGTGAGCGTTACTTCTTTGTGTTGTGTGTTATCATCAGGTTTGTCTGAGTGTCTGGTATGTAAGGTTGTATGTGAATTGTGTGAATGTAGTCTCGTGTGTGTAGCATCTCCCTTCAATTTCTTCCTTTTTATCTTTTGTGTGTGATGTAGGGGCACCGTGTTTATAACGAATAAACCACAGGTAATGTGATTAATGTGAAATTATGTGTATTTTGTTATAACTATCCCACGCCTACTCTGGAACGTGTAGTTTAAGATTCTGGTCCTCTTGCTATTTCTGCAGCTACGCATTCCAATGTATATGCTGGGGTAACTAAAATTTAATATCTATTTGCAAACCTTTTGGCCTCATCCCGGTATATAACATTTTACAATACTGGAAATTGACTATGCAACTCAGGACACCTTTTGCACATACTGAATCATGTTTCAAAGAATGTACAAGTAAACCACGCGTTATGTCCTAAAGGCTTAAAGTTAAGTTAAGAAAGAAAGAAAGAAAGAAAGAAAGAAAGGAAAGAAAAGAAAAGAAAAAAATCTTATGTATTACACTCGCATAACTTTCTCTACTCTTGTACAAACTATTTTTACAACATCTTATTCTCCATCTATTTCATATTAATCGAGATAAACATTTGCCGAAACGATCTTTTCACATGCAAAGAGAATTACATTTTACACATAGCGACCAGTTCTAAAAATATTTGACAATCCCTTAAGGCCTACTATGTTCCCCTTGTTTTGTATTTGCAAGGACAATATAGAAATACAGTAGCCTTTAAACATGGACATATCTCTTAATTGCTGGTTGCTAGGTGCAGCACCATTCCCTTTCCCACAGATTAATACTCTTTGCATATCCAAGACAAAAAATGAATAACGAATTCCCATTTGAGAAAATAAGTATTGAAAAATTTAAGAGAATAACAAGCAATATCTCGAAAATGGTTCACTCAACAAAAAAATGTATATGACATAAATTGTGTATTTTAACGCGATCTACATTTTTGTGCAGTAAAATTGTGTCTATCTCTTATGGTTTACCAGTTATCCAAAAGTCCTTCACAATGAAGAATACTTTTGGAGACATTCCCAGAAAATTCAAGATATACATTTTATTTGTCATAAAAATATCTTAAATATATGATATTTTAATAAAAATCGTTAGAGCCATTTTTGAGAAAATTAAAATTTTCGAAAAATGTTCCATGTAAAGGGTAATCTGGGGTGGGGGGATTTTCTTGAAAACCTTCGTGTCGCATCTCTGGAAGATACTGAACCTAAATACCAAGTTTGGTGTTTATCCGACTGTTCGTTTCTGAGTTATGCTGTTCACAGACAGACACAGTGACACAGACACACACACGGACATGTTTCCAAAAATATTTTTTTTGGATTCAGGGGTCTCAAAACATGTATTTCCTGTGAAATATCGGTATCGAATTTTTGGGTGGAATACAATACTTCCCCTACTTACCATACGTAGTAGAGAAAGTAAAAACAGGTCAACACATATCAAATTTTAGTTGAAATCGGTATAACATTAAAAGTTGATGAGAAAAATATAAGAATCTCACATTTTCAAAACTTAAATAACACAACAAATATACTTATATAAATTTATATTTTATGTTACATACGTTTTCCTGTGTCCATTTTCCCCTATTCTCTAATCTTTCCCAGAGTATTAAATAAACACGAGACCACTAAGAGATAATTTGAGATATTCGTATAATTTTTTATGTCAATGTCTAAAAAATGTACCTGCTTTTAATCAAAATTATTTCCATATTTAAAACAAAGTATAAGGAAGGTTTTTTTTCATGAAAGCATTATTTGGAAGATGGAAATTTCTGCAAAACCTTGACTTTTTGCACATAAAATATGCGTTACTTAAGTATAAAATCTGCTTTGTAAATCACTTTCTATTTTGGTCATACTACTTACAGAAATACACGCATAAGCAAGCGCGCGTAGCTGTTTATTTCAATGGAATTGAGGGATCTCATAATATTCATTTCTGTGAAATGACCATATCATATTTTTGGGTCAAATACAGGATTTACTCGAACCAAGTTATAGAGATTAAAAAATAAAGTAAGTTTTAAGAAATTCATTACTCTTAATAGTAGATTATGATACAAGGGTAAAAATAGGGATTTAATCCGCGAGAAGGAATGTTTGGGAACTCCTACGAAAAAGTTTTGTTTTGCTCCTACAAGCAGAATAAAATTACTTTTAACAAGTGTGGAATATACTACTTTTAAGTCAGCGCTCGAATTTGTAAATTATTATAAATAATATTACATTGATTCCCGAAACTAAAAGAAATCTGTTTAGAACGCGATTCCTGAAACAAGAGAAATGACGTTAAAAAGCGAGATGTCAGATGTTTTTTGTTATTTTCTTGATTCTCTAGCAGTCATTTTCAGTGAAATTATTTTCAACGTTTTTTGCCTTATACCAGGCAATGGAGCGATTAAATGCTGTATCACGTATAGTACCGTATAGTAACTGTACTACGTATAGTAAGTAGGGGGAATATTGTATTCCACCCAAAAATTCGATATCGAGATTTCACCGGAAATACGTGTTTTGAGATGCTCTGAATCGAAATAAAGCACTTCTGGAAACATGTTCGTGTGTGTATTGTGTGCCTGTGAACAGCGTAACTGAAAAACGAGAAGTCGGATAAATACCAAACATGATATTTAGTTTCAGTATCTTTCAAAGTAGCAACGCAAACATTTTCAAGAAAATCACCCACCCTAGACTACCCATTACGTAGAACATTTTTTAAAAAGTTTGATTTTCTCAAAAATAGCTCTCACGAAATGTATATCTTGAATGTTATGGCAATATCCCCAAATTCCTGTTTATTCTGAGTGACTTTTGCATAACTGGTAAACCGTAAGACAAAATTTTACTACACAAATAAATTTAAACTTCGTTAAAACACAATTTATGACACATACTTTGTTTTGTGGAGCAAACCATTTCCGGGATATTCCTTGTTATTTGTTTGAATTTTCCAATACTTACTTTTTCTCAAATTCGTTATTCATTTTTTTTTGTCCTGGTAATACAAAGAGAATGGAATACTCCACATAGCAACCAGCTTTTAAAATATTTGACTATCGCTTAAAGCCTAGCAATTCCTCTTGCATCTACAAGAAAATTAGCAATAAGATAGTTTCTGCAAATGTTTATATCGATTAACATGAAGTAGATGGAGAATAAGTGTTTGTAAAAATAGTTTGTACAGAGTAGAGAAAGTCATGTGAGTGCAACACATCAGATTTTTTGTGTAAGTACTTCTGGTGCAATTTTTTTCTGCTGCTTCTGTAATTTCATCTCCATTTCTGTATCTTCTGAATTCATAATTTCCGCCATTTAATTTTTACGTAGGTTATCGTAGATAAAAGAATAACGTTTTATTTCAAAGAAAGTAGAAAGCTGCCAATATAAAGTATAGGTTAACTCTACAACGAATTGCGATAAACTGAAGTATGTCGATTTGTATTGTGAACAGATAATGCAAGTGCCATGTGAGGCAGTATTTTTAACAATTAAATAATATGAGCCTAATTATATAATATAAACTATAATAACAGCCCGCCTTAAAGCAATATGTGTATACTACAATATATAAACAGTGTATATTACAGTCATAGTGTATGTTTATATTATTGTGTACATGTATAATAATGTTATGTGAATGTATTAGGTAATTTAATAATGTAGGAGCTGTGAGAATACAAGCCGAGAGTTGCTAATAATGAGGTAACCTTAAGGCAATAATGAATTAGAAAGTTTAATGATAGTACTAGTAATTCTTGGAACAATAATGTAATATTTAAAACAGTTTATAAATAGCCAATCAACAACCAGAAAAGCTGAAAGTTAAATAAAAGTATACTATTGGAGTAAAATTAGCCAATCAGAGACGTGAAACAGAAAAATTTACAAATTTAAGCGGTAAACGGCAGTCGCTAGAAGGCAACATACCTGAGAAGTTCATTCGCTCGGTACGTATTCAGTGTGAGACGAAAATTCATTACGCCGAGAATATTATTAAGTTTATGTGTTAAAAAGTGCAAGTAACTAATAAATAATCTCACAGCTTTCTATATAAGTGAAATGTTATTTAATCATGTGATGGATTAATAAAAGGAGTGAAGTAAAAATTATAATTTGTGTAAGTCTACATTCTTTAGCCGCATCACCCCCTGCTAAGAGATACATGTTTCTACTGACGCAGCCGCGGCAAACATAAATACATATATATATATATATATATATATATAATATTTAAAGAAAAGTTAAAATACAAAGTTGATTCCTAAACGTTGGGGCGAAGGCCACCAGAAAGTGAACGTTGGGTCGAAGGCCACCAGAAACTTTGTACCATACGTGGGGCAGTTACTTCATCAAGTTTGGTTCCCCAACAGTAGAACTGCAATACAACTACTCCAAATTGGCAACTAAACGTGTGACTAATAAAGTAAAAGGCTACAACCTGCTTCAAATGAGAAATTAATCGTGTAAAAAGACAAAAGCAAAACCTAATTAAAACAAGTGGAGTTATTAAACATGTGCAATTACAAAAGATAATTGCCATGGGATTGGGAGTGAAACCAAAGTTGGTCATAATTAATAATCTAAAAGCTTTTAACTCGTGCGCACTGTGTTAGAAGTGCCACTTTTAGGCCATGCTGTCTAAAAAAGTTATTATTGAAAGTGAATATTCAATATAACCTGAAGTTGTTTAAGAAGTCAGGAAACTGTGATGGAACAAAAAAGTCATCTTCAATAATACGAGTGCTGAAAGTTCTTCTATAATTTAATTGAGCTTAAGAAATGTTTATTGTCATGATAATTGTTTCGAAGTGACAACAAACTTCAGTTCCAAAGCGAAATTAACTTACTAAAGGGAAAATATATTTTATGATCTGTATCCAGTGAGCTAATTACAGTGAGAGAAAATGCTATTTTTGCTTCGTACGTTTGTTTTATGATCAAGACTATTACAGCAATGACTTCCCTATTTCATCTTTCTCAACAAAAAACACACACAGTCTTAGTTTTTATTCCAAGAAAAAATAGCTGAAATTAAGCTTCAACAACAATAATAACAATAACAATGAACATTTCCTCGCTCCGCAGTCGAATCGAAGCAGAGATAATGGGGGAGGGATGAACATAGGAGAAACCTATTATATAGTTTATTAGTTTTTAAACAGAATGCTTTTAATATCAGTATAATTCGATTATTACTTCTCACTCAAATAACAATGGGTTCGTTGACTGGCGAGAGGCGCTTTCACTAAATATACAGAGTTACTCACCCTGACCAAGATTCGAACTGGAACCCTCCAAACTATAAGGCAAACACGCTAAATCTACATCTCTTTATTTTCTCTACCGCTTGCCTATACTAGGTTGAGGAAGTAATGTATTTCGTCCATAATTTCGAGATTTCATCGGGAATACATGTTTTGAGGTGCACTAAATCAAATAAAAAAATCTGATGTGTTACACTCACATGACTTTCTCTACTCTTGTACAAACTATTTTTACAAACGCTTATTCTCCATATGCTTCATGTTAATCGAGATGTTAATCTTATTGTTAATTTTCTAGTAGATGCAAGGGGAATTGCTAGGCTTTAAGCGATAGTCAAATATTTTAAGAGCTGGTTGATATGTGGAGTATTCCACTCTCTTTGCATTAGCAGGACAACAAAAATGAATAACGAAATTGAGAAAAAGTACAAGTATTGGAAAATTTATGGGAATAACAAGCAATATCTCGAAAATGTTTCACTCAACAACAAAAAATGTATGACAGAAATTGTGTATTTTAACGCGATCTACATTTTTTGTGTAGTAAAATTTTGTCTATCTCTTATGGTTTACCAGTTATGCAAAAGTCGTTCACAATAAAGAATACTTTTGGAGATATTCCCAGAAAATTCAAGATATACACTTTATTTGTCATGAAAATAACTTAAACATATGATATTTTAATCAAAATCGTTAGAGCCATTTTTGAGAAAATTAAAATTTTCGAAAAATGTTCCATGTAAAGGGTAATCTGGGGTGGGGGAATTTTCTTGAAAACCTTCGTGTCGCATCTCTGGAAGATACTGAACCTAAATACCAAGTTTGGTGTTTATCCGACTGTTCGTTTCTGAGTTATGCTGTTCACAGACACACAGACAGACAGACACAGACACACACACACACACACACAGACATGTTTCTAAAAATGCTTTTTTTGGATTAAGGATGTCTCAAAACATGTGTTTCCGGTGAAATCTCGGTATCGAATTTTTGGGTGTAATACAATAAAGTATGTTTAGAAGAACGTGTGTGAAACGAAAAGTCGGATGAATATCATATTTCGTATTTAAGCCTTGCATCTTTCAAGAGTGAACACTAAGGTTTTCACGAAATTACCCAACTTCAAACTATCTTTTAAACGAAAAAAGAAAATCTTCGTAAGTCTTTATTAAATATAGTGTGTTATAGAATAGAATGTTTATTGGAGTTTTCTGTAAAGAGCCTACGAAGTCGGCTTCATTCTTATTGTAATTCATATAGATACTTTTGTATAACTGGGAAACCATAAGTGAGACGCGAATATTTAGTTTACGAACAATGTAGTAATAATAACAAAAAAACCGTACATACAGAGTTTATGTGAAATAATATTTTCATAGCTTTAGCCGTTTTCGAAATATTACATGTACGATTTTACACATCCCTATAAAGTGTATCATCTAGCAATCGACAATGGTGGTCGAGGTTGTCGCGGTAATCTGTTCGTGTTATCCTATTTGCTGAGCGCCTGTTATTGTTTTACTATTTTGAATTTTGGGTTCTTTGTCCTCCGGCTAGCTATTATTACTCAGTCGAGCAAATATCTCTAAGCAGGGCGTGTAAACGGAAAGGAGTTGTTACTAAAAGATAACACTGATAAAAGAATTTGTTTTTACACTTTTATTACCGTCACACTTAATTAATAGTTCACATCTGTAATCTTTATACACGCCTGACTGAAACTGTTATATTTCCGAATATAATTCCTGTCGTACGCGTACTTCACATTTTGTAACTAACTTTATGACGCGGGAGATTCTGTAGAATTGCGTAATGTGTACATCGCGAGAGATTCTGTAGAACTGCGCGACGTTTACCTCGTGAATGATTCTGTAGAACTGTGTAATGTGTACCTCGCGAGAGATTGCTGAGAACTGCGTGATGTGTACCTCGTGAATGCTTCCTTAGAACTGCGCGATACTTGCTTTTGGCTCAAGAATTTATACTCCCTCACCCCGATATGCCTAAACATTCTAATAGAGCTGCTATTGGTTACTAAATCGCGCCAACATTAGCGTCTATTTTATAAGCCAATCACAATTACTAAAACATATGCTCTAGGGAAGACATTCCCTCCATTTCTAAAGAAATGCACGCTACCCTGACGTCATTTGTTTGTCTCTTCTAAGTGATAAACAACTCACCCCATCGCTTCATTGTTACCCACTCCTATTGTCAGTTTCAGTGAAGCCGTGTAAACTTATTTCCTAACAATACTTATGGCTAACAAACATCTAAAATCATTGTCATACAATAATGTTAATTTACACTACAATCACTCTGGCATTCACAGTGTTGTGATATAAAATACTGCCTCAAGGTCGTTAAGGCACGGGCTTCTGAACGGAATGCCGAGCGAGATGGTTCTGCAGTAACGTGTGAGGCTCGCATTCGGGAGGTCCTGGGCTCGATTCCCGGCGAACCCCAAACTCACGATAGGTTTTTTGTGGGTTCCCTGGTTCGGAAGGCGAATGCTGGGGTGGTTCCTCTTCTACCAGAACTTTTTTGTCCCTCATTTCCTGTGCTCATCATTTCCTTTATCAGCATCTGTTCCAGGAATGCAGGACGAGGCGTGTTGCGGCAGGGCAAGTGGAGGTGCGGTTTGTGATGGTTTCTCACTGGCAACGAGTGCTCTCGGAGCAGACTCCCTTTCAGTGGAACCCGGGGGTTAGGAGCCTGTGGGTGTGCCTGGACGGTGCAGGATGCGTTCGATCTGGGAACGTTAGGGATCCCGTCCATATTTGTGCCGTCGTCACCCGGATCTGGTCACCTTTCGGGTCTCTCCTCTCGTCCCTCGCAGGGGTCACGGTAGAAGCAAAAAGGGCTGTTGCGGTCTACCTGCTATGCTCCGACCTGTTTACGGGGGTCCCAGCGTTCGTCCGTACCTTTTCCTTTGGAGCATTAATAAAAGTTTATCACTTTCAACCCTTAGGTAAGAGTTGCAAAGGTCTAAGTTGGTAGCGTCTAAGTACGAGTATAACTCAGAGTTGGGAGATCACATGCTCAAATCCCGCGTTCTGACTATTCAGATTGATTTTTTCCTTGGTTTTCCTCACTTGCCCGGAATATTCTATACCACGATCCAAGTTTCATCTACAAAAGAAAATAAACAGAAATAGAAAGAAAATACGATACAAGAAGGCCATTAACGTCATCAAGGCGCTGGTCGTCGAGACCACGGTCACTAGAGCGTTTGGTTTTGGTGTTCCGTCGCGAGAAGGTTCTAGTCACGTTTCAGGCACGGGTGTTTATGCCCGGTAAATACTGTGACGGTTACAGTTTTATTTTACAAGAAGGAAATAAATATAATTTTATACAGTTCGAGATATTCAGGACGAAATTTGTTCAAGTAACTCCGTGAAATTGCTTAAGAATTCTTGCGAGTCATTTCCCGGGTGCTTATGTAAGCAGAGATTTGTGGAATGAATTTTAGGGAAATGATCACCTCATGTTCGACACGTCAGTGAATTATCCTATTCATGCTGACATGCGCATATGCCAGGGCTAGCCATGGCACTATTGGCAGGCTCCTCGGGCATTTGCAACTAGAACTTATTGACGGCTCGAACTCGGTCCAGTAATTGCCTAACACAATCTGTGTCAGTCACTTTTTGAAGTTTATTTTGTGCTAACTTACAGTTTTAACGTAGGCCCTACACACGACGAAGATGGATCGCGAACTCCATCCTTCTACCAGGTAACAACCCAAGCTAACCCTCCCACTCTTACAATGTAGTGTAGTTCTTAGAAGTATTCAAGTCTCTCTTGGAAGCAGAATTACATATCCACTAATAGGTCACCCTTTCACCACCCTTCCAGCCACCCACAACCTATAATCCTCTCTAGACAACCCTGTGCTACGTCCGCGTCCTCGTGATTGTCCTCCGTGGTGTAGTGGTTACCATGCCAGACTCTAATTCCCGAGGTCGCAGGGTCAAACCCGTGTCGTAGATTTACGGCACGTAAAAGAACCTCAAGCTTGATAAAGAGGCCTCTGAATAAAATTACCGGTCTTTCACGCCCAATATAGAATGGGACACTAAGGACCACAGTAGTTAAAGAGCGTCCATAAATAAAACTCAATTTAACTTTGTTCCCGTCCTCGTCACCTCTAGCAGAAGCGCTGGTTTGCTCTGTGACCATTACGTCACAATATATGTGTGAGAGGGTAAAAGTAAAAATCTGATGTGTTACACTCACATGACTTTCTCTACTCTTGTACAAACTATTTTTACAAACGCTTATTCTCCATCTACTTCATGTTAATCTTATTGCTAATTTTCTTGTAGATGCAAGGGGAATATGGTAGGTTATAAGCGATAGTCAAATATTTTAAGAGCTGGTTGCTATGTGGAGTATTCCATTCTCTTTGTATGTCCAGGACATATAAAAATGAATAACGAATTTGAGAAAAAGTGTATTGGAAAATTTAATGGAATAACAAGCAATATCTCGAAAATGGTTCACTCAACAACAAAAAATGTATATGACATAAAATGTGTATTTTAACGCGATCTACATTTTTTGTGTAGTAAAATTTTGTCTATCTCTTATGGTTTACCAGTTATGCAAAAGTCGTTCACAATGAAGAATACTTTTGGAGACATTCCCAGAAAATTCAAGATATACATTTCATTTGTCATAAAAATATCTTAAACATGTGATATTTTAATCAAAATCGTTACAGCCATTTTTGAGAAAATGAAAATCTTCGAAAAATGTTCCATGTAAAGGGTAGTCTGGGGTGGGGGAATTTTCTTGAAGACCTTCGTGTCGCATTTCTGGAAGATACTGAACCTAAATACCAAGTTTGGTGTTTATCCGACTGTTCGTTTCTGAGTTATGCTGTTCACAGACAGACACACAGACACGGACATGTTTCCAAAAATGCTTTTTTTGGATTCAGGGGGTCTCAAAACATCTATTTCCGGTGAAATCTCGGTATCAAATTTTTGGGTAGAATACAATACTTCCCCTACTTACTATACGTAGTAGAGAAAGTAAAAATTATCTACCCAGCATTACAGTCATAACGTGCAGCTTCAAAGAACAGCTAGTAGTTGCACAATCCCAAATTACACATTCCGAAAGTAACAAAATAGATAGTGCAGGTAGGCGTCTACGCAAACAAGGCCATCTATCAATAAGCAGATGATACGGAAGGCGAAGAACGAAGGACGTCTGCGTGGTATATACTGATTGAGGTAACCGTCGCGGCTATGACGGTGGCTGCAACTATGAACAAAAACTTAAAGCGACATAAAAAAACAATGCTGGCCCATCTAAGACTGATTTCAATAATTAATGGTAGCACCGGGAGATATCCGATGAAGTTTCTCACTTGAGTTAAAGCGCGTTTCGTTTCCAGCCATTTAACATCGCGAACACGTGTTACTGCTGAGTTATCTTGTGCGAAAAAAACACATGACAGCGAACCACTTTCACTGAGAATGCTCTTGAAACGTAAAGATGTCGCTAACCTCTGCAGACTCTCTCCAAAATAGCACGATGCCAAACAATGCGTCGTTGTAAACTACTGGTTTATGTAATGTCACGTCTCAAATACTTGGTTTATTCTTGGTCTACGTAAAAAACATGTGAAAAGGTCACGTTTGCGAAGAGAGTTTCATAACTGAAGGAAATGTTTCGTATATGACAAGTATAAATGTCGTACAAGAGACCAGATGTGCAGCGAACTTCTCATGCGGGTCCAAGGAGACAGTGCTATAGAAGGTATTGTCACGTTAAGCCCCTTCTACACGATCAAACTTTCTTTTCAATTCAATAGTTTACAAGAAAAATTGATAATTATTTTTCTATACGAGGGGCACTATTTATATTTTGAGCGTAATAATTAAAACAAAGTAATTTCTGATTGGAAACTGCTTTATTGTCTTTCAAAGTATTCTCCTTTATGATCAATACATTTTTGCACCCTTCGAACTATTTGTCAAAGCATTTATTCCAGTCTTCTTGAGATACCTCCAAAACATGATTGTTGAAGGCATCAACGGCTTCTTCTGCCAACGAAAATCGTTGTCCACGCAATTTATTCTTGATGTTTGGGAACAAAAAGAAGTCATCGGATGTCAAATCAGGACTGTATGGCGGATGACCCATCAATTCGATTTTTTGAGCCTTCAAATTCCCTGTTGTTAGACGATACGTGTGTGCGCTCGCACTGTCTTGATGAAGAACGATCCTACGGTCTTGTTGGTTTTCCTTACTTCACCGAAGACTTCCGGCAAACAAATGGTTGTGTACCATTCGGCATTGGCCGTTTTACGTTCCTCTAAAGGCACTGTTGCCACATGAAAAAGCAGGCGACCATTTGCTTCGAAGTGCTTCGAGTGCGAACAACTTTTGTTGGATTTGCTTCATCTTGAAACACCCATACAGTCGACTGCTGTTTACGTTCCGGCTCATACGCATAGATCCATGATTCGTCACCTGTTACAATCTTATATACGTCTTTTGAGGCACCGCCATTGTATTTCTTGAGCATTTTTGTACACCAATCGACACGAGCATCTTTTTGAGATTGCGTCAAAATATGTGGGATCCAACGAGAAGAAATCTTCTTCACGGCTAAATAATCATACAATATTTTATATATGCGGGTGGAACTAATGCCTAGGGTTGCCTGAATCTCAAAATATGTCGCATGATGATCTTTCATTATTAGTTTTTGCACAGCAACAATGTTTTTCTGGCACAACAACTGATTTTGGATGACCTTAACGAACTTCATCATTGAGCGAACGGTGGCCACGATTAAATTCGTTATACCAGCGTTTCACAGTGGTAAAGGATGGAGCTTCGTCGCCAAATGGGGAAGTTAGTTGATCGATGCACTCTTGTCTTGATAATCCACGTCGAAAGTCGTAATAAATCATTGCACGAACATTTTCATGAGTTAATTTCATGTCTTTGTAGACACATAATTTTCAAGTTAGTGTAAACAAAACAAATGACGCCCTATTGACAAAATGTTTGAAGTAGATTAATGTCAAAAATGTCAAACACTCCATTGGAAACGTCAGATGGCACCTACTACATTCAGGGTTGGCAAGGTTCAAAATATAAATAGTGCCCCTCGTATGTGACAAGATTTGAAAAGACCTTGCATGACTTGACAAGACTTGATGTCAAAAATGTGTATTTACAAGTTGTCTCTTCGCCAAACTGAAACCCTTCAGAACACATTGATACTTTATCACGCGCAAAGCAATTTAGTATTTGCGTCACAGTACAACAATTCGCAATGAAATATTGTTCATTACTAATATTATGTAGCACTTTCACGTATTATATCCAATGAAATCACATTACGGGTGTGGGATACAATGGAAATAACAGCAACTGATAGGTTAACCACACTATATAACATTGCATTAATGTATACTTAGTTCGGAAATCTGCCTGGCAATTGTTTCTTCATAATCGCCTTCATCTACTCCATCTTGTGGTAACCACGGAGCTCTCGATGTACAGATATGGCCAGCTTATGTATAACCTAATCAGTTCGCATACAACATACCTTGGCCGGGTAGCCATTTTTGTTTACTTTTTGCTTTCAGACATGATGCAGATTTCGTGACGCACTGTGAATACTCGCATTTCATTGGCCAAAGTCATCAAATCATTGTGAAATCTTTGAGCGTTTAGATCGTGTCCTTATTTGCTTTCAAGACTTTCAAAGACTTTCAAAGTATTGGAAGCAATTTGACAAGAAAAGTTGTGAAGTTGTGACAACTCTTGAAAAGTCTTGTAAAGTATTGGATTTGACAAAACTTTGATCGTGTACAAGCGGCTTACACTGTTTGCAAACTCCGCAGTCTTCACTGAGAATAAGATGGATGAGGATGTCGGGCTCCTTTTGACAGAGCATCAATCGAATGTGCATGCACATGTTTGGGTTTACCTTAGGGAAGGAAACAAATGCCTTGCAACACGTTCAATAAAAGCTTCCATATTTTAGAGATTATTTTCATTAACGTTTATTAATTTAGAGCTAGCAGTATTTGTAACTCCACGCGGGGTTTATCTCTCCCTCCCACCCCACGGACCGAAGTGGTGCAGCGGTAACGTGTGCGACTCTCATTCGGGAGCTCCCAGGTTCGATTCCCAGAGACCACCCACTCTGACCCGGGTTCCTCTTCTACCACAAATTTCCTGCCCCTCATTTCATGTAGCCATCATCTGTTTCAGGGTTGTAGGACCAGGGACGGCGTTCGGCAAGTTGCGGCTGGGCGGTGGATTTGCGCTTTGTGTTTCTTCCCTGACGTCGTTGCGAGTGGCACAGTTAGGTGGAGGACCACCGGGGTTTAAGAGACTTGTGGGTGGACCCGGGGACGGCGGTTACATTCGATCTGGAAACATAGGGATCACCTGCTTGCGCCTGTCGTCATCCGGATCTGCTCGCCCTTCTGTCTCTCCCCTCGTCCCTCCCTCCCAGAGATCACGGTAGAAACAAAAAGGGCTGTTGCGGCCTACTTGCGGTACACTGTCCCGATTGTGGGGTTCCACCTTTCGTCCGTCCCTTATCTTTACCCTCTCCCCCCTCTCCCTCCCCCAATGTGTCTGTCACTCGTCTCTCACTACCTCACCTTCCGCCTCTCCCCTGTCTCTCAATCTGCGTTATGGCTTTTACATGTTCGGAAGTACAAACAGAAAATGTATCAAAATAGGATTTGGTTTGTGTATACCAGGGCCCATCAGAGAATGAATCGCGAGCGAGGCCACATCAATTTAAGATAGGAATAACAAGCTCGCGGGCACAAGGGGCATCGATCAGATTAGTTTACAAATACAGTGTTTTATTGAACTAAAATCTAGACTTGCAGATTAATAACCGATGTAATTAAATAAATGACGAGACTTTCATTCGTAATCTCATGAAAATGTAACCCATAGGCTATGAACTTTCTGTAATATAATTGCAGACATTTATGGTAATAACTTTGTGCTGCCCATCACCAAAAGGGACTCTAAATGTTCATCAATCATAGTATACCTATTTCATTTTTGAAACTGTCTTCACAGGTATACTGACATTAGTCATCGTGCAAAGTCTTTCAAACGAGGAAATTGTCACTCCGCAGACAGTTATAAAGATCAACCTAATTCATTTCCTTGTAGGAACTCATTACATTGTACATCAATTAAAAACCTGAGCACATAATTTTATTTAATCCTTCGAAATTCATGAATAAATTAATCTAATACACGCACACCGTTTCTGTTTATTTACCTATATATTTTGAAGTTTATAGGAAGGCCAAACAATAGCAGCTCTGGACCGCAGTTTGGCAAACCCTCAACAATTATGAAAACCGTGGTAGCGAGGTCGAAACCATGTTAGATTGAGTTACTCAGATGGGGTTTCTTTCCGGAGTTTTTCCTTGCCCTGGAAAGATGAATGTCAGGTAACTTTAATCTCTATGGATCCTCGGGTCACTTGAGCATAATTTAACCTATTTAATACATTCCTCGTCCGATATGACCTACCCGGTTAAAGGAGGTTAAAAATTAGGAAACATTCTCAAAAGTCCTTAAATACTAAAAATCTGATAAGTTAAATATATGACACCTTCTCTATACATAATTTATTTTTACACCTTCTACAAATCGTTCTTACAAAAGCATATGCTTCTATCTACAGCCTGATCCGTTTGAGATATCAGAAGAATAAAACGTTATATATAAGAGGTTAATCCACACATCTCTGAGCGCTTTGCTGTAATATAAGCGGAAAGGATAGAAGTTAACAATGAGTGATCTTTCAAACTTCAGCCTTGTGGCATGGCGGCACTATCGTGCATAGCAGACAAAATGGTGGTCATGCCACAACAGTGCGCTCATTGTGTCATAAGGTATGCGAACCTTTCAAATGTAACACGGACCCAGTAGGTTTCAGATGTCAGTATGCCCTATCGGAGGATTGATAGACAGTACCTTAAGATGTTTCCATGCCATATACAGCAAAAGCAAGCTTTGGTGCAGCATAATTACGAAGTTCGTCTCAAGTTTGATGTCATGATGTGTGAGAGACAGGAAGCGGACGATCAATGTTTAAATTTATGGATGTTCATGGACAAAGCCACATTTCATGTGAGTGACCGAGTCAACAAACATAACTGCATTATTTGGAGAACTGAGAACCCAGGGTCTCATATGGCACATTTCATATACCATACGACACACTGAGAACGCTTTTGTGGCGTGACCACCATTTTGTCTCCTATGCACGATAGTGCTGCCATGCCACGCGGATGAATTCTGAAATATCGCTCATTGCTAACTTCCATTCTTTCCGCTTATATTACAGCAAACTTCTAGAGACATGTGCATTAATTTCGTATTGAGGCAGCATTTTTAACACTTAAATGATTTCAGTCTAATTATATAATATATAAATTCAATAACAGCCCGCCTTAAAGCAATATGTGTATAAATAACATATAAACTGTACGTAACAGTCATTGTATTAATGTTTATATTATTGTATACATGTATAATAATGTTATGTGGATGTATTATGTAATTTAATAATGTACGAACTGTGAGAATATAGGAAAAAGTTGCTAACAATGAGGTAACCTTGAGGAAATAATGAATTGCAAAGCTTAATAATGCTACTAGTAATTCTTGGAAACAATAATGTAATTTTTAGACAGTTTATAAATAGCCAATCAACAACCAGAAAAAGCTTAAGTTAAATAAAAGTATTCTATTGGAGTAGAATTGCCAATCAAAAACTGAAATAGAGAAAATTGTGCAAATTCAGACGGTAGAAGTCAGATGCTAGTAGACAGCGTTCCTAACTGGACGCGAAACGCGTCCTCGAGAAGTTTAATACGTATTCAGTGTGAGACGAAAATACGGCGAGAATGTAAAGTTTACGTGTTAAAAAGTGCAAGTAATTAATAAATAATCTCACAGCTCTCTATATCAGTGAAGTGTTATTTAATCGTGTGAAGAATTAATAAATGGAGTGAAGTAAAATTTATAATTTGTGTAAGCCTACATTCTTTAGCCGCATACACCTTGTTCAGTGATACATGTTTCTACAAATTAATACTGATGCAGCCGAGGCAAAGATAAATATATATAATATTTAAAGAAAACATAAAAATACAAAGTTGATTCCTAAACATTGCGGCGAAGGCCACCGGAAAGTAAACTTGGGGCGAAGGCCACCGGAAAGTGAACGTTGGGGCGAAGGCTACCGAAACTTTATACCATAGGTGAGGCATACAACCTTTCTCAAATTGGCGCCCAGCGTGGGGCAAATAACGTAATAATACAACACTCTCAGTATGTATAACGTTTTACTTTTCTGACATCTCAAACGGGTCACCTTGTACTTCATGATCATCAAGATACACGTTTACAGAAATACTTCATACATTTCGTTGTAGGTACAAGGGTTACGGGAGGCTGAAGTGATAGTAAAATGTTTAAAAAGTAGGTAACACTATTCTAGCTTTGAAATTCTATTTAGTTTGCATATACATAAGAAAAACAAACGAATAGCCACTTAGTACTTGAAAAAAGTATAAAGTATTTGAAAAATGAAAACAACAGAAACAATGCCTCAAAAATGGTTAGTGCTGTAAGAAAAAGTCTTTCTTATAAATAATGTGTTTTGACGAATTGTATATTTTCGAGCACGTAGTCCTTGTCTATCTCTTACGGTTTACTAATTGTATAAAATGATACAATATCCATTCTGAATGAAAAGAACTTCACAGGCTATTCACAGAAAATTCAGTGTACACATTTTATTTGTAATGCGAATATATTAAACATATGGCATTTAATCAAAATTGTTAGAGCCATTTTTGAGAAAATCAAAACTAAGGGAATGTTTTCAATGTTAAGGTGGCAGGATTTTCTTGACGCTCTTCGTGTTGCATCTTTGGAAGATGCTGAACTTCACATCTAAGTTTGGCATTTATCCGATTTTTCGTTTTTGAGTTATGCTGTTCACACACAAGCTGTTTTGGCTTCAGGAAACCTCAGGAGATGTATTTCAGATGAAATAGAAAGATTGAATTTTTTATAGAGTACAATGCTTCGATTTCCTCTACCTATAATAAGTTAGGGCTAGTGAAGATAAAAATTCAAACGCAGAGGATTATGTTATGTTACATTTTTCACAAAAATTCTCTAGACTTTGTTGGCTTACTAACTGTAGACAGGGCACCAACCAAGTTCTTTCTTTCACATTCTGCACAAATTAAATAATAGATTTATTAAACAAACGGCCCTATTTATTATTAAAGTGTCACTAGTTTTACTGAACAATTATTTATATTGTATGTAAATATGCATACAGGTTGAACCATTTAAGTTGAGACTGTACAATATCTCCAAAACGAAGCGTTGTAGAAAGAAATGTGTTGAATACAAGTTACTTGATATTATGGGGGAAAGCAAATGCCATTAGTCGTGTTTTATTTAGAGGACGTTGTGACGGTCATTTTAGGGTCAGTTTAAATTGACCCTAATTGTAGGTCCCCAATTAAAAAATAAAAACACGACTAATGGCATTTACCTTCCCCCATAATACCAAGCAGCTTTTATCAGACATTTCTTTCTACAGCGTTTAGTTTTGGAGACTGAAATGGTCCACCCTGTGTAAGTATAACCGAAACTTTGTGCTCATCATGACCGACACAGGTAGCCGAGCTCGTTAAGTCAAGGGCTCTTAAACGTGAGCTCTGAGGTTCAAATCCCCCCAGGACTATCCTCTCTGATGGTCTGATTTTTCAGGTTTTCCTCAGTCCTCATGGCTAGAAAATACCTGATAGATACCCTAAACTTAGGCCTAAAACGTTTTCTTTCCAAATTCCGTTTCCCAATTAATATTTCATTAGGTATATCATCAGTGTCATCGCCTGTGGTGCCATATGTAGTAAGAACGGGCGTTAAATACTACAAGATATTTTTGAAGTGTTACATTCACATGACTTTCTCTGATCTCTATCGTTTATTGGTGGATACACGAACTATTCTTGCTAAAGCTACATTACACATCTCGTTATATATACAAAGAGGAGAGCGACAGTCACATGTTTAAGAACTGGACGCTATACACTGCTCTTAAAATTCCATGCTGTTTCCATGGAATCGCGAGAAACAACTGAAAAATCGAGCACTGTAAAAGAATGACAAGTTATTGAACAATTCAAACCATTAGTAACAGATATCTTAGAAATCGCATATGCCACCAAAAGGTTATTTTAAATAAATTGTCTGTTTTAAACATCTCTACATTTTTGGGTAGTACATTTTCGTCTATTGCCTAACGTTTACCAGTAATACAAGGTTATACAAAATTCCTTCGGAATGAAGAGCAACTTCATAGGCTATTCCCAGAAAATTGAAGATATACATTTTATTTTCATGTAAATATGTTTTAATCACAAGTGTTACAGTCATTTTTGAGAAAATAGAAAAAATTATTAGAAAAAATGTTCAATGTAAAGGATAGTTTAGAGTGGGGATTTTCTTGAAAATCTTTGTGTCGTAGCTTTGAAAGATACTGAACTTAATACCAAGTTTGGCATTTATTCAACTTTTCGGTTTTGAATTATGCTCTTTACAGACATACACCCACACCCATACACATGGACCTTTCTCTAAGAAGCTTTCGTTTGGATTTAGGGGCCTCAAAACATGTATTTCCAGTGAAATTTCGATATCGAATTTTTGGATGGAATACAATACCTTCTCTACGTATTATTTACGTGGCAGATGAAGTACAATTGTTACCCCATTATAACCCCTAAGTAATTTAAATATAATATAACATATAAAACCCAATTGTTTGTTTCAGGGTACTCCTTACAAACTTATTCATTCAAAATGAATACTTACCAGAAAGATTTTGGCTAGGCCATATCTATGCTGTTATGTGCACAGATAAAAGAATACAACATTTTGCCTTAAATTTTTATTAAAGATTTCTCAAGTGTACAGTGCCTATCGAAGTTCAGTGCTTATCTATGCTAGATACCATACTAGAGTACGATTTGGAATAGTATACTTTAAGTTATTTTCTCTATTTCGAGATTGTGCCTAACGATACAAGAGAGAGTTTTCTTATACGAGCATTCAAATCTCCAGGTATAAAGAATAACTCTCGGTCGGTTGTAGGGATCGGGTAGATGCTTATTAAATCCTATTATGGGCGTGAAATTACAGACCTGTAAGTAACCAGTTTCAAAATGAGATGCGTATCAAGTTCTTAAGATTAAGCTAAAATATATCACAAGCAAATTATGATTAAACACAAGGCATGGGCAAAGAGGAAGTGATTTGAGGACAAATGTATGATATTCCGATATGAATTATTTTAAAACTCAACAAGTTCTTTTATAAGATCTATATGCAAAGGAGGCAGCTGCCTCCAAAGAGCACAAGCTTTATTATATCAAACAATGGTATCACACACGTCATACAGGTAACAATGTTTCTACAACAAATCAAGCAAATTATTGTTAATTGCCACCAAAAGAGGTTATTTTATTTGCTGTTTTCTACTTCAGTACTACACGTAAAAATTAAAAATTAAATCGAACTAAGAACAAGGAAATAACAGAAAAGTTCCAAGCATCTGACTGGAAAATCCAGGACACTGCGTCTCAGAAGGAATAGTGAAACAATTCCGACATATTCTCAGTGTTTTGCGAAAACTAAATCCCACTAACTTAGCAGTCATGATTTAGTCTCTTTCCTATTCAAAATATTGAAACCTTGTGTGTTTTAAGGTTGACGTGAATTTGGAAAGATCCTGTTTTTAGCACCACCTCTGTTAAAATTTTCACATATTCCAAATTAATTTAACTTTTACATTGTGTACCATTGTCTATAATAGGTAAAAGAAATTAATACTTTTCCAAACAGAAATTCCATCCAAAGATTTCAGCGAAAAAAAGTATTTTGACGTCTCCTGAATCCAAAAAGAACGTAGAAAAGCTCCGCGCGCTTATGTGTCTGCGACTAAAAACCAAAACGTGGAATAAATACCAAATTTGGTACTTAAGTTCAGCATCTTCCAAGATTGGATATCAAGTTTTTCAAAGAATCCCTCCCCCAAATCAACTTGGAAAAATTTCAGTCATTTTTCATTTCCTCAAAAACAAGTTTGATTAACATAACATATGTTTAGGATGTTTTTATCTCTAATAAAATGTATACCTTGACTTTTATGTGAATGGTCTGTGAACTCCTCATTATGAATTTTTAGTAGTTTCGTATAATTGGTAAATCCTAAAAAATTTAGATCTGTTTACAACAAACAATTTATGTTAAATAAATGTGTTTGTAGCATCAGCACTTCCCGAAAAATTCGTTGCTACTGATTGGAATTTCCAATGCTTAATCATGCATTTCTTGTAGTACTGTTACAATTTAGTTGTTTCTCACGATATAATGGAACGGGTATGGATTTCAAAGCACCATATAGCGACTCGCTTTTTACTTTCTCTACTACGTATAGTAAGTAGGGGAAGTATTGTATCCCACCCGAAAATTCGATACCGAGATTTCACCGGAAACATATGTTTTGAGACCCCCTGAATCTAATAAAACCATTTTTGGAAACATGTCTGTGTGTGTCTGTGAACAGCATAACTCAAAATCGAACAGTCGGATAAACACCAAACTTGGTATTTAGGTTCAGTATCTTCCAGAGATGCGACACGAAGGTTTTCAAGAAAATCCCCCCACCCCAGATTACCCTTTACATGGAACATTTTTCGAAAATTGTAATTTTCTCAAAAATGGATCTAACGATTTTGATTAAAATATCATATATTTAAGATATTTTCATGACAAATAAAATGTATATCTCGAATTTTCTGGGAATGTCTCCAAAAGTATTCTTCATTGTGAATGAGTTCTGCATAACTGGTAAACCATAAGAGATAGACAAAACTTTACTACACAAAAAAAGTAGATCGCGTTAAAATACACAATTTATGTCATATACATTTTTTTTGTTGAGTGAACCATTTTCGAGATATTGCTTGTTATTCTCTTAAATTTTTCAATACTTATTTTCTCAAATTGGAATTCGTTATTCATTTTTTTGTCTTGGTTATGCAAAGAGTATTAATCTGTGGCAAAGAGAATGGTGCTGCACCTAGCAACCAGCTATTAAGATATATGTCGATGCTTAAAGGCTACTGTATTTCTATATTGTCCTTGCAAATACAAAACAAGGGGAACATAGTACGCCTTAAGCGATAGTCAAATATTTTTAGAACTGGTCGCTATGTGTAAAATGTAATTCTCTTTGCATGTCAAAAGATCGTTTCTGCAAATGTTTATCTCGATTAATATGAAATAGATGGAGAATAAGAGTTTGTGGAAATAGTTTGTACAAGAGTAGAGAAAGTCATGTGAGTGTAACACTTCAGATTTTTAAAGTTTTATTGATAGCTTCAGCCTCCTATATCCGCTGTACACGTACAACAAAATTTGTAATGAAACCATTTCTGTCAATTCGTAAGAATGGCTTGCAGAAGGGATAATAAAGTAAAAACGATAGTGGGTAGAGAAAGTCGTGTGTAGGAGCTGTTTTCTCTCACATAAGGCTGTTGTAAGAATATTTAAATCCCATCTTTCGGATTTGTGATCCAACTCGCGACCTTGAGCACAGGGAACCAGCATTCAGTCAACTTTTCACTATTACATTTTGTAGTTGCTTTTAATTCAAGTAAAACTCTAAATATAAATATTTTACGCAGAGATTGTATCATTCGAAGCTTTTAAACGTTTTACACAATGTAATGAAAATAAGAATGCAGCTCAACATCCCACTCTGATTCTACACATAAGGGTATCCTTGGCCATACCGAGCGGGATGGTTCAGGTGGTAACGTCTATGGCTCGCATTTGGGAGCTCGTGGGATCGATTCCCGTGGCCGACCTTCCTGGCCCATGAGTTTTTTTCGGAGGTTTCCCCGGGTCGCCAGGCGAATGCTGGGAAGAATTATTACATGCCCCGAATTTCCTGTCCCTCCATTTCATCTCCATTCTCATTTCACTTCACCTTTCATCTGCTTGGTCTGTTTCAGGGTTTCAAGTGTCGGCGGGAGGTCTCGGCATGTGCATGGCAGGGGCAAAGGATGCTCTGAGTAAACCTTCGTCCCCGGACTGGATGTAGTCTCAGGGTCCCGGACCCCTCAGGGGAGTGTAAGCCCACAGGGGGGAGGGGAGTCGGCTGCACCAGCCACCACCCGGGGAGTTCAAATCCTTAAATGGTAGGGACCCTGTCCTCTACCTGTCGTGCCTCCTAGTCCGGCCGCCCTCTGTCTCCTCTCACCTCATCCCTCCCTCGCGGGGGCGCCCCGTCAGGGTGCTAGGTACAAAAGCTCTGCTTAGGTCGAGATACTAAGTCCCCCTCCGCTTCTATCCTATCTTACCTTTGGCCATGATAACTCAAGCAGTTAGAGCATAGATAAAGAGAGACGAAGATCCGTAGTTCAAGTCCCTGGCCATGACACTGAAAGTCTGATTCAGCTTTCTAACTTTGTGCCTACGCATGCCTGGCGTGCAACAGCAATTGTAATTGTCAAAGGAAGGTCTAATATTCGAAGTAGTTAGCCCTTATCTTGTAGATAAATTGGGGAAAAGATAGCTTAACTGCCATGTACGAATGTTGTTGCGCGTTATGCTATGAAATAATAATGTGGCTGTCTCCAAAACGACCACATATTACGCGTTACATGCATGAAAAAGTTGAAGACTGGGATAAACCTCGTATATTTTTGTAACGCTTCTATACAGCATTCTTTAGAAAGCTTATTTCTCAAGTTAATCGAAATAAACCACTGCAGAAATTGTTTCCTTGCATATTTCGTTGAAAGTAAGCGGGGTTGGGGGGAACTGAATCCGTAGTCAGATGTTTTAAGCTAGTCGGTATATGCTTCGCCTTGAAATCCCACACTGTTTCCGTGACATCGCGAGAAACAACTGAATAGCGAGGACACTCTAAGAAAATGACAAAAGTGTTAAAAAACTCAAACTAATAACGGATACCTCGGAAATGGCTGATGCCACAGAAAAATTTATTTGAAATAAATTATGTGTTTCAGAAAGGTATACACTTTTGTGTGTAATGTTTGTCTATTGAAAACTGAACTTTAGCAAGTTTGGTATTTATCGGATTGGACCTTTTTCTACATTTTTGTTCAGGGGCCTCAAAATGTGTATTTTCGGTGAAATCTAGATATCGAATTTTTGCGTAAAATACAATAGTTCCTCCAATTACTGTACAGAGTAGAGAAAGTAATTATAAAACTAATCTGTGGGGGGAAAACCGACAAAAACACTTAAACTGTAATCAGCTTTGTTCTTTCTTCATGTCGCCCTCCGCGGTGTAGTGGTTACCATGCTGGTCGCGGGTTCAAACCCGGCGGAGGGCGATGAATTTTTTCGGGCGTAAAAATCGTTAGCATGGCTTCCTTCGGAAGGGAAGTAAAGCCGGTGGTCCCGTGTCGTAGATTTACGGCACGTAAAAGAACCTCAAGCCTGATAAAGAGGCCTCTGAGCAAAATTACTGATCTTTCACGCCCAATATAGAATGGGACGCTAAGGACTATAGTAGTTAAAGAGCGTCCATAAATAAAACTCAATTTAATTTAATTCTTTCTTCGTTGCTACACCAATAGATCTAACTAGGTATTTTTCGCGTACCGTTTGTTAAAGTACATAATTCTGTGAGATAATCTAAACGGTAGATGTGTCTACGGTTACCTTTCTAATGCAATATTTAACATTAATGAGACAAATTTTGTATGCTAGGTGTAATGGCGTGATTTTGAAAGTAGTGGGTTGTGGTTCTCAACGTAAGTCTTCTACATTTGACTCAGTTTTTTGCCAGAACTGTGTTTTCTGGTAGTAGGTACAACAGACGAAACCGTGAAACATGCGAGCAGCGATCGTGTCCGAATGAAACGAGGTAGCTCACGACCAAATGCAACTGCAGATGATGCTTGCTTTCTCGAGCGCAACAGCACCTGATAAGTTTTCACCCGCTGAGAGGGGAGAGGGTATATAAGAGGGTCCACATCGGAATAGCGAGAGTTTTCTGTGTGCCAGTGCTGTCCAGAGAAAGTTATACCTCCACAGGAGCACCGACATCAGCAGGTGAGCGTCGCCTAGGAAGTTTGTGTGTGCCCTCGAGTGAATATATCATGTGCAGTATCAGTGTGTGTTATATCGCGACTTCCAACTAGATTTAATTACTGGTAACAGTCCCAGTTTACAACAATGATTCACATTTCAGTCAAATGGCGCTAGAATGTATGTCAACAATTCTTATGAATTCTCAGTGTGGCAAACCTAATGCGTATACATGGAGTTTTCAGAATTTTAACAAAATTCAACAGATCAAACAGTGTTAGGTTTTGTAATATCCTTATCAGCAGAATAAATTATTGTCTAAAAATGTTCACCCTTGTACGCGGAAGTTAGCTAATTTTTATGGCCTATAGGAAAACTGGATTATAAAGAAAATAAGGGTATACTTATTTTTTAATATATAAACCCACCTTTACTTTCTTTTGATGATAGTTAATATAGATCAAAAATATAATTAATGCAATTATAGTATATGAAAACAATTTTTTTTAAATGTTAACGAATTTTAACAAAAAATGTAATGGTTTTAAATTTGTTATAAATGACTTTATTTACATCCATTCGCCTTAAATAATTGTAGTTTGGGATATACTAGTATGATCGGCCTGGCGATTGTTACTATACCCGGAGTGAAAGTAACTTATTTAGCAAGAAAAATATCAAATTTGAGGATATAAACCCCCTCCCTCCGATATGACTGTAAAGTTCAGCATTTCACTCTGGTTTTTAACACCCCATTCTGTGTCAGCGGTAAAGCTTTCTGAGAAATCCCAAGTGGGAATTCCTTGCACAACCACAAGAGAGGGGATGAGAGATACGGCCGTACTGTCATCGGAAAATAGATGTTTCCGTTGCTTCCCAATGAATGTGTTTTCCAGCAGATTTCTTGGCCAAATAAGAACCCATAGTAACTGTAGGTTTAGACTTTAGGTACATAGGCTGCTTCTGTGGTAGAGTAGTCACCGTGTGGGTCGCGACCCTCAAGGGGGCCGCGGTAATGTATCTGGGGCGTCGCAGTGGATATTTGGAATGATTAATAAATCATTTTTATTGTTAATTATTATAACAATGAGGAAAATAGAATTTAATCACCTATTCCATATTACATTTAAACAGAATCATGTTTTGTGTTTAAGAAGCGTATTAATACTACAATTTCACAGTAAATGCACATGTACAATTTTATGTAAACCATTAATTATTACATTGCACATCAGGATGATTAGTGATAAGTATGAGCCTGTTTTTTATTAATTAATCGTTCAATGTCTGGCTGTATATTAGTTGCATACATTATCTATTCCTAGATTTAGTCTTGATGTTCATCATTGACGAAAATCCAATTTCACAGAGATATGAGGTGCAGAATGGAATAAGCACGTTTAGTGCGGCAGACACCAGGGTATTCTGTTCTTCTTGCTACCCAGAACTTATACACATCTTCCTTCTGGAAAGTCAGTTTTAAACTTTGGTCTGAAGAAAGCTCAATTAATTTATCCTTTACGCGAAAACTTGCAAATTAATGACAAAGCAGCGAAGTGAATAGAGGGGTCGCCAATAATTTCATTATCAAAAAGGGGGCCGTGTGAGCAAGAAGTTTGGGAACCGCTGAATTAGAATAATTCCCTAATGTCTGCAGAATCTAGAAGTATGAATGTACAAAGTATGCTGCTATTTTTTACTTTCTCTACTACGTATAGTAAGTAGGGGAAGTATTGTATTCCACCCAACAATTTCATACCGAGATTTCACCTGAAATACATGTTTTGAGACCCCTTGAATCCAAAAAAAAAGCATTTTTGGAAACATGTCTGTGTGTGTGTCTGTGAACAGCATAACTCAGAAACGAACAGTCGGATAAACACCAAACTTGGTATTTAGGTTCAGTATCTTACAGAGATGCGACACGAAGATTTTCAAGAAAATCCCCCCACCCCAGACTACCCTTTACATGGAATATTTTTCGAAAATTTTAATTTTCTCAAAAATGGCTCTAAGGATTTTGATTAAAATATCATATGTTTAAGATATTTTCATGACAAATGAAATGTATATCTCGAATTTTCTGGGAATTTCTCCAAAAGTATTCTTCATTGTGAATGACTTTTGCATAACTGGTAAACCATAAGAGATAGACAAAATATTACTACACAAAAAATGTAGATCGCCTTAAAATACACAATGTATGTCCTATACATTTTTTTTGTTGAGTGAAGCATTTTCGAGATATTGCTTGTTATTCCCTTAAATTTTCCAATACTTATACTTTTTCTCGAATTCCTTATTCATTTTTTTTGTCCTGGACATGCAAAGAGAATGGAATGTGCACATAGCAACCAGTGCTTAAAAGATTTGATTGTCGCTTAAAACCTACCATATTCCCCTTGCATCTACAAGAAAATTAGCAATAAGGTTAACATCTCGATTAACATGAAGCATATGGAGAATAAGCGGTTGTAAAACTAGTTTGTACAAGAGTAGAGAAAGTCATGTGAGTGTAACACATCAGATTTTTATATAGTGGAAATGAAATCATCGTTAAAATTCTACAGTCTAACAGTTACTAACACCATTACCTGCTTCTCAAGTCAGGTCCACAGATATCACCAAGGAAGTTAAAGGGGATTATGCAAATAAACAAATAAAATAAAAAACACATTATATAAGAAATTATTTAAACAATGTAATTTTTTACTAATAAGTAAGTATTATGATTAACAAATAAAATTATATAAGTTTATCTTGGTTTTTAACTTTCTGAATGTTATAACATAGTTTAAGTTAACCTAACAAGTAAACAGTTTTAGTATATTGCGATATGTATTTCGAATCACCACATTTATTTAAGTGGCCTTTTAATCATCTTATTTTACAATTCTAAATAAATTTGTTACTATTGTAAAACCATAAGGCTGGTTCACAACCGCCCGAGAACGGTAACCAGAACGGAAACGAGAACGGGAATGCATATCGATCACAAAGTGAAAGTCGATTTTGCGCATTGGGATTTCATTTGTTTTTAACTGACCAATGACATTTTTTCACCTACTTCCAATTTAGCCATGCCAACGTCAAAATTCGATAGAGTAAACATTATCTAATGCATATCCATTACATTTCCGATCCCTCTAGTTGTGCCTAGCTTTCATTCCTTTATTTAATGGCATACATTGAAATAGTTTATTGTTCTTTTTTCATTTCCACGGTTTTAGCTATTCTTTGTAGCTTTTGCCATTTTTTTAGGTAATAGCCAGTTTTGAGTTGCATATACACAAACTACAAATGACCCCACCAGAGGAACCAATGCTGATTAGATTTGCGGGTGTCGGGATGAGGTTAGGAAGCACATTTACTACTAATTCCTTCCAGTTTCATGTTTCCAGCTTGCGACTATAGAGAGCACTAGTGGCTGTTTCATGTCACGGCCGTCTAAAACAACATCTAGAGTGAAGAGTCTAATATGCACAATATGGATCTAATATGCCGTGCCCGGGAAGGCTTTTCATCGATTGTGAACACTCCCATTTGAATACATGCTTTTCAACTTTCTCGTTCTGGTTACCGTTCTCGTTGGTTGTGAACCAGCCTTAAATTGCATATCCTTGACAGAACTCGTTCACAAGAGCTTACGTTAGTATTAGCCTCCAAACCTGGTTGTTTATGGACTTCCAATGCAAGAACATATTTAATTAGTCTCAGTATAATTTTTGTTAGTTTTAATGTAAATGTTTCTGGGTTTTATATGATTTAAACTATTTAAATTAAATTCATTTCCGTTGTGAAATCAATATCGGTCTATGCAGTAAGAATTGATAGACAGCGGTCACGAAATTACTCAGCCATTGTTGGGTTTTCGTGAAGCATTATTGCTTCACAAAATTTACGCAGCAGATGAAATCCACGTTTCAAGTTTTACAAATAATGAATTGTAGTAGTTTTGGGGGGATTTTTAAGCCATGTGATACAGTTTTTATCATTATTTAAAACCTAGATGAAAGTCGTCTTAATAACCAAAAGCGACAGTGCATAGATTATCGTGTATAATTTATTTTAAAATCATAGATATAACTTTCAAAGCATATTGACTAGGTTCTTGGTGTTTTACTTATAGAGGAAATCTTTATGATGGAGTAGACTATTTGGATTTGCGTCTTTATTGGTGAAATGTTAATGCTACTGTTGGGTGAATGCGAACAACCTTAATAACAGTTCTCTTACCACATATGTAAACTCGGTTAAACTAAAAGCGGCTGATCTCTTGAGCGCTAAATTTTTTTCCAAGACCCTTCGAATAAGCGCGCGGTTCACAACCGTCAACTTCTGTGCGCCGATTTGTCTAACTCTATAATACAAGTCGCAAGACACTGACGTAGGCCACCTCCGTGCTTGGCGTGGAGCAGTGGTTAAACTACTTAACTTCTACGCAAGCAGCGCGAGTCGATTCTCCGTAGTGGATTGTTATCTTTTATTGTTTACTTTCTCTACTGCATATAGTAAGTAGGGGAAGTATTGTATTCCACCAACAAATTCGATACCGAGATTTCACCGGAAATACATGTTTTGAGACCCCCTGAATCCTGAGTCCGTGTGTGTGTCTGTGAACAGCATAACTCAGAAACCAACAGTCGGATAAACACCAAACTTGGTATTTAGGTTCAGTATCTTCCAGAGATGCGACACGAAGGTTTTCAAGAAAATCCCCCCACCCCAGATTACCCTTTACATGGAACATTTTTGGAAAATTTTAATTTTCTCAAAAACGGCTCTAACGATTTTGATTAAAATATCATATGTTTAAGATATTTTCATGACAAATGAAATGTATATCTTGAATTTTCTGGGAATGTCTCCAAAAGTATTCTTCATTGTGAACGACTTTTGCATAACTGGTAAACCATAAGAGATAGAGAAAACTTTACTACACAAAAAATGTAGATCGCGTTAAAATACACAATTTATGTCAAATACATTTTCTTTCTTTTGTTGAGTAAACCATTTTCGAGATATTGCTTATTATTCCCGTAAACTTTCCAATACTTTTTCTCAAATGGGAATTCGTTATTCATTTTTTTTATGTCCTGGACATGCAAAGAGAATGGAATACTCCACATAGCAACCAGCTCTTAAAATATTTGACTATCGCTTAAAGCCTACCAATTCCCCTTGCACCTACAAGAAAATTAGCAATAAGATTAACATCTCGATTAACATGAAGTAGATGGAGAATAAGCGTTTGTAGAAATAGTTTGTACAAGAGTAGAGAAAGTCATGTGAGTGTAACACATCAGGTTTTTTAAAACTCGTTTTACTGTAATGTAGTTAAATAGTATTGCTTGTGTTACTTCTTTTGCTTTCAAATATAATTACAATAATGGTAAAATTTGTGGTTATAAAATTAAATTGAGTACGAAACCTCCTCCCGATCGATAAATTAACACATGTTCCATCTACCGGTATGGTGAACTACAAAATAAACATCACATTCCGGTGGAAGGAATGTTGCCCTGCCATTTCGTCATACCTACTGGAGTGGATATTGAGAATGTGACGGGTTTGTTTCCTTTTATTTTTATTCCTTCTTTTGAAGTACAAAATTAATGATTTTATTTTGGGCACCCGGGTAGAGCACCTCGTACTGAGGGACCGGCATTCGATTTCCGCCTCTGGGTTGGCGATTTTAAGTCGGCCCATCCATGCTGTGTCTCCTCTCATTGCATTTTTTGCAATTACATATAAGAAATCTCCTGTGTATAATTCGTTATTTGCTACCCTAGCACAAATTATACCTTTGGAGATAATTCGCGCATTTTAACCGATTTATGTATCACCCGCGAGTTAGCTCCTACTTCGCCCATACGTAACGATAATCTTACAGCACGCGTTACTTTATGCCTAATCGGGAATAAAGTATTTCTCAGTATGAATGAATGAATTCATTGTTCAATTTTTTCTGCAATTTGGTTTACAATATATACAATGTGTATTAATATATCACTATACCCCTACATTTTATGTACAATTTTTGTCTGGTGCTTGTTTTCTTATTGAGCCACTCAGATTGCTTGGCTCCCAGGCTTTATCGCTCACTGAACGGCTCTTACCTCCCTTATTTTTGTAAACCATTTTTACTTTGCCTTCCTTAAAAATTCTCTCATGCCTTTGATTTTCTTTTCTTCTTTCCCTGTCAACATCTTTAT
Organism: Deroplatys truncata; assembly: GCA_030765065.1. Taxonomy (NCBI): domain Eukaryota; kingdom Metazoa; phylum Arthropoda; class Insecta; order Mantodea; family Mantidae; genus Deroplatys; species Deroplatys truncata. The sequence goes on along the minus strand of CM060975.1, from coordinate 42,791,851 downwards.
AGCTATTATTTTTCTATACATATTTTCCCAATTCTTCTCCAACACTTTTTCCCTCTAACTCATTTCCTTACATTCTGTCATATTGTTCTGTACTTTCTCTTCCTCCACACAACTCGCATATCCCTCTTCCGCTGTCTCTCATCCTTCTTAAATACATTCATCCCGTTCTCATCTATGCTAAACCTTCCCCTTCTTGTCTATTACAGCAAACAATGTACCTATCTCTTCCCCACTCCTTCTTTATCAGTTTATAAAACTTAATGATTTTTTATCTTAAAGGCCTCCCCAAATCTCTGTCGTTCTATAGCTTCCACTCTGTTTCTTACAACTTTCCAAAATCCGTTTGTATTTCTTTCCTTCAACCCCCTACATTCCCCATTCCGATTGACTCCATTATTTTTTCGATTTCTTTCCACAGCTTTTTTTGTTTCTTAGAACCTTTTGCTGGGCCAGGCATATCTTTCAGATTTCACCTTCCTCCATTTTCATGTATCTAAAACAAAGTTTTAAAATTCTTTCTGCTATTATACATTTCCTCCTCGTTCTTCCTAGTCCTACTAATGCAACCTTGCCTGGTGCTGCTCTCGGTAGTCCAATTAATTCTTTACAAAACATTCTATACATTTGCTCAATTTTCTTACTTAGTTCTCCCCCCCCCCATATTTCCACCACATAGAGCATTTTTTATTCTACCAATGCCTCGTCATTCTCTCCAATCATTTTGTCGACATCTCTAATTTATATTTGCATATTCTTATTCCTGCCATGTGCTCCCCATTCCCACTATTACTCAACCTTACTCCTAAGTAGTCATATTCTTTGACTGCCTCCAGTTCTTGACCAGCTAGAGACTATTTTTCTTCCTACTTCAGTTTATTTCCCTTTTTAAGCACCATCACTTTGAATTTATTTATATTTATCTTAATTCCCCATTTTCCACAAAATTGTATTTCTCAGTAATCGACGTCACACTCTCCTGCCTCGAGGACGCTGAAGTACCCTCTCGGCACGATTCTGTTGACCTCCCCCGTCCAAAGGCGGTTTACATGCGGAGTACACATTCCTCCTTGGCCGTTGAGAATCTCCCCTAAGGCGGCATTGGCCTTCGAAGCTGGACGGGCTTCTGATCCCTGTCCATCTCGGCTAGGAAAACGTCCTTAGTGTATTAGCTTGTACATGGTGTGCTTCAGGAAGCTGGTGCGAAAATCTATGTTCAAAAAATGAACTTTTCCTGTTTGTAAATTTATTATAAAATCTTATCCACGTGTGCTGCTGAATTTCATTTCACATGGTTTACTATTTGTATAAAATTATACAGAATTCATTCATAATGAAGAACGCTTCACCTATTGGTAGAGAATTCAAGATGTACATCTCATTAATCAATTTAATCAAAATTTTTGAAAAGAAAAGAATAAAAAGCGAAAAGAGTAGTTAGGGGTAGGAGATATACCAACTTTGGTACTTATATGAACTTCTGTTTTAGATTTGTGTTACTTATACACGTGTATTTCCGGTGAATATTCGATTTTGGTGGAATGTAATATTTCGTCCACTTGTCATAAATAAAAGATAAAGTAAAAGTATATACGAGGGCGGATTGATAAGTCCATAACATTAAGAGAGATAGCGTTCTAATCACAGGTTTCTTGTTTGCACCCAAGTCTTACATCTATTCCGGGTATAATCACAGAAATTCGTTGCCATTTGTTTCTTAGAACATTGTTGAGAGCGTCTAAAATAAGCAGATATGTGTTGCTTCGTAGAAAATGGAGAAAAGTGAATTTTGTGTTCTGATAAAGCACTACTTTTTGCATGGTAAGACGGTGCAGGAAACGGAAGAAAAGCTGAGCAAGTATTATGGGGACTTTGCTCCATCACATGGCATGGTTCACAGAATTTCGATGTGCGCGTTGGAGCACAAGAGGTGCCGTGCGCACAGGACGGCCGCTTGACGTCACAACAGAAGAAATGGTGAACAAAGTTCACGATATTGTGTTGGAAGACCGCCGAGTGAAAATCCGTGGGATAGCCAAGACCGTAAACATCTCGATTGAATGGGTGTATAACATTCTGCACGAATTTTTGGGTATGAGAAAGCTGTCAACAGGATGGGTGCCACTACTGCTCACAGTTGAGAACCAGCGGAATCACGTGACCATTTCACAGGGATGTTTGAACATGTTCCAGCGCAACTCAAATGAGTTTTTGCTGCGTTATATCACGATTGATGAAACTTGGATCCATTACTATCAACCTGAAACCAAACAACAATCAAAGCCGTGGATTTCCTTCGATGAACCTGCTCCAAAGAAAGTGAAAACCATTCCTCGGCAGGAAAAATCATGGCAGCTGCCTTTTGGGATTCATAAGGGATGCACTATCTGGAAAAGGGTAAAACGATCGCAGGTTCATATTATGCAGCAATGCTGGATCAGTTTCACAAGGAATTGCTAAAGAAACGACCTCATTTGTTGAAGAGAAAGGTTCTCTTTCACCAGGATCGCAAAATTTGTGCTACCTCACCCACCATATTCTCCAGATTTGGCTCCGAGCGACTTCTTCCTCTTCGCAAACCTGAAAAATTGGCTCGCTGGGAAGAAATTTACGTTCAATGAACACATCATGGCAGAAACAACCTCATGTTTTGCAGACTTGGAAAAATCATATTTTTGAAAGGGTTAAAAAAATTGGAGAAACGTTGTACAACGTGTATTGAATTGAAAGGAGACTATGTAGAGAAATAAAATTGATTTTTTGAAAAAAAATTGTTATTTTCTTTAAAAAGTCACTGATTTATCAATCCATGTCGGTTACAACGTATTTATTGTATGTGTTTACAAACGGATCCCTTTGCTTACAAATATACATTCTGAAAATTTTGGAACTAGTAATATGATCTATAAAAGTATCAAAACTCTCACTGGGAGGGAAAATAAGCATTCACAAAGTTGAACCCCTTGCTATATTATAACTATAGTTCCATAAACTATAATATATTCACCAGAAGCACGCTGCAAAACTATGAATATGGTTGTGATGGCGCTCATTCGTTATTTCCCGTGTTATTGATGCATTTCTGCCAACAAGTCCTTTTTAGCAAGTGATTCCCATGGCGCTACCAAAGGAACTATTTTTGTATCCTAGCACAAGAGGCTCCGGCGTGGGTGTTCCAGATCAATAACCAGTCAAGCTGCTGATCGTACGCGACAAACGCTGGCACCAGGTTCACTTTCATTCCCGTTCACCGGAAACAAAGAACTCGCGTAGCCTACCTCCTTCAAAAACACACTTTCCGTTCTTCAAATGTTTCTGCATTGGTCTTTCAGCTTCGGAGCGAATTATATCGCTGCCTTTTTGTTAGTAATGTAATTGACGATGCTATTTCCTTGAAAGAATACTGCTTTAGAACTGTGCAATGATATCGTTATTGTTTTTCTTATAACTAAATGTGGTGCTGTAAATATGATTCTGTTGATAAATATATGACCTTGTTGTGATTGCGCAAGATCCGACAACTCTCAGCGACAGGGACTTGGAAGACTGGAACGAAATGCACTCAGCCTAATGGGATCTTTGGAGACTATGTGAAGAGCTGTTTGATCGAAAAGTGAGAAAGGAGCCCCAAATGTACTTTCAGGTGGCCTTGCCCCAAGTTTAAAAAATATATTAACTTTGTAATTTGACTGTTTCTTTAAGTATTATATTTATGTTTGCCTCGGCTGCGTCAGTATTTTGTTAGAGACACGTTTCTCTTGACAGGGTTGTGATGCGACAAGAATGTAGGCTTACACAGATTATAATTTTACTTCACTCCTTTTATTAATACTTGATACGATTTATATAACACTTCACTGATATAGAGAGCTGTGAGATTCTTTTTATTAATTAGTTACACTTTTAAAACGTAAACTTATTTTTCGTCTCACACGAATACATATTATATTTCTTGAGGACACTTTTTGATTCTGGTTAGTAACGCTGTCCGCAGGCAACTGAACTCTAAATTTGTAAAATTTTCTCCTTTTCAGTTTCTGATTGGCTAATCCTACTCCAATAGAATACCTTCATTTAGCTAAAGCCTTTTCTGGTTGTTGATTGGCTATTTTATAAACTGTCACTAAAATTACATTATTGTTACTCCAAGAATCTCAAGTAGTACTGTTAAACTTTCTTACTCATTATTGACTCAAGGTTACCTCATTGTTAGCAACATTTAACTTATTATTCTCACAGCTTGTACATTATTAAATTACGTAATACATTCACATAACATTATTGAACATGTTTACAATAGTATAAGCATATGCAATGACTGTTACATACATTTTACAAATTGTTACATACACATACTGCTTTAACGCGGACTGTTATTGAATTTACTTATTATATAATTAGACTGAAATCATTTAAGTGTTAAAAATACTGCCTCAAATATAGCCTCAAGCACCCCGCGTAAGTGGCAGATGTGCCATCCCCAAGGCGGTCCTTTGTCTGTTATGTACTGTGTGGATGGAGGCAGAGGACCTTATTTCTGCGAACTTATCTTGGCAGTTGTATTAATTTTATCAAAATGAATTATTTTTAAAAAGTCATTTTAGGCCCAAACACGGCTTCATGGAAGATCGTCCATGTCGGTGTTAGCGGGTTGAAGCTTTTACCCATGGCTTCGAGCTTTAATTTCCTGAAGATATTCATAGAGCTCACCAAGGCCAAAACTTAACCAACTCTATCAGGATAATCTCCCATGAAGCCAGGTTTAGTTACCACTCCAGTCCTCCTCCGTAGTTACCATGCTAGCCTTTAGTTCCCGAGGTCGGGGGTTCAAACCCGGCGGAGGGCGATGGATATCTGTTCGGGCGTAAAATTCCTTGCATGGCTTTCTTCGGAAGGGAAGTAAAGCCGGTGGTCCCGTGTCGTAGATTTACGGCACGTAAAAGAACCTCAAGCCTGGTAAAGAGGCCTCTGAGCAAAATTACCGGTCTTTCACGCCCAATATAGAATGGCATGTTAAGAACCACAGTAGCTAAAGAGCGTCTATAAATAAAAAATCTTCTTGTAGATGCAAGGGGACAATGGTAGGCTTTACGTGATAGTCAAATAGTTTAAGAGCTGGTTGCTATGTGGAGCATTGCATTCTCTTTATATGTCCAGGACGGAAAAAATGAATAACGAATTCCCATTTGAGAAAAAGTATTGGAAAATTTAAGGGAATAACAAACAATATCTCGAAAATGGTTCACTCAACAAAAACAATGTATATGACATGAATTGTGTATTTTAACGCGATCTACATTTTTGTGTAGTAAAAGTTTGTCTATCTCTAATGGTTTACCAGTTATGCAAAAGTCGTTCACAATGAAGAATACTTTTGGAGAATTCCCAGAAAATTCGAGATATACATTTCATTTGTCATGAAAATATCTTAAACATATGATATTTTAATCAAAATCGCTAGAGCCATTTTTGAGAAAATTAAAATGTTCGAAAAATGTTCCATGTAAAGTGTAATCTGGGGTGGGGGGATTTTCTTAAAAACCTTCGTGTCGCATCTCTGGAAGATACTGATCCTAAATATCAAGTTTGGTGTTTATCCGACTGTTCGACTTACTATACGTAGTAGGGAAGGTAAAAATGCTTTCAATCTTTAAGGATACTCGATGCTCAGGTTTTGACAAAATTTTGAAAGAAAAAACTTTATTAATATATTCATATAAAAGGCCATCGAACATTCTGAGTCAGGATCTGATAGCGGTTTCGCCTTCTAGTCATTCAATCCCCAAATTATAAATGAATATGCACAAGCGTGCTCTTACTTTTTTGCCACTTTAAAATGCTCCCCCATGATGCAATTTTTGTTCATTTTCTTTCAAATTTCCTGTATACGCTCTTTGAAGGTGGAACACGGGATCTAAATACCTTTTCCTGATATTAAGAATAGTTTTGGTTTAGGATTTTAATAATTTAGTACATGATTGATTTTTAGAAAATGAAAAGTGGTACATACTTTATTAATCTTTTCCAGGAAAAGTTTTATGTTCCAGAAAATTTAATATTGGTTTTAAATAACTATATCTGGTGAATAATACGCAAATTTAAACATTTTTCACCATCCAAAGTTTCATCACGTGAGGCATTTCAGATGTCCGGTGTTTTATATTTTTGAAAATTATTTTCTGGTATCGTTACGTACGTTTGGCCGTGAACATTAACATGCTAAACAACTCTTGATAAGAATTTCAACTAAATTGGTAGAAATTTGTAGAAATTAGTAAGTTTAGTACCAAAATTGAATTGACTAGATTCAGGACACACACAGCTCTAGACATTAGGGTTAGTTGTGAAGCATGGGCAGTCACAGCACGAGATTCATCAAGAATCACAGTGACAAAAATGCACTGCATGACAAGAACTGTGGATTACGCAGAGAGTTCATAAGATAAATAAAGGAGTTCTAGAACAACTGAACATGGAAACTATTCTGTCATTATCTAAAACTTCAGAAGAAAAACTGACAGAATTATGTTAAGACAAAGGATCAACATAAACCCCCTATTACATAATACATATATCGTGGGAAAACATCCATAGGACGATCGGGCATATAACAGATCGAGGACGTAACAGACCACATGACTTAATCCCTATTTTGCTGCTGATGACTTTTTAGTAGTGTTTAGCGCCCATTCTTGCTACATACGTCACCACAGGCGGTGGGCACTGATGATTGGGGAATGAAATTTGGGCAGGAAATGTTCCAGGCCTGAGTTTGGGGTACCTCCTCGGCATCTTCAAGTTATGAGGACTGAAGAACACGTGGAAAAAACCTCAGGTTAGTCCCGGCGGGATTTGAACCGCGGACGTCCCGTTTACGAGTCCATGTCGGCAATGATGATGGTGAAGAAGAATGATGATTGGACATTACAACTACATGATTGATTCTCACATCCAGATAAAAGATGATTTTTTAAAAGTTACAACAATAACGGTTTGGTTCAGGATCTTAGAACATGCTATTTGGAAGTTTTTCTTACCTAGATTACGGCCGATGCTACGTCAGACCAAAGGTTTTACTATGACTACACAAAGCCTCAATTGTATATGTTACACAGTTTCCCTCACCACAAATAACACAATACAGTCTTACCTTCATGGGTTGCGGATGGGAACGTACTTGATACATTTTGGGAAAAACCTTCAACGGGGTACCACTGAAACAAAAAATACAGTATAAGTTGCTTAAACAAGACTTATTATAATTCATTAAGCGAGCTCAAGGGTGAAATTATGGCCATTTTATAGAAACCCTCACAGTTTCGCTTTTCGCCCCTCCCCCATTCTTTTGAATGTACAACAATAATTTGTAATCTAAAATATCAGCAAAGTACAGTCTTACAGTGCATGGACGCGCCGTTAACTACGTTACATTTTAATGACTACGTACATTAATTAACTCTTAAAATGTTTTTAACATCATTTTGTATGTTTTTATTTATAAGACGATTCCTGACATCCAAATGCTATGAAACGTTATAATTTTCATGCTAGGATCTGAAAGATTTATTGCAGGCATAATCTAAAGCAACTGTTAAAAGAACTACAAGGTCTATTATGTATAAAGTAAATGTTTTTGGAAATATGAAATCTGCCATCCAGTTATAAAAATCTGATGTGTTAAACTCACATGATTTTCTCTACTCTTGTACAAACTATTTATACAAACGCTTATTCTCCATATGCTTCATGTTAATCGAGATAAACATTTGCAGACTCTATCTTATTGCTAGTTTTCTTGTAGATGTAAGCAGAATATATATTTACAAGGGCAATATAAAAATCTGATGTGTTACACTCACATGACTTTCTCTACTGTTGTACAATCTATTTTTACAAACGCCTATTCTCCATATGCTTTATGTTAATCGAGATATCGAGATGTCAATCTTATTGCTAATTTTCTTGTAGATGCAAGGGGAATATGGTAGCTTTTAAGCGATGGTCAAATATTTTAACGCTGGTTGCTATGCGGCGCATTCCATTCTCTTTGCAAGTCCAGGACATAAAAAAATGAATAACGAATTTGAGAAAAAGTATAAGTATTGGAAAATTTAAGGGAATAACAAGCAATATCTCGAAAACGGTACACTCAACAAAAGAAATGTATATGACATAAGTTGTGTATTTTAACGAGATCTACATTTTTTGTGCAGTAAAATTTTGTCTATCTCTTATGGTTTACCAGTTATGCAAAAGTCGTTCACAATGAAGAATACTTTTGGAGACATTCCCAGAAAATTCGAGATATACATTTCATTTCTCATGACATTATCTTAAACATATGATATTTTAATCAAAATCGTTAGAGCCATTTTTGAGAAAATTAAAATTTTCGAAAAATGTTCCATGTAAAGGGTAGTCTGGGGTGGGGGGATTTTCTTGAAAACCTTCGTGTCGCATCTCTGGAAGATACTGAACGTAAATACCAAGTTTGGTGTTTATCCGACTGTTAGTTTTTGAGTTATGCTGTTCACAGACACACACACAGACACACAGACACACATACACACACACACAGACGCACACACGGACATGTTTCCAAAAATGCTTTTTTTGGATTCAGGAGGTCTCAAAACATGTATTTCCGGTGAAATCTCGGTATCGAATTTTTGGGTGGAATGCAATACTTCCCCTACTTACTATACGTAGTAGAGAAAGTAAAAATGAATAACGAATTTGAGAAAAAGTATAAGTATTGGAAAATTTAAGGGAATAACAAGTAATATCTCGAAAACGGTTCACTTAACAAAAAAAAATGCATATGACATAAATTGTGTATTTTAACGCGATCTACATTTTTTGTATAGTAAAATTTTGTCTATCTCTTATGGTTTACCACTTATGCAAAATCGTTCACAATGAAGAACACTTTTGGAGACATTCCCAGAATATTCGAGATATACATTTCATTTGTCATTAAAATATCTTAAACGTATATTTTAATCAAAATCGTTAGAGCCATTTTTGAGAAAATTAAAATTTTCGAAAAATGTTCCATGTAAAGTGTAATCTGGGGTGGGGGATTTTCTTTAAAACCTTCGTGTCGCATCTCTGGAAGATACTGAACCTAAATACCAAGTTTGTGTTTATCTGACTGTTCGTTTCTGAGTTATGCTGTTCACAGACACACCGGACGTCTTTCTGAAAAAACTTTTCTTAATTTCAAGGAACCTCAAAGCATGTACTTTCGCGAAATTGGTATAGAATTTTTGGTCGGAATACAATAATTACTTTCTACTTTAAGTGGATGCTAGAGAAATTGAAAAGAAAGGTATACTCTATTCGCAGAGTCATACAATTTATTATTTAATCCTCTTGTGTTAGTTACATAGAAATAAAAGAACATCTCTGCACTGTTTGTAACTAACATCATAGAGACATGCATTGCTTACGTATGAATAAAAAGAATAGTTGTAAATAATCATTTTTACAACGATTGATTTACAACACTTTGAAGTCTTATATGTTATGAGCACTGGAAGTAGAGCCTATTTTAAAGTAAACACATTAATGTAGTAAACTATTTTCATACTTATTTACTACGAAGGTAAAATGCCAAAGCAAAATCCTATAGAAGCAATACCTCAAAAATGTTTGTATTCTGTTAACATTCGAGGGGCACTCCAACGAGGGATGGAGAACGGAAAAACCACGAACACAGGTCTTCTGACATGTAACGTATGTAGTAGACTCGCTTCTTTGTGCTGGCGGCACTGAAACGTTTTACTACGCCCCCGTTCCTCGGCGAATCAAGATGAATGAATATTTCATGGTAATGTAAAACAAACGCACCATGGAAACATTCAAATTGGAACAAGCCTCACGTTTAGTAAGAAGAGCAAATTGCTTCGAGCTGAGAAAGTAACACCATCCGCTCGCTCTCAGCATCCTATCTGTCCATTGTTCTCTCTTGAAAAAAATATATGAAACTGCAATACCCGTCAAATAAGCACGCTTATCAGTTTTAATTGTGAGCAAAGAATTGCCGGCTCTCGCAGCCGTGGTTGCTGGGGTGTACAGCTCCGGCGCTCCGCCAAGCTGAGGGTCGCGGGTTCGAGTCTCGCCATGGGCATGGGTGTTAGTGTGTGTCTATGTGTTGTGTACATGCGGTAATAAGCGGTAACGAAAATAGTAAAAACACAGTATAAACTGGGTAAAACTAGGGAACTTAAAAATAATCGAATGAATCTGACTAATATTACCCAAGAAGGAAAACATATTCATACTAAGTCCACATTATGTTATTCACGATAAATGTTTTCCTAGAAATGCCCTCAAATTAAGCAATATGGGCTTGTTTGAATGCATAGACAGAAGCAGAGAGGTGCTGAGAGGAGCTACAGCCTGCCGCCCTAATTGAAGGAGATATTGCATTTGTTACACCTACTTAAGGTATAGTGTAAAGGTATGGAGAGCCCCTGCAACCGGGGGCAGAGCACCGCAAATACGCCGCAACGACCTTGTTGCTTTCACCGTGGCCCTGGGAGGGATGGGGAAGAGACAGGAATGGCGACCAGATCCGGATGACGAAGCCAGGCAGGGCGGGTTCCCTAATGTTTCGAGATCGAACGCATCCGACGCCGCCCGGGTCCACCGTCAAATCTCCAGACTCCTGGCGGTCCCCCCTTGCGGGTACCACTCTAAGGGGGCTCCTAACTGAACAGTTTCGCAACGACGCCAGAGAAGAAACCTGTACAAAACGCACAGCCACCGCCCAGCCACAACCCGCTGAACACCCTCGCTTGGTCCTACAGCCCTAAAACAGATGACTGAAGGAGATGATGGGTATAGGAAATATCGCGGTAGAAGAGGAACCACTCCAACATTCGCCTGCCCACCACGAAAAACCTATAGGTCAAACTGGGTAGTCGCCGGGGATCGAACACGAGACCTCCCGAATGCGAGTCGCATACGTACCGCGGCGCCATCTCGATGGTGTTACTTTGCTTTAGGAAAATAAAAAGCAATACTTTTATTACTATCCTATTTACTTAAACCAGATGAGCCTCTGTTTGTTCAGAGTCAACAGTTCCACTAACTTGGGAAGAAATGGAAACAAATAGGCCGAAACAAATATATCATATTCACCAGTAAATAACTTATGAATAACAATTAAACTCTGAGAAGAATTGTACTTAACGTTGTTTGCGGCTACGTGTTGAAAAGCGGATTTGAAGTAGGAGTTGTATTATAGTTCAACTGTTGGGGAGCCGAATTTAAAATTCGTTGCAACCTCACGTATAGTAAACAGTTTCCGGTAGCCTTCGCCCCAAATATATTTTCAGGTGGCCTTTGCCCCAAGTTTAAAAGGATATTAACTTTGTAACTTAACTGTTTCTTTAAATATTATATATTTATGTTTGCCTCGGCTGCGTCAGCATTATTTTAGGGACATGGATATTTTGGCAGGGCGTGATGCGACAAGAATGTAGGCTTGCACAGATTTTAAGTTTTAATTCACTCCTTTTTATTAATCCTTGACAGAAATTAAAAGCACTTCACTGATATCGAGAGCTGTGAGATTCTTTTATTTAATACTTGCACTTTTTAACAAGTATACCTACTATTTTTCCTCTCACACGAAGACGTAATTAATTTCTCGAGGACACATCTCTCATCCAGTTACACTGTCTGCTAGCAACTGACTATATTTCAACCGTCTAAACTTGTAAATGTCTGTATTTCAAGTCTCTGATTGGCTATTTTTACTCCAATAGAATACCTGCATTTAACTAAAGCTTTTTCTGGTTGATGATTGGCTACTTTTATAAACTGACACTAAAATTACATTATTGTTACTCCAAGAATCACAATTAGTACTGCTAAACTTTCTTACTCATTATTGACACAAGGTTACCTCTTTCTTAGCAACTTTTGGCCTATTTCTCACAGCTCCTATATTATTAAATTACGTAATGCATTCACATAACATTATTGAACATGTTTACAATAATATAAGCATATGCAATGACTGTTACATACATTTTACAAATTATTACATACACATATTGCTTCAAGGCGGGCTGTTATTGAATTTACATATTATATAATTTGACTGAAATCATTAAGTATTAAAAACACTGCCTCAAATCTGAAACAATAGGAGGAAAAACTCAGAGAAACTGAGTAGATAATCAAACTACGTAAAAATTACATTTAAAAGGCATATTTATTTTATAAATTTTATTATAAGGTTTCCCAAAGTTTAAACTAATACTTGCATCTAAAAGATGATACGTGTATAATTTAGATGATCTCCGAAAGTTTAGAAAGGTACAATGGTGTATTATTACCGCATTTTGCTCTTTGGTAAGGTGTGTTTCAAAATGTGTAAGCCCCTCCCTAAAGGATTCTTGGATCCACCTGTGGTTGCAGGTCGCATGCGCAAATAACTCTTTGTATCGCAAGTCAGTTTTCGTTATCAATTAACCCACGAGGGGGGGAGAGAATGAAATATTTTCAAAAATGCTTCATGGATGCCGCAACCTGGGAAAAATATCCATCCATCATCTATCAATCGCCGTGTACTTCACTGAGGTATTTTGTGTAGTAGGTACTGCAGGTGTGATGTGAACTAAAAATATGTTTACTGACTTCACGGGACGACGCCCCAGTAGTTCCCAAAGCAGGTGTGCCCCATAAGGGGGTGAGAGATTCACAAGACAAGCACAGGTAACTCCCCTCCCCCAAAAACAAAGAAAACCTACTGCTGATATGACAAGTGAAGCTGATAACACTAATCGTAACAGAGACGATAAACATTTATAATAAATAATAAAAGTATTTTCATTCCGTTTGTATAAACAGCTGTAAACTACATTATAAATATAAAGTTTAATTACACAGAAAGCAGTGTATGGAATATAGATGCTTGTTAAATATTGAATTAGAAGGTTTGTGTTTGTCGTTTAACTGTGGGGGAGCCGAACTTGAAGTAGTTGCAACCGCACGTATGGTACCCGGAAGCCTTCGTCCCCCCCCAAAAAAAATTTAAAAATAGTAACTTTGTAATTTTGACTGTTTCTTTAAATATTATATATTTATGTTTGCCTCGGCTGCGTCAGTATTTTTTTGTTAGAGACATGAATTTCTTTGCAGGGAGTAGTGCGGCTAAGAATGTAGGCTTACACAGATTATAATTTGTACTTCACTACATTCATTAATGCTTGACACGAATTAAATAACACTTCACTGATGTAGAGAGCTGTGAGATTCTTTTGTTAATTACTTGCACTTTTTAACACGTAAAACTATTTACGTCTCACACGAATAAGTATTAAATTTCTCGAGGACGCATCTCGCGTCTGATTAGTAACACTGTCTGCTAGCAACCAACGCGCTGTCTACAAGCAACTGACTTGAGTTCTACCGCTTAAATTTGTAAATGTCTGTATTTCAAGTCTCTGATTGGCTATTCCTACTCCAATAGAATACCTTCATTTAGGTTGTTGATTGGCTATTTTATAAACTGTCACAACAATTACATTATTGTTGCTCCAAGAATTATAAGTAGTATTATTAAACCTTCTTACTCATTATTGCCTCAAAGTTACCTCATTGTTAGCAACTTTTGACCTATTCTCACAGCTCCTACATTATTAAATTACGTAATACATTCACATAACATTATTACACATATGTACAATAATATAAACATATACAATGACTTAATATAGACTCTTTATATATTGTTACATATACATATTGCTTTTAGGCGGGCTGTTATTATATTTTTTATATAATTTGACTGAAATCATTTAAATGTTAAAAATACTGCCTCAATATAGATAGTAGTGTTTAACGTCCTTTAATCGATTGTCATATCGGACGATGTATGAAGTGGGTGAAATGATACTCAATTGAGCCCGGAACCCATAGAGCTTAGAGTTACCCGACATTCATCTTTAAGGATAAGAATACCTTACCCGGGTAACTCGGCCTAACCGAGATTCGAACTCGGAACCTCTTGAATGCGAGGTAGACACGCTACCACCACACAGCAGGGATGGGCCGTCTTATAAAAGTCTCTTTAAAATGTTCCTTTTTTTAATGTAGGGAGTTATTTATTATTAACAGGTTTAGAGTTAAAGGCCTGATTGTGAAAATAAGTGTTTGTTAATGGTGTCCGAGACATGAATTCGCAGTCGTTTTCGCTACTTTGCGGCTTTTTAATAAAAATATAGCTTGTTTTAAAACAATGAATTTAAATTAAGTAATTAATGTACATGATCAGTACTTTAGATATTGAAAAAAAAACAGAATCTTATTAACAATCTGTTGACTACAATTTTTGGATATATATTTATTTATTGCTTCAGCAACACATCTTGTAGGTGTACCTTTTTGAGGTTAAAATTGGCACTGTACTACAATGGATTTTGAAACCCTCTGATTTATTCTGCAACTATTCTGTCACATAAGTTTATATGAGAAAAAACATTGTAGTAACTTTAGGGGGGTTGGGAATTGCAGATTTTCTAAAGAACCACTATTCTAGTCCGCAACTACACGCGTATCTGTGCGGTTAAACAGATGTAGTCTATAATGCAACACTGAAATAAATGCGGATATACTGTTACGCGTTATTTCTCGCTATTCAGTTTTACGTTTTTTTTTTCTGTAATTTCTAAATGTTCTTGAACAGTGCATGGCCGTTTAAAAGCAGCGCAATAATGTGAATAAATTTCACGACAATGCAGCTGTCTGATTGGCGAAAGTGTAGCCAACTTGTAGCGATTGTGAGCGTGGAATGCAGTTTCATAAGGAACGTTCCTCTGCTGGGAATTAAAGGCAACAATTTCAAAGTATCTCGGCGAGTGTAAGGAATCAAGACGGTTTAATCAACAGTTACTTTCAAGACTCTTTGTTCTTTACGTGAAAGAAGAAAGTGCTTCGTCGCGGAAGACATCGATCTTTCTGGTACTTCATCACGTAACAAAGAGGTTAGATTACATACCTATTGCTTCTCAGGTATTTATTTCAAGCTTGAAATCTAGACAAAGCGTTTCTACTTTCAAACATAATATTAATAATACACATAACGTGTTGTTTGGGCTGAGATATCAGATTAAGGATCTCATATTGTTATTATCAGGCTTAAAAGTCGATAGTTGTCTTTTTATTTGTACTTATCCGTCATCCCCAGACTTTTACTTCGGATGCGCCAATCATAGATTTTCTTTTTCTACGTTTTTTCATTTACGGTAACTATTCGGTGAATTCAAACAATGGTTTGTAACATATTGCTTTTATTTTTAAACTTTAATTGCGTATATAGATGTCATACACTGTGGTGGTAAGTGAAGTGCTTTTCAGGTTATGATTTTTTAAATAAAATGCTGTTTGATACATCATTTTCAAGCTTTTATAATGAAATTTAATATTTAGAATCATGATTAGATCACTAAATTACTGCACTATAGTAATGCATTTGAACTAACCATCTCACTGAAACATGACGAACAAATACATATTATATAATAGGTTTCAATTGACATAAATATTGGAAGACTGAATACAAATGTTCGCAATAATGGCTTAAAGATGTATCATAAGGAGCATTTTAATGTTGGCAGACATCTAAACATTTATGATGCACAAAAACGTATTTAAAATTGGAGCACATAATTCTGACCCATGGTAAAGTAAAATGTCACGTAACGAGTCCAGTTTTGCACAAATTATAGTAAATAATTGGTAAAAAAACTTTAATTTTCTTTTTTTGCCATTTATTTCCGTTTTTCATTATCTCTTTGAGGATTTAAATACTAAAAATCTTATGTGTCGCATTCACATTCTACCCTCTATCGTTTATTAGTAGTGGGTATACTAACTATTCTTACCGAGCGGGATGGCTCAGGCGCTAAAGTCTGTGGCCCGCATTCGGGAAGTCCCGGGTTCAAATCCCGTGGGCTGTCTGAGGTTTTTCCGTGGTTTTCCTCAGTCGCCAAGGTAAATACCGCATTGGATATTTAATACCATCACCCAAAGTTCCATCTTAAGTCTAAAACAATAGTAAAATGAAAAATATATATCTACAGACAATGTAAGCAGTTAGACTGCACGGCACCCTAATGCCATCTGCACGGTTACAGGGATGAGACCTAGAAGGCTAACTGTCCGCCTTTCTGTGTGTGAGGGCGGCGGTTAAACTGGACGGCACCCTAATGCCATCTGCACGGTTACAGGGATGAGACCTAGAAGGCTAACTGTCCGCCTTTCTGTGTGTGAGGGCGGCGGTTAGAGGTTAGACTGGACGGCACCCTAATGCCATCTGCACAGCATGAAGCAGGGGTTACAGGGATGAGACCTAGAAGGCTAACTGTCCGCCTTTCTGTGTGTGAGGGCGGCGGTTAGACTGGACGGCACCCTAATGCCATCTGCACAGCATGAAGCAGGGGTTACAGGGATGAGACCTAGAAGGCTAACTGTCCGCCTTTCTGTGTGTGAGGGCGGCGGTTAGAGGTTAGACTGGACGGCACCCTAATGCCATCTGCACGGTTACAGGGATGAGACCTAGAAGGCTAACTGTCCGCCTTTCTGTGTGTGAGGGCGGCGGTTAGAGGTTAGACTGGACGGCACCCTAATGCCATCTGCACAGCATGAAGCAGGGGTTACAGGGATGAGACCTAGAAGGCTAACTGTCCATCACATATCGTTCTAAGAGTTATCCACCAACAGATCCGTCGCGATATGACCAAGGAGTTAAAGCGACGTAAAATAAAATAGAATAAAATAACTATTCTTACAAAGTTTATTTTTCCTCTGCAAAAATAGCTGCATTACACATTTCGTTACAGATAGAAAGATAATAGCGATAGTCAAATGTTTAACAACTGGACGCTATAAGCTGGTCTTAAAATTCCATACTGTTTCCATGACATCGCGAGAAACAACTGACTGTCGACAAGACTAAAAGAATGTAAGTATTGAACAATTCGAACCATTAATAACGGGCATCTCGGAAATGACATGTCAAAAAACGTGATTTTTAAAGAGATTTATTTTGTGTTGTGCGTTTTCGTCTAGCGCTTAACACTTACGAATTTAATGAGATTATATAAAATTTCTTCCGAATGAAGAGGACTTCACAAGCTATTCCAAACAATTTCGAGGCAATGGCTTTATTTGCCATTAAATGTATTTAATTAATGGTATTTTAATAAAAACGTTAGAACAATTTTTAAGAAAATGATAAGTTTCGAAAAATGTTTCATGTAATGAGTAGATTGTGTTGGAGGGATTTTCTTGAAAATCTTTGTGTCGCAGCTTTGGAAGACGCTGAACTTAAATACCAAGTTTGGTATGTATTTGACTTTTCGTTTTTGAGTTATGCGGTTCACAAACATATACATATACACACTCAGAACTTTTTCTAAAATTGCTTCAGTGGGCCTCAAAACATGTATTTCTGGTGAAATCTGGGTGTCAAATTCTTGAAATGTTGAACCTTCTCTACCGATAGTTAACCTCATGACCTACTAGCTATCAACACTTTATCTTCTTTGTTTTGTTTGAAGACATCGAAAATAGTAGTAATAGTTTTGTTTTTAATCAGGTATATAGGTTATACGTGAAGGGGAACACCTCGCACACTGTGACCCATTATATTTATTGCGGCTACCACCCCCCAGGCGGAAAGGATGAACTGAAGGAACTCAGGAGGCTACAGGCCACAGAGACGCGCGGAAGTCCCAACATTTCTAAGCTCGAAGAATATTCTACTGCTGGTGCTGCCTAGAGAGGGCGATGGACGACCCGTCTACCAAGCAGCCCTCTAGTGTCCATGGAGAGTACTCTTTTCTTTGAAAAAGCATCCTATTCATACGTCACAAAACCTAGAAGCACACCTGAAAGATGATGAGTAAGCGGAATGTAAAGAAAATGATGCCAGTATTCGTCTATCGACCAGGGAAAACCATGAAAAACCCCAGGTCAAAGTGAGTGGTCGATGGGAATCGAACCCAAGTTTTTCCCTCACACGTTACCGCAGAGCCAACTCGCTGGGTTAGTCAGGTGTAACTTCCAAGTGTGACATGGAAACTAACATCTACCTATATGGATCTTTTGAAGGATGTAACTCTTGTTCTATAGGGTCTTTCAACAAGAGTGTCCTATCTTTAGCATTTGATAGCTGCCGTTGTTATCGAGTTACAGCAGTCATTTTTTTCATGTGGTTACAGTTGTTATTGACAAATAGCCATGGAAAGTTACAGCATTCAGCAACGCGTAGAAATTGTGAACATTTATTATCAAAATGGATCATCTGTTCGCCAAACCTTCCGTGTATTGCGTGAAGTTTACGGTGTGCAAAATCGTTCCTGCGAGAGAACGATTCGGCGTTTGATCGATAAATTTGAAAGAAGTGGTTCTGTCAACGATCAAAGAACGCCTGTACGTAATCGACGTAAGCGCTTCAACGAAAACATAGGCGTCGTTCGTGAGAGTGTACGCGAAAACGGAAACAAATCAATTGCTCGTCGAAAGCAAGATTTGGGGCTTTCGCCGACCACAAGTTGGCGAATTCTGCATCTGGACTTGAAGTTTCACGCTTACAAAGTGGTGTTAACTCAAGAACTAAAACCCAACGACCATAGGTTGCGCCGTGTATTCGCTGACTGGGCTATGGAGTAATTGGAAACTGATCCGGATTTTTGTCGAAAAATCATTTTCAGCGACGAAGCCCACTTTTGGATGGATGGTTATGTTAACAAACAAAATTGCCGCTATTGGAGCAATTACAATCCAATGCAGATTCAAGAACGACCACTTCATCCCCAAAAGGTTACTGTGTGGTGTGGATTTTGGTATGGTGGAATCATTGGTCCTTATTTTTTCCAAGATGAAAATGCAGAAGCTCTGTCAATGGAGAAAGATACCGGGCTCTTATAAGGGACTATTTTTTACCTCAATTGGATGTATGGTTCTCAGAAACATCTGGTTCCAGCATGTCATACTGCTCTCGAAACAATCGATCTTTTGAAGGAGAGGTTCAGAAGTTTCATCATTTCCCGTGGTGGTGATGTTAACTGGCTCCCTAGGTCATGTGATTTAACGCCGTTGGATTACTTCTTGTGGGGTTATGTTAAATCTCGGGTTTATGTCAACAAACCAGAAACAGTAAATGATCTTATGAATAACATCACGCGTGTTATCCGTGGAAGTTGGACCTAATTTACGTTCTTCTGTCATTGAAAATTGGGCCAACCCTATACGCGGTGGTCACTTAACTGATGTTCTCTTCCACGCGTAATGACATTAATTATGTTCCAAAATAAAAAAAGAAATAAACCTCCATCATTTATAGACCGTGTTTTATTTAAGTTCAAAGATAGGACACTCTTGTTGAAAGACCCTATACATTCACATTATCCTGCAATACCACAAATGGCAATAAATCATTTGGTGTATTTATTTTGAGGAGATTGTGGTGGTAGTACTGATATCTTCATAATGAATGTGTGCCACGTCACAGTTTCTCTGTAGGTGGTCCACCAGTTCCTTATAATTTGATTTCACGCAACCCACTGTTAATACACGACGTACCAACATTCAGAGGCCCATTCCCATCAAGGATTTACAAACTTGTCCTGACGCTCTAAGAGATAACTATGTATTTACATTAATGTTAGCAACTAATATACTCGTAAAACAACAACAAATAATTATTTTAGTATACAAGCGCTATGCAAAATTGCTGTACACTTGCCCATTTCTCAAGCTACGCGGTAGCTAAGTTACAAAAAGTGCATGTAGGATTGGCTCAAACGTTAAACTGCATCCACACAGGTTTGAATAATCAACAAATAGTTTTGCTCCTTTCCTGTTTCAAAATAAATTCTTTTAAAACCCAGGAGGCGTAAAAACAGTGCAGCTGTCTGTTCATTTATTTAGCTCTGCTTTCTTTTTCTTTCTTGTTGGTCGGTGTTTTACGCACCTTTTCCTACATTGTCAGCACAAAGTAAATAAACGTGAAATGGTCTTCTCAACCATATACAGAGTGGATCATTTAAGTTGAGACTGTACAATATCTCCAAAACTAAGCGTTGTAGAAAGAAATGTCTTTAATAAAAGTTGCTTGATATTATGGGGAAAAGTAAATGCCATTAGTCGTGTTTTGTTTGGAGGATGTTATGCCGGTAATTTTAGGGTCAATTTAAATTTATATTTACTTTCCCTCATAATACCAAGCAACTTTTATCAAAGACATTTCTTTCTACAACGCTTAGTTTTGGAAATATTGTACAGTTTCAGCTTAAAGGATCCACCCTATATATGATGCTTTGCCTTACATAGAAGAAAATTGAGTTTTATTTATGGACGCTCTTTAACTGCTGAGGTTCTTAGTGTCCCATTTTTTATTGGGCGTGAAAGATTAGTAATTTTGCTCAGAGGCCTCTTTGTCAGGCTTGAGGTTCTTTTACGTGCCGTAAATCTACGACACCGGACCACCGGCTTTACTTCCCTTCCGAAGAAAGCCGTGCTAAGGATTTTTACGGCCTAAAAAAATCCATCGCTTTCCGCCACGTTTGAACCCGCGACACCTCGGGAACTAGAAGCTAGCATGGTAACCACTACACCACGGAGAACGATCCCGTACGTAGAAGGCGATACTGTGTATATGCCCTATACTTTTCTACTTGATTCCGTAGTGTAGCATTTTTACTTTCTCCGCCACTTACTGTTATAAATAGAGGAAGTTGAAACAGTATTTTTAACACTTAAATAATTTCAGTCTAATTATATAACATATACAATTCAATAGCAGCCCGCCTTAAAGCAATATGTGTATGTAACAATATATAAAAAGTGTATATTACAGTCATTGTATATGTTTATATTATGATATACATGTGTAATACTGTTATGTGAATGTATTGCGTAATTTAATAATGTAGGAGCTGTGAGAATAATAGGTTAAAAGTAGTTAAACAATGAGATAACGATGAGGTAACCTTGAGGCAATAATAAATTTGAAAGTTTAATGCTACTTGTGATTCTTGGAAGCAATAATGTAATTTTAGAGTCAGTTTAAAAATAGCCAATTAACAACGAGAAAAAGCTTTAGTTAAATGAAGGTATTCTATTGGACTAGGATTAGCCAATCAGAAACTGAAATATAGCAAAATTTACAAATTTAGAGTTGCAGTTGCTTGCAGACAGTGTTCCTAACCGAACGCGAGATGCGTCCTCGAGAAGTTTAATACGCATTCGTGTGAAACGAAAATACTTCACGTGTTAAAAAGTGCATGTATTTAATAAAAGAATCTCACAGCGCTCTATATTAGTGAAGTGTTATTTAAATTGTGTCAAGAATTAATAAATGTAGTGAAGTAAAAATTATAATCTGTGTAAGCCTACATTTTTAGCCGCACTACTCCCTGCTAAGACATTCATGTCTCTAAAAAAGTATAAATACTGACGCAGCCGAGGCAAACATAAATACATAATATTTAAAGAAACAGTCAAAATTACAAAGTTAATAATTTTTTTAAATTTGGGGCGAAGGCTGCTGGAAACCTTTTAGCATACGTGCGGTTGCAACTACTTCAAGTTCGACTCCTCAACAGTCGAAATGCAATACAACCCCTCCTTCAAATTGGCTCCCAAAGCGTGGGGTAAACAATATAAACAAACCTTTTTCAAAGTATCGAATTTCACTCAAAATTCGATCTTACTATTCCCGTGTGTGTGAATACCATGTTGAATAAATACCAAACTTAATATTTAAATTCAGCATCTTCCGATGATGAGACACGAAGACTTTCAAGAAATTCCTCCTTTCCTAACTACCCTTTACACGGAAAATGTTTACCTGTTTTGGATTTTCTCAAAATTTCTGCAGCAATTTTGATTAAAATGTCTTATGTTTGCGATATTTGTGTGGCCAATAAAATGTATATATTGAATTTTCTGTAAATAGGTTCTGAAGTCCTCTTCATTCAGAATTAATTTTGTATAACTGATGAAACATATAAGATAGACAATGGCTAACAAATCTAGTTGTTGAAAAACGCAATTATGTTGTTTTTGTGTGGTTTTAACGGTTTTTGATATATTCTTTGTTCTTGGTTTGAATGTTTCAATACTTTACGCATAAAGCATGCAATTTCATAGAGCTAGAAAAAGTTTATATAGGAACA
Organism: Deroplatys truncata; assembly: GCA_030765065.1. Lineage (NCBI taxonomy): Eukaryota > Metazoa > Arthropoda > Insecta > Mantodea > Mantidae > Deroplatys > Deroplatys truncata. The sequence goes on along the minus strand of CM060975.1, from coordinate 42,769,652 downwards.
TTTTTTAGAATAGATATAGTTGGTAGAGAAAGTCATGTGAATATATAATAGCAGATTTTTCATGGTTTAAAGCGTAAATTTGACGATACTTCATAACAGGCTACGCTGCAGAATTTGTTATAGGTTACAACAGGCAGATAATAGTGTTTTTGGAATGGAGACGAATGGAAAAGAAACCTTGCTTAAGTTTGTTTTCATTTTTGGAGTCCTGGATTTATTTGGCTACTGCAGAAAGCGAAACAAACTCGATCAAATCGAATTCAGAATGATACAGAGTCTGAATAACTATAAGGTTTTGGTGAACCTCTAGGATATTCATGGTTTTCTTTCCTTCTCGCCAGTAAAATTCCAAAGCTTTGAGCAAATTGCATGGCTTAGTTTGTCATAGCAAATACGTGTTAGAACCTCACATTGTGGTCAGTATGTGCGGTGTTTTTATCTGTTCTCGGTAGCAGTTAACAGCAACGATAATTTCCAGAGATAAAGTATGCAGGTGAAGCAACATTCATGAGATGCAAAGCGATGAGCCGTGAGTTACTCATTAAATCAAACAGGTCATTATCCGGTCAACAAATGTTAAGGGTTAACTTAGGTCAGCGCCCGCGTTATGTGTTTATCTTCACTACAGCCTGCTATTCAGATTCCACGTCTTCCATATCTTGTCTACGAGCAATTTTTTATTTAATCCAATGTTTAATTTCTCTACTACGTGTAGTAAGTAGGGGAAGTATTGTATTCCACCCAAAAATTCGATACCGAGATTGCACCGGGAATACATGATTTGAGATCCCCTGAATCCAAAAAAAAGCATTTTTGGAAACATGTCCGTGTTTGTGTCTGTGAACAGCATAACTCAGAAACGAACAGTCCGATAAACACCAAACTTGGTATTTACGTTCAGTATCTTCCAGAGATGCGACACGAAGGTTTTCAAGAAAATCCCCCCACCCCAGATTACCCTTTACATGGAACATTTTTCGAACATTTTAATTTTCTCAAAAATGGCTCTAACGATTTTGATTAAAATAACATGTGTTTAAGCTATTTTCATGACAAATAAAATTTATATCTCGAATTTTCTGGGAATGTCTCCAAAAGTATTCTTCATTGTGAACGACTTTTGCATAACTGCTAAACCATAAGAGATAGACAAAATTTTACTATACAAAAATGTAGATCGCGTTAAAATACACAATTTATGTTATATACATTTTTTTTGTTGAGTGAACCATTTTCGAGATATTGCTTGTTATTCCCTTAAATTTTCCAATACTTTTGTTTTTTCTCAAATTCGTTTTTTTTTGTCCTGGACATGCAAAGAGAATGGAATACTCCACATAGCAACCAACTCTTAAAACATTTGACTATCGCTTAAAGCCTAGCAATTCCCCTTGCATCTACAACAAAATTAGCAATAAGATTAACATGAAATAGATGGAGAATAAGCCTTTGTAAAAATAGTTTGTACAAAAGTAGAGATTGTCATGTGAGTGTAACACATCAGATTTTTTTTATTCCTAGCAATATTATCAATACTTTCTGTTTGATCTCCGTTCTAGATGAAGTATCGTACTCGACTGAAAAATGTTAGCTGAAATACATGTTTTGGGACCTGTGTGTCTCTGGACTCAATAAAAGATGTCGGATAAACATGATATTTAACTCCAGCATCTTTCCTTCTAACCTATGCTCAAAAATTGCTATAACGATTTTAAATAAAATGTAATTGTTTAAAACATCTACAAAACTAATAAAATGTATATATTGAATTTTCTGCGAGTAGCCTTAAATTCCTCTTCGTTCTGAATGAATGTGGCATGATGTTTATAACTGCTAAACTATAACGGATAGAGCATCAAAAATGTAGATATCTAGATAGCGTTAAAACACAAAATTTATATAAAATAAAAATGTTTGTGGCATTACCTATTTCCGAGGTGTTCGTTTCTATTGGATTGAATTGCGACTCTTTGATAGTTTTACAAATGCTAATCCCTATTCCTTTATTTCTTGTGATGATATGTAAAGGGCAGCACACAGCGACCCACATAGACTAGGACTTAGGACTAATTGCCGAGGGGGATTTAACACCTCGACCTACAAGATCTTTTGTGCCTAAGCTCCTGAGGGTGCCCCCAGGAGGGACTAGCAAGCACGACAGGGCAGAGGGCAAGGTCCCTACATTTTACAGATTGATATTCCCGGATGGCAGCTGATGCAACAGGCTCCTTCCCCCTGTAGGCTTGCACATCCCCTGGGGCTCCGGGACTCGGACGAGGTGTTACATAGAGCATCCTTTTCCCTTGCCCTGCAACGTCGTAACTAGCACCCTGAAACAGCCAAACGGATGAAAGGTGAGGTGAAATGGAGGGACGGGAAATTTGGGGGATGTAATGGTCCTTCCGAGCATTCGCCTAGTGACCTGGGGAAATTCATGGGTCAGGAAGGCCGGCAACGGGAATCGAACCCACGACCTCCAGAATGCGAGCCACAGGCTTAAGCCTCCTGTTGTATCTACAACGAAATGTGTGATGAAAGTATTTCTGCAAACGTTTATGTCGATTAAAATGAAGCAGATAGAAAAAATAAGGTTTTGTGTGAATAATATGAAGGTGAGATATACAGATAACGATAGTGGGCAGAGAAATTCATGCGATATGTTGCATTTTTATCGTGAAATAGCCTTAAAAATGCAAGTCTGCTTTGGTGACGAAGCTGCTCGCGAATTTATTGAGAATTATCATCAGTCTTTAGAAATCCTAGGGAGTACAGCCCTCTCGAGGAAACTTTCCTGCTGGGGGATTAGCCCTTCCGGGCCCTAACAGTTGGAGCGTGCTACTGTCTTTGTGTCTTCCTCGTGCCCTCATATATTGTGCAGCTTGAGATGCTGTATTACTTTTCTTGTCATTTTCGCGAGCATTTTCCTTGTGGAACGAATGGCGCGTGCCTCTCGGGTCAATGCTCGCAGTACGTTGCCATTGAAAGAGAAAGTCGGTGCCGTCATATCGATTGTCTCAGTAACAGTAAAAGTTAGAACACATTCCTACCTCTTTTTGCTACTTACTGCATTTTCATTGCACGGCAAACTGCCGTCTGTCCTGGTTTCCTTTTTATCACAATCTCACTTTCTGCTGGTCCTGCTTCCTTGGTTTTTATTTAATTTCCATTTTATAGCAGGGAAGCAATTAATATCTGCACCTCACCATAGAGTTTTAATCAACTTTCAGAAATTAAGAAACGTTCCTCTTAACCAGCACACTAAATAATTATTATTGCTTTGACAGTATTAAAATGCATGTAAGTTTTGGAAAAACAAACTAAATACATTAATGTTTCACATAAAAGGGTAAAAACACTGCAGACTTGAGGATATAATATGGATGCAATGGAATAACAGAATTCAGTTACGTAAAATTCCTTGCTCTCATTGATCGAAGTATGAATTCGGAAGCCCATATTGATTATGTCTTACCCAAATTGTTCTATTGTTCTGTCCATATTTTACAATAAGATAATTAATGCTCATTTTGCTAAAAAGTGTGATGTATTATATTCACATAACATTCTCTAGTCACTATCGTTTACTTTTGTGTGGTTTCTACAAACCATTCTTACAAAAGCTTGTTACTTTCTTTACCACGTACATAGTAGGTAGAGAAGTATAGCATTCTATCCAAAATATTCGTTCCAAGAACTCACCGAAGTACATGTTTTGACAACCCTGAATAAAACAAGCATTTTTAAAAAAGTTCCGAGTGTGTATGTCTGTAAACAGCATAACTCAAAAATTACAAGTCAGATAAATACCAAACTTTGTATTAAGATTCAGTACCTTCCAAAGATGCGACACAAAGATTTTCAAGAAAATCCCCCACCCCAAACTACCTTTACATGGAATATTTTCGAAATTTTGATTTTCTAAAAATGGCTCTTAATGATTTTGATTAAAATACCATATATTAAAGATATTCGCATGACAACATGTATATCTTGACTTTTCTGGAAATACCCAGTCCTCATCATTTGGAAGGAATTTTATATAATCTTGTATATGCAGATCTCAAAACACACAATTTATTTCAAATAACTTCTTTGTGGCATCGGCCATTTCTGATATATACGTTATTAATGGTTCGAATTGTTGAATACTTTGCCATTCTTTTGAAGTCCTGTCGACATTCGGTTGTTTCTCTCGATTGCATGGAAACAGTGTGGAATTTTAAGGCTAGGATATAGCGTCCAGTTCTTAAACATTTGACTATCGCTATTCTTTTTGTATCTATAACGAAATTTGAAATGTAGCTATTTATGCAAAGTTTTATTTGGATTAAAAAGAAGTAGTTAAAAATAAACTTTCGCAAGAGTATAGCCAATAATAAATGATAGAGGGTAGTGAAAGTTATGTGAATTTAACACATTAGGTTTTTTTTCTATTTAATTCATTTAATCAAAATACACTTTGCAGAGATTGTTACATTACACATTTTGTTGTAGATACAGGAGGCTGCACCAATAGTCACATCTTGAAAAATCTGATGTGTTACACTCATATGACTTTCTCTACTCTTGTACAAACTATTTTTGCAAACGCTTATTCTCCATATGCTTCATGTTAATCGAGATATCGAGATGCCAATCTTATTGGTAATTTTCATGTAGATGCAAGGGGAATATGGTAGGTTTTAAGCGATAGTCAAATCTTTTAAGTGCTGGTTGCTATGTGGCGCATTCCATTCTCTTTGCATGTCCAGGACATAAAAAATGAATAACGAATTTGAGAAAAAGTATAAGTATTGGAAAACTTAAGGGAATAACAAGCAATATCTCGAAAACGGTTCACTCAACAAAAACAAAGTACATGACATAAATTGTGTACTTTATCGCGATCTACATTTTTTGTGTAGTAAACTTTTGTCTATCTCTTATGGTTTACCAGTTACGCAAACGTTGTTCACAATGAAGAATACTTTTGGAGACATTCCCAGAAAATTCGAGATATACATTTCATTTCTCATGACAATATCTTAAACATATGATATTTTAATCAAAATCGTTAGAGCCATTTTTGAGAAAATTAAAATTTTCGAAAAATGTTCCATGTAAAGGGTAGTCTGGGGTGGGGGATTTTCTTGAAAACCTTCGTGTCGCATCTCTGGAAGATACTGAACCTAAATACCAAGTTTGGTGTTTATCCGACTGTTCGTTTCTGAGTTATGCTGTTCACAGACACCCAGACACACGGACATGTTTCCAAAAATCTGATGTGTTACACTCACATGACTTTCTCTACTCTTGTACAATCTAATTTTACAAACGCTTATTCTCCATATGGTTCATGTTAATCGAGATATCGAGATGTCAATCTTATTGGTAATTTTCTTGTAGATGCAAGGAAAATATGGTAGCTTTTAAGCGATAGTCAAATATTTTAACGCTGGTCGCTATGTGGCGCATTCCATTCTCTTTGCATGTCCAGGACATAAAAAAAATCTGATGTGTTACACTCACATGACTTTCTCTACTCTTGTACAATCTAATTTTACAAACGCTTATTCTCCATATGGTTCATGTTAATCGAGATATCGAGATGTCAATCTTATTGGTAATTTTCTTGTAGATGCAAGGGAAATATGGTAGCTTTTAAGCGATAGTCAAATATTTTAACGCTGGTTGCTATGTGGCGCATTCCATTCTCTTTGCATGTCCAGGACATAAAAAAAATGAATAACGAATGTGAGAAAAAGTATAAGTATTGGAAAATTTAAGGGAATAACAAGCAATAATTCGAAAACGGTTCACTCAACAAAAGAAATGTATATGACATAAGTTGTGTATTTTAACGCGATCTACATTTTTTGTGTAGTAAAATTTTGTCTATCTCTTATGGTTTACCAGTTATGCAAAAGTCGTTCACAATGAATACTTTTGGAGACATTCCCAGAAAATTCGAGATATACATTTCATTTCTCATGACATTATCTTAAACATATGATATTTTCATCAAAATCGTTAGAGCCATTTTTGAGAAAATTAAAATTTTCGAAAAATCTTCCATGTAAAGGGTAGTCTGGGGTGGGGGGATTTTCTTGAAAACCTTCGTGTCGCATCTCTGGAAGATACTGAACCTAAATACCAAGTTTGGTGCTTATCCGACTGTTCGTTTTTGAGTTATGCTGTTCACAGACACACACACAGACACACACACAGACACACAGACACACACACAGACACACACACGGACATGTTTCCAAAAATTCTTTTTTTGGATTCAGGAGGTCTCAAAACATGTATTTCCGGTGAAATCTCGGTATCGAATTTTTGGGTGGAATGCAATACTTCCCCTACTTACTATACGTAGTAGAGAAAGTAAAAATGCTGTTTTTGGATTCAGGGGGTCTCAAAACATGTATTTCCGGTGAAATCTCGGTATCGAAATTTTGGTGGAATACAATACTTCCCCTACTTATTATACGTGGTACAGAAAGTAAAAAGTGAATCGTTTTAAATGTTGGCCTTGACACTCCGTTTATTGCTTCCATGACATCACGAGCAACAACTGAATGCTGAGAGCTCTTCAAACTGATATCAACCAGTGTCTCCGATATGGTTATGTCACTAAGTAGTTTTATTTTAAATGTTCCATAAATGCCCCGTCTTTAACTGCAAGGTAATATCGGTGACCTTTTATCTTTAAAACGTATTGGCTATCGGCAATGATGTTAACTCGTATGCAGTTTTCGTTGATTTCTGTTTCTTTTTTCTTTGGGTTTTATACATTAGATTACACACACATTCACACTCTCATTCGTAACTTTGAGGAGGATAGGGAATAAACTTGACTAGAGAAAACTTCCCACCCCAGCGGGGAATCGAACTCGGAACTCCTGCACAGCAGACAGATGCTCTACCGACTAAGCTGAAATAAATTAGGTGCTTTAAGGACATCCACGTTTGTTCTGCAGTAAAGTTTCTGTGTGTCTCTCATGCCAAAGTAACCGAATTTATCTTCGAGGTTTCCAAAGATACATGAAACAGATGTGAGGTGTGCGTTCGGGTAGAGCAACGGCTATCCGGAAAAGTTAACGAAACCCGATTCATAGCCATGAATGTTTCTGTTCAGATTGAATATTCCAAGGTATATATCAAATATGAAATTCCTCATAGCATTGCTTTTGAAATTATTAACATCTGAAAATACATAGCTTTTAAGGTCGCCTATCAGAACATTAAAAGCACTTATAGAGAGACATAGTGAAACATTTTTTTAATTTTACTTGTAATATACAGGATCTTTCAGAAATACTTTTACAAACTTCGGGTATGGGTTCCTCACACCAAAAGAAGGAAAAAAGTTCATATGAACATATGTCCCATATGTTAGGAGGTGATCAACACAGTGGTACACTTATAACACACAAAACTCATAATAAATGCTCGAAATGTCCTCCTCTTGCTTCTATACATGCCTGTACTCTCGAATCATGGAATGTCGCACCCTGTCAAAACCTCCGGGATGGTGTCGAATGGTTTCGCAGGCTTCCATGACACGTTCGTGAAGCGTTTCTGCAGCCGGGATGGCTGCTCCATAAACCAATGATTTAAGATGCCCCCAGAGGTAAAACTCCACAGGATTTAGGTCGGGATAACGTGCAGGCCATGGAACTGGTCCTCCTCTGCTTATCCATCGGTCATGGTAGATACCAGTCAATGCATCTCGAACAATGCGATTAAAATGTGCCAGGCATTTATCACATTTATCAGCAAGGCGACGATAAACAGCGACAAAGGTTGGATGACCTTGCCTTCGGTCTGGAAACTCCATCTGATAGAGCCGTGCAGCCTCGCGTCCATTACCATTCGCGCGACCATACATAAAAATCATGTCTGCCTGTTCACGAAATGAATATCCAGCCATGATAGAACGAAACACGTGCAGTTAACTCACTACATGTACACAATTGAAACGTTGAAGACAGACTAATGACAAATGACAAACGTAAACAAGTCTCCATGGCAACACTTCGCCATCTACCGTATGTAGTACAATGGGTCAACGCCTTCTATGAATGCATAGAGAAATGAAGTTTTGAGGTTGGACCCCGAATGTCGTTGAACTCACACTTTCATTGTGACAGGAATAACGCGAAAACCAAGGATTATGGGACATTTGTTCATATGAACTTTTTTCCTTCTTTTGGTGTGAGGAACCCATACCCGAAGTTTGTAAAAGTTTTTCTGAAACATTCTGTATTATGCTACTGAACATTTTAGCTTCTAATACTTACTATTAAATTACTTCTTACCAAAGTCAAAATTTGTCTCCCTAAATTTATAGCGTATCCTTTTTAGAAAAGCATGGTAAGTGTTGTGTAGTATTTCATGCTCCAGAAACATTCTGAATTGTTAAATATGCATTTTTGGAAAATTTATTGCTGAAATATGCAGACGAAATCGCATTATGGTTGAACGGCAACATTTAAAGAATAGAGCTATTTACGTAAAACTGGCTCTAGAGTAGCGCCTACCAGGAATGAAACAATCAACCTATTCTGCCTTTCTAAAGATTAAAAAGAGTGGGCTTTGTTTCTCATGCCCATACCTCAAATATAAGTGATTCTAGTCAAAAACAGTTAGAGCCAATTCTGAAAAAAAAATATATATATATATATATATATATATATATAATTAACAATTCCACAAATTAACAGTTGTTTGGATTAAGGACGAATTTTCTGGAGAAAAAAAATCTTCGCCTTGCAGCCTTGAAAGGTGTATTAAAGTTTTTATTCATCAGAAGTTTCGTTTTTCGCTGTTTACAGACAAGGGGAGAGAGAAAGAGAGAGCTTGTTGCTAAATAAGCAGATTATAATGTTTTATTTTTCGTCGAATGCAGCGTAGCCCAGGGTGACGCGATCGGCTAAACGCTGGCTTATTGTGCCAAATGCAGTGTGTTGGAGTCCAGCCAAGGATGTAATTTACTATGCTTAAATGCGACAGCCTCATGTCAATATACTGGCACGTATAAGAACTCACTACTGAAGAGAAGATTTCAGCTCATTAGCGAGGCTGATATAAATCTGTCAGTTGCTGAGGTGTGTAAACAAACGTGGAATTACATCATCATGATTCAACACTGGTACACTTGAGGTTTCGAAGGTGATTAACCAGCTTTTGTACGGGAAAACGAGACCAGGTCAGGTCTACACTTTGCAAATGATATCTCTTAATGAGTATACATATATATGTTAACTAGCCATTCCATAGATCTGCACTAGCGCTACTCCCTGCGGTACAAGCAGCCCAGTTCTATTCCCGATACCAGCATAGGGATTCTCTCCTTATGGAAGGTCTGGTATAGGATGCATCTGCCTGATGTGATACTTTGGATCCTAAAAAATGGCTTTTCCACTCTCTCAAATTACATATTAGTGGTGAAATGGCAAGATTAACACGGCATCCTCATCTGCTGAAGATATTCTGTGCGGACGGAGGCCGAGAAAGCAGCAGCCGTCGTCTTGGGTTGTGATGCCCTTTTGGAAAATGTCAGTGACTACAGTTTGCGCCGTTCAACCTGATTTAAAAGGAAATGTTTGATGTTTTCAGAATGAAGAAGTTGTTACTACTAATCCTGGTCGTGGGAACAGCCCTGGCACAAGAGGAAGAAAGGGACAAGCGACAGAGCGCTAACGCATACTACAGAGGGGCTCCTCCCCAACAAAAACAGGCCATCCAGCTTGTATCACCTCCAAGGTTCCCAGCCATTGGAAACGCTGCACCACAAGGTTTCAGGGCGCCAGCCGCGATAGACGAAGATGAAGATGAAGGTCTCAGCAGGAACACTGTGGCACCTTCCACAGCAGGACCTCAGGTACGCCTATATATGCTGCATGTCATTATTACACAGTTTCATTGCTGCACCACAAGGTTTCAGGGCGCCAGCCGCGATAGACGAAGATGAAGGTCTCAGCAGGAACACTGTGGCACCTTCCACAGCAGGACCTCAGGTACGCCTATATATGCTGCATGTCATTATTACACAGTTTCATTGCTGCACCACAAGGTTTCAGGGCGCCAGCCGCGATAGACGAAGATGAAGGTCTCAGCAGGAACACTGTGGCACCTTCCACAGCAGGACCTCAGGTACGCCTATATATGCTGCATGTCATTATTACACAGTTTCATTGCTGCACCACAAGGTTTCAGGGCGCCAGCCGCGATAGACGAAGATGAAGATGAAGGTCTCAGCAGGAACACTGTGGCACCTTCCACAGCAGGACCTCAGGTACGCCTATATACATTACATGTCATTATTACACAGTTTCATTGCTGCACCACAAGGTTTCAGGGCGCCAGCCGCGATAGACGAAGATGAAGATGAAGGTCTCAGCAGGAACACTGTGGCACCTTCCACAGCAGGACCTCAGGTACGCCTATATATGCTGCATGTCATTATTACACAGTTTCATTGCTGCACCACAAGGTTTCAGGGCGCCAGCCGCGATAGACGAAGATGAAGATGAAGGTCTCAGCAGGAACACTGTGGCACCTTCCACAGCAGGACCTCAGGTACGTCTATATACATTACATGTCATAAGTACACAGTTTCACTGTTGTACCGCAAGGTTTCAGGGCGTTGCCCACAACATATGAGGAGGAAGACGAGGATCTCGCAGGAATTGTGGAGGTAAGGTCAAGGTTCTCTTGTTGAGAGACAAATTGTAATCTCATTGGAGTTTAATGACTGCCTCCGAACGATAAGGTAGCCTTGAAATGTCCTTTTTATTTGACACTGTAGAACGCTGACATGGAAGTGGATTTTTCACTTTGGGGAAAAAACCGTAATTAGGTAGATTCATCCCGGGATGGGGTACAAAGCGTTTTTTCAAATGTAATTAGTCAATACAGACTTCAGTAGCTCATCGATATGCGGCTCTGCACTATCCTGGAGATGTTGAACGCCGGAATCCAAAAGCTGTGGTCCGGTTTGGTGAACCTTCTGGCTCAATTCTTTACCCAAATTGTAACGCATATACCACGGTCCATTATTCACAAAACATCCTATTGTTGTCTTCTAATACATTGATAACAATGAACTTTTGCAGTGAAATCTGTAGATGATATCGGTCTTCCGATCGTTGACTATACTCTATACCTACATAAACCTCACTAAAACGTTTGGATCACTGGGAAATGTCACGATCTGCAGTATATTAGAAGTATTTCATAAATTGCTGCCGACAAATGTCTGCATCAAATTTCAAAATATAATACGCAAACGCTAATTGCCCAGTTTAGTAATTTATAGACAAATAATCTTTTAAGCAACTGACTTCAAGCTACATAGGATTGTTAAGAAAAACAAACGAATAAATCAACAGATAATATCCATACATCTCTACAGGAACGGTATTATTCTGTATGGGAAATCAAGCGGGATGGCTCAGGCGGCAACTTTGTGGCCCGCATTTGCGTGGTCCCGGGTTCGATTCCCGGTGACCGCCCACTCTCACCATGGGGTTGTTCGTCGTTTCCCCGGGGTCGACAGGCCACTGATTTTCTTTTCGTCATTTCCCTTTCATTCCATTTCCTTCTCATCTTTCAAGTCTGCTGCTAGGTTTCGTGGTGTATGGCAGTGCTGGACAGATGATGCGGACTCATGCTCATTGGAAACAATATTTTCCGTGGACACCAAAGGGCTGCTCGACTGGTAGGTCGTTCATCGCCCTTTCTCGGCGGCTCCAGTAGTAGGACAGGTCTGCGAGTTCGGTAATGTTAGGGACTTCCGCGTTTCTCTGTGGTCTACCTGCCTACCTACGGCCTGTAGCCTCACGTGCGGTTCCTTCACTTCATCCCTTCCTGCTGGGAGTAAAACAAAGTGAGTTTTATTTATGGACGATCTTGAACTACTATGGTCTTTATCGTCCCATTCTATATTGGGCGTGAAAGACCAGTAATTTTGCTCAGAGGCCTCTTTATCAGGCTTGAGGTTCTTTTACGTGCCGTAAATCTACGACACGGGACCACCGGTTTTGCTTCCCTTCCGAAGGAAGCCATATTAAGGATTTTTACGCTCGAATTTTTACCACACACCATACTCTCCGGATTTAAATCCGCGCGACTTCGATCTAATCCCTAAGATAAAGGAACCGCTTCATGGGATTCGCTTCCGAACAGTTGAGTATCAACGTGATCCAACAGCTTCCACTTAGCTGGGAACAAGTTGTACGCAACGCTGGTGACTACATCGAAGCCCTGTAAAACCTATAGCCTTAAATTTGCTATGTGTCGAGAAAAAAAGTTGGCAGAACTAAAACACAACCTTTGTATTTTCTTTTATGTCCACCATCTATTATGCCACATGCTGTAAGAACGGGTTACCAGACTATTACAAAATTATGATTGAGACGTTGGTGCTATTAAGGCTGCCATACTTCATACCAAAACTCCAGAAACGACGGGCGAACTTAAAACGTATTTCTTCCAGCCATACATAATTTGCGCTGTCTAGCTCTTGGTGAAGACAGGGGCATCAGAGTAATTTACAGACCATTCCTCAGGCGCGGTGTGTATTTGGACATACAACATAGAGAGTTATCTAGGGCAGATATTCTGTGGAAATAAGTGTAAGCGCTAGCAGAGTTTCACAAGCGATCGGTGGCAGCGTTTGGGCAAGAAAAGAATGCAAAACTGGGTGGAAAGCGGGAAACAAACAGCATTTCAATTGAGCTTTAGCACTCGTAGTACTTTTGACGTTAGTAGAAGTACGCCGGGCCAAACATCTGAGCCCTTCCCTTCGAGCTGTTCGTATTGGGTTGGTCTCGACGGGGCATTTGGTTCTACCGATATCCAAGGGAGATTGGATACGTCTGGGACAGCTAGACTGTCGCCCCAACGAGTTTCTTCTTAATTTTCCATTTCGGTTGATGGCATAAGTGGCTTTTCTATTTGTAAACGGAATTTTTTTCTAAAATCCCAAAATGTGTTTTCAATGAAATCTCGATATCAATGTGTTGCGTGAAGTGCAATATTTCCTCTTACTTCTATAAGCAGATGGTAGAGAAAGCAAATATGATTCTATCGGGTCTGGGAAGGCTAATGGGGATTATATTGAGAGAATGGACGTTTTCAGCAGGTTGTAAATTATGTAATCGCTTGAGGGGTGTGGAAGTAGAAAGTAAATGAACATAGTACGCCCCTCGTTAGCCACGTTGGGTATTACCTGGCAAGTAATATACCGTGCAATGATGGTTGCAGGCCTTGCTACTTCTGAGGCAGTCTCACCCCACACCGCAGCCCCAGCAGCCTGTACAATATCGTCGTCCCATTGACTACCAGGCTCAACAGCAGGTGGTCAGACCTCAGCAGGTCCAGCAGCAGATCAGGAGACCTCAAGCCGCTCAGCGAGCACAGATCGCCAACCAGCCCATTCAGGTAAGTGGGTCGTATTACTTACATAACACTCGCTAAAGGTTAACCAAAGACATTACCCGGAAGACGTCCGCACTTCACCATGTCAAGGAAGGGGTTTCACTTTTCCTCATCCTCGTAACCTGGTTCAGTAGCCTTGAGCTTCGTTTACAAAAATGTTCAACAATTCGATTCTACTTCGTTTCCCACACAGTGGTCGATCAACGTTTTCTAGCAAGCGTAACCTTGAAGAAGTAGTTTTGTTGTAGGAGTTGTATTGTTATTTGCTTTGGGCGTCATTTTGACGTAGTTTGTATTGAAGGAGTTGTATTATATTTCAACTGCTGGGGAGCCGAAGTTGTAGTAGTTGCAACCGCACGTATAGTACGCGCTTTCCGGTAGCCATCGCCCCAAATGTACTTTCAGGTGGCCCTTTGCTCCAAGTGTAAAAAATATTAACTTTGTAATTTGACTGTTTCTTTAAATATTATATATTTATGTTTGCCTCGGCTGCGTCAGTATTATTGTTAGAGACATGTTTCTCTTAGCAGGGTTGTGATGCGACAAGAATGTAGGCTTACCCAGATTATAATTTTACTTCACTCCTTTTCTTAATGCTTGATACGATTTAAATAAACTTCACTGATATAGAGAGCTGTGAGAATGTTTTTATTAATTAATTACACTTTTTAACACGTAAACTTATTTTTCGTCTCACAAGAATACTATTAAATCTCTCGAGGACGCACAAGCAACGCATCCAGTTATTAGCACTGTCTGCAGGCAACTGATTTGATTTCAACCGTCTAAACTCGTAAATTTCTGTATTTCAAGTCTCTGATTGGCTATTCCTAATCCAATAGAATACCTTCATTTAACTAAAGCTTTTTCTGGTTGTTGATTGGCTATTTTATAAACTGTCACAAAAATTACATTATTGTTGCTCCAATAGCATTAATAATAGCATTATTAAACATTCTTACTCATTGTTGCCTCAAAGTTACCTCATTGTTAGCAATGTTTAACCTGTTATTCTCACAGATCCTACATTATTAAATTACGTAATACATTCACATAACATTTTTAAACATGGAAACAATAATATAAACATTTAGAATGACTGTAATATATCCTTATATATTGTTACACACACATATTGCTTTAAGGCGGGCTGTTATTGAATTTATATGTTATATAATTTGACTGAAACCATTTAAGTGTTAAAAATACTGCCTCAACCTACAAAGGGGATTTACACACCATAAGTGCCCTTCCTTAGTCTTACTCATTACAGACACCTCGTCTGTAAATGGCAAAGCCCTACTCGGCTGGAGCGGAGAACTGTTTCCTTATTTAGAATCATTCATACACTCCATAGTCTGGATGTGTCTCACAAAAAATTAGTAAAATCAACCTTTAAAAGTACAGTTAACGAGTTACTAACACGTTCCCTTGTTTCTAAAAAGTCAAAGCCCCAGATATGACCATAGAAACTAAAGGAATGTTATTTTTATAATTCTTCTACAAAGTATTCTTACAAAAAGTTATTTTTCTACCTAGTTCATTTTAGTCGTTTGTAGAAATGATCTCAGTACACATTTTGCACCAGGCACAAGAGGGATGCAGATAGCTGGAGAGATAGTCAAATCTTTAAAAAAGCAGCCACGTGGTTTTGCAATTTATACTTCTTGCATGGCATCACGGATAACAAAAGAACAAGTTACAGCTTCAAAGAATGTAACTATTGCAAATTCAAACTAATAACAACGAATATATCAGAAATTGTTGATGACACAAAAAATTCACTTCGAAGAAATGTGTTTTAACCAGGTATACCATTATCTACATTAAGTTTCTCCCTAAATCTTGTGTTTTACAATTATGCAAATACAAAATATATTTGAATGATACGAGCCTCATAAGTTATTCACATAAAATTCAATTAACGTATGTATTTAAATAGTCATACAAAATATATCTCTGTTTTAATGAAAATCTTTGAGGTATTTTTGAGAAAATAAAAAATAATGACGTCTTCCATATAAACGATAGTTATGGGTGTGGCTATTTTCTTAAAAAAATCTGATGTGTTACACTCACATGACTTTCTCTACTCTTGTACAATCTAATTTTACAAACGCTTATTCTCCATATGGTTCATGTTAATCGAGATATCGAGATGTCAATCTTATTGGTAATTTTCTTGTAGATGCAAGGGAAATATGGTAGCTTTTAAGCGATAGTCAAATATTTTAACGCTGGTTGCTATGTGGCGCATTCCATTCTCTTTGCATGTCCAGGACATAAAAAAAATGAATAACGAATGTGAGAAAAAGTATAAGTATTGTAAAATTTAAGGAAATAACAAGCAATATCTCGAAAACGGTTCACTCAACAAAAGAAATGTATATGACATAAGTTGTGTATTTTAACGCGATCTACATTTTTTGTGTAGTAAAATTTTGTCTATCTCTTATGGTTTACCAGTTATGCAAAAGTCGTTCACAATGAAGAATACTTTTGGAGACATTCCCAGAAAATTCGAGATATACATTTCATTTCTCATGACATTATCTTAAACATATGATATTTTAATCAAAATCGTTAGAGCCATTTTTGAGAAAATTAAAATTTTCGAAAAATCTTCCATGGAAAGGGTAGTCTGGGGTGGGGGGATTTTCTTGAAAACCTTCGTGTCGCATCTCTGGAAGATACTGAACCTAAATACCAAGTTTGGTGCTTATCCGACTGTTCGTTTTTGAGTTATGCTGTTCACAGACACACACACACACAGACACACACACACACACAGACACACACACGGACATGTTTCCAAAAATGCTTTTTTTGGATTCAGGAGGTCTCAAAACATGTATTTCCGGTGAAATCTCGGTATCGAATTTTTGGGTGGAATGCAATACTTCCCCTACTTACTATACGTAGTAGAGAAAGTAAAAATCTTCATCTCCTACTTTTGGTAGAAGCTAAACTTAAAATACCAAGTTTGGTATTTGTTCGACATCTTTTTATTTATTATGCTTTTCACGAATGCACACCCGCGCGCATAACTTCTAACGATGCCTTTATTTATTATTATTATTATGAAAGTCTCAAAACATGCACTTTTATTACTTTATCTACCACGTTTAGTAGGTAGAGAAGGTATTGCATTCCACCCAACAATTCCATACCAAAGTGTCACCAGAAATACATGTTTTGAGGCCCCCTGAATCCCCCCAAAACATTTTCATTTTCTCTACCACGCACCTAGTAGATAGAAAAGGTATTCCATTCTACTTAAAAATTCAATACCGAGATTTCACTGTAAATACATATTTTAAGGCTCCCTGAATCCATAAAAAAAGCATTTTTATAAACGTTCCGTATGTGCGTACGTGTGTATGTGTTTGAAAAGCATAAGTCAAAAAGTAAAATTAGGATAAACACCAAACTTGTTATTTAAATCCAGTACCTTGCAAAGATCGACACGAAAATTTTCAAGAAAATCCCCCACCCTAAACTACCCTTTGCATGGAACATTTTTGGAAATTTTTGATTTTCGAAAAAAATGACTAACGAGTTTGATTAAAATGCCATATATTAAAGATACTTACATAACAAATAAAATGTATATATTGAATTTTTTTGGGAATAGCCTGTGAAGTCCTATTCATTCGGAAGGAGTTTTGTATAATTCTGTTTAACTGATAAGTGTTAAGTGATAATTGAAAACGCACTACACAACAATTTGGATCTCTTTAAAACACACAATTTATTTCAAATAATTTTCTGATATATCCGTTATTAACGGTTCGAATCGTTCATTTCGTGGTCATAAAGTCTTTTCAACATTCAGCTGTTTCTCGCGATTGCATAGAAACAGTATGGAATTTCAAGGTCAGCATATAACGTCCAATTGTTAAACATTTGCCTATCGCTGTTCTCTTTGTATCTATAACGAAATGTGAAATGTAGCTATTTCTGCAAAGGTTTATTTGGATTAAAATGTAGTAGATAGAAGAATAAGCTTTGATAAGAATAGTTTGTATACACACAAATTAAAATATAGGGTAGAGAAAGCTATGTGAATGTAACACATAAGATTTTCTGTTTTTAAAACAAAAGTATAAATAATGTTTAATGATTGTTTTGGGGCGAGGTGCCACAGGGAAAATGAGCTGATCAAATTAAAATATTTGAATACCAGCAATATTATAATTGATTTAATTCATTTAAGTGTAAACAAACAAATATTTAGAGAAATTGATGTTTTACCAAAACAGTCCATCTGATATTATTGCTAGTATTTAATAATTTTTGCAGAAGCTTCACGTTGAAATTGTCTGAAATACAAATGCTATCTCAAACTGATGAAATTCAAGCGCTTAGAAACACAATCATCTCGACAAAAGAATTACTCAGAACTATGATTAGCACGTGCAAGATGATAACCAGAATGTCGATACATTCCGCCGCGTAGCGTGGGCAGCAAGTCACGTGACTGCGCATGAATGAAGTAGTCGCGCCTGCTACTACGGCAACCCTTCCTACACTCCTGCTTGCCGGGAAGCAACGCCCACAGGCACCGTCACGTGTGGGCGTCTCTCTTCAGCGTACAGAGCAAGCGATCTCTACCTACACCAAATTACATATGTAAGGCGGGCTTCACTTTTGTCAAATTGCTACTGAAAAATCTGGTGTGTTACATGCACATGAATTTCTCTATCCACTCTTCTACAAACTATTCTTACAAAGGCTTTATTCATTTTAGTCGAGGTAAAATATCCTTACACATTTACACTTTCGTTTTACTTACATAGAAGAATACAGTAGGCTAAAGCGATATTCATACTTTTAAACAGGGTGTCGCTATGTGATAATAGCTTTGAAATCCTGTGCTCTTTGCATGACTACGAGAAAATAAACGAAGAGCGATCTACCACTTGAAGCAAAGTATTTGAACATACTGAGTTTGGTATTTAACTGAATGTTCATTTTTACTTTCTCTACTACGTATAGTAAGTAGGGGAAGTATTGTATTCCACCCAAAAATTCGATACCGAGATTTCAACGGAAATATATGCTTTGAGACCCCCTGAATCCAAAAAAAGCATTTTTGGAAACATGTCCGTGTGTGTGTGTCTGTGTGTGTGGACAGCATAACTCAGAAACGAACAGTCGGATAAACACCAAACTTGGTACTTAGATTTAGTATCTTCCAGAGATGCGACACGAAGGTTTTCAAGAAAATCCCCCCACCTCAGATTACCCTTTACATGGAACATTTTTCGAAAATTTTAATTTTCTCAAAAATGGCTCTAACGATTTTGATTAAAATATCATATGTTTAAGATATTTTTATCATTTTCTGGGAATGTCTCCAAAAGTATTCTTCATTGTGAACGACTTTTACATAACTGGTAAACCATAAGAGATAGACAAAATTTTACTACACAAAAAATGTAGATCGCGTTAAAATACACAATTTATGTGATACACATTGTTTTTTTTGGGTGAACCATTTTCGAGATATTGCTTGTTATTCCCTTAAATTTTCCAATACTTATACTTTTTCTCAAATTCGTTATTCATTTTTTATGTCCTGGTAATGCAAAGAGAATGGAATGCTCCACATAGCAACCAGCTCTTAAAATATTTGACTATCACTTAAAACCTACCATATTCCCCTTGCATCTAAAAGAAAATTAGCAATAAGCTTAACATCTCGATATCTCGACTAAGTGAATGCAAAACATAAAAGTAAAAATGTTGGATATATTTGACATTAAGACATTACACGCGGCATCGCGGCCGAGTAATTAGACCGTTTACCTCCCACCAGGCGGCCCTAGTTCGATATCAGGGGCCGGCATGTGGGATTTGTGGTGGACGAAGCGGCATCTGGGCGGCTTTTCTCCGGTTTCCTATACCACTTTTTTCACCAATTACTCTATCATCCCCTTTCCTTTCATCCATTTCGCCTTCATTTTGTATCTTCTTCACCAACTCCCATATCTCGCTACAGGCCGAGTTCTTGATTCTCTGATTGAATGTTCGTCTCCTCCTCTACAGGCCTCAGAACCTAGTCCTTGAGGTTGTAAGCCCTACATACGAGTAGCGTAAGTCGACTAAGTAAATAGGTAAGTATGTAAATAGCATTACAAAATACTTCTGGTAGAATTTCCCAGCCGTTCCCTTATTTCAGATTAATGACAATATTATTCTATTCTTTCCCTGCGTATTTCCAAAAAGAAATTTTCAACGCTTTTTCCATAAATTCTAAATTTTGCTTGTCTTCACTTCCTCAAAATATGTTTCAAACTGAGGGGTGAATACGTTACTTTAAAAATCTGAGGTACAAAAATGCCACATCACTTTCCCTGCCTATTATAATTTATAGGTATTCTTCAAATGATTCTAAACACTTCCTGTTAACCATTACAAATATTCGACGAAAATATCAGATTAACTTATACTTGGGTGGTACACAGTTCGTAGGCTGAGACAACACTAAACTGCATGCTGGCACTTATATGTCTTTTGCATAAGCTCATGAAAAACTAAAGAACGTTCAATTTGCATTTAAAAATACACTCCTTAAAACGTGGACAAATTCAAATGAGCATTGTGAGTATCTCGAAAATGGTTAATGCCACAACATTTTTTGCATAAATTATACATCCCATATAGATATATGTTTTGCGTGGGAAAAAGTTTCTCTCTTATAGTTTCCCAGTTACATAAAATATAAAGAGGACTTCACATCCTATTTACAAAGATAAATAAATAAATGAAAATTATGCATTTCATTTGTCATACCATATCAATTTGTGTTACTTATACTTTTTACTTCCTCTATAAGTACGTAGTAGGTAGGGAAGATACTGCATTCCACCCAAAAATTAGATACCGAGTTTTCACCGCAAATACATGTTTTAAGGTTCCCTGAATACAAAAATAAGCATTTTAAGAAAAAGGCCCGTATGTGTGTGCGTGTGTGTGTCTGTGAACAGTATAATTCAAAAACGAACTGTCGGATAATTGCCAAACTTGGTATTTAAGTTCAGTACCTTCCAAAGATGCGACACGAAGATTTTCAAGAAAATATTCCCATACCAAACTACGTTTTAGGTGGAACATTTTTCGAAATGTTTGATTTTCTAAAAGATTTTTTATTAAAATGCCAGATATTTATATGAAAAATAAAATGCATATCTTAAATTTTCCGGAAATAACTTCTTCATTCTGAAGGATTTTGTATAATCTTGTATAACTGGTAAAAGGTAAGCGATAGACGAAAACATACTACACAAGAAATGGAGATCTATTTAAAACACACGTTTATTTCAAATAACCTTTTTTTCTGGCATCAGCCATTTCCGAGATATCCGTTATTAATCATTCGAGTTCAATATTTAGGCTTTCTTTTAAATTCCTGTGAAAATTCAGTTGTTTCTCGCGATGTCATGGAAACAGTATGGAATTTTAAGGCCAGCATATAGCGTCCAGTTGTTAAACATTTGACTATCGTTGTTCCCTTTGTATCTATAACGAAATGTGTATTGCATCTATTTCGCAAAGGTTTATATGGATTAAAATGAAGTAGATATAAAATAAGTTTTAGTAAAACTAGTTTGTATACCCACTAATAGACGACAGACGGCAGATAAATTCATGTTAATGTATTGCATCATATTTTTAAGAATAGTTTGTAAAGGAGTGGGTAGAGAAAGGTATGTGAATGAAACATTTGTGAGGAAATGTAAAAGTATACTACAAGAGCATGAAGTATGCTACCAATATTTAAAAACTCCTAAATTATTCATAAACATCGTATAAGTACCCTATGGTATGAGACCCCATTAAAGCCACGCCCCCGTTTTAAAAATGATGTAAAATATAATATTTTGGAGTAAATTTTGATGAAAAAGCATGACATTTCGTTGAAAGATGGCGCATTTTAGTAGCGGATCCCCTTAAAAGGAAATAGGTTTCGAAAACATAACGTTTACATCCTTGTTGGACGTAAGGATACAATTATTGTCGCAGTGAATTGGAACCCCTTCCGCTGTCGCACTGAATTAGTTGGAAACACGAGTGTGCGCGTGCCAGAGACGTGAGTATTTTGAGTAGCCGCGTTTTTTCCCAGGAAATAAGAAAGCTAATAAAAGAGCACATAAAATTCCTTCAGCAAGAGGAAAGAATGCGTGGAGAGGTAGTAACAATGAGTTATGGAGCTCGTGTGGGCGCCGTGCACAGCGCGTAGCCTGCTTTCAATTGCGCCCACCACGATGCTCTGTGACAAACAGTTGAGCAGAGCGTTGCGATCACTCACCAGAAATCACATACACATTCCTTCATATATAAACAAATTTACCAGGAATTCCGTAAAACATATTTATATATACAGATGGCTCCAAAATCTGATCAGGGTAATGGCTGTTCTGTAATTACTCCGGATGAAACTTAAGTACAAGCTTCCAGACTTGTTCTCTGTTTTCTCCTCTGAGCTCTGTGCTGTCCAACAAGCTTTGATTTACATTACCTCAGCACAGCATCAACAAGTGCAATTCTAACTGATTCACTAAGTACTCTTCAGAGTATAGAGACCGCTCTACTGACATAACATTAATCCAACATTTCCAAAGTCTTTGATTTACATTACCTAGCACAGCATCAACACAGTGCAATTCTAACTGATTCACTAAGTACTCTTCAGAGTATAGAGACCGCTCTACTGACTTAACATTAATCCAACATTTCCAAAGTCTTTGATTTACATTACCTCAGCACAGCATCAAGAAGTGCAATTCTAACTGATTCACTAAGTACTCTTCAGAGTATAGAGACCGCTCTACTGACTTAACATTAATCCAACATATCCAAAGTCTTTGATTTACATTACCTCAGCACAGCATCAACACAGTGCAATTCTAACTGATTCACTAAGTACTCTTCAGAGTATAGAGACCGCTCTACTGACATAACATTAATCCAACATTTCCAAAGTCTTTGATTTACATTACCTCAGCACAGCATCAAGAAGTGCAATTCTAACTGATTCACTAAGTACTCTTCAGAGTATAGAGACCGCTCTACTGACTTAACATTAATCCAACATATCCAAAGTCTTTGATTTACATTACCTCAGCACAGCATCAACACAGTGCAACTCTAACTGATTCACTAAGTACTCTTCAGAGTATAGAGACCGCTCTACTGACATAACATTAATCCAACATTTCCAAAGTCTTTGATTTACATTACCTAGCACAGCATCAACACAGTGCAATTCTAACTGATTCACTAAGTACTCTTCAGAGTATAGAGACCGCTCTACTGACATAACATTAATCCAACATTTCCAAAGTCTTTGATTTACATTACCTCAGCACAGCATCAACACAGTGCAATTCTAACTGATTCACTAAGTACTCTTCAGAGTATAGAGACCGCTCTACTGACATAACATTAATCCAACATTTCCAAAGTCTTTGATTTACATTACCTAGCACAGCATCAACACAGTGCAATTCTAACTGATTCACTAAGTACTCTTCAGAGTATAGAGACCGCTCTACTGACATAACATTAATCCAACATTTCCAAAGTCTTTGATTTACATTACCTCAGCACAGCATCAACACAGTGCAATTCTAACTGATTCACTAAGTACTCTTCAGAGTATAGAGACCGCTCTACTGACGTAACATTAATACAAGATATCCAAAGTCTTTGATTTACATTACCTAGCACAGCATCAACAAGTGCAATTCTAACTGATTCACTAAGTACTCTTCAGAGTATCCGAGACCGCTCTACTCACGTAACATTAATACTAGATATCCAAAGTCTTTGATTTACATTACCTAGCACAGCATCAACAAGTGCAATTCTAACTGATTCACTAAGTACTCTTCAGAGTATAGAGACCGCTCTACTGACGTAACATTAATACAAGATATCCAAAGGCTTTGATTTACATTACCTAGCACAGCATCAACAAGTGCAATTCTAACTGATTCACTAAGTACTCTTCAGAGTATAGAGACCGCTCTACTGACGTAACATTAATACAAGATATCCAAAGGCTTTGATTTACATTACCTAGCACAGCATCAAGAAGTGCAATTCTAACTGATTCACTAAGTACTCTTCAGAGTATCCGAGACCGCTCTACTCACGTAACATTAATCCAACATTTCCAAAGTCTTTACAAACAAATTACTACAAATAATCAAGAAGTTATATTCTTGTGGATTCCGTCCCACCGTGAAATATCAGCAAATGAGGAAGCAGATAGGGAAACCAAAAAGGCAACTTTGCTACCTCCAGTGGAAGAATTGCCAGTGCCCTACAGAGATGCTCAAAGTTATTTTTAGCAGACCAATCGTCAAATGGAAGCAAGACTGGACCATTAAAACATCAAGCAAACTCCACATAGTTAGGAAAGGCTGCACATTGTAGACTCTAAAAACAAAAGATCTACTGATTATATCACGTTTACAAATACGCCATTCACCTAACTCATCCCTTCTTACTCGCCAAAGAAAATGCTCCTCACTGCGAGACCTGCAACTGCCGTATCACCATCGAACACCTCATCACTGAATGCAGAAGTTATATCATGGAGAGAACAAGGCGTAACATCCCTGAAGATATATTTTTACTTTAAACACCCCTACTCATTTCAAAAAAAATATTTTTTCTTGAAAGACATCTAACTGTATAACAAGATTTAAATATACCACATGTATAATAGGTAATAGATTATACTGTTCTAGCTGTGTTCAAGACTTAATAATGTAAAATATGTTTGTAACAATGTATTACAATTATTGTGTTATTTAATCAATGTAAAGTATACAATGTATTATTGTACTCGTATATATGGATATAAGTCGCGATATGACCTAGTGGTCAAAGGGACTATAAATAAAGAAAAGTAACAACAAGAGCTTAGGTATATCCAACATAATAATGCTACTGCCCATTACTTAAGACAGGGAAGTACTACATTTGACTAAACATTTAGATATGAAACCTCATTTCACACACATCTATATACCGGGTGAGTCTTCTCAACCTGCGGATTGAGAAGTTATGCAGTTCCGGCGATGTACAGACTATGCCGTAAACACTGTCCACTGCAGTGCGTTGTATCAATTTGCTTTGCACCGCTGTACGTGCAGTGACTTGCACTCGTAGCCCGACAGTGCAGACTTTGGTGGTGAAGGTCCCAGGTTCAAATACTGCCATTTAAAGGCACTTTTTATGTTTAATAAATTTGACCAGAACTGATAGTTTGGCATGGAAGTGTGGTTTCACTTAATTAGTTTAATTATGTGAATTTCATTAAAAACACAAATTGCCACATGTTAGAATATCCAAAATCCACTTTCTAGTGCATTCGGAAAGAAATCATGATTTGCTAGAACGTTCTCGAGACATGAATAGAAATTCATAAAAAAATTCATTTACTCGCAGGCGTGATTTGAACTTCCAACCTTCACCATGACTTTCCAACATGTTAACCATTGCGCTACTAGATCACGTTAACAACGACCACCACCGTAGCCCTAATCACGGGACTGCTGAATGCGATGTCAGCACGTGCATTTCGCATCGTCTGTAAAATGAAGGCTTGCCCAGTTACCAATGCGCAGGATGATATGGAGAGAGGGCGATGAACGACCCGTGGATCAAACAGCCCTCTAGTGTCTACAGGGAGTACTATTTCCTTTGAGCAAGAACAAGAGCCATCTGTTCGGCACCGCCTACGCCACGAAACTTAGAAGCACACCTGAAACTTGTCCTCTGTGGCCAAGGGGTACCATGCTAGCCTCTAGTTCCCAAAGTCGTGAGTACAAACCTGGCGGAAGGCGATGGATTTTTTTTCGAGCTCAAGCACGGATCCCTTCGGAACGGAAGTAAAGCCAGTGATCCCGGCACGTAAAATAACCTTAAGCCTGATAAAGAGACCTCTGAGCAAAAGTTCCGTTCTTTCGCGCCCAAAATCAAATGGGACGCTAAGGACAATATAAGGTAAAGAGCGACCATAAATAAAACTCAATTTATTTTTTACACCTGAAAGTTGAGAAGGAAACGGAGTGAAACGGAAATGTTGGAAAGCAAATCGTGGTAGATGAGAAACCAGCATTCACCTACCGACCAGGGAAAGCCACGAAAAGCCCCAGGTCAAAGTACACCCAGACCATGTAGAGGGGCTAAGCTTCTCATAGTTCATAAAAAAGGGTTTCCTTCATGTCTGCGACATACTAACCTCTACTTTAAATAACCTAGTTTTGTTTCAGCTTCCTGAATACCAATAAAATAGTATTGCTTGTTTAGATCATTTCCAGCCACTTTTATTACACAGTGCATAAAAGCTAAACGTTTATGTGAATAATTTATAAACTAGTAATGAAACTATAATGGGTATTGTTTCAAGTAGACTTCTGTCGTCAGTCGACTGTATGCTAGCTTTAGTAATAATTATTCCTGCACACTGATCGTGCGGAGGCTAAAGTTGGAAAGTTCAGCAGAATTTAAAAATTCAACGCCATGGCCGGGACTCGAACCGGGGCAGAGCACCGCACGTAGGCTGCAACGGCTCTTTTTGCTTATACCGTGATCCGGAAGGGAGGATTGAGGGGAGAGACCAGAAGGTGACCAGATTCGGATGACGGAGTCCCCAACATTTCGAGATCGAACGCAACCGCCGCCACCAGGGCCCACTCAGAAGCCCTTAACCCGAGGTCCCTCGAAAGGGCTCCTGGAGGCGTGTCCTAATTGAGCAGTTCCGCGACGACGCCAGGAAAGAAACCTCTAGAGCGCACATCCACCGCCCGGCCAGGCACAACACGCCGGGTCACCTAGTCCCACAACCTTGTAACACATGACAAACAAGATGAGGTTACAGGAAATGAGGGGCAGGAAAATCGCGCTAGAAAATGAACCAACTCAGCATTCGCCTGCCGACCCGAGGAAACCATGAAAATTCCATGATGAGAGTGGGCGGTCACCGGAGATGAACCCGGGACCTCCCTAATGCGATCGCACACGTAACCGCGGCGCCCCCTCGCTCGGAGACACTAAAAGGTTCTGTATCAGTTTTAAAGAGTCACTTGTATTATTGATGTTTATTTATGAGCACAATATTTGTTTCTAGGGTTGATATTCAACACGCAGGGAGACTTAGCACGTCGAACTACATAGATCTTTTGAGCCTATGCCCCTCATACGGGGCGCCCTCGGGAGAGAGAGAGAGAGAGAGATCGGCCGGACCAGGGGGCACGACAGGCAAAGGGCAAAGTCCTTACCATTTACAGATTTAAACTCCTCGGATGGGCACTGATGCAGCCGATTCACTCTGTGTGCTTACACGTTCCCTGGGGGTCCGTAATCCGGAGACCGCCCCCATTCCGGGGGACGAAGGTTTATTCGTAGCGTCCTTCTCTCCTGCCATGTACACGCCGGGACCTCTCGCCGACACTTGCAGAGACTCTAACAGAGACCAAGCAGATGAAAGGTGAACTGAAATGAGAATGGAGGTGAAATGGAGGGACAAGACATTTGGGGAACTTTATGATCTCTCCCAGCATTCGCCTAGCGAACCCTGGGAAACCCCGAAAAAAACCCATGGGTCAGGAAGGTCGAACACGGGAATGAAACCCACGACCTCCTGAATGCGGACCACAGATGTTACCGCCTGAGCCATTCCACTCGGTTTTGTCTTTCTATATGTTCTAACTGAATTTGTTTCATTATTATAATTTGCTTTATACTGTAACCTAATTTGTACTATGTTTCTTGCTTGTAATTGTTATTTTTATTATTCACTTTATTTGTTGTTAAGTATGATTTGTCATTAAGCAACCCTTCATTGGGAATGCAGAAGGACGGGACCCCCAGCACTGGGGCGGATCTTCGAGCCTGCGGCCTCCTGTGGTTCCTTCACTTCATCCCTTTCTCCTGGGGGCATTAGCCGCAATAGATCTATGTAGGTTGCAGCGCGCGGGATGTGCCCCTCCGTGATATAACCTATACTTACAGCTATAGGAGAGTTACCTGAATAAGGTTTGTTTCCGGGATTTTCTCTTGGCTTTAAAGGATGAGTGTCGGGCTGTTCTTAGCTCTATTGGCCGCTGGTATTTTAGAATTCATTGCATCGTCCAATGAGATCTGCATTCAATGAAGGTGAAGAATTATATATACAGTGCGTTTCAAAATACTTTTACAAACTTCGGGTATGGGTTCCTTACACCACAAGGAGGTAAAAAGTTCATATGAGCATATGCCCCATAATCCTTTGTTTTCTCATTAGGAGGTGTTCAACACAGTGGTACACTTATAACACACAAAACTCATAATAAATGCTCGAAATGTCCTCCTCTTGCTTCTATGCATGCCTGTACTCGTCGAATCATGGAATGTCGCACCCTGTCAAAACCTCCGGGATGGTGTCTAATGGTTTCGCAGGCTTCCATGACACGTCGATGAAGCGTTTCTGCATCCGGGATGTCTGCTCCATAAACCAATGATTTAAGATGTCCCCAGAGGTAAAATTCCACAGGATTGAGGTCGGGAGAACGTGCAGGCCATGGAACTGGTCCTCCTCTGCCTATCCATCGGTCTTTTGGTCTTCCTTGATCAATAGTCCGTGGTGCAACGGTTCGTGTCTCAGCAAGGCGACGATAAACAGCGACAAAGACTGGATGACTCGGTTGTCTTCGGTCTGGAAACTCCATCTGATAGAGCCGTGCAGCCTCGCGTCCATTACCATTCGCGCGACCATACATAAAAATCATGTCTGCCTGTTCACGAAATGAATATCCAGCCATGGTGGAACGAAACACGTGCAGTTAACTCACTACATGTACACAATTGAAACGTTGAAGACAGACTAATGACAAATGACAAACGTAAACAAGTCTCCATGGCAACACTTCGCCATCTACCGTATGTAGTACAATGGGTCAACGCCATCTATGAATGCATAGAGAAATGAAGTTTTGAGATTGGACCCCGAAGGCCGTTGAACTCACTGTGACAGGAATAACGCGAAAATCAAGGATTATGGGACATATGTTCGTATGAACATTTTTCCTTCTTTTGGTATGAGGAACCCACAGCCGAAGTTTGTAAAAGTATTTCTGAAACACCCGGTATATATATAATTCGTTATGCAAAACATATTATGATATTTTAATCGAAATGTTATATTTATATTTCAGGAAATTTATAAACGGCGGAGAATTTCCAAATAAGCTGTTGTTTTAAATTAGGAGAATTAAAGTTTTCATCTTCATCTTTACTTTTATAATTTAGTGGTGTTTGACGACGGTTCTTACTGCATACGGTGGACAATACTGATACATGAAATGAAATGATAATTGGGAAAGGAAATTTGGGAAGGAAACGTTCTAAGCCCAAGTTCAGGGTACTTCCCCAGCATTTACCGGTTATTAGGATTGAGGAAAATCTGGAAAAAAGCTCAGTCACGGAGGATAGCTCTGATGGGATCTGAACTGCAGACCTACCGCGGCATAACGACCTCAGCTACTCGGGTCGGTTCTTACACGTGTAAAACGACGTGACCTAGGTATGAAACTTGATAGTTATTCACTTTTTATTCACGCTGTTCACCACATACACAGAACTTATAAGTTCTTGTGTGGATTCAAAGGATATCACAATATAAACACACACCCCAATGCAATAGTTCCTCTGTTAAACACAAACGATGGAAATGGAAAGAGGAATGTTTTCGTGTCTTATTCCTGTACAATTTAACAGATATTTTGGAAAATACTCGTTCAGAAGCAATGTTTCCTGGCGGTTTTTTTTTTATCTAAATGAGCTCTATTTTTCACCGATTTAAGCCAAATATGAAATACTTACAGCAAACAGTATCTCCAAAGTTTTGTACATAAAACCCTAACTCTATATTTGCAAGGTCAGCCGTTACAATACATATGCCATGTTTTCAATACCAAGTTCATGACCTGCGCAAGGATCAGGGTGATAACTTCAAAATAGTGACAGATGAGATGCTATCTCAGTGTTCACAGACACAACAAGGCTTGTCACATTCCGTGTCGTAGTGATGGAAATTTCTGTGTCAAGTAGCAGAGACTCATTTGTTTCTATGACTAAACAGTCAACAGAGGAACTTATGCCATTTCATACACATCCCTTATTTAGGTGTGTTTAACCACGACAAAATGTACTTCAAACTGGGCATTACGGACTCTGTTACAGGCAGGATATCAAAACAACAAGTCTGTTTTTGTCTGTTTTGTTACTTTCTCTACTACGTATAGTAATTGGGGGAAGTATTGTATTCCACCCAAAAATTCGATACCGAGATTTCACCGGAAATACATGTTTTGAGACACCCTGAATCCAAAAAAAGCATTTTTGGAAACATGTCCGTGTGTGTGTCTGTGTGTGTGTGTGTGTCTGTGAACAGCATAACTCAGAAACGAACAGTCGGATAAACACCAAACTTGGTATTTAGGTTCAATATCTTCCAGGGATACGACACGAAGGTTTTCAACAAAATCCCCCCACCCCAGGATACCCTTTACATGGAAGATTTTTCGAAAATTTTAATTTTCTCAAAAATGGCTCTAACGATTTTGATTAAAATATCACAGGTTTAATATATTGTCATGACAAATAAAACGTATATCTTGAATTTTCTGGGAATGTCTCCAAAAGTGTTCTTCATTGTGAAGGACATTTGCATAACCGGTAAACCATAAGAGATAGAGAAAATTTTACTACACAAAAAATATAGATCGCGTTAAAATACACAATTTATGTCATATACATTTTTTTTGTTGAGTGAACCATTTTCGAGATATTGCTTGTTATTCTCTTATATTTTTCAATACTTATTTTCTTAAATGGGAATTCGTTATTCATTTTTTGTCCTTGATATGCAAAGAGTATTAATCTGTGGCAAAGGGAGTGGTGCTGCACCTAGCAACCAGCTATTAAGAGATATGTATGTGCTTAAAGGCTACTGTATTTCCAAATTACCCTTTAAATATATTATCCCCTTACATCTACAAGAAAATTAGCAATAAGATAGACTCTGCAAATGTTTATCTGGATTAACATGAAGTAGATGGAGAATAAGCGTTTGTAAAAATAGTTTGTACAAGAGTAGAGAAAGTCATGTGAGTGTAACACATCAGATTTTTTTTTTGCTAAAACGATCTGGTTTGTCACAATCACATGAATTTCTGTACACACTATCGTTTATCTTGAAGCCGTTCCCAGTGCAAGATTTTGATGCCACTACCTGCTCCAACTTTTTATAACATTTAATGTTACCTGCTCTGTTGATGAGTTTTATGATGTCATCTCGTGCACCAGCTCTCTAGTGGTATAGCTATGAGTTTTCTTTATCTCAGGGTATGCGAGAGTGTATTTTGAAAGGATAACACCAGTTTAGTTAGTTGATAAATGTTAATGTTTACTAAATTGTTCAGTCTGAGAAGAGTCGCCGACTGCTGAATTTACGGATTAACTACTTCTATAAGAATAATTAAGCGAAGCGTCAGTTGCCGTAAGTCGCAGAAATATTGCTCGGAAAGATCCCTCTCAATAGCCGCTAAATCTTTCTAACGCCGGGGCGTTCACGTGCGCTACACAACTTAAAAATTACATACGAGAGTAAGTTACCGAGAGTCAAGAATCTCAGGAGGGTCACGAATATGTCGCGAATGTGTGCATGAATGTGAATGAGTCTTTGATTTATAATGTTGAACTTTCCTTTAGCTCCGCTCATTTCCCTCATTGAGAAAATGCCAGTGAATACTATCTGTCAAACCGATCGGGAAAGCTCAGGCGTCAATTCTATGTCACGCATTCGGGAGCTCCCGGATTTGATTCCCGGTGACTGCCCAATCTAAGAATGCGGGTTTTCTGATTTTCCCCTGGTCGTCAAGGGGAATGCCGGGGTGGTGTATTCCACCACGATTTCTCCTTTCTCCCATTTCCTCTCATTTCATCTCTATTTCATATTTCATGTGTGTTTTCGAGTCCTGCTGTGCTGGCGGTGCCGGGAAGATAAAAAACTGAGTTTTATTTATGGACCTATTTAACTACTATGGTTCTTAGCGTCCCATTCTACACTGGACGTGAAAGACCAAAACTTTTGTTCAGAGGTCACTTTATAAGACTTGGCGTTCTCTTGCATGCCGCAAATTTACGGCACGGGACCTTCGGCTTTACTTCACCTCCAAAGGAAGCCATGCTAAGGATTTTTACACCCGAAAAAATCCATCGCTGGATTTGAATCCGCGACCTTGGGAACTAGAGGCTAACATGATATCCCCAGACCACGGAGGACGACAGGTGCCGGGCAGATGGCGTAAATGCATGCGCGTTGGGAAGTTTCTCCCCGTGACCATGGGTGTTCAAACTGCAAATATTAGAGACTTCTGCGCGTCTATGTGGGCCTGTCTACCTGCGAACCTGAATTTCCTATGACTGCTTCACCTCTCCCTTCCTTCCGGAGGGTGTAGCTACAATAGATCATATTGTTCGCAGTGCGCGAGGTGTCGCCCTCCCATAAACAGATCCTGCATCTACTATGTTGTCACGAGTTAAAAAGAAAAGGTAATCCAGGAAGTAAAGATTGTTTGGATTTAATAAATTAACGAAATATACATTATTAAAACTTACATGTCCCTTACAAAATTGAATCTTACTTTATTGTTACATGTTGGGATGTAGGCCAAAAAGGTTACCAGAAAATGATTAATTTAGGTCACCCCAACACCCACATGGGGGCGCAACTCGCTAGCAGCAAAAATGTCCAGGACCTTGGTGTGTAGATTTAAAGGGAAGGTGTGGATTTTATAGTACACTGAAAGATTACATAACACACATTACCTTCACATACCAGGGATTTATTCACAAAAAGTTTGGTGACTCTACATAATTAACAAAGGAAACAGGCTAGAGGGAGATGCCACAGACCGTGGACCGGCCACACACATGTCTGGCTCCAACGACCACTTGCACTCGAGTGATGCTATCTTACCCCCACCAACCATGTCTAGCCGAAGCTAGACGTTAGACCAGACGGTTTCAAACAGATTTGAGGACCGTTTGCTGTGGTCCTCACCGAAAGGAAAGACGCCGAAATATAATTAAGGAGACCCAATAATGCTACGTCTGATAATGCCAATAACATTACCATGCCACAATATCAATACCCGTAACAATTCCTTCATACGCCGAACAATCTACGCACGCGTATCTAAGAATGTTGAATCTCGAATCTCAGAACTTCATTCCCTTTCTAATTTACAGAATTTCTGCCTAAGTGACTTTTCAAACGTATTGAACTTAACTTTCACTGCGTTCCAGGAACTTTTATACTAATGTAACTCTTAACATGACGAGCTAATGACCTTCTTTCCGGACAAACCTTTCAACTCAGGCTTATTATATTATACATTGATTTAATATAGGGAAATTATTTATTACAATTATTTCTCTGACATACTATCATTTCTTTATTTAATTATTTACATATTCTTGTTAATAATAACGGTATTAATATTTATATCTCATCTGGAAACTATTCTTACAAAAGCTTGTTCCTCTTTCTGTACTTAAGTTAACCGAGAAGAATGGTTACGTTACCACTTGGTTCACACAAGAGTGACACAGGAGGCTGAAGAGATAGTCGGTTCTTTAAGAAGCGGTTCGTAATATGCTGGTTATGAAATTCCATACTTTTGCATGACAATACAAGAAAACAAATAAATGCTGACTTAGCACTTAAAGAATGTAAACGTACTGGATAGTTCAAACCAATAATAACACACACTACATGATCAAAAGTATCCGGAGACCTGGCTGAAAATGATGTACAAGTTTGTGGCGCCCTCCATCGGTAATGCTGGAAGTCAATATGGTGTTGGCCCACCCTTAGCCTTGATGGCAGCGTTCACTCTCGCAGGCATACTTTCAATCAGGTGCTGCAAGGTTTCTTGGGGAATGGCAGCCCATTCTTCACGGAGTGCGGAACTGAGGAGAGGTATCGATGTAGGTCGGTGAGGCCTGGCACGAAGTCGGCGTTCCAAAACATCCCAAAGGTGTTCTATAGGATTCAAGTCAGGACTCTGTGCAGGCCAGCCCATTACAGAGATTTTATTGTTGTAACCACTCCGCCACAGCCGTGCAGTATGAACAGGTGCTCGATCGTGTTGAAACATGCAATCGCCATCCCCGAATTGTTTTTCAACTGTGGGAAGCAAGAACGTGCTTAAAATATCACTGTAGGTCTGTGCTGTGATCGTGCCACGCAAAACAACAAGGGGCCCAAGGCCCCTCCAGGGAAAATACGACCACACCATAACACCACCACCTCCGAATTTCACTGTTGGCACTACACACGCTGGCAGATGACGTTCACCGGGCATTCGCCATACCCACACCCTGCCATTGGATCGCCACATTCTGTTCCGTGATTCGTCACTCCACACAACGTTTTGCCACTGTTCAATCGTGTAATGTTGACGCTCCTTACACCAAGCGAGGCGTCGTTGGGCATTTTTCTGCGTGATGTGTGGCTTATGAGCAGCCGCTCGACCATGGAATCCAAGGTGTCTCACCTCACACCTAACTGTCATAGTACTTGGAGTGGATCCTGATGCAGTTTGGAATTCCTGTGTGATGATCTGGATAGATGTTTGCCTATTACTCTTTACGACCCTCTTCAAATGTCGGCGGTCTCTGTAAGTCAACAGACGAGGTCGACCTGTACACTTTTGTGCTGTACATGTCCCTTCACGTTTCCACTTCACTATCACATCATAAACAGTGGACCTAGGGATGTTTAGGAGTGTGGAAATCTCGCGTACAGACTTCTGACACAAGTGACACCCAATCACCTGACCACGTTCGTGGTCCGTGAGTTCCACGGAGCGTCCCATTCTGCTGTTTCACGATGTCTAATGACTACTGAGGTCACGGATAATGAGTACCAGGCAATAGGTGGCAGCACAATGCACCTAAGATGAAAAACGTATGTTTGTGGGGGTGTCCAGATACTTTTGATCACATAGTGTATATTGGAAAGGATTAATCTTACGGAAATTTTATTTTACATAAATTGTATATTTTAACCAGAAATATATATATATATATAGAAATTTTACACACTTTTGCTCAAAAGTCCAAAAATAAAAACTAATGTGTAAATTAGTAAGTGCATGATCTAAAAGCCAATAATTAGTTCTATTATTTCAAACTTAAAAAGCATGAAAAGGAAAACAATGTATTTATTCTGCTACTTTTAACTTTTGTGTTGCAAGGAGTTTTCAAAATGTTAGTGACATTTACATAAATGCTCATAAAATAGCTAAAAGTATGGTAAATAATCGTCATATTAAACTGAAATGTTGCAGACCATCTGTGTCTATCATAAGAACGTTGTGTACAAATGTTGAACTTAATACCCTCAAGACAGCAGTAAGTTTTAAATTCTGTCCCAGGGCCAGACGAAGGTCTTGGTGGAAATATGCCTTTTAAACTTAAGGGGAAGAACATCTTATAAATCAATTTTGTTATTCTAGTTTCTTGAAATAGTTTCATTTTTGGGATATTAGGACCGCAAAGTGCACTTGTAAGTTTCAGAACCAATAACTTATGTACTGATTAGTCAAATTTGCAAATTGGGAGCTTAGAAGAAAGCTTTTATGTTACTGTCCAATTGATCCAACATGATATTTTTTTATTATTCATTACATAAATTTAAATTTAGTAATTATTTCTATTTCTTTTTTGGAAAAAAATGGGTTTTAGCTCTTTGGAAAAGATCAATTACTTTTGTGAGGTTATAGAAAATGGGCGTGTCGAGTTTAAGTACCCGTGTAAGTACCCTTCCACCATTCAGCTTTCTGAAGACAGTTTACAAAATTATTCTCAAGGATATCAATCAATATAACAGACCAGTAGACAAAACATGTTGGCCAAAATCGACTACTCTTATAGGCCCCCCTCCTTAAAGACATGGCGGTGAAAATGTCCATTAGATTCGCAAAATTCACTGACAAGGGAACTGTCCAACTGATTAATTCTGGCTCTCCGCACATAAATGCTGTGATAGCATGGAATACCCCAGTGGCAATCACATAGGGGAGGGGTGCTGCGGACTGTTAGCACTCGTGGTACTTCTGACATCGGCTCGAACATCTCAGCCCCTCCCGTCGGGTAGTCGCTCGGATTGGGTTAGTCTCGACGGGGCAATTGGTCCCGACAGTCATGGGAATTAGGTATCTCTGGATGATGATGCCTGGTTGGGATTGTGTATACGCCCTGAAATCCTCCGGTATCAGTCTGGAGAGCTGGAAAACAGCACGCTAGACTATGTCGCCCTTGGTTATCTTCACATTGGGTTGATGCGGGTAGCTCTAACCCTAAGGATAACAACAGAACTGAATCCCCAGGTGTACATGTAGGGTCATATCACATCTCTAACAGTTCACTTTGATATCCCTCAGGAGCAGGAACAAGAGCTGGAGGAAGAGAAGGAGGAACCTGACCGTCTCTCTCTGTTGCTACCCCAGTCCAAGTTCGACTGTACCGGCAAGAGGACAGGATACTACGCTGATGATGGACTCCACTGCGAGGTGTTCCATTACTGTCAGGATAATGCGAGACACTCGTGGATCTGCCCAGAGGGGTTCGTCTTCCATCAGGTAAGCTGTTGTTTTATACTTGTGTCACTTGAAAACGGTCCTGCACAAGCTTGCACACCTCATTTAACTTCCTTAAGGTTGTAATTTTCTTTCTATGAACGAGCGTCACTTCATAGGTAACAGTTATGTTGATAATAACAGTGTTATAACTCGCAGTCCGCTCGCACTATTGCTTAAATCGGGGTTCTCTTTCGCCCTCTCTCACTCACTTTCTCTCTGCTCATATTTCTGAATCTCCATTTCTCACTCTCTACCCTTTTTTTCTGTCACTAGCCTCTATTTCTCTCCGTCTCCCTCTTCCTCTATATCTCTCCTCTTCT